>OX383985.1:5394496-8269869 GCA_947532105.1 Athrips mouffetella | reverse complement strand
CAGTTAGGGATAATTGTATAATAGTGACAACGTTGATCTGGTTATGTTGATTGGTTAAGTTTTTGTTGAAATATTGTGTAATCTTATAAGTGGCAATCAAAGAGTTTAGAGTCTCTGTCCGCGAACGCCGCACGTCAGACGCACGTTTTCGACATTATACACTTGCGTGCGTCTTGCTTGCATCCTGCATCGACAAACGAAACAATGGCCGGTCGGGTATCGGCGGCATGCGTTGGGTATGCATTCGGCATGCATTGGGCATGCGTTGGGTATGCATTCGGCATGCGTTGGGCATGCATTCGGCATGCGTTCGTCAAGCGATCATCATATTTCTATCTATACGTAAATTTATGTAAAATGTCGAAGCGTTAGCGTAATATTATATTCTTTGGCTTGGGTCTGACGTGCGGCGTACGTGGATAGTGACCCTAGATTAGATAAAAAGCTATGTGTCTGCTTATTGAAGATGATTACGACAGGTAGTCTTTTTTTTGGTAGCAGTTTGTATAGCCTGTAAGTCCCTTACTTCAGCTAATCAATATGTTGTAAAAAAAATTCGCAAAGGAAACTTATATGTAAGGTACCTTGAAACTTGGCTCATAAACAGGAATAGGATCATTAAAGATAAATAAAAAATACAAATTTTTTCGGCCATAAATGACGAGGTTTTAAAAAAAATCGTTTTCGTCAAATATCGATAGGTAGGTCGTATGGCAGAATGTGATGAGTAGTCATTGCCTATCACAAAAAAAACTAACAGCTGTATAAACCGACCACAGACTACTTAGAGCAGTTGTCAGTTTTTTTTAAGACTGGCCATGCCTACTTTTCATTCTGCCATACGACCTATCGATATTTGACAGAAACAAAATTATTTTGTAACTTTATTATTTGCAACCGAAAAAAAATAGTATTTTTTATTTTTACTTATTGACCTTATCCCTGTCTATGAGCCAAGTTTCGAGGTACCTTACAATACGTTTCCCATGCGAATTGCTGAACTCCACATTTTTTCCAAGGCAGAAATCGATATTTTTTACTTACCCGTTCAAAATGAACCATTTGATGCATTTTTTATTAGAAAGCAAATTCTTTTATGGTATTTCGCCTTCGTAAAATACAAAGGAAGATGCTGCTGCCCATCCTCTAGCTTATAACCCTTAGTCGCCTCTTACGACACCCACGGGAACGTATGGGTTAGTACTATTAACTAGAGGATGGGCAGCAGCATCCTCCTTTGCATTTTACATCTTACTTACTGCGGTCACCTACAACCGCGGTCCATGGTGCCAGCCGTAACGCTAACAAGCGAGGTGACTATGGTACTTCCCCTCTACATTTTTCCAGCAAAAGCTAGAATTCTGGAGGGAGCTCCGTGTCCTGTAGTGGACGTTTCATAGGATGTTATGATGATGATTTCGCTTTTCCTAAGTGTTTTTCAATGAACAACTTAACTTAATTAGTTTCAGTATTTCCTAAAAATAACAATAACTAACTAAAAATAACAATAAATACCCAGAGTAACGATAAAATAACGATAATAAAAAAAAACTGATGGGATAGAAAATGTCACCTAAGACGGTACATTTAGCACAAGTATTGCAGTAAGCAGGAAGGGACAAAAGTGTCAAGCTTTGTCTCCTTTGGTGCGAGCGAAAAGGAAGATATTTAGCGCTCTATAAATCTTCTCTCTATAAGCTTCAGGCTACGAAATTATGATTTCTTTTTAAGGCATGTTTAACAATCAATGAGTGAATCAACTTAAAAAAAACATAGTATTTGACATGTTAACCTTTGACATTAAGCATGCGAACTCCTTGGTAACGATAACGAGACGTGAAATGAAAGGTTGTCTTGCAACACGTTTTTTTAATGCGAATTATCACGCGATTTTTTATTTAACTTTCGATTATTGCGTATTTAATTAGGAAATGCGTGTTCAGCTTGAGAAGCACTGGTTAATGGAAATAGGTTACAGAATAACTGAGTTTTGTGTTTTATAATGATCTTAGTTACTTGTATTACTAAACGTACTGGCACCCATTTTTTTTTACGGTAAAAATGTATGATACCTATACCGGGTGTAAGGGACAGCCTTCCGAATACTGAAAGGGCATGATCAGTCAACGTAACTGAACATATTTCAGCGAATAAAGCTCATCATCAAAATCAGTTCAGTGGTTCAGCCACAGATAAAATAAAAGTAAACTGAAACCGTGAAAATGTAACAGGTAGACAGATATTACTTCTGTTTAGTTGGTATGAGGTTCACACCAAAAAAACATTGTGCAAATAGGCGGCCTTATGGCTAGGACAGCAATCTTTTCCAGGCAAAAGAGCATTGAACGTTGCGACTGGCAAATGGAAGCCAATCGTCTGGTCCCCTCGTCGCCTTTTACTACAAGATGATGTTGCCAGTCTTAGCCGGACTATGACTGTCTATGACTCGCCTATCATCATTATGAGTAGTATAGTCAAGTCGGGCGGTATAACCATAAACAGTAAAATAAACCACCGAAATTATAAATAAAATACTGCTTTTATGATTATGACAAATTGGTCCAGTTAATCTCTTAGTTAGGCCGTTTGCGCCAGCGGTGAGCAACTTTTGGCTCGGATTTTAAGAATTAAGACAGTATTGTAAACGGCTGTATGATTTGAGTCGTCGGGCCTCACATGCGTATCTTTCTTGCTTCTACTTAGGGACTACTCCTAACTGTTCCTAAGTGGGAGCGAGGCTGGTAATATATTCTTATGACACGGCTTAGATGTATTGTGACGTTATTAATAATTGGTTAATTTGTATTCATGCAGCTGCTCATTTAATCTATTTAGTAAGTTATTATTTTAAGTGTTTTACCTTGAACACCTATAAACATTTTCAGTTATTTTTATAAATACATGATAAAATTATTTATTTAATTGTACACACGTAGGTAAATGCCCTGTGTGGTGCCGGCAAAGAATAGTACCATCCCTTACATATCCGTGGGTGTCGTAAGAGGCGACTAAGAGTTGTAAACTGGAGGATGGGCAGCAGCATCCTCCTTTGTATCTAACATTTTACTTACTGCGGTCACCTACAACCGTGATCCATGGTGCCAGCCGTAACGCTAACAAGCGAGGTGACTATGGTACTTCCCCTCTACATTTTTCCAGCAAAAGCATTCTAGAGAGAGCTCCCTGTCCTGTAGTGGACGTTTCGTGGGATGTTATGATGATGACATAGGTAAATAGGAACAAAAAATTATGAGGAATACCGGTGTTTATTGTTCGGTGGGAATAGTTTCTCATAAGCAAAATAAAAGTTTTGTTAGGCGTTGTATTCTAATAAATCAGTTTGCCTAAATTTTTTTGAACACAATTTACTAACTCTAACTCCTCTTTGTGGGTCGGGGACTACAAAAACCAAAGATTTCGGAACTCCTTGCTTCGCTCGGAATAGATACCTTGCTAATTTATTTTAGTATGAGATGACATCTGCCAACATGTCACAACCCCATCATCGATGATCCATAGGAAATTGTTAAAACTTAGTTTAGTTCTAGTTGGGAAGTAAATAAAATTATTGAAATAGTTTAGTAAAATGCTATTTATTTGTTAGATTCCTATGAAACTAACTTACTAATGTCTGTTTGTAACTAACAATCTTTGTCTTTACGTGCCATAATTCCTGAAATTTGTAACCGATAGCTATTAGAACATCATCGAAGAAAAACACTTCCTGAAGTAAACTATGAACTTTAAGAAAGAAATAATTTTCACCATAAACGGAGTACAATCAATCTTCTAACAAAATCGTAACCTATGAAAGCCATAAACATACTTACAGTAACAGCAATAGTTGTGTACTTATCTTTTATTTCTAGGAAAACTTCTAGTTACTCGAGTCGGGCCAAAACCAATCCTCCTCTTACCCGGTTTCCTTCCCTTTTTTGATTTTATTAGCCAGTCTTTATCAGTCAAAAGTCGTCCGACCATCGCGCGATGTCCCCCACGTGCCGCTCGAATATCTAGGTACCCTCTTCCTCCTTTTTATTTCTCTTTACAAAATTAATAACAAAAGCGCTACTCAAATTTATGTTAAAATTCCAATTATTAATTATGATGCTTGAAATTACACATTCTTAAATTAATCACCCAGAATAATTAAATAATTCGTGCTTGATATCACGTAAACAAACATGAAGCTAGTTCAGCATACCAAATCGTTCAAAACAGTTTCTCAAAGTCAATTTACTTGCTCAAAATAAATGGTATTATGAAAATAATCAAAATAAATTCACAGTTCAATAAACTAGTACCTAAGTTTTGGCAATTTTTGAATACAAATAATAAATAAATTTCAATATTTTCTTAGGATTATAGATGCAGGTTATATTAAAATATCTAAAATAACCTGTCAAATCCATAGAACAACGCCTACACCTCCTAGTGACGAATTATTTCTTTAATCCTCCTTCTAAGACCTATATTTTTCTGTGACAAAAACTGACCTGTTAAATTAAACTAAATTAAAATTGAAAAAATGTTGCGAACCTCTGGTCATCAAATTTTAGTTAAAGTTAATAATGTCATAACTCTGTAATGTTTTGACAGTTTTATTGTTATGTGGGTTTAGCAAATTATAGCCTTTTTAAATGTGTATTAGCATTTATTAGGAATTAAAAGTACAAACTATTTAGTCAGAAGTAAATCATTTTTGGTCTACTGATCATATTAAATTAAAAAAATATACATTTTCAACACACTGGAACACACGCTTCGAGCAATTTTCTGAAGTTACAAACAACAAGAATTTTAGCTGACCATGGCATAAAATTCTTGAATGTCACCGGAATATTTAGGAGATTTTAAGAATTATATATCCTGTGGACTGTCTTTTAAACGCATTTTTATATTTTATGCGTATTGACTATTAATCATAATCATAATCTTTATTTGCGTCAAATATGGTAATATATACAGATGTAAAACTAGAATTTTTTCTCAAAATCTGTACCCATAATATTAATTATAAAACTTTTTAATAGCAAGTTTTCTATTTACATATCAAATTTAATTAAAACATGTCATACCTAAAGCAAACAAACATAATAAAATAAAAATTGGCTCAAAAATCCGCTCGTGGCTTCGTTAGTCAAAAAGTCCCCCCCTGGATGTTCCTGGTGCAAAGGTGCCCATTACGCTGGCAGCGTTCCCACGCTGAATAGCGATGGACAACCTTTGCATCAGGAATGCCCCTGAACGAGGATCTCCACCCTTCTGTCTAATGCGACGACCAATTTCTCGCACAAAGTCCATGCACTCCGACCCCCAGCACCCCATCGTTTCGACAGCCACCAGCACAAACTAATGGGATTGCTCCAGAAGTGCGTACTTAGCGTGCTTCATTCTCGCCGCTATCTCAGCGGCAGCACAGGCAGAGACGGTGGTATGCCTGAGGTGGCTTGGAGCGACGGTGCTGACGCATGTAACGTCCCACAGCAAGCTCCTCCCGCACTTCCATGGGACCATCGTCATCCCATCGGGCCTTTTCCCGTCTGTGCGGCTGAGACCCGGTGGCTCCGTTACACACGGGATGCTAGCAGAGATGAGGGCACGGCGGATCAGGTCATTTAGGGCGTGGTGGCGAGGTAATCTTCCCAAACATCTGGAACAACTCAACGCGTGATGGCCGTTGGCTTCCACGCTTGAACCAAAAATGCATATGTGAGGTTGGCACACATTGCAGCCCAAACGAAGAGCCACGGCAACACGCATCGAGTCGTTGTCCAGGAGGGTGCCCGTATGAGGTGATGGAATGGCTTGCAACCACGCCCCAGACTCCTGCCGTGATACCGCCTTTAGCCTCGCTAGGTCCGCCCCTACAGCGTTATCACAGAGGTGGGAGAGAACCAGCTTTAAGCTGGCTTCATCCCACGCCCTTTGGCTATGAGGTGTCCCCGGCACGCTCGCACCGACGTTAAGTGCCGTCCAAGCCGTTATGGCATCTGCGGAAAAGGGAATGCTTGGCATACCCTTCTCAGACTTTAAAATTCTGGCGACTAAACCTGTAGCCCCATGCACTGACGCCAAAAAGGCCGGCAAGCTCACATCTTTGGCTCGACGAACCCCCGGACCTCCTAGGCGGACTGGCAATGTTGCCTGGTCCCATTGGCTCGCGTTAAGTTCGACATTTAAAATTGCTTCGATTGTACCCAAGAGTGCCTTGTCAAAAGATTCAATAGCTTCCGGGTGCTGCCAAGTGGGACACGTTCTTAACAGGTACGTGATTTTTGGCATGGCGAAGCACATGCGTAGTAAAATCAGAGCAACATGCGCCGAAAGCTCTTGGAGACGAGCCTTGGCGGTTAGAAGGAGGCTCCTCCTGGCTTCGAAGGCATCTGGTACCCCTTCCGAAAAAATGGGCGAGCCTAGTAGACTGAAAGAGTCCCGATCGACCTCTATCAACCCAGGAACTAGAGACTCGAACCTGGTCTTGGACAGTCGAGAAGATGCGCTACAGGGAAAGAATTCGCACTTTGAGGTGTTGATTTCTAATCCGAGATCCTTCAGGCACGGGAATAAAGCTCGTATATCGCGCTCCACAGTTTCCGGTCTGCCGCCCAATGTGCCGTCGTCAAGATACCAAATATTTAATGGTGACTGAAGGTCAGCGACGGCGTTCTGGACGGCGAGGCTGAAAACTAGTGGACCGAGTGGGTCTCCTTGCTGCGCGCCGACTTGTGACAAGATCAGGTTCCCGTCAAAAAATAGGTTGCTAGGTGCTTGATATACCTGATGCAAAAAGGGATAGAGGGCAGGGATTTTGTCTTGAACTTCATTCAGGAGGAGGTCTCTTTCCACACTATTGAAGGCGTTTTTCACGTCCAGTTTTATGATCACGCAGTCCGCGTTGGCCGGATCCATTGCAAACGTGCGAGTGGCGTGAACCGCAGCTTCGCACCCAGACTGGGTACCGAAACCTAGCTGATGAGGTTGCAGGTACGAGGACATGACTTCTCTCACCGCGTTACATCCAAGCTTTGCAGTCAGACGGCGTAAGGTGCTCCCTATTGCTATTGGACGAATCCCCCCGTCTTTCTTCTTCAGGGCGCACAAAGAGGCCCCGTACATATACGGGCAGACCAGTGGATTTATTTGGCCACTTAAGAGGAAGTTATATAACCGGGTGAGAGCTTCCACCAGCCGCGGTCCGTTATTACCTGCTGAAGCAGAAATTAGTTCCTTGAGGTGTGCGGATCTAATGCCATCCAAACCTGATGATGAACCGTTGTAGAAGGAATTGATTCCACCAATAACGTCTTCCACCTTGACAGATAAGGCCGTAAACGACCCATCTGGCGGCGGGGGAAAAATTAAGGGGCGAGAAGGCGCTGGGTGTTTCTGGCGGAGAGAGTCAAGCGTTTCCATGCAGGGAGCGGCAATTGGCTTAGCAGGATTTTTAAAAGTTACTGATATTTTATTTTATTCTTGTTATTTACTCTCTTATAATGGATTTTTTATATGAAAGTACCTCTTTTAGATGTTTCATTTGCTCAAAAGTATTTTTTGAAAATAACTTTTGAGATAACGTGTTTACCTCCGGTTGTATCGATTTAGTGCCTATGCCTATTTAAAAAAAAATTTTACAACGTCAAATAAAAGAGTTTGACGTTACCGCGGTTTCTGTGCGTGTGTATTTTTTTGTGAAAAATTATTGAATTTATCTCTTATTTTAACCACGGATCACGACCCTGACAGCTTTTACGACAAACGACAACACTTCGCTTCGATTACGGACCCTAATCCTTCTATTTACGACGACTTACGCTATCAAATCAGAACAGAGTTTGTGCTCCACACCAAGAGACAAAATGAATACTATACACCACGAATGACTACACACGAAGAGATTCATGATTTTAGGTACTACAAGATATCGCTCGATGTTTCGTAACGTCTTGTGGGAAATACAGACGCGACTGCCCAAATATGTGCCGGAATCACTAAAAGCTAGTGGTGTTTGTCACTGGACATGAACTGCCCAAAACGATTATTATATGTCTGCGAAGATCATATAAATGTAAGTATTTCTTAGGTATTTTAGTGTTTCGTCAATTTCGATTTCAATCATTCCATTCACCATAAAACAGAATGTTTAGTAAACAAAATAACCTCAATTATTATTAATAAGAAGAAAAGTGCCAAAAATGTGGATATTCCTGGCTAGTTGCATGTTAAATAAAAGTCGAACTATTTTGCTGTGCATGTATTGTTGTTGCAAACAGGTGCCTTGTGTAATCAAAGAGAAATCTTTGTTTACTAAACATCTAATTTTATTTCTTTATTTCCACTTAAAATTCTAACCCTTTTAAGTAATATAGGTAGGTTAAATGGTTCAACCTACTAACCCAAAGGATTATCACACACTGTACAAACTCTACTTTGATTACTTATTTCTACTAGACTCACAAAGTATAATGCATACAAAATAACTTTGTCTGTGACCGTTAATCATAAGAAGTGATAAAATGAGTCGCGGGGTGAGTGCGTCTCCCCCCAGGGGGCGAGCAAATCGTTCATAGGCTCTCCGCCTGTCACCTATGCGCAGAAAATAACCATCATAGACAGACTTGTTCTGAACGCGCTGTAAAGTTTTTAAAATAATGCCTTGACAGACTCTAATAAGGTCACCACAAGTTATCCTACATCATCAAGTACAAGAATTTTGCAACTTTGTAGCAAGAGTACTGGAATAATAGATCTACATTTCATTGATCTGCTATTGCCCAAACACTCGTACAATAACTTGTAGGTCCTTCAGAGTCTATAAGCTCATCCAGAGTCATGTTGATGTGGTGTGCAACTGCCTTTATATGATATGAACCAAAATCATAATTTTGATCTATGTTGACTCAAAAGTTATTTTTTGATTATTGACTTATGCTGTGTTTAAAGACAAAATCCAATCATTGAAGCACTGGTTCCATCATCATCACATAAATTAGTAGAGAAAGAATTTAGCTTCATCTGACTGATAGCTGCAACTTATACATTTGCAGATAGAAGAGGACTGTTTCTCAAGAGGTTCCAGGTTAATCATAAAACGAACGGCAATCCTAATGATATCAAAAACATGCTATCAAGAGGAAGGTGTTTCCAAAGTATGTATTTTGTAATTTTATAAATGAGGTGTAGGTAAATAGTAGGGATAAAATTTTTATTAAGAGGTGAATAGCATCATTATCAATTATAAAAATTTATAAAATAATATTTTCACCCTGCATTATTATAAATGATGACTGATGAGAAATGATGACTGGGTTGGCTGGAAGAAATATCTTGTAGAGATAAGCCCGCCTTTTTAAATTTCCTTTAGTTTACTTTCTTATGTTAAATGTGCAATAAAGAATATATATTATTAATTAGTGATTTTTTTTTAGCCTGAGGAAACAATGCCCAGCTCATCTGAAAATACTTCTTTGCTGCAAACTGAAAAAGCAGAATCTTCTAAGGTAAGATTCATTGTAAAAAATGGTAGGAAGGTATATTTTCTTTATAGGTAGGTATCATTTCTTTTTAGGACCATCATGAAATGTATTTTCTTTGAATTACAGAAATTTATGAAATGGATAGGTAGTATGATAAATTAATTAGTACACACTAGTTACAGGATAGTATCACAAAATAACATTTATTTATCACAAGTTTATCATAAAGGACATTCATCATCACATAGTGTGAGTTGCAAGATCAACTTACCTATCTACGTAAACTACCATTATACTTCTTCCACCCTGTACATTTGAACATTTATACAAGATGTGTTGGTATCATAGGTAGATATAATTTTCTTTGGGAGTGTCTAGTTAAAAAAAGTTTTATCTACACTTGCATGCAAAAAAATCAATTCAAATAACAGTGCCTTTATTATACAATTTTACTTACTAATTGTTAGTACTTATTATAATTTAATTTTAATTTTCAGAAAAATGCTGCAGTTCAAAGCGACGACATAAAGAACTGCAACATATCAACAATGCACAAACCGTCATCAAGAAATGTAGCAGTTGGCACAAATATAAAATGGCAGTATGTGGACAACAAAATCATGCCCACTCAACCTCAGACTGACAGTGCAACCACAAGTTTCAGTTCCTCAATGATAATGATAACTTAAGTAGAGATGATGATTATTTATAGTAGGATCACTAAGGCTGGGCTTGTATGGGGTACGTTGCACCTAAACCTGCTGGGATGAAACTTGGCAGGAGTAAAGTACAAAGACATCTTACGAACTATACTCATACCAAGTTTGACACTCGAATTACTAACCGTTCTGACGATAGAGCAAAAACAAAAGAAATACGTTTCTTGTATGGCGACCCCCCTTATTTTATTAAATTTTTATTTTAAGTTGATATATTTTTTTTACAAATGCATATTCTGTGAAATTTTCAAGCAGCTACCTATGTCCGTTCAACAGATACAATTTTCAACCTAGTGGGGAGCACCACTTCTAATATGCTACCTATGGGTATGTACTTGACTCCTGCCAAGTTTCATCCCAGCAGGTTTAGGTGCAAGGTTCGCCTTCTTGGTTATCCTACTATTAGGACTGATAATCATTCTTACCAATATTTTTAACACGAATAAGAATAAAAATATAAATATTCAGGTCCAAATAAATAACCTAGTATAAGTTAATACATGTAGGTGAGTTTTATTGTTTATAATCACAGTTATAATATTTGTTAGCATGGTGTGAAATAAAGAGCTGTTATATTTTACTTATTAATTTTATTAAAATGTGGTTGTTTATTTACTTCTACGAATAATGTTAATACCTTCAGAAGCAGGACAAGTTGTTTCAGCTATTGTGCTGTCTTGTTCATTTAAGTCTATAGGGTGACTTTTAATTAGTTCTTGATAGCAAAAGATATGCATTTACTCATGATACTGAACAACTTTTCCCAAGGAACATAGGGCGAAATACGAAAAACCAAATTTGACCTCCCATACAAAATGCGCTATCAGCTGATGCAGTTTCTATGGGAGGTCAAAACTTGATTCTGGTATTTCGACCTATGTTCCTTGGGGAAAGTTGTTCAGTATCATGAGTACAATCATATCTTTTTCTATCAAGAACTAATTAAAAGTCACCCTTATAGGTATAGTCTTCTTCTTTTCGTATATGGCAAATTATTTTATAGTAACTTAGCCCAAAATGTGGCTACAGCAATAGCTCTTTGGTTGCCTTCAAAAAGGTCCTCCTTGGTGCAAGAAACTGAGGAGGTAGGGCACGAAAGCAAGTGTGTCATGGATTGCAAAATGCCGCATTCACACTTGTCGTTATCAGAGAAGCCCCACCTCTTCTTCAGTTCTCCGCACCTGCCAGCGCCCGATCGCGAATATAGTAACACAATAATACTTCTTTGTGACTTTATGTTCTGGCACATTGGGAACCAGTTCTCTTCAGCTCAACATATCCTACTGCATTCTCTGTATAGGTACTCCTGGAAGCCCTTGAAAGACAAACATATTTATCTAAATATTTTACCAACAATCTTAATAACCTATGACAATATTTGTTATAACTTCTACACCCAACTACAGCACTTTCTGTGATACTTTCCTGTCTGTATAGACTGGAATAAGACTTGGGGCTTGAAACTATGTTTCGGCCAAGAGATAACGCGGAAGGTAGGTACCTACTGAATTTTTATTAACTCATAATGCTAGACTGTTTCCAGCTATTTAGGCAGCGGCGTTGGTTTCGATTTTATATCCACTTATTACAAATACCTTGTTGCTCTTTGTATATGTATCAACTCAGGTCCTAAGCCAACAGTCTATATCAAGTAACTCAGATGCTGACGGTTATTTCCTGAGCATGGGGAACAAATCACGACTCGCACGCCCATCCCCTCGACTTTTTTGAGTTCTGCGCATTGACTGTGGGCATCGTAGTTACGTCCCAGGGGTTGTTTAAAAGGTGTCAGGAACGCATTCGAATGACCGAACAGCAGCCGCTTGATACTTCGTACTCGCGTAGCTTCTGTTTGAGTGAACCGATTGCAAGGAATAAAGCTTACGAAAGTAAGTCAAATGCAGATTATTGGGAACCCCGTTTTAATCGGTTAAGTAGTTTTTGAGTTTTTGTTATTTTAAGTTATTGTAGCTTCGGATTGAGTGAACAGATTTAAATGAATCAGCCTATATGATGTTGCCCAGAGCTAAGCTTAATTTACCAGTGAAAACCGCGTGAAAATCCGTTCAATAGTTTCGGTGATTAGCGAATACATACAGACAGACAAAAAAATGTGTTTGTTTTATTAGTCTTTTCGGATCACCCACGTATTTTTTTTTTAAATTCATCAACAAAAGTACAAACACGGTTTATACTGTTTTATTATATGTATGGTCTACTCAAACACAAGATCTATAGATCTTTTGTATGGTGCAAGTAAGTAATTACCTAAGCCAAATATATGACTGAAAGTCTTGTTTGAATCAGTTCAGTAGTTTTTGAGTGAATCGCAGACAACGGTTTGATACTTTGCTTTAAAATATCTTGTGTTCGAGTGAACCGATTGCAAAGAAACAATGCCTATATGTTACAGCAAAATAAGACCAACCCATCATTGAAAACCGGTTAAATCGGTTGAGTGGTTTTTGCGTGAATCGCGGACAAAAAAACATACAAACAGACAAGAATTCAAAAAATGGTCAAAATGGGTTTTGTTATTGTTCAAGTGTCCCCCTATAGTATTTTTTTTTTGTAATATGTACAGATTCGCCTAATTTACGATTTTATTATATGTATTGACTAACTTTTTTGGTAATAAGAAACAAAAAAGGCAACAGAGTTGTAGCTTCCTACCTGGAAGTCTAAAATCCAAGATCTATAGAAAGTTACATTAAAGTTTTAAGTCCTATAATTTCAGCAATATTGTGCTTATCACTTGATTGAAAATATTCCATGATTATGGCCATGTTACCTTCGGGCAAATTGCGGGAATCAGCTCGTACATACTCATTCGACGAAATCATAGTAACTTCAAAAAGTTCAATACTAATAATTATTTAATATATCAAAATCCTGAAATATCTACCACTGCAATAAACCGCGAATATTCAAGAAGATTAGAAGACCGCGAAAACATTTTTTTATTTTTCCTTTCGGACAGGCAAAGATCGAAGAGCATACAACCTCTTTTTTCTTGACCGCACAACCAACTCTCTTTTGTTTTAAACAGTTAGGCAGAAGCATTAAATGTGTATGCAGCCATAGGTAAACACGTTATCTCAAAAGTTATTTTCAAAAAATATTTTTGAGCAAATGAAACATCTAAAAGAGGTACTTCCATACAAAAAATCCATTATAAGAGAGTAAATAACAAGAATAAAATAAAATATCAGCAACTTTTGAAAATCCTGCTAAGCCAATTGAATCGTCCGACGTTAAAAGCCGGACTGCACCTCTTAGGTCCCCCTCGTAAACTTTCGCTTCGATCGACCTTATTATCGAAAGAGGCCTTGATGGTGTGACTTCGTCCAAGGATATATGACACGCAGCAGAAATATTCCTTTTCACTTTTGTGGTGAGGGATCCTGTGGTGGATTTTTCCGGGACCTTCAAAGCGAAATAGGCAAAAGATAGTAGCGAGGCCCAATCTTCAACAAGGTTACTGTTTAGGCACTTGCATATCGCCTCGCATAATTTACCGGCTGCCAAATTCCGTGCCCTTTAGGGATGTGCCGTAGAACCGGAATCTCCGGAAGGTTTTCAAGGAGGCGTAATGTAATCTGGGACGGATCGGGAGGTGGTGCACTTTGCGTCTGCGACGTTGGCTTCTGACTGGGCACGCCCTTGTGTTTAAGGCCGATATGAACTTTAAGCCTATGCTGACCGAAAAGGCGGGTGGAGCCAGGACAGTGTGGACAGGTTGTTTCAGAGGGGTTACTCATACTAAAATCGTAATCGTTCTTATATAGGAAGACTAATTCCAAACAAAATAAGACTCTAAACCTGAACAAACTGTCAAAAAGCAGGCACGTGCCCAAGACTTAAATTAATACATTATAAAAGTAATTTAGATGTCAAAAACAACAACAAAATATAAATAAAAACAAAAATAAAGTAAAATAATTTAACAATGATACGTCAATGGCTCGCAATAAATACTATAAATTACAACAGATGTCAATTATAAAACAAAATGTCAACAAAAAAAAAACAAAACAAAAAAGCCCTAAAATATACCTACATCACGTACATACTCTTAGACTATATAATACATACTAGTTTCTCTTGGAGACTAGTGCTTAAAAAAAAAAAAAAAAACAATATACAAGGTGATAAGGTTATCAACTATCAACATATACTAACTCCTTGGTTATCAATCACATGCCAATGACAACAAATAAAGTCATACACCAACCACACCAAAGAGATTTTAACCTCGCTGCGCTCGGTCATAGAGGGATCCGAAAATTGTCGGCTATAGCTTGGATTTTTACTCATGATAAGAGTCATACTAGAAAAAAAGAGATAAACATGTTTATGATTATCTACTTTCAAACGTCGCTGTAATTCTTTTTGACCAGCTAGAGATGTGCAGGCACTCGATATGACGATAGCGATAATGTAGTATTTCACCTTTTTTTAAAACGATAGTATTAACACTCACACATTAAATATTGAAGAGGCTTTGAGCAGACGTTAGAATTCAAAATTTTGTGACTTAAAAAATCGTTGAATTTGAATGTTTTGTATGCTATTCACAATAATGTTCTTTGAAGAGAAATCAAATGAATAGAACCAAAATTTGACGTTGCAAAATGAGATACTCGACAGGAAACTACTTGCAGTTTTCACTATGTTGTCTGGAAATTGCTTTTTGTTTATAATAGGGCACCCCGAACAGTTCATACATCAAGCGCGAAACCACAAATTGTCAGAATTTGAAAATGACAGAGACTTACGCACGTCCACGCAGTACAACTAGACTCGATAAAGAACGCGGCAATAGCGCTTTGGCGCGGATCGCCTTAGGTGAAGAAGTCTATTCCAAGGGGTGTGTAGCGTGTTTTTTTTTTCATTTCTGTATTTATAGTTAATATTTAAAAAAAGGAATTCATCAGAAATGAATTGAGCTGCTTTATTTATTCTCTCATTTACTTAAAACGAAGAGTAAATGAAAAGACACAAATAAAATTACAGAACGTTACGTAAGTATATTTAAAAAGTTATGAATCTACTAATAAAGTTACCTACTACCTAAAAATAATTTTTATTTTTGTCACCATTTTCACTCAAGTCTCTCTGCAAGTGTTGTTTATTTAGTAGTTTTAATGCTTAGTTGCAATGCCACTGCTATGCTGTTTTACTTTATCTTTAAAACTTGAAGGGACCTGAAAATAAATATCGACTATCAATGATATGGTACAGTCAAGAGTACGTCAAGCTTGACACATTGGACTTGTACCGTTCTTATCGGGTCTTCAACTATGAAATTGGCGTTTTATATGGTGAATTTCCTACATTTTTTGAGCATGATTGTGTAGACATTAACTTAGCTTCTTTGAGAAGCTAAAAGTTAATTTTCGAAAAATATTATCAGTAAAAAATATAACAAATGTAATGATGAAATCGGAAGACATTTAAAACGAATCGTTTTCAAACATTTAAATTAAACACTCAAACTAATAATTTAAATTTTATTTTATGCTAAAATAGATACTTAATCTTGAATTCAACCTTCAAATATAAGACAAATGAAAAAATAGCTTTAGAATTATAGGAATTATGATCTCATTAATCTGTAAGAAAATTTCGGCATTTTCATAGTGAAAGACCTATTATTTCAATATCTGTAGAAGCTAAAATCGCGCTGCAACTGTCAAGCTTGACCAATTTTTACTTCACCGCTATTGTCACTTCAATATTATGTTCGTCTGAGTGTCCGTCGTCTGTCGCACAGGTTTTATAGCCACACTATGATTTAACAGTAAAAGCATCTTGTTGACCCAAAGCCATAATGAATTGTCAAAAATGTTTATAAATCTTTTTAAAGTGGGCTCCCATACAGCTAAATGGGGTCACAAAAACAAAATTTAAAAAATTTCAACCTCTATGATTATTCTGATGACATAGAAAAAGTTGTTAGTGATTATAAGGTCTATTATTTGACATAGGTATACTCTACCTATCAAAATTTTGAGCCAGAGGTCTAGAGAAAAGTTGCATTGTCTTTTGGTGATAATGTTTATTATTATGTATAATTTACTAACAAATATTGATATTGATGAATCACGTTCTTTCTTTGTAACTATAATTCTCTCATTTTTAATGTTACAACAGAACGGAACCCTAAATATACCAAGTCTGACACGCACTTGGCTAATTTTGTGGCCATATAACCATTTACAGAGATCGTACTAGAAGAATAAAGTTATCGTCTGATTTAATTTGATAACTTTTTAGACATTATCGATAACCACTATTTACATCTCTAATGGCGGATAATCAAAACCATTCTCGATATGTTTATATTCTTGAATTGTTCTTGAAATTTGCCGTATATTTCTTTGTGAAAGGGTTTTTTAAATTGAATTACCTAAACTTTAATGTAATTTGTTGTCACTTTAATGAGTATTACACATATTTTTGCAAAATAAGCTTATAAATATTACTTACAAACGAAAGCATAAGAATTCTTCGATGTCCTGCTTCCTAGAGGAATGAGATCCGCATGCCGGTACGATATATGTATTGTTCAGCATTTAGGTTTTTGTGTACAACACTTATTTGATTAGATATAAGTATTTTAATAACAGTAAAATTATAAAAACTACAGAGCCGGTTCGCTCACGACAACATCAAAACAAATAGTTTCATAGACGACTGAAAGACAATGTCATACTATTTGTCAAGAGAACAATCAGATAACTTTTTAAATTAGCAGGAGTGTAAAAAGAACCAAAACAAACGTTCCAACTTGACATTTCAAAAGTGCAACACTTGACAACCTTTCAAATCCCTCTATGACCGAGCGCAGCGAGGTTAAAATCTCTTTGAACCACACCCAAAAATAGATCTTGCTGATTTGGTGCTGAATTGCCGATAGCTGTCCACAACCTTCGATGAAACGAACGCGCTGCACTCACGATTTCTGGACGAAACTGATAGATGACAGCTGGCTGATGTTTACATGTCAAAAATGTCAGTGTCACTTTGGTGTCGCTCTCTGGCCAGTTTCGCACCACAATATTTCTCGGATCCAGGTAGTAGTGAAGATGTTTTCAAAATGCCCTCATTTTGGAATATAATTTACCTTCGATACGGAAGAAAAGTCGTAAAAGATGGCTTCTTCATCATCCGAGATCGAATTAACAGAGGACTCACTTCAAATATGCGCACTATTTGCAGGTTAGTTTGTCGGCCGTGAGGGTATAATTTTATAATAATTTGTTAACTTGACATTGTGCAAAATACATCTTGGATGTGACGCCATTAAATAAATATCTATCTATCTATCTATCTTGTTCCAGCTTCCCGTTTTTAGCACTTTTAAACAATATTGGGGTAAAAATGTACATTAGTGTCCGTCGAATTTGTGGTTTTTTTGGGGGGGGGGGAGGGGAGCCCCCCCAGAGAAGGGGAGGCTGCGGAAACCCCCCCTTATTTTTTTAAAAAATATTGAAGTTTTGAGGTTATGTCGAGTATAAATAGGGTAACACCATCCTTTTGTACACACCAAAGGGGAGATAAGTGTGGCGAAAGATGGGGGACCTAACCTAACCCCCCCCCCTCTCTAAAAGGAACCCCCCCTTTCACTGAAGGGGGACTGCGAAAAACCCACTACTAGTGATATCCTAGGTTTAAAGCGAGTAGGAATTTCGAATTTTCACAGCTCCGGAGCTGCGGGAAGTGCAGCCCCTTCGCCCTTGCGTAACAAGAGCCAGGCACCATGTGAGCCGTAGCGGCTGAGGCTGGTCGCCGCAGGCGACCAAAAAGCCGAAGGGCTGCACTCCCTCCGCTCCTCCGGATTTATAAAAACAAACTCCATCCATTAGAGTCGGCAGCTTGGAATCGGGGTTGAGTAATTCGGTTCTGTTACCAATTTTGAACCTAATCTATCCTATTCGGGGTTGATCAATTTAGTTCTGTCACTTTTCGACCTAATTTATCCCATCACAATTGATAAATTTGAGTAAGGAATAAGAAACACCAAAATAAATTGACAATTTATTTATAGTATTATAATTTAATACAACCATATTCAATGTATTAATTATACAATTGATTGTGAAACACAATTTGTAATGTTGTGTACAGTATGTTAGTGGATGTGTGTTGGCATATTTTTTCTTGAGCCCCGCTCCTGCTCAGCAAATGCCACGCACTGCTCATCCGAGCCCAGCTCGGAGAACACACATCTCCAGTTCCACATGGAGCTAAAACAAAATATAATGAATATTAATGAACAGGCCTCCTTCAACTTATAATTTTTGTCACTCTCCTTTTTATAAAATACCCTAGTTTTACTCAACATATAAGTAAGAACTTTTCACTCTGGTTTAAATAAGAAATGACAAAATCAAGGAAATAATGACAAATTACCTTAACGCTGAGGAGTATTGGATGGATTCTTCTATTTGAAAAACCTGTAGGTCCCCGCTGACGTCTAGGCCAACTAGGGCCAACAGTGTCCTCAGACAAGCAACGAGGAGGCCTGCCCGACCAAGTCGAGGCCTCACAAATTTCACCAGGCGAAGAGCCCCCTCTGGCAGACGCCCTGGACTCTTCAAGTGAAGCGGCGGGTTGAGCACAGAGCACAAGTCAGGGTCCAACACTTGCACTCGCGGGGGCGGAGTACCGCGCACAGCACCGAGCACAAGCGGGGTAAAATCGGGGTAAATTATAATAATACAATTATATTATAATAAAACAGCAAAGCAATTAGCGAACGATGAATTTTGACATGACGTAAGTAATGACTGCTAATATTTTTCAAAATGGCGGCCGACACGCGTTTCGTTCTACACATTGCTTATTGTTTAATACCGTTAAAAAAATGTAATAAATGAATTCAGCTAATTTAAATGTAATTTACTTGTATACTATACAAATTAGTACCAAAGTATACATTTTGGCCTATTTTTTAAATATAAAAAAATAAATTACTCATATAAGGCTGTATGGAGGTTGTTTCGTTTAGTTTTTGCGTTTGGTTTTCATGCAGGGTCCATTGCAAAATTTCGATTTTCAAAAATTTATAACTAAAAAACTAGTTATTTCCGCAGGTTGAAACTTTGCACGCAGGCTAGGTATGGTAAGACCTTTCCCCAAAAAAAAAATCAGCTTTCAATTCGACGGACACTATTGTACATTTTATCCGGAAGTTTATTATAAAAAAGAATAATTTATCATAATTTTTCGTGATTTCATAATCAATCAGCCAAACTGCGAGTCAAAAAACAATATCGGCCTTCCATCTAAGTACTACTTGCACATTTCATACAGAAATCCTGGCTTCAGCCTTGCTTAAGTACTTTTTAAAAATTTCTCCTTCACCGAAATCCCGCATAAAAAACAATGAAAGCAGCCGTTTAAGGCATGTTCAAGGCCCGTCAGGAATATACGAAAAAAAATAACTCGGGCATTGAGTTGGCCATGTTTTACTAAGGGTTCTGTATAACTTAATTCGTTAGCCGAAAATAATGTAGCTTCATTGATTAGAATGACAGCAACATTGAGCGATGCGTATGATATTGGAGGGACAGAGACACGTATCGCTCCGTCCTACTCTCACGCTTAGCTCTGTCCAGCTAGCATGAGCAGGAGACGCATTTTTGAAGCGTTCGAACTTCAATTCGCATTCGAATTGGCAAGATTCGTATACGAATCCGTAAAATCGCAATTTTTGAATATTCATACTTGTGAATTCTGCAACGAGTGGTCCGACCCACTCGTTTTGCATTTCTACCACTCCACAGACTACTTAGGAGATACTGACGTATCAGACGGCCGACTTACCTATACTGTTTTGTAGGAGTTAGTTAATCTGTGGCGGGGCGAAAGTGAATTGACAGCTATACATACATGTTTACGTACATATATACCACGGTCATTTCCCGCCCTCGATTGGTATATATAAATTAGTTTTTGAAGGGAGGAGGCCTAAAACACCTAGGACCTAGCGGCTAGCTAGGTCTAATGTGTTTTATTTTTGTGAAATATGTATTAAATGGATTTGAAAATAAAACAACATTTTGTTCATTTATTTTGTTTATTTTTCCTAATTTTCTTTTGATATAGATTTAATGCCATCGTGTGAATAAATAAGTATCTAGGCTGAACAGCTCACTAATATAAAGCACAGGAACTAGGCAAAATAAGAGTCACTAGGCTGAAAAGTCTCTAGGCTCACCAATTAACACAAGAACAAGACACAAAATACGAGTCTACGCTAAAAAGTTAATAGGCTCAAAACACAAGAACAAGGCATAAAACACGAGTCTCTAGGCTGAAAAAGTCACTAGACTCACAATTATTTGGTAAAACAACAAGATATATACCAAATAGACGTTATTAGGCTCAATAATATTGAATTATCACAAATAAACAACAACAGCCGGCAACGAACGAACTAACAAAAATTACAAAATGGTGGACAGACCACCGCGGGGGAGAATGGTAGTGAGCGGAGGACGCGGTACACTTTCGCCCCGCCGCTCTATGCCAACTTTTTTTTATAGGGAAGTGAAACAGGTGTGTACCACTCGAAAGTATGTATAATCTGTGATGAGAACGACATTGACACATGACATTGTACTGACATATCAACTTTTTAATTTGCGTTCCATTCCCTCGAAATTCATTACCGGTTTTTAAAATCAATGAGTGATTGCCTTCCGGTTTTTATTTTTTCTGCGTGAAAAGAAAATTGTTTAAAGATTGTAATTTAATGGCAACATTGCTTTCGAATGATTCAAAAATGCGTAAAATCGAAAGCATTAGAAATTAAATTCGTACACGATTCGTTTTCGTATGCGAACTAAAGATTCACTTCGAACGCTTCAAAAATGTGTCTCCAGGAGGCCCTAGTAGTGCGGTCAATTAGCTGTTTCACGTAGACACGCTTTACAATTTCACCAATTTTTTTCCAGTTAGGTACATAGCTCTCAATTTTTGATAGGAGCCAATTCATGATTTTCAAAAAATTTCCATTTTCCATTTCCATTCTTGAATTGTCAATGGAAATTTTTTGAAAATAATGAATTGGCTCCTATCAAAAATTGAGAGCTATGTACCTAACTAGTACCTGGAAACAATTTGGTGCAATTTGGTGAATTTGACGATATAAGACGTTAAGCGACCGGACTATAGACAAAATTTTATCTAAGGCCATTTTTTGACTTTTAATGTAACGTCAATTATCTCGTGCGAGTAAATGAAAAGCGTTTATCTAGGCCCTAGATAAACGCTCGCAGCTGGCTCAGCACGAGCCCCTAGAGTTATTTCGATTACCAGAATGCGTAGGGAAGAAAAATTTCTAAAGTAGATTATTTTTATCACAGGTAGTCTTTTAAAAGGCATGTTCCCAGTTTTTATCTTAGAAATTGGTCGTTAAGCTGTGTCAAGGCCATTTAGTGGCTTCAAAAGTACACTCAGCAGCACATCGGTAGAAACACTTTTGAACCTTATGGCGTGGTAATAGAGTTGAAAAAGTTTCTACCGACGTGCGGTTGACCGTACAACACGGTTAGTATTGTGACAATTTTATGTCGTGGTAAACAAACAACTTTTATCATAATAGTGATAGGTAGTGACAGCAGAATAAGGTACCTATTTGTTAATATCTTATAGTTTTGAGAGTTTGCCTCACCTCACCTCACCATCAGGCGATACTTAAACGACCAAATTGGATACCTCAGTGCCTACGTAACCCTTAAAAGAATAAACCACTCTCTTAAAGAGAAAAAGAACCCCTTTAACAAAACGTTAGCTCGCGGCGACCCCGCCTCCACGCTAGCTTATAAATTTTAACGCATTTTAAAAGCTTAATGTTACGCAATAATAACGCGTTTTGTACTGGCTTTTAATAAGTTCAGCCTCCTGTTAATGCTTGATCGGGTAATGCAAATATTAGTACGCTTTTCGATTGCATGGGTTAAGAAAATGTTATTACTTTTTCGTTAGCGTATCTAGACTATTATGAGCCTTTGCCAACAATATAATAACTCTGACGACTGAGTGAAGAAATACTCACTTTGATAGATCTAGAAGCATGATATTTTGCACAGAAGTTCGTAGTATAATATGGGCAAGAAAGAACTTTTACGCCCTAGGGCATAAAAATTTGATTAGGTTTATTTTATTCAATGTAGAATCTTTACAGAATACATTTTGAATGTCATAACATGTAACAGTGCAAAAAGAGCGAGTCTACTAGCGTTTCGGATCGTGCTATGGTAGCGTAAAGGAAACGTCAAGAAACTACTGCAGCACGGCCTACTTTTACGAGTATAATGTGTTTCTTGACTTTCGCTGGAATGTCAGAGCACCATATCTCTTATAGTCATGTAATCTATAGAGTATAACGGAAAGGTGTGATATAACTAAAGATTGTGAATCTGCCCATGAAACTGAACAACTTTTCCCAAGGAACATAGTTCATAGAACAAAATCAAATTTTACCTCCCATAGAAACTGCATCAGTTGATAGCGCATTTTGTATGGGAAGTCAAGATTGGTTTTTCGTATTTCGACCTAGGTATGTTCTTTGGGAAAAGTTGTTCAGTTTCATGGGCAGATTCAAACCCTTCAGTATTAACACTTCTCCGTTACACGTTGTGTACGTAACTTCTGCTTTGCAAGTTGAAAGATCTGGTACAGTTTTCGTAGAATTTCTCCCATAATCCCCCAAAAAGATGCGTCAGGTGCTAACTGACACATGCGTAATTTTACGCCGAACTTTAGTTTTTAACGTTAGACTGACATTTTCATTTTTTTACCGCTCTTTAATTACCACCCTACAGGAAACAGTGAGACCGGAGACCCAACTGTTCTATGCCCGAAGCGTCACAGACAATACATAAAAAAAAACCTTTTAATAATAGAGTGTATCTTTACTAGCGACGGACGTTTTTAATTATTACTTATAAACGCGTTTTTATATTTTTTCCGATATTTTTCTTCGAAAGTCGACTTGCTTGAGGCCAAGGCACGTGTGTTGTACAGCCGTACAAACAAGCTTTAATTAAAATTTAATTAAATTACGTTCGTAATTAATTATTGGTTGATAATATTTGTTTGGAAAGTAACTGTTTAGTTAAAATTTATGTTATTTGTATTTTATTATAGTCATAATTTAGTAAATTAACTAAGTAGGTACGACTTTTTTCCTAAAGGACACTTCACACCACATTTCGTTTACGTTCAAATTTTAAACCAATAATTAAATTACGATCGTAATTAATTATTGGTTGATAATATTTGTTTGGAAAGTAACTGTTTAGTTAAAATTTATGTTATCTGTATTTTATTATAGTCATAATTTAGTAAATTAACTAAGTAGGTACGGCTTTTTTCCTAAAGGACAGTTCACACCACATTTCGTTTACGTTCAAATTTTAAACCAATAATTAAATTACGTTCGTAATTAATTATTGGTTGATAATATTTGTTTGGAAAGTAACTGTTTAGTTAAAATGTATGTTATTTGTATTTTATTATAGTCATAATTTAGTAAATTAACTAAGTAGGTACGGCTTTTTTCCTAAAGGACACTTCACACCACATTTCGTTACTTAGATTTATACTTGTGTGTTCGTTATAGCCACACTTCATTTGGAATTTAAATGGCGTATAGAGTGACAAGACCGATGAATAGATAAATAAATAAATAATAAATATCACCAAGAAAATTCTAAATCATAATTTGCCTTTGAAGTGATATTCTGGGTTTTTTGTAAATATGAAAAACAAAGAAAGTAATCTTGAGTATCCTAATGAAGGGCTAAGTACTGGTGTGATGACATGACACTGACGTGATCTAATCATTGCTTTACGATTAACACTTTTCTCCTCGCCACTACGGCCTCCCCAGCCCGTTTTCAGATCTAACCCAGATTAGAGCAGACCTTAGGCTAAGGACACACCCCGCGCTCTATGCGTTTTTTGTCAGTGTGACACGCCCCTAACGTCCTAGTCGCTTATCTAGATGCGGGTGACTTTTTTGGACGTTTTTCGGAGTGTACATTGTGTTTCATTTTCATTAGTTTGAAACATGTTTACTTACAAGAGTAACAGCTGTTTAAATATTGTAGATAAAAGGGGCTTTAGTTATGTATCATTGCTTACATTAAAATGGTAATGTCTCACGAACGAGAATACACAGAAATGAAATAAATAAATATAATAGTCATAAGTCCAAACTCAGCTTAAAACATTTATTGCCGAATTTCGGCTGTATTAAAAAATATAACTTTTAAATGAAAAAAACCCGGCCAAGTGCGAGTCACACTCGCCCCCTAAGGTTTCCGTACTCATCCACCATATCATATTCTTCAAGCTTTTGCCCCTTAATTTAAAAACTTCGGGTCAACTGTAACTTGAACTTTCTTATATATGAATATACTAGAAACGGGAGCTCACCTTAATTGGTTATGACTCCTTGTGAGAAAAGTAATAATATTTAATAATTTTAGAAATTTTCCTTTGTTTGTATTATGAGACCTTGTTTCTTGCCAAATTTAAATATTCTAGGTCAACGGGAAGTACCCTATAGGTTATGGACATGGAGACATAAATGGTCGTATATTTTGATTGTGTGGGTGCAGAAGCTTGAAATATTCACAGCTTTAAAAATCTATATATTTTAATATTTGATATTAATTTCAACTTGATTCCTTTATCCGTTCGGGAAAAAAAGGTTCTTGACAGACAGACGGACAACAAAGTAATCCTATAAGGGTTCCGTTTTTTTTCCTCTTGAGGTACGGAACCCTAAAACCTAAGATTATTTTATAATAATAAATTTAGCATTTCATAACACGAACCTTATTAATATACCATTAAAAGAGAAAGTAATTAAAATATTTTCAAATCTGTTCCGTGCTATTCCGAAGCGGCGGAGGTTTTGTTTTTAAACATAATTTTAATTTTCGTACTTTTCTTGTTTTCATTAAAGTTTTACTTGTTAAAGGGCGGTGCAAACGAGAGCTTTTATTTTATTTTGCATGCGTTTTTTAATCGCTATTAGCAGTGTTCTTTATTTGAAATTTAATTTACATGTGTTCCGACCACCCGACCTTCTGACACACAAGTTATCACACCCAAGCGAGCAGTTTGTATCACATTTCATTGTAAGTGTAAAGTGTGTAGGTACTAGTAAAAAAACAGAACAAACTTAAAAAATCTACTGCTTTGCAAAGGTCCGATCCCATGTGTGCCGGCAAAGAATAGTACCAACCCATACATGCCCGTGGGTGTCGTAAGAGGCGACTAAGGGTTATAAACTTGAGGATGGGCAGCAGCATCCTCCAGTGTACCATACCATCTTACTTAGTGCGGTCACCTACAACCGCGGTCCATGGTGCCAGCCGTAACGCTGACAAGCGAGGTGACTATGGTACTTCCCCTCCACATTTTTCTAGCAAAAGCTAAAATTCTGGAGGGAGCTCCTTGTCCTGTAGTGGACTTTTCAGGGGATGTTATGATGATATTGCTTTGCCGTGTTCTTAACATTTTACAAAGAACACGTCAAGCTTGATATAAAATTTTATAACGTTCTTATTTAGCTCACCGTAGGGTTCAGAAAAAAAGGGTGATGTATTCTAGACTGGATTAAGTCTTTGGTTCTTTATTTGACTGCAAATCTTTGGCAGTTGGCTGCAAAGAGATTTGACGTATCTTCAGAGGGCTCACGTCAATGATCATTTACGTATCTGAAAAAAATCTCAAGATACCTCCATCTCTTTTTAGCATGCCTGCTATAACGAGACCTGTTTAGACTGAAAACGAAAAGACGCAGCCAGGGATGTTTTTTGCTGTTTGCGTGCTCTTATCACTTTGGATTTCTCTTTCTTTACAGGAGCAGCGCCCCACTTCTGTCATATCTTTTGCTAGCAAAATGTCAAAACCCCAGGGCCGCGGCGGCGTTTATTCTATTTTTATCCACTTGATTCCATATGATTTATACACTCTAATGATTTCTTCAGAGTATCAATTAGCGACAAATCGCATCTTTAGTCGGCTGTATGTACTGACCGTAGAGGATTTTATAAAAAGGTTTTTGTTGAAGGTGAAAAAGAGTTTTATTGTTTTTTGGACGTCCGTTTTATAGTAAGGGTTTTCGGTAGGCGGCCCCGAGGGCGGGGTAGAGTATGTCAAGAGTGATGCTCTACTTCGGATGTGTTGAGAACATATGGATGTGCGGGAAGGTTGCTCTTCTTTATGAAGTTTTATTTTATTACCGCCAATAGTATGTAGCTATACTGGAGGTCTAGCTGTGGTCTAGCTAGACAAAGTGCCGTTAAATTTAGAGATGACGAAAGCGATCGTTATAAAATGTATGGATGACATAGTAATATGTCCAATGTCATCCTATAGGTACATATTATGACGTTCGCTTTCGTCAAATGGCACGTTGTGTAGACCTCCTGAGGTTAAAATATACACCCTTATTTTATTTGCAGAGGTGGTTCTGTCCATGAAACTGAACGACTTTTGCCAAGGAACATAGTCAAAATACGAAAAAAAAATTTCGACTTTCCATACAAACTGCATCAGCTGACAGCACATTTTGTATGGGAGTTAGAATTTTTTTTTTGTGTTCCGACCTATGTTTCAGTTTTATGGGCTGATGTCCGTGATGATAAAAAAGTAACCTACTGTTCCTTTCTTTATTGCTGGCAGTGTCAGCAATACATTTAAGGAAGTTTTAACTTTAAATATGCTTTCTCCAACTGGCTGGAGACTGTACAATAATTTATTTGATCTCTCCTAAAGAATAGTCGAAATAATGTAGATAGCGTGATAAGAACGACAACAGGACAGACATATACGTGAGAAAGGATGAAATGATACGAGTCTTTGTCGCTCCAATGTATTCTCTTCACTCTGTCCTGCTCTCACACTGCCGCCATTCTAATCACCTGTAAAATCTTACCTACTAATTCTGGACTAAAATGTCCGAAATACCGACAACAACAAAAACAATCGACATGACCCCATCACTATTATCGACAGTGTCACATCACTATGGGGGTGTGTCTGTACCCGAGGCCGGCATTGTTTTGTCTGTCTGTCCGTCCGACGTGAAACATGTATGTATGTATGGATGTGTATGGGAAGCTTCTTCGAAAGTGGATAGGAAAAAAAGTTGTGTCGGTCCGTCTGTGACTCAGGGTTTCAAGGAAGTGTAGATGGTAGATGTTATATCGATATTTGGGAGTTTTCCATATTAGCAAAAGTAGTGATTCAATCCGATGAAATTTTATTCTTTATGAGGTATTTTCCGTTGTGTGAAAGTTACCATTGCCACTCACTGATTTTGAAGTCAATCGAATTCCGTTTGTTACCCGTGGCACTACTGCGTGGCACTTCTATGATAGAGTTTGTTTGTTTCTCTATTTACAGTCAATTATTTTTCACGTATAGTCCTTGTTGTGTTTCGAATACGAATTTTCTTGTTATTAACTATGTCTAGAGAAGAAATAATCAAGATTGTATATTTATCCTTTAAAGTATCACTTAAAATCAGACTTTTAGGAATCTTTAGGAAGTATGGTCGCGTAAAGGAAGTTTTTTTAAGTTATGAAATAAACGTTATCTTCGTGGATATTTTATACTATTAAACGAGCAATATTTGTATATATATATAAATATATTTGTAATCGGTTTCTCGAAAACGGCTCGAACGATTTCGATGAAATTTAGTATACAGGGGCTTTTTCTGAGATAATTAGTTTTCACCGTCTTTTTTAATATTTCTTTGCGCGTTTTAGTGCGTTGAAGAAACTTACAGCGCCATCTGTTGCTGAGTAGCATAGCTTGCTCACCCGATGATATTTTAATCATACAGAGCATAGCTCGGTCGTCGACCAGGTACTGATTAGTTACATGAGAAAAGCCCCTTATCCTAAAAAAACACGTAAGGACGTCTTGGTGGTACGATCTCGTAAAAGAAAGTATTGTCTACAATTTTGTCGCGCGAACGTAGACAAATCTTATGTCGATATGATCATGTTACCTTAGAAATGAAAAGCCCTTTTCATAGGAAATTGTAAACAATCGTACTACATAAATATATCACTCGTTTCCTATGGGTGTAACGTGATACGCGATATGCAAAACTGTTTGCGAACTGCAATCGTTTATCATACTGCTACGAGGGGGTTACTTTACAATTCCTTACAAGCCACTGTACGACTAGAATATGGGCGTTTACGATGACAAAAAAGTAAAAAAAAAAAAAAAATATTGTACATTGATGCACACTTATTAAATAAAAGCACAGTTTAGATAATAGTCAAATAAAAGTATCTGAAAAAACATCACAATGGCGAGCTTTTTTTTATGGAATTTTATGGCCTGGTTACAGAGACCTTTAAGTCAAGTCCAATGGCGAGCCTAACTGAAATCTGATACTGTTTTCTAAAAAAGAATAATGTGAAATTGATAAAAAAAACTAATTTAAGTTAAGTACTTATCGAGTTTTTAATTTGTGTTAAAAGTTCATAAACGATGGCAATAAAATTATGACGTCACTAAACCTGTAACAAAATCCATAGATCATTTCCGTTTTGACGATGAATAAAGGGTAGGTCATTTGACTTGACATTAAAGTATGAATTATTTGACCTAAACAAAAAAATTCAAAGAAATTCTAGTAAATTTTTTCAACGGCTAGCATGGTAGATAGTACAGCCTCTCTATCTCTTTTGTTTTCTACTTACTCTACTGCCGAAGCTAAGTTGAATTCTACTAGTTTAGCTACCTACTAGGCTGTTTTATCCATAGTTAGAATAGAATAGAAAACATTTATTTCACCACATAGCACAAAATGTACAACAAAAGTACTAAGAGCAAGACCTGAAAAATTAAATAACATTTCAACAGAAAGTACAGATATTGTTAAACATTTTGAGTTAGATACTGAGTTAGCTGCAAAGAGTAGTACCTTTCACGTAAAGGGGACCTTAGCTATCATGATAACGGCATACCCCGAACATACATACCACACATCAACACATGTAGTTTCTTACGAAAATAAGACGGATACTATGGTATGGAAAAACAAAAGACGACTTAGAATTTGAATTTCGAAAGGTTTACCTTACAGGAAATTCGTATTTCGTTAGATGTCAAGAATACGGACGTTATTCTTTTGTTGTCTACAATAGAGACAATAACATATTCTCCATACAGCCTATCATCGTGTCAAATGCGTCAAAATAACAGCTTATAAAATGTCATTACATATATTATTTCCTTACAGCTACCGACGTTCGCAATTAAAAATTCAAATGGGACGCCGCCATCATCTTGTTTAAAGAACAGAAACATGGAAATTCAACATTTTATTTTTTTACATTCTTGATAAAAAACAAAAAACTTGAGTTGAGAAACTTAAGAGAAACATTCCTGATATTTTAATATTCGAATTTCGAACGTCGGCTGCGTTCGGAAACCTTCGCTACGCCAAAAGTCGGGTGTCGGGGTCTTGCGGCGATCAGATGTAGCGATATGAGCCCAGTAATTACAAGTTACCACTGACTATTATCAAGTAGCGAATGCCTTTCATATATTTTACAAAATGGATGGCGAGCCTTCACAGGGCTTATGCCTTGAATATTTATATTGTAGATTTATTGCGTCGTTCGCTCAGTGTTGATTTATGGGAGGGTGTATGTAACTGGCCGAAAATGTGTTGTGGTTTTTGAACGCGTCGTGTACTGGACGAGTATGAAGGCGGAGTTTGAAACGGGGAATTTTAAATTTAGAATGTTAGAGACGAGAGTCGTTAAGTCTAGCCACAGTTTAGCATGCTTCATAAAATGTTGTTCTATGATTCCGTTTTTGGGCTCTTTCGTTTCACTGTTCCTTTCAATATTTCTAAATGATGAATTTGCAGACTGAATGACGTCATGCAATGCAAGCCATTTAACATTTATCATATATTTGTGGTCAAGTAGTGATGGCTCTTTCTTTGCAGTCTGTAAAATAGCGGAGTTTCCTTGCTCTTGCCAAAAAAAGCCCTATTCCTCTCCTAACCCTACCTTATTACCTATGACATAAGGCTCTCTATCACAGCCAACATTTCTAGCAGGAGTTCTTTGAATGATGATCATTGAGTCAAACTTAATATTTGTAACCTAAAATATCTTCATTCCAGAAAAATGCGGCCTGTCAGACGATCCAGGTCTTCGCGTGAACGGCAAGGGGAAGAAGATGCGGAAACCTCGCACGATATACTCCAGCTTACAGCTGCAGCAGCTGAACAGAAGATTCCAGAGGACGCAGTACCTCGCTTTGCCAGAACGGGCCGAGTTGGCTGCCAGTCTTGGCTTGACGCAGACACAGGTTAGTGGTTTTTTTTGTTGGAAGCAGGAGTTTTAAGGCATTGCTTTAGGAGCGAATCCAGGATTTTTACTACAATACAGTTTGCCATATTTACTGAGACAAAGAAATACATTACGTTACAGACAACGTTACAGTCACAGAAAGAGACAAAAAATATCTCCTTCTATGCTTCTAAGGGAGTTTTATCTTGAGTCACATCGTGTGCTCTAAGTAGTAGACAAAGGCGGCTCCTATAAATGGACAAAATATGTCAAGCTCCGACTTTTTTTCACACGCATAAATCAGCAATGTTTTCATCCTATATCTAGCAATAAGTCTATATCTTTCTCTTTCTACATTAATTGAATTTTTGTTGTTGAAAAAAATATACAAAATGTCTTTTAAATATTTTCAAATAAAGTGTCTTATTCGTATTTACATTATGCTTGAAAAAAAAAACTATATCAACTATTGATGATAGTACTTACTTCCAAACGGCAGCACACTATCTCTGACAGCTAAAAAATAAAAGTAAAAACTAAACCTTGTCTTTTTAATTACACGTTTTTAATCTATCGCCAACATAGATAAAAAATAATTGCAGCTGAGTTTTAATTTTTTATTCTATGTGGTATTAGTTTGGTTTTCGAACGAGCCGAGATTCAGTGAGAAAAAAGATAAAATACGTAAGTGCTGGCCGAAAATAATTATTGGGTTAGTGACGTAATTACTAAGTGCTGATGGGTGTGAGGCGTCAGTTTTTTTGTTTTTGATAAGGGAAAGTGAATTTGTCCGTGATGTAAGTCACTTATAATTTATATCTAAATGTATGTAGGTTGAATTAGAAAAGTCAAAACAGTGGTTGCTAAGATGTGGACACGAAGGACCAACACGCGGACGTGTGTACACTTTCTCCCGCGGAGATAACTTTTTTTCGTTCCCCTGTGCGCGTACGTACACACGGCCGCACATCGGTAGAAACACTTTTGGACCTAATGGCGTGGTAATAGAGTTGAAAAAGTTTCTATCGACAAGCGGTTGACCGTACCTACTCTTTTGCTAGCGTCACCCGCAGATGACAAAATCGACTGAAGCGAGAGTTAAACATTTTTGCAAGTCAAAATCAATTTGTCGTTATCCCAAAATTGTCACGTATAATGTCACAAAACAAACACAGACTTTTTTTTTTTGCCAACAAACAGTTGTGTACATAAATGTGTAGGTATACAATTTCTTATGATTTAAAGAAAAACCTTGAGTGCCCAATAGTGCACTTTAACCTAAGTTCTAAGTTAGGTTAATGACCAGTGTGAACCATAGTGACCGTCTGTTCAGCTACCCTAACTGTTAATTGACAACTTTTCCAGTTTGTTAGGTGTTAGGCTCCGGCTATGTGAAAATATCAAAGATTTTGGAAACTACGCCATTTTCATTTTTTCGTTTTTCTTACGTCAATGGAAAATATCCATCAAGGTAGTTTTACTATGAATCATGTAGAAATGGTGTGCCTAAGTTCCTACCAAAAAAGCGGCGGCACGCAGAAAGGAACGAAACGTATCAGGTTCTGTCTCTTTCTTTCACAAGCAAATCTGCTATTTTTCTTTTTTTTGCTTGTGAAACGAAAGATATCCAGCGCTCTGTGCACTTATCTCGTATTTCTATGCACGGGACCCTTGATAGAAAATGTGACTCACGCTTGACGATGCATGATTTTTTTGCCACAGATAATAAATCTTTCCATTTGTCGCTAGGTGGCGTTTATGTGCCATTGTTCGAGTGGTACTTTCTTGTTTCTAAGCAGGTTTCATTAGGGTCGCATACCATTTAGATTGATTGGTTTTTGCACGCGAACTTCGATAGTCTTGTAAATTTATAGTTAAAATAAAAAAAACATAGGCTTGGTTATTTTCTATTATTTCACTAAGTTACTGATAATTAACTGCTATGGTTATTTTATACTTTTTAGTGCTAATAGATTCCTTATAAAATTTGGAGGAGGTGATTACTTTTTGTTAAAATTATTTTTTGTATGTTACTCAGACCATGTAACTGAACAACTTTCTCTAAGAAACATAAGTCGAAAAAAAAGACAATAATGTAGGCTCCCAATGCACAATAGGAGCTGTACTCTACAGGTCGAGCGATATGTTTGCGCTGATTATCGATAATTTTTTCGTTCGACTGCAATAAGTACGAGTATGCAGGCCTAAATCGTTGCAGTCGAATTATATTGAATATTGAACGATAATACCATAAACAAATCGCTCGCCCCGCAGCAGCGAGCGAATCAGGAATAGAGCTCCAAATACATGGTTTTCAACCCATGTTTCTTAAGAAATGTTGTTGATTTCCACAGTGTGAGTACACACGGCCGCACGTCGGTGAAAACATTTTGACCTTAAGCGTGGTTCTGGTTTATTGCGTTTGTAGCGTAGCGCTGGTTCAGCTTATACTGGTTTTGTTTCTACGTGCATTTTATTCTTTTTTTTATGTCACAAGTGGGCAAACGAGTGATAAGTGGTCACCACGGCCCATGACATCCACTGTCTTATTAGTGAAATAATTTGACACTAATAAGACAGCAAAGCGACCCACCCTGAGAACTAAGATGGCAGATCTCGTGTGCCGGTAATTTCACTGGCTCTCTTACCCTTAAAACCGAAACATAGCAGTGCAAACATGCTGTCGTAATCGTAATACCAAAAGGTACCCTTACAAGTAAATTGTTATAAAGCTTAGTTCAGATCGATCTTTGATGAAGGTAGGTGCACACCAGTAGTGCTTTTTGTTACAGAACCTCTATTCCGGTTTTTTTCTCTTAATGTGAAATCGAATGTGGCAATAAAGGAAATAGAGATGAGGTAGAGTCGATTTAATCAAACCATCTTCAATGTTAACATTCAATTGTGAATTTTAATTGTGATCTTAGAGAGACCTGTAGATTGCAAACAGTAACGTTTAGAAATTATAAGGAAATTAATTTAATATAAGGCGATAACTTTTAATAAGAGACGCTCAGCACCTTCAAAGGATTCTGAGGAAAAAATCTTAAATGGGGAAATGGCAATGTTTTGCGAGTCTTTGCTCGTTTTGCGATTTAGTTTCTTATGTTTCTAAATCTGGGGTTAAAATTCAGAAGATACAAGCGAAATGAAACCATTTATTGTCGTAAAAAATCTCACTAAACTTCAAGTAAGTAAGTAGTGAATCAAATATGGACTCATTAGGCGTTTTATTTGAATTTAAATTTCTGCTCTACATCCATACATTTTTCATGTTGGTTAAATTCTTTTTTTTGTGTGTATGGGCTTACTCTTGACCTCGATCTAGCCTTGAGGACAGAGATGAGGTCGACGATGGAACGAGCTTGCCCAGAAGAAGCCTATTCACTCGTGACTTAAATAGATTCGGGTTATACGAGCTCGGGAACACAGACGCAGGCAGAGAATTCCACTCCTTAGCGGTGCGCATTATAAAGGATGTTTCAAAGCGCTTTGTGCGAATTCGCACCTAAATTATACTTTGTACGCGTTTTATCGACATCGCAGCCCTATTTATCGATGCGGTCACATCAAAGTGCGGCGCAGCACACAGACAATAACTGAGAAATATTAAATTATAATAAAATTAACTTGGGCCTTACTTTTTATACCGTTACCATGCGTAGAGCTGGAAATATTTAGACTTGACGTTTCGACGTGTCGTTTCTTGGTTGTTTTGTACTTTTTCTTCTTCTTTTCATCACCATCATACAACAGCCTCCCTTGTTATCTCTTTTCTATTGGTTAAAGCGTATGGCCAGGCTCTCAATCCAGAGGTTTTGAATCGATTCCCAATGAGAAACCTATCAAACAATAATCACTTTGAGATTTCCTTACTTTGATTGGGGCATTAGGTGAAGAGCTCTTGGAAAAATTACAGATCAAAGTGCCAATCAGATCAGTCCGTAATCCACAACTGTTTCAGGTGCCTGCCTCCAACAATAACGCATCACACAGTCCCTTGTTAAGAATGTGCAGAAGTTATAATAGCAATGCTCTCACATAGACATTTACAATTGTAGTCTCTATTCTTTTAAACCAAAATTTGCGTAATATTTCTAAATAGTTTAATAACAATTTTATTAAATTTTAGTACTAAGTAAGTCTATCTTGTGCCTCAATTTCTTGTTAGGTATTTTTCGAATGTTGTGTGCGATTTTAATTGGATCTCAGATTTAAAGATATTTGTTATAACCTAAGTATATTGGAATGTATTGGTCTGAAATCTGTAATTGTACCTTTTATATAAAACAAAATAAATAAATTACAGAATGAATTATCTGACTGTCCGAAAAGTAATATAATTCCTTGCTTAAAAAGCATGTTAAGCCATTCTTCCCTTAAATTATGAAAGCATTCAGAGACCTTTGGCGCCTCAAAATTTCTAACATCAGAGTTTGTGAGGTCGGTCATCGTCTTGCACCCCACACGACATGATGATGATCATACAAAAGCCATACAGATCTCCTCGACGATCCAATCGATCCATTCAGTAACTTGTCGGGTCTGCCCCACTGCATCTTTCGGTCCGCGGTCGGTCCAGCGCAGCGTATCTTGTGCCGCGTAATAGCGTACGTAAGACACGCTGTTACGCTGTCAAATGGAGCAATCCTAGGTTGGACTTTTACAGCTCACAGCTTAGCTTCCTCGTGCAGCGCTAGTGGAAATTCACCCTCATGAGGCTAAAATTATTTCCCTTAGCCATGTCTAGCTGTTCCTAGCTCTACAAGTTTCCACCTCACTCGTACCCACTGGTCGGAACTGGTACGATTACTCATTCTCAACGGAGACACATAACGAATCAATCGGACTCGAACCAATCACATCACTTTATGGGTACAGGTACTAGGTTATAGGTATACATAGGTACAACACTAGTTGATGTTTTACGAAAAACCTATCTATTTTTTATTGCCTAAGTTTCACGCGTTTCTGCTGGGTTCCTGGAGGGAGCTCCCTGTCTTGCAGTGGACGGTTCATGGGTTGTTATGATACATCTACTTAAAAACTTACTCCTCTGGCGAAACTCCTCGATCCACCGATATCTGGGGCGGCCAACCGGACGTCGACCTGTCGGTTGACCCTCGAAAGCTTTCTTGACGTGGCGGTCCTCCCCCATTCTTTCTAAAGCCACGATTACACCTAGCTGAATTCAAAGATTAATTCGGCATACATTGCTCGTTGAAGTAAGGATATTGCAATTAAATTAAGCAAGCCTTCCAGCAATGTATGCCGAATTAGTCTTTGAATTCAGATAGGTGTGATCGTGGCTTTAGTGGCCGAGCCAGTGGTGTCTGTGAGCCTTTCGTTTCTCCTATTATCCTTATCACCTATTATGATATATCTGCCTCAACCGAAAATGTAAAAAAGTACTGTTTAACTCGTTTGACTTCTTACCCTTCTTATTTCAATGGTTGTATGGCTGAAAATCGCGTTGTAAATGTAAATTTTGACCTGCTTTCAAATGTAAAAACCCTGGATAACTTGATACAGGATGCCTGATGCATCTACAGCATGAACGGTTGCCCGATTTATTCAGTAGTAAAATCGGCAAAAATTTGGCAAATCGACTTATTTAAAGACATGCACCATAATTTTTAGTTTTATTTTAGTTTTACTAGCGAGTGACACGACATTACCTTTATCGTAAAAGATTGCTGCACATTTTACCATTACACTCAGGGGCAAGGCTAGCGGTTCAATGTAAAAAGCCTTTTCACCTTCTAAAATATTAGGGCAAATAAATAATACGATAATTTAACGTAAATAAAATTAATAAGCATACAAAATTTGTTTCTACTGCATCTAAAAGTAATAAACTTAGTAATCTCCTACAATAACATAATTTTAATGTTGATTTTTCAGACCAACAGTATAATATAAAGTTAAACAATTTCTTTCGAGAGAAAATTTGTTCACTTCAATGATACACCTAAACAAACTTATGTTATAATGGTTCACTTCGGTGCTGTACGTATAGATTATGATTACAGCTATTTGCATTTAATAACTATGTTTTCATGATTTAATAAAGCATCCGTGTTGGCTCGACTGGTTGATGTTAAATATTTGCCGGTGAGTGTACTAGACACATAAGTAGCTATAAACAACTCCGTGGTCAAGTGGTTAAAGGGCTCGGCTCTCGATCCGGAGGTCCTGGGTTCGATTCCCGGTGGGGACACTGTCAAACGAAAATCCCTTTGTGCGACCTCCCTAGTTTGGTTAGGGCATTGTAGGATGAATCACCTGATTGTCCGAAAAGTTAGATGATTTTGTGCTTCGGAAGGCACGTTAAGCCGTTGGTTCCGACTACTATCTATGGATGTAGTGCTCTGACACCATGGTTTGTGCGTTCAATCGATGACCTTGCATTGCAACCTACACGACATGAAATGAATGATGAATAAGTAGCTGTCCCCGATGGTTTCAGACACATGTTCGTAAAAAAAACTTCGGGTTTCTCCGACTCCTTTATTGAATTTTATTATTAAAAATCAAACCTCATTGTTTCAAAGCCATTCGACCTTCACTGGCCTATATTGGTATGGTAGGTAATGCCTCTGCCTTCTAAGCCGTAGGTTGCGGATTCGATCCTCGCCATAGCGAAAAAATTTGTGTGATGAGATGAACATTTGGGTTTGCTCTATGTCTGGGGTATTATTTATCTATTTATGTATGTATTTATGTTTCTGCGCCCATTCCCCATAGTACAGGCTTTGCCTAGTTTGGGTTCAGCTGACCTATAATTAAGTAGCTACTTATTAAAATGACCATTTGCTGTTAGGGAGAAAGCATAGCTCCCAGAGATTCATAAAAACACCATGGTTCCAATTGAAGGTGGAGAATATCAACACAACATCCCGTGAAACTTCCAATGCAAGACAGGGAGTGTCAGGGAGCTCCCTCCAGAAATCTAGCAAAAACGCGTGGTACTTTGGAGGGTATTAACCAGAGTCACTACGTTTGTTAAAAGCTTTGCAGCTCGACCGCAGTATGTAAGATGGTACGATACACAGAAAGATGCTGCTGCCAATTTTCCGGTTCATAAGCCATTAGTGGCCTCTTACGACACCAACGGGTAGAGATAGGTTGGTACTATTCTGTGCCGGCACCACACGGGTGGGGGGATATACCATCAAAAACATAAAATATTCTCAGATTCTGGGAGACCTTTAAAATTAAATAATTCAAAATGACTTATTGTTCTATACTACGGTTCATCGAAAAACCAACAAAAGGACAACCCGGACTCCAAAATATAAATGAATTAAAAAGTTACTAAACCATAAAGGCTACCGCACACCGGAGCGGTGTGAAGAAAAAAAAACTAATTTGTGATTGGTGAAGTCGGGAACGAATGATGATGGATGAACGCAAACGACTCGTCGAATTACGGTTGTGCGACTGTGTGACGAATGTTCGAAATGTATTATGTTGAATCGGATGTATACAGTCAAGAGCAATCAAGCTTGACACATGGAACTTTGTGCCGTTCTTATTTCAATAGACGTAAGGGCTAGAGTCGCGCTGCGAGTGTCAAGCTTGACCTGTTGTTGACTGTACAGTAGGCGATAAGGTACTGTCAAAAATGTATGAAGCCACTTTTCGATTTGTGACTAGGAGCTTTATCATTCGAAAAGTGACTGAACAAAAATACCTAAAAGACTAGTTTAAAGTGCCGCTAAGTGTACAGTTGGATTCGTTTTTACCCGACAACGGCAGACAGGAGGGTTATGTTTAAGTAAACCTAATTCATAATTGTGCAGTTGTGTTCTAGCTACTGTATCTTCTGTATTGGAAAGACTCAGTAATAGATTTAATAAGCTTTAACTTTAGATTGTTAAGAGCACAGCAAGCCTGACACATTAGAGTTTGTACCATTCTTATTTCAATAAACAGACGGGCTAGAGTCGCACTGCGAGTGTCAAGCTTGACCTGTCGTTGACTGTACTTTATCATTCATAGAAAATTAAATCTCTACATATAGGGCTTTCCCAAAGTCATTAACGCACAGTCAAAACTCTGGATCTAGTAGTGAAGTTTGCATTTTAGGGTTCTTTACGTAATTAAATGTTTTTTTTTCTTAATCATTATAGGCCCAGGAAACATAATGTAGAAGAATTTATTTTTATGCTTTTTTTATAAAATTCTTCCATTTCATAAATAATTTCAAAATTTCCCTTAATTTGCTTTATACGTAACATAAAATTCATTCATACCTTCTTTAAAAAAAAATACAACACAATCCAAAAAAAAAATACAGTTCTCATATTTTGTGGGCTTTTTACTGTCACTTCTTTTTTCCCACATGGTGCCACTTTGTTTGTGAAGCGACGTAAATGTAACTAACGTCATTAAGAGATTGGTAATATCCTACAATGAATAGACATTATTTTGATTTTTTATTGAGTACAGCGACAAAGAATGGGGATTTTCTTAGTGTGTAACATTCAGCCACTGTTCCTAGACGCAATCTTATTATTAGGAACCAAAATAGACAATACTGGTCACTCATTAAAGTGACATGCACCTTACAAAAAACGGTGCAGCCTATATTCTTTACATAGAGTCGATGGAATCTATTGGTAAGAAAGATAAAAGCCGAGTCACCGTTTCAAACGTTAAGAATCGTGACTTTCAAATTTGGAAATCACGGCGCCGATTGGCTGTCAAACTGCCCGCGTCAACCAATCCCGGCTCGTCAAATGTCATGACTTGCGATAACGGACAATTGACTTTGAAAAAAGAATAGATAAAGAAAAAAACGGCTTCCGTTAAAGTGGCATTGGCTTCTGTCTTTTTGTTCCGATTGGGTCGGCGCTTTTGTGCACGTCACACAATGTTATGTCTGATGGGATAAAAAGTGACTTTGGCCGGCGGATCGGGTTGGAAATACCCACTGAATGTGTACTTGAAAACTTTGTATGAAAATGAACTTGAGTCTTGGAGGACGTATTGCACATTTGACTGGCTGGCCTGTTGGCGTGGTAGGTAGTGAACCTGCCTTTTACACTGTGGGCCGCGGGAGCGATCCACGCCCAGGGCAAACATTTGTGTGGTGAACACGAATGATTGTTCTGTTTCTGACTGTTATTTATCAATTTATGTATATATAGTACAGGCTTCGCCTAGTTTAGGAGCATATGACCTTATGTCAATTGTCCCTCAATATTATTTTATTTTAGGGTTCCATACTTAAAGGTCTTGGCACACAGCGGCTTGGCTTTACGGCGCAGCGACGTCGTCGACGAGACGTGATGATTTGTGTTATGATTCTCATGATGTTCGTTAATGCTGAACGTGGCGGAGCTGTATACCATTTCACTCATAGTTCTCAATTCATCACGTCCCGTCGGCATTGCGTCGCCGTTACGCTATACATATACTATTATTGAGAATATGTCGTCTGTCTGTCTGTCTGACCGCCCTTAAAATGGCTTTGCTATCCTTTGAAAAATGATTACGGTTTGAATTTTTAACAGAATACATGTTATGATTAGCGGATTACATGAAACTTAAAATAAAATTGCAAACTAAAGAAATAAGAGATCCCAACATCCAAAACGGTTCAACGCCAAATTTAATAATATGAATAATAGAGCTAAAACTAAGTATGCAACATGATTATAGTGTATAAACTACAGTCTACTACAGTAGAGCAGCAAACAAGAAGAATGAGTCGGACTCAACATTTCACACATAATTTCAAATCTACCATTCCATCTTAAATATTATTCTGGCGGTACGGAACCCTCGGTGCGCGGGTCGACCCACACTTGGTCCGTTTTTTATATGAATGCTTATAAAATATGACTGTTTGATATTTTATGTAACGGACAATCTTAACAGTAATGTAGAGAATAAAACCATAAAGTTATAGATTCCGTTATCGGTTTATGATTTATGATCGAAATTGCGAACATGCAATAAATACTTAATGCAGATATTATTACAAAATATTGACTCATTAAAACCCGCCTGTTGCAGGCATGTACTTCAAAGGTAAATCTAATGCTGTCATTTTTGTGTGACGACTAAGAAATTGGCTGCAAAAGATTTATAGAGATAGTAACTTTAACTAGCCCGTGTGGTGCCGGCAAAGAATATTACCAACCCATCCGTACCTGTGGGTGTCGTAAGAGGCAACTAAGGGTTAATGAACCAGAGGATGGGCAGCAGCATCCTTCTGTGTATCGTATCATCTCACCAACAACCGCCGTCTATGGTGCCGTAAGCCGTAATGCTAACAAGCGTAGTGACTATGGTACTTCCCCTCCACATTGTTTCAGCAAAAGCTGGAGTTTTGGAGGGAGTTCCCTAAAATGTAGAGGACGTTTCATGGGATGTTATGATGAACTTTAACTTTAAAGACAATTTGTGCAACTGACAGTTATAGTGTACTTAGTTATAGTTCCGTTCCGTTTAGTTTAGTTAGTTAGAGTAGAGTTTACGTGGGACGACCGAGTGGAAAACGACCAGTCGGTCGTCCCAGATAAAGATGGGGTGACGAAGTGCGGAAAGACCTGGATGCCCTCCAAAGAGCCGATTGGCAAGAAGCGGCACAGAACAGGACATAATGGAGAACTCTCGTGTCGGAGGCCAAAATCCTCTTGGGGTCGCTGAGCCAGCGTAGTAAGTAAGTAGTTATAGTTCCACGGTCTTATTAGGTCCATTTATTTTTGTTCAAAATAAGGTATCATCTATTTTTCTTGGACTTTCTTTTAGTCTGAACAAACTTCAATTGAAGCTACCTCCATTTATACTATCCGTGGTCTCATTAAGACTATAATTTCCGTTTCCTGCTGGATTTTAATTAAAAGCTAGATGACGCTATCGGCACATGGATCGCCTAGGTTATATTCTTATTCTACTAATTTAAAGAATTCGTGGTCTTCCCAGATTCCTTTAAGCTAAAAAACTAATTTGGTTTAAGCGAGAAATATTTTGAAACATTATTGCGTTTAAAACATTCATCGAATGTAGAGATCTTTAGGGGGAGCTAAGTCTACATTATGTTTTTGCACTGGATTGTATTCGTGAAAATTGACCTTTTATTCTTTTAAATTAATAACATGACTCTATTCGTAACCTTACATTTTTGTCATTTTTATTTAGAATCCGTTTTGTATGTATATAATATGTTTTTAATTGTATTATTTTGACATTGATTATTTAACAATTTGAGTAATATTAAATTAAATTCTATTATTTGAAATTGTATTAAAGGACTTTTATGCAACACCTACAAAGGTATCAAATGTGAGACTATTTACATGTAAGACCATTGTTATATTATACCATTTGAATGCAATAAATGAAATATGGACATCTTTGTGCTGATACGATGAGCAATTTGATTTGGAAAACGTATACTTCATAATAAAGGTGACATAGGATAACTTCCCGTTATAAAACTAAGGCAAATACCTATGGTTCCTATTTTAGCATCATCATCATCATCATGGGGTGCCATCTTCAAAATGAAGTTTGGAGGTCAGCAGTCGGTACTCGTCGCGGCGTTGAGCCACCTTCTTCAACTCGTGGTACTGTAGTCCTGTCCAGTCCCTAATGTCATCGAACCATTTCCGCCCCGGCCTTCCTGGTGGCCTTCTTTTTATCACCCAATAATATTCGAAAATTGATCTCCAGCGGATTTTTGCTACAGTTTGGTGTTTTCGACAGTGTGGAGTGAAAACTGTATTAGTAGAATCACGCCTAGTTTGTTAGTTTAGTTCAGATTACAGGAACTCGAATTGTGATAGGCAGATTTTTCTACCAGCTCTTATCGACACGCACGATCCAAGTAAAGATACCGTTCTTTGCAATATTTATTACAGCAGCTTTTGCTACTTTACCACTAGTTGCACAGTTGCATAGAAATTATATTTTTTTTGTAAAAATACTGATTTCCATAAATGTTATCCTTTTTTTAATGTCACAAGTGGGCACACGAGCAGGTGGACCACCTGGTGGTAAGTGGTCACCACCGCCATTTACAATTATTAGTAAAATAATTTGACTCTAATAAGACAAAAAAGCGCGTTACCCACCCTGAGAACTAACATGGTACCTATGCGTCATGTGCCGGTAATTTCACTAGCTCCCTTAAACTTCAAACCGATACAAAGCAGTGCAAACACTGCTGCTTTGCTGCTGCAGAAAAAGGCAAGAGGGTGGTACTTCCCCAGACGGACTTTGCACAAAAGCCCTACCACCTCAGTCGGAAAATCTCGAAATCGGCGGGGATTCAAAATTTGTTTTACTAATAAAACAGATTTCGCGCGACCGAAATCGCGGGCACCAGCTAGTAACCTAAATAAAATACTTAGTACAAGTACAGTGTACCCTATGTTCTAGAATAAAGTTTAAACTTGAATTTAACTTATACCGTATAATTAAAATAGTCAACTTATACAAAACTTTAACGTCTTCCCGTACGTTTAATTGCAGTTCGTTAATTAATTTCGAAGTTAATATTTAACTGAAGTAAAAACTTTACTGGAAAGAAGTTTAATTTTTAAAATTATACAGCGTGTAAAGGAAAGGTGTGATAATACTAAAGGGTGTGAATCTTCCTATGAAACTGAACAATTTTTTTCAAAATAAACTTTTTTAGACCAAAAAAATAATTTTGACCTCCCATAGAAACTGCATCAGCTAATAGCGCATTTTGTATGGGAGGTCAAATTTAGTTTTTCGTATTACGACCTATGTTCCTTGGGAAAAGTTGTTCAGTTTCACGAGCAGATTGATACCCTTCAGTATTTTCAGTTTTTCGTTACACGCTATACACCCTTATTTTTTTATCAGATTTTAAGATGTGGTTCTGACCATGAAAGTTGAAACTGAACAACTTTTTCCAACGAACATTGGTCCAAATACGAAAAAAAATTTCGACTTCTCATTAAAACTGCATCAGCTGATAGCACAATTTGAACCCATGGGAGGTCAAATTTTTTTTTCGTTTTTCGTCCTATGTTCCTTGGGAAAAGTTGTCCAGTTTTATGGGCAGATTTACCTCTTAAAGTATCCTAATCAAATGCGTTCCTTTAAGTACAACTCGGACCATAAATCTGAACGATCATCTTTCCCATCCTTAGAACATAGGCAAAATACTAAGAAAAAAAATCTACCTCATACAAAATACGCTACCAGCTTATGCAATTTTCATAAGAATTTTTTTTTATTTCACCTACGTTTCAAGGGAGAAGTAGAGTTATATCCTTAAACGTATCTTTTTCTATAGATAACAAAGTTATTATTTGATTTTTTAACATTAAAGATAAGGATTTCTCAGACTTTTTTATTTTAGGATTTTTTTTTGTAGGTTCCCAAATAATGAAAATTTCAACATTTTAAATTAAAAAGGACGTACAGTTCGTCCTTTTTTACGTCTTACTTGACACTTGCAGTGCGACTTTAGCACTTAGGTCGTTTAAGATAAGAACAGTAAAACGTCCATGTGTCAAGTTTGACGTGTTGTTGTCTGTATCTACATTTTTTTTGACATTACATTTCCTATTAATTACAAATGGATCTCGTTTATTTAACGATTAAAAAACGTAAGTAGCCTGTTAATTTTATTTTTATTTTCACCTTATTTTTATGAAGTTGGCTAAGCAAGTAAGAGGTAGTTATAGGTTTAAAATTACTATTATACCCCTAAGGCGCAACTTGGTAGCAAAAAAATCGCACTTGTATTATGCAACACTTTTATATCACATGTTGGTGTATAAGGGGTCCTATTTTTGAAAAATACAAAGTTTATCAAAAAAGTTATTTAACTGCCCAGGACGCGAATCTGCCCATGAAACTGAACTACTTTTCTCAATAAGAAAATTATTTAAAAATATTGGGTCAGTTAGGCTGTGAATGTATACACCGCGCAAACTAACTCTAGCTTAATGAGTGGCGGGGGTGAGCGGGGCAGGTGGGCGAATCTTTCATTGGCACCCACGCGCAGAAAATAACTGTAAAAGCTAAAGTTAGTTTGCGCAGCGTGTACCCTATGGGACTGATTATTTTGCATCTCACAGTTGTTCTCATGTCGAGCTTGGGTGAAGATTAGGAACATGTTTCAACATAAGACCCAGTATAAACAAGACGTATGTGTGGCGCCACCTGCCTACTTGGTACTTGTTTACTACTGGTCCTGGGTACGTACCTATTTGTACAGTCGTAGCGGAAAGTGCTCAAATTATAATCTTAATCTTCTAAGACTGTACTTATTGTAACTAGATAGTAAGTTTTAAGTGTAACCACACCTCGGAAGCTCCATACAATCGGGCTCAAAAGTGACAGCTGTCATTTTTACACGCGCAAATGTGTGGGTGGGTTAAAGACGTGTGAGTGTAGGGTTGATGGTATCTAGAAAACACTTACCTACCCTAGAAAACGTAGATAACAGAACATTAGCATTATACTTTTATTACAGTTTCGAGTTGCACATTTTTCGTTCGACTATAAAGCGACTTACACAATTCACATACGAATTATAACTTTACTATCACTCGTCACCTCACTTTGTTGTATTTAGTAATCGAATTTCAATTAAAACAAACAAACACACGTTGAAATAATCTCACAAACTCTAAAAACAATAATTTTTTTCACTAAACTTCATTATTGACGGCTGGCTGGCCGCCGCCGCCGAAATGGCGAAAAAACGGCGAATCTGCTCATATCATCACTGCAAAAAAATCTGCCAAACTTTATTCCAGAAAATGACAAAAAATGCTGTTATATTATGGCTTTATGGAAAGGAATAAATAAATACATACTATTCAAAGCTTTATTTTTTTCATTTAACCCAAAAAATTCACTATTAAATCTATCAATGAAAGAAATGTTTAAAGGAAAGAAAACATCTGTGTCTACTTTATGGTGTTTATTCCATAATAATTGCTTCTTATTATTGTTTAACTTTATTCCAAGCTTTACTTTGTCTTGGAGAGTCGAAAGACAACCGTAAACTGCACAACCACGCACCATTTTTTCAACTTTTGCAAGCGTTGCATATCGCGTGGCAACAGGACGAGAAATAGGACGAGATATCGCGCAGGGCCCCGCGGGGTGATGCGCGCGTACTTGAGGTACTCCGATTGGTGGGAGGCGGAGAGCTTCCGTTCTGTATGTAGTACTATTATTAATTCTGTGGTGTAACTTTAGGTAGGCGTACTACTTGTTTTTTGTTGTTTTTTTTGTTATTGATTTTAAGAGTGTTTTAATAAAAAAAATACTTTTTTTTGTAACATTACTGCACTGTCTTTTTTCGACGAGGTCGCGGAAACGTGGCTGCCAGTTTTTTTATAAGGGTTTTTTAGAGCTTTTTTATTTGATTTTTTACTATGTATATGGGCTTGAAGCCGAGTGGTAGTTGCTGTTTCTTTCTGATCACGAAACTTAAACAACGAACACTAGCACAACAACTAGAGCGTTTACGTGCTTTGGAAGGCACGTTAAGCCTTTAGTCCTGCTACTATCACTAATAGAAGTCGTTAAGCTAAGTCAGAAGGCCATTTGAAGTCTCAGATTTTGCCACGTGGTCACTACTCTGGCAAAGACTAATCTAAAATTAAGTCTGGTTGCGGAGGTCAGATTGCATTCACTTCACTCTGTGTTAAAACCGGTGCTTAGATAAAATAAAATAACTATGAAAAAAAATTAAGTCATCTTCATCGAATCAGCAAATAGGTAGTCCAACTTAACTTAAATAATAAGTACCTGGGCGACCGAGCTTCGCTCTATAGCCGCTCAACCTGAAAATATCATCGGGTGAGCAAGTTATGCTACTCGCCAACAGATGGCGCTGTAAGTTTCTTGAACGCACTAAATCGCGATAAGAAATTTTTTAAAAGACTGACAACGAATTTTCCCAGACATGAGACCTAGCTAGATCGATTTTTTGCTCCCAAATACCCCTGCATACTAAATTTCATCGAAATCGTTAGAGCGGTTTTCGAGAAACTGATTACAAATATATATATATATATATATATATATACAAATATTGCTCGTTTAATAGTATAGAATAAGTAATAATTTATTCCCCAAAAAGTTACAGTAACAAAAAATGTGCAATACATTGACTCCCACACTAGGTCAAGCCTGTATCGTGGGCAGCCTAAACGAAAAACAGGGTAGAAAAGACAGAATATTATTCAGAATTCTCCATCGATAAAAACTTAAACAGGAAAATAAACAGGGACTCATTTGCCTTAGTTTTTCTAGACTGAAACTAATATTATTTTAATATTTTTGTCCATCTTCTTCTAAAATAAAAATAGCTTTCTAAATGTAAGCATTTGTCTCTTCATACCCCATGTTGTCGAACCCAGCCTGGAAGCCAGTTGTTCAGGGGCGTGACGTCCATTCAATAAGAGTTATCCCCCATTCTGCGACCACGCTAATCGGTTAGATCTGCATTGATTTACAGCGGGTAACACAGGAAGTTATAGCAGAGAAAACTTGTGGCCTTGGTTGTACTTTGATATTTTGTTACTGTGCAATTTCAAATACTAGTCGCAATCAATGTTCGAATGAAAAGGTATTGCCATTTTCGTGTGTTCTTAATTTGAAATTTTGAAGTACGAGTATTTTCCTGCAGCCATAGCACAAGCACCTAGATAAACGCTTTTCAGACGTTTGCCTGACTTGAAAAAATAACATTTGGCCTTAGATATATTTTTATCTAGTGGGGAGCACAGTGAGGCAAGTCTTCTTTTTACCCGACTGCCCCAAAATAGGAAGGTTATGTTTTTCGAGTGTACGTATGTATGTCGATTTCTTTGTCGCGCTCAGCAGCCTGAACGGCTTGATAGATCTCAACATGTGAGGTGTCGTTAGATTTTTATTCATTGTGGGATTGAAAAATAATTAAAATATAAAAGAAATAATATAAATATATCAAAAATAAATGGTACAGCAGCACTGCACTTACTTTCTCGCGATATACGAGAATCATCATTCAACAGTGTCCCCGCCGGGAGTCGAACACAGAACCTCCGGATCAAGAGCCGAATGCTCTAACTACTATATTATAAAGGCTGCGGATAGTAATGAGTAAATAAGTACCAACTGCAAATTTAAGTTTGTAATTCCATACAAATAATATGAAAATACAAACATACCTATACGAACTAGATTTATGTAAAAATGGTTTAATGAAATATGCAGTTAGGTAGAAAACTAATTTAGAATCCAAATTGTAGAGCATCAAAATAAGCTCAACGAAACCGATTTTGAGTAAATCACATATTTAAATTTTAGAAGTAAGGGAACACCCCTTATATGAATTTCTAGAGACCAATTGATACTGCCGCAAATACCTTAAATGAAGATGCTTGGTCATGCAAAGTTTCATCAAGATTTTATGAGCCGTTTTTGCGAAAATTACAATTTTTCATTTTCGTTGTATGAGAGGTACCCTCAAAAAGAGAGCCAGCAGGAAACCACTCAGAACCCTTCGATGGATTTGCACAAAACTCTTAAATTCCAAATATGGTGGCAATAGGACCATTCGTTTAGCCGCTAGGCCAAAGCGTGACGGACAGACCGACCGACGGACCGACCGACCGACCGACGGACGGACATTTTTGGGAGACTTGTTTTTTATGATGTACTCGTATAAGTGATATAGAACACATTTTTGAGAAAAATAGAAAAACTTTTTTTTTTCACGAATACAATACCTTTCTCGCTCCGCTCGAAAGTAAAAATAGAACGAATCGTTCATTAAAAAACCTATTATGATGACTTTTTAGTGCAGAAATCGTGCATCTATCAAATTATATGATCGACACCATCCTTAACTTTCCGTCAGTTGCACAAAGCGTCTTTATAGTTAAAGCTGCTTTAAGTCTATTGCTAACTCTTTCTGTTTTGTTAACAAAGAAAGAGACAGCAATAGATTTAAAGCAGCTTTAACTTTAAGGACGCTTTTTTCAACTGGCTGGTGTTCTAAGTCACCATTGGTCAACCCGTTAGCAAACGATTTGATAGATCGTCATTGATCCAACGACATTCTTTACAACAACAATTATTAAATAAACGTTAGATTGGAACCAATTGTTTACAATTGTCGACCGTTTTCCAATTTCACGCTAAAAACATTTATCAAACAATTATCTATAGGGGACACGTTTGTTTAAATAACAGTCTTGTAGGTAGAACCTATAAAAAAATCAAGGAATGTTCATTTTATTGAGCAAAAGTCGTAGGTTTCATAACTTTAAATTTACATGTTTAACACATAAAGATGCCATGACTCATACCACTTACATTTTGAACTACTAATAGTCTAATATAACGTATAACATTAAAAAGATATCCAAGAAAGGTTATTTTGTTTAAAAGTTTTCAAAAACAGGCTTGTTTCAGGATTTTTTTTGAAAATCACCAAGTTATTATGAACTAAACTCCATTTTTAGGGTTCCGTACCTCAAAAGAAAAAAACGGAACCCTTATAGGATCCCTTTGTTGTCCGCCTGTCTGTCTGTCTGTCAAGACCCTTTATCTCACGAACGGGTAAAGGTATCAGGTTGAAATTAATACCATATATCAGGATCCGTGAACCACACAAGATCTAAAAATTTAAATTTTTTACAACGACGCAATCAAATCATCTCCATACATTTATTCAAAAATGCAAAACTGACCTAAAATTATGAAATTGGGTAAGAAGCTAGGTTTCACAGTATAAATAATGGAAAAAGTCTGAAATCATTAAATATTACAACTTTTCTCACAACTAATGGTAACCAATTGTGGTGAGCTCCCGTTTTAAGAACATTCATATAAGAGAGGGGTCAAGTTGGATGGTCGCTGAGGCGATTTTTGTTTTAGTTCTATTTAAAAATGGGAACACTTACAAACTTGAAAATTGGTATGTTTATAGTGCATAAGCTATAAAATAACAACAAATAATAAAATTTGGTCAAACGCGTGTCGGACTCAAAAAATCTAGCACATTAACTTACTGAAATTTCAACTAATACAATTATGTTTATGTGGTGGTAGTCCGACTCGCACTTGGCCGGTTTTTTTTTCATTTATTCGTATGACTTATCAATTTTGCAGCCATGTCACTAAAACCAGAGTATATTTCGCCAGAAAGAATAACATTTTCGGATGTAAGTAAAATTAGTATAGAGATGATCGGGCGAGAATGACCACGATTGTACTAGTCTTAACACTTAACTTAGCGATCCTATACAATAATTATCAGTAGCACGCACATTACGAAAACTAAACTCTTAACGGCTAGTTAAAATAATTTGCATTTCAATAACTTATCTATAATAATTATATATAAGTAAATGATAATAATAGTTAAATTATTATTATCATTTATTTATTAGCTAACCGTTTGTATTGACTGACATGAGTATAGGCTAGTAAATGACGCCAACTGGAGTAAGTTACTGGAAGTCAATCAAGAGGGTTCAAGTTGAACAACTTTTTGCTGCATTTCCTGTACGACCGTACTGACTCATCTAATACGCATACATTTTTAATTCTGTATCCTCATGATGAGGAACGTGACAGTTGTTGGTTGTTACTCGTGCCATGTGGTGCCGGCAAAGAATAGTACCAACCCGTCTCTACCCGTGGGTGTCGTAAGCGGCGACTAAGGGTTAATGAACCAGAGGATGGGCAGCATGCATCCTTCTGTGTATCGTATCATCTTTCATTCTGCGGTCACCAACAACCGCGGTCCATGGTGCCAGCCGTAACGCTGACAAGCGTGGTGACTAAGGTACTCTCCCACCATATTGTTCCAACAACAGCTAGAATTCTGGTGGGTAATCCTGTAGTGGACGTTTCATGGGATGTTATGATGACTCGTGCCACTCCTCTCCAGACCCCTCGATCTTGAGCACAGTGACTGCTGGCCTGAAGTGCCGCTCCAGTAGCTTCCTTTATAGTATCGGCTCATCGCATAGGCATACATCCTCTGCTCCGTTTGCTCTTGTTTAGCTTCTACATCGACAGAGATAAGACTGGTAAAAAATTGAATTTGTCAAGATTGACGTGCTCTCGACTGTACTGCTCATAAACACTTCTGCCTGGCAACCGGTTTATACCACCAAGCGGAGCGAGGTTCCAAACACAAATATTTCGGATCTCCTTGCTTCGCTCGGAATTGATACCGAGCAAATTTATTTTACTATGGGATGACATCTGCCAGCATGTCACATCTCCTTTGCTATGCAATGTCACATCATCATCGTTGATTATGAAATATTCAAACCAAATTGATAGAGCGACGCCTTCATTGCATTTACAAAGATAATAGGATTATGTAATTTGTTGTGACTTTACATCACTCATCCCTAACTTGTGACGAACTACGTGTATTACTTTAATCCCACTTCTATAACCTTTGAGGTTTTAACCGATTTTACGTCTTATGTTTTCCCAGTACGTAAATAAATAATTTTTGTAGTTATCTGGTTCCCACCTAGATTTTGCGGTTTCGATTTACGTCATTGTATTTTTAGGGTTCCGCAGCCAAATGGCAAAAAACGGGACCCTTATAGATTCGTCATGTCTGTCTGTCTGTCTGTCCGTCCGTATGTCACAGCCACTTTTTTCCGAAACTATAAGACCTATACTGTTGAAACTTGGTAAGTAGATGTATTCTGTGAACCGCATTAAGATTTTCACACAAAAATAGAAATAAAACAATAAATTTTAGGGTTCCCCATACATAGAACTGAAACTCAAAAAATTTTTTCTAAACTGAATAGTTTGCGCGAGAGACACTTCCAAAGTGGTAAAATGTGTCCCCCCCCCCCCCCCGTAACTTCTAAAATAAGAGAATGATAAGACTAAAAAAAAATATATGATGTACATTACCATGTAAACTTCCACTGAAAATTGATTTGAACGAGATCGAGTAAGTAGTTTTTGTTTAATACGTCATAAATCGTAAACGATTGAGGTGAGCTCCCGTTTCAAGAACTTTTCTATAAAAGAGGGGTCAAGTTGGAGAGTCGCGGAGTTTTTCAAGTCAAAGAGCAAAAGATTTTAGTATATCATATGGTAAATAGGTACGGAACCCTCGGTGCGCGAGTCCGACTCGCACTTGGCCGGTTTTTTTATTATAAGCACAGGAGTTGACTGGACTGCGGTTGACTGTACATACAAAAACTTCTGTATGGATTATAGCACATGTTTCTTTACATACACAAACACGATTTTGTTCATCGAGCTTTCTCAGTACAAAACACTTTCCATGTATAACAATACGAAATCTCTTCAATACCATCTCTTGTAAAGATTTCTATCTCTTTCTATCTCGACATCTCATGTGAATCTAATAAATAATAACGAGTCAAGCGGCTGCTACTGCGCATGACTTATTTATAACAGTAGGAGTAGGTGACTAGGTATTGTATTTGCATTTTCCCAGCAATGTTATTTATGAGTAATGTGTGATTTTGTTGGTTTTTGTGCTTCGGAAGACACGTTTAATCGTGTTAGTCATTTTCAATGTTCATATTGAGGTCAATTCCTGCGTGGCCGCTAAATTTAACCTCCCGGCGCATAATGTCAAGTTCGCAAAATGTCACAAGTGTTCTCTGTCTAAAAATAAAACAATTGTAGGTACCTCTTGTGCTTGGAGGTACTTTTACTAGTACTTGCCCAACATGTTGGTCGCTTCCATTTCTCTCTATCGGTCGACATATCAATATTAACTTCTTCCTCTCTCATATCATCTTTCACACAGTCCATTTATCTTTTCTTTGGCCTACCCCGCGCTGTCATTACATCCACATTCATACTCATTACTCTCTTTGTCAATAGCAACAAAAATATGAAGAGGAAAAACACTCCACACCCATACAGTAGAAAATTGCAAAATTTTACAATCACAGGCAGGATTCGAACCTGCGTCTTCTCCGTAAGTTCTGGAGACGCCTTGACAAACTAGGCTACCGTGCTCCTTTACTTTGCAGAATTATTATCCGGACAGAGGAAGTGTTAAAAAAAGCCCTGTTTTTCCTGCCTTTATTGTTATTAACCGTACCTCAAAAGAAAAAAACGGAACCCTTATAGGATCACTTTGTTGTCCGTCTGTCTGTCTGTCTGTCTGTCAAGACCCTTGATCTCACGAACGGGTAAAGGTATCAAGTTGAAATTAATACCACATATTAGAATCCATGAACCACACAAGATCTGAAAATTTAATTTTTTTACAACAGCGCAATCAACAGATATGGCATTTTATGTCCTCATCTCCATACATTTATTCAAAAATGCAAAACCTACAGGGTACTTCCCGTTGACCTAAAATTATGAAATTTGGCAAGAAGCTAGGTCTCACAGTACAAATAATGGGAAAAGTCTGAAATCATTAAATATTACAACTTTTCTCACAACTAATGGTAACCAATTGTGCTGAGCTCCCGTTTCAAGAACATTCATATAAGAGAGGGGTCAAGTTGAATGGTCGCTGAGGCGATTTTTGTTTTAGTTCTATTTAAAAACGGGAACACTTACAAACTTGAAAATTGATTTGTTTATAGTGCATAGGCTATAAAATAACAAGAAATAATGAAATTTGGTCAAGCGCGTGTCGGACTCAAAAAATCTAGCACATTAACTTACTGAAATTTCAACTAATACAATTATGTTTATGTGGTGGTACGGAACCCTCAGTGCGCGAGTCCGACTCGCACTTGGCCGGTTTTTTTTGGGAACTAGCTGGTGCCCGTGACTTCGTCTGCGCAGGTTTATTAATTGTAGCCTATTATGTTATTCTGATGTATAAGCTATATTATTGTAAAGTTTCATTAAAATCCATTCAGTAGTTTTTACGTGAAAGAGTAACAAAAATCCATATATCCATACTTACAAACTTTCGCGTTTATAATATTTAGTAGGATAGGATTTGCTGATAGTCGAAAGAGTAAAATGATGGGCATGGGCTTGAATACTATATAGATCTAAAAATCTAGTATGAAATTTTAGCTACGATCAGCCTATAATTAATAACAGTAGTAGTCAAACTGGCTGCTGGAGTTGCATTTTCCCTTGGCACTTGGTTTTTATGAGCTTTCCTACCTACTAAATCATGTGCCGTAACCGACTATGGTAGCCATGAGTTTCGATACAATCGGCCTGAGGATAGCGAAATATTGACGATACGATGATGATGATGAATGATCGTGAAGATGTTGACAAGCTGGGAGCCAGTCTAACTAACTGAGGAATTCACTATTTTGGCTCGGCCAATTGTTTTTGCTGTTGGTTAGAAACATTAAACGTTTATACAGTGCGTTAGAAAATGTTGACAATTCTTAAAAAAGAAGTTTTACATATCTATTAGCTTAAACAAAAACTGTGACACTCTTTATGTCCATGAAACCTAACAACATTAATAGGTCGAAATATGACAAACTAAATTCCACTTGGTTCACATTAAATGCATCAGCTGATAGCGCATTTTGTATGGGAGACAATATTTTCTTTTTCATATGAAAAATTTCTTATGAAAAATTTAATGGTCCAGATTCACATTCTTTGCTCTTTCGCAAAACCCTTTTTCAAACAAATGATTGACTAGTTAATAAGCCAATATTATTATTATAGATTGGCACACTACTGCAGTTTTCTATCACACTTTCCTACATGCAAAGGTTGTCTGGAAGAGATCGCTCCCAGCGATAAGACCGCCTTTGTCACCCTAGATTTAAGACTCTTTTGTAATTGTTAATGTGTTCTGTGTGTGACAATAAAGTGTTTATCTATCTATCTATCTATCAATATTATACGTTATCGTTCAAAACTCATGGTGCCCCTAGCTATTTCCATACAATGGCGGCTGCCGTCCTTGGCGCTATCTGCCCATCTCCCTACTTCGTGGGGAAGTGGATGGTAAACACCAACACTGATTCACAAGATGTGGTACTTCAACACTTGGTTTTATGAGATTCGAGCTTGGAGCTTCAATTGTAAAATGGAGTTTACATCACTTTACGAATCGTATTTTGCCATGGTCAAAGTAAATTCGTTGGGACAAAATTATGGCAAGATCGCCAATGTCTAGTGAATAGTGAATACTAGAAACCTACTAGATTTGAATATTCCTAAAAATTTTGGATTGGAAATTTACAAATATCAGAATTGCTGGTATGCCACATTACAAGATATTAGCCATCTTGATCATGAGATGAGTAGTCAACAAATCGAGCATCTTTCTCAAACAAGCATGTGTTAGGAAAAAACACTACATACGATCTGACCGCCTACATTATCTACGAGTGTTCGATCTAATTCGAATCCAGTTGCGAGTAACTAGGTTTTTTTCTGGTGAAGCTCGCTCTACCGTCTGTCGACTTCATCTCTGACTTTAGGTAATGAGAGAGATGATTGCCAGATGCTCGCGGCCTAGTGAAATGATGAACTATATTTAAGCATGGTGTTTGAACTGTTCCGAGAAACATGGTAACTGACGCAGTCACTTTGGGAAGTGGATTTTTTTTGTATATCGAGCGGAAAGTCTTCAGTTTCATGGTCTTAGCTGAGTAACAGGCTATTTTCACTATTTCATTGGGACTTATACAGGTTCTTTCCACAAAATACTTACTTGCATAAAATTTTTATTCTATACAAATTCAAAAAATATAGAAATATCCATATTATAATGACAACGGGGCTAGTTCCCTTGATAAGTTCATATAAGAACAAGAAAAAATATGCTATTACGGTCAACTTCAGCTGGACGTATACCTCGTTTACCCGAATTACCTAGAAATATTTATTCTCCGGTACACGTTAACGCGTTTCTGAGTGTTCGTCATGCAAATAACCAAGTCTATCTCAATGATGCGCAAGGGCCGATATGGTACCGTTATTTTACGCACCGAGTTAATTTACGCTGTGGTAAATAAAAGTATTTTGAAGAAAAATAATTTGTTTTTCAATGTAATATATTTCTCCAAACAAATTGCTCACTCTGATCGAACTGTTTGTATGGAGAGGTTCAAAAATGTTTTTTTGGGAAAGTTGTTCAGTTTCGTTGACTGAGCACAATCGGTTTCGCGAAAACTGCTCCAACGTTACTATGCTGGGGTTTTCGGGGATGATAAATCGATCTAGCTAGGTCTCATGTCTGGGAAAATTCGTTTTCCCCGTGATTTAAAGCATTTTTTAAAATACCGCTTTTCAGACAGAAAACTACAGCCCCATCTGTTGGCGAGTAGCATAGCTTGCTCACCCGATGATATTTTTATGTTGAGCGAAGCTCGGTCGCCCAGGGAGCCAATTCTTGAATATCACCGGGTGATAAAATATCACTCAAAAAATTCAAAATCACAGATTTTTCTTTTCAAAAGTAGAGATTGATATTCGTAAAATATAAAGCAGTCCTTGATTGTTAATTTTCATGTATTCTGATTTACCTTTCAACAGTTTATCTAGGCAAAAAAGTGATATTTTATCACCTGGTGATTTTCAAGAATTGAATCCCAGGTACTTATTACAATGAGACAAAATTAAACGTCTTTCTTATTCACAGAAATAGACTAATGTATTTAGGTCAGTGCAGGTCGAAATGGAATAAATCAGAGCTCTACTACGGTACGCTAAATATGGCTTATTACTGACATTCCTGAAAACGCAGCTATGTCAGACACTTTTATTGTTGTTTGACATGCTATTTCTTACGAATAATTATCAGATTTTTTTGAACTTTGTACCTAGTCAAGTAACGTGGAAGGATCAAGCCAGAATTCACTTTTTACATAGCATTCATCATCATAATAGGTCTTTACCTATGAAATTACCGAAATTTTCTTACAGATTAATGAGATCATAATTCGTATAATTCTAATGCTATTTTTTTCATTTCTCTTATATTTGAAATTTGACTTCAAGGTTATCAATTTACACATAAAATATTTTTTTTATTTTTAGTCTGATATATAAAATTAAAGGTTCGAACATTGTTCGTCTTAAATGTCGTCCGATTTCATAATTAGATTTGTTATATTTTTTTTACAGATAATATTTTTCGAAAATTAAATTTAAGCTACTGTTAGCTTAATTTCTTCCCAATAATGATAAAAAAAATTGGATTTATAATTCTTAAGAAAAATACAAAAATGTTAGTACTGAAAATTGAGTTTACCCAAAATTCGCCATATAAAACGGCAATTTCATAGGTAAAGACCTATTAGCGTGTGGGTTGCAAGGTCGATGACCGACCTCACAAACCCTGGTGTCAGAGTCGTTGAGCCGCCAAAGGCCTCTGACATGGTTCATTAACAACTACATCCGTAGATAGCAGTCGGGACCAACGGCTTAACGTGCCTTCCGAAGCACGGAATCATCGAAATTTTCGGACAATCAGGTGATTCATCCTGCAATGTCCTAACCAAACTGGGGAGGTCAGACAGAGGGATTTTTGTTTGACAGTGACCCCATCAGGAATCGAACCCAGAACCTCCAGATCGAGAGCCGAGCACTCTAACCACCAGTCCACAGAGGCTGTTGCGGCTAAGGGGTTATTAGACAACCAGTATAATGCACGAACTGGAGGTGCGACTAAATATTTCGACCTTGAGTGGGCCTCCGGCTTGTAGCGTGGCGCTGCTGGTTCATCTTATACTGGTTTTGTTTCCACGTGCTTGCTGCCGTGCGTACAAACTATTTGTTTGTTTGTTTATTTAAGTAAGTAGACGTTAGCACTCATTGATTATCTTTTGAAAACCTGTAATTGGCTTTATTCTCTTAGTATTTTTTAAAATGTTAAAACTTTAGTGCATAAGCTGTTGGTTTTGTCAAAAAATAAATAAACGTCTTTGCTGCTGGAGGGAGCTGGCACCACGGACCGCGCTGGTGACCGTAAAATTAAAGATGGTATGATACTCAGAAGGACGCTGTAGCCTCACAAACCCTTAGTCACCTCTTATGACACCGAGATAGGTTGGTACTATTCTTTTGCCGGCACCACACGAATAAATTAAAGAATAACAAGTAGGTATAATCATAAGTTACATTTTCTCATTAATTACTTCGCCCTAAGTTCTTTACGTTTTGCATGTAGCTTGTCATAGTAAGCGGAAACGGATCGTCTGCGCGGGCGCACAAAAAACGTCGCGCGCCGTTGCGCACCGCTCTAAACATCGGACTTGTACCTGTCAGTCTTACCCAGAACCAGGAATACTTAAAACCCTCTGCTTTTGCCAAGTCACTTAAGGGGTTACCGACGTTACAGCCATTTATAACATGTTTATAAATATAAATGGCCGTAACGTCGGTAACCCCCTTAAGTGACTACTGTCACTCCCCGCTTATGCTTGCGCTCAAACAGCTCAACACTCTTCTGACCTTGTTCCCAGACGTCGATTATTATTTGCGGATTCCCTGGCAAAGCTTCGGATCAAATGCTTAAGTTTTCAAGTATAATTTAGTCCAAGATTATTTGTATTTGTGTGTAGCTTTTACAACGCCTTGGTTTTATTACTGTTATGTTGTAAAAACGTTTTGGTTCGTAAATAAAAAAATAAAAATCCCATGAAACGTCCACTGCAGGACAGGGAGCTCCCTCCAGAACTATAACAAAAACGCGTAGTACTGTGGCGGAGATTTATCATAGTCACCACGCTTGAAAGCGCTGCGGCTGGCGACCGCTGTTGTTGGTGACTGCAGTATGTAAGATAGTACGATTCTCAGAAAGATGCTGCTGCTCATTATCTGGTTTATCAGCCCTTAGTCGCCTCTTACGACACCCACGAGTAGAGATGGATTGGTGCTATTCTTCGTAGGCACCACAGCTTGTATGGTAGTACTATTACTTTATTCTGTGGATTGGGTCTGGTTTCCCTTCTGAGTTGTGGAGGTCAGATTAGATTATTTATTCAATGTAGATTCTTTACAGAACACTCATTGAATGTCATGCAGAATACAATGCCAAATAGAGCGAGTCTACGCCGTTTCGGATCGTGCTATGGCAGCGTAAAAGAAACGGCAAGAAACCACTGCAGCACGTCCTACTTTAAGAGTCGGCTTTTTACAATGTGTTTTTTGTGTTTCGCTGGAATATCAGAGCACCATACCTCTTTGTCATTCATATAGTCATCATCAGAGGTCAGATGGCAGTCCCCAGGTCCTTCATCAAATCCCCTAGATTAGATAGTAATTCATAGAAAACAGAATAAGGCTAGGTGAATTATGTTAATGATACCGTGGACTGGGGTTGCTTTGATATTTGTAGGGCAACTTTGATAGGCCTTTTGAGCCTCTATCTGCAGATTTATAAGGAAAGTAACTCTGGCAGGGACTAGCTGACCAATGTACTATTGGCCAATTTCATTATTGTCAGAAATGAGGAGATCCGCAGAAGAACTAAAGTAACGGATATAGCCCTGAGAATCGCTAAACTAAAGTGGCAGTGGGCAGGACACATCTCAAGACGAACCGATGGCCGATGGGGCGTAAGGTTCTACAGTGGCGACCACGTACCGGAAGACGAAGCGTAGGCTGGCCCCCACAAGGTGGACCGACGATCTGGTCAAGGTTGCGGGAAGTCGCTGCATGCGAGCAGCGCAGGGTCGCGAGTCATGGAGATCTTTGAAGGAGGGGAGATCTATGTCCAGCAATATGAACACAGCCAACTTAAGACTATTTCTATTTAGTTAGGACATTGCAAGATGTACTATCGCTTCATTTTGTTAAAAATTAAGATGATCTCGTGTTTCAGAAAGCACGTTAAGCCGTGGGTCCCGGCTACTGTCTACAAAAGAAATACTTACCTACTCAATGGCCATGTCAAAAGACTTTGGCAGATTAAAGCATATTCTCTAGCGAATTGAAATCTTCTCAGTAGCAGCTATCACACCTTCCTGAATCCAATAACTACTTCGGCATGCAATGCTGGGAAGCTTGGTTCTGTTAATTCCAATATCCTTACTCCAATGTATGCCAAATTAGTCTCTGAATTTAGGAAGGCAGCTTTATGTGTAAGTAATAAACAACAAAACACTTCACACTCAAAATACAAAAATGTTTACAACTCCAATAAAATAAAATTACGTTCCATGCACCGCTTCGTGAGAAGAACATGTGGTAATTAAAAATGTTGGGAGAGAAAGTAAATATGTTTGCACTTTTGTGATCTAATTCCATAATTAGGTACGGTCAAGAGAATATAAAGTCTAGTTTTTTTATGTTACAAGTGGGCAAACGAGCAACTGGTCCACTTTTTCTTGTATCGGACTCCTGTTTTTAGCCCTAGTGGCTGTCACAACTTCACAGGTCGGTTAGGGAGCGGCAGGCTCTACTGCTCTACCCAGGAAACTCGTAAGGCTACAAGACTAAGGGCGATTACGCACTACGTCCGATCCGAATCGGATGGCGAAAGCCGTAGTGCGTAAACACCCTTGTCGCCTTGCGGGGCTCGGACCTCGGCTTAGGTTGTTGCCGGGAATGGGAGAGAATGGTGGACCACTACTGATGGTAAGTGGTCTGGTGACCACCGATCATAGCACACGCTGTCTTGTTAGTATACTATGACCCTCTTTACCCTCCGAACCGAAACACAGCAGTGTAAACACTGCTGCTTTACGGCAGTAGTAGGCAATGGGGTGGTATTTCCCCAGACGGACTTAGCACAAAAGCCCTACCATACCACCAACAATCAAAGAGCTCCCGCTAGAATTGTTGGCTGCAATAGAGAGCCTGTTGGACTTTGTACTGTTCTTATTTCACAAAACCAGTAGAAGCTGAACCAGCGCTACGGTACAAACGCCTAAAACCAAAGGTCAAAGTGTTTCCAACGACGTGCGGCTGTATAACAGATTTAGTCTCCGACTTGGGTCAATATTACAATCAGTGAATGATATTGAGCGACAAGAATCGGTTGGCTGGTGGATAACATTGGAACCAAAGATTTCGGACATCCTTGCTTCGCTCGGAATAGATACCTTGCTAATTTATTTTGGCAGGGGATGACATCTGCCAGCATGTCACAACCCCATCATCGATCATCCATAGGAAATATTCAAAATAACCTGCCAAATCCATAGAACAACGCCTACACCACCTAGTGACGAATTATTTCTTTAATCCTTCTTCTAAGTACCTTTATTTTTCTGTGATTGGAACTATCACCGCTGTCTTGGGAATTGACTTTATCAGCATATCATGACCACAGCTCCCTGTCGTCATCGTGAACCAAGTGCTAATAGATCCGTGTTATGATATTTGACGTATAACCGTAACTGCATTTCCAAAGTATGGTATTATTCCTCAAACACAGTCAGCCATCCATGAGAGCTTCTAGAGAGATCTTTTTTAAAATTTTGCAACAATTTTGTATTCTGTACAATAAAAATAATGAAACTAGACAAGCAAGGACTATAAAGTTGCCGGTGCAGTTAAAATTATAATATTTCATAGTTTATGAGTTTATCTCAGACCTGAGTCATAGCATCAGAGGTCTAGAATTCTAGATGCATTTCATTAAAGAGGAAAACATGTAGCGTCTGCAAAAGAAACCGAGATTGGATTGTTTTTTTATTTTCTTTTTTAATCTATAATTAAAACTGATGTAAATATAGGCTTTTTGGATTGGTCGTCAACTGTTTTATTAACGCTTTAAAATATAACTTCGAAAGCTTATACTAGGTTATTTTTTTGGACCTGATTTCCTTTTGCCCACTTATTAGTGAGGTCAAAAGCAACAATTTTTGTTCTACGACTTTGCTAACAACGCACAAAAAAATTTCGACTCTCCTTACTAAAGGGGTCACGTGACCGACCCATTTTGTATGGGAAGATGAAAATTTTTTGTGCGTTGTTAGCAAAGTCGTAGAACAAAAGTTGTTGCTTTTCACCTCCAAAACCTGTATACTTAGCTATGGTAGATGACCATCGGGGTTATGATGACATGGGAAAAACCAGGTTTTTTTCCATTGTTCTAATATCGTAGTCAACCTCGTGGGTTGACGATTTTTAAAGATAAATAATATTTTTCCTGTTTAGTGTAGGTACGATACGAATTATGGACAGGAACTTGGTATTATTGCCTACTTCTTTATATACGTTTGCAGACATTTTGTTTTTCTCAAATGATGTAAAACGTATTTGAAAATAAGCTTTGCTTTTCAGGGTTCCGTACCCAAAGAGTGCCAACAAACGATAATAATGTGATGATCTCTGTATGTGTGAGTGTGTGTGTGTGTGTGTGATGTGTGTGTGTGTGACTAACCAATAATGAAAAGTAATATCTAAGGGGTAATGTGGGGTCCAAAACATTTTGTTTTAGCTCTATCGTAGAAACGAATGAACCTCATTGATAGTTATAATTATTATTAAGTACTTGCTTAAAATTCATGAACTGTTAATATTCATCAGTTGTAGTGTTAATTATTCAAACTGAACTGTAAAGGCGTAAAACTGGTTATGACCTAGTTATTTAGGTATATTAATTTGTATGGCTTGTATGGGTTTAACCAAGAAAATTTATCTCCTTGCTTCGCTCGGAATAGAAACCATGCAAAATTATTTTACTTACTACTCGTATGAGATGTCATCTGCCAGCATGTCCCAAATTGCATGTCACAACATCACCGATCATTATGAAACATTCAAAATCTTAAAACTACACTCTCTTGTGAAGAATTATTTCTTTAATCCGCCTTATATTATTCTGTGGATATAATATTTAATCTTAACTTTTTAGCTTTAAGAGATCGCAAGAAGATCGTAAAAATAATTTTAGGAGAAACCATAATCGTATATTGCATAGAAATAAATTTCAAACTAGTCAATCACACGTGGCCGAGTGGTAGTTGTTCTTTTTCTCCGATGTCGAAAGTTGAATAAAGTTGGCCGTGGTCAGACCCCGGATGGGTGACCGCTAGTGATAAGACAACTCGATTGTTTTATTGTAGTCATCATGTCTAGTCAGAGGACTCCCCTAAAAAAACTATTAATAAAATGTCAGTGTGGTGCCAGCAAAGAATAGTACCAACATAACTCTACCCGTAGGTATCATAAGAGGTGACTAAGGGCTTATGAACCGGAGGATGGGCAGCAGCATCTTTCTGTGTTTCGTACCATCTTGCATACTGCGGTTACCAACAACAGCGGTCGCCAGCCGCAGCGCTTACAAGCGTGGTGACTATGGTAAATCCCTCCAACGTACCATGCGTGTTTGCTGGAGTTCTGGAGGTAGCCTGTCCTGCAGTGGACTTTTAATAAAATGTTATTATGAATAAAATAATGGCCCACCAACACAGAGTAATGCAATCCAGAGTCTACATAATTTACCATCGCACAGAGCAACTAAAGGAAAACCGACAGCAAGTAAACGTTGCTTGCCTTGAGAATGCACCGGCTTCGGCTGTCCTTGTCTAACATAATGTAAAGGTAATCCATTTGTCTCGCTCTACTGATTACGCAAAGGTTTGAAAGAATGCTGAATCGTGATAGGTAGTCGATTGATTGCTAAGAGTTTTCTAATATAGCTGTTTTATGAATAAAATATCTGGATGATGTATTACGAGTCTAACAGCCTCTGTGGTCCTGGGTTCGATTCCCGGTGGGGTTAAAAAAAAATACTTCGTGACACTTTCCTAGTTTAGTTAGGATATTGCAGGATTAATCACCTTGTCCGTGAAGTAAGATGATTTTGTGCTTCGGAAGGCACGTTAAGCCGTTAGTCCCGGCTACTATATAAGGAAGTACCATTGAGGCTGTTACTAACAAACCTAAATGTTCCCAAAAAATCATAAAAAAATAAAATTATCAATTAAACACTACTATTTACCATAGGGTCATAATGAAACAGTGAACATAATTTTAACATGTTACTTTGACCATAAAACTGAACAATTTTCCATAAGTGACATAAGTCGAAATATAAAAAGACAAATTTGACCTCTCATACAAAATGCGCTATCAACAGATGCAGTTTCTATGGGAGGTCAAACTTTTTTTTGTATTTCGACCTATGTTCCTTGGGGAAAGTTGTTCAGTTTCATGGTCTGAGTGACATGCTAAAATTATGTTCACTATTTGATTAGGACATAGGTTATTTTTTTGGACATGATTTGCGTATGCCCACGTTATTACAGAGGTCAAAAGCAACAACTTTTGTTCTACGACTTTTCTAACTACTCACAAAAAAATTTCAACTTCCCATACAAAATGGGTCGATCACGTCACCACTTTAGTATGGGGAGTCGAACATTTTTTGTGCGTTGTTAGAAAAGTCGTCAAACAAAAGTTGTTGTTTTTGACCTCTGTAATAACGTGGGCATACGCAAATCAGGTCCAAAAAAAATAACCTAGTATATTTAACGATGAAAAGAAAATCCTTTAATTTTATTTCTTTTTAACGGTCCCTGTGTATAGATAGTGTGCATAGAACTTAGATAAAACTATCAGTCTTAACTTAAAAACCCAAGTATAAAATTATACCTCAACGGCATAATTCAAACACAAATCTACAAGGTCGTAAGACGCATTTAATTACAGGAAACACTAACACATTGACAGTTTGTCTATGTACTCGTGTAAGTAGCTAGGACCTACGTCAGAGGGTACGGTTCGCAGAAAAGCGTTAAACAGTGCTGTAAATATTAAAAATGTGTAGTACAATTTGGACGGTAAGTACCATAGTCACCACGCTTCTTAGCGGTACGGCTGGCACCATGGACCGCGGTTGTTGGTGACCGTAGAATACAGAGTGTTTGATATTTGCCTGCAAATCTCTCACACGGTTGTTCTACCATGGTTCTACCCATGAAACTGAACACCTCTAGGTCGAAACACTAAAACATACCATACACATTCTAACATTTTACACTCAATTATTTTGTTTCATAGACTTAAGATATTCGAACACAGTATAACTGTTAATGAATAATAAATATTAATAAATGCATCTGCTGATAGCGTATTTTGTATGGGAGGTCAAATTAGGTTATTCGTTTTTCGATCTATGTTCTTTTATTGGGAAAAGTGGTTCAATTTCACGGGCAGTTTCACAAACTTTACTATTATCACACCTTTATACAAGGTTATTTTTTTGGACCTGATTTCCTTTTGCCCACTTATTAGTGAGGTCAAAAGCAACAATTTTTGTTCTACGACTTTGCTAACAACGCACAAAAAAATTTCGACTCTCCTTACTAAAGGGGTCACGTGACCGACCCATTTTGTATGGGAAGATGAAAATTTTTTGTGCGTTGTTAGCAAAGTCGTAGAACAAAAGTTGTTGCTTTTCACCTCACTAATAAGTGGGCAAAAGGAAATCAGGTCCAAAAAAATAACCTTGTATAAAGGTGTGATAATAGTAAAGTTTGTGAAACTGCCCGTGAAATTGAACCACTTTTCCCAATAAAAGAACATAGATCGAAAAACGAATAACCTAATTTGACCTCCCATACAAAATACGCTATCAGCAGATGCATTTATTAATATTTATTATTCATTAACAGTTATACTGTGTTCGAATATCTTAAGTCTATGAAACAAAATAATTGAGTGTAAAATGTTAGAATGTGTATGGTATGTTTTAGTGTTTCGACCTAGAGGTGTTCAGTTTCATGGGTAGAACCATGGTAGAACAACCGTGTGAGAGATTTGCAGGCAAATATCAAACACTCTGTATTCTACGGTCACCAACAACCGCGGTCCATGGTGCCAGCCGTACCGCTAAGAAGCGTGGTGACTATGGTACTTACCGTCCAAATTGTACTACACATTTTTAATATTTACAGCACTGTTTAACGCTTTTCTGCGAACCGTACCCTCTGACGTAGGTCCTAGCTACTTACACGAGTACATAGACAAACTGTCAATGTGTTAGTGTTTCCTGTAATTAAATGCGTCTTACGACCTTGTAGATTTGTGTTTGAATTATGCCGTTGAGGTATAATTTTATACTTGGGTTTTTAAGTTAAGACTGATAGTTTTATCTAAGTTCTATGCACACTATCTATACACAGGGACCGTTAAAAAGAAATAAAATTAAAGGATTTTCTTTTCATCGTTAAATATACTAGGTTATTTTTTTTGGACCTGATTTGCGTATGCCCACGTTATTACAGAGGTCAAAAACAACAACTTTTGTTTGACGACTTTTCTAACAACGCACAAAAAATGTTCGACTCCCCATACTAAAGTGGTGACGTGATCGACCCATTTTGTATGGGAAGTTGAAATTTTTTTGTGAGTAGTTAGAAAAGTCGTAGAACAAAAGTTGTTGCTTTTGACCTCTGTAATAACGTGGGCATACGCAAATCATGTCCAAAAAAATAACCTATGTCCTAATCAAATAGTGAACATAATTTTAGCATGTCACTCAGACCATGAAACTGAACAACTTTCCCCAAGGAACATAGGTCGAAATACAAAAAAAAGTTTGACCTCCCATAGAAACTGCATCTGTTGATAGCGCATTTTGTATGAGAGGTCAAATTTGTCTTTTTATATTTCGACTTATGTCACTTATGGAAAATTGTTCAGTTTTATGGTCAAAGTAACATGTTAAAATTATGTTCACTGTTTCATTATGACCCTATGGTAAATAGTAGTGTTTAATTGATAATTTTATTTTTTTATGATTTTTTGGGAACATTTAGGTTTGTTAGTAACAGCCTCAATGGTACTTCCTTATATAGTAGCCGGGACTAACGGCTTAACGTGCCTTCCGAAGCACAAAATCATCTTACTTCACGGACAAGGTGATTAATCCTGCAATATCCTAACTAAACTAGGAAAGTGTCACGAAGTATTTTTTTTTAACCCCACCGGGAATCGAACCCAGGACCACAGAGGCTGTTAGACTCGTAATACATCATCCAGATATTTTATTCATAAAACAGCTATATTAGAAAACTCTTAGCAATCAATCGACTACCTATCACGATTCAGCATTCTTTCAAACCTTTGCGTAATCAGTAGAGCGAGACAAATGGATTACCTTTACATTATGTTAGACAAGGACAGCCGAAGCCGGTGCATTCTCAAGGCAAGCAACGTTTACTTGCTGTCGGTTTTCCTTTAGTTGCTCTGTGCGATGGTAAATTATGTAGACTCTGGATTGCATTACTCTGTGTTGGTGGGCCATTATTTTATTCATAATAACATTTTATTAAAAGTCCACTGCAGGACAGGCTACCTCCAGAACTCCAGCAAACACGCATGGTACGTTGGAGGGATTTACCATAGTCACCACGCTTGTAAGCGCTGCGGCTGGCGACCGCTGTTGTTGGTAACCGCAGTATGCAAGATGGTACGAAACACAGAAAGATGCTGCTGCCCATCCTCCGGTTCATAAGCCCTTAGTCACCTCTTATGATACCTACGGGTAGAGTTATGTTGGTACTATTCTTTGCTGGCACCACACTGACATTTTATTAATAGTTTTTTTAGGGGAGTCCTCTGACTAGACATGATGACTACAATAAAACAATCGAGTTGTCTTATCACTAGCGGTCACCCATCCGGGGTCTGACCACGGCCAACTTTATTCAACTTTCGACATCGGAGAAAAAGAACAACTACCACTCGGCCACGTGTGATTGACTAGTTTGAAATTTATTTCTATGCAATATACGATTATGGTTTCTCCTAAAATTATTTTTACGATCTTCTTGCGATCTCTTAAAGCTAAAAAGTTAAGATTAAATATTATATCCACAGAATAATATAAGGCGGATTAAAGAAATAATTCTTCACAAGAGAGTGTAGTTTTAAGATTTTGAATGTTTCATAATGATCGGTGATGTTGTGACATGCAATTTGGGACATGCTGGCAGATGACATCTCATACGAGTAGTAAGTAAAATAATTTTGCATGGTTTCTATTCCGAGCGAAGCAAGGAGATAAATTTTCTTGGTTAAACCCATACAAGCCATACAAATTAATATACCTAAATAACTAGGTCATAACCAGTTTTACGCCTTTACAGTTCAGTTTGAATAATTAACACTACAACTGATGAATATTAACAGTTCATGAATTTTAAGCAAGTACTTAATAATAATTATAACTATCAAAGAGGTTCATTCGTTTCTACGATAGAGCTAAAACAAAATGTTTTGGACCCCACATTACCCCTTAGATATTACTTTTCATTATTGGTTAGTCACACACACACACATCACACACACACACACACACACTCACACACTCACACATACAGAGATCATCACATTATTATCGTTTGTTGGCACTCTTTGGGTACGGAACCCTGAAAAGCAAAGCTTATTTTCAAATACGTTTTACATCATTTGAGAAAAACAAAATGTCTGCAAACGTATATAAAGCACAAAGCGTAAGCGTATATAATTCTCACTGCACACTTGTGTCCCGCTAAACAAACATTTTCTCTCACGACCTTAGGTTGGCTGGAAGAAATCTCTTGCAGAGATAAGCCCGCCTTTGTAAATGTCCTCTTGTATATAATTATCTGTATGTTAAATGTGCAATAAAGAATATAATAATAAAGAAGTAGGCAATAATACCAAGTTCCTGTCCATAATTCATATCGTACCTACACTAAACAGGAAAAATATTATTTATCTTTAAAAATCGTCAACCCACGAGGTTGACTACGATATTAGAACAATGGAAAAAAACCTGGTTTTTCCCATGTCATCATAACCCCGATGGTCATCTACCATAGCTAAGTATACAGGTTTTGATTATAAATGGTGACTTTTAGGGTTTTCTGTGCAAAAGTTGAACCAAGAAATGTGCAAAGGTGGCATATCTTCTATACAAAGTCAGTTTGGGGAAGTACGGTCAACCGCTTGTCGGTAGAATCTTTTTCAACTCTATTACCACGCCATAAGGTGCAAAAGTGTTTCTACGGATGTGCGGCCGTGTGTACCAACTCGCTTGCTTATTGATGTAGTAAAGGCAGAAACATTGTACGTATATAATTCTGTGTTTCGGTTCATCTTAGTTCTCAGGGTGGAAAATGCGTTTTGCCGTCTTATTTGTGTCAAAGTATGACATCAGGTGCTTAGGACGGTGTGACCAAGTAGCCCACAGACCAGTTTTTGTGGGGGCGAGATATACCCTAAGCTACCCTATTTGCGTCTTTGCTCACTAACGACAAAAAATCGAAGCAAATTGACAAACAATCCAAGAATTCTGAAAACTTTTTAATTTATGGTCAAAAATTAAAAAATACTCAATGAACTCAATAGGTCATTATAGAGTGAATTTAATCAAAACAACAGCTAAGCTACGATAAATTGTGTTGCCAGGCAACGGGGGGGAGTTACGGGGCGGGAGAGGGGCGGGGTAAGGTTTATTTATTAATTTTCGCATCTTATAACCCAAGCACTTACAGACACATTCACACATCGAGTCGACCCTCACACCGTACCGAACGAGGCAAGGGTAGATCTAAAATTGAATATGAGATTGGTCTTTGACATGAGTTATGATTAAAAAGACATCCGAAGCATAGGAAATAGTATTTTATAACACTAGCGGTTCTTAATGGGAATGATCGGTGTACTTCAGTGATCAAAAACCTTGTCAAAAAGAAACGTAGAGCAAAGCAATCAAACCATAGTAAACATTACACAAGCAAGACCGACGAAGAGTGTCGTCGACTGTTCAACAGCTATGACACTTACAGCCAGTTGGTTGCACAAAGCGTCTTTTAAAGCTCCTTTAAATCTATTGCTGACACTTTCTTTGTCAGCAAAATAGAAAGAGTCAGCAATAGACTTTAAGGAGCTTCAACTTTAAAGATGCTTTGTGAAACTGGCAGTTAGAGCTTCTTGGAACTGTCTCGTCGCGATTCATGCTCAAATAAAAATTCTTAATCATTTTTGGATTGAAATTAAACTACTACTAAATTAGCTACTTATAAATTTAAGGATTATATAAATGCAAGGAGTTATGAATTGACTAAGCCTAGTTTGAGCTAGTTTGACTAAGCCTAGTTTAGCCTGTTTAGAAGTAAGTTGTTAATATAAGTTTCAATGTAATTTGCTAATGGCGGTCCTTAAATAAAATAAAATAAAAATAAATAAAATAAAATAAAGCCTTTAATCATGTCAATATTTTAAATAACCAATCTAGGTGAAAAATTTCACAATGGTCATGGAAACTATTAAATCTTGAAGTACTTATACTAGGTTATTTTTTGTACCTGACACGTTTGCTAAATAATAGTGAGGTCAAAATCTACAACCTTGCTAAAAACGCCCAAAAAATTAACAACTTCCCATACAAAATGTGTTGGTCACTTACGTCAATTTATAAGGGAAGTAAAAAATTACCGTGTATTTACGTTACAGTTCGGTGTAACAGACGCCCGCCGTTTCACTCTGGGTGTGGTCGGCATATTTATTAAAATCTCTTCATTCGAAACGAAAAAAACTTCTCTTATCTCCTCTCCTCGCGTTCCTTCAGAAAAAACCTGTTCAGCTTTTTTTATTTTCGTAACTTGACTGATGTTTGATAAGGTTGGAATAAAATTGCAATTAACATTGATAAAACGTTTAGTAAGACCGATTTGAGTTAATGTTAATGGAATGATAAAAATGTGGACAAAAAGTATGAAGTACTTACATCAAGCCAGAATAGAAAAATACTTTAAGCTGAGTTTGTGTGGTGTGTGAATTGCTTTATGTAACTGAACAACTTTAAAGAATATGGGTAAAAACATGCCCATGCGCATACAGAACCTAAGTATTTACTATAAGAGCAGTGGGTGACATACAAGATTTAAAAAAATATAAAAACACTGATAAATTCTTGAAAAATAAAAGATTACATCTGTTGCTTCGAAAATAGTGTTTGATTGTGAATTTGCATCTATTATATCTAGTTTTTAAAGGCCACCACCTTACGGTGTCACCTTACCGTGCCTTCCGAATCACAGACACCTATCTACTCTACACCAACAGCGGTTTCATAGATAATTATACGGCCATGTTTAGTGGCTTTACGAGTTGTTTTATGCAATCTGTGGTTCATATCGTTTTATAGCAGCGCATGGTTGCGGATGAGTGCGCGTGCGCTTATACTGACTGTTTGTTTGTTCGTGTTTCACGTCGCTTGTGATTAAGATTATGATAATTAATAAACCTTAAAAGAATACTATCATACTCATAATAACATCGCATGCAAAACGTCTACTGCAGGACAGAGAACTCCCTCTTAGTCGCCTCATACGACACCCAAGGGTAGAGATGGGTTGGCACCACACGGGCACTTACCACCAAACTATTATACCTACCATGATCCTCCTGATGATTTTATTTTATTTATTTTATTTTATTTGGGACAATAACAGCTTATGCTTAATTTCTAAGAAATTACGGGATACATATTTTGTAAGCCAATAAAAACTGTCCACGTTTTACAATTTTAAGCGATTGTGGATTAGCCAGTATTTAAATTACATTAAAGGCAAAGAGGGGAGCACCGTTAAGTTAACATAAGATACTTCTTAGTATATAAATTATAGAAACATGCTATATGATGAATACATATAATATATGATATTATAATAGTATAATAGATAAATAAATAAAAATATAGAAAGATAATGATATTCATAATTAAGAAGATTTGTTTAGTCCATAACCGAGACAGACACACCCTACTCGTACAACATTCCATCAATCGAATATGATACACAGGATGCAAATAAGAACAAAATATGTCCCGCTACCGAGCCGCCACACTTACTGATGATGATGTGAACTTGAAATAAATCTGCCATCGGAAACATAAATCTAAAGAGGCATTCTAGAAGTGATTACAAAGGAGATTGACTCCTCCTTTTCAATTAAATTTGCCAGTAAAGCACGGCTGCAAGCACGAAGAATCAAAACCAGTATAAGATGAACCAGCGTTATTCTACAAAATCCCGAAACCAGAGACCCGTTCATAGTCAAAGTGTTTCCACCGACGTGCGGCAGTGTATACCAACTGATTTCTTCCCGTAGGTGTTGTACAAATGTACTACTTAAGTGATCGGTAACAGTTAGGAGCAGGTCAAGCTTGACAACTAAAGCTCTTAGAAATACGAGTATTCGTGTGTAGTTTAAGTAGGTTTATCCCTATTTTATATTACACTGTATTTTTAAATTAATTTTAATTTAAAAGTGTATTTTAAAATTTCTTATCACGAATATTAATGCACATTCCTGGGCCCGCTTTAATGACACTCTTCCACACCTAATAGGTTGGCTGGAAGAGAACTCTTAAAGAGATAAGCTCGCCTTTGTAAACAATTTTCAGTTATAAACTGTATGTTATTTGTGTGCAATAAAGAATATATAAAGAAATCTGTTGAAATAAGAACGATACAAAGTCCGATGTATCAAGCTTGATGTGATCTTAACTGTCCATCGCCATTGGTAGTATTGTCGGTGAGTCTGTCTATAAAGAAATATAACGCCAGAATGGACTCGAAAAATAATAACGTAGTATATTTCGACCTAAACGTTATTCTATACAGTAAACCAGTACAGCACACGCGTCCAGCTAACTATACAATCCGTGTACAGTTGTAGATATCTTATGAATGGAGCAGGCGGGCTGCGTGGCCCCGATGTCTTACAACCCGGTACAGTGATGTGGAAAAATGTGGAACATTTACCTACAACCGCGGTCCATGGTGCCAGCCGTAACGCTAACAAGTGAGGTGACTATGGTACTTCTCCTCCACATTTTTCTAGCAAAAGCTAGAATTCTGGAGGGAGGTCCCCCTGTCCTGTAGTGGACGTTTCATGGGATGTTATGATGATGATGATGATGACGTTAATGTTAACAGCTTTTCTGCTTGATGTTCCTTCCAAATATTCCTTCCACCTTTGCGCGGTTTTATCAATGTCAATTAAAAGTCAGTGCCGACAGGTTGAGAAGGTTGGGTTGGCCCAAACTTTCTCTCGCCTTGGGAACGGGTCGATAACATTCTTACTTTACTACCATTTTTTAAATAAACATACCATTAAAAGTTCGTTTTCCGCGTGTCAGGTTCATAATATCAAATGTGAAGGGTCATGACAAAATGAAGTCGCTCTAAATATAGCGATACTACGTCACAAATCATGAGGTACGCATGGAGACAAAATTAAATGAGTGGTAACGAAAAAAAAAACTAAACTAGTATATCGGGTGTAAGGGACGGGTTACCGAAAACTGAAAGGGCAGGATCAGTCAACGTAACTAAAACACTTTCAGTGAGTAAAACTTTCAGAAAGTGAAAATAAAAATCGGCCTCTCTTAAAAACTGTCCAAATTAGTTTTTTTTTATTTCAATGGGCTTACTCTTGACTTCAATAGGGTCTTGAGGATAGATGAGGTCGACGATGGGACGAACGAGCTTACCCATAGGAGTCCTATTCACTCACGACTTGAACCATTCGGGTTATATGAACTCGGGAACGCAGTTCGCAATTTTTACAGTGTAAAGTTAAAAAAGGGGAGTCACTATACAAGAAACGTCGCAAGTCAGACTCAACAAAATTTGCTTAAATTTGAACCTAACTACAAAAATTTCGTATATCATAAATATAGTACGGAAATCTCTATGCGCGAGTTAGTCTGACTCGCCTTTAGCCGGTTTTTCATGCAATTAACGCATGTTGTTCTTCCATACTTTGTTTGCTATAGATTTTTACTTGGCAACTGTAATGAGCTAATTTAGTAGCGGCACAGTTAGAAGGAAATTAATCGAAATAGAGTAATTAATAATAAAATTCGCCGGCGTACTAAAAAATCCGCCACGGTCCGCGGAACATTGCGTCGGCGGCGTTGGCTTGCACCGGTAAAAACTTCGATCTTACTGATAACTAGGGATGTGGGGAGCCGTACTCAAGTAACTGCTACTATTTTGATAATAATGTCGTCTGGGTTGTAGTAAGATTATAACTAATCTCACAAACCCTGGTGCCCTGGTGTCATATTGGTTGAGTCGCCAAAGGCCTCTCCATGGACAGGTAGGAAACGAATCATCCTGTCCTCAAGACTAGATCGAGGTCAAGAGTAAGCCCATTGACAATAAAAAAAATCCAAATTTTCGGACACCAGGTGATTCGTCCTGCAAAATCCTCACCAAACTAAAAAAGTCTCACAAAGTGTTTTTTTTTTTTAAATCTTTTAAGCCTCCCAATGTATGCTGAATTAGTCTCTAATTAAGGAAATGTGTAATAGATACTAGACCCAGCTCACAGGCTAGCTTCCTAGCACCGCTGTGGAAGAAAGGCTTTGGCTCCTACTTTTTGAATTCCACGCTTAAGGGGCTGATAAAAGCTGAATTACCTCCCTTTCTAACAAAGGGCAGAATGCGCGTGCTAGAACGGAGTGGATTCGCGCAGTTTTACGTTTTTCGCTCATTTTTCTCAAAATCTGTACCCATAATACTTATTAATTATCAAATAGCTATATTATTATGCGTAATGTATTGAATAATGTGTTAAAGTTTTGGCATCATAGATTAATGGGTACTTAAGAAAAACGGTTTAAAAGCAAAAAGTAGAGGTAACTTTGGATTTTTTTATGGCCTACAAAATATATTTAATCGTGTTTCGGAGTCGGTCATATTCTTGGAAAGATGCTTAATTATCACAAATTTTTTTTCACCACCATATATTCATTACTTTTCTTTATAAACCTGCTCAAATGAAGCGTATTTAGCTCTTATCAGCCCCTTAAAAACACGCCGTTTTGTTTGTTTGCAATAACAAAGTTCCCAGTAATCTTGTCTGCATACCGTACTATACTAGGTATAGCACTATTACTAACTTATTACCATCTTCAAGTCCATTACTATAGAACGTAAAGAAACCAAGCCAACGGCATCGCAGCGGTTATACAACAGAATACTCGAAATTTTAATTTATATCAAGAAGTTTCTTTAATATCAACGAGCGCAGTGTTGGAAAGGTCGCGGTATGCACTTGTTTCCTTTTGAAGTTATTTTGGAGATAAAGAAATTTTGCATGTTGAAACGAAAAGACCCACGGCCCGTAGATACGTGGCGTAGTAACAAAATCAGAACAACGATATGGCCACTCCGCCTGCGCAGAGCAAGAGGCATGGACTTCAGGGTGCGTATTCCGAATTTTATCGGAGCTCCGATATTATTAGATTGACAACAACAATTACGTTCGGAAATTTACTTTGTATGGGAATTTCTTTGTCAAAGGCCGAACCATAGACTAATTATCGGCGCGATATTATCGTAGTTTCACTTCGGAATACGGCAGCACATACCTAACCATTTTTTCGTTTATACTAACAATTACCAACACATTTTGCAGCTATATCAAAAATAATCGGCTAAAGCTGTCAGAAAAAACAAGTTTGTAAAACAATGTTATTCTTTCCGTCAAATATACTCTACTTTTAGTGTCATGGCTGCAAAATGGATTATATAGGGTGTTAGGGTAAGCATTGCGATCCCTTAACCACGTGTTGAAATTTGCCCCCCCCCCTTATTTGGGCCCAATTTCCAATATTAATTCTTTCGTTTTCAATATAGTTGGGCAAGTTAAATCTAAAACTATTCCAAATTTCAAGTCGAAAGCCTAAGTAGTTGCTGAGACAAACAGGTGTGACAGACAGATGAATTCGCACTATAAGGGTTCCGTTTTTAACAGTTTGGTTCGGAACCCTAAAAACAATTTGTATGGGAAGCCAATTTTTGTACCTATGTTCCTTGGAAAAATTTGTTCAGATTTAATAAACTATGGGCAAAAACCACCACCACCTGGCAGCCACAGAGCGACAAAATAACATTGTTTTACAAACTTGTTTTTTCTGACAGCTTTAGCCGATTGCTTTTGAAATAGCTGCAAAATGTGTTGGTAATTTTTAGTATAATCGAAAAATGGTTAGGTATTACACACAGAGCTCTGCTGCCGTATTCCGAAGTGAAACTACGATAATATCGCGCCGATAATTAGTCTATGGTTCGGCCTTTGACAAAGAAATTCCCATACAAAGTAAATTTCCGAACGTAATTGTTGTTGTCAATCTGATAATATCGGAGCTCCGATAAAATTCGGAATACGCACCCTGAAGTCCATGCCTCTTGCTCTGCGCAGGCGGAGTGGCCATATCGTTGTTCTGATTTTGTTACTACGCCACGTATCTACGGGCCGTGGGTCTTTTCGTTTCAACACGCATAATTTCTTTATCTCCAAGGTGTCGGGGCCGACCAAGGCGTCGATGGCGCGATGAACTCGACGTCTTTTGTAAAAATTGGCAAGAGCAGGCTCTCGATAGGGACGAATGGAAAAAAAAGAGGGAGGTCTTTGCCCAGCAGTGGGACAGTAACGGCTACATAAGATAAGAACTTTTGCATCACGTGTTTGTATGGGAAGCCAAGCATTTCTTAGGAATTATGTACCTATGTTCCTTGGAAAAATTTGTTTAGAGTCTCTTTAAGTTTGTACAGTTTTTCTAAAGCACATTCAAATTATAAACAAGTTTTTTTGTTCAATCATTAAGTTACTAGATTCATACCCAGGAACGGACTAAGGCTACAGCAACGATGATGCGTTTTGTATTTCAAATACCTAGATATTGCCCAGTCCAAGGTCTTTGCTATTCAGCCTAGTCACAGATCAAAGTGTCCTTATAATCTCCCGGCGAAGTGACTCACAACACAATGACTCCGCCTTCGTGTAAAACTCAGACAATAGTAGCAGGAAAAAACTGACTCGCGGTTCTGAAGAAAATACATTTTTTCTCAGTCATAGTTGCTTTGAAGGATAATTTCGATAGAATGATAGGTACACCATTGCCCCATGTGGTGCCGGCAAAGAATAGTACGGTCAACCGTTTGTCGGTAGAAACTTTTTCAACTCTATTATACTACGCAATAAGGTCCAAAAGTGTTTCTACTGATGTGCGGCCGTGTGTACCAACCCAACTCTACCCGTGGTTGTCGTAAGAGGCGACTAGGGGTTAATGTTCCTGTGTATCGTCGTCACCAACAACCGCGGTCCATGGTGCCAGCCGTAACGCTAACAAGCGTGGTGACTATGGTACTTCCCCTCCACATTATTTCAGCAAAAGCTGGAATTTTGGGGGGAGCTCCCTGTCCTGTAGTGATGTATGTCATGATGATGACGATGACAGATACACAAAATTTTAAGTTTTTGCTAACTATTAGTGTAGCGCGACACCTACGTAAAGTTCCGCCATCAAAAAATATGTCAATTAGGTATGACATCAACAGGGATTCCGCCGGATGCATAAAAGGTAACCCAAAAAGCGTTGCGAGCGTAATGAGCGGAACTCTCCGCGTCGGGAAGATTCACAAGTGTGTAGCTACACTTAAGTGTCTTGGTTTTAAAATCTTATAAAAATAGACTGGGCTCCAGAATACAGTTGCGGGTTTAAATTTTCCACATTTTATGAGGTACGCGCAGCAGCAAGTAAGTGGTAACAAAACAAGCTACGATACATTCGCCCGAAAGCAAAGACCTGTTCAAGGTTGAACAAAGTGTTACCGTGTTACAAACGCGAAAAATTTGGTAACATAAAAAAAATAAGTTTTTACTACAAACAAGTTTTTCTTCATATATCAACAACAGGTCGTTTCAAAATAAGACCTTCCATCATCCATAATTATTTACCTCAGACGAGTGTTATACATAAAAAATTGCATATTAAAATGTATGGCAAACCAGTCTGAAGTACTTGCATAGGTTGGTAGGTATAAAAAAGTCAGGCTGCTTCTAGGAAGCCCGCATGGATGCACGTGTTTTGCAGTGTGACGATCGGTGTCCGTTCCACTACACGATACGATATTGGTAGAGACATAATTAATGTACCCAATAAAATATGGATAATTTAAACTCGCAACTGTATTCAAACTCAAAAGAGTTTATTCATTGTTGGATATTAAAATCTCTTAATGACTTCAGCTAAACTACATCGCTTTACAAACAAATTGGCGCCATGGTGGGAAAAAAAGAAGCGACAATAAAAACCCACGCGCTCTTTTAAATATGTTTGAATGTACACGGTTGATACAGTAAACATAAGTCAATTTGAATTTTGAATTAGCCTGTTAGAATTCTACCGGAGCCCAGTCTATTTTTATAAGATTTTAAAAGCAAGAAAACCTAATTGTAGCGACACACGCGGGTCTTCCCAACGCGGAGAGTTCTGCTCGTTACGCTTGCAAAGCTTTTTAGGTAACGTATGACACTTCAGGCGGAATTTCCGCTGGTTTATGCTTCACAGGTTTATCGGTCGCGGAACATTTTGCGTCGGAATTTGTTAAAAACTTTGCTAACCGGGGTTTAGACAACGTGCCATTAAATTTAGAGATGACAAAAGCGAATGTCATATGGGATGACATAATATGTCAAATGTCTTCCCATACATTTCGTGACGTTCGTTTTTGTCAAAAAGCGCGTTGTCTAGACCCCCTCTGCACCGGGAACGCCAAGGCGCGCGGCATTTATTTGACTAGAGTCAAGGACGATAATAAAACTGCTAGAGTATAATGGAAACTAGCACATTGCATAAGTTTAAAAGTACGAGCTCAACCTATCTAGTTTATCTATACCTAGTGCATACGTCCTACACACATATAGTTGTTTTTGAAAAGACTATCTATAATAAATATGTATAAAATAGCTACATTTTATAGATTTTTAGTTATTTTTTATCCTGACTCAATTTGATACGTTCTTAATCCAATATATTTATTTATTTAACTTCATGCACAAAGGTACAAAGGCAGACTCCACGACACAGGTGTCCAAACGCTCCGCAGGATATCATCCACACTTGGTTGATATTCCACACATTCGCACAAAGTGCTTTAATTAAAACATCTTTTATTATGCGCACGTCTAAAACAAAGAATATATAATATTAATTACGCTAAGCTAAAGAGTGGAATTCTCTGCCTGCGTCTGTGTTCCCGAGTTCATATAACCCGAATCTACTCAAGTCGCGAGTGAATAGGCTTCTTCTGGGCAAGTTTGTCTCAAGACTAGATCGAGGTCAAGACAAAAAAAACTTAACGCCTAAAGGCATTATCTAGCAATCTACCTTAAGGTGATGCAGAGACAAGTTGGTAGGTGCATAAACAATAAAGAGTGTGAGGGATGACTTTCCGATAACTAAAAGGGCATAATCATTCTACAAAACTGAACAACTTTCACTGAATGAAACCTTCAAGAAATAAAAAAACAAATCGGCCTCTCCTGTCCAATTAAGTTTACAATTTTGTTTTCGTCAACACATACTTTTTTGGATAGCTTTCACTCTGTATAGATAGGTAACCGCTAGTAGTATCGCATGTTGTTATAACTTGAGCGTTTTTCGCACTTCGGGAAGCACGTTAAAAGTCTCATTTACAGATCTAAAAACACTGGAAACAATGTTTAAAGTCGGAAGCCAAAGATTTCGGACCTCCTTGCTTCGCTCGGAATAGATACCTTGCTAATTTATTTTACTATGGGATGACATCTGCCAACATGTCCCAATATTTTATGTCAAATTATCAATGATCACTAGGAAATATTCAAAATAACCCGTCAAATCCATAGAACGACGCCTTCGCTACCTTGTGACGAATTATTTCTTTAGATACCTTGCTAATTTATTTTACTATGGGATGACATCTGCCAACATGTCCCAATATTTTATGTCAAATTATCAATGATCACTAGGAAATATTCAAAATAACCCGTCAAATCCATAGAACGACGCCTTCGCTACCTTGTGACGAATTATTTCTTTAGATACCTTGCTAATTTATTTTACTATGGGATGACATCTGCCAACATGTCCCAATATTTTATGTCAAATTATCAATGATCACTAGGAAATATTCAAAATAACCCGTCAAATCCATAGAACGACGCCTTCGCTACCTTGTGACGAATTATTTCTTTAGATACCTTGCTAATTTATTTTACTATGGGATGACATCTGCCAACATGTCCCAATATTTTATGTCAAATTATCAATGATCACTAGGAAATATTCAAAATAACCCGTCAAATCCATAGAACGACGCCTTCTCTACCTTGTGACGAATTATTTCTTTAATCCTCCTTCTAAGTACCCTTATTTTTCTGTGTCGGAAGCTAACTATTTAACAAGATTACAACTTGTTTTTGCCTTTTATATCTAATTGACATAAAATTACGTCGGTAACTATTTATTGACATAACAATAAACGTATGTTGCTATGAAATAATGAATTACTTTAGACATAATTAAATGTCAATAGAAACATTAATAATAAAATAACATAACACGGATAAAAAGAGTAGTTTACTTAATTAACAGTTAATATAAAACCGGCAAGTGCTAGTCCGATTTGCGCAACGAGGGTTCCGTACGTACCATTTGATATCTGGTTATTGGATTTATATAAAAACTACAAGGTGACTTTGATGTCGCCTCTACCAGTTGACTTCGTTCACGTGGATTAACATGGGGCCTGAATTTTACATAATCCTTTCTATAAGTGCATGCGTTTAAGTGACTTCTGTGTAAAATAGCAAGTGTTTTGACCTAATGGTTTGAGCAGTTTATCCTTTTGTGTATTACAAAAATATTTAAAAAAATTATATACCTATCACATTAATAATAGTAGATTGTTATAGCTTTATAATAGTGTTGCTCCCGAGGTGGACACTACTTTTTAACACCACCTATGGAAAATCAAAAATTTCTTTTACTATCCTCCCTTAGGGATTAAAACGCGATTTTAGTCCCTGTTAACGTAGAACGAACTAGCTCTTTGCGAATAGATGTGATTAAAAGATTTCATATTAGGATAGAGCATCTTTGACGTCAGTTAGGTAGGCTAACGAAAACGGTACAGATTAGGTATATTGTATTGTAGTTTGGTAGTAGATACCTATTATAGTATACTAGGCTAGAATACGTCTTGAGCAACCCATCCGGTGTTCCAATCGAGCCAATGTTTCGACCAGCTATCTTTGGTCCTAGACCTTGCATTAACCTGGCTAGAATCAAACTTATTTAAATTAAAAATAAACTTTTGTTAGAATAGAGAACACCAAAAGAAAGTCGAAAGTATAAAACAGTTACACGGTTCAATGTTAAAACGACCTAAGTGACAATATATACTGGTACGGCTAATAAGGCATTTTGTATTTGCGTAAACTGATTAATATTTTTTATATATGTATTTTATTATTTAAATCTAATTTTAACTTATAGATTAAAGGTCCAATACACATTTTGAAACGTCAGGGGTCCGTTCAAAATGGTTACCACTAGAGTCACTTGAGCACATTACGGTTTAATCGGGACTTCCTACTTACGTGTAACCGACGTACCGAGATTTGTTCCAATTTCGAATTTGATTGTTTTGGTTTTCGGGTCCTAGAATAAAATAAAAAATATATTAGTACACATAAAAATTTGAAATCGGCTTAAAAAGTCAGCTGCAAGTTGGCTCTGCCGATCGGGGTTGGTATCCCAACCCGAAATCTGCAGGGAAAATAGTGTTAGGAGTAATTTTTATTAAATATTAGGCGTAACAGGCATACGATTAACTATTGTGGAGAGAACGGAAGAATGCCTTTGCACAACTGGAGGAAAAGAGGCTGGATAAGTTAAAATTCTTTTAAATATCATATTATAAAATATTTTGTATCTTAAACATTACTACAACCCATATCACATCATTAAACTGCAGTTAAACTAAAATGTTAATTGCAAATTTTTTTTCATTATTGTCGATACCTTATCCATGACATGGCTAAGAGTCATGATGTAGGTACATTATACAAGTAGTCTGTTGCCACCTGTTGCATGAGCTCTCCAGACTCCTGTCCACCCAAGATTTTGGCATTGAGTTGAGGCTGTAGGTAGACCAAGCGCAATCATTACAAAGAACTGCAAATTAGCCTTACACTTTGATTTTTTTCTTCTACAAAAATCATAAAAGCACCGTTATGAAAACTACTAAAGCTCTATTAAATTACTAAACTAAAAGCCTGTCAAAAAAAGTACGTAGTTGTCCCCTAACCGTCTCTACAATTTTAAAGCCCGCACACAGAGTTGATTAAAAAGCAATAATGTCATTACTACTCGTATAAAAACGACATTATCCTACTATCCCGTCGTCGTCTCAATGAAAAAGGTTCTAAGTGCACTTATGCTACTTTACTCTTTCTTAAACATAAAACGTCGTAAGCGACATAAGATTTAAGTAGAAAAGTTTATAGGACTACTTTCAAGATTACGAATGTAATTGCATTTATTCAACATAACATATTTTAAGTTTCATTTTATATAGGGTTCAGGTAAAAGCATTTACATCTCAAATCAAAATAACGATTTCATACATTAAGAAATGTTGCTTTTATTGAAAGAAAGCAATAACGAAGCACAATGTCAATTTAACAGAATACTTAAAAACATCCTTTACAATAAAAATATTTGTTCTTAACATACTAACGTGCTATATTTTATCATACTACTTACGCACTTATGGTGAAGTGTAATGATATACGTTGAAGACCTGACATGATAGCTATTTCTTTACGTAGTGAAAACTGTGATTCAATCAATAAGGACTAGTTTTTGTTATAACTCTTAGGCACTATGTCATTATTAATGTAAGTAGCATATTTTATCTGCAATTTATGTCGTCAGCGACTTATGTATTTATCAAGTAACCTCTTTTAAAACCTGTTGTGGACATTTTTTGTAGTAGAGAGAGAAATGAGAGATAGTTTTAATTTACTTATATCATTTACATTACTCTATTTTTGTCAGTACTCTATTTCACATAATCAATATAGTTACAATTAACAAACACTAAATGAAGTACAAATATTAATTATAAGCAACTGTATTGTGCAATATCGATTTTATTAGAACCAAAAATCGATCCAATTAGATAGATCGATTTGTTATGGTGTTGCCATAAATCATGCGCAAGCTAACACCTGCGAGATTGAGTGTGGTAACATTGAATAATATTTCTTTTTATTGGATGAGGCAATAGCGGTGTCATTCATACAGATCAGATAGTTGAGCTACCTTCTGTTAAGGTATGATCATTATTTAATAAATAAAGATATCAAAGAAATATCTTTACAAGAGACAAAGACCACGGTCATTTTTCATTTGTTTCATTTATATAATAAAAAGTCCCCATAATTTATTCTTTCTTAGATACTTTAATATATATTTTATAAGTATATTTTGTTTGTTTCGACGCAATGTTTTCTGAGTCAATCAGTGAGTTTTAAAAAGAAACACAAAACAATATTCACAATGCTTATAATTAGATTTATTGAGGTTTTTCTAGACATAGTTGCTTAATAGTAACTGTTTTGATTTACTCTTTTAAATTATAATAATTTTCTGTCACTACTTACAAAAAGTGTACCTTTTGTACCTTATCCAAATTATAATTATTATTTAATACATCGCAGTAAAACAAACGTACAAGGCTACAAATGATCGAGTTCACAAGTAATTAAACTACTAATGACGTAAAAAAAATGGATGACGCAACGAACAAAAAAGACATCAACGGTTCTATTAATCATTGGTCTATTTGAAAAAAGAATTGTTAAAGAAAAGTAGCTGACCATTCATAATTCCTAATTTGAATATTGTAGGGTCAGGCTATTGTTTTTTTTTGTTGGTGTACTTCTCAGAATACCTGGTTAAAAGCGATCTAACCCACACTTTTACTTAAGATTTCTAGATTATCTGACGCTGACTTTACTTATCTTCTCTTTACAAACTTTCAGTGTGAGAAAAGCAAAAATGTCTTAATTATAAGCGAATTATATTTATTTTTTATCGCATAAGTATATTTTTACTCTGCTAGTCTAAAAACATTTACCTTTTAAAAAAATAAGGCCAACTGTTCACTACATGTCAGACTTAACTTACGAGTTATACTTTTTGTGGGCGAAATAACAGGACCCCAATCAAAATAAGACGCCGGTTTCAAAACGAACCAACATAATTATTTTATAATATGTTATATTCATTCATTCATTCATTTTTACCTTTAAGTCATTGGGATAAGGTGTCGAAATACTTTTGGGTTAGTTTCTGTAAGTTGGTATCATTGTCAGTTAAGTTTTTAGGAACCGGAAATGTCAAAACGTTAGCCTATGAACCCTTGCGTGATATTTGTTTTTTTTTAAACCTCGAGTATATTTTCATTTGAACTATAGCATTTTGTAAGAAAATGTGTGTTTTTGATAAAACGTGCATTGGATTGGAAAATATCTACATCTAACTGTTATTTCGCTTCTTATATCAATAATCTTACGATAGTGAAGTTATAACGTTTGTGCACAGAGCGTGTAGTAAGTACCTATGACGTCACGGTCGCGTGATTTGGCCGACCAAATATAATGGAGCCCTCTCTCCCCCAAACACACAAACAAATAATGGTCTCTCGGTTTCACTTTGGAGGATCAAGCAGCACTGGCCACTAGTAGATGACTCCAAGTAGTTTTAAATTCGAATGTTTTAAATTGCTTTTTTATTGGATACGAATTTATGGCTTTTTTACCAAGTGCAGCATTTGTCTTTTTTAATTTATTTACAGTTATTTTATAAATTGTTTGGTTGTTTCAGGTAAGCGGAACATGAGAGCTTCCATATCGGAAATTAACATAATAATCTCGGAGATAGGGATCGACAGGTAAGCATAACTTTAAGAGAAATTTAAATAAAAACCTAACAAGAACGAACGGCACTGCAAAAAAGATATGTATTTTTTGTAAGTAAAATAATATCTAGGCAACAAAGTTACATCATCACTCCAATTTGAGTCAAAGAGTTATGTAACAGAAAAAATAAAAAATAACATTGAAAATACGAAACCAATTTGATGTTTCGCCATAGTTTTCCCACTATTACGGTGTGTGCCGTAGTTAATAGCGTCACGGGCGACACACACTGTAATGGTAGCTTTATCTTAAGTGTGGCATCGGCCTTTTGCGCATCCGCGGTGCATGTGAACTTGGCCTTAGGAAATTGCTTGTTGTGCGTCGTGAAGTGGATGTGGTTTTATTGTCTGCTAAGAAAATCATATTTTTCATTTTAGTAGAGAAGAACATTGATAAAATGTGTAATGCATTATTCCTTTTTTCACGATTACTTTTATGTAGATTTAAAACTTTTCAAAAGATATAAGATATTTTATTGCTGTAAATGGAATCCTTTGAGCTAATTTATTAGTGTTATAATTTTAAAAACTTACAGCCTACCGACTTATGACTATAAATATGTAAAAAATGGAAAATTATGCCAGTAAACATATGTATTTCCAACTTTAAAAACAGTGGGGTCACTCTACAGTGATTGTCTGTGTCGGTTAATTTTCGCTTGAAGCCATGGTCATCCTTGGCCCACTGGCTTGCGGAAACGAGGGTCGACCATTATTGTTTTAAGTTTTTTTATTATTACTTGACTAGCCTTTGATTAGCCAGTAAAATTTGCTTCGCTAGTTCTAGTACGTTTGAAAGGCAAAACTTGAGTAAAAATAGGCATGCCTCTAATAAATAACGTGAAACGAAAGAAGTATAATAAATTTTCAAAATACTGCGTTTAAGATTGAATAAATTACTGCCTATAACCAGGTGGGATTCAAACTTACGTCTTCTTTGTTACATGAGACACCCTTCCAACTAGGTGAGAACCTCTGTGCAAAAGATCAAAACAAAACTCAAATGTTAATAATAAAATAAAACTTTTAATTGTTGTGTGAAGAAAGAGCCTGATAATCAAATAAATTTAATTATTTCGCTCATTCTTTGTTTCAAAAAACTATGGGTGAATCTTTTTGGATAATTTTCATGACGACGATAAAATACGTAAAGCGCAGATGTGAAATACTTAAAACGACTTGTCGGTAAAATGTGGACGCGAAATATAAGCGTAATTAAGGATAATTATACCAAGGTTCAGTATACTTGATCAAATTTTGTTTGATGAATTAAGTTGCAGATTTGGTATTATAAAAACTAAGATTTCCATGCAGCAAATTTTTTTTCTTTGTGATTAGACATTTTGTAGTCATTGCACGAAATGACATGTTCCATATCTGTTATCAGAATTTTTTAAATAAATTAAAAACAAAAATATCTAGTTATCAATCCTTCAATGTCGTTAAGTGATTTTAGCTTAGATTAAGATTCTTAATCAAGCTTTGATTTAAGAAATTATTAAGTTAATTTTATTACCCAATGATATTCGAAAATTTATTTATTTCAAAGTGCACAATATGAGCTTTAGTGTAAAATATGATTGCAAAAAGAATATCTATCGTTAATATTTTCCCTACCGCAATCAAAAGAAATTTCAGTCCAAGGAACTCTAAACAGGACATTTGACTTAAATAAAACTATGGTTTTTTTTATTCGAAGGAAACAAATACCCATTGTGCTCGTATTAACAACATTTACCCTTTATTGTTGTTTTATACCAGTTTTGCCGTAACTCCACTTAATGCAAATTTTATTAAAGCCACTCAATGGGCGATGATGCTAATTTTACAACCAAGTATAATGCAGTTACGTTTTTTAGGTTTCCACGATTAGTATTGTAATGAAAAGTTATGGTTCGTATTATGATCGAAACTGCATAATATGTCATAAGAATATATGTCTTAAACGCCATTTTAGATTGTGGACTTACAATTCTTTCGTTAGTAGATGAAGTTATTGTGATATTATTATTATACAGTCATGCCTTCGTACCATTAATAATTTTATTTGCAATTACATTTAAATAAATATTTACCATTTTAATTTACGTATAAATTGCCGTTTACTTTTCATATTGATAAAATACTGCTTCTACAGTTATATTGTAACAATCTATTTCGAACTTATTATTTCTAATCAGATTTGAGTGTTAATTTTTTGAATATCACCATATTTTCTGATAAACTTTTAATAACTCGTTAATCATAATAAAATGTCTTCTGGAAGACATTTCTTTGTAGAAATAAGTACTTACCTGTTGTGTCGTTCTTCTGTACGTGTTGTCCTTTATAATTTCTTGTGTGCAATAAATTATGAAATAAATAAATAGCAATCATAACAAACGCAAATTATAAATAACAAATGCAAGTATTTACTCTTAAGGAGTATATCAATAGCACAACTTTAAATTTTTTTGAAACTTGTCAATTATTGGATGATTCGTTATTCAATATTTAAAATTTTTAAGATTCATTAATGACTTTCTTCAAAAAAGGCAAATATTGTACGTATTTTTGCTGTTGTCAAGAAGATAATATTATAGCATTTTATAATGAGTCTTGACATAGACAACATTCTTTTGACCTGCATTTCCGTGTGGCATTCAAACAGTAGCCCCCAGTGAGTCATTAAAAGCACATAAATAAGCGATGGTCGCAGGTTCGAGTCCCGATCGACATCTGTTGCGAGCTAGCCGGTATCAACATTGGGCCGAGGAACATATAGACGTGGCGGAAATGGATGAAAAAAGTTATAAAATCAATGAAATTGTAATAAACTAAGCAATAAAAAGCATTTTACCTTATACTGTAAAAGTTTGCTATAAAATAATCAGCTTATCGAACAACTTTCTATTAGTCACTAACATCATCATTCTGGATAAGGAGTTTCCCCCGGAATTTCATGGCATGTATATCACAGATATACTAACTAAATGATATTCTTAAAATAAGCCTTAGCAAGTCAATCTAGATTCCTATAAGATACTTACCAAAACTGACTTAATCTAAGAAATAATAGTAAATCAAGAATAACTTTAGAAATGATTAAAAAACTTGCAGCATAGCAACTGTTAACAAGCACAAACTCATACAAGAATTTTTTTTTCGCCTGTGACTCGACACTTGCGTAACCCATTCAAGGAACGACAGAAAGTTCAAAAACCAACAAGTGCTTTTACCGCCTTTTGCCCTATAAGGCAAGTGAAATATTAAAAAGATATCGAGGTGAACGGTCGGCCTGTTCTTTTTATTATGACATTAACGAATTTTGATTGAAAAAATATGTCAACGTCACTTTTGCCAATTTGATCGATAAAAAATTTATTGGTATTAAAAAGGTGACTTTATCGGTGCACTCATTAACGAAATTCACGTCAACTTTTTACTGTGAATAATTTTGATGACTTACTTATAAAAGCAATAAATAACATGGTTTCATTTCGTTTTGTTCGCGAACTACTCAAAAAACCAATGATCTCAACTTATATAATATTTGTACCCTCATATACAACTTTCTTTAGGTATATTCATCATTTTTAATGCAACATATTTAAAAAAAAATTGTAGCACAAGTTTTGCAAGAATAACTAAAAAACCTTTTTACGTCAAAATCTAGTTGACCTACCATAAATGTTAATTAAACAGAAATGTCTCCAAAGGATTTCGCACACGTCTTTATAATTAAAATAACATACTTCTGTTTCTTTTACAAAGCTATTCTAACACTTTCCTAGCACATTTCGCGAACGATAATTGGAATTGTTATTAATGCACAAGGTGTGAAACTCAACTCTCGCTAGTTCCAACCCTAACACGCTATTTTCACTTTTATGCGTAACGGAATAAGGAATTAACAAAAATTTTTACTTCAGGTTGCTATTTTTCAAAAAAACAAGAATACTTGTCATGTTTTAATAAAAAAAAGAGTTAAATTTGAAAATGAATAAATAAAAAACATTGGCGCCTGATGTCGTTAGGTTTAAATAGCTATAAAAATTTGTCTGGTATGCCATTGGTACTTAATATTAGCATAGGACCTTTACGTTCGCCGCTGAGTCAGTAGAACTTCTACATTCGATTTTCACTCAAGACGATATTTATAAATTTTACTCAGTTAAAATTATATAGCCATATGTAACTGGAAAACAGCCTTAGAGATACAATCGTTTAATAAAAAAGAGGAAAATCGTTCCCTATATTTACCTACACTATGCAAAACCAAGATAATAACTCTAGCCACAAAAGAAAAAAATGTCCATTGACGATCGCCGGTCACAATACTGAGTCCATCAGTTATTATTTTTAAAATAACAGTTTTGTTCGGACAAATTTATTCACGGTTAGCTGATCTCCAGTTATTGTTGATGTGCTACGGTATAACAGATGGTTTTATTGTACATTCAAAGGAATCGATGTCATGGTAAAATTGTGTTATTCTCGTAACGACAAACCCAGTTTTAATTTTTGATGATTTTTTCTTACAAACAAGTTGTAACGACCCGTACTTTGTCCTCATCCCATCCTTGTTATATCTTGGTTCCAACCGAAGCAATTATAACTTGTTGTGTTAGTTAAACTACCCGATTCACAAAACATCTTTAAAGTTAAAGCCCCTTTGAACCTATTGTTGACAAACAATGTTTCAAAAATAGTTCTAAAGGAACATTAACTTTAAGACACGCTTTTTGCAACTGGCAGCGATTAAATTTTACAAAGAATAAATAAACGAAGAGTGTATGTAAGTCGTCTTGAATACCTGAAGAAATAATTTGAGTGACTCTAATAAATTTATTTATATTTCTGAGAAGTTATACAAGCAATGGGCGACCGAGCTTTGCTCTTTGTAATTTAACCCGCAGCCTACCAACAGATGGCACTGTAGAGTTTCTCAAACGCGCTTTTAAGAAATGTTCAAAAAACAGAAAACTAATTTTCCCAGACATGAGACCTAGCTAGATAAATTTTACACCCCCAAAAACACCCGTGTAGTAAAAAAAATCGTCAACTATTGCTCGTTTAAATATAGTATGGGATATGGACGCAGGATCACGGGAAATTGTATAAACATACCGTACGTCCAATAGTACTGACAACGCGTGTATGCGTCTCACTCACTGTGCATGTGTGTGTGATGTATAGGATGTTCGTGAAGGCGTTGATGATTGATAAATTACAAGAATTTGAATACTTTCTAAAGTTTGAACAGTTTTGTAAGCTTTATATAGGGTGATCCACCGTTGTTTTAATGTTGACCTTAAAAAAGAATGCACGATAAAATTTTTGGTTCATATCTAACGCCATTTGATTTGGATAAGAAAAACCATAAACACAAAATTTATCAAACCAGTGAAAAATAGTTTCAGTAATCATCTTAATTGTGGAAACAGGATTGGAACATACAGAAAAGGGTTGATTTATTAATATCACATACTAACTATTATATTATTAGTGGTAACAGATATCTCTGAAAAACCAAATAGTAAAGTTACAAAAATAATTAATATCTTAAATTATAAAATTAAATTGAAATAATTTTCACAAAAAAATAAAATTTGAAATACAACCAAAACTGCTCGTGTTTTTTTCGAAAAGCATACTTTAAAAATCCATTGAGAGAAAAATTTTGGCTAATATTTGCTGTGGAAGGCTGGAGGAAATTTGGTTTTTATTATGATGAGTGGTCGTTACACTACAAGCAAAAAATATAAGAAGAGAAAACTCTGCACTTATCATATTAAAAAAATAAGCGATTACTTAACCCATATAAATTAGCCATTTTAATTAAAGATTATGACACGAATGGAAAAGACGGCACAAAATTCCATGAAAAAATATTTTAAGATTAATATAAATTACATGTTGAAAATTGGGGATAACTTGAATAATTTCGGTTCTTTGCTATTTAATTTCTAATGTAGCATCCTGTATGTGTGTCGGTGTGTTTATGCACATCAATTATAAAGGCACGGCCCGGAACGGCACAGGGCGTCCAGCGGAGGTCACACACAGCCAGCCAGCACTGATGAGCAAACACTAATGGCCTCTTTACTACTCACTCACATAAAACTGAACAACTTTCCTAGTGATCGAAGAACTAGAAAAAATTTGCTTCTATACAAATTCAATCATTGACCACGCAATGTTTGTATGGAGAGCCAAAAAATTTACTTTCGACCTATGATCAATATCTTCTGGGTAATAAACTAAAATTTGGCTATTTTAAGAGGTAGATCTGCCCATAAAACTGAACAACTTTTCCCAAGGAACAGGGGCGGAAATACGAATATAAAATTTTAACCTTCTACTCGTATACGAAAGTGCTGCCAGCTTATGCAGTTCGTATGGAAGGTCGATTTTTTTTGTATTTCTAGTATATATTCCTAGGGAATATTTCTTCAGTTTCATGGAAAGAACTACCTCTTAAAATATCCAAGGTGATAAAAAATAAGGGTGTAGGTCAAAAGCCTGAAATACGAAAATCCTAGTGTCTACATACCATACCATAGAATGTTGTACAAAGATGTCATAAGCCTCATTAAAAATATTCTTTCGTCATTAACATTAATTGAACCGTCTGCAACAGACGGTTAAAATCACAATATATATGAACTGACCTGTTTTAAACTAATCAAATACATCCAACACTAGAAAATAATATTATTGATTACGTGTCATAAAATTGCTGTATGGTGTTATATTGTAATTGTAATATGTGATAAAATATTATCAAAAAAATGTGTACTTTCTATAATGTTTTCTAGATGTATTCAAAACATCAGATAAAAGCACGGTAGTATTATTTTTGTATATAATTTCTAATAACAGAGGAATATTTTAATATGCAAAAATGATCAATATGTCACTTACGTCACTTCACATTTTGACGTGCTGAAAAATATATTTTTTTGCAAAAACTCGTGTACGTTTATCTTAAACGTATGCACATATTATACGTAAAACATAAATATAAACAATAACATGTCTCTAAAAGGTGTAATAGCGATATAGGTGCTTAAGAATTCCGATACTAATTTTATAGCTGTTTCCAACGACAGCTATATCCACCAATTGCTCGCATAAAATTACGTTTCAACGCTAAACTGCACGTTGCGCAACTTTATAAAGTAATAATTTTATTTTAGTTTCCAAAAGTATGTAATAAATAATAATAATAAAAAGTTTATTCCCAAGATACAACACATAATTAAAAATTTTGTTTATTATCAGTGATTGGCGCAAAGCGCTATTTTTCTATGGCATGTTGAAACTTTTTTTCGGTTCAGTTGTTCAGTTTTATGGGCAAATTCATGTCGTTAAGGGTTGATATCCACTTTGGACAAAAAAAACTAACACCGAAAATTACTTCTTTATTGATTTTTCTTTGGTATTTATGCTTTATCTAGACGCTGTTGATAACCACACTTTGACGCAAGTAACTGAAGCAAGATCTAGATACCGGTGAATCATAAAAATTTTATAAAAATAGTGCTTACCATACTATTAAATAGAGTTATCATAAAATCTTACTCATTCATCACCATCATTATTTGTTTATTTCAAAGAACATTGCATGGTTACAGGAAGACCTTAAGATTTCATGCAAGGAACAAAATGAACACAATAAGATTAAGTTAGGTCTAAATTAGATACTACTTATGCACTTATTAAGAATTTCTAAAATATAAACAATAGCAACTTATTTGTAAGTTTCACAAAATAAAAAGCATTTTTTACTAATGTCGGACATGTGATCGGCGAAAATGTCAAGATCCGGGTTTGTGTTTATCATAATAGGGAATATGCATGATGTTTTTTTATTTAAAAAAATTATCCTCATTCATGTAATAAACAGTTTAGTAAAACAATTTTTCGAATAACTATGAAATTAAAAAAGATATAAGCCATCAAAGATTTGTTTCTGTCTCTTTCTAGCAAAACGAAATTTAATACGAAGTTAATATGGCCGTAGCGGCATGTGACGTCACATGCCATGTCGGATCTCTCTGTCTAATCGGCGCGTAATTAAAAGTTTTAAATGCTTATATGAGCCGTATTTCTTAGCAGATTTAAATTTTAATTTCACACTTTTTGTCATCTCTACTACGGTTTTTCATATTTTGTTAATAAATGCGACAAAAAAAATTACGCATATTCCCTATTGTCACGTGCCAACCTCAGAAACCCTGTTGTCAAAATTGTTGAGCGGCCACAGGCCTCTGACATGGCTCATCAAGGACTACTTCCGTAGATAGTAGCCAGGACCAACGGCTTAACGTGCTTTCTGAAACACTACCTTTTAGTCAACTAGGCGATTAATTCTGTACTATCCTAATCAAACTGTGGTCAGTCTCACAGAGTGATTTGTTTGAAATGGCCCCCACCAGAAATCGAACACAGAACCTACGGATTGAGAGCCAAACGCTCTAACCAGAGATCATGGAGGCTGTTTCTCACTTAATGACCTATTTTTTTATTAAATCAAAATAACTATAACTCCCGCAACAAGGTCTATAACTCAGTCAATAAAAACCAGCACTTTAATTATCATTTAAATGTCCAATTTCCATTTTAAAACTCTAATGAAGATGTAACTATAATGTTTTATAAAGAGTTTAATAAAACAATAAACATAATTAATTACAGAAATAGTCGTATTAAAGCCGTAAGTGCAGATTAAAAATAATTTATATGGTAATGTGACGAAAGTCAGGTTAAGTTTCAGATATTTCAATGTTTTTAATGACTATGTTTATCGTTCACAGATTTGCTTTGGTATAGACGCAGAATTATACTGCTGTATGATATCATAAGAGTATTCATTTACTTTCAATTTACATGATGTGAAGTTGACTAATAAATTATAATCAAATACATGATAAATCTGATTAACGATTTACATTCACATATCGGTCATATACCATCCATAAATCTTAGGGTTTAAATTAAATGCTAATCTAAATTTTTAATGTGATTCGTGATTTAAGAATAATTTTCGAGTTATTATTTTGTCAATTCCGTTGCTTCTTATGATAAAAAACTACAGATTTTATCAAAACTTAGTACACGCCATTGCATCGGGGCCGAATCTAAAGAGAACGCAAAGACAAAACAGGAAAACTAGTAATGTGTGCCAAAACTTGTGTTGTATACCTGACAGTATTTTTTTTTCAGTTTTACAAAACGTATACAATACATACTCGTACCACAAACAGTCGTTCATTTATTGCTATTAGCTTCGTCTCGGATGACAATACTTCTTCTTCTTCTACATCTTAACTTTTTAGATCAAGGTACGTAATTTACTGTTCCTGGCGTCTATATTGAAGTTGGTCTATGACTCATCAGATTAGTATCAGCTGTCTAATTGCTATATGTATCAGTTTACCCGTCCAATGCAGAATTTTGCATAGCCAACGAACCATGTGATCTCTTAAATGTTATAGTTTCAATTTGCTATTGTTTTGGAGGTTTTAATTTTTTTATCTGCATCAGGTGTTTGTTTTATAAATTTTCATTTTCAAATGAGAATTCTGGACAGCTTAACTGAGGATAGGATCTCCTAAGCAAGCTCGCTTCATCGTCAACCTCAACCATCGTCAGGTCTAGATCGAGGTCAAGTGCAAGCCTGTTGATAAAAAAAGATGCAAACATAAATTTCTGTTGTTTTACGCCTTTGCGACATAAGAAGAAAGGTAATTCTTAGAACTTTGCACTATACAACCAAAGGACGAAGCTGTATTTATACTATACTAGTCCAGTACCTAGGTAATGTATTAATTAAAGCACGTAGCCGTGTGGTCGCTGTAGAGGTACTACAATCACTCATAACTCGAATGAAACTTGTTCTAACTCACACATGCAAGGAAAATTTATAGGACGGCGTAAGTAAAGATGTTGATTCTGAATTCTTAACGTCTCTTATTCAATCAAATTTAAAAATCGCAACTGTAAAATTTTGCTTTAGGCCTTTAGATAATACTTCTTTGCATATATTTTTGCAATAGGAAACTTGTTTTAAAAGCCATCAAGCAAAAATAAGTATAAAAATTAATGGAAAAATCAGATCCATCACAATCTTTCTGTATCAAGCACTATTTTATCATCAGCTGATGAACAATTCCTTTTAAAGAATTATATTTAGTTTTTATAAATTTTGTCATTTAATGACTTTTAAAAATGGGTCGATTATATTTTTTATACAAAGGCAGAGTCTTAAACTGTAAGGCCTATTCCTGGTTGCTTTTTATTAAATCTTTAAATTAAATCTGATGATTAAATAAAAAATATTTTTTACGGTGTGTTTGTTGTAAAATTTTATATAAATATATATTTTATATAAATATTATTCTTCACTTGTGTACTTGCCTTAGTACTAACTAACCAAAAAGTAATCATAAAATTAATTCTCCATGCAAAATAACAAAAAATACCGCCTGTATAAATACATCGTATACACAAGTATACAAACTCGCGCCGATATGCATCTACTTACCGAGTAATTATATGTTTACAAACAAACTATAGCTGTAGAGATGTTTGTGGTCCGTAGTGATGGGAAGATATTTTATCGAGATCTTGACAATATTATTTCAGATTTATTGACCGGAATATTCAAAATTTTGTCATGTTTATGTTTAGTTTCATGTGTTTTCTTTTTGTTTTTTTGCGTGTTTATGTATGCTTATGTAATTTTTATTCCATAATATTTTAGATTTTTATGTTTCATGATAACGGGCAATAGTTTTGTTTATAGGGTAGTTATAGATAATGTACATTTACATCAAAATACGATTATTACGGCTTAAACCGACCAAAGTGGGTGAACCACCACAAAATGTATTTCTGTCCCCGTCTCCAATATCTTATAAAAAGCAAGTTGATCGAATCATATATATCTTAGCTTGTTTTCATCTTCTCTGTTATTTCAAACTATTAGTTTTTAGAACAAATTATTAAAAAGATATTATACAATATATTGTTATTTTACGAGGAGAACATAGAAACGGACGTACACATTTACATACATACATTGACAGAAAAGATACAGTTTTGAATCCTGCCTATGAAAAATGTTTTTCTTTCCCTAGCCACAAATAAGATAACAGTAAACTGACGTCCCTAACCTATATTGTCCCTAGCCTTAGCTTAGCTTAGCCCTCCCCTTCGTTCCTCCAACTATCGTGGGCTTAAAATAAGACTTTAAATCATAAAATTTTAACTCACAATCGACAACCACATCCCATCCGTATTGAAAGCACGTACAAACGGACGGACAGGCATTATCTATATAATGACAGATCTTGGACCACGGTACGTGAGCAATAGTACCGCAAGTGACACTTGGCATATTGTGTCAAACGAAATTCAACTTTAAAACTAGACACTAAAATCCATTCTCAATCTGTCAGTTAAAATGACAGTTGCTTGTCATCTGTCATGCTAAATTGTACTTTGAAAGTAGGATAACTAATTTTAAAATTGGTATTTCTGAGCAATTCTGTATTGAAAACCTAGTGCACAGTTTTTTAGACTTTCACAGACGTGCTGGCTGGAAAATAATTTGGATTTCAGTTAGAGTAAAAGAAAAGAAACATAGAACGGTTTTATTTGAGGTATTGCGGTACCCACCTAAGCCTTTTTAGGGTTCCGATACCAAAATGGTAAAAAAAAGGAACCCTTATGGTGCCGCTCTGTCTGTCTGTCTGTCTGTCTGTCTGTCCGTCTGTCTGTCACACCTCTATATCTCAGCAACCACTTACGCTATCGAGCTGAAATTTGGAATAGTTTTAGAATATAGTTGCCCAACTTAATTGCACATGAAAATTTTTTGAAAAAAGTATGATTATTAATGTAAAGGGGGCCAAAATAGGGGGGGGCAAATTTCAAATTGTCGCTACTAGGTCGAGTGGGGTATCATATGAAAGGGCTTTACTTGTACATTTTAAAATATATTTTTGTATTTTTTTAAGTTTCTTAGTTTTCAAGTTATGATGAAAAATGTCAAAAAAAATACCATTCCCCCCCCCTTATCTCCGAAGTTTGAGTAAGGGAAAATCTGAATTAATTACAGTTGACAGAGGTTTATGTAAACTTTACAGCAAAAATAAAACGATCTTTCTAAGTTGCACAGTTTTTCAGAAATCTGCAAAAAACCTTTACAAACAAATTTAGTTTTGCGGTCCTGAAAATGGACTTTATTGCTTCCAAAAATACTATAGGTATATCGGAACCCTCGGCGCGCGAGTCCGACTCGCACTTGACCGGTTTTTATTTCTGTTGATAATGATGACTTAAAATTATTTAATTTTATGATGCGAGCAGCGCAGAACCGGTCGTCATGGAGATCTTTAGGGGAGGCCTATGTCCAGCAGTGGACGTCTTTCGGCTGATATGATGATGATGAAGGTAAAGTTGAAAATAAATTCTGGTTCAACGGTTAAAATATTTTAACTAAAGTTGCAAGAAACCTCTTTAAAGTAAAGTTTACTGTATAAAACATTCCATTTAAAATGTGATGTAAACAAAACGAAACAAAGTGAAAACAGTAGTCACTACCCGTCAAACTGTTTTCATAATAGTGACCCTCAACAATAAATTTAAATTAAACTTAATTTAGGATAGGTTAGATAAGAGCAGAAACAAGACCGACAGATTTTTAAATTGTTTTTTGTAGTTTTAATATGGATTTTTATAGTATTTGAGAGAGCTGAACTTAATTTAATTTATTTTCAGCAGGCTTTCTGCCCGTGGCGTTAAATACTAATAGTTTGCACAACAATCTCAATCTTTATATTACAAAAAAAAATAATAATAACGAGCCCATAAATAAAAAAAACATGCAATCTTTCACTACATAATTATCGCACATTTTAATACATTAAAAATATTCAAAATATTTTAATTGCATTATCTTAACTGCTACTTAACTTTTAAAACCGACAGATAAAAATAACTAAAACTGAACAAAAAAAAAAGTTCATAGTTTTTTTTCTGGTCGATAAAGCACGTACAGAGTATGCAAACAGACAGACAAAAATACATGCCGTTTTATTAATGTTATCTTATAAGCATCAATCATTTTTCTACTGCATAACGGAGCGGTTTTTTTTAGTTTTATTCTGAGAACGGTTGAGCCGTTATACTTACATACATTTTGCATTAGACTACAAAACAGTGCATGCATTATAAAAATGCAGATTTTTTAATGTTTAAGAATTTAAACTTAATTTCTAATCAGACATGGTTTATATTTACAACAACAAAAATATTTTTGTATGTATTATGTTATGATATAAATACCTTAAGTGGTTACCCCCAGCCGACTAGCGCCCCCATCAGTTAAGTGGATAGTTCACTGTAGTAGTGTAGATACAGATACAAAAAGTGCGAAAAACGGCCACTTCTAGCAGTTTTTGTATCTGTAACTACAGTGAACTATATTTTTCAGGATTGATAGGTTCTAAATAAACTACGGTACCTTTACTTCAATTTTGTAAGAAAGATTTTCGATAAATTTTGTATTTAGAGAGTAATATTTTTTTTAACTGATGGGGGCGCTAGTTGGCTGCAGGAAAGCCCTTAATCATCATTGTCCTAGCCTTTTTAGGCGAAAGTGGCTTACCTAGAGGATTTGCCAATGGCACTGATTTTTACACAGAGCGACTGCCTGCTAATCTCTGCAAGCCAGTGTGCAAACCCTATCCTTGGTTAGGCGTCATGAATTTGAAGTTTTTGACTTGGCTTAACTAGTTCTTCTGTTTTAATCTCTGCACTCTCGTGTTTCAGAAAGGCGGATTAACGTTAATGTGAAATTTAATCAAATGCAGTCATATTCTACTTTTTTACAAACAAAGAAACAGGAATATATTCATAGAAGGATTACTCTCAAATAAATAGCTATCCTATACCCCCATTGAACATTAAGTAAATCACATGCTACAATTAGTCTAAATCATGCGACGGTCGAATATCGGCTCGTGTGTCGGGCTCGTTATTTTGCAATAAGACCCGCTATGAAATAGGGTCGTACTTCCTTTGTTTTATTGAGAACTAAATTAGTTACCAACAGCGTACAGTGTTTCTTAAATCATTTTATGTATATTTCGATTTGTGGATGATGATATAAAAACTTTGTCTATTCAGTTATGTGTCTTTGGGAAAGTTGTTCACTTTTTAGTACTGACACAGATAATATAATACTATAGTACTGAGTAACATTAGATAGTAAAAAATATACGTGAAGAAAATTACTTAACGGCTTTTTCAATTGCGCCTTGTATACAATTTCTGCTTTGTCTACAGCAAAAAATTTGTTAATTCAAGATCCGCAGGGTACTTATAGGGTGCCTGAAAACCAAGAAGATTCAGTGCTCGAGAGGCACATTTTGCGTTTATAACCGACTTCAAAAAAGGAGGAGGTTCCAGTGACGTGTTACCAGTAACCCTGTATACGGCTTAAATATCTTTTATACTAGGGTTTGGTGGGTTGTTCGTTGACCTTACAGCCCATGAAAAATACTATAACTGTAATCAAAGGTAGCGTTCGCAAAATAAGCAAAAGCATCGAACCACATGCATAGAGTTGGCATGGTTAGATGCAGTGAGAGTCACTTTGCATCAATCACAAACGCAGTCTTCACGTTAGTTCTAAATTAAAAAAGAATTCGAATGTTATCCCACACTTGGGCCTGCTTGACATTGACTGCGTAACAAAGTTAACTGCACCGTTATAAAAGTAATTTCTATTTGAAATAACTAGGAGCTACGAAATAACTGAACAGTAAAACTGAAGTTTGTCTTTGAATGCCTTCTGACAACTTAAACAAAGCTAAATTTTAAGCTAAAGATTTTTTTTAGAGTAAATTTGCTAACTCGAAGTAGTTTTTGGAGTAGCAAAATATAACTTTGTAATACATCTGTGCACATATACAATGTTTTTCTTTTTGTATTATTTTTTCTTTGTTTCTTGCACGCAACCCAGCAATTGTGGTCCAAGACGGAAGTCGGAGACCATAATTATTTTCGAATTACCCACAATTCAGAATTTTTGAAGACCGCTCTTCGGCCCGTGAGAAGAGGCCAAAAATTGTCACTTAGCAATTTTTTGTATGATTTTCATCGAATTTTGTATTGTGTTCGTGTGAGCTTTCCGTTTCTATTTTTGAAAAATAAGTAAGTACGTGTTTCCATTTTGGGTGTGGGAAGCTGTAACTTTTTCTTTGTATCTGCCTTTAAAATAAAAATGATTATAATTATAATGAAACGTACCTAATTATATTGCTATAAGTATTTTATTTTTATTATGTATTTGTATGATGTTTAAAACCCAAATCAAATTCTGGAAAGTAAGTGAAATACATTTTCATTTGACAATGCAATTTCAACTATTTTGACGAACTTAGCATCATACAGATATTCTTACATTACGTATTCCATTAGTTTTGCCACTTGAAGACATTTCTTTCGAGAAACTTTTCAATATAAGAGTAAAATACTAAACATTTTCTTTTTTAGGGATCCGTACCTCAAAAGAAAAAAACGGAACCCTTATAGGGTCACTTTGTTGTCCGTCCGTCTGTCTGTCAAGACCCTTTATCTCACGAACGGGTGAAGGTATCAGGTTGAAATTGATACCATATATTAGGGTCCATAAACCACACAAGATCTGAAAATTTCAATTTTTTACAAAGACGCAATCAAAAGATATGGCTTTTTATGTCCTCATCTCCATACATTTATGCAAAAAAGCAAAACCTACAGGGTACTTCGCGTTGACCTAAAATTATGAAATTTGGCAAGAAGCTAGGTCTCACAGTACAAATAAAGGGAAAAGTCTGAAATCATTAAATATTACAACTTTTCTCACAACTAATGGTAACCAATTGAGGTGAGCTCCCGTTTCAATAACATTCATATAAGAGAGGGGTCAAGTTGAATGGTCGCGGAGGTGATTTTTGTTTTAGTTCTATTTTAAAAACGGGAACACTTACAAACTTGAAAATTGGTATGTTTATAGTGCATAAGCTATAAAATAACAACATATAATATAATTTGGTCAAGCGCGTGTCGGACTCAAAAAATGTAGCACATTGACTTACTGAAATTTCAACTAATACAATTATGATTATGTGGTGGTACGGAACCCTCGGTGCGCGAGTCCGACTCGCACTTGGCCGGTTTATTTTAAATTTTGTTGTTGTTTCTTTAAAATAAATCTCTGAACGATCAGACCAACGTTTAGAGATATTTGCGTTTACCATCTACAGCGTGTAACGGAAAGTTGTGATAATACTAAAGGGTGTGATTCTGTTCTGAAACTGAACAACTTTTCCCAAGGAACATAGCTCATGGACCAAAATAAATTTTTGACCTCCGATAGAAACTGGATCAGCTCATAGCGCATTTTGTATGGGAGGTCGAATTAGATTTTTCGTATTTCGACCTATGTTTCTTGGGAAAAGTTGTTCAGTTTCATGGGCAGATTCACACCCATCAGTATGATCATCTCTTTCCGTTACACGCTGTATACGATTCCGTTTCTAGTACAGTCGGTCGTACGTCATTGGTAACTAAGCGGGTCTCTAGTTTCGAGCGTTTATTGTGTAGCGCTGGTTCGGCTTATACTGTTACCACTTACTTGCTGTCCGTACAGCATAAGAACTGCCCTTTCGGCATATTGTTTGTATCCTAAATATGGCCATAAACAATACCTAACTAGTGTCTTATACATCAAGAAAACAGCACGGTAATATTCATAAAATAATGTAATAACTAATCGTGAGAAAATCACGCTTAGATTTATGCCTGCCCTTGACAAGTCGGCTTAGGGCGCTTGTCCGCTATCCGGTAGGTTTTCTTGTCCGGATTATGGTGCGGTTGGAAAGATCAAAGTATCAATCATTGAGTGATAAACGAGGTGTAATAATTTTAATTGGCTCTGACAAACTCTTAAAAATAAAATCATTATATGCATATAATGATTTTATTTTTAAGAGTTTGTCAAACACCATTACATATTTTAGGTAGTTCTCGTGGTAAATTTTGATTTTAAAATTTCTTATATCCCTTCGTGATGTTCTAGAATTGATACCCAGACAATTTTGCAATACCAGGCTGCCGTTATCGTTGCCATGCCAACGGATAAATATCGAGCTAAAAAGATATTGATTGGTCGTCGCAAACAAATCTACTAAGTAGCGCAAAACTAACACAAAAGCCGCCTTCTTGCTTCGGAGGCCAAACCCGCAAAGGATTATAGAGCCATCACTGATAGATTTTTATACTTTGGATCTCATCCTATACTATTAAACGAGCAATATTTGTATATATATAAATATATATATTTTTAATCGGTTTTTCGAAAACGGCTCTAACGATTTCGATGAAATTTGTCATACGGGGGTTTAAGGGGGCGAAAAATCGATCTAGCTAGGTTTCATGTCTGGGAAAATTAGTTTTCCCTGTGTTTTAAAACATTTGCGTTTTAGACAAAAACCTACAGCGCCATCTGTTGGCGGATAGCATACCTTGCTCACCCGATGATATTTTAACGTTGAGGCAGCTATTATAGAGCGAAACTCGGCCACCCAGGTACTATGGTATAATTCAGGTATAAATAAAATATAGGCGACAAGTTAAAGACGCCTAAATCTGGTAGAAATTGTTCGCTGAAGTTTAGCAATAAAAGCAATCGAAAAAAAAAAACAATATGCGTCTACCCGAAACGTATAATTCAGAAAGACTTTGAGTTTCGCAATTGGCATACTAATTGCAGGATACTGTAAAAAGTACTTGCCATCGATTTGAAAATCCACCCACATAGGAGATTTAATATCGGATCGGTAATTACTCGATCCCGTCCTGAAGTAGTGCACAAAGTGCCTTACGGTGAACGCACAGACAGTCCGATTTTCCAACAAGTTGTTTTATTATTAGATATTAGAGCGAGCGGCGCAGAAATGATGAATTGATCAAGTTGTCTGGTTTCCAGATTAAGCGCAGATTGGGTTGGTAACTTGAGGCTTGGTTAATTGCTCACAAAGGATAAGTTCAAATTGTAGCTGAGAATCTTTTACAAAATACTTATAGAAAAAATATGTAAACTGTAAAGTCTACTTTACATATTCTTTCTAAGTTAAGTTTATTGATCTCAATAAACTTTACTGGTCTAGTGGTTAGAGCGCTCGGCTCTTGATCCGAAGGTTCTGGGTTCGATTCCCGGTGGGGACACTGTCAAACAAAGATCCCTTTGTGCGACCTCCCCAGTTTGGTTAGGACATTGCAGGATGAATCACCTGATTGTCCAAAAAGTTGGATGACTCTGTGCTTCGGAAGGCACGTTAAGCCTTTGGTCCCGACTACTATCTACGGATGTAGTCGTTAATGAGCCATGTCAGAGGCCTTTGGCGACTCAACAACTCTGACACCAGGGTTTGTGAGGTCGGTCATCGACCTTTCAACCCATACGATATGATGATGATCTGATGACTGTAATGTAAACAGTGGTTTGTATTGTCTTACAGTTCTGGGTTCGATTCCCGGTGGGGACACTGTCATTCAAAAACCATTTTGTGAGACGTCCCAAGCATCGTTAAAAGGATTGAATCACCTGACTGTCTAAAAATTAAGATGATTCCTAGCTTCGGAAGGCACGTTAAACCATCTACAGGGTTTGTGAGGTCGGTCATATATGTTACTTACAACGATTTGATCAATCAAAAAATCAAAAATATTTATTTTCTTTTCCAATACCAATAGTTTTCTTACAGCTAGTAGCAGGAGCTCCCTTTTAAACATTAAAGTAATGCTTGTACCAGGGAATTCCGCCCTTTAACTAAATGGGTACAAATTCAAAAACTGAGAATTTACTAATGGATACATACATTTTTAGAAACTGTGATATTGTGAGAGTAACAACTTAAAGAGTTTAACAATTAGGAAATAAGTCTATGTTTACGATTTAAATTAAATTAATGATGGTGATGGTGAAGTGTTAGTTTAAATAAAATATAAAATTTTGTACAAAATATAGAAAGAATATTTAAATTATAGAAATGAAAAAATCTTTAAATTAACACAAATTATACCACTATTTTATCTACCTTGTTCATACTTAAAACATTTTTTTTAATCAACCCAGCATCCCACCTGCTACTATTTCCAAAATCTGTCAATCAAACAACAACAAAAATCCCGGCCATATGTCAAAATTAGCTCTCCAGCGTTACCATGACAACGCCCTACGACCTCAAATAGGGTTGCAGCAGGGTGGCTTTCGCGTAGGGTTGCCAAAATCGAGGTAATTAGAATTAAGGTTTATTATTAGTTACCCCCTTGGTTCAATGGGTTAATCATCGTTTTGATTCTATTGAATACTTTTTGATGTGTGGGTAGATAGTAATTTGATAACATCAAAGATTCTGATTTTAATTTTTTTAAAGGGCGGCTGTACTCTCGAATATTTACTTCAGAATACTTATTGATTAGGGTTAACTGGAGGATGGGCAGCAGCATCCGCCTTTGTAACTTACATCTTACTTACTGCGGTCACCTACAACCGCGGTCCATGGTGCCAGCCGTAACGCTAACAAGCGAGGTGACTATGGTACTTCTTCTCCAAATTTTTCCAGCAAAAGCTAGAATTCTGGATGGAGCTCCCTGTCCTGTAGTGGACGTTTCATGGGATGTTATGATGATGACTTATTGATTTCAATTTGTGGCTCGAAAAAATTTACGCCATTTTCTAAATCAGTTTACAGGACATATAACTGAGGGCCTTTCATATTGGTACACAACATCAGCTGTCATTTTGTGTAGAAAAAAAAATGTAGAGTGTATTAATATCAATGTTTTGAACCTATCATCTTATTTTTTTAAAGTGATTAGATACTGCCTCTTCTTCTGATTTAACAGCTATGCTCCTCTTGGTGGACTAACTTCCACGCCTCCTCACCCTCTGCTACTTTCTTGACTTTCTGATATAATACGACATTCGCTGTTCCATGCAGCAACGTATGGGCCTTCCTCTACCTCTCCTACTCTCAACCTTTCTCTCTATGATAGCTTTTCTAAGAATTCGTCCCAACCAACCTCTTCTATTTTCAATAATATTTAAAAGGCTTTTTTCTTTACTACTATTCACCCTTATTAAATACCACCCCGGATATTTTAAGATGTGGTTCTGTCCAAGCAAATGAGCAACTTTTCCCAATGAACATATAGGTCGAAATTCCAAAAAAAAAACCGAATTTTCATACAAACTGCATTTGCTGACAGCATATTTTGTATGGGAGGTCGAAATATTTTTTTCGTATTTCGATCCTTGAGAAAAGTTGTTCAGTTTCATAGGCAGAACCACCTCTTAAGCGACCCGGGGTCATCAAAAACAACGCTTTGGATTACGTTAGTAAATTGTGTAGGTAGTCTTTGCTTAAAATTTTTTTATGTTACAAGTAAGCAAACGAGGAGGTGGGCCACCTGTTGGTAAGTCGTCACCACCGCCCATAGCACCCACTGTCTTATTAATGGCATATTTTGACACTAATAAGATAGCAAAGCGCGTTGCTCACTTTGAGAACTAAAATCGTATGTCTCATGTGCCAGTAATTTCACTGGCTTCTTTTCCCTTCGAATCGAAACACAGAGTGCAAACACTGCAGCTTCACGGCAGAAATTTTCAAGGGGGTGGTACTTCCCCAGACGGACTTTGCACAAAAGCCCTACCACTACACTGAAGAATTATTTTTGATATTTTTATTTCCCAGTTCAATGACTCCACCAGTCTTGTAACAATTCAGTCAGTCGGTAACATAGTTTTCAACAAAAATCTTGTAAAAACAAAGAAATGTTTCGTTTGTTTCCCGCCGAAACTCGCGACGCGCTCCCGAAATGTCTTTATCGTCGCCGCTGCGCAAGCGCGTACGCATGCGTCTTTTTGTCGACGCGATATATCTATCTACACGGTCATGTTGTTATGGGGTTTTAATTAGAGTCATATTACTTGCATTTTAGTTAGGAGTAGTTAGTTCTTACGTACTTAGTAGGGAGCAATGTACATTTTTGAAAGTTAATAAATTAAATAAAATTCCAAATAAGTCCATAGGAAATCAATCAAAATTATTGATAAAAGTCAAAAGCTCTTATCATGTTTTCAAAGAATGTAGCCAAAAAATTGCATTAAACGTGCGTAAATCCATAAATAAAATAAGTGTAATTTTTTTAAAATATAATAAAGTGGTTTCCAAATTGCAGGATCGTTTTATATGTTTTTTTTTTTTTATTGGACAACTTATTTAACTAACCTTACTTAACTAACAATCATGTCTCTCGTAAAAGGTTTGTGAAGGTCTAACTGTTGTCGAAAGTTAACAGAACTAGGTTTAAAGTAAAAGTTAACCACGCCAAACGATTTTTGCTGTCAAACAAAATTATAAGGAGAACGTATATAAAATACAAAATGGTGTACATTTCTACATCCTTTCCCTTGGAAAGTGTATAAAATAAATTTTGCCACGGTTATTGTCGGTTAACTGGCCGTTGCATAAAACGTATTTAAAGTCAAAGCTCTCATGTCGTTCCATTCTTTGACGTCCAAACAGAAAGTATCATTTACGGCATCGGGTGTTTTCCCGCACACCAGAACCTTTTGAAAGTTGAACTAGATGGCGCTGATGATCATCTTTGGGAAAATGGAAAATGGGAACACTGGTACTAAACGGTCACCCAGTATGAAAATGATTAAGTCAGTTTAATTGCTACTGTCAAATTTCTGATACTCTAAAAAGATTTCATTTATTTTACAAAACCATAAAAACCTAAATTACCAACAGTTACGAGCGTGCCATACTGCCATCTATCGACACTTAAAAAAAACGTAGTTGACAAATGTCGAAGAAAATTGCCAATTAAAAGTGCTTTTACTTTTCCAAAGGTTTTGCACCATTTTTACACATATTAAATCGTGCACAGTAAAGAGCAAGTCAAGCTTGAAAACGCAGCGCGACTATAGCTCCTACGGCTATTGAAATAAGAACGGTACTAAGTCCAATATGTCAAGCTTGATATGCTCGTGACTGTACTTACATTTTTTTTTAAAACGTCGCTGTCAAAAGATTATCATATAAAACGAATCACTTTAATTGGTTGCTGTATAAAAGATTAAAATGACAAAAAGTCTGTGAAGGTGTCCGTCTATTGAATAATGCATTTTACATCCTGAGGTGACCAAACGACAATTTATTGCACGAATATTGTTCAGTTTTTGAGTTGGAAATGACATGTTATTTGTTAACTCTGAGAGAGGAGCATATTCCTTAACTGAGAGTTGCAAAAGATTTACAGTGTATTCAATACGTCATGATAACATCCCATGAAAAGTCCACTACAGGACAGGGAGCTCTACCATCGGGAGTCCAGACGCACCGCAGGATAACAACCAAACTTGGTTGATATTTCACACATTCGCACATGAGCATGGCTAGAGAGTGGAATTCTCTACCTGCGTCTGTGTTCCCGAGTTCATATAATCCTAATATATTTAAGTCGCGAGTGAATAGGATTCTTCTGGGCAAGCTTGTCCCATCGTAGATCTCATCTCTGTCTTCAAGACTAGATCGAGGTCAAGAGTAAGCCCATTAACAATAAAAATAACATAAATCTTTGAATTGGTTCTACCATAGAGGTTCTACCAACAATATTTAGATCAGCTATCGTCATGTATTACTATTATGTCAAATGTATTTTTAAAATATTTAAATTTACTTACAAGTATTTAGCCATAAACCTTTGTTTATTTTTAGGGTTCCGATACCAAAATGGTAAAAAAAAAGGAACCCTTATGGTGCGAATTTGTCTGTCTGTCTGTCTGTCACACCTCTATATCTCAGCAACCAAACATGCTATCAACTTGAAATTTGGAATAGTTTTGGAATATGGTTGTCCAACTTAATTGCACATGAAAGAATTTAAAAAAGTTATGATTATTACTGTAAAGGGGGCCCAAATAGGGGGGGGGGGGGGGGGGGCAAAGTTTCAAATTGTTGTTACTAGGTCGAGTTGGGTATCATATGAAAGGGCTTTACTTGTACATTTTAAAATATATTTTTTTGTTTTTTTTTAACTCTTAGTTTTCAAGTAATGATGAAAAATGTCTAAAAAAATACCATTCCCCCCCCTTATCCCCGAAGTTTGTGGAAGGAAAAAACTGAATTAATTACAGTCGATAGAAATTTACATATTTATTACAGCAAAAATAAAACGATCTTTGTAAGTTGCACAGTTTTTTAGAAATCTGTAAAAAACCTTTACAAACAAATTTAGTTTTGTGGTCCTAAATAAAAATGAACTTTATTGCTTTCAAAAATACTATAGGTATATCGGAACCCTCGGCGCACGAGTCCGATTCGCACTTGACCGGTTTTTTTAATTCTTGATCTACCTCTAATAAAATATAAAGTTAACATCTTCGATTAAACAATATAAAATTAAAATGTTCATTTATATAACATAAACATAGCTTAGTAACGTCATTAAGTAAAGTAAATGAAGATTAATGCCAACGCTTATTAATTAATATCAGATTCAAGAGGAAAAACTAATTTTACCACACTGAGGTGTAAAGATATCGATTAAGATTCTTAGCAATTATATTTTCTTTTTTTGTACAGGATTTTTATATGTTTAATAAAAATATAGGGTCAAATTTGTGGAAATACTCGTAATAAATAACAACGGAAAGTCCACATGAATATTTTTTTAAACAGTTTTTCTGTCTAATGAATGTAAGTTATCATTCAATTATTTTGGGAATTTTTTTCACAAACATCTACTTACCTATTTTCTTTTTTTATCGAAAGAACTATGATGTTGTTAATAAACCAATCGTGTCTTATCAGGTGGCCAATCATATTTCCTCTCCGGTTCTCTATAGTTTGTACGATAGATCTCTTTTCTTTAACCCTTTCAAGTACCCTTTCATTTGACACCATGGAAAATTGAGGGAAAGAGAGGAAGGGGCCGACCGAGGAGAACCTTTATGGAACAAATAAAAGAAAAAGTACAGGTCGAGTCGTATCAGGAGGTGAAGGAACTGGCGGAAACAAGGAAACATTATTGGCGATTACTCCACCGACAAGAGCTCTTAAGTTTAAAGAAGAACATCGAAAGGACTCTTAAAAAAATCACAATGTCACAATGTGACACTATAAACTTTCACTTTTTCTGTAGGACTGTTTACAGTGGAAATGTGGCAGCAAGGCGGCATCATTCTATCATCATACAAGCATCATGCTTATCTTTTGATATTGGAGCGACAGAGACACGTATCGCTCCGTCCTGCTCTAACGCATAGCTCTCTCCTGCTGTCATTCTACTCAAGCGACATTATTTCGACTGTTTATGTATCAATTGTTAGCGTTACGGCTGGCACTATAGACCGCGGTTGTAGGTGACCGCAGTAAGTAAGATGTAAGATACAAAGGAGGATGCTGCTGCCCATCCTCCAGTTTATAACCCTTCATCATCATCATCATCATAACATCCCATGAAACGTCCACTACAGGACAGGGAGCTCCCTCCAGAATTCTAGCTTTTGCTGGAAAAATGTGGAGGGGAAGTACCAAAGTCACCTCGCTTGTTAGCGTTACGGCTGGCACTATGGACCGCGATTGTAGGTGACCGCAGTAAGTAAGATGTAAGATACAAAGGAGGATGCTGCTGCCCATCCTCGAGTTTATAACCCTTAGTTGCCTCTAACGACACCCAGCGAGGTGACTATGGTACTTCCCCTCTACATTTTTCTAGCAAAAGCTAGAATTCTTGAGGGAGCTCCTTGTCCTGTAGTGGACGTTTCATGGGATGATATGATGATGTATCAATTATTATGATAAATTATCTATGTTCCACTGGAAAAGATCTCCCCTCTATCATGCCAGTATTAGCCAATCATCGAGAAAACTTTAAGAAAATCCATAAATTATTTAATTCGCATATTTTTTACATAGTCTAAATATAAGTATTCAATAAGTTTATAGAAGTAGTGTACAGTATAAATCTTATAGGTCCTGACAAATGTAGTCTGTGACCGGCGACTCGATGTGCCGACATATTTGTGCCAATTGACTATCGACAGCTGTAGAGATGTTCCTGCTGTGATTTTATCGGTATAAAATATATTTATTTATTGAAAAATTACAAAAGAATTTAAATTAGTTTTTAACAGTGTAGCATAAACCTTTTAACCTCATATTTATATTTTAAGTAATATATCAGATTCGTTGTCTTTATAGATGAAACCCAACACGACGACGATTATGACGTTAACGATTACGACATATATTAACTTAAATTATTTTAAAATATTATTAAAATACTAATTATTTATTTTATCATTAAATAAAATGTAGCTTCTATATAAAATATGCCCATGACAGGTATCTTTTAAAAGTTGTATCATTCGACAAGCATTCGTGACAGTTTTTTTTCTATATATCGTTTATATGAAATCTAAGTTGTAAACATACGCTTATTTCTTCATAGCATAATATATTTTCTTTAAACTTTTCGATCTGCTTACAATTATCTCGACAATGCATTGTTATAAACTTTCAAGTGCATGCCATAACTTACATGCACCTTAATTACTTTATACAAATTCTGAAAGACCAATATGTATATGCGCTGGTATATATAAAATTTCCATACAATATACATAAAACATGAAAAACATTGATACAGTTCGTGGTATCGCAGCAATCTCACCATTAGTGATGTATTTATGCGAGTTATTTACATATCGATGAACTAGATGTCAAGTTATGTCAAGGTATCGATAAGTGTAAGTTTACTTGAGAATAGGGTTGTCAAATGTCCAGTAAATGTATCGTAAAAGGCCTTAAACGAGGTTCACGGGTTTGTTTCTCTGACGAGTATAAATATTTTCTTATATTATTATTTAAAATTAATATAAATATTTTAATTAATTCATTAATAAAACAGTGGGTGTCATGGGCGATGATGACCACTTACCACCAGGTGGCCCAACTGCTCGTTGGCCCACTTGTGATATATATAAAAAATATTTTAATTAATTGGATTCAAATCAATTCTGTATCCTTTTTCACATTGTAAAATTCCTATGATAGATTGTTATATTACGTTCAAAAGCCTTGAATATGAGGATTTTTCAAATTACTTTGAATCGTTGAGCACTTCTATCGTTTTGTGTTTAAATATCCAGAGACACACATTTTCATCCACAGATATTTCAACACATCTTTTTATCACAGTCTAGATATTTAAAATATTATACTTTAATGCATCAATAATTATTAACCTAATACTTAGACTGAGGTAGATTGTTAGATAATGCCTTTAGGCGTGAAATCCGCCTATGTTTTTTATTTTATTTATTTTATTAGGCTCACAAAACAAGTTAAAGTCATGAAAAGACAAAGTAACTAATTAATTCTTAAAAACTAGACAGTAACTCTTAATATGTGTGCACAGACAGTTAGAATTTAGGTTAAGGAGAGGGTTAGTTTAGTGTTAATAGTGTGCATAAAGTCAAATAAATAAACATCAAAATGTTAATCAGCAAGCAAATGTTAAGTGGCAGCCCTACCAGCCCAGAGCTGGTCGTAGTAATGATGGACATTCTAGGATATGGGCATTTTATTTTGATAACGTGTTTTGTATAGTCTTCAGGTGTATGATATTTAAATAAGCTTATTATTATTGTAACAGTAGCTGTTTGCTCAGGTTTCTACAGTTTTGAAAACTATATCAAAAAGCTGAGATTTCTTTAATATTTTAACAACACGGATTATCACTTTATTGCCACATAAAAAGTCTACAGAAAACACTATCTCTGTACCATGCCGATATAATTTTCTCACGCTCACAAAAAAAAGCTTTTTATAAATCATACATCTCATACGTTTTTTTTTACTTACTATTTCCTTGAACTCACTTTAGGTCCAATCTTTATTACATTAATCCCTATTTGCCTTTACTACTTAAAAACAAAAGAAAAAAACTCCTCTCCACATCTTTCAATGTCCATCTGAGGCATCCAGTTTTGCCCGCTACTGTATTTTTTTACTCGCCGTCGGTGTTATGCACTACTGAGCTAATAAATATTGATGCATTTATTTTTTTCATTTAAAATTTAAATTGATTGAGATTGAGACCATTCAGTGATTGAGTCGTATTTGATAAATGCCGTTCAGTGTAAGTATAGCAGTGAGCAGATTTGTGTTATGCGATATATGACGTAATGTAGTACCAAAATAATTATTATGTCACAGAACTACGATAAAATTAGGGCCTTGGTAAAACCCTCAATTGATTTAAACAAATCCCGGGAAAATACAAAATTACCAATTCTATAATATTTCTAACCTAAGTTAACCGGATCGGTCCTAACATAAAGAAACATAACCTAACTTAACCCAATCAAAAATATATTCTAACTTAACTTAACAAAACCTAACCTAAAAGAGTTAAGGTTTTTGATCTTGTTACCTCAGGAATATGATAAATATGACAATGGACGGTATGTTGTCTGATAATAAATCAATTTGAATTTGAATTTTGAAAATTGAGGACTATCAAATTTCGGAATTCAATCAACTTAGGGATTTGACCTAATCCCTGATTTTATCATATCCCTGCTACAAGTATACGCCTACAATTGAAAACTTAAAGTTAAACAGAGTGGAGTCAGACTTAAAAAAGTCATCATAAATATTGCAACTACGCTAAAATTTATTTGACTGTTATGCCGGCTTCAAAGTAATTAAATGTCAGCACAGTTTGTGGCTGCAAGCGCAAACAGACCTATTTCCATTTACGCGAGCTTTCACTACCATGGTTATATTGTTTTAAAGCTTGTTTTGGTAAATTCCCAAATTTCGAAGATGGCATTGACATTGACAGCAAATGCTTTTTGCTGTTTGTATAACTAAATTAACTATAAACAGTCACATTAATTTGTTTCCTTCCTCAGTTATTTTTGATAAAACCAATACCTTGCATTCACATAAATTTTATAAAGCTCAAGAGACTTTGTATAGAACATGCTGTCGTTCTATACAAATGACACTTGCAACGACATAGCATATAAACACTGGCCACATACAGCATAACGCGAGCCATTGAAGTGGTGGAATAGTTGTACGGTAACCGAGTTCTTGGTGCTATGCGGCCTATGCCAGCCCCGCTTTGTAGTCGCCGACTGTGGTACTGGCATAAGGGGCCGTTTACACGGGGCCAATGTGTGAGATTTATTTATTTATTTTACAATAAAGTAACTTACAGACTGACAAAACGTTACATTCTATCAAAGCTAAAAGTAAGATTGGATAGTTTCTCATTTTCTGTGGTTCTTGTTCTTTGCTTTGTACCCACCGTCTGCTCTTGGTCTTGCAAGGTCAGTAAAGTAAGTACAAAAAGAATTGGTTTTCCTCTGCAAATAGCATGAATAGTCAAGTTGGTTACCATACAAATGTTTGTAGAGTCTGGTTGGTTCCTAAGCTGTCTTCCAGTTCCAGGTTGAATAGACACTTATACGCTGCCCCATGGTTTAAACTATCTTCATGCGAAACATCCAAATCGCTTCAGCGTAAAAGCATTTATAATATTATTTATGCGTAAATTCCGTGTCAGAACGATCCGTGTCGGATCTTTCCGTCGAGTATGGCACACTATTCCGCGTCGGAGCAATCCGAAACCTCAAAGCAAATGTCACAAGTGAAAGGACCTTTCGTTAAATTCTGACGCGGAAGTTCCGCTCTGGTGTGTCAGACTTGACGGAAAGATCTATTGCGGATCGTTCCGACGCGGAATTCCCGCAGGTGTATCGCTACGCTAAAGGTATTCACCGGGTTCATTCATTGTATCAGTTACTACCCGTTATATGTTGTTCACTGTCCCTGTGTAAAAAGCCCCTTAGATTCAACTATCTGTAGTATCCACAGCATTCAGCATGTGTTGGAGTGCCAGCGTTGACTTGACGAAATAACTTTTTTTACTTGACCAAAAAGAAAAAAACCAGAATAATGTCATTGTAGACGTGGGAGATTCGCTTTGGCGGGAAAAAAGTGACGGTAGATCGATATTGCGGCGATCGTTCGATTTGATGGTCAATTCGTATGGAGCAACAAGGGCGGTGGCTAAAATTAAAACTAACGTAGTTGACCTGAGAATTAGGTACCTCAGAACAATTTACAGGGTGTAAGGGACGGGTTGGCAAATTCTCAAAGGGCATGATCAGTCAACGTAGCTGAACAACTTTCAATGTATGAAACTTTCAGGAAATGAAAAAAAAATCCGCCTGTCCAATCAAATTTGCTGTTTTGGATGGCGAGAACGATTTTTTTTCACTTCCTGAAAGTTTTATTCACTGGAAGTTGTTCAGTTACGTTGACTGATTATGTCTTTCAGTATTTGCCAACCTGTCCCTTACATCCTGTATATGATAGAAATCCTTCTGTCATCGTCATCCATCGTCCAATAAATTTTTGTCGCTCACGGAAATTTCCGCGACCAAAAAATCTGTTTAGTATTAAATTCCGCCAGACGTTTCATTCATCATAATATCCCATGAAAACGTCCACTACAGGACAGGGAGCTCCCTCCAAAGTTCTAGCTTTTGCTGGAAAAATGTGGAGGGGAAGTACAATAGCATAGTCACCTCGCTTGTTAGCGTTACGGCTGGCACCATGGACCGCGGTTGTAGGTGACCGCAATAAGTAAGACGAAAGATACAAAAGAGGATGCTGCTACCCATCCCCCAGTTAACCCTTAGTCGACTCTTACGACACCCACGGGCATGTGTCATGTGTCGGGGTGACGTGTCATTGAACTTTCCGCGTCAGAAGGATCCGCAGGTGTGTCGCTACACTAATATGCAGCAGTGCTGCGGCAGTGAATTTAGTCTGACCTTGATATGGTATACAGGGCTATTTTTGGACCCCTAGCCAAATTTTTGTATGTTACCAAGAACATGAAACTGAACAACTTTCCCGTAGGAACATGGGTCAAAAAACGAGAAAATTTTCATCCTCCCATACAAATCTTATGCCAATAGTGGGATTTGTATTGGATTACCAAAAACTTTTCTCGTTTTTCGACCCATGTTCTATTGGGAAAGTTGTTCAGATTCGTGTTCTAAGCAACATAATAAAATTTGGCTAGAGGGCCAAAAGTAACCCTGTACGTATGTACATTAATGTACACTGCTGACCCCGCCAACAAAACTCTTAAAGCCGGCAAAATATTGTACACACGTTTTTACGTAGTTATTTTTCAGACCCCTCATAACTGACAATAAAAATACCGCAAAAGTAAAAATGTTGCGTGTGCGCACTTATACGAAACGTGCGTGTATTGAACGAAATAACTCCTCTGTGGTCGACAGCGCATATGTTGTGCGACGTGGTACCATTTTGTGTACAGGCAAGAGCACGACAAGCTTGACATACTGGGCTTTGTACCGCACTCACCTCAGTGAGCGTAGAGGCGGAAGTCACACTGCGAGTGTCGAGATTCACCTGCTTTTGACCGTACGTTTTGGACGAAACAACAGCCGTCGGCAAAATAATACGTATTTCCAAATAATGGAGGTTTTGCATAAGTATATAGTTTTTGTGTATACAAGTACCCGTGTTTATACAGGTTGTCAAAAATATGATCTTAAAAGTAATTTTCTTTGAATGACACCAGTTTTCGAAACATCGTACAAAATAAGATAATAATAAGATAATAATGTTTAGACCTTAAAAAAGTTCGACACAAAAATATATTTTGAGCATTTCCAGGAAAAAGCTGCGAATTTTATTTATAATTTCTGCGCAAAACTTTGGAAGAAAGGGAACATTTTTAAAGGCGACTTTCGTGTAAACTATAAGCGTCAAATTTTAAGCCCCTAGTAGTTTTGGCAGAGTTCTTATCGATAGGGACCAGTGGAAGGAAAAAAAACCTTTGCCCAATAGTGGGACGCTAACGGCCCATTTAGATAAGTAATCAAAACGGATGAAATTCTCGACCGGACAATAGTTTAAAAAAACGTTGTTTCACGCTTCGATCATTGAAATAATCGATTTGCCTTTTAGTTACATACAATGACAGCTTTTTTATAATATTTCATATAAAGTTGCGTAAGGTTTTTTTATCTGTAGGTTTACAAATAAAATAACTACACCGAGCAGTTTAGGTTGGTACTAGCGAAGCAGATACTTCCCCTCCAAAATATTATTCCAGCAGTTTTGCTGTAAAATTCTGGATAGAGTTCTCCGTCCATTGGTGGCCTTTCAATTGGATGTTATATTGAAAATTTATTATCTATTACGATTCATTCACAAACCTAAATGCAAAATCCACGCAACGGCATTTCCATCTTTACCAAATATTTTGTTCTGTTGTTAACTTCAAGAATAGAGAAGTTAATGAAAAGCTAACTCAAAGATGACTAAACTTTCTCAAAGCTTCAATAATCAACGTTTACCTCAAGCTATAAGTTAGGTTAAGTTAATCTAACCCCGTTGTCGGTAAGTGAATTGAATACCAACACAATAAGTCGGGTTAAGTTAGGTAGGGGTTCGTTTTCGCGCCCTATGACCCGGGCGACGCGTAGGTGGGGCTTAGGGATGGGGGCAGGATAGTATTAATTTTACTATCGATATCGACAGTTTCTTTTTGATCACCATGTGACTAAAAGTGCAACGAGTGGTATGTTGAAAGTGAAAAATATGAAAAGATGGATGTACTGTGTGAAATATAGTAAATTTTAAGATTTCGTAGCTTACTCTTCCATTACTGACTGATTTATTATCGAACACAGTCAAAACAGCTGATTCGGGAAGTGAAATTATTCACAGGGTTCTTCAGATTTTATTGAATGAAAAATCCTTACAGAACACCTTGTTGAACGTCATAACATGCGAAATAAAATGTGAGTTCTCCGTGCCTTTTTAGGTAGGGTATAGCGACTATTTTAAGTTAGGCCTATTTATTTATTGAATGTCACAAACAGCACAAATTTAATTTATTTTTTTATTATGTCCAAATCCAAGAAATAATTAACTTTTCTGATAACAACGTCACATACAAAAGAAGTAAAGTTTTTATAAATTTTATAGGTAAAGCACCATTTCTGTATCTCTTAACCAGTAATTTGATGGAATGAGCGTCGGCACATCCGAAAGGACGTCATAGTGGAATTTTACGATTCTTTTTTTACTGGTTAATCAACTTTTTATTATTTATGATTCAAGTGAACACTTGAAATACAGAATAAAACAGATATAACGAAATTCAGACTGTTTTAATATCAATAAACATTCAGGCCAGACCAACAAAAACTAGACTCGCGCAAGAATTAACCTATTACTCGGCTACACGTAACATATCGTTACATTGTCACATAATATTAGTTACATTTTATCGTATTAAGTACACGAGAAACCAGTTTTCAGAGCATATTACAATTAGTTAGAGCTATATTGTTGCTTGTCATGCAAGTTTCTATTCTGACAACTCATTTAAGGGTACAATTATTAATAATCAACGTTTTTAAACGGTCTACAAATCTGTTTAGTAAGTAATGACGTTTGGCGATAATTTGTCACACTTCAGTGCCAATAATTTGTGTAGTCATTCTCGAGTTATGATAGCTAATTGGTTTCTCTTTTACATTATTTTTATAATAAGTATTAGAAAAATATCTCTATATTCGCGTTACCCTCTCTTAATCATGAAATAAACACGTCGTCAGAGCAACACTCAAACATATCATTCTAAAATTAGAGCTATTTAAAAACGTTACATTCAAAAATCTATGATTTGGCTGGAGTTTTTTGGTGCAGTTTGTAGTGACCTTATCTTTTGCGTCGTAGGTCTAGGGTTCGTTCGGTCCCTGTCCGGCACTAACATTTTGGTGACGAAAATGTATAGGCATTTGTAAAATTCTGTGTCTTTCTGTGTCCGGTCTCTGATATATGTTAATATTTTATCAAGTTTTTTAACTGATTCCATTTTTATCGATTTCCTGTATCGACTCGACCCTATCTCTACCCGGGTAACGGTGCAGTAACGGCAGCTCGCACCCTCAACTCCGCCCCCGTTCACGCCACCCTGTATATATACCGGCTCGTATGTAGCTGTATGCAGGTAAATACGACTGATAGAATTTCTCTTTTTTTCCTTTTTGCTTGGAATAGATTTTTTAATATAATAAACTTGTATTAGGTGACCAGTTAATTCTTAAATATTGGTAAGACTTGCGTAATAAGTGGACTCTTATTTGCGCTTCTCCGTACAAATCAGACAATTTATGTGACGAACCAAAAAATTTTTAGTTGATGATCCGTGAGATTCGCGGATATGTATACCAATCTTTAAAAAAAGTGCAGTTATAAAAAGTAAGACCACTCGAAAACGTCTTTCCCTATACGCCCTTATTTTTTCATCACCCCGGATATTTTAAGAGGCTGCCCATTAAACTGAACAACTTTTCCCAAAGAACAGGTCGAAATAAGACAACATTTCGACTTCGTATACAAACTGCATCGGCTGACAGCACATTTTGTATGGTAGGTCGATTTTTTTTCGTATTTCGACCTATTTTTCTTGGGAAAAATCGTTTAGTTTCATGAGCAGAGGCACCTCTTAAAATATCCGGGGCGATAAAAATATTACGCTGTACAGTCAACGACAGGTCAAGCTTGACACTCGCAGTGCGACTCTAGCCCGTACGCCTATTGAAATAAGAATGGTACAAAGTCAAATGTGTCAAGCTTGATGTGCTCTTGACTGTACATGCCGCACAGCAGAAAGCCCTAACCTCAAAATTTTGTCTCCAGGTGAAGATATGGTTCCAAAACCGTCGCAGCAAGTACAAGAAAATGATGAAAGCGGCGCAAGTGGGCGCTCCGCCCCCCAACCTTGGGTTACCCCCTGGGAGTCCCCCGAACAACAACCAGCTGCTGCACGGTGAGTCAGGTACCATCCTGAACGTTTTATAATCTAATGTAAGAAGTATAGAGTGACAAGAACATGTTGGCAGGAGGATGAAATCGGAACTAACGCCCTGGGAATTTGACACTTCACAAGTAAAATATAGGGTGTGAGGGACAGCTTATAGGAAACTGAAAGGGCATGATCTGACAATGAAGCTGAAAAAATTTTAGGAATTAGAGAAATTTCAGAAATTGCAAACTTGATCCGACAGTTTGTATGGGGAGGCCAGTTTTTTTTATTTCCTGAAAATTTCATTCACTGAAGTTTCATTTCATACTGAAAGTTGATCAGTTCAGTGACGGATCATGCCCTTTCAGTTTTTACCTCATATACAATATAGCGCCCTCCTGTCACTGTCATCTGCTAAAAGATTATTATTGTCGCTCTATAACACTCACAGTTCAGCCTTAGTATAGTTTTATATAGGTACTATTTTATTCTGTGGTTCAGAATGAAAACCGTGTGACACGATTATTTTGGCAGGTGGATAAAATCGAAACTAAAGCCACTGCGAAGGGTTTTTGACATTATATGACAGTAGCGCCCTCTTGACAACGTCATCCAACTGCCAAAATACCCGTGTCGCACTGTAAGAAAATGTACTAAAAAAATCTGAATTCAATGACATTTCACACAAGTTCAACCTCGGAGTTCAACAGGTCCTAAACAATCCGGTAGGTACTAGGGTATCAAAAACACAGAACAACCATCGTTTATATCAAACTGATATCGTTTATGCTTAACTCCCTAAAACAATTTTATTAATCTAGCCGCTATTACACGTTCCTAAATTCAATCACTAATTCGGCATACATTGCTTGATGACTTGATTCTATTGATTCCAATATCCTTATTTTTACCAGCAAATTTTGCCGAATTAGTCGCTGAATTAAGGAAGGTGTGATAACGGCTTTAGTTAGTTTCAGCGGCGGCCGTCGGCCGGCCTTCATCTACACTATTGTTTATTATTGTTAGCTTCAGGAGACTAATTCTTGAATGATATTTAGTGATAAAATATCAATCAAATAAATGTAAAATCACTGATTTTTTAAATAAAAGTATTTGTTTTTCGCTTACATTACTTTACACTTACCTACATTAAATCAAATAAAAACTCGATTCGCAAATGAATCCCTTTAAAAGACAAAAGCTAACAACTAATGGTTTTCTGCATAATATAACGTCAAATTAGTAGCCTATATAGAACGTCAACTTTTAGTGATCTAAAATTGTAAGTACATAATATAAATACACAAGTCAATAACCTAAAAATTCAAAGCAACCTCTCTACAACCAAAATCTCTTCCTATAGGAGGTGGCGGCAGTTCCAGCGGTTCCCAACATTCGCCGTCGGCGTACCAGAGCGGGGGCCCGACGCAGGCGCACTCGCCGACCCCCAGCTCCACGCCAGTCTCCGAGCTGTCCCCAGGGCTGTCCCCCACGGCTACCCCCTGGGATGTCAAGCAACCCCCGCAACAGGCTTGGGATGTCAAGGTTGGATATTATGTAAGAACATGTCGTCGAAATTTGAACAATTTAGTAAAAAATCTAGGGTCTAATTTTTTTTTTTATCTAGTCTTATATAATTGCATTTTACGGAAACATATAATAATATACCCTTAGGGATATGACGGGAGAATTGCAAAGCATGATTTAATAACTTTGGTAGCATTTTCCCTTCTTTTTATTATTTAGTTTATTGTTTATGGAGTTCGACTTCTTCGACTTACACACTTATAGACTCTGGGGCACTGCAAGTTATCCTACGTCATTGAGTATTCGAGTACCTTCCTTCTATTTCTACGCACAGGTTTCATTCGTGTACTCTACACTAGCCAAGAGATCCTAAGAACTATAATATTGATAACTTTTTTTGTGATATTATTGTTACAATAATTGCAATAATTCTGAAAAAATATAAATATTTAGTATACCTAAGTACAGTCGAACCAATTGGTTCGTGACCCTTTTTGACAAGAAGTCGTTTGAAATTGTCAAATCAATAACGTTTTCTCCTTTGACATTTTGAATGAATGTTTACGCGAAATTGAACCTACTTGTATTTGAACTTGTACAAAATATCTCTGGAAGCTCTATGTAACATGATGTATGTTTTTAACAGCCGACGGCGGGACGGTCGCCCGACGGGTCATCGTGTGATGTCAAGCCGCCGCACCAACAGTCGTGGGACCCTAGGGTCGGATATGTAAGTTTTGAAAATGAAAATAACAAATAGTAAATAAGCTTGATTGATATAGGCCTCGTGCGGGGCAGAAATAAGTAGGTACTTGATAGTAATGAACTCTGAAATACACGTCGTACTTTGCGTTTTGTTTTTCTTATATTTTATATTTTACACAGTCAGCTCCTCAACGTGCTAAGAAATATTTAATTCATACCTACCTAAATTGACTGTACGCATACTTACCTATATAAATTATTTAAATAAAAAACTCACTCACTCACTTACTCCCTGCGTTCGGTTGGCTGGAAGAAATCTCTTTTAGAGATAAGCCCGCCTTTGTGTATGTCCTTTTGTTATAGTCTTTGCTGTAAAATTACGTATTTCAAGGATAAATTTCTCAATCAGGGAAAAGCCCACTTTTTAAATCAAATTAGAACGGTCAACCCACAAAGTGGATTAATTTTAATTAATCAACAGACAAACATAACATTTATGTGGAAGCATATGGATATAGAGTTAATCTAGTAAAATGGTGGGCGCGGTGGTCGGACCCAAATTAGTCTACTCTGCTAATAGAAGGCTGTATGTATGTCAAGCACGCAACAAGTGGAAGAAAATACCATGAAAAGTTTATTTTGTATTCACTTCGTAGGAACATTTTTTTTTCTTACTTAGGTAAATGCTGATGATCTGGGAATACAGGATTACTGGTAAAACGTCACGATCCCGTTAAGGGCTTATTGTGGAGGCTAAATGCAACAACTTTTGTTCTACGACTTTTGGAAATTCGCATAAAGAAATTTTTTGTTTCCATACTAATTAGGTCAATCAGTCGATCATTTTGTATGAAGGGTAAACTTTTATTTTTGCGAATTACTAAAAGTCGTAGAACAAAAGTTGTTGCATTTAGCCTCCACAATAAGCCCTTGACGGGATCGTGACGTTTTACCAGTAACCCTGTATATTATTGAATTTCACCAAGTAATATAAAATTTGCCAACAAAAGACTAAAAAAGGTAAAACATAATATTCTAAAATTAAAAATAATAATAAATATTGGGGACAATCAACACAAAGTCAACTGATCACAAACTAGGCAAAGCCTGTACTGTGGGGTAAAAGAGACTGATATTAACACCCAGACACAAAACAAACACTCGTGTTCCTCACCCAGATCGGGGGATCAAAAACTCAAACTGAATTGATCTTACGACCCACACGATGAGGACCGTTTATTTACAAACGATTCCGTTACAGGGCCTAGAGACAAGTGGCATTCTATTATCGCAAACGCTATAGAATAGAACAAAACTCTATGGGTTTGACATTAGCTGTCACGTGACATTTCTTTAGCTAATGTCAATCCCATTCTATTCTACTGGCATTTGCGATAGTAGAAAGCCACTTGGCTCTAGGCCCAGGCAGATTTGCTTCCAAGGAACATTCAGCATTGCGTGAAAATAAAAGAAATAATATTTTTTTATCATGCATGTTTTTTATCAATGATGCATGCTTGTAATGCAGACTATATTCAAAGACCTCTGCCACAAAATCTGGCAATAATGTGTAGATAATCAAAGACCATCTAAAAAGGTCATATTTTGAGAGCCAGTGACATTGGCACAGTGGTGCAGGAGATCCCAAAGATTTCTAAGTTTGTGATGATGTTTCTAAGCACCATTTTTCCCCCACAGGGCGCGCCACCCGGCCCGTGGGATATGAAAGGCGCGCACGCAGCGCACGCGTTGCACCACCAGGGGGCCCCACAGCCGCACCCCCCCTACGTGCCGCAATACTCCTGGTACCAGCCCGATGCCAATCCCTCACTGCTTACGTAAGTTTATTCTTCTGGTCTTGCGTTCAATCTATAGGTCTAGCGCTTAATATACAGGTCTAGCGCTTAATCTACAGGTCTAGCGCTTAATCTACAGGTCCAGCGGCTAATTTTCCGGTTTATCTACAGCTTATCTACTATCTTATCTACGGATTTACTGCCTTATCCACAGGTCATTAAATCTTTTAAATAAACGAAAGGCATGTTGAAACATCTTTTTAAGTGAACTGTAAATGTTCTTTTGACAAAATAAACTCTTTGAACTTAAACATCGTGAAATCATCGCTGTTTACTAGTGAAATTTTTCCTTTGGACCTTTTTGGTACAAAATCCTAACGCCTTGCCTTTTTTTACACTTATGTAATTTTATTTAGTTCCCTGTTACGTTGCATGCCAAAAATCGTTTACTTAAGACTGAGCATAACTGCTCTACTACTCATGTCTGCTCTATCTGAATCTTAAACCACATCATGGCTTTGACTTCCAGTGGAGTTTGAGTGCCAAAAATTTACATATATATGGTTTGGATATGACCGTGGGTGTTAAGAATTACAACTAACATAAGTTAGAGGTTAAGATTGAGTCTTTATCCTTGCAGAGACAACGGCCTATCATTATTCCACCGCATGGGTCTCAGGAATCCTTACCCTGGCTCTAACGAGTACAACGGCCCAGATAGCTGAAGACTGGATTATTATTAGTTCAATAACTAATTACTTACCTAATTTGGTCTATTTCACGGGGTAAAAAACTCTACAGGAAGGGGCAAGTAGGCAAGAAGAGTGTATCAGAGTTATGCGGAGGTCCGCATATATGTGACACCAATCGACAAATCTGGCTAAAACTAGTTTCCATATAAAAAAAATCTTGCCCCATCCTCTAGTCTTTCATATTTCGTGATCTACTTCACAAAATCCTTTTATTAGCTTCTTAGCATCTGTCAAATTCCATAAATTTTAAACAATAAAAAAACGGGGCAGCCATTTTGATGACGCTATCTTGAATTCCCTTGTAAATGAAATTTCGGACAGAAGTCATGCACAAAAATGCACCGTCGAAACAAATTTGTATGACAAAAGTTTTAATTTAAAAATTTCTTTGTCGACAGGGTTTGGCCTGCTGTCTAACAACCATCGTGGTTTCACAAAATTAATAAATGTAAGTTGATAATCACTTTTACAAAATGGCGGAGGCAAAATGGCGCGACAAAATGGCGTCCCATCTTTTTATTGTGAGATGTAACTTGTATCGGCACAACCAACGTAAAACTTAAGAGAAAATATTTAATAGAAATTAAATAAAACATTGTACATTTTTATATTAATATTAGGAAATAATAAAATTGTTTTGAAGGTTACGTTATGTATAAAAGTGGTATAGAAACATAGAATCGAAAAATGGACTAAGTAGTTTTGGAAAAATTTAATCTGAAGAAATTCCTAGTAAGTAGGTACTTTAACCTAATTTTCATAGTATTTGGTCCACTTTTCGATGAATAATATGTGGTTCCTAGCCAGTAAAATGATGACGTGATAGTCAACCAATCAAATCTTCTACGTTAAATAAATACACCAATCACAGAGATTTTCCGTGACATTCGCTCTTCTTATTGGTTGATTATTGCGTGATCTAAACTTGTAATGATTGGCTATCTTGAATGATTGTAATGTCCTAATTTGTCGTTTTAACTGTTCTTTTATACTTATAAAGTTTAATGTTTTTCCCGTAATAGTTAAATTTCTATAAATTTCCCAAGTTTATTGCAGTTACGTTATTTTTATAAAAACTGTGTTAATTTGACAGATGCTTATGAATTTATTCGTTTGACTGTACCTACAAATTTGGAAATTGTATAATACATTTAGCTTTAATTTTTTTTTGTTAATTTATTTAGATAAATGCAGAAAATTTGGGAACACTGTCCACTTCTGTTGTGATACCTAAAACTAAGTTTTTATGTACGAAAAAATAAAGAATAGTATTTATTTAATTTTCTGTGAAAAAATGAGGTGTTCTAGATAAAATCTTTCTATTTAAGATATTTTTTTTCTGCAATCGTATATCTAACCTACTTTATAGTCTGTTTAAAATATATTTCGAAAATATTTTAAACAGATCTTTTTTTTTCTTGAAGGGTCTTTACGGGATAAAAATCTGTAAATATTTTTTGTAATATATAGAGAAATAATTATACATATAAATATAAGTAGATAGTTTAATTACTTTATAACTACATTGTATTATATTAAGGAAAGGAAATAAGAAAAAAGTGAATTAATTCTTTTGTCAAATAAAAAGAGAAAAACATTCAAAACTGTATTTTCATTTCAAACCCAAGTGTCAGATTTTTGCGTTGTATAATCTCGCACGTTATTTAGAAAAATAAAAATCTTATTCCTGTTAAAGACTTTTTCGAATTTCAATTTCTGACATAGTTTCAGAAAGCCCTGCTCGGACACAATTTTTGAATATCATGATAAAATATCACCAAAGATACTTGTATTTTCTTTTTAAAATGAAAGATATTCGTTACATAGAAATTATTGTTTGATTATTTATTTTTATAAATATTTACTTATTTTTCATAAATCATTAAAAAATAAAATTAATAAAATTTTAACACTTTATCAGGGGAAATTAGAATTTTTGAAGTTTCTTAAGTGATATTTTATCACCCGGTAATTTTCAAGAATTGCGTCCCTGGGGCCTTAGATGAGTGGCTTTCGAATATCGTAAACGCCAGTATTCTACAGGTGGCTTTGAAGACATTCGACAAATTGTGAAGATAAGTTCTGTTATCGATATAGTAGATCAATTTTAGATTGGTCTAATGATAATTTTAGTCATCATAACATCCCATGAAACGTCCACTACAGGACAGGGAGCTACCTCCAGAATTCCAGCTTTTGCTAGGAAAATGTGGAGGGGAAGTACCATAGTCACCTCGCTTGTTAGCGTTACGGCTGGCACCATGGACCGCGGTTGTAGGTGACCGCAGTAAGTAAGATACAAAGGAGGATGCTGCTACCCATCCTCCAGTTAACCCTTAGTCGCCTCTTACGACACCCACGGGTATGTATGGGTTGGTACTATTCTCTGCCGGCACCACACGGGACAATACATTATTTATTAATTTATTATATAGATATTTTTAGTAGTCAAGTTTTATTATTTTATTAAGTTAAACATACTTGAAACCGATACACAAACGAAAAAAATAAATAAGCATAATTTATGCTCTAAAAATAAAAATGCATCACTTTATTCTTCTTTTATATTTTTAAGGTAAGTATGTTAGAGTATAAGTTCAAGAATATTTAACTTAATACCTACAAAAAAATGTTTTCGACATCTCCAAATTTTCTTAGACCTATACAAAATTGATCTATATCGATAACAGAACTTACCCTTAAAATTTGTCGAATGTCACCCTGCAGAATATAATAAAAAAGTATGAGATTGATAAAAGCTATAGCACGACACGGGTATTTTGGTAATTTGATGACGACGTAGTCAGGAGTGCGCTGCTGTCATACATTTTGCTCGTTAAGGTGATCCGTTTTCCATACAAAAATTCAAATGATATGCATTCTTACGCGGGACATAAAATTCTCTCGAAAAACGAACGAATACTGCTATTTTTAGTTAAATTTTTCGCTAATTAATACAAAAGTACCGTTAATGTACTGAAAGTACTATTTTTGTTAGTAATTTTTGGTTCAATATTACGATTGTGGGCGTGCGGTCAAAACTGTACGGTTGTGCTTTGTGTGCATGTGTGAGTGATCGTACCCATGTAAATCACGGCTGACGAGAGTAATTGGAGATATTTTTTTTATCGAAATTGTTGTAAGGCGTTGAAGTTGCACCATGAAATTTACGCTAATCAACTTTTTGCACATGTATCCTCCTGAGACCCCCGGTATCATCTATGATACCTATGGTAATTAGGCAAACAAGTCTACGAAACTGAACAACTTTCCCAAAGAAACATATGTTGGGAAATTTAAAAAAATTTTGACCTCTCCATACTAACTGTTCGACCAGAGTGGGCGATTTGTATGAAGAGGTCAATTTTTTTTTCTTCATTTCCCAACATATGTTTCTTTGGGAAAGTTGTTCAGTTTCGTTGACTAAGCACGCCCTTTAAGTTTTCGGTACACCGTCCCTTACAACCTGTATAGTTGGTACTTATTGCATTAAAAAAATTAAACCTTATGTTTGCAGCAGTGGCTCCATCTAGTTGCGTTCTGGTGTAAGCTGGCCGTCTCAGATCACCTTAAATGACAAAATCCCTTTGCAGTGGCTTCAGTTCCGATTTTATCCGCCTGCCAAAAAAGTTGTGTTGCACTCTAACGCCACTGTAACGAAATGTAGCGTGACAGCTAAGTCAATCCCATACATTTTCATTACAATATAAGTACTAGCGTACACGAAAAAAATAAAATGCTGTCACTTGCCTTGTCAACAAAACGCAAAGTGATAGCAAGTTAAACAGAGCTATTAATGCAGAGAATTTTCTTAATTTTGTACTTCAAGCATATAATAAATACAATCATAATCATTAAGTTAATGAATTCCTGTAGATTAACTAAAGGCAATTAGTCGAGATTTTAACAAAATTATTAAACGCGTACGTAATAAGGCGCTTATAATTTTTATGTTCCTTATGACATCGTTCATATCTGGCCCGTTGGTGCGGTTAGTAGTGAGCGTGCCTTCTGCGTCGTGGGCCAAAGGTTTGATCCCCGCCCAGGGAGTCGATTCTTGAATATCACCGGTTGATAAAATATCACTCAAAAATAAATCACAAATTTTTGTATCAAGACTTGAAGATTAATATTCTATAAATATTTAATACTGTTCGATTGTTAATTTCCATACATTATAATTTACCTTTTATTAAAGGTTTAACAGGATAAATTTGAATATTAAAGTCTTAAAAATGATATTTTATCACCTGGTGATATTCAAGAATTGGCTCCCAGAGCAAGCATTTTGATTGATGGATACAAGTGATTATTCTTTGTATGGGTGTTATTTATCTATTTACATATGTATATCAGTCTCTGATACCAATAGTACAGGCTCTACCTAGTTTAGATCAGATGACCTGTGTGAAATGTCCCTTAATATAAAAAATCCGGCTAAGTGCGAGTCGGACTCGCGCACCAAGGGTTCCGTACGAACCTGTAGGTGTAAAAGTTGGTATTTTTATTGCTAAATTTATTTATTATGTGATATAACAAAAAATTTAAGGTTTTCAGAATTTTCCCTTTATGTGTGCTATAAAACGTTGCTTCATGCCAAATTTCAAGATTCTAGGTCCACTAGAAGTATCTTTTAGGTTTTGATTTCCTTTCGAGGAGTTTCGAGTTTCAAAATATGCGGCTTAAATTGCTGTTTCTATTGATTGCGTTGACATAGAAGTTTGATTTTGTTAAAGCTTAAAGGTATTATAGACCTCTACGCCTTCATGAGGAAAGAGGTAGTAAGTTTAAAATTAGTAAAAATATTTTTATTATATGATGTAACTAAAAATTTATGCTTCGCAATATTTCCTTTGTCTGTGCTATAAGACGTTCCTGCGTACCCATTTTCAAGATTCTGAGTTTACGAGAAGTACCCTGTAGGTTTTGATTCCCTCGCGAGTACCTATCGAAAATTTGCGGCTTAAACGGCTGTATCTTTTGATTGCGTTGGCTTAGAAGTTTGAATTTTTATAGCTCCAAGGGACAGTAGACCCTAGATACCTCCACGCGTTCCTGAGAAAAAGGGTCTTGACAAACAGACAGACAGACGGACAACAAAGTGATCCTATAAGGGTTCCGTTTTTTCCTTTTGAGGTAAGGAACCCTAAAAAACATCACACCGGAAACAGAGGCAATAATAAAACGGCCAAAATTTGAATTGCGCCGAAATAGAATATCTCCCGAAAATCAAGACCATGAACTCAGACCATGTAACTACTCGTAAATAACTTTTTCCAGGTCGAAATACGAAAAACTTAAAATCACTTCCCATACAAAATGCGCTATCACCTGATGCAGTTTCTATGGGCGTTCAAACTATATATTTTTTTCGTATTTCAGCCTACGTTCCTTAGCGAAAGTTGTTCAGTTTTCGCTCCTAGTAACATTACTGACTGCTAAACTGAGCCCTGTGTGGTATTTGGTAGAATAGTACTAACCCATCTCTACCCGCGGGTGTTGTAAGAGGCGACTAAGGGCTTGTGAACCGGAGTATGGGCAGCATAATTTTGCTGTATCGTACAGTCAACGACAGGTAAACCTTGACACTCGCAGTGCGACTCTAGCCCGTATGTCTATTGAGATAAGAACGGTACAAAGTCTAATGTGTCAAGCTTGATGTGCTCTTGACTGTACCATCTCACATACAGTACTGCAGTCACCAACAACAGTGGTCGCCAGCCGCAACGCTTACGAGCGTGGTAACTATGGTAATTCCCCTCCAAAGTACCACGCGTTTTCGCTGTAGTTCTGGAGGGAGCTCCCTGTCCTGCAGTGGACGTCTCATGAGACGTTATGATGATGATACAGATTGCAGTCCGTTCTCTAAAACGTCACTTAAACCTCACGGAAGCTACCGGCGGAGGCAGCAACTGTTCGCAATTAAAATGGCGATCGACCAATTATATCTTTTATTGAAACGTCCAGCTGCACGCGTAACGTTTTTGCAGTCGGCGCGCCGCGGTGGACACAAAGGGATGCCTGTTTTTGTGGCTGACTGTACCGTGTGTCGACACTTGCTTAGTTGGAAGTTCAAGGGAACGAGCTTCATGGTTCATCTAATCATGATCTAAACATTAGATTCTAATGGTTTATTTTTAAGGGCAGAATGAACGAAGATTAACGAGAGATCCACCAGCCGGCTTAGCACGCTGCAGTTGTTAGTTTATCTAGGCCCAGAGATTAAAGACTTTAAGCATGGTCACGTTTTTTTGACATCCGAGCAGTGCGACACATTTTGAAAGACAAGGACGGCTACATGTATTAGTGTATAAAGCTATCTCTGTCTAAAATATCTAAAACGTAATTTTGGATGTGATAGATTAGATGACATAATTCCTCAAATAAAATGACATTTCTCCGAGATATATTTTCTCTCGGGCAGCGTGCTAAGCCGGCAGGCGAGTGAATGGAAACTTTGGAAGGGGAAGGCCTCGGCGAACGGTCCAAGACCAAATTCAGGACGTTCCAATTCTAAATAAAGGCCAGGTTAAAAATTATCCTAAACCAACGAGCGTGAATGAAAAGGAAAGAAGAGATAACGAAGGCAGTAGGTATGTCAAGATCGTATTAGCAGGTGGAGGGCTGTGGTCTCTGCCTACCCGACGGGAAAGAAGCCTGATTTTAGGTATGTATGGATATATGTATGAATCGCGGTGGATGGTGACCAAAGTGTCAAGTTCGTGGTACAGTCAACGACAGATCAAGCTTGAGTTGCAGTGCGACTCTAGCACATGTCTATTGAAATAAGAACGATACGAAGTCCACTGTGTCAAGCTTGATGTGCTCTAGACTGAAATATGAACGATAAAAAATCCTATACTATTTATTTTAAGAGGTGGTCCATGAAACTAAACAAATTTTCCCAAGGGACATAGGTCGAAATACGAAAAAGAAATTTCGACTTCCCATACAAACTGCATCAGCTCACAGCAGTCGATTTTTTTTTTTTTCGAGTTTCTATCAATGTTACTTGGCAAAAGTTGTTCTGTTTCATTTGCAGAACCAACGTTTAAAATATCCGGGAAGATAAAAAAAAACGCTGACAAAACTAGGCAAAATTGTAAGAATATACCCAGGTACCTAAGAGAAAATACCTCTGAAATAGAACTTTCAAAATGACGCTGAGAGCAGAGAGACGATTATTTCATTTTTAAATGCTTAACTTATAACGCAGTCAGTAAAAAATACGTTACGAAAATCCAAAAAACATTGAAAATTGAAACTAAAGCACCATATGCGCGACTACCTCCGCCCACTCGTCTAAAGTGTCGCCTTTTTGAAAAAAAAAGAACTAAAAAACGACCCCAAAACTATATTTCAATGAAAACGGAAGTACCGCCCCGGAACCCTTTAAAAATAATAAAACAGTGTGCAGGGGCCCTTACAATAGTGATACAAAAGAATTAAAAAGGCCTTTCTTTAATTTTTTGCAACACATCTGGCTACGAAACTTGTTGGATAGAGATGTTATTCATTTTTGATAACATTATAAGTATACAAGGTTATTGTTTTGGACCTGATTTCCTTTTGCCCACTTATTAGTGAGGTCAAAAGCAATAACTTTTATTCTACGGCTTTTGCTAACAACGCACAAAAAATTTTCGACTCTCCTTACTAAAGTGGTCACGTGACCGACCCATTTTGTATGGGAAGTTGAAAAATTTTCGTGCGTTGTTAGCAAAGTCGTAGAACAAAAGTTGTTGCTTTTGACCTCTGTAATAAGTGGGCAAAAGGAAATCAGGTCCAAAAAAATAACCTTTTATATTTTGATGTGGGCATGCATAAGTCAAAACTGACCAAATTATTTTAGTAGAAAATATGCGAGGTAGTACTTTTCAATTAATTGTTTAGTTTTAATCAATGAATGAAAGTTTTAGTATCGCCCCTGTGGTGCCTGAAAAGAAGAGTAGTTCATCTCTACTCGTGGGTGTCGTAAGAGGTGACTAAGGGGTTATGATCCGCAGCAGCGTACGAATTCGTGTTGCTCGAAGTGTTTGTTCTATAGTACACTCTACAGCACGTCAGTAGAAACACTTTTGGACCTTATGGCGTGGTAAGAGAGTTGAAAAAGTTTCTACCGACGAGCGGTTGACCGTACATACAATTACGCAGGGTGCAAGCGGTGTACCGAAAACTGAAAGGGCGTGCTCAGTCAACGAACCTGAACCACTTTCCCAAAGAAACATATCTGGGAAATAAAAAAAGAGGACGGGTAGCACTCCGGGAGTGCCGGCAGAAGTGAAAACTTGCATTTTTGAATATACATACGAGTATATGCTTTTTGTAAGGGTCAATCGCGCCATTGCTCGCGTACTTCTTTGATGTCACTGAATAAAAACCCGTATTGTAATAACAATAGGTACGGTTGACAGTTGACGCTTTTTCGATCAGGCTACGGATCTGACGTGACATCTGACGCGAGTTCATCGCGCCGCTAAGGAAGTTTTCACTTCAAAAATTTTGGACCTCTCCATACAAATTACTCACTATGGTCAAAAGTAAAAAATACCATTCCCCTCCCTTATCTCCGCAGTTTGCTAAACGAAAAATTTGAATTAATTATAGGTAGTCGAAAGAGGTTACAAAAAATTAAACTATTTCTCTCTTAGAAATTTGCATAAAAACTTTAGAAACAAAATTAGCTTTTTGGTACTAAAAATGGATTTTACTTCTTCAAAAAATATTATAGGTATGTACGTAACCTCGGCACATGAGTCCGACTCGCAATTGACTGGATTTTCAAATTAAAATACGCTCTGATACATTAATAAAACGTATTTGTTTTTAAAACTTCGAAAATCACTTACTTAAGAATAAAGAACAAGGGCTCCAGGATTCACTAAATCACATGCATTCACTAAATCACTCTATCACATTCAGGAATTGGTTTCCAACTGTATTAGTTTCCTTCTGTCGAAGGAAACAAAACTCAATGTCACATCATCAACATTAGACACGTTTTTTTTAACTGAGGGTTAGTCACCTCCAAAAGACCTCATATTTCTTATTGTATATCAATGCTAACTACTGGGTATACTGGGTCTCAGAAAGTCAGACGAGACGCGGCTAATTCCAGACCGCTGCGCCGGAGCAGATTTATTGATCCGTAAGTATTACGCGGCGCAAAATGTAGCGAGCGGCACAGAGCTAAGGAACCGTCGTAAAAATAGGTGCAGGATATATATAGTTGAAAATTATTATGACAAGAAAGAACATTTTATAAAAAGAAGTACGCTCAACAGTACGTCAGTAGAACCACTTTGGACTTAGTGACGTTAAAAAAGTTTACATTGAAGATTTCAATATACGCGGGTTGTAAAGAAAAAATCTTTAGATCCTGAATGATTTGAGTTGAAACAACCTTACCCTAGGAACATAAAGTCGAAATTCGATAAAATAAAATCATCTTATTGGTATAGCATTAGTATAGAAAATGATTTTTTTTACTACGTTCTGTTTTTTGGAAAAGAATATTCAGTTTTTTAGTTCATTTTTATACCATTCAGGGGTTCAATCTTTGAACATCACCAAAAATTCGACATGAAAATAAGAATAATATTTGGAAATTATAAAATAGAATTAATAATTGAATGCATAATTAATTTTCAAAAGTCCCTGAAGTTTTTTTTACAGGAATGTAGAGCCGCGAAGGGTGATTTTAAAGATTTTAAAATTAAAATGTTAATTAAAAAATAAATTCGTTCCTAATTTTATTATTTTAAATAATTATTTGTTTACGAGTCTATCAGGGCTTATTAAAATTTTTAAAACTAAATTCCCCGTCGATATTTGGGTCCCCGAAGTTTTTTTTTAACAGAAATGTAGAGTTTTCAGCCGCGCTCGGATTTAGTCAATGCACTCTGAATAAATAAATAAATAATAATGAAATTATAAGATCCAAAGTGACTTCACTAGACCAGACTTATAAAACACCCAACTACGGAACCCTGCCAGTTTTTCCTACAAATCTGCCTACAATACCGGGCTTGGTTCTCACGTGCGTCGGCAAGGCACGCTTTGTCCGAGCCGCGAGCCGCGCGCGCAGTATTTGCGAGCTTTTTTCACAAAACGCTCCAGTGGAAGTATGCGTCTTTTTGCGTGCGCCCTGTCGGCTCTGGACGTGTGTGATGGTGCCCTTTGTTTTACTCACATTCTGGGGTAGGTACCAGTAATACCTACCTTTGGTTACACTGATTTTTATTTTGAGAAACTTTGAACAAAGAAGCCGTTTGTACCGGCTGCTAGTATACGGTTACATTTTGGAACTCTGGCCTTTTTGTATGTGGTAACAGTGGTACAGAACAAGGAATTATGCTCGGGTGGAAGCTCTGGACATGAAACTGAACAACTTTTGTTCTACAACTTTTTAAAATCGCAAACAAAATTAAGCTTTTCCATACAAAACGATCAGCTGCCGAGTCAATTTGTTTAAAAAAGCAATTATTTTTTTTGCAAATTTACAAAAGTCATAAAATAAAAGTTGTTGTCTCTGGACACACCCAAGAGATTTTGCGCAATTTATTATCACGTACTTATTACAATAAAATATATAAATAATATTATAATCATTGTCTCATCGTGTCCAGCCCATCTCCTTGAGGCAGAAGACATGCAGCGTTCCAACGGTAAACTGCAATGCTTTGCACTATGAACCTGCCTGCGGGTCTCTACAAAACTGGATCAGAAGCGCGGGCAAGTCCCTTATAAACATTTTAGTCTCCGGGCCTCAAGGTCCCATCGTCTAGAACGCAACTGGCACGAACATGACCTCCAGTCCTGATATTTCCAGGACTTCCTCAACTCCATCCCAGCAGCGGCCGCACCTGCACGCCCAGCAGATCACGGAGGAGGGTTGGTGTTAGCGTTACCAGTGTCCACACAGGTCACATCCCTCGTAAGAAACTCTTTTAACACCACGTAAGATTTCGTTCGATTTTGGTTCGAACTATCCGTAACGTGCGGTCAACCGCATACGTCAGTCGAAAGTTTTTCAACTCTATTACCACGCCAAAAGGTCCAAAAGTGTTTCTAGAGACGTGCTGAGGCTGCTTTTTCACCAGTGCTGTGCGAGGGAGCTGAGCTGGGAAATTCTAAGTAATTGGCTCCATTTGACAAGCTAGGAAAATGGCGCAATCCTATTGGTTGAAATTCTCCTAACTCACAACTTAGCCCTTAGCTCTCTCTCACATCTACAATACGGTATCATATGGGATGCGATCTGCACTTTTCTTGCATGCGCATGCCTGCTCTTGACACACTATCCAGAATATTGTAAATCAACTTTCGCTCCAAGTCACCTTAGGCACGTTTGCTCCAAGTCAAGTTAGTTTACTATTATCTGTGCCTTAGGCTCACAACCGCTTCTGCTGGTGCTGCCGCCGAGTTAGCAGCAAGACTTAAGCACGGAAAATATGCAGTTCTCGAGCAGTCATATCTTTTCGTGCCCATGGCGTTAGATACTTCCGGATGCTGGGGCTCGGAAGGAAAAGGTTTCATTCTGGACATAGGGCGCTGGATAAGAGAGAGGGGTGGTGATCCTCGCTCAGGAGCATTCCTGTTGCAAAGGTTGTCTATCGCTGTTCAGCGCGGTAACGCCGCTAGCGTGATGGGCACCTTTGCACCAAGAAGCTCTAGAGGGGGGCTATTCGATTGACGAAGCCTTAAGCCGATTTGTTTTTTAACATTGTGACATTAATTGTATATCCGATTTTGTTATATTTTGAATTGTAACTAATCAACTTTTAGACACAGAAGGGTTAAAACACTGGTCTATCGGTTTTCTGCCATACATTGATCGGGTCAAAACTAAGCGTCAAACCAACCGACCTATATTTTCTTTGCAGCTTAGTGTATTTACAAATATTCCCCTTATGCAGACATTATAAACCAAGTGATACAACTTCACAGCTTTACAAAATGGCCTAATTAATAAATTACAAGGTGGATCAGAGTCAAATCTCAATCAAGGGGTGTTCCAATAGCTAATCACGGTCGTGTGCTAGCTACAGGGCGCTCCCGCTGGGAAGCTTATTGGAAAATGAGTACAATTTTAACCACCCCCTGTAGGTTCAGCTTTGTGCGTTAATGAAGTTGAGTTTTTGAGAATTGTATGATTGGGTTGTTTGTGTGGTAGTTTGTATGGATTGAATTAATTTGTAAGTCTGAGTTTATCAGGTATATCTGACGTAACATGAAATACTAGATTTTCCTCATGTTACAAATGCCCATTTGTAACCACCCATAGCAACTACTGTCTTATTAGTATCAAATTATGCCACAAAGACAGCAAAGCGCGTTGCCCACCCTGAGAACTAAGATGGTATGTCTCATGTGCCGGTAGTTTCACTGACTCCCTTAACCTTTGAACCGAAACACAGCAGTGCAAACACTGCTGCTTTAAGGCAGAAATAGGCACAAACGCACTAGTGCATTACCTTAGAAATTACGTTATTAGACAAAATGCGCTCAAACTTACACGATAATTGTTGTTTCTTTCTTTTCAGCCATGAAAGTTAAGCTAGGTGACCGCTATAGTGGCTATTAACTTATACTTGAAACAGGTGATCGTAGTAGTTTTAACGATATTACCAAAACAAAAACCTTTCCCTAAAACATGACGTCAAAACTTAACTAAGCAGTTTCAATTCAATTCAATTCAAATAATTTATTTCAGATGAGAATAAGATAAGAATTTGTTAGTATCACTTAATCTATGTTAGTTTTATCATAAAATGTCAAAAAGTCAAGTATCAATAAATCATGTCAATAATAAAAAATCAATTCATTATTACCCTATCAGAGTCCCATTCCAGTGACTCTGTATAGGACACTCGCACTTATCGCCTATTACCTTTAGAATGCTGTTGGTACTCCCACGCACCCTGCTCATCAGGGAAGCCACTTTTTTCCGCATTATGGCGTGGAAGCCATCGGTGCGAGCGCCCGCAAACATACCTACCTGATGCCCCAACAGCATCCTGAAGGAGTTATTATATTGGACGCGCAGGGCACTAGTTTTCTGCTTATATGTGATCCAGAGACTGCTGGTGTAAAACGATTGACAAAAAGATTTGAACAATGCAACCTTAACCTGATCAGTACAACGAGCAAATCTCCGAATCAGCATGTTGCTTCTAACTACCAGTGCCCTACGCTCCCGTTCAATATCGGCATCATCTGCAAAATTCTTGGTTAATATATGACCTAGATATTTAAACTGCTTGACCCTATGCAAGGCAGTTCCATCAAGCTTAATGGTTGGTATGTACTTCGGAGAGCTCCCGCCCGCCGAGAAGTCCATGTACTCAATTTTCTTTGTATTATATTTTAGTCCATGTGACTTAGCATAGACTTCACAGACGCGCAGCATCTCCCTTAAGAGGGAATAGCAGTTTGATTTTTCCATACAAATGTTTTCCCCTGTTTTCTTCCTGGATAATGCCCGTAGAGCAATGTTTTTTTTTATAAAATCTAGGTCTACTTTTGTGCAAAAAACAATTACAAAAAGAAATATAAATTTCCAAAAAACCAAAAAAATGCTACATTTTGCCGCTCTATTCAGACGACTACCATTAAAATTTTTAATGGTTTTAAAATAAAAGAAAAACATAAGAGCATAGATCTACTCTTTCTTTAAATATTGGTATCAAAATTAATCGAATCGGCTCAGATTTGAAGGAGAAAATAGGGGAAACAAAGACAAAAGCGTAGTTGTCCCTATCGCACATGATAAAGCTCGGGCGCAGCGCGATGGCTATAGTTTGTTCAAATACCTATTTCTCGATTTATTCACACGTGCGATTCCCTCTAGACCGATGGGCTCAGCCAGCAGCACCATTCCGCGTATTATCATTGAAATTACCACGATCACGTGCTTGAAAAACTTTTTTAAATATGCATAGGCTGTCTACATAATAGGTATCTATTGAACAAGGTAAGGTGAATGTATGAAATATAGTAAAAAAAATATAATCGGTCAAACCGTTGCAATAAATTCATACACATACAAAAATAACAATCAATGTAATTTAAGTATCAAATTTTTGTCGCGTGCCCTTTACATTATTATGTGTTTGATTTTTTCCATTCCATTACATTCAACTTAATGACAGAGTATAAAGTTTCATGTAATGATTGGTTGATGTGGAATGTGAAGTGTGCCAGAGGTGGACTACCAGAGTATACGGTAAGTACCTACACACAAAAAAAGGTTTCTTGAATGAAGACATACTTACAGGGATAATTTTTGTATGTTACTCAGGACGCGAATCTGAACAACTTTCCTAAAGGAACATGGGTCGAAAAGCTCCTCCCATACAAATCTTGTGCTGACATTGTGCGGATTTTTATGAGAGGACCAAAACTTTTTCTTTTTTGACCCATGTCCCTCTGGGAAAGTTGTTCAGATACATGTTCTGAGCAACACACTTTTTGGCCAAAGGTCCGAAAATAGCACGGTGTAGGTACTGAAACTAATATTTTCTTGAATTAAGCAAATATTTTTTGAATCTGTTTAACATCACTTTAATTGCTTAATTGAAATAAATGTTTGTTTCAGTATGTAAAAAATAATTATTTCTTTTTTGTGTGTATCAGGTGTTACTTCAGTCATCATTATCATATCGTGTGGGTTGCAAGGTCGATGACTGACCTCACTAACCACTGGTGTCAGAATTATTGAGTCGCCAAAGGCCTCTGACGTGGCTCTTTAACTACATCCGTAGACAGTAGCCGGGACCAACGGCTTAACACACTTCCGAAGCACGGAATCATATACTGAGACTGAGAGCATCGCAGCTCGGTGTCAGCGATACTAAACAGGATCTTGCTTAATGTAATTGAGAACGATGGTACGGTCGGGAGTAGGTCGAACTTTACACAGTTTCTTCTGCAACTGAAATAAATATAAATAATACAACTGTCAAAATGTAAGGCTTGACCTGCATTTGACTGTACAAATTATATATACATATATAACGAAACCAACTGTATTTACTTAATGAATTCTACACTTATTATATATGTATATTCACTTTTTATTTGTATAAATATTAGTTAGTTTTTTACGCTTTAAATCACAATCTCGACGATGTCTAAAACTCTTCGCTCCCCTCCGAGTGGTAGTTCCGCAAAAAAGTCTATTCCTCATCCTAATGTCACAGTTAGGCCCGGACAAGCTTCCGCCCAGTGTGCTGAAACTACGAATCCATCCGCGCACGTCGAGAAGTGTTCTGGCTGCTCCTGTCTTACGGAGGATCTGATACGCGAAATCCTTAAGGATGAACTGAAAAACGCCGTCATCAAAATTAAAGAGGGTTACGACTCGCAGTTAAAGGATATGAAGGAAATGGTTGCAAAGTTCGAGAATTCTATTTCTTTTTTTAACGCGGATATCGAGGATTTGAAGGCGAAACATGCATCGCAAGAGTCTTTTATTAGAGAACTGAACAAAGAAGTTGATAGCCTACGCTCCTCCTCTCGAGACATACACGCAAGATTTCGTCAGCTAGATCAGCAGTCTCGTGCTACCAACATGGAAATGCAATGTATTCCTGATAATAATAAAGAAAATTTGATTAACATTGTGCAACAGCTCGGCAAGGTAGTGCAGCGCCCGATACTTGACCACGAAATTCACTACTGTACCCGTGTTGCCAAACAGAATCCTGATTCTACACGCCCAAAAACAATTTTAGTGAAGTTTAGCAGTCCACGCATTCGTGACGAGGTTTTGGCGGCAGCGAACCTCTATAATAAGAAGAACCCTGACGACAAATTGCACAGTGGTCTGCTCGGCATTGCAAGTGACAAAAAGATACCCATATATGTGACGGAAAACTTGTCACCGGAAAGTAAACATCTGCATGCTGAAACTCGTGTGAAGGCGAAACAGCTTGGATATAAATATGTTTGGGTGCGCAATGGACGAATTTTTGTGCGGAAGACTGATGGTTCAAAATACATCTACATTAAGGATAAAACCTCTTTAGCACAATTGGTTTAGTCATGGTTTGATTTTTAAGTTCGTTTAGATACTGGATTGTTTTTGATATCTTTGTTATAAAATTCGATGGTATACATGCTTATTATCAAAACGTTAGGGGTTTAAGAACCAAAACTATATCATTATTTAATAATGTAGTTTGTAGCAATTATGATGTAATGTTTTTCAGTGAAACTTGGCTCAATAGCAGTATTTTCGATTCTGAGCTTTTTGATGACCGTTATCGAGTGTATCGCCGTGACCGTGAGACTAGTGGCTTTAATCCGAAATCGAGCGGTGGTGGTGTTCTTATCGCCGTTTCAAAGCGTTTTAACTCGAAGCGTTTATACGAGCTTGAATCTGATTGCGAAGATGTTTGGGTTAGCATACAAATACCTGGTCTGAACAATGATTTAAAATGCCTACATTTATGTTGCGTTTACTTACCGTCTCCTCTACAGCGACATGTGCTTGAAAACTTTTTGGATAACACGAATCGTGTTATTGATTCTGGAATTTCTAATGTCATTATTGCCGGTGACTTTAATTTAAAAAATATGGACTGGCAACCCTCAAACAATCTTTCTTTAACCCCTCACTCTAATAACAGTCTATTTTGTGATTTGTTAGTAGATTTTATGTCTCTTAACGCCCTCAGTCAATACAATCAGGTTCTTAATCACACTGACCGAATTTTAGATTTGATATTAAGCCAAAACGTAATCTCTGATTTGCGTGAGTGCCCCAATCCTTTGTCTAAAATTGATCCTTATCATCCACCTGTTACTTTAACGATTCCTTGCCTTGTTACACACCGCCTTGAGGTAAATGAATCTCTAAGATATCGATTCTTCAAAGCGGATTACGAGTGCATTACAAATGAGCTTATGTCAATTGATTGGGACTCCTATTTTTGTCATTGCACCGATGTAAACGAAATGGTTACTGTTTTTTACACTCTTATTCGAGAAGTAATTCGTAAGCATGTCCCAAAATCAAAGCCCCGAAATAACAAGTATCCGGTTTGGTTTTCTTCTAATCTTATACAGCTTCTGCGAGAAAAATATAAGTACCGCATGAAGTTACGTAAATATAACAATAACCCGCGTGACGCTCTATCGTTTGACATCTTGAGGTCCAGATGTGAAACCCTTCAGACTTCCTGTTACAATGAGTATATTACCAGGCTTGAGGCAGCATTGAGATCCAACCCAAAGCTACTTTTTTCTTTCATTAAAAATAAGAGAAAGGGCAAAAGTACATATCCGTCCCAAATGTGTCACAACAATATTATAGCGTCTACAGGTTCTGATGTGTGTAATCTTTTCGCAACTCATTTTTCATCAGTCTATCAAAAAAGATCGGTGCCTATTGATGACATGTGCATTGAAACCTGTAGTAGCAACTACCTATCTACTGTTAATTTGAGTGAAGACTCTATTTACAAAGCACTTAAGAGACTTAGTCATTTTAAAGGAGCAGGTTGTGATGGGATCCCGTCGGTATTTGTGGCGAGATGTTCCAAAGCTTTGGCTTATCCGCTTTCACTGATTTTTAACAGATCATTGCGCGATGGAGTTTTCCCTGTTTATTGGAAGGAAGCCATGGTTGTCCCTTTACATAAATCTGGTGCTGACGATATCGTTAAAAACTACCGGCCTATCTCCATATTGCCAGTGTTTGCAAAAGTTTTTGAAAAGCTTCTCTGTCCTATTCTATGTGCACATTTCAAACAAATTTTGTCGCCATTTCAGCACGGTTTTGTCAAAGCTAGGTCCACTGCAACCAACCTTATTCTTTTCATAGAAAAACTTTGCCAATGTGTTGATTCTCGTGGTACAGTAGACGTTATATACACGGATTTCAGCAAAGCTTTTGACAAAGTTATTCATAATGTCTTATTGCAAAAATTATGTAATAATGGTATTTCTGGAAGCATGCTCTTGTGGTGCAAGTCATACCTTACAGAAAGAACATCTCGAGTTGTTGTGAACGGGTTTACATCTGATCCTTTTGCTGCTGAGTCTGGCGTTCCACAGGGCTCACATCTTGGTCCTTTATTTTTTAATATTTTTATCAACGATATACATCAATGCTTCTTGAACTCCACTGGATATCTTTACGCGGATGATCTAAAGTTGTTCAGAACTATAGAGAACCCTGATGATTCTATTTTAATTCAGCAGGATCTTGACCGTCTTTCGGACTGGTGTAGTCAAAATGGCATGATTCTCAATGTCGAGAAATGTTTTCATGTACAGTTTTCACGTAAAAAGAAACCACCTGTGACTTCTTACTCCATCAACGGTCAAAGTCTCTCGAAAGCTCAGAATATTAAGGATTTAGGCATTCTGCTTGACCAAAAATTAAGGTTTAACGTACATGTGGACCACATCGTTAACAGAGCCTTTAAAACACTTGGTTTTGTGTTGCGTAATTGTAGAGATTTTAAATCACCCATTACGAAAATAACTATTTATAATTCCTTAGTGAGGTCCGGCTTGGAATATTGCTGTGTCGTCTGGAATCCTCATTATGATGTCTACAAAAAACGTTTAGAATCTGTTCAAAAGAGGTTTCTATGGCATCTTTCGTACACCTGCAACGTGGCGAAAAAAATTCCAAGCTATGCTAAAAGACTTGAGTTCTTTAAAATGACCTCATTACAGGACCGTAGGTATTTATTAGACAGTGTATTTCTATGGAAGCTTATAAACGGTAACTATGATTGCAGTCCTCTTCTTTCCTGTATAAATTTTCGCATGCCGCACAACTTACCTCGTTCTGGCAAATACGCTCTGTTTGTCCAAAATGCTGCTATCACAAATTTGGGTCACTTTTCTCCATTAAACAGATTAACGTATAATTACAACAATCTCAGCAAAAAAAATAATAGTCTTGATATTTTTAATTCTCTTTTAACGTACAAAAAGGAAGTTATTCAAACCATGCATAACCTAATATGACCAGTATTCCTTCAAATGTAAAATTTTATAAATCTCACATAAATGTTTTTACTTCATATTTCTTTATATTATGAGTAGGTAGTTTAAAATATGTTTAGATATTAACTTATTATTCTTAATTTATTTTCAGTTAGTTACTTAAGTTTGTGAATGCCGTCGTCACCTATAATTAGAATGACATTTAAATTGTTAACTTTAATGTTCATTTTTAAGAATTTGTTGATGTACATTCTGTTGGTGACCTAATAAATAAAATAAAATAAAATAAATAAATAGTTATTATTTTCTTTTTAAGGTAGGTATAAAAACGTGTTAGAGCGTGGTCTCGCCATCAAACGTAATAGTTTGGCGAGTAGACTAAGTATTGTCAAAATGTACTTACCTTTGTAACAAATAAATTAAAAAAAAAAAACTTTTTCGGACAATTATAGATCCTAACCAAACTGGTGAGGTCGCATAAAGGGATTTTTGTTTGACAGCGACTCCAACTTGAATCGAACCCAGAACCTCCGGATCGAGAGCTCAGCGCTCTAATCATGAGTAAAGAAGGTGGCTCTACACCGCGAGAGGACCGACTGCAGACCTCCATACTTAATTTTTAAGACATGTCGTCAAACATGATGTCCGTGTGGCAAAGAATAGTACCACCAGTGGGTGTCGTAAGAGGATGGGCAGCAGCATCCTTCTGTGCACGTATCATCTTACATTCTGCGGTCACAAATAACCGCGGTCCATGGTGCCAGCCGTAACGCTAACAAGCGTGGTGACTTTAGTACTTCCCCTCCATATTTTCAGCAAAAGCTGGAGTTCCCTGTCCTGTAGTGGGCGTTTCATGGGATAACATGATGATGATGATGTGTTTACAAACATCGATAAATTGCCAGATCAAAGGTTTCGTACATAAGGTGGATATTGAAGTTTATCATTTTGCAATAAAAATCAAAACACATCAAGATTCACGCTAATCCGTATGGAAAATGGCACACAATAACAAACAGGGCACAATGGTGTAATAATATATCTCCCTTCCTTCCTTTTGTGCCGACCTTACCAGGCGTGGTCAGCCCTTGAGAGCAAAAAAAGATTCGAGCTTTTGTCAAACCTCTTTTCATGTTGACTGTACTTTTGAGGGGTACCGTTGTTTGGGTGCGATTTTTGGGCTAATTATAAAATATTTTGGTATGTATAGAAAATGCTTCTGAATTTACGCTGTGCTATTTGCTTTATAGGTGAATTTCGTGTGGTGTCTTCTAAGAAGAGCACCAACCCTTATCTACCCATCGTGTTCGTGAAAGGCGGCTAAAGGGATGGGCACGTGTAGCAGCATCCTTCTGCGTATCGTACCATCGTGGTACCATCTTACATACCTACTGAGGTCCATTGTGCCTACCACAGCGCTTACCACTTACATACCAACATACTATCCTTCGCACAGCGCTTACCACTAACATACCAACATACTATTATTCTACCCACGGTACATACTTCTTACAACATATAAGTACCTGGGTGACCGAGCTTCGCTCTATAATGACCGCCTCAACCTGACAATATCATCGGGTGAGCTAGGGACTACATAAATACTATACGTACAACCGGGTGAGCAAGCTACTCAACAACAGATGGCGCTGTAAGTTTCTTAAACGCGAAAAGAAATTTAAAAAACGGTGAAAACGAATTTTCCCAAACATGAGACCTAGCTAGATCTATTTCTCACCCCCGAAAACCCCTGTATGGTAAATTTCATCGAAATCGTTAGAGCCGTTTTCGAGAAACCGATTACAAATATATATATATACATATATACACAAATATTTCTCGTTTAATAGTATAGGACACCACGCATTTTTCTGATTAGTCACCTTAAATGACACCCATAGATATGGAAAGGGAACCCTATTTTAATACAATCACACCGTATACTCTGGTAAAACTATCATATAATTTGGTAAAACTATCGTATACTTTGGTAAAACTATCGTATACTTTGTTAAAACTATCGTATACTTTGGTAAAACTATCGTATACTTGAGTAAAACTACCGTAAGCTCTGGTAAAACAATAGTACACTCATGTACGATATACTCTGATAAAAATTCTTTTTTTTTCTCTTTTTGCTCTTCTGGGCAAAGAGCCAATCTTTCCTCTAACTACATATAGCGGTTCTTAGCAAATGCGGTGCGAGTCCGTCACGCAACATTTTTCTTGACCTCGACAGAGTTGGCAAATGGCCAGAGTTCTATCATAGGTTCCATTGTGTGACCACTCTACTCTTGTAAATGTACAAGGTGTTAGCGTGAACCCTGTGATCCTTGAAACTGTGCATTCAGACTATAAAACCGTGCAAATTTGGAACCTAGGTCAAAATACGATAAAAAAAATGACTTCCCAAGGATGTGATTTGGATATGGGACGGATATGGTTCGGATGCGCTGTAGCTATAAATTAATTTTGTACTACAAAATGTATGAAAGAGATGCGGCGTAAATTACAGAGAAAGGATTTATCCACATCCTTTCTGTGTAATTTTTGCCGCATCTCTTTCATACATTTTGTACGTAATTAATTTGAAGCGACATTTTTTTTTTTTTTTTTTTTAGTTTATTTTCCAATACAAAAATTACATTGTTTCTTAACTTAACCTTCTACGTTAAATCCTATAATGGGTTTATTTGTAGTAGGTAAACGTCATCGTTAGTACAGCAAAAATACATTTCTTGAGTAGGTAAGTTCTTAAGTTAGGTAGGTTCATTGTTATATTGCTTAATGAAGTGATTTTTTAATACACTTTTACATTGTTTTTGGTTTTTACAAATCAATATTTTATCTATCAGATCCTTAGGTAAGTTATTTATAATATTAGGTAGGGCGTAATCTTTAGTTCTTTGGCCGTACACATTATTATATTTAGGTAGTAAATAAATAGGTAAGTATGTTAGTGTGCGTAGGTTACTTGGTCTGTTCTGCTTCTGCAAAGTTAATATTTTATGGAATTCGTCACAGATTATTTGTAGTTTTATTTTATCATATACACTAAGTACTTTGCAAAAGCCAAACAGTTTACTGTAATCGCTACTGTATTTAACTTTAATTTTATTTGGTACAATGGTCTTCAATAAAGAAATTTGCAAATTGTAAATATCAGATAGGTATGTTTTGTAGCTGCGGCCATAACTAGTCAATCCATATGATATGAGTGAGTCAGCTAGTGACAAATACATGGTACGAAGTGTGTTGTATGTTATCTTGTGTTTTAGAATAGACATTTTTGCAAGTATCACCCGTAGCTTGTCTGAAATTTTATTTATATGATTTTTCCAATGAAATTTACTATCAATCATAATACCTAAGTATGTTTGTTGTTCAACTACTTGTATTTTTTGGCAAGTACATTTTTTGTTTTCATTTATTGAGTGAAGGCATTGATGATTATGTGAAATTATTGATGGTGATATACTGGGTGTTTTATATGGCGATACTATGTGTAAAAGTTTGGTTTTACTTGCATTGATTACCAAGCTTACGTCGTGCGCCCATCTGCATAATATGTTGTAGTTCCTCTGCATAGTATTTTGTGCTATTTTTATATCGCTGTGAGCAGTCACTAGGCAGGTGTCGTCAGCGAACTGATATACCGATCCTTCTGTGATTAAGTTGCACATTTCGTTGACGTATAACAGATATTCTGTTGGTGCAAGATTTGATCCTTGTGCTGTTCCTTGCTCAGTTAATACTCTTTCGCTAACCTCACCGTTTATACTGACTATGGTGTATCTGTTTTTGTGATAATCGATGAACCAGTTTAGCAGAGGACCCTGTATGCCGTTGTCGTATAATTTAGAAAAAAGTGTCTTTAAATTTAAAGTTTCAAAAGCTTTACTGAAGTCAATAAATAGTGCTATTATATGTTTACCGTCGTTTAGGTAGGTATTTACTTCATTCGTAAAGTCTGATAAAAGTTGCGCGGTATTTCGTCCTTTTTGAAAACCATATTGCTTTGTATTTATTATTTTATGTGTATTTAAGAATTTATTTATTTCATTGGTCATAAAATTTTCTACGATTTTGTCTAAACAAGGTAATATTGTAATTGGTCTAAAGTTGTTAACGTCGTTGTGTGCTCCTTTTTTATAAATAGGACGAATTATACCTATCTTTAATTGTTCAGGGTAAATTTGTGTTTTTATGCATGAGTTAATTAGATGTGTTATGGCGGGGGTTATATTTGTACTTACATGCTTAATGTCTGACGCCCTTATTTCGTCAAAACCAGGACTTTTTTTGCTGTTTAGGTTTTTTATTATCTTAGATACTGATTCGCACGTTGCTTTTTTTATTTTCATTGAAACTGAGGGTTTTATTTGGTATGAGCTATCTCGCATTAACGGTATATTGCAGCTGGTACGTATGTTTTTGACATTATTTGTGAAGCCAGTAGCAAACATGTTACATACAATTTTGGCATTGGTTTTGAAAAATTTTGTAATAAGCATATCTATGGATTGAATAATTTTGCCACATAATTTATTTATTATCTCCCAAACTTTCTTTGTATTTCTAAAATTTTTGCATATTTCTTGTTTTATTTTAGTATTTCTTACGGTATTTATATGTTTATGTGTTTTATTTCTATACTTGTTGTACAATAATCTATTTACTCTATTATTCTCATCTTTTAACCATATTTCTAATAAGTTATCTCTGGTTTCGCACATATATTCTATTCTATCGGATTTCCAATCACATTCAGACCTCTTATTGTTTTTAATTTTGATAGTTTTTCTACAGTTTTTATATACACAATCAAATTTCTTAACTATGAAATGAGTAATGTCATTTGGGTTATTTAATTCCATAGCCGGGGACCAGTCCACTTCCGATAACTCTTGCCGCACCTTATCACTGTCCAGCCGCGTTACGTAGGTACTCTGTGCGCTTTCCTTTATCCGCTCCGCCGATGCGTAACCAGTTATAAAGTGGTCGGCCAACTGAGTTGTTATCACTGCGGTACGAACGGGTCGGTCGGCCGCACTACGCACGAAGATGTGATCTATGCATGTCCTTGAAATTTTGTTGTCTTTGCTTTGTATGCGTGTGTATTGGTTTATTCCAGATTCTAGACCTAGACCACTCATTTTATTCATGTAGTAGGAAGTCAAGTTGTTTGATTTTTTTAGATCGATGTTGCAGTCTCCTAGGAGTACGTAATCTTTCGTGTTCGGGTAAGTAGACACTATTCTCGAGATCTCGTCAATAAATCGTGTTTTATTTAGATCCGGTGGTCGATATATCGCACACATTCCAAAGCTGTAGCCGTCGTTGGTTTGAAACTCGCCTGTCATACACTCACAGTAGCATGTAGTAGTAGGGTGTTTCATAAATGTGATTGTTTTGTGTGTGTACACAATTATACCACCTCCTTTTCTGTGCCATCTTAGCTGACTGTACATGTCGTAATCGGATAGGAAAAATAAGCATTTTATATCATCTGATATGTTGACTTCGGTAAGTATTATAGAATGTATTCTCGTTCTGCTGTTTTTCACTATGTACTCTAAGTGATTAAAGTTTTTTATAATTGACCGAATATTGACATGAAGTATGGTAAAGGAATTGTGGTGGGCCGGACTCTGTATTACAAATTTGTTCCAATTAGAATGTTTACTTTCTATTAAGTTACAATGTATGTCGTTATCCATTATCGTTCAGACACAAATATAGCTGTATGTATGTATGTATGTATGAAAGTAGGTTCTTACTTGCCGATTAGTTCTTGTTTTATTGTTTGAATGTTTCAGCCAGGCGGTCGATGTCACGTTCAATTCTTATGGAGTAAATTTTTTCTTTTTGTGCTTTTCGAGCAAGTACTATTCCATTTTGGCACCATACGTATTCACACAAACCTGTGTTTTTTAGATCGGTTTTGGCTTTGTAAAGTAAAAAAGCTGTGGTCGGGGCGAGTGACTCACGTAGGTATATGGAACTTTCGCCGTGATTTTTACGCCGTTTTTCCTTTGCTGCCGATAGCCATTTTTCCTTACAGCCCTCTTTCAGGCACAGTACAATAGGTGATGCCGTGGATGACTCTGGTTTTTTAACGGCGCCTGTGTCCGGCCCTGCGCGCTTCGCGGATGGTTTGCGATACGCGCTGATGACGTCACTCGCGTTTTGGTTTAAGTCCTCTGCTATATTTTTGACTGTCGTTTGTATGTTCTCCTGAATTTCGGTGATACCACATAATTCAATGTAGTTTGCCAGTCTATCGTGTAGTACGCTGTTATATTTTTGTTCTAGTGCCTCGCAGTGTAATTCTAGATTTGCGTGTTTGTTTTTAAGGTCGGTGCATTTGTTTTCTACTGATTTGAGTTTGTTTTCATACGATGATATTTTAGTTTCAAACTCGTCTATCTTGTCTGAGTAAAACTTAAGGGATTGTTGCAACTCATTGGTAATAACTTTCCGTATTTCGCTGCGTATTTCATCCATGAATTTTGACACTGCGGGTTGATTGAGAATGTTTGAGTAGTTGTTATCTTGCTCATCGTCCTGTTCATCTTCAATTTCCTCGGGATCTGGTAGGACGTAGGATAGGCGTTTCGGTTTAGCTGCTGCACCCATTGCACACACTCGACATTTCCATTCCGCTGCTTCAGTTTGTTGCAAAGCTGTCAGCTGATCGATTGTGATCGACGCGCACGCACTATGAAACCATTTGTTACATCGTGTACAAAGAATCCCTGGGCACTTTTTATTCACCACTTTCGAACATTTCGAGCACTTAACCATATTTAGTTATGTATCTGTTACTCTTCAGAAAAACAAAATATTTATTAGGTAGGTATTATTATGCAGAAATGCGTTACACGGGTTACGTCCGGTTGCTATCGCGCTGCGCGATGACTGCATCGCATCCGAACCATACCCGAATCACATCGCTTCTTTGTATTTCAAGTAAGGCTCACTACTACAGTATAGTATTATATTATCTGTGCTACTATACTACCAACCACACCAACGGGCGACACAGACGCGTATCAGTCCGTTCTGCTCTCGCGCATAGATCAGTCTTGTCCTACCCTCATTTAATCAAGCTAAATTGTTCCAAGTGTCGGCGCTAAGCAAGCCACCTCTAGTGCGACCTTAGCCTTACAAATGTTGCCAAACTTCAATACAAGCGGTACATTTTAATGAATATAAAAATGTCCTTACAAAACTTTTGTTACGTTTTTTATCGAGCTCCGCCCTTGGTCTTGACAAAAAGCGACACAATACAATTTGTATTTTACCATACACTTTTTGTATGGATCTTTTTAGGAAGTTGAGTGTCACGTGGCAAGAATATAGGAGATTTCACATTGTAGATTTTTGGAGGTTCTTCTTTACGGTTAGAACTTATTAGTTATAAATGGGGACTTTTCACACAAGGTCACATCAGCTGATCCCAAACTAAGGAAGTCCTGGTATTATGGATATTAGAGCCTGATCTACTTACTTACATACATAAATAGATAAATAACGCTCAGATAAACACTATAGGGTGCTTTCTGAGCGTTCCTTAAAAAAAACTTAGAATTCCTGTAGAATCTGCATCAGCTGATAGCGTATTTTGTATGGGGGTGTATTTTTTTTTCATAATTCGACCTATGTTCCTCAGGAAAGTTGTTTAATTTGAATGGTCCGAGTAACATGCTCGGAGGAACGCATTTGATTAGGATATACAGAGTGTAAAAAAATAAGATGATCCTTCTAAAGGAAAATTCTACATCACAAAATATACAAATAATCCTTCTTTGAAATTTGTTTTACCTAAGTATATGTTGCAGTAATTTATTGAAAATAGGTACTTGATAGTGACTGAATATTATAACAAAAACATCTTTGTCTGCATCACCAGCTGATCATAGAGGTCATTGAGCCCTTCATGCGCTTCACTTCCCCTTGAGCTAAAAAATCTATTAGTAATGTAGAATCACCTTTTAGAAGGATCATCGTACTTTTTTTACACCCTGTATTCATAACACAAATGTTTGCCCTGGCCGGGTGTCGAGCCCACGACCTACGGCGCAGAAGGCAGGGACACTACCAACTACACCAAAAGCAGTATCGAGTACGCAACGTTAGAGCAGTAGCTAGTCTGACTTCTTGATGTCAAAAGTTACCTGAAAAGAATAGTACCAATCCATCTGTACCCGTGGGTGTCGTAAGAGGGGTTATTAACTGGAGGATGGGCAGCAGCGTCCTCATGTGTATCGTACCATCTGATCTAATTAGTGCAAAACAGAGGAAAAGTTGAATGTAGCCGTGGAACAATTATCGCAGTGGTTCGGCTATAATGGTTTAGCACTAAATCTAAAAAAAACGCACTTCCTCCACTTTCATCTAGGGGGCAGGCCACCGAGACCCATCGTGGTTTACGTAGGCGGCAGTAAGTTAGACCAAGTGACATCATCTGCATTTCTGGACTATGAATTAGATCGAGGCCTGACCTGGGAGTCGCACATAGGGAAAATATGTGGGAAAATCGGCAGTGCTTGTTTTGCACTGTGGCGTTTGGCCCGAGTGGTCCCGCAAGATGTGGCCTGGTCGTGCTATTTCGCTTGTGGTGTGCTTATGGCGCTGAACTATGGGGACAAGCGGCTGAATGGGAGCGGGCATTTCGTATGCAAAAGAGAGCCGTTCGAACACATACCACAAGATGTCTCCGCCTAGCCATACTTTTCCAAACTGGGAATACTCACACTACCGTCGATCGTGATCTATCAGATCGCAGTGTACGTGCACACGCACAAGGACGAGTACCAACTGCGAGGGGACAATGCTGGTTTGAATTTTTTGACCTGTAATAACTGTTATTACGAAATATACGAATATGAATATGAATGCACTCACCAATAACCGCGGTCCACGGTGCCAGCCGCAAAGCTAACAAGCGTGGTGACTATCGTAGCACCAAATAGTATCCTTGTTTTGGCATGTTACATTTACGTTGACCATGAATTAATTGAATATGCCTCCGATGTCTGTCTGTCAGCAGGCTGTATTTCATGAACACAGTTGAAATTTTCACAGATTAGGTATGTATTTCTGTTGCCGCTATTACAACAAACAGATAATAAAAATAAAATTATAAATTAAGGGGACTTCCATACTAAAAACGTGTTTTTGCTCGAATTTTTAATTTTTAATACTTCCAAACATGAAAATTTATATGTTTAGCTATAGAAAAACAACAAATAATAAAAGTTGGTCAAGTGCGTGTCGGACTCGCTTGAATTTAATACACTTCTGCGTGACTGCGCGTCTATAAGTAGATGGTATTTTTACCGTAGTGGTACGGAACCCTTGGTGCCGGTTTTTATTTGTTTTTATCTTCAACATATTGTAACATGTATCCGTTATAATTTCTATCAACATTTACAGTTTCGCAAAAAATGTGACAAGCAAATGCCTTCCGTTGGTTTCGTTCTCCATGCATCGGAGAACACGTTACTGGTTCAAATCACCATAACTGTACACGGTATTATGCCAAATTACATCTCGTAGCACGAAATTGGGTAAATAGAAAACTTAACTAGAGCAAGCGATGGATGGACTAGAAAATGTAAGTAGGTTTAAGGAAAAAACCCGGTCAAGTAAGAGTCAGACACATGCATCGAGGGTTCCGTATGCTGTTCCGTTCCGAAGAGAGCTAGAACACAGCTTTATCTTAAAAATACTAGTGTTCGCAATTTTGGCGAATTCGCAATTCCTCACCACATCTTGATATGAAACATGAACTTATAACTTATCAAAGTAACGTATTTTTATTACAGGTAAGTATTATTTTTACCTTTGAAGTATCATAAAATACCTTCACAAATCGCAAAAATATCGCAATAATATCGCTACGAGTAATATAACCAAAGAAGAGACAAGAAAACAATAAAACAATCGAAAATATAAAAATCAAATAATTTCGCAGCCGGATCTTGTACTCGTACCGGAATCACACATCAAAACAAAAAACTGTGCACACACAAAACACCGAATTCATTTAGGACTGAGAGACACACCGGCGTGCAGTTTTTTTTTTGTTTTGTTGTTCAGTCGACACCTAAAGAATTCATTATATCGAATTTGGATAAAAAAGCGGCCTTGGATTGGTTAGTTCTACTTGCGACCGGCTTTGTTGCTCCTACAACGTTTAATGTTCGTTGTTAGGGTTTAAAACTGTCAAAATACCTGTAATGTAGCCTAACAACCACGTCTTTAAATAGTAGCCGGGATTATTGAGTTTAAGGTTTTTTTAAAGCCTACGTTAAGTTGCTGCTTCTATTAAGACTAGATGAAGTCTTAACGAATAGCTGAACTTGGTTATGTGACAGGAATGTGACTATTTTTAAATTAAAAGACTATTAAGTACTTGGTTTTTCATGGAAGTTCAAAGGCGGTTTACCAGCGAGCAAAGGAGCGTAGTAAGGGCGAGCGTAGGCCTGAAACTTAATCATTGAGCTGCAAACATTATTCTGTGCTCAAAAACATAAATTGCCGATGTGACACACACAGCCGTCAATCTAAAGTAGTACAGAGCAGGCCAAGTAAGTCATATGCCGTTGCAACTCTGGGCCAAGATTGCAAGCACCTGGCAACCGCTGGGAGGCAGACGGCGTTGAGGCCGACCACGGCGCAGATGGCGCGATGAACTGTCGCTTCTGTAAAGAGTGGTAAAATAAAGCTCAGCTAGACGAGGGCAGGGAAAGAAGGGAAGTGTTATCCCAACAGTGAGAAGACTATCTGTTAGCAAACGATAGAATTATCTGAAATACAATTACACGCTGTCAGTGAGCGAGCTGTTTTTCAGGCGCTGAAAGGAAATCTACACTGTAAAAAATATTTGCTGATTCAATCAAGATTTTGATAGTTTTAAACAAGCATCTTGACTCCATTTGAGCTTGCAAAGACCTTATTGGATTGTATCAATTTGATTATTGCATTAAAGATCACAAATTTAAATTGACTAAGACACTTTATTGAATCTTTCAATATCTTTTTCGATTTAATCACAAAATGCCAAACTAGAGAAAATTGATCTTGGTTGGCTCTCCGTCTTTTCAGTGTAGAAATAGAACATCATTGGTTGCAAGTTAACGTTTGTTTTAGTTACCGTAATGGACCCCCAGAATAGGATTTTTTCTGTCCGCGTCGGCCCGAAGTGGAACCAACCACAATCACACATCATCTCCAGTGCCTCATTCGATTTGTCTTCTGTGTAAAAAGATATTTCTATTCTCTGTATGGAGGGCCGAGGACTATCAAAAAGGAATTAGCGGCGACACGGCAGCGGAAAGAGGCGACTTTTTATTTTGTTTCGTGCTTTAGAATTCCTTGGGAGAACAGGCGGACCTTTTGTATGGTGATGTAGGTATTTATTTAAAATAGAGGATTTTTGCAATATATTATAGTAAATTGACCAGTAAATAAATTATTGCCTATAAATTATACAAGGTGTTACAGAAAGAGTATAAAAGGCCTGAAGGATCAGAATCTGTAAAAAAATGGGCATACTAAATAAATCGTTTGACGTATCGAACAAAATGCGCTATCGGCTGATACATTTTCTATGTGAAGTTGATCTATGTTTTCGTTTTTCGATACATCTTCAAAAAAGTTGTTCAGTTTCATGGACAGATTTACATATTACACGGTAGTTTGCACCTTTTTGTTACACGTATACCATTGGCCACACTATTTCTTTGTCCAGGACCACTAGTACACTTAACAGCACGTCAGTAGAAACAGTTTGGACCTTATGCCGTGGTAATAGAGTTGAAAAAGTTTCTACCGACGAGCGGTTGACCATACCACTGTTTTGACGACGAAATTTTTACACACCGGAAAAAAAATTGGGTGATTCTGCTAATGAAACTAAACATGCTACGTCTCCACACTTAACATCAGGGTTGCCGTAGGGGCTACGGTTGGTTCCCTTGGTCGCCTTTTAAGACACCCACGTAAATATGCTGTTAAAGGCCCTCACTTAAGTATAGTTCTGTTGACATTCGACATTTAAGTTGTTATGTGTTTATATTAGGTACTTTATATCACAAGCGGTTACCCATCGAGATGAACTACGGAACCCTGGTTAGTATCAGCTTGCAACCCTTACCGATGACGCCCAATTCTGGATTAGGCCGAGGTCACAATGAGACTGCGGGGCGCCGGCTTAGCGACTCGCTAATGTACTCAGCGGGGTACATGTGAACAGCGCCTTACATCTTGTGTTGTGGTCTAAGTGCTTAGAATCGGAAGAACAACATAAACCTTCAAGAGTATACTGACGGCCTAGGTGGTTCCATTTTTTTAACGTTTTAAACATTGAGAACAAGATAACAAGTAGGTGCAATTTGACGATCAGGACGTCCATTTCCACGGTTTTGCAAGGATTGTCCAACGAAATACAGCGAGTAGCAGATTATATGACTTTGGTTTCTTAGTATTTATTGCCAAAAATCATAAAAAGATCGGTTAAGTCCGAACTCCGTACCTACCCAACCAATCCAGCATATCATATTCTTCAAGCTTTTGCCCTTTGATTTTAAAAACTCCGCGTTCACTCTAACCTGATCTTTCTTTTATAAGTATGAATAAATGTGCCGACTTGTCAAGTTGTCAGGACTGGGTCTAGATGACGTTCCCCCACCACCACTGCGCACTACTCACAGATTTACCTGTTTCTTTACGTTGACCCTGATTTCCCTATCCAGCAGTGGACCTTTTAAGAGATGTTGTTGTCAAGCTAAGGTTCCTATGAAACCACAGTTGAAAATAGTGTGACAGCAAGTCGGGGCGATGCGCAAGATATTGGAGCGACAGAGACACGTATCGCTCCGTCCTGCTCTTATCTATCCTGCAGTATTTTTTTTTCTACAAGTGGGCAAACGAGCAAGTGGTCACCACCGCCCATGACACCCACTGTCTTATTAGGGAAATAATTTGACACTAATAATACAGCATAGCGCGTTACCCACCCTGAGAACTAAGATGGTATGTATCATGTGCCGGTAATTTCACTGGCTCCCTTACCCTTCGAACCGAAACACAGCAGTGCTAACACTGCTGCTTTATGGCAGAAAAAGGCAAGGGGGTGGTACTTCCCCAGACGGGCTTTGCACAAAAGCCCTACTACTGGCCCGAGCACTCATTACCCCTTATTCTGTTTTTGCCAATGGTTTTTACGGAGTCAGCTACCTAACCTAGGGGATTTGACGAGCGAGGATACTGGTTTTTACACAGAGCGCCTGAAATCTGACCTCCGCAACTTAGAGGGCAAACCAAACCCAATCCTAGATTAGGCTTTGGCGAAGTAGTGGCCAGCCTAGCTGTCAAAGTTTTCAATCCGCCAAATGGCCTCTGAGTTGGCTTAACGACTACTGTCATTATTGCTGATATTCTTATCGAGCTACATTACTCGACGGTAGCGATTAAATTGCATGCCTGTCGGTCTTTTACAGATTGTACTTCTGAGAGTGTGCCCAAGAGCTCCATGAGCTTATTCCGCCATCCCCCTTCTACCATCGGGAATCCAGACGCACCGCAGGATATCACCCATATTTGGTTGATATTCCACACATCCGCACAAAGCGCTTTGAAACATCCTTTATAATGCGCACAGCTAAGGAGTGGAATTCTCTGCCTGCGTCTGTGTTCCCGAGCACTTATAACCCGAATTTATTTAAGTCGCGAGTGAATAGGCTTTTTCTGGGCAAGCTCGTTCCATCGTCGACCTCATCTCTGTCCTCAAGGCTAGATCGAGGTCAAGAGTAAGCCTATACATAGTAAAAAAAAAATTATTAGCGATTTTCACTTCAATATTGCCATCTACTCAAATCGCTAAAGGTTGTCAGTTAAACCGCACACGTTGATCTTTTTGTGTACCCTAATGTAGTGGCACTAATGTATTGTGTCCCACCAGAGGTGGTATCACCGTGTTATACGTTTATATTATATTTTTATGTTATTATATTACAAACGTGTGAAGGATATTAGCTTCTGTTCAGCTGTTATGGTTTTATTGAAGTAACAATACTGCAATGTCCGACATAATCACCCACCCATAATGCCCACATTATCACGTTCGTCCTTCAATAAAAAAAATACCTGTTGTACTTTTCTCAATAAATGCGCGGAAATTCGAACCAAGTTTAATCCAAACAAACATCATTTTAAAACTTTCTACTTATAGGTATTCACTTAATTTTTTCATTTTCATATTCTATTTTATCTGTTTATTTAATTCTTCTTACAATTTATGGCTTTATTTTTGTAAACCAGCTCAAAATATTTAATAAGTTACCTCCTTGGTTGCTGTTTAAACCTGTCTTATTTTCTCACACTGGCATCAAAAGGCAAAACGATATCCAATACTTCGTAGTACTTAGCAATAGTTTTTCTATCTTCTCCGTACAATGAGTACCCAACATCATTCATGAAGTGATTTTGACCGGAAGAATTGGATAAAAGGCTTTTCGGTATTTTTTGCTTATGTAATTCTTTTACGTTTGGCTGAACATGAGAAATACGTGATGTGGAGGTAGAGTGAAGAGCAGGTCAAGCTTGACAGTCTCAGTGCGACATCCATGTCTGCGCTGACTTTAGATCAGACTTATTATAAAATATCAGATTACATAGAAGAGAAAAATCCATGGGATTAGACTACGTTTTTAACAGGCTAATTTAAAATTCAAATTTACTTATGTTTATTGTATCAACATCTCGTGTAGTGCCGGCAAAGAATAGTACCAACTCATCTCTACCCTTGGGTATCGTAAGAGGCGACTAAAGGTTTATAAACCGGAGGTATGGCCGGAGGCTAGGCAGCAGCGTTCTTCCGTGTATTGTACCATCTTACATACTCGGTCACCAACAGCCGCGGTCCATGGTGCCAGCCGTAACGCTGTCAAGCGTGGTGTGGTGACTAGGGTACTTCCCCTCCATTCCATAATTCCAGCAACAGCTGGAATTCTGGTAGGAGCTCCCTGTCATTATCATATAGCTGTTTTATAATTAATATTATGGGTACAACAGCGCAAATCCACTCTGTTCTAACACGCGCATCATGTCCTTTGTTAGAAAGGGAGGTAATTTAGCTCTTGGCAGCCTATTAAGTCTATTAAGGCCGTCCTGTTGGCAGGCCAAGATACCGATGGAAGGATGAAGTCGCCAAGTGAAGGATTTACACGAGCTAGGAGTGCCCGACTGGACGTGGCTTGCTTTAATGTCGGAGGCCAAGAATCACTTTGGTTCGCTAGAGATAGATAGATCGTCATAACATCCCAAGAACTGTCCACTACAGGACAAGGAGCTCCCTCCACAATTCTAGCTTTTGCTGGAAAAATGTGGAGGCGAAGTACCATAGTCACCTCGCTTGTCAGCGTTACGGCTGGCACCATGGACCGCGGTTGTAGGTGACCGCAGTAAGTAAGATGGTAAGATACATAGGAGGATGCTGCTGCCCATCCTCCAGTTTATAACCCTTAGTCGCCTCTTACGACACCCACGGGTATGGGATGGTACTATTCTTTGCCGGCACCACACGGGAGATAGAGAGATAGATAGACCTAACCTTGGTGATTTGACGAAGGCATTAGTTTTACACAGAGCGACTGCAATCCGTCCTTTGTAATCCAAACTAAAAGGGTATAAAACTCAGAATACCTCTCTTCACCCAATAACATGTCAACACGATTCTGTATATAAAATTGTGGAATTATAACAATAAATCCACAGCATGTCACGTCAGTCCGTCATAATCTGTTTATCATAAACTCACCGTGTGCACTTCGCAACGCATTCACCGACGGTACAGTTACAGGCAGAAGTGCTTCCAAATTATAATCTGAAAAAGTCCCATAGCTAATTCTGAAGGGACTCAGCTCTTGAATATCACCAGGTAATAAAATATCACTTTTTTTTTTATTCATTAACACTTATTTTTGCAAAGAGATTTGAACTTTGGTTTTTTATTTTCAATAGTGAAGATCGATATTTGAAAAATATTAAGTAGTGTTTGATTGTTAATTTCAGTTACAGGGTGTAAAAAAAGTACGATGATTCTTTTAATTGGTGATTCTACATCACTAATAGATTGTAGATCAAATATATAAAAAATATGTTTTCTTAAAAAAAGTAGTTTTACCTCAAGAAGAAGTAAAGCGCGTGCAGGGTTAAATGACTTCTATGATCAGCTGGTGATGCAGACAGAGATATTTTTCTTATAATATCCATTCACTAGCAAGTACCTATCCATTTCAATAAATTACTGTAATGTAATACAAAATAAAATGAAATTTCAAGACTCAAAATTTAAATTAAAAAATTATAAAAGAACGTACTTTTTTTAATGTAAGTAGAATCACCCCTTAGAAGGATCATCGTAATTGGTTTTTCAATACATTTGCTCGAAAAACGTACTTACGAGGACGTAAACATTGCTCGTAAGTAGTTACTTACCGAACTAGTGCGGTAAGTAAAAAAAGTATACTACCAAGGAGTTTTTACACTCTGATCATAAAATTATTTTGTAAAAATACTGCAGTGGTGACTTTTTACTTGGGTGACGACTGCCTACCTATATTTAAAATAAAATGGAGAGTACCAGGAGAACATAAATAGACAAGAGGCTGACAGTACATGGTTGGTTCCTTTACCAAGTGTATTACTTAGACCTGTTTTCTCACAAATGTATTGAAAACGTCGTAAGATACACGTCCGTAAGGGTTATGACAAACTCGTGCCGATGGTAAACCCTCGACTTCGTCTCGGGCTTACAAAACGTCAACTAGTTTGTAATAACCCTACTTACGGAACTTGTATCTTAAACTACTATTACAACCTGTATTTTTATTTACCTTTAAAAGATTGTAAGACCTATTCCTATTAATATTCGAATTAAACATTGTGTAAATATTTAAAGTATTTTGAGGGTTTTTGCATGGGTTAATTAAATACAACTTATGTTCAACGACGTTTTTAAATTCATATGTATAAATATTCTTAAAGGGAGTTCCCAAAACCAGAACTGTATTAAGATTTAGTCACAAATAAACATTTTTGATTATTTTAATTTCCAATTTTTTCAATAGCGATAGCTGTTGCACTTAACTACCAGAAATACTCGAATCAGCTAAAACACTGTATCAAACTTAATAGTACATTAAGATGCACGTGCGCTATTTTGGATATTACGGCCGAGGCCCAGAAATCGCAGCCCGAGCCGCAGGCGAGGGCGTAATGGAGCCGAGGGTGTAATCACCAAAGCGCACAAGCTTCTTACGACGTTTTTCAACACATTTGCGAATAAAAACAAATCAAAATCGCTTACCTTTTTTTCCTAAGGAAATTTCGTAGACGTTTTCCTCACATTTCTAGGTCACCCTATACACCGGACTTGTGTTTTTGTTCAAGTATTTTCGACGTTCTTCACTTATCACTGTTTTTCTTATTTGTAGAAGTCATTTATTTTTTTAATTACATTAAACACATTTCACAACAAGAAATATCTGTTAAAATGGCGCGCGTATTACTTTTTTCGAAGACACAGATTATACATGCGCGCGCAGGAGACAATGACTAAGCTATCAAACAACTTTTCAATTTATTTTAAAATTGAATATTTTGTTACTTTAAAGACAAATTTGTAGTTAGTTAGTTGATTAAAATCAATATTTTCGTTTATATTTTCGTTTAAGTAAAGTATACAATATTAATAGAAAATTTCTTCAACAACGATCTCCAAACACCTTTAAATCACCAAAGAGTGACACGTAGTGTGTCTGATGCTAAACTCATGGTTCCAAAATTTAATAACTTGTATGGAGCACAAATGCTTCAATACATAGTACCTAAATTAATAAATAACCTACCGTCTAGTACAAGAAATGATATAAACTATAAAAACATTAAACAAAAATTAAAAACGTATTACTTAAGCAAACTCTAACTCATCAGTTTTATATATAACTCCTAGATGTTACTGCGACACACCCTGTTGTCGTGTCGTGTAACCGGTTTACTGCACAGTCTAACTGAGCTACGTATACTCGAGCACTGCCAGCCAATAAATCGCAACAGATAGATAACGTATAATTATTTAAGTTAGTTTTGTAGTTATGATCGCTGTCTTTTGTCGCGCAATGAATGTATCTAACAGTGTACGGAAAAACCTAACTAGGTTTATGCAACACTGTAAAAAAAAAAAAACCTTATGTAAATTCTTTTGTAATTTTTCAATAAATAAATAAATAATTAACGTTTATTTATCATATTATCGAACACAGTTTCTTAATTCATTAAATTATTATGAATGTTATAGATATAGAAACTCCTTGCACCTTGCCGCTATAAAAAACAAAACAAAAATAAAACACTAACCTGTCAAACAGCTTACTCAGCAAGGAGGTCTTTGTTCTGAGGCTTGAATTATTTAATATTGAATATTTTGTTACTTCAAAGACAAATTTGTAGTAAGTTGGTTGATTAATATAAGTATTTCCATGTAATTAACATTTATTTATCATATTATCGAACACAGTTTACTTTTTCATGAAAATATTATGAATGGTATAGATATAGAAACTCCTTGCATCTTGCCGATTAAAAAAAAGACAAAAGTTACAACACTAGTGAAATTATAGTAATGAAAAAAGCACGCGTGTTTAATAAGCTGGATTATGGACCTTAATACAGTACAAATAGAGCTGTTTTATGAGCAAATGTGTTGAAAAGTTAGTTACCGGCTTTTAGACCTTAATTAGCGTCACGTCTCATATTTGTCAAAACTTTAATTAATTATGAACTTATATTGCTTTATCTTTTTTGTTATTACTGACTTTTCTTCCTAACAGTACGACTCATCGTAGCCTGCACAGCGTCGCTTCGCATCGCTCCCCGCAAATCATAGAGCACAACACAATACAACCATACAATAACCATACAGCCATAATGCGCACACGCATACAACGCGCGCACTTTTGTTGCTGGCTGACCGTACTTGACGTTCAATGATACTTTTGTAGAGATTGTAATAGTTTAGGAAATTTATAAATATTTTGAAAATTTGAAATCAGAGGGTCAGGTAGTTTTGTTACCAAAGTATTTAGATGTCGATTCTACTGAAGAATTTTGCTTTTATGTTCGTCTGTTTGTTTGTTTCATCCGGATGGAGCCGGCAAAGAGTGTTGTAAGAGGCGACTAAGAGTTAGAACCGGAGGATGGGCAGCAGCGTCGTTTTGTCGTACCGTCTTTAATACTGCGGTCACCAACAATTGCAGTCCATAGTGCCAGCCGCAATGCTAATAAGCGTGGTGACTATGGTACTTTACTTCCCATCTTTCCACGCATTTTTGCTGGAATTATGGTGGCTCCATGCCATGACGTTTCATGGAGGTGTTTATGATAATGAAGGAATTTGGTTAATAAAGGGCAGACCGCTGTAAGAAGTCTTTGCTGCTCATAAAATTTCCTTAGTCGCCTTTTATGACAAACACGGAAAGAGATGGTCCTCCATACTGCGACTTCCAACTTCACGGACAATCATGTGATTCATCCTGCAAAATCCTTACCAGACTGGGGCAGTTTTACGAAGTGCTTTTTTGTTTATCAGTGTTTCTAGTGTCCCCACCGGGAATTGAACCCAGAACCTCCAGATCGAGAGCCAAATGCTCTAACCACTAGAGCAGGCAGACTCTTTCGTGGTTTGTTTTAAACTTTCACACTTTTCATACATGTTTATTGTATTCACGTAACGCGATAATTATAATTAGGCAGAAAATATTTATTAAAACTGAACAAAAGTAACTAACATAGCCCTGAGAGTCGCTAAACTAATGTGGCAGTGGGCAGGGCACATCGCAAGAAGAACCGATGGCCGATGGGGCGTAACGGTTCTAGAGTGGCGACCACATACTGGAAGACGAAGCGTTGGCAGGCCCCCCGCAACGCAAGGTGGTCAAGTTCGCGGGAAGCCGCTGGATGCGAGCAGCGCAGGACCGTTCGTCATGGAGATCTTTAGGGGAGGCCTATGTCCAGCAGTGGACGTCTTTCGGCTGATATGATGATGATGATTTATTACTAAGACCCGGAATAAAAGCTGTTTCATAATGCTGACTGACACTGGAGTGTAAATCTAGATGGCATAATTCCCAAAATATTTCTTCTTATCGTAAATTTATTCTCCCTACTCCTTGCAATTGCGAAACAACAAATCTTGAAGCATCTTAAATTAATCAAATTTATTAGATTTGCACCCCTTTTCCGGTACGAGAGGTCAAATTAAATAACAACTAAATAACATGTCTTATTTCGTTCGTATTAGAACTTAAAATCCTTTCACCCAGTCTCAGTTTATGAAACTAATTTAATTATAAAATGGCGTAACTGCATAAAGCAAATTTTAAAGATTTTGGCACTTACGACTCTATAATTAGAGATGATTTTTAGGTGGGTATGGAATCAAGTGCATCGAAATTGAAAGGAAGTACCAATTACTGTCAATTCTCCGCATTAGACAAGCGAGTGGGATTTTTGGGAGTTACAATACAACCTATACTTGACTTGCTGCGGGATTAGTAACCTTGGCTATTGATGGGTGACCGCTAGTGGCTAATTCTATGCTTTGAATTTCGAAAATACTTTCGACTGTTAGTATCATTATCTGTCATCATTATCATATCGTGCGGGTTGCAAGGTCGATGACCGACCTCACAAACCCTGGTGTCAGAGTTGCTGAGCCGCCAAAGGCCTCTGACATGACACATTATCGACTGCATCCATTGATAGTAGTCGGGACCAACCTTAGAGCAATGTGTCATACCGCGCAAACCCGCCAACTCGATGCGCGAAAATCGTGTTGCTTTACGGGACCAACGGCTCAACGTGCCTTCCGAAGCACGGAATCATCAACATTTTGGACCCAACAATGTCCCTTTTGTTGACAAGGAAAGTGACAGCAATATATTTAAAGGAGCTTTAAGTTTATCTGGGCCCTGAGACAAGTGACTTTCTATTATCGCAAATGCTATACAGCGTAAATTTTTATTAGTTTTAATCCCGAAGCCTAGTGATTCTACTCATGAAAACAAGCAACTTTGCCGAAGAAAAAAACTTTTTACTCGAAAATTTTTTTTCGCCTCCCCTAGCAAAGTGGTCATGTGATCGACTCATTTTGTATGGGAAGGTGAAAAATTTTTTTTCGTGTAAAAAATTTGTTTCTTTGGCAAAGTTGCTTGTTTTCATGAGTAGAATCACTGGGCTTCGGTATTAAAACTAATAAAAATTCACGCTGTAGAATACAGGATGTTAATTTTATTGCGTGCCATAGCTCAGGGGCGGGATCAGTATCAGTAACTGAACAACTTTTCCCAAGGAACATAGGTCGAAATACGAAAATCCAAATTTGACCTTCTATACAAAATGCGCTATCAGCTGATGCAGTTCTGATACTGATCCCGCCCCTGAGCTATGGCACGCAATCAAATTAACACCCTGTATAATAAAAATGTACCTATAGGATTGACATTAGCTGTCACGCAACATTTCGTTAGCTAAAGTCAAACCGATACATTTTCATTCCATTCTACTAGCGTTTGCGATTGTAGAAAACCGCTTGGCTCTAGGCCCTGGCTGTTAGAGTCACTGGCCACATAGCGACATTAATAATTAAAAAAAACCGGCCAAGTGCGAGTCGGACTCGCGCCCTAAGGGTTCCGTACCTATCTACCATATGATACTCGTATACTCAAAGCTTTTGCTCTTTGATTTTAAAAACTCCGCCACCATCCAACTTGACCCCTCTTTTATGGAAAGTTCTTGAAACGGGAGCTCTGCTTAATCGGTTACTATTAGGTGTGAGAAAAACTGAAATATTTAATGATTTTAGAATTTTCCTTTTATTTGTACTATGAGACCTAGCTTCTTGCCAAATTTCATAATTTTAGGTCAACGGGAAGTACCCTGTATGTTTTGCTTTTTTGCATAAATGTACGGAGATGAGGACAGAAAATGCCATATCTTTTGATTGCGTCGTTGTAAAAAATTTTAATTTTGAGATCTTGTGTGGTTCATGGACCCTAATATATGGTATCAATTTCAACCTGATACCTTTACCCGTTCGTGAGATAAAGGGTCTTGACAGACAGACGGACAACAAAGTGATCCTATAAGGGTTCCGTTTTTTTCTTTTGAGGTACGGAACCCTAAAAATGTTGACTTATGCCACATTTTCCGCCAATTTTATCCGTGACCCGGAGTTCATAAATGGTTACGTCACTATTTTATCGCTTTTTGTCGATTGCGTTACTGGCAAACGATATTTGTAGCTTACATGCATTCCACAAATATAGCTGCTGTGGACAATGACCCTCAGTCTTATAGTGACAACCATTGATTCAATCTCACAAAGTTTTAATAGATAATCAAGGGGCAAAAAATAAACTTTAAGAGGCAATTCCTAGCCTGTAAGTACCCTATTTTATTTGTAGATATAGTTGTGTTTTATCCTATTGTAATCTGTTAGTTATATTATTATGATCAAATAAAGACCTTTGAAAACAAACAAAAATTAGATAATTAAGTACGATCGCGAAATCCCCAAAATCGATGGATTTTGCTTGGTTAAAAAACATAAAAGAACATAATAACTTTCTTGAGTACAAAAGGTATTGAATGAATGAATACAATAATAAGCATTTTGACCTCCGACACCAAATGCCGCCGCAGTTGAAATCGTTCCTTCTTTGCACATCCTTACGCCATGTGAAAATGTGTGTTATAGTTATTTTCTGTTTTACTTATCTTGTTTTTCTTATGTAAAGGAAAATAAAAACGAAAAAAAAAACATTTTTATTTCTTTTTTCATTAGCTTTCTCGTAATAATAATTTCAATCCTATACTATTAAACGAGCAATATTTGTATATATATATATATATTTGTAATCGGTTTCTCGAAAACGGCTCTAACGTTTTCGATGAAATTTAGTATACAGGGGTTTTTAAAAAAATCTAAAAAAATCGATCTAGCTAGGTCTCATGTCTGAGAAAATGTGTTTTCACCGTCTTTTTAAATATTTCTTAGCGCGTTTTAGTGCGTTCAAGAAACTTACAGCGCCATCTGTTGTTGAGTAGCATAGCTTGCTCACACGATGATATGTTAATCATACAGAGCATAGCTCGGTCGCCCAGGTACATATAGTAAAACGAGACATACAAAATTCGTTGTGTAGGAATCCAGGATTTGGGAACTAGCATTAACATACGGAAACCATTTCATTGTATTTGTTTCTTTTTCGCTACTCAAATTTCATTTGAACATTTGCTCTAATCGAATCACAATCTAAAGTAAGTATTAAACTACTTTACGCTCTTAACGGCGTAAGTGCCCTTATCACTCCATTTATTGACTATTACGTACAATCGGCTCTTAAGCCCAAGCGCTTTTAACTTGAAACTTTGTATGGAGGTACAGCTCTTGAAGATTTCAAGGACACTACATGTCTCCACTTGTGTTTTATACTTGCTTTGATGGATGTTGTGGGTGTAAATAGTAATCAGATTTCATTTGTTCAATGTAGATTCTTTACAGGGACAGGGACTCAATTCTTGAAAATCGCCGGGTGATAAAATATCACTTTTGAGACTTTGAAAATTCACATTTGCCCTGACAAAACTGTTGAAAGGTAAATCAGAATACATAAAAATTATCAATCAAGGACTGCTTTATATTTTACGAATATCTATCAATCTTCACTTTTGAAAAGAAAAATCTGTGATTTTGAATTTTTGAGTGATTTTTTTTATCACCCGGTGATATTCAAGAATTGACTCCCAGTACACATTTGAATTTATCGAAGTTAAATCGGTCTGAATATTAATAATGATAATATTTTTAATAACTGAGCCTAAAAAAAAATTAAGGAAATTTATTTTTTTGACATAATTTAATTAAAATATGGGATTGAGATTAGCTGTCACCATAAATTTTCTTTACTTTATGCCAATTCCATACACTTTCTTTATATTCCACTTTTATTTAGTGTGGCCGTCACAACTTCACCGGACTTTTGGGGAGCGGAAGGCTCTATCCAGGGAATAACAAGGTAGGCTACACACAAAAAAAAGTTTCTTGAATGAAGAAATTATTATTTCATATATTCTGAAACAAACATTTTCTTAAATTAAAGTATTTACATTGATTTAAGAAAATGTTTGTTTCAGTAATATATGAAATTTTCTTAAATTGAAGTAAATACTTGAATTGAAGAAAATATTTGTTTCAGTATATAGGGTGACTTTTAATTAGTTCTTGATAGCAAAAGCTATGCATGTACTCATGATACTGAACAACTTCTCCCAAGGAACATAGGTCGAAATACGAAAAATCAAATTTGACCTCCCATACAAAATGCGTTATCAGCTGATTCAGTTTCTATCGGAGGTCAAAACTTGATTTTCGTATTTCAACCTATGTTCCTTGGGGAAAGTTGTTCAGTATCATGAGTACAATCATACCTTTTTCTATTAAGAACTAATTAAAAGTCACCCTATATATGAAATAATAATGTCTTCATTCAAGAAACTTTTTTTGTGTGTGTATAAGCTTAAGGGCGCCTCGCGTGGCTAACTCGGCTTAGGATGTTGCCGGGGATCGGGGAGAAGTTTAGGAGGTCCCTGGTTGTGGGCGTCTGTAGTGAAGCGCTGGTTCAGCTTATAATGGTTTTCTTTTTATGTTCTTGCTGCCGTGCACACATGAAAATTAATAATCAGAAACTGCTTTATATAGGTCACCCTATATAAAGCAGTGGGATGTTATGATGAAGGAACTGTAAGCTGTTAGACGCGGATTGAGAACTTTTGATAGCAGTGTACTGGCTGACCAGTCTTGGGGATGCTTACAATATAGAGTGACTTTTAATTAGTTCTTCATAGAAAAAGGTATGAATGTACTCGTGATACTGAACAACTTTCCCCAAGGAACATAGGTCGAAATACGAAAATCAAGTTTTGACCTCCCATAGAAACTGCATCAGCTGACAGCGCATTTTGTATGAGAGGTCAAATTTGGTTTTTCGTATTTCGACCTATGTTCCTTGGGAAAAGTTGTTCAGTATCATGAGTACATGCATATCTTATGCTATCAAGAACTAATTAAAAGTCACCCTATATGTAACGATTCAATCTTCACTTTATTTTTCAAATCTGTAATTCTGAAGTTTAGTGAATATCAACGGGTGGTAAAATATCACTTTTAAAATAACTAAAAGTGAATAAAATAAATAATTACTTTTAATCTTTACTTCTGAAGAGAAAAATCTATGATTTTGTAATGTTTTAGTGATATTTTATCTCACGGTGATACATTATACATTATTACAAGCAAAATACAATGGAAATAGAGCAAGTCTACCACCGTTTCGGATCGTGCTATGGAAGCGTAAAAGAAACGGCAAGAAACCAGCACGGCCTACTCTGTACAATGTGTCTCTTGTGTTTCTCTGGAATATTAGAGCACCATAAACTGTAATATAATTTTAAAATGCTAAATAACTATCGCTCTACCTATCGCGTAGTCGGATACTCTGCCCGTAGCGCCAGTAATTCTACATAAGCGCCCTACTTACGCCATCTTGTGTCGAAAGGACGAACTAACTATGACAATATGTACCGAAATTCTTAAAAAAATATTGTGCTTATTTTATAAATATACCTTCCTTTGTTACTGTTAATAAATTATATTAATTATAATATTGAAAAAATATTTTTTTGGGGTACCATAACATACCATAATATTTTTTTAAAGTAATAAAGTAAATTTTAGGACCGCACAACTAAATTTATTTGTAAAGGTTTTTTTAAAAATCTATAAAACTATGCAATTTAGAAAGATTGTTTTATTTTTCCTGTAATATATAACGTTTACCGAATAGTTATATATAATTAATTCAGATTTTACCTTTCGCACACTTCGGAGAGGCGATGGTATTTTTTTGACATTTTTCATCATAACTTGAAAACTAAGAGTAGAAAAAAATACAAAAATCTATTTTAGAATATACAAGTGAATCCCTTTCATATGATAGGTACTCCACTGGACCTAGTAACGACAACTTAAAAAATTTCCCCCTTCCTATTTGGGCCCCCTTTACAATAATAATATTTTTTTATATTATTCTGTTGCAATAAAGTTGGGAAACTATTCCAAATTTCAAGTCTGTGTGAAGGTTGCTGAGATAAATAGGTGTGACAGAGAGACACATAGACAGACGAAGTTTCTGTTTATACCATTGTGGTACGGAACCCTAAATACGATTAGAGATACCATAGAAAAAGAAGTATTACCTAGGTTTTGAATAAGAATGCCACTTTAGTATATTTTAGGGCAAACATAAAATCGAAATCCGTGTAGAAAATTGTGCAATAACATTTAAAGTTACAACCAAATTTTATTTATGTTGGGAAATTTTGCAGTTAGAATCAATAAAATAACATTATTGCCTGTAAACGCAGTCACCGATTTATAAAATTTTATTGTTTGTCAAACGATTTGTTTATTGAAAATAACTACACATTTTTGGAAATCGTTATTGAAAATTTTAAATCTCCTCATTTTCACGTTCAGCACGCGATTTACGTTTCACAGCAGTTGTAAGGGTTATTTTTATGGGTTCCAAATCTATGGAAGGGGGGACAGAAGACTGTATGAATTGGGTGTTCCCAATTTATTACATTTGTAAATTACAAATAAAATACAAAAAAATCACTGAGTGACAAAATATCGCTCAAAAAATTCGGAATCAGATTTTTTCTTTTCAAAAGTGAAGATTGATATTTGTCATAAATATAAAGTCGCCATTGATTGTTTTCATGTGTTAAGATAAACCTTTCAACAGTTTATCAGGGTGAATATTTATATGAATGTTTAAAGTCTCAAAAGTGCTATTTCATGACCCGATGATTGATGATTTCAAGGATTGGGTTCCTGAGCCAAATGTGCTTCGAAAGGCACGTTAAGTTTTACGTTAAGCTGATGGCTCCGGCAACTAGGATATTGAACCATGATTTTGCTTTCCTTTCATTCTCTTAGTAGGCCTTTTATACATAAATCGTTTGCTCTTCAAAAAAAAGAACAAATAAAAATATAAAGTGCTAAGCGGCGTGTCACATCGAAAGAAAATGGCAGCAAAAAGAAATCCAAATGTAGGTAAGTCCGTCCCTTTTGGAATAGCGTGTGTCAAATCAAATGACGAGTCCCACGAAACGGGGGCAGGGAGGGATTTAGTGTGAATGTATCAGAAAACCGGCTTTTAGTATGGGTCATGCCCCTGAAATGATAATTTACTTTAGCTTACAACCACCAATTGGGTCCGACTGGGGACCATACAAACATCTCTATCTCTCAAACTCTAAAATCGCGCTACAGCAGCGCGGAATTAAGCTATTGCGAGCCCCTGTCGCGTTATCGCTTAGCAACTTACCAGCGCTAAAACCGCCGTAATTTCAGGGGTTTGAGGTTGAAAAGTTGCATTGCAAGGGCTCTAAGATGTCTACAAAATAGAAAATCGCAAAACTTCACAATCAGGCAGGATTTAAACCTGCGTCTTCTCCATCAGTACTGGAGACGGTTTACTTTACTAGTGTTATATGATCTGCGGCTTTACTAACCAGGCTACCGCAGTCCTGCCTGATGTTGTGAAATTGGCGACCTCTATACGCATTACAACGTTGTGTTGTTACGTTTTTCTCTAAGACGTCATGGTCAGTCTGGAAAGAGGTGGCAAGACGAGCTGGACGCACATGCTCCCCAAATGCTCAAATCCCCGCCAACATAACTTGATCCAAGATAAGATGCTTGTCTCGCTTTTTTTATTATTATTATTATAAGCCTTTATTGCTGCTTTACAATATTTACATATCTTTGTTACTGACAATCGGTTTTGGAACAACAGCTTGTCCTTCGACAAAGGCCTCCTCCAAAAACTTCCACCTGCTTGTCTCGCTTTAGCGGAGGTCAAATATTTTAGTGAATTTGTGGAGCGCTCCATTTCTTCAAGAGCTCTTTAACGGAGACTTAGTAGGGAGAAAGACCTTAGCTCTGCAATAAACAAAATACTTTTCAAAAAGCAAAGACTAAAAAAAAACACAATGATCACAAAGTAAAATGCCCTCCGCACCCCGACATTTTCGATTATTATACATCTTCTTCCTCCCACTAGTTTCGTGTGGCCATAGCGGGCAGCGGCATTCGCAATGTCGCATATTGTGATTTCTTTCGGGTGCGTTCTTTAGTGAAACCAAAAAAAAGTAAAGCTTAATTTTTAGGCTTGATTTATATGTAAATAGGATGATAGAGCGTGGCTAATTAAAAAAACCTGAAAGTAGTTGGAAGTAGCTTTCAAAATGTCTTGAAAGATGCGGAGAAGTAAAGTATCTTCTTTACTTACTCTATATATGTGACTAAAAGATAAAACGTATAGCCTTAACCGGCGGAGTTTCATGTGTTTGTAGAAGTGATTTTGAAAATGCATCTTCAAAGAGGTAAAGTTTGCATATATATTTTTTTGCATTGTACATGTCTATTAAAGAATGTATAGCTCAATATTGAATAGCTTTTTTTTGCTGAATCCGCCCCTGTGTGGTAGATACGGCGCACGACATTCGTGTTGCGACATCTACTTTCATGCACTCCCTCCCATCGCAACGACTACGTCTGCTGTTTTAAACCCCCGAAACAAAAAGAAGAGTGTTATAAGTTACCTAGTTTTAATGCTTCTATTGTTTTTGCAAAGTGGATATTTTCTAAAGTGAATACTGTGTTTTCTCAATCTACTGATATTGTAAACTGTAGTTTTCGGATTATCTGAGTCTAGCTGCCATAAAAGACAACGTACTAACGGACTAAGAAGTATGAAATTCCCGTCGGAAGGATTTCTAAATATTTATCCCTTAACGGGGTTAAATATGGATGGATGGGAATGAACTTTTGTATCAAATTCAGAATAAGGAGAGCTAGAATTTACAGGTTTTATAGCAACTGGGGGACGCCACAAAAAAGGTGGGAAAGTACCAGGGGAGCATAAATCTGCAAGAGGTGATCACCAGTTCCCATGGGGAGCTAGAAATTTTTTTATAAAAAAGAATATGCCATGCTTTCTTATAAAGTCACAGGTAGAAACTGAAGGCGAGTAGGAAGTCGCGGGCGCAGCTAGTAAGTATATAAAATAAAACTTCACAAAAATATCAACTTACTTAACAACTTTATAGGCCACTTGTTACATGAATTAGTTAGGATTTTCAAATTAAATGAAGTGGTCGCTAATGTTCTTATTCTTACCCTCTTTAGCTTTTAACAGCCCATAGACATCCACAGCTGAAAAAAGGCATACCTAAACAATAAAAAAAACTAGACAGCAGATTTTTCACTGTCAATGGGCTTTCTCTTGGCCTCGATCTAGCCCTGAGGACAGAGATAAGGTCGAAGATGGGACGAGCTTGCCAAGAAAAAGCCTATTCACTCGCAACTTGAATACATTCGGGTTATATGAACTCGGGAACACAGGCGCGGTCAGAGAATTCAGAGAATTCAGAGTGCCAGCCGTAACGCTAACAAGCGAGGTGACTATGGTACTTTCCCTCCACATTTTTTCCAGCAAAAGCTAGAATTCTGGAGGGAGCTCCCTGTCCTGTAGTGGACGTTTCATGGGATGTTATGATGATGATGTGGAATATCAACCAAGTTTGGGCGATATCCTGCGGTGCGTCTGGACTGCGGAATAAGCTCGTAGAGCTCTTGAGCATACTCTCCGAAGTACAATCTATAAAAGACCGACAGACATGTAACTTTGCGACGAACTATAAAACGCCATATTACGCTACTTAGCTCTATTAAGGCAGTGTATGTCATTAAGGTCTACTTTGTTACCACACCTAATACATTGCCGCAATTAATAAACTCGCACTTCAATCAAAATCATTCCTAACTAAATTAAAACACGATAAAACAAACCATTTATCTAAACATCTTGTAAACACAGCACTCGATACAATTAAATTCCATAATGCCACGCAAATTGTCTCAATTAAAGAGTTGATGTACGACGGAGCGCGTGCGCAGGGTTCTCGTAGCCGCCGCACCGTGGTTGTGGCGCTAGTGTCGTTAGTACTCCTACTCGACGGTAGATGGCGCATTAAAGCCAATAGGTTTATTATAATTGGATATTCTATTATTATTGATATTCGATTATTAGATTCATTAATATACTGTAGATATTAAAGTGAATAAAATTTGTCTTTTCTTGTAGTTTTTCTTTGATAAACTTTGATATTTTTAATAAATCGTGTTTTAATACAATGATGATCCGGAGGTCCTGGGTTCGATTTTCAACACATTCGACAACAACAACTTTTCTTCGAAAAGAAAGATGATTACGTGCTTCGGAAGGCACGTCCAGCCGTTGGCCTTAGTTACTTACGGAACAAATCGGAGGCCTTTGGCGGCTCAACAACTCTGATACAGAGCGTTCAGAACAAGTTTGTCCATGACGGTTATTTTCCATTTCATAAAATTTCCATAGAAAATTCAAGAATTTTTATTATTATTATTATTATTTATTAATGAAAACTTACATTAACAGCTTACGCTAAACATGCAAGTCCTTAATCTAATATAGTAATAGCAAAAAAAATATCTGAATCACTATGCAGCGACAATAGTTGTTTTAGTATAAATGGACTGTAGGTAAAGGCCTGCAGATGCTAGAAATGAATTTTCTGTGTCAGAAAATATGTCAACGTCCAATTGCTCCAAGACATTAAGCAATGTTAATGCCTCAAGTAAAGGTGTGTGTAAAAATGCATTCGTACGACCCGTTATGGCGAAAAGCGGATGTCGTCGGGGACGCAGGCAGTGTTTTTGGATAGGGGGGATGAAAAAAGGGATCTGTACAAGCAAGGATGGATTGTAGAGAAGCCCACGAAGTAATCTATAAATGTATTTTAACAGTGGATCCTATCAAAAATTGAGAGCTATGTACCTAACTATAACCTGGAAAAAATTTGGTGCAGTTTGGTGAATTTGGCGATATAAGACTATAAGGGACCGGACTATAATAGATTGTAGTTCCGCGACTGAAAAATCTGTCATTTATGATAGGTAACCTGAAAAGCGTTGCGAGCGTAATGAGCGGAACTCTCCGCAATGGAAAGATACGCAGGTATGTCACTAAACTTTAGTAGATTCAGATAATTTTATTCAATGTAGATTCTTTACAGAATACTTATTGAATGTCACGCAGAATACAATGCAAATAGAGCGAGTCTACGCCGTTTCGGATCGTGCTATGGCAGCGTAAAAGAAACGGCAAGAAACCACTGCAGCACGGCCTATTTTAAGAGTCGACTTTTTACAATGTGTCTCTTGTGTTTCGCTGGAATATCAGAGCACCAGGAGGTATGGTAGGAATGTCATTGATATAGTCATCTAATCTATAGTAAGCTTTTTTAAATAATGTTTGCTTTACACATTCTTTAAACTTTATCTCAGGTAATTGCACTATATTATCAGGTATTTTGTTGTAGTATCGAATACACAGACCAACGAAAGATAGTTATGAATAGAAAGAAAATGAATAGAAAGTAATGTTTGTAACTCAACTAAACTCAAATAGTGAATAGTGATTTTGGTTATATACATAGCTATTCCAAATAAATCAAACAAAAATGTTTCTATGTCTACACACTAACCAACTATACAAAAAGTTTGTTTGTATATCACAAAACCATCTATTACTTAAAACTCATTGCTCATCATAGTTCAAGTACGATCAAGCTCAAAAGTTTTTAATGCCATTCGTATTTTTGGTGGCATATTGGTAGTTGCATACAATTTTTCTTAGTTAAATAAAATTCGGCCTTTGCCTAGCAGTGGAAAAACTCTATAAAAAATCTCTGGTTTTCTTGAACCATAATATTAGCTATGCGGTGGAAATTTTCACGGAAGACTTGACCATCTAACTTGAAAGTTTGGAAAATAAGCGTTTCTCCCAGAAAAGTGTTCTTATACCGTTTTTTTTTTTCTTGGTTTAGCCCTATCAATAAAACTGTAACACGTACAAGCTTGAAACTTGGCATATTTAAACCTTAGATTATGAATAACGGCAGCTTAATTTAAACTGCACAAGCTACAGTTGCGAGCCGTACACAATTAAATTGGTAGGTATAAGTTTCGAACTATGTGCTACTTAAAAAATGTCGTCTATAAAAAAAAAGTAATCTGTAGTGGTAGGTACGAAACGATATCTACCCTCGGTGCGCTTATCGTATTCGTACTCGGTGCAATAAAGTTAAACAAAAAAAGCTCTAAAATAAGTTTTAAGCAAACCTGTACCTACTTACAAGACTATGACACACTCGTGACCGCGACTGTACCTAATAACAATGATTGCGCTGAAATAGATCCATACACTTTGGAACACCATACATTTTGCGCAAGTATACCACTTAGCGGTAAATACTATTATTCTGTTGTATGGATTTATGCATGGGATCATGGTTGCTATGAGCTAATGAGATAGTAAGTAGGTTCATCATAACATCCCATGAAACGTCCACTACAGGACAGGGAGCTCCCTCCAGAATTCTAGCTTTTGCTGGAAAAATGTGGAGGGGAAGTACCATAGTCACCTCGCTTGTCAGCGTTACGGCTGGCACCATGGACCGCGGTTGTAGGTGACCGCAGTAAGTAAGATGTAATACACAAAGGAGGGTGCTGCTGCCCATCCTCCAGTTAACCCTTAGTCGCCTCTTACGACACCCACGGGTATGTATGGGTTGGTACTATTCTTTGCCGGCACCACACGGGACGTAAGTAGGTTAGGTGGTGAGAATGAATGTATTTTTATATATAAAAATGAGCTAAAACATCGTGAAAATGTAATGAAATTCGCAACAAAAAGCCAAATGTAAGGATCCTCAAAAATTGGCCCATAAATATAGACCTGCAGCCAACTAGCGCCCCCATCAGTTAAAAAAAATATTACTCGCTAAACACAAAACTTATCGGAAATCTGTCTTACCAGGTTGAAGTAAAAATACCCCAGTTTATTTAGAACCTCAATCCTAAAAAATATAGTTAACTGTAGTTACAGATTTAGCAGTTTTTATATCTGGGAGCCAATTCTTGAATATTACCGGGTGATAAAATATCACTCAAAAAATTCGAAATCACAGATTTTTCTTTTCAAAAGTAGGGATTGATATTCGTAAAATATAAAGCAGTCTCTGATTGTTAATTTTCATGTATTCTGATTCACCTTTCAATAGTTCATCTAGGCAAATGTGAATTATTAAAGTCTCAAAAGCGATATTTTATCACCCGGTGATTTTCAAGAATTGAGTCCCTGTAACTACAGCAAACTTTATTTTACAGAGTTAAAAGGTTCTACATAAACAATGGTACCATTACTTCAATCTGTCTTACCAGATTTTCGATAAGTTTAGTATTTAGCGAGTAATATTTTTACTATTATTTAATCTGTGCTTATGGGGACGCTAGTGGACCGCAGGTAGCCCCTTACAAGTTAAATACTTTATTCTTTACTTTCTAATCGAAACATCTATGATTTTATTGATTCTTTGGGGTGATATTTTTCCATAATTATGAACTACGTTATTAACTAAAAAGTTCTCATGTTTTTGGATATTCTTTTCCTATTTTTAATTTCATAACTTAAAAAAATTCTCATCACCCTAAAAGTATAGAGTTCTAAATGAGTACCCCAATATTTTAAAAGTTAAAACATAATAAGTTGCCTCATGAGACTTATGATTGTTATAATAAGAGAAGCCACTCCGGTCCGGCGTCTTCTTAATATTCATAATTTTGTATGGGCATAATAACAAATGTATATAATCATGGTGTGGATGTATTTATCGATCCTTTTATATTATATGTACGATGTACGAAAATATTAGTGTTGACACGATGAAACAAATTTGGGTAGAGTAGTGGCGAGTTCAGATGAAGCATTTCAGACAACTTAGAGATGAACAAAATCTTTGCTACGAGGCTTCTGCTAATCCTATCTATTAAACGAGCATTATTTGTGTATATATATATATATATATATATATATATATATATATATATATATATATATATATATATATATATATATATATATATATATATTTGTAATCGGTTTCTCGAAAACGGCTCTAACGATTTCGATGAAATTTTGTATACAGGGGTTTTTGGGGGCTAAAAATCGATCTAGCTAGGTCTAATGTCTGGGAAAATTCGTTTCCACCGTCTTTTTTACTATTTCTTAGCGTGTTTTAGTGTGTTCAAGAAACTAACAGCGCCATCTGTTGTTGAGTAGCATAGCTTGCTCACCCGATGATAATTTAATCATACAGAGCATAGCTCGGTCGCCCAGGTACTATTAGCTCTATACAACGTATATAGAGAATGTGAATCTGCCCATGAATCTGAATAACTTTTTCCAAAGAACGTAGGTCAAAATGCGAAAAACTAAATTTAACCTCCCATACAAAATGCGCTATCAGCTGATGCAGATTCTATGGGAGATCAAAAATTTGTTTCGTATTTCGACCTATGTTCCTTGGGAAAAGTTGTTCAGTTTCATTGGCAGATTCACACCCTTTAGTATTACCACACATTTCCGTTACACGCTGTATATACCAGAGTACATGAAACAGTCTGAAGTTTTGTAAAAAAACAACACACGTTTTGTAACCTGAAATTCATGTTAAAAGTGTTAAAAATGAGAATATTTCTGACTTTCTGTCTAAGCGTTTTTCTATGTGTGTATTGTGGTTACAAACGTGTACGGTCAACCGCTCGTCGGTAGAAACTTTTTCAACTCTATTACCACGCCATAAGGTCCAAAAGTGTTTCTACCGATGTGCGGTCGTGTGTACATACCACGTGTAACTGAAGATAATTCTTTACAAATAAACAGGCTCTTTCATGAACTCTATTATACGAAAGTTGATACTATTTCGATGTTTGTCACTAGGAAAAAGGATCAATTTGTTATTTAATGATGGTTAGATGGGATTCGTAAGGGGCGACTAAGGGATTGTGTTGTGAACTAGAAGACGTGCAGCAGCGTCCTTCTGTATATCGTACCATCATATACAACGCGTTAACGAAATAAGCGAAACTGAGAAAATAGTTTGTTCAGAATCGAGGGTAGAATCAATTTCACGGGTTTTTGATAAGGGTAATTATTTTTTTATTATTATTCAAATGTTTGCCGCTTCTATTCTAAATATTTCTGTGGATACTCGCGCGGACGGCGCGAGGAGCGCGGTTCAAGAGCGGTGATAGGATAGGAGGGAAGTGAGCGTGGCGTGCGCGGACTAGAACAACGAAGAATCTAGAACTATGATGAAACTTTAAAATAACAATATCTAGAAAAAAAAAATCTTTTTCCAAGATTTTTTCTACGGGAATGGATTTATTTTAGTAAAAATCATTTGGGGTTGTATGAGGCTTTCGCTTAATCCATTAACACGTTGTATAATGCTATCACCAGCAACCGCGTTAACAAGCGTGGTGACTATGTTACCCTACCACGCGTTTTCTGAAATTCTTGAGGGAGCTCCCTGTCCTGCAGTGGACATTTCATGGGATGTTATGATGAGTATTAAAGAGTTGAAGAGAACGAGGAAAGTGTGTCTGGTTAGACCACAGTTGGTGGAAGGAAATGATATCTGTCGGCTCCTACAAAAAAGAGGAGTGATGTTTATGAACGTTGATTAGCATGACAGCAGGGCAGAGCTATACAGGGTGTAACAAAGAGGGTAAACCAAACGTGAAGGCTGCGAATCTGCCAATGAAACTGAACAACTTTCCCAAAGGAACATTCACGTAAGGGCGTGACGACGTATAGTAAACAATTATTATGCTGTTAAGAAAAAAAACTTTACAATTAGTCGGTACAACTGCGTTATAATTTTGTTCACAAAACTCCACGCTTTTTTGTGAATTTTTGTATATTCAGTTTAGAAACCTCTGCTTTAGAAAATATTCTAGATATTGTATAAAAACTGGCAGTATTTTCCTTAATCGAGGAAAATGTCACGTAATACATGCCACAAGCCGGATCTATTGAAACACGACTCCGAGGTTATCTCGTAACGATCGCGTGACGACCCAGACCCCACAGCCCGCGCCCTACAGCCTCTGTCTTGCTCGCTACTCTGCGCAACTCTGTGTTATATTATAGCTTGCCGGTCGCATCCCATACAGAACGCTTTTCCTTAGGTATTCTTATCAACTGAACGTAATACTTATTGACATGAGCAATGTGTTCTCGTTTTTTAAATCAGGCAAAAATATTTAAAAATGTCGAGTCGTCGGTACTTACATCTCGCTACTTTGTTGTTCGGTGTTATAAAGAGCCGCAAACCAGAATATCTTTATGAGAATTTGGTTTGGTCATCAAGAAAACGCTTGGAGAATTTTAACATACCAAAGCATAAGACAAGTTCATTTAAGGGTAGTTTCAAGTACGCTGCGGCAAAAATATGGAACGATCTGCCTCCACCCCTACGTAAGCTTCTTACTGTCCGGAATTTTTCTGTAAACCTAAAAAAGTACTGCTTTCAGTTACAATGCGATGAGGTGACAGAGCATCTATTTGTGTGATAATTTTTTACACCCTTTTTAAAAGTTCATTAAAAGTTTATTTGTTAAAATGTTCTTCATTGTATTCGATCGATAATTTTCGCCTAAATGTAAGTTTTAAACGTTAGAACAGTTCTTGTCAATGTTGTATTTGCATGCTTTCAGGGCCTGGCTGAAAATCAGCGCTGCGGTCTTGGCCTGCAGCATTTTGCTGAGCCAGGTCCTTTTTTCGGTGCTTGTAATTGTATTTATGTGTAAAATTTTAAGATTTAATGTACCTAAGCACTGAATAAAAATATTTTTCTTTCTTTCTTTCTTTCTTTTTGCGCATTTTGCTGTGACACCGGCTCCGCCCCTTGTCATGTCAGATTTCTTTAGTTTCTCTATGATTTTTTTGTGAGCTATAAACGTCGTTCGACCTTAAAAATTAAGCGCTGATAAACTCTTAAAAAGTAAAAATATTAAATAGATAAACAATCGAACACTATTTTACAACTAAACAATATAATTTTAACCTCACCAGCTCGGAAAAGATCTCTTTATCAGTCGAAATCGAATGAAAAATTCGTTTTTGGCCGCAAGCGTGGAAAAGGTTTTTGTAACTTTAATTGGCTGAAATCTACGTGCAGAAGTCATTTTTGGCCGCTGGCGTGGTCAGGGTTTTTACAATTAGAACTCGATGGTGAAGTTTGGTATGAGGTATTGGCGCTATTCATTAGCATTTTCCTCGACGTAGTGAGGTGAAAAATTGTGCGTTTGGATCGGTAGCAAAGTTATTTTGCGTCTCTTGCATTGAAACCCTCGCTACACTCAGGATTCTCCTTCCCAATCCTAGATTCGTTCGCTTGCTCGAGTTTCAATTTTGCTGCCTTGCATAACAAATAACTATTTCGTGTTTGCTGCGTGGAGAAAGTGGGTGCTTACTTCCCGTAGCGACACGAAAAATCGCTTACTTACCACGGGAGGAGATAAGGAATGTGTTTACACGTGTCATCTAGAACATTCTTTACTATTCCACCCTAGGTAGGAGTTTCAAATTCTTGAATAGCACCCAAAAATTTTAACGCACCGATTTTTCTTTTCAATAGTGAAGAATTATATTCGTTAGAAATATAAAGCGGTGTTTGTTTGTAAGTTTACATAAGTTTATTATGATATACCTTCTAACAGTTTAACAAGGTAAGTTAGAACTTTCAAATCTTAAAAGTATATTCAAAGACTAAAGTAAAGACTTGGGCTTGAGATCTCATAAAAAAAAAATCTAGATTTAATTCGTTGATATCCAAGAATTGGACTTATGGGCAGGTTCACATTCTTCAGGCTTGTTATAGATCCCTGCTCATCGTTTCGCTTATGTTCACTCATTATTGAAGTGAAAACTTCTTTAGCGGCCCTTGGCACTTTTTTAGATGGGTAAAAAATGTTAAACTCGCGTCAGATGTCGCGTCAGATCTCGCGTCAGATCCGTAGCCAGATCGAAAAAGCGTCAACCATCAACCGTATTGTTATTACAATACGGGTTTTTATTTAGTGACATCAAAGAAGTACGCGAGAAATGGCACGATTGACCCTTACAAAAAGCATAATATTCAAAAATGCAAGTTTTCACTTCTGCCGGCACTCCCGGAGAGCAACCCGTTCTTTTTTTTGTATGGGCTGGGTTCGCCAAACTGGACTGAACTTATCATTATGTTAATACGTTTTGACCTAGACTCTGTAACGTCGGATTATAAAGTTAATCACGGGCCAGCTGTCTGACAATTTCGAAGAATATAGGTTAGGAGATTTTTGGAAACATGCTGGCAAGAGGATTTTAGGTTACGCTTTGAAATTAGGCTAAAAAGGCTTTAGTTTCTGGAAAATGTTAAATTTTAATTTTGTAAACGAAAACGACGTGAATTCTAAGACTTCTTTGCTTCAGAAGCTTAGTAAAGTTGACTAGAAAGTTTATTATTCTGATTCGAAAACTAGCAACTTTCTTTAAAGAAAATCATTACTGTTTTTTAATGTCTCTTGAACGTTTCTATTCTTCCGAGCTTGCCCCGAAGAAGGCTATTCACTCGCGACTTAAATAGATTCAGGTTACTTGAAATTTGAGAATATGTTGACGTTACAGCATTGTGGAGGAACGACTTGGTAGATGAACGCTTCGCACTCCTTGCCCCACCGTACCGTACGCGCTTCCCGCGACTTGTGAAGTTGTGAGGTACATATTTATGTACCTATGATGCGGCCATGTTCATATATGATAGTGGTTTATCTAAACCAAACAACCTTTCACCATTACCACCACATTGTGTTGCCGCTGCGGCCGACTATAATCTAATATGATCTTTAATATAATTTTATTCTGCAAAATTTTTGAAAATTTATAACTTCATAACTATTTGTTTTTTTATTCATTTAAATTTACAGCAGTCACCTTAAACAAATTACTTACTTATAATTAAAATACACAAATGTATTTATTAGTCAAACAAACCGCCCCTTGATGGAATGCTCGCGGTATTTTTTTATTTAAAATATAATAAACAATTAAGTTCTAGCAAGTTATTTTGAGAAACTTAACCGGAACATGTGTGGTGCAAGCAAAGAGTAGAAACCAACCCATCTCTACTAAGGGTTTATGAACCAGAGGATAGGCAGCAGCATCTTTCTTTGTATCGTACCATCTTACACACTGCGGCCAGCAACCACAGCGGTTGCCAACCGCAGCGCTTACAAGCGTGGTGACTATGGTAAATCCCCTCCAATGTACCACGCGTTTCTGCTGGAGTTCTGGAGGGAGCTCCCTGTCCTGTAGTGGACGTTTTACGGGATGTTTATTTTTATTTATTTATTTTATTATGGCAACAAACAGTCATATACATCGACAAAACTTTTATAAAACTATACATTTCATATATAAATACAGACCTTGAGTGCCAACAATATAAAAACAATATAAATGTTATGATAAAGCCAAGGTAATCTTCCAGTAATCTGGAACGTCTCTTTCATAAATAAGATTTGTAATCCCTAGCAATAATAATAAAAATAATATAATAATAACAGAAAATAATATAATAATAATAATAAATAATAATTTTACTTCAATAACCCTTCGTTTTCGAACCCGCGTTATTGAATAACACCCCTAGAAAAAGGGAGAAAAAAAGAACCACAAACATAATAAAAATATAGATATATAATAATTTTAGTTAAATAAATAAAATTAAATAAAATACGTGCACAATAAAAAACCTCTGCTTAGTACTTTAACTCTCCAAAAAAAGGAGACTTCCTGACGCATCCTTAATTCCATTTTCCCACCGTATCCTGTTCTTTAAGTCTCATTAACATATTGAGCATGGCGCCACATTAGGTTAAACATTACGTACTTATAGGAGCCCCATATTACGAGCTAATTCTTATTCATAAGATACTTCGCTATTAACTAAGGTTTTTTAAATGTTTTACCAAAGGCGCTCCAACACTGGCGTAGACTTATTTTCATTTACGTTTTTATCTGAGTAACATAGATGGTGCCGGCAAAGTATAGTAAGTACCAACCCATCTCTACCCGTGGGTGTCGTTAGAGGCGACTAAGGGCTTGTAAACCCGAAGATGGGCAGCAGCATCCTTCCGTGAATCGTACCATCTTACATACTGCGGTCACCAACAACCGCGGTGCCAGCCGTAACGCTGAACAAGCGTGGTGACTAAGGTACTTCCCCTCCATATTGTTCCAGCAACAGCTGGTATTCTGGTGGGAGCTCCTTGTCCTGTAGTGGACGTATTATGGGATGTTATGATGAAGTAACGTAAGGGATTTGATAATGGCACAGGTTTTTATACACAGTGACTACCATCTGATTTCCGCAACCTAGTGTGCAAACCATACCCAAAACAGTCGAAACGAAACAACGTATCTTGATTATGGAGTGATCACATCTAGCTGAATTCAAAGACTAATTCGGCATACATTGCTCGTTGAAGTAAGGATATTTCAATTAACATAACCAAGCCTCCCAGCAATGTATGCCGAATTAGTCTTTGAATTCAGCTAGGTGTTATCACTCCTTTAGGATGAGAATTACACTACGGATTGTTTCTTGAATTCAACGCACACATCACATTCACTGAATATAGTCGGTTTATTTCTATATGCGTGCATTCGTCGAATACAATCGAATACAGTTTTAAACCAGACTAGAGCGCGCTTATGTCAATGTCACTGAGAAAAATTAAAATTTTGATTTTGTTTTGCGTTTTAAAAAATTATTGAGAGATAATAATTATTCGATAAGATAATTAAATCTAAAAAACCCAAACAAAGTTGAAAAAAATCTCTCGAAAACGAGATTGATGACAAATGTCTTATGAATTTGACGTTTCGCACACGCTGCACTACCTCATTTTCGTATGCAATGATAGCGCGCTAAAGTGACGTCACTGATGACGTCACGTCGCTTAAACGAGTGAATACGAGCAAGTTTTGAACCGACTATTAGCGCGCTAAAACCGCACACAAAGCTCATGAGCAGGTTTTAATCCGTAGTGTTAGTAAGAATTGGAAAAATAGAGGCTCGTATTGCTCTCATGCATACTCGTATCTCTGTCCCGCTTTCATGCAAAGTCCTGTCCTACCGTCATTCTTAACAAGTTAGAGCTTGTCAAAGTTCAAATGACGGGGCCTACCACGAGCCACTAATGCACGTGAATGGCGCCTTGTTTGAGCTTGTACAAGACTCTAGAGTAGCCAGCAGCTTTGCTAGGTTACTGGTTTACCTGGCGTTGAAGATTTTTTAATTTATTTCCTGGTAGAGGAATGAGGCCCCTGCGCCCTTGAAGTAAGAGTCACGATGGTAAGTTTTTAATCGAGTTCCATAGATATATAGCCTTGAAGTGTATATAGTGTGACTTTTAATTAGTTCTTGATAGCAAAAGATATGCATGTACTTATGATACCGAACAACTTTTCCCAAGGAACATAGGTCGAAATACGAAATCCAAATTTGACCTTCCATACAAAATACGCTATCTGCTGATGCAGTTTCTATGGGTGGTCGAAACTTGATTTTCGTATTTCGACCTATGTTCCTTAGGGAAAGTTGTTCAGTATCATAAGTACATTCATACATTTTTCTATCAAGAACTAATTAAAAGTCACCCTATATTGTAAGCATCCCCAAGACTGGTCAGCCAGTACACTGCTATCAATAGTTTTCAATCCGCGTCTAACAGCTTACAGTTCCTTCATCATAACATCCCATGAAACGTCCACTACTGGACAGGGAGCTCCCTCCAGAATTCTAGCTTTTGCTGGAAAAATGTGGAGGGGAAGTACCATAGTCACCTCGCTTGTTAGCGTTACGGCTGGCACTATGGACCGCGGTTGTAGGTGACCGCAGTTAGTAAGATGTAAGATACAAAGGAGGATGCTGCTGCCCAACCTCCAGTTAACCCTTAGTCGCCTCTTACGACACCCACGGGTATGTATGGGTTGGTACTATTCTTTGCCGGCACCACACGGGATCACAGTTCCTCCAAAAGCTGAGAAAGCGCTCAAGTATTCAGACCACTATCGGTACTCTACCTAAAGAGTCCTGGCTAGAACCACCTCCATTAACTTTCAATCGGCAAAAAATCACAAGGGCCGTAGCACTCTTGGACTGTGAATAAATTGAATATAAATTTTTATTTTGTTTAATATTGTAAATTGTTCCATATTTACAGTTACCAAATTTCTATCACTCCGACATCGGATGACCTGATTTTTTCCAAAATTATTATTTATTTTTAGGGTTCCGATACCAAAATGGTAAAAAAAAGGAACCCTTATGGTGCCGCTCTGTCTGTCTGTCTGTCTGTCTGTCCGTCTGTCTGTCACACCTCTATATCTCAGCAACCACTTACGCTATCGAGCTGAAATTTGGAATAGTTTTAGAATATAGTTGCCCAACTTAATTGCACATGAAAATTTTTTGAAAAAAGTATGATTATTAATGTAAAGGGGGCCAAAATAGGGGGGGCCAAATTTCAAATTGTCGCTACTAGGTCGAGTGGGGTATCATATGAAAGGGCTTTACTTGTACATTTTAAAATATATTTTTGTATTTTTTTAAGTTTCTTGGTTTTCAAGTTATGATGAAAAATGTCAAAAAAAATACCATTCCCCCCCCCCTTATCTCCGAAGTTTGAGTAAGGGAAAATCTGAATTAATTACAGTTGACAGAGGTTTATGTAAACTTTACAGCAAAAATAAAACGATCTTTCTAAGTTGCACAGTTTTTCAGAAATCTGCAAAAAACCTTTACAAACAAATTTAGTTTTGCGGTCCTGAAAATGGACTTTATTGCTTCCAAAAATACTATGGGTATATCGGAACCCTCGGCGCGCGAGTCCGACTCGCACTTGACCGGTTTTTTTTTTTTCTATTTGGGAGCACCTTTGTTACGAACTGCCGGGGTAACTATGGTGGAAAGTTGAAATAAAATGGATGCTGACAGATTTGATTGTAATTATTTTGACTAAGTAGGTACATAATGTCAAAATATTTTTATATATTCATTGTGAATTAGCTTTGTTTGTAAAATATAGTACAATAGGTATCTTCTATTTATAATATAAGAATAAATACAAAATATAGACTTGATCTGAAATACTTAGTCGATTACAAAGAAATCAAGCATTAAACGATTTAAAATTATACAAAAAACTATTGAAACAAACGTCTATGATCTATTTTTAATGATGGCCGCTGGCCGCCATTACGTTCCCATTTCAAATTCAAATTTTGGAAAAGGAACGCCGGCGCAGGCGCCGCGCGTCTGTCGCCTTGCGGTTTGGAAAAAATAAAAAAAATATATAGTCATTTTAGTTTCCGGTTTGGATGATGGGGGTTGGGCTTGCATCCCCTTGGTGATGTCAAAATTTTAGATAATAACTGTTATGTATCCAATCGATTTGAATGTTTGAATGTTTATTTTATTGGCACTGTGTGGCGCTTGTGGTCGCCTTTCTTGATGAGCAATTTTTTTATTATGAGCAAATTTTATTCAGTGTCGTATAGTTGTGTTTTGTTTCGTAACGATTATTGGATAACTGTAAGTAATTAGTTGGACTTTTATTGCTTTTATCATATTCGTAATATTTCTAGGCGGTAATATTTTTGGTGATATACTCGTAGGTATTAAGCTATTTATTATTTCATAGACGTTTGTTTTAATTTTTAAAGTCTCAAAAGTGATATCTTATCATTGGAGTTATAAAAAAAAATTGGCTTCCTGTTAATGAAAATCACCGGATGGTATCAAAATATCACTTATAAAACTTTAAAACTTCAAAATTACCCTGTTAAACCGTTAAAAGTTAAATCATAATACCTATATGAAAATTAACCATCAAACATTATTATGTAACTTAAATATTATAACATTAACTATCAATTTTAACTTTTGAAAAAAAAAATGAGATTTTTAATTATTTGAGTGATATTTTATCACCCAATGATATTCAAAAATTGGCACCCAGGCCCACTTGCTTGTTTGCTAACTTGTAAACCCTAGAATTAACTATTACTGTTAGGCTATTTTTTTACGTACTAGGTAAATAAATTGTGCAAAATTATTCTGATTCTCACAGTCGAACAAAATACGCAACTATTATATCGACCTTTCCACTAGTTTGAACCGAAATTATCTCAATTTTTCCATACAAAAGGACCAATTTGCGTTTGTCAGTGAAATTGCCCGAAGAAGGAGGGTAAATGTGGATTGTGGAATCAAAATGTATTGTACAAGTTCAGTGGGCTGAAAGGGAAAGAGGGGAAATATTGAGGGTAGTATCTATACAGGGTGTAATGGACGGTGTACCGAAAACTGAAAGGGCGTGCTTAGTTAACGAAACTGAACAACTTTCCCATAGAAACATATGTTGGGAAATGAAAAGAAATTTTGACCTCTTCATACAAACTGTTCGACCAGAGTGGGCAATTTGTATGGAGAAGTCAAATTTTTTTTTTCATTTCCCAACATATGTTTCTTTGGGAAAGTTGTTCAGTTTCGTTGACTGGTCACGCCCTTTTAGTTTTCGGTACAGCGTCCCTTAAACCCTTTATTTTGCAATATTTGGAGTCTATCTTCGCCCGATCCAAAGGTTTTAGCGATCAAGATTTTAAGTCCATTTTGCTTTTTAACTAACTGGAGCCAAATTCTTGAATACCAGCCAAATATCACCCAAAACAGTCTTTCTGGTCTCGTAGTTAGTGTGCTCGGCTCTCGACCCGGAGGTTCTAGGTTCGATTCCCGATGGGGACACTGTCAAAACAAAATCCTTTTGTACGACCTCCCCAGCTTGGTTAGGACATTACTATTGTCCGGAAATTAACATGATTCCGTTCTTCGGAAGGCGCGTTAAGCCGCTGGTCCCGAGTACTATCTACCAATGTAATCGTCATCAGAGGAATTTGGGGGCTCAACAACTCTGATACAAGGGTTTGTGAGGTCGGTCACACGATATGATACTGATGACCCAAAAAATCTAAATCTTTGATTTTTCTTTTCAAATTGAACAATGGATGATTCGTTAAACATAAAGTGGTGTTTGTTGGTTAATTTTCATATTTTAAGATTTACTTTAATTTTTCAAGTCGAAAAATCCTATTCAATTTCTAATTCTAATTTTAAATTCTAAAAAGACACGTCCTAGAAACTGAAGTTAAGTTATATTCAAAGAAACTATGAAACTAAAAAACTTTCCCCAAGGAACATAGATTGAATCACAAAATAAAAGCTTTTTGACTTTTTATACAAAAAGTGCTATTTCAAACATAGGTACAGTCGGCCGCACGACAGCGTCAACACCTTGACCTTGAGCCGGTTTTTGTTATCGAGTGTTTGTACCACAGATCAGAAATAAGTCTAGATGACTCAAGTGTACCTACTTTGCGTGCCCAAACCCGTGGCCCAAACTAAGCTCAAAACGCTTAGTTTGCTTGTCATGGGCTTGTCATATCACCGAGAACTGTGACACGCTTCGTTTTCATACAAACGGCAGAGTTTGCGTTATCTAGACTTATTTCTGATCTGTGGTTTGTACCGTAGAGCTGGTTCAGCTTATAATGGTTTTGTTACCAATTTCTTGCTGCCGAGCGTACTTACCTACTTATATTACAACAATACACATTTACAGTAATGTTCACGTGAATGTATGTACACGGATCTGTAGTACAGACCGACGCACGTAATTACAACCGCAAGCTCAGAGAGGTGCGCAACCATAGAATACTAATTTGCGTATAGGCCAGAAGCCGACCACAGGAAACACTACATGGGGGGGATAAGGGTGGTTTGCCACCAGTGCTGTGCAGGGAGAAAAGCTGTGAGCTGGGAAAATTACATCCAATAGGATTGCTCCTTGTCATGGACGAATAATAATAAGTTATTATTCGTCCATGTCCTTGTTAAGAGGCTACCTCCCGTCCACTAGCGCCCCCATCAGTTAAAAACATATTACTCACTAAAATACAAAACTTATCGAAAATCCCGAAAGACAGACTGTAGTACCTAAAGGTATCCTAGTTTATTCAGAACCTATCAATTCTGAAAAATATACTCGTAATACACTGTATTACAGATACAAAAAGTGCGAAAAACGGCCACTTTTAGCAGTTTTTGTATCTGTGTGTTATTTTACAGAGTAAATAGTTTCTAAATAAACAAATGTAACTTTACTTCAATCTGTCTTTCCGGATTTTTGATAATTTTCGTATTTAGCAAGTAATATTTTTTTAACTGATGGGGGCGCTAGTAGACCGGAGGAAAATCATCATCATCATAACATCCCATTACACGTCCACTGCACGAGAGGGAGCTCCCTCCAGAACTCTAGCAAAAATACGTGGTGCTTTGGCCCCTCCAAATTTAAACGCCACCACCACGCTTGTAAGCGTTGTGGCTGGCGACCGCTGTTGTTGGTGAGCGCAGTATGTAGGTAACATGGTACAATACACAGAAAGATGCTGCAGCCCATTCTCAGGTTCATAATGCCCTTAGTCGCCTTTCACGACACCCACTGGTAGAATTTTTACATAGCTCTACCTAAAAATTATTATTTTATAATTAAATACAAAATGCAAATGAAAACTAAATATTTATGTTTTTATAACCTTGGTCATAAAGTTGCATTGAGCTCCTAGACTATCATTTGAATGTAATAGCCCGTGATCCGACTGCTTAAATCAAACTTGAACTAGGTATTCGTTGTTCGCGTATGCAAATATAAACTAAAATGTTTTTTTGAGTAATCGACCTTTTGGGCCATAGCTTTTTCTACGTACGTACTTGCCTCGTATTTCTAAGTATTTTATTTTTTAGATTGATATTAGTAAAAAACGTTAAGTATCTTAATTTGAATAATAGTTTGATTTATACAGACACTTGGTGTCGTTTGGTGGTATCGAAGGGAAGGAACGCTATAACCAATCCGGTTGAGAAAAAGAAAAATAATTTGGTTTCACAATGTTGAGTCAAAAACTACGTAGGTATAGTGTACATTTAAACTATTTGTGTTTTAATCTACGTTTTAATAAAGAATCATTTACGTAGGTAATTTTAGTGTATGTTTATATCCAAGAATCTACTCTTAGTAGCTATAATATAAATAACTAGCTGGTGCCCGCGACTTCGTCTGCGCAGGTTTATAAATTGTAGCCTATGTGTTATTCTGATGTATAAGCTATATTATTGTAAAGTTTAATTAAAATCCATTCAGTAGTTTGTTTTTACGTGAAAGAGTAACAAACAGACAGCCATCTATACATACATACTTACAAACTTTTGCGTTTATAATATTAGTAGGATAGGATAGAAGGCACTTACACATAACCTGCAGAAAAACGCAACTAAACAAATTCTTAACTTAAAATCAATTTTTTTTTTCGTTTATTCCAATGCTTAACAATCTATTTTGCAGCCATTACACTAAAACCAAAGTATATTTGACGGAAAGAATAACATTGTTTCACAAACTTGTTTTTTCTGACAGTTTTAGCCGATTGCTTTTGACATAGCGACAAAATGTGTTTGCCTGCGTTGAATTAAACGAAAAAAAATAATCATAAGTAGGTATTTAGAATATGTACTAAGTTATACCTACGCTTGTTTTAACCGTCAAGAAAATGACACAAATCATAATATTTGCTTGACCAAAAGACCAAACTAATCACATATCACCAACAATACTAAAACACACAATAAATCACAAAAAATAACACAAACGTACCAAAAATGCCATTAAAATTACATTTACAAGATTCCTGTCAACTGTTCGTAATAAATAAAATTTATGGCATAGCCATTTGTCACTTTAGAAGCCATGAAAAATATTTATGCAAATGTGACCAGTATTTCTAAACCCCCCATGCCCCTCTATTTATTTAAAAATCCCTTTTGATATGGAGAAAATCTATGGCAGCTAAAAGCTCTATACAAAATGGTCGACCGACACTACTTCATAATGTAACTCGATTATTGAACTCCAAGCCACATCGCTGTCTCTCTTACACTTACTAAAAATGCGATGAGTGAATGGAATGGGCTATCAAAGAGGGTCGTGTTGCATATCATTAACAGATGCCTGAAGTCAAACTAAGTGTATCCGTCGATCTCTTTTTGGCATCACGTGTTTTGTTTGAAAAGAAAAAGATGGGGATATTATCGTTAATATGAAATATGATAGCGGATTATGTAGTACTTTTTGTCTTGAAAATTCTTGGTCTATCTTTTAAGACATAAATGAGGTACCTTCATATAAAAAGAATGTTTATTTTAAATTTATAGTAAGTTAAGTAATGCATTAAGATACCGTGTATTTAAAGTTTAAACACCGTTTACACTTTAAATGAATACAGGTAGTATAAAATTATGTTGAATATAAATAATATAATATTAATATAATATTTGTGTGTACTGGGTGTAAGGGACAGGTGTGGGACAAAACTGAAAGGGTATGATCAGTCAACGTAACTGAACAACTTTCAGGAAAAAAAATCGGCCTCTCCATACAAACTGTCCAATCATATTTAAATTGTTTATGGATTTTTCACCAAGGAACATACCATAGAATTTTTATGGGAGGTCTTTGGTTTTTCGTATTTCGACCTATGTTCCTTTGGGAAAGTTGTTCAGTTTCATGGTCTAAGTAACTATGTTCACTATTTCTGTAGGACCCTATATTGTGGAACGAGAATTTTTTCATATCTGCGGGAAAATTCCTTTTCTCCATTTTTTGATCATTTCTTGAAAATAGCTTGTTTCAGTTACCCTACAGCGGCATCTATTATCAGACTAAGCTAGGCGGCTAGCGTTTTATCATAGAGCAAGTTAAAACTTGCTATAAATAGACTATAAATAGTACCTATTAGTGCGGTCAGTTAGCTGTTTTACGTAGACACGAATTACAAATTCACCAAATGATTTCCAGGTACTGATTAGGTACATAGCTCTCAATTTTGGATAGGAGCCAATTCTTGTATTTTCAAAAAATTTCCATAGAAAATTAAAAAATTGGCTCCTATCAAAAATTGAGAGCTATGTACCTAACTAGTGCCTGGAAAAAAATTGGTGCAATTTGGTGAATTTGGCGATATAAGACTATAAGGGACCGAACTATACAAGGTGTAACAGAAAGGGTATATCAACCCTGAAGAATGTGATTCTGCCCATGAAACTGAACAACTTTCCCTAAGGAACATAGGTCGAAATACGAAAAAAAAAATTGACCTCCCATACAAAATGCGCGATCAGCTGATTCAGTATTCAGTTTCTATGGGAGGTTAACATTCTTTTTTCGTTGTTCAGTTTCATGGGCAGAATCAGATTCAGATAATTTTATTCAATGTAGATTCTTTACAGAATACTTATTGAATGTCATGCAGAATACAATGCAAATAGAGCGAGTCTACGCCGTTTCGGATCGTGCTATGGCTGCGTAAAAGAAACGGCAAGAAACCACTGCAGCACGGCCTACTTTAAGAGTCTGCTTTTACAATGTGTTTCTTGTATTTCGCTGGAATATCAGAGCACCATACCTCCTTGTCATTCATATAGTCATCTAATCTATAGTAAGCTTTTTACATAATGTTTGCTTTACACATTCTTTAAACTTTCTCTCTGGTAATTGCACTATATTGTCAGGTATTTTGTTGTAGTATCGTATACACAGACCAACGAAAGATGTATTGACTTTAGATAATCTAGTATATGGCTGATCTATTTTGTGCTTATTTCTAGTATTAAAATTATGCCTGTCACAATTTTTAGGTAATTGATGAATGTTCTTTCTAGCGTACATAATGTTTTCATAAATATATTGGCATGGCACTGTCATAATGGTCAAATCCTTTAGGGTTGATATACCCTTTTTGTTACACCTTGTATACAGAATGTCAGGATGTAAGCTTTAGACCCTGAAGGAAGGCTATGACATCTGCCCAAGAAGCTTAACTTATCCCATAGAACTTAGGTCGATATTTGAAAATAAAAAATCAACTTCCCGTACAAATTATTTGTTCATTTATGTTACATTAAACGTGAGAGATATATTTTTTTTTGAATTCTGATATTTTCGACTTGTTCCTTGTGGAAATTTGTTCAGGGACTCAATTCTTAAATATCACCAAAAATATTCAGGATCACAGATTTTTTTTTCAAAATTGAAGATTGTGTTCGTTAAATGTAGAGTTTGACTGTTAATTTTCATGGTAAATTTCAATATTTAATGTTTCAAAATTGATATTTTATCTCCGAATAATTTTCGAGAATCGAGTCCCTGTTGTAGTTGCAGATCAGGCCAATTCTTGAATATCACTGGGTGAAAAAAATCTCATTTGAGACTTTAAAAATTTTAATTCTCACTGATTAACAGTTAAAAAGTAACTAATAATTATACACTACTTTATATTTAACGAATCAACCTTCCGTTATGAAAAGAAAAATCTGTGATTTTGAATCTTGCACCCGGTGATATTTATCACCGGGTGCAAAAATATTACTTTAAAACTATAAAATTCAAACTCACCCTATAAACTAATAAAGAGTAAATTAAATAATTTAAAATTAACAATTATTGTTAAACACTACATTAAATGAATAAAAAATAATTGGTACAGCAGCACTGCACTTACTTTCTAGCAATACTCAAGGAAAAATTATCAACCGCAAACTTAAATTTGTAATGCTATATACATAGTATGGAAATACAAACTTTTATTTACGTTTTTCCAAAAAAATGTTCGAATGAAATATAAAGATCAATTCAGAATTCAAATTGTCAAACATAAAAACAAACAAACCTCAAACGATTTCGAGTTAATCACATGTTTAACTTTTGGTAGTACTGTAACACCCTTTATATTAATTTTCACAGATCAATGGATACTACCGTAGGATACTAGTATGGAGATTTTTTAATTTCCCAACACATGTTCCTTATGGATAATTGTTCAGTTTAGTCTACTGAGCAAGCCCTTTCAGTTTTTGGTACCAGTCAGGTAGACAACCAATCCAGGATTAATATTATAGAAAATTTTAATAAACTCAATGGAACCAATTTTGGGTAAATCAAATATTTACGATTTGGTGGTACAGGAACACCCCTTATAGGAAATTACACAGATCAATTGATACTGGCGTAAGATATCTTACATGATGATGCTTGGTCATGCAAAGTTTCATCAAGATTCTAGCTGGTACAAGCCATTTTTGAGAAAATTGCAATTTTTCATTTTCGTTGTACGAGTATGACAGCTACCCTCAAAATGAGAGCCTGCAAGAAACCACTTAGAACCCTTCGATGGATTTGCATAAAACTCCTAAATTAAAAATATGGTGTCAATCGGACCATTCGTTTAGCCACTAGGCCAAAGCGTGACGGACAGACCGACCGACGGACCGACCGACCGACGGACATTTTTGGGAGACTTGTTTTTTTATGATGATCACTAAGTGATATAGAACACATTTTTGAGAAAATTAGAAAAACTTTTTTTTTTCACGAATACAATACCTTTCTCGCTCCGCTCGAAAGTAAAAATGCTAACCTGACATTTTTAGGAGATATTTTATGTAATGACATCCCATGAAACGTCCACTACAGGACAGGGAGCTCCCTCCAGAACTCCAGGAATAAACGCGTGGTACTTTGGAGGGGATTCACCATAGTCAACACGCTTGTAAGCGTTGAGGCTGACGACCGCTGTTGTTGGTGACCGCAGAATGTGAGATGGTACGATACACAGAAAGATTCAGCTTAAGTCCATCCTCCTGTTTATTAGCCCTTAGTCACCTCTTATGACATTGACGGGTAGAGATGGGTTGGTATTATTATAAAATACAAAAAAAATACAAACTCGTTCATTTTTTATTTTAAATTACATAATTTACATTAATACAAACAATAAAAAAAAATTACATCTCAAAGTTATTACAAAAACATAAAATTACTATCTGAAATGGGCATGGGCACTGGAACAAGGCTGATTTTAAGTCCACTCCTGGTAAATTTTAAGCCCACCACTAGTATTCTTTTCATGCACCAAACGGATATTCAAGAATTGAGTCCCTGTTTCGATTCCCGACTGTAACATGTGTGTCAGTGGCACTCTGAGCTCTCCAGTCCTCACTTGACCCTTCAAGGGGCACTTGTAAGGTTTTGAAACAATTGTGGCTCGAATGCAAGCAGGCAGTTGTACCCTTGATGATGACGTCACTCACTCGAAAGATGTACGCAGGTCAATAATTCGCAACGGCAACCCTAATGTAAGGAACCTCGAAACGTGAACTTTTATTGGTTTCGCTCCCAACGCCCAGTGATTCTACTATTGAAAAAAAAATACATACAGTGGAACATAGAACCTCGTCCTTTTTTGAAGTCGGTTAAAAACAAGCAACTCTCCAGAAGTTTCGTCTCCCCATAGTAATGTGGTCACGTGATCGACTTATTTTGTATGGGAAGGCGAAAATTTTTTTCGAGTAAAAAATGTTTTTCTTCGGGAAAGTTGCTTGTTTTTATGAGTAGAATCATTGGACTTCGGGTTTAAAATAAATTCACGCTGTAGAGATAGGAATCGTTAAATTATAAAGAAAATAAAAAGAAAAATCACAAAAACCGCAATTTTTTTTTCTTAATATATCGATTCTTGTACGGCAGAAAGGAACTCACACACAGTCATAGCCTTTCATTGAATTTATGACAGCCTAGGACTATGTTCTATGCTGCCATACGGGAATCAGTATTTTACGAAAATTAAAAAAATATATAATTGTGTTAAAAAAAATATATAATGGAATAAAAGCCAAGTATCGCATTTGTGTAAAAAAATATATTTTTGAAGTGAAAACTTCTTTAGCGGCGCTTGGAACTTTTTTAGATGGGTATAAAATGTTAAACTCTAGTCAGATGTCGCGTCAGATCTCGCGTCAGATCCGTAGCCTGATCGAAAAAGCGTCAACTGTCAACCGTATTGTTATTACAATACGGGCTTTTATTCAGTGACATCAAAGAAGTACGCGAGCAATGGCGCGATTGACCCTTACAAAAAGCATAATATTAAAAATGCAAGTTTTCACTTCTGCCGGCACTCCCGGAGTGCAACGCGTCTTTTTTTTATAATAACTTAATAAATTAAGCCTATCTTTATTAATAGTCCAACCCAAGTTTGGAGGTTCCTTACATTACAGATTCTGTAACGAATTGTTTGACATTTTCGTTTTAATTTTTTTCGTTTATTCCAACGCTCACCAATCTATTTTGCAGCCATAATACTTAAACCAGAATATATGTGACGGAAAGAATAACATTGTTTTACAAACTTGTTTTAACTTTTTTTTTAAATAGCTGCAAAATGTTATTCAGAGTCGGCTATTTAATCTAGGTGATTTGACTAGGGCATGAGCACGAGGGATCGATTCATGACTGTCATTGAAGGAAAAAAATATCACACAATATGAAAAGTTTTGAGCCGTATTCCCTCCCTTATTATATCAAATTATCTTGGACACTCAGATATCGATTTTGAAGACAATCGGAAGAAACCAAGATGGCGACCATTTTTCCAATTTTTACATTTGATTCGATATGAAAGGCCACTCGAACCCTCATATATTGATTTTGAAGACAATCGGTCCAGCAAAAAAATATTTAAAATGGCGGCCATTATTCTATTTTTTTTTTTTGCTTAATATTTCCTCCCCCCCCCACCTACACATTGCCTTCCACCACCTACACACTGCCCCCCTCCATCTACACATAGCCCTTCATCACCCACAAATTTCTCCCCACTGCCCACACATTTCCACTCAATCCAACTTTCAGAGAATTCAACATAATGGGATTCAACATATTGAGATTCAACTTAATGGGAATCCAACGTCTGGAGAATTCAACATAATGGGATTTCAACTTAATGGTCCTGAAGGTTATTTAGTAAACACGCGTTTATGACTACATAATAAGTGAAATATAGACAAATACCTAAACATATTCGCTTAATAACTTTCTTTTTATGTTACAAGTAAGAAAAAGAGCAGGTGGGCCACCTGATGGAATTAAGTGGTCTCCACTGTCTTATTAGTGGCTTATTTCGAAAATAAATAGACAGCAAAGCGCGATGCCCACTTTGAGAAATAAGATGGTATGGTACCCTTCGAATCGAAACACTGCAGTGGAAACACTGCTGCTTCACGGCAGAAATAGACAAGGGGGTGGTACTTTACCAGACGGACTTTGCACAAATAGGGCTTCACGGCACAAATAGACAAGAGGGTGGTACTTTACCAGACGGACTTTGCACAAATAGGGCTTCACGGCACAAATAGACAAGGGGGTGGTACTTTACCAGACGGACTTTGCACAAAAGCCCTTCCACTGCAAAATCTATCTACTTATATCTACCTAGCTAAAAATGAAAAGTCTAGCAGACGTTTCAGCGAAACGAGTTTTATTTTACAGCAGCCAGTCGCTTATAATTCACTGAAATACTACTCTGAATAGGATACAGCGGGATAAGCGAGTAACTGAAATTTTTGTAGATGAATTTTTTGTTAAATTAAATAAGTAAACAAAAATAAAAAGCAGACAGGTGCCACGATTGTTTAAACTTGAATGGTCTATTGGCGCAGTTGGTAGCGGCATAGATTAATATAATACTGGTAGCGGTAAGGGCTCTACGCCGATGGTCGCGGCTTCGATCCTCATCCAACATACGTGCATGTTCTGTAAGAGCAGCGCAGGACCGGCCATCATGGATATCTTTAGTGGAGGTCTATGTCCAGCAGTGGACGTCTTTCGGCTGATATGATGATGACGATGAGGTGAGAAAAAAGATGAACTGGCTTCATGACTTTTTTTATCTATGCCGAATTTGCTATCAAGCATCTTCAGGAAAAAACGTTATCGTTCGTTACAAAAATATGTTTTTGGAAACTAGTGCAAAATTTTTGAACTAGTTATAGGAAACAAATTTTTTCCGTGTCGTGCCGGCGAAAAACACTACCAACTCATCTCTACCCTTGGGTGTCGTAAGAGGCGACTAAGGGCTTAACTGGAGGATGGGCAGCAGCATCTTTCTGTGTATTACCATCTTACATACTGCGGTCATCAACAACAGCGGTCGCAGCCGCAACACGTACAAGCGTAGTGACTGTGGTAAATCCCCTCCTGCATTGAACGTTTCATGCGATGTTAAAGAACAGAAACAAAAATAAAAAGAGGATGGGTGCCACAATTTCTTGAGCTTGACTGGTCCATTAACGCGATTGGTATAGATGGCTCTACATCGAAGGTCGCGGGTTCGATCCTTGCTCAGGACAACATACGTATTGGTTCTGTGTATGGATTTTATTTAGTAGCTGTGAGGATGGGTGCCACAATTTCGTGAGCTTGACTGGTCCATTAACGCGATTGGTATAGATCGCTCTACATCGAAGGTCGCGGGTTCGATCCTTGCTCAGGACAACATACGTATTGGTTCTGTGTATGGATTTTATTTAGTAGCTGTGAGGATGGGTGCCACAATTTCGTGAGCTTGACTGGTCCATTGTCGCAGTTGGTATAGATGGCTCTACATCAAAGGTCGCGGGTTCGATCCTTGCTCAGGACAACATACGTATTGGTTCTGTGTATGGATTTTATTTAGTAGCTGTGAGGATGGGTGCCACAATTTCGTGAGCTTGACTAGTCCATTGTCGCAGTTGGTATAGATGGCTCTACATCGAAGGTCGCGGGTTCGATCCTTGCTCAGGACAACATACGTATTGGTTCTGTGTATGGATTTTTTTTAGTAGCTGTGAGGATGGGTGCCACAATTTCGTGAGCTTGACTGGTCCATTGTCGCAGTTGGTATAGATGACTCTACATCGAAAGTCGCGGGTTCGATCCTTGCTCAGGACAACATACGTATTGGTTCTGTGTATGGATTTTATTTAGTAGCTGTGAGGATGGGTGCCACAATTTCGTGAGCTTGACTGGTCCATTGTCGCAGTTGGTATAGATGGCTCTACATCGAAGGTCGCGGGTTCGATCCTTGCTCAGGACAACATACGTATTGGTTCTGTGTATGGATTTTATTTAGTAGCTGTGTAAAAAAGTTAAACTAGCTCCATTATTATTTTTATAACAACCGAATTAGCTGCCAAGCATCTTCAGGTAAATCCTTCATAGACATAATCGTTCGTAAAATGTTTTTCTGGAAACTAGTGCAAAACGATTGGACTAGTTCTACGAAACATAAGTGAAGATAAATTCACTAAAGGATAAAGATAAATACATATTTTCCCGGGATAATCATTTTGTCGTGTGGAAGTATAAATACAAATTAAAATAAATTAAAATAACATACAGTAACTGACAAAACGACTGATGGCGTTCGCTGCTGATGGCTATCGACTGAAGTTTTAAATTCGCTTACTTACTAAAACTAAAATAAAAAAAATATTACGGATTGCACTCCGGGAGTGCCGGCAGAAGTGAAAGCTTAAACATCAACGTTGTGCATTTTTGAATATTTTGAAATGGTTAGGGAATAATTTCGCACGAATTGTTTTATTTATCAGTATAATAGTACATACAATATTCATTTATTGCGCTATCATAGACAAACATGACAATTTATATTACATATAGACAATCTTCGTCAGATCCGACGCGCCACTAAAGAAGTTTTCACTTCAAAACTTAAACATCTGACGCGACATCTGACCCATCTAAAAAAGTGCCAAGCACCGCTAAAGAAGTTTTCACTTAAAAAAAATAAGCACGTTCAGCTTACCAAACCTGTTATTTGCGAAAATCTTCGTTCATTTTCTCACAGCTACAGAAAATCTACAATACATAGAAATACCTACAAAAAACTCCCCTAACGAAGCAGCCCTCACTCAGGTGCGTCCTTTTCCCGCCCTGCGTCCCGCCCCCGGCGTTGCCATGGTAACCGTAGGGCGGACTATGCTAATGTATACTACCTACCGACTTATAGTTATAGGTAGTTACGAACAGGGTTTGGTAGACTGTATTCGAATTGTATTTATTATGAAGGCTTTAAAAAACTATTATAAAATATCAGATTATCTAGAAGAGAAAAATTCATTGGATTAGGCTACGGTTCTAACAGGCTAATTTCAAATTCAAATAGACTTATGTTTATTGTATCAACCTTGTACATTCAAACATATTTAAAAGAGTGCGTGGATTTTTATTGTCGCTTCTTTTTTTCCCACCATGGCGCCACTTTGTTTGTGAAGCAATGTAGTTTAGCTGACGTCAAGAGATTTTATATTCAACAATGAATAAACTATCTTTGATTACATTTGAAATTCATCAACTCTACCTTAAATAAATTATCTGCCTTAGGTTAGCTGGAAGAAATCTCTTTTAGAGATACGCCTTTGTATATGTCCTTTAATTTTGGTGTTTTCTGTTTACCTATACGTGTGAAATAAAGAATATATTTTCCCGTAACCAAAAGTCCTTGTGGTGCCCGTGCATAGAATAGTAGCACCTTATCTCTGCCCATGGGTGTCGTAAAAGGCGATAAAGGGATCTTGAATAAGAGGACGGGCAGTAGCGTCCTTCTGCGTATTGTAAAACCACACTGCGGCCACAAACAACTACGGTCCATGGTGTCAGTCGCAACGCTAACGCAACGAATCTACAACAGTACAAACCATGTCCAGCACGGGACATCTTTATAGGATGCTATAATGATGATTTTTATTAAGACGACAGGGTATAAGGTATATGAGAAATTTTCCTTTTCATCGTTCACAAAATAAATACTATGTCTATGTTTAATCAATTAGGTTTAACCTCCAAAGCCCCGTTGTGCCGAAACGGGAACACCTCAATTTCCCATAGAGTTCCCGGAAAATGGAAAATTCATAAAAATGTGTTGCAATTTATGCGAAATTATGCCTTATCGCGTAAATCATTACATTTTCTTTTCGATTCCTGCGAATTTTTACATGGGGCTTGAGAAAAGCGTTTGGTTATACCTACTTACTTCAAAAAATAAAAAAAAAGAAATATAAATACAAAAAAAATACATCGCTTTACAAACAAAGTGCTGCCAATTGGAATAAAACAATAAGCGACGAGAATACCCCGCTCCAATGACACATCGATTTTCCTAACATAAAAACAAATTTTTAAAGTCAAGTCTAGGTCTTCTGTCAGACATATAAAAGTTCAAAATGGCGGGTAGCCAGCGACGACTACGCCAAGACATTTTATTGTAGCTTTTATTTTAACCAACAAAACATTTATTTTTTCACTGGTAAGCAAGCACTGTATGGAAAATGGGATACATTTATATATCGCATATGAATGTTTTTATTTTAAGGGGGCGACTTTTGAACCAGTGGAAATCGTTTTCTCTGAACTGCCTCTTTCATTTAAGATTTAGTTTTTGACTACAGTTTATTCGGGTAATTTTTTTTCTTTAATTGAATCATAGAAAGGCCCAATAATATTAATGTTATTTTAAATCTCACGCTAACATTCTTTCCACAAAGAAAGTGTAAGAAATATATTTTATGGAAGATTAAATTTAATGAGGTTTGTTAAATAAATTAAATGTTGCAAATTTTTGTAACACTTTTCGGCAGTCCGTACCGTTGATTCGTCGTATGAGTGTTAATTATTTTAAAAAACATAAAATACCGGCCATAAGATTTTGATTACGTGAATAAAAGAAATTGATACTTTTGACGTACGAAAAATATAAATAAATTTTATTGTTTTGTAAATATCAATCTTTTAAGCAAATATGGGTTGGTTAAAGCTCTTGAAGGGTATTAATGTAGTTTAGTTTGTTATAAGAAAACTAATAGGAGGTGGTAAGGCTTTTGTGCAAAGTCCGTCTGGGGAAGTACCACCCTCTTGCTCTTTTCTGCCGTGAAGCAGCAGTGTTTGCACTGATGTGTTTCGGTTTGAAGGGCAAGGGAGCCAGGGAAATTACTGGCACATGAGACATACCATCTTAGTTCTCAGGGTGGGTAACGCGCTTTGCTGTCTTATTAGTGTCCAATTATTTCACTAATAAGACAGTGGGTGTCATAGGCGGTGGTGACCACTTACCATCAGGTGGCCCACCTGCTCGTTTAGCCACTTGTGACATAAAAAAGAAACTTTATAAATGACTTTGAAGTAAGTTGTACTTACAGTTAAGAACTAGTAATTATTAGCGAGTATTCGTAAAACGACGACTAAACTTCCCCACCCATCTTCAAACATCGCCCCCCGACCAGTTTTCCCCCATAATGGCGGTGAAAGCATTCTGTAGCGTTCGTTCCAGTCTCGATCAACGGCTTCCTGTAGTACTCTACTCGTTATTTACTTGTTGGTATTGAAAAACTTAGGATAGGTACTGTGTAAATGTTTTTTTTTTTTCAAATAAAAATATACAGGTTTATTTTTGGACCCCTGGCCAAAATGTAGTAAGTATGTTACTCAACACGAATCTGAACAGCTTTCATAAAGGCACATGGGTCGAAAAACAATTAAAAATTTTGGTTGTCCCATACAAATCCCACTAATGCCGGCACAAGAATCGCGGATTGTTCCGTTTTTACTTTCGAGCGGAACGAGAAAGGTATTGTGTTCGTGAAAAAAAAAAATTCTAATTTTCTCAAAAATGTAGTCTATATAACTTATACATCATAAAAAACAAGTCTCCCAAAAATGTCCGTCCGTCGGTCGGTCGGTCGGTCGGTCGGTCCGTCGGTCGGTCGGTCCGTCGGTCGGTCGGTCCGTCGGTCGGTCTGTCCGTCACGCTTTGGCCTAGCGACTAAACGAATAGTCCGATTGACACCAAATTTTGAATTTAGGAGTTTTATGCAAATCCATCGAAGGGTTCTAAGTGGTTTCTTGCTGGCTCTCATTTTGGGGGTTGCTGTCATACAAGGAAAATAAAAAAATTAAATTTTCTCAAAAACGGCTTATAGAGTCTTGATGAAACTTTGCATGACCTAGCATCTCCATGTAAGATATCTTGCGCCAGTATCAATTGATCTGTGTAATTTCATATAAGCGGTGTTCCTGTACCACCAAATAGTAAATATGTGGTTTACCCAAAATGGTTCCATTGAGTTTATAAAAATTTTCTATAATATTAATCCTGGATTGGTTGTCTTCCTGACTGGATATTATTTTGATTTTTTAGAATAAAATTTAGTACACAGGGTTTACCAAAAACTGAAAGAGCTTGCTCAGTCGACTAAACTGAACAAATTATCCATAAGGAACATGTGTTGGGAAATTTAAAAAATCTCCATGCAAGTATCCTACGGTAGTATCCATTGATCTTTGAAAATTCATATAAAGGGTGTTCCAGTACTACCAAAAGTTAAACATGTGATTTACTCGAAATCGTTTGATGTTTGTTTGTTTTAATGTTTGACAATTTGAATTCTGAATTGATTTGTATATTTCATTCGAACATTTTTTTGGAAAAACGTAAATAAAAGTTTGTATTTCCATACTATGTGTATGGCATTACAAATTTAAGTTTGCGGTTGATAGTTTTTCCTTGAGTATTGCGAGAAAGTAAGTGCAGTGCTGCTGTACCATTTATTTAGGTTACCTATGACACATCTGGCGGAATTTCCGCTGGTGACATACTTGGCAGTTTTCGATCGCGGAACTTTCCGTGACGGAATGTCCACAGATGTGTCGCTGCACATAATGCCTTTTAATTAGAATTCCATGCAAAAATATCTACGTATAGTCACGAGCACGTCAAGCTTGACAAGACTTCATTCCGCTCTACAAACTGTACGTGCTAGTGTCACTACAATTGTCTAGCTTAAAGTGCTCTTGACTGTACCGACCGAAACCCGCAAAACCACTTTTAATTACCGATTTCCCGTCACAGCTGTTTTCAATACATCCTGTATAAGAATAGTACGAATATGACGCACCCTGTAGGCAGATGGTGTAATTAACTCCAACGACCATTATACGACAGTCGTGCCCACAAATAGGAGGAAATAAAAAAGTTATATTATTTAAAAAAAAAATAAAGTTGGAGAGTTTAAAGGCAGTCGTGGGTTCAGTAGGTAGTGTTCTTAAATCGTTTAGTTAGGAAAATAAGTAATTTCCTTGATGTTTGTCAATTAGTTTTTTCAAGTAGGTATCGATGGGTGTTACTTTTTGAGGATTAGTAAAATACTAGGTTATTTTTTGGACCTGATAAGCGTATGCCCACCTTATTGTTTGGGTCAAAAGCAACAACTTTTGTTCGGGCAACTTTCAAATAACAGCCGTTTTTTTTTCATACAAAAATTAAAAATGATTTCCCTTGTAAATTTTTTTCGTGGACATACCATTTGTTTTCATTCATCCCCCCCTACCATTTCTTTCTTGTTCTTGTTAATAAACACTATTTATTTACTTACTAAGGCACTATGAAACTTTTTTCAGTCTCCAATTAGTAAAACCAACAATACTTTACATAAAAAACAATCTAAATTTCCAATTTGAACAATGAAACATGTTCTAATGAAAACTATTTAATCGAATTCCATTAGTAAGGGATAATCGTCACTATGCACACACATGTAGGTACACTCAACAGCACGTCAGTAGAAACACTTTTGGACCTTATGACTTGGTAATAGAGTTGAAAAAGTTTCTTGCGACGAGCGGTTGACCGTACACGAAACCAGTAGCGTGCACATACATCTTATTAAGTTGTAGGATATGTTTAAAATGTTGTTACTTTATAAAAGGGGGGGTTATTTGAAAAGTCCCCAAACAAACGTTGCTGCTGCTGACCCAACGGTTTTCAGGTCCAAAAAAATAACGTTGAAATTGAAATTTTTGCAATATTTTAATATTTCAAGCATTTGACAGCAGCAATCAAACTGACAATCATTTTCACACTAAGTACATATATATATACTATGATGATTACGATGATATATATACTATGATGATAGATACTATGATAGATTTTCCATAAGCTGACCTGCAGCGCCATCCAATCCAGTTGATTTTTAAAAGGTGTTCGAAAACATCCTATTGCAGTCTTTATTCATTTCAAATTACAATTTCATATCATAACAAATACATAACAAAACAGTTTATTGTCATTACGTCCCTCCCCGGTTCTGCGCTGATTCAGACTTTCCCATGAAGGTCGCTGAGAAGCCCGCGTCACACAGAGGCGGTAGCGGAAGCGTTCCGGGGCCGGTATTTTTTGTAAAGTATGAGTTCTTATGCACCCTGTCACATTGAAAAGCGGTCGCGGCGCGGTATTTTGTTCCCGCCAAACCGCCCCGGACCGCTTTCGCAATCATACCGCCTCTGTCTGACTTGAGCTTTATCGACAGTACGTGGTGATTGATAACTATGAAACAAAACGATTTATTTTTGATATCGAATAATTTTTCGTGGGGCGTGTTTTTTTTAGTTGTATGTCACAAGTGGGCAAACGAGCACATAACACCCACTGTCTTAATAGTGAAATAATTTGACACTAATACGACAGCAAAGCGCATTACCCACCCTGAGAACTGAGATGGTATGTCGCCATGTGCCGGTAATTTCACTGATACATGAAAATAAAAGCGATTGTATTTTGAAACCCAATTGATACAGGGAACCCTAACCAGTAATACTAAAAAACAATGCGGCGAGTAACAATGGTGTCGAGAGCGCTGCAGGTCTAGAGCAGACTTGCTACACTCGACTCGACACTCGCATTCGAGAGATGTCGAGAGTGCTACAGCAATTTGCAGCGTACAGTGGTACGGGGTTCGATTTGTTCACTTTTAAATTTAATTCGGAAGATAGTTTTAATAACAAGAAAATATATTATAGATACTCGCAGATCCTTTTGCAAATATGGACAAATAAGATTGTAGTTAATGAATTATTGTCAACAATGCCCAGAAAACTAAACGGATGGCTCGCACAATCAGTGCTGTCCATCCTGGAAGTCGCTAAACCGTGTGCGAACTCAAGTTGGCCGCTGCAGAGAAACATGGTGAGATGGGGCTTCACAGACCAGTTGCTAAAGCACTGTGGCTGTGGAGCTTCGTCTCAAAATATGGCGCACTTGCTCTCTTGTCCCTCCACCTGCACTTACGAGGATCTGTGTGAGGCATCGAGGGATACTCGTAATTCCATTGCATAGGCAAGATTCCCAAAAAATCTGGAGCTCAAAGAACTAATAGTTGAGCCAAATATCATCGGCAAAGTCAAATCAGCCCGTCTGCGATGGCTTGGACATCTAAAAAGGATGCAAGAGGATCAGGCTGTGAAAAGAGCGTACATAGGGAACCCGAACGGCAAGCGTCTAGTTGGTAGACCCAGATATCGGTGGCTGGATGAAGTTGAGAAGGACCTGCGCGAGCTTCAAGTTGTTGTTACCTGGCGCCAAAAAGCACTAAATCGAGATAGCTGGCGCCTTCTTGTGTCGGAGGGAGGTGTACAATTAGTTGATATGTCACTGTTATATTCACACGAAGAATTAAAATATTCACTTTGTCTTACCTATTGAAAATATGCAGTGAATTACCAAACAAGTGAAAAAAAGGAAATTCCATTCGAGGGACTTAGTTGGATCCCGAGAGCAGCGAAAGATTCTATGAGTAGAAACATGAACGTTTTTTCACTGTTTTTCATGATTCAGAGGCCATTGTTTGAAAAGCAATGCTGAAAAAAAATTAAAAGCTTACAAACTCTGATAGCACGAACAGTCAGTAGGCTTTTATCACGTAGCTGTATTAAGAATACCGCAAGCCAGAGTTGACCACAATACAGCCTTAATAACGTGTCTTGCAAACACGTACTCGAAGCGAACATATAAAAAAACCGGCCAAATGCGTGTCGGGCCACGCGCAGTATAGGGTTCCGTAGTTTTTATAAGATTTTTTATTGCAAAGCAGGCCAATTAAGTATTTCATAACGTCCATATCATAAACTTTTTACTTCAAGTTCAGCGAGGTCCTAGCGCCTGATTGCTATTTTTATTATTTCCAGAAGTGCTCTTAGCTGTACCATATTATATTGGTAATCGAAATGAAATATCCATATTTATTTTCATGTCCCAGGCTGTTTTGTGCATGTAGTATTACCAAACCAGCGCAGCGCCATGTTACAGAAACACAGAAATAACAGTTACAGCTTGATTAGAATGACGGTAGGTAAAACTATGCGTGAGAGCTGCAGCGCCAACACGAACTCTCAGATAAAAATTATATCCATAGCCAAAAATGTAATTTTTTACTTTTAATGTATGGAACAAATATTAAAGAATGACATTAGACTTTAGATATAATTTTTATCTAGGGCATCGTGCTGAGGCGGCAGGAACACATTGGACTTTATGGCATGGTAATAGAGTTGCAAATGTTCCCACTGGCGTTCGGTTAACCGTACGTACCTAGAATAGTGGCTTTCTATTATCGTAAACGTTAAATAGAATAAAAATGTATTGGATTGATATCACGCAAGATTTAGTCAGGTAATGTCAACCTCATACATTTTCATTCAACTCTACTACCGTTTACGATAAGAGATAGCCACTTGTATATAGGCCCAGCCGCAACGGCCAACAGCACGAGCCTCTAGCTAGATAAACACTTTCCGTCTTACTACAAAAAAGTTAAACATCTGTTGAACACTTGATTAAAAAAATCGTACAAAATAACTCTGGCTATGTCATTGATGCGCAGAAGTCAAAAATGACTTAATTTCTTATGAGTTGACTTCTGCGCATCAACTGACATAGCCACTTATTTTGTGCGCATTTTTTAAATCAAATGTTCAATGATGTCTAACTTTTTTGTAGTAAGACGGTTTTCATTTAAGTACTCTTCAATCAGTCGCGCGAGAAAGTTGACGTTTGCTTCATACTTATATTTTTATCTAGGGGTTTGTGCTGAGCACGCAGCTGTCACACTACTGTCATTCTAATTACTGTAAGAACCAAAGAGATTTGAACCTCGCTGCGCTCGGTAGGAACCAATGACTGACCTGCTCAAGAAACCTAGAAATTCGCTACGTTAACATCTAATATCTTTGGAGTTGACGTTGTTTAGTTTTTGTCCCTTATAATGTATCCCACTATATACTTAGTTTATAGTCTTCTAATCATCTAGGGTCATCTTAATTAAAAAGCACTTGTAATGTTTTTATAGACCAAAAACCGCTGCCAACAAGCGTCTCGACTGTTATACTTCCCAAAAAAAAATTACCAAAAATGACATGGAGACGACTTTGGAAAAAAAGTCAAAATTATATCCTTTAGACTCATATTCCGTGGGCACGTCTATAATTTGCCCGAAGTTTGGACTTAAGTAAGGACAGTCGGTGTTTTTAGTGTTTTTTTTTTTGTTTGTTTGTCTGTAATCATTGATTCGGTCGCCGACGGTCTTGTGCACCTTTCCGGTTTTTTTTAAGGTTGATTTTATGCTTTTTTTACGACGAGATGTGTAATTGGCGATTCTGATGCGTTTCGACATGCAATATGTTTTGATAAGTTTGTTTGATAACAAAAATATGAACACCATCTATTTCCTTGAATTGTTAAATTTTAGGTTTTTATTGAAAAATATATGACAATATTTCAGAGTTTACTTTTTCTTCTTTTTAGGGTTCCGTACCTTAAAAGGAAAAAAAACTGAAGTCTTATATGATCACTTTGCTGTGGGTCTGTCTATCTGTCAATATCCTTTTTCTTACGAAGGGGCTAAGGTAGCAAGTTGAAATTAATATCAAATATTATGGTCTATCGACCCTTGAAAGTGATCAACTTTCATAAAATTAAAAATGACGCCACGCTCAATATACCTAGAGCCTACTTTATTTTATTTAATCATCATCATATCAGCCGAAAGACGTCCACTACTGGACATAGGCTCCCCTAAAGATCTCCATGACGACCGGTCCTGCGCTGCTCGCATCCAGCGGCTTCCCGCGACCTTGACCAGATCGTCGGTCCACCTTGTGGGGGCCTGCCAACGCTTCGTCTTCCGGTACGTGGTCGCCACTCTAGAACCCTCACGCCCCATCGACCATCGGTTCTTCTTGCGATGTGCCCTGCCCACTGCCACTTTATTTAATAGTATTCTAATAACAAAAACAAACTTATATCTAATTTCCAAATGTCGCTAAACAGTGTTAAGTATGTTTATACGGGTAGCGACAGGCTTCAAAATATTTTCGAAAAGATATATTATTTGTTTCTTTCATAATTTCTGTCTGGGCGATAGAAATTTTAATTTAAAAACTATAATTAGGCCTATAACTCAATAGGGAGGGGGAGATACTTTACTGTCTAAGGTTTAGTTAGCCAGTACATCACCATATACATGTACGATATTGTACATAACCACCGTCCCTTTAATAAGGGGACATACACACTGGCACAGGACTTCTGTTCATTAATAATTCTTTCGTAACTTTGAAACACATGTTCCTTTCTTAAAAACCTAATCAAAAATTCTAATGGAAACTGTCACAGCCTGCGCTACGAACGGCCAGACTGATTTATTATACACCTCATCATCATTCATATCGTGTGGGATGACCTGACCAATCACACAAACCCTAGTATCAGAGTGTTTAGCCGCCCAAGTCCTTTGATGTAGCTCATTAGGGCGCGGACACAAGCGCGACGATTTCGTCGCGGTGTTATCGCGGCGATAAAAATTCATACAAATAATACGATCGCCACGATATCACCGCTCCGATAATCGCTAGTGCGCACGCGCTTTTAACGAGTACTTTTGTTAATCGCTCCAATATCTTGGCACCGCTCTATTCTTCTGTCAGATTCTTCTGTGTATCTGGTGAGTATGGGCAGCAGTATCTTTCTGTGCCATCTTCGCTACATACTGCGGTCAACAACAACAGCGGTCGCCAGCCGCAACGCTCACAAGCGTGGTGACTATGGTAAATCCCCAACAAGCTACCACGTGTTTTTGCTGGCGTCCTGGAGGGAGCTCCTTGTCCTGTAGTGGACGTTTCATGAGATGTTATGGTGAGTCCTAATTTTGAAGGTGGTAGGGCTTTTATGCAAAGCCTGTCTGGGGAAGTAACATAAAAAAATATTTGTTTCTCAAAATTTATAAAGAAACATATTCTTTTATGTACAGTAAAAATAATTCATTTATGTACAGTGGCACAACTAGCCCGACCGTAAATATAAGCCAATACAAGAACATTGTCAAGTAAAGGACAAAAGCTGCTTGAAAATGCATATTTAACAGATAATTAGTAACTGCTACTCAATAACAGCTAATGGAGCTATTATTACAAATAACTATGTGTTAAGTTACTAATAAAACTTAATAACGTTAACGTAATCATGTAACTAGCCTGTTTCCTTCAGCAAGTTTGTGTCCGTGGTTTCACCCGCATCAAAATAAAAAATACAAAATTTTCTTTATTCATTGTAGAATATTTAAAACCTCTTAAAGACGTCAGTTACATTTTAGTCCGGTCCCTTGTAGTCTTATATCGCCAAATTCACCAAATTTCACAAACAAAATTCCAGGTACTAGTTAGGTACATAGCTCTCAATTTTTGATAGGAGCAAATTCTTGAATTTTCTATGCAATTTATTTGAAATTCAAGAATTTTCTACTATCAAAAATTGAGAGCTATTTACCTAACTAGTCCCTGGAAAAAAATTGGTGAAATTGTAAGGCGCGTCTACGTGAAACAGCTAACTGACCGCACTATTACGTCGCTTTTCCACAAAACAGAGTGGCGCCAAGTGGAAAAAAAGAAGCGACAATAAAAAACCCACGCGTTCTTCTAAATATGTTTGATATACAGGGTTGATACAATAAACATCCACCTCCACCGCGCATAACAACGCAAGACAGAATTTTACGCTAAAAACGCGTTGCCCACCCTGAGAACTAAGATGTTATTTCACTGGATCCCTCACCTTTCTAACCGAAATACAGCAGTAAGGGTGCTTTACGACAGAAATAGTCCAAATTTGTACAAGGGGGTGGTACAGTCAACGACAGTTCAAGCTTGCCACTCGTAGCGCGACTCTAGTCCTTACGTATATTGAAATAAGAAAGGTACAAAGTCCAATGTGTCAAGCTTGATGTGCTCTTAACTGTACTTCTTTAAACGGATTTTGCCAGTTTGGATGCGTCTCATCATAAAATCCCATGAAAACGTCCACTACAGGACAGGGAACTCCCTCCAAAATTCTAGCTTTTGCTGGAAAAATGTGGCGGGGAAGTACCATAGTCACCTCGCTTGTTAGCGTTACGGCTCGCACCATGGACCGCGGTTGTAGGTGACCGCAGTAAGTAAGGTTTTAGATATAAAGGAGGATGCTGCTACCCATCCTCCAGTTAACCCTTAGTCGCCTCTTACGACACCCACGGGTATGTATGGGTTGGCACTATTCTTTGCCGGCACCACACGGGACATGCGTCTATTTGTATTCAATTAAACCGATTCGTTGTTTCTTTACGGCAAAAACGATAAACAGTAAGAAACACTTTCTCACTTCACAATAAACTATTAATCATGAAATCAATTACACTGGATATTAAGAATCAGTAATGCACAAAAATTTGTGTTCATTGTAGAGCGGCCCGCGCCACGCGTCGCCAATCAGAGCTTCGACAAGGAATTCTAAATTTGAACAGGCCAATTGAAATTCGTAATTGTCGGTCGTTGCTATAATGAGCCCAATAATTAACTATAGGAACCTACTGTATTAGAATAATTGCTAGTTATTTCGTTACAAAGAGGATTGTTGCTGCATAGATAAGATTTATTTGTTACTTTAATGCTAATTTAGTATTTATTGCTTACTTGTTAATTTTATGTTCGTGTATTTACTTAAATACTGTACAGGTAGAACTTCAAAGTAAACACTGGCAAGTAATTCCCGCTCTTAGTGTAGCGTAGCTAACCTAACCTAACCTAACCAGGCTGAGGACATTTTTGACTGACGGTGTCTCTGGGATTTGACTGCCAAACGCTCTAACTACTAGACTACGGTTGTTAATTGAATAGCAGTAGTATAATGACTGTTATAAAAGGTGTAAGGGACTGAAAGGGCGTGATTGAACAACTTTTGGTGAATAAAACTTTCAGAAAATGAAAATTACCTATACCTCTCCATTCAATGCATTGTATGCAATTTCAGGTCATTTTTCCATTTCCTGAAAATATTATTCACTGAAAGTTGTTCAGTTACGTTGACTGATCTTGCTCTTTCAGTTTTCGGAAACAAGTCCCTTACACCTTATACTATACAGGGTGTTAATTTGATTGCGTGCCATAGCTTAGGGGGTGGTTCAATAACGATAAAGAAACTCAAAAAAAATATAAAAAAATCAAAATTAACTCCATTGAAACTAAACTGACGCGGAGGGCAATGACCTTGAGCGCCGCGCTAACGAAAGTGCGCGAAAGAGTTTCAGTTATGTATGTGCCTACCTTATCCACTGATACTGTATTATTTAATCTGTGATTCTGCGTACCACTGATGCTCTGTCCGGGTCATTGCCCTCCGCGTTCGTTAAGTTTCAATGGAGTTTTAGTTTTTTTTTTTAAGTAGGATTTTTTTTTATTTTTTTTTTGTGTTCCTTAATCGTTACTCAAACACCCCCTAAGCTGTGGCACGCAATCAAATTAACACCCTGTATACCCAACCTACTTTTTCTTTAGCTATTCCACAGTAACCTTAAAGATACGTAGAATTGCTATAAAATGCAAAAAAGCTCGATCGAAACTTTCCCCTTGTCATTTACATACATAAGTACTAACTACTATCTACACAACGTCTGTACTAATTCCTACATAATATATTTAGACCCTAGTAAACTTCATAGACAGCACAGAAACGTAAGTAATAATAAGTAGATATGTCATAGTTTGTGATTATGGTGTAGTGCAAGTACATGTATTTCCTTTTCCAAACGATACCAATAATCGGCGAGGTTTACTAGGTCAGAAATAAAATAAAATTCTGTTTGCATCTAAGAAAGAATCGTTTAAAATTTATGAAAAGCGAATTATCTATAATTTAGTATGTACCTTTAATTTTTTTTATAATTAATTTAGTGTTTAAAAGTACTAAACGATGTCAAAAAACAATGACGTAATCCTTCATACAAATCTATGGAACATTGTGTTTTGACTTTCATTAAAGAGTAGCTCATTTGACTATAGATCGTCCATCTTAAGAATGCAGTGAGCCATCGCTTTACGCCACTAGTAGCCAAGCTCCGTAACCAACCAGTTCGCTTAAAATGGCTAACTGATGGAAAACCTTCGAAAGAACCGGGTTTTTTCTTTGTGTGTTACCAAAATCCGAAAAAGAAAGTATTGTTACGAGCTAGCGGTTCGGTATTGGAGTGAAACGCCAATGTAGGATTACCCGTTTATTTAGGAGTTATTTACAATCCGAGCTTCTTATGTACCCGTCACCGAGTTCGCCCTCTGAGCCTCTTCCACGGTCGTCCCACCTTGCACTCTACCCTCAGGGATCTCGTTTACGTAGTTTCCCTCCGAGCACTCCTCGCTCTAGGACCTCTTCAACGGAGTCTTCCCTCCTAGCACTCCTCCCTCTGGGACCTCTTCTTCGGAGTCTTCCCTCCGAGTTCCTCTTGCTTCCGGGACCTCTTCTATGCGCGACTTCCCTCCAAGCACTCTTCCCTCCGGGACCTCTTCTATGCGCGACTTTCCTCCAAGCACTCTTCCCTCCGGGACCTCTTCTATGCGAGACTTCCCTCCGAGCACTCTTTCCTCTGGGACCTCTTCCTCCGGCACCTCTTCCACAGAGTCTTCCCTCTGTACCCTCTTGAGTTACCTCTGAGGTTTCCTCTTCCTTAGGACTTTTCTTCTTTTCCTTGTTCCTCACTTTAGATCGCTATCCACCGAACTACAACAGCTGACAACACGACGGCACGTTCGTAACAGTATTTTGCATTTTAACTCCATTGTGAATACACCTTTACTCTGCATTTGCATTAATGACTTATTGCGTTCTTTACGCGGACGAACTATAGGTTTTACACTCGCGGAATTTTCATACGGTACACTATCTGCAATCTAAAACAGAAATAGCCTACGTGACCTACACAGATACCAAGCTCAACTGGAATTAAGCAAAATCGCGTATACTGTAAGAACCACCCCAATTGGCAAAAACGAAGTGACAGAAGACGTTAAGGTTGACCAATGCCACCCAATGTGCCAATGACGCGATGAACTCGACGCCTTTTAGCAAAAGCAAACATGGATAGAGGGACCAGTGGAGAGAAAAGAAGAGTGATTTTGCCCAGCAGAGGGCTAAATAAGGTAATATAAAGCTGTAGGCTAGCTAAGAATAGTACACTCAGGAGCACATCAGCTTGACCAGTCGTTGAATATTATTACCGCATCTCTTCCAACGCAGATGTCTCATCGTGGGTCCAACTCGTCAAGCATGAAGTACTTTGAAAATATCTATGAAAGAAGGTTTTAAAAAAAAGGTGAAGATGCCCATCCATTGCCACCCAACGGTACAAGTGTCTAAAAGTTTCGTTTCGTAGTATGTACTAGCAACATTTATTTTATCTCACGGGTAAGAAAATTGGTCCAATATATTTTTTTTGGTTGGACCGAGAATATAAAAACGTGGTACTTACTACTAGTAAGACGACGCAGTAGTACCACGGGCTAGCAGTAATATAAAAACTTTCTGAATAAAGGCCAGGTTAAAAGTACCCTAAACCGACGAGCATGTATGAAAGGATTGATGAAGGTTCAGGAAGCAAGGGAAGTATGTCAAGATCGTAGCAGGTGGAGAACTGTCGTCTCTGCCTACCCCGACGGGAACAAGGCGTGATGTTATGTATGTATGTATGTATGTTATATTACTGGCCTCATCTATCAAATATTTCTGTTTCTGTTGTAGTAGTAAAAGCTTCAAGTATTCAAAAAGGTCCCATAATGATCGTATAATGACCGTTTCGCGCTAAAAAGTACGTCTTGCGAATAACATATGATTCGAGTTCTCTAACTAACTTATGAGTTGGATGAAAATCAATGGTTTATCGATCATCACACCTTTTTTCGTCAAAGTGTAAAATATTGTAAAAAAATTGTGCCTCTTGCTTTTTAATGATCCATGCCGAGTGCCGACCGACTACACGCAGGTTATACTGACAAATAAGTAGATACTGATTTTCTACAAGAATTTGTACAGCGATACCGTGAAAAACAACATTTTCAGTTCAGCACTAATGAAATGACCCTAGGGCCTGGGGACTCTCAAAGACTTCAGCGTTCCTGTAGCGCATCAGGGATGTTCGCGGAGGCGCGAGTAGACTGCTTCTACTCTACAATGCGAAAGAGATGTGCGTTCCTGGTGCGCAGGGTTCGGGGCAGCACCAACACCATCTTGAAAATGATAGCGGACAGATTAGACTGCGTGTATGTGTTGTTGCAACATTTCGAGCGGAATGTTGCGACAATGATTAACAATACCAACCTGTAATTTTAATTCTTAGTTTGTAGACATAATTGTAATTTAATTTAATTTGTAATTTTTTCTCTATAATGGATCCTGGTCATCTGAATAAATAATTTTATTATTGTTATTATAGAAGAAGAGTTAGATCTCACGCGATTCGCTGACGTGTGCAGATGAGCTTATTAGAGAGATACAGAGAGGTAAGAGAGTAGGATGATGGAATGGATGCGGCATTCCCAACTAATGACGTTGGAGAAAACTTCGGACACTCGCGAAATCACAACCTATCAATTATGCCATCGCATTAATTCTGGTGTAATGTAACAGTGCTTGGTCTGTTTCAGTAAGAAAGGTAAGAGAGGCAGTGAAACGGCCATGTTGCCAATTTTAATTAATTATTGTATGATTTCTCTCTGTTTATTTCCTTCCTTTATTTTAATTTCAATTTGTAGTTTTAAGCACACTATGTAATGCTTCTTAGTTTTTGTTATTATATACTTTTGTCTCTCTCTTATTGACTCTGGGTGGGCTTAAAACCAGCCACTAGCTGTGCCCATACCTTTTCCTCAAAATATTTAGAATTTTTGTAATGCTATTATGTAATCAGTTTATGCGATTTATGAGTTGAGAAATAAATATTTTTGTATTTTGTATTTGAAACTACTTATAGATCTGAGTGTGGACAACGCGCTTTGCTGTATCATTCATTATGTTAGTTTCGAAGTACACCGCAAGACAAGAATATATAGTATTATGCTAATGGCGCAAGTAAGGCAGTAGTTGCTGTTAGTGAGGGACACCACGCACCGTAAGGTGGCTCACTCTTTTTGTTTGTCTGAAGAACGCTGGGGAGGAAAGGCATCGATAATGGTGGGGCAGGAGGAGTGTCGATTCTATATATGTTTGTAATAAAGGTCAATTAGTAAATTTTAATTAATGTCAATTTTATTAGTACAATATAGTTTAATGTTGTACAATATTGTGAAAAATCTACCATGGAAACATACCATATCCACAGTTAATCTCCTCCAAGAAGTTAGTTGCTCTGCACAGATTAGTGAATGATTAAGAGACAACCCAATGATCACCCCTTAACAAAACGCATACAAAATGTTGTGACTGCGCCCTCCCGCAGCGGCGCGGCGCGGCGTGTGCGCACACAAAGAGAATGATCTACACTTTGTGATTGGAGAGGGGTGACGCTGGGCTAATGTTGATTTTATTGTAATAGGATTGGTGCTAATGAATTTAAAAGAGGTGATATGCGTAAAGAGGGTCACAGAAAGTAGCTGCGCCCTGTGGTTTTGCCTATCTTTTGATAACACTTTAGTAATGTTAAACAGGGCTTTACAGTTTACTTTATTGTGTATATTATTTAACAAATTTTTTCATGGCTTTATCTAGAGGTAAAACGTACCTGACAACTTTTACTCGTATCCACGACTTTTGCTGACAAGTAACTTTTTATGAAAAGTCCAACCTTTATCGTGAATGCTACATTAACCTGAACTTAAGTACTTCTTCGCGGCTTTCTACTACTCATGTGTAGTATTCATACTTTCAAGTCTAATTTTTCAATGATTGAGGTATTAGAAAATGTTACTTTTCCACCTCAGAAGGCACTATGTTGCGCAATAGACCCTCACTTCAACGATTGTCCCAAATTCTAACCGCCCCGCACGCCGCCTTATCGCTAATTCGGGCCATGCGCCCCGCGCCGGGCAGATTATTCCGCCTCGATTGGTGGGAAACGTATTGTCCAGTGGGAATCAACTCTGTACACTTCGTTACTCTGCGCACTTGATTATTTTCTGTTTTAAGTTGTAGGTTATGAAACAAACGGAAATGAAACGTGGAAAATTTAAATTAATTTAAAAATTGCTTTAAGGCCTGGATCCAGAGCGGATAGCTCCGTATTAAACCTATTGAACGGGCTGTTCGGCTTTATACATTTTACGGTCCGTAGTGGACATTCGCGTCGCCCTGATCTAGGCCAAATCAAATTTACATTGGGAAATTAACTTTACGAGACGTTCATTAATTACATAATTAATGACTCTATATTTGAAGAATAATAATATCATACTTCTTCGAAAAAAAATCCTTCAATTTATTTCTTTGTGTAATTTTTTTTTTCTTAAAATACTTATTGAAGAATCGTGGGAAAAACCTAATCAAACGTTCCAATCCAGTTTGAACCGGAAATTGACACGTCACTATTCAGTTCATTAGGGCTGGAAAAAACTACTATTAATTAAATCTAGGTCTTGAATGGAACGTTACTGAGGGCCTAGCTTTCCGAGATGTTTTTGCGCGGTACATCTAAGAGTTTTGCGGCGGCAAGGAGCTTTGATGTCATAGATTAGATAGGAGAAGAAGGAACTTTGGGATTTAAACAAAATATGTTTTTACATGTTTTTTTTAATTAAGTAAATGATAAGCTGCATTGGTAAAGAAGGAGGAAGATCGAGCAGACACAAATATTATTTTAAATAAATGTGATTTTTTAAGAAAATGCTTAGAGCCAACGTAAATTTAGTCGCGTAGAGTGTCTACTAAGTCCAATTTAAGTACCTACTTAACAAAATATATAAAATCTAGTAAAATTATTTACAAAAATACAAATGCAGAAGGTAAGATTTTAATTGGAAAGTATTTATTTTTATCAACAGAAGCACTTTTATCCACTTTCTCCCCGTAGGCACGAAAAATTTATTAAGTATTTATAAAGAGCCACTTTTTCCTTGTTTTTTTTACAATTGCGACAGGACCGCCTACATTTTTTTGTGTTTAATTAAAGAAACAGAATATCAAGTATAAATATCTCATATATATCTATTACCATAATTTTCTGTAAAACTACTCATACTTACAGCTTCACTTACAGTCATTATTTGTTGTTGTAATCTTTCGGGTAGGTAAGTTTTTATCACAATGCAGTATCGAGTTATAGAGATTTCCAGATAACAAGTAAAAATATGACGAAAGTTCCCTTACCTCAAAAGACTGTCCAGTCTGTCCCTGCTAGTCTTTATCCATCACTTTCCAGATATGCGAAGCTTCGCAATGTCCGTGCAGGTTTTTATCCTCCATCCCTCTCCTACACTATCTCCATCTCTCTCTCACCAAACAGGCCGCTTCCCAAGCTTTTTGTTTCAATACTGAGTTCGCTAAGGTTTTTCACGAGAAGTTGAAGTTCAAAATAACTTATCGTAATGTCGTTTTATTGATTACTTATTGTTATTATTTGTCGGAACCATGAAGATTGTTTAAAAAAGTAGTTAATGTAGTTAAAAACTTTATAGTTAATTTGTGAAGGTTGGTTCTATAATTAATGAGTATAGTTAATTGGGTTTAATGGCGTTAAAAGATTTGCGCCTGTCAGAAAGACCGCCAATTTTTTGTGGTCCAAAATTCTCCAGCTATCATTGAAAATTCCTGGAATTTTCTTTAAAATATGGCATTCATGGCATCTAGGTCATGCTCAGCTGCAAACTTTAAATGAATGGCGATTAAGAGAATAGCTACACCGAACTTCACAAGAGTCAGGTATTTTATAGGCAATCATTTTTCCTTTAAGAAAAAAATTATCTCAAAAGCTGTTGTCCGTGACTCCGTCCGCGTGTTTTTATACTAAGTTTTATCAAAATCAGTTCATCGGATTAGTCGTTAAAGTGTAACAGACAGATAAACAGAGCAATTTCCTAAGTAAATAAAGAGAAGTTGAAACCTCTTGTCAGGAGCACATCAAGTTCAAAAACGGTACTAAGTCCAATGTTTCAAGCTTGACGTGCTCTTAACTGTACTAACAAAGCTATACGGGCTCATGGTTTTACTTGCCGATACCCTATCAGAAGCTTACATAAATTACATTATATCTTATCTTAAATAGCCCCTCAAGAACACCGAAGTCGAAGACCTCCTGGCTGACTCCAACATCATAGGCGAATTTAAGGCGCACAGACTGCGCTGGCTTGGCCACCTTATTAGGATGGATGACGATCGTGGTGTCAAAAGAGCCTATCTAGGATGTCCAACAGGCAAAAGACCAGTTGGGCGCCCCCGGTATCGCTGGCAAGATGCAGTGGAAGCAGACCTACGCGAGCTCCAGCTAGCAACTGGCAAGAGACCGCACGAGACCGGGAGAAGTGGCGACATCTCGTATTGGAGGCCAAGACTCACTTTGGGTCGCTGAGCCAGCGTAGTAAGTAAGTAAGTAAGGGTTTAGATTGGGGATGAAAGAAAAAATTACCAGAGCTCACGAAAGACACTGGGGTTTTTACAATTAGGAATATTTACAAGTAGGGTTTAGATTGGGCGCCCCCGGTATCGCTGGCAAGATGCGGTGGAAGCAGACCTACGCGAGCTCCAAGCTAGCGACTGGCAAGAGACCGCACGAGACCGGGAGAAGTGGCGACATCTCGTATTGGAGGCCAAGACTCACTTTGGGTCGCTGAGCCAGCGTAGTAAGTAAGTAAGTATGTAAGTAAGTTAAATAGCCCCTTACTGTTCCACTGCTGGGCAAAAGCCTCCCTCCGTTCTCCCCAAGACGTCCCTAACCTGTGCTTCCTTCGGCCAAGTTGTTAGAAAGGCGTCTAGCTCCATGTTCGGCTGGGTCTACCGCGTCGGCTTCTATTCGTTGGTGGCATCCACTGTGTGGTGGTTTTTGCGGCCAGCCCAATCCCATTCTAATAAGATTTTTTTATTTCCACGAGTGGCCAAACGAGCAGGTGGGCCACCTGATGGTAAATGGTCACCAGCGCCGATAACACCCACTCTCTTAGTAGTGGCATAGTTTGACGCCCATGTGACAGCATAGTGTGTTGCCTACCCTGAGAACTAAGATGGTAAGTCTCATGTGCCAGTAATTTCAATAATTTCACTGGCTCCCTCACCGTAAGAAACGAAACTCAGCAGCACAAACACTGCTCCTTTACGGCAGAAAAGGCGAGGGGTTGGTACTTCCCCAGACGGACTTTGCACAAACACCCACAAACTACCAACAAAGTTTTTATACAGAGACACTGCCATCCTATCTCTGCAATCCAAATTATGAGGCAACAAAACTCAGAATGCCTCACCTTCATAAGATCGAGTGAAAGTTTAAAGGCTGGGAATTTCCCAAATATCTTTCTCCAAATTGAGTCCCTTCGTTGGTATGACGTCTCAGGCTAGTTTTGAATGACGTCACGGTCGCTGGGCCCTTTGAAGTTCGCCGCTGATTACGCCATTGTGGTGCGGTCGCCTGGAATGATCATGTTTTGGATTGGGTGCTTGCTTTGATAAGGGAATTGGTATTTTTTTAAGAAATATTTTTTCGTTTTTCGTGCCAATTTTTTTTTATGTACAAACGTGAACAAACGAGAAGGTGGGCCACCTGATGGTAAGTGGCCAACATAGGTAACGCCTGCTGTCTTTTTAGTGGCATAATTATTATGTCACTAACAAGTCAGCAAAATGCGCCGCCCACTCTGAGAACTAAGATAAGTAATTTCACTGGCTCCCTTCGGCTCCTTACCCTTTAAACCGAAAACAGCACTGCAGTGCAAACACTGCTGCTCTACGGCAGAATCAGGCAAGGGGATGGGACTTCCCCAGACAGACCTAACATAAAAACCTTACCATCTTTAAAATTGTAACTTTCATTATTTTTTTCTGCATTTATTTCTTTTTTGTGCACGTTAGTACATTTTCAGTTTTCGATGCGCGGTTATTAAAAATGTTTTTGCTACGTTTTTCACTACGTTACTCGGACCATAAGACTAAACAACTTTCCCTAAGAAACATAGGTCGAAATACGAAAATAATTACCATTCTATATTTTATGCATCTGCGCATTTTGTATGGAAAGTAATTAATTCTTCTCTAATGTTCCTTCCTCAGGGAAAGTTTTTCAGTTCAAAACCAAAGAAATGCAAATGATTCGGAAGCAACCTATATAAACAAATTATAAAAATAAATACTTACTACCTATAGATAATTCATACTTATGAGCCAAACCGTAGCAACGAGGAATCTCTCGGTACAAATAAAGACCCAGAAAATACAGGGTGTATCGAAAACTGAACGAGCGTGCTCAGTGAACGAAACTGAACAACTTTCCCAAAGAAACATTTTTCGAAATGAAAAAAAAAATTACCTTTTCATAAAAACTTCAATTTAGGTCAAAATTTTCTTTCGTTTTGCAAAAATATTTCCTTGGGAAAGTTGTTCAGTTTCGTTGACTGAGAACAACCTTTCAGTTTTCGGTACACCACCGTCCCTTACACCTTTATAGATGTGATTGAAAAGACCGATTACAATTGAGATTAAAACTGACGATTATATACAAATTTTAATAGGAAACATGGACAAAATACCCACTACTCGTACTATAACAATGCGTTTGAATCAGATTCAGATTCAGATAATTTTATTCAATGTAGATTCTTTACAGAATACTTATTGAATGTTATGTTATAAGTATAACTGTAAAGATATTATGTTACTGTATTATTACAACTAGCGCCATCTATGGACGAGTAGCGGAACTACTATATTATTAACAAAATGTAGTCGTTATTTCGTATCAATCATGGACGGTATGAATGTAGTATTAATTTTGATGGTTTTCTCGGGGAAATTATGGTGAAATATCGATCGTAAAGTCTGTGGGAGCGACCTAATAGATAACTTTAAAATCTAGTTTTCCTTACTTTTACTATGCATAGAAACAATTAAATTACTCTGTCGTATCGTTAGATATATAAAAGAAATTTTTGTCATTTTTCATGCAAACTTTTTTTTTATACTTTTAACTACGATTCTCTGATAATGTTGCAAACAAGGTTATTGTTTTGTACCTGACATCCGTTTTTCCACTTATTAGTGAACTCAAAAGCAACAAATTTTGTTCTACGACTTTGCTAAGAACGCACAATTTTTTTTAAACTTCTCATACAAAATGTGTTGGTCAGTTACGTTACTTTGTATGGGAAATAAAAAGTCGTAGAATAAAAGTTGTTGCTTTTGACCTCTCTAATGAGTGGGCAAAAGGATGTCAGGTACAAATAAAAAACCTTGTATACATTCACTTGTCGCTGCAGCTCACTACAGAAAGGACGTAAAATAATTAACACTTTTGCGACCGATGTCCTTTGGAAAGGACTTAAGGAAGAAACTTCTACCCAATTTTTGTTTCACTGTTTTCCTTTACTAAACCTGTTTAATAATAAACTTAGCGCAACTTTTTTACCTGCCATATTGCAAAACCCCAGCACGTAGGTACATAACTAATAAGCAAGTCACACACCCTCGCAATCATAAATTATAATTTTCCACCCCAAATGAAAAAAGAGGTGTGGTGTCAAGCCGCCATGTTGTGACATCACATCGCTAAGTAGTATCTATCTATCTTTAGATAGAATAACAAAATACATGATAGATAAAACAATGTAAAAATAATTAAAAGGAACTGACACGACAAAAAACATATATCATTCTTCTATTAAATAAGCTAACGAGCTCTAGTAATTTGGACGGGATTGAGACAGGGTGCCAATTCTTGAATATCAACGTATGATAAAATTATCACTTTTACTTGATCTACATTCCACCACCCAATACATCTCGTTTTCATCTTATTATACAGACGAGTGTTTCTATTTTATTACAAAATATATGCACACTATAAGTGTAGCAACCACACCTGCGGAAATTCCATGTCGGAACGAGTCACTACGGATCTTTTCGTAGCGGAAAGTCTGGCGGCGGAAATTCCGCAACGTATTGTCACGTGTGACATTTTGTTATGCGGTAGTGTTGTGAGCAAATTGTGAATAAAATCGAAGAAATGGAGTTTGAAAAATTATGACAAAATTGTTGTATGATAAACTATTTAAATACATTTTTCGATTTTATACTAAATTTTTTCCGATGCGGAAATTCTGCTCTAGTATTTCATAATTGATGGAAAGATTCGTCACAGATCGTTCACTAAACCATGTCATGTTAGTTCGCGGAACGTTGGAAATTGAAGTGCTCAAGGGAAGTGCTCTTCTTCGACATACGACCTCGTTACATACATACATTGTCATGTATAATGTCAGCCCGTGCACAGCAAGTCATCAAGGATTTTTGTATAAATATATAAGGCGTTATGTATGTATGTATATGTATGAACTAAATAACAATGGAGGGAAGCGGATGCGGAGGTGTGCCTACACAGATAATTTAGTCTTGTGTGGTTATACCCTTGTTACTAGGACCCAGTATACTTATCTTACAAGATGAAGAGACACAGCGTTCCTGTCGGAGATTTTAACATATTTTTTGTGTTTCCGAAGTTATCGTGTGTATCATCTAATCACGGTAGCGGAGCAGGCGCTGCTGTTCTCAGAAAGGCAACTGTAATTACACCGCTGGGATGCTTAGGCCTGGGGCGGTGTGGTTTGCCATTGGGCGGGCATGTCGAAAAGTCGGAATTGAAGTTACACAGGACAGTGGGGTTTCGGTTTGATAAGTAAGTTTAACCTCCGAGCAACTTCAGAGATTGTCACTAGTTATTTCTATTGATGACCTTATGTTTTGTTAAAAAAGTAAACGTAGATGTTTGCTACTGTCGGTCAAGTTATTAGTTTTAAGTGAAAAATATTTATATGTATAGTGTTAAAAAAAAACAAGAAAGAAAGGAAGTAACTGATTAGCTTGTAAAAAAGAAGTGAGGCTTGATATTTTTGTTCTAAACCTACGTGACTCCAAATAAAACTACCTTAGTTACGGAAAAGACTATACAATTTACTGGTTACGAGTTTGCTGAGTTTCGACGTACATTGGTTAGTCGTTAAAACATTTATCACATGCACGGCTAAACAAACCGACATAGTACACACCGCAGCACGTCGGTGGAAACACTATGACCTTGAGCGGGTCTCTGGTTTCGGGTATTTGTAGCGTCGCGCTGGTTCACCTTATACTGGATTTGTTTATACGTGCTTGCTGCCTTGCTTACCTGAAATCCTGCCTGAAATTGCGTACCTGAAATCCTGCCAAAAATATCCATGAATTCTGGACAGGGTTTATAGTTAATTACGCTCTGTCAGACGCTCTCTTCTCTTCTGGCACCCGCACGTACAAGTTGTAATCCGAATATTTATTAATTATTCTTGTGTAAACCAGGGGTAATTTCACATTGGATATTATATTTTCTGTCCCTTTCAGTGACACTTTCGGCGAAATCTGTAACGCAGGTAGAGTATTTCTTTGTCTGAGGTTGCCAATGGTGGAGTATCGATACTCTTCAAAAGAACCCAAAATGTTCCGAAACCAATGGAACACACCCCTGAACACGAAACCCGCGTTGCGTGGACGGCATGTTTTCGGAAAGCCTGGAGTTAAGTATAGTTTGATGTAAATATTTCTGTTTAGTACATTTTGGTTGTTTTAGCACCGGCGGCTTTGGGTTGTAGTGACTCAGATATTGAGACGAGATCTAACTGTTAGGTTAATGGGCACCTATTGATAAATCAGTTAGGGAGTCTGAGGTATCTGCTAGTTTTTAACGATATGCGCATACTGTAAAAATAATCGAGTATCACGGAATATCTTGTGCGTCCGTAAAACTGATACGAAATTAAACTGATAGAAATAATATAGTTGCAAAGTGCTACTTTAAAATATATTCTCTACATCATCTGTTGCTGGCACTTTTTCAGAACATAGATGGTTTAATGTTACTTTACATCAATCATCATCAAAGGATTCTCTTTTCAGCTCATTCAGTGTTTGATATAAGATCGGTACAAAGTAATGACGTGCTCTTGAATATACTAGTTAAGTATTGATAGTCAGCACCAGACGTTAATATGATTAAAATTAAATATTATCTATGAAAGAATTGATTCCTTCAATGAATTTAAACGTAAATTAGCACAGCACATTTTGGAAGGGTAGTTTAATCAATATAACTAATTGTGAACTTTATGTCGATACTCAACGATTGTTATTATTTAGTGTTAATCTTTTTCTTATGTAAGTGATATTGATTCTTTAATGAATTTAAACGCAAATTAAGACAACATATTTTGGTAGGGAAGTTTATACAATATACGTAACTGTAATGTTTATTTCGTAAGTGAACGAACGTTATTATTATTTAAATTGATTGTAATTTAGTTGACATGTTTTTTATTTCATAATAAACTTTTGCTTAGTGAACTATTGTTATTATTTAGTATAAGTCTTATTTGGTAGTAAAAGAGACTAAAGTTCCTTTAAACCTAACTAAATAAAACCTCATAATGTTTGACCATGGCGTGAAGTTCCAGCTGCCTTTACGGCCCTTGTTCAAGGTAAATTATTCAAAATTTCTAAATGGCCAATTTCATTTTACGGTCAAAATATTTTGGCTACTGTTTGTAAGCCGTTTATGTCATAAAAGTGTTAGAACTTAAAAAACTAAATGGCTGTATTTTTCACCCAACTCCCAAACTTATGGCATGTAAAATATCTGTATATTTACTAGTTCAGATACGTGTATATTAAAGTAATTCATAACATCCTATGAAAAGTCCACTGCAGGACCTCCCTGGAGCTCCCTCCAGAACTCCAGCAAAAACATTTGGTACTTTGGAGGGGATTTACCATATTCGCCACACTTGTATGTACTTGTAAGCGTTACGGCTAGCGAACGCTGTTGTTGGTGACTGCAGTATATAAGATGGTACGATAAACAGAAAGATGATGCTGCCCATCCTTCACTTCATAAGACACCCACTGGTAGAGATGGGTCGGTACTATTCTTTGACGGCATCACACAGATCGTGATAAAGTAATTCATCATCATCATATCAGACGATAGACGTCCACTGCTGGACATAGGCCTCCCCAGTAAAGTTATTAAATGGTGTCAAATAAAACTTCCATAGGGTATTCCCAAAGTAAGTTGTTATGGAGGTAGTGCATAGGTACCTACTGCTAACTTAACCTACTTAACTCATATAAGAAAAACGCGGGTAAAGCTGCAAACTCAGTCTAATTGCAATAATTAACTAATATCATTAATCATTTAACAGAGTAAGAAGGTACAAACTTAAAAAACTTCATAATTCACTTTTCAAAAACATATTTTACTGCAAAAAACTCACATAAATTGCCTTGGCAGCAAATAAATTTAAAAATATCTATCGTATCAAGTAATACCTGGTACCTAATCTATTACATTAATAAAATTTCGTGATGTACGTGTGTTCATCAATAAAATGTTACAGAGTACATACGCGCCCTAAGGCGAGTAAAAACAGACGCCTGGTAAAGGAAGCCGCGAAAAAAAAAGAAAAAAGAAAAAGTGTCCTACACACAGGACAAAAGGACTAAAGTTGAAAATTCTAAACAATCACTTACGTCTTTTTGTTCATCGAATGTGTAACGTGATACAAATGATAAGAACCCAATGAAATATATTCAAGGTGTGATCTTACTCGATTTCAACTGTAATTATATCACGTTAAAGTCTACTTTTGAGTGTCATTACAAAAAAATATAGACTTATTTTTCGAAATGAATAATTGATGTATTATGTCTTTGACCGCACGAATCGTTCAGGAATAAAAAGATCGCAAGTAATGTTGTCGAACTTTTAAAAGGACTTTTATCCTTAAGCACACTAAGTTGATACATGATATTTTTTTTAAATACGTATGTTAATTTAATTCATGTAGTGTCATCATTGTACTGATGGAGTTATTTTAAATATTAAAATTGATAGATAGTATGGTATTATTCTTTTGAGTTTGACGACATCTAGATTGAATTAAAATACTGGTGTGCCTGGTTTCATACAAAATGATGAAGTAAATGTACAGTCAGAGCACATGAAGCTTGCACTTTAGCACGTAGAGCGTTTGAAATAGGAACAGCAGAAAGTTCAATGTGTCAAAATCGACCGTTTTAGGGTTCCGATACCAAAATGGAAAAAAAAGGAACCCTTATGGTGTCGGTTTGTCTGTCTGTCTGTCCGTCTGTCTGTCTGTCACACCTGTATATCTCAGTAACCACTAATGCTATCGACTTGAAATTTGGAATAGTTTTAGAATATGGTTGCCCAACTTAAATGCATTAATGTAAAGGGGGCCTAAATAGGGGGGCAAATTTTCAAATTGTGGTTACTAGCTTGGGGGGGTATCATATGAGAGGGCTTGACTTTTACATTCTAAAATATATTTTTGTATTTTTTACGACTCTTTGTTTTGAAGTTATGATGAAAAAGGTAAAAAAAAAATACCGTTCCCCCCCCCCCCCCCCTTATCTCTGAAGTTCGTGAAAGGAAAAATCTGAATTAATTTCAGTCGATAAAAGTTCATGTAAATATTACAGCAAAAATAAAACGATCTTTCTAAGTTACACAGTTTTTTAGATATCTGCAAAAAACCTTTACAAACAAATTTTGTTTTGCGGTCCTAAAGATGGACTTTATCGCTTCCAAAAATACTATGGGTATATCGGAACCCTCGGCGCGCGAGTCCAACTCGCACTTGACCGGTTTTTTATTATTGTGAATGGGCTTAGTCTTGACCTCGATCTAGCCTTGAGGACAAAGGGTCGACGATGGAACCAGCTTGTCCAGAATAAGCCTATTCTGCTTGAATAGATTCGGGCTATATGAACTCGGGAACACAGACGCAGTCAGAGAAGTCCACTCTTCAGCCGTGCGCATTTAGCTTGCTTTTGACTGTACCAAGTACGGTAAGTAAAAAATACTTTGACTTTAAACCGCATTCATTTCGTATTTATGCAGTATCATCTGTACTAGTCTGTTGCCTGTATAAAAAGAGCAAGAGATGATACTGCATAAATAAAAGGAAATTTTTCTTTTAAGCTAAAGTCACACAATTGACGTTTTTAACAAATGAAACATACAAATCTAATTCGTTTACAAACTAAACCATAATCTGACACAAAAACTAGGTAAAAACCTGTGTGATGAGTGTCAGCGGTTTTCTACATCGTTGATTATTTTTACTTCTTCGTTTTGTATGCAATTTTGTACCTAATTGTATTAATTAAATAGCACAGAATAGAAAATGTCTAGTTCCTAGTTTTAGTTTATTTTTATTTTTTTTCTAGTCGAATAGGTACCAGCTGAAAACCAGCGCCCTGACTACTTAGTGGTCAGAGCATAAGCTGAGCTGGCTGCCTTTTTAGTAGACATAGATAGTCCCGCGTGGTGCCGGCAAAGAATAGTACCAACCCATACATACCCGTGGGTGTCGTAAGAGGCGACTAAGGCTTAACTGGAGGATGGGCAGCAGCATGCTCCTTTGTATCTTACATCTTACTTACTGCGGTCACCTACAACCGCGGTCCATAGTGCCAGCCGTAACGCTAACAAGCGAGGTGACTATGGTACTTCCCCTCCACATTTTTCCAGCAAAAGCTAGAATTCTGGAGGGAGCTCCCTGTCCTGTAGTGGACGTTCATGGGATGTTATGATGATGATTATGATGAGATAGTTACACATAATAGTTTTAAGTTTAGTTGAAGTTAAATTGTTTACTAAATAAAACTTTTTATATTCTATTCTCAAAACAATGACCGAATGTTCTTGTGACTATCCGGCAGTTGCAGGGAACCTCTCCAAAGCCAAAGCTCCGTCAAATCAATTGCCGTCATTTTCCGTTTTGATGACAAAGAAATAATAGCAGCAGACTCAAAAAAGCTTCCAGAGATAATAAAAGCTTACATCGCAAGGACGCCCCGTGCAATATAGGGTGACTTTTAATTAGTTCTTGATAGCAAAAGATTTTATTTTATGCATGTACTGAACAACTTTTCCCAAGGAACATAGGTCGAAATACGGTCGGAATACAAATTTGACCACCCATACAAAATGCGCTATCAGCTGATGCAGTTTCTATGGGAGGTAAAAAATTTATTGTCGTAAAGTTATTCCCTTCAATGGACAGATTCACACCCTTTATTATTATCGCACCTTTGTAGAGTTCAAATATAAAATATATATCGTTAACAATATTCAGGCTGCACCTAGTCTACTGAAATTGTTTCATGTAGATCATATCAGTTACAGCTAGATCAAAAGGAAACGTAAGTACATTTATTTATTTAAATGAGCTACATACCTTCATACCTCAAAAAGATACCCGAAGCAAATTGAATCTTCCAGCATAGAGCGCTGATATTAAGATATATCTCGACTTTTATACAATAAAATAGAGTATTTATCTAACTATTGAATAGATGAATAGTCAAGACAAATTTCTGTACCTATGCTATTTATTCTTCAGTACCGGATATTTTTAGAATACGTTTTTAAATTTTATAAATCCAAAACGAAAACCTCAATTTTGCCCTAAATCTTTCTTTCGACCATCAAAAACACATTCGGTCAAAACGGTCTAACTGAAAAATGTACAAAAAAGGCTTGACGATAATCGCTCGCGGATAAATTCATAATTGTGGGTTACAACGTACATTTATCGAATTAATCTATCGCTTGTAATACTCTCACGGCTTCTGAGAGAAGATTTTTTTGTACTCTTTTAATATTTTGGTAGGTAGATATAATATTTTGTTGACGTTACCGCCCTAGGATTATAGGTTCTTAGAAAAGCAATGCCGTCAAAAGAAGCCGTACTAAGGTGACCGATATGCTTCAAAAATAGATAAAAAATAAATACTATGAAAAATTTTTTTTTTTAATACAAGGTATATAATCTTTATAGCGGTAAGAGCTCCATAATAAATGTTTCATTCAATGAAAAACCAGTTTATGTTTGTCTTATCTTAAATTACGATTAATTATAAATTCTCATAAATCAAAAATGATTTATATTTTAACACTTCCTGTGTTCGGATAAATCTACAAAGTAGAAAATCGCAAAATTTCACAACCACAGGCAGGATTCGAACCTGCGTCTTCTGCGTAAGTACTGCAGACGCTTTACCAACTAGGCTACTGTGGTCCTGCCCGATGTTGTGAAATTTAGCGACCTTACGCATTTCAACGTTGCGTTTGTGCTGTTTGAATCCTGCCTGTGGTTGTGAAATTTTGCGATTTTCTACTTTGTTCTCATAAATCCTCGTAATAATGGTATCGTAATAAAAAAAAATATAGTAACACCATGAAAATGTTTGCAACATCCAGAAGTTAATCAATCAATTTATAATTTAATCAATTTACAATTTAAAGTAGATAAATTCAAGTACCTACTTATGTCTAGGTCGAAATTTGCTCCAGATTTTAGTAAAATTACTTCTAGTGTCATCTGTTTAAATTTGTCGCAAAAAACTAAACATGGGAACACTACACTACAACAATGGATAAACGCTTACATGTATTTAAAAGTTGCCAACCGGTCGTTATTTATTCGAAAACAGTAGCCTTCTTGTAATTACAAATTTGGAAAATTATTATAATCGTGTCTTAACCAAAATTCTTTACTGGCACTAAGTACTAGCAGGTACAGTTCGCAAAAATATGCTCTATTTTTTTCTACAATGTTAACCAAAAATATATTATTGTCAGTGAAGAAATCATATTAAATATTATAATAAAAGATCTTCCTCTTCATTGCCCTAAAACATGTGTTATGACTGTCCCTGGGAGATAACGCCTTCAATTTATCTTGCTCTTAAATATGAGAGAGAGTATTCCCCAATGTAATAGCGCAAGTTTCTTAACTATCCTATTATGTCTTCTGTTGAAGACGAATCAGAAGATCTAATGTTATTTTTAAAGATCCACAAGGGAAGTTGCGAGGCATTCCCTCCACAAGTATCTTTGATTACTTTCTGGGAAGTCTCCGTAGCATGAATTGTATTCAGATTCTTGAAATATAAACATTTCTTTTTATATATATTTTAATGCATAGAGCTAACGTAAATTTTGTCGCGAGGGTGTAAACAAAGCGTCTTTTTAAGGATCGTGACGTTTTTGTCATAAACACAATAAACAAATTTATTTTTATTTTTACAGAGCCAAAAGACTATAATAAAACCTAGGGCACAGGTTTTAAGATAAGGCGACTGCCATTTAAATTCTGAACCCCCCAGAGGAGTTACATAGATTTTAACGTGGATACAGCTCTTCCTGGTAAGAATCAAACCTGGATGTCAGTTTTGAAGCCGCAAAATGGATTTTAAAATTGGCTAAACGACAGTAGCTGGGACTAATCATTTAACATACGTTCTGAGGCACAGGAACCGACGTAAAAAAAAAGAGTAATGGTTTTGCCGTCAAATAAAGTCTCCACTTTCTTTTACCTTGAAATTTTGACACCTAAGCCTTGATTCTTGATTTTTTTTCTTATTTCAGTACAGAAAATGGTTCTTCAATTTATGAATTTCTTTTGCAGCCTGTACTTTCGAACATCTACCAGCCCGGAGCCATTTTTCGAACAACATGAATTTGAAATAAATAAAAAAACTACGTCCGGCGGTCTGCTTAGAGAAATATTTTTTATCTTATATTTTAACCTCAATGGTATTAGTAAGTTCTGTAAAAAATTGGGCATAAAATAAATTATCTGGCTAGCCAGCATCCGCAGGTTTCTACGAGTATAACGCTCTTTCTTTAGAAAATATTTCGAAAATCTTAAATTAGTAAAACAAAGCGGCACCTTTATAGAACAGAGGGCAATATTATCAAGAATTAAATTATAAAAATAACTTGCCTGAAAGTGGCTGTCCTCAAAATTTTCTCACTAACGACAAAAAGCAAAAGTTTTAGGCGGTAATGTCACTCTACGTCCCAAAGGATGTCAAAAGAGCGGCCATGTGGGAGGATAGGCAGTTTAAGGACTCACGCTGTTGTTCAAGCTGGTGCGCCTCTGCATATACTTCACGGATTAATACGCGACCTTACATTAATATTATAACCGACTTTTTCATATGCTTACTATATTGTGACCGTCAAAATGACATTGATTTGTCCTTCTTATAGGTCCTAAATTACAGTCCTTTTTATGTAGATATCTACCATGTAAATTTACAAACACCCACGCCCGATCAGGTCATTCAAGACATTTGCATGAAGGATATGACAAACGTACAGGGTGCACAAATTTAACAAATACCTTTTGACCCTGCAAAATTGCAGTGACTAAGTACGACGAAGTGTCGATAAAAAGAAAGTAAATTCTAAAATTATAATCTCATTACATGTTATTATGAATAAATAGTTATTTGTTATGCAAGGCAGCAAAAGCGTTATTTGGCGTGAGTGCCTTGTATTGAAACCTGAGCAAGCGAAGGATCCTAGAATTGAACCACGAGCGAAGCGAGTGGTTCAAAAGAAGAATCCTGAGCGTAGCGAAGGTTTCAAGGCACGAAACGCAAAATAACTTTGCTGCCGAGCGAAACACAAAATTTTTCACCTCACTAAAGCGAGGAAGCAGCCAGTACCGCAGCGTGGAGGTCTGCCATACTGCATCACGTTCGAATTTCAAAAACCTTTTGCCCGCTACCGGCCAAAAATCGCTTTTGGCCGCAGAATTTAACCGACAAAACAAATGTTTCCGAGCTTTGGAGGTGAAAATAATATTATCACAATAAAGGGTAAGGGATGGTGTACCGAAAACTGATAGGGCGTGCTCAGTCCACGAAACTAAACAACTTTCCCAAAGAAACATTTTTGGGAAAGGAAAAAAAATGTTGACCTCTCCATACAAACTGCTTACTCTGATCAAACCGTTTATATGTAAAGATCATTTTTTTTAAATATCTCTGGAAAAGTTGTTCAGTTTAGTTGACTGAGCATGCCCGTTCAGTTTTCAGTACTAATGAAATAAATATTTAATTAAAAATAAATTTTAATTGAAAATAATATTTTTTTTATTTTCATGCAATGAAGTTTGGAAACTTTGATCAAGTTAAAAGAAAACAATGATTTTAATTAAAATATTATCGGAAACATTAAAAACACCCTACACATAAAGGCTAACCTAATCCTGCGTTATCTATGGTGGCATCAGCCGCAGGCGATGATTCAAAATGGCCGATCGACATCCCAAATGTATTCCTCAATGCATTAAAATACGGGAAAATAAAAGTGAAGGAAACGCAAGCAATTAAAATATTCATAAGAAAAACTGTGGAGTTGATTTGTGGTGGCGGTCTTTGCAAACGATAGACATAAAACCTACCTCCTGTCTCAAGTTTGTCCAGTAGAGCTGTGGGAAAAATAATTTGACCATGTACGAATCAGTCGAAGAACGTCATTCACCTGATTATAATTCTATATATTTCTAGTAAAAATGGATATTAGTGAAGTATCATCAGCAAATAACACAATCTTTGAAAGATTTCTCGCAATAAACGGAAGGTAACCTGATATGGATATAATTAATATTAATAATATAATATAATTAATATTTGTGCGCCGTCTCTGCGGTAGTTTTCTTTTCTTGCACCTAATGGTTGCCAGATAAATAAGTATTGCTATTTGTTAATAAAGTTGTCTTATTGTAGTCTATTGATTATCTCTTGAAAATCAAATTATGATTAAATGTGACCCAAAATTTTTAAATCACAAGTTTTCTTTTTATGCAGCATCATTATGAATTATTTGATTATGCTTGAGTATGGTACTAATACATGAAACTGATCAACGTACCAAGAAACATAGGCTGAAAAATTAAGAAAAAAATTCGCTTCCCCATACAAACCTGGCGCCGTCAATACTAAAATTTGTATGGGACGACCAAAAGAAAAACCTAAATTTTCGACCCATGTTTCTTGGGGAAAGTTTTTCAGTTTCATATCCTAAATCCAAGAATTGATGAATAACTCAAGAATTGATCACAAGCGACTCTTCTCGTCTCCCTGTCCTCGAATTCATCACCGATCAATCAATGCGCGTCAGTCGAGCAATAAATTTGATTTTTTCCTCATCTGTACCGTGTTATTACATGAAATAATCGATACAGGTTATAATTAGTAACCCATACCTCTATTGATCTAGCGACCGATATATCCTCAGATCGGGCTGTCAGATCAGATTTTTGGGCTATTTTTATTTTATTTTAAAGGCTAATAGGACGAGTATTATAGGTTTCATTATTTTGGCATAATCATAATAATACTCGAGTTCAAGAATAAGCCCATTGACGATAAAAAAAATGTCCACAGTTGGACGGGAAGCTACGAGTACCTCCCGAATTTGATAGCAAAGATGAGTAGTATATTTTGGAAGCGCCACGCTTACTAGTATTGCGACTTGAACCATGGACTACGGTTGTTGGTGACCGCAGTATGTAAGATGGGCGCTGCATTGCAGTTTTGAATTTGAACTGAAACTTGAATTATATACAATATATTACAACAGTTAGATTAAAAATGTTCAAAAACAGTCCCCATTCAATGGCAATTCAGATATATAACAAAATTCCCCGATATATTAAAGATATAGATAAAGACAATATGTTTGTTAACACTTTGAAAAAATATTTAACTGAAAAGTGTTATTATACTTAATCTCAAAGAATTTTTTGAGATTAATAGTTAAAAATATAGTTCCCTAATAAATGTTAGTAAAATAAGTATAAAGTTAAATTATAAATAGCGTAAGTATAGTCTACGTATAATGTTTAAGTTTTGAGTTTAAAAAATATAAATTATTTTTTGTTTGTAGTTCAAAAATATTAGTTCTAAGTTTCTGTAAACTTTGCAGTGCCCAACAGGGTCCATAATTGTTTCTTTAATTTTAAGTAACCTACTGTACATTATGGTTGCAATAACGTATTGAGTATATATTAAAAGATCATTATAGCTTTGGTCCGCAGAATTACATATTTTATATTATTTTTGGGGCGATGTACGTACTATAGTCACCACTTTGCGGCTAGCAGAATGAACAGCGGTAGTTGGTTACCGCAGTATAATGTATACAGAGAAGAACACTGCTGCCCATTTTCCAGTTCAAAATCCATTAGTCGCCTTTTAAGACATCCACGGGTAGAGATGAGGTGGTACAATTTTTTAAAGGCGGGCTTTAAAGGGTCTTTACTCTAGCCAAAGTTATTTTTCCTTTTAATGGAAGTATTTATTGCTGCCGTGAAACCAGACACTACCTTTGTCAATAACACCAAAGAAAATGTAATTTTAATGTGTTTTTTGGAACTGGGACCCAACTTCACGTTTTAAATAGATAACAGAGCGTTATTTAAATTTTCAAAATCTTGAAAATCACTCGGTATTATTCAAGAATCGGGTCCCTGTATATTTTTTTTTTTACTTTAGAAATCTATCGGACTTCGTTGCATTTGATAAATTGACAAATTCACAGCCATACGCTTAACTGTCATTTTTTATGTGCAAACGCACGCCATATTAGCTTCTTTTATCTCTACCTATTCTTTATCTACCTTTCACAACACGACAGCACTCGCAACCTCAAAGAAAGACAAAAGTAATATAACAAATAAAACAAAAGAGCCCGGGGTAATTGCGAGCGTCACGCGATCAAGCCTCACGCGACTGCCCTGGGGTTTGGTTTGAGATGGCGGCCACGCTTTACATAAGGTATAGGTAAGAAGGTTCAAGTTAAAAAATGCACACAAGATTTATTTTTATCACTGCAGAAATTATTTCCAAGCAAGACCCAATTCCGGATGTTCTAAAAAAAGGCCGGATTAAAAGTACCCTAAACCGACGAGCGTTTATTTTGTTTTATGTAAGTAGAAGTAGCGAGGGAAGTTTGTCAAGATCTTAGCAGGTGGAGGGCTGTGGTCTCTGCATACATCGACGGGAAAGAGGCGTGATTTCATGTTGTATGTAGAAATTATTATAATCTTTCAGACCACAAAACTGTACAAGATTTCCTAAGAAATAAAAAAAGATTTCCTAAGAAAAAAAAACGGCTCTCCTCGCACCATACAAACCTCGCACCGGTGTTAAATTTCCATTTATGTTTCTTAGGAAAACTTGCTCAGTTTTATGGTTTATGAAACATACAACTTAAAATTTTCTGCAGTGACGAAAACCCGTATTTATTACAAGCTTTTATTTAACTTGCCCTGTTAGTATGCTTGTGTGGAACAAAATTTTAGACCAGTTTTCTTCAACTGATCTGAAATTCGGCATACTTATGCAAGTTTGGAGATAAACCAATGTTGTGGAGACGAAAAGTGGCCATAGGAACTAAACGAAACGACGCAACCTGTCGAGTTTGAGTTCGTTGGGTATGTTTCAAAGTTTAAGTTAGTCATAACATAACTTTCTTCGGTGAATTCGTTAGTATGACTTTGAAAATCATCGCCATCATCATGATCATGATTAAAAGCGCCCCGTATTTTGACGGGGAAGTACAATCAACGACAGGTCAAGCTTGACATTCGCAGTGTGAGTTTAGCTCTTGCGGCGAATGAAATACAAATGGTACAAAGTCCAATGTGTGAAGCTCGATGCGCTCTTGACTGAACCATAATAGATACGTTTTTTAGCGTTGCAGCTTTCACCATGGGCCGCGGTTGTTGGTGACCGCAGTAAGTAAGATGGTACGATACGCAGAAGGACGATTCCTACCTCTGGTTCTAAATCCCATTATCGCCTTTAACGACACCCACGTTCGGTTCTTAGCCGGTACGGCTTATTTCTAAAAGGTCTCTAATTTTTGACCAATCTAATTTTTTTTGTCCTTTTAAAAGAACAAAATCAAGCAGCGTGACCGACCACCTTTCCTTTGCAACAAGTCCAGTACTATTTCTTGCACACAGGGACTTAATTCTTGAAAATTACCGGGTGATAACAAATAATTTTTTGGGACTTGCAAATTCAAATATAACCTGATAAACAGTTAAAAGGTAAATCATATAATGAATGAAAATTAACGATCAAATATTACGAATATCAACCTTAACTTTTTGAAAATAAAAATTAGTCAATTTAAATATTTTGAGTGATATTTATCACACAGTGATATTCAAGAAATAATAATAAACATAATAAATAATTCAAGAATTGGCTCCCAGGCTGTTAGAACTTTGAATGTAGATGAGCAAGGATATTTTACTGAGACTCGATCACTCAGTAAAAAGAATAATATCGCTTTCCGAGAGCAAATCCTGCGTGAAAACTGGGCAATTATGGGCATAAACCAGTTCATAAAGCGTTTTACTGACATTTACAAATCAAATTTTAAAAAATACAGAGTTAAAGTCAATAATAATAAGTTAAACAAACTAAAGTGGGTGACAAAAGGGATAAAAACTTCAAGTCTCATGAAACGATTTTTAGGATATAAAACTTGTACTCATCCTAGTATTAAGGGTTACAGGGAAACATATATTAAAATCTATCGTAGAATAATTAGGCAAGCTAGAAAAATCACAGTTCAGGAAGATATAGAAAGTGCGAGTCACTCTTCTAAGGGTATTTGGCAGGTGGTAAATAAATACAAAAATAGATCTAAAACATCAAATCTGCCAGGTAGTATATTACTAAAAGTAAAAAATAAGATAACTCAAGACCCTTGTTGTATTGCGGATACTTTTGCTCAACAGTTTGACAGTGGTTGTACAGGAACTGGTGTTACAACTAGTGTTGCGGAACAGTACTTGCGGGCATGTTCTAATAGAGTTACTAGTGATATGACTTTTAGGGAAACTAATTCTAGGGAAATCATAAAAATTGTTAAATGTTTACAATCAAAAAAGTCGTGTGGTTATGACGAAATTTCCATTAAAATAATTAAAGACAATATTGATATTATTGCAAACCCTCTGACATATTTTATAAATAGATGTATCCAAAAAAGCACTTTTCCTGATCAACTTAAAATTGCGCGTATAGTTCCAGTTTATAAAAAAAAAGACACGACGGATTCTCAAAACTACAGGCCAATTTCACTTCTGCCAGTACTGTCAAAGGTTTATGAAAAAATCATAAAACAGAGACTCACCTCGCACTTAATTAATCACAAAATAATTCATGCTCGACAGTTTGGATATCAGCGAGGTGTTGGCACCGGAGACGCCATAGACACTCTTGTATCTGATGTGATTGACGGACTTAATCAGAAAAAAAAGATGGCAGCTCTCTTTATCGACCTGAGCTCCGCGTTCGATAGCGTTGACCACAGCATCTTAATACAAAAGCTAGAGCACTACGGTGTGCGAGATAAGTCTCTCGATATACTTTCATCATATTTGCGCAATAGAAAGCAATATGTAGAAGTAACATCCATACAGCAAAACATGGAAAAAAAGGTGTCCTCAAAACTCACAAATATCTCACGCGGCGTTCCGCAAGGATCAATACTGGGCCCGATTCTCTTTATCGTCTTCACGAATGACGTAATACAATACTTGAAAAACAAAGTACCCAGTGCAGAACTGGTTGTTTTTGCTGACGACACTAATGCCGTCATTCGTGCAGACGGTATAGTAGAGTTAAATGTTAAAGTTAATGAGGCACTCTTAGCCTTCCATGATTGGTTTGAAGCAAATAATCTGCAGTTAAATGCCCAAAAAACAAACGTTGTTCTTTTCAAGACAACAACTCGTAGCACAGATACTTTAGAAATTGAGCTTAAAGGCAAGAAAGTCAACATAACAGAGCACGTCAAATTCTTAGGAGTTTTTATTGATTCTTTACTAAACTGGAAGGAGGAAGTAAATCGAATTGAAGGAAAAATTAGCTCAGCTTGTTACGCCTTGCGAACACTCAGAGATGAGCTTAATGAAAAGCAACTGCTGATGGTGTATTACGCCTTGGTGGAATCCCATCTGAGATACAGTATCGTGCAGTGGGGAAATAGCTACAAGTACAATATCCAAAAAGCTTTTATTATACAAAAAAGAGCTATACGGACTATTGTCAAAATACCTCAATGGGAGTCGTGTAGATCTCATTTTGTTAGGTTATCTATACTTACCGTTCCATGTCTCTATATATTTGTGTTGCTGGCTAACTTCAAAAGAAAGCTCCTAAATTGCGAATCGGAACAAGACAAGGTTGCTAGAATAAGTACGCGCAGGCGGGATGTAGAACATTTCGTGCTGCCACAACGTCTTAACGTGGTACAACATGGCGCACGGTATAATGAGGTGCGTCTATTTAACGCACTGCCCGTTGAGCTTAAGGGAGACGTCACGCTCGTCAGTTTCAAAACAAAGCTCAAAGCTCTTTTGCTGAAGGAATGTTTCTATTCTCTAGACAATTTTTTTAATTATAAAAATCTTGACATTGCTTAATTAAAATATTTTATAAATTGGACTGTTATTTATGTGATATTTTACGATTAATATTTATTGAATGGAATTGTTAGTGTTTTAAGTAATTTTATGCTCTTAAAAGAAATTTTTATCTTGCCTAGTAATTATATTTTAAAAGTTGGACTGTAATTTATTTGACATTTTATGATTTTTTTAATAAATGGAATTGTTAGTGTTTTAAGTAATTAATGAATAGTTAGTGTTTTAAGTAATTATTGAATTTTGTTATACTCGTATTTATGAAGTCCTTTGCTTTAGATGTTTGTTACATTCTCAATCTAGCAAGTAAGTTTTCGCACACAAATTTTTTTGTAATCGAAATAAATAAACTGAAAACTGAAACTGATCGATCAGTCAAAATCTGCATGGCTCATTATTAGCGACTACCGTACATAGTAGCGGAACCATCGGCGTAACGTACCTACCGAAGCCCAGAATCACCTTACTTTTTGGACAATCAGGAAAGTTACAAAAGGTGATTTTTACTTATTTATTTGTTGATGACAAAGGTAAATTACATTTGACAAATACTTAAGTCTACTCACCAAAATGTTACGTTCGATGGCGAGATTCCGCTCTTCTCATTGACAGTGTCCACATAGGGAATCGAACCCAGAACCTCCAGTCCGGATCAAAAATCCAACGCTATACTAACCACTAGACGAAACGAAACTGTGGTAAAAAACAAAAATTAAAAAATGTGACTAATGTGATTATTTGGTTTTTTAATGGACATTCTATAATTATTTGTATATTATTGTTGATTATTTGTATTTGATTGTTGATTATTTGTTTTCGATTTACAATTTAAAAATATTTAAGTGTGTGCAAATCAATAAGACTGAACATTATAAATAATGATAATTTTATGAAAATTTTATTTGCCTCACATCTGTAGACGACTGAAATAATACAATATTTTAAAAGTAAACATTTTTCTTTGCTACTGTACTTTCCATTGTTTACAATTTCCATTGGAATTCGTGGCAAAACGAAACTTTTTTGTAGGTATTTTACGATCGTGTCAAAACGAAACTATAATACGATACTAACCCAAAACTACTACCTGCTTAGCTAATAATATTGTCATTAAGCTAATAATATTATAAGCTAATAATATTGTCATTAAATCAGTACTTTGTGATGAGAGAAATAAAGATTTTTATTATTATTATTATCCCTCTCTTGACTCCCATTCTTGAATATGACCGACTGATTTTCGTGATTTTAACAATTAAAATAATTTGTGATAAATTATAAGATTGTGCCCGGTTTCTTAATGTATTTACGTTTTGTGAGTGTATCAGGGCCTATTTTAATTTTGAGATCTCGTAAATAACTTCCCTCTCCCTGGGATGCAATTCTTGAATATCACCGGGTGATAAAATATCCGTTCGGTTCCGTGTGTTCGGTTCTTCTTTTTTTTCCCACAATGAAGCCACATTGTTTGTGAAGCGATGTAGTTTAGCTGACGTCATTAAGAGATTTTAATATCCAACAATGAATAAACGATTTTGATTTGATTTGATTTGTGGTGCCGGCAAAGAATAGTACCAACCCTTACATACCCGTGGGTGTCGTAAAAGACGACTATGGGTTATAAATTGGAGGATGGGCAGCAGCATCCTCCTAAGTAACCGCGGTCCATGATGCCAGCCGTAACACTAACAAGCGAGGTGACTATGGTACTCCCCCTCTACATTTTTCCAGCAAAAGCTAGAATTCTAGAAGGAGTTCTGTCCCTGTCCTGTAGTGGATGTTTCATGGGATGTTATGATGATAAAATATCACTTGAAACATTCTAAATCACAGATTTTTCTTTTCAGAAGTACCTATAGTAAGTATGTTCGCTAAATACAGAGTATGAGAATTAATTTTGTTATTTTTTTAATGAACATTTTAACAGTTTATCAGTGTGAATTTGTATCACGCGGTGATATTCATGAATTGGCTGCCAGAACTTATTTATACACTTACACTACTACTTAAACTACTTTTTACACCTTTCTGCTCTACCAATAGCGAAAAACAAACCTATTCTACTCGTAGCAGTTCATTTTAGATAAAATCTCGGCGTTGTTGTCTGCTGTGGCTAACTTTCAAGATAACGTCTACGGGAATTGCAGAGCGATTATAGCAAAGGTTACGTCGGTCCAACTCGGGCTTGACTTGGCCTTCACTTGAAAAGATCACGCCTTTTTCAAGTGGTAATTTGAACGATATTACCAAAACAAAAACGTTTGCCTAAAATGCTTAGTTAAAGATAAACGCAACGTTATTGGCAAACATTTTTACTTTGGTTATATCGTTCAAATTACCACGATCACAGGTGAGATAGTAAATATGGATTTTTTAAAACTTTTTGTTGAAGGTTATGGCAGAATCACCAGCGTTGCAGCTGTGGTTGCAGCTTGCTCCGCGAGCTGTAACAATAGCTCAGTCAGGTCCATTTCGCTGGCCTGGCAAAGTACCTACCTACATGCAAGTATATTCCAGTTTTAACTTAAGTTTTTTATTTTATTTGTGTTTTAATGTATTTACTGTTGTTAATTCTATTATATTCCTTTGTCTTGTTCGTGTCTTTGTCTTGTGCAAACCCCCTTACATTTTTCTGCCGTGAAGCAGCAGTGTTTGCACTTCTGTGTTTCGGTTTTAAGGGCAAGGCGACTAGTGAAATTACAGGTACATGAGACACACCATCTTAGTTCTCAGGGTGGGCAACGGGCGCTATGGGCGGTGGTGACCACTTACCATCAGGTGGCCTACAAGCTCGCTTGCTCACCTGTTACATAAAAAAAAACTTCTGGACCAATACTCACAAAAATCCAAGGTAGGTAATATAGGAAAACCCGGCCAAGTGCGAGTCATCTTCCGTACCTCATGATGTACTTACTACAAAAACTCTATGGTGCCACTTTCACAAAAATATATGTCTTGTTACCAGTTATTTCTTACATAACAATATCTAGGTAGACTTTGCATGTAGGCACATAACAAGACAAGATATTAAATGCCGTTACACCATCCATCTTCCAAAACCCAAAGCCCACCAATTTTCAAATCTTCAAACGTAGAAACGCAATTTTCTAAAAACCAAAAACAAAATTCTGGATGAAGGCGAAATTTGCTATAATTGCGTCTAATTCATACCCTCGAGGGGTGATTACCGAGTCCCAGGTTCGAATCCCGACCGCGTCATAACTTTTGGTTTTGTATTGTTTGATTCCAGTTTTGTTGATGATAGTTCGAAATTTTTTAAAAGGGGATAATACAGGATGTAAAAAAAGTCATACAAAAACTGTAAATTTAAATATAAAAGACCATGAAACTGAAAAGTTCTTTGTACAACCCAGTACAGGGAAAGGTTAAGCCGCAATTACACCACCCTGAATTCAAAGACTGATTCAGAATTCATTGTTGGGAGGCGTGGTTCTGCTAATTCCAATATCCTATGCTATTAAACGAGCAATATTTGTCATATATTTGTAATCGGTTTCTCGAAAACGGCTCTAACTATTTCGATGAAATTTAGTATACGGGGGTTTTTGGGGGCCAAAAACCGATCTAATTAGGTCTCATGTCTGGGAAAATTATTTTTCACTGTCTTTTTTAATATTTCTTAGCGCGTTTTAGTGCGTTCAAGAAACTTACAGCGCCATCTGGTGTTGAGTAGCATAGCTTGCTCACCCGATTACATTTTAATCATACAGAGCATAGCTCGGTCGCCCAGGTACTCCTTACTTAAACGAGCAATGTATGCCAGATTAGTTTCTGAATTAAGGAAGGTGTGATAGCAGCTTTAGTTTCCAACCCCTAGCACACCCTAGCCTAAATTAAATAGTAAACGTTTCTTATGAAATCGCCCGTATAGACAGGATCGCGATACCTAAGTTACTTGGTAGTTGGTAGGGCTTTCGATAGCTGAAACTTTTCTGAAGTTCTTATATCCCAAATGAATACCTATATAGGGTGACTTTTAATTAGTTCTTGATAGCAAAATTTTCCCAAGGAACATAGGTCGAAATACGAAAAACCAAATTTGACCTCTCATACAAAATGCGCTATCAGCTGATACAGTTTCTATGGGAGGTCAAAACTTGATTTTCGTATTTCAACCTATGTTCCTTGGGGAAAGATGTTCAGTATCATGAGTACATTCATACATTTCTCTATCAAGAACTAATTAAAAGTCACCCTATACTCGTACTAGGTTATTTTAACACCCCTAACATTTCAGTATGTTACTCAGGACAGGACATAAAAATTATAAAGTTACCCAATACCCAATGGGTACCCAATTCCTGAATATCATCGAGCGATTTTCGCGATTTTAAAATAAGGGCTGTAGAACTCCTGAAAAGTAATAGAAATAGAAATCTTTATTTACGAAACATTTGCACAATTTACAATAACTTGAACCCCGCACTAGGTAAACCTGTATCGCGGGCGTCCACTTTAACGAAATTCACTATAATGCAAACACATAAATTTTGACAATTAAAAGAAAACAGTATTGACTAAAACATACAGATGAACTACATTTTTTATTTTAAAAAATTTTAAAAAATAATTTTAAAAATTTTAAAAAATAATATTTGTTAATTATAAACAGTGTTCGGTTATTAATTTACTTAAATACTAATTAACGGTTATTAAGTGTATCAGGCCCTAGTGGTGCCGGCAATCAATACTTAGTACCAACCCATCTCTAACCGTGGGTGTCGTAATAGGCGACTGAGGGCTTATGAACCGGAGGATGGGCAGCAGCATCTTTCTGTGTATTGTACCATCTTACATACTGCGGTCACGTACACTCAACAGCACGTCAGTAGAAACACTTTTGGACCTTATGTCGTGGTAATAGAGTTGAAAAAGTTTCTACCGACTTGCGGTTGACCGTACAACTGCGGTCGCCAGCCGTGTTAACAAGCGTGGCGACTATGGCAAATACCCTTTTAAGTACCACGCGTTATTGCTCGAGTCTGGAAGGAGTTCCCTGTCCAGCCGTGGACGTTACATGGGAAGTTTTGATGAAGGCTATCAGGGCATAGGTATTTTAATTTAAAAAATTCTTACAGAAACGTCCTATCCTTCCTACTTCCTATCCTACTAATATTATAAACGCGAAAGTTTGTAAGTATGGATGAATGGATGTTTGTTACTCTTTCACGTAAAAACTACTGAATGGATTTTAATGAAACTTTACAATAATGTAGCTTATAAGTACATCAGAATAACCCAGGCCATAATTTATAAAGATATTGTGTGAATTGTCCGATTCTGCGCAGACGAAGTCGCGGACACCAGCTAGTATTTAATAAAATAAAAAAGGCAACCATTTTCAAAATAATACTTCACCCGAAAAAGAAATAACTGTAAGTAAAAAGTATGCATCCATAGTGTTTAATTACTGCATCCGAAGCGTCGCTAAAGCCCAGGCGAATGTGTGTAGATACTACATGTAAGGAATAAATATAAGTCTTTCTGTGAGTTCTAATTGGCTGATTGGCTGATTATAGCGTTCGATTCTTTCTCACGGCACGTCACGGGGTGTGTAGGGGAGCAATGATTTGCAAAGAAAATGGGACACTTATGCTATGCCAGTCGGGACTGAAATAGTATTTAATTTAATAGCGAGCATGTGCCTGCCCTTTCTCTTATCGGCAACTACTGTGTTTCAGAGGCACGTCTGCAATACGGTTTCTTCTAGTTTAATTTAAGACTCATGCTCTTGTCGGTGGAACAACTTCCAGTCTTTTCTTCTCTACGCCAAATAACAAATATTAAGAGTCAATTCCACGAAAGAATTTATAATCAAGGATTGCTTTATATTTTACGAATATTAATCTTCACTTTTGGAAGGAAAAGTCGGTTTTTGAGTGATATTTTGTCACTCAGCGATATTCAAAAATTGCGTCCCTGAAACCATCGTCAACCAGTAAAATAACATTGTCACCCTACATTACCAGCAAAAGTAAAAGCTCAAGAGTTCGAATTGCAGGTTTCTTTACAGAATTTTCATTCGTCTTAATTTATTACAAACAAATGTGTGCAAAATGTTTATAAAAAGGGGTTTTGCTATTCTTATGGATATAACACTAAATCATTAAAATGTTATTTCACAAAGAATTGGCTAGAAATTGTTTCTATCTATTCGTCATCATAACATCCTATGAAACGCCCAGTGCAGGACAGAGCTTGAAACAGCAAGAATGTATCACCGTTGTTAGCGTTGCAGCTAGCATCATGGGCCTCGGTTGTTGGTAACCGCAGTATGTAAGATGGTACGATACACAAGAGGATGCTGATGCTGTTGCTCATCATCCGGTTAATAATTCCTTAGTCGTCTCTTACGATACCCGCAGATGGGTTAGTACTGTTCTTTACTAGCACAACACGGATTTTTTTATGAATTACTAGCTGGTGCCCGCGACTTCGTCTGCGCAGGATTAGTACAATTCACACAATACGAGTATCTTTATAAATTGTAGTTTATGTGTTATTCTGATGTATAAGGTATATTATTGTAAAGTTTCATTAAAATCCATTCGGTAGTTTTTACGCGAAAGAGCAACAAACATCCATCCATCCATCCATACTTACAAACTTTCGCGTTTATAATATTAGTAGGACTACCATCCACAGACTACCATCCACAGACTAGGTTTTAATAAGTTTGTGTAAAACCGTTTCAGGGCTATTTTTGGAGGAAACTACTAATGTTCTACGATTTTTGAAAAGTCGCTAAAAAAAATTCACTGTCCTCCTTACAAAACAGTCAGCTGATCAACACACAGCTATAACATGGTAAGGTCAGGAGCAGGTCGAGCTTGACACTCGCACTGCTCTTGACTATACCTACATAGTCTCGTAAAACATACTCTCTACATGGTATATCGAAATAGAGACGACAAAAAAGGACAGAAAGTAAAGATTAATACTTATTTAAATTTTTCATAAATAATTTCAATCACTAGGTACATAGTATAAAACAAAGTCGCTTCCCGCTGTCTGTCTGTCTGTCCCTAATTCCTTATGTATGCTTAGATCTTTAAAATTTTGATGCGGTTTTTTTTAATAGATAGAGTGATTCAAGAGGAAGGTTTATATGTATAATACATGCATAATATAGTAGAGAAACACTGATAATTTTAGAGGTTTCTAATGTGGTATCGTAAATAAACACATTTTTTTTGCGCTTACTTTAAAATTTGAAAATAAATTACATTTTTTTTTTATTGCAAACGCTGGCTATACCGTACGAGACAGATCAAAATAATGTAATACAGTATTGTACACCTTAAAAAGATCTACAAAAAAGTCTGCAATGGTATACATCTATCTCTTAGGGATAACCCACAATAAAATAAAAAAATCTTTTATTTTTTTACGAAGTGATTTTAAGCAGTATAGCATTAATCCTTATCCAATTAAGTACCTCTAATACATTGTGAATTTAATATAGATCAATATGGCCCTTTACAGAATGTAATTAAAATGAATATTTTCGAAGATATTACACAATTAAAAGACAGGGACATAGCGGTTGCGGCGGTACCGGCCGGCCGGCGGCGCGTGCCTATATAAATAGTGTATTTAGTATCAGCATTTCACCCGTGCGAAGCCGGGGCGGGTCACTAGTTATTTATAAAAAAGTGTTCGATTGTTAATTTATTTAAATAATTTAATTTAATTTATTTATTTCAATTACAACGGCGGACCAATTTGCGTTATCAGAGCTAAGTGTAGAGCGGAAATTTAGATCCATCTGATATGGATCTATCCCTTACGTTTGACAATGTCACACTAGTCTAGACCGATTTTTCCGCGTAAAAAGGATCCACAAAGCAAATGACATACTTTGCGGTAAGTTCCAACGCGGAAGTTCCGCTGTAGTATGTCAGACTTCATGATCCGTCGCGGATCAACAGATGTGTCGCTAAAGTATTTAATTTTTAAAATCTCGAAAATCGCTCGTTGATATTCAAGAATTGGGATGTTAATTTGACTTTTGTCTTTAGTAACATCTAACAGTTAGGTATGATTATAAGGTAGCTTTATAGCCTACAGTGATACACGGTTTCGTGGTTTTAATTATAGTTTTCATTGGAGTAGCGGCTCTACTGTGGAAGTTATGTAGCTCTAGGCTGTATAAGAATATTAATAATGCTCTTTAATTGCTAGCTTTTTTCTGGAGGGAATTTCCAGTGTGGTGAGTCAAGCAAGATCCCGATTGTGTAATCTTTGACGAATAGACCACGGGTGCACTTCTTGAATATTACGGAGGAATTGTTTTATTTTTTAATGTTTTATAAGCCCAAAATCAACTCAAAAGATAAATCATAATATTTGTCAGTTAAAAATTAAACTCTACTATGTTAAATTGATATCATTCTTCACTTTTGAATTGCTCGTATCTTCAGAACCTAAACTAAGTAGTTCTTCTTCTTTTCGAGTCAATGGCAAAACTGACTATAAACGCTTAGCCCAAAAAGTAGCCACATCAATAGCCTTTTGGTTGCCTTCAAAAAGGTCTCTCCGAGTGCAGGAAACTGGAGAAGTACGGCACGACAGCAAGTGTGTCATGGTTTGCAAAATACCGCATTCACACTTGTCGTTATCAGAGAAGCCCCACCTCTTCATGAGTTCCCCGCACCTGCCAACGCCCGACCGAAGATCGTGACCTGGTGGCAGCTTTTCGGCAGTTGGACTAAGTATGTAGTCTATGTAAATGACCTTATAAAAACATAACCTAAATATTCGCCAGGGAAATGACAGGAAAATAGGAAAGGGATCTTTTTTAAGAAATCGTATAAACCAGAGCCAAATTATTTTTTTCATATTTAGCTCATGTTTCTTCGGAAAAATTTGTTCAGTTTCATGGATTTAGAAAATACCTACATACTAAAAAAAAGTCTAGTGCCCAATTTTGTAAAAGTTGTCTTCGAGTGATTTTTCAGATTCATAAAAATTAATAAAATCCCTATCTATCTAAATATATAAAAGAGCTTGTCCTGACTGATTCATCAACGCCGAGCCGTAACCGCTATAGATACAGATCTGAAAGGGCTTTGCTGGAAATGTATGGGCAACTGGTGCCTTTTTTTTTTAGATGGCACACTAACGCCACCTTGTTTGTTGTGTAGAGTACTTCCATACAAACAATAGTTACTATGACAGCTCAGCTCTAAAGTACATCCGTCTTGAGTTATGCGTCCTAATCTATAACACTTATCTAATTATGAAAACTGAGAATATGAGTTACTTCGAATAGTCGTATACTATTTATTTCATAGTACATACTCCGTTTGACTCAAGTGACATCATATTGGCGTAAATGGCATATTGTGACATCAAGTTACACTTCATAGTAACAATGTCATGAGCTTATTATTAACAAAACTCAAAATATGAGTGCTTCTTACGCCTTTATCTTGTCCGTTTTATAGTTTTAACACTTTTTGGACTCAAGTTACGTGACGTTAGCGTTAGAGGCATAATGCAACACAAAGTCACACTTCACCATGGCAATTCTACGAGTATTTTATTAACAACATTGGACACATTCACAGCCTCACACTAGGAAAATCAAGTATCATGGATACCACAGACACACACAAAGACACGGAGTCGAACCCGAAACCTTCTGCGCAGTAACAAAACTTAAAATATGACTTCTAACGATCTTATTTTGTTTATTTTATAGCTTAAACACTATTTGGACTCAACTCACGTGACCTTGTCGTAATAAGCATAGTGCAACATAAAGTCACACTTCACTATGGCACTGTTATGAGTATTTTATTAACAAATCTGAAAATATGACTGCTTAAGATCTTATTTATTTTATAGCCTAAACACTATTTGAACTCAAGTCATGTGATGGTATCGTTAGTGGCATGGTGTGACATGAAGTCAGACTTAACCTTTGCAATGTTACGAGTATTTTATCAATAGAAATGAAAATATGAGCTTTTTACGGCCTATTTGGACTCCACGTGAGTGGCATAGCGTGATGTCATATTAAGTCAGACTCACTATTTCCAATGTTCTGTCTGACTGACTTTTCTTGTTTATTTAAAAATCTGAATGTCTTATCTTAGTGTTCAGAAAGCATATAAATGCATATAATACCTAGTTTTTGAGTGTATGGTGAGTGGTGGGGAACTTTTGATATCCATTTTGCTTTCTTTGTGTATTAAAATAAATAGGGTATTATGGTCTTGTCCGTGATGATCGCTGAAGTGTCATCTGGCACATTGACAACAGTATCAATGTCATGACTTTTTTTATTAACAAAACTTAAAACATTAGTGCTTCTTACGCCCTTATCTTGTCTATTTCTTAGTTTTAACACTATCTGGACTCAAGTTACGAGATGTTAGTGTTAGATGCGTAGTGCAACATGAAGTCACACTTCACCATGGCAATGTTATGAGTATATTATTTAAAAAAACTGAAAATTAACTTCTTACGACCTAATCTTGTTTATTTTATAGCCTACACACTATCTGGACTTAAGTTACGTAACGTTGGCATAAAAGGCATAGTGCGACACGATGTCGCACTTCATCATGAAAATGTTACGATTATTTTATTTGCAAAACTGCTAATGTGATTGCGCTTGGCTGTCTTGTCCTTTTATATGAATAAAGAGTCTGACTTAATATGACATCACGCTATGCCACTCACATGGAGTCCAAAAAGGCCGTAAAAAGCTCATATTTTCATGTCTATAGATAAAATACAACATTGCCAAGGTTAAGTCTGACTTCATGTCACACTATGCCACTAACGATACCATCACATGACTTGAGTGCAAATAGTGTTTAGGCTATAAAATAAACAAGATCTTAAAAAGACATATTTTCAGATTTGTTAATAAAATACTCGTAACAAAGCCATAGTGAAGTGTGACTTCATGTTGCACTACGCTTCTTACGACATCGTCACGTGAGTTGAGTCCAAATAGTGTTTAAGCTATAAAATAAACAAAATAAGATCGTTAGAAGTCATATTTTAAGTTTTGTTACTGCGCAGAAGATTCCGGGTTCGAGTCCGTGTCTGTTTGTGTGTCCGGTACCCACGATACTGGATTATCCTAGTGTGAGGATGTGAATGTGTCCAATGTTTTTAATAAAAAACTCGTAGGATTGCCATGGTGAAGTGTGACTTTGTGTTGCATTATGCCTCTAACGCTAACGTCACGTAACTTGAGTCCAGATAGTGTTAAAACTATAAAACGGACAAGATAAAGGCGTAAGAAGCACTCATATTTTGAGTTTTGTTAATAATAAACTCATGACATTGTTACGATGAAGTGTAACTTGATGTCACACTATGCCATTTACGCCAATATGATGTCACTTGAATCAAACGGAGTATGTACTATGAAATAAATAGTATACGACTATTCGAAGTAACTCATATTCTCAGTATTCATAATTAGATAAGCGTTATAGATTAGGACGCATAACTCAAGACGGATGTACTTTAGAGCTGAGCTGTCATAGTAACTATTGTTTGTATGGAAGTACTCTACACAACAAACAAGGTGGCGTTAGTGTGCCATCTAAAAAAAAAAAGGCTATCTCACAAAAATTTTAATTTAAGCTTCTGGCAAAAATAAAGAAACACGTGTTTGAGCATTTCTTAAAAATCACCCTTCAAGGGGGTGAAAAAGGGGATAATTTTCTTTCCGTATGTTGGTCTATAAGTCTTTCATTTTTGAAGGTAAAAAAGTACGTTTTAGAATTTTTCATAATTCATCCCCTAAGGGGGTGAAAAAAGGGATGAAAGTTTGTATGAAAATCCTACAGTTTTGACATGCGGTACTTGAAAATTTGGATTTAAGTTATTAATAAGAAAAAAGAAACATGTGTTTTAGCGATTTTGAGATATCATCACCCAAGGGGGTGAAATAAGGAATCAAAGTTCATATGAAAATCCTACAGTTTTGACATGAGGTGTTTGAAATTTGGATTTTAGCTAAAGCCCGCGTCACACAGAGGCGGTAGCGGAAGCGTTCCGGGGCCGGTATTTTTTGTAAATTATGAGTTCTTAATGCACCCAGTCACATTGAAAAGCGGTCGCGGCGCGGTATTTTGTTCCCGCCAAACCGCCTCGGACCGCTTTCGCTATCATACCGCCTCTGTCTGACTTGAGCTTAATAATGAGAAGTAAATAAACACGTGTTTTTTTTTACTATGTATGGGCTTACTCTTTACCTCGATCTAGCCTTGAGATTTTCAGCAATTTTGAGATTCATTCCCCAAAGGGGTCAAATAAGGGATGAAAGTTTGTATGATACATTGTGTTTTTGACGTGCGGTACTTGAAATTTGGATTTTAGCTAATAATAAGAAGTAAAGAATCACGTGTTTTAGCAATTTTGATATATAATCCCCAAGGGGGTGAAATAAGGGATAAAAAGAAAGAAATAAACATGTATTTCAATATGATTGAAAAATCATCCCCCAAGAGAGGGAGATGCCTCCCGAGGGAGAAGGAGAGGGAGAAGGGCACGTAGAGGGGCAGGGGGTGGGGAAGGTGTAGGGGGGGGGAGTGGTGGGGAGAGGGAGAGACTACACAATACTGCACATCGTCTGAATTCCACGCGGGCAAAGCCGCGGGCACAGCTAGTTAAACTCATAAAACTCGAAATATAATATTTGAAAATTACGAAATTGTTTTTGTAATCAACATATATTCTGACTTAGGTATTTATAGTATTCCAGAGCTTATTTAACTTTGTAAGACCTCGAAAATTCCTACGTGATTATCAAGAATCCCTGGAAGAAAGTTGCATATTTATTAGCTAATAGTTATTCGATACACCGACTAAAATATTGAGTCATCCATCAGCCAATGGACTCGACAAATGACTGATTGGCTGATCATTGATAGAAAAAGCCATTAACTATATCGATTACCATGTAAATTTCCACCACGGCCATTCATCCCTGTCGAAGGTAAGTGATAATGAAAAGTATCCTATGCATTGCGGTTTTTATGAAAAATTCATCGAGAGCGAGTTGAACTTACGGAGAGCGATTCAAAATAAATGGTACAGCAGCACTGCACTTACTTTCTCGTAATACTCAAGGAAAAACTATCAACCGCAAACTTAAATTTGTAATGCCATACACATAGTATGGAAATACAAACTTTTATCTACGTTTTTCCAAAAAAATGTTTGAATGAAATATACAGATCAATTCAGAATTCAAATTGTCAAACATTAAAACAAACAAACCTCAAACGATTTCGAGTAAATCACATGTATAACTTTTGGTAGTACTGGAACACCCTTTATATAAATTTTCACAGATCAATGGATACTACCGTAGGATACTTGCATGGAGATTTTTTTAATTTCCCAACACATGTTCCTTATGGATAATTGTTCAGTTTAATCTACTGAGCAAGCCTTTTTAGTTTTTGGTACACTCTGTGTACTAAATTTTATTCAAAAAAAATCATAAAGAATATCCAGTCAGTTAGACAACCAATCCACGGTTAATGTTATAGAAAATTTTAATAAGCTCAGTGGAACCAATTTTGGGTAAATCACATATTTACGATTTGGTGGTACAGGAACACCCCTTATATGAAATTACACAGATCAATTGATACTAGCGCAAGATATCTTACATGGAGATGCTTGGTCATGCAAAGTTTCATCAAGGTTCTATGAGCCGTTTTTGAGAAAATTTCAATTTTTCATTTTTGTTGTATGACAGCTACCCTCAAAATGAGAGCCAGCAAGAAACCACTTGGAACCCTTCGATGGATTTGCATAAAACTCCTAAATTCAAAATATGGTTTCAATCGGACCATTCGTTTAGCCGCTAGGCCAAAGCGTGACGGACAGACCGACCGACCGACCGACCGACGGACGGACATTTTTGGGAGACTTGTTTTTTATGATGTATAAGTGATATAGAACACAATTTTGAGAAAATTTGAAAAACTTTTTTTTTCACGAATACAATACCTTTCTCGCTCCGCTCGAAAGTAAAAATCGGCCAAGTGTATGTCGGGCCACGCGCATTGTGGGTTCCGTAGTTGCCTAAAAATCATTATTGTAAAGGAAGTTTAGATTTTTTCCTAATATCCCTCACAGCGAGGCCAGCGCCTGATTGCTATGGCTGTTTCTATTGTTTTCAGCATTTTGACTATTACTCGTTAACCTATAAAGTTTACTTAGCAGAGATAGATACTACTACTACTAGATATTAGCCGTTTGGCTGGCAGAGGGGGGACACTCGACTCTAAAAAAAATTAGCGCCTTTTAAACCATACAGTGCGCACTGCGTGTGGCCCAAGATGCACCTTTTAAGAAGCTCCTTGGTGAGATGGTTGAGATGCTGGTGAAAACTAAGTTTCACAGTCTGGCCCACCGTCGCAAAATTCTATAGAGTTCTACAGATTGTACATCGGTGTGCTCAAGAGCTCCACGAGCTTATTCCACCATCTCCCTTCTACCATCGGGAGTCCAGACCACGGAGCAAAGAACAGACGCATCGCAGGATATCACCCATACTTGGTTGATATTCCGCACATTCGCACAAAGCGTTTTGAAACATCTTTTATAATTTGCACGGCTAAAGAGTGGAATTCTCTGCCTGAGTCTGTGTTCCCGAGTTCATATAACCCGAATCTATTCAAGTCACCAGTGAATAGGCTTCTTTTGGGCAAGCTTGTTCCATCGTCGACCACATCTCTGTCTTCAAGACTTGATCGAGGTCAAGAGTAAGCCCATTAACAATAAAAAAACCGGTCAAGTGCGAGTCGGACTCGCGCGCCGAGGGTTCCGATATACCTATAGTATTTTTGGAAGCAATAAAGTCCATTTTCAGGACCGCAAAACTAAATTTGTTTGTAAAGGTTTTTTGCAGATTTCTGAAAAACTGTGCAACTTAGAAAGATCGTTTTATTTTTGCTGTAAAGTTTACATAAACCTCTGTCAACTGTAATTAATTCAGATTTTCCCTTACTCAAACTTCGGAGATAAGGGGGGGGGAATGGTATTTTTTTTGTCATTTTTCATCATAACTTGAAAACTAAGAAACTTAAAAAAATACAAAAATATATTTTAAAATGTAAAAGTAAAGCCCTTTCATATGATACCCCACTCGACCTAGTAGCGACAATTTGAAATTTGGCCCCCCCTATTTTGGCCCCCTTTACATTAATAATCATACTTTTTTCAAAAAATTTTCATGTGCAATTAAGTTGGGCAACTATATTCTAAAACTATTCCAAATTTCAGCTCGATAGCGTAAGTGGTTGCTGAGATATAGAGGTGTGACAGACAGACAGACAGACAGAGCGGCACCATAAGGGTTCCTTTTTTTTACCATTTTGGTATCGGAACCCTAAAAAAGAATTCTAGAGCACGTCGATATTGACACATTGGATTTGGTACCGCGCTTATCTAGTGAGTGTAGAGCTTGAAATTGTTCTGTGAGTGTCAAGCAAGTCAAGCTTCACCTGCTCTTGAGTGTACCTATATTATCTAAGTAGTCAAAGTAGAAACCTACGATTCTCCTTTTTCTAAACACTCCATAAAAATGATTTACCTACCTACAGGATTACTTTTATTCCAAAACATGAATTTATAGTCCTAACCCAATGATTAATCTGACCCAAATTCTAAATCGAAGGGCATCAATCAATCAAAGGTTTTTAACATATTTTTGAACAATTTTCGAATTCTCCAAGTGAAAAAAGGATATTTTGATCTTAAAGTATCATGAGTACAATTTGTCTGTTAAATTCAGAATAGTTTTATTTATACGTGAAATGTTGATTGTAGAGATGAGGTAGAATAAATAACAGACTCATGTAAATACCTGTTATGAAATACTAAATATTTACCTGTTCTGTTATAATTTTCATTTTAAGAAAGTATACCTTATACTTAGAAATAAACTTTAGTTCGATTGTTAAGGTAATAAATTGATAAAATAATTTTATTTAGTACATTTAGTTTATAAAATAAAGCTATAAGTAAAAAAAAATCCAAGTGTGAGGTAGACTCGCGCACAGAACGTTTCGTACCAGCGCACGATACGAGTATCATCGTGTAAGAAAGACGAAAGTTAACTTTAAAATTACTGTGCTTTATCTTGAGTTCTACGCACACCTGTAGGTTGTGCACATAATTACACCAAGTTTGCTCATTACTTGTTAGATAATCCGAATTCTGTGAAAGTTTAAACTGGCTACCTACTTTTTAGGGTTCCGATACCAGAATGATAAAAAAAGGAACTGTTATGGTGCGACTTTGTCTGTCTGCCTGTCACACCTCTATATCTCAGCAACCACTGATGCTATCGACTTGTTATTTGGAACAGTTTTAGAATATGGTTGTCCAACTTAATTTCACATGAAAGAATTAAAAAAATATATGATTATTACTGTAAAGGGGGCCCAAATACGGGGGGGGGGGCAAATTTTCAAATTGTCGTTACTAGGTCGAATGGGGTATAATATAAAAGCGCTTTACTTGTACATTCTAAAATATATTTTTGTTTTTTTTTACGACTCTTAGGTTTCACGATGTGTTGACGAATGACAAAAAATTCCATCCCCCCCCCCCCCCTTATCTCCGAAGCTTGCGAAAGGAAAAATATGAATTAATTGCAGTCGATACTCGTAGATGTTTATGTATATATTACAGCAAAAATAAAACGATCTTTCTAAAATGCATAGGTTTTTAGAAATCCGCAAAAAACCTTTACAAACAAATTTAGTTTAGCGGTCCTAAAATGACCTTTATTGCTTCCAAAATTCCAAAAATACTATAGGTATATCGGGACCCTCGGCGCACGAGTCCGACTCAAACTTGACCGTTTATAGGGTTCCGTACCTCAAAATAAAAAACGGATCCCTTATAGGATCACTTTGTTGTCCGTCTGTCTGTCTAATTGTCTGTCAAGACCCTTTTTCTCACGAACGAGAAGAGGTATCAGCACAGATTAAATAATAGTAAAGGTTGAAATTGATAAAGAATATTAAAGTCCATGAACCACACAAGATCTGATAATTTAAATTTTTTACAACGACGCAATCAAAAGATATGGCTTTTTCTGTCCTCATCTCCATACATTTATGCAAAAAAGTAAAACCTACAGGGTACTTCCCTTTGACCGAAAATTATGAAATTTGGCAAGAAGCTAGGTCTCACAGTACAAATAAAGGGAAAAGTCTAAAATCATTAAATATTTCAATTTTTCTCACAACTAATAGTAACCAATTATGGTGAGCTCCCGTTTCAAGACCTTTTCTATAAAAGAGCGGTCAAGTTGGATGGTCGCGGAGTTTTTAAAATCAAAGAGCAAAAGCTTTTAGTATATCATATGGTAGATAGGTGCGGAACCCTTAGGGCGCGAGTCCGACTCGCACTTGGCCGGTTTTTTTTTTACATCGGACAGACACACAGACAATGCAATATTTTTTAATGATTAATTATATTTTGTTTTACATCTCTTCTCCCTCTCAACTATCACTAACAGAGATCAACTATTATGTACTAACTTATCTCTTTGTCTCTCTTATGCAAAATTGATATAAATTATCTATTACTGAATACTAGTTACTATTTCCAGTTACCGCATACTAGCCACATCCTCAACTCTATCTAGATATGTACGGTAAATCAATCAGAGTGTAGCAGTCGGTGATTAGCCGGACTGGACGTGACCGCAGGGTAGCGCGTTCGATACTCGGCTGGGCATCAATCAAAACTCGTCTGTTTTTACTCTGGGTTTGATTTACAAATCTACTTGTTATGTGCTTGTATATGTAGGTAAGGATAGGTAGGTGCTTACTTTTTTTTTAAACAAGGTGTAAAAAGACAAAGAATGGCCTGAAAAAAATAAAACATTATAATAAGTACAAAACAAATAATAAAAAAAAAAATTAAGGGAGCTTCTCTACTAAACACGTGTTTTCAGGCAATTTTTGTTCGATCTTTTGTTTTAGCTCTATCGTGAAAACCTGAACACCTACAAGCGTGAATATTGGTGTGTTTATAGTGCATAAGCTGTAGAATAAAAATAAACAATAAAAACTAGTCAAGTGCGTGTCGGACTCACGCGAAATTAATACCCTTCTGCGTGACTGCGCGTCCAAAACTAAGACGGTTTATTTACGAGTACCTTAGGAAGCCACGGTGCGCGAGTTCGACTCTCACTTGGCTGGTTTTTATTTTGCTTCCCTGCCAAAATTTCGTTATCACGTGGTGCAGTTTTTGTGAGAAGTATTTTTTTTTATTTACAGTTTTCGGTAGTTTTGCTAGGCAACAGGTAGGTACCTATTACCCCGAAATACCGCAAAGGATTTATACAGTCAAAAGCAGGTCAATCGTGACAATGCAGAGCGACTCTAGCGCGTACACCATTAGAAGTAAGGCCGTTAGGAAGTCCAAAGTGTCGACTTTATTAGCTGTGGCCCCCGACTCCTTCCGCGAGGATTTATAGCGGGGATGAATGTCGCAAAATCCTTTCTTAACGTTCGCCTAAGTACTACGTTATTTAGAGAACCTCTTAGCAAAATTCAAGTTTCTAATCAAAGGGTTTAGGTGGGCTGTGTGTTTATCAGTCAGTCACGAATTCCTTTTATATAAACAGATTTACGAAATACGAAGCGTTATGTGCCTAAAATACCTACCTATACCATGCCCATATATTACCTGCCAGATTTCAAAAAGAGAACAAAGGGCATTCGAACATACAATATTTCAAATATGGAACCCGCCGAATCGTGACCGGCCGCGGGCGCGCTGCGTCGTGATTGGTCGACGCTGACATATGATGTACTGTTCGATGCGTCTGCGCCAGTGAATGGAATGGAAGAATAAAACGAAATGATCCTTGCGGTTAAAGGTCAGGGTTATGTGCCATTGTTTGCGCGATTCACGAGTTATACCTACTTGGGTTATGTAATAATTACTCTTTGACAGCAGTCTATCTCGATCACAAGCTATCCCGCTGTCAGGGTAATTTCTACCCAATTTCAAACGCGCCCCTGAGTAGAAAGGACACATTACACTTTGCACATACGCCGCTAGAGGCCTAGAGCTGAAGTCTCACTAAAGTCAAGTTTGACCTGATCTTGCTTATATCTACATACTTACCTTTACTTCCACTACATCACCAGACTCTTCCTTCCTCTCGTTTGTCAAGAGTAGTTCAAGCTTTTTCAGCTTAGCTACTTACTTATATCAAGCACAAGTCAGATGAGGTATGGAGTAGTACTTCTGCCAGCTCTGGGATGAATCTGCTCAATACAGGTTTCCATTATATGTGGCACAGAATATATAATAGTCATCATAACATCCCATGAAATATCCACTACAGGACAGGGTGCTCCCTCCAGAATTCTAGCTTTTGCTGAAAAAATGTGGAGGGGAAGTACTTACCGTAGTCACCTCCCTTGTCTGCGTTACGGCTGGCACTATAGACCGCGGTTGTAGGTGGCCGCAGTAAGACGGTATGATACACAGCAGGATGCTGCTGCCCGCATCGTCCCTTTGTCGTCTCATACGACATCCACGGCACGGATATGTACGGGATGGTATTATTCTTTGCCGGCACCACACAGGGCGATATAATAATAACAATGTCAAAATGACATGGCCAGTCTTAGTGCTATTGACAAGCTTATCGGAGACGGAAGTATAATTGAGGCAAAGCTGCAGAGCCTTGAGCTGCGGCCTTGAGCACCGTCGCAAAGTAGCCTAGCTGCTTGTCGGTATTTCACAGGATACTTATATTTCGGAGTGTGAGCGTCTGACTGAAATGTCTGAATTTCACAACCTAATTCAACCTTCTCTTAGACGCCGGTTGGGTATCCACCGTTATGTCGTTGATATGTCGCAGGCAAATAGGTAGTAGGTATAATTCGTCGTTTACAAAAGGCGGGCAAACTTACCTATATGTCAGTCTTGCCGTGCTCTTTCTGAACTACCCACAGAACTAATGTTTTTTACGTGATATTCAGGGCGAAAACCTCAGTCTCAGTAGATGGAGGTCAATGAGAGGATCAAGAAAAACCATGTGTGAATTTTGGACCTGAGCTCGGTGTTTAGGCCTTTTCCAAATTTTCGGGCTGGCCGGTTTTAGCTAAAGTCCCCGACTTACTTGTCTGTCAACAAAAATTATTGCCGGTGACAGAGTAGCTTATTGTGATACTAAAAAACATTTTGCCAGACAAGATTGTCGGGGATGTTTATTTTATTCCGGGTCTTAGCGCGATAATGATTATTAGGAAAAATAAATTACCATATGACGTTTCGGCTGCGTTGCGTTTGAAAATTGCGAAAGTCTAAAACAAAGATGGTCGGGGACTTAAGCTAAAACAGACCAACTTAAAAATCTGAAAAAGGCCTCCTAAACATCGGGCTCCGGTCCGGAACATCTCACATGGTTTTTTGTGATCCTCTAATCATCCCCTTTATACTAAGACATCTCATTTTCGCCCTTATAATCTCGTGGAAAAATCCTCTTCGTCTCCCGGTCATCTTTCAAACTAACGACCGTCAATACTAAAACCGTACTCATGACCCGACCGATCTGAAGTATTTCCGATACTAATAATATAATATTCTAATAACGAGAAAAACGCGGAGATTTTACCAACCCATTCCACCAACCAAAGAATCTAATCTAGTAGACGAAAAATGTCTTATCAATAAAATAATATTTTCCCATTGACGTAAGAAAAACGCTCCGCTTTTCCAAAATCTTTGTATTTTCCTCAAAAGGTAAATTTTGTTTCAGATTCTGGGACTCAAGTCCTAAAAAAAGTACGATGGTCCTTCTAAGGGGTGATTCTACATCACTAATAGATTGTATAAAAAAATACTTTTTCCTAAAAAAAGTAGTTTTAACTCAAGAAGAAGTGAAGTCGGGTCAAATGACCGACGCAGAAAAAGATGTTATTTGTTATTACTCGTATTATAATATATCTAGTCACTACCTAACCTAAATAAATAATTAATAAATTACTGTGATGTTATTAGATGGAATACAATTTTCGTGATCACACAAAATAAAAAAACATAATAAAAAGAAGTTTTTTTTCCTTTTTTTAACAATCTATTAGTGTACCCCTTAGAAGGATCATCGTATTTTTTTACATCCTGTATTGTTGATAGTTTTTATATTTTTTTGTTTGCTTTTAAACAGTTTAGTACCTGGGCGACCGAGCTTCATTGGGTGAGCAAGCTGTGCTACTCGTCTACAGATGGCGCTGTAACTTTCTTAAACGCGCAAAGAAATTTAAAAAACGGTGAAAACGAAATTTCCCAGACATGAGACCTCGCTAGATAGATTTTTTGCCCCCAAAAACCCCCGGATACTAAATTTCATAGAAATCGTTACAGCCGTTTTCGATTTTATCGCCCGATGATGTTCAAGAGTAGGGTGTTTTCCAGCACCTATTGAAACTTCCACTGGATGGCGCTGCTGTGCACTATAAGGAAATCGGAATATGGAAACAGATACTGAACTGACTCCCAGTATGAAAACGATTGTCAGTTGGATTGCTGCTGTCAAATGTCACTTAAGGTGATCTGTGACGGCCAGCTTAGACCCGAACGCAACTAGATGGAGTCACTGCTGCAAATACAAGGTTTTATTTTTTTAATGCTATAAGTACCATCTATATATGTGCAAAAAGTTGATTCGCGTAAATTTCATCGTGCAACTTCAACGCCTAACAACAATTTCGATAAGATAAATATCTCCATATGTCCACTAAAGTCAATTAATCTCGTCAGTCCGTGTTTACATGAGTACGATCACTCACACATGCACACAACGCACAACCGTACAGTTTTGACCGCACGCCCACAATAGTAATATTGAACAACTAGTACTTTCAGTACATTAGCTGTATTTTTGTATTAATTAGCGAAAAATTTAACTAAAAATAACAGTATTCGTTCGTTTTTCAACAGAATTTTACGTCCCGCGTAAGAATGAAAGTCATTTGAATTTTTGTGTGGAAAACGGATCACCTTAATAATTTATTTCAAGCCTAAAATAGAAATATCCAACAGTGATCAGCGTACCACCCATCGACATAAAAAAATACCCTATTGGCCCCCTGAGCATGTATCGAGATAGTGTATTGTAAGACTTCTGTGCATCTTTCAGAATGGGAGTTTTTTGGTTCGCCGCGCTCGGTAAGACACCACGATTTGCGTCGAAGCAATTTCTTGTTTGACGCGATCTGTACACACGGCCGCACATCGGTAGAAACACTTTTGGACCTTATGGCGTGGTAATAGAGTTGAAAAAGTTTCTACCGACAAGCGGTTGACCGTACGTGTACAGGGTGTACCTAACAGATAGGTGTATCAACACTATCAACCCAGAAGGATGTGAATCTGCCCATGAAACTGAACAATACCTAAGAACCATAGGTCGAAATACGAATAAAAAAATTCCCACCCATAGAAACTGCATCAGCTGATAGCGCATTTTGTATGGGAGGCTGAAAATTGATTTTTTTGTTTTCCGACCCATGTTCCTTAGGAAAAGTTGTTCAGTTTCATGGGCAGATTCATATCCTTCAGGGTTGATATACCCTTTCTGTTACACTCTTTAAAATTCTCACCTTTCGCTTCAAATGAAAATAAAAATGTTTCAGTCCAAAATTATATATTTGTAAAAATATTATAAATTTCATTCAATACAGATAAAATTACATATTCTATGATTCTATAATACCCTAGGTAAAATATTGTATAATTCATTGTATATTCTTATTACAACTTAATTCTTAACGCTAGCTAATATAATAGTCAAAATCTTGTCAAAAGCCACAAGCAGTATAAAATATCAAATCAAGAAGCGAATATAAAAAGAGATTAAAATAATACTGATTAATTTTTACCTACTTCCTATCAGGGTCACTTTACACGTAGCTGAATCAGCTCGTCAATCAGCAAATCATAACAGAAGACATGAAGTAAAACTGCCGTACTCAGAGACATAACTTAAAGTTGTCTTCTGCTGTCACTTTCTTTCTTTTCATCTATGAAATGTAAAAGGACAGCATGATACTCAATGGAAAATTAACTTTAAGTGACGTCTCTGAGTTATTGATGGAACTTATCGCAAGTGCATTTCCTCTAGCAGGATTTTTAAAAGTTGTTGATATTTAATTTTATTCTTGTTCGATTATCTCTAATAATGGACAATTTATAGGGAAATGCCATTTAGGCGTTTCATATAGTACTCAAAAATGTTTTTTGAAAAAATTGCTTTCGATCTTATGTGTTTAGCTATGCCTGTTTCAATTTCGAGTCTTTGCCTGACTATTTAAAAAAAATTACTGTCAAGTAAACGTCAAAGAGATTATAAACAAGGAGTTTTAGCCCAATTTAATTATAACACAGGATTAACTTCTTAAAATAGCTATGCAAAGACTCAAACGTACATACAGGCGTAACTAAACAAGTAATGTCAAAAGTTATTTTTAACAAATATTTTCAAGGTAATGACACCTAAAAAGGTATTTCCCTATAAATTATCCATTATTAGAGAGTTAAAATCAAGTATAAAATTAAATATCCACAATTTAATAATCCTGCTAGAGGAATTTATGATTTTATTATTAGTTCGATATCTAAAATTAAAGGTTAGAAAATTGTTCGTCTATAGATGATATTTTTCGAAATTTAAATTAAAGTTGCTGTAAGCTTAATTTCTTCCCATTCACACTTAAGAAAATTATAAAATATGGATTTGTAAAAAAATGCAAAAGTGTTAGTACTGAAAACTGAATTTACCTAAAATTCTCCATACGAAAACTCCAATTTCATAGGTAAGGACCTAATATTAAGTTACAAAAAAAATTTTCTGGGTAAAAGAAATTCGAGCAGTCCACCTTTAACCATCCGTCACTGGCAGCGCCAATTTAGCACGAGCTGCATCAGCGACGTCTAAAGAGGCCTTTACCAATCAGAGACTTAGCAGACGAGAACAGATAGTCCGCCAGTGCTGTAATTTTTTTCTATAATATTTAGTTGAATTCTTTCCGAATAATAGATTTCCCAAAAGAGTCAAATTAAGTGTTTTGTAAAGTTTCTTCTTCACAACACTTTCCGGTTAAGAAAAGATTTTTCTTAATTACTCGAGGTACACACGGCCGCAAATTGATAGAAACTTTTTGACGTCCCCCCATCCCCTCTTTAAGGTGGTAGGGCTTTTGTGCAAAGTCCGTCTGGGGAATTACCACCCCCTCGCCTATTTCTGCCGTAAAATAACAGTGTTTGCACTGCTGTGTTTCGGTTTGAATGGTGAGGGAGGCAGCGAAATTACTGACACACGAGACACACCATCTTAGTTCTCAGGGTGTGCAACGTGCTTTGCTGTCTTATTGGTGTCAATATTATGCCACTAATAAGACAGCGGGCTCTATGGGCGGTGGAGAACACTTTCCATCAGGTGTCCCACCTGCTCGTTTGCACACGTCGTCACATAAAAAAAACCGGCCAAGTGCGAGTCGGACTCGCGCCCTAAGGGTTCCGTACCTATCTACGATATGACATACTAAAAGCTTTTGCTCTTTGATTTTAAAAACTCCGCGACCATCCAACTTGACCCCTCTTTTATAGAAAAGTTCTTGAAACGGGAGCTCACCTTAATTGGTTACTAATAGTTGTGAGAAAAATTGAAATATTTAATTATATTAGTCTTTTCCCTGTATTTGTACTGTGAGACCTAGCTTCTTGCCAAATTTCATAATTTTAGGTCAACGAGAAGTACCCTGTAGGTTTTGCTTTTTGCATTAATGTATGGAGATGAGGACATAATAAGCCATATATTTTGAAAGCGTCGTTGTAAAAAATTGAAATTTTCAGATCTTGTGTGGTTCATGGACCTTAATATTCTTTATCAATTTCAACCTGATACCTCTTCTCGTTCGTGAGAGAAAGGGTCTTGCTTGACAGACAGACGGACAACAAGGTGATCCTATAAGGGTTCCGTTTTTTTATTTTGAGGTACGGAACCCTAAAAGAAACCTAGAGCGGGTCTCCGGCTTCGGTCGTTAGTTGCGTAGCGCGGGTTCAAATTATACTGGTTTTGCTTCCACTTGCTTGCTACCGTGCGTATACGTTTGTAACCACCATACACATACAGAAAAACGCTTATAATAAGTCTATCGTTTTACATACAAAAAGCTATAAATATCTACATTTTTACACATTTCACTTGAATTTGAGGTTATGATTTTGTTTACAAAACACCTGACCCGTTCGTGAACTCAGGTATACAGGGTGTGAGGGACGGTGTGCCCAAAACTGAAAGGGCGTGCTCAGTCAACGAAACTGAACAACTTTCCCAAAGAAACATTTGTATTCTTCAAAAAAAATGTATACGTGTTTTGTGCAATGCTTGGTTTGATGATAGCTGCAAACCACTATTTAAGAAGCTCAACATACTGCCACTGCCATGCATGTATATCAGGGATGTTTGCGTCTTCGTTCACTCTCACCCACAGTATTGGCAGAAACGTAGTGAAGTAACTGGACGACAAAATATCAGAGCAAAATACTCTAATCTTTTATACCAACCTTGTTGCCAAAAGGATATCTATAAGAGAAATGTATTTAACATGTGTATCTTAATATATAATAGACTTCCTGACGAAATTAAATTACAACAGAATTTTAAATCTAGTTTGACAAAATGGTTACTTCAACATTGCTTCTATAGTGTTAAGGAGTACATGGAATTCAAATAAGTATTGTTAATTTAGTTATGTACTTATGTTAATATAATTAATTTGCTCTCACAAATATTTGCACGCTTGCACGCAGGCGAATACACAGGACTTTATAATTTTAAGATCATCATATAACTGTATTCTTTGCAAATAAATGATTCTTATTCTTATTCTCTTGGGAAATTAAAAAAAATTGACCTCTCCATACAAATTGTCCTCTCTGGTCGAACAGTTTATATGGAGGTCAATTTTTTTTTATTTCCCCACATATGTTTCTATGGGAAAGTTGTTCAGTTTCGTTGACTGAGCACGCCCTTTCAGTTTTCGGTACACCGTCCCTCACACCCTGTATAGTTAGTTTGGAAGGTTACCTATGTAGGCAGTTATTCTTAACTCTAAAATCGAAGACATGGTTCCTTAGAACAAATATCTCTATCTCTTATAGTTTCAGATTTTCCTATACTGACCCGTCGCGATGGATCACCCTGTATAGTTATCCCGTTTAAAATGTTGTTCAATTTGGAAATGATCTTTTTGTTCTCAGTTAATAGAATCAGGCGTTACTTTGCGGAAGTCCATCTCAAAGAAATGAAACAAATATATAGCCACCTTCCGCAACAATGATGGATGCTATGTACTCACTGTGCATCGCCCTCACTCAGTGCCACTGGTCGGTCTAAGATCTCCTGAGGATGCCTCGTGTAGAGGCGAAACACGTGTAGAGTGTTTTTGGGTGGTTGCTGTGTTGCAGTTGCCTGCGCATGCGCATTTATTTGCAGGCGGGCGGGCGGTGCACAGTGAGTACATAGCATCCATCATTGTTGCGGAAGGTGGCTATATATTTGTTTCATTTCTTTTTGTTCTCGTTTGCCAATTCGCTCAATGGTTACCAAATTCTTAAAAGATATCAACTTTTGCACCACATTTCTTTAAAGATATCATGGCAGTGTTTGACTACAAAATAGAGAGATTCATAAAATATAGAACTGCAAAATGACAGTTTTGTGTATTACAATAATAGATTTCTTTGTTTTTCTTTAAAGAGTAATATATAATATAATTATAAAATTACGTATATTATTATAACTGGAAGTATATTTCAGTCCACTTTTTTATACAGGACATGTAAAAAAAAACCGGTCAAGTGCGAGTCGGACTCGCGCGCCGAGGGTTCCGATATACCTATAGTATTTTTGGAAGCAATAAAGACCATTTTCAGGACCGCAAAACTAAATTTGTTTTTAAAGGTTTTTTTGCAGATTTCTGTAAAACTGTACAACTTAGAAAGATCGTTTTATTTTTGCTGTAAAGTTTACATAAACTTCTGTCAACAGTAATTAATTCAGATTTTTCCTTACTCAAACTTCGGAGATAAGGGGGGGAATGGTATTTTTTTTTACTTTTTTCATCATAACTTGAAAACTAAGAAACTTAAAAAAATACAAAAATATATTTTAAAATGTACAAGTAAAGCCCTTTCATATGATACCCCACTCGACCTAGTAGCGACAATTTGAAATTTGGCCCCCTTTACATTAATAATCAAACTTTTTTCAAAAAATTTTCATGTGCAATTATGTTGGACAACTATATTCTAAAACTATTCCAAATTTCAGGTCGATAGCATAAATGGTTGCTGAGATATAGAGGTGTGACAGACAGACGGACAGACAGAGCGGCACCATAAGGGTTCCTTTTTTTTACCATTTTGTTATCGGAACCAAAATTAGGGCCAGACTAAATGCAACAATTTTTATCCCACGACTTTAAAAAATGAACAAAGACATTTTTACTCCATAAAAACGATCAGCTGATCGGTACAAATTTTTGCAAATTCGAAAAGTCGTAGAATAAAAGTTGTTGCATTTAACCCCAGAATAAGCTCTTAAAAAGTTTTACACTAAATTACAATGCTGTATAAATCAAAATGTGATGATTATCATGATAAAAAAGTCATGTAAAATTGGCAATAGCCATGAGTATAAAAAATTATCAAAAAAAACTTTGGAATAGTCACAAGATTACAAAAACCCTAAAAATACCGAAACGTTTTTTAATTGCCATATACAGCCAAGATATGAAATACCGTTATTTATGGGAAACCGGTACCATTTATCTTGGTGCGATACCGGTACCTGTATCAGTACTATTTATCAGTCAGTATTGGTACTATACCGGTACTAATCAAATATTTTTCAGTTTATTAGTTTGACTCTTAGTCGTAGCATTCTGTGATGTATTTGGATCACGATTTTCTAAGTATTTTGTTGATATGCGGTTACGCATACGCGGTCGGTATCTAAATAAGGTACCGGTTTTTTTGAGGCTTAGTACCGGCATCCATCTGGAACAGGTACCCAACAACCTCTTAAATTACCGGTACAGTACCTTTACTTTTTGTACTGGTTTCAAGAATTGTATACAGCGCCATCTAGTTTCAGTGAGTTCTTTTTCGTATTAAGATTGGCAGTTCTTTTTCTTTTTGTTTCCATTGGGCGTCTGTTGGCTGTAAGAGTGTCTTTCTACAAGAACTGTGATAGGTAGCTACCTAGTGAGCTGAAAAAAATTAATTTCTACCAATATGGTTGCTCTATTTTCCTAGATTAGAGCTGCGCGGTGCTAAGCTAGTAAAATATAATTTAAAATTTAAAACAACTTCCGAAGCAAAAACGATCGCTCAGAAAAGGAAAAAATAAGTTTAATATTATGGGTAATAGTACCTTGCAAAACATACCCGTGGGTGTCGTTCTAAGAGGCGACTAAGGGTTATAAACTGGAGGATGGGCAGCAGAATTCTCCTGTGTATCATACCATCTTACTGCGCTCCATGGTACCAGCCGTAACGCTGACAAGCAAGGTGACTATGGTACTTCCCCTCCACATTTTTCCAGCAAAAGCTAGATTTCTGGAGGGAGCTCCTGTCCTGTAGTGGACATTTCATGGGATGTTATGATGATTATTGTTAATCCTTAAATTCGTTAGGTGACCGCCGAGTAAACACGTCGACAAAATCCACGTATCAATGTTAACTTTGTTGCACATACTAATCTACATATTTTGTTTCACAACTTTAATTCTAAACATTGTCTTTACACTCGGCGGTCCCCCGACGAATTTAACGATTAACCATAATACTAAACTTATTTTTTTCCTTTTTTGAACGATTGTTTTTGCTTCGGGGGCTGATATAAATTTTTAATTTAATTTTTATTTTAGACTTTTTAAACTTAATTAATAATTTTGTAGTAGGTCGCGGGAAGCCGCTGGATGCGAGCAGCGCAGGACCGGTCGTCATGGAGTTCTTTAGGGGAGGCCTATGTCCAGCAGTGGACGTCTTTCGGCTGATATGATGTAGCACATTGATTTGATATCTATCAAAGTTCCTAGTATCATAGTAGACAGCGTACGGCATTTAAGAGTCCGCAAATCAGTACTTTTCACGACTTGATCAGCAAAACAGCTCATTACTTTTAATCAGTTAGACCGAATGTTATCAAATATAACTAAGTAAACTAACTAACTAACCCTTCTCAATAGAATGTCATTTTAATAAAAAAAAACACAGAAACCGGTTCATCCGTTTAAGAGCTCCGTTTAAGAGCGATGGCGCAGACAGATACACAGACAGATACACACGTTTAACTTATAACACCCCTCTATTTGCGTCGGGGGTTAAAAAAGGGAGCAATCCTATTGGTCGGAATTTTCCAGCTCACAGCTTAGCTACTTAGAAAGACACCCTAGGGTGGATTTTCGAAGTGGCTCATTTAGATAAATTTCATTTCATTTTCCTATTTTAGGAAAAGAGAGCAATGGTATTGGTTGAAATTTGTCGGCTCACGGCTGAGCTAAGGTAGCCAAGTTAAGCTCAAGAAAGCCACCCTTAGGGCGCGTGCACACTAGCGATTTTCAGCGCGGCGATATCATAGCAATCATATTATTTGTATGAATTTTTATTCGACGCTAAATAGTATCTAACATGACATCCCATGAAACGTCTACTACAGGACAGGGAACTCCCTCCAAAATTCCAGCTTTTGCTGAAACAAAGTGGAGGGGAAGTATGATAGTCGCCACGCTAGTTAGCGTTACCGCTGGAACCATGGAACGCGGTTGTTGGTGACCGCAGAATGTAAGATGATACGATACACAGAAGGATGCTGCTGCCCATCCTCCAGTTTATAACCCTTAGTCGCCTCTTACGACACCTACGGGTAGAGATGGGTTGATGCTATTCTTTGCCGGCACCACAAGGTGTAAATAGTATGAACACAGCGGAATCGCAGCGCCCAAAAATCGCCAGTGTGCCCGCGCCCTTACTATTAGTAAACTAAGCTAAGCATATAAGTTGCTTTCCCTCGTCAATCTGGAATTGCACCTTATCGGAGTTGGAGGCCCGATCAGCTGTTTTGGACATTGCACTTGCTAGAAACACCAACGCTACGCCCGTACAGGATACCAACATTGCCCAGCCTGTAAACAAGGAAACGGTTAAGTGTGAGTCAGACTTGCACGCCGGGGTTCCCGATATACGAGTATTTGGACGCAATAAAAAAATAATGGAAACGTTGAAAGGGGAAGGCCTCGGCGAACGTTCCATGACCAAATTCAGGACGTTCTAAATAAAGGCCAGGTTAAAAGAACCCTAAACCGACGAGCATGTATAAAAAGATTAATGAAAGTACAGGAAGCAAAGGAAGTATATCAAGATCGAGAACTGTGGTCTCTGCCTACCCCGACGGGACAAGGCGTGATATTATGTATGTATGTAAAAAAAGGCTTATTATTTTCGTGGAGACTATAAAATATTTCTGCGACCCAAAGGTGATTTTTTAAATTTAAATTTAATTTTTAGGAGCATAAAGAAATAAAACGGGCAATAATCTTCTAGAAGATGGATATATTACTTAAGTAGTAACTATGGAGTAAGTAAGCATTGGACAGCGGTGCACCGGAGCCATTAATACAAAATAATTTATTGTGTGTTATTTTTTTACTTTTTGTTTATTTTCTTTGTATATTGTGTATGGGTGTATGCCTGATAATAAAGATTAATAATAATACTTAGTCTCTGCTAGTATAATACTATAGTTCGTCCACGTAAAGAATGCAGTGAGTCATTAGTGCAACTGCAGGGTAAAGGTGTATTCACAGTTGAGTTAAAGTTCATAGTTTCTTTTTTCTTTTTAGGGTTCCGTACCTCAAAAGAAAAAAACGGAACCCTTATAGGATCACTTTGTTGTCCGTCTGTCTGTCTGTCTGTCAAGACCCTTTATCTCACGAACGAGTAAAGGTATCAAGTTGAAATTAACACCATATATTAGGGTCCATGAACCACACAAGATCAAAAAATTTCAATTTTTTACAACGACGCAATCAAAAGATATGGCAGTTTATGTCCTCATCTCCATACATTTATGCAAAAATGCAAAACCTACGGGGTACTTCCCGTTGACCTAAAATTATGAAATTTGGCAAGAAGCTAGGTCTCACAGTACAAATAAAGGGAAAAGTCTGAAATCATTAAATATTACAACTTTCCTCACAACTAATGGTAACCAATTGGCTTAGCAGGATTTTCAAAAGTTGCTGATATTTTATTTTATTCTTGTTATTTACTCTCTTATAATGGATTTTTTGTATGGAAGTACCTCTTTTAGATGTTTCATTTGCTCAAAAATATTTTTTGAAAATAACTTTTGAGATAACGTGTTTACCTATGGCTGCATACACATTTAATGCTTCTGCCTAACTGTTTAAAAAAAAAGAGAGTTGGTTGTGCGGTCAAGAAAAAAGAGGTTGTATGCTCTTCGATCTTTGCCTGTCCGGAAGGAAAAATAAAAAAATGTTTTCGCGGTCTTCTAATCTTCTTGAATATTCGCGGTTTATTGCAGTGGTAGATATTTCAGGATTTTGATATATTAAATAATTATTAGTATTGAACTTTTTGAAGTTACTATGATTTCGTCGAATGAGTATGTACGAGCTGATTCCCGCAATTTGCCCGAAGGTAACATGGCCATAATCATGGAATATTTTCAATCAAGTGATAAGCACAATATTGCTGAAATTATAGGACTTAAAACTTTAATGTAACTTTCTATAGATCTTGGATTTTAGACTTCCAGGTAGGAAGCTACAACTCTGTTGCCTTTTTTGTTTCTTATTACCAAAAAAGTTAGTCAATACATATAATAAAATCGTAAATTAGGCGAATCTGTACATATTACAAAAAAAAAATACTATAGGGGGACACTTGAACAATAACAAAACCCATTTTGACCATTTTTTGAATTCTTGTCTGTTTGTATGTTTTTTTGTCCGCGATTCACGCAAAAACCACTCAACCGATTTAACCGGTTTTCAATGATGGGTTGGTCTTATTTTGCTGTAACATATAGGCATTGTTTCTTTGCAATCGGTTCACTCGAACACAAGATATTTTAAAGCAAAGTATCAAACCGTTGTCTGCGATTCACTCAAAAACTACTGAACTGATTCAAACAAGACTTTCAGTCATATATTTGGCTTAGGTAATTACTTACTTGCACCATACAAAAGTTCTATAGATCTTGTGTTTGAGTAGACCATACATATAATAAAACAGTATAAACCGTGTTTGTACTTTTGTTGATGAATTTAAAAAAAAAATACGTGGGTGATCCGAAAAGACTAATAAAACAAACACATTTTTTTGTCTGTCTGTATGTATTCGCTAATCACCGAAACTATTGAACGGATTTTCACGCGGTTTTCACTGGTAAATTAAGCTTAGCTCTGGGCAACATCATATAGGCTGATTCATTTAAATCTGTTCACTCAATCCGAAGCTACAATAACTTAAAATAACAAAAACTCAAAAACTACTTAACCGATTAAAACGGGGTTCCCAATAATCTGCATTTGACTTACTTTCGTAAGCTTTATTCCTTGCAATCGGTTCACTCAAACAGAAGCTACGCGAGTACGAAGTATCAAGCGGCTGCTGTTCGGTCATTCGAATGCGTTCCTGACACCTTTTAAACAACCCCTGGGACGTAACTACGATGCCCACAGTCAATGCGCAGAACTCAAAAAAGTCGAGGGGATGGGCGTGCGAGTCGTGATTTGTTCCCCATGCTCAGGAAATAACCGTCAGCATCTGAGTTACTTGATATAGACTGTTGGCTTAGGACCTGAGTTGATACATATACAAAGAGCAACAAGGTATTTGTAATAAGTGGATATAAAATCGAAACCAACGCCGCTGCCTAAATAGCTGGAAACAGTCTAGCATTATGAGTTAATAAAAATTCAGTAGGTACCTACCTTCCGCGTTATCTCTTGGCCGAAACATAGTTTCAAGCCCCAAGTCTTATTCCAGTCTATACAGACAGGAAAGTATCACAGAAAGTGCTGTAGTTGGGTGTAGAAGTTATAACAAATATTGTCATAGGTTATTAAGATTGTTGGTAAAATATTTAGATAAATATGTTTGTCTTTCAAGGGCTTCCAGGAGTACCTATACAGAGAATGCAGTAGGATATGTTGAGCTGAAGAGAACTGGTTCCCAATGTGCCAGAACATAAAGTCACAAAGAAGTATTATTGTGTTACTATATTCGCGATCGGGCGCTGGCAGGTGCGGAGAACTGAAGAAGAGGTGGGGCTTCTCTGATAACGACAAGTGTGAATGCGGCATTTTGCAATCCATGACACACTTGCTTTCGTGCCCTACCTCCTCAGTTTCTTGCACCAAGGAGGACCTTTTTGAAGGCAACCAAAGAGCTATTGCTGTAGCCACATTTTGGGCTAAGTTACTATAAAATAATTTGCCATATACGAAAAGAAGAAGACTATACCTATAAGGGTGACTTTTAATTAGTTCTTGATAGAAAAAGATATGATTGTACTCATGATACTGAACAACTTTCCCCAAGGAACATAGGTCGAAATACCAGAATCAAGTTTTGACCTCCCATAGAAACTGCATCAGCTGATAGCGCATTTTGTATGGGAGGTCAAATTTGGTTTTTCGTATTTCGCCCTATGTTCCTTGGGAAAAGTTGTTCAGTATCATGAGTAAATGCATATCTTTTGCTATCAAGAACTAATTAAAAGTCACCCTATAGACTTAAATGAACAAGACAGCACAATAGCTGAAACAACTTGTCCTGCTTCTGAAGGTATTAACATTATTCGTAGAAGTAAATAAACAACCACATTTTAATAAAATTAATAAGTAAAATATAACAGCTCTTTATTTCACACCATGCTAACAAATATTATAACTGTGATTATAAACAATAAAACTCACCTACATGTATTAACTTATACTAGGTTATTTATTTGGACCTGAATATTTATATTTTTATTCTTATTCGTGTTAAAAATATTGGTAAGAATGATTATCAGTCCTAATAGTAGGATAACCAAGAAGGCGAACCTTGCACCTAAACCTGCTGGGATGAAACTTGGCAGGAGTCAAGTACATACCCATAGGTAGCATATTAGAAGTGGTGCTCCCCACTAGGTTGAAAATTGTATCTGTTGAACGGACATAGGTAGCTGCTTGAAAATTTCACAGAATATGCATTTGTAAAAAAAATATATCAACTTAAAATAAAAATTTAATAAAATAAGGGGGGTCGCCATACAAGAAACGTATTTCTTTTGTTTTTGCTCTATCGTCAGAACGGTTAGTAATTCGAGTGTCAAACTTGGTATGAGTATAGTTCAGTAAGATGTCTTTGTACTTTACTCCTGCCAAGTTTCATCCCAGCAGGTTTAGGTGCAACGTACCCCATACAAGCCCAGCCTTAGTGATCCTACTATAAATAATCATCATCTCTACTTAAGTTATCATTATCATTGAGGAACTGAAACTTGTGGTTGCACTGTCAGTCTGAGGTTGAGTGGGCATGATTTTGTTGTCCACATACTGCCATTTTATATTTGTGCCAACTGCTACATTTCTTGATGACGGTTTGTGCATTGTTGATATGTTGCAGTTCTTTATGTCGTCGCTTTGAACTGCAGCATTTTTCTGAAAATTAAAATTAAATTATAATAAGTACTAACAATTAGTAAGTAAAATTGTATAATAAAGGCACTGTTATTTGAATTGATTTTTTTGCATGCAAGTGTAGATAAAACTTTTTTTAACTAGACACTCCCAAAGAAAATTATATCTACCTATGATACCAACACATCTTGTATAAATGTTCAAATGTACAGGGTGGAAGAAGTATAATGGTAGTTTACGTAGATAGGTAAGTTGATCTTGCAACTCACACTATGTGATGATGAATGTCCTTTATGATAAACTTGTGATAAATAAATGTTATTTTGTGATACTATCCTGTAACTAGTGTGTACTAATTAATTTATCATACTACCTATCCATTTCATAAATTTCTGTAATTCAAAGAAAATACATTTCATGATGGTCCTAAAAAGAAATGATACCTACCTATAAAGAAAATATACCTTCCTACCATTTTTTACAATGAATCTTACCTTAGAAGATTCTGGTTTTTCAGTTTGCAGCAAAGAAGTATTTTCAGATGAGCTGGGCATTGTTTCCTCAGGCTAAAAAAAAATCACTAATTAATAATATATATTTGTAACAAGCACTATGCAAATGGTTCGATAGATGGAGTGCTCAGTTTCTACAACGCGCTATCGACTGGTCATCGTGGCCTCCTCATATAGGTCTAACAATTTTTGTACCCTTTGACTTTCGCTAGCAGTCTCAAGAGCAGACGGTACCCGGCTCTCCTGTGACTATCCCTAGCCTAAGTTAATGCGTCTATAGTGCTGTGAACGGTGCCCGGTCCACACTATAGCCGTATTACTTGGGCCGATCTCGTCTTAAGTGTAATAACTTAGATAAATACACGATTGTCAATCTTACACCGCCGTTTGCTTGCTGGCCTCCCGCACCCCTCTTACATCTGGCGCCCCAACGTCCGGCTGAAGTCACCCAAGCTGGACAAGTCCGGCAAAGGACCTTCAGAAACACCAGGACCTACGTTACGAGTCTTGAGGCCACGCAAGCTTATCGTTTCCTCTGGTAGCAAGAAAAAGTCCAAGACGAAGACAATGACTACCGTCTCAATGTCTCCAGAACAACTGCATCAGTTGGTGTCTTCGGTTACGGCAGCAGCTATTCAAGCAGCATCAAGTGGAAGCGCCGCTACAACCTCATTTGCTAACGTGTCGTTCTCCTACGATGGCACTAGAGAATCTACACGCGTGGAAGAATTTCTGTCGGCTGCAGCTGTCTACAAAAAGGTCAACAGAATGACAGATGAAACCGCGATAATGAGCTTGCCTTTAGTGCTGAAATGTGAAGCTTCAACATGGTGGCAAGGCGTGAAGGATACCATCACTAAATGGACTGACTTCGAGGCTAGGTTACGCCACGCATTTGCTCTTAAGATATCAGGTGTCATGATCTTTCAAGAAGTCTTCTCACGGAAACAACCACCGGATATGCTGACCGAGATGTTCATTGCAAAGAACCGTGCCTTGCTATCTCAACTACCGTCACCGGGTATGAATGAGACTTTACAGCTGGACGTGATCTACGGTGAACTACACGTAGACATTCGCGAAAGGGTACAGTGTGAATCAGTCACTACATTTGATCGGTTACTGTCGGCGGCAAGAAGCGTCGAACAACTGCTAAGGGAAAAACCATCTTCTGAGTTAAGTACCATTGCATCAAATGCCAAGAAACAACGATGCGACTACTGCCGTGGCACAGGTCATACTTTTGAGGAATGTCGCAAAAGAATGAAGCAGATCGGTGAAACTATCCCACGACCTCCAGTCAAAGAAATAAAAGCGGAAACTACCCAAGCACCCTCTCCATCGGCACCGACTTTTTCCTGTTACGGATGTAGTACGAGTATGCCCGGAGTTACGCGAAGCAAATTTCCTAATTGCAAGGGCTCTCAACCGATTAAAACCGAGAAAATAAGCTTTTGTGCATTGGACATTAACCTCGACAGGTTGTAGACGGTTCCTGGCTCTCCTGTTGCTGTCACTAAATAATACGCCATCAGTGCTGCGAACGGTGCCCGGTCCACACTCTTGCCGTATTAATTTCTAGTCGTTATCTTCTTTGCAATCTATCCTCACTCCCGCTGTGCTGGTACCTGATATCTACCCAATACAGAGGATAGATCATCTTCTATGTGGTGCTAGGTCGACTCCTTTCATTCCTACCCTTGAATAACATGTGACAACTTGAGGCAGTATTGGTCCAGGGGGAGGGTGAAGAAGAGCACCTAATCGAGTGCGCTAGCAGACTGTTTCGCGGTGGAAACGAATCACAGCACCACAGAATGTGAAGCCCTCGCCGTGGAGTGAGCACTAAATAAATTTCACGTATACATAGAAGGACGTACATGCTGAAGATTACTAAAAATGAACTCAGTCTATCCTGCCCTTCTCGTCGGGTCGCCTTCGAGGACAGAGGGGGAGAATGTAACAAGCACTATGCAAATGGTTCGATAGATGGAGTGCTCAGTTTCTACAACGCGCTATCGACTGGTCATCGTGGCCTCCTCATATAGGTCTAACAATTTTTGTACCCTTTGACTTTCGCTAGCAGTCTCAAGAGCAGACGGTACCCGGCTCTCCTGTGACTATCCCTAGCCTAAGTTAATGCGTCTATAGTGCTGTGAACGGTGCCCGGTCCACACTATAGCCGTATTACTTGGGCCGATCTCGTCTTAAGTGTAATAACTTAGATAAATACACGATTGTCAATCTTACACCGCCGTTTGCTTGCTGGCCTCCCGCACCCCTCTTACATATTCTTTATTGCACATTTAACATAAGAAAGTAAACTAAAGGAAATTTAAAACGGCGGGCTTATCTCTACAAGATATTTCTTCCAGCCAACCCAGTCATCATTTCTCATCAGTCATCATTTATAATAATGCAGGGTGAAAATATTATTTTATAAATTTTTATAATTGATAATGATGCTATTCACCTCTTAATAAAAATTTTATCCCTACTATTTACCTACACCTCATTTATAAAATTACAAAATACATACTTTGGAAACACCTTCCTCTTGATAGCATGTTTTTGATATCATTAGGATTGCCGTTCGTTTTATGATTAACCTGGAACCTCTTGAGAAACAGTCCTCTTCTATCTGCAAATGTATAAGTTGCAGCTATCAGTCAGATGAAGCTAAATTCTTTCTCTACTAATTTATGTGATGATGATGGAACCAGTGCTTCAATGATTGGATTTTGTCTTTAAACACAGCATAAGTCAATAATCAAAAAATAACTTTTGAGTCAACATAGATCAAAATTATGATTTTGGTTCATATCATATAAAGGCAGTTGCACACCACATCAACATGACTCTGGATGAGCTTATAGACTCTGAAGGACCTACAAGTTATTGTACGAGTGTTTGGGCAATAGCAGATCAATGAAATGTAGATCTATTATTCCAGTACTCTTGCTACAAAGTTGCAAAATTCTTGTACTTGATGATGTAGGATAACTTGTGGTGACCTTATTAGAGTCTGTCAAGGCATTATTTTAAAAACTTTACAGCGCGTTCAGAACAAGTCTGTCTATGATGGTTATTTTCTGCGCATAGGTGACAGGCGGAGAGCCTATGAACGATTTGCTCGCCCCCTGGGGGGAGACGCACTCACCCCGCGACTCATTTTATCACTTCTTATGATTAACGGTCACAGACAAAGTTATTTTGTATGCATTATACTTTGTGAGTCTAGTAGAAATAAGTAATCAAAGTAGAGTTTGTACAGTGTGTGATAATCCTTTGGGTTAGTAGGTTGAACCATTTAACCTACCTATATTACTTAAAAGGGTTAGAATTTTAAGTGGAAATAAAGAAATAAAATTAGATGTTTAGTAAACAAAGATTTCTCTTTGATTACACAAGGCACCTGTTTGCAACAACAATACATGCACAGCAAAATAGTTCGACTTTTATTTAACATGCAACTAGCCAGGAATATCCACATTTTTGGCACTTTTCTTCTTATTAATAATAATTGAGGTTATTTTGTTTACTAAACATTCTGTTTTATGGTGAATGGAATGATTGAAATCGAAATTGACGAAACACTAAAATACCTAAGAAATACTTACATTTATATGATCTTCGCAGACATATAATAATCGTTTTGGGCAGTTCATGTCCAGTGACAAACACCACATAGCTTTTAGTGATTCCGGCACATATTTGGGCAGTCGCGTCTGTATTTCCCACAAGACGTTACGAAACATCGAGCGATATCTTGTAGTACCTAAAATCATGAATCTCTTCGTGTGTAGTCATTCGTGGTGTATAGTATTCATTTTGTCTCTTGGTGTGGAGCACAAACTCTGTTCTGATTTGATAGCGTAAGTCGTCGTAAATAGAAGGATTAGGGTCCGTAATCGAAGCGAAGTGTTGTCGTTTGTCGTAAAAGCTGTCAGGGTCGTGATCCGTGGTTAAAATAAGAGATAAATTCAATAATTTTTCACAAAAAAATACACACGCACAGAAACCGCGGTAACGTCAAACTCTTTTATTTGACGTTGTAAAATTTTTTTTTAAATAGGCATAGGCACTAAATCGATACAACCGGAGGTAAACACGTTATCTCAAAAGTTATTTTCAAAAAATACTTTTGAGCAAATGAAACATCTAAAAGAGGTACTTTCATATAAAAAATCCATTATAAGAGAGTAAATAACAAGAATAAAATAAAATATCAGTAACTTTTAAAAATCCTGCTAAGCCAATTGTGGTGAGCTCCCGTTTCAAGAACATTCATATTAATAGAGGGGTCAAGTTGGATGGTCGCGAAGGCGATTTTTGTTTTAGTTCTATTTTGAAAACGGGAACACTTACATACTTGAAAATTGGTATGTTTATAGTGCATAAGCTATAAAATAACAACAAATAATAAAATTTTGTCAATCGCGTGTCGGACTCAAATAAATTAACACATTAACTTACTGAAATTTCAACTAATACAATTATGATTATGTGTTGGTACGGAACCCTCGGTGCGCGAGTCCGACTCGCACTTGGCCGGTTTTTTTTTTAGGTTACACAAAGGAAACAACCGCTTCTTTCGAAGGTCTGCCTTCAATTTGTCATTGTACACTTGACTTCATACATTTAAGTTACGGGGCTTGGCTACCAGCGGCAGAAAGCGATGACTCACTGCATTCTTAAGACAGACGAGTTCTAGTCAGTTATAGTACTGTCTATTAGGTAACCGTTCGGGAATGGTAAGGTTTTGTTCTGTTGCGTCCACGAAGCACGAGCCAAGCGAGCGAAGCGAGCGTTCTGCAGGGCAGCAGCCGGCATTTACCAGAAGCGAATCCACATGATACTCTATTGTCATCATCATCGTACATTTAATAAGCTTTCTCTAGAACTAAGAAATATAAAAGGGTCTAATCAATTAATTAAATATAAAATTAAGAAATTTCTGATGGAGTTGTAAGTAAGACTTTAGTGTAGGTGCTCAACGGTGGGACGACAAACACACAAATAGAAACGATCAGACATGACAGTTTATATCATACTAGCTGTTGCCCGCGGCTTCGCTCGCGTGGATTTCGTATTTATGTTGTTACTGGTTTTCCGAAGTAATGAGATATTTTCCCGTCATTTCGGGGTAATTTTTAACTAAGGAAAAACAGGACTAACCCTGCGCAAATCAATGAGTATAATTCAAAATCCAGCTGAATTTTATATAATATACAGACGTTACTCATAAATTACTCAGAACAGAGGAACTTAGCAGCAGTATCCTAACAAATGTAAAGAGAGAGATGAGAGACACCTTTATGTAATATTTCAAAACAGAGCCAATTCGCAGAAGTAATTGAGAAAAACTAAAACCCTCTCCGTCTCTCCCTCTCCCCCCTTCCTCTCCCCCTCCCTCTGTCTCTCCCCCTCCCCTCCCTCTCCCTTTTCATCACCCCCTCCCCCTCCCTCACTCCCTCCCTCTCCCCCTTCCCTTCCTTCTCCCTCTACCTCTACCTGCACCTGTACCCCTCTACCTCTCTACCTCTCGACCTCTACCTCTTTACGTCTCTACCTCTCTACATCTCTATCTCTCTACCTCTCTACCTCTACCTGTCCCTATCCCTACCCCTTACGCCAATTTAACCGCTATCCCTAACATAGAAATGACACCCATATTTATTTTTAGACATTTCAAACCTATCGCACCTCAACCCCATCCCCAGGGGACGATGGTATTTCACGTCCACCACGTTGGATTTCAAAGTTGTTGTAGCTTTCGTAATCAGCGACCCGATAAACCATACAAACGACACCCATATTGATTTTTAGACATTTCAAACCTATCGAACAACTAGAATCGGTTAAGTTCTTGGGCGTATATATAGACTCACAATTAAAATGGAAAAATGAGGTCTCTAAAATAGAAGCAAAAGTTAGCTCCGCGTGTTACGCCCTGAGAAGTCTGCGGGATGAATTAACGAAAAATCAGTTAAGGTCTGTCTATTTTGCAATAGTAGAATCACACTTTCGGTATAGCATTAAGTTCTGGGGAAACAGCTATGCGTATAATATAAATAAAGCTTTTGTGTTGCAGAAGAGAGCCATAAGGACAATAGTGCGTATCCCGCCATGGATTTCTTGTAGAGAGTCCTTTAGAAAGTTAAATATATTGACCATTCCCAGTTTATACATTCTGACGTTATTGACAGATATAGTAGAAAACCCCGAAAGATTTGAGAACCCGGAGGAAAGGAAACACAGACTTGCTACACGAAGAAAGGACTTAAATAGAGCAATAGCACTTAAACTAGAAGTGGTAAGACACAGTGTTAGATATCAAGCGGTCAAGTTGTTCAATTGTCTACCTGATGAGCTTAAATCAATTGTTTGTCCTATAAAATTTAAAACATCACTAAAGGCATTCTTGTTGGAAAAGTGTTTCTATAGCATTCAGGAGTTTGAAACCCATAAAATGTGTTCGTTCTGATTGTTTATTTAGAATACATGTATCCGTGACTTGACTTTTATCTTGTAATTAGGAATTTTGGTGACATTTTAATATTGACATTTGAATATTGTTTTGTTGTGTCTAATGTCTTGATTGCTGGTTATTGTTTTCATTTGATTTTATGTTTATTATCAATTAGTGACATTTTATAATTATTTATAATTAAGAATTTATAATTTTTTGTGACATAGGTATATATAATTTTTGTGACATTTCTCTAATTATTACTGTTAATTTCTAACACAATTGTAAAAAATTGTTTATGAATAAATGAATGAATGAATGTATCGCACCCCAACTCCATCCCCAGGGGGATGATGGTATTTCACGTCCACCATGTTGGATTTCAAAATTGTTGTAGTTTTCGTAATCAGCGACCCGATAAACCATACAAACGACACCCATATTGATTTTTAGACATTTCAAACCTATCGCACCCCAACTCCATCCCCAGGGGGACGATGGTATTTCACGTCCACCATGTTGGATTTCAAAATTGTTGTAGTTTTCGTAATCAGCGTCCCGATAAACCATACAAACGACACCCATATTGATTTTTAGACATTTCAAACCTATCGCACCCCAACTCCATCCCCAGGGGGACGATGGTATTTCACGTCCACCATGTTGGATTTCAAAATTGTTGTAGTTTTCGTAATCAGCGTCCCGATAAACCATACAAACGACACCCATATTGATTTTTAGACATTTCAAACCTATCGCACCCCAACTCCATCCCCAGGGGGATGATGGTATTTCACGTGCACCACGTTTGATTTCAAAATTGTTGTAGTTTTCGTAATCAGCAACCCGATAAACCATACAAACGATACCCATATTGGTTTTTAGACTTTTTCACCCCATTACTCTTTTTTAGGGGTTGAATTTGGGGTGGAATTTCAATAACAGTGATGAACGTTGCATAGAATTACATCATTAATGCCTAAATAATAAATTATGTGGATTTTACTTTAAGAATAAAGAATTTTCAACTTCATCCCCCTTTTCACCCTTAAGGGTGTCGAATTTTCAAAAACCCTGAGAAACGTAACTATTAATTTTTAGTCGTCAGCCTAAATACAAATTCCTAACTTCAAAACTGACGGACTTTCATACAAACTTTCATCCCCTATTTTACCCCCTTAGGGGTGAAATTTTGTAAAATCCTTTCTTAGTGCACCCCTAGGCCTCATAAGGAACCTACATGCCAAATTTGGAATCTCTAGACCCAGTGGTTTGGGCTGTGCGTTGATATGTCAGTCAGTCAGTCAGTCAGTCAGTCAGTCAGTCAGTCAGTCAGTCATCTTCTTCTTTTATATATATAGATATTAAAAGTACGATACCCTGTTTGCGTGGTTGTCCTGGAGTTGACTGTACCTACTTCTAACCTATATTTTATTCCTTTCTTGTATATGTATGTATAAAAGAACACCTAAATATACTGCAACTGCTAAATATGTATGCGCAGCAGCTAATCTCCCGATAAACTTTTGCGAAGTTTGGGAGAAAATTATCATTCTAGACATAGATGTTGTTGTATGCGAATAATAAATTAAAAAAAAAACATCCCATGAAACGTCCACTGCAGGACAAGGAGCTCCCTCCAGAAAAAGGGTCTGGTTTAATTTGCAGGCAACTGTCTGGTTTACTTGAAAACCAACAGTTGCTGAAATACTAATAATATAAGTCGCCAAGTCATTATTTATAGATCCTAACCTATGATTTCATTCGGCTCGTTTAGTATATTTGCTACCTTTAAGTAGCTGCCGTTTCTCAGTTATTATGAAACCCTTTAGATACTTTTTTAATTTATCTGTTGCAGAAATATTTTATCGCTGCCAGATTAATTTATTATATGCCTAATCAATGACAAACTGACTATTTTGTCGGCGTGGATGAAATGTATATCTGCACTAAATTACAGCTATTTAGTACTCTACTGGGGTCTCTGAACTAAGTTACGGACAGACAGACGGACATGACGAAACTATAAGAGTTCCTTGTTGATTACGGAACCCTAAAAAGTACCCACATCAAAGGGGCCGTTCAAGTATTACGTAAGCACTGTAGGGGGGCGGGGGGGTCTTTGCTTTGCTTATTTTTGATGACATGGGGGGTGGGGGGATCTAGATGGTGATTACGTCAGCAGTAATTTTTATCTGACGGTAAGATTGAAGCTATCTAGTCCAACATGCAAAACGTGTGATGTTTATCATTCTTCCGTCAAGTCACTAAATCGTCACATCGAGAAGATCCATAAAAAAGTAAACACGCACACTTATATAAAAGTTAGGCCTATAAAAGTGGCTGCTCGTCGTGCTAATGAACTGATGTGCATTATTCAAAACTTAGCATCAAGATGTTGAATGGCTCGATGAGCACGACGACGTAGACGTACCAAAATCAGATGAAAGTGAGAAGACACACAACATTGAGCAGCAAACATCCAATGTCATCGAAAACTTAGAATCATGGATTCGGGTGTCATGGACTGAAGACTGATAATTGGAATTAATACGTATACCAAAAATTTTAAAGAAGTTTGTTTTATTAGTAATATTTCTTAGATTATAATATTTGTAACTTACTCTTTGTTGAATACCGTGTCGGTAAAGTTTATTTAAATGAATATCATGTGCGTTACAGTCCTCTATTCTAAACCTATTCCTTATCTCTAGACTTATTAAGTGCTGCTCATGAATCTTGTACCAATTTTTACGTAAGCATGGGGGGAGGGGTAAGAGCTTTGCTTACTTTTGCTGACGAGGGGGAGGGGTGGGTTAATAATTGCAAAAAATCTGCTTACCTAATACTTGAACGGCCCCAAATTAATGGATATTGTTTCCGTTTCATTTGTTAGTCTCCTCGAAAATAATAAGCCTTTTATTACCTACTAGTTTTGCCTGCGACATCGTCAGCATGTTAAATTATTGTAAAAAACTAAACGAAATGGGAAAAAAAAGTTATTTCACCGGTTCCCATTACCAAAATAAATGCTCAAACAAATAAACAAAAAAACGAACAAAAAATCCAAAAGTGATTATTTGTTTTTTAAATAATAATATCTTCGATTTTATGACAGACAAAATCAATTTACAATTTTAAAAAGTTTATAAGGGACGGGGTACCGAAAACTAAAAGGGCGTGCTCAGTCAACGAAACTGAACAACTTTCCCAAACAAACATTTTTGGGAAATTAAATATGATTTGGTCTCTCCATACAAACTGTTCGATCAAAGTGAACAATTTGTCAAAATAGTGACAAAAATGTTTGTTTGGGAAAGTTGTTCAGTTTCGTTGACTGAGCACGCCCTTTCAGTTTTTGGTACACCGTATTTTACACGTTTAATTTTTTATAATGAATTTTTAATTAAATCCTACCAAAATTATAAACGCTAAAGTTTGTAAGTATGGATGGATGGATGTTTGTTACTCTTTCACGCAAAAACTACTGAATGGATTTTAATGAAACTTGGCACACATGTAGGTTAGGTCCTGGAATAGCACATAGGCTACTTTTTACCGCGCGAAAACACTTCATTCCCACGGGAAAACGCATTTAATGCGTGTGAAACCGCAGGCGGAAAGCTAGTGTATAATAATTTTAATGTTTGCGCGCATGTTATTAATTTGTACAACTTGTATTTTTACCAAAATCTTGAGTTTGTATTACCTATAGAGCAGTCTCCCGGTATGTATGGTTCGGAATATTCCCCGCACATGCGCTTAACGCGGGACGAACCCCAGCCCCACGGGTATAGCAGCAAGCCTAGCACTCCGAAAACACCTGGAAGAGAAACAACAATACAGTATGTTAGTGTTTTGGGTGGAATAGCTCCATATACAGGGTGTATCAAAAAGGATTAAGGATTTGAATCTGCCCAACTGAATTAGCTGATAGCATATTCTCAAGCTCCGTGTGGTGCAAGGCGGTTAATGAACCAGAGGATGGGCAGGAGCATCCTTCTGTGTATCGTATAATCTTACTTTCTGCGGTCACTAACAACCGCGGTCCATGGTGCCAGCCGTAATGATAACAAGCATGGTGATTATGGTACTTCCCCTCCACATTGTTTCAGCAAAAGCTGGAATTTTAGAGGGACTTCACTGCCCTGTAGTGGACCTTTCATGGGATGATATGACAATGATGATATTTTGTATGTTAGGTCAAAATTATTTTTTAGTATTTCGACCTATGTTCCTTATGGAAAGTTGTTCAGTTTCATGGGAAGATTCACATCCTTCAGGTTTGATATACGCTTTTTACAATGAGATAGTTGAATAGTATTGATGTGAAATTAAATGACAGGATTAGAAATAGTTATAAGAGAAAGCGAAAAAAGCGTAGTGTAGTATTTATACAACGTGTAAACGGAATAAGCGAAACTGAGAAAAAAGTTTGTTCAGAATCGAGAGTAGAATCAATTTCACGGGTTTTGATAGGGGTAGTATTTTTTTATTATTTAAATTTTTGCCGCTTCATAATAATTCGGTGGCTACGCGCGTAACGCGCGCTGGCGGCGCGCGGTTCCTGAGCGGTGAGGAGGGGAGGGAAGTGGGCGTGGCGTGCGCAGACGCGCCATGATAACTTGAAAATCTACTAGAACAACGATGAAACTTTAAAATAACAATATTTAGAAGAAATTTTTATTTAAGATTTTTTTTATGGGAATGGATTTATTTTAATAAAAATCAGTTGGCGTGTATGAGGGTTTAGCTTATTCCGTTAACACGTTGTATAATAAACACCATTTTCACACTAGATCCACAATTTATTTGATGTGTATACAGAGTGCAACTGTTTCAACTTAACATCGTCAGGCACTCCGGAAGTCCGAAGTCGGAACCGGTCGCACTCTGTATAAATAACAAATAAATTGTGGAACTAGGATGAAAATTGTGTTTTATTACATACTAGCGACCCGCCCCGGCTTCGCACGGGTGAAATGCTGATACTAAATACACTATTTATAGGCACGCGCCGCCGGCTCCCCGGTCGATCGGTACCGCCGCAACCGCTATGTCTAGTTAAAGTACTAGTTAGGTACATAGCTCTCAAATTTTCAAAATCCAAGAATTGGCTCCTGTCAAAAATTGAGGGCTGTGTACCTAACTAGTACCTGGAAAAAAATTGGTGCATTTATAAGGCGTGTGTATGTAAATACGATATAAGACGTTAAACGACTGGACTAATTGGAGTTCCATCAAGTAATCACAACACAGAGTCTATCATACTAGTGTAGTATTCTTTGCCGGCACCACACGGGCGCATTTTATTTGATTTTACCTCCTAAAGCTTGCGTCGCACCCGCCAAAGATATAACGCTCTTCTTAAACACAGACTGCACGCAGCAAGCCATCGTGCCCCCTACCACCGTCACAAACTGGATGGATGCACCTGAAATTAAATAAAAATAACAATGTTTTGAGGGTAAAGGGGCCGGGCTCCTAATTCCCAACGGCCACTGCGACCTGTACAGATCTATTGTAGCCAACCCTTTAAATTACATTTCCTCGGCCACACCGACAGCCTCAAAGAAGATAAAAATAACTATGAGTGTGTAATACTAAAATTTTGCACTGGAATAAAAGCTATAGCGCGTTCAGGATAGGTTTGTCTATAACGGTCATTTTCTGCGCATGGGTGACAGGCGGAGAGCCAATGAACGATTGACTCGCCTGCTCCCACATGCCGCGCTCACCCCCGCGACTCATTTTTTGACTTCTGCGCATTAACGGTCACGGCCCGAGTTATTTTGTACGCCGTATACTGTTCCGTATAACAGGAAGGTGTGATACTGATAACTGATAAGGTCGTGAATCTGCCCATGAAACCGAAAAACTTTTCTCAAAGAAAAAAGAACGAGAAACCACATGACCTCCACAAAACGCGCTATCAGCTGATGCAGTTTCTATGGGAAGTAAAAAATTGTTTTTTTACTTTTCCGTTACACGTTGTACACTCAACAGCACGTCAGTAGAAACACTTTTGGACCTTATGGCGTGGTAATAGAGTTGAAAAAGTTTCTACCGACGAGCGGTTGACCATACGACCGTGACTCGTACCTCTTGAAAACTTCTAATTCCTCTTCTTATTTACAGACCGTTAAAACTTCTATTGCTCTTATACTTCTGGTTTATAACCTAGTTAAATCAGCTATACTTTGTCAAACATCAAAATAGAAATCTTCCATACAATTGTGTATGGAATTTGTGATAAATATCTTTTTTTTATGCATAGAAACTATACTATAGTTTCTTATAGTTTCTATGCATAAAAAAAAGATATTTATCACAAATTCCATACACAATTGTATGGAAGATTTCTATTTTGATGTTTGAAAAGGTTCGATTTTGTGAAAAGGTTGAAATTATTGTTTCTGAGGTGAAAACAGGTAAGCAACTTTTCTTGTTAAAAAAAAAAAGCTTACATAAAGCCAAGAAGAACATAGCAGCTTTCCATGGCGTAGGGTAGACAGTGGCATCTGTAGCTAGACCATAGAATGAAAACGAGGCGCAGTTGTTGGGGTCATGCTCCATTCGTATGCATCTGAAAATGTAAATTTTTATTTTAGTTATACATACAAGTGTCTCAAATACACTGTTAAATGGAAGACTGATGAGTACTTATTTAATTTATAGTACCTGGGCGACCAAGCTTTTCTCTGTATAATCTTAACCAAAGCGCATTACACACAGCGCCATCTAGTATGGAGTAGAAAAACTAACTACAATTCTTGAACGGTCGATTTGTAGGTTGGTAGGTAGGTTGATTTGTGGTCGATGTTATCTTACAAATTAAGAGGCTACCTCCCGTCCACTAGCGCCCCCATCAGTTTAAAAAATATTACTCACTAAATACAAAACTTATCGAAAATCCGGAAAGACAGATTGATGTAAAGGTATCCTAGTTTATTCAGAACCTATCAATTCTGAAAAATATAATACACTGTAGTTACAGATACAAAAAGTGCGAAAAACGGCCACTTTTAGCAGTTTTTGTATCTGTAACTACAGTGAACTTTATTTTACAGAGTAAATAGTTTCTAAATAAACAAATGTACCTTTACTTCAATCTAACTTTCCGGATTTTTGATATGTTTCGTATTTAGCACGGAGTAAGGAAGGGGAGAGGAGCTGCCCCTACGAGATTTTTGTACGACACGAAGCGTGACAGTGCGCGGGGGTGAAGATCGAGTCACGGGTTCGCGGGACATAACTAGACTCCACCTACTTATGTCAAATCCATCTAGTGGCAAATAGTGAAACTACTAGCACTTTTTGTCCTTACGCACTTTTTGGTGGTACTGCTATACTCTACTAGATGGCGTAAAACACACTATAAAGAGACTATACTACAAAAATAAATTGTTTGTGCAGGGTGTTAATTTAATTGCGTGCCATAGCTCGCGGGTTCTGTATCAGTATCTGAACGACTTTCCTTTGTATACCTACTTAGTAATCAAATTAAAAATAAGAGGCATTCCGCTATTCCTACTATGAGAAATAGGTATGTTGTTCACGATTTTGTTTGCGATGAGGTAAGGTTGCTGACTTCCCGCTCTCTATCTACTGGGTGTTTATTGCCAAAGTTTAGAAGATGGTTCGGTAACGATAAAGGAACACAAAAAAATATTTAAAAAATCCTACATAAAAAAACGAACTCTCCTTGACTAACTAAAACTTTGAATTGAAACTAAACTAACGCAAAAAAGAAACAGTTTCAGTTATGTATGTGCCTACCTAATCCACTAATACTTGCGCACTGGTTTAATGATCTGGGTCATTGCGCTCCGCGTTAGTTTAGTTTCAATGAAGTTTTAATTTTTTTTAAGTAGGTTTTTTTTTTCATATCTTACTTAGCTATGGCACGTTATTAAATTAAGACCCTATATACTACTTACTTGCTGAAATCTGGAAGACGGTTCTTGAACCTAACTCTGGCGAGTTTGTCCACTGCATACTAGGTGGCGCTACTACAAACAACATAACTACAAACTACAAATATTTCTCCAAATAAATAAAATATTCACGATATTCACGTAATTTTTGTCAAACTATTGTTAAAGCTAAAGCCCGAAATGTAAATTGAGTCTGTGGAAGTAAAAAGAAGGGGTGAATTTCGATCGTCTACAAATATTCCCAAAACCATCTAGCGACATAAAGCAGAACTAATGTTACGGCCACATGGCTACAGTACATGGATAGCAAATATTGAAAAATTTTACTTGTTTACAAGTGAAAAGACACTTAAAATGCAGTTTCTTTTTGCCTTTCTGACGAATTTAAACACAAAGGCGCACAACACTTCATAGTGGGAGTTGTTTTTCTAATTATTTAAACAATTTTCGTGACGTCATGGCTCAATTGATTGAATCACGGCTCGACTGATATCATCATCTCCTCTTCCCTTCTTTACTCCGTGGTATTTAGCGACTAATATTTTGTTAACTGATAGGGGCGCTAGTGGACTGGAGGTGGCCCCTTTAAAATAAGCCTTTATAAAATCTTAAAACATAAATAAAAATATGATTAATAAAACCTATCAAAATATCAACAGGTGAGCAAGCTATGCTACTCACCAACAGATGGCGCTGTTCAAAAACACTAAGAAAATAAATTTTCATAGACATGAGACCTATAATTTTTTTTTACTGTGCACTTCGAGCTGACATAAAATTAGCATTAAGGTTATCTGTGACTGCCAGCTTAGCCCCGAACGCAACTAGATGGAGCCACTGCTGCAAATATAAGGTTTGATTTTTTAATGCAATAAGTACCAACTATATATGTGCAAAAAGTTGATTCGCGTAAATTTCATCGTGCAACTTCAAGGCCTAACAACAATTTCGATAAGAAAAATATCTCCATATGTCCACTAAAGTCAATTACTCTCGTCAGTCCGTGTTTACATGAGTACGATCACTCACACATGCACACAAAGCACAACCGTACAGTTTTGACCCGCACGCCCACAATAGTAATATTGAACCAAAAATTGCTAACAAAAATAGTACTTTCAGTACATTGACTGTATTTTTGTCTTAATTAGCGAAAAATTTATCTAAAAATAGTATTCGTTCGTTTTTCAACAGAATTTTATGTCCCGCGCAAGAATGTCATTTGAATTTTTGTATGGAAAACGGATCACTAAAAGTGAGTATTGGTAGGGTCAGCATAATCTTGATTTTATTATTTGCAAGTACAGTCAAGAGAACATATTAGACTTTTTACCATTTTTACCTTCTAGAGCTAAAGTTGTTCAGCTCGAAGACAAGAAAAAATATTGCTTGTCTAATAGTATAGGACACTTAGTGGTGTTACCAAGAATGCAATGAATACTAGGGCACTAATTTATGAATCACCTTGTTAGTAGGATGTTAGCTGACTATGAAACAAAGAAGTATTTATAAAACAAGACTTATTGAATAGTAAATATACTTACTCTACAAACACAATATACTTAGTACACAGCAGTGGCGAAGAGTCCATATAACACGATTTCTACCGGCTTCCCTTTTTAAATCTGGGTATATTAAAGTGCTACGAAATTAATTAATAACCTAGTATTGCTACCTACATTGCAGGGACAAAACTATACACACAAAATCACAGTTCCTCCAACAAAATCCCATATTTATTTAACCTGCGATAAAATTCATAGCAAATATTTTGTGTATCGACTGCCTTTCAACATTACGCCTGGAGAAATTTTATAGCACAAATAAGCCGGGCAGCTCCCGTGTTATATCTCATAGAACGGGGTGTATGTTTGTCCCTTTTACTCGTATGAAACTAATTAGGTCTTGTCTCTGTCTTAATTTCGCTTAGTATGGAAAGAAGCAAGCCGATCGCCGTCGGCTTATGGTGAAATAGGTAAATGATGATTTCGCAGGTCTGAACGAGATAACATGATTTTGGTTTTGCGTCGAGTCTTGCGTGCAATTATAATGACAAATATTTAAAAGGTACTTTAAATTAGATGATTAATAATTGATTGATTTGGTTTACTTTTTTTAGCAGGTTTTTTTCGATCCGTTTCTGTGTTGTGGCGTCGTGCAATTAGCATATGGAAGTAATAATTTTATTTGTTTCATATCTATCGTCGATGTTTTGTGTTGTTTTACTAGTTATTTTGTTTGTTTTGTTTGTTGTGCTGTTTGTAGAGTTCTTTAAATTTTGTAATAAAATAAGGTACCAGTCGGATGAATAGTGGCCGCGTTATTCAATGTTGGCCAATAGCCTTTTAAAGGAAAGGTTTTCCAAGCTGAGCTTCGAAAATAAAGTTAGGCCATGCCAAGACTGGCATTTGGTATGGTAAAGGTGAGTTTAGTTTAGCCCATCGCACCGTCAAGCAAGTCTCAATCCTGTACAAATAAAAATACCGGTAGTACGAGTCGGACTCGCACGCCGAGGGTTCCGACCTATACCTATAGTAATTTTGGAAGCAATAAAGTTCATTTTTAGGACCGCAAAACTAAATTTGTTTGTAAAGGTTTTATTTTCAGATTTCTAAAAATACTATGCAACTGAGAAAGATCGATTTGTTTTTATAAATAAAGTTGGGCAATCATATTCAAAAACGGTTCTTAATTTCAAGTCGATAGCTTGAGTGGTTGCTGAGATATATTGACAGACAGACAGACAGACGAAGTCGCACCATAACGGTTCCGTTTTTACCATTTTGGCTCAGAACCTAAAAAGAATACCGAGATATAAGTAATTATTTATGCTCGGGCTTCCCTTTTGTAAAAGTCCACTCTTCACCACTGGTACACAGGGAGGTTTGTTTTGGTAAGATCCAACATTATTGATAAGAAATGTATCTGTCAATTTAGGGTGAGTACCTTCAAGCACATCCTATACTGCTTTTGTATATATATTTGAGCCGAGCAATATTTGTACATATGTTACGGCTAAAACCCGAAGCGCGGCTGCACCTAGTTTTAGCCGGTTAGAACTAGGTGTAGCCATTAGGTTAGGTTAGGTTAGTAATCGGCTGGTACTAGGTTTAACCAAGAGTAGGTGGCTACACCTAGTTCTAACCGGCTAAAACTAGGTGCAGCCGCGCTTCGGGTTTTAGCCGTAACATATATATATTTGTAGATATATTTGTATAGGGTTTCTCGAAAACGGCTCTAAAGATTTCAATGAAATTTACCATATAGGGTTCTTGGGGGCGAAACATCGATCGAGCTAGGTCTCATGTCTGGGAAAAATTGTTTTGACTGTGTTTTAAAGCATGTTTTTAAAATACCGCGTTTTAGACAGAAAAATACAGCGCCATCTGTTGGCGAGTAGCATAGCTTGCTCACCCGTGTTGAGGCAGCTATTATATAGAGAGAAGATCAGTCGACCAGGTACTTCATAGATAAGTTTGAGTGTCTGTTGCTCAAAACTTCATCCGAATCTGTTTTGGATATATTTGGGAAACATACGAAATGGACCCCAAACGAAAGCAAAGAGGTGCTCCCTTTCAAAAATTACAATTAGTATGAATGAAAAGACTGAGCAACAAAACCTAGAAGAAAGAAAGTGCATACGAGTTAACAGGCCCGAGTCGTCCCGCCGGAAACTATTCATAATAAGGATATAAGGGTTCAACAAACCTCAACTTTCTCAACTTACCTATTGTAAATTCCAACACTAGGAACGTAGAAACTGGTGATATTGTTCTCATTTATGACTACAGGCTGCGCCAATAGCCATTTCGGAGTCATTAAACCGGTCAATATAAACATGAAAGCTACTAAACTTAGCAAAAGCCATACCATACTCCGACCGGTAATTATAACGTAACACATTGCTGTTATTTATTATATTGGATTTTATAGAAAACTTATTCTTTGAGTTACACGAGTCACAGCTTAAAACTAAAGATAAAATTATTTTTATTTTATAAATTAACAAAAAAAGACCACCCAAATAAACACAGGCAACCACAGAATAGATATGCTGTTGTTCCAGTGGTTCACAATCTTTATAATTTAGAAAGAGACAAAATACATATTCTCTATGCAACAAAGAAAGAGAAAATAAGACACAAAAATCAAAGATTTCGGACCTCCTTGCTTCGCTCGGAATAGATACCTTGCTAATTTATTTTACTATGGGATGACATCTGCCAACATGTCCCAATATTTTATGTCAAACTATCAGTGATCACTAGGAAATATTCAAAATAACCCGTCAAATCCATAGAACGACGCCTTCGCTACCTTGTGACGAATTATTTCTTTAATCCTCCTTCTAAGTACCCTTATTTTTCTGTGCACAAAAATGGTGCTACATGAAAGCCCTTGGATTTTAACGGAAGAACGAATGAGTGATGTTATATTTTAGGGTTGCGTTCCAAAACTAGAATTTGTTCACTTGGATCTTTAGAAAGAGATGGCATGAAGGAGGAAAAGAGAAAGAAAGCATACTTGTGTTTATAATTTACTAGCGGCCCGCCCCGGCTTTGCACGGGTAGTACTTAGTTTTAGGGGATGTTTATCTAGAATAGCTTAAACATATTTTTCTATAAGTATTTTTTTTATTCGTTATATTTTTGAATGGAATATTCGAATTGAATAGTTTAAAAATTATTCTACACATTAAATTCTTGACCACAAAATGATTTATTTGAATAAGGATTAATACAAAGGTACCTAACATATATAATGTAGCATTCTAATGGTGAAAAACCACATGTTTCTTTACTTCTTATTATTAGCTAATATTCAAATTTGAAGTACCTCGTGTGTGTACTTTGTGACTGTAGGATTTTCATACGAACTTTCATCCCTTATTTCACCCCCTTGGGTGATGATACCTCAAAATTGCTGAAATACGTATTTCTTTGTTATTTATTATTAACTAAAATACAAATTTCAAGTTTTGCATGTCAAAATTGTAGGATTTTAAAACAAACTTTCATCCCTTATTTCACCCCTTTGGGGGATGATATCTCAAAATTTCTGAAACACGTGTATCTTTACTTCTTATTATAAGCTCAAATCCAAATTTTCAAGTACCTCATGACACAACTGAAAGATTTCTGTAAAAACTTTAACCCCTCATTTCATCGTGTAAGGGGATGAATTTCTAAAAATGTTAAAACACGTGCTTTTCATTTTTTTACGGAGAGCTAAACACCAAATTTGTATAATTCTACCTTTATAAATGAAAGACTTCTAGACCTACATACGATAAAAAATTCTTCCCCCTTTTCACCAACTTGAAGGATGATTTTCAAAAAACGCTTAAACGTCTTTCTTTATTTTTTACCAAAAGCTTAAATAAAAATTTGTGAAAATCTGACTTAAGAAACAAAGGACTTTCATACAAATAATTTTCCATCATTTCACCCCTTTGGGGGATGAATTTCAAAGTATTCTTTCTTGGTGGCAACCTCCATAACATAAACAATATACTTTTTAAATTTTTTTTTTTTTTTTTAGAATACAGAAGTCATTTATTCATTGTTACAAAATTAAAAATTAAATACAAATTACAGTCAATCCATGTCAATAAAAATATCCCCTATGGTTCGTCAAAAAGACCTCCCCGAGTCGCACCTGGTGGAAAAGTACCCATAACACTGGCGGCGTTGCCGCGCTGAATCGCTAGTGAAATGTGCTGCACCAGGTACGATTCGGCGCGGGGATCAGCTCCGCTTTGCCTGAGCCGTCGCCCTAGCTCTCTCACAAAGGCCCTTGCTTCCACACACCATGCCCCAGTCACCTCCACAGCGAAAGGTATGAAAATGTAAGGGCCTACCAAGTTTTCATATTTTAGCCGCTTTTGTGTTGCCGCCCATTCTGCAGCTGCTCCCGCTTCACGGGTAGTGCGCGGTAGGTGAGTGGCCGCGAAAGTACTCACGCATGTTGCGTCCCAGATCAGGCACCGACCTTTCTCCCATGGCACCAGTGTAAGCCCATCAGGACGTTTGCCATCCACACGGCTTAGGCCTGGAGGCTCGAGGCTACAGGGCACGCCGGCAGACACCAAGGCCCGTCGGATTATATCGTTAAGCATGTGGTGCCGTGGGAACCTACCCGCACACTTAGTACAGCTTAAACCGTGGTAAGCTTTGGTGTCCACCGGAACGCCACACTTGCACACATGCTGTGCACAAACATCACTCCCGAGCCTTAAGGCCACAGCCACTCTTAAGGAGCCATCGTCCAATGCAGTGCCTAGATGGGATGAGGGGAGAGCATGTAGCCAAGCACCTGATTCGTGGAGTAATGCCGATTTTGAACGCGCCACATCAGTTCCAGACGCAGTCTGCAGCAAACTCGCGAAGGATGCCTTGCAGATGGGATCGTCCCATTGGCGTTGCACAGAGGGGTCCTTTGGGCGGGGAGCCGAGGGGCACATTTGCGACCAAGCCATCAAGGCCGCATCCACAAATGGGATGTCAATCGTCTCACCATGTACATTTAGAATGTTAGTGATAAGACCAACCACCCCATGGGAAGAGGCCAAAAATGCTGGTACACTCACGTCCCGCATTCTCCTCACCCCAAGGCCCCCATGTCGTACAGGCAATGATGCCTGAATCCACTGCGAATCATCGAGGTGTACGTTTAAAATGCTTCCTAATATGCCTCTTAGATCTTGATCTATAAGAGCAACTTCGTCCGGGAATAACCAAGTTGGTGCAGTCCTCATTAAATATACCAACTTGGGTAAGGAAAGGCAACTTCTAAACAGTGTCAATGCGACATGGGATGGCAACTGTTGTAAGTTATGCCCTGTTCGCGTTAACAAATCCTTTTTGTTTTGGAGAGCATCTGCTATTCCATCTTTAAAAATGGGCGAGCCTAAAAGCGTGAAACTACGAGAGTCCAGAACTTTAATGTTGGGAATCAGGCTTTTCAATTCCTGAGAGTGATCCAAGGCTGCGTCGCTACAAGGAAACAACTCACACTTATCGTTGTTGACAGCCAGTCCAACCTCCATAAGCTTTGGCATAAGTGCAGCAATATCTCTAGCAACGACATCGGGAGGGCCGCCAATCGTTCCATCATCCAGGTACCAAAGGTTAAGGGGTGCCTCTAAAGACTGTACAATTTTGTTAATCGCTAGACTAAACATAAGTGGCTGTTCGATACAGAACAATAGGTGTATCCAAATTTTGTACAACTTAGCATAGATAAATAATACAGTTTTTAATATTGTCGGTTTGACATTTGCCTCACTTCCTGTATGAGTCCATTATGGAATAAACGCGTTAGTGCATTAAATTATATTTGCTGTTTCTATTATCACCAGCGACCATAAAAACATAGGGAAGAAACAGTAAAAATGGTCCTTCGACGGTAAAGAAGAAAGAAGACGTCCATGTTCCGGTTTCGAAAATTTCGGAAGTAAGATTAGGTCCGCTGCTCGGCGTGGCGTAGTTACGCCATTGTGAAAAAGCTTCGCGAGCCAATATTTCAAACGGAGATTCTCACTCAAGACGACAGGAGAAACTATTTCGGCGAGGTATTTTTGCCGGCGTGCTACTTCGTCAACGTATCGTTCGAGGAATACAAGGTATTTAGCGTGTCTTGAAGAGGTCTCCCAGGTCGCGGCAGCATAAAAATTCGTCATCTGGGCTTCAATAAGCCAAGTGGCAAGCAGCGGAATATCAAGCAGCGAACAATTTCGTCGTTTGAAGAAAGAAAATCGTGAAGATTCACCATTTTCATCGAAAATAAGGTATATAGTTTTTTCGTCGTCATCGATTACGTAATCGTGGTTCTACAGGTCACATTCTATCGTGTGCGAGCAGTAGCGCAAGATTCGTCGTTGGAGAGCGTGCGACTTCCGGTCATAAATTCGTGCTTGGTTTCAACGTGTATCGTGTATCCGAACGTTTCCTGTGTCAAGTTGAAGTTTGCTGTGACGTGTGTCACGCATCTGTCAAGATATCATCCAATCACGGACCAGGAAGCCCACGCCAGTTTGACGTATACACTTCTATTGTCTATGATCTTTTGTTCGCATAAAAAAAAAAAAATTCTTGGTGTGTGTGATATTATAATCGTAGAATATTTCTAACAATATTTGTAAAAACAGACAGACGAATATTTTTCACAAAAAGAAAATATACCTATTTAGTTAGTCTAATTAGAATACCAACGGTTTTGTACGTGGTTTAGTGGATGAGCTTACAAAATGCCCAAGTCATCGGAAGGGTATAAACTGGTGTCAAAACAACGCGGCTACATTAAGGGAGGTATCACTCGCATTCATAAAATATGTAGCTCGGATGAGTTGAAGGCTTACACGCCTGAAATGCTGCGAGAAATGCGCGACCGATTAGTTGCTTCCATGAAGCAGTACGACGAGAAAAATGCGGAAATTTTGCAATATCTCGACGAGGCAGAAGTTGACACCGAGGACTATGGGTTGATGGAAGGTAAATACTACGCTTGCATTGCTGCCATTGACGTTGAGTTAAAAAAGCTTGTTGTCGAAACTAACAATCAAAACAAAGGTGATTTTCATTCTCTTCCTCGAATAAACATCGAGCCATTTGATGGAAAAAATGTGGAGGAATATTATCCTTTCATAAACATGTTTAAATCCGTTGTTCATTCAGATACAAGGCTGAGCCTATGCGAAAAATTATACTATTTGCGCAATTTCTTAAGCGGTGAGGCATATGACATTATTAAAAACTTACCTCTTAGGGATGAAAATTATAAGGCAGCCTTAGATCTACTAGAAGACCGGTATAGCAACGTGCTTAAGGTTATTAACCACCACATAAATTCTTTGTTAGAAATGCCAGCCTTTTCTAAATGCACCTCGCATAATTTGCGCTCCGTCTTAACTAAAACTAAACTGCATCTAGCTGCACTAAAAAATTTAAAACAGCCTACTGATCATTGGGACACACTTTTAATTAATATTATTGCAAAAAAAATTGATGCTTACACCTACAGGGGTTTTTATCTTGAAAGAAACATGAAAGAAATTCCCACATTATGTGAATTTCTTGACTTTTTAGAAAAACGTGCCATCGCAATGGAAACCACTTCAGAAGAGAAGCAGGGTGGCTCAGGGAGTAAGGAGAAGCAGGGTTCCAAATCAGTCAGTGGTATGGTTTCATCAAAAATCCTAACCTGTAAGTATTGTAATCAGCCCCACAGACTCTTTGAGTGCGCCCAATTTAAAATGGCTTCAGAAAAGGCACGGATTGATTTTGTCAAAGGCAAGCAACTTTGCTCGATCTGTCTTAATGAGCATAAGGGTAAATGCATGCTGCGGCTAAAGTGTTCTGTGTGTAGCAAAAGACATAACACGCTTATTCATCCTTCTGCACCTGAGGGTAAGGAAGGAGATGGAAACCCGTCTGTCACTTTGTCGGGTACTACCCCAGCTAAGGATGTTTTGCTACCTACTGCATTAGTTCGCATAATAAACAAAAATGGTACATTTACCTACGCTAGGGCCCTACTAGATAGTGGGAGCCAAGTGTCTTTCGTCACTGAAGCTTTGGCTAGCAAACTTGACTGTAAGATTTCACAGTCAATGCAGCAGATCGCAGGTATTTGTGAAGGCACAAAAAGGATTGCTAAAAAGGCGGATTTTGCTGTCTATTCATCAATCAATGATTTTAAAATAGGTGTTTCTTGCTCTATAGTAAAGAATATTACTTGTGATCTCCCACAACAATCCTTCACAAAATTTGAAATTCCCCAACACATAACATTAGCTGATGAAAGATACAACGAAACGGGTGAAATCTCCCTTCTATTGGGTTGTAATGTCTTTTTTCAGGTGTTGCAGCGTGAATCTTTACCGCTGTCTCCATCTGGACCGTTTTTAGTAAATACAAATTTTGGTTATGTTGTTGCTGGGAGCCTGCCAGTCTCTTCTGGCACAAGGTTGTCTTCTAATTTTTGCTTAACAATACAAGGTAACAATTTTCCTAATATTTTAAGTGATGCACAAGAAAACCCACAACTTGACATTAATAATACAATTTCAAACTTTTGGGAATGCGAAAAAGTGCCTAGTGTCTTTAAAGAGGGCAGCACTGAACATCAATTGGCTGAGCAGGTTTTTCAGGAATCTGTGAAACTAGAAAATAAAAGATTTTCTGTTGCTTTACCCTTAAAGGTAGATTTAGATAAGGTCAATTTGGGGGATTCTTTTTCTTGTGCATTACAGCGTTTCTACAATCTTGAGAAACGTTTCTGCAAAGATGATGATCTGCGTCAAAAATATACAAAATTTATTCGAGATTATATTGAGCAGGGACATGCAAAATATTTTAATGTTGCCAGCTACAACTTAAAGGCGGGAAGTGTGGTATTCTTACCTCATCATCCGGTTCAAAATCCTAACAGTAAATCGACTCCCGTTCGTGCCGTTTTTGACGCCAGTATGAAAACAAAAACAATGTAAGTTTAAACGATGTTATGTTGAATGGCGCGGTTGTACAAAGCGGACTTTTTGAAATTTTCACGCTTTTCAGAACTTTTAAATTTGTCTTACTATGCGATATTAAGGCTATGTACAGACAGGTTTTGGTAGAAGAAAAATACTGCTGCCTACAAAATATATTGTGGCGGGAATCGCAGCACGATCCTGTAAAATGTATCCAATTACAAACTGTGACATACGGCCTCAAAAGTTCGGCTTTTTTAGCAACGCGTTGTTTGGTAGAACTCACTCGCAGATACGGCGATAAATACCCATTGGCAGCCTTTGCCTTAACGCACTGTGGGTATGTGGATGATATTCAGTGCGGGTCTAACGAACTTAGCGAACTTATGCAAACTAAAAAAGAGTTAATTGAACTCATGAGTTTAGCTAGTTTTTCATTACACAAATGGTGCTCAAATAGCAAACAGATTTTGAATGATATTCCTTCCGAGGTATGCCATTTAGGTGACAAGGACTTTGATAAAGTTAACGTGTATGTAAAAACGTTAGGACTCACTTATGATGTTGCTTCTGACACCCTGAACATGAAATGTCCTGAAAACGAGGTACAAGAAACTTACACCAAGCGACAGATGTTGAGTTTCATTAGTAAATTTTTTGACCCGCTAGGGCTGGTAGGTCCCATCTTGGTACAAGCGAAATACTTAATGCAGCAAGTCTGGTACAAAAATTTAAATTGGGATGAAGTGTTGCCAGATAATATAAATAAAAAATGGGTTGCCTTTGCTAAAAGTTTAGTACAGATGTCGTGTATTTCTATACCCAGAAATATAAATGAACAAATGTCTAACTTGATTGAACTCGTTGGTTATGCCGATGCCTCAAATATAGCATACGGATGTTGTTTATATTTGAGAGTTATCGATGAAGAGCAAAATGTGAAGGTAAATCTTTTGTGTTCGCGGTCGCGTATGAACCCAAAAGGCAAAGTATTAACCGTTCCCAGACTTGAATTAAATAGCTCTTTGTTACTAGCAATGTTAGCAAGAGAGGTAAGCGACGTTTTGTCACTTAAATATAAAGTAAGAACGTTTTTATATTTGGACTCGCAAATTGTTCTTTCTTGGCTTGAGATTGAGCCTATTAAACTGAATGTGTATGTCGCCAACAGAGTAAACAAAATCACTCAGTTGACAGAAAACTGTCAATGGAATTATGTAAAGTCAAGTGAGAACCCTGCGGATTGTTTGTCGCGGGGAGTTGAACCCCAGTCTTTGGGTGGAAATCTCTTATGGTGGCATGGACCTCAGAGTTTGCAAAACAAAGATTATGTTCATCGTAAATTTCAAAATAACAAAGAGCTATTTGATGGCGTTCCCGAATTGAAGCTCGAACCAAATTCGTGTCATTCATGCGTAAAGGAAAAACCCTTCCATAATTTTTGTGAAAAATATTCGAACATTGAAAAAATGACAAGAGTAATGTCCTATATTAAGAGATTTATTTATAACTGTAAAGGGCAAAATGTTGACAAAAAGATGGGTCATTTATGTCCCGAGGAATTGACCTCTGCCTTGCACACTTTAATAAAAATCGAGCAAGAAAAACATTTTGAAAATGAAATCAAATGTTTGTCTACGAATGTTCCCATGAAATCGAGCATAAATAATTTAAATCCTTTTCTGGACTCTTACGGTTTGTTAAGAGTGGGAGGCCGCTTGCAAAATGCGGATTTACCTTTTTCCAAGCGACATCCTATAATATTGCCAAAGGGATCGGTAGTTTCGCGGCTGATAGTTTTGAAGGAACATTTGAGACTCAAGCATGCAGGGCAGAAGTTAATACTTAGTGTGCTAAACGAGCAATATTGGTTAATCAACGCTAACAGAGAAATTAAGTCTGTTATTCACAAATGCGTGATTTGCTTCAAGTTGAAGGCAAAAAATGCAACTCAGCTAATGGGTTCTCTGCCCGTTGATCGCGTCAATGTTGCTCGGCCATTTCAAATAGTCGGCACCGATTATGGTGGACCATTTTATGTAAAACAGAGCAGAGTTCGCAAACCTGTCCTTACAAAGGCATACATTGTAATATTCGTATGTTTCATTACAAAGGCGATACATGTGGAACTAGCTTCTGACATGACAACTAACACCTTTCTAGCATGTTTAAAGAGATTTATGGCTAGGAGAAATAAACCCACAAAAATCTATTGCGACAACGCATCATACTATAAAGGTGCTAGTAATGTCCTGAAGGAGTTATATGATATGCAGACTGCCACAAACCACCAAAATACAATTATTGATTATTGCAACACTGAAAGAATATCCTTTTCCTTCATACCTTCGTATTCCCCGATATTTGGTGGATTGTGGGAGGCTGGAATTAAAGGTTTTAAACACCACATTAAGCGGGTGATAGGGAATTCCGTGTTAACCTATGAGGAACTGTATACGGTCCTTGTTCAGATAGAAAGTATATTGAACTCTCGCCCCTTGACGCCTATGTCTCGGGATCCAAATGATATGACATACCTATCGCCAGGACATTTCCTCACAGGTGCACCGTTGTCCTCGTACCCTGAACTAAATCTTGTTGGTGCAAACGTTGGCAAGTTAAGCTTTTGGAAGCAGTGTGTTCAAATGCAACAGCATTTTTGGAGCCAATGGCACAAACAATATTTGGTCATGTTACAAAACAGACCAAAATGGAAAGTTGAAAAACCTAATATAGAAAAGGGAAGTTTAGTTATTCTCAGGGATGAGAATGTAACTCCTTTAAACTGGCCTATGGGTAGGATTATTGATGTGATGCCAGGAAAGGACGGTAAGGTTCGAGCCCTTAAGGTAAGGACTGCGAAGGGGTCCATAATAACTACTTCCATCATGAAGGTCTGTCCTTTGCCTATAGATTATAGTTAAGATTTTAGTTTCAGTTGTTTGCTTCGCTCGGCACCCTCTGCCAATGTAACAGAGAAGGTTCATGTTGTCGTGTGTTCATAATGTCATGCGGTTATCGAAAAATTAAGTTTATAGTTTCTATAGCATAAGTTGGTAATCTCTCTGTCCACTTAATACAGAATGTTCTTATTGTAGTTCTCTGCAAATACAATAGTTGCTTTATAATTCAGATACCTTAGTGTAAGATTTAAAGGATTTTCTTTGGTAATAAGCTCATAGTTTTCTCAAGTAATTAATGTTAGTTATTTCTCAGGGTTTTACCCTATGTTGAAACTGATGATAATATTAGTTTCCTTTTTTGGCATGTTTTTTGCGGCTACCTTTTTTAACAATTTGTTGTAATTTTGGCTGAGGCCCCAATATGTTCGATACAGAACAATAGGTGTATCCAAATTTTGTACAACTTAGCATAGATAAATAATACAGTTTTTAATATTGTCGGTTTGACATTTGCCTCACTTCCTGTATGAGTCCATTATGGAATAAACGCGTTAGTGCATTAAATTATATTTGCTGTTTCTATTATCACCAGCGACCATAAAAACATAGGGAAGAAACAGTGGCCCAAGTGGGTCACCCTGTTGAGCCCCCACCTGCGATGAAATTTTGTGCCCGTTGAAGTAAAGATTGCTGGGAGAGACGTAGCACTGCCGCAAGAAGGGATATAACATTGGAACCTTATCCCTCGCCTCGGACAGCATCACGTCTCTCTCAATAGTATTAAAGGCATTTCTTACATCAATCTTGACGATCACATCACTGGCGTGTGCCGGGTCTGACACAAAAGCACGGGCAGCATGTGTAGCCGCTTCGCAGCCCAGTGGTGTACCAAAACCTAGTTGGTGTGGTTGTAAGATACCAGCCATCTCATTTTTGACTGCACGGCACCCTAGTTTAGCTACTAGGCGGCGTATACAACCACCCACCGCAATGGGCCTGACACCTCCATCCTTTTTGTTGAGGGCGCATAAGGATGCTCCATATAGATATGGGCAAACATCGCTGTTGAGCTTGCCCTCCAACAAAAAGTTGCATAATTTAGTTAAGGAATCCAGAAGACGATTTCCATTATCACCGGCGGATGGTGCAATGAGTTCCTTAAAGTGTTGCGGTCTTAAACCATCAAGACCCGCAGCAGAACTGGCATGAAAGGAACCCAAAGCTCTTGCAACATCATCGGGGGATACGATCAGATGGGGCACGGTTGTATCCGGCGACGGCGCAACAGACACCAATCTAGATGGAGCTGGGTGTTTGTCTTTTAGACTACATTTTTCTATCTTTAGAAACAAAGGACTTTCATACAAATCATTTTTCTTCATTTTATTCCCTAAAGGGATGAATTTTCCAAAATGCTTAAACACATACTTTTTTATTTTTTACGGAGAGCTCAAATCCAAATTTTTATATCTGTACCTTTAAAAAGCCTTCTAGACCAACACACGAAAAAAAATTCATCCCCTTTTTCACCCCCTTCATGGATGATTTTCAAGAAACGCTTAAACACGTGTTTTTTTATTTTTTACCAAAAGCTTAAATTAAAATTTGTGTGAATCTAACTTAAGAAACAAAGGACTTTCATACAAATAATTTTTCTTCATTTCACCCCCTTAGGGGATGAATTTCCCAAAATGCTTAAACACATACTTTTTAATTTTTTATGTAGAGTTTAATTCTAAATCAAGCCCGTTGGTGTGGTTGGTAGTGAGCCTGCCTCTCACGCCGTGGGCCGCGGGTTCGATCCCCGCCCAGGACAAACATTTGTGTGATGAACACAAGTGTTTGTTCTGTGTCTGGGTGTTATTTATGTATGTATATCAGTCTCTGGTATCCATAGTACAGGCTTTGCCTAGTTTGGGATCAGATGACCTTGTGTGAAATGTCCCCCAATATTTATTCATATTTTTATATCTCTAACTTTAAAAATGAAAGACTTCTAGACCAAGATACGATAAAAAATTTATCCCCCTTTTTTTTGGAAACGAATTTGTTTTTTTTTCCGCCTAAACTATCATTATTAATTTTATATTATTTTTTCAAGTTTTAAGGTTGATTACGTCATTTCACAATAGACGATGAAACGAACGTTACATAGTGCCACTGTGAATCTTGGAAAGGTTTTTGTATTTTAGTGTGTTATATCCACAGAAGAATAAAGGTACTTAGAAGGAGGATTAAAGAATAATTCGTCACTAGGTGGTGTAGGCGTCTTTTTTATGGATTTGACAGGTTATTATGAATATTTTCTATGGATCATCGATGATGGGGTTGTGAAATGTTGGCAGATGTCATCCCCTACTAAAATAAATTAGCAAGGTATCTATTTCGAGTGAAGCAAGGAGGTCCGAAATCTTTGGTTATATCATATTTAGCTTGGCCAATTCGCGGAAGCGTTCTAAAAAAAACAGGGTAGGGTAATTTTTATTCGGACTGGAGTAAAAATTTACGCTGATTTTCTGGCGATAATTATTACCTGACAAATGAGTGAAGTGACATTGACACTAGGAAATTTTGTGAAATCGAAACGTAATCAATAGTGTTAGTGATAGAGCCATAAACAATTTAAAAATTAATTGGATTAAATCGTGATTGAATGGAAATAAAAGTTATTGCTGTTTAGCGGAATTTTTATGTGCTTCCATAGTCAGTGATTAATTTTAGGATGGCTGATTGTCACTTTTGTTGAAAAATGGAAGTTGAAAGTGAAAATTATGAATTAAAGAGTATTATTTTTATCACTTCTTTTTTTTTATTTTTTTTTTATTGATGGTCCACAAAACTGGATACAACAGTGTCCGTCTCCCCAGCAACCCGTGCGAGATATGGCCAAGTGGCATACACCAAAATTTTGTGGAAATTGGTTCATTCCATCAGTAAAGTGTCAGATTCAGTGCATCAAAACTGATGACACTACGAGGTGAAAACTTTGGGTGGCTGTAGAGACGTCTCGTCAGCCAGCCCATTCTATACAGGGAAAACTACGAAGATTACATAAAAGCAAAATAGTTCCACATTTACTGCATGTCTAGTGCAATTGATTGTAAAAAAAGCCGAATCGAAAATGTCCATATGGTAGGAGCACTTCATCAATAATTATGGGTGGCTGGAGAGACGTTTTCCCAGCCAGCCCATGTGATATCTCGGAACATATAGTAGGTAGGAAGATGAAACAAAGCTTAATATTTACTACCTACTCGGAACAGTAGGTAGCAAATATTTCAAAATCCTAGCTCCACTAACTTTTGAGATATTTGTATTTTTTCATGGGCTTGCTGGGGAGACGTCTCGCCAGCAAGCCCATGCTGTAACTCAAAAAGTACTGCACGTAGAATGCTGAGCGATATACCAATAGAGAGTGCATATTTGATGCAATAAGCACCAAGAAAAGTGAGTCCCTAGGTCTTATGGTTTCGATGCTAGAAACAAAAATCATTTTCCCGCTGAAAATTTGGAATGCATGATATGAAGTGCAACGTTGCCGTTCTGTGCAATTCTACATGTTGCTGTTAGAGCATTCAAAAATCAATCTTGTGTCCTTATAGTTAAGAGGTCCTGTAGACGCACGTGTAGATTATTTGTAATTTGAGAATAGTTCGGGAGACGGTGTACTTAAAAGGCTGATTGGTTAACAAGAAGTTTTTATTTATTTGTGGACAACATGTGAAGAACAAAACAGATAATATGTATTTTGGCTCACGTATTTATTTAATAAATCAGTTTTCTTAACTTATTAATAACAGGACAATTTAAGTATACTTTAAAAAAATTAGTTTGTTACTGAAACCATTAAACCTACATCTCCTCCTAGAATACAGTTGTCACGGTTGCTAAAAAGAGATTGAGGCACCAGTTAGTCTTCACGTGAGCTAAAATACATATTATCTCTTTCGTTCTTAACATGTCGTCCACAAATAAATAAAAACTTCTTGATAACCAATCAGTCTTTTACTAAGTACACCGTCTCCCGAACTATTCTCAAATTACAAATAATATACACGTGCGTCTACAGTACCTTTTAACTATAAGGATACAAGATTGATTTTTGAATGCTCTAACAGCAACATGTAGAGTTGCACAGAACGGCAACGTCGCACTTCACATCATGCATTCAAAATTTTCGGCGGGAAAATGATATTTGTTTCTAGCACCGAAACCGTAAGACCTAGGGACTCACTTTTCTTGGTGCTTATTGCATCAAATATGCACTCTCTATTGGTATATCGCTCAGCATTCTACGTGCAGTACTTTTTGAGTTACAGCATGGGCTTGCTGGCGAGACGTCTCCCCAGCAAGCCCATGAAAAAATACAAATATCTCAAAAGTTAGTGGAGCTAGGATTTTGAAATATTTGCTACCTACTGTTCCGAGTAGGTAGTAAATATTAAGCTTTGTTTTATCTTCCTACCTACTATATGTTCCGAGATATCACATGGGCTGGCTGGGAAAACGTCTCTCCAGCCACCCATAATTATTGATGAAGTGCTCCTACCATATAGACATTTTCGATTCGGCTTTTTTACAATCAATTGCACTAGACATGCAGTAAATGTGGAACTATTTGGCTTTTATGTAGTCTTCGTAGTTTTCCCTGTATAGAATGGGCTGGCTGACGAGACGTCTCTACAGCCACCCAAAGTTTTCAGCTCGTAGTGTCGTCAGTTTTGATGCACTGAATCTGACACTTTACTGATGGAATGAACCAATTTCCACAAAATTTTGGTGTATGCCACTTGGCTATATCTTGCACGGGCTTGCTGGGAAGACGGACACGATACAACACATAGGCGTTGTGCCCTTCTTGATGCAGACACAGCATGCAAAAGTAATAACAATATGAAAGTGGCCGGAGTAGCCAGCCGTTACACTAATACTAACTTATTAACTTAAATAATAATTGAGTAGTACTTTACTTTTACCGTTGTTTTACAAACAGCGCAATTGGTTTTTGAAGGAGGCTAGACAACCAGAAAATATATCAATTTGATTACTTTTAGAGCAAATTGTTCGTCAATCCGTAGTCTTTCGTAATCAGAGCGAGGACGAAGACTTCGAGGAGGATAAGATCCTGAAAGGGCTTCTTACTCCTACTAACTCGGCTCGGTCGGCACCCTCAGTGTCAGGAGTCACTAGAGAGCGTTTCAAAACAAAGATTACCTAAATGCGTTTCAAAACCATGCTGTCTATCTCTTTTCCTCCTGCATGCCATCTCTTTCTAAAGATTCGAGTGAACAAATTCTTGTTTTTGAACGCATCCCTAAGGACTCTGTACAATTTTTAATCTGCGACTCATTTATTCATTCGGTCATTGCACAGACTACTAAAACCACAGAAAAATAAGGGTACTTAGAAGGAGGATTAAAGAAATAATTCGTCACAAGGTAGCGAAGGCGTCGTTCTATGGATTTGACAGGTTATTTTGAATATTTCCTAGTGATCACTGATAGTTTGACATAAAATATTGGGACATTTTGGCAGATGTCATCCCATAGTAAAATAAATTAGCAAGGTATCTATTCCGAGCGAAGCAAGGAGGTCCGAAATCTTTGACTAAAACGGCCCATACAAAGCCCTGCCTGCAGGGCCCTGCTTGCAGTGCGCACTGCCAATCGTACCGTGTGTGGTGTTGCAGGGCCGATGTAACGGCAATTTTGTCGGCCCTGCATGCCCACACAAAGTACGATTGGCAGTGGCACTGCAAGCAGGGCCCTGCAGGCAGGGCTTTGTATGGGGCCCTTTAGCATTGATTCCATTCATTTCACTCACTCAGTTCATTCATTTCTCTCTGGGAGGAAGATAATCGAAACAAAGCCCGATTTTTGTTCTAAAGTTATAATAAAGTAGCCTAATTGCATAATAAATAAATTGTGATAGATGATAAATTGCTGAATAGTGTAGATACATCTTCCGTGCTGATGCAGATTTTAGTGAAATGTGCTCGATGACAGTGTAAAACGACTACTTCGAAGGTATAACTAAGCTAAATTTAGATGGTCTACTTTTGTTCTGCAGGATAAATTTTAGACGTGTTTTTAATTTTGAAGAATAATAGCGACCAACACATCTGTCCTGCCTGTCAAACAAAACGGCAGGTATATTTTGTCGTAAAAAGAAGTCAGTCGTAGAAGCATATATTTTAGTTTTAAGACGCGCATTTTGTTATGTTTTAATAGTGTTTAAAATAGTGCCATGAAATGTACTAAACATATAAGGAATGAGGTATGCTTGGGGCAGATAACGGGGCTTCTAAAATGCATGTTTGAGATGCCCTTGTTCATTGCAAAATCTCTTGTTTCCTTTGTCAGAATCACGATACTTTTACTTTTTGCCTTCTTACATTAGCTGCATTTGCCTTTTGTGTGCATTTTCCTCTAAAACTTCAGTGTTTTTTTTGTCTACGAGTGGGTAGTTATGAAGTAGAAAGTGTATGGTTGATGATGCATATTTCATCTTTTTGTATGCATGTAGTGTTAAGCTATGTATGTAAATGAGAATTATTTCTGGTTCAGTGGGTGACCAACTGTTGTTAAGTGAGTTTTTCTGCTAGAAAGGCATTCTATCCTGATTTTGGTATGTTAGTCACAAATTTTTTGCTACTGGTTAGGAATAGTTGTTGTTGCATAGCAAATTGACCTGTTTCCTTACAAAACTGCTTGATATAACTTTACAAAGGTTTGAACAGCATAATAACAAAGTCTATAACATCATTTTAAAAAGATAAAATTAAGTATGTAGGTATATGTTTGTAAAAGGACATCTGGGAGTTGGTTTGATTGGCCCATTGCATCTTTAGAGTGAGTTCCAAAACGGTAATAATTACCCTTTGACAGCAGTCTGTCTCGACACACTGATGGACATCATATAACGCTATCCTGCTGTCAGGGTAATTTTTACCGGATTCGAAACTGACTCCTAGTAAACTCTGCCTTCCTTCTAGTAAGATATGGATATGATTTCCATCTATATCAAGCATTTCTTTGGTGACTTTGTTATTGATGAAGTACTATCAGAGAGAGGCCAGACTAAAAATGTCCTGCAGCTCAGGTTACCAGGTACAAATGAGTCATCTGTTCAGAGACAACCTAAGAGCTGAGGAAACATGTTTTTCAGTAAAGTTTACATTGATATCTCTGTCCAACAGTACTTTATTTTGCTTGACAAAAAATATGCCATGCAATACAGTGTACAACAGAGCTATGCATGAGAAAGACTGAGCAGTATGTCTCTGTAATCTCTTATTTACACTGGACAAAATTAAGGCGCCTTTGAGGGATGCAGCTATATGAAGGAAAGAAATAGTTGAATAGATTTCTCTTTCTTTCATATAGCTGCATCCCTTCTTCTTCTTCTTTAATTTAAGAGCTTGGCTCTTGTCGATGGAGTAACTTCCAGTCCTCACGTTGTATCGCGAGCTGCTTTACCTCCTGAAACGACACAACATTGACCTTTTCTTTTATCTGGTCAAAGTAGCTTCGCCTAGGTCTTCCTCGTCCCCTCTTTCCTTCAATCTTTCCTTCCATTATGTTTCTCAGGAAATTGTCGTGCCGTATCAGGTGACCTATCATTTTCCCTCTTCGGTTATCTATTGTTTTTAGTAAACTTCATCCCTTAGAGGCACTAAAATCTTGCTTTCATATAAATCGGTCTTTATGCATTGTTCCTTTCTGCTCTCACATTGCTGTGGTCATCGTCATCATCATATCAGCCGAAAGACATCCACAGCTGGACATCGGCCATTGCTGTCATTGTAATCAATCTGCACAATTCCGATTATGGTGGCAATGTATTAACATTTTGCAATGGAATAACATTTTAAATTTGCAGTCAATAAAGATCAATAAATTTATATATGATGAGAATTTCACAATGAAATTTTAAATTTCTTTGTTGGTCCCAGAGCAAAAGTTTGCAATCAATAGAGCATATGACTTTGATATGTCACAGTACTTTACTAAGACCCATATTACAGGTACAGTCAAAAGTTCATCAAGCTTGACACATTGGACTTTGAACCATTTTTATTTCAACAGACGTACGAACTAGTTTTACACTGCGAGTGTCAAGCTTGACCAGTCGTTGACTGTACATAACACATGTATTATTGAACTTGAAATGGACCATTAAGTTTTCTTGGCAGTATTTCTAAATAGATCATGATTGCATTTGGTATGTTCCATGACTTGCTGAAATGATGAATGAATAAAAAGAAACTGTGATGCCCAGTGCCACGGAAATGGTGGTGTGAGGACTAAGACTTGTACCATACTGTTTAAAAATCAAGTTATAAAAAGTTCTATATAAAGTTTTAGCTTTTGTTTGAAAAAGTTAAAATATTTCTGTTTTACCTGTCATTTATAAAAACCGGCCAAGTGCATGCCGGACTACCAGTGGAGTGCCTGAATATGTGACTGTAATAAATAAAAAATGAGGAAATTTCACAAAATTTCAAGTACGCACGTCAGCAAGCACATAGAAACAAAACCAGTATAAGCTCAACGGGCGCTACTCTTCATATGCCTGAAACCAAAGACTCATTCAAGGTCTAGTGTTGCTACCGACGAGTAGCCATGTGAACATAGGTATAAAAATACCACCTTAGTTATGGACGCGTAGTCACGCAGAAGTGTATTAAATTCGCATGAGTCCGACACGCACTTGACTAGTTTTTATTATTTGTTGCTATTCTATAGCTTATGCATAATAAATATACCAATTAAATGTGAAACTTTCGCGTCGCAACTGGCGACCACTTTTGTTGGTGACCATAGTATGTAAGGTGGTACCATACACAGGCAGATGCTGCTGCCAATCTTCCGGCGCATAAACCCTTAGTCGCCTTTTACGCCACCCACGGCTCCAGGCACCACTCGGCTTGCCTAATTTATTTTTTAACTTCTCTCATAGAAAGACACTGACGTAACCAACAGCTGCTTTTTACCTGACTGCCCCAAACGGAGGGTTATGTTTTAACCGAAATGCTCCTTCTAACTGATGATCCAAAATTTCTCTTCTGTTTCAGATTTGACAAGCAGACTAGAACAACAAAGTGTCGTTTAACACAAACAAAAACAAATTATGTTATTGTAAATAACAAATAATTAAAAATACAACTGTACATAATTGTTGAAAATATCACTTTTTACTATTCTACTGTGATCTCTACGCGTGACTAGCTAGTGTAATTTTTTTTATACAAAGTTGATGATTTGTTTTTTGTCTTAGTGCAATTTTTTTTATCTATGTACTTGGAATAAATCGGGATGAGTTCCGTTGGTATTAGGCCTGGCCCGCCACCGTTGAAGCAGATTGACCTGGATCAGGTGAGCTTGTTTTTTCTGTATTAATACCTAACAGCTAAAAAATCCGGCCGGTTATGAACGCACAGTCACGCAGAATTGTATTAAATGCGCACGAGTCCGACTCGCATTTGACCAGTTTTTATTATTTGTTGTTGTTGTTATAGCTTATGCACTATAAACACCAAGTTTTACGCTTCTAAGTTTTTTCGTTTTTAAGGAGCATAAACAAAAAATCGAACAAAGAACACGTTTTTAGTAGGGTACCTATTCCTTGATTTTTTTTATTATTAATTTTTATTGTTTTGTTCTGTAAAAACTTCAACTGTCTACCTATCACAGTTCATGAGATACAGTCTGCTGACAGACAGACATTGGAGGCTAGGGTACCGTTTTTTAACCTTTGGGTATGGAACCCTAAAAAGGAATCGAAAATGGCAACGATACTTATAGACAGAAAAGAAATCTCAAAAATGCCTTTCTTTGATTGACTTTGTTCAGTTAGCTAATCAAAAAAGTTAATTAATCAAGTTAGTTAATCATCATCATATCGTGTGAGTTGCAAGTTCGATGACCCCTACATCCGTAGATAGTAGTCAGGACTCGGGACCAATGGCTTAACGTACGTTCCGAAGCACGGAATCATCTAACTTTTCGGACAATCATGTGATTCATCCTGCAATGTCCTAACCTAGGGAGGTCGCACAAAGGGGTTTTTTGTTTGACAGTGTCCCCACCGGGAATCGAACCCAGAACCTCCGGTTCGAGAGCCGAGCGCTCTAACCACTACACCACAGGGGCTGTTTGTTACCACAGTAGATACCATGAGTAAAGAGTGTGGCTCAACACCGCGAGAGGACGGACTGTTTACTTCCAAATTTGCCCAGAAGATAAATCTTCTTCCTACTAATATTATAAACGCGAAAGTTTGTTTGAATGTTTGTTACTCTTTCACGTAAAAAACTACTGAATGGATTTTAATGAAACTTGGCACACATATCATTTAGGTCCTGGAATAACACATAGGCTACTTTTTACCGCGGGAAAACACTTCATTCCCACGGGAAAACACATTTAATGCGGGTGAGACCGCAGATTCTGCGCAGACGAAGTCGCGGGCACCAGCTAGTATCTCATATAGCTGTTAGTGTCCCACTGTTGGGCAATCCGTCCGTCCCTATCGAGAGCCTGCTCTTGCCAATTTTAATGGGATTGTATGATGATGATATGACAATGAATGATGACTCTGCAATTTGTGATGTGACAGCGCAGGCCACGTAAACGTCTCTATCAAGATACGCGTTGATATGAAAACGCAATGTGCGCACTCTAGTTTGTACGGTCAACCGTTCGTCGGTAGAAACTTTTTCAACTCTATTACCATGCCATAAGGTCCAAAAGTGTTTCTACTGACGTGCTGTTGAGTGTACAGCCTGCAACATGTCACGTTAATTTTCTTCGGACTGTACGGATGGTACTGCCTGCGTGTAGAGACGAAAGTTAACTGGATTGATGTGTAATTGAATGTGCGATCGCGTACCACTTATCTATTATATCATCAGAATTGACCAACATTACGTAAAACGCGTCAGTATTTAGAAATTTATTAGTTTCGCAAACGTATGTGATTCTTGCAGAATGACGAACGAGCGTCTGAAATTAATTTGTTAACAGCCAGTAGCAGAAATCCTTTTTATAGTTAAAGCTCTTTTAAATCGATTGCTAATACTTTATTTTTTACAGTCTTTGTAGTTTAGTGGTTAGAACGCTCGGCTCTCGATTCGGAGGTTCTGGGTTCGATTCCCGGTGGAGACACTGTCTAACCAAAATCCCTTTGTGCGACCTCCCCAGTTTCCCACGATGAATCACCTAATTGTCCGAAAAGTTACATGATTCCGTGCTTCGGAAGGCACGTTAAGCCATTAGTCCCGACTACTATCTACGGATGTAGTCGTTAATGAGCCATGTCAGAGGCCTTTGGCGGTTCAACAATTCTGACACCAGGGTTTGTGAGGTCGGTGATCGACCTTAATTTGTCAATCAAACAGAAAATGTCGACAATGAATGTCATCATCATTACATTCCATGTAACGTCGACTGCAGGACAGCTCCCTCCCTCCAGAACTCCAGCATAAACGCGTAGTACTTTGGGGGGGATTTACCATAATAGTCACCACGATTGCAAGCGTAGCATCTGGCGACCGCTGTTGTTGTTCACCTTAGTGTGTTAGATAGTATACAGAAAGATGCTGCTGCCCGTCCTCCTTTTCATAAGCTCTTAGTCGCCTCTTACGTTAACTTACGCACGGGTGGAAGTGGGTTGGTACTATTGTTTGCCGGCACCACACGAATGAAAGGAGTTTAGAGGAGGAAAGAATTATAACTTTAAAAAAAGCTTTCTTCAACTATTGGTAATATTACTTATTGAACATCGCAACATGCTGCATATATTACGAATAGAGCTAGTCTACTACCTCTTCGTTTGGGCTATAGTAGTATGAAATAAACCGAAGGAAACAACTGCAGCGCGGTCTTCTTTAATAGTCGGCTTTGTACAATATCTTTCTTGTGTTACGCTGGCCGGATTACCAAAGCACCTTACTTAATTTTGCAAGAAGCTAGGTCTCATAGCACAAACTAAGGAAAAAATGTAAAATGATTAAATATCACAACTTTTGTCACAAGTAATCATAACCAATTAAGGTGAGCTCCCGTTTCAAATACATCCATATAAAAGAAAGGTCAGGTTAGAGTGGACGCTGAGTTTTTGAAGAATATGATATGGTGGTTGGGTACGGAACCCTCAGGGCGCGAGTCCGATTCGCACTTGGCCGGTTCTTTTTATTCGAAGCTCACGAAGTTGCGGGCATAAGTTAATATGGTACATGTATCTTATTTAAATATATTCCGATTCATACGAGTATCTAATTATACCGGAAAACGGTGCGCCGCCAATGCATTTTTTCACGCAAATCATGGAGATTTTATTGGCTCGAAGCCAAAAGCGTATAAAAATATCTTCCGGTTCACATTAGGGTTCATTATACAGGGTCTTTGTTTATTTTCTGTGTAAACCTACCCACCCTGATGGAATAAAAAAAACCGGCCAAGTGGGAGTAGGACTCGCGCGCCGAGGGTTCCGGTCTTAGTCAGGGACGCACAGTCGCACAGAAGTGTATTAAATGCGCGCGATTCCGACTCGCACTTGAGTAGTTTTTACCATTTGTTGTTGTTTTATAGCTTATGCACTATAAACATACCAATTTTAACGCTTGTAAGTGTACCAGTTTTTACGATAGAGCTAAAATACTATTTTCTTGATTGTTTCCCATATTTTACAACTTTTCATTGTTTTTATTACTACTACGGTTCAAAAGATACAGCACACATTGCCCTTTAAAGGTCGGGCAGACAGACCGACGACGTAGGCTTAATAGGGTCCCTTTGTCACCTTTTGGTACAGAACCCTAATCATCATAACATCCCATGAAACGTCCACTACAGGACAGGGGGCTCCCTCTAGAAATCTTTCTTTTGCTGGAAAAATGTAGAGGGAAAATACCATAGTCACCTCGCTTGTTAGCGGTACGGCTGGCACAATAATAATAAAATAATAATAAAATCGTTTATTTTCCATTAGTCACAAACAAAAATGAGGAAATAGAATAAAATTAGTACAATTACTAATTATTTGTGGGAGAACTGGCGCCTAAGCTAAGCCGTGGCCAGTGTTTTAGGTCACCAAAGACCGCGGTTGTAAGTGACCGCAGTAAGTAAGATGTCAGATACAAAGTAGGATGTTGCTGCCCATCCTCCAGTTTATAACCCTTAGTCGCCTCTTACGACACCCACGGGTATGTAAGGGTTGGTACTATTCTTTGCCGGCACCTCACGGGACCCTAATAACTACCCTTAATATTAGTATCAACTTGTTAAACCTAGTTAAACAAAACCTGATTATTGGAGACTCCATACATTCACGAAAAGATGGTTAAACAGTTTCGGTTTTGCTCGAATGGAATCAATATAAAAAAACCTGGCCCTGGGCCGGTTTAAACCGGTTTTAATTAACCCTGTTTTAACCTAAAATTAAACCTGGAGAGAAAGAGAATTATTTCAAAACCTGATTACTAATTCTCAGTGGCTTTATGGTTCAGGAAACTTTTGTTTAGAAATTTCAAATTTGGGACACACAAACATGGGGACACTTGTTCGTTCGAATCTAGAATGCGACTTTGTATCTATAAAAATTAATGATCGTTGGCTATTCCAGTTTAAGTGTTCATTACGCACATTTCTTTATACATTTCTAAAGAAGAGCCGTGCACTCATTAATTAGTTATGCATTAAAATTAAGTGGAAATTGCGTGTTATTTTCGATAATAAAGTTAGTTACGTCTTTACTAACTGGGTCACGGATGGGTGACCGCTAATGGTATATCTGTTGCAGGCAAATTGTATAATTCGCCGCTTCACATAACGCCTAGAAATTTTTAAATTCGTAATTTTACCTATTGCCTCTCGGAATTTTAAATAACGACGCGTATTTCGTTTCTGGCATGCAGTTGTGGTCGTAAGATAACCTAACCCAACCTAACCGTATGGGATCGGTTAGGTTGGTTTTGCTTTAACTTACATACATAACATCACGCCTCTTTCCCGTTGGGGTAGGCAGAGACCACAGTCCTCCACCTGCTACGATCTTGACATACTTCCCTTGCTTCCTGTACTTTCATCAATCCTTTCATACATGCTCGTCGGTTTAGGGTACTTTTAACCTGGCCTTTATTCAGAACGTCCTGAATTTGGTCCTGGTACGTTCGCCTAGGCCTTCCCCTTCCAACGTTTCCATTCTTTAACTTACTAATCAAAAATGCATCAGTACTGTTCTAACCCCGTGTACAATCTGCCGATGCCGTTTTACAATTTGCCGAACGTATTGATTAAACGTATTGATGAAAGGATTGATGAAAGTACAAGAAGCAAGGGAAGTATGTCAAGATCGTAGCAGGTGGAGGGCTGTGGTCTCTGCCTACCCCACAGGGAAAGAGGCGTGATGTTATACAATACAATACAAATATACTTTATTGCACACCAAGAAATACAAGAAATAGTTACAGAAATATACAGAAAAAGAACAGAGTAGTACAAAAGGCGGCCTTATTGCTAAAGTAGCAATCTCTTCCAGGCAACCTTTAGGTGTTGAAATGGGCGTAGGGTGGATAATGCGACGCGGGTTGGTGGCTACTTATAATAATCCTACATAAAAATACACCATGTACATAAAATACTTAAATAAATTACATCATAATACACAGATACTATTATAGTAGTTTATGCAACTGTTATATAATACCATATTATATGCAGTTGCGTATACTACTTTATCTTCACTCATGCAATAGGTAGGTACTTACTTATAAAAAATAAACAAAAGTAAGTAAACAACAAAGGTAACTTATAATATTATGTATATTACAGTTCTGATATGAGTCTGAAGAAGCCGCCTTAATATATCCGCTAGGTCTTCTTCGAAATATACAAGCAGAACATTTTCTTAACAAGACATGTTTTTTTTTTCGATTTTCATTCTTTCCCAATTCATTGTAGGTTATATCATAAAATATCCTAGACTAATATGGGAGAAGATCATAAGTTATTGAGTATCTTCTGGTGTAACTGCAGTATCCTGACTGCACCACCACTTTATCTACTTTATCTACTTTTCAATAAACTTTCACATTACTTTCACGGGCACGAAATACTTGAAAAAGGTAAATATTTTAAAATGGCGGCAAATCTAATCTATTTCCAAGTCCTTCTAATTTCAGGCTGCGCGCGCATATTTTCCACTACAGATAAAATAATTAAACTATAGTAACTGTTACTGTAACTGCTCCAAAATAATAGGTTGTTTATAAGGTACACTTTGTAATATGCTACTGATGTTTGACAGCTACTAAGAAAGACTGTTACATTTATAACCGGCTCTCTAAAAGACCTTATATTCAGTCTTTTTTTAAAAGGTTTAGGTTCAAGAAGAATTTTATCCAAGTGTTATGTTATGATTAAAAAGTTAAATTACGTAACACATTAGCAAAATTTTCATACAAAAATCGTTACGTAATGGTAACTTTTTAATTTTTTATGCATACTCTGCGTAATATTCAGCCTTATGTACCAACTTTTTGATTCATAATTCAAAGATTACGACATGAGTGTAGATAAAAATAAATAAACTTAATATATATCTTATAATATGTATAGACTAATATATATCATAATATTACTATAAAAGAGAGGAAATAATACAATACTTATATATTAGGAAGAAACAGAATTAAGGAAATGCCTTTTGACGCGTGCTTTGAAACTGTCCAATGACGGAGCCCGCCTGATTGACTCGGGGAGGTAGGTTATGTATGTATATACAATTTGTCGGCCGTTTGTAAAGGGCGTGTTATACGATTTGCCTGCGACATATCAATTAGAGCGTTTTCCTTAAGTATTCGATAGTAGAACAAGCAAGGGAATAAATTATACAAGAAAATTATATTTTAACTTCCCTTTGTGCGATTTCCCCAGTTTGTATAAGACATTGCAGGAATAATCACCTAATACTAGTTCGAAAAGTTAGACGATTCCATGCTTCGACAAGCCCGTTGGTGTGGTTGGTAGTGAGCCTGCCTCTCACGCCGTGGGTCGCGGGTTCGATCCCCGCCCAGAGCAAACATGTGATGAACACAAGTGTTTGTTCTGTGTCTGGGTGTTATTTATCTATTTAAGGGAATAAATTATACAAGAAAATTATATTTTAACTTCCCTTTGTGCGATTTCCCCAGTTTGTATAAGACATTGCAGGAATAATCACCTAATACTAGTTCGAAAAGTTAGACGATTCCATGCTTCGACAAGCCCGTTGGTGTGGTTGGTAGTGAGCCTGCCTCTCACGCCGTGGGTCGCGGGTTCGATCCCCGCCCAGAGCAAACATGTGATGAACACAAGTGTTTGTTCTGTGTCTGGGTGTTATTTATCTATTTATGTATGTATATCAGTCTCTGGTACCCATATTGCAGGCTTTGCCTAGTTTGGGATTAGATGACGTTGTGTGAAATGCCCTAAAACTACAATCCTATCGTTGGAAAGAGCTCAACGAGCAATTCTCAAAATAATTACATTTAAAAGATTGAGATTCTCTACTACTGAATTGTACAAACTTACAGAAGTTCTGACAATAAGACAACTATATATTCTGAATGCAATATTATATCAACATAAAAACGTACCCGACTTTGACTCCACTCAAAGAAGACAAAACAAAGTATACAAAAAGCCGTAATGTCGAACATCATTTGCACAAAAGTTCTTACCTTTTCTGGCACCCTTTCTTTATAACAAATTTAATGATCACCTCAACCTCAGAGTTCAAACAGCGCATAATTGTAAATTGGTCCTTCGAAAATACCTAAATGGTCTTAACTATAATGATACCGAAATGCTGCTTAAGATCTCAAGTTGACCATTTAATTTGAACCAGTAACATCTACAAACTTCAAATTCACTCTTTTACATACACTCATGTCACACATACTCTAACAAACATTAAACTCATACACAAACATACCAATCTACAAACGCAGCACGCTAGAAAATTGTAGCAGTTAAATCGCCTACCAACTCTTCTCAAATTAATCTAAGGCGGGAAGCAACACTTTTATGTTTCACTTAGTGCATGTTGTTTCTCTTTCATCTTAGTTAAACGCATGGCCACTTTGATATACCTTTTTGTTTTTATGGTAATTAACTTTAGTTATTGCATAATTATATTTCAAAAACATGTCACCTCTGCCTTTGTCATGCCAATAGGAAGAGAGTTCCACTGAGATACAGTGCAAACTAGTTCAGTGGGTCTCACAACCTGTTTGTGATGGCCTATTCAACATTGTAATAGGTCTTTACCTATGAAATTGCCGAAATTTTCTTACAGATTAATGAGATCATAATTCCTATAATTCTACTGCTATTTTTTTCATTTGTCTTATATTTGAAAGTTGACTTCAAGGTTATCAATTTACGTATAAAATAAAATTTTTATTATAGTTTAATATATAAAATTAAAGGTTCGAAAATTGTTCGTCTTAAATGTCGTCCGATTTCATCATTAGATTTGTCATATTTTTTACAGATAATATTTATCGAAAATTAAATTTAAGCTTCTGTTAGCTTAATGTCTTCCCAATAATGCTTAAAAAAAAATAGGATTTATAATTCCTAAGAAAAATGCAAAAATGTTAGTACTGAAAATTGAGTTTACCTAAAATTCGCCATACAAAACGGCAATTTCATATGCCACAAACTCTTTCGGTTTGTGGGACTATAATTGACTGTAATGCATTAATGACCATCGTTGTTATTTGTATTCAATAAACACATTTTTTTTTAAATATCCCCCAATATTTATTTATTTATTTATGCTTCGGAAATTCAGAAGGCACGTTAAGCCGTTGGAAGCATGGAATCGTCTAACTTTTCGAACTAGTACCAGGCCACTCAGAAAGTATTGCGAAAAATAGTTTTTATATATGGGAGACTGGCCGGTCAGAATCTTTTTCGAAAATATGATTACTTGTAAGTAAAAATATGTGTGTTCCATTTTCAAAATTTCCCTCCACATTTTTTGCGAGCCAATTCAAAGTATCGTGTCTTACTGAAAAATGGATCTGCGCCGGGAACATTTTAGAGCTATGATTTTTTACGATTTCAAGTGTCGCCTGAAACCGGATGAATCGTTCGATAGACTTCAAATGGCATTTATGGATGAAGGCCCCTCCAAGGCAACCGTGTATCGTTGGTATAACGAATTTAGGCGGGGTCGACCAACCTTGGGGGATGAAGAAAGAAGCGGTCGCCCTTTGACGGCTATTACGGAAGAAAACGTGCTAGCAGTGAAAAATTTAATCCAAGATAATAGGCGAATTACATATCAGGAGATTCAGCACATATTAAAGATTGGATCGGGAAGCGTTCACGAGATTCTACACGGGCATCTTCGCGTGAGGAGGATAGTATCGCGCTGGGTGCCGCACTACCTCACCGACGCTCAGAAGCAGGCCCGGGTGGAATGGTGCCGTGATATGCTGAACAAATTTGAAGCAGGCTCGTCTCGGCGTGTTTACGACATCGTAACAGGTGATGAGTCCTGGATTTATCAATACGATCCAGAAACCAAGCGCCAGTCGACAGTTTGGGTGTTTCAAAATGAACCAACGCCTACCAAAGTGAAGCGATCTCGAAGCGGGGGGAAGATTTTGATCGCCAGCTTTTTTAATTTGACTGGCCACTTGGCCTCAATTCCCTTACGAGATCAAAGAAGCATCAACGCCGAATGGTATACTACCAAATGTTTACCAGAAGTTTTTTCTGTTGTGAGCAACAAGCGACCAAACACAGGGCTCCGCGGACTACTGCTCCACCACGACAATGCGCCTGCACACACCGCGCTCAAAACGAGGGACTTCCTGGACAGCACACCAGTCAAACTCCTGGGTCACCCTCCTTACAGCCCTGATCTAGCACCGTGTGACTTCTTTTTATTTCCAAAAATAAAAAATCAGCTCAAGGGGATACAATTTTCGTCGCCGGAAGATGCGCTGGCTGCGTTCGAGCAGGCTGTAAACGAGGTGTCTACGGCGGACTGGAAAAAGTGTTTTGAAAACTGGTTCAGACGCATGAATCTTTGTATAGAGGCTGGTGGAGAGTACTTTGAAAAGATTTAATAAAAATATATGTACCTGTAGAACAATTTTTTTTAGTGTCGCAAATATTTCTGAGTGTCCCACGTATTAGGTGATTATTCCTGCATAACAAAATAAACATTAGAATCATAATTAAAATCTAAAAATCTGTGTGTTATTATATCTTATCATATGGTATCTGTTTTAAGTTATTTATTTATCATTAAGCATCATTTTGGTATTATTATTTTTACTACACTGATTTACTCATAATATTATTAAGGATTCCTCTCCCAAAGGTTGCCTGGAAGAGATCGCTTCCAGCGATAAGGCTGCCTTTGCCCTTTTTGCCCGAGTTTAGTTTCTTTTGTGACTGTTTTGTTTCTGTTCTTGATTGTATCTTTTCTTAACTCCAAAAGGAAACGTAGCTTTTTTATGTGAACTCTATTAAACATTAGTATGGTTTATATTTGTTTGCCTACTTGTGACATAAAAAAAACCTATAAGCCTCGTTTTTTCATGCTCCGATTACTGCAATTATAATATTGAGATATTCCTACCTAATAAGCCTAATGTAGACAGAACGCAGAAACGATGACATACCTCAGTTTAAACAGAATCCGCGGCATGCCATTGTCTGTCTGACCTACTTACCTACAATGTGCCACAATGCACCGATTATCCTCGGCTCTTTCGACAAATTCACGTTACTGTTGTTTTTAGGGTTCCGACCCAAAATGGTAAAAACAGAACCCTTAAGCCCGAGTCACACTTAGGCGGTAGCGGAAGCTTTCCGGGGGCGGTATTTTTTTGTAAAATATGAGTTCATATGCACCCTGTCACATTGAAAACCGGTCGCGGCGCGGTATTTTCTTCCCGCAGCGCTTTCGCAATCATACCGCCTCTGTGTGATTTGGGCTTTATGGTGCGACTTCGTCTGTCTGTCTGTAACACCTGTATATCTCAGCAACGACTCATGCTATAGATTTGAAATTTGGAATAGTATAAGAATGTGATTGCCCAACTTTATTGTAAAAGGGGTGGGCGTATAAATTTAAAATTGTCGCTACTAGGTCGAGTGGGGATTCGTATGAAAGAGCTTCTTCGGGATTCTATTAATATGCCTCCAATGTCTGTCTGTCTTTCTCTCTGTCAGCGGGCTGTATCTCATGAACCATAATAGGTAGGTAGTTGAAATTTTCACAGATTATGTATTTTTGTTGCCACTATAACAAGTAAAAAAAATTAAAAGAATTACAAACAAATCCCTACAAAAAAATTGTTTTTAAGGCGATTTTTGCTCTAATTTGTTTTAGTTCTATTGTAAAAACGGGAACACTTACAAGCGTAAAAATTGATATGTTTATAATGCATCTATGAAATAATAACAAATAATAATAAATGGTACAGCCGCACTGCACTTACTTTCTCGCAATACTCAAAAAAAACTATCAACCGCAAACTTAAATTTGTAATGCCCTACACATAGTATGGAAATACAAACTTTTATTTACGTTTTACCAAAAAAATGTTCGAATGAAATATACAGATCAATTCAGAATTCAAATTGTCAAACATCAAAACAAACAAACCTCAAACGATTTCGAGTAAATCACACGTTTAACTTTTGGTAGTACTGGAACACCTTTATATGAATTTTCACAGATCAATGGATACTACCGTAGGATACTTGCATGGAGATTTTTTAATTCCCCAAAACATGTTATGGATAATTGTTCAGTTTAGTCTACAGAGCAAGCCCTTTCAGTTTTTGGTACACCCTGTGTACAAAATATTATTCAAAAAAATCATAAAGACAGGTAGACAACCAATCCAGGATTAATATTATAGAAAATTTTAATAAAATCAATGGATCCAATTTTGGGTAACTCACATATTTACGATTTGGTGGTACAGGAACACCCCTTATATGAAATTACACAGATCAATTGATACTAGTGCAAGATATCTTACATGGAGATGCTTGGTCATGCAAAGTTTCATCAATACTATTATAAAAACAGTTTGACGGGTTCTTACCACGATATGGATTTTTGATGAGTTTCCGATATTTCGGCGCTGTTGCAAGCACCATGATTACGGATGAACTGGAGTCTGTGGGTAGTTAAACTTATTGGCAGACATATCTGTCTACCTTCCTTCTAGTTCTTTTATTTTGGTGACTGCCGGAACTGTTGAAACTCGATCGAAACTCACTTCGACAATATACACTCACTACGTCACTGCGAATTGCCGTACGTTTATCGCGCACATTGTTCCTACATAGGTCCACTACTGGATTCCACATGTTAGATAGTTTGTACTCATCTTCCCGATTGAAGTTTTTGTACTTAGGTATCTCAATCGCTTCTCTGACTAACCTGGGCACGTGATGACGTTCTACCGATAACACCTGTGGATTGTGTAGTTCGATCCAGTGGTTTGTCCCTTCTTCCAACAAGTGCTGCGCTGCTGTGTAGGAACAATGTGCGCGATAAACGTACGGCAATTCGCAGTGACGTAGTGAGTGTATATTGTCGAAGTGAGTTTCGATCGAGTTTCAACAGTTCCGGCAGTCACCAAAATAAAAGAACTAGAAGGAAGGTAGACAGATATGTCTGCCAATAAGTTTAACTACCTACAGACTCCAGTTCATCCGTGATCATGGTGCTTGCAACAGCGCCGAAATATCGGAAACTCATCAAAAATCCATATCGTGGTAAGAACCCGTCAAACTGTTTTTATAATAGTGTTAGTGACCGCGAAACTCTCAAACAATATATAAGTTTCATCAAGATTCTATTAGCCGTTTTTAGAAAATTTCAATTTTTCATTTTCGTTGTATGACAACTACCCTCAAAATGAGAGCCAGCAAGAAACCACTTAGAACCCTTCGATGGATTTGCATAAAACTCCTAAATTCAAAATCTGGTGTCAATCGGACCATTCGTTTAGCCGCTAGGCCAAAGCGTGACGAACAGACCGACCGACCGACCGACCGACGGACGGACATTTTTGGGAGACTTGTTTTTTATGATGTATAAGTGATATAGAACACATTTTTGACAAAATTAGAAAAACTTTTTTTTTCACGAATACAGTACCTTTCTCGCTCCGCTCGAAAGTAAAAACTGGTCAAGTGCGTTTCGGACTGGCGCGCATTAATACATTTCTGTGTAACGGCGCGTCCATAACTAAACGGTATTTTTACCTTAGTGGTACGAATCCCTCGGTGCGCGAGTCCGACTCGCACTTTGCCGATTTTTCTTTCCCATTTGCGATCTATGCCTAAAGCTGGAATCTGAAATGAAACCCGGTGGATGAGACACCTTAAGAGCTACGTGGCTCGCACAGACAACTATCAATTACTAACCAACGATTATGTACACACGGTCGCTTGTCGGTGGTAACACTTCTTGATCTTAAGCGGGTCTCTGGTTTCGTGCATTTGTAGCGTAGTGCTAGTTCTTCTTATACTGGTTTTGTTTCCACTTACACAGAAAAAAATGATCTCTTAAAACAAGAACGCAATATGTCTCAACTGATATTGCTTGATTATAAAGTTAAATCTCTTAGAGTAAAATGATCACTCTAACGTATTAAAAATGCCGAAATCTTAAAATTCAAGAGAGAATTTCTTCGAATAAGAGTTTTATTACTAGGTTTGAAATTGATGTTTTGAATTAAAACCATTTATTTTTTACATCAACAATTAAACAATTTTAAAGCAAGTAAAATATTAATCGATTGAAAACATAAATCGTTTCGCCTAAGAATTATGAATAATATTAGATGAAGATTTAGGACAATATTGATGCAAATAATATGTTGCTTGGTATAAGATAGTTGCTGTTTCGCTCAAGAAATTGTTAGGTAAGCAATGAAGAGTTAAGACTATATTAAGGCAAATAACATTTTGCTTAGTATAAGATGGTTGTTATATTGCTCAAGACCTAGTTAGATATGCAATGAAGAGTTAAGGCGATATTAAGTCAAATAATTGTTGCTGGGTACAAGATACTGTGTCAAAGACGGAACAGTATCAAAATTTCGATTACTTTGCTAATCAAGCCTGTGGTCTAATGGTCAGAGCGAAGGACTACGATACCGATGGACGCGGGTTCGAATCCAGCCACCCCCAATACTTTTGGTAAATTATAATAGTTGATATGATATAATGATATAATAGTTAATGATACAATCAATAAATAATAGAAATGGAAACAAAAGTAGAAAGAAGAATAGTTGAAAAATAAAAAGGTCTAATATCAAAAATGCTGGCAGAGAGCAGAAGAAGAAGAGGAATAAAAAGAAAAAAACGAGAGATAAAAAAGTGCTTTTTTTAAAAAGAGCCTTTTATTTTAGTTTTTATTTTTGAAGAGCTTTAAATTTTTCAACAAAATTAGTTTCGCGCTTAGGGTGACATTTAGCTTTTTGAAAAAAGAGCTTTAAAATTTTTATTTAAATTAGTTTCATTCTTGGTGTGATAGATGCTTCACTCAAGTAAGTTTGGTTTTTGTTGTGATAGCTTTTAGTTTTTACAATAAGATAACAGTTGAAAATTGATATAAGAAATTTTGTTCTTGGTCGGAGAACTATACGACAAAACCTTTTATTTCTCAATCTAAGACGTTTTCGAGTTTCCTTATATCGAAAACCCAAAAGATTTTAACTTAAATAATATTATTTGGTTCAAGATATCTTTTTTTTCTGTGTACTTCCTGCCGTGCGGTACATGCTTGTTGGTTTGACATTTAGTTATTTTTTCTCTGCTCCCCTCGTCCAGCAAAACAGAAGTCACAACGCAGCCTCCGTCTTGCTGTGACAATACTTTTACTCTCAAAAAAAGATTTGTAAATAAAATGTATTCATTTATTCAGAATCTTTAACTTATTGACGTCAACATAACATGCAGAATACTCACCGTTTACGTATGGCAAAACCGAAAAGGAATAAAAAATTACGTGAATTTAACATTTTCAGCATCACTTTGAGCATTTATTTTTAATGTACACAAGGCCGCACATCGGTACAAACACTTTTGAACCTTATGGCGTGGTAATAGAGTTGAAGAAGTTTCTACCGACAAGCGGTTGACCGTACCACCTTCACATCTTGTTATCTACACGTTTAACCAATGGGTTTTCTCTATTTTCCTAGCTTAGCGCTGCACAATTCTAAAGCAGCTATTTCAGAAACTAATTCGTATATTGTTCGTTAAAGTAAGGGTATTGGAATTAATAAAACCTAGCCTCCCCAGCAATGTATGCCGAATTAGTCTTTGAATTTAGGAAGTTGTGATTGCGGCGTAAGCTAGGAAAATAAAAAGAGGTTTGAATTACCCTAGCTCATAGCTTAGCTAACTCGCATAGCACTAGTAAAAAGCCAGCCTAAAGCCACGATCACACTTAACTGAATTCTAAGGCCGGTATTTCACTGGAACACCATGGCAGCGCAACCAGTCGCCGCTACCAACAAAATGTATACAGATCTATTGAAAGTTACTCACCTGGTGTCCGTTTGGTTGCGCAACCAATTTGGCGGCGCATCCAGCTCGGATGCTGGTCGCGCTACCACTCCCAGTGAAATATAGCTCTTAATACTGTGGCCGCGTGTAGTTACGGACACCAGTGCCGTGACCAGTCGCGCCACCGTGGTGTCCTAGTGAAATACCGGCCTAAGACTAATTCGGCATACATTGCTGTGAGGCTTGGATATGTTAATTGCAATATCCTTACTTCAACGAGCAATGTAAGCCGAATAAGTTTCTGAATTAGGGAAAGTGTGTGATCGTTGCCCAATTGCTTTGTGTCGCACTAAAATATTGTCTGTTATTTTCCGCGCGTAGTGTGGGAGTCATGCGGAGAGCCAATGAACTCTTCGCAGTCCATCTCTCACCTGGCTAGCGTACGCCTGCGAATATTTTTTATGGTTCCGTAGTCATCAAGGAACCCTTATAGTTTCGTCATGTCCGTCTGTCTGTCTGTCTGTCCGTGGCTTAGCTCAGAGACCATTCGTACAAGAAAGCTGAAAATGCTGAAATTTAATATGGATATGTATTTAGTTCACGCCGAGAAAGTGGTAAAATGTAATCTATGAAAATATTTTTTTAGGGAACCTCCCCTACAAGTTCAAGTAAAGTGGGGGTGAATTATTTTTTCTTTTAAAAGGAAAACTATCACAGCTAAGTAGGCTTCACAGGTTAATGAGCTATAGCTGAAAAACTGGAAATAATGTAAATAGCAGTAGCAATCAGGCGTTACGACCTCTGCTTATGTTATGAATGTTATGAAATACATAGTCAACACCTGCTTTGCGATAAAAATCGTAAAAAACTACGGAACCTTATAATGCGCGTGGCCCGACACGCACTTGGCCGGTTTTTAGACTTTGCGCACTAACCGTCAGCGCTAGAAATACAATAATCCGTCTGTACCTTGTTGTTATTTTTACGACTTGAATCTACCTTTGTCGTCTATTCGCACGGCTCTCATTGATATCTTGTTCGTATTGTTTTTCGGTTAAAGGTCATTCGATAATTTGCCATTCATTTTCATTTATTAAGGTTGCGAAGGCTTTTGAAAAAAAAAAGGATTGATCTAGACTTATTTCTGATCTGTGGCGGGGATCATTTCCTCTGTTTCTGAAGCGTCCTACTACCTCCCTCACAAACTCTTTCGCCTCAGCCACTATTATTCCAACGCTTACCAATCTATTTTGCATTTACAGCCATAAGCAAGTTTTAATAGAAAAATCCGCAATATATTGGTTTCTAATACTGACATTTGAATGTGTCTGCGTCTTCCTTCCCTCTACTGTATTTAACTTTGTCGACCTTCCCAGTTCTGATCTTACAAAATAATTGATATGGTTTCACCAACATATGGATTAATGTTTGTTTGCGCGCACTAAGCACTATTTGTTACTAAAGTAAAAGTTTTTTGTATGCTTCTTAATCCCTACTTTCTAACTCTAAGCGAGAAATGTACATGGAGGTAGTGTTAAGCACATTAATTTAACTCTATTTCATTTAGACCTAATATACGCTATTGTCTGTTTTTTCTCCAAAATAAATATAAATATAAATATAAATAACACAAAAACCTGAGTATATTTGACAGAAAGAATAACATTGTTTTACAAACTTGTTTTTAGGGTTCCGTACGTCAAAATAAAAAAAAGAAACCCTTATAGGATCACTTTGTTGTCCATCTGTCTGTCTGTCTGTCTGTTATGACCCTTTTTCTCACGAACGAGAAGAGTTATCAGGTTGAAATTGATAACGAATATTAAGGTCCATAAACCACACAAGATCTGAAAATTTCAATTTTTTTACAACGACGCAATCAAAAGATATGGCTTTTTATGTCCTCATCTCCATACATTTATGCAAAAAAGCAAAACCTACAGCGTACTTCCCGTTGACCTAAAATTATGAAATTTGGCAAGAAGCTAGGTCTCACAGTACAAATAAAGGAAAAAGTCTAAAATCATTAAATATTTAAATTTTTCTCACAACTACCTATAATAGTAACCAATCAAGGTGAGCTCCCGTTTCAAGAACTTTTCTATAAAAGAGGGGTCAAGTTGGATGGTCGCGGAGTTTTTAAAATCAAAGAGCAAAAGCTTTTAGTATATCATATGGTAGATAGGTACGGAACCCTTAGGGCGCGAGTCCGACTCGCACTTGGCCGGTTTTTTTTTCTGACTGCTTTAGCCGATTGCTTATGATGACATAAGCTGCAAAATGTGATGGCAAGCGTAGGATAAACGAAAAAAAAACCGGCCAAGTGCGAGTCGGACTCGCGCACCGAGGGTTCCGTACCACCACATAATCATAATTGTATATTAGTTGAAATTTCAGTAAGTTAATGTGCTAGATTTTTTGAGTCCGACACGCGCTTGACCAAATTTTATTATTTTTTGTTATTTTATAGCTTATGCACTATAAACATACCAATTTTCAAGTTTGTAAGTGTTCCCGTTTTTAAAATAGAACTAAAACAAAAATCGCCTCCGCGATCATTCAACTTGACCCCTCTCTTATATCAAAGTTCTTGAAACGGGAGCTCACCTCAATTGGTTACCATAAGTTGTGAGAAAAGTTGGAATATTTAATGATTTCAGACTTTTCCCTTTATTTGTACTGTGAGACCTAGCTTCTTGCCAAATTTCATAATTTTAGGTCAACGGGAAGTACCCTGTAGGTTTTGCTTTTTTGCATAAATGTATGGAGATGAGGACATAAAAAGCCATATCTTTTGATTGCGTCGTTGTAAAAATTGAAATTTTCAGATCTTGTGTGGTTCATGGACCCTAATATATGGTATTAATTTCAACCTGATACCTCTACTCGTTCGTGAGATAAAGGGTCTTGACAGACAGACAGACATACGGACAACAAAGTGATCCTATAAGGGTTCCGTTTTTTTCTTTTGAGGTACGGAACCCTAAAAAGGATTATAAATTCGATTTCGATTCCTAGGTACATAAATGCGACATTAGCTTTAACAGCGATTAAAATAAGACCGGTACAAAATCCTTTGTGTCAATTTTTACGTACCCTCGGGTGTACCAACTTTAATAAATTGTACAGCTTTATGGCAGAGATTTACGGTATTTTTTGCCGTTGAGTGTATAATTATGTTGTACTTATTAAGGTACCTACTTAAAGCCAATTCGTTTTTTTTTTCAGATATGGGGCGACCTAAGAGAAGGCATAGAGCAAGTTTACAAGAGACAGTACATGCTTAAACAGAGATACATGGACTTGTATACGTATCCTTTTAAAACACCAAAGCCATCAGATTTCATATTTATTTATTCAATGTAGATTCTTTACAGAATAGTACGAACATCAGGCAGGCAGCCTAGTTGGTAAAGCGTCTCCGGTATTGATGCAGAAGACGCAGATTCGAATCCTGCCCGTGGTTGTGAAATTTTGCGATTTTCTACTTTGCAGCAGCGAACTACAATACTATGGAACTCTAACTCAGAACAAATTCAACACAAAAAGTGGCCCTACGTGAAACCAAAAGGACGTATATTCAAAATACGAATCAATTGGTTCAAACTCAGAACGAGAGCAGGGATTGGTTCGCGCGCGTGCTGCAATGTCAGCTATAGTAGTACCGCCTAAATGAGTCCTCGCCTGCGGGGTACAAGGGCAGGTGCGGGAGCAGATGCGCGTAGAGAATGAGAATGCCCCGCCGCCCACCGCCGCCCGCACCTCGCCCGTTCCCCCTTTGTTGTCTTACCCCCGCGCCCCTTTACCCCGCGGGTTAGGACTCATTTAGGCGGTTTATCTATAGTGGGTAGTTGAGAGGCAACTATTTTAGCACCGCCTCCTTAGGTAACTATTTCAAGGAGTCAAGTTTGAAGCGAAGTTATCGTTCCATAGTATTGTAGTTCGCTGCTTTGCAGGCTATTGTTGTAACCCAAAAATACATACGTCCATGCTTTCGTTTGGGGGGTCCTTTCCTGCAAAGTTGACATAGGCCCTCTGGCGGCAATAATTGGTACTACATCGAGCATTTAATGAGTCAGAGGGTGAAGGGAGGGGGAGTGAGTGGTGGAGCGTGAGGGGTGTAGAGAGGAATGAGGTGAGTGGACGTGGGTGGGAGCTTGACGCGCTTTTAACTGTACTTACCTACATAGACGTATCCACGTAAAACTTACAGACAAGTCCAGACAAGCAGGGATTTCTTTTGGCGATTTTCGTACTATACCGTCTTAATTTCCTTCACTGGAGATCAGTCACGTATACAACTACTGCACGTCGGTCCATCAGCAGGGCTCCAGCAGTATGAAGAGTAGCAGCACCACAAGCAGCAGAAGCAGTTATCTTGGGAAGAAACAGGTACTCGAACTTCCGACTTTCAACCGACGAAAAAAAGGGTATTCAGCAAGACCCTGTTCAGAACGGTCAAACTCGTGGCGATTTTTGTTGCGAATTCACGAACAATGCTACTTTGTTTAGCAGTGCAAGTGATTAAATTGTTAAAGATTAAGCAATGTACGACAAAACGCAACAAACTCGCTTATCGAGCATACATTAAGAACGAAGTACATAGTTTTTACATATGTTACCACTAAACGTCTCGTGACTTACCTAAGTTTGCCTGTGTTTCTTTTCAGTCCGGCCAAGTACCAGGCGGCGCGCAGTTAGTCGGTCTCGAGTTGTACAAACGATTGCGCGAGTTCTTACAGATTTATCTCATCAATCTGTTGAAGGTACGTAATGTTTGGTCTGTTCAATCGAATAGTAATGGCTAATTTGTATGAGAAATGAGGAGATCCGCAGAAGAACTAAAGTAACCGACATAGCCCTGAGAATGGCCGATGGGGTGTAAACTTTCTAGAGTGGCGACCACGTACCGGAACACGTAGCGTAGGAAGGCCCCCCACAAGGTGGACCGACGATCTGGTCAAGTTTCCGGGAAGCCGCTGGATGCTAGCCAAGCCAAGTCGTCATGGAAGTCTTGCGGGAAGGCCTATGTGCAGCAGTGGACGTCTAATATGTTGATGATGAATTTATACGAAGGCAAAATTTTGGCGCATTTGAGTGATGCAGTAATAGAAAAGAAAGAAATAGTCGAATAGCATTCTCTTTCTTATTTTCCTTCTCTTCTGTCTAGCTATAAAATCTACTTATCATAACATCCCATGAAATGTCCACTACAGGACAGGGAGCTCCCTCCAGAATTCTAGCTTTTGCTGGAAAAATGTGGAGGGAAGTACCATAGTCACCTCGCTTGTTAGTGTTACGGCTGGCACCATGGACCGCGGATGTAGGTGACCGCAGTAAGTAAGATGTAATATATAAAGGAGGATGCTGCTGCCCATCCTCCAGGTAACCCTTAGTCGCCTCTTACGACACCCACGGGTATGTATGGGTTGGTACTATTCTTTGCCGGCACCAGACAGGACTAATAAAATCTGCTATTCTTCTACAGTTATTATTTTTCTGCAGAATGGCGCAGATCTGATGGGCGAAGACGTCCTAGCCTTCTATACGAAGCAGTGGGAAGAATACCAGTTCTCGTCAAAAGTCCTCAATGGCGTCTGCTCTTATTTGAACAGGCATTGGGTGAAACGTGAGTGCGAGGAAGGACGTAAGGTAAGTAAATTAAAAGGACTTCTGTACAGTTGTAATGCAGCTTGATGAGACAGAGCTATGCGTGAGAGCAAGACGGAGCGATACGTGTTTCTGTCGCTCGAATATTTAACGCATGCCTCGCTACAGCACCACGGACACATACAACGAGTGCGAATTTGAAATTGGAAGGTCGTGTAGGCCTGCTTATTCAACACAAAGACCCTCAGGAGGACCGGGCGGGGGGCGCGGGGTGGATTGCGGGCGGGGGGCTGAGAGTGTCCGTTCTGTATGATAGTACTGAAGCGAACAAAGACCGGGGCTATAATAGAAACGCTTTTAGTTTTATATTCTTTTTTTTAACGTTTTAGAGAATAACAACGTCCGTACCCAGCCGTGGGCAGGAGTTGACTGGCGACTGTTTTCAGAACGTGACGTCATTATTCGAAATCAAATTCAATTTAGGAAATACTCGCCAGCCAGCTCTGCTAAAAGAAGGCTTTTGAGGAGGATCACTACAGTACTATTACTTTATTCTGTGACATCGCTTCTTCCTGCTGTCCTAGCCTTTGGGAAGAATACCAGTTTTCGTCGAAAGGTCTACAACGGCGTCTGTTCGTATTTGAACAGGCATTGGGTGAAACGCGAATGCGAGGAGGTACGTCAAAAAGATTCAAAAGAAAATTCGTCTCTTTGGTGTCAAGTATGTTTGCCAAAGGCTTCATCGTAAGTTGTAATCGATGGCCGATTAGCTCACCTAGTGTCCGAGATGCTGATCAGCCAAAGGCCGACATGCCGGGTCCAACGATTTCATTAATGTGCATTATGAAGCCCGGAATCATCTTACATTTCAGGTAATCAGACTATTCATCCTGCAATCTTCTAACTAAACTAGGGCAGTATGTTACGATACACAGAAAGTTGCTGCTGCCTATCCTCCGGTTCATAAGCCCTTAGTCCCCTCTTACGACACCCACGGGTAGAGATGAGTTGGTACTATCTTTGCCGGCACCACACGGACGGTGCAATGTATATTCGACGCTCAATTACAGCTTTGTAGTACAAGTCGCGGACAGACATACAGACAGAAAGTCAGACATGACGAAACTATAAGAATTCCTTGTTGACTACAGAACCTTAAAAAGCGTATTTTTCCAGGGCATTTACGAGATCTACCAACTGGCGCTAGTGACATGGCGCGACAATTTGTTCAAGTGTTTGAACAAGCAAGTCACCAACGCTGTCCTCAAGCTGATCGAACGGGAGAGGAATGGAGAGACCATCAATACTAGACTCGTGTCTGGCGTAAGTTATAATGTAGAACAAACTTTCTAGACAGGGTCTAAGAGACAGCGTTACGAAAACTGAAAGGGCGTGATCAATTTGTTCAAGTTTTTGAACAAGCAAGTCACCAACGCTGTCCTCAAGATGATCGAACGGGAGAGGAACGGAGAGACCATCAATACTAGACTCGTGTCTGGCGTAAGTTTTAATGTAGAACAAACTTTCTAGACAGGATCTAAGAGACAGCTTTACGGAAACTGAAAGGGCGTGATCAATTTGTTCAAGTGTTTGAACAAGCAAGTCACCAACGCTGTCCTCAAGCTGATCGAACGGGAGAGGAATGGAGAGACCATCAATACTAGACTTGTGTCTGGGGTAAGTTTTAATGTGGGACAAACTTTCTAGACAGGATCTAAGCGACAGCTTTACGAAAACTGAAAGGGCGTGATCAATTTGTTCAAGTTTTTGAACAAGCAAGTCACCAACGCTGTCCTCAAGCTGATCGAACGGGAGAAGAATGGAGAGACCATCAATACTAGACTTGTGTCTGGGGTAAGTTTTAATGTGAAACAAACTTTCTAGACAGGGTCTAAGAGACAGCTTTACGAAAACTGAAAGGGCGTGATCAGTTTGTTCAAGTGTTTGAACAAGCAAGTCACCAACGCTGTCCTCAAGCTGATCGAACGGGAGAGGAATGGAGAGACTATCAATACTAGACTTGTGTCTGGGGTAAGTTTGTTTGAATGTGGAGCAAATTTTCTAGACAGGGTCTAAGAGACAGCTTTACGAAAACTAAAAGAGCGTGATCAGTTTGTTCAAGTGTTTGAACATGCAAGTCACCAACGCTTTCCTCAAGCTGATCGAACGGGAGAGGAACGGAGAGACCATCAATACTAGACTTGTGTCTGGGGTAAGTTTTAATGTGGAACAAACTTTCTAGACAGGATCTAAGAGACAGCTTTACGAAAACTAAAAGAGCGTGATCAATTTGTTCAAGTGCTTGAACAAGCAAGTCACCAACGCTGTCCTCAAGCTGATCGAACGGGAGAGGAACGGAGAGACCATCAATACTAGACTCGTGTCTGGCGTAAGTTTTAATATAGAACAAACTTTCTAGATAGGGTCTAAGAGACAGCTTTACTAAAACTGAAAGGGCGTGATCAGTTTGTTCAAGTGTTTGAACAAGCAAGTCACCACCGCTGTCCTCAAGCTGATCGAACGGGAGAGGAACGGAGAGACCATCAATACTAGACTTGTGTCTGGGGTAAGTTTTAATGTAGAACAAACTTTCTAGACAGGATCTAAGAGACAGCTTTACGAAAACTGAAAGGACGTGATCTGTTTGTTGAAGTGTTTGAACAAGCAAGTCACCAACGCTGTCCTCAAGCTGATCGAACGGGAGAGGAATGGAGAGACCATCAATACTAGACTCGTGTCTGGGGTAAGTTTGTTTGAATGTGGAGCAAACTTTCTAGACAGGGTCTAAGAGACAGCTTTACGAAAACTGAAAGAGCGTGATCAGTTTGTTCAAGTGTTTGAACAAGCAAGTCACCAACGCTGTCCTCAAGCTGATCGAACGGGAGAGGAATGGAGAGACTATCAATACCAGACTCGTGTCTGGGGTAAGTTTGTTTGAATGTGGAACACACTTTCTACAGTTGAAATAATGCAGCTTGATCAGAATGACAGAAGTGTGAGAGCGAGACGGAGCGATGCGCTAGACATTGGAGCGACAGAGACAAGTATTGCTCCTACTTGCTCTCACGCATAATTTTTCCTTCTGTCATTCTAATCAATTTCGACTGTAGACCCCTGTCTACACAAACCTCTGCCTCTCCATACAAACTGCCCAATCAAGTATTGAATTTTGCCAATTTGACATTTCATTTCCTGAAAGTTTCATTCATTGAGTTTCGTAGACTGATCACGCACTTTCAGTTTTGGTAAAGCTGTCCCTAAGACCCTTCTTAGGGACAGCTTTACCAAAACTGAAAGGGCGTGATCAGTCTACGAAACTTTCAGGAAATGAAATGTCAAATTGGCAAAATTGAATACTTGATTGGGCAGTTTGTATGGAGAGGCCAAATTTTCTTTTAACTGAAAGTTTCATTCACTGAAAGTTGTTCAATTTCCTTGACTGATTATCATGCCTATCAGGTTTCGGAAAGCAATCCCTTACACTCCGTATGTTAACAAAACAGCCCATCCGTCACTTCTTTCAAGAAAAATCTGAAACTATATATGTATATGCAGGAATATGATAAGACTAGCTGTTGCCCGCGGCTTCGCTCGCGTCTATTTCGTATTTATGTTACCGGTTTTCCGAAGCAATGAGATATTTTCCCGTCATTTCGGGGTAATTTTAAACTAAGGAAAAACAGGACTAACCCTGCGCAAATCAATGAGTATAATTCAAGATCCAGCTGAATTTTATATAATATACAGACGTTACTCATAAATTACTCAGAACAGAGGAACTTAGCAGCAGTATCCTAACAAATGTAAAGAGAGAGATGAGAGACACCTTTATGTAATATTTCAAAACAGAGCCAATTCGCAGAAGTAATTGAGAAAAACTAAAACCCTCTTCCTCTCTCTCCCTCTCCCCCTTCCTCTCCCCCTTCCTCTCCCCCTCCCTCTGTCTCTCCCCCTCCCCCTCCCCCTGTCTCTCCCCCTCCCCCTCCTCCCTCTCCCCCTGCCCCTCCCTCTCCCCCTCCCTCTCCCTTTTCATCACCCCCTCCCCCTCCCTCACTCCCTCCCTCTCCCCCTTCCCCTCCTTCTCCCTCTCCCTCTACCTGTACCTGTACCCATCTACCTCTCTACCTCTACGTCTCTACCTCTCTACGTCTCTACCTCTCTACGTCTCTACCTCTCTACCTCTCTACGTCTCTACGTCTCTACGTCTCTACGTCTCTACGTCTCTACCTCTCTACCTCTCTACATCTCTACCTCTCTACCACTCTACCTCTCTACCTCTCAAACTCTCTACCTCTACCTGTCCCTATCCCTACCCCTTACGCCAATTTAACCGCTATCCCTAACATAGAAATGACACCCATATTTATTTTTAGACATTTCAAACCTATCGCACCCCAACTCCATCCCCAGGGGGATGATGGTATTTCACGTCCACTATGTTGGATTTCAAAATTGTTGTCGTTTTCATAATCAGCGACCCGATAAACCATACAAACGACACCCATATTGATTTTTAGACATTTCAAACCTATCGCACCCCAACTCCATCCCCAGGGGGATGATGGTATTTCACGTCCACCACGTTGGATTTCAAAATTGTTGTAGTTTTCGTAATCAGCGACCCGATAAACCATACAAACGACACCCATATTGATTTTTAGACATTTCAAACCTATCGCACCCCAACTCCATCCCCAGGGGGATGATGGTATTTCACGTCCACCACGTTTGATTTTAAAATTGTTGTAGTTTTCGTAATCAGCGACCCGATAAACCATACAAACGATACCCATATTGGTTTTTAGACTTTTTCACCCCATTTCCCTTTTTTAAGGGTTGAATTTGGGGTGGAATTTCAATAACAGTGATGAACGTTGCATAGAATTACATCATTAATGCCTAAATAATAAATTATGTGGATTTTACTTTAAGAATAAAGAATTTTCAACTTCATCCCCCTTTTCACCCTTAAGGGTGTCGAATTTTCAAAAACCCTGAGACACGTAATTATTAATTTTTAGTTGTCAGCCTAAATACAAATTTTGAAGATCCTAACTTCAAAACTGACGGACTTTCATCCCCTATTTTACCCCCTTAGGGGTGGAATTTTGTAAAACCCTTTCTTAGTGCACCCCTAGACCTCATAAGGAACCTACATGCCAAATTTAGAATCTCTAGACCCAGTGGTTTGGGCTGTGCGTTGATATGTCAGTCAGTCACCTTCTTCTTTTATATATATAGATTTATCCTCAATTTTATATTCCAGAAAGGTCTCTAGTTTTCTTTAATTGTACGAGAAAGTTCACAGCAATAAATATAATGGAATAAGACTGCACTAAATTTTTTACAGCAAGGAAATAATGTATGAGAAACTCATAAATTTATTTCAACGTTTTACTATGTTTGCACCATTGACCACCAGATTCGCTTCCAAAACTTTTCTGTGTCATAAAAATAAAAAAGCCATGTAAGATTTTCATGATTTCTTTTTCTCATCCAGGTGATCAATTGCTACGTAGCCCTAGGCCTGAATGAAGAGGACCCGAGCGCCCGAGGCCAAAATCTGGCTATCTACAAAGACACCTTCGAAGCTGTATTCCTCGAGGATACCGAGCGATTCTACACTAGGGAGTCCACTGACTTCCTCAGAAATAATCCCGTTACTGAGTATATGATCAAGGTAAGTTAAATCTGCGAACACTAAGGCATCTTTAATCTGGCCATTTTCAAGGATAACTTCAAGGCTTTATTCCTTGAGGATACCTAGCGTTTCTACACCAGGGATTCTACTGACGTCCTCAGAAATAAACTAGTCACCAAGTTAATGACTAAAGTGAGTGGAATCTTTATCATATCAGCTGGTAGACGTCAACTGGTGGATAAAGGCGGGCCCTTAAGTTATCCAAAAATGCCAGTGTTCCAGTTCGTGGTCTCCCATCTAGACAGTCCCAATCGCTGTCAGTTTTTCGAGGGATTTGCCCCGTCACTTCCACTTGAGATTGGAAATTCGCAGATGCCAATTACTGCGGTTCTTCTATCTCGTTTATAATTTGACCCTACAAAAGGTTCCAAGCTTAGCTCCCTTGATAACCTAATTTACATGGTCAGCTTCAAAAGTAAACGAACAGCCATTATCCTTTCCAGGTAGGCAACTTGTTGGACCTCATTATCTTTTACCACTTCCATAAACAAGAAAAGTTCTTGGTTTTTCACTTCGACGTTGAGAGAATACTCATTTGCAGCATTGATTTAATCGATTGCTTTTTATTGTTATAAAAAAAAAGAATTTACTCTATGGGTTTATGTTTTACATAAAAAGCCGTTTTTTATTATTTGTGAGGCAGTCCGCTATACTAAGGAACCCATATTCTGTGACCATAGTTATTATGGTTCAAACATACAGCCTTTTTATAGTCGGATGGTCAGAGACAGACGTCGTAGGCACAGAATGAAGTAACAAAACGGACACTCTCTTTGGCAAGCACTGCTTCCTCCCCCCGCCCAGTGCTCCTGTGGGTCTGTTGAACTGGCCTACGCCCGCTTCCAGTTTCAATTTTTTTTTTTTTTATGTAGTGTCCAGAGTAAGGTGGCTTAGTAATAGAACTGCATTGGGCACCCTTTGTGTACGGAAGTGTTAAAAGCTAAAAAGTGTATGACCTGATCTTATCATCATATTTCTGATTCCAGGCCGAGCAGCGTCTCCAGGAAGAGAAGCGACGAGTGCAAGTTTACCTGCACGAGACGACCATGGAGCGCCTCGCCAAGACCTGTGACCGGGTCCTCATTGAGAAGCATCTGGAGATATTCCACGCCGAGTTCCAGGTAGGTCCCAGGTGTTCATGTAGCGCCAAAGACAACCTGGACAGAGTAGCAGCTGTGCAAGTGTTCAGCTGTCATTGTAGACCCGTGGCCTATTTATACCTTACACCAAGTCCTAAAAGAGAAACATTTGAAGATATTTAACGCAGAGTTCCAGGTAGGTTCTAGTTGCCCAAGTAATCAGGTGTCACTGTACTCCACCTAGCCAAGACCTGCGACCGGGTCCTCATCGAGAAACATCTGGAGATATTCCACGCCGAGTTCCAGGTAGGTCCCAGGTGTTCATGTAGCGCCAAAGACAACCTGGACAGAGTAGCAGCTGTGCAAGTGTTCAGCTGTCATTGTAGACCTTTGGCCTATCTATACCTTACACCAAGTCCTAAAAGAGAAACATTTGAAGATATTTAACGCAGAGTTCCAGGTAGGTTCTAGCTTCCCAAGTAATCAGGTGTCACTATACTCCACCTAGTCAAGACCTGCGACCGGGTCCTCATCGAGAAGCATCTCGAGATATTCCACGCAAAGTTCCTGGTAGGTTCTAGCTGCCAAAGTGTTGAAGTGTCTGGCCAAGATCAGTGAGTGGAACGTGATTGTGAAACGTCATCGTCGACAAATTTGATTCGATTTTCTTTTTAGTTTTGCTCCTAAACCAAAGTCCAATGATTCTGATACCAAAGAAAAAATATATTGACTCGAAAAAAATTTATTGTTTTGATGGTAATTTTGTATGAAAAGTCGAAATTTCTTGTAAAAATGGTAAATATATTTTCCAGAAACTCTTAGACGGCGACAAGAACGTGGACCTAGGTCGCATGTACTCACTGGTGGCGCGCATCCCGGACGGTCTGGTGGAGCTGCGCAGATTGTTGGAGCATCACATTCATGCGCAGGGGCTGCAGGCCATCGACAAGTGTGGGGAGGCCGCGCACACCGTGAGTATACACACACACTGGGAGTATACACACACACTGGGAGTATATACACACACTGGGAGTATACACACACACTGGGAGTATACACACATACTGGGAGTATACACACACACTGGGAGTATACACACACTGGGAGTATACACACACACTGGGAGTATACACACATACTGGGAGTATACACACACACTGGGAGTATACACACACTGGGAGTATACACTATAAACTGGCGATCACAAGCAAAATACTTAAGAGCAACAATTGCACTTAATGAACAATCAAAGACACTTTAGTTACTAATTGGGCCCAATAAACAAGCAATAAAAACAATAAACGAGTTATGAATCTCAATAAACAAGCAACTGAACCTAACTGAACCTAATAAACTAATAATCAACAAAAATTTAAACCTCATAAACGGGCAATAACACTCAATATACAAACAAGTCAACCCAATAAACAAGTCATCACATTTAATAATTAAGAAATTAATATCAATAAACAGTAAAAAAAAAACAACCAATCATACCCAATAAGCAAGGAATCAACAGTCAATTAAACTCAATAAACAAGCAGAAATATAAGCAATAAACAAGCTATAATACAACCAATCAAACCTAATAAACAACCAATATACATATCACACTCAATAAACAAGCAAAAAACAGTCAATTAAACCCATTAAACAAGTGATAACTTTTAATAAACAGAAACAAGTAACCGTACTTATATGGTTACTTGGCAATAAACAAGTAATCACATTCGATATACAGGCGATAAACAAGCTACCAATCCCAATAAATGAAAATAAACAAGCAATCAAACCCAATAAACAGGAAGTAAAGAAGTAATCACTCTCAGACCGAGCTTCGCTCTATAATAGCCACCTGAACATTAAAATATCATCGTGTGAGCAAGGTATGCTACCCGCCAACAGATGGCGATGTAAGTTTTTTGTCTTAAACACGGTGCTTTAAAAACACGGGGAAAACAAATTTTCCCAGACATGAGACCTAGCTAGATCGATTTTCCCCCTCCGAAAAACCCCATATGGTAAATTTCATTGAAATAGCTAGAGCCATTTTCAAGAAACCCATTACAAATATATATAAGTATTCAAATATACATGTCCCGTGTGGTGCCGGCAAAGAATAGTACCAACCCATACATACCCGTGGGTGTCGTAAGAGGCGACTAAGGCTTAACTGGAGGATGGGCAGCAGCATCCTCCTTTGTATCTTACATCTTACTTACTGCGGTCACCTACAACCGTGGTCCATGTTGCCAGCCGTAACGCTAACAAGCGAGGTGACTATGGTACTTCCCCTCCACATTTTTCCAGCAAAAGCTGGAATTCTGGAGGGAGCTCCCTGTTGTCGTTTTATGGGATGTTATGATGATTCAAATATACAAATATTGCTCTTTTAATAGTATAGGATTTCAAGAGACTTGACAAAAGCATACCTAAGTATCTTCAAGTTGACCGGTGCTATGCTGCCTACATCTATTAGCTTAAGGGGGAATGCGCTGTGCGAGGGAGCTAAACTGTGAGTTGGGACAATTCCAGCCAATAAATAAAATAAAATCCATTTGTTGCACACAAAAGAGTCCATATAGTCAACATACCATTATTTAAATTTAAAATTTACAATAAGAATTACTAAGTATTAAAATTACGAGTACATGAAATTCATTTACATTACAATTCGCTAGGGAAACTTATATGTAAGGTACCTTGAAACTTGGCTCATAAACAGGAATAGGATCATTAAAGATAAATAAAAAATACGAGTACCAATTTTTTTCGGCCATAAATGACGAAGTTTTAAAAAAAATCGTTTTCTTCAAATATCGATAGGTCGTATGGCAGAAAGCACTTTCAGAGCATGAGAAATGAAAAAAGATAACCTCATAATTTTTTTATTGTTTTTCCTCAGGATCCAAAAGTATACGTGTCGACTATACTGGAGGTGCACAAGAAATACAACGCGCTGGTTCTCGTGGCGTTCAACAACGACTCTGGGTTCGTCGCCGCCCTCGACAAGGCTTGCGGGAGATTCATCAACAGTAAGCATCCTGTACCGTGTGGTGCCGGCAAAGAATAATACCAACCCATATATACCCGTGGGTGTCGTAACAGGCGACTAAGGGTTATAAACTGGAGGATGGACAGCAGCATCCTCCTTTGTATCTTACATCTTACTTACTGCTGTCACCTACAACCGCGGTCCATGGTGCCAGCCTTAACGCTGACAAGCGAGGTGACTATGGTACTTCCCCTCCACATTTCTCCAGCAAAAGCTAAAATTCTGGAGGGAGCTCCCTGTCCTGTAGTGGACGTTTCATAGGATGTTATGATGAAGCATCCTGTACCAGCAATATTTGTGTACTAGCTTTTTCCCGTGACTTAGTTCGCACGTTAAAAAACGTACAAGTGTTTAAGTCAAACTATTAGCAATCAAACAAAAAAGTTTCTTTAAAATCGGTTCAGTAGTTTTTTAAGTCCTAACATTCCAATCCTCACATGTTTCCACTTGTTCACAGGCAATGCGGTAACCAGAGCAGCTAACTCGTCGTCCAAGAGTCCCGAGCTTCTGGCCAAATACTGCGACCTGCTGCTGAAGAAATCCAGCAAGAACCCAGAGGAGGCTGAACTCGAGGATACGCTGAACCAAGTGGTATGTTTGAAAAATGTAGGTATGATTCATTATTTTCGTTTGTTCCAACGCCTGCCAACACATTTTGGCAGCTATTTTAAAAGCAATCGGCTAAAACTATCAGAAAAAACAAGTTTGTTAAACAAGGGATTCTTCCTGTCAAATATACCCTGGTTTAAGTATATTTTAGCTCGACTTGCGGGGTCACTGCCGTGCCCCCAGATTGGTAAGCGTTGGAGTGAACGAAAAAAATGGATTCTATATTTACAGTCGAAGTGAAATAGCTATATAAGATTGATAGCATTACAGAGCTATGCGTGAGAGCAGGACGGAGAAATACGTCATAACATCCAGCGAACTACAATACTATGGAACTCTAACTCAGAACAAATTCCACACAAAAAGTGGCCCTACGTGAAACCAAATAGTAAGGGTGATGAAGGGCAAATTTCTATATGATTTGCTCATGTCTGCCTCTTTGATTGATGATAAGGAGCATCCTCTAGAAGATACAAAAAATATTGGCGGACATCCACACCCCTGCGTTTTTGAGGAATTAAGTTTTAACTGTTTTGAAATTTGACAATGAAACGTACACCTGGCAGACTATGACTATCTGATTAAATACAATGTATAAAACCCCAGAAAAATTGTCTGCCACCATAATAGCCCTGCGTCGTAAAGTTACAGCTCTTCAAAATGCAAAAATTCACTTCTTCGTCCCGTGATAATGCAGAGCCCTGCATGTCTGCCTCTTCGATTTGCTACATCTTCAGAAGTATTTTAAACAGGAGCCACAAAGGCAGATTAAAAAAAACATTATTTAGTATCTTATTTTTTTTTTTTTTTGCTTTAACTCAAAAACGCAGCGACGCACAGAAAAACTTGTAAGGACCAAATCGATTCGTATTGAGCTGATCTATCATCCCTATTAATATGAATCATGAGCAAATCATATACCCAAATTGCAGCCTAACTAAAAAGGATGTATATTCAAAATACGAATCAGAACGAGAGCAGGGATTGGTTCGCGCGCGTGCTGCAATGTCAGCTAGTGGGTAGTTGACGGGTAACTATTTTAGCTCCGCCTACTTAGGTAACTATTTCGTGGGGTCAAGTTTGAAGCGTAGTTATCGTTCTATAGTATTGTAGTTCGCTGATAACATCCACTGAAACAGCTACTGCAGGACAGGAAACTTCATCAGAATTACAGCTTTTGCTGGAACATTGTGGGGGTAGTACCTTAGACATCACTCTTGTAAGCGTTGCGGGTTGCGGCTGGCTAAAATGACCGCAGTATCTAAGATGGCACTATACACGGAAGGACGCTGCTACCTATTCTCCTGTTCACATACTCTCTGTCGCCTCTTTCGACACCCATTATGGGTTGGTACTATTGTTTGCCGGCACCACACGGTCCCAGAGGTAGGTGTTTACGTGATAGTAAACTGATCACCACTGCCCGTAACATCCACTGTCTTATTAGTGGCATTAAAGATAAAATAAGATGAAGAAAAGATAAAGACAAGATTAAGATAGGATACAGATAAGATAAAGACAAAATACAAATAAGATAAAGATAAATTAACACTGATAAGTCTGAGTGATGGTTTGGTCATGTAGAGAGGGTGAATGAAGGAAGATTGACGAAAGAGATCTACAAGGAGAGAGTGAATGGAAACGTTGGAAGGGGAAGGCCTCGGCGAACGTACCAGGACCAAATTCAGGATGTTCTGAATAAAGGAGGATTGATGAAAGTTCAGGAAGCAAGGGAAGTATGTCAAGATTGTAGCAGGTGGAGAACTGTGGTCTCTGCCTACCCCGACGGGAACAAGGCGTGACATTATGTATGTATGTATGTATGTCGTCAAATCGCGTTACCCAAACTGTGATCTAAGATGGTTTGTCTCATGTGCCGTTAATTTCGCAAGCAAGTGCAAGCTGCTTTACGGCACAAATAGACAAGGCTTTGCACAATAGCCTTACCACCTGCATATTGGGGGCGATTCTAGCGTGGCCGCTAAATTTATGATTAAAATTTGACAGGTCTAAAAGTGATGCTGTCTTTTTCAGCCCATAGGCGGTAATAAAGATAGCAACATTAAACTGTCAAATTATAGCCTTAAATTTAGCGGCCACGCTAGAATCGCCCCCAATGTGTCCGTAATGTGACAAGCCGGTTGGTGTGGTTGGTAGTGAGTCTGCCTTTCACGCCGTGGGCCGCGGGTTTGATCCCCGCCCAGGGCAAATATTTGTGTGGTGAACACAAGTGTTTGTTCTGTGTCTGGGTGTTATTTATCTATTTATGTATTTATATCAGTCTCTGATACCTATAGTACAGGCTTTGCTTAGTTTGGGTCAGATGACCTTGTGTGAAATGTCCCCAATAAAAAAAAAAAATGTGTCTCTGTCGCTCCAACATCTCGCGCATCGCTCCGTCCTGCTCCCACACTGCTGCTATTCTAATGAAGCTACATTATTTCGACTGTAGATACCTACTTACTGTTATCACTCTTACCGCCAGATGCACTATGCGTTTTTAATGTTAAAGCTCCTTTAAGTATATTGCTGACTCTGGAGTTTCTGTGTTGCTGTCAAAGAAAGTGACAGCAATAGTTTTAAAGGATCTTTAACTTTAAAGACGCATTGTGCATCTCGCTGTTTATATTTAAATAATTATTCTGCCCATGAAACTGAACTACTTTCCCAAGGAACATAATTCGAAACACGAAATAAAAATCGTCCTTGTTGTACTGTCAGCTGAAGCAATTTGTATGGGAAGTCGAAATTTATTTTCCAATTTCGACTTATGTTGTTCCTTGGCAAAAGTTGTTCAGTTTTATGGACACACCTCTTAAAATATCCGGTGTGTAAAATTTTATTACTTGATCGCTACTTGCGACTTAGCGTCATCTACCCTTGGCTACAACTGATATGTATTTCTGGATGTAACGAAAGCCAGTAACTAGTCGTCCAAGAGACTAGAGCTTCTCGCTAAATACTGCGACCCACTGTGAAGAAATCTAGCAAGAACCCAGAGGAAGCTGAACTTCATACAATGAACCAACAGGTATGTATGTATGGATATTAAGAGAAACCAAAGTCGGTAACTATTCGTCCAGGAGTCACGAGCTTTTGGCTAAATAATGCGACCTACTGCTGAAGAAATCTAGGAAGAACCCAGAGGAAGCAACTTGAGGATACGCTGAACAAAGTGGTATGTGTTACTGGATATCAGGAGTAACCAAAGCCGGTAACTGGTCGTCCAAGAGCTTCTAGCTAAATACTGCGATCTACTGCTGAAGAAATCTAATAAGAATCTAGTGGAAGCATACGTTTACCCAAGTGAATGTCTTACTGGATATTAGAAGTAACCAAAGCCGGTAACTAGTGGTCCAAGAGTTTCCAACTTCTGGCTAAATACTGCGATCTACTGCTGAAGAAATCTAACAAGAACCTAGTGGAAGCATACGCTTACCCAAGTGGTATGTCTTACTGGATATTAGGAGTAACCAAAGCCGGTAACTAGTTGTCCAAGAGTTTCGAGCTTCTGGCTAAATACTGCGATCTACTGCTGAAGAAATCTAACAAGAACCTAGTGGAAGCATACGCTTACCCAGGTGGTATGTCTTACTGGATATTACCGAAGCCGTTAACTGGTCGTCCAAGAGTCTCGAGCTTCTGGCTAAATACTGCGATCTACTGCTGTAGAAATCTAGCGAGAACCCAGAGGAAGCTGAACTTGAGGACACACTTAACCAAGTGGTATGTATCTATGGATACTCGTATTAGGAGAGACCAAATCTGGTAACTATTCATCCAGAAGTCACGAGCTTTTGGCTAAATACTGCGACCTACTACTGAAGTAATCTAAGAAGAGAAAGCCTTGAGGATATGCTTAAGCAAGAGGTATATATCCCTGGATATTAGGCGTAACCAAAGTCGATAACTAGTCCAAGTTTTTCCTTCAATTTGAGGCTTTATCAGCCAGTTTCATAAAACATGTCTGAAGTCAGATAGATCGATATTTATCTAATGGCATCACATCTCATTACACGTCGTATTTTGCCAATGTCAAAGTAAACAAATTGTTACAAAATTAGTGCGAGATCGCCAATGTCCAGTGAAAAATTTACACAGGAATCCACATCACGAGGACGAGGGCCTGTGTACTATGATGACTCCGATAAGTTGATAGGGGAAATTATTGAAGTCACGATGACAGCCGCTTTTCACTATCCGAAAATCCCAGTAAATTAGTGTAATTCAGTCTTCTATTATATGTTAACTTTGAAAGTAATTTACTGGGTATCACCCTATCAATATTATGTCTTACGGAGGCAAAGGAAGCTGTCACCGCAATAAATAGTGATCTTGCAGCCATAGAAACCTGGGGAGAGGGAGAGACTGCACAATACTGCACATTGTCTGAATTCCACACGCAAAATAAAATAAAACGTCCATCTGCTCCTACGCACTTATTTGAAACGAAGGCACGATCAACGTGTGAACGCCGTTTGCGGCGTGTGGCAAATTCCGTTTGACTCGTGCACAAAAAACCGACAACCAACGGCACGCCGGCGAGCGTTCGTCGCAAACTGCAAACTCATGCAAACGGGTCTAGTATACGTTGGCCGCGCCCGCAGAGTAAGTGGTCTAATTTTCGAAAAAACATTGTGAAAAATGTAATGCATTACAAAATATAGTAGATTTTACAACAAGTGCACGAAACGAACCATTTGTCCGAGACTTAGCAGCCCGAGCCGAAGGCGAGGGCTGATAGTAATGTCGAGGATAAAATAGTTTTGTGGACGAGTTATAAACTGCTGTTCACTTTGATTGCGAGGAAATAAAACGTTAAAAGTACTCTCTAAATGTAACTGAAGAATGAGTTGTTCTGCTTTAGTGAAGAATATGTTGACGCATGGGGGGGCGTACACCACCGCTATTACTTGCATGCCCTAGTGCACAAAATTCGATTTTGTGCAGCCTATATCCTGCACAAAAACGCACTTTCAGAGCATGAGAAGTGAAAATTATTTTTTTTATTTTGATGCCATAAACTATCAGAAAAAAAATTCATGTAGCCACCTTTCCAGGAAGTTTACTAAATCTATTTTTGTGCTTTGAGCTAAATGTATTGTATTTGTTTATCAGATGGTGGTGTTCAAATACATCGAGGACAAGGACGTGTTCCAGAAGTTTTACTCGAAGATGCTCGCCAAGCGGCTCGTCCAACACATGTCCGCCTCCGACGACGCTGAGGTATGTTTGTTACCACAACAACACACACAGAGTACCTTTACTTTCGCTAGTCAGAAACATCCAAATTACGAGTAACACTGTTTATTGCACGTATAAATTAACTTAATGTGCGGAACGATTTCTGGTGGGGGACACTGTCAAACAAAAATTACTTTGTGAGACTTCCGGAGTTCGTTAAGGTCATAGCAGGATGTATTACCTGATTATCTAGAAAGTAACATAATTTCGTGCTTCGAAAGGCATCTTAAGCCGTTGGTCTCGGATACTATCAAAGGAAATAGTCGTTAACCCTTACACTGCTCAACAACTCTAACACCACGGTTTGGGAGGTCGGTCATCGATTTTACAACCCATACGATATGATGATGGACTAAAAACATGACTAAGGTTGATTTTCCTACAGTGCTGTGAGCTTGGAAAATTCCGACCAATAGGATCGCGCCTTTTTCCTAGCTTGTCAAATGCGCTGTCAAATGGAGCAATCCAATTGGTTAGAATTTCCCAGCTCATAGCTTAGCTCCCTCGCACAGCACTGGTGGAAAAGCAGCCATAAGCCTATTCAAACAAATTGAAGCTATTGTTTTTTTCATCTAATTTTAACTGTTCGTTTTTCAGGCTTCAATGATCTCAAAACTGAAACAGGCCTGCGGCTTCGAATACACCAGCAAACTGCAAAGAATGTTCCAGGTAATATAGCTTTTCTATTAAAAACAACGGCCAAGTGCATACGTTCTTTTTAAAAACTTTTTAACAAAAAAATTAAACCGCCGAAAAAACTGAAAAGCAAGAAATTATAAAAAAAAATATTTAGCCTTAATAACAAAGTTCTTAAATGTAAGCGCCAAACAAGCAAATTAATTAATTACGTAAAGCGTGATGCACGGCGGCGGCGCCGACTCAAAATTACTCGGGTATACTTACATTAGTTTAAGAACTTTGTTATTAAGGTTAAATATTTTTTTTTATTATTTCTTGCTTTTCAGTTTTTTCGGCGGTTTAATTTTTTTGTTAAAAAGTTTTTATTTTACAATTTTTTGTGACTATAAATTTTATTTTCCTACCCTTAGGGTAAATCAGAATACTCTGTAAAAAGTTATGCGTGGTCATACATTAAAATCAGTCAGTGAACAATCAATCATCCCCTGTTTTCCTACCCTTAGGGTTGGATTTTTTTTTCCGAATTTATATGAGACCAACGTCGGGGTATACCCTTTCCAATAAAGAAAGAATTATCAAAATCGGACTACTCTGTAAAAAGTTATGCGTGGTAATACATAAAAAAAATAAAAAAAAAGGTACGCGTCGACTTGAGAACCTCCTCCGTTTTTTTTCGTCGGTTAAAAAGAGTGTCCATTTTCTTAATTTTTTTGCTCAATTTGCACTTGGTCGATTTTTATTATTTCTTATCTACTTTATTGCAGGTTGCAGTTTTTTTTTGAGGTTGCGGCTTTGCACGCATAGAACCCTTACTATCCGTCATACAAAAATCCAATAAAAAAACTTCCAGCTTTTCTCGATTTTGTGAATTCCCCGGGAAACTTTAAAAAATGTTCTTTTCATACAATGTCTTAAAAATTTTGAACTCAATAAACAAAGAATTAGCCAAATCGATTGAGCCGTTCTCAAGTGATTCTGCTTGTCATTGACTCGAAAAGAATAAGAAAAATTTATGTTAATAAAATAAACCATGATTTTCATGATACAGGACATAGGCGTCTCCAAAGACCTGAACGAAAACTTCCGCAAACACATGGCGAACAGCTCGGAACAGCCTCTGCACATTGACTTCAGCATCCAAGTGTTATCCTCAGGCTCCTGGCCTTTCCAGCAGTCATCATCCTTCCAGCTGCCTACAGAGGTAAGAATACTTCTAGAACACATGCCGAACAGCTCGGAACAGCCTCTGCACATTGACTTCAGCATCCAAGTGTTATCCTCAGGCTCCTGGCCTTTCCAGCAGTCATCATCCTTCCAGCTGCCTACAGAGGTAAGAATACTTCTAGAACACATGGCGAACAGCTCGGAACAGCCTCTGCACATTGACTTCAGCATCCAGGTGTTATCCTCAGGCTCCTGGCCTTTCCAGCAGTCATCATCCTTCCAGCTGCCTACAGAGGTAAGAATACTTCTAGAACACATGCCGAACAGCTCGGAACAGCCTCTGCACATTGACTTCAGCATCCAAGTGTTATCCTCAGGCTCCTGGCCTTTCCAGCAGTCATCATCCTTCCAGCTGCCTACAGAGGTAAGAATACTTCTAGAACACATGGCGAACAGCTCGGAACAGCCTCTACACATTGACTTCAGCATCCAGGTGTTATCTTTTGGCTCCTGGCCTTTCCAGCAGTCTTCTTCCTTCCAGCTGCCGACAAAGGTAATTATACTTATGCAAACACATGGCGAACAGCTCGGAAGAGCCTCTACACATTGACTTCAGCATCCAGGTGTTATCTTCAGGCTCCTGGCCTTTCCAGCAGTCATCATCCTTCCAGCTGCCTACAGAGGTAAGAATACTTTTCTAGAACACATGCCGAACAGCTCGGAACAGCCTCTACACATTGACTTCAGCATCCAGGTGTTATCTTCAGGCTCCTGGCCTTTCCAGCAGTCATCATCCTTCCAGCTGCCTACAGAGGTAAGAATACTTCTAGAACACATGGCGAACAGCTCGGAACAGCCTCTGCACATTGACTTCAGCATCCAAGTGTTATCCTCAGGCTCCTGGCCTTTCCAGCAGTCATCATCCTTCCAGCTGCCTACAGAGGTAAGAATACTTCTAGAACACATGGCGAACAGCTCGGAACAGCCTCTGCACATTGACTTCAGCATCCAAGTGTTATCCTCAGGCTCCTGGCCTTTCCAGCAGTCATCATCCTTCCAGCTGCCTACAGAGGTAAGAATACTTCTAGAACACATGGCGAACAGCTCGGAACAGCCTCTACACATTGACTTCAGCATCCAGGTGTTATCTTTAGGCTCCTGGCGTTTCCAGCAGTCTTTTTCCTTCCAGCTGCCTACAGAGGTAATTATACTTATGCAAACACATGGCGAACAGCTCGGAAGAGCCTCTGCACATTGACTTCTGCATCCAGGTGTTATCTTCAGGCTCCTGGCCTTTCCAGCAGTCATCATCCTTCCAGCTGCCTACAGAGGTAAGAATACTTCTAGAACACATGGCGAACAGCTCGGAACAGCCTCTGCACATTGACTTCAGCATCCAAGTGTTATCTTCAGGCTCCTGGCCTTTCCAGCAGTCATCATCCTTCCAGCTGCCTACAGAGGTAAGAATACTTCTAGAACACATGGCGAACAGCTCGGAACAGCCTCTGCACATTGACTTCAGCATCCAAGTGTTATCTTCAGGCTCCTGGCCTTTCCAGCAGTCATCATCCTTCCAGCTGCCTACAGAGGTAAGAATACTTTTCTAGAACACATGCCGAACAGCTCGGAACAGCCTCTACACATTGACTTCTGCATCCAGGTGTTATCTTTAGGCTCCTGGCCTTTCCAGCAGTCTTCTTCCGTCCAGCTGCCTACAGAGGTAATTATACTTATGCAAACACATGGCGAACAGCTCGGAAGAGCCTCTACACATTGACTTCAGCATCCAGATGTTATCTTCAGGCTCCTGGCCTTTCCAGCAATTATCATCCTTCCAGCTGCCTACAGAGGTAAGAATACTTCTAGAACACATGTCGAACAGCTCGGAACAGCCTTAGGCACATTGACTTCAGCATCCAGGTGTTATCTTCAGACTCCTGGCCTTTTCCAGCAGTCTTCATCCTTCCAGCTGCCTACAGAGGTAAGAATAGTTATGACTTATCATCATGTATAATTTTAAAACTCTTTGACTTCTGATACGAATCTTGATCATCATTGTTTTGATCATTAATTTTGTTTAGGTTTATGGTAATAATTAAAAACACACTGACACTTGAGCTTAGCGATTCTCGGGGCTTTGTTGCAATATGTGAGAATGGTAAGCAGTTCATATAATAAAATCAGTACCTGGGCGATCGCGCTATGCTTGAAAGATGGCAATGTAGCATGGGCCTTGTTTTTTCTAGTCGCCCTATTGAAATTTTCCAAAAGCTATGCTTATCTTAAGCTATGAATTTTGCTAGATACATGGCTAGATCGACGGCGTCCCTGTAAAACACTAATTTCATCGAAATTTTTAAAGCGGCTTTCGAGAACGTGATTACAGAGAGATACGAGAAAGACAAAGAGAGAGAGAGAGAGAAAGACATATATGCTGCGTTCCGAATCACCGATAATATCGCTGTAATCGCTCACATCGCGCTCAAAAGCGTCCCGAATCACCGTTAGCGCGTCTACGACTGACAATCACTACGTCCTCGATGACGTCATCAACGCCGCCATCTTGCGCTCACAACGCCAACACTTCCGAGCATGGTCACTGTGAGCGATCTGTCTTAACTGTCAGATTTTGCCGATATTTTTTGATAAATAAAACAAAAATTTTAAAACTGAAGTGAATGAAGAAAATATACTTGGAAACTTAGAAAGAATGGCTCAGAAAGGAAAGAAAAAAAGGTTAACAATTACGAGTGGAAGAAAGGAATGAAGATATCGAGTTAGATTTATATGACATGAGGTTTCTTAAAACGGAACACACGTGGTTTTAAAAATCGGAAAACTAGGATTATTCTTTATAAAAGCTTGGTTCGTAGCCAGTTGGAGTTTGCGTGCACTGCGTGGAACCCTACTTACTGTGCACCATCCCAAAGAATTGAGACGATTCAGCGGGCTTTTACAAGGCACCTAGCCTATATATCGCACGACATCTCCAACAAACTTCCTTATGACCAAAGACTAAAAGTATTCAAACTACCGAGTTTAAAAAATCGTCGAACAATAGCCGACCTTATGTTTCTGTACAAGATTTTGAACAATAGAATTAACTGTTCCGACTTATTAGGTTCTATTAACTTCGCTATCCCCTACAAAAATCCACGACGACCACAAACAAAACTTTTTTCCATACCAAGATACAGAACCAATCTGGGCTTGCACCATCCCCTTGCCAGGATGTGTACAACTTACAATACCTTAAACACTAAAGAATTAAAGTTAGACATATTTTCTGACTCGCAAAACGTTTTTAAAAACAAATTGCTGAAATTATTTGATTATAATTCTTAAAATAATTTAAAAAAAATAATTTTTGGATCTCATATATATTTCGTTTCTTCTTTTGTTGATATTATTTTGCTTTAAAATTTTTAGTTTAAATAACAAAGTGTTGTTGATTATTTTGAATGTTGTGTATGCTTGTAATAGGTAAGCACATTCGATATGTCATACTATTAAGTTCAAAATGTAAATGTTTTTAATGTGTATTGCTGTAAGCGTACCTTATCAATAAATAAATAAATAAATGACATGACAGCCACCAACGTTAGCGCGATAATAACCGTTCCGAATGAAAATAGTCCTGTAAGCGGCGTTATCGCGATAAATGATTCGGAACGGGTGTGAGCGATTTTAGCGCTGACAGCGCTGTCATCGTGATTCGGAACGCAGCCGTAGTAAACCATGCCAAGCATACAGTGGAAATAATGAAGCTTAATTAGAATGATAGCAGGACAGAGCCATGCGTGAGGGCAAGACAGCTATAACTGTCTCTATCGCTCCAATATCTCAAGCATCGCTACGTCCTGCTCTCACACTGCTGTCTCTCTAATCATACATACATATGTCGGCGTCGTCATCGTGCCTAGCCATACAGAAAGGAAAACCACGTTCTCTTAACGTTTGCGGAACGTGCACCGGGCGGTCAGGTGATGCGAATGACGCAACAAGCGCCCCCCACTACCTTGTATAAAAGGCAGCGCTCGGAAGGAGCAAGTTTCACTGTTTCAGTTCTGCTTTGGCACGCTCGGTGCACGGATCGCTGTTTTCCTTATAAGTGATATTTTTGTAATATCGTTTTACTATTTTATAATAATTATTTAGTTGGTAACTAATTAAAATTAAACTGTGTTCACTTGATCAATGTGATTAAAATATTTTAAAAGTGCTTTACCGCTTTATTACTCATGTCCCAAGATATTCCGATATCAGAACTGGGATCGGACCAGCCCACGGGTGAAAATCAGGACCATGAGGAAAAAACAACAATGACATTTTCAGAAAGCATGGAAGCTGTGCTTTTAAAATTGGCAAATCAAATATCTAGACCAGCTTCTGCTCCAGTACCAGTGTCATTGGTGAAATTCGACCCTGAAGAACCAGATGCAGATATTGAAGGTTGGTGTGAACTCACGGAAATGATTGTGTTAAACAAGAAGCTCACTGGTGTGGACCTGATTTTGGCGTTAACCAAGGCACTGAGAGGTTGTGCTGCCACATGCCTTACCAAGGTAAATCACGGTGAAATAACATGGCCTAACATCAAAGAACTTCTCTTGGCCAAGTTTTCTAAGCCAATGACAATGCAAGATCATTTTGATAGAGTGATAAAATTTCACCTTGGAAAAGACGAAAGTGCCGCCCAAGGGGGTCTACGTTTATGGCAACTTATTGAGAAAATTCCTGATGCAGACATGCCAGAAAAAGTTGTTACTGGCTTCACGATTTCAGTCTTATCCCAATGCAATGATGCCATACGAAGAGAACTCAACTCATCCATTATCAATGATAAAGCACAGCTCTTTCGAGTACTGCGTGGTATATCTATGAAAAGAAAACAAGGCGATGATCTTGATGAGTATGCAGCTGACAACAAAAAACCACGATTACCTTTATACCGCGGTAACTGCAACTTTTGTGGACGGATTGGACACCGAGGTTCCGAGTGTCGAAGCAAGAATCGGCCGTATGCAAAACCAATCACACCATCACAGAAGGAGGTGCAAGGACCAACAGTGACCTGTTATGCGTGTGGCCCGCCTGGCCACGTTGTTTCTTCGTGCCCTAATCGACAAGAGAAGAAAGAAGCTCAACCCCAGAAGACAACAAAGACCAAGGAAGTTAACATTTGCTCTAAAATTGCACGAGGTACGTTAGAAGTTCAAGGTAAAACCATCCCATTCATTTTTGATTCTGGTTCTTGATTAGGGAAAGTCAATCACACTTTATTGAAGGGGAAAAATCTCATGAATTCGTAGAATTGAAAGGTATTGGCCATGATAATGTCAGCAGTCGGTTACAGATTAAATGCAGTATCATAATACAGGCTATTTTAATCACCGTTCTTTTCTTCGTTGTACCTGACGATTGTTTGAGTGAAGCTGTTCTATTAGGGCGTGATTTGTTGGAATCTGGAATTTCAGTTGAGATCAGCAATGAGTCGTATTTTGTTCAAAGAAAATTTTACGTGTTCGTCTACAAAATTTGCTTCAAACTTAGACTTAAATTCAATAAAAACTGATTTGACCGGAACAGAAAAGGTAAAATTGCTTGAAGTTTTAAAAAAATATTCTGATCGCTTTACCCAAAATTTTCCTAAGACTCGGATCACTACAGGTGAGTTACATATTGATTTAATCGACCCTACTAGAACAGTTCAACGAAGACCTTACAGGTTATCTCCAGCAGAACAACAGGTGGTGGACAAATAGATAAAGGAACTACGTGATGCTAACATAATAAGAGAGAGTTCATCGCCATTTGCAAGCCCTATACTGCTAGTTAAGAAAAAGGACGAGGCGGATGAGCCACGTATGTGCGTCGACTACCGTGAGTTAAATGCCAATACTAAGCATGACAATTACCCATTACCATTAATCGATGATCAGATTAACAAACTTCATGGTGCCAATTATTTCTGTACAATAGATATGGCATCCGGTTTTCATCAGTTACCAGTGCATAAAGATTCATTAAAAAAAACTGCTTTTGTGACCCCTAAGGGGCAATTTGAATTTCTAGCAATGCCTTTTGGCTTGCGCAATGCTCCACAAGTTTTTCAGTCAGAGAGCCATAAACAATGCTTTGAAACCTCTCGATGATGATAGGATACTCGTATAATATGGATGATGTCCTTTCAGTATCTGAAACTGTCGATGAAGGTTTGGATCGATTAGACAGATTATTACATACTTTAACTGATTGCGGGTTTACGTTCAATTTTAAGAAATGTAGTTTTATGAAAAAGAAAACTGAATACCTTGGTTTTGTTATTTCTTCCGGCGATAAGACCCAACCCAAAAAAAAATCGACGCATTGACTAATGTTCCTCCCCCAAAAACTGTTACTCAAGTCAGACAACTAATAGGTTTGGCTTCATACTTTCGGAAATTTATACCCGATTTCTCAAGGCTCATGAAACCTTTATATCCATTAACAAAAGGCCATGGCAAAATTAAATGGACTGACGAACATGACGAAATTCATAAGACCATTATAAAGCACCTAACTAATGAACCGGTTCTTAAAATTTTTGATCCTAAAGTTTTCAGATTCTTGCATTGTCTGCCAGACTTCAAAGGGACCTTCAGGAGCTCAGCAAGTGCAGCTTCACCCTATTCCGAAAGTTTCCGTTCCATGGCACACTGTTCATGTAGATATCTCTGGAAAATTAAGCGGGAAGAGTGAATCACGTGAGTACTGTTCGGTTCTTATCGATTCATTTACAAAATTTGTTCTTCTACAATACACGCCTTCTTTAAACTCACAAAACGCTGTAGATGCGATCCGTAAATCAGTCAATCTATTTGGAGCACCGAAGCGCATAATCGCCGATAGAGGTCGTTGCTATGACAGTACAGATTTTAAAAAATTCTGTAAAGATCACAATATCGAGTTGCATCTCATTGCAACAGGTTCAAGTAGGGCCAACGGCCAGGTTGAGCGCGTGATGCGCACTCTGAAGAGTTTGCTCACTATAGTCGAATGCAACTCTGATAACATTTGGCGAGATCAATTGGGAGAAATTCAACTAGCACTGAACAGTAGTCGATGCAGGGTGACTGGTTTTTCTCCCTTAGAGTTGATGTTTGGCATAAAAGGTAATTCTTTAGGCATCTCAAAAATCTCTCCGACTGCTGATGACCTCAACAGGACAAATCTTGAAGAAGCCCGGTCTAGCGCATCTGCTAACATTGAGGTACTTGCCGAAAAGGATGTGACTCGCTTCAACAGAGGTAAGGCGACTATTAAACATTTTTCTATAGGAGATTTTGTTTTAGTGAAATGCGAAGAACGACACCAAACTAAACTAGACAAAAAATTTAAGGGTCCCTACAAAGTAGTGGCAGTCCTCGATAACGACAGGTACGAACTAAAACACGTAAATGGTTCCAACAGAATTTACAAGTACGCCCACGAAAACTTAAGAAAAGTACCCAGTGGCCAAACAGGATTCTTAGATGTCATTGAAAACTATACTGACAGTGATGAAGCCATGTCGGCGGAAGAGAATCATGACTTTATACCCTATGGTTCTTCTGATACAGAAACACCAGCATCAGGTGACTGTGTTAGATTGGTTACTAATGCTATGGTTCATAATCCACCTGATTCAGACACTGTGAGTATAGATTCCAAAGACACGTTATCAGTTGGATCTGAAACCATGACGGCTGACAGTGTTGTGGACAATTTATGCGATTTCTCTGATGTTTCGGTTCCAGCCTGGTGGTTCAACGCACTGGGATGATGCTGGTTCAGTCATTGTAGGGTTTCCGGTCCAGTGTGACACTGAAGGGTTACAAGTCCAATCACTGCAGGGTTTCCGGCCCAGTGTATCAATCACTGCAGGGTTACCGGTCCAGTGTTTGAAGGGTTTCTAGGCCAGTGTAACTATTACTGAAGGGTTACTAGTCCAGTGACTGAGTAGCACTTTGCTTGGTGTGTTGCGCTACTAGGATTGCTAGTCAAGTATGTTTTGGCCGTTGAAGGGATTACCAGTCCAACGGTAGTATTGAAGGGATTTGGTCAATCTAGTTCTATTAAATCAGAAATGCTATTGAAGAGTTAACTGGTCCAATGGCATTACTGAATAAATGATTGTGATTATCAGGATGGTCGAACTGTGTAATTAATAAAGTTTTATTTCTGTTCATAGATAACTGATCGATTTCACGGATACGCACGAGGACGTGCGCTCGTCAGCATGGCCGTGTCGACGTCGTCATCGTGCCTAGCCGTACAGAAAGGAAAACCACGTTCTCTTAACGTTTGCGGAACGTGCACCGGGCGGTCAGGTGATGCGAATGACGCAACAAGCGCCCCCCACTACCTTGTATAAAAGGCAGCGCTCGGAAGGAGCAAGTTTCACTGTTTCAGTTCTGCTTTGGCACGCTCGGTGCACGGATCGCTGTTTTCCTTATAAGTGATATTTTTGTAATATCGTTTTACTATTTTATAATAATTATTTAGTTGGTAACTAATTAAAATTAAACTGTGTTCACTTGATCAATGTGATTAAAATATTTTAAAAGTGCTTTACCGCTTTATTACTCATGTCCCAAGATATTCCGATACATACATAACATCACGCCTTGTTCCCGTCGGGGTAGGCAGAGACCACAGTTCTCCACCTGCTACGATCATGACATACTTCCCTTGCTTCCTGAACTTTCATCAATCCTTTCATACATGCTCGTCGGTTTAGGGTACTTTTAACCTGGCCTCTATTTAGAACGTCCTGAATCCTCTCTAATCAAAAATCCTCTCTAATCAAACTACATTATTTCTACTGTAGCAACTAAGACAACCTTCAAGATAGGTCTCTAACCTTCTCCCACTATCGTGACGTACATTTTGCCGAAAGACTGATAGAAAAATAAGTTTGCTTATTAATCGTATGGTTTTGCAGTTGGAGCGTTCAGTGCATCGGTTCACGACCTTCTATTCGTCGCAGCATTCCGGCCGCAAACTTAATTGGCTTTACAACATGAGCAAGGGAGAGCTGGTTACAAACTGCTTTAAGAATAGGTGAGTGTTTCGAGTTGAAAAGTATCCAAGGCCAAGAAAAATTCAAACGTCTAAAATTACATATATCCATAAGTCCTTAATACGGTATAACAAAGGGACACAAAGGTGGTAGGGCTTTTGTGCAAAGCCGTTCGGTGGAAGTACCACCCTCTAACCTGTTTCTGCCGTAAAGCAGCAGTGTTTGCACTGCTGTATTTCTGTTCGAAGGGTAAGGGAGCCAGTGAAATTACTGGAACAACAAACATAGCATCTTAGTTATCAGGGTGTGCAACGCGCTTCGCTTTCTTATTAGTGTTAAATTATGGCACTAATAAGACAGTGGGTGTTATGGGCGGTGGTGACCACTTATCATCAGTTGGCCCACCTGCTCGTTTGCACACTTGTGACATTAAAATAAAACAGGTGTCCAAATGTCTCAAGTGACCATGAATCATATAGTGTCAAATGTCCAAAAGTGGCATAAAATCAAAAGTCCAAAGGCAAGGTTATAATAGTTATGTTTTTGATGTAGTAAATATCCTCTCGGCGCATAATGTCATGTTTGCAGAATATCGCGTTCGCAAAATGTCACGTCCACAAAATTACACGTTCGCCAACTGTCATGTTCGCAGAATGTCACGACCGCAAAATGTCACGTTCTTTAGACAGTACCAGGAAAGTAAAGCATTTAATTCAGCTTAGAGCGTCAAAGTCCGTCTAATAAAGTACAATAATTATAGTAAAAAACTGGGCAAGTGCGAGTTGGATTCGCGTACTACGTATCTACAAGTTTTCTGTATCATTAACTTACTTTTGTATAGTAAAAACATCCTTATAGTTAGTCCGTCTTAACAATGCAGTGACGCGTCGCTTTCTACCGCTGGTAGCCAAGCCCCGTAACGAATCAGGTCGCTTAAAATTATTAAGTCAAATGCACAATGACTATCTAAAGGTAAACCATCGAAAGAAGCTGTTTTTTCCTGTGTGTTACCCAAAAAACTAAAAAAAAAAAATTTCAAAGTAATTTTTCTTGCATTTTAACTCCATTGTGAAAACAGCTTTACCCCGCATTTGCATAAATGACTTACTGCATTCTTAACACGGACGAACTATAAGGTGTGACATTGTGCGAATGTGACATTTTTCGAACGTGACATTTTGCGAACGTGACATTATGCGGCGGGCGGGTAAATATGTTGTAATTAAACAAGCAAATATTAACATTACAGATATACACTACAAGCCAGTACGTTTCAAATGGCCGTACTTCTGCAATACAACGAGAACACATCCTGGAGCGTGCGTCAGCTGGAACAACATACCGGCATCAAGGGAGACTTCCTTATACAGGTATGCTATAATTAATCTTTTTCCTTTATTTCAACGCTTACCACACATTTTGCTGCATTGTCAAAAACAATCGGCTAAACCTGTCAGAAAAAAACAATGTTATTCTTTCCGTGAAGAAGGGTGAATGCTGGAAACATGATAAATGGTGCTCTGCATGCTTTTATGAAGAGTCAGAAGGTGTCTCACAAGGCTCGTCTGGCTGTTCATAGAGGCGTTTTGGTACCAACACTGAAGTACGGCAGTGAAAGTAGAATTAATGCAGTAGAAATGAGAGCGTTGAGGAGTATGATTGGTGTGAAACTGACAGGATTAGAAATAGTGTGATATTCAATTCAATTCATTTATTGATAAAATATTACATTTTACAAGTCAGCAAATTATATACAAAAATTATAATAGAAATCAAAAATTATAATAGGAATCAACATTTTATTAAATTTCATTCAAAATTATTAATTATTTGCCACATTTGTCATAGTTTCCTTTAGAGTTTGGGTTAGCAAATTCGCAGGTTTAAGAGAACTTAAGATAAGAGAACTTTGTGGCGTAAAAGTAGACGTAGTGACTAAAATTGAGAAAGGGATGCTGAGATGGTTTGGTCATGTAGAGAGGATGATTGAAGGAAGATTGACGAAAGTGATCTACAAGGTGAGAGTGAATGGGAACGTTGGAAGGGGAAGGCCTCGGCGAACGTACCAGGACCAAATTCAGGACGTTCTGAATAAAGGCCAGGTTAAAAGTACCCTAAACCGACGAGCATGTATGAAAGGATTGATGAAAGTACAGGAAGCAAGGGAAGTATGTCAAGATCGTAGCAGGTGGAGGACTGTGGTCTCTGCCTACCCCGACGGGAACAAGGCGTGATGTTATGTATGTATGTATTCTTTCATGGCTGCAAAAGTGTTTGCAAGCGATTATGTGTTTCTGTTGCCGCTATAACAACAAATAATAAAAATGTAAAAAAAAATATAAATTGTGAAGGCTTTCCTAGAAAAACGTGATTTTTAAGCGATTTTTGGTCGATATCTGTTTTAAGTCTATCGTAAAAACGGGAACACTAACAAGCGTGAAAATTGCTATGTTTATAGTGCATAAGCTATAGAATAACAACATTATAATAAACAAAACTGGTCAAGTGCGTGTCGCACTCGCGCGAATTCAATACACTTCTGCGTGACTGCGCGTCCATAACTAAGCCGGTATTTTTACTTAGTGGTACGGAACACTCGGTGCGAGAGACCGACTCGCACTTGGCCGTTTTTAGGGTTCCGATACCAAAATGGTAAAAAAAGGAACCCTTATGGTGCCGCTCTGTCTGTCTGTCTGTCTGTCTGTCCGTCTGTCTGTCACACCTCTATATCTCAGCAACCACTTACGCTATCGAGCTGAAATTTGGAATAGTTTTAGAATATAGTTGCCCAACTTAATTGCACATGAAAATTTTTTGAAAAAAGTATGATTATTAATGTAAAGGGGGCCAAAATAGGGGGGGCCAAATTTCAAATTGTCGCTACTAGGTCGAGTGGGGTATCATATGAAAGGGCTTTACTTGTACATTTTAAAATATATTTTTGTATTTTTTTAAATTTCTTAGTTTTCAAGTTATGATGAAAAATGTCAAAAAAAATACCATTCCCCCCCCCTTATCTCCGAAGTTTGAGTAAGGGAAAATCTGAATTAATTACAGTTGACAGAGGTTTATGTAAACTTTACAGCAAAAATAAAACGATCTTTCTAAGTTGCACAGTTTTTCAGAAATCTGCAAAAAACCTTTACAAACAAATTTAGTTTTGCGGTCCTGAAAATGGACTTTATTGCTTCCAAAAATACTATAGGTATATCGGAACCCTCGGCGCGCGAGTCCGACTCGCACTTGACCGGTTTTTTTTTTTCTTGCGTTTATATTTTCTATATATTTAATTCCAGGTGCTACAGATTCTATTGAAAGCTAAACTGCTTGTGTGCACCGACGACGAATCTGAACTCAACGAGAACTCCATCGTGGACTTGTTTGTGCAGTATAAAAAGTAAGTTGTAGAGTCCTTTTACTCTTAGAAGTAAGAGAGATCAGATTATCTAAAAGAGAAAATTAAGCTACGGTTCTGACAAGCTAATTCAAAATTCAAATTGACTTGTACTTTTATTCAAACATATTTAAAAGAGCGCGTGGGTTTTTATTGTCGCATCTTTTTTTCCCACTATGGCGCCACTTTGTTTGTGAAGCGATGTAGTTTAGTTAACGTCATTATGAGATTAGTATTTGCATTAATTCAATTTAGTTGTTTACTCTCCTTCACAATGACATTATAAGCGGTACTGTGGCTAATTGTTCCGTCATATTGTATTAACCATGTTTTATTAGGTTTGTTTCCATAATAAAGAAAATAAACAATTAAATACTCCTTATAGAATATGGATTGGCAGCTGTTATCTTGCCTATTAACATAATTTTATCGCTGTCCGCAACGGTGCGTGGTGTTTATGGAACCGTAAACATTAATAAAGCAATATTTTTTTTTGTTTTATTTTTGTCTTGTCAAAATTTGTTTTCGGAACAAACTGGTTATGGTTCAAGTTGACACACAAAAATAGTTGTCGTGTGCATAGAAAGGCAAATTAAGAATGTCTGAAAATCTATGCTATAGTGTGACTACCTATAACCCTTGTTGCGTTACGACATTTTGAAAATCTCAGGTTCATATCCCAGCACCTCCACCATATCGTGACGCCGACATATTGTATGATAATTTTTTTTCGTTTGTTCCAACGCTTACCACCTCATTTTGCAACTATGTCAAAAGCAATCGGCTAAAGCTGTCAGAAAAAACAAGTCTGTACAACAGTATTCTTGTTTCAGTCAAATATACTCTGGTATAAATGTCACGGCTGCAAAATTTGTTGGTAAGCGTAGGCATAAACGAAGAAAATGGATTTTAAGTACCTAGTTAAACGGTGTCCCCAAATCATACCAATATTAGCAGCATCTGAACTCTTGGATTGGCTGCTATTTTGGTCAGCTACCACTTTAAGGTCCCGTGTGGTGCCGGCAAAGAATAGTATACGACGCACAAAATAACTTTGGCCCTGTCATTGATGCGCAGAAGCAAAAAATGTACCAACCCATACATACCCGTGGGTGTCGTAAGAGGCGACTAAGGGTTATAAACTGGAGGACGGGCAGCAGCATCCTCCTTTGTATCTTACATCTTACTTACTGCGGTCACCTACAACCGCGGTCCATGGTGCCAGCCGTAACGCTAACAAGCGAGGTGACTATGGTACTTCCCCTCCACATTTTTCCAGTAAAAGCTAGAATTCTGGAGGGAGCTCCCTGTCCTGTAGTGGACGTTTCATGGGATGTTATGATGAGTTATAGAAAAGCGTCACATCTGGTATATACGACTTACCGCCAGTTGCACAGAGCGTCTTTAAGTTAAAGCTCCTCTAATTCTATTGCTGACTCTCTGTTTTGCTGACAAACAAAGTGACAGCAATAGATTTAAAGGAGCTCTAACTTTAAAGATGCTTTGTGAAACTGCCTGTTGATACCATAAATTGTCAACTTGCTTCCCGAATGATTCCCGCGTCTAGAGTACAAAACGCATAGATGTATTGTTGAATGTTTGTTTGTATGTTTGCAGCAAGAAACTCCGCGTGAACATCAACATCCCTCTGAAGACGGAGCTGAAGGTGGAACAGGAGGCCACTCACAAACACATCGAGGAGGACCGAAAGATGCTCATACAGGTAAAAAAAGAAAGATATAGTAGTTTATGCATAGATTTATATAGTCAAGATAGGGTCTTGGGAACAAGCGGTTAAAAATTTCCCCATACAAGAAAAAATAGCGCCATCTGTGAAAAATCGCGTGAACTACGTTGTGTAGTACTTCGGTCGGTGCTAAATACACGGAACGGAAATAATATGGCGGGAAAAAACAAAACAAACTTTTTACTGTTTATATGTGATTTAGGCCTGGATTTTCAGTTTCATTAATTGGATTATAGTCAAAAACAATAATAAGAAATAACGATAATAATAATAAGAGTATATTGTTTCTTCAAATAAAAACATCCATTTTGTTGGTAAGTTTATTTGCATCCAATGTTGACAATATGACTGACAACAACTGACATTTGTTGGTCCTAAACGTCAGATTTCGGACCAACGAATTGGGGACAGTGTAACGTGCCGATGGGCTAGTACTTATATATAAGTAAATGAGTTTATGCCATTTTAACAATAGATAGTCAATGTAGCAAGTGCTAGTTTGTGACATATATAGGGTGACTTTTAATTAGTTCTTGATAGCAAAAGATATGCATGTACTCATGATACTGAACAACTTTTCCCAAGGAACATAGGTCGAAAAACGATAATCAAGTTTTGGACCTCTCATAGAAACTGCATCAGCTGATAGCGCAATTAGTACGGGAGGTCAAATTTGGATTTTCGTATTTCGATCTATGTTCCATGGGAAAAGTTGTTCAGTATCATGAGTACATGCATATCTTTTGCTATCAAGAACTAATTAAAAGTCACCCTATATACAGGGTGTAAGGAACAGGTTGGCAAATACTGAAAGGGCATGATCAGTCAACGTAACTGAACAACTTTCAGCGAACAAAACTTTCATGAAATGAAAAAAAAAATCGGCCTCCATACAATATTGCGAACTTGATTGGACAGTTTGTATGGAGAAGCCGATTTTTTTTTTCATTTCCTGAAAGTTTTGTTCGCTGAAAGTTGTTCAGTTACGTTGACTGATCATGCCCTTTCAGTATCTGCCAACCTGTCCGTTACACCCCGTATATTTGACGTTTGTATTCTTTGACATAATTTTAGAGGTATTTATTATTTTATTATTAGATTCATTAATTATCAATGTTTAAATTTAACTTACTATCGTATGCCCGGGTTGATTGTGAGACCCTTATGTATGTAATCAAGAACTTGTAACATACCACAATCTGACAATAAATGGATTTCAATTTCATTGGTTGTACCAGATTATAGGCAGCAGCTTCCTTTTGTTTCTGCGTATCGTACTATTTTACTGCGGTCACCAACGACCGCAGTCCATGGTGCCAGCCGCAAATCTAACAAGCGTGGTGGCTATGTACCTAGCTCCATTTGTGCTGTTAAATTCTGGAGGGAGCTTCCTGTCCAGGAGTAGTCCTTTATTGGGATGTAATGATGATTTCTGCTAATGATTGTGAATTGTGCCTGCAGGCTGCCATAGTGCGGATAATGAAAACGCGCAAGACCCTGAAGCATCAGCACCTGGTGGTGGAAGTCCTCAACCAGCTCTCCTCGCGGTTCAAGCCCAGAGTTCCTGTCATAAAGGTACTTACATACATACATACATAACATCACTCTCTTTCCCGTCGGGGTAGGCAGAGAAGCTTCTTCTGCTTTCATCAACCCTTTCATACACGCTCATCTGTTGAGGATACTTTTTTTACCGAATATTGTATGAAATACAGGGTTATTTTTGGACCCCAAGCCAAATTTTTGTATGTGACTCAGAACACAAATCTGAACAACTTTCCCAAAGAAACATTGGTCGAAAAACGAATTTTGTTTTCGGGTCTCCCATACAACTTGCACTGCACCAGCAACAGTGGAATTTGTATGGGGCTACCAAAAATTTCTCATTTTTCAACCCATGTTTCTTTGGGAAAGTTGTTCAGTTTCATGTTCTGAGCAACATACTAAAATTTAGCTAGGGGTCCAAAAATAACCCAGTATATGGCGGAAACCGACCGACCCCGGTACGGATCACGATACTATCAAACATCTTATACAGGGTGTTAGGGACAGCCTTCCGAATACTGAAGGGGAATGATCAGTTAACGACACTGAACAACTTTCAGTGAACAAAACTTTCAGGCAACGAAAAAAAAATCGGCTTCTCCATACAAACTGCCCGATCAAGTTTACAATTGTGTATGGAGACGCGGATTCTTTTTTTCGTTTCCTGAAAGTTTTGTTCAGTGTCGTTGACTGATCATGCCCCTTAAGTATTCGGAACATCCTTTATATATTTTTTATATCAAGTAACTTTTTTCCTTTTTCCAGAAATGTATCGACATCCTGATCGAGAAGGAGTATCTAGAGCGCACGGAAGGCGAAAAGGACACTTACAGCTACTTAGCGTGATCTTACACACTATATCGTACACAATATAGCAATATTATCTAAACACGAGTTTTATTTCACTTCAATTTACAATCATTGGTTAAGCCACGATCACACCAAAAAAAAAATAAAAAAAAAAGTTGGTCATAAAGTGGCAACCCTCCAAACGTCACTTTACTTCACTGTGGAAAAAAATGGACTAGCTGAATTCAAAGACTAATTCGGCATTCATTGCTGGTTGAAGAAAGCCTCCCGGCGCATAATGTCACGTTCGCAAAATGTCACACTAGGGTTTACCATAGCAGAAAGTCACGTTCGCAGAATGTCACGTTCGCGAAATGTCACGTTCGCATAATGTCACACTTAATCAATTCTGGTTTTTGATGCGATCTTTGTAGAAAGTTATTAATAAAATTTTGTAAGTGTTTCTTTAAATAAAAAAATAAATAATCGTGACATTCTGCGAAAAAAATAATGAATTTTTTTCTAAGTCCGCAAAGAATTATTTTTTTTTTGTCCCAAACCCATATAAAAAAAAATTTAAGACCCAAATTCACACGGGATTTTTTTTTTATGTTTGTTTGTTTACTCAATATATCATAAAAATTTATCGAAGTCCTAAATCTATAGTAAAAAAAAACCGGCCAAGTGCGAGTCGGACTCGCGCACTGAGGGTTCCGTACCACCACATAAACATAATTGTATTAGTTGAAATTTCAGTAAGTTAATGTGCTAGATTTTTTGAGTCCGACACGCGCTTGACCAAATTTTATTATTTGTTGTTATTTTATAGCTTATGCACTATAAACATTCCAATTTTCAAGTTTATAAGTGTTCCCGTTTTTAAATAGAACTAAAACAAAAATCGCCTCAGCGACCATCCAACTTGACCCCTCTCTTATATGAATGTTCTTGAAACGGGAGCTCACCACAATTGGTTACCATTACTTGTGAGAAAAGTTGTAATATTTAATGATTTCAGACTTTTCCCATTATTTGTACTGTGAGTCCTAGCTTCTTGCCAAATTTCATAATTTTAGGTCAACGGGAAGTACCCTGTAGGTTTTTCATTTTTGAATAAATGTATGGAGATGAGGACATAAAATGCCATATCTTTTGATTGCGTCGTTGTAAAAAATTGAAATTTTCAGATCTTGTGTGGTTCATGGATCGTAACATATAGTATTAATTTCAACCTGATACCTTTACCCGTTCGTGAGATAAAGGGTCTTGACAGACAGACAGACGGACAACAAAGAGATCCTATAAGGGTTCCGTTTCTTTCTTTTGAGGTACGGAACCCTAAAAACTCAAAATCTATCATAGATTTATATAGTCAAGATAGGGTCTTGGGAACAAGCGGTTCAAAATTTCCCCATACAAGAAAAAATAGCGCCATCTGTGAAAAATCGCGTGAACTACGTTGTGTAGTACTTCGGTCGGTACTTAATACACGGCACGGAAATAATATGGCGGGAAAAAACAAAACAAACTTTTTACTGTTTATATGTGATTTAGGTCTGGTTTTTCAGTTTCATTAATTGGATTATAGTCAAAAACAATAATAAGAAATAATAATAATAAGAGTATATTGTTTCTTCAACTAACATTACATTTTGTTGGTAAATTTATTTGCATCCAATGTTGACAATATACTGACAACGACTGATATTTGTTGGTCCTAAACGTCAGATTTCGGACCAACGAATTGGGAAAATTGTAACGTGCCGATGGGCTAGTACTTATATATAAGCAAATGAAATCTATAGCAAAATCATTTAAAAAAAAATCTAAGTCCCAAAAAACGTGACATTTTGCGATTGTGACATTCTGCGAACGTGAGATTTTGCGAACGTGACAATTTGAGAAAGTGACATTTTGCGAACTTGACATTATGCGACGGGAGGGAAGAAAGGATATTGCAATTAACATAACCAAGCCTCCCAGCAATGTATGCCGAATTAGTCTTTGAATTCAGCTAGGTATGATCGTGGCTTTAGCTTACGGAGTCTGCTCCTAACCTAGGGAAATTAATTATTAATTATAATTTATTTATTTAATTAAATAAATAAATTATAATTAATAGCTATAATCCATTTTTGTCGTTTAATACAACGCTTACCAACATATTTCGCAGCCTTGATACTAAAACTGGAATATGTTTGACATAGCTGCATTATACTAGGTGTAATAGAAAGCGTATATCAACCCTGAAGGTTGTTATTCTGCCCATGAAACTGAACAACTTTCCCTAATAGGTAGAAATGCGAAAAAAAAAATGTACCTCCCATAGAAACTGAATCGGCTGATGGCGAATTTTGTGTGGGAGTTAAAATTTTTTTTTGTTTTTAGACTTTTGTTCCTTAGGGAAAGTTGTTCAGTTTGATGGACAGAATCACATTCTTGAGGGTTGGTATACCCTTTTTATTACACCCTGTAGAGGGCGAATCGGATCTAATATTGTCTGTCAGTTTTCAAGCCTAGAAAAGGCTTAAGGACATCAGTAGTCGGCACTAAGGCCTTAACGTGCCTTCCGAAGCACGGAAACGCTTTAGTTGTGCTACTAGCGGTCACCCATCCGGGTTCTGCGCTCTGCCTACGTTGCATTACTTAGTTACTTCTTCTAGAATGCCGGCAAAGAATAGTACCAACCTATCTCTACTCGTGGGTGTCTTCAGAGGCGACTAAGGGTTAATAAACCAGGGGGTGGGCAGCAGCATCCTGTGTATCGTATTATCTTACATTCTGAGGTCACCAAGAACCGCGGTCCATGGTGCCAGCCGTAACGCTAACAAGCGTGGTAACTATGGTACTTCCCCTCCACATTGTTTCAGCTAAGGTTAGGATTTCGGAGTGAATTCCCTATCCTGTATTCGTATTCGAGGCGAATTCGCCCTTTCTGGACAGGGTCTTAGCCGCTCAGCAGATGAAGGGGCGGACACACGCGGGCAGTCACGGACATTGTCACCAGTGTGGCCGGTATTGCGAAAATTATAGTTTTTATCAGAATAAAATTCAAATATAACAAGTTTTAAAGTTGCTCTATGTTTTAAACTAAATGAAAATCAATCTGAACAACCTTTTCGAGTGATTAATTCTTTGAATTCAAGCTGTTTTTCTTTCGAAACTAAAGATTTTGGAAAATACGCGCATAGAAACGGAGCGTTTTTTTCATGTCAATGACTATAGTAATAAAGCGAAGCAAGGAGGTCCGAAATCTTTGAGTGATACGAAAATAATTGCAGTACCGGCCACACTCGGACTGTCAGAACAAAAAGTCTGTCGTCTGCTGTGCCACGGACATTGTTTTATGACATTTTGTGTTTGTTAAAACCTCAGAACTCCTGAAACTCCTGTATGTACTATACTTACTAATCTGAGCCTTCGAGTTTTGAAGCCTAGTTCGTGAGTGAACTAACGCCGCTCTGCTCCGGCAAAAATTTCATCCTTTACGAGCAAAATACAGAGTGAATTTTCATTGATTTTGCTCCCGAAGCTCAGTAATTCTATTCATGAAAAGAAGAAAATTTCCCAAAAAAAAAATTTTTCCACGAAAAATTTTTGTCGCCGTCCCATACAAAATGAATCGATCACGTGACCACTTTAGTATAAAACGTGTAACGGAAAGGTGTGATAATAAAGGATGTGAATCTGCCCATGAAACTGAACAACTTTTCCCAAGGGACATAGGTCGAAATATGAACATGAATTTTTTACCTCCCATAGAAACCGCTTCGGCCACTTTCGAAAGTGGCCGAAGCGATAGAAACTGCATCAACTGATTGCGCATTTTGTATGGGAGGTCTAAAATTCATGTTCATATTTCGACCTATGTTCCTTGGGAAAAGTTGTTCAGTTTCATGGGCAGATTTACATCCTTTATTATTATCACACCATTCCGTTACACGTTGTAGAGGCGAAAACATTTTTTGGGATAAATATTTTTTTCTTCGGGATAAGTAGTTGTATGTTATCATGAGTAGAACCACTGGGCTTTGGGAGAAAAACCAATTACGAGTCGGACTCGCGCACCGAGGGTTCCGTACCACTAGGGTAAAAACGCGCAGTCACGCAGAAGTGTAGGTCATACAGAGGGACACGCACTTGACCAGTTTTTATTATTTGTTTTCATTCTACAATGTGTACGAGTATTGTCGACCCTTGATTAAATGAAATATGCGAATATTAGACAAAAAATTATCGATAAAAATTTAAATTTTTGTTTCGGAAAGTTTGCTATTTAAAAATAAAAGGCGCATTTATTTAAAAATAAAAATTTTGCTTTTACTTTGTTTCTTTTTAAGCAAACGGTACATTTATAGGCTCAATTGAAAGTTAAAAAGTCTGCCTAGCTGAAGAAATAACAAAAAAAAAATCGTACAGAAACTTAACAAAAAAATTAAATTTTTCGAAATTTGCCACAACAATATGTTTGATCTGTAACTTTCGAACTAGGTCATTGAGGTACCCTTTTTTTGGTTGTTTTGTTGAAGTTCATGATCATTGTCTACAAATTGTCCAAACAAATATTCACTCTATCTCTTTCCGTTGCCGTGATATTCAGCATTAAAATTGCGAAAGTATCAAAAAATTATGACAAACAAAAAAAAATTAGAATATTTAATAAATTAAGGTAACGTGATTACAATTTTTTTAAATATTTTCTTATTTTTTGTAATTGACTACGACTATATTATTATAAACTCAAATAATATAGTCGTGTTCACAGCTGTTTATGAATCAAACTACCAATTTAAATGGAGAATATCATAGCAACGAAAAGAGATAGACCGAAAATTTATTTGGAGAATTTGTAGGCAATATCATCAACTTCAACAAAACATCCAAAAAAGTGTATCTCAATGACCTAGTTTAAAAGTTACAGATGAAACATAATAAAATTTTCTGAATTTTAATGATAAATTTCGAATATTTTTTTTTATTTAGTTTCTGTACGATGAAACAAAGAAAAAACCGGCCAAGTGCGAGTCGGACTCGCGCACTGAGGGTTCCGTACCACCATATAAACATAATTGTATTAGTTGAAATTTCAGTAAGTTAATGTGCTAGATTTTTTGAGTCCGACACGCGCTTGACCAAATTTTATTATTTGTTGTTATTTTATAGCCGCCCTATAAACATACCAATTTTCAAGTTTGTAAGTGTTCCCGTTTTTAAATAGAACTAAAACAAAAATCGCCTCAGCAACCATCCAACTTGACCCCTCTCTTATATGAATGTTCTTGAAACGGGAGCTCACCACAATTGGTTACCATTAGTTGTGAGAAAAGTTGTAATATTTAATGATTTCAGACTTTTCCCATTATTTGTACTGTGAGACCTAGCTTCTTGCCAAATTTCATAATTTTAGGTCAACGGGAAGTACCCTGTAGGTTTTTCATTTTTGAATAAATGTATGGAGATGAGGACATAAAATGCCATATCTTTTGATTGCGTCATTGTAAAAATTGAAATTTTCAGATCTTGTGTGGTTCATGGATCCTAATATATGGTATTAATTTCAACCTGATACCTTTACCCGTTCGTGAGATAAAGGGTCTTGACAGACAGACAGACAGACAGACAGACGGACAACAAAGTGATCCTATAAGGGTTCCGTTTTTTTCTTTTGAGGTACGGAACCCTAAAAAAGAAGTCTTTTTATTTTTAAATTAAAGTGCCTTTAATTTTTAATAGCAATTTTTTTTGTCTTATATTCGCATATTTCGTTTGATCAAGGTTCGACAACATTGTATAGCGACTTGTTTCATGATGAGAATAACAACGAAACATTTTATTTTCAAATATTTTTACATCCTTAGGATTTTCCATGTTCTTTCAAGTTATGTAATCAAAAGTACAAAGAATTTAAAGAAAAACATGAACATATGAAAAAGTCTTCAGGTTATATGTGTATACAATACATATTTAATTATTTATATATATATTTTTCACAAAACATGTTTATATAAGACTGTTTGTGTTTCTAAATAAGTTCTAAATACAATAAATAATAAATATGTGGTTTTGGCGCTTACTTAAAAATGTTCAGGTAACATAATACTTACTAGGTAGTATTGTTTTCTTTCAAAACTTATGAAAAAACAAAAACATAAGATTGTTTTTGATTTTCAAAAATTGGCCTTTTGACATTCTTGAATGTCACCCAATCCGAGCACCCAATAAATTAAAAATTAAAAGTGAACAACGGAGCTTAGAGATATTATATTATTATGTTAATTTTCTAAAGTACGGTGAGTACGGTTAACCTTTTGACAGGTTTTCAGAACTTTTTAAAATTATTTTTTATTATGTTCCGGGTCTAAGCGCGATAATAGTTACTAGGCAAAATAAATTACCTTTTGCCTAATAACTATTATCGCGCTAAGACCCGGAACAGAATAAACATATTTTTGGAATATTCAACAATCAAGCTTTTTGTCCACGAGAAAGCTCTGTACGAGTATGGGCATAGCGTATGGTCAATGTGACCACGCATAGCAGCAGAGTGAACGTGTTGAAGGTATTGTTTATAGTTACGTTATTGTAACGTGCCTTCTAGACCAATGTCGACAATATTCCCATAGATATCCAAATATTTAACATTTATTTTTTCATGAATACGATGATTATACAAATTCCAGCTAGTTATTATTGTAACATTTCTATTGTGAAGCCTGATGATAGTAAACGCTATGAATGCGATTCTTTAAAAGGGAACTATTATAAATATTCCATTCATTATATCACAGTTTTCTGCAGTAAGAGAGCTTCCTATTAACTAACCGGACGTGTGATTTAACACTTTTTTAACAACTTAACATAATTTGTCTATAATGAAGCTGCTTAAAAGTATTTGGAGTATAATTTTAGTAACATTTTCAATTTCAATAATATCTTCAAAAATGTATACATTAAGAGCAAAAAAACAAACGATAAACTATAAGGATGACAACATAACTACCTGTTACTGGAAGAAATGTTTTGGTCAATGTCGATACCTTCTGCCGAATCTGGATGAAAAATACTTCAAATATGGGGATTCAATATTTTTTATACAAAGTTCATGCAGAGGCGGACTGGATTCAAGAGAAGCTTGTGCTGTCGAGTCAGCAGCTAGAGCCAATCCAGACACATATGTAATAGTTTTATTCGCAGGACCACTTAAGGGTGAATATATTGAAGGTACTACGAAGACTCTAATGACTATCAAGAACGTACGCCTTTACAGAATAAACTTAAAGGAATATGCTCAGAAAACAGTATTCGAACAAGCATTTTTCGATAAAGTTTGGGATAAAAGTGTAAATGCAACCACACACGCCATGGAATTTATAAGGATATTGACTTTGTTCAAATATGGAGGCATATATTTGGATCTGGATATGATTGTGGCTAAAAGTTTTGATGACCTACCAAGAAACTTTCTGGCTCTGGTAGACAAAGATACATTTGGTACAAGTATTATAGGGTTATCAAGTATGGACAATGTAGGACAAAGATTTGCTGTCGGAGCAATGAAGTAAGTTTTAAATCTTCTTGTTATTTAATTTTTAACACTTAAAATAACCTCGTAAGGCCCAGTCCTATACTATAAAAGGTGTAAGTGACGGTGTTCCGAAAACTGAAAGGGCGTGCTCAGTCAACGAAACTGAACAACTTACCCAAAGAATTTCTTTTTGTAAATAGTAACAAAATATACCTCTCCATATAAACTGCTCAGTCTGATCAAACAGTTTATATCCGGAAAGGTATTTTTTTTTATTTCCTTAAAATGTTTCTTTGGAAAATTGTTCAGTTTTGTTGACTGAACACGCTCTTTCAGTTTTTGGTACACCGTTCCTTACACCTTGTATATACTATACCGGGTGTAAGGGACAGCCTTCCAAACACTGAAAGGGCATGATCAGTAAACGTAACTGAACCACTTTCAGCGAACAAAACTTTCAGAAAAAAAGAGGCTTCTCTATACAAAATTGCAAAGTTGAATGGACAGTTTGTATGGAGAGCCCGATTTTCATTTTCATAAACTGAAAGTTTCTTCGCTGAAAGTTCTTCAGTTACGTTGACTGATCATGCCCTTTCAGTATTCGGAAGGCTGTCTCTTTACACCCAGGGTGCGTACTCCGAAGTTTTATCGGAGCTCCGATATTATCAGATTGACAAAACTTTATACGTGAATGGGAATTTCTTTGTCAAAGGCCGAACCATAGACTAATTATCGGCGCGATATTATCGTAGTTTCACTTCGGAGTATGGCAGCTGTATCTATCTATAAAAAGCCGGTCAAGTGCGAGTTGGACTCACGCCGAGGGTCAGTGACGGATTAAGATTACTTGATGCCCTAAGCAATCCACGCCTGTGGGCCCCCCTATCCGTATGTCAACTAGAATCGGTCTTTTAACCTTTACCGCCGAAAAAAAATAGGTTCATGTAAAATAAGATGATGACATGTAACATACCTTAGAAGTGGAGTAGGTGCGACAACAATAAAAACCAAAGCATAATTTATTTATTTATTGAAATGTGACTTGCGGCTTTTCCGGGCATTGAATTCACGCAAGATAGTTTTAACGTCTAACGTTTTTAACATATCGGACTCTCGTATAATATCGATAAATTATCGAGCATTTCTTGTATTATCTTTGTCCTTTTTTATATTTTTAATTTTGAAAAATAGCGTTCCGCCATCGTTCCGCTGAACAATTTGTAATCATAAGCGATAAAAATATATGCAGGGCGGTCTCCACATTCTATGGTCTCCACATTAGGGAAAGCTGATTCGATTTTATCATCAAGTATTATTTTATACAATAGTACGTGAATTTGATGTAAACTTGTGCGAGCCGAATCATTGGGTCTGGAACTTATTTTACTTATGACTCATAAGTCATAACTAATAAGTCATAACTTATTTGTCATAACTGGGTCTGGAACTTATTTTACTTATAAGTTCCAGACCCAGTTATGACATATGAATGAAACTGTTGAATTTCTGTTATTAATTCGGTGTTAAGGTCTTCTGGATATTATTGTGTGTTTACTAGATTTGTACTGTGCTGACAGTATTCTGCAGTTTGATCGGGACACATAATTTTATCGGCATCGGGTATTTTATTCAAGAATGAGAATTTGTCTGCTGTTTCTTTGTATATCTCTCCTCTTTTTCGCATCTCTGCATTTAATTTATCAATGATGCTATATTTGAAAGTGGTAGGGCTTTTGTGGAAAGTCCGTCTAGGGAAGTACCACCCCCTTGCTTTTTTCTCAGTGAAGCAGCAGTGTTTGCACTGCTGTGTTTTGGTTTGAAGGGCAAGGGACCCAGCGAAATTACCGGCACATGAGACATTATCATCTTCTCAAAGTGAACAACGCGCTTTGCTATCTTATTAGTGTCAAAATATGCCATTAATAAGACAGTGGGTGCTATGGGCGGTGGTGACCACTTACCATCAGGTGGCCCACCTGCTCGTTTGCTCACTTGTAACATAAAAAAAATAACATGTTATTTTGAATTGTTCTCTTGGGCTGAAACTTACTTCAGGAGCTGAACCATCATTGGGCATTTTCTTTCACCGTCTTTGACGGGTGTCTTTGTATTCCATATCTGATAGCTTTTTTTTTTGCGCGGGCTTATAAAGAAACTTAGTCGCAAAGCAATTTTTCAAAAAAATCCACGAGTGATTTCTGGGTCTTGTAATACCTTGCTGACTTTTCGGAAGGTTAGCAAAATTTCGTCCCACATGACCAAAGTACGAATTCCAATTTTTGTAGTTTATTTGACAAATCAGCTGCTTCTCTTCTGGCTTCTGCATAGAAGCCGGCCAGCACAATTACTCAAAACACATAACATTTGATTGACACAGATTTGCGGGGGCGCCAGGCCCACGGGGAAGGGGTGCAATTCCGGTGCATTCGAATTGCCGAATGCACTATACTAACGGGCAGCGAGTGAGTGGGCAAGCGGGAGCGGGGTTTTGACTCTAGGTGGGACTCTATGTCAACTTAAACGGGCGAGTTTTCAAATAAGTCCTATCCTAGAAACATTTTTTGGTGTGGTTTTTGGTGACGTGAGAGTGAGACGTGATGCCCTAAGGCCGGATTTCTTTGTGCTTCTTCTGGTGCCCCCCCACACGTGATGCCCTAGGCAATTGCTTAATTTGATTAAGGGTTAATCCGTCACTGCCGAGGGTTCAGTAGTATTTTTGGAAGCAATAAAGTAAATTTTTAGGAAAGCAAAACTAAACTTATTTAAAAAGGTTTTTGGCAGATTTCTATATAACTGCAACTCTGCAACTTAGAAAGATCGTTTTATTTTTGTTGTAGTAGGTTGTAGTATTGACATAAACTTCTATCGACTGTAATTAATTCATATTTTTACTTTCACAAACTTCGGAGATAAGGGGGATGAATGTTATTTTTTTGACATGTTCATCATAACTTGAAAACTAAGAGTCGTAAAAAAATACAAAAATATATTTTAGAATGTACAAATAAAGCTCTTTCATATGATATCCCACTCGACCTAGTAACGACAGTTTGAAATTTTGCTCCCTCCTATTTGGGCCCACTTTACAATAATAATCAAATATATTTTTTAATTCTTTCATGTGCATTTTACTTGGGCAACCATATTCTAAAATTATTCCAAATTTCAAGTCGATAGCATGAGTGGTTGCTGAGATATACAGGTGTGACAGACAGACAGAGAAAATCGCTATGGTGCGATATGGTGCTAAAATGTGTCGAAATACTCGTAATACTGCTGAAGCTCCAAATACTACCAAAATAAAATTAAAATAAAAACTACTATTAAACTAAAATCATATGAATATGGTTGAATGGTTGAAAATTACTTTATATTTTTCCACTTACAAAGCTTACGGCACTTCTATTACAATACACACTTACAAATACTTACAACACAACTTTTTGTAGAATTACTTTTCTAATAAGAATGTCTTTCGAGGTTTTAGATCAGTTGGTAATTTATTGAATAATTTTACTGCCTGGTAATACTCGTACGTGCTGTGTTTAAACGATTGGTAACGAGTGGTAATTCCAAATCTAGGTGGAGTGAAGTAGCGAAGTATGGAGCCACCACAAAGGGTGTTTGGGCACAGTAAAAGAGACTTACTAGAATTGCTTTGCAGAAAATGGGAAGCATTGAATAGAAAGGAATATCATTTGCAGTTAGTCGTTCCTCGAGCTAAAGTCAAGGAAGTTTTGCGAGCTTATCATGACGGTACTTCTTCAGTGAGTACACTTTATCTGAGGTTCTCTGGAGGCCATTTAATTAAGAAAACTTTGACAAAAGTTAAATAAAGATTTTACTGGTTGCACAGCAGAAATGTTGAAGAGTGGTGTCGAAAAAGTGTCACTTGTGCCGTTGTTAAACGACCTCAGACGAGAAGTAGAGAGGCAATGAAGACTTACAATGTTGGAGTACCTTGGGAGCGAAGTGCTTTAGATATTGCAGGACCATTTCCTATAAGTAGGTCAGGAAACCGATACATATTATTGGTGATGGATTACTTTACAAAATGGCTGGAAGTACGAGGGCCTTAGAGCAACGCGTCAAACCGCGCAAGCCCGGGCTTTGCGCGCGAAAATCGTGTTACTCTATGACGAGGGCTGGGGGGTGATCGTGGTAATTTCAACGATATTACCAAAACAAAAACGTTTGCCTAAAACACTTAGTTAAGACTTAACATGACTTTTGAGGCAAACGTTTTTGTTTTGGAAATGTCGTTGAAATTACCACGATCACCCCCCTGATCCCTATGCACCACCCCTGACCTCTTTGCTGTCACTTGGTTATTAAAACCGACGAGTACATACCCCTTTTCTTAATGGCTTATCGATCGGCTGTCCATGTGAGTACTACTGCGACCCCTGCAATAGCCAATTTTAGAAGTGAGCTGAGATTACCGGCGGACCTGTTGTCTGGCTGTCCAACAGATGGTCTGTATCGGAACGATCGTCCGCACGGAATCCCACGAAAGAAATGATAGTGATGTTCTATTTTAGAAACCTTAAAAGAAGAGACAATAAAGTGAAAATCTTTATTGTCAATACGAAGATATTTTGATTCAGCTTTACATGAGAATGCTTTTAGCTATCTTTGTCAGCATATGCGGGTTAGGCAGGGAAGGCTAGGAAGGTAAGAAGTAAAGCCAACGTAAGAAGTCCGTTTTGACGTTCACAGGGTTCATTTTTCTTTGCAGGTCGTAATTTCGCGTACGTTTGACAGCTGTCAGAAAAGACCTATGAGGATGGCCGTACTTTAGGATTAACTACAATTTATTTTTAATTCTAAGAAATTTGGAATGTTCTGTAATTGATGCTTAATGTTGACTAGCGGTTGAGGCGACTCCTGACTTACTCGTAACATCTGGACTTTTTAAATTGAGTGTGAATTGTCTAAGTGGCTGGTCGATCATCCTAGGGGCCCGTCCATTGAGTTTGTTTTGCTGAAAAAGGAGTGGTGTCTTGTATCTATGTATGTATTCTGGATTTCAGGATAGATCCGAAATTCGTTTCCTCCTTCCCTTTGGATATGGCTGTATCAATTGCTAATCTACTTACGGACTGAATTTGGCTTGGTAAGAAAGATTCCCTTACTATCGTTATGAACGTTGTAAAGGTATGTGCATAGAGTGCTCTTGCATGCCTGGGGCGGTTCTCGGAAGGAGGTCGTCTGCAAGTAGTTTGGGACCTACTGGAGGGTCCTTGGAACCGGCCCTTCCCTGAATGAAATGAACCTACTTAAGTGGAATAATACTTGACTGGAGTAGACTTATTTTGATTCTGTAATAATTTTGGCCATGAATGTCAGGACGTTCTGATAAACCGACGAGCATGTATGAAATGATTGATGAAAGTTCAGGAAGCAAGGGAAGTATGTCAAGATCGTAGCAGGTGGAGAACTGTGGTCTTTGCCTACCCCGACGGGAACAAGGCGTGATGTTATGTATGTATGTAATGTGTGATGGTCTGGCTTTAACACCTGTACTTTATGAAATAAAAGTAAAGTAATATAATAGAATAGTTCAGTTTGGGACATAACTTGGAAGAAAAGTACAGTCTAATTACTACTTACTTGACAATCTGACCTGACTTTTTAACTTGGCTCTTGCTGTTTACCAATATAACAATGACATTTATTTCTTGTTACTTTTTCAACGTTCATCCGGGTAGGGAGCTGGAGATTGGGGTGAGGTCGATGATTAGGCATCTTAGGTACTAAACTATCTGGCTGTTAGTAGCGGTTCTCACTTCGGGAATTTACGGTTACTTTAGTCACGGTTCTCAATGTTGGGTTCTTAAATCCACTAAGCGGTTCACTGGCCAAGCTGCAGATTGAAACGGACTATAGACAGACTTGGAGGTTCAGATTGGATGCTAGGAACTTTTAGGTCTTTCGTTAGGTATTATTAGGTCATTCCTTTTAGGCTAGGGTCTTTCGCATTTTGGTGCCATGAACCATGATGTCAAAGGACTTTTACAGTTCCTACGGATGTCAGCGGATTTGTTCGTGACTTACGCGGAAAAATTACAGACATTTATGAGTACGTTACGTTAAGCAAGTTTACAAGCAAGTGAGAAATCAAAGACACGATATGACCGAAAAGCTATAATTGTGCTCGTTTTGAAGAGGTAACTCTAGTCTGGCTGCATAATCCTATCCGAAGAAAAGGGAAATCACCTAGATTACAAGCAAGTTGAAAATTACCGTACCAGGTAACAACTAGAATCATCGACGTCGCTTATCGAATACGAACGACGCCTAGAAGCCCGTTTAAGGTCGTGCATGTTGATCATCTAGCGCGACATTATGACAGTGCCATGCCAATATACGAGTATTAATGAAAACATGTACGCTAGAAAAAACATTCATCAATTTCCTAAAAATTGTGACAGGCATAATTTTAATACTAGAAATAAGTACAAAATTGATCAACCATATACTAGATTAACTAAAGTCAATACATCTTTCGTTGGTCTGTGTGTACGATACTACAACAAAATTCCTGACAATATAGTGCAATTACCCGAGAGAAAGTTTAAAGAATGTGTTTCATATTTATTTATTTCATAACAAATAATTTGTGTCGTAATAATAGTTTAGTTACAAATTAATACAATCAATAAAATAAAATCAAAATTAAACTAAATAAAAGTTAAATAAAATAAAAATTAAAACTAATTAAAATAAAATATAATTACAATTTACATTAACATACAATAACATTTGGTAAAAAGTAAAATACAAAACCAAAAAAAAAACCAAAAAAATGAAACCGCCGAAAAAAATGAAAAGAAAGACATAATAAAACTTTAATAACAAAGTTCTTAAACTAATTTTAGTATACCCGAGTAATTTTGAGTCGGCGCCCCCGCCGTGCATCACGCTTTACGTGATTAATTAATTTGCTTGGTAACTAAAAAGGTTTAATTATTTCTTGCTTTTCAGTTTTTTCGGCATTTATTTTTTTTGTTAAAAAGTTTTTATTTTACAATTTTTTGTGACTATAAATTTCATTTTCCTACCCTTAGGGTAAATCGAAATACTCTGTAAAAAGTTATGCGTGGTCATACATAACAATCAGTCAGTGAACAATCAATCATCCCCTCATTTTTTTTCAAGGGACCAACTTCGGGGTATACCCTTTCCAATAATAAAGTGAAAATCTTTATTGTCAATACGAAGATATTTTGATTCAGCTTTACATGAGAATGCTTTTAGCTATCTTTGTCAGCATATGCGGGTTAGGCAGGGAAGGCTAGGAAGGTAAGAAGTAAAGCCAACGTAAGAAGTCCGTTTTGACGTTCACAGGGTTCATTTTTTTGCAGGTCGTAATTTCGCGTACGTTTGACAGCTGTCAGAAAAGACCTATGAGGATGGCCGTACTTTAGGATTAACTACAATTTATTTTTAATTCTAAGAAATTTGGAATGTTCTGTAATTGATGCTTAATGTTGACTAGCGGTTGAGGCGACTCCTGACTTACTCGTAACATCTGGACTTTTTAAATTGAGTGTGAATTGTCTAAGTGGCTGGTCGATCATCCTAGGGGCCCGTCCATTGAGTTTGTTTTGCTGAAAAAGGAGTGGTGTCTTGTATCTTTGTATGTATTCTGGATTTCAGGATGGATCCGAAATTCGTTTCCTCCTTCCCTTTGGATATGGCTGTATCAATTGCTAATCTACTTACGGACTGAATTTGGCTTGGTAAGAAAGATTCTCTTACTATCGTTATGAACGTTGTAAAGGTATGTGCATAGAGTGCTCTTTTATGCCTGGGGCGGTTCTCGGAAGGAGGTCGTCTGCAAGTAGTTTGGGACCTACTGGAGGGTCCTTGGAACCGGCCCTTCCCTGAGAGGGGTGTTACTAAATGTAACCTACTTAAGTGGAATAATACTTGACTGGAGTAGACTTATTTTGATTCTGTAATAATTTTGGCCATGAATGTCAGGACGTTCTGAATAAAGGCCAGGTTAAAAGTACCCTAAACTGACGAGCATGTATGAAATGATTGATGAAAGTTCAGGAAGCAAGGGAAGTATGTCAAGATCGTAGCTGGTGGAGAACTGTGGTCTTTGCCTACCCCGACGGGAACAAGGCGTGATGTTATGTATGTATGTAATGTGTGATGGTCTGGCTTTAACACCTGTACTTTATGAAATAAAAGTAAAGTAATATAATAGAATAGTTCAGTTTGGGACATAACTTGGAAGAAAAGTACAGTCTAATTACTACTTACTTGACAATCTGACCTGACTTTTTAACTTGGCTCTTGCTGTTTACCAATATAACAATGACATTTATTTCTTGTTACTTTTTCAACGTTCATCCGGGTAGGGAGCTGGAGATTGGGGTGAGGTCGATGATTAGGCATCTTAGGTACTAAACTATCTGGCTGTTAGTAGCGGTTCTCACTTCGGGAATTTACGGTTACTTTAGTCACGGTTCTCAATGTTGGGTTCTTAAATCCACTAAGCGGTTCACTGGCCAAGCTGCAGATTGAAACGGACTATAGACAGACTTGGAGGTTCAGATTGGACGCTAGGAACTTTTAGGTCTTTCGTTAGGTATTATTAGGTCATTCCTTTTAGGCTAGGGTCTTTCGCATTTTGGTGCCATGAACCATGATGTCAAAGGACTTTTACAGTTCCTACGGATGTCAGCGGATTTGTTCGTGACTTACGCGGAAAAATTACAGACATTTATGAGTACGTTACGTTAAGCAAGTTTACAAGCAAGTGAGAAATCAAAGACACGATATGACCGAAAAGCTATAATTGTGCTCGTTTTGAAGAGGTAACTCTAGTCTGGCTGCATAATCCTATCCGAAGAAAAGGGAAATCACCTAGATTACAAGCAAGTTGAAAATTACCGTACCAGGTAACAACTAGAATCATCGACGTCGCTTATCGAATACGAACGACACGCCTAGAAGCCCGTTTAAGGTCGTGCATGTTGATCATCTAGCGCGACATTATGACAGTGCCATGCCAATATACGAGTATTAATGAAAACATGTACGCTAGAAAAAACATTCATCAATTTCCTAAAAATTGTGACAGGCATAATTTTAATACTAGAAATAAGTACAAAATTGATCAACCATATACTAGATTAACTAAAGTCAATACATCTTTCGTTGGTCTGTGTGTACGATACTACAACAAAATTCCTGACAATATAGTGCAATTACCCGAGAGAAAGTTTAAAGAATGTGTTTCATATTTATTTATTTCATAACAAATAATTTGTGTCGAAATAATAGTTTAGTTACAAATTAATACAATCAATAAAATAAAATCAAAATTAAACTAAATAAAAGTTAAATAAAATAAAAATTAAAACTAATTAAAATAAAATATAATTACAATTTACATTAACATACAATAACATTTGGTAAAAAGTAAAATACAAAACCAAAAAAAAACCAAAAAAATGAAACCGCCGAAAAAAATGAAAAGAAAGACATAATAAAACTTTAATAACAAAGTTCTTAAACTAATTTTAGTATACCCGAGTAATTTTGAGTCGGCGCCCCCGCCGTGCATCACGCTTTACGTGATTAATTAATTTGCTTGGTAACTAAAAAAGTTTTATTATTTCTTGCTTTTCAGTTTTTTCGGCGTTTATTTTTTTTGTTAAAAAGTTTTTATTTTACAATTTTTTGTGACTATAAATTTCATTTTCCTACCCTTAGGGTAAATCGGAATACTCTGTAAAAAGTTATGCGTGGTCATACATAACAATCAGTCAGTGAACAATCAATCATCCCCTCATTTTTTTTTCAAGGGACCAACGTCGGGGTATACCCTTTCCAATAAAAAAAGAATTATCAAAATCAGACTACTCTGTAAAAAGTTATGCGTGGTCATACATAAAAAAATATACGCGTCGACTTGAGAAGTGAGAACCTCCTCCGTTTTTTTTTCGTCGGTTAAAAATGTCAAACATAAATCAGGTGAAGGTATAAAAATAAAATAATGTCAAATTGAAATACTAAAACTTAATTAAAAAGAAAAAAAAAAACTAAATATAAAAAAAAAAAACTAGGATAGTTAATTAAAATTTTTGGTCCAAATAATTGTGTCATGAAAATGTAATTAATTTTTATACGTCAAAAATTCGTTAACAGAATAGAGACACTTTTCTAACAAGAATGTTTTTAATTTGGTTTTAAAATATGTAAATTAAGCAAAAGATCAGTTGGTAACTTTATAATAATTTTACTGCCTGGTAACGCGTGCTGTGTTTCACAATTCTAAGATGGGGTAGGATAGTGCCAAATAGATCCTTCCTTCTGCTTTCTATCCTTTCGGCATTTTCCTCCTCAGTTTCGTTCTCTACGTGATGTTTTGCGAGGTCACCAAGCAACACTAAAATGTTACACAAAAAAGCGTTATTTAAAAAAGCTAACTATGGATTAGATGACTATATTAATGACAAGGAGGTATGGTGCTCTGATATGCCAGCGAAACACAAGAAACACATTGTAAAAAGCCGACTCTAAAGTAGGCCGTGCTGCAGTGGTTTCTTGCCGTTTCTTTTACGCTGCCATACTCGTAGCACGATCCGAAACGGCGTAGACTCGCTCTATTTGCATTGTATTCTGCATGACATTCAATAAATATTCTGTAAATAATCTACATTCTGTAAATAATCTACAACGCTCTGAATCTGATATTTAATGTAATTTTCGGGAGTAAGTCCGCCTTTGCATGTAATCTCTCAGATTCTTAGTACTTTTATTTTTTATTTTGTGCAATAAAGACTATACAACAACAACAACGACGATGCTCGGAACAAGCACGACTATATATAAGGAGGGGGCAGTATCACGGACATGACGTTAGGTTATCGGATGTCATACGAGAGAACTGTTTGAAAATTTCGTCAACAATGTTAATTAATAGCCCCGTGGTCCAATGGAAAGGGCATTAGGCTACCAAGCCTTGGTCGTCGAATCGAATCCAGCCAGTCCCTCCCATATGGATTTAGAACATTCTAGAAAGAAAAGAAAGAGATAGCCGAAGAAAGAGAGATAAAATCTGGCGTTTTACCTCCTGAGATGTCTGATGGTGTTGCACTGCCTTATAGTGAAGAACCTGGGAGTCTTCTTAGACTGTACTCTGACTTGGAGACCGCAAGTGACTGAGGTTAGTCGCAAAATGTTTGCTGCTGTTGGGTCGCTGAGACGTTGGAAAAACCTGCTGCCAGTGAGGACCAAGATCGAGCTTGCGCAATCACTGCTTCTTCCTTTACTTGACTACGCGGATTCGTGCTACCTTGATCTCAATGAGGAGTTATTGAACAAATTGGAGGGTCTGCAAAATTTATGTATACGATTTATCTTTGGGTTGCGCAAGTTCGATCATGTGTCCGAGTACCGCATCCAACTTAAATGGCTGTCGCTCAGACAAAGACGTGACGCCCACGTGCTGAGTCTGGTCTACAACATACTCAACAACCCTGCCTCTCCCCAATATCTCACCGAGCGTTTCCATTACCAAGCAGCTGATCATACGCGCACTTTCCGCTCTTCATCTGACAACCTCTTGACAGCGCCGTTCACTCGGTCAGGGCGCTGTTTACCCGTGGTCCCGTTGGGTATTATAAAGACTCGTTTACAGTCGGGGCTGCCCAAAGAGATTTGAACCTCGCTACGCTCGCAGCGAGGTTAAAATCTCTTTGGGGCTGTCTACTTGTGGAATGCTTTGCCGCAGGAAATACGTCACTCCAAAACGCTTACTACATTCAAACTGAAAGTACATGATCATCTCCCTTCACAACCTGTTTGCAAATAAGTTACTATCTGATTACTAATGTATGTATATATATATATATTTATATATATTATGTTTGTATATATTATACTTATATGTAATTATGTATGTTATACTTATATGTATAATATTCAAATATTTTATAACTATGTATTGCTATATCTTATCATATATATGTATCTGTTTAAGTTACTTATTAATTTAGTTAATAGAATCAGGCGTTACCTTGCGGAAGTCCATCTCAAAGAAATGAAACAAATATATAGCCACCTTCCGCAACAATGATGGATGCTATGTACTCACTGTGCACCGCCCGCCCGCCCGCAAATAAATGCGCATGCGCAGGCAACTGCAACACAGCAACCACCCAAAAACACTCTACACGTGTTTCGCCTCTACACGAGGCATCCTCAGGAGATGTTAGACCGACCAGTGCCAAACACCGAGGCACCGATCATTAACATCTTTTAAGTATGATTATTGTTTCTACACTGCACTACTCATTTCATTATTACGGATTCCTCTCCCAAAGGTTGTCTGAAAGAGATCGCTTCCAGCGATAAGGCCGCCTTTGCCCACATTTTTTTAGTTTATTTTGTTTAAGTTTATTTTGTGACTGTATTGTTTTTGTTTCTGTACTTGTGTGCAATAAAGTGTTTATCTATCTATCTAAAATCTAGAAAGATCTAACAAAAACCTACATTCAAAAGTGAGTCCAGATTATTCGGGAACGAGTAGCATGGGGTATGTAAGGCGGGCCATCGAGCGGCTACGCTGTAGTTCGTGGAAAGCAATCTAAAAAGAGGAAAAAAGAAAAATAAGTCTTAAGGAAGAGGAAGCCTCAGAGGTAATCCAAGAGGGTACATAGGGAAGACTCTGTGGAAGCGGTTCTTGAGGAAAGAGTGCTCGTAGGGAAGACTCCGTAGAAGAGGTCCCAGAAAGAATAGTGCTCGGAGTGAAGACTTCGTAAAGGAGGTCCCAGAAGGAAGAGTGCTCGGTGGGAAGATTCCGCTCAAGATGTCTCGGGGATGACGACTCTACGAGACTCGAGAGGGCGAACTCTGTGAGGGTTGTATATTGAGCTATTGAGCTCGGGTTGTATATGTCCTAATAAACGGAAAAACCTACATAGGCGTACCTACAACCTGTTTGCTAATAAGTTACTATCTGATTACTAATGTATGTATATATATATATATTTATATATATTATGTTTGTATATATTATACTTATATGTAATTATGTATGTTATACTTATATGTATAATATTCAAATATTTTATAACTATGTATTGCTATATCTTATCATATATATGTATCTGTTTAAGTTACTTATTAATTTAGTTAATAGAATCAGGCGTTACCTTGCGGAAGTCCATCTCAAAGAAATGAAACAAATATATAGCCACCTTCCGCAACAATGATGGATGCTATGTACTCACTGTGCACCGCCCGCCCGCCCGCAAATAAATGCGCATGCGCAGGCAACTGCAACACAGCAACCACCCAAAAACACTCTACACGTGTTTCGCCTCTACACGAGGCATCCTCAGGAGATGTTAGACCGACCAGTGCCAAACACCGAGGCACCGATCATTAACATCTTTTAAGTATGATTATTGTTTCTACACTGCACTACTCATTTCATTATTACGGATTCCTCTCCCAAAGGTTGTCTGAAAGAGATCGCTTCCAGCGATAAGGCCGCCTTTGCCCACATTTTTTTAGTTTATTTTGTTTAAGTTTATTTTGTGACTGTATTGTTTTTGTTTCTGTACTTGTGTGCAATAAAGTGTTTATCTATCTATCTAAAATCTAGAAAGATCTAACAAAAACCTACATTCAAAAGTGAGTCCAGATTATTCGGGAACGAGTAGCATGGGGTATGTAAGGCGGGCCATCGAGCGGCTACGCTGTAGTTCGTGGAAAGCAATCTAAAAAGAGGAAAAAAGAAAAATAAGTCTTAAGGAAGAGGAAGCCTCAGAGGTAATCCAAGAGGGTACATAGGGAAGACTCTGTGGAAGCGGTTCTTGAGGAAAGAGTGCTCGTAGGGAAGACTCCGTAGAAGAGGTCCCAGAAAGAATAGTGCTCGGAGTGAAGACTTCGTAAAGGAGGTCCCAGAAGGAAGAGTGCTCGGTGGGAAGATTCCGCTCAAGATGTCTCGGGGATGACGACTCTACGAGACTCGAGAGGGCGAACTCTGTGAGGGTTGTATATTGAGCTATTGAGCTCGGGTTGTATATGTCCTAATAAACGGAAAAACCTACATAGGCGTACCTACAACCTGTTTGCTAATAAGTTACTATCTGATTACTAATGTATGTATATATATATATATTTATATATATTATGTTTGTATATATTATACTTATATGTAATTATGTATGTTATACTTATATGTATAATATTCAAATATTTTATAACTATGTATTGCTATATCTTATCATATATATGTATCTGTTTAAGTTACTTATTAATTTAGTTAATAGAATCAGGCGTTACCTTGCGGAAGTCCATCTCAAAGAAATGAAACAAATATATAGCCACCTTCCGCAACAATGATGGATGCTATGTACTCACTGTGCACCGCCCGCCCGCCCGCAAATAAATGCGCATGCGCAGGCAACTGCAACACAGCAACCACCCAAAAACACTCTACACGTGTTTCGCCTCTACACGAGGCATCCTCAGGAGATGTTAGACCGACCAGTGCCAAACACCGAGGCACCGATCATTAACATCTTTTAAGTATGATTATTGTTTCTACACTGCACTACTCATTTCATTATTACGGATTCCTCTCCCAAAGGTTGTCTGAAAGAGATCGCTTCCAGCGATAAGGCCGCCTTTGCCCACATTTTTTTAGTTTATTTTGTTTAAGTTTATTTTGTGACTGTATTGTTTTTGTTTCTGTACTTGTGTGCAATAAAGTGTTTATCTATCTATCTAAAATCTAGAAAGATCTAACAAAAACCTACATTCAAAAGTGAGTCCAGATTATTCGGGAACGAGTAGCATGGGGTATGTAAGGCGGGCCATCGAGCGGCTACGCTGTAGTTCGTGGAAAGCAATCTAAAAAGAGGAAAAAAGAAAAATAAGTCTTAAGGAAGAGGAAGCCTCAGAGGTAATCCAAGAGGGTACATAGGGAAGACTCTGTGGAAGCGGTTCTTGAGGAAAGAGTGCTCGTAGGGAAGACTCCGTAGAAGAGGTCCCAGAAAGAATAGTGCTCGGAGTGAAGACTTCGTAAAGGAGGTCCCAGAAGGAAGAGTGCTCGGTGGGAAGATTCCGCTCAAGATGTCTCGGGGATGACGACTCTACGAGACTCGAGAGGGCGAACTCTGTGAGGGTTGTATATTGAGCTATTGAGCTCGGGTTGTATATGTCCTAATAAACGGAAAAACCTACATAGGCGTTTCACTCTAATCCTGAGGTGCCTTCTAATAATACTATAGTATAGATGTAGAAAAAGTGGTTACAAAAGTCTCATTTGTATTAACGTTTATTTGTTTCAGCCGCCTAGCGTCAAGCTACGACCCAGAATCTCATAATAATTCACAAACCGTGTTCACACAAACCATGCGGGATATTTGTATTACGGATAACATTGAAAACATGGTCCCAAAAATGTGCCAAGGTATGAAATCAATGTTCATTCTCTTGGGATCGTATTGCCAAATTCCTTTCAAGTTTGAGATTGCTCTCAAGAAGGCTACCGAAGGGAGAAATAGAGGTTTTTGATCTCGGTTACCTAGCGAAGCCAAATCTAGCTTTTGGTCAGCAGCACCCACATACCTAGGAGTTCGCTACGCTACGCTACGCCAGCACGAATTTTATATTATTTTTTACAAAAACCTATCATTATGGGTATCCAATGAAAGGGCTCCTCAAGCTGATTCTAGAAATATAGTTTATCTTACATTTCAGTCACTGGTTTCCTAATATTTTTAAGAATATTTTCAAAATGTAGAAAATTTTTAGGCTCTTCCTGACTGAACTTTTTGAAAAATTTACACCAATAACTCATAATGTCCTCATATCCATCTTCGAAAAAGCACTTTTTTTACTTTCGAGCGGAGCCAGAAAGGTATTGTATTCGTGAAAAAAAAAAAGTTTTTCAAATTTTCTCAAAAATGTGTTCTATATCACTTATACATCATAAAAAACAAGTCTCCCAAAAATGTCCGTCCGTCGGTCGGTCGGTCGGTCGGTCCGTCGTCGGTCGGTCTGTCCGTCACGCTTTGGCCTAGCGACTAAACGAATGGTCCGATTGACACCATATTTTGAATTTAGGAGTTTTATGCAAATCCATCGAAGAGTTCTAAGTGGTTTCTTGCTGGCTCTCATTTTGAGGGTAGCTGTCATACAAGTAAAATGAAAAATTGAAATTTTCTCTTAACGGCTCATAGAATCTTGATGAAACTTTGCATGACTAAGCATCTCCATGTAAGATATCTTGCGCCAGTATCAATTGATCTGTGTAATTGCATATAAGGGGTGCTCCTGTACCACCAAATCATAAATATGTGATTTACCCAAAATTGGTTCCATTGAGTTTATTAAAATTTTCTATAATATGAATCCTGGATTGGTTGTCTCCCTGACTGGATATACTTACACAGGCTGTACCAAAAACTGAAAGGGCTTGCTCAGTAGACTAAACTGAACAATTATCCATAAGGAACATGTGTTGGGAAATTAAAAAAATCTCCATGCAAGTATCCTACGGTAGTATCCATTGATCTGTGAAAATTCATATATAGGATGTTCCAGTACTACCAAAAGTTAAACATGTGATTTTCTCGAAATCGTTTGAGGTTTGTTTGTTTTAATGTTTGACAATTTGAATTCTGAATTGATCTATATATTTCATTCGAACATTTTTTTGGAAAAACGTAAATAATAGTTTGTATTTCCATACTATATGTATGTCATTCCAAATTTAAGTTTGCGGTTGATAGTTTTTCCTTGAGTATTGCGAGAAAGTAAGTGCAGTGATGCTGTACCATTTATTAAATATGAACAAGAAGCCTAGAACAGCTCACCTGATGTATCACTGCCGCCCATAGACACTCGCAATACCTGGGGGGGTGGTACCGAAGAATTCGGACTCGTTGCTCCGCTCGGAATAGAATACTAATTTATTTTACTATGGGATGACATCTGCTATTGTGTCCCAAGTTGAAATGTCAAATCGTCAAACGTGATTTGACATCCTCATTCAAAATTTACAGAACGTCGCCTATGCCGTACAATAATGAATATCAGAATACCTTGTGACACATATTTTCATAAATCTTCCTTTTATTACCCTTATATTTCTATGCGTGGTACGGTCAACCGCTCGTCGGTAGAAACTTTTTCAACTCTATTACCACGCCGTAAGGTCCAAAAGTGTTTCTACTGATGTGCTGTTGAGTGTACTAATGCGTTGCCAGCCTTTGTGAAGTTTTTATGATTCACCTTTTAGCAGGTTATCAGGGTTTTGAATTTTGAAAGAACTGCAAACCTTTAATAAAATATGTATCTCTTTACAGGTTTCGTCGTCTTCCAACCAATGAGATTTTACCCAATCCGCCATATTTATTGGGATTATTACTACGATATTGGATATCGTTCATACACTTATTCTGAAGGCAGGCCTGAAAAAGTTGAAGATGTATACGAAAGTAAAACCACCTTGCCGGAGGGAGTTGCTCAACATGTTTACACGCACCATCTTTGGAATTCATACGGCTTGCACAAATACCTCGATTCCGCCTCTCGATTTACAAGATTAGCGCGAGAGTATTGCCCTCAAATATTTAAACTTTTCGGTCCAACATTTGGACAGTTCTAGAATGGAAGTTAGACATAATTTTAAGATTTCCTGAGAATTGCGCAAAAACGCAATCCTAGAGCTCAATTTTTGGGCTTGATCCTGTTACATAACTATGTTAGATAACCAGTAATCTAAAAGGAAAAATAAATACCATTACATAACCCGGTTATTTGGCAGGAACATGTCCTTCAACTTAGAAAACTTCTTAAAATTCTTATTAGATAACCTAGTTACCTAATAAGATTTTTATGTTCCTGTTACAATACCTATTGGTTGGCTAACTAAGTAGGTATGAGAACTTTTTATTACCTGGCATTTGAATTCTCCTTTTGCTGCGAACATGCGCAACGCAATAGTACATTGAGAATTGAGATGCAAGTACGTTATTTTGGTAATTATACTCGAGGCTCAGGAATTGCAGCCTAAGCCGCAGGCGACGGCGTAATGGATCCGAGAGTGTTATGTGCTTCTTACGACTGGGTTACCTATAGGCATTTTTTCCTGTGATCATTAAGACTACATTGGACACTGAAAAAAGTGGTATTTTTGAGAATAAGTATTTTTTTTTAAAGAACGCATTTTCGCAGAACATACATATGTATACGGGTGATACGGGTACCCCTGGGGGTTTCTACCTTCGGGCTTCAGCTTGACACTACTTTCTGGGACACCCTGTATGTATACATTGAAATCCCGAAATACTATTTCAGCGTTTTTAACTTTTAGGGTAGATGTAATTAATTAAGCATGTAATTTCCGTCAGCAAGGAAAATGTCTCATTTATTTTGTTGTTTTAATTAGTAAAAAGCTAGGATTTCCCAGAAGAAAACTAAGTTTTCTAACAGGAATTTTATATTCCCTGTAAAATACTGGTTGTCTAACTTGGTTATTTACGAGGAATAAAGTTTTCTACTCGTATTAGAAAACCACAGGTTATTTAACAGGAATATTTTTCCTTTTAGAATAATGGTTATCTTATATAGTTATGTAACAGGATCAAGCCAATTTTTGAATATCACCGGCTTCACCAGGTGAAAAAATTAAACCAAAAATTTCAAAATAGCAGAAGTGAGGAATAGTAAAAATTGCAGGTTCAAATTCGGCTGAAGTCAAATTTTTCTTATTTATAACAATTAGGAATAATATGTCGGTACGCCCGCCTGGTTGGGGGGTACCAGGACTGGCATCTATATCTACATCTACACTAATATTATAAAGAGGAAAGATTTGTACCTATTTTTGTATGTTTGTATGTTTGTAATGAATAGGCTCCGAAACTACTGGACCGATTTGAAAAATTCTTTCACCATTAGAAACCTGCATTATCCGGGATGAACATAGGCTATAAAATATTTAAAAAAAAGTTAGGGTTCCGTATGAAAACTTCGATAATGTAACCCAAGGTGTGAAAAAAATACTAAATAGCATCCTTATATCGAGTACGCTGCCGAAACTATTAACAATAGAGCAAAGTAATGTACTACAGAATAATAGAAGCCATCAATATCTACAAAAAAGTCCGCAATACCATATGTCTAACTATTACAGTTATGTCACAATAACTACTTTTTCATGTTAAAATATGTAATAATAACGCCGGTACAAACTGTATAGGCCACATTATTCGTACCTATTAATCCTTATCCAAATAAATGATTTCGTATTCAAGGCTATATCAGTACCTGTAAATAACTTTTTGAATCATTCAAATCGGACATACCATTCAAAAGTTATCATGAGTGTAATCGTTATCAAAATTGAAATTAAAGAAACAGCGCCCTAAGTGACTGTAATGGTTTTATCTACAACAGAGAATAGACACGAAAAATTTGACTGGTCAAGTGCGTGTCGTTCCGTGTGGTAGCGGCAAAGAATAGTGCCAACCTATCTCAACCTGTAGGTGTCGTAAGAGGCGACTAAGGGTTTACAAACCGGAAGATGTGCAGCGACATCTTTCCGTGTATCGCACCATCTTACATACTGCGGTCACCAACAACCGCGGTCCATGGTGCCAGCCTTAATGCTAACAAGCGTGGTGACTAAGATACTTCCCCTCCACATTCTTCTAGCAAGGGCTCGAATTCTGGAGGGAGCTCCCTGTCCTGTAGTGGACGTATTATGGGATGTTATGATGGTTTTGATAAAGTGCGTGTCGGCTCGAGCGAATTTAATGCACTTCTGCGTGACTAAGATGGTATGACTGCCCATAACTAGGACAGTATTTTTACCTTAGTGGTACGGAACCCTCGGTGGGAGTCCAACTTGCGCTTGGCTGGTTTCTTTAGTAACCCCCGATGCAACAAGAACCTATATCTACCCGTGCGAAGCCGGGGCGAACCGCTAGTAAGTAATAATTCTGTCATACCTGAATTTGCGTCAGGTCGCTTGATCATCGCTCAACTCTTGCGATCGTTCTTGGTATCAGGCCTTTCTGATCATGTTTCATCGCGACGGCTCCTTGCATGTGTGATCTTGTTGTGCGTTTTTTCTGTTCCATTCTCTTTAACTGATTCTTTTCTAATCTCATCATTCATATTCTATCATTTTGTTTTGACCTTTCTCTCCTTTATCGTTATGTTCACTGGCGCCAAAGTTCTCTTCACTTCTATTATAGCTTTAATATATTTATCAAATGTCTTTACTCATTCTTCTTACATTTCTTCTTGTAGAGTTCAGTTGTCCATTAGTAGGTCTTATGTCCGTTAGTAGTTTATCTGACCCGTCTTTTCTTTGTGTTTCTTTATAATCTTCAGTGTTGTTCTATTATCATTTCATCTTTAATGTGGGTGTGTAATATATGATATAACAACTTTTAATATAACATTTAATTGATATAACAACGTTTCATATAATTTTGTTTCATATAATAATTATTTCGTATAATCGACATTTCACATATTTTCATTTCATATAATTTCAAAACGTATAATAAACATTTCCTATAAAATTTTTTCATAAAATCATCATTTCGTATAATATCAGTTCGTTATTTTCATTGGTTAGTTATAATATCCACATTAATTATTAAGTAAATGAACAAGCAAGCATGCATTATGCAAAAAAAGCAAGCAGGCATGCATGCAAGCAAGCAAGAAACAAGCAAGCAAGCAAGCATGCATGCAGGCAAGCAGACATGCGCATACATTCATGTCAACCTAACCTGAAGGGTATGGCGGAATGAAGCGGAGCTCGCTCCGCTCGCCTCCGTTCAAATCCGCCATACCCTTCGAACCTAACCAACTGTGTTAGGGTGCCCCGAACTCTTTTGCTCGCTTCGCTCACCTATTATTGATTCTATTAAGCCCTTGCCATTAACTTGCCCCAACTTGCTCCCCGTGAAGACTAAGGTTGAACTTGCGCAGTCCTTACTATTACCGATTCTTGATTATGCGGATGTCTGCCTCATTGATCTCAATGAGGATCTGCTAAGTAAGCTCCAACGCCTGCAAAATCTTTGCATAAGATTTATATTTGGGCTGCGTAAGTTTGACCATGTGTCTGAATACAGGAGCAAGTTAAAATGGCTTCCTATCAGGTTGCGCTGAGATGAGCATGTCCTTGTACTTCTCTACAACTTACTGCATGACCCTCGTACTCCCTCATACCTTAAAGAACGTTTCCGATACCTTGGTGTTGACCGCTCTCGTGATTTGCGATCCAAGACTGATAATGTGTTGGAAATACCCTTTACTCGGTCAGGCTACAAGGAATCTTTCACTTTAAAAGCTATCAGTCTCTGGAATGATCTGCCATCTGAGATTCGTCACTCCAATTCACTACCTATTTTTAAATCTAAACTGCATAACTTCTTACTTAATAAAATTGTACCTTAGTTTGCAACTGAGTTTGTATATATTTATATGTTATCTATTTGTCTATATATTTAATATATATTTTTATATGTATTTTTTATTTGTGTATATTTTGTTTTTATTGTAGTTGTATTTACATTAAATATTATCTATATATTGGCATTGGCACACTACTACAGTTACTATTTACATTTTCCTACAAGCAACTAAGGTTGTCTGGAAGAGATCGCTTTAAGCGATAAGACCGCCTTTGTCCACCCTAGTTTTAAGAGTCTCCTGTGTATTGTTTTGTTTTTGTGTGACAATAAAGAATTTATCTATCTATCTATCTATCAAGCATGCGTACAGCAAGCATGCATACAGCAAGCATGCATACAGCAAGCATGCATAAAAGCAAGCAAGCAAGCAAGCATGCAGGCAAGCAGGCATACGCATACATTCATGTCAACCTAACCTGAAGGGTATGGCGGAATGGAGCGGAGCTCGCTCCGCTCGCCTCCGCTCAATTCCGCCATACCCTTCGAACCTAACCAACTGTGTCGGGGTGCCCCGAACTCTTTTGCTCGCTTCGCTCGCCTATGATCAATTTAATTGAGCCTTATCGTTTCGTTTCTACAACAATTTTAAGTAAATAAGCATATAACTATACAAAATTATTATAAACTAATTGATTATTATATTTTCTTTGTTTTATTATTATAAATTAAAGAAATAGTAAGTAAATTAATAAAAAAATAATGTATCAAATGAATTTTATATAAATTAAATTTTATATGAAAGATATTTAGGTGAAATGATAGTTATGCCAAATGTAAGTATAGAAAACGTTCATTATAGTAAAGGTACGTTATGTCAAACAAAATTATGCTAATAGTTGTTATATGTAACGTTTATTATATCAATTAAATGTTATTGAAACTTTGATATACGAAAAATATTTATACGAAATGATGCGCACCCCTTTAATGTGGCTCCTAAATTTATTTACCTCTCCCTTTCACTTTAAGCTCTGTAATCCCACTTTACCAAAGAATCTATCTTTCTGCTCGACGATCTATTGGACGGGATGATTACACGAGGAATCCCTCCTCTACATCCCCGTCCCCGGTCGAATATCTTACCGAACAATCTAGGATTCTTTTAACGTGACAGGATCCTGTTCAATCACGTTTCCAGCTCTTCCCAAAGAACATCTACCGGTACCTCTGACCGGACTGTGGGGCCTGGAACCTAGTCCAGGTCTTGTGGGATCTTAAGGCTATTTTTTGTCCGGGCTTTGGTGCTGGGATGCTAGCCCCAAACGTGCGCGCTCCAATATATACGAGGGTGGTCCCAGAAGTAGCCGACCTAACCAAGAAAAATCAAAATAAATGGGACAAACTATATTTATTTCTCTACATAGCTTCCTTGAAGCTCGATACACTTTTCCCAGCGGTGCTCTATAGCTTCAATGCCACGTCTATAGTAGGAATTGTCAAACTCTTCAAAATAGCCATTAACCAACGACTCAACCTCTATGTTGCTCGAAAATCTTTTCCCGCCGAGCCATTTTTTTAGGTTTGGGAACAGAAAATAATCTGACGCGACGGGGCCAAATCTGGTGAATAAGGTGCATGGGGAAGCAATTCTAATTTTAATTCTTCGATTTTAGCCATTGCAATGCCAGATGTGTGGACTGGAGCGTTGTCTTGATGAAACAAAACTTTTTTCTTTGACAAGTGAGGCCGTTTTTTCTTTATTTCTTCACTCAAACGCTGCAATAAGTTGGCATAATACTCGCCATTAATGGTTTTTCCTTTTGGAAGATAATCTATAAAAATTATGCCACGCGCGTCCCAGAAAACTGAAGCCATGACTTTTCCTGCCGATGGAACTGTTTTTGCCTTCTTTGGAGCTGATTCTCCTCTTTCAGTCCATTGTTTTGACTGTTCCTTAGTCTCAGGTGTAAAGTGATGAACCCATGTTTCATCCATGGTGATAAATCGACGCAAAAACTTGGCTTTGTTGCTGCGAAATTTTGCTAAACATTCGACTGACACATCCTCACGGCGCTGTTTTTGTTCTACTGTGAGTAATCGCGGCACCCATCTTGCGCATAGCTTTCTCATGTCCAAGTTTTCTGTTAAAATACGATGGACTGCACTTTTTGAAATGCCTACCATATCTGCTAGCTCGCGTACTTTCAGTCGACGGTCATCCAGTACAATTTTGTGGATTTTCAATTTCTTAATGTTCACGCTTCCTAAAAAGAGTATTTAATCAAATAAAAACTGCCAGCGTCTAACCTCATGAACCTTAACCGATCAGCAGTGCCTGGAATCCAGCCCAGATCTTGAGGGATTCCAAGGCCTCGGCCTCGGCCTTCGCGCCATTCAATATATACAGTCCGAGTATCTATGCCGCCTACCCAGATAATTTCAATAGATTGTAGTGAATTCTCGTTGGAAGTAATGCTTACATACATTACCAATTACATACATTATCAATTTTTTTTTGTGTATGGGCTTTTTCTTGACCTCGATCCAGCCTTGAGGACATAGATGAGGGCGACGATGGAACGAGCTTGCCCAGAAGAACCCTATTTACTCGCGACTTAAACCAATTCGGGTTATAAGAGCTGAGGAACACCGACGCAGGCAATTTAATCATCGTAAGAAAGTTAAACGCTAGTGTTAGTACACCATAATTGACTTTCTTTGACCACTGATCTGTGACCTGACTCTGAAACGAAACTTCCATTATATCTTCATATCACCAGTTGTTCTATTCTTTTAATATTGCTGCTATCATCTTGAAGTGCGTTGTGCGTTCGCTGCTGCTGCTGTTCTGCTGTGTGTTGATTTCCCTTATGGTCTAGTTCTACGAAGGTAAGTGTCGATCCATGAGCAGCTCTCATGTGGTAACAATTCTCTTAAACCGTGTTCATTTACCTCTTCTTTATGTTCGTGTACGAATCACGAGTCTACTGTTTTCATTCTGCCTTAGTTCTTATTTTTCATATGTCTTTTTTTCATATGTCTTTGTAAGAAACTCCCACGGCAAAATGAACAGTACATAATGGTCGGTAGACATACGGCTTCACACGTAGCACTTTCACCAGAACTATGATCCTACTATCTCCGTTTGTCCTCATGTATTGAAAAGCATGACTACCTACATGTCTGCTGAACTCAGTCAGTTCCGATGAGGCGCACTATTCCTTGTCTCTTGTTTGGTGTCACTTTGATCAACTGGTAAGCCTTGTGGATTCACTGGAAGTGCCATGCTCTTCGGTGTGTCCAATACTACAGATATAACATGGATATAACACCAGTAATGACATCTCGTCGATCAATTATATTTCGAGTTGACCGTTGTGGTAGTGACCTCTTCCCGTTTAAATTTTTCTATTCTTCATTTGATTGCGTGAAATTCCATGATGCTTATATGCTATAAGTATGCTAGAATGCTAGTATGCTAGAAGTTTTTTAATCTTGTCCGCATCTTACTATCCTGCCAGCATCTACTTTTTCTGTTAGAGTGGATGATTTTACCTTCTTTCCCTGTATAAGGTTAATGGAAGCAAGTGAAACGACTGGCTGTTCGATACAGACTGCTATTATTAATCTTCTTTAATAAATAAGATTAATAATAATATGGTTAGTAATACGTAATACACAGGTAGTATAGTATACGTACATACCTACCTCACACCTCCACAGGGGGTGGAAAAAAAAGTATTATATTTTTTTTTTGTGAATGCTGTTACTTATTAATTCTGTTTTTCATATCTAAAAGTTATACATTACCAAATAGGTATCGATGCATCGATTAAATAAAGCTAAAATATTGATGTAATATATTTTCTTATATGGTGTTAATTTGATGGCCCCCATGGCTTAGGGGGTGGTTCAGTAACGATAAAGGAACTAAAAAAAAATATTTAAACAAATATTAAAACTCCATTGAAACTAAACTAACGCGGAGGGCAATGACCCGGAGCACCACCCTATCAAAAGCTCGCGAAAAGTTTTAGTTATGTATATTCCGCGTTAGTTAAGTTTCAATGGAGTTTTAGTTTTTTTGTTCAGTAGATTTTTTTTAAATATTTTTTTTGTGTTTCTTTATCGTAACTGAAGCACCCCTTAAGCTATGGCACGCTATTAAATTAACACCCTGTATAAGAGTATACATTTTTCCACTAATATAGATATAGTTTTTAAGTTTCAAGAGATGGCATTAGTTATTACATACGTTTAAGAAAGACCTGGCTACATTGATAGCATATAATATATCTGACTCTGTTATAGAAAGTTCTACACAAAAAACTTCTTTAGTTAGTAACACTACTAACACCAATTCAAGGGTTTTTCTTAACAAAATTTTACTGAAGTAAATGAAAAAAAACCTTCTGGCAAAAAACTCCCTAGAGCAAAGACAAAGGAAAAATCTAATATTTTGAAAATTTTACATCAAATATTCAAGGTTTCTATGGAAAATTTTTAGTATTAGAATTATTCTTAGAAAGAACAAAATTTGATATTATTTGTTTGACAGAACACTGGCAAAAAGATTATCAAATGTTGATAATTTATCAAAATTATTGTAAAGCCAGTGCTTTCAACCGAAAGTCTGCTTTACACGGTGGATCACTGATTTTAGTTCGTAACAGTTTTAAGATAAAGGACCGTAAAGATATTGTTTGACTTTCGGTTGAAAGATGTATTGAAATATCTTGTGTTGAGCTGGACAAGCATGTTGTAGTGTGCGTATACAGACCTCCCGCTTTTCTAAATTATTCAATGTTCGAGTTAGTAATGGAAGATGTTTTAAAAATAGTGACAAAAGAAAATAAGTTTGTGATAGTGTGTGGTGACTTTAACGTCAATAACTTAGAAAATAATACCTATAGTAACAAACTTATAAGTCTTTTCAAATGTTTTAATTTAGAGCATGTATTTTTTTAACCTACAAGGGTGATGTCATCCTCGGCTACCTGTATTGATAACGTCTTTTGTAATTGCTATTATTTTGTGAAAAGTATCATAAACTCGCTTCAGTCTGACCACTCTGGTCAAAGTGTTACTTTTAATTATTCTCGAGTAACCCAGAAGATAGATATAGAAACCAGGAGCCTAACGAGCGGTAGGTTAGAAAAGTACAAAAACACGTTACTAGAAAAACTGCCCTGTCTGCCCTACTGTCACAATTATAATACTAACAACCCTAATAACTCATATGAAGATTTATTCACATTGATTAATACTGAATTATTAATACAATTAAGGCTGTATGGAATGTTATAAACTGTGAAACTGGAAAAGTGAAACCGTGTGACAATCAAATCACACTTCATACAAATCGTGGAACTATTAGTTCAAACGTAGAAGTGGCCCAAGAATTCGAAACCTTTTTTACTAATATTCCTTTGAAAACAACAGAGTCACTCAATTCATCATCTTCACTTGCTAGCGATTTACTTCAAAAGAATGTGGACGCCTGCGAAACTAAATTTGGGTTCAATCATGTCACCCCTAACGAAATTGTTAAAGCCTTTAAAAGTATTAAAATGAAAACTACTGAGGATCTATGGGGAATGTCAGTAAAAGTCTGTAGTGCTATCTTTGATACTATATCTCCATATTTAGCTGTAATATTCAATGATTGTGTCGATCATGGTACATTTCCTGACTTAATGAAAAAAAGTAAAGTAGTTCCATTATTCAAAGCTGGTGACAATAAGGATTCCAGTAATTTTAGACCAATATCAGTCTTACCTGTACTCAGTAAAATTTTTGAGAAGGTCATACTCAATCAAATGCTTTCAGAAATAACTTACTACATGACCATCAATTTGGGTTCACGAAAGGGCGCAGTACAACGGATGCCGGGACTGCACTTTTAAAATACATCTTTTGCGCGTGGGAAATATCTGAAGATGCTATTGGTATCTTCTGTGATCTATCCAAAGCATTTGATTGCGTAGATCATAGCACATTGTTGCTAAAACTTGAACATTATAATTCACTTAAACTACTTAGGTCATATTTGGAAAACAGGATTCAAAAGGTACAAGTAAACAGGACAAAATCACTAGGATCTGTTGTCAAAGTTGGCGTACTTCAAGGGTCCATATTAGGGCCATTTTTATTCCTTATTTATATTAATGACCTTCCTTCTTTGGTGAAGAATCTGTCAAAGATTGTGTTATTTGCTGATGATTCTTCATTATTATTGAATGTAGAAATCACAAAATCATAACGAAGTCAATGATGCACTTGGACAGATTCATGCATGGTTTACTGTTAACAATTTAGTCCTAAACGCCAAAAAACTAAATGTATAAAATTTGCACTACCAAATGTAAGGTCTACTTCACATAACATAGTATTAGTAGTAGTATTTTTAAATAGTACTGTTTTCTTAGGGTTAACACTAGACTCTAAACTTCAATGGGGCCCTCATATAACGGCTCTTTCTAGTCGATTGAGCTCGGCTGCATATGCTGTCAGAAAAATCAGACATCTTACTGATATAGCTACTGCAAGGCTGGTTTACTTTAGCTACTTCCATAGCATTATGTCTTATGGCATACTGCTTTGGGGCCGGGCAGCTGATATACATTCAATATTCGTTTTACAAAAGAGGGCTATAAGAGCAATTTATTGTCTGAAGACTCGTGATTCCCTGAGAGAACTGTTCAAGGAAATCAACATTATGACAGTGCCGTGCCAGTATATCTATGAAAATATTATGTATGCTAGAAAGAACATTCATCAATTACCTAAAATTTGTGACAGGCATAATTTTAATACTAGAAATAAGCACAAAATTGATCAAACATATACTAGATTAACTAAAGTCAATACATCTTTCGTAGGTGTGTGTATACGATACTACAACAAAATACCTGACAATATAGTGCAATTACCTGAGAGAAAATTTAAAGAATGTGTGAAGCAAATGTTATGTAAAAAAGCTTACTATAGATTAGATGACTATATGAATGACAAAGAGGTATGGTGCTCTGATATTTCAGCGAAACACAAGAAACACATTGTAAAAAGCCGACTCTTAAAGTAGGCCGTGCTGCAGTGGTTTCTTGCCGTTACTTTTGCGCTGCCATAGCACGATCCGAAACGGCGTAGACTCGCTCTATTTGCATTGTATTCTGCATGACATTCAATAAGTATTCTGTAAAGAATCTACATTGAATAAAATTATCTGAATCTGACTCTTATCAGTAACATGCGACTCTTATCCATATTTTGAACAATTTGGATTAATTATACAGGGTCTTACACATCACACTATGAAATCATACTAGATAAGTACATTATTATTAAGTAGAAAAATTTTAACATCAGTTTAACCATTTATTTCTATTTCCACATTAGGAACCTATTACGACACTGTATGGCCCTGAATAAATAGTTGTTTGTTTATTGCCTGTTTAATTTTTTATTAATAGTTTATCATTGGGTTTATATATTTTACTGGCTTTATGTATCTGTCGAATTTAGTTTTTCTGAGCAATTTACTGCTAATCTAATTTTCCTAGCTTCCTTTTTTTTTGTTCATAAAACTGGGTACTATTTCAGAAACATGCATAATAGTAAATATATACTTATGAACAGTGGCGAATGTACCCTACTTGATATGAACACAGCATGTACACATTGCAAGCAGTTCTAAAGGTTAAAGTTTATCAACAAAAGTATAAATTTAAATAATGTACCTATAACAAGGATTAAAGTTATCACGCTGTAATTAAATATAAAAAATCCTAGAAATTATATTATTTGTGTAGACTACCGAACCAGAAAATATATCTAAATCGAATCGGATAGCATTGTATGAAGAACACATACGATAAATCGGCCCGTGCTGACCGAAGACAGTCCTGAAAAATGGGACAGTAAATGTCATAAGATTTTGTAGACGGCTACCGGAACGAGGGACAGACAAATGTAGACGTTCGAGAATATCAGGTGCGTCAATAAAACCGTTGATTAACTTGATTAAAAACATTATATCATGCATCTTCCTACGCGCGCTTAAGGTACCAATTTTATAATGAGAAAGGCGCGACGAATATGAAGTTAAATGTTTACATTTTAGGTCACTGTACGTTACATGGTACAAGAATCGTTTTTGGATGCGTTAGATCCTGTCTGAGTGCACCTTATAACCGGGATTCCAGACAATCGAACAGTATTCCAAAACGCTACGGACTATGCAATTATAAATTAAGATTGATATTGAAGGTTCTTTAAAGATTTTCATTTGCCTTGAGACGAATCCTGCCAGCCGTGAAGCCTTGTTTATGATTAAATCAACATGATCACGAAAACTTAATTTTGCATCAATGATGACACCACGGTCACGTATACTACTAACTTCAGTTAGCGGAAGACTAGACTAGCTTCGTTTTGAGATGCCTGTAAGCGATATTTGAGTTCGAGCGTATAGCTAGCTATAAAAATTATAAAGTGGCTCTACTGTCTTGTAGAGGTTACTTGGTAAACTGCATTTCTTACCGAATACAAGTTCGTAAGGTGTGAACTTGGTTGAAGTATGTACCGAAGAGAAGCACCAGAATGGTAGCCAAGTACTCCAAGTAAGTATAAAGTTATTTACGAACTCTTGTGCCACCTCATTTAATGTCTTTGTCATTGTCTACTTTGTAAGCTCACATTGAATTGTTAGTATATAGTAATAATTATAATTATCTAAATGTCCAAAGTTTAGCGATTCTTAAGTGGCAGTGGGCAGGGCACATCGCAAGAAGAACCGATGGCCGATGGGGCGTAAGGGTTCTAGAGTGCCGACCACGTACCGGAAGACGAAGCGTTGGCAGGCCCCCCACAAGGTGGACTGACGATCTGGTCAAGGTTGCGGGAAGCCGCTGGATGCGAGCAGCGCAGGACCGGTCGTCATGGAGATCTTTAGGGGAGGCCTATGTCCAGCAGTGGACGTCTTTCGGCTGATATGATGATAGTGAAAGGTCCAAATAAATCTAAGAAATGTTTTTCGAAAGCGAAATGTGCTGTCGTGGTGATAACCATTGGTTCTTTCAAGAAACAACTTGCTTCTCATAGCAGCTGTGTTCACAAAATTTGTAAAACTTATAGAGGTCAATGTATACTCTTCTATAATAAGGTACCCACTCATATTGAATTTCCGCAGGTTGAAACTTTGCAGGTGGGCTAGGTATGGTAAGACCTTTCCCCAAAAAAAAAATCAGCCTTCAAATCGACGGTCCATAATCGAAAGTTTAGCATTATATAGAAGAGAAAATCCAGTTCTAACAGTTTATTCTAACAGTTTATACTCCCTGTACATTCAAACATATTAAAAGAGTGCGTGAGTTTTTATTTTTGTTTTTTTTTTTCCACCATGGCGCCAAATTGTTTTTGAAGCGATGTTGTTTAGCTGACGCTCCGCTCTTTTTTTTTTTCTTCTTTTTTTTTCGCACTCAGGTGAGACGGCGACAGAAAAAATCACTCGGCGCATGATCCCAGCGCGAGATTTTAGGCGCGGTTCGTGGGCCTCTTAAGAGATTTTAATATCCAACAATGAACGATGAACAAGGTCATCGTAAAAAGCCTGTATGGACTTACTACACATATTTTGTCACAAGTTTGACTGTTGTCAAACGGGCTTTTTACGATGGCCTCACTTTATCTAGGTAATGCATTTCTTTTTTTTTGTTTAAATTATGATCTTATATGACTGAAATATTCAATACCTTAAAATTATAATAATATTAAAAATATAAAAAAAATGCAATACCTTATACTTACTTACCTACAAAGGAATAAATGAATAAAACAATTCTGAAATTTATTTTGTTTATAGTTTATTTTTACAAAAGATCTTAGCTACATCACAGAATAAAAAAACCGGTCAAGTGCGAGACGATTTGCGCGCCAAGGGTTCCGATATACCTATAGTATTTTTGGAAGGAATGAAGTCCATTACTAAAAAGGTTTTTTGCAGATTTCTGAAGAACTGTGCAACTTAGAAAGATAATTTTATTTTTGCTGTAATATTTACATAGACTACTATCGACTGTATCTAATTAAAATTTTTTCCTTTCACTAACTTCGGAGTTCAGGGGGAATGGTATTTTTTCTGTCATTTCTCATTATGACTTGTAAACTAAGGGTATAACTTGTAAAGTAAGAGTCGTAAAAAAATATAAAAATATATTTTATAATGTACAAGTAAAGCCATTTCATATATACTAGATACCCCATTCGACCAAGTAACGACAATTTGAAAAACTTGCCCATATGGGTCAAGTTGGATGGTCGTGGAGTTTTTAAAATCAAAGAGCAAAAGCTTTTAGTATATCAGATGGTAGATAGGTACGGAACCCTTAGGGCGCGAGTCCGACTCGCACTTGGCCGGTTTTTAAACTATATTTTAAATTTTTTTCAGTGTCATGATCTGCCTTTTCTTTTGCTTTTTACTTTCGAGCGGAGCGAGAAAGGTATTGTTATTCGTGAAAAAAAAAGTTTTTCTAATTTTCTCAAAAATGTGTTCTAAATCACTTATACATCATAAAAAACAAGTCTCCCAAAAATGTCCGTCCGTCGGTCGGTCGGTCCGTCGGTCGGTCGGTCCGTCGGTCGGTCGGTCCGTCGGGCGGTCGGTCCGTCGGTCGGTCTGTCCGTCACGCTTTGGCCTAGCGGCTAAACGAATGGTCCGATTGACACCATATTTTGAATTTAGGAGTTTTATGCAAATCCATCGAAGGGTTCTGAGTGGTTTTCTTCTGGCTCTCATTTTGAGGGTAGCTGTCATACAACGAAAATGAAAAATTGAAATTTTATCACCAAGCATCTCCATGTAAGATATCATGCACCAGTATCAATTGATCTGTGTAATTTCATATAAGGGGTGTTCCTGTACCACCAAAACGTAAATATGTGATTTACCCAAAATTGGTTCCATTGAGTTTATTAAAATTCTATATAATAGTAATCCTGGATTGGTTGTCTACCTGACTGGATATTATTTATGATTTTTTTCAATAAAATTTAGTACACAGGGTTTACCAAAAACTGAAAGGGCTTGCTCAGTAGACCAAACTGAACAATTATCCATAAGGAACATGTGTAGGGAAATTTAAAAAATGTGCATGCAAGTATCCTACGGTAGTATCCATTGATCTGTGAAAATTCATATAAAGAGTGTTCCAGTACTACCAAAAGTTAAACATGTGATTTACTCGAAATCGTTTGAAGTTTGTTTGTTTTAATGTTTGACAATTTGAATTCTGAATTGATCTGTATATTTCATTCAAACATTTTTTTGGAAAAACGTAAATAAAAGTTTGTATTTCCATACAATGTGTATGGCATTACAAATTTAAGTTTGCGGTTGATAGTTTTTCTTGAGTATTGCGAGAAAGTAAGTGCAGTGCTGCTGTACCATTTATTTTGGATCGTTAAAATCTGCTTGTTGCAGCCGTTTACACTGTAAGCACTTGTCCTTCTTATGAATATGAAATGTAATATTGAACTCTTGATTAAATATTTTTCAAAAAATTCTTTTGCTAACTAAGTATGTCTACACTATTTACACAGCGTTTCTTATAAATGCTATGTAAATTGGAAATATTTTTGTACTCGTGCGGTAAGTAGACCCGGTTTGAATCTTGGCGACAATAATGGGATGGGACTGCTGGCAGACTTTTCATAAAATTAACGGCATTCTTTTTAGTAGCAGGTTTCGTTTTGTTCTATGGTTCACATTTACCGCGCAAGTCGTTTTGAGCACTTCCCAAGGAAGCTGTGTTATAAGACGTTGCTTCGTTCCAAATTTCAAGATACTGAGTTCACGGTAAGTACCCAGTTGGTTTTGATTCCCTTGCGAGTGTCGAGAATTTGCGGCATAAACGGCTGTATCTTTTTATTGCGTTGGCTTAGAAGTTTGTTTATTTCACAGGTCTAAGGGACAGTAGACCTGAGTATTTGATATGAATTTCAGTTTGATTCCTTCACGTGTTCCTGAGAAACAGGGTCTTGACAGACAGACGGACAACAAAGTGATCCTATAAGAGTTTCGTTTTTTCCTTTTAAGGTACGCAACCCTAAAAAGAAGAGAAATCCCACCAAAAACATTTTCATGTAAAATATTACAAGCCCGTTGGTGTGGTTGGTAGTGAGCTTGCCTCTCACGCCGTGAGCCGTTTCGTGGGTTTCTATATTTTTTTATCTTATTGCAAACTTACATCTGCATTATTTATTATATTCAATCACGTTCATACACGTAATTCGTCAAAATAGCTTATGACTGGTCACTCTACTATTCCCACGGCACGACACGTCTGTGACGACGCCGCTCTGGAGCACAGTACGGCGCCGCGCCGCCGTAGCGAAGCTATGTGTAACGACACTTATTTTGCGCTTTTGCGTAAATTTCTCAGTCACTTGAAATAGAAAATCTTATAATTATTTTAGACTAGACGCTCTAGAACTGTCCAAATGTTGAACCGAAAACCTTAAATATTTTAGGGCAATACTTTCGCGCTAATTGTGAAAATCGAGAGGCGTAATGGAGGTATTTGCGCAAGCCATATGAATTCCAAAGATGGTGCGCGTAGGCTTGTTTCATAATTTCGTCCGGCGAGGAGGTTAATTCGAATACATCTTCAACTTTTCTAGGCTTGCCATCATAAGTAGTATAAGTGTATGAACGGTGTGTGACATCGTAGTAGTAATTCAAAGAGTTATGGCGGATTGGATAAAATCTCATTGGTTGCAAGACGGCGAAACCTGTAAAGATAAACATATTTTATTAAGGCTGAACCCTGCGCACACTAGCGCCCTCATCATAATTTAATTAATTTCTTTAAATTGGAGACAAAAATGAAAAATTGAAGAATAAAGTGATAAAGTGTTCTTTGTCAGGATAGCGTTATTTTAAACAAGCTTTATGTTGTCTTGTTTATTCAAAATCCTTTAAACGGAACGCGATGGCCACCTATTTCCATTTTAACTTTTGGATTTAAAGCGCGTGCATTCCCTGAGCAACCTAAACAAGTTTCTGAAGGAATCGCTAAGTTGCACGCTCGCACACTCTATACCCCCTTATGAGCCATTCGTTAAACGGATTTGTATTCTATTTTATTGCGTCCAATGGACCTTGTTATGTGATAAAAAAAAAGAAACAAAAGGAAATGGCCTCTGTTTTGACTTGGCGTCTACTAAAGTGTACGGAAATTGCTCGAGCTGTTACCACCAGATGTCACCCGTCTAGCTCCTGGAAACGACCTTTGAATACTTAAGGCACCTGTAGTTGAGCTCTATTCACTTTTAACCAAGGAGGTTTTACTACGCTGCGTGGGTTAAAACCTCCTTGCTTATAACATATGAACACGTGTCAAAAATCGTCGTGTGCAAATGCTCTGAGAGAATGAACATTAATTTCATACCTTGACACGTTTTTGGGCCCATTTTTTCAATATTATCCGTACCACAAATGCCGTGCATGATTTCAGTAAACACGGATTGTGAATTATTATGAGATTTTGGGTCGTAAAATGACGCTAGGAGGCTGAAACAAATAAACGTTTTATGGTAGAGGAGCCGACAAAGATTTTTCACGTGATAACCAGGGCGACTAAGAGATGTCTCAGTAGATGGGGCTTTATGAGAGGATCACGAAATACTATATATGAAGTTCTAGACCGGAGCCCGGTGTTCAGGAGGCCATTGTCTGGAAACGAAAAAGGACAGAAAACGTGATGTTCAGCAAAAACAATTCTCATGCCAAAAGATGGGGACTGATGAGTAGTGATATAAATACTTTGACCAGACACTGGTTTGCCAAAAATCTGAGGACTTTTGGCAAACCAGACCATTAAATTGTTTTCTATTAAGTACCTGAAAAACTTTTACGCGATAATCAAGGCGAAAAAGAGATGTCTCAATAGAAGATGCTTTATGAGAGGATCAACTAGGAGGAGGAAAAACTATGTAAGAAGTACCAGACTGGAGCCCGGTGTTCAGGAGGCCATTGTCTGAAAATGAAAACAATTTTTTACGTGATATTCAAGGCGAACAAAAGTGATTGCTTGTAATAGAAAAGCTAATACTGATAACAAATACAAAAAAAAAAAACAGACAAGAATCTAAAGACTTTTAGCAAACCAGACCAAAAAAATATCCCTTTTCAGATTTTCAGGCTTGTCTGGAATGACTTTAGCCCCCGGTTTTCTTGTCTGGTCAAGGTTTTTATATCACTACTCATCAACCCACATCTTTTGGCATGAGAATTGTTTTTGCTGAAGATCACGTTTTTTTGTTCCTTTTTATTTCCAGACAATGGCCTCCTGAACACCGGGCTCCGGTCTGGAACTTTATATATAGTATTTTGTGATCCTCTCATAAAGCCCCATCTACTGAGACATCTCTTAGTCGCCCTGATTATCACGTGAAAAAACCTTGTTGGCTCCTCTACCATTAAGGGTTATATGATAGGTCTTTGACTATGAAATTGACGAAATTTTCTTGCAGATTAATGAGATCACAATTTCTATAATTCTAAAGCTATTTTATTACATATTCTGTGTCCAAGGTTATCAATATACGCATAAAATAAACTTTTTATTTTTAGTTTGATATATAAAATTAGAGGATGGAATTTGATATATAAATATATAAAATTAGTAAATAAACGGCTTGTAAAATTCTTAGAACAACAAAATATATTAGTTAGTAATCAATTCGGGTTTCGAAGAGGGAGATCTGCAGAAGATGCTATAAATTTACTGACGGAAAAGTTGTCTAACTATCTGGATTGTGGTCGATGCTGTGTCGGTGTGTTTTTGGATCTTGCAGAAGCATTCGACACAGTATCCTTTCCGATATTGATAAGCAAAGCAGATTGGAATAAGGAGAATTGCTTTGGATTGGTTCGTCAGTTACCTAAAAGGAAGGAGACAATGCACTAAGATTGATACTGTAACCAGTGAATTTGCTGAACTGTCCTATGGCATTACTCAGGGTAGCGTACTAGGTCCAACACTGTTTCTAATATACCTTAACGAACTTGCACTGTTACCACTGAGGAATGCCGATATAATATGTTTTACCAATGATACTGCAGTCATTTTTAATGAAAACACCTGGAAATGCTGTCTCACGACAACCAAACAGGGCATGTCGAAAATCGCTGAGTGGCTCAGACAAAATCTCCTGTCAGTGAACAGCAGTAAAACAAATTTTCTATGTTTTCATAAAACTGCTGCTCAGGCCCCCGGAATAAATACTTCTCAGATTGTCGTGCATTCTTGTGTGAAGAGAAGTGATGATTGCGCATGTATGGAAATCACAAGATCACGCTCCATTAGATACCTTGGGTAATTATCGACGATAAACTCTCCTTCAGGAAACACATTCATTCTCTATCTGCTAGAATTCGACGCCTGATATTAGAGCACGTGTATTTAGAGCACTTAAAGATGTGTCTGACTGGAATCTCTTAAAATCTGTTTACATTTCCTTGGGTCAATCAATTATTACTTCCGGCATCCAGATGTGGGGTGGTGTAACCGCTTCTAATCTTATTCTGGCAGAGAGGTCACAGAGGGCTCTTTTAAAGGTGATGATGCTTAAGCCTTATACTCGTAGATATCCGACATCCCAATTATATGAATATTCCCAGCTGCTTAGCATCAGACGTTTTTATATTCTAAAAGCAACGCTTACCACTCATAAGGAAATATTAAGCTCTCCGAATTATGCAAATATGCTAAACCAGAGAAATTAGAAGGCACCTCTTAGGACCACAAAATCTGTTTTCGGTAGACGTTTCTCGCCATTTGCATTTCCTTACATATACAATAAGGTTGTTAGGACGACAGAAATAAAAAAAACTCTCAGTACGTGAAGCAAAGCACAAAGTAACGAATGAGATTCTGAAGTGGACCTACGTCAATGCTGTCTATTCTCAAAGCACAAAGATAAATTATAACTAGCTTCAGTTCACTAATAAGTATACGAGTATTGCACTTACACACACACACACACACACACACGCCTGCGCATGCACTTACACACGCACACAAACATTTACAAATAATCTCGCTAACTCTGCATGTAAATTAAAGTAAATTAAATTTCATTTTATTGTTTTATACTTCGTTAATATAATTATTAATTCTACGAGTATTCATAATTTAAGCTCTACTCTTATTATGTACAAGTTAGAATAATTACTACTATTAAGAAACAGTTTGTGTCCTGGTGAGACCGATATAATGCGGTAATAATCACGATACAAATGTGATTTTTTACTGAATAATTTATTATTATTTTTATTTGTAAAGATTATTTTTTCTCTCCTTTAGGAGGTGCAATTCCCACTGCACGGGCCTTGTAATATATGCCTTAATTTACCCTTTAACAGCGACATTAACGTTTCGCGCTGCTACATTGTGACGCACGTAGCTGAGTTAGCAATAACTAAATTAATAAGTAATTAGTTGATATAAGGCCTTCTTGTGCGAACTGTCGTTAATACAACACGTTGATACAATGTTATTTGGTTTCACTTAAAACCACCTCACCACATTGACCTGCAAGGGCTCCAGCCTTGCGTGTGACAGCCGCCCTTACATTATCCTATCCTACTTCCTACTATATATATATATTATATATAATTATATTATATAATAATATTATAAACGCGAAAGTTTGTGGATGGATGGATGGATGGATGGATGTTTGTTACTCCTTCACGTAAAAACTACTGAATGAATTTTAATGAAACTTGGCACACATACCTATAGATTAGGTCCTGGAATAGCACATAGGCTACTTTTTACCGCGGGAAAACACTTCATTCCCAAGGGAAAACGCATTTAATGTTAATGAAGAAGGTGACTGACTCTTTGACTGACATATCAACGCACAGCCTAAACCGCTGGGTCTAGAAATTCCAAATTTGGCATGTAGGATCCCTATGAGGTTTAGGGGTGCACTAAGAAAGGGTTTTACAAAATTATACCCCTAAAGCCCAAGTCACACAGAGTGGTATAAGCGGTAAAGCGGTCCGGGGGCGGACCTGCGGGAAGCGAAAGCGTTCCGGGACCGGTCACACAGAGGCACCGCGCGGAAACCGCGGCGGGACAGCGGCGCGGCACCGGGTCAGTGTGACACTATTTATCTGTGATTATTCAAAAGACGTAAATCCTTTGCTCGAAAAATAAAACCAAATTGATAACCTAAAAAAAGTCTGCGCAAAGCCGCAAAATTCTTGTTAAAAAAATACGTCTAAGTCCGCGCCCGGACCGCACCGCACCGCGCCGCGCCGCGCCGCTGCCGCTCTGTGTGATTGCATTGAACGCAATGGAATACAGCGCCCGCTCCCGCCGAAAGTTCGGCCCCGCCGCGCCGCGCCCGGGCCGCGGGGTTGTACTAGCAGCCCGGCCGCACCCGCGCCGCGCCACGACCGCTTTCAATGTGACAGGGTGCATAAGAACTCATTCTTTACAAAAAATACCGGCCCCGGAACGCTTCCGCTACCGCCTCAGTGTGACTTGGGCTTAAAGGGGTAAAATAGGAGATGAAAGTTTGTATGTAAGTCCGTCAGTTTTAAAGTTAGGATCTTCAAATTTTGTATTTAGGCTGACGATAAAAAATTAATATTTTGTGTTTCAGGGTTTTTGAAAATTCTCCACCCTAAAGGGTGAAAAGGGGGATGAAGTTGAAAATCTTTTATTTTTAAAGTTAAATCCACATACTTTATTATTTAGGCATTAGGGTTGTAATTCTATGCAACGTTCATCACTGTCATTGAAATTCCACCACAAATTCAACCCCTAAAAAAGGGAAATGGGGTGAAAAAGTCTACAAACCAATATGGGTATCGTTTGTATGATTTAATGGGTCGCTGATTACGAAAACTACAACAATTTTTAAATCCAACGTGGCGGATGTGAAATACCATCTTCCCCTGGGAATGGGGTTGGGGTGAGATAGGATTGAAATGTCTAAAAATCAATATGGGTGTCGTTTCTATGTTTATATATGAGGATAGGGATAGCGGCTAAGATGGCGTTAGGGGTAGGGATAGGGATAGGGAGGGGTAGGGGTAGAGAGAGGGACAGGGAGTGGGAGAGGGATAGGGAAGCAGAGATGGAGGGGGAGGGGGAGAGGGGGTGGGAAAGGGGGGGCGAGGGAGGGAGAAGGGGAGAGGGGCAGGGACAGGGATGGTTTTACGGACGGTTGGACAGATGGTTGGACTGACGGACGGACGACAGATAGACGGAAGGGTGGATGGATGGATTGTCAGATAGATAGATAGAATCCCTCATGGACGAAGTCGCGGGCAACAGCTAGAAATAGTTATATTGTGAAAATATAGTCAGGGTTATTTAGAAACTTGATTGATATACTGTGCGTGTTACAAAAACTAAATGACGTAAGCGCCTGTTGTAAAATATCGACTTTTGTAAAGAATAAGTAACAAAATAAAATTTTAGGTTAGGCATATGATAGCAACTACGAATACCTTTTTGTATTCTTAATTCCACTACTTAAAACACCTCAGATTATGCTAATAAGAGGAAATGTGCATTTAAGTTGGGCAATCATATTCTAAAACTATTCCAAATTTCAAGTCGATAGCATGAGTGGTTGCCGAGATATACACATACAGGTGTGACAGACGGACGGACAGACAGACAAAGTCGCACCATAAGAGTTTCTTTTTTTACCATTTTGGTATCGGAACCCTAAAAACTGTCTGATCAGAGTGAGCAATTTGTATGGAGAAGTAAATTTTTTTTACATTTCCCAAAACTGTTTCTTTGGGAAAGTTGTTCAGTTTCGTTGACTGAGCACGCCCTTTCAGTTTTCAGTACACCGTCTCTTATATCTTGTACTAATACTCCTCTGACAAGGATGAGGGTTCCTGAAAAATAAGGTTTAATTAAAACTTACATCATTGCTTGAATAGCAACTTTTTTCCCTATGTTATCCATATTTGATAAACCTATAACACTTGTACCAAGTGTATCATTGTTTACCCGTGCTAGAAAGTTTTTTGGAAGCTTATCAAAACTTTTAGTCACAATCATATCCAGATCCAAATATATGCCGCCATATTTAAACAAAGTCAATATCCTTATAAATTCCATGGCGTGAGTAGTTGCATTTGCACTTCCATCCCAAACTTTGAATATAAATAATTTTTCAAAAACTGTTTTCCGAGCATATTCGTTTAAGTTTATTCTGTAAAGGCGTACGTTCTCGATAGTCATTAGAGTCTTCGTAGTACCTTCAATATATTCACCTTTGAGTGGTCCTGCGAATAAAACTACTACCTTTCTGTGTGGATTGGCTCTAGCTGCTGACTCGACAGAACAAGCTTCTCTTGAATCCAGTCCGCCTCTACATGAAGTTTGTATGAAAAATATCGTATCATCATTTTTGAAGAATTCTTCATCCAGATTCGGCAGAAGGTATTGACAATAACCAAAACATTTATTCCAGTAACACGTAGTTACGTTATCATCCTTATAGTTTATTGTTAGTGCTTTTCTTCTGTTGTAAATTTTTGGAGATATTATTGGAATTGAAAATGTTACTAATATTATACTTCTAATCATTTTAAAAAGCATCACTATAGACAGTAAAGTTGTTAAAAAAGTGTGGTTCAAGCCGCACACGTCCGATAAGTTTATAGAGAGTTCTCTTACTGTAGAAAAACTGATATACTACTCGTAAATGGAATATTTATAATTATAATATTTCCCTTTTAGGCGATGGCCAGATCAGACGGAAGAGGCGCCGCGAACAATAGCAATGTTTCTATAATCACTAGCTAGATTGTGTATAATCATTGTATTCAGGAAAGAAATGAATGTTAAATATTTGTATATCTGTGGGAATGTTTTGTATAACGTTCACTGCGGTGGATGGTCAATTTTACATGGTGCAGGCAGGCCCAAAAAGCGTCCTTTTACTCTGTGCAGGGAACAAAAAGAGAGTGAAGGGGGTAGTCAACAAGGAACCCTTATCATTTCGTTATATCTGTCCGCAGCTTAGCTCAGAAACGCTGGGTACTAGAAAGCTGTAATTTGGTATCTGTGCGCCGTCGCATATTACGCACGTCGACAACGTGGTAAAAAAAAATCGTTGCCAGTCAAGAGCACATCAAGCTTGACACATTGAAATTTGAACCGTTCTTATTTCAATAGTCGAAGGAGTCGCACTGCGAGTGTCAAGCTTGACCTGTCGCTGTCTGTACCTGCTCTACACATAAAGTGGGGATGTATTTTGGTTTCTCATTTACCCTATGATCTGGGGTGTCGTTTTTTAAATTATTATGAGTATTATCAGAACTTTTTTTATTTAGGGATCCTTTTACGAGGAAAGTTTAAAAGCGCTTTTGAGAATCAATTGTGTCCCGTCCCCCCCTGTCAGCTAAACTTTAGTGACCTATAGGAAAAGTGTTTAGTCTCCGATATGGCGACATAAATAAATAACAACTGGATAACACTGATCTCACGCGCGTGTATTTTAAAATCAATGATAGCTATTGTAATTACAATATGCTGTATTTATTAAAATAAACGGATAAACTCACGTTTTATATATTATATATTTTTTAAATGACGGCATAGGACCGTCAGGTTTTGATCTATATAGGGTGACTTTTAATTAGTTCTTGATAGAAAAAGGTATGAATCTACTCATGATACTGAACAACTTTCCCCAAGGAACATAGGTCGAAATACGAAAATCAAGTTTTGACCTGCCATAGAAACTGCATCAGCTGATAGCGCATTTTGTATGGGAGGTCAAATTTGGTTTTTCGTATTTCGACCTATGTTCCTTGGGAAAAGTTGTCCAGTATCATGAGTACATGCATATATTTTGCTATCAAGAACTAATTAAAAGTCACCCTATATAGATCTTCGTCAGGGAGGTCGGCAATTTCACGGACCGCTGTCTGCCGCCGTGTCGCGCCGAGCACTGCGTAGCATTGCGCGTTGAGCTCGGGCGGAGAGTTCTGGAGGACACGGGTCGGGAGAAGTTGAAGGCAGCGAACTACAATACTATGGAACAAATTCCACACAAAAAGTGGCCCTACGTGAAACCAAAAGAACGTATATTCAAAATACGAATCAATTGGTTCAAATTCAGAACGAGAGCAGAGATTGGTTCGCGCGCGTGCTGCAATGTCAGCTAGTGGTTAGTTGAGAGGTAATTATTTTAGCTCCGCCTACTTAGGTAACTATTTCGTGGGGTCAAGTTTGAAGCGTAGTTATCGTTCTATAGTATTACAGTTCGCTGGTTGAAGGATTTTGAACTACTGATCCAATTTTACTAATATAAGGCATGGCAAAAGCTTTAAATCCGGAAATGGGAATATTACTTAAACTAGCTGTTGCCCGCGGCTTCGCTCGCGTGGATTTTATATTTTATATGATAACGTGTTTTCCCATTGAAAAAGATATTATCCCGCTGTAAAAAGTAATAGCTATAATGTATATTCACGCTGTTCACGGCATACTGCCAGTCGTTCTACACCAGCCATTTGTGGTACAACTACACGAAGGGTACTTTCAATACCCTTCGTGTGCAGTACAACAATGCCCTTAGGGCTATACTTGGTCTGCCGGCGGTGTAGTGCGACTGGTGCAAACGTCTTTGTCTTATTAAACAAACTGAAAACCTCATTTCATAAAAGACTATGTTTCTCAAAAAACGCTATTGTGGAGGCAATGTATTTGATTTACTTAAATGAATGTAACCCGAATTTATTGACAACTTAATATTTTCAAGTAGGTAGGTATTTACCAGAATGCTAATTATGTGCCACGAAATATGACGAATTCAATATAATAAATAACATATGCTATGTTTGAATTTCAATTTTAATTTATATTGACAAATTACAATGTCTGTAATTATTTATATGGGTCTGTTATATGTCTGTGCCTGAAATAAATAAATTTTATTTATTTATTTATATTTGTCTCTGTCGTAGGTACCTAAAGGAATATGAACACAGTAGCCCCTCGCACTGAATGAAATAGCGCGATTTTGTCTGCCGCAACAGAGAGAAGTCACGCATGTGGCTTTCTTAACTTTAAGGCATAATAATACTGCAAGTTTCTCTGTTTTGAGTAATTTAGAGTAACGTTTGTAAATTATATAAAAATTCTGGATCTTGAATTTTACTCATGGACTTGCGCTCGGTAAGTCCCGTTTTTCTTTAGTTTAAAATAACCCGGAATTTGACGGGAAAATATCTCATTCTACGGAAAACCGGTAACAACATAAAATACGAAATCCACGCAAGCGAAGCTGCGGGCAACAGCTAGTATGTATATATTTGTAAACGGTTTATCGAAAACGGCTCTAACGATTCCGATGAAATTTACCATACGGTGGTCTTCGGGGCGAAAAATCGATCTAGGTCCCATGTTTGGGAAAATTCGTTTTCCCCGTGTTTTTAAGCATTTTTAGGGTTCCGAAACAAACACAAAAGCACACATCAATATTCAACACGGCCATCTTGACAGGTCGCGCCTCCTCGTGCGAGTTTGCACAAATATTGTAAAAAGTTTGTTTTTTAAGCAATAAAATATTTTGTATTTTGTATTTATTCACCTTCTTGTCACCACGGTAACCTGTTACACTAATAACATCTGCAATTTGACCAAGACGAGTCAGGAACTACACTTGCACAAAATTATAAGTACGAACTACGAATTAAGTGCCGGCGTTCGCTCTTGTAATCACTTTCTCAACGCATGCATTTACACATCGCGGCGTAAATCAATCAGACAAAAATCAGAAATCAAATGGCACGATCCCACTACCGATGTAAGGAATTCTAATGATTTTACACGATTAAAAAAATAATAAATGTGGGCGGAAACACATAATTAGGGTTCCGTACCTCAAAAGAAAAAAACGGAACCCTTATAGGATCACTTTGTTGTCCGTCTGTCTGTCTGTCTGTCTATCTGTCTGTCTGTCTGTCTGTCAAGACCCTTTATCTCACGAACGGGTAGAGGTATCAGGTTGAAATTGATAATGAATGTTAAGGTCCGTGGACTATACAAGATCTGAAAATTTAAATTTTTTACAACGACGCAATCAAAAGATATGGCTTTTTATGTGCTCATCTCCATACATTTATGCAAAAACGCAAAACCTACAGGGTACTTCCCGTTGACCTAAAATTATGAAATTTGGCAAGAAGCTAGGTCTCACAGTACAAATAAAGGGAAAAGTCTGAAATCATTAAATATTACAACTTTAGTCACAACTAAGAGTAACCAATTGTGGTGAGCTCCCGTTTCAAGAACATTCATATGAGAGAGGGGTCAAGTTGGATGGTCGCGGAGGCGATTTTTGTTTTAGTTCTATTTTACAAACGAGAACACTTACAAACATGAAAATTAGTATGCTTATAGTTGATAAGCTATAAAATAACAACAAATAATAAAATTTGGTCAAGCGCGTGTCAGACTCAAAAAATCTAGCACATTAACTTACTGAAATTTCAACTAATACAATTATGATTATGTGGTACGGAACCCTCAGTGCGCGAGTCCGACTCGCACTTGGCCGGTTTTTTTTACTTGTATAGGTACCTTCTATTTCTACGAATAGATTTCATTCGTGTAATCTGTCATTTAACCACTTTTCTCTCCAACTGTACAAAACCTGCCAGGTTTTGGATTGGCAGACCAACGTTTTGTGGACCTATTAGGCCACTACTATCGCTACAAAGTTGCAAATTTCGTGTACTAGATGACGTAGGATAACATGCAGTGCCCTTACGGTCTATAGGGTCAGAAAGTCAATACTTGAATGTCAATGATAAAATATCACTTTTTAGATTAAAAAATTCAAATTCACTGTGATATGAATTTTATGAGTGACATTTTATCCACCTGCGGTGATTTTTAAAGCATTGGCTCCTAGATTTACAATTTACTGTGAAATAATAAAATATCACGGCTGTGACAATATACTTCACTTTCGCTACCCAATAACAGATGGCAATGTTAGTTACATAAAATATAGTAACGATATGACTTCGTACATATAATAATTCAGTACAATGAAAAGTTGGACCCGATTTGGCGTGGCGTGACAGTGTTGCCTAACACTCTAATTTTTGAAAATGTATTCCTTTAGAATACATTCAAATACTTTGTTTCATCCAAAGAGATTTGAACCTCGCTACGCTCGGCAGCGAGGTTAAAATCTCTTTGGTTTCATCCACAGTTTCATCTCTAAAGCGCCGTGAGAATTTTTGCAAATTTCATTGCCAAACAATTAGCAATTCTAGTTTTTAGGGTTCCGTACCTCAAAAGAAAAAAACGGAACACTTATAGGATCACTTTGTTGTCCGTCTGTCTGTCTGTCAAGACCCTTTATCTCACGAACGGGTAGAGGTATGAGGTTAAAATTAATACCATATATTAGGATCCATGAACCACACAAGATCTGAAAATTTCAATTTTTTACAATGACGCAATCAAAAGATATGGCATTTTATGTCCTCATCTCCATACATTTATTCAAAAATGAAAAACCTACAGGGTACTTCCCGTTGACCTAAAATTATGAAATTTGGCAAGAAGCTAGGTCTCACAGTACAAATAATGGGAAAAGTCTGAAATCATTAAATATTACAACTTTTCTCACAACTAATGGTAACCAATTGTGGTGGTCTCCCGTTTCAAGAACATTCATATAAGAGAGGGGTCAAGTTGGATGGTCGCTGAGGCGATTTTTGTTTTAGTTCTATTTAAAAACAGGAACACTTACAAACTTGAAAATTGGTATGTTTATAGTGCATAAGCTATAAAATAACAACAAATCATAAAATTTGGTCAAGCACGTGTCGGACTCAAAAAATCTAGCACATTAACTTACTGAAATTTCAACTAATACTATTATGATTATGTGGTGGTACGGAACCCTCAATGCGCGAGTCCGACTCGCACTTGGCCGGTTTTTTTTAATAAGAGAAGCCTTAACAAAAATGCGGTTAGTAGCTGCAAAACTAATTGTCGCGACATGAAATCAATTATTACAAGGGGAACTAGTTGTTTTAAGAGCGCCCGCGACACAAAAATGGACGAAGCAAGGGCGCACGTGCTTATAAAGACTTGTTATAAAGACGTTCAAACTGGTATTGCCAGCCTCGACGGTGTATTTGCGTCTAACAATATCGTATAGGTTGCAAGGTCGATGACTGACCTCTCAAACTCTAGTGTCAGAATTGTTGAGCCGCCAAAACTACAAACACTGAACTTCAAACTTTGAACTTTCTTTAAGTTTAAATCCTTAAACATACTTTCTAATACCAAATGAGCTTAAATACAAGTCAGGAGAGTCAGATTTTCTTATTTTTTTATTACATTATTATATTGGGTGGTTGGCAGCTAGTTATAGGTTGGAGTCTCTGGGCGGTTGGCAGGTAGTCAGAGGCTCGAGGCTCTGGGCGGTTGGCAGGTTGTTAGACGCTCGAGGCTCTGGGTGTTTGGTAGGTAGTTAGAGGCTTTGGGCGGTTGTTAGGTAGTTAGAGGCTATGGGCGGTTGGCAGGTATTTAGAGGCTCTGGGCGGTTGTTAGGTAGTTAGAGGCTCTAGGCGGTTGGCAGGTATTTATAGGCTCTGGGCGGTTGGCAAGTTGTTAGAGGTTCGAGACTCTGGGCGGTTGGAAGGTTGTTAGAGGTGCGAGGCTCTGGGTGGTTGGCAGGTTGTTAGAGGCTCGAGGCTCTGGGCGGTTGGCAGGTAGTTAGAAGCTCTGGGCGGTTGGCAGGTAACTAGAAGCTTGAGGCTCTGGGCGGTTGGCAGGTTGTTAGAGGCTCAAGGCTCAGGGCGGTTGGCAGGTTGTTAGAGGCTCGAGGCTCTGGGCGGTTGGCAGGTTGTTAGAGGCACTAGGATCTGGGTGGTTGGCAGGTTGTTAGAGGCTCGAGGCTCTGGGCGGTTGGAAGGTTGTTAGAGGCTCTGGGTGGTTGGCAGGTAGTTAAAGGCTCGAGGCTCTGGGTGGTTGGCAGGTAGAGGCTCTGGGCGGTTAGCAAGTAATTAGAGGCTCGAGGCGGTTGTTAAGTAGTTAGAGGCTCTGGGTGGTTGGCAGGTAGTTAGAGGCTCGAGGGTCTGGGCGGTTGGCAGGTAGTTAGAGGCTCGAGGCTCTGGGCGGTTGGCAGGTTTTTAGAGGCTCAAGGCTCTGGGCGGTTGGCAGGTTGTTATAGGCTCGAGGCTCTGGGTGGTTGGCAGGTAGTTAGAGGCTCGAGGCTCTGGGTGGTTGGCAGATAGTTAGAGGCTCGGGGCTCTGGGTGGTTGGCAGGTAGTTAGAGGCTCGAGGCTCTGGGCGGTTAACAGGTAGTTAGAGGCTCGAGGCTCTGGGTTGTTGGCAGGTAGTAAGAGGCTCTGGGCGGTTGGCAGGTAGTTAGAGACCTAGCTAGATCGATTTTTCGCCCCCAAAAATCCCCGTATGGTAAATTTCATCGAAATTGTTAGAGCTGTTTTCGAGAAACCGATCCACACAAAATTGCAAACTTGATTGGACAGTTTGTATGGAGAGCTCGATTTTTTTTCATTTCCTGTAAGTTTTATTCGCTGAAAGTTGTTCAGTTACGTTGACTGATCATGCCCTTTCAGTATTCGGAAGGCTGTCCCTTACAACTTGTATATACAAATATTGCTATCGATTACTAATATTATACAAGTCTCTGGGACTCGAGGTACTGAAACGGGCGGGAAACTGATCGCAAATATAAGGTTATTTTTTGGACCTGATTTGCGTATGCCCACGTTATTACAGTGGTCAAAAGCAACAACTTTTGTTCTACGACTATTCTAACAACGCTCGTAAAATTTTCAACTTACCATACAAAATGGGTCCGTCACGTGACCTCTTTAGTATGGGGAGTCGAAAATTTTTTGTGCGTTGTTAGAAAAGTCGTAGAACAAAAGTTCTTGCTTTTGACCTGGCCCTGAGTCAAGTGACTTTCTACAGTCGCAAACGCTAGTAGAATATAATGAAAATGTATGGGATTGACATTAGCTAACGAAATGTTGCGTGACAGCTAATGTCAATCCCATTCATTTTTAGGGTTCCGTACCTCAAAAGAAAAAAACGGAACCCTTATAGGATCACTTTGTTGTCCGTCTGTCTGTCTGTCTGTCTGTCTGTCTGTCTGTCTGTCTGTCTGTCTGTCTGTCTGTCTGTCTGTCTGTCTGTCTGTCAAGACCCTTTATCTCACGAACGGGTAAAGGTATCAGGTTGAAATTAATACCATATATTAGGATCCATGAACCACACAAGATCTGAAAATTTCAATTTTTTACAACGACGCAATCAAAAGATATGGCATTTTATGTCCTTATCTCCATACATTTATTCAAAAATGAAAAACCTACAGGGTACTTCCCGTTGACCTAAAATTATGAAATTTGGCAAGAAGCTAGGTCTCACAGTACAAATAATGGGAAAAGTCTGAAATCATTAAATATTATAACTTTTCTCACAACTAATGGTAACCAATTGTGGTGAGCTCCCGTTTCAAGAACATTCATATAAGAGAGGGGTCAAGTTGGATGGTTGCTGAGGCGATTTTTGTTTTAGTTCTATTTAAAAACGGGAGCACTTACAAACTTGAAAATTGGTATGTTTATAGTGCATAGGCTATAAAATAACAACAAATAATAAAATTTGGTCAAGCGCGTGTCGGACTCAAAAAATCTAGCACATTAACTTACTGAAATTTCAACTAATACAATTATGTTTATGTGGTGGTACGGAACCCTCAGTGCGCGAGTCCGACTCGCACTTGGCCGGTTTTTTTTTTAATTCTATTCTATAGCGTTTGCGACAATAGAAAGCCGCTTGACTCAGGGCCCTGTAATGACGTGGGCATACGCAAATCAGGTCCAAAAAAAACCGGCCAAGTGCGAGTCGGACTCGCGCACCGAAGGTTCCGTACCACCACATAATCATAATTGTATTAGTTGAAATTTCAATAAGTTAATGTGCTAGATTTTTTGAGTCCGACACGCGCTTGACCAAATTTTATTATTTGTTGTTATTTTATAGCTTATGCACTATAAACATAACTATTTTCAAATTTGTAAGTGTTCCCGTTTTTAAAATAGAACTAAAACAAAAATCGCCTCAGCGACCATCCAACTTGACCCCTCTCTTATATGAATGTTCTTGAAGCGGGAGCTCACCACAATTGGTTACTATTAGTTGTGAGAAAAGTTGTAATATTTAATGATTTCCGACTTTTCCCATTATTTGTACTGTGAGACCTAGCTTCTTGCCAAATTTCATAATTTTAGGTCAACGGGAAGTACCCTGTAGGTTTTGCATTTTTGAATAAATGTATGGAGATGAGGACATAAAATGCCATATCTTTTGATTGCGTCATTGTAAAAAAATTAAATTTTCAGATCTTGTGCGGTTCATGGATCCTAATATATGGTATTAATTTCAACCTGATACCTTTACCCGTTCATGAGATAAAGGGTCTTAACAGACAGACGGACTACAAAGTGATCCTATAAGGGTTCCGTTTTTTTTCTTTTGAGGTACGGAACCCTAAAAATAACCTAGTATTTACGAAATATGTAGGTTTAAAGTTTTGATTTGAGTCCCAGAGACTCAGGAAGTGAATTAAATTAAGGGTTAAAATTCTTATTTCCCTGTGACACATACAAATAAGGATTATGATGATTGAGAATTCTCAGTAGGCACAATATTTTTAAAAATATGATGATAAATTATCAGTGTTTCATATTAAAGTACTTCTTTTGCCACTTACTGCTTCGTCTTCGTAGTCATCGATTTATTTATTTTTTCTCTGTATCATCGCGTTTATCTATGTATGTATATATTTATATATATATATATATTCTTTATTGCACAAAACTTGACAGAAAAGACTATAACTAAAGGACATACACAAAGGCGGGCTTATCTCTAAAAGAGATTTATGTTCAGTTCAGTCATTTATTCGTTCTTTTTGTATTCACTTATGACTTCATAAGTGAATACATAAAAGTAGTACAATAGGTACTTAATTGGCTATTATCTAATAAATTTAATGATATTACATTCCTTTGATTTACTCAGGGATACTGATAGATGATACATTATTTAGGAATTCGCTAGTGCTAGAGCATGCCATCCGCAGCAGTACAAGTATAACCTTGAGCCGATTTGTGAATATACTATCACTTTGAACACTTTTTAGGGCACTCGGGAGCGCATTATAGAATTTGATCGCCATAAATTCAATAAACTTTTGCGATTTCGTAAGCCGTTTCAGCGGAACCGACAGGAGGTGGCGGCTGCGTGTATTTACGCTACATAGATCAGCATTTGTTGAGTATTCATTAGATTTGATCTAACAAGTTTACAAGCCTCAACCACGTAGATACTAGTGAGAATTTTTAATTCTATAATAAGTGACAGCTCGGGATAGTCAAAGGGCTTTTTTGCCATTATACGAAGTATAGTATATATGTATAGTATATATTGATATATTATGTTAGTATATACAGGGTGTTAATTTGATTGCGTGCCATAGCTTAGGGGGTGTTTGAGTAACGATAAAGGAACACATTAAAAATATTTAAAAAATCCTACTTAAAAAAAAACTAAAACTCCATTGAAACTTAACGAACCCGGAGGGCAATGACCCGGACGGAGCATCAGTGGTACACGCAGTATCAGTGGATAAGGTAGGCACATACATAACTGAAACTCTTTCGCGCGCTTTTGATAGCGCGGTGCTCAAGGTCATTGCCCTCCGCGTTAGTTTAGTTTCAATGGAGTAAAAAAAAAATTTTTGTAGGATTTTTTTTTATATTTTTTTGAGTTCCTTTATCGTTACTGAACCACCTCCTAAGCTATGGCACGCAATCAAATTAACACCCTGTATTTATATATTATTTGTATGGCTTACTTTATTATTTTATATGTATATAATTATAATTATTGAGTTGTACTCGTAAATAGGTTTTTCTTTTCTTTTTATGTCTCACTGCACTTTTGGTGTCCCGCTTATGAACACTCTCTTTTACTTCCATGGGTTAGCTGGAAGAGATCTCTTGTTGAGATAAGCCCGCCTTTGTAAATGTCCTGTTCTATGTATATTTTTGTTAATTGTGCAATAAAGAATATATATGTACTTACCGGTCGTATGTAAATATGAATCTATTTACTATTAAGCGTCTGTATAATATTATTCATGACATTGCGTTCAGTATTACTTCGACTTTCCTTAGCACGGCCGTGTTTTTAATTTTTACTTTTAAATATTTTCCCACCTTGGAACGTAAAAAAAATTACTTACCAAGATAGTTTCACAGTTACCGACTAAAGGTGTTTGCTCGTTAGTTCGAAAGTCGTTAAAATCTTCTTTTGAGATCAACTTGTAAGTATCTCATCATATCATCAATAAAAAGTTTAGTACTGTACAACAGGAGCTCCCCCAGGATTTTACATTACATAATTCATAATTATTTATTTGACAGTTGCATAGTACATAAAAGGTGTAATACGAGTAACGATACAAGTCCAGCATGTAACACTCCGTCGGAGCACTGCAAATATTGAGAGAGCACTTACTTACATGCAGTTCAAATATACAAAATTAACAAACAAAACATGCGATAATCTTTCATCAATAGAATATATATATATATATATTTTCTTCCTCTTACCAATGGAATATTGAAAATAATTGTTTAAAAATGTCAAAATTGATATTTCAATTAATTAGGTCTTAAAATAAGAAAAGAGAAAATATCTATATATATATATATATATTTGCACAGGTTAAAAAATCTACGTATTTCAAAAATAACAATAATAATAAAAAAATACAGTAACATTACAGAGTAAATTACATTATTCAACGAATTTAAAACATTAATATTACAATATCATTCATTATTAATAGCTTTCATTAATTTAAATTTCATTATTAAAAAAAAAATCTGCATTATTCACTTATTTATTACATTAATCAGTCTTATTATATTATTTTAGGTTTTTTTTTTATTATTATTGAGGCTATATAATAGTATCATTAAAGTATTCATTAATAGTATAATAGCATTTTTTTATTAGTATTTGTTTAAGACATTTTGTAGATTTTTTATAGTTAATTTCCTCTCTCAGGGGTTTAGGTAATTTATTGAAAATTTTTATTGACATAACTAATGGGCTGGTTGCATGAATATTTAGGCGGGAGATTGGCAACATCAGCATACTTTTATGTCGTAAGGAATATTTTGTGGGGATGTCCGCTCGTTTCGAGTAGAAGTTCGGATATTTCTTTACAAATTTACAGATTTCCAAGATATATATGCTAGGTAGAGTCAGAATTTTAAGGCTGGTAAAATGTGGTCTGCAACTATCCGTTTGCTCAATATTAACAAGTATCCTAATTAATTTCTTTTGCTGCGTAAAAAGCGTGGGCATTACAGCTAAGAGGCGCAGTGGACAGGTGTAAATAAGGACAAGTTTCTGAAAACTGAAAGGGCATAATCTGTCAACGTAACTGAACAACTTTCAGTAAATAAACCATTCAGGAAATGAAAAATCAAATGGGCCTCTTCATACAAACTGTCTAATCAAGTTTGCAATTTTCTATAGGGACGCCGATTACTTTTTTCACTGAAAGTTGTTCAGTTACGTTGACTGATCATGCCCTTTCAGTTTGCCGAAACCTTTTCCACCAAAGTCGACAAGCTAGGAAAATAGCGCAATCCTATAATTATTGGTTGGTTTTTCCCAGTTCGCAGCTTAAATAAATGAAAAAATAAATAAAATAATTTATCTCAGGCCAGTGACCCATAATTAATTATAAAAACAAATGTCAAAATTAAAATACAAAATTTAATTAAATATAAAAATTAAGTAATAATTAAATAAAAATTTTTTTTATTTTTTTAATTAGAATAAAATTGGAAATTGGCTTAGCTCCCTCGGATAGCACTGGTGGAAAAGTAGCCTTATATGGTGTTTTCTTATCAATTGCATTCCTTTGAGTAAGTTTTGTACTCGGACAACTTTCCATAAAGAACATAGGTCAAAAAAAAATAACATCCAAAATTGAAAATATCGCTTGTTACCTCTACGAGAGGTAAATTGCTTTTTGCATATTTTGTTTTGACCTATATTCCTCAGGGAAAGTTGTTCAGTTTTATGGACCAAGTAACATGGATTCAGATTCAGATTATTTACTCAATGTAGATTCTTTACAGAATACTTATTGAATGTCATGCAGAATACAATTCAAATAGAGCGAGTCTACGCCGTTTCGATTTCATAATATACTAGGTTATTTTTTTGGACTTAATTTGCGTATGCCCACGTTATTACAGAGGTCAAAAGCAACAACTTTTGTTCTCCGACTTTTCTAACAACGCACAAAAAAATGTCCACTCCCCATACTAAAGTAGTCACATGACCGACCCATTTTGTATGGGAAGTTGAAAATTTTTCGTGCGTTGTTAGAAAAGTCGTAGAATAAAAGTTGTTGCTTTTGACCTCTGTTAGAACATGGGCATACGCAAATCAGGTCTAAAAAAATAACCTTTTATAATTATTCAAAGGAACGCATCAGTTCTTTAGAAAGGACCGTAATATTTGCGTAGTCACCATGCTTTTAACCAGGCGGCTGGCATGATGGATCGCGGGACTTTTGGTGACCTCGGTATAATCGAAAGTACTCTGCTGCCCATCCTCCGCTTGTAGGAAGAAATGGATGGTACTAAGCTTAGACAGCTCCACATAGAATCAGACTTGCTATCCTAAGGTCTAATTTCACTATACCAGTATCAGGGCGACCGAGCTTCGCTCTATAATAGCCGCCTTAACAATATCATCGGGTGAGCAAGCTATGTTACTCGCCAACAGATGACGCTGTAGGTTTCTGTCTGAAACGCAAATGCTTAAAAACACGGGAAAAACTAATTTTCCCAGACATGAGACTTAGCTAGATCGATTTTTCGCCCCCGGAAACCCCCCTATGGTTGATTTCATCGAAATCATTAGAGCCGTTTTCGAGAAATCGGTTACAAATATATATATACAAATATTGCTCGTTTAATAGGATAGGATAAAGAGAAGAAAAAATTGTACGGGATTGAATCATCGACCTTCGGCGCACCTTGCCAATGCTCTTCCAGCTAAGCTATTGCGTCTAAAATCGACTCTTACTCTTCTCCTTTGTACATTTCTTATACTCGATCGTCGGTTGTCAATTAGTTAATCGTCACTTATCACCCAGGTGAGGTCAGAATCAATTGTTAACAGATTCAGAGATAATTTTATTCAATGTAGATTCTTTACAGAATACTTATTGAATGTCATACAGAATACAATGCAAATAGAGCGAGTCTACGCCGTTTCGGATCGTGCTATGGCAGCGTAAAAGAAACGGCAAGAAACCACTGCAGCACGGCCTACTTTAAGAGTCGGCTTTTTACAATGTGTTTCTTGTGTTTCGCTGGAATATCAGAGCACCATACCTCTTTGTCATTCATATAGTCATCCAATCTATAGTAAGCTTTTTTACATAACGTTTGCTTTACACATTCTTTAAACTTTCTCTCAGGTAATTGCACTATATTGTCAGGTATTTTGTTGTAGTATCGTATACACAGAACAACGAAAGATGTATTGACTTTAGGTAATCTAGTATATGGTTGATCAATTTTATGCTTATTTCTAGTATTAAAATTATGCCTGTCACAACACATATCATGTAAGAAAAGGACAGGGAGCCAGTAAAATTACTGGCACATAAGACACACTATCTCAGTTCTCAGGGGGGGCGCTTTGCTGTCTTCTTAGTGTCAATTATGCTACTAATAAGACAGTTGACGCTATGAGCGGTGGTGACCACTTACCACGGTGGTGACTACTTACCATCAGGTGGCCCACACGGTCGCTTACTCACATGTAACATAAAAAAAAACTTTTGGTTTTCAGGAGACGGAGAAATGATCAGAAATAAAAACATAGTGAGAAGTGAATCAGATGTGATGGTTCCAGCGCAACTCAACTTCGGGGATACAGTTCTGAAGAAACTTTTGCAATTTAAGGACAATGTTTATCTTGTAAGTTTAAAATTTAAGTATGTTTCCACACAGGGCTCACGTAAAGGAACGTTTCCGTCCCTGAAATAAAAATGTAAATGGGCCTTCAGCTTTTTCTAGTAACAGTACCATCAGTATGCTAGACAGAGATGTAGGCCCATTTACGTGGCAAGATCTAAGGAAATCTGATCTGATGTCAGGAACATTTTTGACATTCGCGTGCACATTCACTCAAACTTCTCAATAAGAAACTATGTGAAAGCGAAGTTTGTGTGCGAGTGAATCAAGGACAGCAGGTTGAAACCTTGCATTCAACCGATTGAAATGAAACAAAGCTTATAAGATGCAACGTCATTGAAAACTCCCTTTCAATCGGTTCAGTGGCTTGTGATTTGTGAGTGAATCGCGGACACAGAAACAGAATTCCAAAAATGATCTGAATGGGTTCTGTTACTCATAAGATCCCAAGAAATGTCCACTCCAGGACGGAATTCTAGCTTTTTCTGGACTAACACAATCCTGTTAGTTTGAATTTTTCCAGCTCACAACTTAGCTCCCTCGCATACTATTGATGGAAAAGGAACATAATAAGTTCACAGCAATCAAAGCTTACTCTTCATACTTTAAACCATTTCTCTTAGCGTCCTCCGGAGTATTTTACCCCTCACAGACTTTGGGATCTGGTCAACAAATTTCACGCCTCCGCGAAGGTGCTTCGGGTTTGAAAACTGCAAAAAACAACAAGAGGTCCAGTGTTTGTACGTTTCACGATATAAGTAAAGCCCATATCAGTTTTAACACAAATTTCCTAAAGCCCTACAAAGGTCCTGGCCTTATCAAAGGTCATCATGAAACTATCCACTGCAGGACAGGGAGCTCCCTCCAGACTTCCAGCTTTTGGAAGAACAATGTGAAGGGGAACTACCATAGTCACCACGCTTAAAAGCGTTGCGGCTGGCACCATGGAGGACCGAAATTGTTGGTGGTTTTGATATGTAATAAATGATAGGTGTAATTCGCCTTTCTCTTTTAAGTTTTGGTTTTTCATTTTATATTCTATACTAGCGGCCCGCCCCGGCTTCGCACGGGTACAAAAATACGTTCAAAAATACATTATTTTGAAAATCTACTTTGTTGCTATAAATAGTTGGTTACTGTGGGTTATCCTTAAAAGATAGACAAATACTAATTAGGACTTTTCTTTAGAACTCTTAGAGAGCAACAATTCTTTGATACATAACTTTCATATACATGAAACCATTTACGCAGCGCACACCCAGAAAGCTCTCAAGAGGCACGTTTTTTTCCGACTCGATCGACAAATATCATTACAGTTTAGTTAATTTGCACTCAATATTTATGAATTATAAGTTTAAACCTTCCTATTGAATTAATCTATCTATTAATGAAAACCGGATTGAAATCAATATAGTAAGTTTAGCGATCACAGACAGACATGATGGATGACGACAGAAAAACGTTTTGGGGGACTTTCTTTTATAATATGTAGTGATTTGAGGCTGTTGTCAACCCCAATGAAATGAAAATTAAATGAAAAAACATTTGGCTTTGACACTACTAAGTACTAAATTTCTATTGAGGTTACTTAGCCAATAACTCAACCATTCTCATCGAAAACGTACAAGTTATAATATCACCTAATTAAATAATACATTAAACTATTAGTACAGCTGTATTTTGAACACGCAGTAGACTACCTATAGTATGAGTAACTGTATGTTCAGATGAAAATTTCAAAGATTATGTGGGTATTTTTTTTGCCTCTATAACAACAAATACTAAAATTAAAATAATAAATTAAAGGCTGCTTCTCTAGTAAAAGTGTGTTTTATTAGGCGACTCGCAATTGACTGGTTTTGAGGGTTCCGATACCAATTGCAGATTTCTAAAAAACTGTGCAATTTAGAAATGTTTTATTTTTGCTGTAATGTTTACATAAATTTCTGTCAACTGTAATTAATTCAGATTTTTCCTTTCTCAAACTTGGTAATGGTATTTTTTTTGTAATTTTTCATCAAAACTTGAAAACTAAAAGACAAATTTTATCCCCCTATTTTGGCCCCCTTTACATTAATAATCATAATTTGTTCAAAATTCTTTCATGTTCAATTAAGTTGGGCAACCATATTCTAAAACGATTCCAAATTTCAAGTCAATAGCATGAGTGGTTGCTGAGATATAGACGTGTGACAGATAGACGGACAGACAGACAGACAAAGTCGAACCATAAGGGCTCCTTTTTTTTACCATTTTGGAATCGGAACCCTAAAAAAAGGAACCCTTATGGTGCGACTTTGTCTGTCTGTCTGTCACACTCATGCTATCGACTTGAAATTTGGAGTAGTTTTAGAATATGGTTACCTAACTTAATTGCACATGAAAGAATAAAAAAAAAATGTTATTAATTATCATTAATGTAAAAAGGGCCCAAATAGGGCAAAATTTCAAATTGGTGTCAAATGAAAGGGCTTCGGCTTCACGTGTACAATTTTTCGTCATTTTTAATTATCAGATTTAGAGGATTGTCGTAGTTTTTTATACCCTGTATAAATTTTGGGAATTCGAAAATTGGTGTAAAACCTTTTAAGAGCTTATTTTGCTTTTGTTCTACAATTTTACGGAATTCACGGATTACTTTATAATTTATTCGTAGCATCTATGACATAATATATCTAGGTAAACTCGCCCGCACATCAGTGTGAACACTTTGACCTTTGCATTTGTAGCATTTATACTGTCTTAATTTCTACATGCTTTTAACAACTTAATGTTTCACAGATAAACGGAGCAACTGAAGAACAGATTACCTATGGCGAATTACTCCAGCAAACTATGAATGTCGCTATCTCGCTCGCACACCTAGGAGTGGGCAAAGGACAAACTGTTGGTTTGCTCTCAGAAAATAGGAATGAATTCTATCCGGCAGCTCTAGGTGTTATTTGTGCTGGAGCTGCGTTGACTACTTTTAATTTTGGCTATACTGCAGGTTTGTTTGAAGTTTCGTCGTTTCCTGATTTTTATGGTTCCAAACCCAAAGGGTGAAAAACGAGACCCTATGAATATGCCTCCAATGTCTGTCTGTCTGTCTGTCTATCAACGGGCTGTATCTTATGAACTGTAATAGGTAGACAGTTGAAATTTTCACACATTATGTATTTCCTGTATTTCTGTTGCCGCTATAACAAGAAACACTAAAATGCAAAAAACAATTCAATTAAGGGACTATGAATAAATATGTTTTTAAGGCGATTTCTGCCCGATTTTTGTGTTAGCTCTAACGTAAAAAAGGGAACACTTACAAGTGTGAAAATTGGTATGTTTATTGTGTATAAGCTATACAATAACTACAAATAATAAAAACTTTTCAAGTGCGTGTCAGACTCGCGTGAAATTAATACACTTCTGCGTGACTGCCCTGGAACGAAACCCTAGGTAGCAACCCTCCCGCATCGCGCAGTTACTTTAGAACCTACTCAGTTAAATGCCTTTTCAGTAGGTCCAGAAAGGTTTTAAACCACTTGCTTGACCGTTCGTGGTAACAAACATTACGACAGTGAGTTACCTCTTTGTAGAGTTTGAAGGAACGCACTGTTTACTCAATTAACATTTTCAGGTGAAATGATACACGTTTTGAACATTTCAAAACCAACAGCTATATTTTGTTCTCCAGAAAAATATGAAACACATTTTAAATCGCTAAAATCTACAGGCTTCATAAAAACCTATATAATATTTGGATATGAAAAAATCCGCTACACCATATCGTACAACTCGATAGCTTTTCCCAAAAATATTAACGGTAACGTTAATGAAATATTTAACGTTAAAACTAACGAGTTACTGAGGAATATCAAGTACGATGAATTTGAAGTACCCGATGTGGAAGGACAAAAGGATACGGTGCTAATTTTGTATTCTTCTGGTACTACGGGACTGCCCAAAGGTGTCATGATAACGCATTTGAATGTCCTAGCTACTTTTTTCCAGTAAGTATTTAGACAATATTAGTTTAAAAGGATAAAGTGCCTGACACATCAACGTGCAGTACATACTGTTGGTCTAGAACAGACACAACCTTTTTAGGGTTCCGATACCAAAATGGTAAAAAAAAGGAACCCTTATGGTGCCGCTCTGTCTGTCTGTCCGTCTGTCTGTCACACCTCTATATCTCAGCAACCACTTACGCTATCGAGCTGAAATTTGGAATAGTTTTAGAATATAGTTGCCCAACTTAATCGCACATGAAAATTTTTTGAAAAAAGTATGATTATTAATGTAAAGGGGGCCAAAATAGGGGGGGCCAAATTTCAAATTGTCGCTACTAGGTCGAGTGGGGTATCATATGAAAGGGCTTTACTTGTACATTTTAAAATATATTTTTGTATTTTTTTAAGTTTCTTAGTTTTCAAGTTATGATGAAAAATGTCAAAAAAAATACCATTCCCCCCCCCTTATCTCCGAAGTTTGAGTAAGGGAAAATCTGAATTAATTACAGTTGACAGAGGTTTATGTAAACTTTACAGCAAAAATAAAACGATCTTTCTAAGTTGCACAGTTTTTCAGAAATCTGCAAAAAACCTTTACAAACAAATTTAGTTTTGCGGTCCTGAAAATGGACTTTATTGTTTCCAAAAATACTATAGGTATATCGGAACCCTCGGCGCGCGAGTCCGACTCGCACTTGACCGGTTTTTTTTTATAAGGCGTAGGGGGTAAGCCACTGCAATAGCAAATACCTACTATCCTACTTTCACATAAAAACTACTAAATGGATTTTGATGAAACTTTACAATAATATAGCTTATACATCAGAATAACACATAGGCTACTCGAAATATCTAGTCCTGCGCAGACAAAGTCGCGGACACCAGCTAGTATTCAAATAAAACGTTTAAAAGCATAAATATTTCAGAAAAAATATGTTATTCTGTCCCGAAAACTAACTTAATTTTTCGAAACGATTACTTTAAATTCAAAATTGATATTCTAAAGTCTAATGATATCTATGGTTCTTATTTAAATAAAGGGCATTGATTAAACTTGTATGTGTCCTTGGCGTCATTTTTTTTTGCAGCGGTCACTAATAATTCTTTTGTTATTTGATAGTACTACCCTAAAGAAACATAACCATGAAAAAAGTTTTACCGTACCTAATATCGGGGCTGAGATACAGGGTATTAAGTTTTACTGAAAATTGCCTATTCAATTTTTTTTTCTACCACAAGAAGAGAAGATAGGGGTTAATAATGTTTGGAAGGTTTGTTTGCTTCTTTGTTTTTTAGAATCACTGTATATTTTTATATTGTGCTCAGAAAGCTCTTAGATTACCTTTTTTATTTACGTTTTTAGGGTTCCGAACCAAAATGGGAATGGACCTTTATAGCATTTTAAAAAATCCAAAAAATTTACCTTTATAGCTTCTTAAAATACTATGAGTATATCGGAATCTCGCTCTTGACTGGTTTTTTAATATTTTTTTCCAGGCCATCGTCCATTGACCCCACGGTCCCGACGTTGACCATAACCCCATGGTACCACGTGATGGGGCTGCTAGGAAACCTCGCGGCCATAACGTACGGCCGGACAGCTGTTTATCTACCCAAGTTTGAGCCGCAGTTGTACTTGAGGACTATTGAACGGTATAAGGTACGGTCAACCGCTCGTCGGTAGAAACTTTTTCAACTCTAGTACCACGCCATAAGATCCAAAAGTGTTTCTACTGACGTGCGGTTGAGTGTACGAGGCTTTTCCCGTGCGTTCGCATGGACCCAACGCATGGAGTGTAGATAAGTAGGTAGTCTCTGGTTGGGTGAGTGTTGACTTGGCCTGTCTCCACACGGCCTGAATACAACCAACCCGAATGGTTTTAGAAAATAAATAAATTCGTTATATTTTTTTCGAAATTGAGATTTTCTGCATGACCGCACAAATAATCGTGATTGGCAGTGAAATATTCGATATTATTATTCGGAGCGAGTGGAATTGCATTTAATACACTTCTGCGTGACTGCGCGTCTATAACTATGACGGTATTTTTACCTCAGTGGTACGGAACCCTCGATGCGCGAGCCCGACTCGCACTTGACTGGTTTTTTTTTCTTTTTGCAGATAGGTCAGCTTACCACAGTCCCACCAGTCCTCGTAGCGCTTTGCAAGCTGGAGTTCAAATACGACGTTTGTTCTGTTCGTTTGATTTACTCCGGGGCTGCGTCATTGCGGGAAGATACTGTGCAGGCGCTTAAAAATAAGTACCTAATTATGTTATAATTTTATTTTATTTAGTACCTAGGCAATTGAGCCATGTTACACTCCTAGCATTAGAAAAGACCTTATGGAGTAGAAAAAGAACAGCCAGTTAATCTGTCATAGGGTAAAAATCGGGAATACGAACTTTCCCAGATACAAGATTAGATTCATTTATTAGGTCTTCCAGCAGATAGTTGCACCAGGGACTTATACTAATAACACAGGAAAATCTTAATTTCTATAGTGCGTGGCCCATTATAGGCAAATACAGCATATGTTACAATAACTTATCGTAAGGACAAACTTACGAACATTAAAATAAGAAACTACAATGTACTTTTAGTCTTAAAAGATTTTGAATTTGTAAAAAAACAAATAATCGATGAAGATTTAAAATAGAAGAGGGCCTAAGTGAGAGCCTTGTGGAACTCCAGAAGTAGAAACAAAAGACCTTGACTCTGCTGCGCACACAGCAACCCTTTGGGTTCTGTTGCTAAGATAGAAACAAAACCAATCAAGTAATTTACCGTGGATGCCAACATTGCTCAATTTCGCCGTGTTCCAAAATGTACAAACGCTGCTAAAAGCGTATACAGTACTGAAGGACGGTCCAAATTGATTTTGCACGCTCACAAAGCTATCACTGCTTTAGTGGATCTAGTCAATTTGGAAAGGATTTAAGCGCGCTCACGTGTTCATCTGTCAAAAAGTCAGTTTTGTTTTTATTGTCTTTAACAAAGCCTGAGCTAATCCCTCAAAAACGTGCGCCAAATCCACTCTCAAATCCATTAGAGACAAACTCATTAAAATCAAAACCTGAGAAACGTCAGCTGGCTGCAAATGTGTGGGATTTTATATGTGTCAAATCGATTTCGAAATTAGCGCTTTCACTGCTCCACCTTTTTGACTAAAGCACTGACAGCAAAAACTATGACGTCATCAATGACGTAAGGCAGTGAACGAGCGAGTGCTTTAGAGCACGCTTTTGGTCAATTTGGACCGACTTAAGCGCGCTCACAGTGCTCTAAAGCAGTCTGTTAGCGCAAATTGGAACGCACAGCTAAAAACGTCATCCAGCTGCCAAAATACCCGTGTCGCACTGCATTTGCATTTGACAGCTTTCAATCGGTTTGAAAACGATTCCAATAGGCAATTTCCTTTGCAGTTTGTCAACTACGTACGATAGGTGGCACGCTCATCACTTTTGGTATTTTTATGGCAGAAAATATTTTACAGACATTTGTCAGTAGCAATCAAACTGACTCATTTACATACTGGGTGACCGTTTAGCGTCAGTGTTTCCATTTTCCATTATCCTAACGATGATTAGCAGCGCCATCCATTTAACCTTTAAATGGTGCTAGGAAACACCATATAAAGTTTCCACGCTCCCCTGGTCAGAACGAGTTGTCATTTACATTTGGTTATTTAATTCTAGGTTCCCAAATGCCACTGTAATCCAAGGCTACGGAATGACAGAAGTAACGTTGTCTGCGACCAGAGGCGCGTATAAGAAATTGCATTTAGCAAAGATGGGAAGTGTCGGGTTTGCTCTTGCGTCTTCGATTGTTAAGGTACTGCTCAAACTTTTATACAGTCAACTCCTGTTTAGGGAGCATTTCCATCAGATCTATGCTACTGATGGGTGTGATTTGCTCATGAAACTGAACAAATTTTCCCAAATACATAGGTCGAAATACGAAAAACCAAGTTTGACCTACAATACAAAATGCGCTTTCATTTTGTATTGTAGGTCAAACTTGGTTTTTGCAGTTTCTAGTGGAGGTCAAAAGTTGATTTTGTTCTATGACCTTTGTTCCTTGGGAAAAGTTGTTCAGTTTCATAGTCACAACTTTTCTAGCCTTATTCGTTTTATGGCAGTGGTTTTTACGGATCCGGATACCTAACCTAGGGGATTTGACGAGGGCACTGGTTTTTACACAGAGCGACTGCCATCTGACCTCCGCAACCTTGAGAGCAAACCAGACCCAATCAAAGATTAGGCTTTGCCAGGTTAGTGGCCACCCTGGCTGTCAGAATTTTCAAGCCGCCGAATGGCCTCTGACTTGGCTTAACGACTACTATCATTAACAGTAGCCGGGACCAACGGCTTAACGTGCCCTACGAAGCACAGAAACGCTCTAGTTCTCGTGCCACTCATCATCATAACATCCCATGAAACGTCTACTACAGGACAGGGATATCCCTCCAGAATTTTAGCTTTTGCTGGAAAAATGTAGAGGGGAAGTACCATAGTCACCTCGCTTGGTAGCGTTACGGCTGGCACCAGGGCACCATGGACCGCGGTTGTAGGTAACCGCAGTAAGTAAGATGTAATATACAAAGGAGGATGCTGCTGCCCATCCTCCAGTTAAGCCTTAGTCGCCTCTTACGACACCCACGGGTATGTATGGGTTGGTACTATTCTTTGCCGGCACCACACGGGACACGACACCCACGGGTATGTATGGGGTGGTACTATTCTTACCGTGCCACTAGCGGTCACCCATCCGGGTTCAAACCACGGCCAATCTATATATATAAAAGAAGAAGGTGACTGACTGACTGACTGACTGACTGACATATCAACGCACAGCCCAAACCACTGGGTCTAGAGATTCCAAATTTGGCATGTAGGTTCCTTATGAGGCCTAGGGGTGCACTAAGAAAGGGTTTTACAAAATTCCACCCCTAAGGGGGTAAAATAGGGGATGAAAGTTTGTATGAAAGTCCGTCAGTTTTGAAGTTAGGATCTTCAAAATTTGTATTTAGGCTGACAACTAAAAATTAATAATTACGTGTCTCAGGGTTTTTAAAAATTCGACACCCTTAAGGGTGAAAAGGGGGATGAAGTTGAAAATTCTTTATTTTTACAGTAAAATCCACATTATTTATTATTTAGGCATTAATGATGTAATTCTATGCAACGTTCATCACTGTTATTGAAATTCCACCCCAAATTCAACCCCTAAAAAAGGGAAATGGGGTGAAAAAGTCTAAAAACCAATATGGGTATCGTTTGTATAGTTTATCGGGTCGCTGATTACGAAAACTATAACAATTTTGAAATCAAACTTGGTGGACGTGAAATACCATCATCCCCCTGGGGATGGAGTTGGGGTGCGATAGGTTTTAAATGTCTAAAAATCAATATGGGTGTCGTTTGTATGGTTTATCGGGTCGCTGATTACGAAAACTACAACAATTTTGAAATGCAACGTGGTGGACGTGAAATACCATCGTCCCCTGGGGATGGGGTTGGGGTGCGATAGGTTTGAAATGTCTAAAAATAAATATGGGTGTCATTTGTATGTTAGGGATAGCGGTTAAATTGGCGTAAGGGGTAGGGATAGGGACAGGTAGAGGTAGAGAGGTAGAGAGATAGAGAGGTAGAGAGGTAGAGAGGTAGAGAGGTAGAGAGGTAGAGAGGTAGAGAGGTAGAGAGGTAGAGAGGTAGAGTGGTAGAGAGGTAGAGAGGTAGAGAGGTAGAGAGGTAGAGAGGTAGAGAGGTAGAGAGGTCGAGAGGTAGAGAGGTAGAGAGGTAGAGAGGTAGAGAGGTAGAGAGGTAGAGGGGTAGAGGGGTACAGGTACAGGTAGAGGTAGAGGGAGAGGGAGAAGGAGGGGAAGGGGGAGAGGGAGGGAGTGAGGGAGTGAGGGAGGGGGAGGGGGTGATGAAAAGGGAGAGGGAGGGGGAGAGGTAGGGGCAGGGCGAGAGGGAGGAGGGGGAGGGGGAGGGGGAGGGACAGAGTTTTTCTCAATTACTTCTGCGAATTGGCTCTGTTTTGAAATATTACATAAAGGTGTCTCTCATCTCTCTCTTTACATTTGTTAGGATACTGCTGCTAAGTTCCTCTGTTCTGAGTAATTTATGAGTAACGTCTGTATATTATATAAAATTCAGCTGGATCTTGAATTATACTCATTGATTTGCGCAGGGTTAGTCCTGTTTTTCCTTAGTTTAAAATTACCCCGAAATGACGGGAAAATATCTCATTGCTTCGGAAAACCGGTAACAACATAAATACGAAATCCCCCGAAATGACGGGAAAATATCTCATTGCTTCGGAAAACCGGTAACAACATAAATACGAAATCCACGCGAGCGAAGCCGCGGGCAACAGCTAGTATTGCATAAATTTGAAATGGCCAAGAATGAGCAACTACCACTCGACCACTTGCGCCTCCTAGGTATACCTATAGCGTGTGCAGGATACGTTTGACTCTGACGGTTATTTTTTGCGTATGGGGGACAGGCCGAACGAGGCGAATGAACGATTCGCACGCCTCCCCGCGCTCACCGCCGCGACAATGTTTTTGACTTCTGCGCATTAACGGTCACAACCAGAGTTATATAGACTAGCTACCTAGGGGGCGCTTGTGACCGAGTGGTAGCTAGCCTGTAAGCTGGGAAAACTTCAGCCCAAGGAGGTTTAAGTAGCAGCTCTTTCTGCTATGGAGGGAGCCATAAGCGTATCACTTTCTTGCGAGGGACCTCCATACTAAAATGTATGGATTTTTATCAAATCCTAGAAACGTAAAATTTTTATCTATCTCTCTGAGAAATATGTGACATGGGACTAATAAATGCTACTACTACAGTTTTTCTAGTGAAGAAACTTACCATTCAGGAAAAAAAATGGCTTCCGTTCTTAGTATTAATGATCAATTCACAAGTAATATAAGATATATTTTCACTTTCGCAAACAAAGTTTATACTAAAACATTATATTTTTAAAGATTTCTTGATTTTTGTAAAATTTTATTGAGTTTTTTGACCGACTAGTATAGGCGACTGGGTTACGCGATACACTTCACTAGCTCATACAGAATATGTATATGACGGACTCTATAGTTTTTTACTCTGAGCTTCAGCCACTTGGATTGCTCCATTGTCCTAGCTTAGAGCTGAGCTCCAAAATGGAGCAATCCCATTGGTTGGAATTTTTCCAGCCCGCGGGTTAGCTGCACAGCTTTGGTGGAGAGCCACCCTCAACACCCTCCGTCACACGCTTACTCGCTACAATAGGCAGTTTTCCTTGTCTTTTTAGGGTTCCGATACCAAAATGGTAAAAAAAAGGAACCCTTATGGTGCCGCTCTGTCTGTCTGTCCGTCTGTCTGTCACACCTCTATATCTCAGCAACCACTTATGCTATCAACCTGAAATTTGGAATAGTTTTAGAATATAGTTGCCCAACTTAATTGCACAAGAAAAAAATTTGAAAAAAGTATGATTATTAATATAAAGGGGGCCAAAATAGGGGGGGCCAAATTTCAAATTGTCGCTACTAGGTCGAGTGGGGTATCATATGAAAGGGCTTTACTTGTACATTTTAAAATATATTTTTGTATTTTTTTAAATTTCTTAGTTTTAAAGTTATGATGAAAAATGTCAAGAAAAATACCATTCCCCCCCCCTTATCTCCGAAGTTTGAGTAAGGAAAAATCTGAATTAATTACAGTTGACAGAAGTTTATATAAACTTTACAGCAAAAATAAAACGATCTTTCTAAGTTGCACAGTTTTTCAGAAATCTGCAAAAAACCTTTACAAACAAATTTAGTTTTGCGGTCCTGAAAATGGACTTTATTGCTTCCAAAAATACTATAGGTATATCGGAACCCTCGGCGCGCGAGTCCGACTCGCACTTGACCGGTTTTTTATGTTACAAGTGGGCAAACGAGCAGGTGGGCCACCTGGTGGTGTGGTCACCACCGCCCATGACACTCACTAATAAGACAGCAAAGCGCGTTACCCACCCTGAGAACTAAGATGGTATGTCTCGTGTGCCGGTAATTTTACTGGCTCCCTTCAAACCGAAACACAGCAGTGCAAATACTGCTGCTTTACGGCGGAAAAGGCAAGAGGGTGGTACTTCCCCAGACGGACTTTGCACTAAAGCCCTACCACCTCAACTACGTTTGTCAACTACGTTTTTTAAGTGTCGATAGATGGTACGCTAATCACTGTTGGTAATTTCTTTCTTTTTTAGAAGCAATCAAATTTTTACCAAATAATATTCACCAAATTTTGTCTACCAAAATGGATGAATGTACACCAAATTTGCTTCTGCTTCTGGCACTTTGTCGGCCGCTGCCGCGGCACGCTCGCTCCGCTCGCTCGGCTCGTGCGTTGTGGTCACAAGATAACCTAACATTCGGGATCGGTTAGGTTGTGTTCTAACGAACCTAACCGAACCGGTTACCCAAATTTGGTGTACGTTCAGCCAATTTGGTGTTCATTTTGTCTTAAGTGAATTGGGGTATAAAAAAATACTTTGGGAATCATTTAATTTGTTGCCTTTTCATACTAGGCTCAGCATACGAAAGCCGGGAAGACACGGGCAGTCACGGTGTTTGTCCGCCAGTATGGCCGGCCGGTATTGCGAAAATTATAAAATTCAAACAATCGTTTTTTTAATTGCTCTATGTTTTAACTAACTATCAATCAATCTGAACAACCTTTTCTACTAAATTACGCTTTGAACTGAACAAACTAATCAAGCTGTTTTCCTTGCAAACCAACGATTTGGGAAAATACTCGTATAGAAGCGGAGCGTCTTTCTCATGCCTCTTAGGCCGGTATTTCACTGGGACACCATGGCAGCGCAACCAGTCGCCGCTACATTATATATTCTGTGCCGCTACCAACAAAATGTATACCTACAGCTCTATAGAGAGTTACTCACCTGGTGTCCGTTTGGTTGCGCAACCAATTTGGCGGCGCAACCAGCTCCGATGCTGGTCGCGCTACCACTCCCAGTTAAATATAGCCCTTAATACTGTGGCCGCAGGGTGTGGCGACTCTGGTGTCTTTAGTGGTGTCTAGTTACGGACACCACGGTGGCGCAACCAGTCGCGCCACCGTGGTGTCCCCGTGAAATATCGGCCTTAGAGGCACAGCAGACCGCAGACTTTTTGTCGTGACAGTCCGCCAGTGTGGCCGGTCTGCAATTATTTTCAATATTATTATAGTCATTGACATGAGAAAAGCGCTCCGCTTATATGCACATGTTTTTCCCTGTGGTTTTTCCACAATCTTTGGTTTGGAAGGAAACAGCTTGAATAGTTGTTCAGTTCAGAGTAATTTAGTCGATAAGGTTGTCAATTGTACAAATACAAAAAATACAAAATGTTTATTGCTTAATAATTTTTTCATACAAAAATTGTGTGGAGTTTCCTTTTAAGCATCAGAGTGCCTGTGTCAGGAAGACTCCGCAATACTCCGCGAATTGTCAATGGACTTCCACTTGAACTCGATCTAGTCTTGAGGACAGAGATGAGGACGACGATGGGTCGAGCTTGCCCAAAAAAAGTCTATTCACTCGCGACTTGAATAGATTCGGGTTATACGAACTCGGGAACACAGACGCAGGCAGAGAATTTCACTCTTTGGCCGTGCGCATTATAAAAGATTGATTGATTGTTAGTTAGCTTAAAACGTAGAGCAATTTTTGAAAGCAGTTTGAAATTTATTCTGAAAAAAAAAACTATAATTTTCGCAATAACGGCCTCACTGGCAGACAAAGTCCGTGACTGCCCGTGTCTGTCCGGGTCTCGTCTGCTGAGTCTCTAAGAGTCACTAAAATACGAAGCTAAGTACGAAAGTGATGACTTCATAAAGTCAACAGCTGTAATACCTAAAATAATCTTATTTAACAATTAAAAAGAAGGTTACCTGTATGTTTAATGTCGTACAGATTTAATTAACTGTTTCTACTATTTACATCTTTTGGCTTCATAAATGAGGTTGTTATATATCACAATATCGTAATACTCGTAATATTAACTTCTGTTTTTATTAAACTTTCTTATTAATAATGAGGTTGTTAGTTATGCATTTCGCTTTAGTTTTTACTACATGTTTAAATATCTGTGGAAACTGTAGGTTTAAGATTTACTTAAGTTAAGTTACCTATTGTTATTCAATAACATAAACTGTTTGTTTCCCTTGAATATAATAAAAATAAAATAAAATAATAAAAACCGGAAATTTGAATAATCTGTCCAATTACCATTCAATAAATAAATATTTCAATGCTGATTTTGGTTTCAAAAGCAATTTAGCGAAAGATTTGCTGAGCTTCGCCTTAAAAACACCCAATAAGAAATAATTCCAGGGCAACCTAGCTTCGCTCTCTATATTTCAAACCAAAGCACACCAACAGATAGCACTGTAAGGTTTTTCAAACACGCTTTTTTCAAGAAATGCTCAAATAACGGAGAAAACGAATTTTCTAAATATGATTTTCCTGTGTATAGCTGTGTCTAGCTAGATCGATTTTTTGCTCCTAAAAACACCCCCTATAGTAATTTTCGTCGAAATCATTAGAGCCCTTTTCGAAAAACCGATTGCAAATATAAAAAAACAATAACAACTTATAAAATCCCATGAAACGACCAGTGCAGGACAGGGAGCTCCTTCCAGAACTCTTTTATTTGAATTTAAAATTTCTTATCACGATTATTAACGCACATCCTTGTGCCCGTTTTAACGACATTCTTCCACACCTATCGTTGGCTGGAAGAGATCTCTAAAATAGATAAGCTCGCCTTTGTGAACAATTTTCATTTGACAACTTTATGTTATTTGTGCGCAATAAAGAATATATATAAAAACGCGTGGTACTTTTGAAGGGATTTACCATAGCCACCACGCTTGTACCCGTTGCGGCTGGTACTATAAACTGCGGTTATTGGTGACCGTAGAATGTAAGATGGTACGGTCAACCGCTTGTCGGTAGAAACTTTATCAACCTTATTACCGTGGTAATGCGGCGTGCCATAAGGTCCAAAAGTGTTTTTACTGATGTGCGACCGTGTGTACGATACACAGAAGAATGCTGCTTCCCATCCTCTGGTTCATAAACCCTTAGTCGTCTCTTACAACACCCACTGGGTAGAGATGGATTGGTGCTATTCTTAGCCGGCACCACACGAGAATGTAATCCTTCTAGCCCAATTCTTGATTTACACTGGGTTGTAAAATATCACCCAAAGATTTAAAATAGCAGATTTTACTTGTATATGTTTACCTGTGTATAGCTGTGTCTATGACGTATTGACGATTTGAGATCAAACGACTTTGTCTGAAATCACTCATTAATAAAATACCAATTTCTTCAAAGAGTCATGATGCTTGTTATAGGTAGTGGACCTCCGAACTGGCGAAGCGTTGGGTCCGCTTGAACAAGGAGAGATTCGTGTTAAGAGTCCACAAGTAATGAAAGGCTACATCGGCAAGGGGCCGGAAGAGTGGCGCGATAAAGAAGTAACAATCTCTCTGTTTCAGCTTCACATACAATAATAGTAGATTACCCAACTAATGCATTTAATCAGTGTTGGATATTAAAATCTCTTAATGACGTCAGCTAAAATACATCGCTTCACAACAAAAATGCATGGCGCCATGGTGAAAAAAAAAAGAAGCGACACTAAAAACCCACATACATGCATACATCACGCCTCTTTTCCGTCGGGGTAGGTAGGTAGAGACTACAGCCCTCCAACTGCTACGATCTTGACATACTTTTTTCTAGTTTCATCAACCATTTCATACACGTTCGTCGGTTTATGGTAGGTTTTTTATGTCACAAGCGGAGCAAACGAGCAGGTGGGCGACCTGGTAAGTGGTCACCACCCCCCATAGCATCCACTGCTTTTTAAGTGGCGTAATTTCACACTAATAAGACAGCAAAGCACGTTGCTCACCTTAAGAACAAAAATGGTATGTCTCATGTGCCGATAATTTCGCTGGCTCCCTTACCCTTCAAACCGAAACACAACAGTGCCGTATTACCTAATCTGTGATAGTGCAAACACTGCTGCTTCACGGCAAAATAGGCAAGGGAGTGGTACTTTCCCAGACGTACTTTGCACAAAAGCCCTAATACTTAACCATGTACTTTAACCTGGCCTTTATTTAGAATATTCTGAATTTGGACCTGGAACATTCACCGAGGCTTTCTCCTTTAACACTTTCAGTGTTTAAGCTATTGTTGATGTGGCATTAGCTGAGTAAAGTGAATTTTTTTTTGTTGCGCATGAGAGAAAATATCTGTTGTTCCAGAAGTCGTAGAACAAAAGTTTTCTTTTGTTAGTCAGCTAAGAAGTGGGCGAACGGATATTAGGTCAGAACGGTGTGAGCTATGTTATTCAAGTTGTTAACAAAATTTACTTCTCCAGGGATACCTCCGAACGGGTGACATTGGCTACTACGATGAAGACGGGTGCTTCTTTGTGGTAGACCGACTTAAGGAGCTCATCAAATACAAGGGATACCAGGTAAGGTCACCCTGTAGTTATGTATGTATGTATTATATAAAAAGACTGATAGCTCAAACCAAAGAATGGATTGGGCTGAAATTTGGCACACAGAAATCCACACGGACAAGTCGCGGGGAACAGCTAGTAGAATATAAATTACAGAGCATATTAGGTTGTTTCTTTTTAGCAAAAGTCAAGAAACATTGGCCGTGGTCAGAACCCAGATAGGTGACCTGTCCGCCAGTGGCACAACACTACAGCGTTACTCGTTTCGGAAGGCACGTTGAGCCATTAGTCTGGGCAACTGCCACTGATAGATAGATAGATAATCACTTTATTGCACACAATTACAGAAACAAAAACAATACAGATACTAATAGTTATAATAATAAATATTTCTTTACGAAAGTGAATCAATTCCACGTTTTGAAAAAAGAAATAAGCATATTGTTTCCGCCCAAGGTTCCGCCAGCAGAAATAGAAGCTGTATTACTGACACACCCAGCTGTGAACGACGTCGGCGTTGTGGGCGAAGAGCACAGAGAAGCGGGGGAAGTCCCTGTAGCGTTTGTAGTCAAACGACCTGGGGCTGATGTAACGGAGGAGGAGATCAAGGTGTTTGTCGCTGAAAGGGTAGGTATGATAGGTTGGCTGTAAACTATAGCACGTAAAACCAAACAGGCTGCAGGGAAAGGCCTGGTAGAGATCGTGATCTAACAATTAATGGCTGACGTTACAGAGGAAGAGATTGGGACCAAGAGTATTGGGACCAACAGCAAAATTGTAAAATAAAATATCATTTGAATTGGTCAAGTTTGGTTTTTAAGCTCACAAAACAAGTTGAAGTCGTGAAAAGATAAGATAATTCTGTTAAGAAGCGAAGTTGTGTTGAGCGTAGGGCCAAAAAAAGCGGTTTAAAAGATGCGCACAGTTAGAATTATATACATGTATGTTTTACTTGACGGTCATTTATAATTGCTGTGCAGTACCTTTTCGTGGGTGACGTACGAGTAAGAAGTGATTAAGGGATTATGTACAGGAGGATGCGCAGACGGTCCTTCTGTGTACCGAAGCATCTTACCCCAGTATTATATTACTCTATGATCTTACATTCTGCGGTCACCAACAACTGCTGTCAATGGTGCTAGCGGCAACGCTATAAAGCGTGGTGACTATGGTATTTCCCCTCCACTTTGTTCTTTCAAAAGCTGGAAGTCTGGAGTGAGCTCCATGTCCTGCAGTGGACTTTTTCATGATGACCTTTGATAAGGCCAGGACCTTTGTAGGGCGATAGCAAATTAGTGTTGAAACTTATATGGGCTTTATTTATATAGTGAAACGTACAAACACTGGACCTCTTGTTGTTTATTGCAGCTGTCAAACCCGAAGCACCTTCGCGGAGGAGTCCGATTTGTTGACCAGATCCCAAAGTCTGTAAGCGGTAAAATACTCCGGAGGAGGCTAAGAGAAATGCTGCGAAGTAGAAAGAGCAAGCTTTGATTGCTGCGTATTATGCTGCTCTTCCACCGGTGCTGTGCGGGCACAGAGTAAAAATTATATAGAGTCATTATGTACCATAATATAGAGGTACATAATCTGTATGAGACAATGAAGTGTTAGATAATAGTATGGTAATGCGGTCATAGGCACCTTTGTATCGGGAGTGTCGAGGGGCGGGTTATTTATTAGACATTATTGTAATTTTAATTAAATTGTAAGATTTATTATGTAGTATGCTTTGTGACTTATGATGAATCTGGGGGCACGGCAGTGATGAGCCAAGCGAAGCGCAAGCGAAGCTACCTTTTCTTGAAGCGCTTCGTCGTTTTTAGGGTTCCGTACCTCAAAAGAAAAAAAACCGGTCAAGTGCGAGTCGGACTCGCGCGCCGAGGGTTCCGATATACCTATAGTATTTTTGGAAGCAATAAAGTCCATTTTCAGGACCGCAAAACTAAATTTGTTTGTAAAGGTTTTTTGCAGATTTCTGAAAAACTGTGCAACTTAGAAAGATCGTTTTATTTTTGGTGTAAAGTTTACATAAACCTCTGTCAACTGTAATTAATTCAGATTTTCCCTTACTCAAACTTCGGAGATAAGGGGGGGGGAATGGTATTTTTTTGACATTTTTCATCATAACTTGAAAACTAAGAAACTTAAAAAAATACAAAAATATATTTTAAAATGTACAAGTAAAGCCCTTTCATATGATACCCCACTCGACCTAGTAGCGACAATTTGAAATTTGGCCCCCCCTATTTTGGCCCCCTTTACATTAATAATCATACTTTTTTCAAAAAATTTTCATGTGCAATTAAGTTGGGCAACTATATTCTAAAACTATTCCAAATTTCAGCTCGATAGCGTAAGTGGTTGCTGAGATATAGAGGTGTGACAGACAGACGGACAGACAGACAGAGCGGCACCATAAGGGTTCCTTTTTTTACCATTTTGGTATCGGAACCCTAAAAACGGAACCCTTATAGGATCACTTTGTTGTCCGTCCGTCCGTCTGTCTGTCTGTCTGTCTGTCAAGACCCTTTATCTCACGAACGGGTAAAGGTATCAGGTTGAAATTAATACCATATATTAGGATCCATGAACCACACAAGATCTGAAAATTTCAATCTTTACAATGACGCAATTAAAAGATATGGCATTTTATGTCCTCATCTCCATACATTTATTCAAAAATGCAAAACCTACAGGGTACTTCCCGTTGACCTAAAATTATGAAATTTGGCAAGAAGCTAAATCTCACAGTACAAATAATGGGAAAAGTCTGAAATCATTAAATATTACAACTTTTCTCACAACTAATGGTAGCCAATTGTGGTGAGCTCCCGTTTCAAGAACATTCATATAAGAGAGGGGTCAAGTTGGATGGTCGCTGAGGCGATTTTTGTTTTAGTTCTATTTAAAACCGGGAACACTTACAAACTTGAAAATTGGTATGTTTATAGTGCATAGGCTATAAAATAACAACAAATAATAAAATTTGGTCAAGCGCGTGTCGGACTCAAAAAATCTAGCACATTAACTTACTGAAATTTCAACTAATACAATTATGATTATGTTGTGGTACGGAACCCTCGGTGCGCGAGTCCGACTCGCACTTGGCCGATTTTTTGAACCCTCATAACTTGGGTTTGGATTAAACTAGATAAACAAAATTTTCAGGATATGATGTCAATAGTAGATTTATTAAACATAAAGTTTCAGTTGCAAAGCTCTCATACTTTAGCTTTTATTGATATCTAACAAACTCCGATTTCGGCTCACTAACTCACTCTGTGACGGTCGTCAATTTCCGGAAGTCCTAGAAAGCTGAAATTTGGTATGTAAGCTTGTGTTAGAATGTGTACTAAAACAACACAAAAACATCAAAAAAATTCTAAAACTTGTAACTTTTACCCCCTAACCCCTAAAACTAGGGGATGGAAGTTTGTATGGGACTCTGCACATTTTATAATAGAGACTCCTTGTTTTATGGAGATGTGGCAATCGAAAACAATCTATTGTTTGTTTGTTCGTTCGTTCGTCCGTCCATCCTTCCGTCCGTCCATCCTTCCGTCCGTCCATCCTTCTGTCCGTCCATCCTTCCGTCCGTCCATCCAGTCGTTCGTACGTTCGTTTCTTCGTTTGTTTCTTTGTTTGTTTATTTATTTTTTAGTGGGCTATGAAAAAAGGCACCTCTGATGTGCAAGAAATACACCCCAAAAAAGAAAGAAAAATGATCAATACAAAAAAGTACCATGAAACTTACAAAAAGAAGTGAAATCCTATTAAAAACATTTTTATGTAAAATATTGCCAAGACGAGACCATATAGCTCGCATTTTTAAAAAGTTATCAGATCTCATGTAGAGCCAAGCTTCTAACTCTACACGCCTTAACTCTACAAATAGTTCTTGTACTAACGAAACGACCTAGCCACATATTTTGTGAAGTTAGGACTTGTATAGTTAAGGCGTATAGAGTTAGAAGCTTGAATCTACATGAGATCTGATCACTTTTTGAAAATGCGAGCTAAATGGTCTCGTCTTGGCAACATTTTAAATAATGAAAAAATTGGTGGGATGAAACATGCTTAAAGAAACGCAATACTGTACGTAAGTTTTAAAAATAACCATTTATTTCAGCGTTTGTCATAGATTTTGAAAACATATTCTCACGGAATATTTAAGAGTGTAGCAAAAATTTTACTTTCCTTATAAAACTATGTGTTGCTTTGTTAAATAAAAGAGTGTTTATTATGTACCGTGTTGTTGTTTTTCATTTATTTCTCTACCTCTATCTTCACTTAATCTAAGAGGTTAATCGATTTTGAAGTTTATGTTAACTTTGATTATTGCCGTTTTCTTTTAATATTGGCTTCTTCCTAACACATATTATTTGCAAAATTTTCTTGCACATTAATGAGATCATAGTTTCTATAATTCTATAGCAATTTTGTTTTATATTTGACAGTTGATTCCAAGGTTAACAAAGGTTCTAAAATTGGTCGTCTTGAATGTTTGCCCATTTTCATTATTAGTTATGTTACATTTTTTTACAGATGATATTTTTTAATAAAAAAAACTATTTTATTGAAAATGTGCTTACTCTTGACCTCGATCTAGTCTTGAAGACAGAGATGAGATCTACGATGGAGCGAGCTTGCCCAGAAGAAGCCTATTCACTCGCGACTTGAATAGATTCGGGTTATATGAACTCGGGAACACAGACGCAGGCAGAGAATTCCACTCTTTAGTCGTGCGCATTATAAAAGATGTTTCAAAGCGCTTTGTGCGAATGTGCGGAATATCAACCAAGTATGGGTGATATCCTGCGGTGCGTCTGGACTCCCGATGGCAGAAGGGAGATGGTGGAATAAGCTCGTGGAGCTCTAGAGCACACTCTCCGAAGTACAATCTGTAGAAGACCGACAGACATGCAACTTTGCGACGCGACGGTGGGTCAGACTGTAAAACTTGGTTTTCACCAGCATCTCATCACCAACGAGCTTCTTGGCTCTGCGATCTATCGAGTCAAGTGCAGCTAGCTAGTTGGTATTTGGCTGAGCCATCCCAAAGGTGACAGCAATTCTCCATGCACGATCGGTGAAGTAACGCCTAACCTTTTTGAGGATGCCCAGCTTTTTTGTCGTAGTTTGGTCTTTTGACTCAATGTTAGCGCCGAAGTTCAGGTTTGCACACAGCTTCATGCCAAGTAGCTCGAGGCTGTCGGTAACTGGTACAGTTGTACCTCGAAAAGTAGGAGCCAGATTGAACGGACTCCTTTTGGCGGAGAACAGACACGCCTGCGTTTTGGTGGCGTTGAAACTCACCAGATTTTGGTCACCCCACTCGGAGACACGACTTAAGGTTAAGTTTATTCGCTCTACCATGGCTTCTCTCGAAGAACGTGTCTCGTCACTGCTGGCTTTTGCGCTTGACATATATCTCTCGACGACAGTACTGTCATCTGCATACCCAAAAATACTAGGACCAAGTAGGTCGTTGATGTGCAGCAGGAAAAGAGTCGCAGAGAGAACAGACCCCTGAGGAACCCCGGCATCAATAGCCATGAGGTCAGAGGAGCAGCCATCAAGGACCACTCGGATCGACCGTTCACTCAGGAAGTCAGAAATCCAAGAGCAAGTTTGCTCAGCAGACTTGCGTGAAGGCCTTCGAGATGTCCAGTGACACGGCAAGGGCTTCGCCGTATTTCTCGATGGCCTCCCCCCAGCAATGCGTGACATACACTAGAAGATCCCCAGTTGATCTTCCCCGGCGAAAGCCATACTGACTGTCACTGAGTAGGTCGTTAGCTTCTAGGTATGTCAGCAGTTTTCCATTAAGTACCCTTTCCATAACTTTGCAGAGTATGGAGGTGATGGCGATTGGCCGATAGTTGCTGGGGTTGGCACGACTACCCTTCTTGGGCACTGGCTGTACGTTGGCAACCTTTCAAGATTTTGGCACCGTTCTTGTTTTTAGAGAGAGGCGATACAAACGTGTTAGAAGAGGAGACAACTCAGGCGCACAGTTTCTCAAGACTTTTGCTGGTATTCCATCGGGACCGCTTGCTTTGTTCACGTCTAGGCTTCGGAGTACTCTACGAACCTCTTTTGCGTGTATTGTGATCTCCGACATCGAAGAGTCACAGCGAGGAATCGTTGGTGGTTGATAAGAGCCGGCATCTAAACGAGAATTGTTTGCAAATAGAGACGCAAATAGAGACGCAAATAAATTTGCTTTCTCTGTTGCAGAATGAGCCAGCGACCCGTCAGGTTTCAGCATTGGAGGTAATGTCGGAAGGCAGAAGTTTTTTTCGACCGATTTGGATAGGGACCAAAATCTACAAAGTAGAATTGGACCAAAATTGTTTGCTACCAGAGGGGTAGGATGCAAGTTTGGTCCCTGTGCGACTGACATGGTCGTAACGTGCCTTTCGGATCACCCTCTTGCAGAACTTTGCAGCATAATTGAATGCCTTTTTCTTCGCGCGAACCTGTCGAGCTCGAACTTTGCGATCACGGGCTAAAACCCAGGCTTGGTATGCGGACTGCATTCGAGCTTCAGAGCGATCGCAGTCCGCATTGAACCAAGGTCGGGCTTTGTGACCGAGTGGTATGTCGGAGAATGGAATATAGTATTCCATCCCCTGCCGTATCACATCCGCAACCGCTTCAGCTGAACAGGAGGGATCGCCCGAAGAAAAACACACTGGCTGCCATGGGTAGGACGCAAAAAAGTGCCGCATCTCATCCCAATTTGCTGACTCGTATCGCCAAACTCGCCTCGTGCCTCTTGGGCTATCATCCGGAGGAGAGCTGATCGACACGGACTTCACCAGACAGTGGTCGGATGTTCCCAGCGGGGCTGATACCGACACCGAGTGCCTGTCCAGATCTGTAGTCAGCAGTAAGTCCAAGCAATTGGGCGTGTGTCCGTCTACATCAGGCACCCGCGTAGCTACATTCACCAGCTGGGTGAGACCTATCGACAATGCAAACCTGCGCGCCTCTCTCCCAGCATGGTCAGTTTTCTGGTATGGGAACAACTACTCGCTGTGGTGGGCATTAAAGTCCCCCAGAAAATGAAGCTGCATACTGTTGGGTACCGTTGTACGGCACAATCCGCCTTCTCTAACAAGTGCTCAAAGAGCCTGGTCGTCTCCTGGTCACCGCTGTGCGACCGGTAGACGCCGTCGTAGAGAGATTTCTCTATGCCGGTGTCCACCAGAATTCATATTGTTGATGACCCTGAATCTTCAAAGCAACGGAGACGCCGGTAGCAAATGTCATCTTGGACGTACACACAGACCCCGGCTCGTTTTTTGAACTTGTGTTCCAACGAGTAACCCGGGTAGTTGAGGTACGCCACGTCTGACAGTGTTGCTATCTGCGTCTCCGTTAAAAAGAATAGGTGCGGCTTCTCGGTCTCAAGGTGGAAATGGACCGGATCGAGATTGGAGTGCAACCCCCGGATGTTAGTGAGGTGCACTTTTAGTGGGAGGAAGTGCCGCCGTTTAGAAACCTATTTCTTTTTAGACTTTGACATGGGGAGCTTGTTGTTGTGGGGAAACGGAAACTGGTCGAGATACGGCTAGGTTATCAAATGAGACTCTTCGGCTCATCTCACCAGTGGGGAACTCATCTGGAGACTGCGGGGACGCCCGAGCCCCCTGAAATGGCCGTCGGGTCCTCCCGTCCAGTCGCCAGCTGGCACGACGGAGCATTCCAGAATTTTTCGCTAGTTGGCGGGGCAGCCTTTCCCATGTCGGCTTTCGTGGTACTTGGGCTGGGGGCCCCTGCGGTCGGCCAACGGCAGAGACCGTGCCTCGGATCCCGGTACCCTCTAGTATGAGTTACCCGGAACAGACTTGCCTAGAGACCAAGACCGATCCTAAGCCACGCAACTGACCACCTCCGACCCCCCAGTGGCACTTGCACTCCCGCACACCGACGGAACACAGACAAGCTGTTGGGCGTCGGGCTCCGGCGGGAGGGTGGTCGCGAGCCAGGCGGCCGAAGCCTACCACCGCTGAGAGAGACCTTCAGCCGTCGCCACAGAACGTGATGTCCCGCAGCGCCGTTGCCCGGGGTGGACCGCTAGGAGGTAGATCTCTACCACCCAAAATAAAAATAATAATTCAATGAAACCTGCTGTCAGCTTAATGTCTTCCCATTCATACATAAAAAAAATACATCATTTGGATTTGTTATTCCGAAAAAAAAAATGCAAGTGTAAGTACCTACTAAAAATTGAGTTTATAGTCCGTCCCACGAGTCAATGCCAAAGCTTACTAACACATTTTGCAGCTATATCAAGGCTATTGTGCTCCATGATCAATAGTAATCAGCTAAAGCTGTCAGAAAAAACAAGTTTGTAAGACAATGTTATTTTTTCCGTTAAATATACTCTGTTTCTTCTGGTTTGTCGTACTTTGTCTGGTTCTACGGCTGCAAAATGTGTTGGTAAGCTTTTGCATTGACTCAAAGAGATTTTAACCTCGCTGCGCTCGGTCATAGCGAGGTTCAAATCTCTTTGCATTGACTCGTGGAACGGATTATACCTAAACTTCTCCATACAAAACACCAATTTCATAGGTAAGGACTGGGGAAATCCATTATACAGGGTGTAAGGGACGGTGTACCGAAAACTAAAAGTCAAGTAAAGTGCCGCATTGCAGATGATTTTAGAAAAAACAGGCAAAAGCCTGGCTTGGTCCGAAGGAACCGAGTTGGCATCTGATAATTATTGCTGCTAGGCTCTCCGGCACGTTGGCTTATCCATCTTTTTCGAGAAACCAAAAAAGTAGAGGACGGACTGGTCAGGGCACACGTTAAACCACCTCTCCCTGGCGTCAAGGAAGTTTGCGACCTTACCCAGACCAGATCCCATGGCGAGAGTAGCTATCTTGGTGAAAACGTTAACGTGACAGAAACGCAAGCAAAGACTCCTTCTTGATACCTAAGCCCCCGAAAAGTACAGAAAGAGAAGCCAGGTCCCAAGCTTGTTCAGTCAAATCAGCAGGTACTCGAACATCCATAAATGGGTACCCCGCAACGAATACGAAAATTTTGGAATGAAGAGGCAGAATTTAATTAGAGTGAGGGAGCTCCCTGTCCTGTAGTGGACGTTTCATGGGATGTTATGATGATGATGATGACGCTCAGTGATGAGAGATCGAAAGTTTTTTGAAACTTTTCCATCTGTTGGTGCCTGAAGCTTGAAACTGACTCGTCAAGCAGAGGCGCATCTAGGAGATTTAGCGATTCACTTGGTGACTGATTTCATACCAGGCGCTACGGTGTCGAACTCACCGTCTCGAGACTCGTGAAATAATGATATATTTTCCGCACTTGCATCAATTTACTTTCAATTTACGTTATTGTTAACGAATAATAGGGAGTATTCATCTATTTTTTTTTTCAAATTTACTTCTTAGATCGTTATACCATGGTAAAATATAGAAATACTGTTAGAAATGTTCAAATATTCTCATAAAGTAATATTTGAAAAATCGATTAAATTTGACATGGATAAACGCCGCCATTTTTCGCGCGTTTATGATGACGTCACATGCCGCGTTCTGTATTGTTCACAGGCTTGTAAAGGTAAAAGTTAAAGATTTTTAGTTTTAATCGCTATGAGATGATTGAAAATGCTAAAAAAAACATTTTATAGGGTATTGTCTAATGCCAAAGTGCCCAAATACTATGAGTAGTTTACCAGATAATGTGGTTTTTGCGAATCCAAGAGATGTGAAAATACGAAAAAAATGGTGTAAGGTGATGAGAAGAACTGAAGTATTTTCAATGTCGTATTTAAATTGTTGTGAAGATCACTCTAATGTAAGTAAATCATGTTTGTATGTTTAACATGCGTATCGAGCCACACTCATAGGGTTCCATAGTTATCTTAGAAATAATTATTGTTAAGCAGGTTCCTAACGAACAGCAAACAAAAATCGAGCTACACCAAACCTAAATTACAAAAGTCGGATAAAACTTTATCAAACACCCTGTGAGACAGATTTAAATTTGTACCGAAGTTTATTAAGAACCTATCAAATCTGTAAATACATACATACATAACATCACGCCTCTTTCCAGTCGGGGTAGGCAGAGACCACAGTCCTCCACCTGCTACGATCTTGACATACTTCCCTTGCTTCCTGTACTTTCATCAATCCTTTCATACATGCTCGTCGGTTTAGGGTACTTTTAACCTGGCCTTTATTCAGAACGTCCTGAATTTAAAATATAGATACAAAAATGCTAAAGGTACCTTTTTTTTCGCACTCTTTTTACTACAGCTCGATATATTTTCTCCAGTTGATAGATTATAAATAAACTAGGATACCTCTACTTAAATCTGTCTCACCGGATTTTCGATACATTTTGTATTCAGCAACTAATCATTTTTAGGTTTGCGATTGCGCTTAAAACCACTTTCAGTCATTGTTCTTGATATTTTCTAATGGCACTGGATCCCAAAATCTCATTTTAAAATGGAAAACATTAAAATAAAACAAATTTTCTTCCAAACACAACAAGTACAGTATGAATATCGACACCGATTAATCTTATGACATGGCGCGTGACGTCACGTTTCGATTTGACCAATGGCGAGGCTTTTTGTAAATTCGAACTTCCCTCGCTTATTTATCACTTTTTAATTAATATTTCGTGCATTTAAATCCACACTAAACAAGAAAATAATGGTTTAGGTGTAATGTCAGGGCAATAAAGCATCGGAAATAAAAAAATCAAGTAAATTTATATAACATGAATACTCCCTATTTCAATTTCAATTTATTGCATTACTACATGGTTAAAAGGCTCTTAAAATTAAAATGTACAACATGTAGTACCCCGTTGGGGCACCGCAATGGTGAGAGGTAGCAAATTTTCCATTAATCTCTTAAATTACAATTATTAGCAATAAAAATAATTACCTACAAATAAAATAAATTATAAATTCAATTCAATTACATTCAAGTCTAAATCATGCAAAAATTAATAAAACTATGTACATATTTTAAATATCATATAACTATCCTAATGTCTAAAAGCTAACAGAACATAATTTCTAGTCATACATAAATAAAATAAAAAAATAAAAAAAATAAAAAAAATCATTAAATTATTAAATTCAATTAAATTCATTTATTAGTATGTACAGGCACTTGTTTCTAATATTTGTTCATCTTTATTTTTGTCGTCGAACATTTCTTTTATATTATAATAAGCTTTGTGAATTAGGTATTTTTTTAGGAGAACTATAAATTTTGATGCTTTTTCTTCGTTTTTTATGTAATTCGGAATATTGTTGTATATTTGGATTGTCATCGAATGAGGACCTGACCTGTATAAGCTTAGAGTTGTTGTTGGGAGTTTAAGCTTGTTTAAATTCCTGTCATTTCTTTTAACTTCTTTTTGTGGAGAATTCGCGCTCGCTGCGTTCGAAATTTCATCTGGCCATATTACTCGTATGACTGGTCCCGCCCCTTAGACTTTCTATATCTACCTGCTTGACCTAACCTAACCAAACCAACACTTTTCGATCTAGTTGGTTTAGTTTCTTTATGACAAGGAGTGAACCCAGATAGGATTACGTAGACCAGTATAGCCTAGGTCGAACTGGTTTGGCCTAAGCAAAACTACTTTGGTTTAAATCGGGTTTGACAGGTAACTATCTTCTTTGCCGCCGGTATACGTATCTCTACACTGCGACGTAGATCTTTTTTACTATTTACAATATGTTCCATACATGTTCCATAACAAGAGTTGATCAGTTTCACGGGCAGATTGACATAATTCGGGATTGTTTACATACTTTCTGTTACGAGGGCCAAACCGAAAAGATCGGGAATAGAATACTCAGGAATAAATTAGATTAAAACATTTTTGGTTTATGACATGTAGTATTATTTCAAACACAATCCCATTTTTGAATTTTAAAAAAAGTAAAAAAGAAAAGAGTAGTAGCCATTTGAATTTGACAAGTCAGTGGGGAAAATGGAGCTTACGCGGGAACATTTCCGTGCCATAATTTTTCACAACTTTCGTCGAGGTTTATCTCAAGAACAATGTCTCGCCGAGCTTGTTTCTGTTTATGAACTTGAAGCACCCAGTAAAACGACTATATATCGTTGGTATTCTGAGTTTCGTCGTGGACGTTCCTCTCTCAGTAGGTACAAACTAAGATAATTATAAAAATAAATTAAATGCAGCATGATAAGATACGAATAAATTATCATTGGTGTTTATTTTAATGTTGTTATTATCGTTTTGCGTTTCTAGTTCCCTGCCAGCTAATATTTAATGTAGGGCCATATCTAAGCGTGTGGTGTTATTTTTTGAGGTTTTTAATGAGCAAACGAGCAGGTGGGCTACGTAAGTAGGCACCACCGCCCACTGTCTTATTATCGGCATAGTTTTACACATAAGACAGCAAAGCGTTTTGCCCACCCTGGTATGTCTCATGTGCCAGTAATTACACTGGCTCCTTAACCCTTGGAACCGAAACACTGTTGAATGAACACTGCTGTTTCATGGCAGTAATAGCCAATGGGGTTGTAGGTACTCCCCCAGACGAACTTAAGCTTCACACCTTTCTAAATTCAAAGACTAATTCGGCATACATATTTCTCGAAATAGAACGTGCACAGCGTAGTCTGATCAAAATCATGTACTTCAAAAAAAGAAGGTTCTCAACGGAGAAGTTATATCAACTGTCAAAATTGCTTTCTATAAGAAAACTATATATCTCTCATACCGTCTTAAGAAAACACATAACCCTCTCGTATGACTCCAGTGTCTTAACCAAAAGGAGAAAGGATATAGTAGCACAAGTACCTAAGACCAACACAACTTTCGCTAGCAGACAATTTCACAAGCGTTCTTCTAAACTATACAATACACTGAATAAGGAGCTAAATATATATCCTAAAACATTGTATGACTGTAAAAAAATCATACCCAAATGGCTTCAGTCAAAACCCTATGATGTGGTGGAGAAACTGATGGCTGAGTAGCTAGTGGAACTTGTACTTATATTCATGTTACCGATCCCAAGACACTGTCGTAGGGCTAGCTGCTCACCATTTCAAATATCTTCCTACCTTCTTTCGTTATGTAATGAAACAATGTCTTACGTAAGGAAAAATTAAACTACCTAGGGCTTATTTTCTAAAACAAACTTGCATAAAATCTTTGTTATATAATAATATGTTATTTATATTATATAATACCTGATCTATATATTTTTTATACAACGTTTTTATTATTTAAATTACATTATGTCTTATTTATAGATAAACTAACAATTAAACTATGTTTCTATCAACTCACTCTCTTACACTTACTTCTAAATACCCGTTCGCCATAGTACACAAGCACATACACTCTCTCTCTCTATCACACATATACACTCACACACACGCACCTGCACACACGTATACACGCTCACACACACACACACACACACTTACAGCACAATAATATAAATTACTAATGTACATTTTCTATTACACACATACTGATAATTAAATTGACATACTTACGTCGCTACGTGGTCTTTATGTGCCTTTAAACTTATTTTAAAAAAAGTAGATTATAATTCTTAGCGATAGAGGAGCGGTGCCTCCAAACACAGGCGCTAAGCTTACTTGGAGACACCTGCGTAATAGATTCTTAGTACGCATTGTTAAAAGAAATAAAGAAAATTTTATTTTTATTTATTTATTTATACATTGCTAAGATGCTTGGTTCTGTTGATTTCAATACCCTTACTTCAACGAGCAATGTATGCCAAATTCGTCTCTGAATTAAAGATGGACAAAAGTCCAATCAACTTCATGTGAGCAGAGTGCAGTCATTCTAGTCCTCCCAGAAACCTTCCACTCGGACATTCTTCTACGATACGGTCTGTAAAGACTGTTTACGTGTGGCCGTTACATAATTCATCAGATTACATACAGTATTGCGTTTACTTTCAACTAGTGTAGCCGTGTTATGACCTAATATAATTTAACTTAGATTTAGTTTCATAGTTGCCGACAAAACTTACTTGTTAGTGCTGTAGTCGTAAATTGTTTTTATCATCCTGTAAGTATCACATTATAATATTTTCTTGTGATTTCTTTTATATTCAGGACGTTCTAAAAGGTCAGGTAATTACTTTGAACTAACAAGCGTGAAAGGATTAATGAAAGTAAAGGAAGCGAGGGAAGTATACAAGATCGTAGCAGGTGGAGGGCTGTGGTCTCTGCTTACCCTACAGGGAAAGAGGCGTGATGTTATTTATGTATGCTTGTATGTATGTTTCATATAGAAATTCACAGTACAGATTTGCTTTTTGACCCGATATTAATATTTATTCGTAGTCTGATATCCGTTATCTTACTTATGAGTTAGGTCCAAAGAAACAACTTCTTTTTCTAGGGTTCCGTACCTCAAAAGAAAAACGGAACCCTTATAGGATCACTTTGTTGTCCGTCTGTCTGTCTGTCAAGACCCTTTATCTCACGAACGGGTAGAGGTATCAGGTTGAAATGAATACCATATATTAAAGTCCATGAACCACACAAGATCGGAAAATTTCAATTTTTACAACGACGCAATCAAAAGATATCGCATTTTATGTCCTCATCTCCATACATTTATGCACTAAAGCGAAACCTATGGGGTACCTCCCGTTGTCCTAAAGTTATGAAATTTGACAGGAAGCTAGGTCTCACAGTACAAATAAAGGGAAAAGTCTGAAATCATTAAATATTACAACTTTTCTCACAACTAATGGTATCCAATTGTGGTGAGCTCCCGTTTCAAGAATAGGAGAGGGGTCAAGTTGGATGGTCGCGGAGGCGATTTTTGTTTTAGTTCTATTTATAAAGTTTTATCAACCAAGTATCTCGGTGTGATGTTGGATCAACGTCTATCGTGGTTTTCGCATCTTGAATTAGTTGCTTGCAGAATACGAAAATTAACTTGGATATTCAAAATTCTTCGTCATATTGCTGCTAGGGAATGAATTAACAAAATTTACATTGCTCTTATTCAATCCGTGATTACTTACTGTATAACAATATGGGGAGGAGCCACTAAAACAGAGTTTCTCTGTGTAGAAAGAGCTCAGCGCTCTCTTCTCAAAGTAACCTATTTTAAACCCTATCGTTATCCGACTGTTGACTTATATTCTACAGCTAAGGTCCTAAGTATTAGGAAATTATATATTTTGAACTCCACTTTACGTCTTCATAAGTCTCTCCCTTTTGACCTCAGGAAACTCAATAAGAGAAGAAAACAAGCGTTGCGCAAGCGCCCCCTATTAGGACATCTTTCGCTAGAAGACAGTACGGGAGATTATCTTGTCACATATACAATCAAATAAATAAGAAACTTGATATATACCCTAAAAATTTATATGACTGTAAGAAAATTGTCACCAACTGGCTCTTACCATTACAATTCACAGAATCGCTCTTTCTATTTCAAGCCTAAATCTATCTGAAACAATTATTTCCTGATTACATCAATTTGTAATAAATTTGTTATCTCACTAACTGTTCTGAGCACTCCCCCTCTAGCATACCTATGCTCACCCGAGCACACAATCACACATGTACATTCTCATACACATGTACACACACACACACACACACACACACACACTCATCCACACACAACTATACATACATCCTCACATACAATCCTACATAAACTTTTACTAACTTCATAAATAGTATAATTTTAAAATTGTTTTTCTTTCTAGTTCACTGCTGTTTTTCTTTTTTGGTTTATTAATTATTTTTATCTCTTTGGTTGTCCTTATACTTATTATTGTCAAAATCCTGCTGCGCACACTACTCATTTAATGTACTAGGGAAGAGCGGGGCCTCCCAATACAGGTTAAACACTTAAAGGGAGTGTCCTAGTAGTCATAAGATATGCACTGTAAAATCGAAATAAAAACCTATTTTATTTTTATTATTTATTTTATTTTAAAAACGGGAACACTTACAAACTTGAAAATTGGTATGTTTGTAGTGCATAAGCTATAAAATGTGGTAAAACGCACTTGGCCGGTTTTTTTTTAATGTCACAAGTGGGCAAACGTGCAGGTGGGCCACCTGATGGTAAGTGGTCACCACCGCCCGTAGCACCCACTGTCTTATTAGTACTATAATTTGACACCAATAAATAAGACAGCAAAGCGTGTTGCTCACCCTGAGAACCAAGATGGTACGTCTCCTGTGCCGGTAATTTCACTGGCTTCTTTGCCTTTCGGACTTAAACACAGCCGTGCAAACACAGCTGCTTTACGGTAGAAACAAGTAAGAGGGTGGTACTTCCCCAGACTTCTGTACTACCACTTTTGGAACATCGCGAAAAAAAAATTGGCCTCTCTCAGGTCTCTCTCAGGTCTCTCTATCAAGTATGTAATTAGTATGGGAATTTGAATTGTTTTTCACGAAGTTGCATGCAAACGTCATGGAACGGGGTTGCTCCTGGTCTTAGGTGATATCAGTTCTAAAAAAAACGGCCAGGTGCGTGTCGGACTCACGCGCCGAGGGTTCCGATATACCTATAGTATATTTACAAGCAATAATGTCCATTTTTAGGACCGCAAAACAAAATTTGTTTGTAAAGATTTTCTTAGGGAGATTGTTTTATTTTTCTTGTTATATTTACATAAACATCTGTCAACTATAATTTAAGCTCGCGTCACACAGAGGCGGTAGCGGAAGCGTTCCGGGGCCGGTATTTTTTGTAAAATATGAGTTCTTATGCACCCTGTCACATTGAAAAGCGGTCGCGGCGCGGTATTTTGTTCCCGCCAAACCGCCCCGGACCGCTTTCGCAATCATACCGCCTCTGTGTGACTTGAGCTTTATTCAAATTTTTCTTTAAGCAAATTTAACGTCAGAGATAAGGGGGAATTATATGTTTTGTAATGAATAGAAAACTGAGAGTCGTAAAAATATACAAAAATCGATTTTGGAATGTATAAGAAAAGTCCTTTCATATGATACCCCATTCGACCTAGTAACGGCAACTTAGTGTTTGGGTCCCCTTTACTTTTATTTGCAACACACGATAATGCGGACACTTGTTCTTTCGAATTTTGAATGCTGTTTTGCATAATATGTAGTTTTATGCTTCTAAAGGGCGACTGTGTATTTATGAAAATTAATTATGGTTGTTTTTAGCCTTCAGAAAAAGCAAAAAGAAAAATGATCAGAAACAAAAACATAGTAAGAAGTGACGTGGATGTGATGGTTCCAGCGAAACTCAACTTCGGAGACGCGGTTTTGAAAAAACTTCTTCAGTTTAAGGACAACATTTTTCTTGTAAGTTGAAACATATATTTACTAGTGTAATTAAAACCGATTCAAGCTGACTTAGTATCCCTTGCTTTTCTTTTCCAATTTTTGGTTTTTGTAACGTCTAGGGGCTAAGCGGACGACTGACTGATTACGATGACATATCTGTCTAGAATAAGAGGATATTCGGATTCCACCTAGGATTCGACGCACATGACCAAGATCGCGAAATCCCAAACCACAAATTTATGGCTAACTGCTTATTCAACAAATGATGAAAAACAATCACGCTTCCAGAAAGGCAGTTTTTCACACAGATTTTTGACTATAAAGCAAACTTTTCCAAACAAGGAACATACAGCGTGAATTTGCATTGGTTTACCCTATGGTGAATTTACTCATGAAAACAAGCAACTTTCCCGGAGAAAAATATATTTATTTTTCGCCTAAATTTTTTGCTTCTGGAAAATTGCTTTTTATCATGAGTAGAATCACTGGGCTTCGAGAGCAAAACATCGGAAAATGGTAAGAATCGTAAGTTGATCAATTTCCGCGTCAGTTAATCAATCAATCGCACCATCGTTAATCGCACTAGTAAATTCATTCATTTATTCATTCATATTTATTTCATAACTAATAATTTGTGTCGAAATAATAGTTACAAATTAATACAATCAATAAAATTAAATCAAAATAAAATTAAATAAAAGTTAAATATAATGAAAATTAAAACTAATTAAAATAAAATTACAATTTACATACTGGTAACATATGGTAACTTATTAAATAATTTTACTGCCTGGTAACGCGTGCTGTGTTTCGCAATTCTAAGATGGGGTTGGATGGTGCCAGATATATCCTTCCTTCTGCTTTCTATCCTTTCGGCATTTTCCTCCTCAGTTTCTTTCTCTACGTGATGTTTTGCGAGGTCCCCAAGCAACACTAAAATGTACAAGCATGGTGCAGTCAAAACTCCCAATTTTACAAAAAAGTCTTTGCATGAGACAAATTGTGGTATTCTCACAATAGTCCGAGAAATTAATCAACTTATCATTTATCATGTTATCTTCTGGTGACATATGTTGTCTCTACCGATATCCGAGCTAGTGAGGTTAATATACTTAATAATATACTTAGTATACTTTTATCAGAACACTAGTACACTCAAGCTTAAAGTAAACATTGGACTAAAGCTCAAAGACTCCCTTTTTCCCAACTTTTTCTTTTCTATCCATTATGGAGGTTCCATAACCATGGACCGTTCATGGGACCATTAACTTTTTATTAAATATTCAAATAAATAATTAAAAAGAAAAAAGTATAGAATTGTCCATACAAAGAAACGCAATTTATCACACAGATTTTGAACGATAAAACAAACTTTTCAAACATGGAGTTTTCTAAGTCAGAAATAATATATAATTATTTTTGCATCAAAGAAAGAATCATTTAAAAGTGTTGAAAAGCTAATAATTTTTAATAATTAATTTAGTGTTAAAAAATTACTAAACGATGGCAAAAAAATAATGACGTCATCGTTTAATTTAAAAACATCATACAAAAGCTAAGGAGGATTTTTGTTTTGACGTTCAATAAAGAGTAGATCAATTGACTATAGTTCGTCTATTTTAAGAATGCAGTGAGTCATTGCTTTCCGCCGCTGGTAGCCAAGCCCCGTAACCAATTAGGTCTCTTAAACTTGTAAAGTCAAATGCACAATGACCTACTATAGGCAAACCTTCGAAAGAAGCGGTTGTTTCCTTTGTGTGTTACCTAAAAAACGAAAAAAAAAATATTTTTTTATTAATTTTAACTCCATTGTGAATACACAATTACCCTGCATTTGCATTAATGACTTACTGCATTCTGAACGCGGACAAACTATAGATTGTAAACTTGCGGATTATAAATACGCAAAACCTCTCGGAGGGGTAGTTTTACCCATGTAACTGGTTGCAATTCTCCTAAATCTTAAGCAAGTTAAGAGTTCCTGTCGACTATCCGGCGAAATTATTAAAAACTACGACTTATTACGTGTTACATTGACTGGTTTCTTAGAAAACATGTTGTTGTATATTACAGAAAAATCGATGTATATAGTTCTTAAAATGGTTTAACACACACAGACACACAACACACGCACACCAGTAACACGTAAGTAAGAAGGCTACGTTTCTTTTTTTAATACTGAACTTATCTTTTTAAAAAAATACTATACCTCCGAAAAATCGCAAAATGAAACAAATAAACACAAGTCAAGAAAGATAAAAATTAAAACATTGTGTGTTGGAGGTCTGAAGTTATCAATTTCGCTGTCTTATTTTGTTTTTTAATTAATGGGAAAAGGCAAGAAATGTCAGTTTATAATCTATGAATTTGTCAACCACCAGCTACACGGTCGGAAACGTAACTATCGTCCTCTATTTGACCTTAGTTTGGGACGCCGTTCTCACGACCAAGGGCGTTGGAAGGTCACTAGAAATTTGGTTGTTAACCACGAGCTATATACGGTCGGTTCCGACCAAGGTCACCTCTGTCGGGGCTTGGTCGGCGACCGTGTATCTGGGCTTTTACTTCTTAGTACTTGGTCGCGGGAAGCCGCTGGATGCGAGCAGCGCAGGACCGGTCGTCATGTCATGGAGATCTTTAGGTTTAGTGGAGGCCTATGTCCAGCAGTGGACGTCTTTCGGCTGATATGATGATGATGATGATAATGACTTGGGCTAGTTATATTAATTTGACAGCTTTTTGACAGTTCTACGAAGAACAGTCAAGAAATGGAAATTTCACGTACTAAATGTTGCTTAAAGCTAAGTTGTTGCTTCTTATAAAAACCCCACACAAAGTTCAGTGATTTTTAAGTAATACGTGTGCAGACAAACAAAATTTATTTTTCAAGATTTTGGATATGGGGTCTACATCAATAAAAAAAGTTCTTTAAATTTGAAAAATATTTAATATACAGACACGCCTTTTCTACAGCTTTAGTGTACTACATACTAGGATAAGTAGTATACTATTAAACGAGCAATATTGGTATATAAAACGGCTCATAGAATCTTGATGAAACTTTGCATGACCAAGCATCTCCATGTAAGATATCTTGCGCCAGTATCAATTGATCTGTGTGATTTCATATAAGGGGTGTTCCTGTACCACCAAATCGTAAATATGTGATTTACCCAAAATTGGTTCCATTGAGTTTATTAAAAATTTCTATAATATTACTCCTGGATTGGTTTTCTACCTGACTGGATATTCTTTATGATTTTTTTAGTAAAATTTAGTACACAGGGTGTACCAAAAACTGAAAGGGCTTGCTCAGTAGACTAAACTGAACAATAATCCATAAGGAACATGTGTTGGGAAATTAAAAAAATCTCCATGCAAGTATCCTACGGTAGTATCTATTGATCTTTGAAAATTCATATAAAGGGTGTTCCAGTACTACCAAAAGTTAAACATATAACAGATGTTTGTTTGTTTTAATGTTTGACAATTTGAATTCTGAATTGATCTTTATATTTCATTCGAACATTTTTTTGGAAAAACGTAAATAAAAGTTTGTATTTCCATACTATGTGTATGGCATTACAAATTTAAGTTTCCGGTTGATAGTTTTTCCTTGAGTATTGCGAGAAAGTAAGTGCAGTGCTGCTGTACCATTTATTTAATTTTTTCACAGCTCGTTATGTATAGAATAAATTTCTAGTTCTTGTAGAAAGCATGCAATGTACACGCGTTTTCGCCAATAGCAAATACCGGACTCTTAACATTAACTCAATGTTAAGAAATTTAGGAGAATAGCGACCCTGAACTGGAACTTAAAATTTAAAAAAATAGAATCTTCGTACAAAATGAAAATTTGATCTGGTCAATTTGTATCGAGAATATTTCTTTTTTATTTTAGTTTCCAAAAATGGCAGAACGAATGTTGTTCTGTCACGTGGGAAGAACTACCCCCCGTGAGGTTTTGCGTATTTGAAATTACATGTTTTATACTCTTTACTGATTTTCGCTATTACACCTTTATCAGAATTATCTTTATATCTATGTTATTTAATTGTCAATAACATTATCGTCCACAGATAAACGGGGCAACTGAAGAACAGATTACCTATGGCGAGATACTGCAGCAAACAATGAATGTTGCTATCTCGCTCACACACCTAGGAGTGGGAAAAGGAGAGACTGTGGGTCTGTTGTCGGAGAATAGAAATGAATTATTTCCAGCAGCTCTAGGTGTTATTTGTACAGGAGCTACGTTGACTACTTTCAATGTTGGCTATACTGCAGGTGCATCTAATACACTGACAAATTGAACATTATTGCTGATAATTTGCACAAATTATTTATTATTATATTTATATACATTGTTATATATGCTGATAATAGAATTTTGTAGTTATAGCGGTCTCGCTCGCAATAAAGAGTTTTAATAAAATAGTACATATCATTTTAGCACGCTGCAATGTAGCTAAACAAGTTTTCAAGGAACATTGGGCGAAATACGAAATAATATAGTTTGTCAATATACTCGTAACTCTTATATAACTTTTCAACAATCAGGTGATTGATCATCTTGCAATTCCCTAACCGAACTATTTTAATTATAACTACTTATTGTTTAAAATTGCAGGTGAAATGATCCACGTATTAAACATATCAAAACCAACAGCTATAGTTTGTTCTCCGGAAACTTATAAATCACATTTGAAGTCGTTAAAATCTTCAGGCTTCATAAAAACCTTCATAATATTTGGAGACGAAAAAATGCACAACACCATATCGTACAACTCTATAGCTATTCCCAAAAACGTTAACAGTAACGTTAAAGAAATATTTAACGTTAAAAGTAACGAGTTATTGAGGGATATAAAGTACGATGAATTCGAAGTACCCGATGTGAAAGGACAAAAGGATACAGCACTAATTTTGTATTCTTCTGGAACTACGGGACTGCCCAAAGGTGTCATGTTAACGCATTTGAATGTCCTAGCTACTTTTTTGTTGTAAGTAACTAACAAGTTTTTTTCAGATTCAGATAATTTTATTTAATGTAGATTCTTTACAGAACACTTATTAAATGTCATGCAGAATACATTGCAAATAGAGCGAGTCTACGCCGTTTCGGATCGTGTTATGGCAGCGTAAAAGAAACGGCAAGAAACCACTGCAGCACGGCCTACTTTAGAGTCGGCTTTTTACAATGTGTTTCTTGTGTTTCGCTGGAATATCAGAGCACCATACCTCTTTGTCATTCATATAGTCATCTAATCTATAGTAAGCTTTTTTACATAACGTTTGCTTTACACATTCTTTAAACTTTCTCTCAGGTAATTGCACTATATTGTCAGGTATTTTATCACAAGATACGTTCTCGGCCCAATGTAACACAATATGATAGCGAAAATAAAAGTCGACTCGTCAATTTGCGTGGTACTTGATATTAAATTTAACCCAGAGTTGCCAGGAAGTCATGGATAACCTCGGATAGCAATAATAATTGTCAGTCTACCTCAAGGATGTTTGAGTAGCAGCACTTCCTGCTAAGGATGGACCTATAAGCGTATCCCTTAGCGTATTACAGGCAAAAATCTGTCATTTTTAGCCTGCAGATATTTTATCTATTATTATATTACTCTATGCTATAAGGTACAATAGCAGCAAGCGGTGAGATGGGCCCTAAATATTTTTATTTCAATTTTTCCAGACCACCTTCCACTGACCCCACGTTCATCACGTTAACTATAACCCCATGGTCCCACACTTTTGGTCTCGTCGGGAATTTCATGACCATGAGTCAGGGCCGAACAACTGTATATTTATCCAAGTTTGAGCCGCAGTTGTATTTGAAGACTATTGAAAGGTATAAGGTACGAGACTGAGTACGAGATTTCTCCCGCTCTCTACCCACTCATACAGGATCTTTGATGAATGGGGTTGATGTTTTTTTTTTTCGTGTATGGGCTCTTGACTTCGACCTCAGTGCTAGAGGACAAAGACGAGGTCGACGATGGAACGAGGTTGCCCAGAAGAAGCCTATTCACTCGCGACTTAAATAGATTCGGGCTATAAGAGCGGAACACAGACACAGGCAGAGAAAATCTTCTTATGAAACTGAACAACTTTTCCTTAGAAAGAGAAAGAAATCCGAAAAAAAAATTACCCATACAAAATGCGCTATCGTTGCAGAAATTTACCAAGACCCTGTACAATCAAAAAATTAAAAACTAACCATCATTTAAATGTGTGTAGAACTGTATGTGACATAAAAGCTTACCTTTTATTAGTTACTTACTCTTGATTAAAATATTCGATCTTAAGATAATTTAACATCCCATGAAACGTCCACTGCAAGGTATGGAGCTTCCTTTAGACTCCAGCAAAAAACGCGTGGTACTTTGGAGCGGATCTACCTCAGTCACCATGCTTGTAAGCGTTGCGGCTGGTGACCGCTATTGTTGGTGACCGCAGTATGTAAGATGATACACTGACAGATGCTGCTGCCCATCCTCCGGTTCAAAATCCCTTAGTCACCTCTTACAACACCCTCGGGTAGAGATAATTGAGCTGGCATCACACGGACAAGAAAGATACTCTTGATTAAATATTTAAGGGTTCCTCGAGGGTCTGTTCTCTCTAGGACACTTATTTTTAGGCATGCAGATGATAGTAAGTACGCACGGCAGCAAGCACGTAGAAACAAAACCAGTATAAGCTGAACTAGCGCTACGCTTTAAACGCCCAAAACCAGAGACCCGCTCAAGGTCAAAGTGTTTCTACCGACGAGCGGCCGTGTGTATCTAGTATCTACTCTCGTAGACAGATACGCAGAGTGTTTGGGAGAGCCGGAGAGTGCGTTGTGAAAACGAAACAGGCAGAGCCGAGGAGGTCATTGGCTATCGGCTTCATTCATTAGGGTTTGTTTCACTGGAGATTTTTAGGGCTAAGAAAAGTAAGCGATTTCGGGCTATACATGTAAGGGAAGGTGTACCGAAAACCGAAAGGGCGTGCTCAGTCAACGAAACTGAACAACTTTCCCAAAGAAACATTTGTTGGGAAATAAAAAATATTTGACCTCTCCGTACAAACTGTTCGACCAGAGTGGGCAATTTGTATCGAGACGTTTTTTTTTTCATATCCCAACATGTTTCTTTGGAAAAGTTGTTCAGTTTCGTTGACTGAGCACGCTCTTTCAGTTTTCGGTAGGTACCGTCCCTTACACCCTTTATGTTCTACACTTTTTTATTCCAATTCGACATCAGAATCGATAGTTAAAATATTTCGTGAGACTCGCGCCTATGGTGTATACAGAATGAACAACATTTGAATTGCATTTAAAAACTTCTAATTTAAATTATTTTTTCTTTTTATTTTCTAGATAGCTCAGATAGTTGTGGTCCCACCGGTCCTCGTGGCGCTTTGCAAGTTGGAGTTCAAATACGACGTCAGTACTGTTCGTTTGATTTACTCCGGGGCAGCGCCATTGCGGGAAGATACTGTGCAGGCGCTTAAAAATAAGTAATTATTTTTTTGACGTGGATACTTCTATGCTTTCGTTTCGTTTTGTGCAAAGTGGATATAGGCCACCTGGCGGCAATAATTTGTACTACATCAAGCTTTAGTTTAGTCACATCAAAGTTGAAATGGAAATGAAATGAGATGAAATGGAGTGTAATGTCGTCTTAAGGATTGTAACAGCAAGGAGTATAATAGCGTGTAATGGCGTGTAATGGCGTGAAGTGAACTATAACGGAGTGTAGTGGAGTGAAATAAAGTCTTTTATGGCGAGTAATAGAGTGTAACGGAGTGTAAAGGCGTGTTATGGAGTGTGTGTAATCGAGTGTTTGTAATGGCATGTATGGAGTTTTATGGAAGGTAAAAGAGCGTAATGTTTCTTGTTATATGAGAATATTGTATTTCATTGTAATGGCGTATAACGGAGTATAATGGGGTGTAATGAACTATAGAGTGTGTAATGGAGTGTTAAATAGTGTATGTGTGTAAAGGCGTATTATAGATTATAACGGAGTGTAAAGAGTTCACTGATTGTTTCGAAAGTTAAAGAGAAATCGAGTTAAAGTTTAAGTGCCCAAATATTCTCTCATAGGTACAATCAAAAGAAGGTCAAGCTTGACATTCGCAGTGCGACTTTTGTCTCTATGGTGACTAAGATAAGGCCGGTGCAAAGTACTTACATCTATAGACGTTTCAAGGATACAGAAACAGGTATATAATATTATTTTCAACACATTTGCTCATGGTTGACAAATTCTATGATACTGTTATGCCTTTAATTTTTAAACATACGCCTCTAAAAACAAAGTGCAGTAACACTTATCCAGTTTGGTACAGTAGATCCTTGATAAAAATGCTTAAGGAAAAAGCTAAATACCATAATCTACATAAGATGTATAGCAATCCTATGGACAAGTACACTTATGACCTACTGAGGGATCGATGTGACGACATGATTAAAAACTGTTATAACACATTTAAATTGAATGCAGCTGACAACTTACGTCGAAATCCTAAGTATTTTTGGCAGTTTTCAAAGTCACAAAGATCGTGTAACACATCCATACCTCATCAAATGTACTTAAGTAGTGAAGTAGGAATTGGAGGACAAGAGATATGCAACCTGTTTTCTAAACATTTCCAAGCAGTGTATAATACAGTACCAGTGAACAGGGCTCCCTCGCTTGCTGCTACTTACCATAATTTTGAAACATTAGGAGGATGTCGTATATCTCAAAAAGACGTTCACAAGGCATTGTTGGAATTAAACTGTAATAAAGGACCAGGACCGGACGGTATACCGCCTATCTTTTTCAAGAAATGTGCCTCATACTTATATATACCTTTAACTAAAATATATAATTACTCTTTGGAAACCGGTAAGTTCCCCATTAGATGGAAAATAGCACATCTCACTCCTATATATAAAGATGGCGAAGCCGACAATATACAGAACTACCGACCAATATCCATATTGTCTGTGGCTGGCAAAATTCTTGAGTCTATTGTACAAAAGAAAATCTACGCCCATGTCAAGCAACTTATAAATAAAAATCAGCACGGCTTTCTTCCAAAGAAATCCACAACTACTAATTTGCTTAGCTACGTATGTGATATAGCATCTGCTCTAGACAATAAACAAGAAGTACATGCCATATATACTGATTTTCGTAAGGCGTTCGACCTCGTCAAACACAGCATATTGGTAGCTAAGATAGAATCAATGGGTATACATCGATCACTATTGAGATGGTGTAAGTCTTATTTAGAGAACCGTTCTCAGCTCGTTTCTTTATATGGTTACAAATCGAAAAATGAGACCGTATTTTCCGGAGTTCCGCAAGGATCTCACCTGGGACCACTTTTTTTCCTCATTTTCATTAATGATATTTCAGAAGCAATTAAATCTAGTTTTAAACTATATGCTGATGATCTCAAGATATATCGCATTATTCAATCACCGTATGACGTAGCTGAACTTCAGTCAGACCTAGACAGTATTCAAAATTGGTGCTTAAACAATTGCATGTCACTTAATACCAACAAATGCTTTCATATAAAATTCACCAGAAAAACTAATTCAGTTAATGCCACGTATAGTATCGGCAATAACTTATTAAAAGAAGTAAAACACATTAGAGATTTAGGTGTTATAGTAGATAGTGAATTAAGCTACAGGTTGCATTACGACCATATAATAAAAAAATCATCACAATTAACTGGTTATATCACTAGGCAAATGAAGATTTTTAAAAACCCTAGTCTTACTATCGTCATCTATAATTGTGTTGTGAGAAGTATCCTAGAATATTGTTGCCAAGTGTGGAACCCAGGTTATGCTGTGCATACGGATAGATTAGAACGTATTCAGAAGCGTTTTGTGTACCGATTGACTTTCACCGTCAACAAGTGTCATCTCTTGCAGTCATACGAATCTCGTCTGACTCATTTTCATATTGCATCCCTCAAAGATCGCCGTAAGCAAGCTGATTTGCTTCTACTGTTTAAGTTAATACATGGTTTTGTGGATGTCCCTGATGTATTAGAACAGCTTAACATCAATGTCCCGAGAGCTTACAGTCGGTTGCAGAATCGTAAATGCTTTAATCTGCCTCTCTGTCGGACAGTTCTTGGTCATCACTCACCTCTTCATCGTATTTGTACTTCATATGAGGGTATCCGTAATCAAATTGATATATTTTCTGGTTGTCTAGCCTCCTTCAAAAACCAATTGCGCTGTTTGTAAAACAACGGTAAAAGTAAAGTACTACTCAATTATTATTTAAGTTAATAAGTTAGTATTAGTGTAACGGCTGGCTACTCCGGCTACTTTCATATTGTTATTACTTTTGCATGCTGTGTCTGCATCAAGAAGGGCACAACGCCTATGTGTTGTATCCAGTTTTGTGGACCATCAATAAAAAAAAAAAAAAATATTAGATGCACAGCCTCAGCTCAACACAGCTATTTTGCACTGTATTAAGGTCCATAATCCAACTTATTAAACACGTGTTTTTTTCGTTACATTACTGCACTAGTGTTTTATTTTTGATTCTTTTTTAATCTCGGCGAGGAGCAAGGAGGTTTAATGCTTATTACGTGTAAAATTTTCAAGAAGTTAAGCTGACTTCGAAAAAATATCATAAATTAATGTTCATTTTATGAAATTATTTATGTTGATTAACTAATTAACAATTAATTTGTCATTTACATAACAAGATATAAAAATTTTGATAATTTATTTCAAGGTTAATGATACGCTCAAAGACTTCGGACCTCCTTGCGATAGGCTATTTGGTAGTTTAGTCTATGCTTCGCAAATACGTGTATAATCTGTGCCCGCTGAAAAAGAAATAATGCGCGCCATTTTACAAATATTTGTAGTCTTTATTATTGGGGATTTTTGGCGGGAACTCGACATGGGCGTTTGCCTGCTTAATTGAAATTTTGTTTTTTTGTGCATTTAGTGATTTAGTGGATAATAAAGATAGTGTGTTATGCAGTTAATTTACTACGGAGTGCGCAGCTGATGAAGATTTCAAGTGATCTCGTGTTTAAGCCCCGTTTGTGTTGTCCCAAAAAGTCACGAACATTTTCCTTCGTAAAGTTCACTATCGCTTTACGAGGGGAGCAAAAAGAAAGACAGTTAAATACATCAGACATGGCTGTATGGGCTTTGTACTCTTTGCCTTTCCGAAAGGAAGAATGAAACCAAAAAAAAAAAGTCTTTATTATTGTAATTATTTCTAAAAGTGTCGACTTCTACAAATAAAAAACTGTTCATGAACCGTCTAAAATACTCGTACACGAAATACAATTTTAAAAGTTGTAAAAATTTAAGGAAAACACCAACACATGCTTACAAAAGCTTACAAAATGTTCCGGTGGACGTGCGGTGGACATACTTAAGGTTAGCAAAGTTTAGTATTTTTACTCGTAAATGTTTTGAAAAACGTCGTAAGACGCACGTGCGCATTGCCATTACACTCTCGGCTCCATTACGCCCTCGCCTGCGGCTCGAGCTGCAATTTCTGAGCCTCGTGTGTAATGAGCAAAACAGCGCACTAGCATCTTAATGTACTATTACTGGCTAGGTGTGCTTACAACTTCGCTCGCGTGAAGTTTGGGCTTTTTACAAAACACGCAAATGATTAAACCGATTCAAAACAGCTTCGCCGTTTTAAACCGATTGAAACGAAATTTTAATTTTGCACCAAAATAAGACTAATATAGGGTGACTTTTAGTTCTTGAGAGCAAAATATATGCATGTCCTCTTAATTATCAGGGGTCGGAAAACATTATTTTCTTTGGCCTTCCAATACAAACCTTGCGCCAACTATAATAAATTTTGCTTAAGTTTCTTTGGAGAAGTTGTTTGTAATCTCGCGTATATGTATATCCTTTGGTATTTATTTTATTATACATATTTTATCTAAATTAAATTCTATTAAAATCCATATCATTCAATTTATTTAATAAATCATGAACTAAAATTCACCCTGTATACTAGGTTGACAGATTTAACTATTGGCCGCCTACATGTACAGTCAAGAGGACATCAAGCTTGACTCATTGGACTTTGTACCGTTCTTATTTTAATAGACGTACGGGCTAGAGTCGCACTGCTAGTGTCAAGTTCAACCTCAACCGCTGTACCACGCCTTAGGTATGCGAGCTGCGCGGCGAGAAGGGGGGTCATCGCTCATTTCGGCAACTAGTTCCTGCTCTTTCCTTCCCACTCCCCCACCTCCCTGCGTATACCTTAGGCGTGGTACAGCGGTTGCGGTTCTGACCATTCGAGTCTAGCAGTCTAACTGCCTAAATGGACAGAGCGGGTTTTTACATTATCTTATCTATTAATTCAATTCTAATTCCAGGTTCCCAAATGCCAAAGTACTCCAGGGCTACGGAATGACCGAAACGACTCTTTCTGCGACCAGGGACTTGTATAACAAAGCACATCTAACAAAGATAGGAGGTGTCGGGTGGCTCATCAATTCTTCATCTGTTAAGGTACTTACTACTGTCAAGGGGCTAAGCAGACGTCATATAGTCCGTGAGAGTCCGCCAGTGTAGCCAGTACTGCAAAATATTTGTATAAACAAGGCCATTTTTTTATCAACCCGCAAATGTTAAACCATTTACCATTTAATCCATTTATTTTGCCACACTTGTTACAAATCCAATATAAAAATAAAAACACTCTTTCTAAAACAGAGTTGAATTTATCATTCAGAAGCCTTTGCCTATAAGTACATATATCGTACATAACAGCTTGTGACATGTGTGGCGAGGACTCAGACTCAGTAAAAACTGACAACAGGAGTTCTGCTGTCAGCACTGGTTTTCAGTCTGAGCCTCTCTCCAACCTTCATCTGACTGCTAAGAACAGGTCCAGCCTGACACTTGCAGTGTGATGTTCGCCTTTCAGCGTAGTACGGTCAACCGCACGTCGATAGAAACTTCTTCAACTCTATTACCACGCCATAAGGTCCAAAAGTGTTTCTACTGATGTGCTGTTGAGTGCACAAGTCCAAAGTGTCAAGCTATGTTAAGAGGATATGTGAAAAGATAGTTATTTGACAGTGGGCGCAGACTTTTCGCTTGAAGGAAAGGGATACGAGTAAAGTGCGCAATCCGCAACTCATTCGATTGCGACAGATATACTGTGCGTGTTACCAAAACTAAATGACGTAAGCGCCTGATATAAAATATCGACTTTTTGTAAAAACTAAGTAATAAAATAAAATTTTAGGTTGGTTATTAGATAGAAACTACGAATACCTTTCTGTATAAGTACTTACTCAATTTAACTACTTAAAACACCTCAGATTCCACAAAAAGAGGAAATAATGAAAATTGAAGAGGCAACTTTGGATTTTTATTTTGTCGAGCCGATTTTCACTAATCGTGTTTTGTCCATGGTGATATTATCACTTGAATGGTCAAAAAATACATACCTGAAAATCACGGCAAGATACTGAGTAAATTAAAAGACATTTGTCTTCTAAATACCCAAAAAAATTTACATATCGTCTTAAGAGGTGGTTCTGCTCATGAAACTGAACAACTTTTCCTATGGAACATAGGTCGAAATACGTAAAAACAATTTTGACCTCTCATACAAAATGTGCTATCAGCTGATGCAGTTTGTATGGGACGTCAATTTTATATTTCGACCTTAGTTCCTTGGGAACCACCTCTTAAAATTTCGGGATGGAAAAAAATAATGAATGAATGTTCATTGTGTAAAGCAAACAGGTACATAGTGCAGATATAATTTGTTCCACTGAGAGCTACCTTTGCAGGCACGCACACTTTTATATTAAATTACAACTATTAAATTAAGAACTTAACTATTACAATTAATTAATGAAATATTTGTCAAAACGGTGTATAGTCTAATAATATTTCATTAGGTACTTAGTTTGGATGGAAAACAGCTTGAATAGTTGTTCAATTAAATTTTTATTTAGTGCTATAGGTTTTTTAGTTTGATATAAACAATCGGTCAGATGCGAGTCGGACTAGCGCGCAAAGGGTTTCCGAGGGAATTTTTAGAAGCCATAAAGTCCATTTTGAGGACCGCAAAACGAAATCTGTTTGTAATCAAAAGAAACAGCAATTACAGCCACTGTCAGCCACATATTTTGAAACTCGCAACTTCTCGCACGGGAATTAAAACTTAAAGGATACTTCCAGTTGACATAGAGTCTTAAATTTGGCATAAGGCAACGTTTTATAGCACACATAAAAAAGAAAAATTCCGAAAAGCTTAAATTTTTAGATACATCGTTTAGTTTTTATAACTAATACTTATATACCTACAGGTTTGTACAGAACCCTCGGTGCACGAGTCCGACTCGCACTTGTCCGGTTTTTTTTATTACAATAAAGCTGGGCAATCATATTCTGAAACTATTCCAAATCAAATCGATAGCATGTGTTATTGCTGAGATATACGAGTACAGGTGTCACAAACGGACAGACGAAGTTGCACCATAAGGGTTCCGTTTTTACCATTTTGTTAAGTCTAAAAATGTTTAGGTACTCTAAAAAAGTTCGAGACTATACGAGTATTAAAGTGGTCACCTGATCGACCATTTTGTATGGGATGACGAAAAAGGTTTTTTCTATAGAAATAATATGAGTTCAAGAGAATAATTATTCTTAACTCACAGGTCTTCGGGAGACAAACCAATGAAAATTTATGGTGTTTATTAAGGAAAAACGCATCACTGGCCACTCTGGTGCAATGTCACGGACCTCTTGTTCACGTCTACCTAGCCCTCAATTACTGTTATAGGTAGCAGACCTTCAAACTGGTGAAGCGTTGGGCCCGCTTAAACAGGGCGAGATCTGCATCAAAAGTCCACAAGTCATGAAGGGCTACATCGGCATCCGGCCTGAGGAGTGGCGTGATGAAGAGGTAACTATAACCGGAGAAGAAGGTGATAGTAGTCAAGCCCGCCCGTGTTCATCATTTTACTGTTCCGACTGTCAGAAAATTACCTATATAGATTGCTTGAGGCTCTTCTGCTAACGCCAAGACTATTAGTCCTTTTGATTAAATCGGTCCGGTTTAAGTTTTATGTTTTATGGTCAAAGTCGGGATTTTTTACTTAAGTTTAATGTTTCTACTTTTGTACTAATTTTATACCTTAGTCGCTTAAGGTGATCTGTTTTCCATACAAAAATTCAAATGACTTGCATTCTTACGCGGGACATAAAATTCTGTTGAAAAACGAACGAATACTGCTATTTTTAGTTAAATTTTTCGATAATTAATACAAAAATACAGTTAATGTACTGAAAGTACTATTTTTGTTAGCAATTTTTGGTTCAATATTACGATTGTGGCCGTGCGGTCAAAACTGTACGGTTGTACTTTGTGTGCATGTGTGAGTGATCGTACTCATGTAAACACGGACTGACGTGAGTAATTGCTATGGTAATTGACTTTAGTGGACATATGGAGATATTTTTCTTATCGAAATTGTTGTTAGGCGTTGAAGTTGCACGATGAAATTTACGCGAATCAACTTTTTGCACATATATAGTTGGTACTTATTGCATAAAAAAATAAAACCTTATATTTGCAGCAGTGGCTCCATCTAGTTGCGTTCGGGGCTAAGCTGGCCTTAACAGATCACCGCTCTTTCACTGACGAAAAGCGTATATTGCATTTTGCTCAAAGTTACCAATAGTCTCGGCGTCAGCAGAAGAGCCGGGTCGTAATTTGGTGATTGTTCAAACAATAAAATAATGAACACGGGCTTGAGTATTACAAGGTGTAACAGCTACCGTACTCCGAAGTGAAACAACGATAATATCGCGCCGATAATTAGTCTATGGTTCGGCCTTTGACAAAAAAATTCCCATACAAAGTAAATTTCCGGACGTAATTGTTGTTGTCTATCTGATAATATCGGAGCTCCGATAAAACTTCGGAGTACGCACCCAGAAAGGATATATCAACCCTGAAGGATGTGAAACCATGAAACTGAACAACTTTTAAAAATGAAAAAAAAATTACCTCTCATTGTAGGTAGACTATGTTTTTCATATTTCGACCTATGTTCCTCAGGGAAAATTTTTAGTTTAATGGGTAGAGCTTTGACCAGATAAAAGAAAAGTTTCAGGAGGTAAAGCAGCTCGCGATACAACGTGAGGACTGGAAGTTACTCCATCGACAAGAGCCAAGCTCTTAAATTGAAGAAGGGTAGAGCAACCACCTAAGAGGTTTGCGGAAATATACCAAATACCCCGTATGTCGTGTTACCAGTCAAGAGCGCGTCATGCTTGACACGTTGGACTTTGTACCGTCCTTATTTCTAATGACCTACGCGCTAGTCTCACTGCAAGTGTCAAACTCGACCTGCTTTTGATCTTGACTGTACCCACGAAAGTTCTTAATCTTTACCAGGGATACCTCCGAACGGGAGACATTGGCTACTACGATGAAGACGGGTGCTTCTTTGTGGTAGACCGACTTAAGGAGCTCATCAAATACAAGGGATACCAGGTAATACTCGTACCATAGAATATAAATCCCACCAAAAACATAACTGTTAAAAAGGGGGCCAAGTTCCTATCGGCTAATTGTTTGCCTAAAAAAGGGTTGAAATCCGATCCAATGCCAAGTTTAGATGCACTTTAATATCGATCATAATCGTCTTCATCAGCAGCCTGATCCACTAGTAAACATTTGCCATTCCCAAGACTCGCCACCACATCCAGTCCTCCGCCTTCCGCATCCAGCCACTATCCGCCACCTTATTCACAACAACGGTTCATCTGGCCGAAATTCACTTTACCATACACTCAACTTAAAATATGGTATAGCTGTGAAAATTCGCAGGTACGTTGAAAATAATATCTAAAATGAAATACTTCTAAATTTGAACTTCGCAGGTTTTTGTGCTGTAAGTAACACTTGATTAATTGTGTAATCAGATTTATTATTTATATAATTAAATGAACCTGCCAAGTTCAAATTCAAAAGTATTTCATTTTAGATATTATTTTCAACTTACCTGCGTATTTTCACAGCTATACCATATTTTAAGTTGGGTGTATGATAAAGTGAATTTCGGCCAGATGAACCGTTGACGTGAATAAGGTGGTGGATAGTGGCTAAATGCGGAAGGCGGAGGACTGGATGTGGTGGCGAGTCTTGGGAATGGCAAATGTTTACTAGTGGATCAGGCTGCTGATGAAGACGATTATGATCGATATTAAAGTGCATCTAAACTTGGCATTGGATCGGATTTCAACCCTTTTTTAGGCAAACAATTAGCCGATAGGAACTTGGCCCCCCTTTTGACAGTTATGTTTTTGGTGGGATTTCATTTCTTTTTGTTCAGTTTGCTATATGATATTTATAGTAACTATCGCAACGTTGTTTGTATTTTCATAGTTTCGTTAAAACATAGGTACTTGTTTTCATGCATGACTAAGTCTGACCTTCTAGAAACACTACCTTGGTACATTTGGTACATTATTTGGTACATTAATTTTTGTCTGACTCGCACTTGACCATTTTCCAAATTTTTCCTTTACTTTAATGCTAACGACTACCCCGATGCCAAATTTCAGATCTGTTGGTCTCACAGAAGTATGACCAACAATTTTATGCATAGTAATGACTACATCCTGTCTCGCACCACCAATTTCCAATTTTCAAATTTTTTCTATACTTTTTTTAATGCTAACGACTATGCCCATGCCAAATTTCAGATTTTCAGGTCTTAGAGAAGTATTACCAACATTTTATACATAATTTTGACTAAAACCCGACTCGCACTTGAACAATTTCAAATTTTTGAATTTTTCCATTACTTTTATCCTAACGACTACCTAAATGCCAAATTTCATAACGCTAGGACAATTGGAAGTGGCCTGGAGGTTTTGATTACCGGTCAGTGAGTGAGTCAGTCAGTCAATCATTAAGTGCCAAAATTAGCTATTTTCACGGGGTCATATTTCAGGATCTACTGTAGCTATATATATGAAATTTGGCACATTGCTTCAGTATTAGTATATGATTATGTAAATACAGTTTTATCTCTGTACTTGCAATAGGCACTGAGCTACAGGGGGTTCAAAAGTGGGTCGAAACGGTTCGTGTAAATAGTGCACGGCATGCGAGTGGCCTATTGCGGGAACTTGGCCTGCGCACTGCCGTGCGCTTAAATACTAGAGCATGCATGGTAGTTGCTCTTTATTTAATATTTATTTTTTAATATAAAGTTAATCTACTCTCGCCGATGTCAGAACCCGGATGGGTGACCAGCTGGCTCAGTATACGGCCCTAGATAAAATATACAGGGTGACTTATAATTAGTTCTTGATAACAAAAGATATGCATGTACTCATGATACTGAACCACTTTTCCCAAGGAACATAGATCGAAATGCGAAAAACCAAATTTGACCTCCCATACAAAATACGCTATCAGCTGATGCAGTTTCTATGGGAGGTCAAAACTAAATTTTCGTATTTCGAAATATGTTCCTTGGGGAAAGTTGGTCAGTATCATGAGTGCATGCATACCTTTTTCTATCAAGAACTAATTAAAAGTCAGCCTATATGTAAGGATAAATGTAATTTTTTGACTTTTAATGTATGGAACAAACGTAAATTTTCTCGCGTGGCTGTGTATAATTTTTTTATCTAGGGTCTTGTGCTGGCGCTGCTGATTTCCAGTGGCAGAACAACTAGCTCGTTTTCAGTATTTGGTAGGCACTTTAAGCCATTGGTCTATTAAGTTATGTTACAGGACATTCGGATCGTTGTTGTTCTTCGCCACTTATTTCTTTAAAAATAATATTCTGTAAAAATACTACGTTTTAAAAAAAATACCATACTTTATTACTCTCAAGTTAAAATCATCATCATAACATCCCATAATACGTCCACTACAGGACAAGGAGCTCCCACCAGAATTTCAGCTGTTGCTGGAACAATATGGAGGGGAAGTACCTTTGTCACCACGCTTGTCAGCATTACGACTGAAAGCATGGACCGCGGTTGTTGGTGACCGCAGTACGTAAGATGGTACGATACATTGAGGGATGCTGCTGCTCATCTTCCGGTTTATAAACAGTTTTAGGTTATAATAAAATACATTAAATATTTTTGTCGCCCAAGGTGCCGCCAGCAGAAATAGAAGCTGTATTACTGACGCACCCAGCTGTGAACGACGTCGGCGTGGTGGGCGAAGAGCATAGAGAAGCGGGGGAAGTCCCCGTAGCGTTTGTAGTCAAACGACCTGGGGCTGACGTGACGGAGGAGGAGATCAAGGCATTTGTCGCTGAAAGGGTAGGTTATGTTAGGTTAGCAGTGAACAATGTTGGCGCAGTAAGCAAAAAGAATCGGGAGAGAGGGAAGGTACCGACGGCGGTCTTGGTCAAACAGGGGGTCGACGTCACAGAGGGGTAGGTTTTGTCACCTTGTCGCTGAAAAAAAAATAGGCTATGTTAAACAGCATCGATAGACAAATATCGATATATAGACTACATCGTTTTTACCTCGCTTGGCACAATTTCTCTACTTACTTAATGAAAGTTAAAAAACAAGATGGGACCCACACAAGAAACGTGCTTTTTTGGTGATTTTAGGTTTCAACTAAAAAAGGAACACTTACAAACGTGAAATTTGGTATTTTTATAGTGCATAAGCTATACAGGGTTATTTTTTATCACCCGCATATTTTAAGAGGCGGTTCTGGTCATGAAACTGAACAACTTTTTCCGAGGAACATAGGTCGAAATACGAAAAAAATTTCGACCTCTCATACAAAATATACTGTCAGCAGATGCAGTTTGTATGTGAAGTAAAATTTTTTTTTTCGGATTTCGGCCTATGTTCTTGTAGAGTAATTATAAATAATAAAAACTGACCAAGTGCGAGTCGGACTCACACGTGACTGCGCGTTCCTGACTAACACGGTATTTTTACCTTAGTGCTACGGAACCCTCGTTGCGCGCCCTTTTGTACGGTCAACCGCACGTCGGTAGAAACTTTTTCAACTCTATTACCACTCCATAAGGTCCAAAAGTGTTTCTACTGATGTGCTGTTGAGTGTACGCATGGCAGCAAGCACTTAGAAACAAAACCAGTATAAGCTGAACCAGCGCTCCGCTACAAACGCCAGAAACCAGAGACCCGCTCAAGGTCAAAGTGTTTCCACCGACGTGCGGCCGTGTGTACAACGAAGCGTGCAAAAATTTAATACTGCTATCTTTAGTTAAACTTTTCGCTAATTAATACAGTTAATGTACTGAAAGTACTATTTTTGTTAGCAATTTTTGGTTCAATATTACGATTGTGGGCGTGCGGTCAAAACTGTACGGTTGTGCTTCGTGTGCATGTGTGAGTGATCGTACTCATGTAAACACGGACTGACGAGAGCAATTGACTTTAGTGGACATAATTATGAAGATATTTTTCTTATCGAAATTGTTAGGCGTTGAAGTTGCACGATGAAATTTACGCGAATCAACTTTTTGCACATATATAGTTGGTACTTATTGCATAAAAAAATAAAACCTTATATTTGCAGCACTGGCTCCATCTAGTTGCGCTCGGCGCAAAGCTGGCCGTCACAGATCACCTTAACCTCCTGTTGTTCTTGCAGCTATCAAACCCGAAGCACCTTCGCGGAGGCGTGCGATTTGTTGACCAGATCCCAAAATCTGTAACTGGAAAAATACTTCGGAAGACGTTAAGAGAAATGCTGCGAAGTAGGAAGAGCAAACTGTGAATAATTTTTGACTATATTTAAGTTGCAATCGATTTTTATGCCGTATAGGACAAGAGTGTTAGATGCGGTCAATTAGCTGTTTCACGTAGACACGATTTACAATTTCACCAAATTTTTTCCAGGTACTAGTTAGGCATAGCACTCAATTTTTGATAGGAGCCAATTCTTCAATTTAAAAAAAATCCATAGAAAATTCAAGAATTGGCTCGTATCAAAAATTGAGAGCTATATACCTAACTAGTACCTACCTGGAAAAAAATTGGTGCAATTTGGTGAATTTGGCGATATAAGACTATAAGGGACCGGACTATGTGGGGTTGATATTGGTAATTTAGTAAATTGTACAGTCCACATAAATTAGGTTAAATATTAATATTGTATCTACCTGCTTTCATTGCAAGCCTCAGATAAATAAAAGAAGTTGGATTTAAGAAATTATTCGTCACAAGTTAGGGATGTGTGATGTACTCGTAAAGTCACAACAAATTATCTTTCTAAATGCAATAAAGGCGTCGTTATTAATTTGATAGGATTATTTTGAATATTTCATTTACTTATATATAGGTAAGTACTAGCCCATCGGCACGTTACAAAATCTGACGTTTAGGACCAACAAACGTCAGTCGTTGTCAGTCATATTGTCAACATTGCATGCAAATAAACTTACCAACAAAATGGAATGTTCTTAGTTGAAGAAACAATATACACTTATTATTATTATTGTTATTTCTTATTATTGTTTTTAACTATAATCCAATTAATGAAATGGCCTAAATCACATATAAACAGTAAAAAGTTTGTTTTGTTTTTTCCCGCCATATTATTTCCGTTCCGTGTATTTAGCACCGACCGAAGTACTACACAACGTAGTTCACGCGATTTTTCACAGATGGCGCTATTTTTTCTTGTATGGGGAAATTTTTAACCGCTTGCTTCCAAGACCCTATCTTGACTATATAAATCTATAGAATATTTCATAATCATCGATGATGATGTGATAAGGGAAGATTATAATGAAATAAAAAAAATGTGTCACAACGTATTCTGACATTCATTTAGACATTGTAAATTTATACGGCATAGGTGTCGTTCTGTAATTTTTGTATGAGGGTGTCAAATCACGTTTGATGATTTGACATTTCAACTTGGGACACAATGGCAGATGTTATCGCATAGTAAAATTAGTAAAATAAATTAGTATTCCTCCTATTCTACTTACCAATATATCCCTTTGTTTACATCGCAGTTTTTCATTTTGACATTCTATTTAATCTGCTTTTTTTTGCAAGCCAGCTCGAAATTTAAAAGAAAATCTTTGATAAGTTACCTTCTTGGTTGTTATGATGTGATAAGTTACCTCCTTCGTTCTGACGCTTTGATAACTTACCTCCTTGGTTGTTATGCATGTTGGTACATTCCACTTTTAAATAACTCGACAGATATTAGTTTTCATAGTTATTTACTCGCTCGCAAAACTCGATAAAAATGGATTTTCATACTAACTTTGCCGGCAGCTGCTCGCGAGTATTTAACCAGTACAGCATTTTGATTTATCTCGAAGAAGGTTGTTAAAATAATGATCGAATTTCCAAGTATGCTTGAGAAAAGTGATTTTCATTTGACAATGTCCCCATCGGGAGAAATTTCACTACATTCAATGTCAGCCTCCCTCCAGTTTAGTTCTTTTCAACCTTTTTTCAACCACCTGTCACCGTACTAAACTAACTACAATATCTGTTACTAAGTGTTATGTAAACTGCATTTCTCCAATTCTTTACTTTTGGTCATTCGTTCGTCTCGCGGTGTCGCGTCGTGCGCAGATCACTTTCGCTGCCCATTTCATTTCAAATTTGGAACGAACGTTCGAATTTCAAACTCTCGTTGACATTGACAATCTTTTTTACGCGCCAAATTGGAATTTAAACAGTGAAAGTGTACAAATATGTATAATAAAGTTGTTTTTGTTTCAAAAGTGGTAATCTTGTTGCAATTGTTTGAATTTGCTGTTGTAATATGTGAGTTTGATGACGATAATGAGACAGTAAACGCTAATTTGTTCGATTCCAAAAATATCATTAACAAAAATGCGAATGTAATGACCAAATTTTTATCAGAGAGTAGGTTTAATTCGGATATGCTCAAAAATTTTAACAAAAACACTGACTCAGTGAATCATTATGAGGATATAACGATTTTGGATAAAAACGGGCAGTTGAAAACTTTGAAATTTAAAGCGGCGCACGCACCGAAAATCCCTATTGACTTACAAAAGAAAGTGTCACATCAGTTGTTGACGAAAGTGACTCATAAAGTGAATAGTGATAGGAACAAAGTGATACTCCTAAGTGATCTAAAGCAAGTGTCAAGTGACAACCAAGTTGAGAAACCAGTGACAAGCAATAGTGATGACGAACTTAATTTTAGTGAAAATAAATCGAAGTTTTTTGAAGAGCTGGGATGTAAGTATCGAATTACCTTAAGTGAAGATGTTAGTACAGATTGAGAGAAATGCTTTGAACATTTATCTGCGAAGTTTGCAAGCGGCCAACTTAAAACTTACGAAGTACTTTGAATGTCAAAATTGAATATTTAAAGGAAGTTAAACTTAAAGTTTGATGTAATATGGTTAGCTAAGAAGCACTTTTGAAAGACATTGTCTTAAATCAGTTGCACTGATCTCTGTAGTACGAGTCCCAATAGGTAGTATTTTTTTTAATCTAGTCCGATTTAACAAAAGTACTCATAATGATGTAACATGATTATACTCAGAAATCAATCCTTCCTACTAATATTATAAACGCGAAAGTTTGTAAGTATGTATGGATGTATGTTTGTTACTCTTTCTCGTAAAAACTACTGAATGGATTTTAATGAATCTTGGCACACATATAGGTTAGGTCCTGGAATAACACATAGCCTACTTTTTACCGCGGGAAAACACTTCATTCACACGGAAAAAATTAAGCCTCAATTAAAGTAGAATGGGATCGATCATATTAATTCTACGAGTATCATCATTTTGTAGATACTATGTCACTGACACATCCACCTGGCCACCATGTTATTTAATATTAGCGTGTACTAAGTAGTTTTTAGGGTTCCGATACCAAAATGGTAAAAATAAAGGAACCCTTATGGTGCGACTTTGTCTGTCTGTCTGTCTGTCACACCTCTATATCTCAGCAACCACTCATGATATCGACTTGAAATTTGGAATAGTTTTAGAATATGGTTGCCCAAATTAATTGTACATGAAAGAATTTTGAAAAAAATATGATTATTAATTTAAAGGGGGCCAAAATAGGGGGGGCCAAATTTCAAATATTTGCTACTAAGTCAAATGGAGTATCATATGAAAGGGCTTTACTTGTACATTCTAAAATATATTTTTATATTTTTCTACGTCTCTTAGGTTTCAAGTTATGATGAAAAATGACAAAAAAAATACCATTCCCCCCCTCATTTCCGAAGTTTGGCAAAGGAAAAATCTGAATTAATTACAGTTGACAGAAGTTTGTATGAACATTACAGCAAAAATAAAACGATCTTTCTTAATTGCACAGTTTTTAAAACGGGCAGTTGAAAACTTTGAAATTTAAAGCGGCGCACGCACCGAAAATCCCTATTGACTTACAAAAGAAAGTGTCACATCAGTTGTTGACGAAAGTGACTCATAAAGTGAATAGTGATAGGAACAAAGTGATACTCCTAAGTGATCTAAAGCAAGTGTCAAGTGACAACCAAGTTGAGAAACCAGTGACAAGCAATAGTGATGACGAACTTAATTTTAGTGAAAATAAATCGAAGTTTTTTGAAGAGCTGGGATGTAAGTATCGAATTACCTTAAGTGAAGATGTTAGTACAGATTGAGAGAAATGCTTTGAACATTTATCTGCGAAGTTTGCAAGCGGCCAACTTAAAACTTACGAAGTACTTTGAATGTCAAAATTGAATATTTAAAGGAAGTTAAACTTAAAGTTTGATGTAATATGGTTAGCTAAGAAGCACTTTTGAAAGACATTGTCTTAAATCAGTTGCACTGGGTCGCTATTCTCCTAAATTTCTTAAACTTGAGTTAATATTAAGAGTACGGAATTTGCTATTGGCGACAAAAAATCGAAAACATCTGTACATTGCGTACTTTGTACAAGAACAACAAAACAATTCCATACATAACCAGCAGCGAGAAAATTTACATTCATTCAATCATTCATTCATTTACAAATTAATCAGAATAAGCAGGTTTTTGATCTGTCAAAACCTTAAGTATAAAAACTTATACTTAACGTAAGGGAAAAGAGATGGAAGATAAACGACGCTATGAAACTGAAAGAGATGGAACATTTATCTTATACGTCACACACACACACACATACGTGTCCAATGTCGTCCATTATGAAATATGAAATATTTATTAAATAAGCCAAATTAGTAAAAAAGCGGCTTGTCGGAAGGATATATAAAGGGTAAAAAACAAAACCTTTGTAGAATGAGTGTAAGTAACTAACCTATGACGAATATGAATGTTACCTAAAGACTATGAATATTTACTTTAACCTCAAATACATCCAGCGTTTTTAGTTTGTTTACACATGTATATCAGTGCAGTGTCTCATTGCAAGTTTGATTTAGGTATTACAGGGTGAAAACTGTTGTCTTGCAAATATCTGTCAGAACTGTAAACCTACCTAGTGCCTATGGATGGACACTTGTACAAGTCCAATGTCTCCTCTTAACAGAAGGACCCTACCTCATACTATTGGAACCTAACAAGTAAGATTGACATGAAAGCACTGCAACTGTTTTATGGTAAACTGCTGTACAAACCATTCCTAACCATACAATAGGTAATCAAACAATAATAGAAAATCCAAACAAAGCTAATACCTAATAAAAAGACCCACTACACTTATTTATCTCTCTTACGGCTATAATACGACACCAAACACAGAAAATGGATCAACTTAAACAGATTTATAAACACCTTTGCTGGCCAACCACTCCCACCTTAACCAACAGGCGCCTGTATCTATGAATAATAGTATTAAGGCTTACTAATTAGGGTGGTTTAAGCATAGGTACTATAAGTAAAGATCTATTGTAGCCAACCCTTTATGCTAAATCTACTAACACAGCGACAGCCTCTAATAAGACTCAGATTCCAAATAATTTTTTCAATGTAGATTCTTCACAAAATACTTATTGAATGTCAGAACATGCAGAATATAATATAAATAGAGCAAGTATACTACTCTTTCAGATTGTGCTATCGCTGAGTGTAAGAAACTAATTTGTGTAAGAATTACTTATTAAATATTTTTGAAACCACTGCATCATCGCCTAGGTACTTTAAGAGCCGGCTTTATACAATGTTTTTCTTGTTTTGCTGGAATATCAGCACCATACCTTGTCAATGATGCATTCATTTAATGTATAATAAGCATTCTTACATTATGTTTGCTGTACACATTCCTTAAATTTTCTGTCAGGTTAATGCACTACACATACTGCGGTTATCAGCTGCAACGCTTTCAAGCATGGTGACTAAGGAAAATTCCCTCCAAACTACCACACATTTTTGCTGAAGTTCCGGAGAGAGCTCCCTGTCCTGCAGTGGACGTTTCATGGGATGTTATAATAATAATAATAATAATAAATTTCTTTATTTCAGACACAAAGATCCATCTTATATACTACTTATCATACCATACATAGAAACATAAGAACGGTTATAGCCAAGAGCTACATTGTTCTTAAAAATAAATAAATAAAAGTTATAAGTTATAGTATTATAATAATTAGGCTATGAGCTCGAGCCATCGTTTGTACCATTGGGTACTAAAAAGTCTTTCGTACAATCCCCCCAGGATTGTGTTGCCAGAATGACGCAGAGTGGTCAAGAAGGAGGCTATCCTGTGTCTCACAACAGCATCAAATGAGTTTACACGTGCCTCAAAAAACATACCGGAGGCACTGCAATACCTTTTTAAGCCCATCAGGTGCCGAAAACAGTTATTGTACTGTACTCTGATGCTGTCGCGAGACCTCTTAGTGTAGTTGGTCCACAGCTGGCAGGTGTACAGAGACTGACAGAAGGTTTTGAACAACAAGACCTTCACATCATCTTCACATTTTTGGAACCTACTGGCCAGCATGTTGCCAACCACGGAGAGCCCCCTTCGTTGCCTCTCTATGTCGTCGTCGTCACTCAGAGTTGACGTCACAATGTGGCCAAGGTACTTGAAGGATTCCACAGTCTTAATAGGTTCGCCATTCAGCAGAACTTCAGGCACCATATCCGGACCCCTCCCGGACCTGAATATCACCATTTCCGTTTTTTTAACATTGTACGTAAGACCATGACTACAAGCATACTCCTCGCAAATGCTAATAAGTTTGCATAGACCTTTGATTGAGGGACTAAGCAGCACCATATCGTCAGCATAGCTAAGGTTATTCAAGTATCTGTCACCAATTTTTAGACAGACATTAGTGCTGCTCAGTCTCACAATCAGGTCATTAACGTAGGTGTTAAACAGGTCCGGGGAGGTCAGACCGCCCTGCCTTACACCACATGGCAGTGTATTAGGTACCTACATTATGATGAATTGCACTTTATTGTCAAGTTTTATGTCCCTAGTAATATTGTACATGCAGACTTGTGCAAATCAAGTATGTGGTTGATCCAGTTTGCACTTATTTCCAATACTATTTATTGATTATGGCTGTCACAATTTTTTTATTTTCTGTATTGGCATGATCATGTCATGGTACTGTCATGTTATTCTTTTATATATTCAATGGACATTGTCTATTTTCAGGTGTACACCTGAAGCGCAAAGTTTTTAACACTTGCATCCTCCCTTGCCTAACATATGGTTGTGAGACTTGGACATTAAACTCATCCCATAGAGGTCAGCTGATAAGATGTCAACGCGCCATAAAAGAAGTATGGTGGGTATAAAGAAAATGGATAAAGTTAGATGCTCAGATAAAAAACTAAGGTTACAGATGTTTTTAAAAGGATAGACTCGCTGAAATGGAAGTGGACAAAGCACATGATCAGGGAAGGTAGGGAAAAGTGGTGTAAAGAGGAACAGAGGGAGGCCCACTAGGAGATGGGAAGATGAAATTAAGCTTACTGCTGGGCCTTACTGGAGAAGGGTCTCAGAAGACAGAGCGCAATGGAGAAACCTGGAGGAGGCCTTTGCCAACAGGCACTCTGAACTGAGAAACTTTTTGTGATTATAATTATTAATGTAGGTACCTAATGTAATTTTATATAAATTTAATGTTAATTTTATGTAGGTAATTTAATAATGATGAAAATGTAATGATATAATTGATGTATTAATTGTGTATAGGTATTCAGAATAAAGGCATATATATTATTATCTGCCTAGAATTAAGAGTTCGGCATCTTCAAGGTGTAATATGTGTCCTCCTGTTCAAGTAAGTACTTAGATAGGTAGGTACCTAAACTATAAAGTTGAAGACAAACTTGAGAATGAAAATCACTGCCCTCCATAAAGCCTAAGTACCAGTCCTTTTCCTAACTTTATGTACTACAATCAATAATATATTAATATTTAAATTATTACTACTGAAGCGCTTGTAATGAGTTTCTCTTTTCTTCTGATCACCAAAATCCAGTCACTCAGTGAGATGGCAGTAGTTTCTAAAAAGAAATGCCCTCGTCAAATTCCTAATGTTATGGTAGCTAACTCCATGAAAAAGAAATACTTTAAGGCTAGGAGATAGGCAATGGTTTTGATTCAAGGCAATAAATTATGATTTAATCAAGCAATTTTTTATGATAAGTAACACATTATTCCTACCCTACAAGGTGTAATATTTTAACCTTTTTTGCTGTAATATTTACATAAACTTCCATTGACTGTAATTAATTCAGATTTTTCCTTTCACAAACTCGAGATAAAAAATATCGTTCACCCCCGAACGGTATTTTTTTTACTTTTTTCATCATAACTTCAAAACTAAGAGACTTAAAAAATACAAAAATATATTTTAGAATGTACAAGTAAAGCCCTTTCATATGATACCCCACTCAACCTAGTTACCATAATTTTAAAATTTGCCACCCCTATTCGGGCCCCCTCTACATTAATAATCCTAATTCTTTTTTTATTCTTTCATATGCATTTAAGTTTGGCAACTATATTCTAAATCTATTTCTTTCAAGTCGATAGCATGAGTGGTTACTGAGATATACAGGTGTGACAGACAGACAAAGCGGCGCCATAAGGGTTCCTTTTTTTTACTGTGTGGTATCGGAACCCTAAAAATATGGCAAAAATCGCCTAAAAACTCGTTTTAGTAGGGAATTACTTTTTTCTTATTTGTTGTTATAGCAGCAACAAAAATATATACCAAATCTGTAAAAATGAATACTGTCAACCTAAAATGGTTCATGGGATACAGCTCGCTGACAGACAGACATTGGAGGCATATTAACAGGGTCCCATATCACCCTTTGGGTACGGCACCTTAAAAAAATGCAGTGTTATAGCATAAAAATATTAATATTTTCACTTATTTATATTTTAAAGACAAGAAAAACAAAATTAAGCTAAAATATATTTATTAGGTCATAATAATTTTATGGGCTGATCGCGGTTCTTAAAATTTTTAGGATTGATGTTTTTCTTCTGAGTTGGGCTATCATTTCTTGATAAATTTCTGCTGTTTTTCGTTCCACTTTTTTGTCCCTAAAGGTTTTAAACTTTTCATATAAATTATTATTTTCTTCAGAGACAAAATCAACCAAAGTAAACAATATTTTTAAATTTAACAGGATTTTCATCATTATCATGCAAAACAATAAGAGCCTGGATCTTTTGGTCCAAGTTGAAAAGGCTTTGTTTTGAAAATTTCTTTGCATTGGACTGTGTCTTGTCGTGCAGCAGTTAAACTAGACTTGAGCTAATAGCTCTGCACACTGGTTGGGGAAGGCTCGGCACTTCGTTTTTACAACCAGTATAAAAACACAACTCTGTGTTTACAGCCTCCTGAAAAGCAAATAGGCATTCATTATTTTTTATTATAAATGTAACTAGAAAGACAATAATAATAATTAATCCCATGAAGCGTCCACTACAGGACAGGGAGCTCCCTCCATAATTCTAGCTTTTGCTGGAAAAATGCAGAGGGGAAGTGCCATAGTCACCTCGCTTGTCAACGTTATGGCTGGCACCATAGACCGCGGTTGTAGGTGACCACAGTAAGTAAAATGGTATGATACACAGGAGGATGCTGCTGTCCATCCTCCCTTATTGGCCTCTTACGACACCCACGGATAAGTATGGGATGGTTTTATTCTTTGCCGGCACCACACAGGACAATAATACGAGTATCATGTTATTATGGTATAACATCAAAGCAATATACAATGTTTACCAGCTGCAGCCGCACAGCCATCTAATGATTTGTCTCCAGTTGTGTCTAATGTCTCATTAATGTGTACTGTTGCAATATAAGTAATACCTGTTAGATATTTTTTGCTCCGGAACAATTTTAGCTTGTATGACATATCCTTCTCTTTTTACTTGACTCCCACGACGACCTGTTGTGAAATAAGTAATTAATTTAAAGTCAAGTTGCAAGAAAGACATGTGCCATGGTAAGCATCTTAACCCAACGCAACTTACATCAAAGCTTTTGTGCCTGTGATTTCAGCAACATTGTGCTTGTCTTTATAAACTCCATTAACATGAGAATATCAACTGTAGGCAAATTTGATGAATTCGCTCGAAAAAATACAGCCATATCGTCAGGTTTTATACATATCCAGATTTCGTAGCAGGGTTAGTGTTGTAGGCTTCCGTGATCAAATCCAGGGTCAGAAGCGAAGGTGTTCGTTGGTATTCAGCATCGTTCGAACTCCGTGGGAATGTGCTCTTAAAGAGGAAATCCAAAAAAATCGCTATGTATACGAGAACGCAGAACGAAAAGTGAGGTTATGTATGTGTCAAATGTCATTCGTTTGCACTACGGTTTGTTTCTTGAATTCAACGCACACATCACATTCACTGAATATAGTCGGTTTATTTCTATATGCGTGCATTCGTCGAATACGAACCTGCTCATGAGCTTTGTGTGCGGTTTTAGCGCGCTAATAGTCGGTTCAAAACTTGCTCGTATTCACTCGTTTAGGCGACGTGACGTCACTTTAGCGCGCTATCATTGCATACTAAAATGAGGTAGTGCAGCGTGTGCGAAACGTCAAATTCATAAGACATTTGTCATCAATCTCGTTTTCGAGAGGGTTTTTTTCAACTTTTTTTGGGGTTTTTAGATTTAATTATCTTATCGAATAATCATTATCTCTCAATAATTTCTTAAATCGCAAAACAAAATCAAAATTTTATTTTTTCTCAGTGACATTGACATAAGCGCGCTCTAGTCTGGTTTAAAACTGTATTCGACGAATGCACGCATATAGAAATAAACCGACTATATTCAGTGAATGTGATGTGTGCGTTGAATTCAAGAAACAAACCGTAGTGTATCTAAAGACTTGCTTTTTTTATGCATGGCAAAGAACATTCACGTATGACTCTGAAAAGCCTCACTGTTGGTGCTTTGGCTGGCCTGAAAAATCTTAGAATTATTCTTTTAAACAAGGGACCTTATTCCTATATCCAAAAAAAAATATTGAGGCATTATGAGAATTTCATACATAGCCAATTCTATTTGTAATCGGTTTCTCGAAAAATGCTCTAACGATTATGATGAAAATTACCATACGGGGGTTTTCGGGGGCGAAAAATCGATCTAGCTAGGTCTCATGTCTGTGAAAATTCGTTTTCCCCGTGTTTTCAAGCATTTTTGTAATGTAACGCGTTTTAGATAAAAACCTACAGCGCCATCTGTTGGCGGGTAGCATAGCTTGCTCACCCGATGATATTTTAATAGTTCGTTTCTATAATTCGCAAGGGAAACTTATATGTAAGGTACCTTGAAACTTGGCTCATATACAGGAATAGGATCATTAAAGATAAATAAAAAATACCAATTTTTTTTCGGCCATAAATGACGAGGTTTTTCAACCGCGGTCCATGCCAGCCGTAACGCTAACAAGCGAGGTGACTATGGTACTTCCCCTCTACATTTTTCCAGCAAAAGCTAGAATTCTGGAGGGAGCTTCCTGTCCTGTAGTGGACGTTTCATGGGATGTTATGATGATTATGTTCCTTTACTATGTTTGTAATATGTTGTGTTGTGATGTCCAGGAATAATAAACATATCTGATTCTGATATTATAGAGCGCAGCTCGGTCGCCCAGGTACTTACTGGATTTAATATGGACAGCGGCCGGCGAAGTGCCAGAAGCAAATTTGGTGTACATTCATCCATTTAGTCTGAAGTGTATTGGGGTATAAAAAATCGTTTGGGAATCATTTAATTTCAGTGCGGTTCATTAAGGAAATATTTTACCAACGCTGCAATCGGCGCATTCGAGTCGGATCGTTTTCATTAGCGTGCAAACGTCGAACACAATCGAATGTCTAAACGATCCGATATGACTGCTCTTATGTCAATGTCACTGTTCGAATCAAAGTACTTTTTAGCCACAAAGTATTTGGACCCTGTGAATTGTATCCATTTCTTTAGTTTGCTTTCGAACTCCAAACAAACCGAAAAAAATCCCACGAAACTCAACCAAAATTAATTTTGACGTTTAATTTGACGTATCGCACACACTGCACTACCTCATTTTCGTATGCAATGATAGCGCGCTAATGTGACGTCACCGATGACGTCACGTTACAACGAGTGAATACGAGCAAGGTATGATCCGACTTTGAGCGCGCACACACCGCACACAGTGCTCATATGCGGGTGACGAACCGTAGTGTTTGTTGCCATTTAATATTGTCAAAACGTTGTTCAGAAATAGGTACACAATTTTCGCATATCATAACTACTAAACATATGAACCAACAAGTGCGTTTAATAACTTTAATAAAATAACATACAAGCCTATGTTTGGATGTATGTTTGTCCACACATATGTCAGGAACTAAGGTCAGATTGCAATAATATTTTTTTATTTGAACTAGGTAATAATATTTATTTGAATTAGTCAACTTAGGGTAGAGTGCAAGTTTCATTAAAATCGGTTCAGTAGTACCTACCTACTTAGTTGATGTCACCTAAGGGCTCCCGCACACGACCGAGAATCGGTGGGCGATTATCGGCCGGGACAAGGACGGAAGATTCAGGTGCTAACACGTCAGAGCGGGATGCCGATATAAAATCGGTCACCGATTCTCGGTCGTGTGCGGGAGCCCTAAAGCTACAAAGGAAAAAGAAATACTCGAACAAAAAATATTACTTTATTTAAACTAAAAAAAAAACCAGCCAAGTGCGAGTCGGACTCGCGCACCGAGGGTTCCGTACCACCACATAATATTAATTGTATTAAGTAGTAGTGTAATAAACTTGGATTTGTTATTTTTCCTCGAAGTACTTTAAATAAATAAGATATCAATGCAAGGTCCCTTCGCACATCCAATTTATTGTATCGAACCATGCCCAGTACAAATACGGTTGGATCACGGAGCAGAGAAGGGGAGAGCAGATGTTGATATCAGTCGAGCCGTGATTCAATCAATTGAGCTATGACGTCACGAAAGGGGGCGGGGCATACGCCATTTCCTCTTTGAACTTACCAGTGATCACATCGAAAAACGATCTGCAAAAAATTGTTTAAATAGTTGGAAAAACAACTTCCACTATGAAGTGTTGTGTGCCTTTGTGTTTAAATTCGTCATAAAGGCAAAAAGAAGCTGTATTTAAAGTGTCTTTTCACTTGTATATAAGATTTTTCAATAAAATTTGCTATCGATGTACTGTAGGCATGTGGCCGTAACATTAGTTCTGCTTTATGTCGCTAGATGGTTTTGGGAATATTTGTAGACGATCGAAATTCACCTCTCTTTTTTACTTTCACGGACTCAATTTACATTTCTGGCTTTAGCTTTTACAATAGTTTGATATAAATTAAGTGAATATCGTGAATATTTTATTTATTTGGAGAAATATTTGTAGTTTTTAGTTATGTTGTTTGTAGTAGCGCCACCTAGTATGCAGTGGACAATCTCGCCAGAGTTATGTTCAAGAACCGTCTTCCAGATTTCAGCAAGTAAGTAGTATATAGGGTCTTAATTTAATAACGTGCCATAGCTTAGTGGATGTTCAGTATCGATAAAGGAACACAATAAGATATGAAAAAATACCTACTATTATTTTTTTTTAAACTCTATTGAAACTAAACTAACGCGGAGCGCAATTACCCATATCATCAAACCAGCGCGCAAGTATCAGTGGATAAGGTAGGCACATACATAATTGAATCTGTTTCTTTTTGCGTTAGTTTAGTTTCAATTTCAAGTTTTAGTGTCAAGGAGATTTAGTTTTTTTCAATAGGATCTTTTTAAAAAAAATGTATTCCTTTATCGTTACCGAACCATCTCCTAAGCTTTGGCAATAAACACCCAGTACATAGAGAGCGGGAAGTCAGCAACCCTACCTCATCGCAAACAAAATCGTGAACAACATACCTACTTCTCATAGTAGGAATGGCGGAATGCCTCTTATTTTTAATTTGATTATAAGTAGGTATGCAAATGAATACCTATTGTTATTTATTTAATTTTCAAACAAATATAGTTGGCTCTATATTTATATAGATAGAGGGAGCATAACGTGTTAAATGTCCCTCAACACAGAATCCTCAGAGAAAAAACTGCATTAAAATTTATTTTGACGATGCCAAAAAAATAGTCATGAAATAGTCATAAATAGTCACCATAAGGAAAAAATTGTCGCGTTATAATTCTAGAGTTGTAGCTATGGTTTGCTGAGGATTATGGGCATAGGCTATAGACAGAATCCTCAGCTCTGATGCAAGCAAACCGTGGGGACTATCGACTTGGTTTTTATTTAAAAAAATAGTCATGAAATAGTCGTCTTGACTTCCAAATTCTCGAAAATAGTCGTTCAAGGATTTCAGAGTTACAGGGGTAGCTTGCTGAGGATTCTGTGCATAGCATTTCAAGGACGCAGATTCCTGCAGAACGTTTAGGTTTTTCTGTTTGATTCTGATGTCAAAAAATAGTCAACAAATAGTCTTCTCAAACCATAATAACTTCGGTCTGGTTTAACTAGTAGAAGTATGTTAAAAATGCATGTTAATTTCGTCATACATTTTTTCTTTGTACAGTCGCGTACACAAAATTATTTGACGTTGATTTCAAGTTGTCAATAAAAATGAATTTTCATATTGTTAGAGGCTTTTATTTTTATATGTTGTTGCAGATTCTATTTTTGTGTTATCTATTTTTATAAGGTAAATAAGAGGATAAACCGACTTAAATATCAGTGCACAGCCCCAACCTTTTGGTCTAGAAACTTATAATGTAGGTTCCACGTTTAATGAAAGGTAAAACTAGAATATCGGGCTTACACCCAGATGCATACAGAAAAAAAAAAACTTTAATAATAATTGGTAGGTTCGCGAATATTACTTAATTAACTACACTATTTTACTAATTTCTTCATTGATCAATATTGTTTGCCAACGCATTTAACTATTCATTAAAAATTTAAATGTCGCTGCATATGTGTTTCTTTTACCCAATACTACATCAGTAGAATAATACAAATCAGTGACTTAATGGCATAGAAACAGAGTTGGAAATGTTTAACGTGGATCGTATAATAGAAAAAGCACCAATATTCTGCGACGAGATGTTTCGTTCGGCTCGACCAAATTGTATGACCGAGCTAGTGCTCGCCGCCGCCGGCGAGTATTTAGGTAAGTGACCTACGGTGTTGCTATTACAACGACAATTGCCGTGTTCTACGTTAATTATGTGAAATGTAATGTTAACATACACTACAGCCTATGGAAGCAGTAAATATACAACGCGTTATTCCAAATTAGGCTTTCCATTTTTTCAATAATCCTACTTAAAAATTGGATGTAAATTCCAAAACTAACAGCGGCTGGCTCGTTTAAAGTGCAGCCTCGGTCGGGTCATCTGGTCGGGTCTCTGCGTAGGGCTAATTTTAAAATTTTCATGATTTTTTGTTGAATTTTTTTAAGGTTTTTTTTTGTGTTCCTTTATCGTTACTGAAACACCCCCTAAGCTATGGCACGCAATAAAATTATCACCCTGTATTACTCATTTAACCATTTAACGTACATAAGTACGAAGACCGTGATTTATACAAAAAACTAACTTAAAAATAATCTATACTGAATATATTCATTAAGAAGTTTCTTTTTTTATTATTTTAGTTTAAAACCAATTATTGTACTTTATTAAACTTTATTAAACGGCAACAAATTAAATGATTCCCAAAATATTTTTTTATACCCCAATACACTTCAGACAAAATGGATGAATGTATACCAAATTGGCTGAACGTAAACCAAATTTGAGTAACCGGTTCGGACAGGTTGTGTTAGGTTATCTAGCGACCACAACGCACGAGCCGAGCGAGTGGAGCGAGCGTGCCGCGGCAGCGGCCTGCGAAGCGCCAGAAGCAAATTTGGTGTACATTCATCCATTTTGGTAGATAAAATTTGGTAAATATTATATAGTAAAAATTTACTCAAATTTGGTGGCACGTTAATACACAGCCTTATTAAAAATGAAAACAAATAAACTTTGCTTTTTATTACAGAATTAATTATATTGCATGGGTTCCAAATACATAAAAAAAAATTCAAGTAACAAAATAGTTACCATCAAAGATGATATTATGCATTTTGAACACGACTGTACTTGAGTTGAAAAATGTATGGCGAAGTTAACATGCATTTTTAACATACTTCTACAAGGTTAACCAGACCAAAGTGATTATGGTTTAGGACGACTATTTGTTGACTATTTTTTGACATCAGTATCAAACAGAAAAACCTAAACGTTCTGCAGGAATCTGCGTCCTTGAAATGCTATGCACAGAATCCTCAGCAAGCTACCCCTGTAACTCTGAAATCCTTGAACGACTATTTTCGAGAATGTGGAAGTCATGACGACTATTTCATGACTATTTTTTTAAATAAAAACCAAGTCGATAGTCCCCACGGTTTGCTTGCATCAGAACGGAGGATTCTGTCTATAGCCTATGCCCATAATCCTCAGCAAACCATAGCTATAACTCTAGAATTGTAACGCGACTATTTTTTTCCTTATGGTGACTATTTATGACTATTTCATGACTATTTTTTGGCATCGTCAAAATAAATTTTTATGCAGTTTTTTTCTCTGAGGATTCTGTGTTGAGGGACATCGTGTTAAGCTGCCACCACCTTTATCTTTTTAATCAACTTCAAAAAGAAGAGGTTATCAATTCGACCCGTCCTGTCAAAAATACACAGTTTATGTAGCTTAGCTTCAAAACAAATGAACTAAGTTTCATAAGCAACGAGGAAGGGTTACCGACTGCCCGCTCTTAGTCTATACAGGTTATAATTTAATTGCGTGCCATAGCTCTGGACCGAGATCAGTATCCGTAACTGAACAACTATTTCCAAGGAACATAGGTCGAAAAACAAAAAATAATTTTGAACTTTCCATACCTACTGAGTGACCAACACAATTGTATGGGAAGTCCAAAATTTATGTCCTTTATCGAACTATGTTCCTTTGGGAAAGTCGTTCAGATACAGATACTGAACCCGCGAGCTATGGCACGCAATTAAATTAACACCCTGTATAAATAATTCATTTTTGTAGTATAGTGTCTTTTACGCCATCTAGTAGAGTATAGCAGTACCACCAAAAAGTGTGTAAGGACAAAAAGTGCTTGTAGTTTCACTATTTGCCACTAGATGGATTTTACATAAATAGGTGGAGTCTAGTTATGTCCCGCCAACCCGTGACTCGATCTTCACCCCCGCGCACTGTCACGCTTCGTGTCGTACATAAATTTCGTAGAGGCAGCTCCTCTCCCCTTCTCTGCTCCGTGGGTTGGATACATTAGTATTTGTTGTTATAGCGGTATCAGAAATGTGGAAATACATAACCTGTGGAAATTTTAACTGTCTACCTATTACATACAGTTTATGAGATAGGTACACACGGCCGCACATCGGTAGAAACACTTTTGGACCTTATGGCGTGGTAACAGAGTTGAAAAAGTTTCTACTGACAAGCGGTTGACCGTACAGCCCAAAAACAAAATTGAAAAGAAAAACTGACTATCTTATTCCCTTTTTTTTAATATTTTTAAAACAAAAAATACAGTAGTATTCTCAGAGTAGAAAACTATAGTGTTACGGAGCGCGGCGCTAGCATCGCCACAAGAGGGCGCTGAGACACGTTCGGGTTGCAGGCGCCAGTCTGTCGGTACGGTGCGCGCCAGGGAGTTCGGTTTTGACAAGTAGAGATTACTGTAATTCTGTATTTTTCATTGATATTCGAGTAAAACTGTTAAAAACGAAGTGAGTTGTTTACCTTTTGTAAAAATCAGAAGTGGATATTTCGGAACCTGTGGTAAATGAAACGATTTCGTAGTAATAATAACAATGAAAGTGCATTTACTCGTGCAACGAAGAAGTCGCGGTCAAAGATTTCGGACCTCCTTGCTTCGCTCGGAATAGATACCTTGCTAATTTATTTTAGTAGGGGATGACATCTGCCAACATGTCACAACCCCATCATCGATGATCCATAGAAAACATTCAAAATAACCTGTCAAATCCATAGGAAAACGCCTACACCACCTAGCCACTACCAACTATACCACTTATTTCTATAATCCTCCTTCTAAGTACCTTTATTTTTCTGTGGTCGCGGCTATCAAAATGTGCTGCAGCTACAAGCGGGACCTTTCATGTGGAGCCCTTACGAATTAACGACACACAGGCTCTCGAAAATCAACATGATTCGGATGATGAGCCGCCAAATGTGCTATTCGAGAGGTTAGTTAGTCAAAAACTTGAAAAGATGGTAGACAAGTTTTGTACATCCCATGGCACCGCCACAAGGCCGTTGAAATCAATATCTGGTGAGAAGATAATTCCTGTTTTTGACCCTGATAACCACGAAACTAATATAAAGAATTGGCTTTCCAAAATAGACCAATTAGGGATGGTAAGGTTGCCTGGAAGAAGGGGCAGAGTAAATTAGGGGGCACAGTGGTTATTCATTAATATCTCGCGCGCTATTCATTACAAACACACACTCACTTCGAACGATCGCATGATCTATCCAATACCCCTCCTTCCCACCGGTCACCGTCACGTTCTCACTGCTAGAGATCGTGCTGCAGCCGCTCCGCGAAACGTAAGCCGCCATTTTATTTTCTTGATGTTATTTTGTGAATTTTTCTTACAAAAATCTTACTTACAAGTGAAAATACACTAAATGCAGTTTCTTTTTGCCTTTATGACGAATTTAAACACAAAGGCACACAACACTTCATAGTGAAGGTTGTTTTTCCAACTATTTAAACAATTTTTTGCAGAGCGTGTTTCGATGTGATCACTGGTAAGTTCAAAGAGGAAATGGCGTATGCCCCGCCCCCTTTCGTGACGTCATAGCTCAATTGATTGAGTCACGGCTCGACTGATATCAACATCTCCTCTCCCCTTCTCTGCTCCGTGTTTTAAATAAGTAAATTTTTTTTTTTTCAAATATGGTGCAGCTGGAAATAAAAATTAAAAGCACTGTCATCAAGCTTGCCGAGCCGGCGCGGCCAACGGTTGGCCCAACGTGAACTGGGGCCTTAACATAGAACAAAACGCAACGTCAAAACAAGACGCAGTGACGTTTTCAGCCAGCTGACATTTGACGTGTTTACATCGCGATCGATTTATTATAAACATAAAAAGTTTAAATTAAGTGAGATCTATGCACGATATGTGGAAAATCACAAAAGGAATATAAAAAAAATTGTGCATACCCTACATATAAAAAGCAAGTATACTCCGGCAAAATTGGGAAGACACGAGCAGAAAACTCCAAACGGAAACATTGTTTAATCACTGTTGCGCAGTTGAGTTTTTGGGGTGCAATTCCATGATCTACGGGCGGTCGAAATACATCCTGCCGGGTCTTAGTCAAAAATTCGGTGATAGTGACCTTGGAACCCTTTAACGTCGTCTTGCTCCTCCATATCTCGGAACGAGGCCGCACTGAGGTAAACCGAACAAGCACGGGGCGGGCTGAGTCCTTCTTAACACCCAACCTGTGACAAGCCTCAATCTCATTGGGACTAATACCTGCCAACTTCATTTGGTTGGTTATCACGGTGATAATCTTCTTCAGCACAACCTCCTGAGGTTCCTCTTTAATACCATGAAAGAGAACTTTCCTACGTGACTGCGTCTCCATACGGTCCAGACCGAGGACCAGAAGCTCCACCTGCGATTTGAGGATGCTGAGAGACTTCCACACAAAGGTCTTGAAGGATGAAAACTCTGCTGCCAAATTCTTCATAGTAGGATTAGTGAAATTCACCCATCCTTGTTGAAAACACGGCTGACAGCTCCTCTATGCTCTTGATAAGCTGTTCTGCTGTGTTGTCCATATTTTAGTGGTGAAAGTGAGTGTGTGAGTTAAATTATATTCAACCTACATAGTTTAATTTTAATACATATATGTAAAAACTATTTATTTCAAATAAAATAACAGCAGAGCTATAAAATGCTTCTAATCACTTTCGAGGGTACCCGCCGAAACCATAATGATATTTTTAAAATAATAGTATTTTAACTCTTGTTTAAAATTTAGATGGGCAATCATATTCTAAAACTATTCCAAATTTCAAGTGAATAGCCCCTGACAGACAAATGAAGTTGCACCAGAAGGGTTCCGTTTTTACCATTTTGGATCAGAACTCTAAAAAGGAGGTCATCGATTCAACTACTATGTATAACATGCACAGAATTTGTTTAGCTCTGACAGCTATTTTCTGCGCATTTGTGACAAGCGGATAGCCAATGAATGATTCGCACCCCCCTGCAATAACTTTTTTGAGTTCTGCGAATCAACGGTCAAGGCCAGAGTTATTTTGTATGATGTATAAAATTGTTGAAAATATACACATTTTCGCGTATCTTAGTCTGTACACAGAGTAATATAATACGGGTCTGTACAACCTTCTAAACAAATGTAGGTACTTACCTTACTAACTTCACTTTCATAAGTGCATATTTGTTTCCCCATGCATATCTCAACGACTAAAAGTTACATCGCAATAAAAAGAAATAAAGCAGTCAAATTAGGGATTGTCATATCAGTGTTAGTTTCATCAAAATCGGTTCCTTTTATTTTTTCCTTTTTTTGTGTTTTTTTTTTATAATTACATATTTTATATAGAATCGCAAGTTCAGGTACTCGATTCTTGAAAATCACCGGGTGATAAAATATCACTTTTGAGACTTTAAAAATTCACATTCACCCTGATTAACTGTTAAAAGGTAAATTAGAATACATGAAAACGAACAATCAAGGACTGCTTTATATTTTACGAAGATCAATCTTAACTTTTGAAAAGAAAAATATATGATTTTGAATTTTTTGAGTGATATTTTATCACCCGGTGATATTCAAGAATTGGTCCCAGGAGCCTAGATCACTGTATGGCGGCTAAATTAAAATGAGTGCAAATGCTCTTATAAAGGTGGGATAGACCCAAAGAATCAATGAATATTGTTTCATTTGGCGATTCCTGGGCGATAATGATAGTGAGTGAAAAGTATACACCAGTTTTCTTCAAATAGGTTCCAGCGTGCGCGATTGGTAAGTGTCCCCAACTCACCGACGGTATGAATGAATTCTAGGTCTTAATGGTAATCATACCCATGCGCCCGTGTGATGCCGGCAAAGAATAGTACCAACCCATCCCAACCCGCGGTTGTCGTAAGAGGCGACTAAGGGTCTATGAACCGGAGAAAGGGCAGCAGCATCTTTCTGTGTATTGTATCTTACATACTGCGGTCACGAACCACAGCAAATGCAACGCCTGCAACGCTTACAAGCATTGGTGGTTCTTTCCATGATTAGATCAGTAAAATTGTGTCCGCAAGTCATCGTTATGTCGATGAATATCGAAGGGAGAACAAAAATTAATTCGTTTATTTAGCCAGAGGAAATAAGTGATAAAATACGATGATTCAAATACCTACGTAAACTTTAGTTAATTCGTAAATTCGGACTCACCGTAAGCATGTGTGAGGAAATTTAGTCTAAGTTATTTTTTCTGTCTATAAAATTTATAATTACATTCTCTTTTGTCCAATAGTATAGTAAAAAAATCTTTTAGCTAATTACAAAGAGTTTTGAACCTCGAGCATACTCACATTGCCATCTATAAAATTTGTGAGGAACATTCACAGGAAAGTCTCTCATTGTAAGTACTAAAATGAAAAAAGAATTATTTTATGCAAGGGTTCTGCTGATAGATGTTATTTATACTCATAGATAATTATAATAAAATAGATCAATGAAAATCATGCATAAAACTGTAAAATATTCTACAAACTTTCTGAAAGCTTATATCGTGCATAAAATTAATTTCTCTTATTTTTTTTACTTGCGCTAATACAATAACAATAAAGTTGGGCAAGTATGACAGACATAAGAAGTCGCATCATTTTGGGAACCCTAAAAATAATTAAAATTTGGTTCAGTAGTTTATGTGTGATGCTCAAACGAACCTATAAACAAGCAGACAGACCAAAACTCAAGATACTGTGATTTGGATAAGTAAGTTTAGTATATTTGTTTTGTGATATATCTTCTGTATACTGGAGTTCCAGAGAGCTGTGGGAAGAAGTATTTTAGGGGTAAAGGAATCAGACTGAGTAAGAATCAAAGACCCCGTTTGGAGGAGAGTAGTACTTGGCATAACTCCTAGACTTGCTAAGAGACACGGGATGTAACAAGTACAAAAGCTAAAACATACAATCGGCACAAATTGAAGGGGCTATAAATTGCAAATTAACCAAAACAAAACATTGCTTTCAACTTTTTTATATACAACGCGAAAAGTACACAAAAATCAAAACAAGTAATTAATATTATTCTTTATTGATTTATATTTACAGTAATAGTAAAGGCTTACATAAAAAAACTCAGGATTGTTAGGGTAGCCAGAGGCCGCTTTCCTTCATCTGGTCTTTGTTCGTCTTCCTTCATATCTAATCTTTATTTATACCCCAAGGCACCAATAGTCTGAAGAGGAATTCATAACTGGGTCATATTCAAGTTCAAATAACTGAAGGCACCAAGAGCATCCCTACCAGCTTTTTTTCTGTTCTTTCTTCACAAAGTTCCCGAAATGTGTCTCTCATATTTGGCCTTTCTTGGTGTTATAAGGCAATGAAAGTATCTCCATCTAACTTTTATTGGTTTTTGAAGGCACAAAAGCCTGGCTTTTCATATATATATATATGTAAACATCCTTGTATCTACAGTTCTTCTTTAATAATATATTTTCATTGAGTTGACTTAGAAGTATGAAAATTCAACGCATTCAAGGGACTATTGACCTGCGCATTAGATAATAATATTTCATTTGTCATTTTCATGATCAGTGGCTTTTGTGTTGGCACAATAAAATTCTGCCAATACCATATAGATACATTGTTAAGAATCATCATAATCATTCAGATTTGTAGAGTAAATATCCATTGAATATTCCTAGGACAAGACAAACACTTAAATAGGTAAGTAAAACATTTTCCCTTCACTGTGTTTTTTATTGTTCCATCAATACCCAAAAGATGCCAGGGGGACCCTTTGTTGTCTAATGTATGTTTTGAATGGATATAGTTAGGTGGTTGAAATTTTCAGAGTATGTGTTATATTATAATGATAAATTGAAAAGATTTTAATAAAGGGGTTTCCTTCCTTACAAAGAAAAATTATATTAAGTAAAATGGCAACAGATACAAGTAGAAAACTATAAAATATAACATGATAGAAGAATAACAAATTATTAAAAGTGGTTAGTGCTACAAATAAATAATAAGTCAGGAACACTAACTCAGAACAAATTCCAAATAAAAAGAGGCCCTTTGTGAAACCAAAAGGACATATATTCAAAATATGAATCAATTGGTTCAAATTCAGAACGAGAGCAGGGATTGGTTTGCGCACGTGCTGCAATGTCAGCTAGTAGTAGTTGAGGAATTGACCCGTGGAATGACTTCTTCTTATAGAACGACTTTCAGTGAGTCGTTTTTTGAGCACAGTTAATATTTCTTGACTTATTATTTATTCGTTCGGTTAGTGCGAGTCAAACTCAACAAAATAAGGTAGAGCATAACACAGCTGTAAGTAGGTAAATGACTTATTTTGAGTGTCTTATTGGACATACCTTCGGAAGTATCTTGTAGTTCGTGTTTTAATTGTCCAAACAGTGAATATTTATGCGGTCATGGTTGTTTGGAGCGGTCTTGATGGCTTATTATTAGGCGTTTATATGGGTACCCCTTCGAGGGAGTAAAGTCGTGATCGGTGTACCATGAGACAACCTCCGGTGTGCACCTTCTAGGAACCACCACCAAGTACTTTTGAGGTTAATGGAAAGGCATATAAGTGTAACCTGTCGAATCGAAAAACGCACCACAAACGCACATTGATTTTACACAGCACAGGTATAACTGTTTTTAACTAAAGAAGCCGTTTCATCCGCCGTTATATCCGAAAATTTTGTGAATTGGTTGTAAAGAAACTATAGAAAAGTTTTCATCAAAACGTAAAAAGTGAATTATAATTTATTGGTTGATAAAACAAAATACGTAAACAATAGTGAATGACAGACCATTCGACGCCGGTTTAACTTTGACGTGTGTTTAAATCGAGATTTACTTTACTTTACGTCCTTCCCAGTGTTGCCGGCAGTCAAACGAGAAAAAGTCCGAAACCAAATAAAAGATTACCCAAAATTACCCGTTTTCTGTGGCAAAAAAAAAACCGGTCAAGTGCGAGTCGGACTCGCACGCCGAGGGTTGCGATATACCCATAGTATTTTTGGAAGTGTGGTGCCGGCAAAGAATTGTACCAACTTATACATGCTCGTGGGTGTCGTAAGAGGCGACTAAGGGTTATAAACTGGAGGATGGGCAGCAGCATCCTCCTTTGTATCTTACTAACTGCGGTCACCTACAACCTCGGTCTATGGTGCCAGCCGTAACGCTAACAAGCAAGGTGACTATGGTACTTCCCCTACATTTTTTCTAGCAAAAACTAGAACTCTGGAGGGAGCTCCCTATCCTGAAGTGAACGTTTCATGGGATGTTATGATGATTTTTGGAAGCAATTATCGACCGCAAAACTAAGTTTGTTAGTAAAGGTTATTTGCAGATTCCTAAAAAACTGTGCAACCGTCGTTTTATTTTTTGCTGTAATATTTACTTAAACTTCTATAGACTGTATTAAATTCAGATTTTTCCATTCTCAAACTTTGGAGATAAGGGGGCGGGAACGGTATTTTTTTTGTAATTTTTCATCATAACTTGAACACTAAGAGTCGTGTAAAAAATACAAAAATATATTTTAAGAAAGCGCGTGAGCGTGCCACGCTGCAGTTGTCAGTTTATCTAGGCCCATTTCGTTGACTCAATACTCAATACATTTATTGCCTTCATATGGTACATAACAAGATGGTATTATAAATAAGGTATCTCATATGAGCCCATTTTCAGAGGCATTGCAATAATTGAGATAGACCGAGATTTTAAATAGTTATCAACAATATTTAATTATGTATTTATATAATGTAGGTATATTTTTTTAGTTTATTTATTTTTATCATTGATATATTCGTTTAAATTATAGTAAGTTTTATTTATTAGGTATTCTTTTAATAGTTTTATCATCTTATTATAAGAATTTTCTATTCTTATATTTAGCGGTAGATGATTATATATTTTTATTGATACACTTAAAGGGCCAGAACTATGTATTTTTAATTTAGAAGGTATAATATTGATTTTATTTGTTTTATACCTGCGAGGGTACAGTCGGGGCTGATTATCTTCCATTTCGTAGAACTGTGGGTTGTTCTTAATAAATTTGCAAGCTTCTAGAATGTATAGAGAGGTTAAAGTTAAAATTTTCAATTTAGTAAAGGTCGACCTACAGCTTTCATCATTTTTTAAATTTCCTAATATGCGTATAATTTTTTTTTGTAATATGAAAAGATCTGATACGTTTGTGCTATTGCCCCAAAGAATAATGCCGTAGGTTAATCTTGAGTGCATATATGCATAATAAACCGAGAGGGCAGTTCCTAAATCGGTGGTTTTTTTCAATTCACGGAGAGCGAACGTGAAGCTTGATAACTTAAGACTTTATTTTTTGAATATGATTTTTCCAGTTGATATGGGTATCAATATTCAGACCTAATAAGCTAAAATTACTAACACATTCGAGTGTCGTATTATTATATGAAATATTAACGTCTAAAGCCGCTTTCTGATATGGTCGAAATTGCATGACTTTGGTTTTATTAGAGTTTATTTCTAAACAGTGGTCCGTCATCCATTGATTTACGTTAGTCAAAATGTTTTGAGCTTTTGATGTTAACTCAGAGGAGCCTTTGCAGGTTATTAAAATTGAAACGTCATCTGCGAATAAGGCACAGGGTTCATTAAAAGCGTCTGGCAAATTATTTATGTAGATGATGAACAAGCAGCATCCAAGAACTGTACCTTGAGGAATTGAATTTCGCATGTATTGTACATCGGATCTTACATTGCAGATGAGGCCGGTTTTATAATTGAAATTTTCAACTTCGACATACTGCATTCGGTTACTTAGATAAGACTCAAACCACTTATGGGTTGGACCGCGTATACCGATATCATAGAGCTTCTCTAGGAGAATATTGTATTGGACTTTGTCGTACGCCTTTGTCATATCTAACAATAGCCCTACGGCGTATTGTTTTTTATTTATTGCTTCTAAGGCTTGTTGGATGAAGTTAAATACCGCCAAAGTAGTTGAATGCTTTTTCCGAAACCCATTTTGAGACTTGTGAAAAATATTAAATTTCTCGCAGTAAGAATAAAGACGATTACACATTATTTTTTCAAAAATTTTTGCTGACGTAGGTAGGAGCGCTATGGGTCTGTAGTTATTTGGATCTAATTTTGAGTTTTTTTTATGAATCGGTTTTACGAGGGATATTTTTAATAAATCTGGGAAGGTGCCTTCATTAAATGATTGGTTTATTAGTAGGTAGTATGGTAAGAGTAACTCATCAATACATGCCTTTATAAGAGTGGGGGGAAGTTCGTCTATGCCGAAACTATGTTTGTTTTTTAGATTGCGGATTGCATCTTTTACTTCCTTTGGTGTAACAGGACTTAAAAACATACTGTTTTGCATACGCGATGTAGAAATATTCGATTTTCTATCAGCTTTTGAGTTGTTTCTGTCGGTATTATTACCAACTGATGCGAAAAAAATATTCAAAGTATCTGCGACTTCTTTAGGTTCATTAATGTCTCTATTATTAAATGTTAATTGAATGTTTTGTTTATCTTTTTTAGTGTTTTTATTTAATTTTTCTTTTATTATTCCCCACATGCACTTAATTATATTATTAGATTTTTTTATTCGGGAAATGTAGGATTTTTTTTGCTGTATTGACTAGTTTTTTAAGAGTTTTACCATATTGTTTATAATATTGTTTTAATGGTGAACTTTCAAAGTATTCTTTTATAGTTTTTAAAAACCTTTTATTTTGACATGATATTTTTAGACTTTTGTTAGCCAATTCTTTCGCTTTTTTAGGTTTAATTTTACTGTAACCTTTGGAAAACATTCGTTTAATAATTTATTAAGTTTTTTATCGAATAAGCTATAGTTTTTATTTACGTCGTTACAAGGGTTTAGTATATTATACCAATTCACTATCTTTAGTTTAGATTTAAAATTGTCTATATTTTTATTATTGTATATTCTCTTCTCTACTTTCCACAATATAGGTTTATTAGTATTTAGTTTTGTATTTGCAACTACGCCCTTGTGATCATAAAAACCTAAATCCTGCACGCTGACTTCAATTGCACTTTCCGTAAAATTTACAAAAACAAGGTCAATGCATGTTGAAGCATCTTTGATGGTCCTAGTTGGCTTATCAACAAGTTGAGTGAAATTATATTCTTTCATAAAATCCAATAATGTTCTAGATTGGATTGAGTTTTCTAAAACGTTTATATTAAAGTCACCGCCGATAATAATTTTCTTTTTATTATGTTTTTTTGTTATGTATTCCAGAATAGATTTTAGTTGCCTATAAAAATGACATCCGAGCACTGCGACACATTTTGAAAGACAAGGACGGCTACATGTATTAGTGCATAAAGCTATCTTTGCCTTAAATATCAAAAACGTAATTTGTGGATTTCCTAAACATTTTCGTTCACTGACATTTCTTTGCGTTTGGAGGTGATAGATTAGCACTACGGTTTAAAACCTGCTCATGAGCTTTGTGTGCGGTTTTAGTGCGCTAATAGTCGGTTCAAAACTTGCTCGTATTCACTCGTTTAGGCGACGTGACGTCATCAGTGACGTCACTTTAGCGCGCTATCATTGCATACGAAAATGAGGTAGTGCAGCGTGTGCGAACGTCAAATTCATAAGACATTTGTCATCAATCTCGTTTTCGAGAGGGTTTTTTTTAACTTTTTTTGGGGTTTTTAGATTTAATTATCTTATCGAATAATCATTATCTCTCAATAATTTCTTAAATCGCAAAACAAAATCAAAATTTGATTTTTTCTCAGTGACATTGACATAAGCGCGCTCTAGTCTGGTTTAAAACTGTATTCGATCGTATTCGACGAATGCACGCATATAGAAATAAACCGACTATTTTCAGTGAATGTGATGTGTGCGTTGAATTCAAGAAACAAACCGTAGTGTAGATGACATAATTCCTCAAATAAAGTGACATTTCTCCGAGATATATTTTCTCTCGGGCAGCGTGCTAAGCCGGCAGGTGTGACAGAGAGACGGACAGACAAACTTGCATCATAAGGGTTCCTTTTTTTACCATTTTGGCATCGGAACCGTCCTTTACCATGTTCTGTTTCGCTTGTTCTTTCGGGAACTTCCTATAGGCATTTCTTTCTCTGTGATTCCATTTTTTGGTTAATTTTTTTTTGTTTGACACACGCAACTGCAAAGCCAAACCAAAAAAAAAGGTTGGCGCGATTTTTGTGTAACGGAGAACCACTTTTTTCTGACGGGTGGGATGTTCTGTTAGGTAGGTTCATTGACGTAAGAAAAACTAAACGCCCCCTGGCGTAGTTTCAAAATCTTTGGGTAGGTTTGATTTGTCTACGATAGACAATGATTTTATATATGTTAACGATAGGTTTTTGCGAAAATACCCGAAATTACCCAGCTGTAAACGTTACCCGAAAGAAACCCGCTGAAGACCTAAATTACCCAAAATCGGGTAAAAATACCTGTACCGGCAACGCTGGTCCTTACGTTTACCTAAGTCTAGTTTATTTTAAACACGGGTTGCCAACTTTTTTTTCGCCAATCGACTAAAAGCGGTTGTGGAATCCACCAAAAATCCACTTAATAAGAATTTTCTCAATTTTTATATATTTATTTTTAATTTCTACATATTTATTAAAAATGTGAAAGAAAATGGAATTAAAAGTCATCACCAGAGGAATAGTCTTTTCTGTTTTCTTCAGCAGGACATGCTGATGCATAACTTTCCTTGGTTTAAATTTTTTCTACAACACTATTAGTGGGTGTCTATTAGGAATCGTTTACCTACCTAGATGACTAAGTCAGTTTAGGGACATTAATGGGGTTAACATTCATACTGAAAGGTCTAGTCTTGCCACATTAGCGTTAAATTGCGGAAAAAGTAGCATAGAGATTACGAAAGTAGCTAAAATCTTGGAATCTGTTAACACCAGACATGTTTGATTGACTCTTTACATCACTCTTTTGGAGCAGTGGTTACCAGTAGGTTAAACATGTGAAACATTCCATTTTATTTTAATATGGCTTATTTGTGGATTCAGTGGTCATAAGAATGTCTTTCCACTAACAAAAATAAAGTAATCTACTAGAAAAAACCACTAGCCACTTAAACCAAAATTTGCCCACTGACAAGAAGGTCTAAACCACCAGTTTCAGTGGATTTTCCACTAAGTTGGCAACCCTGTTTTAAACTAAATCGAGATTTAGTGAAGTGCGACTTAGACGTCGTCGCTGAATCTACTCGCTAATTAGAGCGGTAATGCCAGGCCTGCCAGAAAACAGAAAAATTAGTAAAACGGTAACTAGCTTTTAATGGAACTTTTATGGCTGTCCCGCAAGTGTCATTCAAAAATTTGTGATTTAAATAATACAAACGCATATAGTTACAAATTTATTAAACGGCACCTGGCATTGTGGGTCACGATCCTCAGAACTGAGGGAGCGACTAAGAAGAAGAATTACTTTTGACCGCCTGTTACTGGCAACTCCAAATCAGCGCGAGCTAAACTATTAACGACGTCTAAAGGGGTTTTTATATGTGAAAAATAAATGATTTGGCTTTTCGTGGAAAAAATTATTAAATTTTAGTATTTCCTATGTTTATTTGTTTAATTTTGCAATTTTTATAAGGTATTTAAAGTAAATTTTTGTCTAAAAATAAGGAGAAGATAAAAACTATATGAAAAGGAACGTAGCTGATCTCGATTCTACTCTATGATATCGATTAATATCCTAGGAAGAATGAACGAATCAATCAACGAACGGTTCGACTGAATGAATGAATGACGTGTGATGTCTTTTGTTTCATATTCTCTATAGAGACAGAGTAAGACGCACTATTGACTATGGTATTGATGTCGTCATCATATGGTGAAGATAAGGATTCAAGTTTTAATAATTTGTTTTTTTTTAATTGAACCATTTTAAGAACTCTATACATTGATTCTTTGTGTAATATACAACAAAGTGTTTACTAAGAAAACAGTCGATGTAACAGGATATTTAGTCGTTATTTTTAATAAATTCGCCGGATAGTCGACAGGAACTCTTAACTTGCTTAAGATTTAGGAGAATTGCAACCCTGATCTCTGTAGTACGAGTCCCAATAGGTAGTATTTTTTTTAATCTAGTCCGATTTAACAAAAGTACTCATAATGATGTAACATGATTATACTCAGAAATCAATCCTTCCTACTAATATTATAAACGCGAAAGTTTGTAAGTATGTATGGATGTATGTTTGTTACTCTTTCACGTAAAAACTACTGAATGGATTTTAATGAATCTTGGCACACATATAGGTTAGGTCCTGGAATAACACATAGCCTACTTTTTACCGCGGGAAAACACTTCATTCACACGGAAAAAATTAAGCCTCAATTAAAGTAGAATGGGATCGATCATATTAATTCTACGAGTATCATCATTTTGTAGATACTATGTCACTGACACATCCACCTGGCCACCATGTTATTTAATATTAGCGTGTACTAAGTAGTTTTTAGGGTTCCGATACCAAAATGGTAAAAATAAAGGAACCCTTATGGTGCGACTTTGTCTGTCTGTCTGTCTGTCACACCTCTATATCTCAGCAACCACTCATGATATCGACTTGAAATTTGGAATAGTTTTAGAATATGGTTGCCCAAATTAATTGTACATGAAAGAATTTTGAAAAAAATATGATTATTAATTTAAAGGGGGCCAAAATAGGGGGGGCCAAATTTCAAATATTTGCTACTAAGTCAAATGGAGTATCATATGAAAGGGCTTTACTTGTACATTCTAAAATATATTTTTATATTTTTCTACGTCTCTTAGGTTTCAAGTTATGATGAAAAATGACAAAAAAAATACCATTCCCCCCCTCATTTCCGAAGTTTGGCAAAGGAAAAATCTGAATTAATTACAGTTGACAGAAGTTTGTATGAACATTACAGCAAAAATAAAACGATCTTTCTTAATTGCACAGTTTTTTAGAAATCTGCAAATAACCTTTTCAAACAAATTTAGTTTTGCGGTACTACTCGCACTTGACCGGTTTTTTTACATCATGTAGGAGAAGAAAGTCAGGCTAAGGTTGTGGATATAGGAAAGCGGAAAAATAAGTTAAAGTGAGGTGGGCAGGATATTTGGCAAGACGAAACGATTTAAGATGGACTAGGGCGGTAATAGAATGGCGACCAAGGAGTTCAAATCGCTCGGTAGGCCTACCACCAGCAGCTCAGCAGTTGCAATGAGGGAACTGACGGTTACAAATATATGAATTCTATCGAGTAATCCTGATCGTCTTGTCGACAGTTGCGTTGACTGATCATACCTTTTCAGATTTTACCAACCAGTCCCTTACACCCTGTATTTAATGAGAAGTGATAAGATTGAACCACACCCACTGTGTAGTAGGAAAACTTGAGATAACGTTAGAATACTTGGTCGTCACTTTCAGAGCGGTAAATACAATTTACATCTCTCATATTCGGTAAGTAGGTCCTTATTACCCCCAAATGGGGCTTGTAGGTGACCAATTAGCGATCTAGGGAAATAATGTAGCTAGAAAAGCCTTAGGGCGGTAAGTAATTAAATTTTGAAACAGTGAAGTGTTTTTTTTTAATTACTTACCGCCCTAGGGCTTTTCTAGCTACATTATTACCCTAGAGCGCTAATTGGTCACCTACAATTTGGTGGTAATAAGGACCTACTTACCTCACAATCGAGATGTAAAGCAGAGTAGTTAGCTCGGGTGTAAGCATCAATTGCACCCTCGAACTATAGGCGCCCTCGCTGCGCTCGTGCGCCTAAATATCTCGGGCTGCAATTGATGCCTTACAGCCCTTGGCTACTAATCTACTATTAGTACACTCAACAGCGCATCAGTAAAAACACTTTGGCCTTAATAGCATGGTAATAGAGTTGTTAATGTTTTCACTGACGTGAAGTATACAGTACAATACAGAGTGTAAAAAGAGCCTCTTAACAGATGAGAAAGAATTTGTCCTTAAGAGGCGATTCTACATCATTAATATATTATATTACATACTAGTATACTCAAAAGGGTAGTATTTAACTGCAAATAAAAAAATCTGAATTAGCAAATCAAAGAAAATCCTTATCCTAATCAAGATACTGATTGCACAGCAAAATAATTACCAGAAAATATTCTTATTTCCGCAACTATTTGCGTTCGTGACGCATCGCTACAAATAAGTCGCAGCCATATCGTATAACACGCCGATCACAAACGGGGGAATTTACAAAACGGCGCGTAATTCGTTTCTGGCACGGTTTCTGTTTCTGGCGTTGTGGTCGTACGATAACCTAACCCAACCTTAGGTTAGGTTAGCTCGCTGCAAAAACGAGACTTCTTGATCTGGAGCGAGCGCAGCGAGCCTTGATCAAAATCATGTATTTTAACAAGAGAAGATTACCGACAGATAAATTATATAAAGAAAGTGATCTACTCACAGTCAGACAGCTGTACATTTTACATTGTGTCATGAAAACACACAAAACACTTAAATTTGATCCTTAAATTTATGCGCTGAGAAGGAACGATATTGCTGCATATGTACCAGTGCTAAAACTAACTTTGCCAGCATGCAATTTTATATTAGATCACCGTACCTTTACAATTAAATTAATAAAGAAGTATTTATATATGATAAAATAACTTACGAGTGCAAGTAACTAGTCACTAAGTGGTTAAAGACTAGAAATTATGATCAGACTGAAGAGTTTTTGAAATGTATAACATAATACACCCACAACCACGCGCACACACACAACACACACACACCTACATACATACACACACCCATGGACACGCACGCACGCACACATACACATGAACACACACATAGATGAGTACTAAACCTATAATTAAATTTTTAAAGATTTATATACATTAAAATTAATCGGTGCCAATGGAAGAGAGATGTCTCCTAGCACAGGCATTGTTTGCTTAAAAGGAGGCATCATGTTACTTAATTTTTGTAAAACAATTAATGAATAAAGATTATTCTATTCTAAGTATTTTTGATGTGCAGTTAAATATTTCCCTACTCATAACTAAGCCCCAATTGCTCCAAAACAAAAACAAGGTCTCTTATCAGTGTAATAATCTACAACAAGGCGAATTGTGTGTCAGTTAGTCTGTCTGTTTTGTAATGTTACCGCACGCGTGCCGTCTTGTCTTGTCCGGGAGAAAGTGTGGTCTCGCTTTACTTAGCAATGTTATAGTATTAGTCACTCAATGTGGTCACCAATTGCATTACTTCATCATAACATCCCATGAAACGTCCACTACAGGACAGGGAGCTCCCTCCAGAATTCTAGCTTTTGCTGGAAAAATGTGGAGGGGAAGTACCATAGTCACCTCGCTTGTTAGCGTTACGGCTGGCACCATGGACCGCGGTTGTGGTATTGCATTACTTAGTGACCTTTAAATCGAATTAGGTAGGTACTTAGTGCTAAAGACAATATTTATTTCCTACTGGCCCGTTTCGTTGGTGTGGTTGGTAGTGAGCCTGCCTTCCACGCCGTGGGCCGCAGGTTCGATCCCTGCCCATGAACTGTGAACCAGGTGTTTGTTCTGTGTCTGGGTGTTTTGACATTTCTTTAATATCAACCACAACATCCCATGAAACGTTCCACTGCAGGACCGGGAGCTCCCTTCAGAACTCCAGCATAAACGCTTTGTACTTTGGAGGGGAGTTACCAGACTTGTAAACGTTGCGGCTGGCGACCGGAGCGCTGTTGTTGGTGACTGCAGTATGGTAGATGGTACTGTAACGACCCTCAGCGAGAGCCCTTACGTTTTAGCTGAAATTCATCATCATCATCATATCAGCCGAAAGACGTCCACTGCTGGACATAGGCCTCCCCTAAGGAACTCCATGACGACCGGTCCTGCGCTGCTTGCATCCAGCGGCTTCCCGCGACCTCGACCAGATCGTCGGTCCACCTTGTGGGGGGCCTGCCAACGCTTCGTCTTCCGGTACGTGGTCGCCACTCTAGAACCCTCACGCCCCATCGGCCATCGGTTCTTCTTGCGATGTGCACTGCCCACTGCCACTTCAGTTTAGCAATTCTTCTGCGGAACTCCTCATTTCTGATTCGATCGCGCAGAGAGACTCCGAGCATAGCCCTTTCCATAGCCCTTTGGGTGACTTTGAGCTTTCTGATAAGGCCCATCGTGAGCGGCCACGTCGCTGAAATTAAATATGTTTAATCTGGTAATATTTGATTTATTGAAAGAATGCACTTAAAATTATTATCGCGGTTACAAGGGCTCGATGCCAATTTTTAAAACAAGATTTTGCCGAGAAGCGGCGTATGCTGGTAGATGACCAGGTCAAGGATACTATTGCCTTCCCGGTTGGCACACAACTACTGACTCAAAAAAAAAAGCATCATTCGTTTTGACAATTTTTGAAAATAATTTAATTTCGTGGCTATAACACCATGAAGGCTCTACAATTACGGCGCCTCCACCATTATGTAAAGACCCTCAGCGAGAGCCCTTACGTTTTAGCTGAAATTAAATATGTTTAATCTGGTAATATTTGATTTATTGAGAGAATGCACTTAAAACTAAAATCGCGGTTACAAGGGCTCGATGCCACTTTATAAATAAGACTTTGCCGAGAAGCGGCGTACGCTGGTAGATGACCAGGTCGAGGATACTATTGAGTTCCCAGTTGGCACACAACTACTGACTCAAAAAAAAAGCATCATTCGTTTTGACAATCTTTGAAAATAATTTAATTTTACCCGATTATAAGGCATTCGTGGCTATAACACCATGAAGGCTCTACAGTACAATACACAGAAAGATTCTGCTGCCCATCCATCGGTTCTTAAGCTTAGTCGCCTCTTAGGAGATGGGATGGTACTATTCTTTGACGGCACCACACGGACCTTAAACCTTAACACCAACACGCAGGGTTAATTTTTATTTGCAGATTATAATTATTATTAATACGTGAAAACCAGATTTTCTTATGATGATCCTACCCAATCTTCTACTTGCACAAAGCCTGACCTGCTAGAAGCGGTACTTTTCAATAGTTGTCCTGGTTGGGGATCGATTCTTGAAAGTACCTAACACATTTTTCTTTAAAACGATAAAGTATGACATTTTCTAGTTACCACAAATTGTGTTTGAATGGGGCCGATTCCTGTGTGGAGCCGCTAAACTGAAGCCTCAAATTTGACGGATCTAAACGAAATGCTTCATTACCACCTTTTACACATTTTAGGCCAAAAAAAAACCGGCCAAGTGCGAGTCGGACTCGCGCACCGAGGGTTCCGTACCACCACATAATCATAATTGTATTAGTTGAAATTTCAGTAATTTTATGTGCTAGATTTTTTGAGTCCGACACGCGCAAGACCAAATTTTATTATTTGTTGTTATTTTATAGCTTATGCACTATAAACATACCAATTTTCAAGTTTGTAAGTGTTCCCGTTTTTAAATTGAGCTAAAACAAAAATCGCCTCAGCGACCATCCAACTTGACCCCTCTCTTATATTATGAATGTTCTTGAAACGGGAGCTCACCACAATTGGTTACCATTAGTTGTGAGAAAAGTTGTAATATTTAATGATTTCAGACTTTTCCCATTATTTGTACTGTGAGACCTAGCTTCTTCTTCCTAGAAATTTTCGGATCTTGTGTGGTTCATGGATCCTAATATGTGGTATTAATTTCAACCTGATACCTTTACCCGTTCATGAGATAAATGGTCTTGACAGACAGACAGACAGACGGACAACAAAGTGATCCTATAAGGGTTCCTTTTTTTTTGAGGTACGGAACCCTATAAAAATGGCCAAGGAGGAATCGATGTTGCTATTAATTTACATTTATTAAGGGTTAATACATACATAATATCACGCCGGTTTCCCATCGGGGTAGGCAGAGACCACAGCCCTCCATCTGCTACATCTTCATTAGGGGTCATATTCTTGAATATCGTCGATTTATTTAGGCGACATTTTAAGATTTAAATTATTTAAAAAGCCGTGACATAATAATATTACCTCATTAATAAACGGACATACATACAAGCCACACATCATCCCCTACATATTTGTTCTCTCGTAACTACTAAACAGCTGAACCGATTTCGACGAATTATACATTACTAAAATTATCTTAATAGAGCGAGTGTCATGATTCTTCTAACATGTTTCTTCTTCTGAACGTGTGACGTATTAACCACATAATTTCAGCAAGTTTAAAAATAATTTGACTTAAGGAAAAATATACCCCTATAATAATTACTTTCTTCAAAAAGATTTAAAAGACTTAGTTATAAAATGTAGCCCTAAATTCGAAATGTTTTGCCTAGATACATGAATGAGCAGGGTGGATTTAGTTGTGCGTGCTAATAATGATCTATGACAAAGTATAACAGAAAGGATATACCAACCCTGAAGGGTGTGATTCTGCCCATGACTTTCCCTAAGGAACATCATCATCATCATATCAGCCGAAAGACGTCCACTGCTGGACATAGGCCTCCCCTAAGGAACGTAGTCTCGTAGATATTGATTGTTTTTAAAAAGTTAGTTACTAAGGTGATAAGTTAATATTGTGTGAAAAATCTAGATGACAACTTTTTGTCATGATCTAGATTTTACGTTTAATTCATTAAACATAGGTCGAATAACGAAAAAAAATTTTGACCTCTCATCTCGTAGCTCCTCCAAGCCTCTCATACAAAATAGCTGATTCAGTTTGTAAGGGAGGTCAAAAATTTATTTTCGTATTTCGACTGATATAGGAAACTTGTTTAGTTGCATGGGCACAATCACCTCTTTCAGATTTGACATCCGTTTTTGTTACACCCTGTTATAAATATTAAATGCATAAACTGAGCCAAAAAAAGGTATAATATCTGCTCTTTAAGAATTATGTGACTTTTAGTAATGCTAATTTATCTTTATCTTATCCATTATGGCCAAGTGCATAAAAGGGATTAGGTGAGCAACAAGAACTTTCGTATAATTCTGCAGGAGTTTAGTATGACTGCTTTTTGCAAGAGTGTGTATGAGAGTGGATGTAAGTTAATGGCTTCAATACTGCTGTGGAGCGTTTTGGGAATAACACCAGTAGTAGACAGATTAATTGGGATAGTTTTAACGGTTTGTGCTTTCCACTGAGTCTTTATTTCTACGGCTAGATCTGTGCATTTTGATTATTATTATTATTATTTCTTTTCTTTCTCAGCTTTCGCCGGAGTTCTAATATACACGGGCCTAAGCCAAATGTACATCAGGGTTAGATTGAGGCTGCGTATGAGCTTGCATGCTAGATTGTGGGACAGGTTGTATATTGGACTGTAGAGATAGATGTGTGTAGGTTTCGAGTTCTGTTTGTAGGAACTTTCTGACGATTCGGCACGTGTTCAGGATCACTGCTTTTTGTAGAAGTTTGTAGGTGTTGGGTGGAAGATTTAAAGTTTTGAGAGATTGATGAAGCTGTTTCGGTATTACGCCTGTAGTGGATAGTACTATCGGGACTATTGTCACCTTTTGGAGGTGCCATAATCTTGTTATTTCATCCTTTAGCTTGGTGTATGTGGATAGTTTTTCAGCTATTGTATGTTGTAAGTTGTGAGTGTTTGGGACTGCTATATCTATAAGATAACCGGATTTATTTGTTTTGTTTATAAGTGTAATGTCAGGTCTATTGTAGTGGATGGTCCGGTCTGTCAGAATGGCTCGGTCAAAGTATAACTTTGCTATTGGATTTTCTAGTTATTATTATTATTAATTTTTGAACAGTGCTGCAAGCCACTGACATGAACAACCACAGGCAGAGCCGTCGGGAATCATCCGAACATAGAGACAGGCAACTGTTCAGGTCACAGAGTTGAGTCCGTCATTATACAGGGTGTTAATTTGATTGCGAGTATAGTATCAGTAACTGAACAACTTTTCCCAAGGAATATAGATCGAAATACGAAAACCAAATTTGACCTTCCACACAAAATGCGCTATCAGAGGTCAAATTAGGTTTTTCGTATTTCGACCTATGCTCCTTGAGGAAAGTTGTTCAGTTTCATGGTCTGAATAACATACTAAAATTATGTTAATTATTTTATGGGGACCTTACTTATTTGTAATCGGTTTCTCGAAAACGGCTCTAACGATTTCGATGAAATTTACCATACTGGGGTTTTCGGGGGCGAAAAATCGAACTAGCTAGGTCTCAGTAGGTTTTTAAGCATTTGCGTTTTAGACAAAAACCCACAGCGCCATCTTTTGGCGGGTAGCATAGCTTGGCGGCTATTATAGAGCGAAGCTCGGTCGCCTAGGTAGGTACTTAGCGTTATTTATCAGTCTATTTTTTTTTATTAAATATTTATGATAGGATTTTTTTTTACTTTTCTGCATTACTGTGCTCTCGCTGATACAACTTTCTCACTGTCTTTGGTTGGCTGAAAGAAACCTCTTTTAGAGATAAGCCCGCCCTTGTGTACGCCTTTTAGTTATGGTTTTTTCTGTAAATATTTTGTGCAATCCTACTTCCTACTAATATTATAAACGCGAAAGTTTATAAGTATGGATGGATAGATGTTTGTTACTCTTTCATGTAAAAACTACAGAATGGATTTTAATGAAACTGTACAATAATATAGCTTATACATCAGAATAACGCATAGGCTACAATTTATCCTGCGCCGACGAAGTCGCGGGCATCAGCTAGTTAAGAATATATTTATTAGCTGTCATTTGTTTATTGTTTATAGTTCTTGATAGAAAAATAGTAAGGGTGATGAAGGACAAATTTCTATATGATTTGCTCATGTCTTCCTCTTTGACTGATGATAAGGAGAATCCTTTAGAAGATACAAAAAATATTGGCGGACATCCACACCCCTGCGTTTTTGAGGGATTAAGTTTTAACTATTTTGAAATTTGACAATGAAACGTACACCTGGCAGACTATGACTATCTGATTAAATAGAATGATCTGCCACCATAATAGCCCTGCGTCGTAAAGTTACAGCGCTTCAAAATGCAAAAATTCACTACTTCGTCCCGTGATAATGCAGAGCCCCGCATGTCTGCCTCTTCGATTTTCTCCATCTTCAGAAGTATTTTAAACAGGTGCCACAAAAGCAGACAAAAAAAACATTATTTAGTATCTTATATTTTTTTTTGCTTTTACTCAAAAACCCAGCGACGCACAGAAAAACTTGTAAGAACCAAATCGATTCGTATTGAGCTGATCTATCATCCCTATTAATATGAATCATGAGCAAATCATATACCCAAATTAGAGCCAGCACCCTAACTAAAAGGTATGAATGTACTCATGATACTGAACAACTTTCCCGAAGGTCGAAATACGAAAATCAAGATTTGATTTCCCATAGAAACTGCGTCAGCTGATAGCGCATTTTGTATGGGAGGTCAAATTTGGTTTTTCGTAATTCGACTTATGTTCCTTGGGAAAAGTTGTTCAGTATCATGAGTACATGCATATCTTTTGCTATCAAGAACTAATAAAAAGTCACCCTATATAGAAAAATCCTATCCACCAGCTGACTAATCATGTCCAAACCTTAATACAAGACATAGACTATTCAAGCCGCGTGCGCGCTTTCTCCGTCAACCTTCGATCGTCACTTGCGCAACTTTTTGTTCGTGAGTGTGCATTGCGTAATACGTAACGCGGATGGAGGTGCATTTAGCGTATTAAAACTCGTTGTACGTAGATGACTTACTTGACCGGTTTTTTTAAGTCATTCATAAAGAAGCTGAAAAAAAACTAGGCGTCCAATTCCTCAATATCATTGGTAATAAAATATCACTCTTAAATTTAATATCAAAAAAAAAATCTTTCCAAATGTAAAGTTGATATTCGTTGACAATATTTATTTATTTTTATGAATTGCAATCAATTTTATTGTAAGAATAAAATTACTTATTTAAATGTATGTACGAGCTAGGCTAAGTTGCAGGTAGAGGGTAGATTAGGGTAGGGTAGTAGGTAGAGGGAATATGCCAAAATATTTCATCTTAAGGGGCTGATAAGAGCTAAATACGTTTCACTTGAGCAGGTTTTTAACGAAAAGTGATGAATATATGGCCGTGAAAAAAAAACTATGTGATAATTAAGCATCTTTCCAATAATATGGTCGACTCCGAAACACGAATAAATATATTTTGTATGCCATAAGAAAAATCCAAAGTTACCTCTGCTTTTTTCTTTTAAACCGTGTTTCTTAAATACCCATTAATCTATGATGCCAAAACTTTTACACATTATTCAATACATTATGCATAATAATATAGCTGTTTTATAATTAATATTATGGGTACAGATTTTGAGAAAAATGCAAAAACAGCGCGAATCCGCTCCGTTCTAGCACGCGCATTCTTCCCTTTGTTAGAAAGGGAGATAATTCAGCTCTTATCAGCCCCTTAAACTTAAGATGGTGCAACTGAGCCTTAGTTAATTTGACGTCTTTCATAATAGGTCCGCAGCAAAGGACCCCTCGCTGCAGGCGCGAATCTTAGAGTAGTGCCCTCTCTAAATCAATAACTTAAACATAAAAAAATATTCATCATTCGTCAAAAACCTCGCTAACCCTGGCGACCAACGCCTATGGCCCGAAATCATATAAAGTTAAAGACAATCGGGTGATGCATATAATGTGTTAACCATTTCCTGCATCGTTCGTGCTTTCATGTCAAATTTAAGAACCTTAAAAACCTGTACAGCCAAAAGCACATCAAGCTTGACACATTAGACTTTGTACCGTTCTTATTTTCGAAGGTGGTAGGGCTTTTGTGTAAAGTCCGTCTGGGGAAGTACCACCCCCTTGCTTTTTTCTGCCGTGAAGCAGCAGTGTTTGCACTGCTGTGTTTCGGTTTGAAGGGCAAGGGAGCCAGTGAAATTACCGGCACATGAGAGATACCATCTTAGTTCTCAAAGTGAGTAACGCGCTTTGCTGTCTTATTAGTGTCAATATATGCCATTAATAAGACAGTGGTTGCTATGGGCGGTGGTGACCACTTACCATCAGGTGGCCCACCTGCTCGTTTGCTCACTTGTAACATTAAAAAAAATTGACGTACGGGCTATAGTCACACAGCGAGTGTCAAGCTAGACCTGTCGTTGACTGTACGTCTCAAAATAACAGAAAAATAAATAATGATAGCGGAATTAAACCTACAATCTCGCATCTGCTTAAGTGTTCTCTACCGCTTCCCGCGTGTGGATCTATTAACGCACTTGTTTGCTTACTTTCTCTCCATCCTACGCGAATCCTTTCAATAAATAACGTTATTTAAAACGTTCTAAGTTGATAACGAAACGCAAATACCGGCCTAATCTACAAATCTAGATTCTGGCTGCTACGATGTTCTATATTTAAAAATTAAAAAGTAAAACCGGCGCGCTTTCCACCCGCTCTCGCTTCGACACCTCTCTCTGGCGCCAGCAGGGGTTACAAACGTTTATATGTCATGTCATGCTCATTATAAGTATAATTATGTCATGGGCAAAGTAAATAATCAGGTCAGGAACATTATGAATTATGACCAGTAATTACGAATAATGATTAATCATATTGAACAAAATTTATGACATTGTCCGGTCATTATAAATAATGCTACGCAATCGTTGGAAAATGTCATAAATTAGGTATATCGATTTGCAGTAAGATAGTCATGTCCATGGGGTGGTTAAGTTTTATTTTCTTCGGGGTTGTCACCATAACCTTACCTTTGACGCGGTATTCATAACAACGCCATCTTACGTAAAATGCGAAAAATTGCATATACTGCAATCGTTTGAGCAAACTCGAGCATCAAAAATGCAACTTAAGGAAACTAACGCCGCGACCGTTTACTGTACTCAAAAATAAAATAAACTAAAATCGCGGATATGCCTTTTTTGTCCTAGAGACTAATTAAAAATAAATATTACGTGTCTATTATCGCCAGCAAAAATCTGTGCCTGAAATAGTTGAGATTGGGTTAGTTTTAGGTTATGTTATTTTAAGTTTTGGTTAGGAATTGAGTTAGGAAGGACAGAAATGAGAATCGGGCCTCCGCTGCCCTAATTATGAATCCGATAATACAAATTACGATACAAATAACCGAATTATTTGCACAAACATTGATTTAAGGTCGGAAATTAAAAGATTATTATTATTATATAAAACATGTCTTTTCATCATGGTGATGAACATTATTCATAACGACTGGGCAATGTGATTAATTCAATATTTATGACTTCAATTGTCTACTGATATGGGTCATAATTCTTGACATAAATGACTACTTAATTACTTGGTCCATAACATAACTTTAAAAATGTAACAGGCATTTGACAGCAATAATCTAACATTATGGTTTTTCTTTTTGCTGATCTGCAGCGCCATCCAGTTGAGCTAAGAAAATATGTCTGAAAACTTCTTAACAAAATTTAAAAATATTCGATAAAAAATTGTATTTAAACATTTCCAATATTTTTTTTTTTTTAAATATATCGTTTTGCTTGCATCGCTGTTCGATTAACTACTTACCTATAATTATTCATTGAATTGTAAGTAGAAATCTCAATATAACTGATAAATTAAAGAAATTTTAATGTAAGTCTGTAATTGTACGTACATACGTACTCTCTCTCAAAATTATTGTTGACTAATGTTTAATGTAGCTGTAGGAATAGTGCGTAATAGTCACTTTCATTGTTGCGAAACAAGTCAATCGCAAATTCTAATAATTAGCAATTACTGTCATTACTTCTCATAACTTTATACTTACTAAGAAAGCAAGCATTTATCATGAGAGAAACATTCATTTAAACTCAAATGCTCATAAAACGTAATAGATTACATAAAACGGAGCTATTAGCCTATAAATTATGACGCATAAAAAAGGAGATTTGCATATAAATGACTATGAAAGCAAAGGTTGGTTACCCCTGGCTAGGCGCGACTGTTTTCTTGTCACACAAGACACGACAGTGTCGCGCTGTTGCTAAAAACTAAAGCACGCCTCTGAAAAAAAAATGTGATACTTTTTAATCTGACGCGTAAAAAAAAAATTTTAACTGAAGGTTTGTGATCGAAAGGGATCGGCATTTTTGGTGTCCGTGTTTAAATTTTTCTGGTAATGTTAAAAATAAGCTATTAACTCAATAACAGTATTGAAAAAATTAAAATAAATAAACTGAATTAACGGGCGAAACTATAAACAAACTAAATACCTAATATTTATTTACATATCCTAGAAAAAAAATCTGTAAATATTTAGTTAATCTGTTGCAGACTTTTAAAACAACTTTTTCTCATTAATATTAACTAAAATGTTATCAATGACACTTAAAAACTCCTAAAACTATACTGATTGATTAGTCTGCAATTGTGTAGGTCAAAATTTAAAGAATTACTATTTTCATCTAAAAAATATCTAAATATCAATGTGTAGTTTTAAATTCATGGGACGAAAGTTCATAAAAGACGGCAAATAATTATGACGTGACTATGCCAGTAACTTGATTCAAAATCCATAAATCATTTCAGTTTTGAAGTGCAATAAAGAGTAATTAGTTGGCTGTAAACGTGTAATCGCCCGTGTGGTTCTGGCAAAGAATAGTACCAACCCATCTTTACCCGTGAGTGTCGTAAGAGGTGACTAAGGGCTTATGAACCATAGGATGGGCAGCAGCATCTTTCTGTCAATCGTACCATCTTTGATGCTGCGGTTACCAACTACAGCGGTCGCCAGCCGCAACGCTTACAAGCGTGGTGACTATGGTAAATACCGTCTAAAGTACCACGCGTTTTTGCTGGAGTTCTGAAGGGAGTTCCCTGTCCTGCAGTGAAAGTTTTACGGGATGTTATGATAAATTGGCCGTAAATTAGAGAATTTACAGATCGTCGTTAATTTATAAATTTTATGTGCAACTGAACTACATTTCCTTAGATATTGACAAGTCATTCGAAATTATATCAGTGGTTTTAAATCAAAAATCAAAAATTTTATAAGAAACATTTAGCTGACCAGAAGAGATTACTCTTCAAGTCACACGTACAAACAAAACATACACCTTTGATCTATCATTAAAAGCAAAATATAAGTAAGAAATGTAATTTTAGAACATGCAAAATTGGCATCACTTTTTTTACTTGACGAGGTATTCTTTATACAATTTACCCTATGTCGAAACACCAACAAAATGAATTGCTATTCAAACATTTCGAACCTTTCACTAATAATAAGACGTTCTTAAGGCCCTAATAAGGGCTTTATTTTGACATGCTCGAAATATTATCGTGACTACTTAAAAAGTATTTACTTAAACATTTCTTGCTCCAATTCCCATGAGTTTAGTTTTTTAATACAGTTTACGATTTATAATGGCAGCCTTTTTATAGTTTTTATAAGCAAATATTGAAATCAAGTGTTTTTCACGGTCACGGCCAAATCTGAAATAAATATCTAACACGATCAAGCAGTATCAAACAGAAAGCCATGACCTATGGTAAAATTTGCATGTATGTATCCTTTATATACCTGACTGGAATGAAGCTCAAAATGAGGTTAAATGTTTTATACTGTCCATATAGGGTCAACTTAATCTAATCTAGCCTTGATGACTGAGATGAGGTCAATATCAGGACGAACTCAAACAAAAGAATCCACAGAAACCTATCCACTCGCGACTCGAATAGATTCGATTTATATGAACTCAGAATTATGAACACAGGCAGGGAGATTCGCTCTTTACTTAAGCTAATTAAGTAACTAAGTAAATTAATTAATAAAGTAAAAACTAATTAAGTAAATCAATTAATAAAGTGGGGAATCAACGTCATACGGGCGATATATTGCCATATCATTTGCAAAAGACCTCTAAGAACACAACTTTGCGGTGGTCAGATTATAGATTGGTTTCTCTGATTTTTGTCACTTATGAGCTTTATATTAATATACTAATAATAAGAAATAGAACACTTGCTTATATATTGGCAATAAATATCTTTTAAAAAACTTGAATTGTCCTTCCACCAGTAAAAAAAATTGATGTACAAAATCACTTCTAGTTAATCATCTTGCTTAGTACATAAGTACTCGTTATTTCAAGACAAACCCCAAAAAAAAAATTATATAATAATAATATAATTAAAATAATAGTTCTTTATTCAGGCAAAAAACCCACAATAACATAAACACAAAAGTCCAATCTTGTGTTATAGAAAACTTCTAGCTTCTTTAAGCTCATAATATAATCTTTCTTCAGTTTCACAATCTTATTCTTATTCTAATACATACGTACATAATGTCACATACATCCGGCTAAAAACAATCCTTACCATTGCAAGAAGCATTTGTTTTCTTGCAAAATTGTTATGAAACTATGAAGAGATGAACGCTCTTGCGCATACACACAATCTTCATACAATAACTTTACGTTCTACTTGGCATTATGTCGCCGTGACAGTGCCACATATTTTAAAAAGTCTAACCTTAATTTTTGGGCATGCGCGCTCTACATATTTGTAACCATGTGTTTATCTTACTAGTTTAATTAAACCCGAACAAAGAAATAAATTTAAATAAGTAACATTCACGAACAAACAATCAAAACAAATCGTAAAAGAGCAGCAATTTTTTGTGATTTGTAGTTAGTAAGTAATATTTACGGAATTTTAAAATATTTTGAACCCCTGCATTTTCCAAATTTGAAACGTAACATTGATGTCAAATTAAAATACTATTTTCATTACTACCATAGTTTTTTTAATTTATTTATATTTAGGGACAGCCAATAGAAGTTACATTACCATCAAACAAATACAATACACACAAACACAATATCAACATACAAATACAATATGAAGTATTCATCCGAGCTAAATGCACTTCTTGTCAAGGCAGCCACAACATTCTGTGAGATTATGATTAACGCCAATTATTATTCATTACATAATTATACTAGAGAATAGTTTTATTACTAGAGTAGTAGTATGGGAATAAAAAATAAAAGAAATTAATTTGATTTGATTAAAGGTTTAGTGGCGCTCAGTGTCACGCTCATCCCTGGGGACTGATAGGATCTTACAGGATAGGAATATAATATCACAAGCCTGAAAATCTGAAATAGGAACAAAAGCGATTGCCGGTGATAGAGTAGCATGGTTATACCAAAAAATATTTGCCAGACAATAAAGTCGGAGGCTTTCGTTAAAACAGACCTTAAACATCTGAAAAAAGTTCTTCTGAAGAACAAGTTCCGGTCTGGAACATCTCACATGTTTTTTTTTATTTCCTTGTCGTCCCTATCTATTAATACATCTCGATTTCGACCTGATTATCACGTAAAAAAATCCTTCTTGGCTCCAGCTCCATAACTACTAAAGCCGATTCCATGACCATAGAGAAATAAAAGTGCAGCATAAAACAACTTAGTATGTGTCTGATTAAAACCAATTATTTAGCTTTGCATTCGTACAATTCTTCACCAATTCCAAATATTTCGCAATTTCCACTTTACAACTCGTTAAAATGACAGCTCCGAAAAGATGGCGGCTCCCCGGATGACGTCAGGAATTTTCGCGCGAAACGAAAGTGAAATGGCGCGAGTTTAAACGCGGACTATAGCGTTCCATTCGACGCATTTACTCTCGATTTCGTTACAGAATATTAAAATAAGAACAGAATTTGATTGTAGTGTTTATTCGCTGAAAATAATTATTGAAAATATATCACGCGGATTCGATTGTAATGGAGCTTTATAGTATGTAGCTAAAATAAACACTGAGATATAAGTTACTTAAATAAATGGTATTGGGAAGAGTTCACAGAATATTGTGACCAACAGAAAGCCTTGGGGAGCCCTTTGAATAGCAATGGGACCTAATACTCTAAGAAAATATATAAAGGCCAATCCCTACAGAAAAAGGTTTAGGGATTCATGAAAACATACAATGTTTACTTAAAAAAAAATAGATAATCATTGAAATTGCCAGAAAATTAAACCATCTGTAATGGCAGAGCAAATATTTCTTAACTTTTCGTAATTTGATCTAAAAATAAGAAATAAAAAGTTAAACTACTTGTTGACCAGAATTTTGTGAAATTGACCTCGATGCTAAACTGTATTAGTCAATTAGTCACGATTTTGCGTAACAATTGTAATTAAGAGGCGTTAGTAATGGCATCCTAGACGAACACGAAGAAAGCAGTTATTAATGACGTCCACGGACGAAGCAAAGCAAGTAACTTCACCACAATCTAATGACCAAAAGCACCAATGCGTGTTATAATTCAATTTTAATCCTAAAGTTTTAGTATACAGGCTTACCTACTGGTAAAACGTCACGATCTCATTAAGGGCTTATTGTGGAGGCTTATTGTAACAACTTTTGTTCGACGACTTTTGGAAATTCGCAAAAATAAAAGTTTACACTTCATACAAAATGGTCGACCTAATTAGTATGAACAGTAAACATTTCTTTTTGCTAATTTCCAAAAGTCGTAGAACAATTTCATATTTAGCCTCCACAATAAACCTTTAACTTTATTGTGGAGGCTAAATGTAACAACTTGTACCAGTAACCCAGTATAAAGTGCTGAAAATTTTGTTGTTGAATTAGTTATAATAAGGGATGTATCAGGACCTATCTCTTCAAACATGTCGTAGAGTCTTTATCATGAAATTGAACTACTTTATTTTTCGACTAATTTTGTGAATTCGCAATTTTTCTTTTACTTCTTCATAAAATGTGACAAGCGAACCGGTTCCATTCGTACAAATGAATACAATTTTTTTTTCTTTTTTATTATAAAATTGTAGAACTAAAGTTGTTCAGTTTCATGGGGAACAAATAAAAATAAATTATAAAGCATTTATTAAATAAATTAAATTAAAAAACACGTGGGCATTAAGCAACAACCCCAGAGAGAGGTACACAAAAGACTAATCATAGTTGGAGTAACCAGTAGAAAATACCGTCACTGAAGGTCACAGGTAGGTTAGGAATAGAAATATAAGATAGATGGGTTCAATAAATTATACCCATATTTCCGTTCAGCTTTCTACACAGTCATGAGAGCTGAGCTAGAAGGGGAACACTGATCTTATGGTGAAGAAGGGGGTGTAGGTCCTTACATACTGATGTGAAGCATGGACCCCTGAAGATGTGAAAATTTCAAGTTTCTACAACAACAAGATCAAAAGATACGGCCTCTTATGTTATGTTTCCATCTCTATTTATGAACCAAACCAAATCCTACAGGGTACTTCCCGTTGACCTAGAATCATGAAATTTGGCAAGAAGCTAGGTCTCAAAGCACAACCAAAGGAAGATATCTAAAATAATTAAATATTACAACTATTGTTACAACCTATGATAGGTTTACCAATTAAGGTGAGCTCTGGTTTCAATTAGTAAATTCATATTAAATGGGGTGAAGTTGGACTGGACGCGAGTTCTAAAAAATGCAGAAGCTTGTAGTTTCATATATTCTGGACAGGCACGGGACCCTTAGTGCGCAAGTTCGACTCGCACTTGGTCGGTTTTTTCTCATCATTTCATCACATGCTCCTGGAAAGTTTAGTCTATTCAGTGTAGTCTATTTAGCAGACCTTTCAGGTTTGGTACACCATCCTGTATAGAGAACCTTACACCCCGTATAGTCCGAAGCAATGTAATGCTTTAATGGTCATCACTTGAGAACGACCGTAATGTTCGTAATAGTCTAGGTTTTTAGGAAAAATAATCCCACCAAAAACATTTTCATGTAAAATGTTGCCAAGACGAGCCCTAACTTTACAAAATCTACACCTAAGTCAAAATAAGTGGCTAGGCCGTTTCGTTATTCAAAAACAAATTTTATTGTAGAACAGAAAAGTAACATGCACAGTAATAAATTATTTACCTTACGCCCACGTGACGGTAGCGAAACGGCCAAGCCACATATTTTGAATTAGGTGTAGATTTTGTAAAGTTAGGGCTTGTAGAGTTAAGGCGTGTAGAGTTAGAAGCTTGGCTCTACATGAGATCTGATAACTTTTTGAAAATGCGAGCTATATGGTCTCGTCTTGGCAACATTTTAAATGAAAATGTTTTTGGTAGGATTTCACTACTTTTTGTAAGTTTCATAGTACTTTTTTTATTTTGATAATTTTTTCTTTCTTTTTGTTGTTGGTCAGGAAGTCTATTCATTATTATATTCTATTTAATTCTACTATTACATTTGCGGAAGTACCATACAAACTTCCATCCCCTGCTTTAAGGTGTTGGGGGGTAAAAGTTCCAAGTTTTAGGATTTTTTTTTGTTTGTGTACTAATACTGGCTTACATATCAAATTTCAGCTTTCTAGGACTTCAGGAAGTACCCTAACAATTTTGATTACTATCAGTGAGTGAGTGAGTGAGTGAATCAGTGACGAAATCTGGGTTTTTTAGATATCAATAAAATCTAAACTATAACAGCTATGCAACTGAAACTTTTTACGTTTAATAAGTTTACTATTGACATCATATCCTGTAAATTTTGTTTATCTGGTATAATCCAAATCCAAGTTATGAGGGTTTAAAAAAACGACGAAGCGCTTCGAGAAAAGGTAGGTAGTGCCCTTGCGCTTCGTTTGGCTCGTCTTGGCGGGGGCACTACCGTGCCCCCAGATATTAGTCAGAAAATTGGGAAGTTCGGAACAAACTGATTACACTTTTTTCGTTGTTATTGTTTTGTTGTTTAAGCTCAGAGACAGAAACTTTAGGGCGCATGAAGTCGTGGGCACAGCATGTTTTCCATAAAAAATACGTTTTGAGTTTTATAAATAGCGAAGTTCAAATAAAACTGACACTTAAGTTATTTAGAAATAAAACACACAATTCATTGAACAAAAGTGGTTGTTAAAGCATTTCGCAATCAGCTTTTTATGGTCCACGTTTTGGAAAGCTAAGGCGAAAGTCGTACTTCGTCCGGCAAGTCTTGATACTTGGTTGTATGTTTATAATTTTATTGAAAGAGGAAACAGCTTGACAGCCCTTTCTACTACTTAAAGCTAGTTCGAAATTATCTATACGGAGTTTATTTAAATAAGATAACACTAACTTAAATAATTTGTGTTTTCAATTTTAAATTCAATGTGATATGTATGTATATTGTATACAATATTTTGAATTGAGGAGTTAAATTTTACATTTAAATTATTATTTTTTCTTAACAAGACGAACACAAATTTAGACAATCAACAGACACAAAAAAATTAATTAAACAGACTTAAACACCGACAATTATCATAAAAACACATTATTTTTTGCATAATTATCGGCTTAGCCACAGAGAGTAACAAAACGTCAAATTTTTACGTAACTGCTTGGAGACCTACTTTTGAAATTACATTTTAAATCTAACCAACTCAAGTGAAGAGTTTTAAATTATTTGCCAACATTTTCTTAAATTTTGATAACTTGCTGACTTTTAAAAAAAGGTCACTACAACTACAGCTTTTAGAATCGTAAAACTAAACCATTAAAAAAAAACTAACGATCAAGATGATAACCACGATTGAAATCTATAATCCAATAGATGCATTTAAAGCATGAGAGCTTACGTAATATAATATTACACGTATTACGAAATATTACATTCTTTTGTAATTTAAAGAACGTGAGTTACGTCATTATACTTATTTCAATTACTGGGGGGGATTAAAAATATAAACATACATACATAACATCATGCCTCTTTCCCGTTGGGGTAGGCAGAGACCACAGTCCTCCACCTGCTACGATCTTGACATACTTCCCTTGCTTCCTGTACTTTCATCAATCCTTTCATACATGCTCGTCGGTTTAGGGTACTTTTAACCTGGCCTTTATTCAGAACGTCCTGAATTTGGTAAACAAAATAAATAAATAATAAACAAAATAAACTAAGTATCAAAACAACGAAGTAAGTAGGAACTCGAACGTATTTTATAGGAATTAAAAGAAAGTATGAACATAATAAAATTATCAGTATCATTGCAAATTGTCATTACATGTCGTTAAGAATTATAACATTTGCAATCATTAAAATCATATTTACGCTCGTAATAAGATGTTGGTGGACAGGTTTACTTCCAAAAGTATGTGGGGAATTCCGTAGGTAGTCTTTTCGGCACAATTTTTTGTAGGCAGTGATAGAAACGCATTTTTCACTAGAATTTTGATTCTTAAAATAATCCATCTTTGCTCTATTATTTTTTTTTAAATAGCTACACAAACAAAAATAAAAAAAATTATACACAAAATATCCTGAATCTATGTCAATAACTTGCGTAGTACCGCGCTTTGTGATAAATATAATTTAATATGTTAATTAAATAAAATAAACTTTATAATAATTTAGGTACGTATTTAACTGTGATGACAAACATGAAGAGTATATTATAGTTAAACTAATACAAAATATATTATTCAAAATGAACAGATAACATTTTTACAGCGCGAACATTGAATCCAAAGTTTGAAAAATTTTAAAAAATTTTAACAGCAATCACTCTTTGTCTACTTAAATAACAAATAAAGTGGTGAGCTACAAAAAAACATACAAGTGTGATTGTACGTAATAAGAAGCAATAAAATGGCTGACACAAAATCGAGGAAAACTCCAATGTCTACGGAACACTAAAATAAAAAGGAAAGGTACGCGACAGCGCCGCACGTCTACTTCCGATTTCCACCTCACCGCGGACGGACGTGTAAAAAAAAAGAACCGTAAAAAATAAAAAAAAATAAAAGAAATGTGCACAAAAATACATCAGTGACCAAAACAGTGATATGTGTGAACGAAACGCAGTGTCAAATGGCTCACCCACCGGAGGAACTAAAAAGAAAAATTTCAAAATTCGAAGAAGAATCCTTGCTATGCCGCCTCTTTTTAAAAGAACAGTTTTACTCTTTTTAATTGCGTTTAGTTTCGTGAATTGTGAAAGTGAAAATGACGTTTTGACGTTGCAAGGAGATTTGGACTTAAAGGATGATGAGGTGTCTGATAGGAGAAGACCAGTTAATGAGCAGGAGAAAGATATTCTCCTTCTGGATGCTTTGGGGAGGAGAAAAGGATCGTACCATCATAATGCGTACAGTTCTTCACAGGAGGATGACTCTATTATGGATTTATTGGGGAAAAGTAAGTACCTAACTACCTGTTTGTGTTTTAAGTGCTGTACACACTATAAACTATTAAAAAAATCCTACTGCGATCATTTAAACCACACATTCTACCAATGAATGTGAATAACTTGGTTAAAAAACTTCACACAAAACGTTTCTGGATCACAGGATAATAAAATAACACTCAAAAAATTCAAAATCATTTTATTTTTCTTTTCAATAGTTAAGATTGGTATTCGTCAAATGTAATGTTTGATAGTTAATTTTCATGTAGGTATTTTAAAAGGTCCTACTGAAATAGGGAATAAAATTTAAGCAAGTTACTCAGACCATGAAACTGAACAACTTAGGTCGAAATACGAAAAAACAATTCAACTTCCCTTAGTATGAGAGGTAAAAATTTTGTTTTTGTATTTCTTCGGACAAGTTGTTCAATTTCACTACCTAAGTTACATGCTAAAATTATTACGTTAGGACCCTTTACGCCCTTTTTTTTTATCACCACGGACATTTTTAGACATGGTTTTGTCCATGAAACTAAACAACTTTTCCCAAGGAACCATAGGTCGAAATACGAAATAAAAATTCGACTTGCCATACAACTTACATCAGATGATAGCACATTTTGTATCGAATTTTTTTCGTCTTACGACCTATGTTCCTTGGGAAAAGTTGTTCAGTTTCATGAACAAAACCATGTCTTGATATGTCCGGGGTGATTAAAAACCGGTCAAGTGCGAGTTGGACTCGCGCGCCGAGGGTTCCGATATACCTATAGTATTTTTGGAAGCGATAAAGTTCATTTTTAGGACCGCAAAACTAAATTTGTTTGTTAAGGTTTTTTGCAGATTACTAAAAAACTATGCAACATACAAAGATCGTTTTATTTTTGCTGTAATATTTACATAAACTTCTATCGACTGTAATTAATTCAGATTTTTCCTTTCACAAACCTTTTCCTCAGGATCATAGGTCGAAACACAATTTCCGGGTTCTGTACCATAAGGGTGGAAAACGGGACCCTTTTAATACGCCTCCGCAATTTGTCTGTCGGTCTGTCTGTCAGCGGGCTGTATCTAATGTTTATCTCATGACCCGTAAATAGGTAGACAGTTGAATTTTTCACAGATTATTGCCTCTATACTAAAAAATAATAAAAACAAAAAAAAATACTAAAAACTTAAAACGTGTTTTTAGGCCATTTTTCTCGATTTCTTGTTTTAGCTCTATCGTAAAAACGAGTACAATTAAAAGCGTAAAAATTGGTATGTTTATAATGCATAGTCTGTACAATAACAACAAATATTAAAAACTGGTCAAGTGCGTGTCGGACTCGCACGCATTTGATACACTTCTGCGTGACTGCGCGTCCTAAATAAATAAATAAATAAATAAATAACAATAATAAATATTGGGGGATATTTCACACAAGGTCATCTGATCCCAAACTAGGCAAAGCCTGTACTATGGGTACCAGAGATTGATATACATACATAAATAGATAAATAACACCCAGACACAGAAGAAACACTTGTGTACATCACACAAATGTTTGCCCTGGGCGGGGATCGAACCCGCAGCCCACGGCGTGAAAGGCAGACTCACTACCAACTACACCAACGGGCTTGTCAAGGCCTAAGACCGTGTTTTTAATTAAGTGGTACGAACCCTCGGTGCGCGAATCTGACTCGCACTTTACCTAATCAGTCTCGACAGTATTATTTTTAATTGTCAATGGGCTTACCCTTGACCCCGATCAAGTCTTGACAGAGATGAGGTCGACGATGGAACGAGCTTGCACAGAAGAAGCCTATTCACTCGCGACTTGAATAGATTCGGGTTATATGAACTCGGGAACACAGACGCAGGCAGAGAATTCATTGCATTATAAAAGATGTTTCAAAGCGCTTTGTGCGAATTTGCAGAATATCAGCCAAGTATCTATGGGTGATATCCTGCGGTGCGTCTGGACTCCCGAAGGTAGATGGGAGATGATGGAATAAGCTCGTGGAGCTCTCGCGCACACTCTCCGAAGTACAATCTGTAGAAGACCGACAGACATGCAACTTTAGTGTATAGTGATGTAATTTTTAGGTTATGCCAACTGACGAAGTAGGAGAGACGATTCTGTTTATTTTGCAACTTGGTACTTGCAAATTGTACAAAATAGGCCAGGTTGCGCAACCTTGTTTTTAGACTCACCTTTTTATTGTGCACTACCCTAGTTAGGTCGCTTTTTGGTACAGTCAAGAGCAGGTCAAGCTTGACACAAGCATCGCAACTCTAGCCCGTACGTCTATTGAAATAAGAACGGTACAAAGTCCAATATGTCAACCTTGATGTACTCTTGACCGTACCTATGCGATGAGGTAGGGCTGCCAACTGACAGTTTTTAGTTTAGCGACACTCGGAAATTTAAAAAATGGTTCGCAAATCGTTCCGTCTAGTATGGATAATTCCGACGCGGAATTTTCGCAGGTGAGTCATTACACATACAGCCAGTTGCACAAAGACTCTAAATTCTAAGACTCTAAATCTCCTTTAAATCTATTACTGTCACTGCATTTGTCAACAAAACAGGAAGAAGCAGCGATAGACTTAAGGGTACTTTAACTTTAATGAAGCTTTGTGCAACTGGCGGTTAGTTAACATGGTAAAACAGCACGTGTGTATAATACGTTTAAGTTCAAGTAAACACACTTTCACATCTTACTCGTATGTGTCAGGATGTATCTCACGTGGCATCTTATTCCCCACGAATCAACACAAAATATCTACATTTTCTCCAACATTTGTATTCATAACATAAACATGAAATATTTAGCTTTAAGCTGCAGTAAGTACAGAACTACAATATCTGACTATTTTTCATCTATATCGATTCGTCCCATATGGAACATAAGCATATACTACGCACCAATCACCATTTTGGGACAAAACGGGAATTTGTATATTTTGTATTACTTATTTTCCATGTTTTTAGGGTTCCGTACCTCAAAATAAAAAAACGGAACCCTTATAGGATCACTTTGTTGTCCGTCTGTGTGTCTGTCTGTCAAGACCATTTTTCTCACGAACGGGAAGAGGTATCAGGTTGAAATTGATAACGAATATGAAGGTCCATAAACCACACAAGATCTGAAAATTTCAATTTTTCAAAAGATATGGCTTTTTATGTCCTCATCTCCATACATTTATGCAAAAAAGCAAAACCTACAGGGTACTTCCGGTTGACCTAAAATTATGAAATTTGGCAAGAAGCTAGGTCTCACAGTACAAATAAAGGAAAAAGTCTAAAATCATTAAATATTTCAATTTTTCTCACAACTAATAATAACCAATTAAGGTGAGCTCCCGTTTCAAGAACTTTTCTATAAAAGAGGGGTCAAGTTGGATGGTCGCGTAGTTTTTAAAATCAAAGAGCAAAAGCTTTTAGTATATCATAGGGTAGATAGGTACGGAACCCTTAGGGCGCGAGTCCGACTCGCACTTGGCCGGTTTTTTTTTAAGGAAGGCAGATTTAATATAAAAAATATGTTTTACTTAAAACTTTTTAGTTTTGCCACATATTTGAATTTGGCTATTCTCTAGCTTTGATAAGTTAATTATGATACCCATTATTTTATAATTTTAATGTAAAATTTTATTGGGTTTATTGCCTTTAAATAAAGATATATTATTATTAATACCCATGTTGTTAAAATTATAAAAAAAAACCTCCCTCTACTCTTTTTTGAATCGTAGGAGTTTGACTTATTTTGCTTTCGCAATGAATCAAAAATGTCCCAATATCGGATAAATTGATCAGTTTTTTTTTAATTTTCCTAGTGCACTCACCATAGTTAACGAGTAACCAAGTCAGTTAATTATTGCCCTAGCCTTATCCCGACCTCATTTCCTTTGGTATACGAGAGCACTGGTTTTTATACAGAGCTACTTCCATCTGACCTCCACAATACAGATGGTGAGAGAGCCGGATGTAAAACACCTAGGTCATCGAGTAGCCCAACACTTAAATACACAAAAAAACGTCTACCGAAGCCGATCTTCTCGAATGAAAGTGCAGGCAACAGATTACCATTGATTAATTATGTAAAAGTACAAGACAGTCTGACATTGCGAACCTTGCCGGAAGTACACGGCAGACCCTTAAAAATATGACCTTTCTACACCATGAACTAAATAAAAATCAAGAGGACCCTGATAATGGATCAAAAGGACTACCAGTTCTAAACTTACCGGAACTTAGTGTTCAAAGCATTTGAAGCTTTGCCGCTTAAAATTTTGTATTCGCATATTTCGAATATCTTGTTTAAGTTGCAATGAAACAAAGCGTAAGTATATATTGCATGAAAGTAATCTAAATACGTTATTGAAAATCACGATAAAATCAGTTCTGTAGTTTGTGTGTTAACATTGTATCAGTTAACTATTTAAAGATTGCCTTTTGGGGTACCTGAAGAGGTAGGTAATTTTGCACCCGGTCTCCCACTAAAACGTCAAATCAGAACCAATCCTAGATTAAGTGTTTTGCTAGGTTAGTGCCTAACCTGACTATCAGAGTTTACAAGCAACTTAAAGTCTTCAGACTTAGCTTTAATGACTTTACAATCAGTGACAATATCAGTGACCACTGGCTTAACGTACAGTCAGCCGCATGTCAATGGTAACACTTTTACCTTGTATGCGTCTCTGGTATCGGGCATTATGAAGCGTAGCGCTTGTTCAGTTTTACAGGTTTCGTTACCACTTACTTGCTGTTGTATGTACCTACCTCCCGATGCAGGGAAAACGCTTAAATTGTTTTACTACTAGGTTGCGGTTATTACCCATCCAACTTCACACAATATGCTTAGGTACTTTAGTGAATATAGGTCACGTGATTTATGTATACCCCTTTATTGTAGTATTCTTAATACCAGCAAAGTAACACCTTTAGATCCAACCAATGCACCGGAGAGTAAAAGCGGTTTGTAGTGAAATTGATCGAGCGGTCATTCACAGTATCGATCTATCGGGTAGTGTGATCTTATAGATCATCGATCGATAGGAACATTGCGTGCGTGCGGTTATGTCGTGTTATGTCTAGCTGTTTGTTTCTGTGTAATTATTTTGTATGGAATCTAGAAGTGATTGATTTTCCGATTGAACTGATTGAATATATAATTAGTTAAATTGAAATTTAAAACGGTTTAGTTCAAATTCAGTTGTGTTTCTGTTATGTAAATGCTATTGCATAGTTGCAATTGCAACACCAGACCAGAAAAAAGATAATCTCCAACACCAATTTTACTCTCTGGTGGAGAGTTTCTGACGCCTTTTACAACACCCACAGCCAAGGATGGAGATTGGATGTATAAAGTACAGTCGGCTGCATGCCAGTGGTAACACATTGACCTTGTACTTGCGCAGAATTCGTGTCGCTATAAGGACAATGGTTTGTTTTTGGCAAACATGTTCAGGGGGTCTATTACGGTAGCTGGAACATGTCTGCCATATGCGAACCATCTCCTTTGCAACCAATGATGTTTTATTTCTAGATTCCCTATCAAACTAATTTAAAATACGTCCACACGCTGTCTGTCAGTGTGGCCTAATTCCGCGAGTGGTTTTTCAGCCGCTGAAAGAAATCTAGAAATAAAACATCATTGTTTGCAAAGGAAATGGTTCGCATATGGCATGAAACGTTCCAGCTACCGGAATAGACCCCCAGTAGAGACTAACGAAGAACTGATTTATGACTCTTGTGTGTGAGGAACACGTCAGTCCTACACAATTTATAAATAAGCGCATCATACTAACAGCTCTATTATGTACTTAATTTCATCTACCATTTTTATTTGTGGTACGAGTACATAAATACAGAAAAATTTTTACTGAATAGTTTTATTTTCAAAAGCTACATTTTACTTTATTCTGTTAGTGTTTTCTTGTTGTACTCCAGTGTACCTACATAAGACTTTAAAGTTACATTGGAGCAAAATAATATAACTAATATTACGATAATGTCATTCAAAGACGTTTCAACTGTGATCTAGGAGTACCAAGAAAGATGTTTGCTAAAAACTATAATGATTGTAGCCAGTCGATTGATAATTAAACCCACACGCAAGGACATCAAATGCACCGATTCCTTAAACGTCGCTGCATGTTTCCCCTATCTTCTTCTTCTTATATTTAAAAGCCGCGCTCTTGTTGGTAGAGTAATCTCTATTCATCTCTGTCCTCTGCTAATGATTTAACATCCTGATAAAACTCAACGTTTACCCTCTCTTTTATTTGGTCAAAATAAGTGCGTGTTGGTCTTATTCTTCCTGTCCTGCCTTCAATCTATCTTTCAATGAAATTCCTTATTAAAGTATAATTTTTTATTAGGTGTCCAACTATCGTCCCTCTTTTATTTTCGATAGTTCTCAACTTTGTCTTCTCTTTAACTAGATCCAGAACTTCCTCATTTGGCTTTTATTCTGTCTTACTGATCCCTATCAACCATTGGAAATACTTACATACAAATGCGGGCCAATAATCCCACCTCGCATCGATCTAAAAACGCTATTTTGATATGCCGATTAAAATTATAATAACAATCAAATTGTGACAAACGATCCCAGTATTGCATTCACAGCTATAAGTGCGTACACTGCTATACTCGTAAGTGAAATAAGTATTTAACGTTTCTCAATTTTGCACAACTTTGAAATAACTTAATAATAACTTGCTTTGAATAAGACAAAAGTGGCTTTTCATTCAAGTGTCCATCACCCATGTTTTTCAACATGTTAAGCTGTTTGTTTATTTGTGCGGACTTGGGAGTAATTATTTGGTTTGGATCGAGAAGAGTGTTACTACACTTCAAAGGGCTTATCATTAGGCACGATCAGGTTAAAAGTAGCAAATATGTCTAGCCTAGTTGTCATTAGCTTACAAGTCGCCAAGTAGGTTAACCAATTATAGTGATTGGTCAAAAATTGATATGCCAACGGTTTAACGACGCACAGAAAATGCTTAAAATATTAAAAGGCATCACACGAGTAATGGATTTCAATCCGAAGGAGGATGGGCAGCAGCGTCCTTCTGCGTATTGTACCATCTGACATACTAGCATATGCAGCCACCGACAACCAAGGTCCATGGTGGCAGGCAGCTGCCACGTTAACAAGTTTAATGACTTAGGTACTTTCTCTCCCAAAATAAACCAAGAATTTTCTGTGATATTTAAGAGGAAGTTCCTTGTGTGACCACAGCCAAAATTAGACCTTTTAATATTCTTCTTCTTAGCGTGGCGATCAATTACAAAAGGACAAATTTTTTTTAAAGTGTTTGTTCCAGGGCCTTTTCTGATCTTATGATGTTTTTTTTTTATTCACCAATAATTTTGTTTGTTTCCAGTGATCCCTCAAACGTGCCGCTACCGAGGGTCACGATACCCATGCGGGCTGAGCATCTCATGCGTCCTGGGTGGTGGGAAACCTTTAGACCTCTGCTCAGGGGGGATGATCTGGGCCTGCTGTGTGGACCGAGATAGTACCGAGAGACCCAGCGAGGTTGCTCCCGTCGTACATAATGCTAGTAAGTGTATTCATCGCTTCTATTCTAAGAAGTTTAGAACCTCCCCTAAGAACAAAACACGTTGTAACTAACAACCCTGAAGGATGTAAATCTTTCCATAAAACTTTTTCCTTGGAACATAGGTCGAAATATGAAGAAAAAAAATCAACTACCCATAGAAACTGCATTAGCTGATAATTTTTAGGGGAGGTCAAAATTATTTATCGTATTTCGACCTATGTTCCTAAGTTTTTCAGTTCCATGGTCAGATTCACAAACTTCACGCTGGTTAAATTCTTTCTATCATACCTTGTTTAATTATTTTCCTCTTTGTCTCGAACTAAATGGCGCCATCGATCGCTTGATTAAAAACTTACGTTTGATGCTTACTCGACCAATTAGACTGTAGGAAATCGCAAAACTCACAACCACGGCAGGATTAGAACCTGTATCTTCTTCGTATTAACTGGGTACCTAGACAAGTGACTTTCTATAATCGCAAACCTTGTCGCAAACGCTAGTAGAATGGAATGAAAATATATGGGATTGACATTAGCTGTCACGCAATATTTCGTTAGCGTATGACAATTTCACACATTTTTATTATATTTTACTGGCGTTTACGATTGTAGAAAGCCACTTTTCTCTAGGCCCTGGAGACCAATACAATAAACCAACTAAAATAGGTACACCATTATGGGACGAAATGGGAATTTGAATATTTCATTTATTTCCGTTTCATCCCACTACCTATTTTTCCAATTTAGGTCGAAACGGGAACGATTCGATTGTAGCGCCATTTAGTTCTCAGTTGTTTTCCTAATTCTTGTAAGCTCGAAACTGTATGTAACATCTGTTTGTACTAAACACATTCGTGCTAATTTTGTCACCAATTATGTTGTATATTCGGTCAAATACGGTCCTTTAAACCACAGGTTCTACCTACAAAACTAAACAACTTTCCTCAAATAACATATTAAAGCCGTAAACAGAACTTCTTAAATTCAAAGACTAATTCGGCATACATTGCTGTGAGGCTTGGTTCTGTTGATTCCAATATCCTTACTTCAACGAGCAATGTATACCGAATTAGTTTCTGAATTAAGGTAGATGTGATAGCAGCTTAAGTCAAAATACGATTTTTTTTGTCTTCTTAATACGTAATGTAATAATGAAAGTGACCAACTCCAATGGGGAACTTAAATCCACTATTACTCAGAAATACTGACTAGTCTACTCGTATGATGAGAGAAATTAATGATAGATTTCGTCGAATTCTTCATCTCGATTGCAGCTGTCAAACTTATAAGCGGGCTAAGTATTCCCTTCAGGGGTTTGGAGTAACGGTCCTGGTGGGTCGGGTCGACCATGAACAAAAAAATCAGGAAGAGGTCAAATGAGCCCGCGGCCTCAGTGGGGTCAGTTGACTCTGAAGCCTATAACCGCTATAAATAGAGTCTAGCTCACTGCAGTCTATTTCAAATTTTATCCCATTTTTATACCAATATTTCGAGATATAATAGGTTATAACAATAGCTACCAATGATTTTTGGCAGTAAGCCGATAACACGAAGATACTCCCATTATTTTCGTATTTTGACCTGTGCTCCATTGGGTTGAGTATCGAATAAGCTGTGCTTAAAGGAAAACAGAGACACACATAACTAACTTACAAAAACTACTTCCGATACAGACCTCTTCCAAAATACAAAACATATTTTCAAAATTAAGAACGAAGTAAGAAAGGTACAAAGTTCAATGTGTCAAGCTTGATATGGTCTTGACTGTACGTGGTCGTGATGTTGCACCTATAAAATCGATTGCGTAACCAACCTAGAGCAAAGTGGTGTCAAAATGGTAAATCACACACAATTTGACATGAGAAATGCGATGACCCGGTGACTGGCAGCAGTAGAAAGGTTACGTTGGCGGGTTAAATTACGAAACGAATTATGTATAACACTCTCTCTCTCGCGGTGGTCGGTATAAGGTGCAAACTGAAGGCGAGTCACTTTTATTTAAATTTAGGTACTTCAGGCTGTATGTTCAGTCAGCAGTTTTAGTCAAATGCTTTAACAGTTTTTTTATTGCCAAAAGAACATCCTGAATAAGTACAGTCACACGTCAGTGGTAACATTTCGACCTTGAAAGGGTCTCTTTCTTCAGGCAGCGCTGGTTCATCTTATTTTGGTTTCTTACTACCTACCTCATCTCTGAGAAGAGTTGAGTAACATACATAAAAAGTAAGCTTTGAACCTTCTATTCAAGCAACTTAATTTTTTACTCGAAGTTAAATAATTTTAAGAGAAATTAAATCCTTAGTAGGTACCTTCTCTTAGCAAGGTAAAGAGCATTGCATTAAAGAAGTATTGAGAGTGAATAAAGAGAAAGGAGACTGTTGCGTATAGACAGACAAGATACAAGATCCTTATAATAGTATCGCCGTTGCCTTTACCTCGCACCACGCACCATTTAGTTTACGCGCTGATTCGTGCAGACGCGTTATAATAATGCATGCGTCTTGCGTTTCCTACTGTATGTGTTCGTCAAATTTGCTCGTCTGCGTTGTGCTGTAATTTTATTACTAGTGATGTTTATTTGAATTTAATTCTAACATTCGTTTTAATCGTATGTCAAAATTAAAACTAAATACAACAAAAACAAACATCCGAATTTTAAACAGCGTGTAACGGAAAGGTGTGATAATACTAAAGGGGGTGAATCTGCCCATAAAACTGAACAACTTTTCCGAAGCAACATAAGTCATAAAACCAAATAAATTTTTGACCTCCCATAGAAACTGCATCAGCTGATAGCGCATTTTGTATGGTTGGTCAAATTTGATTTTTCATATTTCGAAAAGTTGTTCAGTCACATGGGCAGATTCACACCCTTCACTATGATCACACCCTTCCGTTACACGTTATATAATAGCACACTTATCATCCTTGTAGTTTCGGCTAAGAACAGTACTACTCCATCTCTTTCTGTAGGCGTCGTAAAAAGCGACTAAGGGATTTTAGACCGGAGGATATGCAACAACGTTTTTCTGAGTATTGTTGCACCATACTACTATCGGCTGCACTACGCTTTTTTTCTGTGTAATTCTGGGTTGAGAACTCTTACTGTCCAAGCAATATTATCATATTCGTATTCGCCAGAAAATTATTCATATATGCCAAAAATCTATTCGTAAATAAGTATCAGGTTGTCGCTGCATCACATCACTAGTTACTAGTCTGTGATTATTACTTTCATTTAAGACACGTGAGCGGTGATTTCGATAATTTATGCGTGCTTTTGTGTTTGTTTTGCTGCTATTTTTGGAATTGTGTAGAAAATTGTATGTGTTTGTATTAATGACAGTCGGTATAGCGTCTTTCCGTTTCGCGTAGTCGGTTTTGTTTTAGTTTCTTATAGAGGTACTTTTACATTCGACAGTTAATACTAGTACAGTTAAGAGCACGTCAAGCTTGACACAGACTTTGTACAGTTTGACACTCTTAGTGCGCCTTTCGCTCCTACGGCAATTGAATTTCGATCGTCCAATATGTCAAGCTTGATTTGCTCTAAACTTTACCGTTTGTATTTGATTGGCCTTAGGAACTTAAGTTGCGCTGCGAGGGAATTGCTTTTCGTGCTGTTGACTGTACACAAGGCAGCAGATAACACAGAACCAGTGTAGGTATATAAAACCAGCGGTACCAATTCCCCAAACCCTGAAAACCAGAGACCTACTCAAAGGTCAAAGCATAGTGTTACCACAGACGAATAGTCATCATAACATCCCTAAGGCCGGTATTTCACAGGGACACCACCGTGGCGCGATTGGTTGCGCGACTGGTTGCGCCACTGCTGTCCGTAACTAAACACCAGTAAAGACACCAGAGTCGCCACACCCTGCGGCCACAGTATTAAGGGCTATATTTCACTGGGAGTGGTAGCGCGACCAGCATCCGAACTGGTCGCGCTGCTAAAATGGTTGCGCAACCAAACGGACACCAGTACCTCTATAGAGCTGTATACATTTTGTTGGTAGCGGCGACTGGTTGCGCTGCCATGGTGTCCCAGTGAAATACCTACGCTACGGCAAGTTATACAGAAGACCGAAGAGTATAACCAGCCACTTTGCCTAGCGTTTGTGGACTATGAGAAGGCCTTCGATTCGATCGAGACGTGGGCCGTGCTACGATCTCTCCAGAGGTGCCAAGTCGACTATCGGTACATTGAAGTGTTGAAGGATCTGTACAAAAACGCCACTATGTCAGTTCGTCTTCAGGACCAGGACTCGAAACCTATCCAACTGCAGCGAGGAGTGAGACAGGGAGACGTCATATCTCCTAAACTGTTCACCGCTGCATTGGAAGACGTCTTCAAACTCCTGGACTGGAAAGGACTTGGCATCAACATCAATGGCGAGTACATGACCCACCTTCGATTTGCCAACGATATTTTCGTAATGGCTGAGACCCTGGAAGATCTCGGCACGATGCTCAATAACCTCAGTAGAGTTTTACAACAAGTGGGTCTTAAAATGAACATGGATAAGACTAAAATTATGTCTAACGCCCTTGTTGTACCTACTCCACTCAAAGTTGGAGACTCTACGCTCGAAGCTGTCGATGAGTACGTATACCTGGGACAAACAGTCCAGCTGGGTAAATCCAACTTAGAGAAAGAGGTTACTCGTCGAATCCGAGTCGGATGGGCAGCGTTCGGGAAGCTCCGCAATGTCTTCACGTCCAAAATACCGCAGTGTCTCAAGATGAAATTCTTTGATCAGTGTGTGTTGCCAGTGATGACATATGGCACCGAGACGTGGCCGCTCACGATGGGCCTTATCAGAAAGCTCAAAGTCACCCAAAGGGCTATGGAAAGGGCTATGCTCGGAGTCTCTCTGCGCGATCGAATCAGAAATGAGGAGATCCGCAAAAGAACTAAAGTAACTGACATATCCCTGAGAATCGCTAAACTGAAGTGGCAGTGGGCAGGGCACATCGCAAGAAGAACCGATGGCCGATGGGGCGTGAGGGTTCTGGAGTGGCGACCACATACCGGAAGACGAAGCGTTGGCAGGCCCCCCACAAGGTGGACCGACGATCTGGTCAAGGTCGCGGGAAGCCGATGGATGTGAGCAGCGCAGGACCGGTCGTCATGGAGATTTTTAGGGAAGGCCTATGTCAAGCAGTGGACGTATTTCGGCTGATATGATGATGATGATGATGACCTGCTCGTATGCCCACTTAAGACACAAAAAAACGAACACCCTTAAAGATAAGGAACCTCAAGTAGTACCCTTAGGTACGTTGAACTTTAGTTCGTCTTAAATCGATCACGATCTAAGTGAAACTAGTGAAAGTGAGGTGCAGGTACTAGTGTAGTTAAATGCAATGAACCGGTACAATGTTGTTAGGGACAATTATCTATAGGGAGGGTGAAAACTTCGCTTCCTTTCGCTAGTTGAATGAACTAATATAAAAATATTAGCTATAATATTATATAATACTTTATTTTAAACTAATAACATGAGTTCCGTAAAATAAAATGTTAATGTTTTTTATTGTGTACACCATAGTATGGGGTGCCATTAATAGCAATTACAAAAATATAGTGAAACAAACACTCAAAATATTTTTAATGTACAGATTAGCAGAGTCTACAATTTTATTTCATTTATATATTCAGTGTCCCGTAAATGGCACGACAAACTTTTATCATGTGTTTACAAGAGCAAATCCAACAACGTTATTCCTTTTCGAATTTATGAAATTCACAAAAAAACTTTTTTTTAATTCTTATAGAAACATATAATTAAGGTTTCTTTTTTAATAGCGATTTTCCAAAAGTCAAAGAGGAAATTTTTTTTGGATTTGCTCTTGTTAACACTTAAACACATACGTGATAAAAGTTTGTCGTGCCATTTACGGGACAACCTGTAGAAAAGATTGTGTTAAAAAAAAATGTTTGGTTTCGTGGGCAGCTCCATTTAATTGTGCTCCATGGCAGCTTCCGATCTTTCAGGGTTTTTTTTTTACACTTTGTATAGAAAAGTTAAACTTGGTTTTAACACTCAGGTTTTACAATGTAACAAGATAATAAGTATTACATAGTTTGTTACAACTTAACTACTTAATTACATGATTCATGAAATAAGGAAGCGTGCTCAGTGATACAGAACACCTATTATTTGTAACTATTACCTGTAACTATTACTCGTACTTCTTCATTTGACCGGAAATAGCAGATTACGAAATGAGACTTTTTATACTTGAACTAGAATGGAAACTATAAGATTAGGTTCCTCATAAAAGACAGGAGAAAATAACAGGAAAAAAAGTAATTTAAAAAATATAAATGGGGTGGGTGTTTATTTCGATAAATATGCCAATTTTTTTTTCAGGACGGTGCCAGCCTGAATATTAGGCATAAAACATGAAAACGTGCCACTTGGTAGACTCAAGGTGGCCCATTGATAGACGTCCGAAAGAAAATTTTCGATGGGTATTTTCCGCGATTATTTGTTGTTTTCGAGTTATAAATTATTTTATTATTTTTTAAATTTCTCTGCCGAAGGAGTTTTTAAAATTCATTCCTTTTTAAGTACTGGATATTTTTTAATTTTTATTTTTGTATCATGATTGTTTTGAACGTTTCTTTCACACATAAAATAATAAACTACCTTACCTTCCTGCTTATCACTAAAATAGTATGGTACATAAATTTTTTTGAAAATTTACTAGGCCGATTCAAATTCGATTTGGGGGGTGATTTGGATACCAATGGGAAACCCGGTAATGTCACCGGAAGACTCTATGATAAAACTTTTTTTTTAACTTTAATATCGCAGTGTTTATAACTTATCTCTTACAACTAAAGACTACACAAGCCTGATGGGCTTATTGGCAGTCAGTGAGTTCAGTTTTACAATAAAATTTCAGGAACTTGACTAATGCGACCCGAACGTTTAAAGTACACAAACATGCATTAAAAGGATTTTAGCATCTAAGTATCACAATTTTTTTAGAAATACATAAGTAATACGAAATACTAATAACTGACATATGTAAAGGTCCAAGAAGAAGTTTCATAGGCATTGTATGAAAGGCCTAGTTCTGAATCATATGACATATTAAGTACTTTCATAGGCATTGTATGTAAGGCCTAGTTCTGAATCATGTTGATCAACTTTAAAAAAGTAAATGAACTGTACCGAATTCGCTTCTGGCACTCGCCGGCTGCTGGATCTACGAATTTCCGACGAGTTTATTATTTTTCGAAAGTTATTATTATTACCGATTTTATTTTATTTTTGAAAGTCGATCAACTAACGCGGAAATTGACCAACTTACGATTTATTATTTTCCAGTGACATATTCAACGTGTAATTTTAAATACGTGGAACCTCTCATATGGTAGCCACTCATGTAACTTAACAACTTCCACTCAAAATTAAAATCTGGTCCAGTTAATATGTATCAATTTTTTTTTTTCATTTAATTTCCAAAAGTTGTCGAAAAAGGTTGTTACATGGGGAGGACTACCTCCTAAAGGATTGGCGTGTTTAGAATTAAACGTTGTATACGTGTTTTATTCTAAATATTCGGGCTAGCAACGATTAAAAAAAGAATTGTAGTAGGCTATACAGGGTGATTTTTGTGAAAAGATTGTAAAGTCTTTATAGCTTTCATCAACACCAAACATACTCGTAGTTATACCAAATGTACACACCCTAACACCAACATTCCCACAACAGGTGACCTTATAGAACTAATCGGATCCTTCCCACACGAAAACTACGACTACCAAAACACGAACCAATTCGAAGAGCCAGTCATCATCTACACGGAGCCAGGGCGCCCCAAACCGCACTACCGCCCAAAACCGGATCAAAACCGCCCGAAACCGGATCTAAACCGCCCGAATCCGGATCAAAACCCGGAAGCAGACCTAAACTGGAACCAGAATCACTTCTTTCACGTGAAACCGTCATACCACGAAACAACTACACTACAACCTGATGACTACTATTCTAGCGTAGGGAATGGTGATGATTATGTTCCGATACATACAAATGGACACAACCCAAGGCCTAGTTTTCCCGGTGAGATTTTTCCGTTGGGTTTTTTCTTTTTACGGTGGTTAATGATGGAACTCAAGCGTTTGAATATAAGTTTTTAGCTCGCAATGGATAACTGAGAAACTCTTGTAATTAATTTTGATACTTTGAAACGGCTATCGTCATCTCAAGAAAGTAATTACTCAAGCTAGCCATATTTTTTACATCATATTGTTACGTTCAATATGTATTCTGCAATAAATAAGTTAATCTGAATCTGGATTCTGTAAATAATAAATACAGCGTTATTTTTTGATCACCCCGGATATTTAAGAGGTTGTTCTGTGCATGAAACTGAACAATTTTTCCAAGGACCTAGGTCGAACTACGAAATTTTTTTTTCAACTTTCCATACAAACTAAATAAACCGACAGTACATTTTGTATGGGAGGTCGAAAACTTTTTTCGTATTTCGACCTATGTTCCTTGGGAAAAGTTGTTCAGTGTTATGGGCAGAACCACCTCTTAAAATATCCAGGTTGATGAAAAACAAAGTCTTATTATGACGTTCAATATGTATTCTAAAAAAAAAATTGAATCTGGATTCTATAAATAGTAAATATACATAGTTTTAGATTTTACAATTTAATTTAAAATAGATGCCAAACAAATAAATTCTAATCATTACAGAGCACCAATAAAAGTCTAATTGTTTGTTGTTATAAAGGAAAACAACGATGGTGCGTAAAATTATTGACTATAATAAATCAATCTGAACCTAATTAGAATAAATAAATCTTATTTTTATGTCGTGTTGTGACGCTCAATATGTATTCTGTAAATAATAATCTTAATTCTATAAAAAATAAATTAATTTAAATCTAATTGGAATAAATAAATGAAAATAAACTTGCACTTAGTTTGTTATACACGAGCGTTTTCACGAATAAAGAAAAAGACAGAATATATTTTATTAAACACACAGAAGATTAATGGCCTAAAGATTAGGGCCCGGACTAATAGAACAAAAATCAGTTAGAAGATTTTTTTTTAGAAAAAACGAGTTTTGTTTATAATATTTTTTTTTGTTAATATATAGTGTTTAATGTGGGAAAATCAAAACTTTTTTACGTTTTCCGACCCACGTTTCTTTGGAAAAGTTATTCAGCAAACAAAAAAACATCAGTTAAAAAATACCCTGTATAATAATCGCACTTAAATTAAGTCAGATCTCAAAATATTTTTTTTATCTATAAATACGGATCTAATTTAATAATTTTTGTCTAAAAGAAAATGCTTGAGTTCCATCATTATGGGGATTAAATTTTATAATGCTTTTGAATGTTTGCACCGCGTTTCATAATCATCATGCACTCTCACATTATTTTGTTTGTCTGTAAGCCAGTTGCACCAAGCGGCTTTAGAGTTAACGCTCTTTTAAATATGTTGCTCAAACTTTCTACTGGATTCAAGTCAGGGTTTCCAACCCTAAAATCTGTGAATCTGAACAACTAAACAGCTTTCCCTGAGGAACATAGGTCGAAATACGTAAATAATTTTGAATCTCCCATAGAAACTGAATCAGCTGATAGCGCATGGGATGTCATATGGGAGGTCAATTTTTTTTTCGTATTTCGACCTATGTTCCTTTGGGGAAGTTGTTCAGGGGTCATATTGTGTATTAACGAAATAGAAAGTGTCAGTAATATTTTTTAAAGGAGCTTTAACTTTAAAGACGCCTTGAGCAACTGGTGGTTTATCGGCACAGCACTCGCTTTTGAGCAGCCATATTTGTTAACTTTCGCTTCGCGCTGCTTTGTTGCATTATTTGTTAAGTTTACGTTTGTTAGTTCATTTTATTGTCAAGTCACGATTATGTTTTGAATTTCAATTATGTCATTCACTATCATTTTTTATTTTTTATTTTGTAGTATTATAGTAGATTTTCATCTTTAATAAGCTATCTAAATTACAACCGAAATACACTCACCGGCACAAATAACCGGCCGGTCTATTTTCTGTCGTACATTTTCATACAAGTAAGGGATCAAATGAAGCGTCAATATATTTCCTAAACGAAATAAATATCCGTGAATAAACAGTGAGATAATTAAATAAGGTGTCTGACTACCGATTCTTGAAGATTAGACCTGTGCACGGTATCCAGGAAATTCCGTGCATCGTTCGGAAAAAAATATACGTCATTTTGTCAGAAATCCTTTACATTTAGCGTATTAAAATGTTTTAAGAGTCGCACGGCCTTTTTTCAACATTTAAGGTATACCTAATCTTTGACAATATTGTTAATAAGTTTGTTATCTAAAGACCTCATCAATCAGATTTGTATTTTTATTCAATTTAGGTAAGATAATGTCACGCAATGAAATGTTAAATTTAATAGCTTTCGAATTAATTTTTAAGTTTTAAATGTGAAAATATGATCTCAATTTAATATGTAATTAATAATGTAGTTTATATTGTTTGTGACGCCCCAACGGAGTTCATGTACTGGACATATTGTAATATTTTTTAACAACTCTACAATGTACATGAATACAACTAAATAAATAATAATGATATTGACGCTTCGTTTACCCACATATTTGTATGATATATGGAAGAAAACAGACAGGCCGGATATTTCTGCCGGTGAGAGTATTATTAGCTTGATTAGAATGCCAGCAGCAAAAACCAATCGAAGTAAGAAAATGAAAATATGTGTCAACAGGTATTCTGACATTCATTCAGTCATTGTTAATACCAAAGATTTCGGACCTCTTTACTAATTCATTTTACTATGGGACGACATCTGCCAACATGTCCCACATTTTTATGTCAAATCATCAATGATCACTAGGAAATAATCAAAATAATCCGTCAAATCCATAGAACGACGCCTTCAATACCTTGTGACGAATTATTTCTTTAATCCTCCTTCTAATTACCCTTATTTTTCTGTGGTTGATACGGCATAGGCGTCGATCTGTAAATTTTATATGAGGATGTCAAATCACGTTTGATGATTTGACATATCTACTTGGGACACAATGGCACATGTCATCCCATAGTAAAATTAATTTGTATTCCTTCTATTCCGAGCGGAGCAAGGAGTCCGAATTCTTTGGCAAAAACTATGTGTAAAAGTAGGTCGGATCATTACGTGTCTCTGTCGCTTCAATGTGTGGCGCATCACTCCGTCCTGCTCTCACACTGCTGTCATTCTTATCAAGCTACATTACTTCGGCTGTGAGTTTGAAAATTTTACTTCTCAAAAGATCAATTTTACGCTTAGTACATTTTTCCAGCAAAAGCTAGAATTCTGGAGGGAGCTCTGTAGTGGACGTTTCATGGGATGTTATGATGACTGATGTACCATAAAATGATAAATAATTAGCTTTTTGAAGAGAGATTCAACTATTTTACTCTAATCAAAAGCAAAACGACCAATGAACACTGTTTGTAGTATTTTACATTTCTGTTTGAACAATATTCATTTCTGTCCCACCTTTGGAAAAGCTCTTGGTCTTTATTAAGAAGTATAGTCATGTTTTGACGTCGATAAGTGTATGTTTTCGTTTGGGGGATCACTTCATGCAAAGTGGGTGAGAGAGGTGGAGGGGGGAGGGGGTGGGGGATGTGAGAGGAATTAAGGGCAAGGGCGGAGGGGGAGGGGTAATGAGCAGACGTGGGGGGAGCTTGACGTGTTCTTGATTGTACCTACCTTTCTAGATGTATCTACGTAAAACTTACGGTCGTATCAAGGATACAGTCAACCAGGGATTTTTTGGTTGTAAACTCTACACGCCTGCTATTATATCTGATCAAACCCAATGTTCTGTATTTCAGGTTGCGGCGAGCACTATACGCGATCAAATCGAATCGTGGGGGGTCACTCAACAGGGTTCGGGTCACATCCCTGGCAGGCTGCGCTCATTAAGTCAGGGTTTCTAAGCAAAAAGCTAGCGTGTGGAGGTGCCCTCATCTCTGACCGATGGGTCATTACTGCCGCGCATTGTGTTGCGACGTAAGTATCTATTGACAGGACTTAGTATTTATTTTGCTTATCATCCGTGATACACTGTGGAATTCAGGGTTTTAAGGGTCGTATTTATAAATCACTCTCAATATTGCTCCTGAGAGCGTATCACCTGAGTACACTGTCAAGATGTGAGTTGCTTTGTAGACAGCTACTTAGAATTTGTTTATTTAATGCAACATTTCAAGATACATCTCGAGAGAAATCTCACACTTGGATCTATCAATGATAGTTGGACAGGGATGTAAGTCAAAGTCAAAATCGTTTATTCATTGTTGGATATTAAAATCTCTTAATGACGTCAGCTAAAGGGCCGATCACACCTGACTGAATTCACACACTAAGTCAGTTAGTCTCCTACGTAGGAAAGGAAGGTAGAAAGATGGAACTAAGTAAGTCACTAACTGAGTAAGGGCTCCCGCACACGACCGAGAATCGGTGGGCGATTATCGGCCAGGACAAGGACGGAAGATTCAGGTGATAACACGTCAGAGCGGGATGCCGACAAAAAATCGGCCACCGATTCTCGGTCGTGTGCGGGAGCCCTTAGTGATGTCCAAGTGCGAATGATTAATTCAACTTATCGAACAAAAAATATACTTATATTAAAAAAACGGTAAAGTGCGAGGCAGACTCTCGCTTCGAGGGATTCGATATTCCTGTAGTATTTTTAAAAGCAATAAAGCCCATCTTTAAGACCGCAAATAAGTTTGTCTGTAATTTTTTCTTCTTTCAATTATCGGTTGTATTTGTCTTGAGGTTGTATCAGCCATTTTTTAACAATCGATAGTATGTTATTGTACAATAATTATTTTCGATAAGGCTATTCAACAGAGTTACTGTATTTCAAGATCAACTACCGACAGCGAAACTATCGCTATCGGAACATCACTATTCAGCAACTGTATTAGTAGGCACAACTCTGAATTCACAAACGTCTTTTTCTACGTAGACTCCTAGGTAGATTTCTTATTCAGTCGTCAAATTCAAGCAGGTGTAATCGCGGCTTAAACCACATCGCTTCACAAACAAACGTGTGTATGAAGACAACCCCTATGTTTGGGTCAGAATCAGCAAGAATCTGGCTGGTGGCGGAACTTTCTAATCGATAGGCCTTCCATCACTATGTCCCCACGTGACAATCAATTAATAGGATTTTTGAAACTTGTCTCGATTAAATGAAAATTTCATGAAACTATCGTTTTCAATCGTAGTTGATCATTGCCGTGCACTGCGCTGAATTTTATAACTTTTTAGCGTACTCTACCAAAATTTTAGTAAATCTGTGTGTTTAAATTTGTAACTCTTTAAATCCTACATAATGTTAAATTACCATATGTACATAAACATAAACAAACAAGCATCACGTCTCTTTCCCGTCGGGGTAGTCAGAGACCAGACTGTTTCCAAAAACAATAAAAAATGTATGTGTTTATTTCACTTCAGGACACCAAACTCGCAGCTGCGCGTCCGCCTGGGTGAGTGGGATGTCCGTGATGCTGGAGAACGTTACTCCCACGAGGAGTTTGCAGTCCAGCGGAAAGAGGTCCACCCGGCGTATGAACCTGCTGACTTCAGGAACGATGTGGCGCTTGTGCAGTTAGATAGAGGAGTTATTTTCAAGCAGCATATTTTACCGGTCAGTATAATCAATGTCAAAAACCGGTCAAGTGCGAGTCAGACTCGCGCGCCGAGGGTTCCGATATATCTTTAGTATTTTTGGAAGCAATAAAGTCCATTTTTAGGACCGCAAAACTAAATTTGTTTGTAAAGGTTTTTTGCAGATTTCTAAAAACCTGTGCAACCTAGAAAGATTTTTTTTTATTTTTGCTGTAATATTTAAACAAATTTCTAACGACAGTAATTAATTCAGATTTTTCCTACCGCAAACTTCGGAGATAAGGGAGGGGGGGGGGGGGGGAATGGTATTTTCTTTGACATTTTTCATCATATTCTGAAAACTAAGTCTTAAAAAAAACCAACCAAGTGCGAGTCGGACTCGCGCACTGAGGGTTCCGTACCACCACATAAACATAATTGTATTAGTTGAAATTTCAGTAAGTTAATGTGCTACATTTTTTGAGTCCGACACGCGCTTGACCAAATTTTATTATTTATTGTTATTTTATAGTTTATGCACTATAAACATACCAATTTTCAAGTTTGTAAGTGTTCCCGTTTTTAAATAAAACTAAAACAAAAATCGCCTCAGCGACCATCCAACTTGACCCCTCTCTTATATGAATGTTCTTTAAACGGGAGCTCACCACAATTGGTTACCATTAGTTGTGAGAAAAGTTGTAATATTTAATGATTTCAGACTTTTCCCATTATTTGTACTGTGAGACCTAGCTTCTTGCCAAATTTCATAATTTTAGGTCAACGGGAAGTACCCTATAGGTTTTGCATTTTAGAATAAATGTATGGAGATGAGGACATAAAATGCCATATCTTTTGATTGCGTCGTTACAAAAAATTGAAATTTTCAGACCTTGTGTGGTTCATGGATCCTAATATATGGTATTAATTTCAACCTGATACCTTTACCCGTTCGTGAGATAAAGGGTCTTGACAGACAGACGGACAACAAAGTGATCTTATAAGGGTTCCGTTTTTTTCTTTTGAGGTACGGAACCCTAAAAATGAACCCTCTGACGAAACATTTAGGCGTCGACTGAAGGATTTTTTATTGGATAAAGTACTGTACTCTGTAAAAGAGTATTTAGTTTTATTAAATAACTTTTGACATTTATGACATAAATATTTAATGTTAAAATAAAAGTAATTTAATAGTTTATCTGACATTTCCTTCGACATTATTTATTATTGATTAATATATACACTTAAGTATTTTATGTTTATTGGTTCTTTGATATTTTTCACTTATTTTGACATTAAATATTATAATTACAATGAATTTGCTTTGTTTTTCCTGTCTTTTGACATACTTTTATTTTGTTTGAATTATTTTTATTTTATTTCCAATATTATTGACGATGATATTATTCATTGACATCTAAACAATGTAATTTTGAATGTGATAATATGAAATAAAGACATCTAATCTAATAAGTACCTACAGTTAGGTTTCAGATAATTTTATTTTAACACTTTCTGTGTGCAACGTTGAAATGCGTATACCTAGACGTTGCAAATTTCACAACATCAGACAGGACCACGGTATCCTAGTAATACTGACGGAAAAGACGCGCCTGCGTCGAATCCTGCCTGTGGTTGTGAAATTTTTCGATTTTCTACTTTGCAGGTTTCAGACCTTCAAAAATGCCATAAACCATAATACTATATTTAATTTAGCAATCTGAATTTCATCCTCGACTTTAGTGTATCTACCAAAATGCCATCAAAAAGTGTTTTCAGTCCAACAGAAAGGTCCAAACAGTATTTGAGTCTTCTAACTTCGGGAATTACATGGCATTTGCCCAATTGGATCTAACAGCCGTCTAAAAGTAACATATTCTACGGGTGAGTTTCATAAAGTTGTACTGCAATGTCACCACGAGGAGTTTGCAGTCCAGCGAAAGGAGGATGTCCATCCATTCCGTGTACAAACCTGCGGACTTCAGACACGACGGGGTGGTTTTCCATTAAGGGGTCATTTTCAAGCAGCTTATTTTTTTACGCTTTATTTACATCAAAACTCTTACGAGTGTTTTGATAATACATTAAAAAACCCAGAATAGTTTTTTTCTAACTTTCTTTGAAAAAGCAAATATTTTCGCTTCCAGGTGTGCCTCCCCCAGAAGCAAATGAAACTAGCCGGCAAGATGGCGACGGTGGCGGGCTGGGGACGGACCCGGCACGGACAGAGCACGGTGCCGTCTGTACTACAGGAGGTGGACGTGGAAGTGATTCCCAACGAGCGGTGCCAGCGCTGGTTCCGAGCTGCTGGGCGACGGGAGACCATACACGACGTGTTCCTCTGTGCGGGGTATAAGGAGGTTAGTAGACGACTGATTGGAGACTGAACTGGCAGAGTGCCACTGTACTGAATGAGCCAGTAGGAGGTTGATGGGGAAATGATCCCCATCGAATGCTGGTTCAAATTGACGGCTAGCCAAAATACCATACATGGCGAACTCGCTCGTGCGGTATATCAGAAGATTAGCAATAAAGGTGAACAGATGACCATGATGATATAAGGTAAGTGGATGACTGATTGGAGACAGATCTGTTACCAACTGTACTGCAGTTTGAAATAATCCACAGCACGTGACTGACAGAAGACCATCATAATGTGTTCCTCTGTGCGGGGTTTATTAGGAGGTTAGTAGAAATACTCGATACTTTATTGCAACCATAATGTACAGTAGGTGACTTAAAATTAAAGAAACAATTATGGACCCTGTTGGGCACTGCAAAGTTTACAGAAACTTAAAACTAATATTTTTGAACTACAAACAAAAAATAATTTATATTTTTAAACTCAAAACATAAACATTATACGTAGACTATACTTACGCTATTTATAATTTAACTTTATACTTATTTTACTAACATTTATTAGGTAACTATATTTTTACTTTTAACCTCAAAAAATTCTTTGAGATTATAATAACATACATACATACATAACATCACGCCTCTTTCCCGTTGGGGTAGGCAGAGACCACAGTCCTCCACCTGCTACGATCTTGACATACTTCCCTTGCTTCCTGTACTTTCTTAAATATTTTTTCAAAGTGTTAACAAACATTTTGTCTTTATCTATATCTTTAATATATCGGGGAATTTTGTTATATATCTGAATTGCCATTGAATGGGGACTGTTTTTGAACATTTATACAGAGCATTTATACATTTATACAATACAGAGCTTATTGATGACACAAATATATTCGAAAAGACGAAAGGTCACACTAGGCTGACTCAACCACCTAGAGAGAGTGAGGAATGACAATCGCGTTAAAAGAGTCTATGAGCGTCGCACATCTGCAGGATCTCCAAATCGGAGACTAGCAAATCACCACACAAGATGGGCGGCAGATTCGGATTCCTACAGAAAATCAACTGAAAATTGATTGTAATAAATAAGATTCCGTGCTTCCGACAACACTTTAAGCCGTTGGTGCTGGTTACAATTCCCAGAAGTAGATTAGATCATTTATTTGCAGTAAAAACCATTACAAGTGGTATGCAAATCAATTTACACAAACATAATTAATTACATTTTTGGTCATAAAATATCATAAAATTCATTAACAATTTGAGAAAGATACAAAAAGAAAATAGAAGAAGAAATTTATCAATCATAGATAGGTAAAAACTTAGATTAAATTATATTGTAAGTAAACATCATTTATCAATTTCAGTATAATTTTGACATATGTCATAGAACTCGTTTAGATTATATACAGGATTGTCCAATAGGAAATGTCTTAATTTATTCGAGAACTCCTTCAGATCCTCATTGTTACGCAACTCAATTGGGAGGCTGTTATAAATTTGGAAACCAACGCAAGTAAAGCTCCTCTTATAGACACGATATTCATAGTCGTTAATGAGCCATGTTAGAGGACTTTGGCAGCTCAACAACTCTGACACCAGGGTTTGTAAGTGTTGGTTATCAATCTTATAACCCACACGCTATGATGATGGATGATGTCATCACAAAAATTTCTTCAGTAAATAATGTTTCCTCTTCCAGGGTGGACGTGATTCCTGCCAAGGCGACTCTGGAGGCCCTCTGACGATGAAGCTGGAGGGGCGGAGCACCCTGATAGGGCTGGTCTCGTGGGGCATCGGCTGCGGTCGCGAACACTTACCTGGCGTCTATACCAACATTCAAAAATTCGTACCTTGGGTTGATAAACTTATCAATACTTAGACAATACTCTGAAAAAAAAGGCATCTTTAGACGTCGCTTAGTCTGCTAGCTAAGTAGCTCGGGGCTGCCAGGCCTACCATAGAACAGAAAAAAATTACATGAATATATAACGATTTTCTTGCAAGTGTTATTTATGTTGTAATCTAAATATTCTGTAAATTAATATGGGGGCCTTATTACAAAAGAAATTGGGAAAATTTTCTTGTGGATTAATAAAATCATAATTCCTATGATTTTATACCTATTTTCAGTATTCGTTTTGATTTAAATTTTAGTTTGATATCTAAAATTAAAGGCTCGAAAATTATTCGTCTTAAATGTCGTCCGTTTGCATCATTAGAGTTATAACATTTTTTACAGATGATATTTTTCAAAAAATTTTATATAGAAAAAAATATTTGGATTTATACAAAAAAATGCATAAGTTTTAATACTGAATTTTTTTTTACCTTCAATTCTCTGTACAAAATGATAAAGGTGAGGGCTTGATAATACAGTTTCAAGTAATATTTAAAAAAGGCAAATGAAATTCGAGCAGTCTATTTTTGGCCATCCATCACCGGCAACACTAATTTAGCGCGAGCTGGACCAGCGACGTCTAAAGACAACCGAAACAATGAGAACTAAAAAGAAACAAATATTTTTTTTAATAATTGAATAAAGAAATTTAAAATTAATAATATCAACCACTAAAGCATCTATGAAAATTTGGTTTGATATTATTTTTGACTTATTCTATCCCTTTTTTTAAATTGTACATTAAATTGTAAATCTTAAAAGTGTAATGAGTTTTTAAACATAGTTTTTTCCTAGAAATACTCAAACTCTGTACGTAGATGAATCGAACAATAGTATCTTTAGGTCAAAAGAAAAATATTTTTTACAATTTTATAAAATATATTATAATTAATTAGGTAGATGATGAAACTTTCTGAAATTTTGTAAAAATAAAATATGTAGGTTAAAAAAATATCAAAGTTCCAAGATTTGTAAGATCTCGGCCCATTCAGTATTTTGATTAATTCACAAACTTTAGCCGCTGAATAAATACTCAGTTTAATGTATTTCTTATTTTTATAACTTAAATATCGACTTTTTAGCAAGTACTATTTAACTTTTTTTCGCTACAATGAAGTCCTAAATTAGGATTCGGACTATGTGGTCCAACTTTAATAATTTTTAGATTTTAAAATTGTAATATAGAAATTTTTATTTATTTCTTAGGATATGTTTCTATTTAATTTGTTTATGTTTTTAATAAACTGATGATTTTAACATCAACTCCGAATACTTTATTTACTTAGGTTGGTATTAATAACAAAAAAACTGACCAAGTGCGAGTCGGACTCGCGCACCGAGGATTCCGTACTACCACATAATCATAATTGAATCAGTTGAAATTTCAGTAAGTTACTGTGCTAGATTTTTTTAGTCCGACACGTGCTTGACCAGATTTTATTATTTGTTGCTATTTTATGGCTTATGCACTATAAATATACCTATCTTAACGTTTGTAAGTGTTCCCGTTTTTAAGATAGAGCTAGGACAAAAATCGCATAAAAAAACTTTTTTTTTTATTTTTTGTAATACCCTATTCAATGGGGTAGGTTAAACTTTTTTTTACGCTCCCCCCTTTAGCTGTTTGTGAGCCCCCCCCCCCCCCTTAATTTTTACTTTTTTTAATTTTTAGTATTTATTGTTGTTTTATACACAATTTGTAAAAATTTCAAATTTCTACCTATTATGGTTCACGAGATACAGCCCGCTGACAGACGAACAGACAAACATCGGAGGCATATCAGGCATTATATCAATAGGTTCCCATTTTTCACCCTTCGGGTACGGAACCTTAAAAATGAAGGCAAGGGTACCAATTTTATTAATGAATATCACTAAGTGTTTAGCCCTGAAAAACTCTTTAAATAGCTGACAATTATAAAATAGTATTAAATAGTAAACTTTATCAGGGTTCATTTCATTTTTTTTATGTTTCGTAAACCTTTCAGTATTTTCCAGAAATGTTTGGCTGTTGCATTAAAATTTTGCAATATCGGAACCTTAAGGTGGTTTCTGAGCAGAGGTGCTGCCACTTTGAGAAATAAATTTATTGCGTAATAAATACAAAACATTTAATAAGAATTGTTTGTTTGGCGGCAATTTGGGGTAGTTCTATATTTTATTATCCATCACATCACACCTTAGCTTATCTTGAATAGCTTTGTATTGCAAAAGTGCCAAAAACGGCCACTTTTAGCACTTTACTAATACAAAGCTATAAATGATAAGCTAAGTTATGATATTATGTGTTATAACATATATAACTATCCCATATTGCCGCCAAACGAACAATACGAATGAAAAGTTTTGTATTTGCGACGCAATAAATTTATTTGTAAAAGTAAGGTGCTGCCACTCAGCGACCACCTTAAACTTAAGTACTTATTATAAATACGGACCCGAATCTCCAAGCTAAGTACAGTCAAGAGCGACGCAAATAACAAGCAAGCTAGAGACGGAAATAACATTGCAAGTTTCTAGCTTGACCTGGGGGGCGATCGTGGTAATTTCAACGATATTACCAAAACAAAAACGTTTGCCTAAAACATTTAGTTAAGACTTGAAAGAACTTTTGAGGCAAACGTTTTTGTTTTGGTAATGTCGTTGAATTTACCACGATCACCCCCCAGCTCTAACTGTAAATTTCCAGTTTCTCTAAACATTTTATTTTCAGCCTCTACATTTTAACGTCCACTTCAATACTTCATTCAGTCAATATAAAAAAAAAAATCAATAAGTTTAAAAATTTCAGTAAGTTTTCCGAATCAATCTTCTTTCAGTCTTACAAAATATTTTGAAAGGATAAGTTTAATTCCTTCTGTAGTTACACTCTAAATACTCATTATTTTCAAATTTTTGTGCATAATTTTTTAATAACTCAATTTGATGAAAACACTAAAATATAAATTACTAAATGTGCAAAAATACACAACCATCTAATTCAAACTTTCAATTTAAAATTCTTCAATTTTAATTTTTGATGAATTGTAAGTATATAAGATTCGGAGGATATTCATAATAAAAAATTTCACGGAATGCAGATTTGAATTGAGTATAACCTGAGTAGTATTAACTTCTAAGCAGTATTAACAACGTTTTTCACAATGAAACACATGATTTTGGTAACTTATATTTTTATTTCCACTTAATTATGTTTATGAAAATACTCTGTGGTAGGAAGTTGTACAGTCATCTGCACATTAATGAAAACACTTAGGTAGATTCAAGAGTACCTACATCAAGGTTGACACATTGCACTTTCTACCGTTATTATTTCAATAGACGTACAGGCTAGAGTAGCACTGCGAGTTGTCAAGCTTGACCTGTCGTTGAATGTACATTACGACTACGGCCAAACTTGAAAAAAATCCACTATAGAAGACGTTTTTTCAATCAAGAAGATATTTCTCAAGCCACATTTTTGTAACTAAGTACAATTGGTACACGCACTGAAAAACGCTTTGACATCGGCAGACATCGGTTAACATTTCAACACTTTTAAATAAAGAATTGAAGTTTTTTTTATTGAGATTTTGTTTAAAGGGGTTTTCTTAAGTTTGTATCGATGGATACATGGCGTCATTGTCTTCTTCTGAAAAAAAAAATTTTTTTTGGTAAAACTTAGAAACCTGTAAAACAGCCCCGATATTACTTAGCTATATGGTGCCCATATTAAGAATTGTTCCTTGTGATCTGGTCTTTCAAAATTGACCAGTTTCATAAGTGGCCGCTAAAGTCCAAAAACGACAACAACTTTAATCAGATTAAATAAAAAAAAAAACATAAAAATTGACCGAATGAAATTTTTATTTTGTATTGAGACTCTTTTTTTTATTTTAATTTTCAAAAGTTGTAGAACAAAGGTTAGGGTATTACACGTTGTATACGCAGTTAATTAGGAAACTTCTAATATTTTTCAGAGCGATTCTACGCATCTATGTTCACCAGAATAATATGGTCTGCAGTTGGTTAATTTTAGCAATCCCCCTGCTGACTCACTTCTCATATTCGATAGAGCTTCCTAGATTGCCAATAAAACTTCGTTTGAATGCGGGTAAGTCACATAATCCGAATACTTAGTGAAATTTTAAAAATATTATGTAAACTTCATAGGGTGTAGTGACAAGGATGCAGATGAAATGACCGACATATGAGACATTCCACCTTGGTTCTGAGGGTCGGCAACGCGCCTTGCTGTTTGTTAGGGGCAACAAATAATTCAGATAGTGTAAGCTACACGTTTGCCCATTACCTAATAATAGGTACTTATAGTGCGTATCGGGACTCGACAAGAGCTCATTAACTTATGGAGCCTGCTTAGCTGTGATAGTTCTCCTTTTAATTTCTTCATATATACTACTAGTGTGAAATTTATCACATTTCCAATAACAACCGTAAGAGCTGGCAAGGAGGAGGGGGGGAACACGAGTGGCGAGTCGAGACTCGCCATACAAAAAATAAAGGTGTTCCTTACCCAACAAGGTAAAAGAGAATTATAATTTTTAATTTAAAAAAACCGGTCAAGTGCGAATCAGACTCGCGCGCCGAGTGTTCCGATATACCTATAGTATTTTTGGAAGCAATAAAGTCCATTTTCAGGACCACAAAACTAAATTTGTTTGTAAAGGTTTTTTACAGATTTCTGAAAAACTGTGCAACTTAGAAAGATCGTTTTATTTTTGCTGTAAAGTTTACATAAATAAACCTCTGTCAACTGTAATTAATTCAGATTTTTCCTTACTCAAACTTCGGAGATATTGTATTTTTTGTAATTGTATTTTTTTGACATTTTTCATCATAACTTGAAAACAAAGAATTTTGAAAAAATATAAAAATATATTTTAAAATGTACAAGTAAAGCCCTTTCATATGATACCCCACTCAACCTAGTAGCGACAATTTGAAATTTGGCCCCCCTATTTTGGCCCCCTTTACATTAATAATCATACTTTTTTCAAAAATTTTCATGTGCTATTAAGTTGGGCAACTATATTCTAAAACTATTCGAAATTTCAGGTCGATAGCATAAGTGGTTGCTGAGATATAGAGGTGTGACAAACAGACGGACAGACAGACAGACAGAGCGCCACCATAAGTTCCTTTTTATTTACCATTTTGGTATCGGAACCCTAAAAAGAAGTAGATATTAGTTTTAAGTTTTTGTAATATATGCTTTTAGGCTCTTATTTATCAACCCCGGGAATGTTTCTAATTCTCATGTTACCTTTCATTAGTTGTCAGTAAGTTTTTTTATTTGTATAATATTTAAGATTAAGTTATACATTTAACTATGTTATTATTACCAAAAAAATTTTTTTTCGTCTAGATTTTGATTTCAAAGACAAACAAGGTAAACGAAAAGAAACTCCACAACAAACAGAATCACATATTTATTAGTAGGGGAGAGCGGGGCTGAACGTGCCGATTTTGACTAATCCTTAAATAAATCAAGTAATATGAATGCTAAGAATGATAGTTTTAGACTATCCGACGTTAAATTTAATCTATTTTTTATATTTGAATCGAGTTTTTGGACATTCTTAATAGTTTTCTACAAATAATGATTTTTTGAAGCAGTGGTGGCTAGGCACAACTGACCCTTTTTGGGGGCAAATTGTGCCGGTCCTAATATTTGATCATTTTAATGGTTTGAAATGGATTTAGAAATCCGAAACCATCAAACATATCGACGTCATACTAACCATGAAATGGAATTATATTAAAAAGACAGCTGCTACCTAGCCTTTTTATTCCTTAAAACATATTTAAACATTTTATGACAGAACTTTTGGTCAAATCAATTAATGTTCATAATCAAAACTAAACTAAAATATTCTTACTTCAAACTAGGTTTCTACTCAAAATAAAAAAAAATCGTTTGTACATACTTGTTATAAAGAGATCATAATTAAAAATCTGGTTTTATAACCTACGACAATAGGGCATTCAATCACGCATTCCATTTCATGAATGCGAGATTTGTATCGATAATTTTTATTCATCCTTAATCTCAGCATCATTAACCTTTTGTAGAAATTCTTAGGAAGTTCTCCCCTAACGCTTAAAGGTTCTCATTCTGTTAAATAAAATAATCAAAAATAGTAAAGGTTAGTATGGGATTCGCGGCACAACCAGCCCCAAATGAAAGGCACTTTTTACCCCGTATCGAAGACATTGAAAAACTTTCACATTTTCAAAAGATCACTGAGTCAAAGCATTAAAACTGCATAGATTAACACGAATGGATAAATTACGATCACTTCAATAAAACTCCCAAGTACGTAGCACCGTAAATGCCAAGTAAAGCCCAAAAAGTATAAACACGAAAAAATTTACTAACGTGGTGCTGGACGACCGCTACCCACACACCCGCCAGGTCCGCGTCGTTGGCGCATCTAAAGTGGCAGCCGTATGGGCGTGACCGCTAGACATTTCGCGATGCATTAAGAAATTATAGCTATCGCTTTTTATTTTTGAGATATTTGCATCGGAACAACTTACCCTGGCACAACCAGCCCCGCTCTCCCCTATCCCACATCCAACTGAAACAGATGGTGCTCCACAGCTTACAAATGCAAACAAAAAACCGCAACCAGCAAATAAAATACAACCCGCAAAATCTGATGGTCTACCACAATCCAAAGAATTGAATGAAATAACACTTAAATCTAACGACATAAAATGTATACTCATCTCTAAATCTAAAGAACAGTCGAACAACAATGGAATAGTCCTTCACCTGATTAAAAAAAATGCATGAAGAACGACAAACCAAAAATTTTAAAAACGGTCTTTAAAATTTGAAGAAACAATATCACTAAAGTCCACGACCTCATCGCAAATCCTAACACAATCTACAGGATCGAATAAAGATCACCCTAAATAAAAAGGAACTTATAGTCCAACTTTACAAACTGTAAATTTAAGAAGATTTAAGAAACTTAGAAAACGTCGTATAAAGTTTGAAGAAATAGTAAAACCACCACAATCTAACAAACCTAAAGCATCATTGAAGCAAAACAGCATACTAGCAAAACAGCATAGAAAGATTGAACCCATATAACAAGATAAAGAAGATAATACGACAACAAAAGATGAAGCCAACCTGTCTATGATATATTATATGAAAAAATACGAGAATAACTTAGATCAACCGCCACCAAAAACAGAACTGGATTTGTCGTATGTGCTCTTAGACGCAGAGTACAGGAGCAATTTGCCCAAAATTTACAATGAAAAAGACGCCATTGAAAAAGACTTTTCAGATGAAGAAGTGATTTCGTTCTAAGACGCAGAGTATAAAACAATTTGCCAAAATTTCCAATAAAAAAGACGCCAGTGAAAGAAAAAAATATTCCAAAAAATCAACATCTTTTAGATAAGCGAGTAATTGCGTATCCTAGAAAAAACAAACAAAACAACCTCCTCTGCAAACTCCTCCACCGAATTCACTATCTTTTTTGCTGCCTCTTGTGATGTATACTCGTACAACGTGTAATAAGCGAAACCCTCATACACCCCAACTGATTTTTAATCCATTCCTGTAATAACAATCATATTTTTTTTTTCTTTTTAATATTGTTTTAAAAGTTTCATCGTTGTTCTAGTAGATTTTTAAGCTATCATGGCGCGTCCGTGCACGCCACGCCCATTTTCCTCCCCTCCTCACCGCTCATGAACCGCGCGTCGTCAGGGCCAACGCAAGCTGAGGGGCAGCCCGCAGGCCGTAGGCTGCAGGCCGCAGATTTTGCAGGACGCAGACGTAGGTGACCAACGCAAGCTGGGACGCAGTTACTAAACACATGCGCGCACAGAATACTATTACACACCTACGAAAGGAAGAATGACAACTTATAGTGAAAAAATGAGACTTGTTTAATATAATAGAAAGAAGGTTTAAATTGTCCCTTCTCATAAACTGTGATACTATCTTGTACTGTATGTATAGGGATTTTAAAAATAGCTGTAAATCCTATTAAGGGCTTATTTAGGAGGCTAAATGCAACAACGTTTTAGGGTTCCGTAGTTAACAAGGAACCCTTATAGTTTCGTCATGTCCGTCTGCCTTTCTGTCTGTCTCTCCGCGGCTTAGCCCAGAGACCCTTAGTACTAGAAAGTTAAAATTTAGTGTAGATGTATTTCATCCACGCCGAAAAATTGGTCAAATGTCGCAGGCAAATCGTATTATTTGCCGTTCACAATCGGCGGGCATACTGTAAACGGTCGGCAAATTGTAAAACGGCGCCGGTAGATTGTAAGCGGGTTTAGATCACTGGTTCGTTAGCCATGATAAGGTTATCTTTCAACCACAACGCACGAGCCGAGCGAGCGAAGTGAGCGTGCCGCGGCAGTGGACGGCGAGTGCCAGAAACGAATTACGCGCCGTTTTGTGAAATGCCGCAGCATTGTGTAAAATGACGAATTTAATTTTTTTAGGCATTTTGTAGAATGCCAAGGCAAACTGTAAAACGATGAACTAAATAACTAGTGCATCAATTATTACTACTTTTACAGATGTTATAATAGTACCTACGCAGCTAAATACTAGTATTTTTCAGATTGTTTCTCTTCAATCGATGAAGCTATTTGTGAAGCGGATCCAAATAATACTGAAAAAAGGTAAAGTAAGGTGAATTAACTGACAGCTTACCCAAATAATAAAATTTTATAGAGTAACCTGGGCGACCGAGCTTAGCTCTGTATAATCTTAACTAAAGCCAATCTAGTGCCATCTAGTATGGAGTAGAAAACCAAAATACTTGACCGGCCGGTTTTCGTTGTTAAAAGTTAAATAAGCCCCTGAAAACTACTAAAACGTACCGAAATTAAAATAGTATTCTTAACAATTGATAATTGTAAGTAATAAATATGAATATAAAACCTTTAGCATTAAAATTTCACCGGGTGAGCAAGCTATGCTAACAAATGGCGCTGTAGGGTTTTTGAATATTGCTCGTTTAACGGTATAAGATTACTGTCCTTGGTTGAGTGACACTCCATTTCTTCTTCAAGTGCCGTCACCTATTGTACTCCAGTAAAATTACGAGAGATTGTATGGCGAAACGGAAATAATTGATAATAGCCGTGATTCTTTTTCAGATCGATAGATTATATTGCTGTGCAAAGCTTTTTAATGGAATCCACCTAAATTTACTTCATTTATTTATTTATTTTGCCGTCCAAACATTTAAAAAATATGGAATTTCGGAAAAAAATGTTAATAGATTTTTTTTTATTTACGGCTTGCTATATATTCAGATTTTCATATTATAGATGAATCCACCTAAAAATATTAGCTTTTTTGCATTATTTAACTTTTATAGCACGAAATTTAAATACAGCTTATCTTCGCAAACAAAAATAGTAATAGATCCGTTTTGCTTTCTAATAATTTAAATAGTGCTATGTAATCACATTTTTGGCAAATCCAACATAAATGTTTACAAAATCATTGTAAACCAGCGATTACAAAAAACTTTATTTTTATTTAGTATGGCACTTTTGTGAATTTATATAAGAATCACTTACATTTAAAAAGGTTGAGTTTAGCTCAGTTTATTGCTATTATTTTACCTCGACTTTATTGGCCCTTATATTTAAAAATAAGTGGAGATTTTATATTTTGAAATAAATTAATATTTTTAAATATATTTATGGTGGATTTTGATGCCTATATGTAAAGTATACGTTTATCTATGATATAAAGTATATAATTGTCTATTACTATTTTTGCCTTAGCTGTTATTCGAAAAAAATATTCCGCTTTAAATTTTAGGTGGATTCGTAAATATTGCGTCTTAACATCATATTTAAATAAGATATACACAAAAAAGTAACTATTAGCATTTAATGTTTTGCAAAACCGTATTTTTACTGGAGTATTGAGGCTATCTTGACTTTGAAAACTGATGTCTGGAAATGCAATCTTGTACCTACTCGTTTTAACCAAATGTTAGTTTGAGTTTGAATTTTGCTTCTTGGTACGATATATTGTATTTTAAGAAAGTAGTTGGTTTTATAATATTCATTAAAAACACCGGAATCTCGTTTAAAATTAATTATGATAGACTAAGGGTCTCCATAATACTAGGTTATTTTTTTGGACCTGATTTCCTTTTGCCCACTTATTAGTGAGGTCAAAAGCAACAACTTTTGTTCTACCACTTTGCTAACAACGCCCGAAAAATTTTCAACTTCCCATACAAAATGGGTCGGTCACGTGACCACTAGTATGGCGAGTCGAAAAAATTTTGTGCGTTGTTAGCAAAGTCGTAGAACAAAAGTTGTTGCTTTTGACCTCACTAATAAGTAGGCAAAAGGAAATCAGGTCCAAAAAATAACCTTGTATATGTATCTTTATATATATACTCGTAGAATAATAATTTACGTAATCTTTATTAATTGAATGTTGTGGCTGCCTTGACAAGAAGTGCATTTAGATTTAGTATTGTATTTGTTTGGTTGTGATGATAATATTGTAACTTCTATTGGCTGTCCTTAAATAAATGAAAGAATGAATTAATAAATAAATATAGTTATTTATGCAACTGTTGCGTAATGAGAGTAATTTTAACACGAGATCTGGTTTTTGATACGAGGCGCAGCCGAGTATCAAAATAGTATAGATCGAGTGTTAAAATGACTAATTACGTATAGTTGCATACAAAACTTTATCTACGACCGACGAAATAAAATTTTTTTTTAAAGAGTAGTGATCAATTTATTGAACTAAGAGGACAGTTAGTACAGTTAATTAAAGTTATTCCAGATCCAGAGCTTGTGGATGGCGTTGCTTTAACATTAATTTCATGTATATGTTTACTGACAGCCTCTTGTAGAATCATGTTCTCCTGGTACATACTTTCCATTTTGTTCAAATCACTTCTTTTGTTGCCAATGTCACTTTATATAGAAGCGAGCCAACTGTCAGCTTCTTGTCGATTTATGTACTCCTAGTCACGCCTGGTACTCTCCGTTTTCTTTTAAAAATAGGTAGGCAGTCGTCACCCCAGTAAAAAGTATTTTTACAAAATTACTTTAAAATAGGCTGTATGTAGTACTGTGGTAGTATTGCCTTAGCCTATGCAGATTGAAAATTATGTATTATAACAGTTGCGGAATGAAAATCCATACTCCATTTCCGTACTGCTCGTAGTATGGAACAGTGTGGAAATGAAAATGATAGCGGACAATGACCTCAATTTCGAATCTGTCATTGGTTTCGAATTCGGAATATTCCGGTACGGGAGTAGATAAAATAAATAACCGCATGATTAGTAGCAACCAATATAGCAACTATACTGTTGGTGCCATCCCGTGCAGGCCTTTGTCAAGCATTGAAAACTGCCTCAAAACAAATTATATTTTTGGACTTTCTAACTTATGATGACCACTACATAATAATTTCAGATGGGCTTGGGATTCCAATTACGAAGTCTGCATAAGCTTCATGCGAGGAAAGTGTGGTGGAAACAACAACAACTATAAATCTAAATCCGACTGCGAACTGTACTGTTACAGCAAAACGCAAGTTTCCGGGAGTCAAGATCACATGATTCCTCTCAGACGTAAGTTAGATGATGATATCAATGGCACGACAACAGTGATGAATGAAGCACCAACCAATCTCTCAACTAATTTGGACAAGTCATATAACTTTGTTGACAAGCTAAAATCTTTCAATTTATTTAATTTAGCTGAAGACAATGTTACAGCTTCAACTCCAGAACCGGTTCATACAAGTACGCACACTTTAACGACTTCAGAAAACCGTATTGGCTGGCTTGTAAATGATAAAAAAACATTTAATGCTCTTCGCCAAGAGTTGGAAAATAACCCTGGATTTTTCGAAATATTATATCATAAGGGAATTTCGTTAAACGAACAGCCTATCGGTCAACAAAACTCTACAGGTCGTGACGTGAATTCTCTTGAATCATTTAAACATAACGATCTCAAATCAAAACTGGTACATCCAAAGAACGAGTCTAAACGTAATTTTATTTCATACGGAGTAAAAAGCCTATTTGAAACAAGAAAGCTTAAAGTTAGATCACGAACAATGGAAAATAAAGGCTCGTCTTCTGAGCTTCCAATTCCCCATTTACGAACTTGGATTGAACCATCCAGCAAAGAAAATCAGGACGGAGTCGAACCCCCGAATGCTCTGGAGATGCTTCATAAACAAGTTCAAACGCATTCCCTGCCTGTCATTAAACCCTATTTTTTAATGTTGAAACAGTCACCGAAGCAAATATTGCGAAGTTTCTATGAATCACTTCTGAGAGTAAACGAATCGAAATATGGAAAGATTTGGAAAGCAAATAAAAACAGGCTGAATCTTAAAAAGATGCGATCGGGTCAATCTGTGAGCAAAACTTTGTCTCCGAAACTATTTTTTAAAAACAAATATCCTTTATCGAAAATACTTCATTGGGCTTATCCGAAGTACAATAAATGGTCGTCGCAGAATCTGAAACAACCTCATGATTCCAATTGGGATTCGAGTTCATCAACATATTTATCAAAGTATGAGCCACGGAATTAAAGTTTTGATGAGGTTCAACCATCAGTAAATCAGAATGAAATATGAAACCAGATTCCAACCCTTCCTGACCAGCCAACGCTATTAAAATATGCACACCAGAGTATAATACGTTAAAATGGCTTTCTAGCTCTTTTACGTGACGAGGGACTATCTGTGCCAAAATTTCGATGTTTTAAAGAATGCTTCCATTGGCCAAGAATTGAATATCCCACATCACCTAAATATTTGACATGAGCCGTACATTTCAGTGGATGCGTTCTCTAGTCTCAAAATAGCCATAATTATGGTCGGACCTTAAATCATCAATTTACATTATAGTGGTTTTAAAAAATATAGAAGAAGAAATTAATAATATTTGCTTAGGGAAAGAAAACAAGTGACTTATATTAAAGTAAAAATATTTTTTTTTATAATTCGTGCTTTTTCTGGTCCTAAAATTCTTGCTAAGAACTATTGCTAACACCATCTATCTATATTAAGAGTCATGAATTTGTACTAGACTTCGATATGTACGCAAAGCGACGTAGGATGTTGAACATCACTAATACCACCAATCTCTTCTTTATACATAGTACTTTTCACAAAGATTAGATGGCGCAGTTTTCTTGGAAAGTTGAATTAAAACTCCATCACATATTTTATCACCGATATATGCCAAGATACACTTTGAATTTACATTAGTTTTGTTTACCAGTGGTTATAGTAATGAAAATAAGCAACATCCCCAGAGAAAAATAATTTATACTCGAAAAAAATCTTTAGACTCTATAAACTAAATCAATTTCTATGGGAAATGGGAAGCCAAAAAAACTTTTTCGAGTAAGAATTTTTGAAGATGGGTAAAAAAAAAATTTATTAAATTCGCGTCAGATGTTGCGTGCCATCTCGCCTCAGATATTTAAGTTTTGAAGTGAAAACTGTAAAAAATGGTAAAAAATTATTAACTCGTCTGATCTGTCTGATCTGACGCATCAGATCTGACGAAGATTGTCTATTTGTAATATAAATTGTCATGTTTGTCTACGATAGCGCAATAAATAATTATACAATATTCATACTTTTATACTGATAAATAAAACAATTCGTGCGAAATTATTCCCTAACCATTCCAAAATATTCAAAAATGCACAACATCAAGTCATCAAGTATAAGTTTTCATTTCTGCCTGCACTCCCGGAATGCAACCCGTCCTTTTTTTTCTTCGGCAAAGTGGTTTGTTCTCATTCGTAGAATCAATGAAGTTCGGGAGCGAAACCAATGAAAATTCACATCTATATATACGAGTAGATGTGCTTAGATGCGAGCGATGTTTTGTTACATAAAACATCCCATGAAACGTCCACTGCTGGACTGAAAACTCCCTCCTGAATTATAGTAAAAACGGAAGGTCCTTGGAGGGGATCTTGTAAGCGTTGAGGCTGGTGACCGCTGTTGTTGGTGACTGCAGTATATAAGGTGGTACGAACTACGGTAGACAGAAAGATGCTGCCGCCCATCCTCCGGTTCATAATCTCTTAGTCGCCTCTTACGAAACCCACGGGTAGAAATGGGTTGGTTAGTACAGATAATAGTTTATCTATTCAAATGTAATTATCAGTTTTCATTATAGTAAACAAGAGAAATATCATCAAAAATTAAGCGTATAAATTAAAAATCCCCACTAGTGAAATCGTCCTTCTAGTGCCGGCTAAGAATAGTATAAAACCCGTGGTTCTCTACCCGTGGTTCTCTACCCGTGGGTGTCGTAAGATGCGACTAAGGGCTTAAGAACCGAAGGATAGGCAGCAGCATACTTCTGTGTATCATACCACTATCTTACATACTGCGGTCACCAACAACAGCGGTCGCCAGCCGCAACGCTTACAAGTCCACGTCCAAAGTACTACACGAGTTCTTGCTGGATTTCTGGAGGGAGCTCCTTGTCCTGCAGTTGATGTTTCATGGGATGTTAAGATGACTAGCGAAACTGTAGGTAAAAATAGTGGGTGAATTAATGAAACAGAATCACTTCTGTCTACTTATTGAAGTAATCACAGTCGCCTTGTTCCCAATTAAGTTTCAATCAGTCGAGAACAGATGATTTTGTACACTTTCTTCGGAACCTTTTAAAAAAATAATGGAGTCTCAGTGCGATACTGAAAAAAGGGTGACCCTAAATGGCGACAAATATTTATTGGATAATATTATTGTTTATTTTTGAAAATATTTGTCTTTTGGTCACAAGTGAAAGAAATTTCCAACGGTTACAATCGTCCAGTAAAGGTACCCATTATTCTTAATGCAAAAAGATGTAGAACATACTAGTAGAACATCATAATTATTTGAGAGTTAGTATACTATCCATACTATTTTCCGGTCTGTCTGTTTCCGCTTTAACGGCTATACCGCTGAGCCGTTTTTAATGAAATTTGGTAAGAAGATAGTTTGAACTATGGGAGAGAACACCACTAACTTTATATCTGAATTCCACACGTAGGAAGACGCGGGTAATTATAGTAATTAAATATTTTGACAACTGATAGTTCAGATATCTTGGCTCCATTTGCACCACGATCACTTCAGAGTTCAGCTGGTAGACCTTCACACCCTGGATATTTGAAGTGGTAGTTGTATCTATAAAACTGAACAACTTTTTCCAAGGAATATAGGTCGAAATCTAAATTTATTTTATTTATACATAGTACCTGGACGACCAAGCTACGCTGTATATGATATCCACCTCAACCTTTAAATATCATGAGGCGAGCAAGTTCTGCTACTCGCCAATAGATGACGCTGTAGGTTTGTCTATAACGCAAATGCTTTAAAACACGAGGAAAACGAAATTTTCCAGACATGGGACCTAGCTAGATCGATTGTTCGCCCCTGAAAATCCCCTTTTCATAGAAATCATTATATATATATATACAGGGTGTTAATTTAATTGCGTGCCATAGCTTAAGGGGTGTTTCAGTTACGATAAAGGAACACAAAAAAAATATTTTAAAAAATCCTACTGAAAAAAAAACTAAAAGTGCATTGAAACTTAACTAACGCGGAGCAACGTCGCTAGCGCGCGAGTATCAGTGAATAACTGAAACTCTTTCGCGCACTTTTGACAGCGCGCCCATTCGCGCGGTCATTGCCCTCCCGCGTAAGTTTAGTTTCAATGGAGTTTTAATTTTTTTTGTAGGATTTTTTTTTATAATTTTTTTGAGTTTCTTTATCGTTACTGAACCACCCCTTAAGCTATGGCACGCAATCAAATTAACACCCTGTATATATATATATCCCGTGTGGTGCCGGCAAAGAATAGTATCAACCCATACATACCCGTGGGTGTCAGGATGGGCAGCAGCATCCTCCTTTGTATCTTACATCTTATTTACTGCGGTCACCTACAACCGCTGTCCATGGTGCCAGCCGTAACGCTAACAAGCGAGGTGACTATGGTACTTCCCCTCCACATATTTCCAACAAAAGCTAGAATTCTGGAGGGAGCTCCCTCCCTGTCCTGTAGTGGACGTTTCATGGGATGTTATAATGATATATATATATATATATTTATATATATATGCAAATATCGTTCGTTTAATAGTATAGGATAATAGTACCTGGGCGACCCTGAAAATTTCATCGGGTGAGCAAGCTATGCTACTCGCCAACAGATGGCACTGTAAGTTTGTGTCTAAAACGCAGAATTTACAAAATGCTGTAAAACATGGGTAAAATGAATTTTCCTAGACATGAGACCTAGCTAGATCGATTTTTTGCCCCCTAAAACCCCCGTGTGGTAAATTTCATCGAAGTCGTTAGAGCCGTTTTTGAGAAACCGATTACAAATATATATAGCTTCGCTCTATAATAGCCGCCTCAACATTAAAATATGATCGTGTGAGCAAGCTATGCTACACGCCAACAGATGGCGCTGTAGGTTTTTGTATAAAACGCAAATGCTTATAAACCCGTGGGAAACGAATTTTCCTAGACGTGAGACCTAGCTAGATCGATTTTCCGCCTCCGAAAACTCCCGTATGGTAAATTTTATCGAAATCGTTAGAGCCGTTTTCTATATTGCTCGTTTAATAGTAGGTATAGGATTAAACTTTCACACAGCTACATTTTAGGGAAACAAAAAAAATTACTCTCCATACAAACTGTTCGATTAGAGTGAGCAATTTTTATGGAGAGGTCGTACATATATTTCATTTCTCAAAAATGTTTCTTTGGGAAAGTTGTTCAGTTTCTTTGACTGAACAAGCCCTTTCAGTTTTTGATACACCGTCCCTTACACCCTGTAGGCTATGTTTAATTTTAATCGGTTCACTCAATCAGAAGCTACACTAACATTAACATTAGCTCACAATTACTAAACCGATTCAAACGGGGTTTTCAATTACGCTCGTGGCTTACTTTTGTGCAACATATAAGCTTAGTTTCATTGCAAACGGTTCACTCAAATAAAAAACGCGACGCGCGAACGCGTACGCGAAGTTTCAAGCGGCGGCGCAAACTAATGAAACGATTCAAACGGGGTTTTGTTTTATTGCGTTCGAATCACTCAAACTGGAAATATAAAATGAAGCAATGCTTATAATGTTGCATAGAAGTAAGCCAAATACGTTATTGAAAATTCTGTTTGAATCGGTCCAGATTTTTGTGTATAAGTCGTGAGCGCAGGAGGATTAGTAAAATTTCGATTTAAGTAAGCTAAAGTGACTGAGCCTCAGATTTAGTTATAAATTTGTTTTGTAAGAAATACAGCCGTATCACCCTTCGTCCGCGTGGAATTCGACTATAATTTTACACATACGAGGATAGTGGATGAACAAATAGTCAAACAAGAGGTGTTTAATTCACGAGAATCCGTACTATTTGTACTCTGAAATTTCCAAGTTTACCTGTTGTTGTCTATTGACTAAATATATGTTTTATTCGCATTTTTATGTGTACAGTAAACAGTTAAATAAATAAATTCTATCTGTCTGTTACACTTTTACGACTAATCCGGTGAACCGAATTCATCAAAAGATGAAACGTGATACGAAGATAGTTTGACAGTCATTACGTCATTAGTCATTTTATCTCATACAGTTGGACGAACTTTTATGAACTGAAAAAAATAGTCTGAATAAAGGCCAGGTTAAAAGTACCCTAAACCGACGAGCATGTATGAAAGGATTGATGAAAGTACAGGAAGCAAGGGAAGTATGTCAAGATCGTAGCAGGAGGCGTGATGTTATGTATGTATGTATGTATGCAAAAAGTAGAGGACTGAATATTGCAACGAGTAGGTTGTGAGGGAGGAGCCATGTCATGATTTATGTTTACCAAACTTTTTTTCCTTAGAAATATGTTCCCAAGAAGCAGAAGTCGGCTTTTGTATCCAATTTGTTAAGCGGTGAGTAACTGTAACCTAGCGACACACCTGCTAAAATTCCGGAACTATTTGCGACGGACTTTTCCGTCAAGTATAACATACTGAGGAATTTCCGCGTCGGAAATTACCGCAAGGTCTGGTCACTTGTGTGTGACATTTGCTTTGTGGTAGCGGAACGTTTCGAATAGAAATTTTGGTCTTATAGTGCGTCCATTTTAAGAATGCAGTGAGTCATCACTTTCCGCCACTGGTAGCCAAGCCCCGTAACCAATTAGGTCGCTTTAAATTTTTAAGTCATATGCACAATGACTAACTCAAGGCAAACCTTCGAAAGAAGCGGTTGTTTCCTGTGTGAGTTACCGAAAAACCGAAAAAAAAAATTCTTTCATTTAACTCCATTGTGAATACACCTTTACCCTTCATTTGTAATAATCACTTACTGCATTCTTAACGCGGACGAACTATAGTTACGGAAAAATCCGTCACGGATCGTTCTGATGCGGAATTGCCGCAGGGGTGTCGCTACACTAAATTTATTATCTATATCTATTTACCTCATTATCATCATCATAATAACCTATATTTAAAGTCTACTGCTGGGTAGGGGAGCTCCCTCCAGAATTTGACTGCAAAAATACCAAGTAGGTATATCTTGTTGCGGCTGGCACCATAGACCGCAGTTGTTGAAGACCGTAGAATGTAAGGGTGAGCTCTCACGGTGTGTGTTTCTGCGGACGGATGCGCACGCACGGCTGACGACCACGGATAAAAAAATACGATGTCCTTGTTCAAACTTTATGGAAAATGTCTGTTTTGATGTTCAATAAAGAGTAGCTCATTTAACTAGGCTATAAACTCCGAAAATTCTGGTGCTCCCATCCGTTTGCATAGGAACTCTGAGTTGCCTTTTAAAACAACCCCGGGAAATTTGGGGCGTTTTAGCTGGTAAAAGAGTAGGTAGATTGAGCTTTACACTTGCAGCGCGATTAGCCCTGCGGAAATTCTGGCGCGGAAAGTGACGCGATCGTTAAGTCAGTCAAGCATGACACCGGCGAAAATTCCGCTGAATGTGTCTTAGGTAACCCAAAAAAGAGCTTAATGAGCGGAACTCTCCGCGACGGAAAGCTCTGCAGGTGTGACGCTACACTACCGGTGATGAAAACAAGAATAAGCTTGACGAGCTCTCTTTAACAAGCGAACGAGAATGCATTTGGTATTCGAAAAACAATATATTTTTCAGCTGGATGTTCCACATTGACGATTGCTATGAATTCGACTATACAGGATGTGGTGGGAATGACAACAACTTTCTCAGTTACAAAAGTTGCATGGACTTCTGTAGACAATTCATCCCTAGAAAAAGATATAACCATCGTCTACTATATGGTCGCAAATCTGAATTAGAAGAATCCAACTCTGAATTAGAACAATCCAACTCTGAATTAGATGGTTCCAATTCTGAAGTAGAAGAATCCAATTCTGAATTAGAAGGTTCCAATTCTGAATCAGAAGAACTTGCAGAAAACTATATGGAAAAGAACGATTTAAGCACTTATAAAAATCCAATCGATCTCTTTCTATCGTTTCAATCAAATGCACAAAGAGATAAGATTATACCCAAAGACAACAAATTAAAACAGTTACAACCCTTAAAAAGCAGCAAAAATCAACGTGCAAAAGAAACAAAGAAAAATGTAAAGAAAGAAAAAAAAAGCAAGAATCAGAAAGGTTCAAAGGAAGAGGAAAGTTACGAATATTTGATTGCTCCAGCCAATACTTCGCACCAAATCATAAAAGGGGGTAAAAAAAAATTAAAGCATAAAGTAAATTTTAATCAACTTCCAAAGTTCGGTTCAAGAATACTCTTTGATAGTAGACACGGTAAGGATGCTAGAAATTATTTCTTGGCTAGTTTACAAAGGCTTTTACAAAATATTATAAACATGAAACTCTTAAACTTATTAAAATCTACTTTAATAAAATACGAAACAAAACTTGTGCTAGAAATAGTTCTTGGAGCTAATCTACTTGACAAGCTGCATTATCGTGATAAAAAGGAATATTCTAATGAAATTGTAACATTAGACAGTGGTGAACCACTGGCCAAAAACATATATCGAATGATAAAAATGAGTAAAGGAAAAAAAGTTAATATTAAAAGTAATACAACTCTGGGGCACGCACCCGTTTGGATAAATTTTGGTCCTCTCTCCAGTAGAGGTAGATATAAATATCTGAGGTACACGAAGAGGGACCCAAAACAGGAAAAACAGCACTTAAGGCTCATTTTGTCTCGAGGAAAGTCGAAAAGAAAAGAAGTCCATAATGATCCTGAAAATCGCATAAGATTTATACGTTGGTCACAATTCTTTAAACTCTTACGAATGCACAACATAATTAATTCGGACTATGTTCAAAATAATGATCTTGTAAATAACGAGTCCTATGAATCCACTAATTCACGAATGAATATCCACAAAGGAAGATGGACCAATCATCGACAGAATGAAACATTAGTGAAGTTACTAGGTTATCTTAAACCACCGTATAATTATGGCTTAATAAGGATAAACCTATAATAACTGGCTGACATGTGTATTATTTTAACTTGTCGTTTACCTTTTAATGTAGCTCATCAAGTCCAAATATGTAGCTTGATTAGAATGACAGCAGAGCTATGTGTGAAAGCAGGACGGAGGCATCCCAATATCTGTGTCTTACACCACAGAAAAATAAAGGTACTTAGAAGGAGGATTAAAAAAATAATTCGTCACTAGGTGGTGTTGGCGTTTTTCTATGGATTTTACAGGTTATTTTGAATATTTTCTATGGATCATCGATGATGGGGTTGTGACATGTTGGCAGATGTCATCCCCTACTAAAATAATTTACCAAAGTATCTATTCCGAGCGAAGCAAGGAGGTCCGAAATCTTTGTCTTACACGCAGAGAAATACATACCTTATAGACATACCTTACGCTCCGCTTAAGCTTCTAGTACACTCACCCCAGCCTGCTTAGCACGCTCCCCAAGAGAAAATATATCTCGGAGAAATGTCACTTTAATTGGGGAATTATGTCATCTAATCTATCACCTCCAAGCGCGAAGAAATGTCAGTGGAGGAAAATATTTAGCAAATCCACAAATTACGTTTTTGATATTTTAGACAGAGATAGCTTTACACACTAATACATGTAGCCGTCCTTGTCTTTAAAAATGTGTCGCACTGCTCGGATGTCAAAAAAACATGACCATGCTTAAAGTATTTCCTAAAAGTACAAGTACATGGACTATGATGTCTTGCTCTGCTCGTTTTGCCTCTGTACAAATTGTTAAGAGTACGCTATCATGGTATATGTAAGATCATTGGTTTACTACAATTGGTCAGAACAACAACCACATTTCCAGTTTTTGTTTTTATTGGAGTTCAATCGTAATAATTATTTGCAAATCTCTTTAAATAATAAATTTATAACTTAGTTGGCTGAGGTGCTGATCATAAAAATAATCCGGACGATTGCATGCACGTTTAACAAATAATATCTCTGGACGTTTTCACAGCTATTTCACTTATTTTTTGTTAAAATTACTGATATTTTATGTTCAAGGTATGGAATAATATCATACGCACTGTAATTTTTATAATTTTGGCAATTTTCTATGGCTAGACACGATAAACGCACAGATTGAGAAGAAAAGTGGTTAGGCGTTCTCGGGACTTTTGTTCATCTAGTCGTCAGTAAAGACGTATAATTATGCTATTTCAACTGTTTCATTGCTGCTGCTGCTGCTGATAGCTGCTGTAAGTGTCAATTGCTTAAGTATAACAAAATACGCTCATCTCACTCTAGCGAAGAGAGAGCAAGAGTAAGTTAGATGGTGCCACCCAAAGAGATTTTAACCTCGAAATCTCTTTGGTGCCACCTACCCTAAGTTTTTTTCTCAGATATACTCGTAGGTTCTCTTGGTTCTCCTTATATGGTGCTCTCCGCCAAAGATTTCGGACCTCCTTGCTCTCCACAAATTTCTTGATTAAATAACACATTTTACTTTTTATAGGGTTCCGTAGTCAACAAGAAACCCTTATAGTTTCATCATGTCCATCTGTCTGTACATCTGCGGTTTAGCTCAGAGATCCATAGTACTAAAAAGCTCTAATTTAGTATACATTTTATCCACGCCGACAAAGTGCTAAAATAAAGTGGGAGTGAATTTTTTTTCTCATTAACCCCGTGGTAAAAAATTATGTGAGTATGCAATTTTTTTTTTGTTCGCGAAATATTTAGCTTGAAAGCGCAATTTTTTGTTGAAGACGAGTGTCCAGCCCTGCCAGCTAAAAGGTTGTTATTGGAAATGTGAAAAAAACCACAGAGTACATTATGATAAAAATTAAAGAAAAACTATCACAGCTAAGTAAACTTCAAAGGTTAATGTGCTATGGCCGAAAAAACTGGAAATAATAAATAAAATAGCAACAGCAATCAGGCGCTAGGACCTCGCTGATCATTAGGAGGTAAAAAGTATGTTATAAACGTTATGAAATACTTATTCAAAACCTGCTTCGCGATAAAATATCTTAAAAAAAGCTACGGAAACCTAAACTGCGCCTGGCTCGACACGCACTTGGCCGGTTATTTTTTATATTATTCTGTTCAATGTTATATACATATTTTTAATACCTGCCTTTTTGGTCTTAGTTTACTGCGTCTTCCTTTAATGTGGACGAATAATATATGGATAATCCTTCCTTTTTAAATATTTTTTGGAAATACAAGTTCACCCCGATAAACTGTTAAAGTACCTACCTACCTAAATAAAAGTGTGAATTGACCAACTATTATAATGGTTGATATTTGTTAAATCTATAGTAGTGTAAATTTAACGAATTTCAAATCTTCACTTCTGAAAAGAAAAAAAGTATAAATTTGAATTTTGTTATATTTTATCACCCGATTGATATTCAAGAAATGGCTCCCACGACAATCGTTTTTACTGTAAGAAAAAGTATCTTTCCCACTAAAAGAACGTAGGAATTCGAAATCGCAGGAAAACAGTATCAAAAAACTTTTTAACAAAAAAAAGTTAAACCACCGAAAAACCTGAAAAGCAAGAAATAATAAAACTTTTTTATTTAACCTTAATAATTAAGTTCTTAAACTAATGTAAGTATACCATGTAAGTATGGGTTAATGCATACGTTAATGTACCAAGCGAAAATTCGTATGAAAACTTGTAAAATAATCTAAACCCAATAACTTTTTACTAAGTATGTGTTTGATTATTTTTTAGGGTTCCGTACCTCAAAATAAAAAAAACAGAACTCTTATAGGCCCACTTTGTTGTCCGTCTGTCTGTCTGTCTGTCTGTCTGTCTGTCCTTTTTCTCACGAACAAGAAGAGGTATCAGGTTGAAATTTATAACGAATATTAAGGTCCATAAACCACAGAAGATCTGGAAAATTTAAATTTTTTACAATGACGCAATCAAAAGATATGGCTTTTTATGTCCTCATCTCTATATATACATTTATGCAAAAAAGCAAAACCTACAGGGTACTTCCCGTTGACCTAGAATTATGAAATTTGGCAATAAGGTAGGTCTCACAGTACAAATAAAGAGAAAAGTCTAAAAACATTAAATATTTTAATTTTTCTCACAAACCAATTAAGGTGAGCTCCCGTTTCAAGAACTTTTTTATAAAAGAGGGGTCAAGTTGGATGGTCGCGGAGTTTTTAAAATCAAAGAGCAAAAGCTTATATCCAAGGAGGTTTTAATCCACGCTACGCTCTAGGATGGAGAGATGAATGGCCAAAAAAAGCGTGACGACGAGTATATCCAATAGTCGCGGTGGCATCTCTTTCACACAGTAGGGTGACCTTACTATTTTACGCTTGGGGATGTAATGTTATTAAAGCCCTCTGGAACAGCAGCTTCATTTTAAATATTTTATTTGGCAGGATATTATCCTTTAGTTTCTACCTGATAAGTTGTGCTTCCCTCGGCAACAAAGTGCTTCGTGTCTTAAAATTCTCGCAACGCTGAGGATTCTTCTTTAGAACCACTCGCTTGGCTCGTGGCTCAATTATAGAGTCATAGAGGTATATGAAGTCAAGTCCGTTTGGTGCCGGCAAAGTATAGTACCAAGTACCAACCCATCTCCACCCGTGGGTATCGTAATGTACGTACAGTGTACGTTTCATGGGATGTCATGTACAACATGAGAATATTATTCAAGCATGGTATGTGAGTAGGGTTGAATTGGGGAAGCTGGATCACTCCGCATAGCTTCGTGCTCCAGCAAATCCCCAATTCAACGAATTTCATCGCTCTTGCTTCAGAACTCCTCCAATTCTACAGCCGCAGTCATTAACCGTTTGACTCAGATTGAAAGTAAGAAAAATAGGACTTAATTTGAGGGCTTGATTGGATTATGTTCTGATTGTATAGCTCGATTGTACAAGACTTTTCTGATACTCCGTTTCGCAGTCAAACAGCACCAGCTCATCCTTTACTGATCTTATAATAATCCGCACTCCGCAGTCCATAATTTCTCAGTTCTCCACTGCGGAACCGGCTGATTTAATATACTGATGAGTTTTGTCTTCCAAACCACATTAATCACTTGATCTGCATCAAGTGACATTCCTTAATTAAAATTATCTTGATATTATCTAACCTATAAATATTTTGTGTTGAATGATTTGTTTGTGAAGGCAGTGATATCAATAAAAGTCAGATTTTTTTTTAGTTAAAATATTTTATTATCTATACACCAATTTTTCAAGCAAGTCACATTTTTCAAAGCACATATTGTTGGATGATAAATACAATTATAAACATTACTAGAAAATCGATACTCCTCATATAAACTTAATAAACTAGGACAGTTCATGTCTTCTAAATTAATTATATTATCAGTTAAAAAAATATCCTTTATCCACAGCATTTTTTCAAGACCTTTGCAATAAACAGTTTTGTTAATCAAAAATTCGTCAACATACAAAGATAATTTTTCGTATGGTACAAAACCATCATTCCAGTATATTTTTCTATTCTTTTGTATCCAGTTTACTTGTTTTCTCTCAGTAGTTGTAAGATTATAAAATGAGAAAGGAGGTTCAATCAGAAAAACTTGTAGTTGGTCATCACACACAATTGCTATTTCTTTGAGAATAAATTTATTATCATCGGTTTTAAATCCTTGTACGTCCACAATGGCTTTTGATTGCATGTTAGTTTTAGTACTCAAATACTTAGAGGCAGGTATTATCAGGATATCCTTGAACTTTAAATTTCTAAGTGAACATAAACAGGTTCAGTTATGTCAACTTTCGCACAATATTACTAAGAGGCTTATAATCAATAAGACGATCGTTTATAATCAAACAATAAGCACTAGTGTTGCTTGGAATATCTGTTGATGTTTCGATTTCTAAACGTACATCAACGGGTCCGGTTTTCAAATTTTCGTTTTGTCTTGAACAATCAATAATAAACAAGGGGGCCTTTTCTTTAAATTGTTTAAAATCCAGCAACGGATCAATTGGAAGGTTGTTATATGACTGACGGAATCTGGCATACATTTCGTATAATATACTGTATTTACTGTCATCAAATTTCAAATTTAAAGAGTCATAAGGGTAACACGATGAATTCAAAAATAGTGTTACATTTGTTACATTGCAGTGATCAAAAATTGAACAATCTTCTGTTTTCTTATTCTTTTTGTCAGTTTGTAAACAAAATATAACATATCGAGGTTTTTCTAACTGAGACGTTGTTTTCACTGCCCATGAATGTTTAGTTGTCTTCGGCAAAAATGGATATTCGTATAAATCCCAATTTCTAAAAGCTAATTGAACGGGATTGTCTTTTTCCAATTGTCTCAACAACATTAATCTTTGTCGATCAGCCACTTTGATATGAGGTACTCGCCATTGCAATCTTTGAATATTGAGTGTAAAAGAATCATTACCCTCGAGCAAAATACTGTTCAAATTAGTGCTACATCTATTAAGTATTAATTCATGTTTACAATTGATTAATATTTTCTTATAATCTTCTGCAAATCCTAACATTTTATTTAATGGAATGAGTACGCTAAAAGATCCCGCATTTTGGAAACCATTCAAATTCCAACCCCAAACTGCTGCAGCTTTACTCTCACCAGTACTCATTGAAGCATAAGATTTTAAGGTGGTAGTAATGCCAACATTTATATTCCGATCAATTTCAACACCATTTATTTCGTATCTAATATCTTGAAAAAGAAACGAAAAGGCGTTATTAGTTAATTTGACAGTCTTTTTATGAGCTGTACCTGCTGCATCTTTATGACTTACGACAGCTTCTCCTTCAATGTAAATATAACTCGCTGATGGCAACACATAAACATCCTGTTGATTAATAGGAATACGAATTTCATCATTTTCATTAAAACTATTATTATATGGGTTATAGGTGTGGATCTCATAGCTCTCAATGGAATTGTCAAATTGAGGCGGATCTGCTACTTGCAAAATATTCATACTTTAAGTCCGAGTGCTCGTAAAAAATCTTTATTATTTTTAGATATTTTTTTTACAGGTTTAACACGTCTTGTTCGTATTGGTGAACGTTTGGTAATAGAACTTTTTATTTCGCTCCTTTTAAATTTATAGTTCCTATTAATGTTATCATTGAACACGATCATTGTGCTTTTCTAATATGAATAGACAATTGTATTTCTTCGTTTCGAAAATCAATAGAATTTCCTTCCAAATCTAAAATTTTAAATGTCACTGTTGAAATATATTTCTTATTTAAAGGAAAATATATAACGTTCTTAGGCACTTCTAAAAATTTATGACCAGGAGGAACATTTGGTACAAATTCATAAATACTATGAGTGGGTGCTCCGTTTATGTATGATCCGTTTACAAGATCACATTCGACTCTTATCACTGCCACTGGTAGAATGTTCACTGGACATGAAGACTCATGCCATTTATTTGCGTCTAATTCAACGCTTGGAAACCCTAATAAAGTTCCTATTGTATTTTTTACGTTAAAATTAATAGTTTGAGTACAAAACAATGAACATGAAAGAGTGTTATTATTTGGAATAATTTGCAAGCTACTTTTATTCAATCTCTTTTGTAGATACTCGCTAATGTCTTGTAAGTCGTAAACTCCATTAGGGATAGTAATACAATTGTTATTGGGTCCATAACAGAACACATTATTCCGGTTAGTGATATTAGGTACAGAATTAAACACAGAAAAATATAATAGCCCACATTCATAATTTCCCTCGTCTAAAATAAGAGGCGGGCTGTAATCAGAATATATCACGGATTTGTTCCCAGTGATTGTTAGTGTAATAGACATTGTAACAAACTGAAGTATTTTCATTTGATCCCTGCTATTTATTGATATGAAATTTATTCCAAAACTGTTTCAAAAATTTAATACAGAGATGTCCACAATTGAAAGTATTAGTTTTCTGACAATTTTCATAATTATAGTTTATGTTAAAACCAACGTATTTAACAAATTCTTTTGGAGGTTTCAAATCACCATAGCTGTCAAAATATTCTACGTAATCTTTTAATTTTGCATAGGCTACCCAATGAGTTCCAGGATTTTTTGAACTATCTAAATTTATGATCCCACATTCTTTTTCAAATGGTTTTCCCGACAGTTCATCTCTCATAAATACTCCTCGAAAATAAGGAATATTTTGGGTGTAGTTTATAATATCGATATTAGTAAGAGGTCGATTAGGTAGCCGATGAATTAGTTTTTTTTCTTTGTTTCCAAGTACATGCCTGAACCATCTTGATATTGTTTTAATTTTAGTCCCTGTCCAATAAATAAACCTTCTCCATGCTTATTGTGCAGCTTTAATGCTTCTAAACGTTTCTTCGCTAACTTTATCGACCGTATTGCTTTTGCAACGCCTGCTGCACCTCCTGCCAAGCTGCCTGCAGCAGACAATCCCGCAAATATTGGTACTAATGGGAGGAAGCCACCTGTCTTTGGAACAGGTATCACTCGTGGTACAGGCACATCGCTTAACTCTGATGCTAATTCCTTAGCTGCCGCAATTGCTAATTTTATTGCTACTTTTTTACATTTCGGCTTTATTTTATTAATTTCTTTTTTGGTACGACTTATTATCTGTTTGAAAGATTTCTTAAATCCAGAACCTGTTTTCTTCGTATTAATAAGTTTTTTTAATTTTTTTTCTCCTCCCCCTCCGCTTCGATCAACAATTCGATATGAAGGTTTATTTACCATTTCGGGAAAATATAATTGAATATTAAGTTTTTTTTTCTTTTCTAGCTATGATGCGTTACAAAGTCTGTCTACTTGAAGAATGAAATAAAATGTATTTGTATCTGCCTTATAAAACATCTGAATTATTTATCCAACTGTTTTCATCCTCCGATAAACCTAGCCATTTAACAAATAGCTTTTTACCCTTTCTTTTCAAAACTTTTTCAATAAGGTAAATACTGGGACAGTGTGTTTTTTGTAATTCCTGTGTATAAAATGATCCTAAAATGGGGTGACGTCTTGAATCTTCTAAAAGGTATGTGATCGGTTTGGTAGGTTGTACTTTAATTACTTTAAATATTTCTGTAGACCAATTTGGGGTATAGCCTTTTTCAAATATTCCTTTATATTTACTAATGCGAACAAAATCTCCCACCCTGAACTTCTGTTTGCAAGAAGATTTGGCTGATATTTGAAGCATTGCGTATCTTTTTAAAAGAATACGTTTATTGTTTTGTGTAACTTCATTTGGTGCTATACCAATAGTCTTATGGATTGCTGAATTATATTCGTTTATCAGTTTAGCCAATATGACGTCGTACCATCTGTAATTCCCTTGCAGACTGAATTGTTTGTATAATTTGCTTTTTATCGTCCGTATAAATCTTTCAGCTATCGAAGCTTTCATGGTAGAATACGTTGAATAATGGTTTATACCATGTTTTGTAAATATTTGTTTCAATTTTGAATTATAGAATTCTTTTCCAAGATCGGTTTGTAAATTTTTTGGTATACGACCTTTTTCTAATAATGTTTTGAAGGCATTAGCAACATGTTCTTTACTCTTTTGCTGAATGGGATAGGCCCATGCATATTTTGAGAAAACATCGATTACAATCAAAATGTACTTATAGTTCTTATTTTCCTTAGAAAAAGCTTGCATATCTATTAAATCAGCTTGCCATAAATCATCAATATCCTTCATAGTCACATGTCTTCGAGGAAATGTTTTTCTTACGTTCCTATGTATCTCATTGACTACACTCTCCTTACTCATTTTTTGGTTTTATGACTTAATGTATCAATCCTGCTTTTCAAACTATTTATTTCAATGCTAGTTTGTTCCAAAGATTCATTAAGCTTTTTAAGTTTACACGTTAGGGTTTCTATTAATTTATCCACGTACTGCTTTGATGTGCAGTCATTCGGATCAACTGGAGTTCCTGTATGCTTGATTATTATTTTATTTTGTGCGTCTAATACATTATCCATTTTCTTTTTTTTATAAACATGGATTCCAAACTTGTCAACATTCATATTCAAGGGATTTGTGAATACTAAACAGTTAAAATTCAAACGCATGCTTTTATTCTTTTACTATCCCTGACTCTTTTAGTTCCTCAATAATTGAAATAATTTCATTGTCATGACTGGTATTACCTGCATCTTTAGATGCAATCAAAATTTTTAATCTTTCTACTAGTTCATTAGGATCATCCCAATAAATTAAATCAGTATTCTTTTTATACGTCTTTAATGTTGGTAAATTACCACCTTGCTTCATTAAACTGGCTGACCTATCACCAAAAAACAAAGGTTTTATAACACGTTTATATTTTATTCCTTTATCACCTTTTATTTGATTATCAGGATTAAAGTCTCTTTTGTGCACATTAGTATTAATTAAAATATCTTTATAAACCAACTTATCTTGCTCTGTAACAAGTTTCAAGTCGGGTTTCCTTTGATATAGTAATTCTTTAAGACCTGGAGTAATTTCATAACTTTTATCACCAATTTTAGCTATAATTGTAGAATTTACAGAAGTGTCACCCGCGTGTGAGAACGTTATATCTGAATTTCCTATCATTAGCTTGTTCTCTTCACGACGTACCCCGAATGGTACGTTGTTATATTCATTAATTTTGCGTCTTGTTTCATTCTGGCGAACAGGAGTTACAGGTACAGGAACTGATGCAGAAGGGCTAGGCTTAGATTTAACAGTGATCATAGACTCATTATCACTATCGTCACTACTGAAACTTTGAAATGTTGAATTTGAGTCATTTGTAGTGTAACTATCATTCCCTAAATTGTTTTCATGTTGCGTTTCTTTTGAAGCCACTAATGCGTTCAAAGGGTCAGTAATTGACTTAAATATTTTTTTTCGTTTAATTTCTAAATCGTCTTCTTTTTCACGAATTTTTTTTACTTTGTTTTTGATGTTACGCACTGATTGAATCAGTTGTTCCTTTATATTATTTACCATATTTCAGATGTAAGTAGATAACACATCTAACAAATTACGTAACATAAATTAAACTGGCATGATTTTCTATCTCAAAGCTTTATATATTAATCAAAATGGACAAAAACATCAAAAGCCTTTCTATATCTGCCTTTATTCAATTCGCAGTCTTTATTTATTATCAAACATGAATAAAATTCTTTCCAGATGTCGTAGCAAAGATTTTTGAAATCAGACCAACTCATGTCTGAATTGACATGCTCATTGTATATATGTTTTAAATTGATTTCATCTTGTTTAAACAAAATCAACAAGTTTACATTATCTCGTATTAATTGTTTTGGTATTTTGGAATAAGTCTGAGAAAGATAGAAGCAATCAATTAGCTTATGTCTACCCATTGAAAAATAATCTCGAATGTTACTTTGACTTTCACAAGTAACATCATCAAAAATAAATACTGAATTTTCTAAAGCATCGCAAGGAGAAATAACATCTTTTCCATCTTTAAACATAAAAAAATTTACTGCTGAAACATGTTTTAAGATTTCATTTAAGAAACGATACTTAGGTTGAAATAATGTTTTTGAGTAAAGATAAACATTCTTAAATTTTAGCCCATTTTCATGTAAGAGTAAAGTTATCATAATATTTGTTTTTCCACAGTTCGACGGGCCACAAATAATAGACCGTACTATGCTAGGTAGCAATGAACTATGTCGATGGTTTTTTGAATATTTTTCCACATTAATGAAACTAATTTCTAAGGATACGGGTTGTTTTATCAACTTCATCTTGACAACTGGTAAACATCAGATAATATTTATAATTAAATATACCTACTCACTTTTAATTATATTATAGATATAAAGACAATCAATATAAATATAACACTTTTATTCTTATTATAACAAATCACGAATCGTACATTACATATAAAAAAATCGATATATATATATATATATATATATATATATATCTATTACTAGGATTTTTAACTTTATGTTTTGATGTTTGTCACATAGTCTTTCATCTTATTTTGTTTATAATTCATAAGCAAAGTCGGCTGCAATCACTAGTATGAAGAAATAAGATATTCTGCTAACCACAGCAATATAAAGAGTATAAAACTAAATATATTTTTTATTTTTTTAGTTTCTGCCACAAAGCTTTAAGGAGAGCAGAAGTTGTTGTTTATTGTTTAACTGCTATTTTAATTTCTTCACTAAAAATGGTAAGAATTTATTACGACATTCTAAGATTGACTTTTTAACTTGATGTTTGAAGTGTATTTTAAATGCATATTTTTTGTTGCAGAGCATGTTTAATTCGCAACCACTGGAAAAACAAGTAAAAGACCCATTCAATACCCCTCTTAACTTTTACTCACAGCCTCAAGACAATGAAAAACAAAACGATCCTTCTTTCTGCGCCCAAGATGTTGATAGCTATTTGCAATACCAGGATTTTTTTTTAAATCAGAACACTACAGCACAAGAAACTCCAAATGAAACTTCGAAAGAATTGACTGGAGAAACAACTAAAAAACGCGGAATTAAGAGGAAACCTTGCAAAATCAGTGATGTACTAAATACTCATGTTATTAAAAAAGAAAAACGTGGAAAACGTGTCATAAACATTAACATATCTAACTTGCCTGGAAATAGTGACCATAATGAAGTTGCCATTCAGTATATTGTTGAAAATGATAATGATTTAGTGTTAAATTCTACTGAAGATCTTGTTGAAAGTATCATAAAGAAGTTGAGTTGTGATATCAAATATTAGGTTTTTTTTTGTTTATATGTTTTTTTTAAGTTAAGTTGTTTTATAAGTAAACGAGTAATCCCCCCCATTATGTTATTTAGTATAAAGTATTTAGTGCTTTGGGTTGTTAAAATTTCTTTCTATAGCTTCTAATCAGACTTTAATGTAAGTATTTTAATCAGTCTTTAATGCAGCGCTGAAATCACTTGGATTTTTGAACACGACCTCCGATAAACTGATAACAGCGCCACCTCTTTAAGAGTAATTAAAATACTAACACTGCCTCTTAAGAATCGATAGAGAACCTGTAAGCGCAAAAGCTTATCAATTCACGTTAATTGATACAGAGGGAGCTGTTAGTTACACGTTGCACAATGTTTTATTCATAGGATTACTTACATTTAATAAAAATGTGATATTATAGCAGCATAATCAATGTTTTTTTTTTAAAACTGCCTCAGATATATCTTACGAATTAAACTGAAGATCTTGTTGAAAGTATCATAAAGAAGTTGAGTTGTGATATCAAAATATTAGGTTTATTTTGTTTATATGTTTTTTTTATCTTAAGTTGTTTTATAAGTAAACGAGTAATCCCCATTATGTTATTTAGTATAAAGTATTTAGTGCTTTGGGTTGTTAAAATTTCTTTCTATAGCTTCTAATCAGACTTTAATGTAAGTATTTTAATCAGTCTTTAATGCAGCGCTGAAATCACTTGGATTTTTGAACACGACATTCGATAAACTTATAACAGCGCCACCTCTTTAAGAGTAATTAAAATACTAACACTGCCTCTTAAGAATCGATAGAGAACCTGTAAGCGCAAAAGCTTATCAATTCACGTTAATTGATACAGAGGGAGCTGTTAGTTACACGTTGCACAATGTTTTATTCATAGGATTACTTACATTTAATAAAATGTGATATTATAGCAGCATAATGAATGTTTTATTTTAAACTGCCTCAGATATATCGTAAAAATTAACTATGCACCTCGCGCTATGATGTCATTCAGACGGTACCGTTATTGCTACCTACTGAGCGCTTGCGGTGAATGCGTCGCCGTTCGGGTAGCGGGGGGGGAGAGCGGACACATTCCAGCGGAGTAAACAGTTTGATTCGTGCGCTTTGTAGCTATTTTGTTTTTTGGGAGTCAATTCTTGAATTACACGGGGCGATAAAATATCAATCAAGAAATTCAAAATCACTTATTTTGTTTTCAAAACTCAAGATCCGTATCGGCATAATTGTAAAGCATTTACCTTTAAAACGCTTATCAGGATAAATTTGAATTTTTAAAGTCTTAAAATGATATTTCAACACCCGATGGTATTCAAGAATTGAGTCTTTTTTGTCGAATAAAATATGACATCCGATGACTTATAACAGCGACACCTCTTTAAGAGTAATTAAAATACTAACACTGCCTGTTAAGAATCAATAGATAACCTATTAGCGTCAAGCTTATTAATTCATGCTTAATGGCACAGAGGGAGTACGTTACACATTGTTTTATTAATAAGATTACTTATATTTAATAAAATGTGATATTATAGCAGCATAATCGATGTTTTTTTTTGTTGCTTCAAGTTAAACTTCCTCAGATTTATTTATATTATTACTAACATTTTTTTTTTGTTTTTGGTAGTCAATTCTTGAATATTACCGGGTGACAAAATATCACTCAAAAAATTCAAAATCACATTTTTTGTTTTCAAAAGTCAAGATCCGTATCCGATAAATATAAAGCATTTACCTTTTAAACGTTTATCAGGATAAATTTGAATTTTTAAGAGATATTTCATCACCCCGGTGGTATTCAAGAATTGAGTCGAACAACCACGTCGATAAAAATACGACATCCGTTAATTTATACCAGCGCCACCTCTTTAAAACTTATTAAAATACTTGCATTGATTCCAGGTCTCTACAACCTTTTGAGTCGGAAGAGTAAAAAAAATTCAAAAAAATTCAAAGTTTTTGAAGAGCCGCAAATTTTTTTCTAGCCAACCATGAAATATAGTCCACGCATAAATAAAGCTTTTGATAAAAAAAACATATCTGTTTAGGTATTCATAAGAAAAATATATATTTATACATACATTTAAATTTCTTTTTAAATAAAATTAATAATATTTGTGTATGGAACTAAAGAGCTAAAGTTTCCATCCAAAGTGCCGCATGTGGCTCGCGAGCCGCAGGTTTCCGACCCCCTGCCTAAGCTTATTCTTGTCTGCTAAATAACGCAGATGGCGTTGGTTACAAGTTTAAAATCGTTATAGGTCTATGTTCTTTTGTCACACGCAGTTTTAGTATTGATATCCAAATTTGAATGAAATCTGACAGTCAAGCATTATGGTAGCAGTTCTATTTATGTTAGTATTAGAGTATTTGAAGCCTGAAACCAAAATAACTGGGAATATGTCATTTTACAAAGTAATGGACCAGTGGTAAGTACATCCACTGTACTTTTAAGATTTTCGTCTCAGGTTGCGATGACTTGGTGACGCTTGTCCTAATATGGATGCTCTACTACAAACCAAGCGTACCTTATCTCTATGCAACAAATAAAAAGGAAATAGTAAAACGAAATCAACCTTATGAACAATTAGTAATAGAAGACATGTTTATTTATAACGATATTGACAGACAACCTTTTTGAACAGAAATTATCTTTTTCATTACAACAATGCACACATCCTCAAGTATTGATCTCATATAAACCAATTTTCGCTCCATAATTTCATTTCACTGGTGGTTCATCTTGCGGGAAGCTGTGATCTCCTAATCCAGCCCACAAAGTTATTCTGGAGCAACAACAAGTGATTGATAATTTGTATCCGTTGGAAATTACTGCTGTATTAAGTTTCCGGAAACAAGCTGAAAGTATGTAAGTATAATTTCTTTTCAGTTACATCGTGTGTTACAAATTATTATTTCTACTTTCGTTAATCCTATAATTTTAGATGTGCGCAATGCAAATATTTATTGTTTTATTTTGCCTTAAACTTTAAAGGGTTTTACTATTTACTGATTATGTGATAAATTTATTTCTTTCTTTAGGAGACGGTCGTGTCCGTGAATAAAGTATTAATAATCAATATTCTTTTCAGGGCGCAAGCAACATTAAATCCATTTTGGGATGAAAATGACGAGGTGATTCCCGCATCCCAAGCATCAGTGCCAATTGAGTCAGTAGCTGGGCCTTCGGGGATTAAGAAAGACTCTAAAAAATCCACCAGCTCTGCTACTGAAAAAAAACCAAAACGGGCGTATAAAAAGAAAGAAAAGGCTCCCGCTCTGCCGCCTGCGAGCGCCCTAGCGAGCATAAGCTCTGATTCAGACAGCGACGAGGTGGCTGCGCCTGCTCGTAAACGGACACGTGTGGAATCTGAGGTTAGTTACTTTTTATATTTTTTAAATAAGAACTTTGTCCATTTTGTTTCATTTAATTTGTTTTTATTTCATAACTTTTCTTTACTTTAATTGTGGATGTAAATTTGATTGTTCGGGAACCGCGGTTCATTGAATTTCAATAAGAACCTAAACCTAGCAAAAAATAATTATAAATTATTGAAGTGAAATTCTAAGTCGAACTCCCATTCAATTCTGAATTAAAGTACCTATTGATATTACAAATAGTTTTTTTTTAATTCCAGGGTGAAATAGTTGTTCGTAAGGAGCCAGTTCGCGCTGCTCCTTTGCGTAGTTTCCTGAACCAGCGGGCAGCGTCGGGCTACACCTCGCAGTCGGATCCCGCTAGGAAGGGCGACTATTACTTCGAACTGCGAGTGTATAGTACGCAAGAGATAGAGAGAATCGCAAACAGCGAAAGATGGAAACATTCCATAATCACATTAAAGCTTTCTACTGATTTGGACACGCCTATGTGGAAGGCTTTAAATCGTGTTGTTCAAGCAGGCAGGGAAGAATTCAAACACATTCAGCCCATTCTTTACTCAAACAACCCATTCTAAACAGATTGTTTTTTTATGACAATTTTTAATCTTTTTTGCAGGTTGCGATTATATTATAAAGTGAATTTACGTATTTAGGGGACTGTGTTATTTTAACTTAACTTTTTAATCTTCTTACTTTGTATTATTGAATTAACTTAGGTATATTTTTATCTTTTATGTTTTTTCATTACTTTTTATAAATAAAACTTTGTCAATGGTAATAATTATTCTTTTTTTTCATTACAGCATCGGTTTTGATAAACCAATTGATATTGATATTGATATTTGAAAAGAAAGACTGAATTTACTTAAAGCAAATCTGAAATTTTAATTTTGATAAAGCACAAAGCATATTTGAAAACTAAGATTAAATTAACTTTTATCAAATTCTAAATTATTGTTTGTCGAGCTGGTTAAATAATTCAGCACATTTACTTTATTATTTCATTGGTACAGTAATAAAATTTGTCACAGTCAAAGTCAAAATCGTTTATTCATTGATGGATATTAAAATCTCTTAATGATAAAAGATCTCAAAAGTAAAAATGACTTTTTGTAGAGACTGTAAAATTTTTGTATCTAAATATTCATCGCATAAAAAGACAAACATACACAAAGCTAATTGCTTACTCACTTCAAAATTTCCGAATGTACAAATAATAGCAACTGCTTTCCGAAACAGGATTGTTAGCTTTAGAATAAATCCGTATTCTAAAACCAAACATATCATGCCAGAATCATTTTTATCTTCAGCTCGTTTAAACAGAACTATTGATGAAATACTAGATATGTGTCTTAAGGAACATAAGTCTGTAAAAGTGAACTTGGAACTGTTCGTATCATACTTACTTCCTAAAAATAATGAGAAGTCTTTAAAATCTTTTAATACAAAATTTCAAGTTTTAGTCGAAAGTACTGACATTGGTACATTTTTTTCAGACGTAAAAGAAAAACTTATTGCAAAATGTTCTGAGTTCGAGCAATCAGAATCTGGTTGGACAATCGATAAAATAAGTCACTTAGAAATAAATGTAAATAAATACAATCCTCTTAGAGCTGGCACTTACTTGCCCTTGCCAGCATCTATACGCAATACAAAGTCATGTTTAAATATTCAAAACAAAGATAATAACTGTTTTCTTTGGAGTATCACTGCACATTTATATCCAGCAAAATCTAATCCCTGTCGGTTTAGTTCATATCCACATTTTTCAAACCTTTTTGATGTTTCTGGCATGACATTTCCACCTACTTTTGAGGATATTAAATTATTTGAGAAGAATAATCCTTTGATTAGCATAAATGTATATGGATTAGAAAAAGATAACCATGTTACTGGTCCATTATACGTAACTTCGAAGCGAAAACTAACGCATGTGAATTTGTTATATTTTAATAAAAATAGTATGGGTCATTACTGTCTCATAAAAGATTTTGATCGCTTAGTGAGAAAGCAATTAACTAAACATAAATCTAAAATATTTTTGTGTGATGAATGTTTCATATATTTTGACAGTGAAGCAAAATTATTTAATCATTGCTGTGGGAAGGTAGAAACAATTCTTCCCGGTGAGAACTCAAAATTAAAATTCACAAATTTTGAGAGAACACAGAGAATTCCTATCGTAATTTATGGAGACTTTGAAAGCTTGCTTAAGGAATATTCTGATAAAAACAACTCAATGTATAATGAAAATGTGCAAGTTCATGAAGCATCAGCCTTTGCTTATTACATTTGTTGTAAATCTAAACCAGAACTCAACGAATTAATTTCATATCGAGGACCTGACTGTTCCAAAATGTTTGTGGAATCTATCACCAGAGATTTGCAAAAACTTTATCCGCTATTACAGCAAAATAAAGCTATGTTACCATTATCTACTGAAGAACAAAAATCTTTTGAAGAAGCCAGTGCTTGTCACATTTGTAAAATAAATTTTCAAACGGGTGACGACATTGTAAAAGATCATGACCATTTTACGGGCAAATTTAGAGGAGCGGCTCATAATCTTTGCAATATCAATGCTACAGCTTGCCCTTTTATACCTATTATTTTCCATAACTTATCTGGCTATGATTGTCACTTGTTTATAAAAGAGCTTTCAGATATATTTGGCAGAATAAATCTTATACCTAAGTCAAAGGAGAAGTATATTTCGTTTACAAAATTTGTTCCCATCGATTCCAAAAACACTGCGCAACTGAAATTTCTAGATTCGTTTAATTTTTTAAGTTCTGGTTTAGATAAATTAGCTAATAGTTTAGATGAAGGTGATTTTAAAAACATGCATTTGTTTTTCAATGATGACGATTTATTCAAATTAGTTTGCAAAAAGGGCGTATATTGCTATGATTACATAGATACATGGGAAAAATATAATGAAACCCAGTTACCAGATCGCGATATGTTTTTTAATAAACTTACAGGCGATAGTATTTCAGAAAAAGATTATCTGCATGCAACTAAAGTTTGGCAGTCCTTTGGAATACAAAATTTAGGGGAATATACTGATCTTTATCTAAAAACAGATGTCTTACTACTTTGTGATATATTCGAAAAATTTAGAGAAATGAGTCTCCACTTTTATGGGCTAGATCCTTGTTATTATGTCTCTTCTCCATCACTTAGCTGGGATGCTATGTTATTGTTTACAAAAGTTGAATTAGATTTAATATCAGACGTAGATATGTACCAAATACTTGAAAGAGGCATTCGAGGAGGCCTGGCTCAGTGTTCACTTAGGTATGCGAAGGCTAATAATAAATATCTTTCCTCTTATAATAAAAATGAACCTAATTCTTATTTAATGTATCTAGACTGTGTAAATTTATATGGATTTGCAATGATGAAAAAACTTCCAACCAGCGATTTTAGATTTTTATCTAGCGAAGAAATTGAACAATTTGATGTAGATAAAATTGATGACAATAGTAGCCGCGGATACATTCTGGAAGTAGATTTGTGTTATCCTGCGAATGTTCATGACTCTCATTCAGATTTACCATTTTGTGCAGAAAAGTTTTCACCGATAGGAAGTCAAACACCAAAATTAATAGCCAATCTTTATAATAAGCATCGTTTTGTTATACATTACATTCATCTAAAGGAATGTTTAAGGCATGGATTACAATTAATTAAAGTGCATAAAATAATATCATTTTATCAAAGCAATTTTTTACAATCCTACATTTCTTTGAATACCACTCTCAGACAACAATCAAAGTCAGACTTTGAAAAAGATTTTTTTAAAAAACAAAATAACTCAATATTCGGAAAAACCATTGAAAATAAGCGAAAACAAATCGATGTCAAACTTGTACAGGTATGGGCAGATATTTTCAACAAAACTAATAAGTTGTGCGGAGCTGAAAAATATATAAGCGCCCCACATTTTAAAAGTCTTTCAGTGTTTTCTGAGAATTTAGTAGCGATCCAAATGAAAAAGACGAAAGTTGTATTGGACCGTCCTATTTATCTTGGATTTTCTATCCTTGATTTAGCTAAAACTCACCTTTATCAATTTCATTATAATGTAATGAAAAAAATGTACGGCGATAAGATTAAGCTGTGTTATACAGATACTGATAGTCTTCTTTATCACATACAGACTGAAAATTTTTATGAAGATATGAAAAATAATATTCAATACTTTGACACAAGTAATTTTGATGGTAATAACATATTTAATATTCCTAAAGCTAACATGCAAATCCCAGGATTTTTCAAAGATGAGATGGGTGGAGAAATAATTACTGAATTTGTAGGCTTGCGCGCCAAATTGTACTGTATCGATTCACAAAAATCATTAATCAAGAAGGCGAAAGGTGTAAAGAAAAATATAACAAAGAGACTGACTATTGAGAAGTATAGAAACGCTCTTTTTCGAAATGTTGGTATAAGGGATGACATGTATATAATTAAGTCGAAAAATCATAAAATCTTTACACATAAGATGAATAAATTAGTACTTAGCCGAGATGATGATAAACGCCAATTGTTACCTAATAATGTACACACTTTGCCATGGGGGCATTGTAGAACAATATTGTAAATAATAAGATGTTTCTTTTTACTTTACACAGTTTAGCTTTAAAAATTAGTGTAGATTAAATGTTTATGTTTTAATTAATAAAGTTTTGATGTTCGTTGAATAATAAAATGTATTCAGTCACTTAGTCTTTTATTTCAAATTGGTAGAGGAAAAAACATTGATCACATTTGATCTCAGTTATCCATAAGTGCACTTCTTAAATGAACAAAATCTGGAGAGGTTATAATTTTGATACAAATAGTTGGTGATTCGATGTTGGGAAATAAAAAACATTATAATATTTAAATATATTAATTATTAAGTTCAACATTAGGGTTATCATTAACATTATCTTATTAATCTAGAGTATTTTAGTGTGCTTTTGTCTGGATTTGGAGACGGCTTATCAAATTTGCTTCTGTGCGGAGTTGGCCACCACGTAGTATCTCCAAACCAATAGAAAAAATTCATAGCCAGAAGTCTTTCACTTGTTATAACCCTTCGGATTCGTTCACTCCTTCGCAGTTTCTGTTTCTACGAATAAAAATAATTTTAAGCATTAAGTAATAAACAAATATTTTAATCACTACAAAAAAATAAAATATTTAACTTACTCGATATTCTTCATATCTTTCTTTTATCGCTTTCACTTGTGCTCTTGTTTGCACCATTTCGGTCTGAACACATGCAAACTGAGCGAGTTCTCTATATGAAATAAAAGTGTTCTGCTTTTTAGTAATTATATATTTAGGTTGGATTATCAGTAGGTATGAAAAAGTTGTGATTTCGAAATGTCCTATTTGACAAACCATAGTAGGTAATGCAAGCTCAAAAGACCTCTAACATGACACATATAACAGTTACTTCCGAAGCGAAGCACGAAACTTAATGTAGGTACGCGACAAGACAGGAAATGTGGCCCAATTGTATAGCGCACCATACGTTTCACCCGCATTCCTATTGTGTACTATACTTATTTAAGGGCGGTTGGTGATTAATGTGGTTTGGAAGGCAAAACTCAACAGTATATTAAATCAGTCGGTTCCGCAGTGGAGAACTGAGAAATTATGGAGTGCGGATTATTATAAGATCAGTAAAGGATGAGCTGGGGCTGTTTGACTGCGAAACGGAGTATCAGAAAAGTCTTGTACAATCGGGCTATACAATCAGAACATAATCCAATTAAGCCCTCAAATTAAGTCCTATTTTTCTTACTTTCAATCTGAGTCAAACGGTTAATGACTGCGGCTGTAGAATTGGAGGAATTCTGAAGCAAGAGCGATGAAATTCGTTGAATTGGGGATTTGCTGGAGCACGAAGCTATGCGGAGTGATCCAGCTTCCCCAATTCAACCCTACTTATGTGCATGTCATGAATATTATTCAAGCATGTCATGTACCTTGGGCTCAATTCTTGAATAACACCGGATGATAAATAATTATCACCCGAAACATTCAAATTAAAAATGTTTCTTTACAAAAGTGCAGAATGATATTCGTTAAATAGAAAGTAGTGATTGATTGTTACTTTTCATGTATTATGGTTTACATTTTTATCTGTTAAAAATCTAAACCAATCAGGGTACATTTGATATTTTTTATGTTAAAAGTGAGCAAACGAGCAGGTGGGCCACCTGATGGTAAGTGGTCACCACCACCGCCCATAGCACCCACTGTCTTATTTGATGTCTCAAAAATTATATTTTATCACTCGGTAATATTCAACAATTGGGTCAGAGTTTTTTCAGCAGCAGCATTCTTTTTGTTTGTTTCCAAAATAAACCTTTTTTTATTTCTTTCTTCTTGCTTTCCAGAAAAGCCCAGGGAATTCTTGAAAATCACCGGGTGATAAAATATCACTTTTGAGACTTTAAAAATTCACATTTGCGCTGATAAACTGTTGAAAGGTAAATCAGAATTTATGAAAATTAACAATCAAGTACTGCTTTATATTTTAAGAAGATCAATCTCAACTTTTGAAAACAAAAATCTATGATTTTAAATTTTTTGAGTGATATTTTATCACCCGGTGATATTCAAGAATTGTTCCCCAGGTACGTTGCATGCCTCATCATCAAGAAGCAAAGCAATTAATAAAATTTGACGTGTATTTTTTTTTTGTTTATTTTCAGTAAACAAACAGTTTTACATAAAGTACAGTAATTACTCAAATCAATTTCTAATAAACCTAAAGTTCCCTAAATGTTTATAACAGTATAATGGTTTCGTCTTTAAGAACTAGATAAGATTTTAGAATTAACAACCTTAAACAATTTCATTTTCATTCAGGTTTTGCTCTAAACTTATCATAGCAGAAAAGTATAAACCTAAACACAACTAATCAAATGATTTATTGTTTATTGATAAACAAAATTCATTATAGGTACGACATGTAACAAAATAATCTAACAAATATTAGATTTTATTTCTTATTTAATCGATTCAGTTTTGACTTTACATTTTTTTCACTTACATGGAATAACAATAATTTAAAAATATGGACTGTACTGAATAAGTACTCCACAGTACAATTCCTAATACAGAATTCAATGAGTGTGAAAGAGAAACATCAACACGCTCGAGCGCGTGAAACAAAAGATTTTCTATGAGAAATTAGCCTAATCAGGAGCGCTGCTCAATGCTACGTTGCCAGGTCGCGATGCGCATGCAGTTCGGTGACAAGGCGCTGTTGCCGATCATACGTAAACAAATTTTTCGTATACAGCTTTCAGTTACTGTTCGCAATTTTGCTTGAAAATTTAGAAATAATTGTTTTTAAATAGTAGACGTGCCTAATTACTGTTGAAATGGACGAATACAGTGTCATTTACATAAAAAAATGTGATAAAGACTATACAAATACGACTTGAACTTAATGAAAAGGGGCCGCCACGACCTGAAACCGCGATAGTTCAAAAATGTAGTACAACAAATAAAACTTTTAATCGTGTGATCAAACCAGAACAATATTTAAAAACACCTTGGATGTGCGGTTGTAAATAAATTGTTTTGTTTCCTGTGTCTGGTATTTGGAGCTGGCGCTGGCTCGCATAATATGTAACAATAAAGCCATAAAAAATATTGCATGGCCCAAGTTTTTGTCACTATCTTTTTACTGAAATAAACTATAAATACTCACAAACATTAAAAGACTTAAAACCAATATGTTGTTCATTCTCACTACCTTATTGAACAGCCCTCGTAACATTAGCTGTCTCTTCGTCCATCTATATTTGCGATCCGTCTGGCTGACCGGGAACAACAGGTCGATACAGGTTTTTGTTGGTATTCTTCTAAAAACTCATCATCAACCAACTTCATTTGGGCCTAATTGCGAGCCACCTACTTTTTAACCGACTTCAAAAAGGCGGAGGTTCTCTATTCGATCGTATTTTTTTTATTTTATTTTTTTAAATGAATGAATCATTCTTACCTACCAAGTGACATCTGTCCACATCTGAAACTTTTTTAAACAAATTCCAACCCAAGGGCATCACATAAAATCTCTCAATAATGCCCGGCACAAACTTTGATGCTGACCGTAAATGGCTCGAAATATCTATCGCGCAGGGCAGGCGTGTGAATTATTGGCTTCCCGCATGTCGTCAATAAGAACGCAGCAAATAACCGGCAGCATCAGATGTACTATTTTCCTATTATTGTACAACAGTACAGGTTCCGTTGTTTTGTTTGATTGTCTTTTAAAACTAATGCAAGCTGTTTTTCTCTTTCATGTTTAGAGTCAGATATCTTCATCATAATTTTATTTCATCATAATATTCTTTGGGATAAGTTGTTCAGTTTTATGGTCAGATTCTGCAGATTCACATCCCACAATACTGATGTGGTTGTACCTTTTTAGTTTCCTTTGTGTTCAAATATCGTACATTACAGCCACCCTACTTCATACGTAAAACAGTTCGGCTTTTTCATAGAAAAAATAATGGAATAATGCATACCAATAGAAGAATATTCCGCAAATAGCATAACTATCAATTTTGCAGCCATTTACCCTACAATATTTCACTGTTTTTGCAGAAAAATACGCGATTTTAAACAACATTTAGCATGACATAAAAATGTGTCAAAGACGGGGATACCAGTAATATATTAAAAAATATTACCAAAAAGGTTGATGACCAATGAAGAAGTATATAACCTGCTTGACCTTAAACAACACAATTAGATCAAAAGTATTTTTGAGAGTTTCCTAGATAAATCACAGAACCAAAAGCACCCGAAAAATATTAAATTTTTAAGATTTAGCTCTAAAAAGGTTTTCTATATGAAAACCAAGCATAATGTCAAAATATGTTTTCCTACCAACCCGCAATTTCGTTTTGCTATGGCAACTGTGTGAGCGTGACACAACCGCGACTAATTGACCTCTCGCTCGGCACAATTTCTCTTCTTCGCGAATCACAGGAATTTATTCCGTATTACAATATACGATTGACTAAATTTGTGTAGCAAGATTTTTGCATTAAACACTCCTTCCTAGAGCGTAGCGTGGATTAAAACCTCCTTGAGTATATCATATAGTAGATAGCTACGGAGCCCTTAGGGCGCAAGTCCGACTCGCACTTGGCCGGTTTTTTATGGCGAATTACAGTTGCCTTGTTTCCAATTACGTTCCAATCAGTCAATATCAAACTCGTTCTTGTGGCGATTTAATACATTCACACCAAAATGGAGTCTCGTCGCTTAACTGAAAACAAGAGATCTTAAATGGCGAAAAATATTGTTTTGATAACAGTGTTAATTATTGAAAATGTTTATGTTTCGATCGCAAATGAAAACATTGATATTTTTAAATTGTCGGATAAAGGTAGGTAGTTTTTTTTACTTTAGAGCGAAGAGAGAAAAGTATTGACGTCGTAAAAAAATCACCTCACTATCTCGGAAAACAGCTATATCGGTCAAAATCCTGGTGCAAAAGTAATGTTTGTCCGCTTGCCGCTGCTGTTTGTTAGCATTTTCCACGCTGTAGTGAGGTCTAAATATTACAAAGTAGAAAATCGCAAAACTTCATAACCCCAGGCAGGATTCGAACCAGCATCTTCTCCGTCACTACCGGAGACGCTTTACCAACTTGGCTACCGTGGTCTTGTCTGATATTGTGAAATTTGCGACCTCTATACGCATTTCAACGTTGCGTTTGGGCTGCCACCTAGTAAGGATTTGCTGTACTAGCTCAACTAGTCCATCATTGCAGATGGATTTCAAGTCGAAAATTGGTAACACTACGAATAAATGATTTTATTTTAACACTTGCTGTGTCAGATAAATCTACATAGTAGAAAATTGCTAAATTACACAACCACAGGCAGGATTCGAACCAGCGTCTCCTCCGTCAGTACCGGAGACGCATTCCCAACTAGGCCACAGTGGTCCTGTCTAATGTTGTGAAATTTGCGTCCTCTCTAGATACGCATTTTTTAATATTTCTTTTAAATTTTTAGATTGTATTACCTCTCGGTTGGTAGCTCTCAACATGAAACTGAACAACTTTTGTTCAACGACTTCTGTGAATTCGCAAAAATATTGCTTTTTTATACAAATTGGCGTGATCAGGTGATCGATTTGTATGAAGAAGCAAAATTTATTTCGCGAATTTACAAAAGTCGTAGAAAAAAAGTTGTTAAGTTTCATGTTCAGGGCTGTCACCCGAGAGGTTTTGCGCAATTTACTTAACACCTTGTGTAATACGTATACATAAAGACATGGCTGCGAACCCCTCTTTTATATTTCTGAACCAAGACGCAACAATCTGGCAACTTGACGTCGATGCCGACCACGGCGCAGATGAACTCGACGCTTTTTTTTTATATATAGAAGAGGGAAGCAGACGAGCAGGCGGGTCACCTGATGGTAAGTGATCACCGACGCCCATAGACACCTGCAACACCAGGGGGATCACAGGTGCGCTGCCGGCCTTTAAGATTAAAGGCTCGTTTCTTGAAGGCTGCCTTGTTGTACCCGTCCGGAAATACCTGCGCAGGAAGCTGATTCCACAGTGCGGTCGTACGTGGTAAGAAGTTTCTTGTAAAACGTACGGTGAAAGATTGCCAGTTATCTAAGTGGTAAGGATGAAATGTTAACTTCTGGCGAGAGGTGCGGTGGTGAAATTCTGCAGCAGGTATTAGCTCGAACAATTCTTCAGAGCACTCCCCATGATACACGCGATAAAGGATGCATAGAGATGCAACATCTCTCCGCAGTGCTAGATGGTCAAGACGGCCGGTGAGGACATCGTCGCCAATGATTCGGATCGCTCGACGTTGAACGCGGTCAAGAGGAAGGAGCTGATACTGAGGCGCCCCGGCCCAAAGGTGGCAACAGTACTCCATATGTGGCCTAACTTGAGCCTTATAAAGTTGAAGGCGTTGTGCCGGTGTGAAGTACCGTCTTGCTCTACCAAGGACACCCAGTTTTTTAGAGGCCATTTTGGCCTTGTCCTCCAAATGACCGTGAAATTGGACGGAGCTCGATATATCGACGCCGAGAATCCCAATACTCGGCTTTGCAACAAGGGAAGTGCTCTGAAACAGAGGAGATGCAACAAAGGGGTTTTTCTTTGCGGAAAACTCGCAAACTTGCGTCTTTTTGGGGTTGAATTGTACCAAGTTGCAAAGACCCCAATTCGAAACAAGGTCTAATTTAGTTTCGATTTCAGACACAAGTTTGTTCCGACACTCGCTGACAAATGCCTGAGAAAGGGTAGCGTGGCCGTGGTATGACTCATCCACCGTACTGTCGTCTGCATAGCAATGAATGCCACTAGTTAGTAACATATCATTGATATGCAGAAGAAACAGCGTAGGTGATAGCACACAGCCTTGTGGGACACCAGAATTCACAGGCTTAGATTCGGAGCACGGACCATCGACAACGACCTTGATGCTGCGTTCCGTAAGAAAGCTGGAGACCCATTTGCACAGTTTCTCAGGCAGCCCATAGGAAGGAAGCTTCGAGAGAAGCGCTTTGTGCCAGACCCGATCGAAAGCTTTCGCCATGTCCAAACTGACCGCTAAGGCCTCCCCCTTGCTTTCAACCGCTTCCGCCCACTGGTGGGTCAAATATACCAGAATGTCGCCAGCAGAACGACCCTGACGAAATCCATACTGGCAATCACTGATGAGCTGGTGCTCCTCTAGGTGCCGTAGGAGCTCGCGGTTAATAATGGACTCCATAATTTTAGAAAGCAAGGAGGTGCTGGCTATAGGCCTGTAGTTACATGGATCAGAGCGATCACCTTTCTTAGGGATCGGGTGCACTATGGCAGTCTTCCATGAGGTCGGGACTGAGCCACTGGTGTAGGAGTGTCGGAAAAGACGCGTTAGAATCGGTGCCAACTCAGGTGCGCATGTTTTCAGTACTAAGGGGGGGATACCGTCAGGCCCACTGGACTTGTGAATGTCTAAGGAGAGAAGTGCTTTACGTACAGCTTTCTGGGAAAACTGGATATCCACGCTTTCTGTAAAGGCTTGCAACAAGAGGCTCAGAGCTGAGACCAGTGAAAGGAATGTGCCAAAGAATTCGGACTCCTTACTCCGCTCGAAATAGAAGGAATACCAACTTATTTTACTATGGGATGACATCTGCCATTGTATCCCAAGTTGAAATGTCAAATTTACAGAACGACGCTTATGCAGTATTTACAATGACTGAATGAATATCATAATACCTTGTGACACATATTTTCGTTAATCTTCTTTCTATTACACTTATTAGGGTTCCGATACCAAAATGGAAAAAAAAGGAACCCTTATGGTGCGACTTTGTCTGTCTGTCTGTCACACCTCTATATCTCAGCAGCCACTCATGCTATCGACCTGAAATTTTGCATAAATTTAGAATAAAGTTGCTTAACTTAATTGCACATGAAATAATTTTGAAAAAATTATGATTATTAATGTAAAGGGGGCCAAAATAGAGGGGGCCAAATTTCAAATTGTCGCTACTAGGTCGAGTGGGGTATCATATGAAAGGGCTTTACAAAAAATACCATTCCCCCCCCCCCCCCCTTATCTCCGAAGTTTGTGAAAGGAAAAATCTGAATTAATTACAGTTGACAGAAGTTTATGTAAAAATTACAGCAAAAATAAAACGATCTTTCTAAGTTGCACAGTTTTTTAGAAATCTGCAAATAACCTTTACAAACAAATTTAGGTTTGCGGTCCTAAAAATTATTGCTTCCAAAATTACAAAAAAGTATATCGGAATCCTCGGCGCGCGAGTCCGACTCGCACTTAACCGGTTTTATTTCTATGGAATGCAAAAGCCCATGACAGCCATGGCTTAAACTAAGCATACTTCTGTTTTACTGAATTATTATTTTTTTCTTTAGATATTTGTTCCCAAAAACTTGAAATCGGCTTTTGTATAAAATTCGTTAAACGGTAAGTAAACAATTTGTGGTGATTTATTCAAAGGTATTAAAGAAAAGATGTCCCTTTATAACTATTCGTCTGCCCATTCTGAAGAGAAAGAAGGAAACGATATGTTTACTGTAGTAAGTTATTGACACAAAAATTGTAGGTCTTAACTATGAAGTACTTGGACGGCCGCGCTTTGCTCTGTATAATGTAAAGCCCACCAACAGATGGCGCTGTAGGGTTTCTGAAAAGCGCTATTTACAAGAAATGCTCAAAAAAGCGTAGACAATAATTTTTCCAGATATGAGACCTAGCTAGATTGATTTTTCGCTCCCTAAAACCCACGTATAGTGAATTTCATCGACATCGTTAGAGCCGTTTTAGAAAAACCGTTTAGATATATATATATATATACAAATACTGCTCGTTTAATATTAGTAGTACCTGGGCGACCGAACTATTCTCTGTATAATTAAAATATCATCAGGTGAGCAAGCTATGCTACTCAACAACAGATGGCGCTGTAAGTTTCTTGAACGCACTAAAACGCGCTAAGAAATTTTAAGAAAGACGGTGAAAACTAATTTTCACAGACATGAGACCTATCTAGATCGATTTTTGCCCCAAAAAACACCTGTATACTAAATTTCATCTAAATCGTTAAAGCCGTTTTCGAGAAACCGATTACAAATATATATACAAATATTGCTTGTTTAATAGGATAGAAAAATTGGCTCATTACATTATGTCATCGCAGATAGATACGTCCTCATTCTCCGGTTTGAACTCCCTGGGGATCAATTCTTGAATATCACTGCGTGGTAAAATATCACCGAAAAATGGTATCACAGACGTTTTTATAGTACATTAAGATGCTAGTGCGCTGTTTTACTCCTTACACACGAGGCTCAGAAATTGCAGCCCGAGCCGTAGGCGAGGGCGTAATGGAGCCGAGAGTGTAAGGAGTAAAACAGCAATTGATCCCTAGGGAGACCTTTTTTCAACACATTTGCGAATAAAAACAAGTAAAATTTGCTTACCTCTTTTCCTGTACGAAAATTCGTAGACAACAAGCTATGTTTTTTTCCTTAGATTTCTACGTACACCCGATTCTCCAGACTTTTTTTTCGTCTTTCTACGTTAAGGAACTACATTAATTGCCGTTTTTAGAGTTCCGATACCAAAATGGCAAAAAAAGGAACCCTTATGGTGCGACTTTCTAATTTCTCTGCAACCACTCATGCTATCGACTTAGAATTTGTAATTGTTTATGAATATGGTTGCCCAACTTAATTTCACATGAAATAATAAAAAAAAATATGACTATTAATGTAAACGGGGGGAAATTTTCAGATTGTCGTTACTAGTTCGAGTGGGGTATCATATGAAAGGGCTTTACTCATTCATTCTAAAATTTATTTTCATACTCCCCCTCCCCCCCCCCCCACCTTATCTCCGAGGTTTGTCTAAAAATAAAACGATCTTTCTAAGTTACACAGTATTTTAGAAATCTGCAAAAAACCTTAACAAACAAATTTAGTTTTGAGGTCCTAAAAATGGACTTTATTGCTTCCAAAAATACTATAGATATATCGGAACCCTCGGCGCGCGAGTCCAACTCGCACTTGAACGGGGTTTTTATTTGTAGGAGTCGATTCTTTTGAAAATAATTACAATAAACACAATGTAACTAACATAAATATTTGCAAAATGGCGCTCGCTTTAAATTATTTTAAATGGGATATTTTGTTACTTAAAAGACGAAATTGTTGTTACTAACTTGATTAATATAGATATTTTCATGAAATGAATGTTTATTTATCATATTATCGAAGAAAGTTTAGTCATGAAAATATTGTGCATTTTATACATATAAAAACTCCTTACTCCTTGCCCAAATAAAAAAAGACAAAAATAAAACTTTAGTGCGGTAATATAATGGAAAAAGCACACGTGTTTAATAGGCTGGATTATGGACCTAAATACAGTGCAACAAGAGCTGTTTTATGAGCAAATGTGTTGAAAAAGTTATATAACGTGCTTTTTAATAAAATGTAAATGATTAATTCACATAAAGTACCTATATTGTGAGTTACATTTTATAGCTTAAAGTCTCTTAAGTCACTATACTCAATAATTTATATTCTATTGCTTTTTGGTAACAAATAAACAAAAGAAATAATTTTCAGGTGGGTGTTTGAAAGCCATGATTGCTATGATTTCTTCTACGCTGGCTGTGGTGGAAATGACAACAACTTTCCAAGTTACGAAAGCTGTATGAACGTCTGTGGAAAATTCGTCCCAAAAAGGAAAAATAAAACTGGAGCTTTCCTAGACCCCCCACTTAATTTAGAAGGATCTCTTCATCAAACTGGAGAACTTAAAGTAAATCATTTGAAAGAAAATAGTCTTAGCACTCAAAAATTTCCAATCGATCCCTTGTTCCCGTTACTTGCAAATTTTTTTAATACAAAAAAAGTTACAGGATTATCTGTTCTCGACAAAAAGCAAACAAAACCTCAGAAAAAAAATAAAAAGATAAAATCAAATGAAAACAGTGATAATGAACCAAAAGAAACAAAGAAAAATAATCACAAATCTAAAAAGGAAATCAAACAAAATGATTCACTGGAAAATGAAACGACAAATCACGACTATCTAAGTCCTCAATCGAATACTACACATCAAATTATAAAAGGTGGTAATACCAAGAGAAAAAAAATCGTCAACTTCGGTAAAATCTCTAAATTTGGAAGTCTTCGCAGAACACTTTTTGGTATAAAAAAGGCATATTCTTATCCTAGCTTATGAAAATTGTTCTACATGTCAAATTTGTAGAACTACATTCATAGAAAAGTACCATTGGAATTGATATAACAAATTCAAGAAACGTGTCCAAAGTAAACGAACAACTTGACAAACATAGTGGCGTATATTCCTGGCCCCAGGTTTTTGTGAAATAGCCACCCTATTTTTGGTAATAAAATAATTCGTTGATACTTTGCGTTATTAATTATTATTAAGCTTGGCAGTTATACAGCTGTCGTGTTTGTACGAGATAATGTCACAATAGGTCAGGGTAGGATAGCATCAGTTATTTATAAGAATTTGACGCATTTCTAAAAGTCTGCTTAGCCACCGCCAGGTGGTGGGTCCACAGATGTCTCCGACTTTCACCGCCTTGCGGTGGATCCACTGACGAGAGAGACTTTACTTGTACATTCACAGGACTTTCCTTGTACATTCCAAAATATATTTTTTTATTTTTTTATTCATGATGAAAAATGTCTAAAAATTACCATCCCCCTTAAATTCAAAGTTTGTCAAGCGAAAAATTTAATTAATTACATTCGTTAGAAATTTATGAAAATTCAGAAAAAGGAGAAAAGTAAAACGATCTTTCTAAATAGTTCAGTTTTTAGAAATCTGCAAAAAAAATTACAAACAAACTCAGCTTTGTGGTCCTAAAAATAGCCTTTATTGCTTCTAAAAATACTACAAGAGGTGTGTCGGAACCCTCTGCGTGCGAGTCCGATTCGCACTTGACCCAAAATCATGAAAAGTAATTAAGTTTTTCATTTATAGGTGATATTTGATCACCTTTGTCTGCATAGCCTTGTGACGAAAACACTAAGAGGAAGCCAATTTTTGAAAATTATGGGGTGATAAAAAATTAGTAGAAAAAGAAAAGATAAAAAAGAGTGACAGGATTAGAAATAGTGTGATAAGAGAACGGTGTGGCGTAAAAGTAGACGTAGTGACTAAAATTGAGAAAGGGATGCTGAGATGGTTTGGTCATGTAGAGAGGATGAATGAACGAAGACTGACGAAGGAGATCTACCAGGCGAGAGTGAATGGAAACGTTGGAAGGGGAAGGCCTAGGCGAACGTACCAGGACCAAATTCAGGACGTTCTGAATAAAGGCCAGGTTAAAAGTACCCTAAACCGACGAGCATGTATGAAAGGATTGATAAAAGTACAGGAAGCAAGGGAAGTATGTCAAGATCGTAGCAGGTGGAGGACTGTGGTCTCTGCCTACCCCGACGGGAAAGAGGCGTGATGTTATATATGTATGTATGTATGTAAAAAATCAATATTGAGACTGAAAAATTCAAATAGTATATATGTTACGCCTAAAGATAGGTGTGAACATAAGCTAGGTTCCCCCCCCCGATGGGTTCCCTGGTTCCCCGTTCCGACCAACTAAATAGGTAACCTTGTTCACCATTTTGCTATCAAAGTTAATATTAAAAATATTCCAACTAACGAAACTGCGGAAATGAAAAATAATAGATTGTTATTTATCTATTCAATTACAGTTGTCTTGTTTTTAATTATGTTTCAATCAGCCAAACTCATTAGTGTCGCCATTTTTACATTCACAGCAAAAATAAAATATTCAGGAAAAATGAAGTTTTATGGCAAAACTGAAAAATAAAAATCACAAATGGCGGAAAAGATAGTTGTGATAATAGTGTTGTTTATTGTTAAAATTGTTTGTGATTCCTTCGCAAAAGATATATTTACGTCAGATAAAGGCAGGTGGCTTTTTTGTTCAATCCAGGGACACCGTACAATTCTGGAATATTACTTTTTTATTTAACTTCATTTTTTAAGGTTTAATAGATTCATACAAGGCCAGATTTTCCTGGCCTCGCCAAAAGGTAAACTATAATTAATAATCCAACATCAGGTATTTTGCATTTAACAATTATATCACTCTTCACTTTTGCAAACCAAAACCTCTGAAGTTTTTGGTGATATTTTATCACCCAGTGATATTCAAGAATTGACCCCCATTTTGGGTTAGGATTTGGTAATAGCATATAATTAAAACATGCGTGGGTTTTTTATTGTCGCTTCTTTTTTTCCACATGGCACCACTTTGTTTGTGAAGCGATGTAAATATAACTGACGTCATTAAGAGATTTTTAACATTTAGATTTTTTTATTTTGATATATGAACATTTATAAAATGACGGAAGCGTTCAATATGATGTATGAATAAGTGGACAGAGACCCTAACATTTTTTATTTTACGTAAAATTTAATGCAATGATTTCATAAGAATTAAAATTAACTAAGCTATATATACCTCTGAGTTCGCTGAATATATTTTTTTTTACTTCAGAAATTTGTTCCCAAGAAGTTGAAATCGGCTTTTGTATAAAATTTGTTAAACGGTGAGTGAGTGAGTGAGAAAATTATATTTTATGCATGGGTCGTGCTGATGACTGTTATTAATAATATTTATTACATAAATAATTTCTAAATCTTGTTTCTGTTAATTTATCTTTTATCATATTGCGATACAACTTTTTAAAATTATAATACCGATGATGCGAGCAAAGCAGAACTTGGTCCTCTTGAAGAACTTTAGGCGAAGACTATGTCAAGCAGTGGATGTCTTTCGGCTTGAAGAATAAACATTGTTTATAGCATTTTCAGAAAAATAATAATTTCAGAAAAATCCCTGTTTCATTCTATACAATTTAGTGTCTCTTAAACCCCCCCGAAATCAAATCCTGGGTACGCCTATAGATACAAGCTTTCGAAATTATTAATAACATTCATCAGCACGACTCTTGCATAAAATTATTATTTTCGTTTTAGTACATCTGAACTTTTGAATAAAAGGTTGTTTTTAGGGTTCCGTACCTCAAAATAAAAAGACGGTACCCTTATAGGATCACTTTGTTGTCCGTCTGTCTGTCTGTCTGTCAAGACCCTTTTTCTCTCGACCGACAAGAGGTATCAGGTTGAACTTGATAACGAATATTAAGTTCTATAAACCACACAAGATCTGAAACTTTCAATTTTTTACAACGACTTAATCAAAAGATATGGCTTTTTATGTCCTCATCTGCATACATTTATGCAAAAAAGCAAAACCTACAGGGTACTTCCCGTTGACCTAAAATTATGAAATTTGGCAAGAAGTTAGGTCTCACAGTACAAATAAAGGGAAAAGTCTAAAATCATTAAATATTTCAATTTTTCTCACAGCTAATAATAACCAATTAAGGTGAGCTCCCGTTTAAAGAACTTTTCAATAAAAGAAGGGTCAAGTTGGATGGTCGCGGAGTTTTTGAAATCAAATAGCAAAAGCTTTTAGTATATCGGTCAGATGGTAGATAGGTACGGAACCCTTAGGGCGCGAGTCCGACTCGCACTTGGCCGGTTTTTTTTTATTGAAAACAGAATAATTATTTTTCAGCTGGGCGTTCCAAGCTCATGATTGCCATGAGTTTTACTACACTGGTTGTGGTGGTAATGACAACAACTTCCCCACTTACAAAAGCTGTATGGACGTATGTGGGAAATTCGTCCCAAAAAATAGGAATAATCATCAACCTCTTAAAGACCAACCTAAATCAGAAGTGTCCTCTGAAATAGACGAGCTTTCAGAAAATAATATGGAAGGAAATAGTCTCAGCACTAGAAATATTCCAATTGATCCATTGTTTCCTTTCTTTCCTGAATTATTAAATGCAATCAAACATAAAACATTATCAGATTACAGCACAGAACAACAAGAAACAAAAAAATTAAAGTTTGGTAAACAGGGTAAAAAAAAGAAAATCAAACAGAAGGAAAATGATGAGATAAATTACGACTATATGACTCCAGCTAATACTACGCATCAAGTTATAAAAGGGGGTAAGCACAAACGAAAAAAAATAAAAAACTTCGGTCATTTGTCTAAATTTGGGCGAATATTACGAGCACACTTTGATGAGAGAAAAGACAGTAAAATTTACAAAAGACAGTTCCTACACTTCCTACCTATAAAGGGTATTTTTCTATACGACTATATTTTACGAACTTTTTTCATACAAGACAAAACGAAACATACGCAAGTCGAAGATACGTCCATACCGTTGGCGTTGTTGCAAATAAACCATGAACCAAGTCTACTTGATAGTCCTGCTCCTAAAAAATCTGAAGAAGACACAGGAAAGGAGACAAATTTAGTGAATTTTTTGCCTATAGTCAAAAATATTAGAATGATAATAATGGCCAAGGGGAAAAAAAATTACACAGGTCAGGGGCAAACACCTAATTTCATAAATTTTGGTCATCTAACTAGAAGTCAACAAAGTGATTTAAGGAATATTATGTATCAAAAAAGAGAGAAACTACACTTAAGACTCATACTGCCACGAGAGACGCCAATAAAATTACATCCAGAAGAATATGAAAAATATGCACAATGGTTAAACCATTTTAAAATGGCCAAGGGGAAAAAGAATAATACAACACCTAATTTTATTAACTTTGGTCATCTAACCAGAAGCCAAAAAAGTAATTTAAGGAATAAAATGTACCAAAAAAAAGAGAAACTACACTTAAGACTCATACTGCCACGAGGGAAGCCAATAAAATTACATTCAGAAAAAAATGCAAAATATGTACAATGGTCAAAACTTTTTAAATTATTACGGTTGAACAATAACATGCAATCTTACTATGGTCAAGAAAAAAACTTTTTGGTGGACTTGCCCTATAAAATGGAAATTCTTATACATAGTAAATTAATATTTTTGGTGTTACACGCAAAATGTTTAAAAAGTCGAAGGAAGTCACTGAAGCAAAATTTAGAATTTTTTTCTAAACGGATGAATATTCACAAAGGGAAATGGGCCCACGATTCACATAATGGAACATTGTCAAAATTGTTAGAATTTATCAACCCGCCGTATAATTACGGCGTAATAACCGATGATACGACTAAAGGAAACGAATAAACGTCTATTTTTAAGCTTACTATTTATTATTTTATTGTAATAAATCCTACTATCTTTCCTACTATCTATATATATAAAAGAAGAAGGTGACTGACTGACTGACTGACATATCAACGCACAGCCTAAACCGCTAGGTCTAGAGATTCCAAATTTGTCATGTAGGTTCCTTATAAGGCCTAGGGGTGCACTAAGAAAGGATTTTACAAAATTCCACCCCTAAGGGGGTAAAATAGGGGATGAAAATTTGTATGAAAGTCCGTCAGTTTTGAAGTTAGGATCTTCAAAATTTGTATGTAGGCTGACGACTAAAAATTAAGTTTTACGTGTCTCAGGGTTTTTGAAAATTCTACACTCTAAGGGGTGAAAAGGGGGATGAAGTTGAAAATCATTCATTTTCAAAGTAAAATCCACTAAATTTATTGTTTAGGCATTAAGGTTGTAATTCTGTGGAAAGTACATCACTGTTATTGAAATTCCACCCCAAATTCAACCCCTAAAAAAGGAAAATGGGGTGAAAAAGTCTAAAAACCAATATGGGTATCGTTTGTATGGTTTATCGGGTCGCTGATTACGAAAGCAACAACAATTTTAAAATCCATCGTGGTGAACGTGAAATATCATCATCCCCTGGGGATGGGGTTGAGGTGCGATAGGGTTGGAATGTCTAAAAATCAATATGGGTGTCGTTTGTGTGGTTTATCGGGTCGCTGATTACAAAAACTACAAAAATATTTAAATTCAACGTGGTGAACGTGAAATACCATCATCCCCTAGGGATGGGGTTGAGGTCCGATAAGGTTGAAATGTCTAAAAATCAATATGGGTGTCGTTTGTATGGTTTATCGGGTCGCTGATTACGAAAAATACAACAATTTTGAAATCCAACGTGAAGGACGTGAAATACCATCATCCCCTAGGGTTGGAGTTGGGGTGCGATAGGTTTGAAATGTCTGGATGGGATGGGATGGGATGGGATGGGATGGGGTGGGATGGGATGGGATGGGATGGAACGGAACGGAACGGAACGAAAGAGAACAGAACAGAACAGAACAGAATAGAATAACATTTATTCCCAAAAAACAGTGAAAAATAACAATTTTAAATTACAAAATAAAGTAAGGTACACTGCACAGGGAAAAGGGACTGACTCAGCATTTTGTTGCAAAGAGTAGTATAGGTACTAACTCTTAGTAACACTGATATTCTCTCAGTACCAAAGCTACGCTCAACAGTATGGAAAAACTAAAGTTGTATATTGCTAACAACGTATGTGTCGTGTCCTGTGTGAAAGTGGGTATTGATAGAGTGCCAGCAAATAAAAAGGATATTATGGGGTATTATATTTACAAAACAGCAGAAAACATAGATAAAAATACACAAGTATATATATTTACATATACAGATATATATACATAAACAAAAATAAATATATGATCATAAATATGCATAAGTATTTTACATAACATATAATTGAAAAGCTTAATCACCGGTTATTTTTTGAATGTTAAGGAGATATTCTCGATATTTTTTTTTAAAAGAAAATTTAGATGACAGGTTCCGTAAGGGGGGTGGGATGTCGTTCCAACATTTATTAGCCCGGAAACTAAATCCTCCACGAAAAACAGCAGTTCTATGTCGCGGCAAATTCATGACAATTGAGCAAGTCCTCGCAGAAGGTCGCCAGGAAAGTTTATTGTAGAGATAAGGAGGCTCTCGAAATTTAATAATATCGTGCAGTTGGCAAGCATAAAATAGACTGAAACGTTGATGCATTTTCAGTAAATTGGATTTATTAAGAAAGGGCGTAATATAGGTGCGAGGAGGAATGGGAAAACAAAAACGTGCACAGGCGTTTTGAACGCGCTGAACAATTTTTTCGGTTTTTTTATAGATACAAGGTCCGTAGACGGTAAGACAGTAGTTAAGTTTTGATAGAACGAGAGTTTCACACAGCATTATTCTCATATCCATGCTAGTAAACGGTCTTATCTGGTATAAAACTTTCAGTCTGTAGAAACAGTTACGTGCCACTTCCATCACGTGGTTCTCAAACCTCAACTGTGAATCAAAATTCAAACCGAGATTGCGCGCATCAGACACCAGATGTACCGTTTATAGCCACGTTTGGTTTGGCTGCTTCTAGAAATTTTGTTTGATGTTTCGTTCCAACAATCATAAATTTGGACTTACTAGCATTCAAAACAAGACAATTTTTCTGACTCCAGGAAAAGATTCGATCCAAATCTTGATTAAGAGAACTTATTGCCCCATCGATATCTCCACGTCCGACCGGGATATAAACTTGAAGGTCGTCGGCATAAATATGATATTTACTATTTTGAATACAGTCAGTAATGTCGGAACTATAAATAATGAAAAGTAACGGACCCAAGATAGATCCTTGCGGAACACCACGTTTTACAAGTTGGGGATCAGAAATGAAATGGTTCCCGTCAGGTTTTCGTATCACAACTCTTAGATAACGCCCGTATAGGTAACTGCTAAACCACCTGAGAGCTGTAGACTCAAAACCATAGTAAGCCTACATAGAAATTAATAATGAAGAATTTATTGAGTCGAAAGCCCTAGAAAAGTCGAGCAGTACTAGGATTGAACTCATCCCTGAATCCTGATGACGCAAAAGGTTGTCCACGACGTCAAGAAGAGCTGTTGAAGTGCTGCGTTTAGATCGAAACCCTGACTGGAGCTCAGGAAGAATGTTGGTAGAAACGCAGTATTTATAAACTTGTTCATAAACTATCCTTATCCTTATCTTGGACAAAAATGGTAAAATGCTAATTGGTCGCAAGTCTTTTGGGTCCGTTACATTCCCTTTTTTTGATAGCGGGCGTACTATAGCATGTTTCCATTGATCAGGGAAAATGCCACTTACAATTGATTTATTAATAATCGCTGTAATCGCACCGAGCGATTGCGGTAGAGTTAGAATAAACATGTCCCTCGAAATACCATCTTGACCAAGAGCATTTGACTTAATCTTAAAAATCGCTTTAGCCACTACATTTTCATGCACTGGACTAAGCTTAAAAGTGGCATTACTATGCCTGTGAAACTCATAAAACGTCATAGTACAAATATCGGTGCGGTCATTACCGGGAACATTAAGGAAGTGCTTATTTATGTCGTCTGGATTGTTAAAATGAGCTGGCAGTGTAGCTGCATTTTTGAAATCTGGTAAAGCAGCAGATTTAAGGTTTTTCCATAGGACCTTTCCATCTTTTATATTTTTATTAATAATTTCATTGAAATACGCAGATTTTTCGGCAAATGTGTTAGTAATGACAAGGTGTTTTAAAGATTTATAATACTCTTTATCATAATCATCGTCAGTTGATTTGGCTTTAGAATGAGCTTCATCTCGTAATCTCCTTAAATATCTAATATTACTTGTTAACCATGGCAACATCCTATCTGAAAGGACAAAACGTCTCTCGGGTGCAAAATAATCAAAAACATGTAAGATAAAATTTTGAAGTTGATTTACCATTTCATTCACGTTACCCAGGCGAGATATACATGACCATTCGATCTCGCTGATTGCTGATTCAAACAGAAGCATATTAATTGTTTTTAAAGGACGCTGCACAATCACTTGTGGTGTGATTTTTCTCTTCTTGATTTTGAATTCTACAAAAACTGTGGCATGACCTCCAAGTTCGGGGATGTGACTGATCGTCGTGTTCAAAACATTAGTGTCTGTAAGAATCAGATCTATGAGTGTGGCGCTATGGTCGGTGAAGTGAGTAGCCTGTTTAACGTGATTGTTTAAATTAGAACAATGTAAAAATTGATATAGAGCGCCTGTTGTATAGTCAGATACATCTAGAAGATTAAATTTTACCTTTGTTCAAATACCGGTTTTCTTCAAAACCGTCCACCCTGTCCTCCGGAATTCACCGCTTAAAAGTTTTGGTAATTTTAGGAGAGACGTAAGTTACACCACGAAAAAATATTCATTCCTAAGAATTCCATCCGAGCAAAAAATCCGGAGAAATTAAATACTAAGGCGGATAATTCCAACCGAAAGACTGAAAGTCCGGTTAAATTCCTACGTCTGGTAACCCTACCCAAGAATGACCTGCCGGCTTAGCACGCTGCCCGAGAGAAAATATATCTCGGAGAAATGTCACTTTATTTGAGGACTTATGTCATCTAATCTATCACCTCCAAGCGCGAAGAAATGTCAGTGGAGGAAAATGTTTACTCTATCTCTCATAATTTCAAATTTTTCCATACTGACCCGTCTCGAAGGATCACCCTGCATATTTGTACTTGGTTTCTCGAAAACGACTATAACAATTTCAATGAATTATACTATGCGAGGATTTTCGGGGGCAAAAAGCGACCTAGCAAGGTCTCATGTTTCTATAGCGCCATCTGTCGGTTAGTGGGCTTTACATTACCGTGTAACAGAAAGGGTATATCTACCCTAAAGGATGTGATTCTACCCTTGAAACTGAACAACTTGCCTTGAGCAACATAGGTCAAAATACAAATAAAGTTTGATCTCCCATACAAAATGCGCTATCAGCTGATTCAGTTTCTATGGGTTCCGTACAAACCTGTAGGTATATAAGTAAAAGTAATGGTATTTTTATTGATAATTTTTTTTATTACGTAATTAAATGAAAAATGTAAGGTTTTCGGCATTTTTCCTTTATGTGAGCTATAAAACGTTGCTATATGCCAAATTTCAAGATTCTAAGTCGATTGGAAGTATCCTTTAAGCCACGATCAAACCTTCCTCACTTCAGAAACTAATTCGGCATAGTGTCAAGTGTCAGGCTGGACCTGTTCTTGGCAGTCAGATGAAGGTTGGAGAGAGGATCAGACTGAAAACCAGTGCTGACAGCAGAACTCCTGTTATAAGTTTTAACTGAGTCTGAGTCCTCGTCACACATGTCACAAGCTGTTAGTTTTTATTTTTATATTAAATTTGTAACAAGTGTGGCAAAATAAATGGTTTGAATGGTTTAAATACATTGCTCGTTGAAGTAAGGATATTGCAATTAACATAACCAAGCCTCCCTGCAATGTATGCCAAATTAGTCCTCAAATTCAAGAAGGTGTAATTGCGGCTTTAGGTTTCGATTCCCTTGCGAGTAGTTGAGAGTTTCAAAATATGCGGCTTAAATTGCTGTTTCTTTTGATTGGGTTGACATAGAAGATTTATTTTGTTACAGCTTAAAGGTATTATAGACTTGAGTAATTGATACGAATTTCAATTTAAATACCTTTACGTGTTCATGAGAAAAAGGGTAGTAAGTTTAAAATTATTAAAAATATTTTAATTTTATGATGTAACTAAAAATTTATGCTTCTTGCAGTTTTTCCTTTATTTGTGCTAAGTATAAGAAGTTTCTTCGTACCAAATTTCAAGATTCTGAGTTCACGAGAAGTACCCTAGATAGGTTTTGATTCCCTTGCGAGTGTCAAAAATCTCGAAAATTTGCGGCATAAATGGCTGTATCTTTTGATTGCTTAGGCTAAAAAAAATGTATTTTGACATCTCCAAGGGACAGTAGACTTGAGTATTTGATATGAATTTCAGCTTTATATCTTTAAGTGTTCCTGAGAAAAGGGGTCGTGATAGACAGACGGACAACAAAGTGATCCTATGAGGGTTCCATTTTTTCCTTTTAAGGTACGGAATTCCGGGTTTATTATTCGATAAGATTTTTTTTATGTTGTTTATAATGAGCAGGTAGGACACCTGGTGGTAAGTGGTCACCACCGCCCATAACACTCACTGTCTTATAAGTGGCATACTTTGACTCAAATAAGACAGCAAAGCGCGTTGTCCAACCTTAAAACCAAGATTGTATGTCTCATGCGCTAGCAATTTCACTGGCTCCCGTACCCTTCGAACCGAAACACATTAGTTAATTCAAAACTACACTACAATGTTACTATTTGTTATAAATTGTTTTTAATTAGTATTCAGTTTTACGGTTTTTCTTATTTTATTTTTGAATTTATTTTTAAAATTTAGCCTGTTTGCTCTGTGACGAGAGAGAAGTTTACGGTTCTGGCAGAATATCAGCGCTGCAGTGCCGTTGCCGGTGCTGTATGCATTATGCTGAGCCAGCGCCTATACAATAGGCATACCACATACAGCATGCAAAAGGTCGGCTGCCTGTAGAATAGATTTTGTCTTCTTGATGTTACGCGCGACTAAAATGTGAAACTACTTAATCTACCTATTTATTTTGAGTTGTGTATGTTAATATTTGTAAACTCCTGTGATCTGTTTTATGTGTTATGTTTATTGAACAAAGGTTTTATCTATCTATCTATCTATCTACTATTTCTCCTATATACAAAATTGCGACCTGAATGTGAAGCATTGAAACAATTTCTTTACCTATCAGTTTTATCATAATAATTTTTTCAAACTAGGAAAATAAGTATGTACTTCTGAGACCTTGTATAGTTTAAAGTAATTTTATGGTAGAGTCAGGCCGTAGAATAAGCGGTCGTAACTCTGACATCACCCACTATTATTAACGCTTACGATCGAATACAGAAAAACAGAATAATGTGACTTACGGCCTTTTGCTGTGTCGCCGTGTGGATTGCCTTCGGAAAAATGTTGCCAGACGGGGTAATACTTTTAATTTTGAATAAACAGTGAGTTTTGTATCGTACTCATTTGTTTTTATAACAGAAGCATTAAATAGGTATTTTTTAAATTCTGATATCTAAAATTTCATGTTAGTGTCGGTCGAACAAATTCATTTTTAGGGTTTCGTACCTCAAAATAAAAAACGGTACCCTTATAGGATCACTTTGTTGTCCGTCTGTCTGTCTGTCAAGACCCTTCAGGAAGGTATTGTGCCGTAGAGATAGAATGATGTAGCAGAGCGCTAGATATACAACGTGTTAATGGAATAAGCGAAACCCTCATACACCCCAACTAATTTTCATTAAAATAAAAATTTCTTCTAGATATTGTTATTAGTTTCATCGTAGTTCTAGTAGATTTTCAAGCTATCATGGCGCGTTCGACTCGCGTCCGCGCACGCCACGCTCACTTCCCTACCGCGCGCGTATCCACAGAAATATTTAGAAGCGGCATAAACTTTACTAATAATTTTTTTTAAAATAACCCCTATTAAAAACCCGTAAAATTGTTTCTAATCTCGATTCTGAAAAAGCTATTTTCGCAGGTTCGTGTTCTAAGCGCACTAGAAAAAAGAATTGCGAATTTGCTTGTAAAAAAGAGACGTGGCTTAATATTGGTGTCCCTTTCTGCATGCAGTCTTTTTATTCTAGGGCAACTGCCAACTATTCTATCTTAGAGACGGATGGTCTCTCTTTTCTAGGTAATTAACAGCTGGAAGCGTTGCAAAAATCTACTTTAAAGTTCAAGTTTAAAATTCAAGTTTAAGTAATTCTCTTAAGCTTCTGCTCTTGACATCATTTTTCTCTCAACTACCTAAATGGAAAGTGTAGGAAATAGATTTAAAGAGAAAAGATATTTAAATTTAAGTTTCTTCGAACGCGTTGATGTCTTTTGTATGAAGAAATTTCTGAGTGTGACTTAGCTAGTCGAATTGCTCAAAAATGTTTCTTTGTTTAAAATTGAACATAGCCATCTTGTGGTTAGTTAAACGAGTGAAGCTAACATTGTTATCCAAATATCTACTAAGACCATATTTAAAACGCTTAGCTAAATAATCTACTAAAAATAAAAAGTGGCAGCTGGCAACATGCGCACAGGCAAACCGGCCAGTTCACGACGCGACGGCGCAGACGCGGCCGCCATGATCCGCACAACGAAACGCATCGAAAACGATAAAAACAAAAACTAAACGCAACAAATCTTGAATTAAAAACTAAACCATTCCAAATTCAAACTTTTGAAACAAAATAAGCGAGTTTTATGAAAGAAAATTCGAATTTAAAAGCCGTGTTCGAAGTTTAAATTTTAAAAAAGCATATTGTCGTTAAGTCCAAGGATGTGAACGTTTTTTTTTATTTTGTAGTGAAGGAATGTGGCTTTAGTGCCCATGCGCAAAAGGACGAGTGGTATGGTTTCTTAAGTGCATTTTAATGTATGTGGAGGTGGCTCGAAGGATTTTATTTTAAGGATTTTTAAAAGGTAAGTTTTATATGTAAAATTTATAGGAGTTATCAGTTAAAAATACAGGGTATCAAAACTTAAATAACACCCAGTGATTTATAAGAGTTTAAAAATGAATTGATAGCCCGTGTCGTGCCGGTAAAGATCAGTACCAACCCATCTACCCGTGGGTGTCGTAAAAGACGTCTAAGGGATTGTGAACGTCCTTCTGTTTATCTTATCATCTTACATACTGCGGTCACCAACAACCGCGGTCCACGATGCCAACCGCAACGCTAACTAGCGTGGTGACTATGGTGCTCTCTTCCACCACGCGTTTTTCCTGGAGTTCTGGAGGGAGCTCCATGTCCTGCAGTGGATGTTTCATGGGATGTTATGATGATGATGATGAAAAATAAAAAATTCCAAAAAGCTTACAAATCCTTACAAACAGGATATAACCGCGCTTCCTAATCAACTGCAATTCTTTGAGTTTGTTACTCAAACCATAAAACAGAGCAACTTTCCCTAAGGAACAAAGCTCGAAATACGAAAACAAAATATCAACGTCCCACAGAAACTATAGTAAGGATGATGAAGGACAAATTTCTATATGATTCGCTCATGTTTGCCTCTTTGACTGATGATAAGGAGCATCCTCAAGAAGATACAAAAAATATTGGCGGACATCCACACCCCTGCGTTTTTGAGGAAATAAGTTTTAACTTTTTTGAAATTTGACAATGAAAAGTACACCTGGCAGACTATGACTATCTGATTAAATACTATGTATAAAACCCCAGAAAAATAGTCTGCCACCATAATAGCCCTGCGTCGTAAAGTTACAGCGCTTCAAAATGCAAAAATTCACTACTTCGTCCCGTGATAATGCAAAGCCCTGCATGTCTGCCTCTTCGATTTTCCACATCTTCAGAAGTATTTTAAACAGGAGCCACAAAGGCAGACAAAAACAACATTATTTTGTATCTTATTTAATTTTTTTTTACTTTAACTCAAAAACGCAGCGACGCACAGAAAAACTTGTAAGGACCAAATCGATTCGTATTGAGCTGATCTATCATCCCTATTAATATGTATCATGAGCAAATCATATACCCAAATTGCTACCAGCACCCTAACTACTACACCAGTGGATAGCCAATTTTTTATGCGAGGTTTTTTGGTATTTGGACCTAAGTTGTTCAGCTTCATGGTCCGCATAACATACCAAAGGTTTGCAGTTGATTAGAAAGTACACTATGTATCTAACCAGGGAGCGAATTGATAAATATCACCGGATTCTAAAATATTACTTAAAAATTATAAATTCACCGTGATAAACTGTTGAAAAGTGAATTAAATAAAATTAAAAATAAAAATTTTATACTACTTAATAATATAAATTTTTACTACCGAAAAGAAAAATCTGAGATTTTGAATTTTTCGAGTGATATTTTATCACTCGGGGACATTCAAGAATCGGCTCCCTGGGGATATGAATCCACTTATAAAGAATAATTTTTCCTAAGAATTTTTTGTTTACCATTTAGAAACGAGAATTCGCAAATTAAATTTGTTTTCGTATATTGACCTATGTTCCGTTGTAAAAGTTGTTCAGATTCTTAGGTTCACATCCTTTAGGATTTTTATACGTATATTTTCGAAAATATTACGTTAGGTTAGGTTCGATTTACTGATAATTTTGTATGGAGGGTCTATTTTCAAAAAGTCCAATCCAAGCACCTCAAAACTCCAACCCATAAGTTTAGCAGGCATTTGCACTGTTCACTTTAAATTTCATAAAATACTTGCAGTGAGTCGCACGTCAGTGGTAACACTTAGACTTTGAACAGGCCTCTGGTTTTGAAGGGTTGTAGAGTAGCGATGGTTCAGAAAAAAACGGTTTAGATACCACGTACAGTCAAAAGAACATCAAGCTTGACTCATTTAACTTAACGCCGTTCTTATTTCAATAGACTTAGGAGCTATGGTCGCGCTGCAAGTTTCTAGCTTGATCTGCTCTAGGCTGTACTTGCTGCCATGCGTTTATTGCTTAACAGTCCTCAATTCAACCTGTGAAGGGCCTTGGTACAAAACTAATCAAAAAACTGTTTTCGCCCTACTGCACCTGACCAGTCTTGGCACTCGAATGACCTTTGTCAACCTGTTTTTATTTAACAAGTATTGACTAAGTATGGTTAATTACCGTAATCTTGTAATCACGTTTAGAATTACACAACCTGTGTATAGTCAATGGAAAATAAGCTGTGACAGCCCTACAAATCCTCTATTCACCATTTCCAAAGATTTTGGACCTCCTTGCTTCACTCGCAATAGATACCGTGCTATTTTATTTTGCTCATCTAACATCTCTCTTGCTATACTGGGTTATTTTTTAAACCCCTAGCCAAATTTTAGTATGTTACTCAGAACATGAAACTGAACAACTTTCCCAAAGAAACATAGGTCGAAAAACAAGAAAAAATTTTGTTCATCCCATACAAACTCAACTACTGTCTGCGCAAGATTTGTATGGAACGACCTAAATTTTTCTCGTTTTTCGACCTATGTTTCTTTGGGAAAGTTGTTCAGTTTCATGTTCTGAGTAACATACTAAAATTTGGCTAGAGGTCCAAAACTAACCCTGTATCACATCATCATCGATAATAATGAAATATTCCAAATAACCCTAGCAAATTAATAGAAGGACGCCTTCTTAGCATTTACAAAGATAATAGGATTATGTAGTTTGTTGTGACTTTACATTACACATCCCTAAGGGCCCGTCCAGAACCTTTTTTTACGATCGAGTTTCAAATTATAATAAAAAAATAAATGATAATATTCAGTTAATAGGTATTATTTCTATTATTATTATTGGGTCTACCAGCGTTTTACGCGCGTATACTCGCGCGTAAGAAAATGTTGCTCTAGTATCTCGGCAACGCGCGAGTGCCAACGCGCGAGTCGACTCGCACGTAAAATAAAGGTTCTAGACGGGCTCTAACTTGTGTCAAATTATTTCTTTAATCCTTTATTTATCTGAGATCATCACCATCAACAGCTTAACGTACCTTCCGAAGCACGGAATCATCGTACTTTTCAAACAATCAGGAGATTCATCTTGCAATGTCCTAATCAAACTAGAAACTAGACCTAAACGTGAAGCAGGGAAGAGTCATTTTGTGTGCGCATTATAAAATATGTTGATACTTAGTTATACCGACAGTGGCAGAAATCATCTTTAAAGTTAAGGCTCTTTTAAACACATGGCTGATAATTTCTAAAAAAATCTTAGAGAAAGTGTTGAATAGATTTAGAGTATAATTTAAGGAGCTAAAAGCTGTAATATTCTGATAGTAGAGCTACGATCAAGTCAAGGTTGCCTTGCGCCTGCGTCGCCCACGCGGTGACGTCAAAGCCGGAACTTATTCGCTATTGGCTGGATAATTGCACAGATAAAGAATGTGGAGGTCTAATAATTATTTTTTATTGTGATGAGGTCATTTCTAAGGCGGTATTTTTGTTTTCAATTAGAAGTCTAATTCCTGGCAGATTCACAATTTATGTGAGCATTTTGGCTCAGTAGTAGCTTTAGTTATACTGTCTGATGTTCTGTGGGGGCCAAGTTTGATTCTCAGACAGAAAAAGTTTTTAGTTAGAGCTTTCGGCTCTCGATTAGGAGGTTTTGGGTTCGATTTCCTGTGAGGAAATTGTCGAACAAAAAACATCTTTGTGTGACCTCCCCAGTTTGGTAAAGACGTTCCAGGATGAATCACCAGATTTTCCGAAAAGTTAGATGATTCCTTGCCTCGGAAGGTACGTTAAGACCGTTGTCCCTACTTTTTTCAGAATTAGCCGTTAATATCAGAGACCTTTGGCGGCTCATCGACCGTCATCGATAATCACACATAAAACTGAAAAACTAAAAAAATAGTCCGAATGCGTATTTTTTTCTTTTTTGCTTCCAAATTAAAAAATCAACAATCAAACACTACATTAAATTCGCGATTAGCGAATATCGTACCAAACCTTATGGACCTAGGAGGTTTGAGTAGCAGCACTTTGACTCGCAACAGAGGTTTGAGGGAGCCATCAGCGTATCCATTTCTTGCGAAGTATGCAATACTAAAATGTATGATTTTTTATCAAATCCCGAAACGTAATTTTTTATTTTTGCTATTTGAGAAATATTTAACTTAGGACTAATATATGTTATTAGTATAGCGTTTTCAAGTAAAAATATAAACAATTTAAGAAAAAAATAGAGTTAAAAATCACACATAAAAATGGCTATTACGAATCATTTACGATTTCTTTCCACAGGTAAAAAGCTCAGCCACGTGCTGTTGTTATTGGTAAACTTGATGTACATTTGTGTTTACACATTCGAGCTTTACAACTAGAACGTTTGAATAATATCAGTAGGTATATCCAAGTCCGGACAATAATTGAAGGTCAAATATCGGGTAAAAGGCCACCAGAAAGGCCAAAACGAAAATGGTTAGATGACATAAGGGGTTATCCCGACTTAGCCCGGACTACACAGTCCGACACTGCGAGAAGCCTAGTACTGACTGTTGACCTCCAAACTTAATTTTAAGGATGGCAGCCCATGATGATAAAGTCCAATGTGTCAAGCTTTACGTGCTCTTGAAAGTACAGGCAACGACAGGTCAAGCTTGACACTCGCAGTGCGACTCTAGCCCGTACGGCTATTGAAATACGAACGATACTAAGTTCAATGTGTCAAGCTTGATGTGCTCTTGACTGTAGTGTTGAAACGAAATGTTGCGATGAGCTTAGTGTGGGAGGCTTGCTTAATAGATCGTGTATCGATTTTTGTGTTGATTCGTAATCGATTAGAGATTAATCGATGAATGAGAATTGATTAATTTTGTTGTTTATTGTACACTCTTCAAATTCTGTATTGTACAATAATTGATTACTCATTGTATTTTCGTGTTAGCTCTATGCAAAGCTTTAAAAACATTTTGTTCAACTTTACTTAGTACGAAACCCACGGACCAAACCCGTCATGAACCCGACTCTACCCGTGGATATCGTAAGAGCCATCTCTTCTTATTATAAATTGTGATCATGATTTTAGTATGTTATTCAGACTATGAAACTGAACAACTTTCCCAAGGAACATAGGTCGACATACGAAAATCAATTTTTGACCTCCCATAGAAACTGCATCAGCTGATAGCGCATTTTGTACGAGAGATCAAAAATTGCTTTTCGTATTTCGACCTATTTCTTGGGAAAAGTTGATCAGTTTCATGGTCTTCCTGTTCTGCCTTCAACCTTTCCTTCCATTGTATTCCTTATGAAAAAGGCGACTAAGGGACTATTTTGTATTAATGTTTCTTGTTTTGTATATTTCTGTCCAGTGGTGTGCAATAAAGTATATTTGTATTGTATAAGCCGAAGGATGGTCAGCAGCGTCCATCTGCGTATTTTACCATCTTCCATATTGCAGCCACCAACAACCGCGGTCCATTCCGCGATCCGCAATTTCAGCCTTGTATGGCTATTAAGTGGAAAACAAATATTTTTTTTTATTAAAAATTCTAATTTTTTGTAACATCACTTTGTATGTAAGTCGTCCACGAAACGATATAATAAAATACCTGTTGGCAGATGTAAGTATAGCGATACACCTGCGGAAATTCGGCCGCGGAAAGTTCCGCAATAGAGAAATCTGTCAATTAAAGTCAAAGTCAAAATCGTTAATTCATTGTTGGATATTAAAATCTCTTAATAACGTCAGCTAAACTACATCGCTTCACAAACAATGTGGCGCCATAGTGGGAAAAAAAGAAGCGACAGTAAAACCCACGCGCTCTTTTAAATATGTTTTGATATACAACAAACATAAGTCAATTTTAATTTTGAATTAGCCTGTTAGAACCGTAGCCTAATCCCATGGATTATTCTCTTCTAGATAATCTGATATTTTATAATAACCCTTCTTATACAATTTCGATACCAGCGGAAATTCCGCTATATGTAACGTAATCCACAAAAATTTGCGAGCGTAATGAGCGGAACTCTCCGCGTCGGAAAGATCCGCAGGTGTGTCGGTACACTAAAGGGATAGCAAGTAAAACGTACGCTTAAGTAAAGGATCGTTACTACAGGAAAAATCTTACCTCTATCTTATGCAAATCATGACATATCCAACCAACTTAGCAATATGCAATACTGTCGTACACACTCGACATAAATCCGCTACCTTTAACGACTGAGGGTCAAAACCCACTGCCAAAGGCCCGGCGAAGGCTGCACTGCTTCATCTCACTTGTATTTAGGATTTTTTATGTAAACTGCGCTTAAAAGTTTGAATCTAAATTTCACAATAAGAAAGGACTGATATACCTGTTATAGAGATCGTTACCTAGAAAACAATATAAAAGTTAAAATTTAAGTATAACAATGAGAAAGGACTGATATCCCTGTTATAGAGATCGTTACCTAGAAAACAATATAAAAGTTTAAATTTAAGTTTAACAATGAGAAAGGACTGATATCCCTGTTATAGAGATCGTTACTTAGAAAACAATATAAAAGTTTAAATTTAAGTTTAACAATGAGACAGGACTGATATACCTGTTATAAAGATCGTTACCTAGAAAACAATATAAAAGATTAAATTTAAGTTTAACAATAAGAAAGGACTGATATCCCTGTTATAGAGATCGTTACCTAGAAAACAATATAAAAGTTTAAATTTAAGTCTAACAATGATAAAGGACTGATGTACCTGTTATAGAGATCGTTTTCTAGCTCGTTTCGTTTCTAAACAATGAAACTAGATGGCGCTTACTCATAGATTTGCTCATAGTATGGAAAGTATACCGTCTGTCGAGTATTCTGATAAAAACATATCAAAATTCAACACAAGAGTTTCTTTTCCGCACCCACCACTCTTGTACTTTTAGCAGGATTGTCGGTAGACCATAAAAACTTTCCAGACTATACAGGGTGTAACAAAAAGGGTAGACCAACCCTGAAGGATGTTAATCTGCCCATGAAACTGATCCACTTTCCCTGAGAAACATAGGTCAAAATACGAAAAAAAATTACCTCCTACAGAAACTGAATCAGCTGATACCGCATTTTGTATGGGAGATAAAAAAAAATCGTATTTTGACCTATGTTGCTGAGAGAAAGTTGTTCACACATCATTCAGGGTTATATACCCTTTTTGTTACACCTTTTAATTCAGCGCCATTTGCATTGAGTTCTATGCTTTGCAAAGATGAATTATTAGTAGGATACGATTTTATGTAGGCGTAGGATATTGTCAGATGATCAGTCCCATAATAAGATGACCACTATCTACAAGTAAAAAAAAAATCTATCGTAGACTACCGTAAGATATGGTTTTCTTGAAATCAGAAAAAAATATTAGGCAAACCAATCATGAGACCAGATGTGTTGTTTCCATTGAGTGCTGACTCTAACATCGCAGATCGACGTGTCTGTTTATTCGTAGGCGTCGAGGTTGCGCCACCCGCCTTCGCACGCCCTTCGAGCGACGCCGCGTGACATTGCTAGTCTTTTAAGGTAGCTAACGGATTATCATTTAAACTGTTGAGTAATATCGGCAAACGTGGATGACCTCTCGTGTCCCTTAAGCATTCAGACAGACCTACATAAAAATTGTATTGTATGTACCCTTGGTCTGTAAGGTACAGTCATCCGCAAAGTAGTGGAAACATTTGCGCTCCCAATATCAGCGCTACTGGTACGCCCAGCATTCAGCAGCAAACGTCGAAAACCAGAGACCCGATCAACGGATTTACATTTTTTTTTTATAAGTCAGTAATAGACCTAAGTGGTAAATTCTACGGCCAACAAATAGTATTTACGCAATTTTGGCATATTTCGAGACGAGCAAAGTGTAATGCCCACCTTGAGAAGTAAAATTGAGGGAAGAGGTATCTCAAATGCCTACTTCCCCACCTCCATTCGATGCGCTTAGTAATATTAACAAAAACAAATAAGAAATGGTAATTTAACGAAACGAGTTTAAGCAATACAAGTGTTTGTTTTTAGCACTGAATTTGTGTCAGTCTAACAGCTTGTACAGGTGTTTCTCTTATTACAAAATATAGGGTTTGAAATCGTGCTATTACACAACTTTTACTTCAATTCAATTCAAATTTTTTGACCCATTTCTCTTTGTAAAGTTTTATAAGTTCTGAGTAACATACTTTTGGCCAAGGATCCAATAATAACTCTGCAATAACTTATTTTATAGGATTCCATGTCTCAAAAGTAAAAATAACGAAACCCTTATAGATCACTTTGTAGTCCGCCTGTCTGTCTGTCAAGACACTTTTTCTCCCAAATGGGTAAAGGTATCAACATTAAATTAGTATCGAATATTAGAGTTCATAAACCCTTAGAGTTGTGAAAATCCCAAGCTTCTACGACAACACAATCAAAAGATTCATCCATTTACGTCACCATCTCCAAACATTTATGATCGAAATCAAAACCTGTAACGTACTTCCTGTCGACCTAGAATAATGAAAATTAGCAAGAAGCTAGGTCTCATAGCACCAGCAAAGTCTAAAATTATTTAATATTAAATTAATAATTAAGGTGAGCTCCCGTTTCACGTACATTTAAATTAGAGGTCAGATTAGAATCAAAGGACAGAAACTTGAAGAACGAAACTTGGGAATAGAACCATTCGGGCGCGAGTCCGACTTGCACTTGGTTGATTTTTTGGTAAGCAAAATGACCAGCTGAGTTGTTCTGCACTCCCCCTTCTACCACAGGATATCACCCACACTTAGTTGATATTCCGTACATTTGCACTAAGTGCTTCGCAACATTTTGTACAATGCGCTCGGCTAAGGAGTGAAACTCTCTGTCTGCGTCTGTGTTCCCGAGTTCATATAGCCCTAAAATATACAAATCGCGAGAGAATAGGCTTTTTCTGGCCAAGCTCGTTCCATCGTTGACCTCATCTCTGTCCTTAGGGCTAATTCGAGTTCAAGATTAAGCCCATTGCAAATAAAAAATTAAATAAACCTATTAAATAAACCCTAAAAGTACTCTAAACCGACGAGCATGTATGAAAGGATTGATGAAAGTACAGGAAGCAAGGGAAGTATGTCAAGATCGTAGCAGGTGGAGGACTGTGGTCTCTGCCTACCCCAACGGGAACAAGGCGTGATGTTATGTATTATGTATGTATGTATAAACCTATTCCTGGATAAAATGAACTAGCGGTTCCAACATCTAACAAAACTAATTATGATCTTCCATAATACAGTATTATTTTGAACACTTAACACGTTATTTGCACACATTTATGAATTATCAACGGCTAAACAATTATTTGTTGAATGGTGTCCATAAAACTCGTTTGTCCAACCAAGGCCATTGAACTAAGCCGCCTCGGGAACGACTCAGAAATGTTCACACACGCACCTCGTATATGGACTGAGCACTTTTGCTCAACACGCGGACCAAATGTGGCATATCACCTCGACAGGATATTTATATCGTTTTTTGACTTGACTACGAAACATAAGGATTTGTCTTCAATAATAATATGTAGGGAACAGACAAACAAGAAGGAGCCCTTAATTATAGCAGGATAGACTGAGACTTACGAGTACCTGATTGCAATACACTTCGCTTACTACCACGCATCGATAAACTGACATCACCTTACTTGCCCTGCTCACACTGATCCTTCTTCTTTCAGCTCCTGGCTGATGTGTGGGAGTGATTGTGGTTAAACTTAGTTAATGACAACATTAACTAAGTTTAACCACAAATTTCTTTACTTGTTGGAGTATAGGTAGCGTAATAAATCCGTTTTTGAGGAGTTCCGTGTTTATACCAAAACTATGTTTTTTTTTTCAAAGGCTTGCTCGTGCCTAAAAAGGTGGATAAATAAGAAACCAAGAAAGCGATGGTTCGATGACCTTGTTGCCTTTTCAAAGAATTGGGAAGAAGTTAAAAAAAACCGGTCAAGTGCGAGTCGGACTCGCGCGCCGAGGGTTCCGATATACCTATAGTATTTTTGGAAGCACTAAAGTCCATTTTCAGGACCGCAAAACTAAATTTGTTTGTAAAGGATTTTTGCAGATTTCTGAAAAACTGTGTAACTTAAAAAGATCGTTTTATTTTTGCTGTAAAGTTTACGTAAACTTCTGTCAACTGTAATTAATTCAGATTTTTCCTTACACAAACTTTGTAGATAAGGGGGGGGGAATGGTATTTTTTTTGACATTTTTCATCATAACTTGAACTTTTTTTAAGTTTCTTGAACTAAGAAACTTAAAAAAATACAAAAATATATTTTTAAATGTAAAAGTAAAGCCCTTTCATATGATATCCCACTCGACCTAGTAGCGACAATTTGAAATTTGGCCCCCCCTATTTTAGCCCCCTTTACATTAATAATCATACTTTTTTCAAAAAAAATTTATGTGCAATTAAGTTGGGCAACTATATTCTAAAACTGTTCCAAATTTCAGGTCGATAGCATGAGTGGTTGCTGAGATATAGAGGTGTGACAGACAGACGGACAGACAGACAGACAGAGCGGCACCATAAGGGTTCCTTTTTTTACCATTTTGGTATCGGAACCCTAAAAGACCGTGTTCATACAGCATAAGGCCAGTGCCCAGCTGTAGGATTTGGTAGGCGAAGAAAAAAAATTGCTTAATGCCCTGCCTCCTTAAAAATCCTACTGAATTCCCGTAGATGTGTCATCATGTCGGTATACCTATATGGTCCGGCCACCTTTGCTCAATCTGACCATACGCGGCATATCGCCTTGGCAGGATATTAATAAATAATTGCCATGTTGTGTTTATGGATGGCGTCATAAATAACTTTTCAAAGTGATTGCGACTACTAAGGAAAGATTAATTACTTATAGGTAAGAGACCCGAGACGTTCTTGTGGTGCCGGCAAAGAATAGTACCAACCCATCTCTACCCATGGGTGGGAGGTGACGAAGGGGTTAAGAACTGGAGGATGGGCAGCAGCATCTTTTTGCATATCGTACCATCTTAACCGTGGTCACCAGCCCCAACGCCCCCAAGCGTGGTGACTATAGTAAAGTACCACGTGACTATAGTAAAGTACTATAGTAAAGACTATAGTAAAGTACCTCCTAAGTACCACGCGTTTTTGATTAAAAGACAGGAATATATTATTAACTAACTATTGAAATTACTTACTTTTTTGTTCAAAACTTGGTAATTGTTGATTTTTTCTTTGGGAAAATTTAAGTGTCTTTTGTGCAAAGTCCGTCTGGGGAAGTACAGTCAAGCAGGAAAAGCTTAGCAATTGCAGCGCAACTCTAACCCCAATGGTGATTGAAATAACAACGGCACAAATTCCAATGTGTCATCCTTGACTTGCTCTTGACCCGTAAATAAGACCTTATAAATAAGACACACCATCTCAGTTTTCAGGGTGGGCAACGCGCTTCGTTGTCTTTACTAGTGTCTTTTTATACCACTAACATTACAGTAGGTGCTATGGGCGGTGGTGATCACTTACCTTCGGTTGGCCCATCTGTTCGTTTGCTCACTGTGACATAAAAAAGCCATAGTCAAATAACTGTTTACTGGCTCGATTAATTAATAAATTTCACACAATGTCATCTGATCATAAACCAGGCAAAGCATGTTACTATAGGTATTAAAGACTGATATCCATAAACAAATAGATAAATAACTCCCAGACACAGAATAAACACTTGTGTTAATCATACGAATGTTTGCCCTAGGCGGGGATCGAACCCGCGGCCCACGGCGTGAAAGGCAAGCTCACTACCAACCACACCAAAGGGCTTGTCAAACATGCATGGCACATGCACAGGGCGTTACTGTATATGTATTTGTAAAGTGCGGTGTTATGTTAACCTTTACATCCCACGTGGTTCAAATTAACTTTTCGCAGTAGATATCAAATACGATCTCTGAATCATTTATAACATTTGCATACGAAATAGTTCTTAGCACAAAAATGGAGATCTCAAATTAGACATAGAGGTTTAGCAATCATTTTGAAAGTTGTTTTTCCTTTTAAATTTTAGCAGTGTTTGTAAAAGACGTATCACTCATGTTTTTTTTTAATTAGTGGGTTTTAAAAACCATATTAATTCAATGTGATCTGTGGCTTATATCGTTTTTCTTTGATATCCATCTAAGCTAGCTTTCGTGGTAAGTCCGTCTGGGGAAATACTACCCCTTTGCCTATTTCTGCGCACAAGCAGCTGTGTTTGAACTGCTGTGTTTTCGGGTAAGGGAGTCAGTGAAATTACCGGCACATGAGACATAACCCCTTAGCTCCCATGTTGAACAAAGCGCTTTGCTGTCTTATTAGTGTCAAAATATTCCACTAATAAGACAGTGGGTGCTATAGGTGGTGGTAGCCACTTACCATTTAGAAAAGCCATTTGCGTGGCTGATTGAGAGGTAAGGCAGACCTGCGTGTGGTGCCAGCTAAAATTTTGCCGCCCTGTCTCTGTCAATGGGTTTCGTGAAAGGTGACTAAAGGTTCTTGAACCAGAGGATGGGCGGCAGCGGCCCTTTGCAACCGTACCATCGTTCGTACTGAGGTCACTAAGAACTTCGGTCAGTGGTGCCAGCCGCAACGTTAACTTGCGTGGTGACTATGGTATTCCCTCTCCAGAACATACCACGTATTTTTGAGGCACTCTCTGTCCACCCACTGGGGGTCCCCTCCCTCTCCACTCACTACATAAGAGTAGAAACCAAAACAGCTTCTTCATCGATATACTGTGCGGCCGCTCGCCCATGTCACGTATGCCCTAACTTGTGAGTTTCTGGAGGTAGCTTCACGTCCAGTAGTGCACTTTTATTGAGATTTTATGATAGAAACTAGCGCTACAAGTCTGTCAGCCCCAAACGGTGGAGGCCTTGATCCTATGATTCTGTCTACGTGTTCAACTGCAGCAAATTATAGCTTATAGGTTACCTCCAAGTGCAGCGAGGTTCAGATCGCTTTGGTCTAGCTACCTAGCACAGCTTTGGCGCAAAGCCACCCTCTCCTCACACACACCAACTAATGTTAGCGGCATCAGTTCCTTTCCAGGGTTTTGTTGGTGAGACTGGACCACACATATTCTTAAATGTGGACTTTAATATCTTTAGTATCCTTGCGGTGAGCACCCACACCCACATCTGTTACGAATGCTTGCAATCACTTAAGGTGACATCATACTTACTTAACTCAACTCAGCTTCGAAATGTGTTCGTATTATAATCACGTCCGTTCTGCACATCTTATCGTTGATGAAATTGTGAGTGAAATAGAAATAAGTGTGTCTAGAAAGGCAACTCTTTCAGAATCTTTGATAATCTTTCGAATTTCTCATCAAATCGCATATGTCTCGGGTCTACCCACTAGAGAATTTAGTAAATAAAATATTAACCCATTAATGCCCGGCGCATATTTTACTGGTATGTGCCAACTAACTAAGGTAAAGTAGAAAGCATCCGAGAACCTCATCAAATTAAGAAGGCTCTAGATGGTAAAAGGCGGCCATCAGGGAAGAAAGGCAAGGACTGGTAAAACATTAATTTAGACGTCTCTGCTATCAGTGTTACGACACGTACGACTGACAAGATAGGCTGCACAGAAACTAATGTTGTTCTATATTATAAAATAACATATTTTCTAGGTTTCGGAAGCAAAATAAGGTATAGGTATATAGGTGGTACTTATTATGTCATGCAGTCATGGCATTGGGATAATAAACTTTAGTTTTTAATGGAATATGGTTGTTTATGAGTAAGTAGGTATTGTTTGTTATGTGATGTGGGCGCCTCGGCCTCGCGGCGAGGCCACTCGTAATCAGCGGTGGCTTCTGCTGGTTAAAGTATGATTTGTATAAAGGAGATGAATGAGCAAGTTCTAAGAAAAACTAATATAGTGGGAAACATTGTCATAGTAGAATAATACACCCTGAATTTTCTTTGGTTTCGCTCCCGTAGTAAGTGATTCTACTCATGACAACTTTTTTCATATTTCGACCTATGTTCCTTAGAGAAAGTTGTTCAGTTTCATGGGCAGAATCACATTCTTCAGGGTTGATATACCCTTTCTGTTACACCTTGAATACGACAATGAATGATCTAGCGAAGTCATCTAACCTTACCAAGTGTCAATTGTTACCTCAAGTACGTAATATTCAAATACTTTATTTGAATGTACTGACAGGTGTTTACTTATAATAACGTAGGTGTTTATTAAATACAAGGTTTTTAAGTGAGTAATACCAATACTGGTTCATTCATACTTACATGAAGATGACGCTTTTTTGAGAAACGATCAGTACAAGTACGAGTTGTTGAAATGTTGTTCAGAATCAGATAATTTTATTAATTTATTTATTCAATGCATATTCTTTACCAAATACTTATTGAATATCATGCAGAATACACTGCAAATAGAGCGACTCTACAACGTTTCGGGTCGCGCTATGGCAACGTAAAATAAACGGCAAGAAACCACTGCAGCATCTGCTTTATATAATGTGTTTCATGTGTTTCGCTGGTTTGATACTCGTGCTCTGGAGTACGAGTACCTGACTCGTGTCTAGGGCTTGCAAGTCGAATATTCGAATAATTCGAATATTCGCCTCATTTTACTATTCGAATAATAAAGATGGTGAAATTCGAATATTCGAATAATTTTTTGTTTATATATTTTTTTTCATGCAGGCAAATTAAAACGTCAAGACAGGTAGTAATCGTGCGCAATAGAATAGTAGATTGTATCACAAGGCTGTAAAATAATATTTTTAATATAAGGCGAGGGCGCTATTTTGAATCCAGAGCGAAATGAAGGATTCTTAAGTAGAATCCCGAGCATGGCGAGGGATTCTAAAGTAGAATCCTGAATGTAGAGAGGGATTCAATAGGTCGGCCAAGGTAAAAATATTTTTGCAGCCGCGTAATACACTCTACTTTTCATCTCCCTCTATGAGAAAAGAATAAGAGGCTCATTTAGACACACGCTCATCATTAATTTTAAATATAAAATACCATTACAATATTATTACTTGATGAAACAATACTAAAAATCATATTACGTATTAATTGCAACAAATCATAGATTTATATAGTCAAGATAGGGTCTTGGGAACAAGCGGTTCAAAATTTCCCCATACAAGAAAAAATAGCGCCATCTGTGAAAAATCGCGTGAACTACGTTGTGTAGTACTTCGGTCGGTACTAAATACACGGAAAGGAAATAATATGGCGGGAAAAAACAAAACAAACTTTTTACTGTTTATATGTGATTTAGGCCTGGTTTTTCAGTTTCATTAATTGGATTATAGTCAAAAACAATAATAAGAAATATCAATAATAATAATAAGAGTATATTGTTTTTTCAACTAAGAACATTCCATTTTGTTGGTAAGTTTATTTGCATCCAATGTTGACAATATGACTGACAACGACTGACATTTGTTGGTCCTAAACGTCAGATTTCGGACCAACGAATTGGGGACATTGTAACGTGCCGATGGGCTAGTACTTATATATAAGTAAATGCAACAAATGAAAATGTTATTGACATTTTAGTATCAATTAAGAACAGAACCTCTTTGGTTGGTAGTCTTGTTTACATTTCGAGCATATTTCTTTTTTTTATATTCAATACAACCAGCCAGTATAATTTTTCATACAATATTTTTGTTCAACCTCTATGGTTGACCCAAGGAGGTTTTAACCCACGCTACGCTCTAGGAAGCGTAGTGAAGCGTATTTAAACCTCCTTGGGTTGACCTAAAAGTTTAGACCCTATGGTGGACCTAAATTCATGTTCGAATTTTAAATCCCATTTTACCCGCTACGAAAGTCTCTTGGAAAAATTCTTTAACGTTTAGCTATTCTCAGAAACATTCAGTCACCGGTGCCGGGCACGCAAGTGCTTCAAAATGTTTATCACTTGAAGTTTTGTTTGTTTACGGATACAGCTACCAAAAATTAGTGTTTTAATAACCATCTGACGATCTAACTGTCCGTGTGGTGCCGGCAAAGAACAGAAACAACCCATCTGTACCCGTGGGTGTCGTAAAAAGCGACTAAGGGTTTATGAATCGGAGGATTGGCAGCAGCATTTTTCTGTGTATCTTACCATCTTACATTCTTCGGTCACCAACAACAGTTACAAGCGTAGTGACTATGGAAAATCCCCTCCAAAATACTACTTTTCTCTGGATTTGTGGAGGAAGCTTTTAAAATATAAATCCTATGTGTTAAAAAAGCTTCAAAACTTCATTACTCCTTTAATTACCAAAAACAATGAAAATACCACTTCATTTTATCTTCCCATACAAAGGTGTTTTTATAAAAATTCTCACAACGATACCTATACAATTAAAAACAATCAAAATTACATAATGATCATCGCGTAATGCAAAACTACGAATTTATCAGTCCAATCTAAGAAGTAGATGTATGTAAGTACGGCCGTCGAAATAGTGGTTGATTGTTACTTCACAAATTCATTTTAATTTTCAAATCTTGTAACTGAGTCTAAAACCTGTCGGAATTATCTACTTCTTCTTAGTCGTATCCATTCGGCCAGAGATGATAAGCCCTTCCAGGTTATCTGAACCTCTTCTGACCGTGTGGCCGAAGAATTTTAGGACTCGTTGCTTACAGATGGTGGAGAGCCTGGTCTTAATTTTCAACTCCTGAAGGATAGATTCATTTGTGCGCCGCTCGGTCCAAGATATTCGGAGCATTCTGCGCCAGCACCACATTTCGAATGCATCAATTCTTCTTAAGGTTCGAGCTTTAAATGTCCAGGTTCAGGACGCGTATAAAAAGATGGAAAACATGAGTGTCCGCATTAGGCTGATCTTTGTTTTGCTTTTTGTTTGGTTGATACCTCTATTCTTCCATATTTTCTCGAGTCTCTTTACAGCGGCTTACGACATCTGGGATCTTCTGATAACCTCCTGATCGCAGTCACCATCTTTGCTTATTTGAGAGTCTAAATACACAAATTTCTGCACTATGTCGAGGTCACTTAGCTCGTTGGTTCGAGCCATGGTACCGTTTCAGTTGACAAACATCAGTTTGGTTTTGCTCCTGTTGTTGCAGAGCCCATACTCTCGGCTGATGCACTCAATTTTTGACAAGAGCTCGGATATTTTGGTTTCTGAGGAGCCAATTATGGTGGTGTCATCCGCGAACCGTAGGTTGTTAAGTAGGTATCCACCTATGCGAACACCTCCTTTCCAGTTCTCTATATTTCTTCGCATTATGTATTCACCGATGAGATTGAACAGTTGCGATGAAAGGATACATCCTTGTCGAACTCCTCTTTCAGCCTTGAAAGGTAATGACATGGCGTCCTCAATTCTTACTTTTGATTTGCTGTTTAAGTATAGATTCTGGACGAGAAAAGTCAGATGCTGTGGTATCCCCATTTCACTCATAACGCTGAATATTTTCTTCCAGTTGATGCAGTCGAAGGCTATAGCATAGTCGATAAAACACAGCGCGATCGAGATGTTATGCTCCCTGCTCTTTTCTATCAGTTGCTTTATGTTCAGAATCTGCTCTCTTGTACCTCTACCCTTTACAAATCCTGCCTTCTCTTTAGGTATTTGTCTACTAGTGAAGTTTTCTAGTCTCCTGTTGAGGATGTGTAAAAGAACTTTACTGGCATGGGATATGAGTCAAATTGTCCGGTAATTTTCACATTTGCGCGTTGAACCTTTTTTATGCAAGGGAACCACTGTGGATTCAGTCCAGTCTTCTGGCCATTGGCCAGTTGTCCAAACATTACCTGCTACTCGTACGATTGCGCAAAATATCTGTCTAGGTTACTGTACTATTTAGAGAAGTAAATACTACTTATACACATTTTATTCCGGACAATAGCTTGTATATCCAAAATTTCTCATGTATACACACGTTACTATTTATAAACGAGTAGTACACCCAACAGCACGTCAGTAGAGACACTTTTGACTTTATGGCATGGTAATAGAGTTGCAAATGTTTCCACTGACGTGCGGTTGACCGTACTAGCTACCTTCAAATCGGGAAGTCTTTAGAGTAGAATGCAAAATGAACTGTAAAGATAACATTCTATCAAACTGGCTGGCTGGTACAAAATGTTGTAACTCCAATTACGCAATATTCTCATACTTAGTTATAACAATGGATATCTCGGCTGAACTTCGTCGGTGTATACTTTGAAACACTTGTTTAGTTTTAAGGTGGTAGGGCTTTTGCGCAAAGCCCGTGAAGGAAAACAATGCCTTCTTGCCTTATCTGCGGTAAGGAACAGATATAATTTAATCTGTAGTTACGGTTCTAAGGGTAAGAGCGTATTGAAATTAGGTATTCCATCTTAGTTTTTAGGATGGGCAACGTGCTTTGCTGTCTTATTGTCAAAGTATGCCACGCTTATGATATTATCCATTTAAATTCAAAAGTTTTTATACTTTCGTTTTTTTACTTTTCTATGTTTTCAACGAATGAACGCAAAAGGGATTTATTTTGAATTATTTTGATATTTAATGATGACGTAGAATTTGTAGCCTCATAACCTTGTTCAAATCTTGCAAGCCCTGTATTTGTGTAAATAAGTCTAAGTTAAAAAAAATAACTCTTTCGCGATTCTACTGACACACAGATACTTGGGCACTCGCCAACATATTCATTTGAAGGAAGAGCGGAGCCTCCTGACACAGGCAACCTGATTGCTTAATAGGAAGTTCCATCCTCGAGTTTTGTACCACATTGTATAAAAATATTAATAAAACATTTTGTATTTTTTTGTTTTGTTTGTATTCTCAAATATATCAACCTTGAAGAGACGAAAACTCATTATCATGACTAACTCGTCTATTTGCAATACAGGAAATAAGAATTAATAGTTATACATACAAATGCATACATACTTGTTTATCAAACTGTACTTGAGTACGTTACAGAATATACGAGGCTACATTAAGGCATTTTCGTGATTCGTTAGGCACGTTAACAACACGAATACTGTAACTTATAGCAATTGTTATGGCAAGTCAGAGGCCATTTGGTGGCTTAAAAACTCTGACAAGCAGCCGACTTAGCACGCTCCAGTTGTCAATTTCTCTAGGCCCATAGGTATAAAGCTATCTCTGTCTAAAATATCAAAAACGTAATTTGTAAATTTGCTAGACATTTTCCTCCACTGACATTTCTTTGCGCTTGGAAGTGATAGATTAGATGACATAATTCCACAATGAAAGTGACATTTCTCCAAGATATATTTTCTCTCAGGGAGCGTGCTAAGCCGGCAGGTTGGCCGCTAACCTGGCAAAGCCTATTGAGTCTGGTTTTTCCTCTGGGTTGCGGAGGTCAGATGGCTGTCTCTCTGTGTCAAAACCAGTGCCCTCGTCAAATCCCCTAGCCGACTCCGTAAAAACCATTGGTAAAAACGGAATAAGGATATCATCATCATTATAACATTCCATAAAAAAACGTCCACTACAGCCTGTAGCTGTAGGACAGGGAGCTCCCTCTAGAATTCTAGCTTTTGCTGGAAAAATGTGGAGGGGAAGTACCCTAGTCACCTCGCTTGTTAGCGTTACGGCTGGCACCATGGACCGCGGTTTTAGGTGACCGCAGTAAGTAAGATACAAAGGAGGATGCTGCTGCCCATCCTCCAGTTAACCCTTAGTCGCCTCTTACGACACTCACGGGTATGTATGGGTTGGTACTATTCTAGGATATAATTATAACAATAAGGATATAATTATAACTAAATTATTATTAGATAAAGTAAAGAAAATCTTGTAATACCAGAGATATGGCTAGGTATATACTTTATACGTAAGACAGCAGTGTTATCGATCTACGTATCTATCTGTCTACAAAAATACTTATTTACTAATATTTTTTGAAAAATAATCCACTATACTAACAATACCTACACAGTAAACATCTAACAACCAAGAAAAATCACTTAGTATGACATCACCACCAACGTGACTTGACCTTTGTAATACCTGTTCGATGCGCAAACGCAAACGCGGCGGTGTATGACGGTATTGACCTTGTCTATACTCACACGACTAGGAATCACTCAACTGGAAGCAAATGCATTGAGGTTGAAGTTTGGTCACCTACCGTTGGTAAACCATCCTATGAAACGTCCTCTGCAAGACTAGCTCCCTTTAGAATACCAGCAAAAACTTGTAGTACAATTGCCATAGTCACTACGCTTGTTAGCGTTGCGGCTGGCACCGTGGACCACGGTTGTTGGTGACCGCAGTACGTAAGATGGTACGATACACAGGAGAACACTTGCTGCTCATCCTTCAGATCACAATCCCTTAGTCGCATCTTAAGACACCCACGGCAATCTGGTAGAACAACAACCTCATTTTTAAAGTAAGATCGATGACTGACCTTAAAAACCCTGGTGTTAGGGTACATAGCCGCAAAGCTTAAATGGGATTGGGCAGGTCACGTTTCCGCATGAACTATGGGCCAAAACCGCCACCACCTGGCAGCCACAGAACGACAGGAGGCGTCGAGGCCGACCAAGGCGCCGATGGGGCGATGAACTCGACGTCTTTTGTAAAAATTGGCAGCAGCCAGCTCTTGATAGAGACGAATGGAAGAAAAAGAGGACGGCGTTTGCCCTGCAGTGGGACACTAACGGCTATATAAGATAAGATGAGATATGAGATGAGATATAAGATGAGATATGAGATGAGATATGACATGAGATATGAGATAAGATAAGAGTATTATAGGAGCCACTGAACGCTCTACTAAAGGCGGTTACTAAGTATTTCTGTAGGTAGTAGCTAGGATCATCCATCCATATCTTACTCTCCGCACAATCAGGTATTTACCAAACTAAAGACAGTTTTACAAAGTGATTTTTGTTTGACAATGTTTTCACCGGTAATTGAGAAAAGAGATCTACAAGGCGAGAGTGAATGGAAACGTTGGAAGAGGAATGCCTCGGCAACGTACCAGGACCAAATTCAGGACGTTCTGAATAAAGGCCAGGTTAAAAGTACCCTAAACCGACGAGCATGTATGAAAGGATTGATGAAAGTACAGGAAGCAAGGGAAGTGTGTCAAGATCGTAGCAGGTGGAGAACTATGGTCTCTGCCTACCCCGACGGGAACAAGGCGTGATATTATGTATGTATGTATTGAACTCAGAACCTTCGGGTTAATCACTAGACTACGAAGAAAAAATTACTTTTAAACTGCTAGTACGAGTATTCTATAAGAAAAATCATAATTACAATTCTCACTGGCGGTATGTGTTTCTTTACCGTTCTGTTTATCAAACCGCTAACGACCCTTGATAATATGACAGGCCCAATTTGGAAACATACTGTTGTCCCTTTCTGTAGCTAGTGTGTGATAAAGACAGTCGATAATGTGGCCACAATAGACAGGGCGATTTAAGGCTTTGGTTGCGGTATAAGTCATATAAATCGTTCTGGCAAATACGCTCTGTTTGTCCAAAATGCTGCTATCACAAATTTGGGTCACTTTTCTCCATTAAACAGATTAACGTATAATTACAACAATCTCAGCAAAAAAAATAATAGTCTTGATATTTTTAATTCTCTTTTAACTTACAAAAAGGAAGTTATTCAAACCATGCATAACCTAATATGACCAGTATTCCTTCAAATGTAAAATTTTATAAATCTCACATAAATGTTTTTACTTCATATTTCTTTATATTATGAGTAGGTAGTTTAAAATATGTTTAGATATTAACTTATTATTCTTAATTTATTTTCAGTTAGTTACTTAAGTTTGTGAATGCCGTCGTCACCTATAATTAGAATGACATTTAAATTGTTAACTTTAATGTTCATTTTTAAGAATTTGTTGATGTACATTCTGTTGGTGACCTAATAAATAAAAATAAATAAATAAATAAACTTGTACTTGTAGTACCGCATATGATCCATATTTTTCGTTTATTCCAACGCATACCAACACATTTTGCAGCTATCTATGTTAAAAGTAATCGACTAAAGCTGTCAGAAAAAAATAGTTTTTACAAAAATTATATTCTTTATAACCTCAAATAAAACATTATTTATTTATTTTTTTATTAATTTCCATCAAATATACTCTAAATAAACGAAAAAATGGATAGGTAGATATATTCGTCTCGCTGTCTTTACGCTACTCTTATGACGGGAGCAAGCATATTTGTGATTTTTAAAGTGGCAATAAGCCTGTGCAGTATTTTTATTGATATATAACGAATGTCCTTAGAAATCCATAACACATTATAAAACTTAATTATAAGGCAGAAAATTAGCAAGACGGATATTATTTTCGAGTAAGCTTTATAAAAGTTTAATAGGACACTTGATACGGAGATACTCGAACAAAAACCGAGCAGCTTAGCGGCAACACCAGCATGATCTGGAATACGTGACCATTTTTATTATTCCTATAAGTGTTTGACAAAGCCCCATAACCAAACTAAGAGCACATACAAGTGCACTCATAACGTGGGCCAATGCCCACACTTACTACCTTGTAGTTGCCTTAATGTGCCCTGCCCGCAATCGCTTATATTTTAAAACGCTATTTGTACTAACGGGTTTTTGTTTTTAAGGTGCCCGCACCCGTTACATTTCGGGGGACCGACGTGTTTGGCCAGTTTCTTATTATTCTTTTTATAGTGTTCAATGACACATACCATGACGTCAGAAGCGCTTGTCTAGGAGTAGAGAAAAATAGGTATCAGGAAGGCCCCGATTTAGTTTTGGGTAATATGGATCAAATTTCCAAATAAACACTATCGGGGCCCAGACCATGACATTAGAATGATCTTCTTCTTCTTTTCGAATCAATGGCTAATGATTTCATAGTAACTTAGCCCATAATATGGCTACATCAATAGCTCTTTGAGTGCCTTCAAAAAGGTGCAAGAAACTGAGTAGGTAGGGCATGAAAGCAAGTGTGTCACCGATTGCAAAACGCCGCACTCAAACTTGTCGTTATCAGAGAAGCTCCACCTCTTCTTGAGCTCTCCGCACCTGCAAGCGCCCTACCGCAGTCTATTGAGTTATTTCCATATGGGCCAGGGAAGGGGAATCATATCCGGGTGGAAGATTTTCGGCAATGGGGAAATATGAGCTTTCAGGGGAGTACCTATTCGACCACAGTTTGATACCTACCCTTTGATTGATCTGATTCGAGGAGCAAGGTGTTTCTAATAAAACTTTGACGGCTTTTGAGGCGTATGGGAGGTGGAGTAAGTCCGTCTAATGGGTGTCTGCTATCTAGTTCCTGTTTACGTTTTTCAATGGAGCATGCCACCCAACGCCGAACGTCTGGAGGGGCCATCCCAGCAAGAGAGTACAAATAGCTCAAAGCTGTTGCCTTCAGGGTGCCTGTAACTATAATGATGGTAAGAATAATGATGGTACCAGATATCAAAAGATCTTATCAAATTTATATTCTATTGTATATAAGGTCCTCATAAAAAAGTAAACATAATTTTAGTATGTTACTCAGACCATGAAACTGAACAAATTTTCCCGAGGAACATAGGTCGAAATATGAAAATCAATTTTTGACATCCCATAGAAACTGCATCAGCCGATAGCGCATTTTGCATGGGATGTCAAATTTGGTTTTTCTTGTTTCGACCTAAGTTTATTCAGGCATTCAGATTCATGGTCTGAGGAACATACTCAAAATATGTTCACTAGCTATGTAGGACCCTATATACAGGGTGTAAGAATACATGTTCCGAAAACTGGAACTGTTGGATTCGGAACTTGAACCAGAACATCTTTACCCAAGGAACACAGGTCCTAATACGAAAAAATGTGCATTCTTATAGCGACTGCATCTCGTAATAGCTAATTTTGTACTGCCAGTCAAAAATATTTTAATACATTTCGAAAATGATCAGTGCATTAATACAAAAGACATCAACGTGTGATTACTTTTAATTTTTCGTTTATTCAATCACTTACCAACACATTTTGCAGCTATGTCAAAAACAATCGACTAAAGCTGTCAGAAAAAACAAGTTTGTAAAAAAAAAATATTCTTTCCGTCAAATATACTCTGGTGTTAGTGTCATGGCTGCAAAACTAAGCGTCGGAATCGACGAAAAAAATGGATTCCACTTTTTTTTTACTTCAGTTATTTTACGTGAAAATACCTCAAATCTATGTGGCTACTAATTTTACAAATAAATATAAATAATTCAAAATAATTTTGACTGAACTTAATATTATCATCTTAGCTAAAAGACGACTAAGTTTGGATTCCACAAAAATCTATTTAAAATCTAAAAAACGTACAGAAAAATTTATTTATTTTTACACAGAAAGATGCTGCTATCCATCCTCGAGTTCATAAGCCCTTAGTCGCCTCTTATGACACAAATGGGTAGAGATGGGTTGGTTCTATTTCCTTGCCGGCACCACACGGCACACTAGTTAAAAATGATAAAATAATCTATATTTCAAAACAGTTTTAAGGTTTTAAACTACCTGTCAAGCATGCCATGAGAAAGCGTGACATGCATGCGACAGATCTTATGTCATTTGACATTGACGTTGGCCTCAATATGGCGATTGCGTGCGCATGATTGGCCGAATACAAATAATTTCGAATTTTGAGTCATTTACATACCCAGATGCAATGTCGTTCCGTTTTGTGCAATTTTTTACGAGAGGTTGCTCTAGTTTTATTATTATAATTATTATAGCCTTTTCGTGGCCGAGTGATCTTTCTTTGTGATCATGAAAGTTAAGTAAAGTTGGCCGTGGTCAGAATTTGGATGGGTGATTGTATACGATAATCCTAGTCAGAGGCCTTTGGCGGCTGCCTAGTTGGTGGCTGGCCACCAACCTAGAAAAGCCTCATCTAGAATTAGGTCTGGTTGGCCCTCATGGTTGCGGAGGTCAGACAGATGGCAATCGCTGTGTGTAACCACCTGCACCTCTTTAATTTAGGTAGCCAACTCCATAAAAACTATTGGCAAAAATGGAGTAAGGCTAGGCCAAGGATAATTTTTAGTCCCATTATGCGGTTACCTATCACTAAGCTACAATACTTCAAAAATATAGGGTGTTAATTAAATTGCGTGTAGCTCAGGGGCAGGTAGGGCAGTATAACTGAATAAAAAAGAACTTATACCTTAGGTCGAATTACGAAAGTTCCCAGCTAACTTCATAAAAGGTAAAAAGTAAATTATGATTGTATGAATAATAAGAATGGGTCAGTACTTTAAATTTTGAAGATAAAAATATTTGGTGATATTTTATCACCCAGTGATTTTCAAGAATTGATCCCCTGTTCGTTAAGATAAGATATTACATGGTCATCTTTAAAAAAATACAAAAATATTCCTAATGTGACCAAAGATAATATTGACCGAGATGCAGACCTACGTAACCTAATGTAATGCAATACACGTCCGCTCGGACTCGATTGAGAAAACCAGTTTTGAACCCGCCAATGAAACTCGTCTGCGGCTTAACATATTGATGCTCTGTTGCAAAAACTGCCTTTAAATGTATGCAGTTCTTTCTTGCGATAAGTTTTAAGATGCATCTTCTTTTTATTCTGCCGTGCAATTTACGACATTGCACCATTCGGAGAATACCTCATAAACATACAATTTACATAGCGTACAACATTACGGCAATACTAAATGCTCGCAAAGGCGGCCTTGTTGCTAATAGTATCTCTTCCAAACCACCTTAGGGAACTGAGGATCGCTAAAACTAACACGTTCAGTGGGAGTTTATTAACATAGAATGTCGAATACGAGTATTCTAGTCATTAGATCATTTTGTTTATAAAGCGAAAGTTTTGCTAATCTCACCCAAAGGTAACAAATAAACATATAAATTGTTTTAAATTGATTTAACGGCTGCTGGTCTAGTTGGTAGTTACTTTGTCTTCTGCGCCATAGGTCACAGGTTCCATCTCCGCCCAGGGCCAACATTTGTGTGATGAACATAGGTGTTTGTTCTATGTCTGGGCATTATTTGTCTAAATATGTATGTTTATTAGCCTTTAAATCCCATAGTACAGGCTTTATCTAGGAGCCCAATTCTTAAACATCGCTGGATGACAAAAAATTACCTATCAAATAGACAAGTTTTTCTTTTCGAACGTGAAGAATGATATTTGCTTGATTTAAAATAGTATTTGATTGTTAATTTTCATATTTACCTTCAAAGGATTTCGGGCCTTTTTTAATTATTAAAATTTCAAAAACACTCCAATACAAATTGGTGATATTCACGAAATGGACTCTAGATGATTTTGTGAGAAATCATATCTCCCATTTTATTTATAGCATCCATATTTATTTAAAAAGGAAAAAAAACTCCAGTTAATTTTGCGGAAAAAACAACCACGAGTTATGTTTTAAGACCCCGGATACACTACTCATTAGATGTCACGGTTGAAAACCTTCGCCTCTTCCGCGTATCTACCCATCAGCCAAAGTCAGTTAGACTATGAAACTACCTATTAAATTAATGTTGTTTTCCTACGCTAATAGGAGGGAGGACAGCGCGTTATGGATGAACTCTGTTGGTCTAGGAGCCACTAAACTAAAAATGACGTAATTTTGTGATGAACGTTTTCAATTTCGCGTTATTTTAGCCTGTTTTTATGGTTTCTTACCTAAAGGTTACCAACAGGACCTTATCACAGTTGTTAATTATTTATTTATCGCGTTTTATTTTCATTTTAAAAAAATTGAAAATCAGTCTTTTTTACCGCAATAGCTAGTGGCAAGCCCAAAGTTAAACTAAATTAAAGACAGGCCTAAAAGTGTTGGTGTCTTTTTTCGAACCTTTAGGGGAACGAAGACAGAAACTCCTTCAACCCAGTCAAATTTTGTTTAGGTTTAGTCTCGTCAGAGGAGTATTAGTATTCTTTAGGTTTAGACACCAGTAGCTCGTTAAATTTTTACACAAAATAATGTATTATTAAAACGGATTACTTACCTAACATGGTGCCAGCCGTAACGCTAACAAGCGGGGTGACTGAGGTACTTCCCCACCACATTGTTCCAGCAAGAGATAGACTTCTGGAGGGAGTTCCCTGTCCTGTAGTGGACGTATTATGGGATGTTATGATGATGATGGTAACGATGACCTCTGTCGCAGAAACGAAATAAGGCTTGCATTGATAATTATTTCACTAAATAATCTTACCGCGATGACCTTATTTTAAAACTATCAGTCGACTCATCAAGTTCTTTGTTAAGTCATTCATTACCATTAAAAACGCCATTATCTGACGAGGTCACGGTGACCGGTGCTGACGTATGGACCTGACACACATACGTACAGTCAGCCACACCTCAACGGAAACTTGCACCAGCAGCAAATACAGCGTTTTTGGTATATCACTGCCAACCTCTCTGATTGTTACTACACTCACGAAAAAGAACAATTTGTGTTCTACAACTTTGTGCTCTACAACTTTTTGACATGCAAAAGCAAAAAAAAAAATTCTTAAGGTTTACCTACTTCGTAGTTTTTTAAGGTGGTAGTGGTAGGACTTTTGTGCTAAAGGTAGTAGGGGTTTTGTGCAAAGTAAGTCTGGGGAAGTACCACTCCTTGCTTTTTTTAGTGTTAGCATTGCTGCGTTTCGGTTCGAAGGGCGAGGGAGCCAGTGAAATTACTGGCCCAGGATAGGCAACGCGCCTTGCAGTCTTTTTAGTGTCAATTATGCTACTAATAAGACGGTGGTGTAATAAATATGGGCGGTGGTGACCTCTTACCATCAGGTGGCTCACAAATCACTTGCTCACCTGTTACAAATGTGGTTCAACTTTATTGATGGAGCATGAACTCGAGAAGTTTGCAGAGATGTACTGAAAACACTACTTTAGTAAATAATAGTTTAGCTTTTCATTCAAAACATCCCACGGAACGTCCACTACAGGACAGGTAACTCCCTCCAGGATTCCTATAATAACGCGTGCTACAATTTGTAGAGGAAGCATCTTACCACGCTTGTTAGCATTGCGACTGGCACCATGGACCGTGGTTGTTGGTGACCGCAATATGTATGTACGCACTTCCTTAGTCACCTTTTACGACATCCACGGATAGAGATGGGTTGGTTCTATTCTTAGCTTACCACACGGATAACATAGTCGAGCTTCTTCTATTCAGATGAAATAATAGTTTAACTAACGTACGCTTCTTATCTTAGTAGCCATGGTTGTCTCACTGTTGGGCAAAAGCCTCCTTCCGTTCCTTCCACTGGTCTCTACTCTGAGCCTCTTGTTGTCTGTGTTTACAGAAAGCGTCGAGTTCATCGCGCCATTTCGGTGGCTGCGAGATAGTTGCGGTCTTTATACTTACGCTTACATACATAACATCACGGCTCTTTTCGCTGTGGGGTAGGCAGAGACCACATCCCTCCACCTGCTAGGATCTTGACATACTTCCCTCGCTTCCTCTACTTTCATCAACCCTTTCAAACATCATCATCATCATCCGAACGTTTTTGGTCATGGTGACCGCTGTCAACTCCTTCATAGAGGTGTGGCGTTGATGTGCCCTTATGTGACTTATAAACTTAATTTTTACAGTAAACTCACGCACACGCTTGTGTGTTTAGGGTACTTTCAACCTGGCCTTTATTTAGAACGTCCTGAATTTGGTTTTGGAACATAACTTCATCTTCTTCAACGACGTCTACTGCTGGATATAAGCCTCCCCTAAAGATCTCCATGACGACCGGTTCTGCGCTGCTTGCATCCAGAGGCTTCCCGCGACCGCCACCAGATCGTCGGTCCACCTTGTTGGGGCCTGCCAACGCTTCGTCTTCCGGTACGTGGTTGCCACTCTAGAACCCTTACGCCCCATCGGCCATCGGTTCTTCTTGCGATGTGCCCTGCCCACTACCACTTTAGCGATTCTCAGGGCTATGTCAGTTACTTTAGTTCTTCTGCGGATCTCCTCATTTCTGATTCGATCGCGTAACTTACACCACAGTAATTAAAATAATAAACGTACACAGTCTACAGTGTCAAACTTGATGTGCTCTCGACTGTACATCGTCCTTTATTATGTAATACAATGCCAACTGTGACATACTTTCAGTAAAATACGGTGAATACTTGTGTAGTGGTAAATACCACTTGAGTTGGTCTCTCCATTCGGAGAAGTAGGTTATGCATTATTTATTACCTGCAGTTGAAACATCCATTACAAAGAAAACAGTGCCCTTTCTTTCCGATCATGAAAGTTAAGCAACGTTGCTCCTGACCAAATTTTGAAGTGAAAACTTCTTTAGCGGCGCTTGGCACTTTTTTAGATGGGTAAAAAATGTTAAACTTGCGTCAGATGTCGCGTCAGATCCGTAGCCTGATCGAAAAAGCATCAACTGTCAACCGTATTGTTATTACAATACGGGTTTTTATTCAGTGACATCAAAGAGATGGTTCGGTCATGTAGAGAAAGAGATCTACCAGGCGAGAGTGAATGGAAACGTTGGAAGGGGAAGGCCTAGGCGAACGTACCAGGACCAAATTCAGGACGTTCTGAATAAAGGCCAGGTTAAAAGTACCCTAAACCGAAGAGCATGTGTGAAAGGATTGATGAAAGTACAGGAAGCAAGGGAAGTATGTCAAGATCGTAGCAGGTGGAGGACTGTGGTCTCTGCCTACCCCAACGGGAAAGAGGCGTGAGGTAATGTATGTATGTATATTTTTATTTGTATTGATAGTGTAACAAGCCGCTATAAAAAGCAAAACCAAAGTGATGAAAAGGCAATATTTGGATTATCATTATGTCACGTGGGTGTGTCAGGTCGATGACCGACTTCAAAACCTTTAAAGACTTTAAAAACCCTGGTGTCAGAGTTAATGACATTGTTTTTTAACTTCTACTTTCATAGATAGCAGCCGTGCCTTGTAAAGCTCAGAATCATTCTTCAATCAGATGGCAGTCTACAATGTCTTAACCAAAGTAGGAATAGTCTCACAAAGAAATTTTGCGTTGATCAGTATCCCCACCGGAATTTGAACCTCGTAACTTGGCACGAAAGTGCTTTAACCCTGCAATGGGACACGCCTGGCTCCTGAATTGAAATTAAATCGGATTGAATAATACCGTGTCAGTGAAAACTTAGACTCAGAATAAATCTAGTAATTTTTATCTCCATTTATTTTATGTTGTAACATGCAAAACACGAAAATGATTATATTTAGTGTATTGCGCAGAAATGTGGCTTAATGCAGTTTTTTAGTTTAAACCGATATTTTTTGGACAAAATGGACTAAACTGTGAAATAATTCTGTATGAAATATATATTTTACAAATCTGGAGGGTATATTTTTAAACGTAACTTTAGTAAGTTCATATACCTTACTAGATCGAGGTCAAGAGTAAGCCCATTTTCAATAAATATATACGAGTATATGATACAAAGATTAATTAGCTTACTATAGTACAGCATCAGCTTTTAGCATGCTCTGAAGCATACAATGATTTAAAAAAATGGCAAGCAGACCAAAGTGTAAAGCATCAAGTGCTCAAGTCCGTACATCATTTTGTTTTTGGTACTTGGAAAACACAAGCAGGGCGCGGAGCGTTTTTCTTACGTCAATGTTGGTATACCCTATAGGTAGAGCAAGATCAACTGACCGGCGGCGCAGACGCAAGCGAGAAACAGTTACATGGTGACGTAACTCTGTTAAGCAACTTGAACCAATATCTGTAGTGCACCGACTTGTAGACCTGTAGATTGTGGCCTTTCAACTTTAATTCGCATTCTACTTATTTATATTAATTTATTTACAGTGAACGTATTTTAATTCTTATTGTAATGCGAAAGAGATCTACCAGGCGAGAGTGAATGGAAACGTTGGAAGGGGAAGGCCTAGGCGAACGTACCAGGACCAAATTCAGGACGTTCTGAATAAAGGCCAGGTTAAAAGTACCCTTAACCGACGAGCATGTATGAAAGGGTTGATGAAAGTATAGGAAGCAAGGGAAGTATGTCAAGATCGTAGCAAGTGGAGGACTGTGGTCTGTGCCTACCCCGACGGGAAAGAGGCGTGATGTTATGTATGTATGTATGTAATGCGAGTGCAACATGTTTAAATGGGTCTGATACTCATGATCGAAGGTCTGATACGTTTTTAGGGTTCCGTACCTACGAGTACCCAAAGAGTGGCAACAGGACCCTATTGCTAAGCCAACGTTGTATGTCTATCTGTCCGACCTTAAGAGCTGTATCTTTTGAACCGTAATAGCTATATGGTTGAAATTTTCAGAAAATATATTTAACTAGCCATAGTTAAATATATTTTCTGAAAATTTCTAAAAATTAACATTAACTAAAAAATGTAATTAAAAACAATGAAACGTTTAAGGGGAGTCCCATACAAGAAACGTGTTCTTTTATTCTAGTTCTATCGTAAAAACGGAAACACTTAGAAGCGAAATTTTTATTGTTTATAATGTATAAGCTGTATTATTTACTTGTCTCAGTTCTATTATTTAGTTTTTTCCGGCACCACACAGACAACCAAACACGATTTCAACCCATTTTTCAGTAGTTTGTCGGGGTATGTATCAGCTGCAGAAAGCGTCTTGAATGTTAAAGCTTCTTTACATCTCTCATATTCGGTAAGTAAGTCCTTATTACCACCAAATGGGGCTTGTAGGTGACCAATTATCGCTCTAGGGTAATAATGTAGCTAGAAAAGCCCTAGGGCGGTAAGTAATTAAATTTTGAAAGAGTGAAGTGTTTTTTTTTTATTACTTACCGCCCTAGGGCTTTTCTAGCTACATTATTACCCTAGAGCGCTAATTGGTCACCATTAATTTGGTGGTAATAAGGACCTACTTACCTCACAATCGAGATGTAAAGCAGAGTAGTTAGCTCGGGTGTAAGCATCAATTGCACCCTCGAACTATAGGCGCCCTCGCTGCGCTCGTGCGCATAAATATCTCGGGCTGCAATTAATGCCTTACAGCCCTTGGGTACTAATCTACTATTAAACTACTCCTGACTCTGTCTGTTTTGTTGACAAAGAAAATTGGTCGGCTTTTGCAAACCGTATTAGGCTTTTGCAACTTTATTCTTTACTGATTGTTACGTCAGAAAGAAAGCGATTATGATTACTAGGTCCCAAAGAGCTTTAATCCCTCTTAAGGTAGGTCCCTCGTGCCGCATTGTCATTGGAGATCTAGGTTTGTGACGTAACTATGCTCAAACACTTTCTCTACCTCTAGGGGCGTGGCGATTATTGTTCCCATGTTAACCTTTGCCTAACTGCCGCACCCAGAGACGTCATTTAAGGTTAAGTCTTATGCTCTCTTTTTCGATTTAATTGATAAAGAGAATGTGATAGCTCGAGATTTAATGAAAAAAATACATTTTATGACATTTTAAATTTACTTTAAATTTACTTTTACCTGGTCATGAACTGCCATAGAAGACCTGGAAGTCTCTTTACAGACTCCGGACTCAGGTCAAATAAACGAACACGTAGCGCGAATGAAGAAACAAATTTCTTCATTCTTAGTGCGCACAGCCAAGGGGTGGAACTCCCTCCCTGCCAATCTGTTTTAGGTAAAAATATAATCTGGATCTTTTTAAGGCAAGAGTAGACAGGCTTTTTCTGACCCTATCGTTACTTACCACCAGGTGACATCAGGGTCAAATGATGACATATTTCGCATTAAAAAAAACGCAGGTGGGGATTCAATGATGAGACGGACCTATCTTGCGAGTGCGGTCAAACTCGCAGAGCATTGCACTTGACAATTTTTTTAACGTCTCTATTTCTGTATGAAATGGTTGATGAAACTGGAGGAATAGAGGGAAGTATATCAAGATCGTAGCAAGTGGAGGGCTGTGGTCTCTGCCTACCCTGACAAGAGAAAGAGGCATGTTTTTATGCCTCTATTTCTTGAGTGAGTATTGTACCAAAGGAGACAAATTAATCCCATATGCCCAAATTACTATGCAGGACCAAATACGAAACGAAAGTTTTCTACTCTCAGAAGACGATCTCTGTAAATAATACGTAACTAGTGATAAATACGTTACGGCTGTGAATCGGTTACCAAGTTACCAATTACGCAACTAATATCCATATCCGTTTTTATGTGTACGTTTTCAGTTAATACACATCCCACGTACGCCGAGCTTCTTAAAAGTAAACATCGAGAAAATAATCACAGTTCTACTTTCATCAATACAGGGTGTTTTAAATTGCGTTCTATAAGCATAGGGGCGGGTTCAGTATCAGTAATTGAACAACTTGTGAAAAAATTATTTAATTTCAGCGTAATTTTTTTATAACCTCGGAATTATGAGGTGAAACTAAACGACTTTTCCCGAGGAACAAAGGTCGAAAAATAATTATACCTGTCATACGAAATGTGCAGTATGGGAAGTCGAATAATTTTTAGGGTTCCGTACCTCAAAATAAAAAAACGGAACCGTCATACGAGTAGGATCACTTTGTTGTCCGTCTGTCTGTCTGTCAAGACCCTTTTTCTCACGAACGAGAAGAGGTATCAGGTTGAAATTGATAACGAATATTAGGGTCTATAAACCACACAAGATCTGAAAATTTCAATTTTTTACAACGACGCAATCAAAAGATATGGCTTTTTATGTCCTTATCTCCATACATTTATGCAAAAAAGCATAACCTACAGGGTACTTCCCGTTGACCAAAAATTATGAAATTTGGCAAGAAGCTAAGTCTCACAGTACAAATAAAGGGAAAAGTCTAAAATCATTAAATATTTCAATTTTTCTCACAACTAATATTAACCAATTAAGGTGAGCTCCCGTTTCAAGAACTTTTCTATAAAAGAGAGTTCAAGTTGGATGGTCGTGGAGTTTATAAAATCAAAGAGCAAAAGCTTTCAGTATATCATATGGTAGATAGGTACGGAACCCTTAAGGCGCGAGTCCGACTCGCACTTGGGCGGTTTTTTTTTTCTTATTCAGAAAAATCAGTAAAATAAAATATCAGGTGTGATATAGTACATTGTGTATCTAGGGCGGAAAGTAAGCAATTTCGACAGAGGGGACACTCAAAGCACGAGCGTGTCGAAATTGCACTTCCGCCCGTGCTACACACAATGTTTTTCATCACATTTGCGAGGAATATAAAAAACAAGTAATCTTAGAATATTTTTTCAAGTAGGTAATTCACGCAGAAATTTAATTCTTTGATATATTTATAGTCACATGACTTAGCTACTGAGCTGAAACTGTTCACTTCAAGGAAAACAATATGATGGCACTATTTATCACATGCATGTTTTATTTCATAACTTCATCATAACATCCTATTAAAACGTCCACTACAGGACAGGGAGCTCCCTCTAGAATTCAAACTTTTGCTGAAAAAATGTAGAGGGGAAGTACCATAGTCACCTCGCTTGTTAGCGTTACGGCTGGCACCATGAACCGCGGTTGTAGGTGACCGCAGTAAGTAAGATGTTAGATACAAAGGAGGATGCTGCTGCCCATCCTCCAGTTTATAACTCCACTTTGTTAAAAGTAAAAAAACGCATATAGCCTACGTAAAATTGCAAAAATTTCAAACTTTCATAAAAACTAATTGTAGTAAATTAATTTAAAATTAATTTTATGTTTTACGAACAGTTTAAAAACAAGATAAATTATAGGCAAAAGATTATTAAAATTTAACTTTAGCTTAGAACCTCTATCAAAGTCTCATTTCGGAACGAAACTTCTTCTGACTGCCAGCGGTCACAGAATGTCAACGAAAAGTCAAGATGACAGATAAAAAAGCCCTAAGGCGCATTTTAAAACTTTCCGACCACAATACGTGTATAGATTGCGATTCATTGCGAGCAAATGTGATGTAAAAAAAATAACGCTGTAAGTGAAAACTGCATCACTCACACATTTAAATTGTTGAAAAAAATTGTTTCTTTTTTCAAATTTATTTTTAAATACAGGGTGTAAGGGACGGTGTACCGAAAACTGAAAGGGCTTGCTCAGTTGGCTAAACTGAACAACTATTCCTAAAAACATGTGTCGGGAAATAATCGACCTCTCTATACAAAATTTGTTTCATATAGCTTGGCTGGAAGCATTTGAGATGTGGTGCTGGAGGAGAATGGAAAGAATTAGCTGGACGGAAAGGAAAAGAAACGAGGAGGTGCTAGAAATAGTCAAAGAGAAAAGAAGTTTACTAAAAACAATAGATAACCGAAGAGGGAAAATGTTAGGTCACCTGATACGGCACGACAATTTCCTGAGAAACATAATGGAAGGAAAGATTGAAGGAAAGAGGGGACGAGGAAGACCTGGGCGAAGCCACTTTGACCAGATAAAAGAAAAGGTCAATGTCGTGTCGTTTCAGGAGGTAAAGCAGCTCGCGATACAACGTGAGGACTGGAAGTTACTCCATCGACAAGAGCCAAGCTCTTAAATTAAAGAAGAAGAAGAAGAAGCTTGTATAAATGAATGATGCTTGTATGGGAAAGTTGATTTTATTCTCATGTTTCCTAATAGTCCTTTACGCCCTGTATATTTTAACTTGTGTCCATTTTTTTTTTAAAACCGGTCATGTAGGAGTCTGACTCGCACGCCGAGGGTTCCGATATACTTTTTGTATTTTTGGAAGCAATAAAGTCCATTTTCAGGACCGCAAAACTAAATTTGTTTGTACAGGTTATTTGCAGATTTCTAAAAAACTGTGCAACTTAGAAAGATCGTTTTATTTTTGCTGTAATTTTTACATAAACTTCTGTCAGTTGTAATTAATTCAGAATTTTCCTTCCACAAACTTCGGAGATAAAGGGGGGGAATGGTATATTTTTGCCATTTTTCATCATAACTTGAAAACTATGAGACGTAAAAAAATACAAAAATATATTTTAGAATGTACAAGTAAAGTTCTTTCATATGATACCCCATTCGACCTAGTAGCGACGATTTGAAGTTTGGCCCCTTTACATTAATAATCATAAATTTTTCAAAATTCTTTCATGTGCAATTAAGTTGGGCAACTTTATTCTAAAACTATTCCAAATTTCAGGTTGATAGCATAAGTGGTTGCTGAGATATCTATATCTGACAGACAGACGGACAGACAGACAGACAAAGTCGCACCATAAGGGTTCCTTTTTTTACCATTTTGGTATCGGAACCCTAAAAAAGGCAGTTCACTGAATTGAACGAGCTTTAACTTTAAATACTAATTTTGCAACAGGAGGTAAGACCCCAGATATTGCTCCACATAAATGTGGTCAGTATTCAGGTGTGTTTTATTGTACACTCGCGGTATGAAAAGGTTGTTTTTTTTCACAAGCACCAATGCAAGAATCAATCATAACGAAGTACCAGAAACGGAACTGCCAACATTTTAAATAAATATTACGTTCGGTATCAAATGAGGTTTTATCTGTTTTACCCACACATATTCCATCCCTCAAAAAACTCGATAATAAAATGACCGACGCTATAGACGGATAGTTTTTAATTATCTTAACCAAATATATGAAGATCAAACCAACAAGAAGGTTTTCGTTTATCTTAATATTATCTTCTTAAAAAAGTGTGAATTAATTTGAACTTTATTGTTGAATAGTCAATTATACTTTTCTTTGCAATAGTGTCACGGTTTCAAAACGTAATACACTCGCGATGTTAAACGAATCAATTTGAAAACTGTCGAACCTTTTCATACCGCGATTGTACATAGTCACATATTCAAACCAGTTCTAGTCCACATTTGCCAGGTATTTGTTCAGTAGATGTCGCAATTGTAGACTTTGGCTTGGGTTAATGGAGTGACACATACATGTGGTTTTGATCGAGCGAACGAGCGACCGACGGACGGACATTTTTGGGAGACTTGCTTTTTATGATGTACCTATAAGTGATATAGAACACATTTTTGAGACAACTAGAAAAACTTTTTTTTTTCACGAATACAACACCTTTCTCGCTCCGCTCGAAAGTAAATAAATGGTACAGCAGCACTGCACTTACTTTCTCGCAATACTCAAGAAAAAACTATCAACCGCAAACTTAAATTTGTAATGCCACACACAAAGTATGGAAATACAAACTTTTATTTACGTTTTTTCAACAAAATATTCGAATGAAATATACAGATCAATTCAGAATTCAAATTGTCATACATTAAATCAAACAAACCTCAAACGATTTCGAGTAAATCACATGTTTCTTTTGGTAGTACTGGAACACTCTTTATATGAATTTTCACAGATCAATGGATACTACCGTAGGATACTTGCATGGAGATTTTTTAAATTTCCCAACACATGTTCCTTATGAATAATTGTTCAGTTTAGTCTACTGAGCAAGCCCTTTCAGTTTTTGGTACACCCTGTGTACTAAATTTTATTCAACGAAATCATAAAGAACATCCAGTCAGGTAGACAACCAATCCAGGATTAATATTATAGAAAATTTTAATAAACTCAATGGAACTAATTTTGGTTCAATCACATATTTACGATTTGGTGGTACAGGAACACCCCTTATATGAAATTACACAGGTCAATTGATACTGGCGCAAGATATCTTACTTGGAAATGCTTGGTTATGCAAAGTTTCATCAAGATTCTATGAGCCGTTTTTGAGAAAATTAATTTTTTTCATTTTCGTTGTATGACAGCTACCCTCAAAATGAGAGCCAGCAAGAAACCATTTACAACCCTTCGATGGATTTGCATTAAACTCCTAAATTCAAAATATGGTGTCAAACGGACTATTCGTTTAGCCGCTAAGCCAAAGCGTGACGGACAGACCGACCGACGGACCGACCGACCGACGGACGGACATTTTTGGGAGACTTGTTTTTTATGATGTATAAGTGATATAGAACACATTTTTGAGAAATTTAGAAAAACTTTTTTTTTTTCACGAATACAATACCTTTCTCGCTCCGAAAGTAAAAATTGTGACGTTCCACACAAAATGCTTGATCAGCTGATTCAGTTTCTATAGGAGAGGTAAAAAAAAATCGTATTTCAGCCAATGTTCCTTTGGGAAAGTTGTTCAGTTTCTTGGGCAGAATTACGTCCTTTAGGGTTGATATACCCTCTCTTTACACCTTATGTTTTAATCGATTCAATTCTATGACTTTTTTGCTGGAATAAATTAATCAGAAATACGCAATTTAGGGCACCATTCGCGTCAACAGTTCAAGAATAGGACTTCGGGTACGATGTTTAAAATTACTGAAATACTAAAAGTCCCGTGTGGTGCCGGCAAAGAATAGTACCAACCCATACATACCCGTGGGTGTCGTAAGAGGCGACTAAGGGTTAACTGGAGAATGGGCAGCAGCATCCTCCTTTATTTGTTACATCTTACTTACTGCGGTCACCTACAACCGCGGTCCATGGTGCCAGACGTAACGCTGACAAGCGAGGTGACTATGGTACTTCCCCTTTACATTTTTCCAGCAAAAGCTAGAACTCTGGAGGGAGCTCCCTGTCCTGTAGTGGACGTTTCATGGGATGTTATGATGACTAAAAGGTCTGAAAATCAGCACTTTTGCTCACTAAGCAAATCTCTTTGCTGAAACTTGGCCTTTTTGGACCACGGCACTTACATGTACTTACTTTCTTGTCATAGGTAATGTTTTAATTAATTAAACATTGTAAATGTAATTTTTCGTGATGTTCAAATAAACGTTAATTCATTCATTCATTCTTACTGAAATACCTTCCTTGTAGCACAGGTTAAATAATAGTAAACACTTGTAGTATTAAGTTAACACCAATACAGGCTAAAGTGACGCAATATTTTTTTAACCCTTTCACTACAAAAGCATTTTAACCGGTTACTTAACAGTAAATCGTTATCAACATAATTCATACTAGATCGTGACCGCAGTCGAAATAGTTTATTTTCGATCGAGTTCGCTTATAAGGGTATTTCGAAATCATTATGATTGAGGTCTAGCGTTTGGGTAGAAATTATTAAACTGGAGTCCAATTCTTGAATTCCTAAGCCAAATAACAAAGTAAAAAATCGGCCAAGTGCGTGTCAGGAATCATTATTATTGTTAAGCTAGTTTTCTTTTTTCATAAACATGGGTCCAGCCCCTAATTGCTACTCCTATTTCTATAATTTTTATTATTTTGACTATTACTCGTTGACCACTCGGCTGTGATAGCTTTTTTTTTAATTCGCCATATACCTATATACTACTACTGTGAATTTATTTCACGTTTACGATATCAACCGTTTAGCTGGCAGAAGGGGGGGTGGGGGGCACTAACAAAAAAATCACTCTTTTAAGCTACTTTTTTCGCAAACGGATCTAAAAATCAAAGAACGTTTTTTGGGTTCCGATACCAAAATGGTAAAAAAGGAACCCTTATGTTACGACTTTGTCTGTCCGTCTGTCTGTCTATCATACCTCTATATCTCAGCAACCACTTATGCTATCGACTTGAAATTTGGAATAGTTGTAGAATTTGGTTGCCTAACTTAATTTCACATGAAAGAATAAAAAAAAATATGATTATTACTGTAAAGGGGGCCCAAATAGGGAGGACAAAATTTCAAATTGTAGTTACTAGGTCGAGTGGGGTATCATATGAAAGGGCTTTACTTGTACATTCTAAAATATATTTTTGTATTTTTTTACAACTCTTCGTTTTCAAGTTGTGATGAAAAATGTCAAAAAAAAATACCATTCCCCCCATCTCCGAAGTTTGTGAAAGGAAAAATCTGAATTAATTACAGTCAATAGAAGTTTATGTAAATATTACAGCAAAAGTAAAACGGTCTTTATGTTCCACAGTTTTTTAGAAATCTGCAAAAAACCTTTACAAACAAATTTAGTTTTGCGGTCCTAAAAATGGACTTTATTGCTTCCAAAAATACTATAGATATATCGGAACCCTCGGCGCGCGAGTCCGACTCGCACTTCGGCGGTTTTTTTTTAATTCTCATAATACTTTTAGAAACCTATCTAACGACATCCCACACACAAGGGCGGACGAGAAAAAAAAATCATCCCCACTGTACGTTTCGGGGAGGTAACCCACAAAAAGTAATCTTTTTCAATATTTTATTTTACCACTTTGTCGTCGATAAATGAATGAATGAGACCGTATACCCTTACCAAATTACAACCTTCTAGTACTAAAGGTAGATTCAGATAATTTTATTCAATGTTACAGAATACTTATTGAATGTCATGCAGCATACAATGCAAATAGAGCGAGTCTACGCCGTTTCGGATCGTGCTATGGCAGCGTAAAAGAAACGGCAAGAAACCACTGCAGCACGGCCTACTTTAAGAGTCGGCTTTTTACAATGTGTTTCTTGTGTTTCGCTTTAATATCAGCGCACCATACCTCTTTGTCATTCATATAGTCTTCTAATCTATAGTAAGTTTTTTTACATAACGTTTGCTTTACACACTGTTTAAACTTTGTTCACATGGTAAAGAATTTGAATTTTTAAAGTCTCAAAAGTGACATTTTATCACCTGGTGATATTCAAGAATTGGGCTCTTGAGCGGTGATCGAATAATTTACTTTTCGTGCTATTATATCCTTAACTTAGTAAAAGTTATTCAGTTTCATAGTGTTAGATTTATATTCATCAAGGTTGTTTTAATATTTCGTTTTACTCGTTGTATCAATGTCTTTCTTTGTTTTTGTTTCAGACTGAACCATGTGGAACATAGTCCTACTAGCGGCACTTGTAGCCACTGCTAGCACCAAACAGCTACCTCCTAGCACAGGTATTTATAATCTTCCAGATTTCCCAATTATACCTACATACTCCTACTAGCAGAATTTTTGGCCATTGCTAGCACCAAACAGCTACCTCTCAGCAGAGGTATTTATAATCTTCCAGATTTTCCAATTATACCTACATAGTCCTACTAGCAGAATTGTTGGCCATTGCTAGCACCAAACAGCTACCTCCCATCACAGGTATTTATAATCTTCCAGATTTCCCAATCATACCTACATAGTCCTACTAGCAGAATTGATGGCCACTGCTAGCACCAAACAGCTTCATCCCAGCACAGGTATTTATAATCTTCCAGATTTCCCAAATATATCTACATAGTCCTATTAGGCGCACTATTGGCCACTGCTAGCACTAAACAGCTACCTCCTAGCACAAGTATTTATAATCTTTCAGATTTCCCAATTTAAAAAAAGCTTTAGTGACCTTGTTCATAATACAGAATTCTTATAATCTTCTAGGTTTCTCATTTCCCAATTATACTTCGTTGACGTCCATAGCACAGAATTTCATTAGAAGATGTCCAATTCATTATGAGGAAGAAAACTCTGAGTTATTGCTCCTTTTAAGGGTACCGTACCCAAAGTGTGCCAACACTGCCAACTGAACGTCTGCCTGTCTGTCCGTCCGAGATTCAAGGGGCTGTCACGTTGGAACCGTAAAACTAAATAGTTGAACTTTTAAAAAACATGTGTTATTATAGCGAATATCCTCATATGATAAAGACAATAAAAAGTTAAATATAAGGGGGATCCCCAATTTTTTGTTTTGGCTCTGTTGCAAACACGGTAACACATACATGCGTGAAATTTTCTATGATTGTAGTACATAAACAGTATTAAATAACAATAATTACAAATAATAAATAATATCATGTGTGAGCCAGGCTCCATTGAAATTGGCACAGTTATAAAGTCTATAAAATGTAATTACGTTAATCAATACGGAATCCTCGTACGCGAGTCGGACTCGCAACTTGCGGGCTTTTTATTTACAATTAAAAAAGTCCAAGTAAGAGAAATAATTTAAAACTCTTATGTGATGATGTAGGAATTCACCTTTTCGCATTTTTAAAATTTCCTTGGCGAAAGTTATTTAATTTCTTAGTAATTTTCAGTTTATAAGGAACAGAACCACTAAAACTTTATATTAGAACTAATATTACCTAGTCAATATAGGTAACTGCGATGCAAATAGCAAGAGAAGGTATATCCTGTCATCCTGCGTCCCAAGGCCAGGGTGGATGACCTTATTGACCGGGCAATGCCTGGCGCCAGGAACAGCGCGTTTCTTTATAAATTGCCTCTAAAAATAAACCTCAACGTATCTCAACGCTCTTAGCGAAGCATTTATCCTATACTACTAAACGAGCAATATTTGTATTTGTATATGTATATATATATATAGCTAGGTCTTATGTCTGGGAAAATTCGTTTTCCCCGTGTTTTTAAGCATTTTTAAACCTACAGCGCCATCTGTTGGCGGGTAGTATAACTTTCATTACATTTCATTTATTCATGCTTACATTGTACAGCTTAAAGTTCTTAAATAATTGTAGCAGTTAGTACATGAACCCTATATTATGGCATCGCATATTGTGAGGCATGCAGTAAAAGACTTAAAAAAAAATTTACATCGAATTGTCAATTAAATTGTCAAATTGTCAGAAGAAATTAAATTGTCAATATTAATATAGAATTAAAAGAAAATTTAATGTAAATTAAATTGTCAACATAATAAAGCATCAAAATTAAAATTAAATAGGTTACATTGTAAATATCATTGTGTAAATAATAAAATTGATAATAAGGAATTCATAAATTAGATTAATGATTAGTTTTCGATTATGAATGACTTGCTCTCCTGATGATATTTTAATATTGAAGCGGCTATTATAGAGCGAAGCTCGGTCGCCCAGGTACTACTATGTGAAATAGGTAATTCTAAAATCATGTTAATTCTGGATGTTCAGGAGTAATAATAAATCCCAACAAAATGAAAAATCTAGGCCAATTTCAATGCATCGGCTTCACTAATCCAATTAAAGGATTTGATTTCTAAATCGTTAACAAGTATTTAAGAAGATTAGCATAATGTTTTTTAGTTGTCCTTATATTAAACAAAATTTGCGACTCAAGCTCTGGAGTCCAATTTAAAGTAACATGGAGCTCCGTGCAGAACGCCAGCAAAAACGCTTGGTACTTTATTATCTGTGGTACTTTGAGGGGATCTACCATAGAGTATAGTATTATATTATCTGTGACCATAGTCACCACGCTTGTAACCGTTGCGGCTGGAGACCGCTGTCGTTGGTGGCTGCAGTATGTAAGGTGAATACACAGAAAGATGCTGCTGCCCATCCTCCGGTTAAGCCATTAGTCGCCTCTTATGATACCTACGGATCCAATATACAGGGTGTAAGGGACGGTGTACCGAAAACTGAACGAGCGTGCTCAGTCAACGAAACTGAACAACTTTCCCAAAGAAACATTTTAAGGAAATGAAAAAAAAAATGACCTCTCCATACAAACTGTTCGACCAGAGTGGGCAATTTGTATGGAGAGGTCAATTTTTTTTTTCATTTCCCAACATATGTTTCTTTGGGAAAGTTGTTCAGTTTCGTTGACTGAGCAAGCCCTTTCAGTTTTCGGTACACCGTCCCTTACATCCTGTATAGTTTCATTTTTTTAGGGTTCCGTACCTCAAAAGAAAAAAACGGAACCCTTATAGGATCACTTTGTTGTCCGTCTGTCTGTCTGTCTGTCTGTCTGTCAAGACCCTTTATCTCACGAACGGGTAGAGGTATCGGGTTGAAATTAATACCATTTGTTAGGGTCTATGAACCACACAAGATCTGAAAATTTAAATTTTTTACAACGACGCAATCAAAAGATATGGCTTTTTATGTCCTCATCTCCATACATTTATGCAAAAAACCAAAACCTACAGGGTACTTCCCGCTGACCTAAAATTATGAAATTTGGCAAGAAGCTAGGTCTCACAGTACAAATAAAGGGAAAAGTCTGAAATTATTAAATATTACAACTTTACTCACAACTAATGGTAACCAATTGTGGTGAGCTCCCGTTTCAAGAACATTCATATAAGAGAGGGGTCAAGTTGGATGGTCCTTGAGGAGATTTTTGTTTTAGTTCTATTTAAAAACGGGAACACTTACAAACTTGAAAATTGGTATGTTTATAGTTCATAAGCTATAAAATAACAACAAATAATAAAATTTGGTCAAGCACGTGTCGGACTCAAAAAATCTAGCACATTAACCTACTGAAATTTCAACTAATACAATTATGATTATGTGGTGGTACGGAACCCTCAGTGCGCGAGTCCGACTCGCACTTGGCCGGTTTTTTTACTTTGAAACTGGTTATCAGCTTGAATTTGAATTTTTAAAGTCTCAAAAGTGATATTTTATTACCCGGTGGTGTTCAAGGATTGGCTCCCTGACAAGTTTTGTATGGGATAAGTCGAAAATAAAATATTTGGGAATATTGTGTGTCTTCATTAGGATAATCATGGATGACAATTCACGGGTAGATAATCTATATATATAAAAGAAGAAGGTGACTGACTGACTGACTGACTGACTGACATATCAACGCACAGCCCAAACCACTGGGTCTAGAGATTTCAAATTTGGCATGTAGGTTCCTTATGAGGCCATGGGGTGCACTACGAGTAAGAAAGGGTTTTACAAAATTCCACCCCTAAGGGGGTAAAATAGGGGATGAAAGTTTGTATGAAAGTCCGTCAGTTTTGAAGTCAGGATCTTCAAAATTTGTCTTTAGGCTGACGACTAAAAATTAATATTTACGTGTCTCAGGGTTTTTGAAAATTCGACACCCTTAAGGGTGAAAAGGGGGATGAAGTTGAAAATTCTTTATTTTTAAAGTAAAATCCACATAATTTATTATTTAGGCATTAAGCCCGCGTCACACAGAGGCGGTAGTGGAAGAGTTCCGGGGCCGGTATTTTTTGTAAAGTATGAGTTCTTATGCACCCTGTCACATTGAAAACGGTCGCGGCGCAGTATTTTGTTCCCGCCAAACCGCCCCGGACCCCTTTCGCAATCATACCGCCTCTGTCTGACTTGAGCTTTAATGATGTAATTCTATGCAACGTTCATCACTGTTATTGAAATTCCACCCCAAATTCAACCCCTAAAAAAGGGAAATGGGGTGAAAAAGTCTAAAAACCAATATGGGTATCGTTTATCGGGTCGCTGATTACGAAAACTACAACAATTTTGAAATCCAACGTGGTGGACGTTAAATCCCATCATTCCCTTGGAATGGGGTTGGGGTTCGATAGGGTTGAAATGTGAATATGGGTGTCGTTTGTATGGTTTATCGGGTCGCTGATTACGAAAACTACTACAATTTTGAAATCTAACGTGGTGGACGTGAAATACCATCATCCCCCTGGGGATGGAGCTGGGGTGCGATAGGTTTGAAATGTCAAAAAATCAATATGGGTATCGTTTGTATGGTTTATCGGGTCGCTGATTACGAAAGCTACAACAACTTTGAAATCCAACGTAGTGGACGTGAAATACCATCATCCCCTGGGGATGGGGTTGGAGTGCAATAGGTTTGAAATGTCTAAAAATAAATATGGGTTTCGTTTCTATGTTAGGGATAGCGGTTAAATTCGCGTCAGGGGTAGGGAGAGGTAGAGGTAGAGAGGCAGAGAGGTAGAGAGGTAGAGAGGTAGATAGGTAGAGAGGTAGAGAGGTAGATAGGTAGAGAGGTAGATAGGAAGAGAGGTAGAGAGGTAGAGAGGTAGAGAGGTAGAGAGGTAGAGAGGTAGAGAGGTAGAGAGGTAGAGAGGTAGAGAGGTAGAGAGCTAGAGACGTAGAGACGTAGAGAGGTGGAGAGGTAGAGAGGTAGAAAGGTAGAGAGAGGTAGAGAGGTAGAGAGGGAGAGAGGGAGAGAGGTGGAGAGGTGGAGAGGTAGAGAGGTAGAGGTAGAGACGTAGAGAGGTAGAGGGAGAGGGAGGAGGAAGGGAAGGGGGAGAGGGAGGGGCAGGGGGAGAGGGAGAAGGGGGAGGGGGAGAGACAGAGGGACGGGAAGGGGGAGAGGAAGGGGGGAGTGGGAGAGAGTGGGAGAGGGTTTCAGTTTTTCTCAATTACTTCTGCGAATTGGCTCTGTTTTGAAATATTTTAGGTACAGTTTAGGCCCCATCAAAAACTCCCACTAGACATTGAGTATAAATTACAAAATACTGGAATAGAAACGGTTGATACTTATCCACTGTTAGGCTTAAACATCGATAAAAATCTTAACTGGAAAGACCACGTAGCAAAAATATCTACAAAATTGTCAAGATTTACATATGCGCTATACGAGCTCAAAAGATGCACTGATTCCAACACTGCTGTAATGGCATATTATGCGTATGCTCACTCGTGGCTGCAATACGGAATATTATTATGGGGAAATAGCACAAACGCCCCAAACTTATTTCTTCTGCAAAAAAGGTGCATCAGAATCATAGCAAATATTGATAACATGACAAGTTGTAAGCCCTACTTTAAAAAATTCCAAATTCTAACTCTACCATCAATATACATTTTAGAAGTCAGTATTTTTGTCAAAAAACATCCAAAACTCATTACAGAATACTCTAGACCATAAAATTTACGGCCACAATCTAGACTAGCACTTCCCTTTTCCAAAATGAATCTAGTCTCATCTGGACCATTAACAATGTCAGCCAAGATCTATAATAATTTACCTTTAACAATAAAAAACGAAAATAACATAAACAAGTTTAAGCAACTATTAAAAAAAGCTCTGATTGATAAATGTTATTATACGCTACAAGAGTTCTTAAATGAAAAAAACATGATGAAAAAATAATTTTATGTACCTATCTAAGAAGAATGTAAAAAATATAAATACCTACTTAGCTTAAGTACCTATTACTATTACATTGCTATGCCCAAACCGGGTCCATGTTTGTACTTCACAATATTTTTAAGACCTCTATGTGTAACATGGGATGCAATAAATGTTTGACTTTGACTTTACAAGGTGTCTATATCTCTCTTTACATTTGTTAGGATACTGCTGCTAAGTTCCTCTGTTCTGAGTAATTTATAAGTAACGTCTGGTTATTATATAAAATTCAGCTGGATCTTGAATTATACTCATTGATTTGCGCAGGGTTAGTCCTGTTTTTCCTTAGTTTAAAATTACCCCGAAATGACGGGAAAATATCTCATTGCTTCGGAAAACCGGTAACAACATAAATACGAAATCCACGCGAGCGAAGCCGCTGGCAACAGCTATAATAATATAAATGCCGCAAGCCAATTTATATTTTACCGCTTTACATAATACCTAGGCATTTTACGAAATGCCGAAAATTTAGAATTTCGTCGTTTTACGTTTCTCTAAATGCCTAGGCGTAAATCGTGCAAAGTCGAGATCGGTTCGGTTGGGTTTGCCTTGGCTAACGAGCCTTAAATGCATAAGTGATCTAAACAGATTTCACAAACTGTCGACGCTGTTTTACAATTTGGCGTCTGATTTGCGTTTACCCACATTTTATGTTCGGCCATGTTCGGCAAAATTTTTTCTTTTTTAGTTTTGCAAAATTTTAATTTGAACATTTATTTGATTTGATTATAGTATTTAGCTAGTTTATTTTACTGATACTTTAAATTGTTTATAATTAGATGAAAGAGCTGGCTTCCCATAGCACAGCGAATCCTAGTTTGGGGGCCAGGGTGCAAAAACTCTGTAAACAATTTTTAACAAATAAATGATGTTTTTATGTTTATGTATATAATTTGACGGCCGTTTGTATATACGTGAATTTTTTGCACAATTACTTGAAGACCGTAACGCAGACATATTTTTCGAAACCGTTCCTCAGTTTATGAAACAAGTACTTCACTGTACTGCACAATAGGATGTTTAGCCGTGACCACGCATAATTACAAGCGACTGTCTCACACAAGCAAGACCCAAATATTTTGTGACCTAAATACTTTGCAACCTTTGCCTTTTTAAGGTTACGTACCCAAAAGGTGCCAACGGCACCCTACTTATCTTCTGTCAATCTGTTTTTCCGACAAGGGATCAATTCACGAATAAGAATCACAAGTTTTTATTTGCCAAAGTGAGGAATGTTATTTGTCAAATATGAAGAACTAGCCGGTGCCCGCGATTTCGTCTGCGCAGGTTTTTAAATTGTAGCCGATGTGTTATTTTGATGTATGAGCTATATTATTGTTAAGTTTCATTAAAATCCATTCAGTAGTTTTTACGTGAAAGAGTAACAAACATCCATCCATCCATACTTACGAACTTTCGCGTTTATAATATTAGTAGGATAGGATAAGAAGTAGGATAGGATAGGATTTTTCTGGCATAACTTACGATTTGCCTTTTATCAGGATTTATATAATTTTATTTTGTTTATAAATAAATGAAACTTCCAAAACTATAATCTAAATTTAACATACAAGTTACAGACTAAAATAAAAAAATAAAATAAAAAAATATTGGGAGACATTTCACACAAGGTCATATGATCCCAAACTAGGAGAAACCTGTAACAAAGACTTATATACATACATAAATAGATAAATAACACCGGGACACAGAACGAACACTCGTGTTCATCACACAAATGTTTGCCCGGGATGGGGATCGAACCAGCGGCCCACGGCAGTCTCGCTACTGACCACGCCAATAGGGCAGTCAAATTTTCGCCCTTTGTTTCCTTTTAACTAAAGGTTTTTTACCTTTCGTGTTAACACATAGGATTAATTTTAAATGGACAATTGTTCTCCTCCACTGTTCTCATTATTTTATCCACATTTAAAATTCCGATACAGTATGTATAACCGCAGAGCGTATTTCGGAGAGTGTGCCCATGAGCTCTATCAGCTTATTCCGCCATTCTTTCTCTACAATCTGGAGTCCAGATGCACTGCAAGATATCACCTAAGCACTTGGTTGATCACCGCAGATTCGCACAAAGCACTTCGCTACATAACGCAAGCTAAGGAGTGGAATACTCTGCCTGCGTCTATGTTCCCGAGTTCATATTTCCCGAATCAATTGAAGTCGCCAGTGGATAGGGTTCCTATGTGCAAGCTCATTCCACTGTCCCTGTTCTCAAGGCAAGATCGAAGTCAAGAATCTTGACCATAAAAAAGGAAAAAAAATCGTTCATATGTCCCGACTCTATCTAAGTGAACGGACTATTTTCATCTGTGTAATTAGAAAATCAGAAAGCATGAAAAAATCATCAACGTAAAATGATACACACATATACTAATGTTTAGAAAGTAAGGCGTTATACAAATATTATAACGTTATCGTTACGGCACTGCTTCGTATTTAGTTGTTTTTTGTTTGTGAAATAATAAATGTATTGTAACGGTTCGATAACAGGAAACGGTTTTTGAATTGAATATACAGAATGGTCCATACAAGAAATCTTTGCAAATACTCATAAAACTGGACAATTTCTTTAAAGAAAAGAAAATTATGTTACCCTTGTACATACATTCAAGAGCACGTCAAGCTGTGACACTTGCAGTGCGACTCCAGCACGTACGGTCAACCGCTTGTCGGTAGGAACTTTTTCAACTCTATTACCACGCCATAAGGTCTAAAAGTGTTTCTACCGATGTGCGGCCGTGTGTACAGTGCACACACGCCTTTGCACGCCTTAGTCTATAGGTAGAGCATGCTGGAAACTATGTAATAAGACCCTCTTACCATGTTTCACGCAAATAAAGATATTTGATTTGATTTTAATAATAAAAGCCCGCCATACCAAGCTTGGCACGCTCTCGCTGAACAACCTTTAAAAACAATTCTTATTATCTTTTGCAGAACTATCGATCTCGTCGGTACAACCAGCGACAGAATTGGATACCACACCATGGCCAAGTCTCGTCGCACCTCTAGACACGCTAGCCGTCGCGTGCGAGAAGGACAACATGCATATTACTATCTCGCTTGCACAGAACGAAAATAGGTAATTTGAGGAGAGGTTTCTAACATTTTATAATGTTTTTGTCTCCAAAGATGGATAGATGAATGGATGGACCATTTTGTAAAGATTGACCGAAAGAAGCTTAGAATGGAAACCAGTCTTTTTTTATGAAGTATTTTACCTAATGTATAGGATGTGACGAGGGCACTGGTTGTTATATAAAGCGACTGCCATTAGACTTCCGCACCCCAACGGACAAACCAGATCCAATTTTTAGAATAGGTTTTGCCAGGCTAGTGACCAATCTGGCAGTCAGAGTTTACAAGCCGCCAAATAGCCTCCGACTTGGCTTAACGACTACTAACATTGACAGTAGCCAGGACAAATGGCTTAGTGTGCATTTGAAGCAAGGAAACATTCTTGTTGTTGTTCCACTAGCTAGCTGAACTTTCGTGAACAAAGAGCAACTACCACTCGGCCACGACCGTTTCAGAATGGAAACCAGTGGAGGGAAACGAGGGAAGCCTTTACCTATCAATGGTGTCCATTCTGGCCGACCCAAACTAAAACTGAACTAAGACATGTATAAAAGACAAGGTGTCTTTGTTACCCCCTATAGGCTGAATAAAGATACACACACACACACACACTAACGCACACACACACACGCACACACACACACACACACGTTACACTTTAAGTCCTGTCAAATTAATTTAAATTTAGTTGACGTCTGCCAGAATCGATACCATTGGGACATTATCAGTTCAAATACGATAAGACAAACAAGAAAACCACTTTTGAGTCTGAGTGTCCTTATAGACCACACTATGAAACATTCATATTTATCATTCAGATTTTATAAAGGTGCCATTTTGCGTGTGTTCTTTTAAAAGTAGCACATTTGTAAAAAGTTGAAGTAACATCCTTTCAAGCGAAGCCGGTGGCTTTGTCCTACGTAGCGTCAGCAAAAAGAAACCTATAAGAGTTCTACGTATGGGTTTTTTATTTTATTTTGCCCGTCTGCGGTAGGTAAGAGGGACCCGAATGGAATGGGAATTACTTTGGTAAACGGATTTGAGGTTAAAAGACTTTGAAAAGATTCTACACACATATTACCGCACATTTTACTTACAATTTGTACAGAAGTTTTTAGAGACAAATGTACAGCCCAGAGGCGAAAGTTCGGGTGTCTATTTTTCTAACTTTTCAGTTTACATAAAAGAAGTATTCAACTTTTGTATATATATATATATATTCTTTATTGCACACACATTAAAAATAAAATGATAATATTAAAGGACATATACAAGGGCGGGCTTATCTCTAAAATAGATTAGACTGTATATAGGGTGACTTTTAATTAGTTCTTGATAGCAAAAGATATGCATGTACTCATGATACTGAACAACTTTCCCCAGGGATCATAGGTCGAAATACGAAAAACCAAATTTGACCTCCCATACAAAATGCACTATCAGCTGTTGCAGTTTCTATGGAAGGTCAAAACTTGGTTTTCGTATTTCGACCTATGTTCCTTGGGGAAAGTTGTTCAGTATCATGAGTACATTCATACCTTTTTCTATCAAGAAGTAATTAAAAGTCACCCTATATAAACTGTGACAAAAAGAAGTTTGATTCATTTTAATATTTAAAATTGTCTTGTCTCGTAATGGTCGGAGAATGCTGTGTATGCTTATCATTGGCAAACATAATATAAGAACTAAGATGAAGATAATTATTGTTAACGTAAATATATGTATTGCTGTTAGCATACCTAAATAAATAAATAAAGAGTTTAGACTGGATTCCCAGCTGAGGCAAATTTTCAAATGATAAGGGAATGAATGAAACAAAAGCTCTTAAAGCTACAAGGGGCAAAGGCAGTCTTAACGCTTAGAGCCATTTCCAGGCAACTTGGGTCGACCATGATTTAGGTTTTTGGATTCTTTTAATCTTAAAATTCCTATGAAGTTAATCTTTATTTCAACCCGACTACGGCAAAAAGGTGGGTTATGATTTAAAATATGTTTTGTTCAACAGTATATACGAAACTTTCAACGGGATAGTCTACCCAGCGGGCCTGGGTAGTAACTCCTCCTGCCTCAGAGAGTACGTTTCTGCGCAAGGTGACATCCAGTACACGCTGCCTTTGAAAGGTTGCAACACAATGTCGACGGATAACGTGAGTAATTTTCATCGTCTCATAATTTCTATGGCCATTACATTTGTCCACAGATATACATGAATGAATGAATAAATTCTTTATTGCACACATAAACATAAGAACACACAAAGAATAACACTTAAGGTTATAGTGGGCAAAGGCGGTCTTATCGCTGAGAGCGATCTCTACCATTAAACGAGCAATATCTAGGATACATCCTATACTATTAAACGAGCAATATTTGTGTTATATTTTTATATATTTGTAATCCAGTAAGCTGCCGTTATTCATAATCTAAGTTGTAATCGGTTTCTCGAAAACGGCTCTAAGGATTTCGATGAAATTTAGTATACAGGGGTTTTTGGGGGCAAAAAATCGATCTAGCTAGGTCCCATGTCTGGGAAAATTAGTTTTCATCGTCTTTTTAAATATTTCTTAGCGCGTTTTAGTGCGTTCAAGAAACTTACAGCGCCATCTGTTGTCGAGTAGCATAGCTTGCTCATCCGATGATATTTTAATCATACGGAGCATAGCTCGGTTGCCCAGGTCCTATATATAAATATAACTATATTTGTAATCGGTTTCTCGAAAACGGCTCTAAAGATTTCGATGAAATTTACCACCCGGGGGTTTTCGGGGGCAAAAAATTTATCTAGCTCATGTCTGGGAAAATTCGTTTTCCCCGTGTTTTTAAGCATTCGCGTTGTAGACAAAAACCTACAGCGCCATCTGTTGGTGGGTAGCATAGCTTGTTCACCTGATGATATTTTGATGTTGAGACGGCTACTATAGAGCGAAGCTCGGTCGCCCAGGTACTAAGTAATTATCAAAACCGGCCTAAGTAATTAACCTAACGACATACCTCGGAGACTACATACATCGAGCGCGAATTTGAAATTTAAAATTGGAAGTCGTGTAGGCTTGCTTCAGTACAAAAGACCGTCTGTAGGGCCACTAATCTCGCGGGCGGTTGCGCGCGTGACGTGGGGTACATTGCAAAGGGGGCGGAGAGTGTCCGTTCAGTATGATAGTACTTTATGCTGTGCTAACGCTATAGTAAGGGTGATGAAGGACAAATTTCTATATGATTTGCTCATGTCTGCCTCTTTGACTGATGATAAGGAACATCCTCTAGAAGATACAAAAATTATTGGTGGACATCCACACCCCTGCGTTTTTGAGGAATTAAGTTTTAACTATTTTGAAATTTGACAATGAAACGTACACCTGGCAGACTATGACTATCTGATTAAACACAATGTATAAAACCCCAGAAAAATGCTCTGCCACCATAATAACCCTGCGCCGTAAACTTACAGCTCTTCAAAATGCAAAAACTCACTTCTTCGTCCCGTGATAATGCAGAGCCCTGCATGTCTGCCTCTTCGATTTTCTACATCTTCAGAAGTATTTTAAACAGGAGCCACAAAGGCAGATAAAAAAAACATTATTTAGTATCTTATTTTCATTTTTTTGCTTTAACTCAAAAACGCAGCGACGCACAGAAAAACTTGTAAGGAGAAAATCGATTCGTATTGAGCTGATCTATCATCCCTATTAATATGAATCATGAGCAAATCATATACCCAGATTGCAGTCAGCACCCTAGCTACTATGGGTGATTGGCTTTTGACAGCCGGAAAATGGCAAAAGAATGCTAATAGGCCAGTCATGTTTCGTCGCTACAGAACGTCACGACGCGACGGTACACACTTCAATCGACACGATCTCGTATCGTGATGAAGAACTATGGACCATAGGACCCGATCGTCGATTGACGGTTATTTTTAACAGCTATTATTTGGAGAGATTCTAGGTGACGGCAACCCAGGAGCTCTGTTTTTAATACGCTTGCCGTTCATCGAGCGATATGTTTTTTTGCTGCTCAGGATTTAAGATTTAATGTTTCAGGTTGATTTAACTTTCGAATTCGCTGCAATCGAACGGTTTGAAAATTTCGAACTTTGGGTTTCCAAGGACTATTTACAAAAAGGCGAGCAAATAAAAATAGAGATCCTGGACTATTTAAGGCTTCTTCTGGGCTAGGTCGTTCCATTCCATATTTGACCTCATCTCTGATCTCAGGACTAAAGAGAGGTCAAAAGCAAGCCCATTGACGACAAAAACAAAATATGTAAAATATTTTTTTTGTTAATTCCATTGCTAACCAAGCTTACTACTCTATTTTGCAGCCATGACACTGGTATATTTGACGGAAAGAATAACATTGTTTTATAAACTTGTTTCTCCTGATAGCTTTAGCCGATTGCTTTTACTAGGTTGAGTGGATTATCATATGAAAGGGCTTTAAAAATACATTCTAAAATATATTTTTGTATTTTTTTACGACTCTTAGTTTTTAAGTTAGGATGAAAAATTACAAAAAATACACCCCGCCCCTTATCTCCGAAGTTTGTGAAAGAAAAAATCTAAATTAATTACAGTCGATAGAAGTTTATGTAAATATTACAGCACAAATAAAATGATCTTTCTAACTGGCACAGTTTTTTAGAAATCTGCAAAAAACCTTTACAAATAAATTTAGTTTTGCGTTCCTAAAAATGGACTTTATTGCTTCCAAAAATACTATAGGTATATCAGAACTCTCGGCGCGCGAGACCAACTCGCACTTGACCGGTTTTTTGGGGTTCCGTACCTTAAAAGAAAAAAACGGGACCCTTATAGGATCACTTTGTTGTCCGTCTGTCTGTCTGTCTGTCAAGACCCTTTATCTCGCGAACGGGTAGAGGTATCAGGTTGAAATTAATAACATATATTGGGGTCTATGAACCACACAAGATCTGAAAATTTCAATTTAGAAAAAGATATGGCATTTCATGTCCTCAAATTTATACATTTATGCAATAAAGCAAAACCTATAGGGTACTTCCCTTTGACCTAAAATTATGAAATTTGGCAAGAAGCTAGGTCTCACTGTACAAATAAAGGGAAAAGTCTAAAATCACTAAATATTACAACTTTTCTCACAACTAATGATAACCAATTGAGGTGAGCTCCCGTTTCAAGAACATTCATATAAGAGAGGGGTCAAGTTGTATGGTCGCGGAGGCGATTTTTGTTTTAGTTCTATCTTAAAAACGGGAACACTTACAAACTTGAAAATTGGTATGTTTATTGTGCATAACCTATAAAATAACACCAAAAAATAAAATTTTGTCAAGCGCGTGTCGGACTCAAAAAATCTAACACATTAACTTACTAAAATTTCAACTAATACAAATATGATTATGTGGTGGTACGGAACCCTCGGTGCGTGAGTCCGACTCGCACTTGACCGGTTTTTTGTTTACTAAACTTCCTAATCTCTAGTACATTGAGCTTTTCGTATTATTTTCTGTTATTGCATAACGTACTTGACTAACGTTATTATGTGACATTTCTCACCACAAAGTGCCTCGACGGGGCATTGTTCTATCGGCTTCGTCGCCCTTACAAGACACGCCGCCACGCATTCACGCCTACTAAGTCTAAAGTTCTATACGTACGCACGGCAGCAAGCACTTAGAAACAAAACCAGTATAAGCTGAACCAGCGCTACGCTAGAAACGCCCGAAACCAGAGACCCGGTCAAGACCAAAGTGTACCCACCGACGTGTGGCCGTGTGTTCAATACTTAGTCTTATCATATGATGTAACGGGTTTCATAGGTATATTATTTTTCGCGTTAATAGCTCTTATCCAATAGATAGTTGTTCTGTTGACAGTTTAACAGAAAATGTAAAAAAATCTAAAGCTCGGCAACTGAACAACTTTTCTTAAAAAACACATACCGAATTATGAAAAAAAAAAAAAAATTTGAAACCTGGGTGAGTGATAGAGTAGTATCTAACTGTTACAATCTAGGCTTGGAACTGGTACCAAAGGTACAGGTTCTGTACCGGTACTTAGAGGTTATTTTCATTTCGGTACCAGAGTACCTATTCCAGATGGGTACCAGTACTCAGCCTTAAAAGTACCGGTACCTAATTTAGGTACCGGCCGCGTATGGAGCAAGTAGGGTGTTATTGGGCATTCTACTTCATCATAGATGAAAACCAAAGTTTACTTCACTCCGTTCAACTCACCAACGCTGCACCAGGTAACCTGGTGCAACGTAGCTCGTCTCACTCCGTTCGTAAACTGGGTTTTCATCTATGACGAAGTAGAATGTCCAATAACAATGTATATACCAGAACGGGGGCTTAGAACAGAAAGATAAAAAAATTGATTTAAAGACTTTCATCAACATTTACCATAAGTTGACCACCCAGTCCCAAGAGTTACACCTTTGAACCTAGATAATGGTTTAAATACGACTGTGTTCCCGAAACATTATCATTTAGTATCAGAAGCTCGCTACGTTTTCAAGAAAATGAAATTTATTAAGCAGCCAGAAAAGTTGATTGTGGACAAAATATGTCCAGATCAAAAAAATAACACTTTTCGACATGGAAAGCTTTTGCCTAACACTATTCGCTGCATCATTTGCGGACCATCAAATTGTGGTAAAACAAATCTAATGATAGGTCTTCTCTTACATGAAAACGGATTGCGATACCGAAATGTTTATGTGTATTCGAAAACTTTAGGTCAACCAAAGTATTTATTTCTGGAAAATGTTTTAAAACGAGTGCCTTACGTTTCATTTTATAAATTTCGTGAAAATGAAGAAGTTTTAAATCCACAAGAAGCCGAACCTAATTCTATAATAATATTTGATGACGTTGCTTGTGAAAACCAAAATAATGTGAGGAATTACTTTGCAATGGGACGACACAAAAATATTGACTGTTTTTATTTGAATCAAACATATAGCAAAATTCCGAAACAACTTGTCAGAGATAATGCTAATTTGATAGTGCTCTTCAAACAAGACGATATGAATATGAGACATGTTTACGACGAACACGTTACAACTGACATGACATGGAATAAATTTCGAGATATGTGTTCAAAGGTTTGGGGTGATCCCTACAGTTATCTTGTAATAAACAAAGATTGTGAGAAAAATAAAGGTTGCTACAGAAAAAAATTTGATACATTTATAGTTTTTGATTAAATAGGATAACAATGCATATAAATACATTTTAGATACAGTTATTAACTCATTACAGTTAAGTTATTTAAAGGCAGCTCACCCATTTAAGCTAAACATGGAACAAAAATTAAAAAGGAAAATAGTTGATGCTGCTGAAGCAATAAAGAAAAAAGTTCGGAAATTGAGAGATATAGAAAGTGAAAATGAAAATGTTCTTCAATCGGTCTTTAAACCAATCACAGGTCCATTAAACAGGATTGCAGAAAAAAAGAAAAAGAAAAAAAGCTTGAATAACACCTCAATGTCGTTGGAACAAGCCTCTGACAAAACTTTTAAAGGTGAGACTTTTAGCTCAACTGAAGAAGAGGATGAAAAGGATTTTAATGACGAGGAAGAAGAAAATGAGGAAGAATTTCAAGATACTGACAAATCTCTCACAAGTGACGAGTCGTTTGAATCGGTTATAGATGCAAAAAATTCAGAAAATATATCAAGTTGGTCTTTATCTGCAGAGCATTTTCGTAACGTACCATTTGGTGTAAGAAACGAACGAGGAAAATTAAAAATGGGTTCAAAAAATGTTATTGTTGGGAATGATAATATTACTATAGGAGAACGTCGGTACAATTTAACGTTTGGATTAAGAGAATTACTTTTAAAAAAAAAACCCGATTTATCTTTAGTTACTAACCGAGATAAATTGGACTATAAACTGATGTTGTTACAAACAAACGCTCATAGAAGACAATTTGATCCCAAGAAACCTATTAAAAGTAATAAAGGAGCTAAGTATTTATTCATCATCAAACCATTATTTAAGCAACAACTAAATCATTCTATGTGTACAAATAACAAAAGTGAAGGGAAGGGATTACCTTTAATGAAAAAATGAAAAAAAAAATACTGATTATATATATTGGGATGATCCTAATGAATTGGTTGAGAGACTCAAACTGTTGATTGCATCTCGTGATGCTGGTAACACTGGAGTTGAGAACGAAATCATATCTATCATAGAAGAGTTGAAAGAGTGTGGTATCATTAATAAATAAAAGTATATTTTCTTTAAATGTTTTCTCATTTCTGTTTTATTCGTTGAACTCAACAGGAGTTGATAATGAATATCGATAAATTTGGACATCACGTGCATAAAAGATTAAGACTATCAGATATCATGGTGGTTCCTGAAAAGTCATTTAACATAACGAAAGAAGGTGACTTGGATTTTCAGATGAAGCGATTAAAAGGAGTAAAATTTCCTGTTTCACCTAATGATGTTGTGAATAAAGAATATGTTGATAAAATAACTAATGAATTTCGAAGTAGTAAGGAAGTTGAAGAACTAATTATATCAGCTATAAATCAGCGTCTTTTAACATTTAGAAATCAGTTAATTCACGAATTTCACACAAGAAAGGAGATAGATCAAATCATAAAATCGTTTAAAAATGGTTAAAGAAGCAGTAATAAACGAGATCCACAAAGCAGCAAGAAAAAATTTTTCAAGGCGACACGTGAAACTTAAATCAATTGATGATTTATGGCAAGCAGATTTGATAGATTTCCGAAATTTGAAAAGTTTTAATAGAGGTTATAAATTTATTTTGGTGATAATAGATTGTTTTTCAAAATTCGCTTGGGCTGTACCTATCAAAACAAAAACAATGTCTGAAGTTGCACAAGCATTTCATAAAATATTGATTAAATCAAAACGCTGTCCTAAAAATCTTCAAACAGATATGGGGACAGAGTTTTACAACAACAGCTTCAAAAAAGTAACGGATACACATAATATAAATCATTATTCTACATATTCGGTAATGAAAGCCTCCATAGTTGAAAGGTTGATAAGAACATTAAAAAGTAGATTATTTAAATATTTTAATTTACATGGAAGTTACAAATGGATTGGAAACATTCTTAAGAAAATTGTGGAGGATTATAATAACTCAAAACACCGTATAACAAAGTATAAACCTAAAGATGTTAATAGAGCCATAGAAAAAAATATTGTGAAAAACTTGAGAAAAGCGCAACATAATAGTCTCTCAAGGAAAATTAAGTTTAATCCTGGAGATTATGTGAGAATAAGCAAACATAAAAGTTGTTTTGAAAAAGGCTATACTCCTAATTGGTCAACAGAAATATTTGAAATTAAAAGCGTAAATAATACAACACCTGTAACTTACAACGTTATTGATGCTAGAAAACAGCCTATATTAGGATGTTTTTATGAACAAGAACTCCAAATGACAAAATATCCAAATGTGTACCTAATAGAAAAAGTGATAAAGAAAAAAAATAATAAATTATTTGTGAAATGGTTGGGGCTTCCTGATACTGAAAACAGTTGGATAGATAAAAAGGCTGTGTTGTGATTACTTTGATCATAATATTTTGAGTAATGAAAGGGAGAGGACTTGTTAACAGTTTCATAAATAACTTACCTTTTGAATTACACTTACCAGGTTATAATTACTGTGGACCAGGAACGAAATTACAAAAACGATTACTGAGGGGAGATAGAGGTGTTAATGAATTAGATGAAGCTTGTAAGCAACACGATATAGCTTACTCCAAGTATTCAGATTTAGAAAACCGTCACAAAGCTGATTTACAATTGTTAGCTATGGCTAAACAAAGGGTAAAGTCAAAACATGCAGGTCGAAGTGAAAAGCTGGCTTCCTGGCTAGTAAGTAAAGTGATGAAAGCAAAAGTAAAATCAGGAGCGGGGTTAAAGACTTTTAAAAAAATTATTTCAAAAATCCGTGCTGACCTCAAGAAAGCAAAACCTTGTAATAATAAGTCTGCAATTAAGTTTGCATACAGAGCAGCAAAAAACCTGCTTTCGCGAAACAAAGTCAACTTACCTCGTGTTATACCACTACCTAAAACTGGAGGAATTCTACCTTTAATACCTATTTTTGCTGGATTATCTGCTCTAGGAGCTTTAGCTGGAGGTGCAGCCGGTATTGCGAAAACTGTGAATGATTACAAATTAGCTCAGCAAAATTTGCGTGAAACTGAACGACACAATAAGGCAATGGAAGCAATATCAATAGGAAAAGGTCTTTATATAAAACCTTACAGAAAGGGTGAAGGACTGTTTATAAAAAAATCAAAAAACTAACTATAAGGCTGCCTAATCGCGCTCTTACAAATTTTGACATTTTGGAAAATGCAAAAGACATACCATATTTTAGGGGTGTTTTTATGAGAGATGAATTACCTAAAAAGGCAAAACGGAAAGAATGTGGTATTATAAATTTAGATAAGTCTAATAATGAAGGAACTCATTGGGTGGCCTATATTAAGTTGAACAATTTTTGTGAATATTTCGATAGTTTTGGAGATTTGAAACCTCCTTTAGAATTAGTAAAATACTTAAACAATGTTACCATTTTGTATAACTATACTAGATATCAAACGTATGATACAGTTAATTGCGGTCATCTTTGTCTTAAGTACTTAAGAAATTTTTGGAAAAATAAAGAAAAGCTATAAAACACTTATCACCATTGGTATTCTTATCATTCCTAAAATGTCTATCACGCTGTCCATAACCGGGAATCAGTCGATATTAACAAATATTTACTCTCCTCCGTTACAACTGGAGGGTAATTATGAGTGTGCTCTGTTACATTTTTGTACATTTAACTCTTTTCCTAATGTTGATAGTAGTAATAATAAACTTTATTACGGTGATAATGAAATCATTGCAATACCGGAAGGGACATATGAACTTGATGATATAGGAGACTACCTAAAAAATAACATGAATAATGTTAAATTTGAATTGCATAGTAATAACAATACTTTAAAGGTATCAGTATTCTGCTCGAAAGATATTGATTTTAGTAAACCAAATACGCTTGGTAGTCTTTTAGGTTTTGGAAAGCAAACTCTTAAAGCAAATATATTGCACGAGTCACAGCTACCAGCTAACATTTTATCAACAACAGTGGTGAGAGTCGAATGTGATATTGTGAGTGGATCTTTTATTAATGGAAAATTAAGTCATATAATTCACGAGTTTGCACCTAACGTGCCACCTGGATACAGGATCGTTGAAATACCAAAAAATTTAATTTATTATCCAGTTAACCAAAATAATATAAGTTTCATAAATATAAGAATATTGGATGCAAATAATAATATCGTAAATTTACGTGGTGAGGAAGTTCAAATATATATACATCTGAGGAAAAAATGATTAACTACAACCATAAAAACTCTACACCTTCAGTTAGAAACGCCAGTTCCTTTCGTGCTCTCCAAAAGAAAACATCTAAAAAGAGGCCAAAGTTAACCGCGGAGAACAAACAATTTCTTAAACTAATTGGGCTACTAAAATGAACATACTAAATATTGTGAGTACGCCTACTTACGATAATTCTATTGATGGTATCGAGATTCATTCGTATAAACCATACGTCACTAGCTTTAACAGAAATGACGAAATCCGAATTCCAATTAATCAACAGGATTTATATATATTACCATCAGCGAGCACATTATATGTTGAAGGTAAAGTCAATATTACTAACAACACCACTAAACAAACTGTAACAAGTGTGAACTTTACCAACAATCCACTGATGTATCTTTTTCAAGACATTCGTTACGAATTAAATGGAGTAGAAATAGACAAAGTAAAAAATGCTGGTATAACAACAACAATGAAATCATTATTATCGATGAATGAAAGCGAATCTCGAATGTCAAAAGCATGGGGTTGGGACATCGAAGGTACAAAAAACTTACATGGTGGAAGCTTTTCTGCATCTATTCCGCTTAGTAATATACTTGGCTTCGCAGAGGATTATAAAAAAGTTGTAATTAACTGTAAACATGAACTTATTCTTTTGCGTAGTAACACAAACCTGAATGCAGTGAAACTTGGCACTAGTGAAGTTATTAATGATATCGATATACATAAAATAGTATGGCGTGTTCCTCATGTAAAAGTATCTGATAAGGAAAGAATCAATTTACTAAGGTTGTTAGATAAGGACCGACCGATTCAAGTCGCGTTTAGAAATTGGGATTTATACGAATATCCTTTATTGCCTCAGACAACAAAGCACACATGGTCAATTAAAACTTCTTCTCAAATAGAAAAGCCTCGGTACGTTGTTTTAGCATTACAAACTAACCGAAAAAATAATGCTAGTGCTGATATGTCACAGTTTGACCATTGCAATTTGAGAGATGTAAAAGTATACTTAAACTCTACTTACTTTCCGTACGAAAATCTCAACGTCAATTTTTCCGATGATAAAATTGTTTTATTATACGAACAATATGCTAGATTCCAGCAGTCTTACTACGGTCGTGACAGAGTCGAGCCACTTCTCAGCTATAAACAGTTTAAAGACTTAGCGCCCTTGTTTGTGATCGATTGTTCGAGACAGTGCGATAATTTAAAAACCGGTCCTGTTGTTAACGTGCGAGTGGAAATAGAAAGTAATACCGAGATACCTGATCAAACATCAGCATACTGTTTAATTTTCAACGACTCCATTGTAGAATATAAACCTCTGAGCAATATAGTGAAAAAAATATCATGAATGCACTCATTGTTGATGTTCAAGGATTTAAAGATTTAAACAATGAATTTATCATAAAAGAATGCGCTATTGCTAGCGATGAGCATACTCAAAACTTTCTGATAAAACCTCCTCACCCATATGTGACATTGAGCAAGGAAGAAAAGAAACGTGTATCGTGGTTGGAAAAAAATCGTGGTATTATTTGGAGTGAAGGGCTTATTGATCATAGAGAGTTTGAAAGATTTATGAAACTGCACTTAGAAAATAAAAAGATTATGGTCAAGGGAGAAGAGAAAATTGCTTGGATAAAGAAAATTGTTACCAACTGCGAAGTCATTGATTTAGGAATCAAAGCGGGGTGTCCTAACATGGCAACGCTCCATCAAAAATATTGCAATAATAATATAAAATTTAATTGTTTCAATCACTCTAAGCAATGTGCACTTAAAAATGTACTCTCTATCAAGAAGTGGTTTATAGAAAATAATATGCATCTATTTAATGTTTTTAGTTCATAGAAATTTAATTTTGAATACGTATAAGTCCTTAAATAAAAGTTTTTTATACTTACATTGTCTTTTATTTATCCTTAAAATAAAAGTACTGTTACAGTCAAGAGCAGATCTAACATGTAAGCTCCTATGTCTTTTAAAATGAGAATGGTAGAAAGTCCAATGTATCAAGCTTGACGTGCTCTTGGCTGAACCATTAAAGTGAGATAACTTTATTTTTTGGTATTTTAAACGATTTAAGGACTATCATTTACACCTTTTTTCGCAATATTCGTTAATAATAAACTCAAAATAAAGTTATCTACTTTATGATTACTTTTTGTGTGTTAAAATTAAAATGATTTAAAAATAAAAAAAATAACCTAGTTCTTAGCTACAATAAAAGACTTTGTAGTTCTTTAAAGATAAACATTTCCTTTTAATTTTAATACACTATTGATAAGAAAAAGAGAAACAAAGGTATTTCGCTTTAATAGGTATTTATTTAAAACTGACCTTTTACAAGAGTTTAAAATTATAATATAAAATATGTTTTACTTATTCTTAAAAAAAAACAACAACAAAAAACATATTTTTTCTAACTAAGTTTGTTTTTTATTTGTTAAACAATAAGCTTATTAATATAAATGAATATTTTTGTTCTACATTTTTATTTCAACCACAAACAGTATGCAAGTATTTTTTTTTACATGGACATTAATTTTTACTCAAATATTTATTTTCAAACAAATATTTAATAGGTACATTTTTATAAGAAAAAATTATAATATGCTCAATAACACCTTACGATATTAACTTTATTTACAATACAATATTCACTTATAAGTAAATAGGTAAGTTACAATAGACACACAAGTATTTATGTATTAAAACAAAGCATACATAGTTATTAAAATAAATTGTGATTGATCCGCAAAACGAAGCCGTTTTCTTGAAGAAGGTACCTAAAACAAAAAAAATTAACATTAGTCAAATGAAAAATATGAAGATACAGATTCTACTCAAAGAAATACTCACTTCTACGTTTTATCTGAGCGTTCACCCAACTCCTTGCTGATTAAGAATACGGTGTGCGATACGCTTCTTAACACAGGATCATCTGCATCATACACGCAGTACGCAGTTTTCACCACTGTTCTCGTAATCGGTCTGTCTTGTCCAGCAGAGTACTCAGTAACTTCAATCTTGACCTGGAACTTAGGAGTCTGCGTCGTCCGGTTGACATCAGTCAGCACGTAAAGAAAGGATGGCTTTTCGTAGTTCGACATTTTTGAAACCGGTGCGTTCGCTTTGAAGACTTAAATCGAAATAAATAATGAAGCGCGCGCTACGATGCGCTCGCGCGTGCCCGGCATCGTGTTACACCTAACGTTCGAGCAAACTCAGCATTTTGTTTTCAATGTCGATGTTAGAACTTGCTTGTAATTTGAACCTTTGCACACCTGCACTGTCGACTTGTTTTGACATGAATTGATGTCTATTATTATGCAATAATAAAGAGAGGTATTTTGTTTGAAGATTGCAATATTTTTACTGCATTTTTTATTTAAAATTTAAAGTTTTGAGAAAAGGGACTTTGTAGTCAAATGAAATTCTCTAATACGCTCCTAAATCTAAACCGTTAAAAGGTCCATTTTCCCAAAATCTGAAGTTATTTATGTAGATAGGTATGCGAGGAAAGAAAACAAAGATAAATCAGTTTAAATAAATCTATTTTTATTCTAAAATAAGTAGGTTACATACACTTTACTAAATTAATCAAACATTCTTTTTCAAAATATGCACTGCCTATACTTATGATTTCTAACTCAATTAAAGAATGAGAACATGCAGCATTATTCAACAAGTAAAATAAATCTTGAAATGATACGATATTATATAGTTTTATAATATTTTCAATCTTCTGTACAAAGTTCCAAGCCTTAATATGGTTTTCTTTGAGCTCCAACATTCTTGTATTTGTACACAAAGCAAAAGTATTCATAGATTGTAACACTAGATTGATAAAATTCACAGAACATCGTTTTTCACAATACAAAATTTTATAGATCAGTAAATTATTATTTAAAGAAGTGTTACAGTCATAGTAAAAATTTAAACATTTGAATTCATGATAAACACTTTCCCATTCTTGTAAAGATAAAAACAAATGTTCATCTTCATTAAAAAAGTTTACTTGGGGTAGAAAATCCTTTTCGACCCAAAGTCCTGTTTTTATCTTTATACCGTTACTATGAGAATAAATTCTCAAAAGTACAACACAGTCGTATAAGTAACTGTTACTCATGGTTATTGTAAAAACAGCTTGCCGATAATGTATGTTAAGCCAAACTAAAATAGATTATCCCTGTGTCCCCAAGATAAAGTAGAAATATTATCTCCCATGATGATGCGTTTGTCATCACTTGCTGAAAGAGCTATTTTATTTTGTTGTTGAGTAAATATTTCATGTTTAAGAGACTTAAATATTCTATTTTTCTTTCTAAGTATGGAATTTCTTTTCAAAACGTTACTGTAATCCGTAAATCGTACAGTTTTGGTAACATGTTTCTGTATGCCTTTTGCCTTCTTTATTTCATCTGTTTCAGTTTTAATACAGTACAATTTCGACCTTAATCCAATAAATTCGGAAATAACATTTCCACCAAACTCATCTTTGAAAAGTCCTGGGACTTTTTTATTTAAGATCGGAATACCGTAACAATTATCTTTCGCGTAGTTACTAGTATCAAAAAAAGAAATGAAATGTGATTTTAAATCGCTATAAAAATCTTTACTTGCTATCGAATACAAGAAACTGTCTGTGTCCGTGTAGCATAGTTTTAGTTTGTCTCCGGTTTCATTGTAGAATAATGAAAGTTATACATATGGCTTTTCGATATTTCCAAAACAGAAAAGCCAATGTAAATTGGTTTGTCTAATGTTATGGATTCAGGTCTCATTTGAACAGCTACAAAGTTTTCATTGAAAATTGAAACACTGTGAAAATTTGGTCTAGCAATCAATTGCTCAGCACATATGTGTTTCTTTGTTTTATTCCTATCATCAGTCCACTGATTAACTAACTTTACATCAACTCTGTTTTCAGTGTTTTCTAAAGTCTTACCGAAAATACTATTATTTAAAAGTTTAAAAAAGTCTTGTTCAAATGTGGATTTTGCATTTGTTCTTAGCCTTGTATTCATATCGATATACTGTTTTAAATAAGGACTTTGTCTGAATTCAATAACTCTATGAATTTTTTTTAATTTTAAACCATGTTTCAAACAGACTTGAAGATGAGTATAATGGATAACATAAAAGTATTTATCATACAAGTTTGGAATTAATTTAGAAGTCTTTGAACCTGGTGGAGTAAATTTTTGAGCACAGAAAGGAAGGTCATTATGGAGATCATGCAAGTGATCTGGATATTCCAAATCAACCTCTAATATGTAACCAGTGTCACTGTCGGCAGGTACATTAAGAAAATCAATTCTCACAATTTCGGAGTCATTCAGTAATCTGAAACCCGAATGAGGCAAATAAGCACACATCGCATATCCATAGAGATTGTTACAATCAATGTAAACTAAATAATTATTACATTTTTCACGATCATAATTTTGTAAAAATTTATTATTGGCTTTACAGTACCTTCTTGAACATAGACATATACCACCACGAACGCCTTTTTGAATCATTCTCAATATTTCTAAGTCTGTAATTAATTCCAGTTTTATACCAGTTTTTAACAACATGGCGTCGAAAGATAAAGATGGTGAAGTCAAGTAAAAGGAGGGATCCAATTTATAATTTTTTTTACAAGTTTGTCGAAAACTTTCAAACACATCTGCTAATAAAAGTACATCTGATTTTAAATATAAGTCAGTATATTCTCCTAGATTTTTCAATGAGAAAATTTCCCACACCCTTTTTGCATGTTCATAATCGAGTTCTGAAATATTGCTATCATGTAACGTACTAAAAAAGCAATTTTGGGGCGGAAGTTCATTTTCATCATAAACACTCCAAGATGTAATGTATTCGTATGGGTAAACTCCTTTACGCTTTAACAGAACGAAATGTTTATGAAATGGAAAAAATCGTGATAAGTGATTAAAATCGTCATCGTTCAAGTTTGCAACCAGTTTTTCAAGACTAGTACCCAAAAATTTAAAAGAATCTACGAAACGAACTGGCATGAGATCATTATCATTCACTTGGAAAATTTTTGTAAAGGATATGTAGTTTTCCTTATTTTTTGCTATGACTTTTAGGTTACCAGGCAGTTTACCTAATTGACGAATAAATAAATGACAATCGTAACCGGCAAGATTATGAAAAAATACGGGAACGAACTTAGGTAAACGGAATTTTATATTACAGTAAGAATGAGCTGCGCCTCGATAGCGTCCAGTAAGATGACAATGATCTCTTACCTTATCGTCAAAAAGAATGTTATTGCATAAAAAACAATTTTTAGCTTGTGCGAAATCCCTTTTATCTTTATTCGTTAAAGACATAGGGACTGAAAACTCCAAAATGTTGTAAATATCTGTTATATCAGATTGCAAATGTTCCAAGAACTTCTCTACACAATCAGAACCTCGATATGATACATACTTGTTACGGGCGCTATCATAAGAACATACAATATAGTACGCAAAAGCAGCGGGTATGTGTTGTTGCAGTGACGTAGTGCAACTTGATCCAGTCTCGGGTTCGCGCTCAGCCGGCTTAAGCAATGATTCGAAGTCAGCGTATATGACAAAAGGCACATCTTGCATACGTTCATAATGCTTGAATTGTAACTTAGTCCCTTCGTTAGGTAAAATGGTTGATACGCCACTGCAAACATGCGCTTTCAGTTTATCATTGTTATCGAAAAATATCAAGCAATCCTCACAGAAGTATACTTTTGAATGATGTTTAGTTAATTGATTTCGAAGTAATTTTGACAAATTTTTAATAAGACAGTAATGTGAATTTTGACCGTTTTCAAGGAAAAGTAAATTAATATGTTTTTTTTTTCGGCATCCGCTTTTGTATAGTGGTCCAACTATTTCTGAATTATTTTTTAGTCCGTAAACATTAACACTTAGGTGAGGATTGTTCTTTTCGAAAATTTTGATATCTGAAAATCGCACTGGAAAAGACATACTCTCCATGTTTAGCACACTTTCAAAATGTGGATAAGAAGTCGTTCTGTGCGCGTTATTTTTAGCAGGAAAGAGAGCTGCCATAATACACCACAAAAAACAAAAGTTATCCGTATTTTGAATGTTTATGCAGGCTCGTTTAGATTTAATGTTTTTAGGTAAGTCAATATAACTTGAGGCTCTCAGTGGGTTGTATTTGTTTAAGTTTACTTCAAGGTACAAGTTTTGTACAAACGCCCAACCACTATCCTTTTCTTGGAATTCTTCAACTTTTTTACAAATTTTCTGAATAATGTTTGAAAACATATCTTTAAAATCATAATTTTGATGCAAGACTATATTTTCAGTAGCAAAAGGTTTTGTTGCTAAATCATCATTCTTAGGCAAAGAAAATTCTGAAAATAACTCGAAACTAACTTTAAGAGAAGTATGAGCTTGCATCCGTGCTGCAATCAAATTGCGCACATGATGTCGCAAGTGCAATAAGAATACAGCAGGAGGTCGCGCGCGCTCTGCAGCGACTTCAGGGCTTTGTGAGTCATGACCCTCTGCATCGCACCGAATTCGATACGATGCTATGCGACTTCGAAAAGCACTATGAATTTTTTCAATACTATCGGTTTCAAAAACAGAACTGTTATTTTTGTGCAAAGTGCTTTTTAGGTGAGCAGAAAAACCTTTACTTTTAACTGCTATATCGCAAACAGAACAAAAAATTGATTTGACCATGATGAATTATTCAAAGAAAAGAAAGGGTGTGACTTTACGTATTTTAAGCAAAAACTAATTATTTTTAAGTTAATAAGACAGTGAAAATTTTATTTTTATGGAAAACCATTAAAAGTTTGTCTAAGTTTTAAACTAAAGATAAGTAAAGAAAATATTTATATTTCAATACACAAAATACTCTTTTATTAAAAAAATATTAAAATTAAAAAATATAAAAACTATTAAGTAAACGTAGGTTAAAAAAGAAAATCAAATTTACCGAAGACCGATATTATAAAAAACCAAAATTTTACTTCTTTTTTTTTTCTTGGAAAAATACACCCTCTTCGGTAAATTTAGCTTTCGCTAAATTAGTAAATTTTTTCAATTGGGTAAATAAAGGCGAATCCTGTTCGCCTTGAATTCGGACCCAAACAGCTGCCTTATCGCAGCGATCTAGCCCCTTAGTGTCCTTGACGTCTTCTACCTTGTAGAGACGCAGCTCCGCTAGAAGATCACCAGCGAAACGCCCTGTTCGACGTATCCACCCGCCGGGGATCTTTCTCGAAAAGACACTTTCTGTTGTGTTAAGGTGACGACGCACCTGCTCGTCGTCCTCCTCGTCGGACCCGAACAGCCAGTTGGTGACGCCGGCGCTGCTGTTTGATGCTTTGGGCCCACGTTTGGCTGGTACTTTTTTCTTTTTAGAGCTGAAAAAATAATATTACTATGAGTAACTTCTTTGTTTGGTGAAGTTCTATTCTATTTTTTATTTCTCTAAAAAATTTTACATTAAGTTCATTAACGTAATAGGTTTATTGATTTGAAATAAAAACAAATATTTATTTTTAAAAATTATGGGTTTGACCAAACAACGAAGAGAACAGTATAGAAAAAATTAAAGGTACCTTTCGTCTTCCGAATCCAGAGGAATTTCCTCGCCACGTTTTTTTGCTAGCGATGTCGCCGGTGTCAGTTTTTTCTTTTTAGAGCTGGAATAAAAAAAGTATAAGTTACTAATTTCTTAAAAATTTGATAAGCACAACTGTGAATTCAATTATAAATTAGGTAGATACCTTTCGTCCTCCGAATCCAATGCTGATTGCTCATTAGTTCTCTTCCTTGCTAACGTTACCGGGGTCTTCACTCTTTTCCTCTTGGAGCTAGAATAAAAAAAGTATGTATAAATAACTAATTACTTAAAGAAGCAATAAACACAACTACGAATTCTATATAAAATTAGGTTGGTACCTTTCGTCATCTGAATCCAACGTTGAAGGTTCATCAGTTCGCTTGTTTGCTGATGTCGTCGAAGCTCTTTTCCTTTTTGGGCTGGAAAAAAATATATGTATAAGCACTTTTACTTTATGTTTATAATATATACCTAAAACTGCAAATAACAATAAAAACGCACCTTTCTTCCTCTGAATCTAAAATAAGCGCTTCATGCTTATTTATAGAGCTACGTTCTGTTGTAGTCTTCTTGGTGCTAAAAAAATAAAAATTGTATTTTAATGCTTTATAAAAATTATATAGAATTTATTAGAAGATCAGAAGATACAGAAGTTAATAATTACCTTACAACTTCTTCATCTGAATCGAGGAATGGGTCCTCACTTTGCTTCTTATTAATTACACGTTTGTAGTTGGATTCAGACCTAAAAAAATAAAAAAGATTTTAATAAGAAAACTATTTCTTTTTCGATAGAGATCACAATTTGCTTCAGAATCTAAGTAATACCATCGATGACCATGTCAGACGCTATTTAGTAGCTTGAAAACTTTTAACAGCTGCGTTTGTAAGACTTGCCATATACCTTACAATGTCTTAATAATTACAAAAAATATATAAAAAATAACTTACTTACATTATTTCAACGATTGAGTACCGCAGGATGAATCACGTTACACAAAAGGGTGGCAAGAGGGGTGTGGTTCAAGGGGCACACGGGTAGCTAGCACTAGCACTTGCTTTGCGCAAAAAATGAGCACTGAATGAGGTAACGATTTAAATTTTTATGGTTTATATACAAACAAAAATTTTCAGGGCTCATCAACCTTTGAACATAAATTATGCACGTAAGTTTTATTGTATGTTTTATTCTTCATTTAAGGCGTCATACTTAAAATTCTGAACGAATTAAATTAACAATCTTAGAGCAATATTATAAAAATTGAATATTTTTTAAAGTTATATTTACATGATAAATTGAATATGAAATAAGTAAATTATGAAGAAAAACAGCAGCTAAAGGAATCCTCATAGTTTTTTGTATCAGGAATATCGAATATAATACAGGGTTATTTTTTTTACAACTATATAATTTTTTTTGTTTACTCAAATCATAAAACTTACTTACTTTACCTTAGGAATAAAACAAAATAACGATAAGTTGATCAGCTCTATTGTCTGAACAAGCTCCATTTTTTTTGTAGTGATGAATAAAAACCCCGTAAGTATAACATTTAAAAGTTTAGCACCCCTGACCAGATTTTAGTTTATTTAGCACAATGTGTTGTTTTCTAATTTAATTTAATCCGACACCTGCTTTGTTTTGCTGCCTAAAGACACGACACCTTCTTTGTTTTTTGCCGCCTCAAGACACTGATACCTTCTTTGTAAACGCCGCTTGAGAAAACCTATTTTCTACGTAATCATAGGAAAAAGCCAACACAGGCATCCTTTAAACAATAAAGGGTCTTAACGATACAGCAAATTAATGATAGCACAACAAGTATAAAGTAAACCACTGTTACGCTACAAACACCTGAAACATACCAATGGTCTACCTACGTGTGAGCGGGTTGGGTTGAGAGGGATGCTTTCAGCTAGAATCGTTAATTATTGTACATTATTTTATTGCAATTAATGAAGTTATTCATTAATTACCCTTTTCAGTTACTTAAATTTTAAGCAGACTTAATTCAGACCCTGTATAATAGAAAATGCATTGTATCACAAGGCATGGATGTGGAAACCCTTGGGTGGGTCTATGGTTTAGGGCGTTTGTGGCATAGCGCTGGTTCAGTTTATATTGGTTTTGTTTATACGTGGTCGCTGCTATGCGTACAACCATGAATGCATCCAGCTCAACACATATGAATTACCACTGTTCTTACTTTAATAGTTTTAGAAGCTAAAAGTCGATGTGAGTGTTAGACTTGACTAGCTCTTGACTGTATGAGCTTCGATGTTACTGTTAGAGTGCAAAATCAAACATACATATAGGAGTTATTAGTAATGCCTAGGAATCGGCAGACTATCAACCAAGTAATTCCTAATTATAAACCACGGTTATTGGTGACCGCAGTATGCAAGATAATATGGTACACGGGAGGATACTGTTGCCCATCCTTCAGTTTAAAACTCTTAGTCGATTTTTACGACACCTATGGGTAGATATGGGTATATCTTTTTTAATGTACCTACTTAAACCGCAGTATGCAAGATAATATGGTACACGGGAGGATACTTCTACCCATCCTTCAGTTTAAAACTCTTAGTCGCCTTTTATGACACCTATGGGTAGATATGGGTATATCTTTTTTAATGTACCTACTTAATCTGCAGTATGCAAGATAATATGGTACACGGGAGGATACTTCTACCCATCCTTCAGTTTAAAACTCTTAGTCGCCTTTTACGACACCTATGGATAGATATGGGTATATTTGTTTAATGTTCTTAAACCGCAGTATGTGAGATGATATGGTATATGTTAGGGTGATGATGTCCATCCTCCAATTGGAAACCTTATTAGTCGCCTTATACGACACCCACGGGTAAATATTGTTATATCTATTTTAATGAACTGAAAACGCAGTATGAAAGATGATATGATACGTGGGAGGATGCTGCTGCCCATGCTCCTGTTTAAAACCCTTAGCCGTCTTTTACAACACCCACAGGTAGAGATGAGTATGTCTATTTTTGCACCTAAGCTGCAATATAGTATACATGTGCGGGGGATGCTGTTAGCCATCCTCCAGTTGAAAACCTTTAGTCACCTTTTACAACACCTACTGGTAGAGACGGGGTATGTGTATTTTTTCACTTAAACTGTAACATTCCATCGCCTTATGTTTACATTGGTTTTACATGTGCGTTAGTGTGCAGTAACCCTGTATCAGCATTATTCATATTCCCGGTATTATCGAGCTAGCATGTGCATATTACGCAAAATCAGCAGTATTCGTGGGACTGTTAATTATATCCAGTCAAAGTCCACGTGGACCAACCTTTTTAATTTTTTACAGTGGTTTAATCAACAAGCGAAAGCGATTCCGTTTAAGGTGTTTCAGATTATACTTTTAAATTTAAACAATAAACGTGTTGTTTATTTTTTTCTTAATCTTTTGATGTTTTGTTAATAGTTTTGTATATTCTTCTATGTTATGAGACGGTGACTAATTTATTATAGAGGTAAAAATTAAATTTAATTATATAGCACTTTCATTAGCATTATTTGCTGCATGTGATTAATCAGTATAAAATTGATTGACATTATGTTTAAAGATTGGATATGTTTTTTGATGTATGAGAAATGAAAACGCTTTACGCTTATGGCGAGTATTGGACAATACTTCACAAGACGCGAGCAGTCGACACAGTCATACAGCACTGCTACAAAGCACTCGTCCTGTCACCGGGAACACAGTTTTCAGACTTTCTTTTAGATGGGGGGATCCAATTTTGGTTAAGTTTTGATCCCTTTCTTCATTTATATGCAAGGATTTATCCTGGATCCAGTCCTGGGCATCCAGGAAGCCAGTATAAGTAGCATATTTATTGAGAAAGTGTTCTTGCTTACTAAAAGCCTCTAACAGATTTTTTAAGGATTCATATTTAGTTAACTAAAATTCACACCTTGTCAAGTATACGCTTAATCGGGGAACCAGTTCTGGAAATCTAGGCTGCCCTAACCAGTTTAAGCTATAATTTGACTCGGACAGAGTTTTAGTGTACTAAAATACCTAAAAATCAATCAATAGGTGAGACTGTGAGAAGTGGTACAAAGTGACAAAGTTTATATGCGTATCAGTGAGAGTTGTTCGAACATTGCTATAAAAAACTCATTTCAGAGCTATAAATTGTTGATAGATTAAATAACGTGTCAGTGAGGTATATTAGTTAAGTTTTGAACCCTTTTTCATTTATATGCATGGATTTATTCTGGATCCAGTCCTGAGCGTCCAGGAAGCCAGTATGAGTAGCATATTTAATGAGAAAGTGTTCTTGCTTACTAAAAACTTTGAAAGATTTTTGAGGATTCAATTTTAGTAAACTGAAATTCACATCTTGTAAATAATACGCTTAATCGGGGAACCAGTTCTGGAAATCCAGGCTGCCCTAGCCAGTTTAAGCTATAATTTGTCTTGGACAGAGTTTTGGTGTACTAAAATCCCTGAAAATCAATCAATAAGACGTGAGACTGTGAGAAGTGGTACAAAGCGAGAAAGTTTATTAAAGTAGTGTATTAAAGTGTGAACTGTTCGAACATCGTTATAAAAAAGCTCTTTTCAGAGCTATTAATTATTTGATGTATAAAGAACGTGTCAATGAGGTGCATCTCACACTAAGTCCATCCAGGTGAGTTTTGAATCAGTTGTTTCCTTTTTATTTCATTTTCTGTTTCTGTTCTAAGTCCCGTTTTGGTATATAGATTGTTATTGGACATTCTACTTCGTCATAGATGAAAACCCAGTTTACGAACGGAGTGAGACGAGCTACGCTGCACCAGGTTACCTGGTGCAGCGTTGGTGAGTTGAACGGAGTGAAGTAAACTTTGGTTTTCATCTATGATGAAGTAGAATGCCCAATAACACCCTACTGGAGCAATGTTGCCATTCCATACGTAACCACGCGCATATCAACAAAACTTTTTTACAAAAAAATTAAACCGCCGAAAAAACTGAAAAGCAAGAAATAATAAAACTTTTTTATTTTAACCTCAATAACAAAGTTCTTAAACTAATGTAAAGTATACCCGAGTAATTTTGAGTCGGCGCCGCCGCCGTGCATCACGCTTTACGTAATTATTTTTTTTTTTTTTTTCATTAACTACAATCTATATTTTAAGTTAAATCTTCGCCAAACTATGCAATAGTTTATAGGCGTTGCGCTCATATATCATTTTTTACATTATTACCTCAGACTGTAGATATTTTAAACTATTAATTTGCTTGTTTGGCGCCGACTCAAAATTACTCGGGTATACTTACATTAGTTTAAGAACTTTGTTATTAAGGTTAAATAAAAAAGTTTTATTATTTCTTGCTTTTCAGTTTTTTCGGCGGTTTAATTCTTTTGTTAATTTTTTTTTATTTTGCAATTTTTTGTGACTATAAATTTTATTTTCCTACCCTTAGGGTAAATCTGAATACTCTGTAAAAGTTATGCTTGGTCATACATTACAATCAGTCAGTAAACAATCAATCATCCCCTGTTTTCCAACCTTTAGGGTAGGATTTTTTTTTCCAAATTTATGTGGGACCAACTTCGGGGTATACCCTTTCCAATAAAAAAAGAACTATCAAAATCAGACTACTCCGTAAAAAGTTATGCGTGGTCATACATTAAAATAAAAAAATATACGCGTCGACTTGAGAACCTCCTCCGTTTTTTTTTCGTCGGTTAATTATACTTATAAAATCGTGATGCAAATACATCACAGAATGCTACCTACGGCTACGAGTCAAACTGATAAACTAAAAAATATTTTAGTATTACCGGTACTGGTACCGGTATAGTACCAATACTGACTGAAAAATAGTACCGGTACAGGTAGTACAGGTACACACGGCCGCACATCAGTAGAAACACTTTTGGACCTTATGGCGTGGTAATAGAGTTGAAAAAGTTTCTACCGACAAGCGGTTGACCGTACTATGTCTGGTACCGGTATCGCACCAACGTAATTGGTACTGGTTCCCATAAATATCGGTATTTCAAGCCTTGGTTACAAATTGGTTAAGAAATTATTGTAATCATGGTGTCATCCATGTAAACGTGCTCTTAGAAGCAAGATAAGTTGGTTCGCATTACGCAATCCACGCAACTAGGAACCGCGTGATGACAATCGTAGCTGGCGGCCATTGTATGTGCTGTATGTATAGTATCGCTGAGTTATTGCATCAGTTTATACAGGAATATAAATGTCGTGCTTTTTAGGGTTTCAAACCAAAATGGTAAAAACGGTAAGGGTTCCGAATTAAAATCAGCAAAAAACCTTTACAAACAAATATAACTTTGAGGTCCTAAAAATTTATTTGATTCCTTTTAAAAATACTTAAGGTATAACGGAACCCACGGCGCGCGAGTACGACTCGCAGTTGATCAGTTATTTTTTTATAATTTGGAACTTTTCGGCCAATCAAGAAAAAAAATGTTCCTAAATCTTCAAATAATGGCGTTAACGAGATAAGACTGAAGAAGGACGTGTTGTGCACGTGGATAAAAGGGCGTGAAATAATGAAAGGAAAGAGAAAGAAGAGAGAGAAAGGTACTTTTAAGCACCTCTCTCATAGAGTATCACACTAATATTATAAAGGTGAATGTTTGTATGTTTGAACGTTTATTACTCTTTCACGTTCAAACCGCTGAACAGAATTTACTGAAATTTAGCAAGGTGATAGACTATGATCCAGGAAAACATCCAGGACTTTAACCGGGGAAAATTTGAAGATTTCCATGGAAAAATGCTTTAAATTGTCTTTTTTGTGAACCCGGACGGGTGACCGCTAGTGGCACGAGAACTAGAGCATATTCGTGCTTCGGAAGGCACGTTAAGCCGATGGTCCCGGTAGTCGTTAAGCCAAGACAGAGGCCAATTGGCGGCTTGAAAACTCTGACAGCCAGGTTGGCCGCTAACCTGGCAAAACCTAATCTTGGATTGGGTCTGGTTTGCCCTTTGGGTTGCGTAGTACCCATATCAAATCCCCAAGGTTAGGTACCCGACTCCATAAAAACCATTTGGCAAAAGCAGAATAAGGCTATAGGGTGATGATGACGGAGGAACACCCTGTATTTAAACATAGTGCACAATTCCAAGAGTTGTTAGCTACAAAAAATCTTTCTGACAGATAAATTTTATCAATATTTGCATCCTGCATAAAAGACGTTAATTTTATGAGCAAACTTTACAATCCTTGGCATTTAAAAAACTAGTTCTTGTTTGCCCACGGCCCACATGTTATAAATATCACTTGAGACAAGTACAAACAAAAAAAAACTGTCCTATACAAACTTGAAAACTTTGTTAAAAACCGGTCAAGTGCGAGTCGGACTCGCGCACTGAGGATTCCGTACTACTACGGTAAAAATACCGTCTTATACACAGGGACGCGCAGTCGCGCAAAAGTATATTAAATGTGTCCGACTCGCACTTAACCAGTTTTTATATGCACTATAAATATACCAATTTTGACTATTGTAAGTGATTCGGGTTTTACTATAGAGCTATAACAACAAAATCTAACAAAATACCCCTAAGAACACGTTTATAGTAGGGAAGCACCCTTTATTTGTAGTGATTTTTCTTTATTTTTATTATTTTTTGTTATAGCGGCAAGAGAATGCATGTGTGAAAATTTCAACTGCCTAGATATTACGGTTCATAAGATACAGCCCGCTGACAGACGGACGGACGGACATCGGAGGCATATTAATAGGGTCCCGTTTTTCACCTTCTGGTACGTAACCCTAAAAAAGGCGGTTAAGAGCCCTGAGGGATTCGATTATTATCAGACTTTTATTCCTCTTCAGTTTTATGAGAAATGTTTCAAGCTTATTTTATTTAATTTTCCGCCTGCTGCACAAAGCATCTTTAACCTTAAGGCTTTGCTGACTTATTGTTAACAAAGGAGCTTTATCTATAACAGAAATTTTCTGAGGGCTTACCAAAACGTGTAAACTGCCGAATTACGAGTGTAGGCAACGAAGCGGTTGACCCCAACATAAATTTCTCAAGCAGATTTTATTTGACAGGATGATAAAGAATCATAAATTAATTGTAAATTCAAAATATCCATAAAAAAAATTACAAAAAAAAAATTCATACATTTTTTGTAATTTTTGTATGGAACTATTCAAAGTACCGTTTCTTTTGGATTCTTTTGTAGAAGGTTTGTCTCATGTAGTGTAATACCCCAGCAAAGTTTCATCGACTGAGGATTTAATGCGGGGGTCTTCATACAACGATCCACTTCGTTGCCTAGTCTAAATGCAATACATACCCAGCCAGAGGGCTCACTACTACCAGATGGCCCACCTCCTGGTTTGCTCACTTGTAACATAAAAAAACACCACCTAAATCAAAGAGATTTGAACCTCGCTATGACCGAGCGCAGCGAGGTTAAAATCTCTTTGACCTAAATAAACTTTTGGTGTAGCCACTCATCTGTGGATATTCCGATTCTGAGAGTTCCGCGAAAAATCTGTCAAGTATGACAGCAGCGGTAGTTCCGCCAGATGTGTCATAGCCTCATAGGTAACCTAAAATGCGTTGCGAGTGCAATGCACGGAACTCTCCGCGTTCGTAATTTAAGATCCGCAGATGTGTCGTTACATTAAAATCCAAATTATTACTCAGCACTTATCTGACGGCCGAAGTTGTGTCATCGCAACACATTCACATCATCGAGAGATTATGTTAATCAGTTGCAAAAGTTCAAGTTATATAAACCAACTTAGCTATACAAGTAACAAGTATTGAGTAACAAGCTTCATAGGAAACTGTCAATGGTAAATGGGATAGATAACTTTTTAAGATAATGGGGTTGATTCCTGCTTGGCCGCAAAATTCAAGCCTGATTCTTTTTTTTTATCTCTTTATTTGTGACTTTCTTTAAGTCCAAACAAAAAATTTATTTTTAAGCGTTGTTAAACGCTTTTAGACCAGTCATATTTTACCCTTAAAAGTGACCACATAAATTAATCACAATCATAAAATATCGTCAAATAGTAATTGAAAAATCCCAGATTGTATTAAAAATTGATAAATCATGATTCACATTTCAAAAGTTTATCACACAGAGCATGAATTATTCAATATTATTCCCTGCTCTATGGTTTATCAATATTTCTTAATTTTTTAAATTTCGTCAGTCACTGGATGATATTCAAAAATAAACTCCCTGCGCCTAGACACAAGCAGCTTTCTTCTTCAAACGCTAGTAGAATAGAAGAAAATGTACAGTATTGACATTAGCTAACGAAATGTCGCGTGACAGCTAATGTGAATCCCATTGGATACATTTTTATTCTATTTATTTATTATAGCGTTTGCGATAATAGAAAGCCACATCAGGACCCTGCTTTGCCCGCATCCAGCGACTTCCCGCAACCCTAAAAGACTACCATAAGTACCAGCCGCAAACTTATCAGGATCGTGGTATTTTCCTTCTATACAAAAATTACACCTACCAAAGTCCCTAGTTGGTTGTCTAAAGTGTACCGCCGACGCAATGACGTCACTCACTATACAAGGATATTCACCTTCAGAATTGTGCGCAAACGCAACGTAAGACAGGTTTTGGATGAGTCTCTCAAACAGTGTATACCTACCTCCCACTGTGTGATCACTTTGAGCTGAAAACTGGTTTTTCCTAATACTTTTTATATTCAATATTTAGTAGTTGAAACCGTATGCAAAAGTAAGTTTCTTGTTTGTTCCATGTTTTAAATTAATGCCTTTGATCAAACTTAACCATTCAACATAAATATCCTATACAAGGCACATAATAATAAGGGTAATAGAAGACGGTAGAAATAATTCGCCACAAGGTAGTCAAGGTGTCGTTCTATTAATTTGGAATGGTTATTTTGAATATTTCATAATGATCGACATTTCAATTCGGGACATGCTGACAGATGTCATCCCATAGTAAATTAATTTAGCACGGTTTCTATTTCGAGCAATGCAAGGAGGTCCAATTTCTTTGTAGATTAGGGCTCCTACGTAAAGCCACACATACTTTTGTATCACACTACACCCGCCCTCCATTCTTAAAAAAACGGCCAAGTGCGAGTCGGACTCGCGCGCCGAGGGTTCCGATATACCTATACTATTTTTGAAAGCATTAAAGTCCATTTTTAGGACCGCAAAACTAAATTTGTTTGTAAAGGTTTTTTGCAGATTTCTAAAAAAACTGTACAATTAAGAAAGATTGTTTTATTTTTGCTGTAATGTTTACATAAACTTTTATCGACTGTAATTAATTCAGATCTTCCTCTCACAAACTTCGGAGATAAGGGGACAGGTATTTTTTTTTTACATTTTTCATCATAACTTCAAAACTAAGAGTTGTAAAAAAATACAAAAATATATTTCAGAATGTGCAAGTAAAGCCCTTTTATATGATACCCCATTCGATCTAGTAACTACAGTTTGAAATTTTGCCCCCCCGATTTGGGTCTCCTTTACATTAGTACCTAATCATATTTTTTTTTCTAATTATTTCATTTGCAATTAAGTTGGACAACCATATTCTAAAACCATTCCAAATTTCAAGTTGATAGCTAGAGTGGTTGCTGAGATATACAGGTGTGACAGACAGACAGACGGACAGACAGACAAAGTCGCACAATAAGGGTTCCTTTTTTTACCATTTTGTTATCGGAACCCTAAAAATAATGCAAATCCAAAGTAATTTTGTCTCGAACTGTTCTATTTATACCTATAGACTTGTTCCATTCATTCTCGGCACCTTTCATTGTGCGGACACAACACAAGGCCAAGCTGAGGCCACCAGTCTTTCTCTGCCCAATTTGTTGCTCCCATTTTGACTACCTACTTAAAGTTCATTTATTTATTCATACATAACTGGGGTTCATTTAAATCAAAACTTTGGGTAGTTTGGGTGTCATTCAGAGACGTTTCAATACCACGGGGCCTGCAAAACCCAGGTCTAACCTTAGTCTAGCTTTGTCACCGGTCATAATTTACCTGTCACTCAACATTACATTTTTCTCTTGTCACGGGCATAGACCAAAAATAAATAAAGTGCCAGCGAAATGAGTTAGACCAAGGTTAGACCTGGGTTTTGGTGGCCCCTTTGCTAGCGAAACGTCTCTGAATGTTTATAACAAATTATTATAAATAATGAGTGTTAATTTAATTGCATGCCATAGCTCAGGGGCGGATCCAGTTTTAGGTACTGAACAACTTTTTCCAAGAAACATAGGTCAAAAGCGAAAAATAATTTCAATTTCCCATAGAAACTGCATTTAATGTTTAATAGCGGCAAAAAACTAAAAATAATTTCAACTTTCCATAGAAACTGCATTTAATGTACCTAATTGCGGTCAAAAAACGAAAAAAATTTTCAATTTCCCATAGAAGCTGCATTTAATGTAACTAATTGCGGTCGAAAAATGAAAAATAATTTCAACTTTCCATAGAAACTGCAGTTAACATACCTAATTTCATCAATATTTTTTTTTCAATTTCATAATGTGACTTCGTTTCCAATCGACCGATGAATTTTGTTTAAAACTCATTTTGTTCCTTTTTTAAAGAAAATTTAATCCCCTGGTTCAAAGTACATTGAACTAAACACTTTTGTCTAAAAAAAAATCTGTTAGATGATCCTCAAGCGCGTCAAATGAAGACTGGTAGCGTGACTAACGACAGTCATTGTGCGCGAGCAATAAGCAGCCTCCACACTTGGTTAAGCCTTTAGTCACCCACTGCTGCTGTAGATAGTGGTCGTTAAGTTATGATGTAGGTGGCTTTTTTATTGTCAATGGGCTTACTCTTGATCATCATCAACCTCATCATCAGCATCAACTTCATCGTCATAAATTTCATCATCATCATCAACCTCATCATTTATCAAAGATTTTGGAAACTACGCCAGGGGGCGCAGCGTTTTTCTTACGTCAATGTCATTTATCCTCTTTTATTTTCACTTTGTCCCCTTTTATCACACAAGGCAAGGATAATTCACTTAGTCGCCTTTTATCACACGAAGGTAGATTAATATACTTAGTCGCCTTTTATCACACAAGGAAAGGTTAAGTCACTTAGTTGCCTTTCATCACATACGGGCAGATTTATATGACAGTATACTAGGTTATTTTTTTGGACCTGATTTGCGTATGCCCACGTTATTACAGAGGTCAAAAGCTACAACTTTTGTTCTACGACTTTTCTAACAAAGCATGAAAAATTTTCAGCTTCCCATACAAAATGGGTTGGTCACTTGACCACTTTAGTATGGGGAGTCGAAAAATTTTTGTGCGTTGTTAGAAAAGTCGTAGAACAAAAGTTGTTGCTTTTGACCTCTGTAATAACGCGGGCATACGCAAATCAGGTCCAAAAAAATAACCTAGTATATGACATCATTCATCTAAAAAAGCTAAAGCAATGATTAACTCTTAGCTTGGCATTATTTTAATGGCACTTTACTTTCAAGTCGTCATTACATAAATATATTCTATAGACTTGATTCTAAACAAAATATAAGCTCTTAATGAACGCGTTGATGTCCTTTGTATGGAGAAGTTTTTGCTACATACGAACACTTCAAAGTAAAAACCATTTCCTTTTCAAAGTTAATTACTTTCTTTACTTGCACTTAAGAAATAAATAAATTTAAAAAGTTCAATAAGCAAAGGTTTGAAAGAAGCCGAACGTAACAAATAGATATAAGCCACACGCAATGACAGTTGACGGTTGACAGTATCGACGGCATGCATAGATTTAGTCTTAGATTATGAATAACGGCAGCTTACTGGATTTAGTACTTCGCGCGCGGCTTGACGGCATGTCACCAGTTGGCTACTAGGGGAGTGCGGGGGGATAAAGGTGGGGTAAGGCAAGGGGTAAGGGGTACATCTGTCATGCGCCCTCATTTTTGTCTAATGTAATGTAAGCTATAAGTAACACGAGGCGGCGTCATGATCTGCGCCCGCCCTCTTCTCGACTTACTAAATCAATGAAATGCCTGCATATAATGGGCCTTAAATTGTATAATAAAATCCCAATTGAAATAAAAAACAGTCAGACCTATGTCTCGTTTGTCAACATTAGAAGCATACTACTCAATCCGCGAATTTGACAGTTAATCTGCGAATTTGCTAACACAAACTGTGTAGAAACTAATGACAAATGTAATATTTAAATAATTTATAATTTTAAATAAGAAATCGAAATTTTTTATATGTTGGTTCCATTTCTATTATATTATTTTTATAATTTTGTGATGTGTAAAATTTTATATTTTTATCAATAAATGAATTTAATTTTATGTCACATTATGTTTCTTACTAATAATCTCGGCTAATAATACGTGATTCAACAAACAGATCCAAAACTTTAATCAACCTTTTGCGGCGCATCCTTGTGTGAGTTTGGTAAAGTTGGTTTTGGTATGAGTAATATTCAAAAAAACTGGCCAAGTGCATATCGGACCTCGCACATTTAAGGTTCCGTAAAAATAAGGGAATTTCAAAAAATATGCCACGTGCGGTCAAAAAATCGCGCGCTGCAACACAATTTGGCAGTGGTTTTGAAACTCTATCACTGAATTTTATGTGACTTTTTTTTAAATATCGAATAGATTCCAGTGAAGTGTTAACTTTAATACACACTTTTTCTTATTCGTTACAGAGTTGCTTTTTTAATCTTAAATATCACTCGGAAATATTTAAGAATTGCGTGCCTGAACTACTTACTGGCTCGCGTTTTTACAGGACATCCAGCCCCCACGATGAAATAACGTAAAATTTTATGTACACTTAATATTAACTTTACAATTACCGTAGTTTACATCAACTGTAAAGTTAACAATCGGTTGCGCAACATCAGTTAACTGTAGTGGGAATGCCTTCACTTGGAACACTTCCTGGCTATTATTCTACTAGTGCGAGCAACGTGTTAATTTATTTATATTAATTGAGAGAAAAGTTTAAATAGAATAAGAGTTGCGCAATTTAGTCTTAGATTATGAATAACGGCAGCTTACTGGATTTAGTACTTCGCGCGCGGCTTGACGGCATGTCACCAGTTGGCTACTAGGGGAGTGCGGGGGGATAAAGGTGGGGTAAGGCAAGGGGTAAGGGGTACATCTGTCATGCGCCCTCATTTTTGTCTAATGTAATGTAAGCTATAAGTAACACGAGGCGGCGTCATGATCTGCGCCCGCCCTCTTCTCGACTTACTAAATCAATGAAATGCCTGCATATAATGGGCCTTAAATTGTATAATAAAATCCCAATTGAAATAAAAAACAGTCAGACCTATGTCTCGTTTGTCAACATTAGAAGCATACTACTCAATCCGCGAATTTGACAGTTAATCTGCGAATTTGCTAACACAAACTGTGTAGAAACTAATGACAAATGTAATATGTAAATAATTTATAATTTTAAATAAGAAATCGAAATGTTTTATATGTTGGTTCCATTTCTATTATATTATTTTTATAATTTTGTGATGTGTAAAATTTTATATTTTTATCAATAAATGAATTTAATTTTATGTCACATTATGTTTCTTACTAATAATCTCGGCTAATAATACGTGATTCAACAAACAGATCCAAAACTTTAATCAACCTTTTGCGGCGCATCCTTGTGTGAGTTTGGTAAAGTTGGTTTTGGTATGAGTAATATTCAAAAAAACTGGCCAAGTGCATATCGGACCGCGCACATTTAAGGTTCCGTAAAAATAAGGGAATTTCAAAAAATATGCCACGTGCGGTCAAAAAATTGCGCGCTGCAACACAATTTGGCAGTGGTTTTGAAACTCTATCACTGAATTTTATGTGACTTTTTTTTAAATATCGAATAGATTCCAGTGAAGTGTTAACTTTAATACACACTTTTTCTTATTCGTTACAGAGTTGCTTTTTTAATCTTAAATATCACTCGGAAATATTTAAGAATTGCGTGCCTGAACTACTTACTGGCTCGCGTTTTTACAGGACATCCAGCCCCCACGATGAAATAACGTAACATTTTATGTACACTTAATATTAACTTTACAATTACCGTAGTTTACATCAACTGTAAAGTTAACAATCGGTTGCGCAACATCAGTTAACTGTAGTGGGAATGCCTTCACTTGGAACACTTCCTGGCTATTATTCTACTAGTGCGAGCAACGTGTTAATTTATTTATATTAATTGAGAGAAAAGTTTAAATAGAATAAGAGTTGCGCAATGTTGGTTAGTGATAAAGTGGGTATGTTTTTACTTCGAACCACTTTCTAGGTCGTATTCTATTGATGCAAGAAACACAAGGAAAGCCTTTAAGGAAAAACAATCAGTTCTGTTACAAAAACCGCTCATAATGGTGCCTTGTGCTATATCGGCTATTACGAGCCCAGTTTCCTTAAAAGCTTATTCCGGAAACTTTTCTTTCAATGCAATCCAGTGACACTTTCGAAGCACTAATCGAGGCGTGTTGTTATAATTATTTCTTTTTTACTTTCGAGCGGAGAGAGAAAGTTATTGTATTCGTGAAAAAAAAAGTTTTTCTAATTTTCTCAAAAATGTGTTCGACGAGTATATCATTTATACATCGTAAAAAACAAGTCTCCCAAAAATTTCCGTTCGTCCGTCAGTCGGTTGGTCGGTCGGTCGGTCGGTCGGTCTGTCCGTCACGCTTTGGCCTAGCGGCTAAACTAATAGTCCGATTGACACCATATTTTGAATTAAGAGCTTTATGCAAATTCATCGAAGGGTTCTGAGTGGTTTCCTGATGGCTCTCATTTTGAGGGTAGCTGTCATACAATGAAAATGAAAAATTTGTATTTTCGCAAAAACGCCTCATAAAATCTTGATTAAACTTTGCATAACCCAGCCACTCCACTTAAGGTATTTTGCGGCAGTATCAATTGGTATCTCAGGTGGGAAAGCGTGGATAACGTGCCTTGAAGACAAACAAGGAGTCAAGCATAGAAATAGAGAAAAGATCACTGAAATCTGTACGGAGTACTATAAAACTCTTTACTCTGACTCTTCTAAAGAGACTGACTTCATAACAAATTACTCCTGTCCTAACACCATTCCCCCAATCACTGACCACGAGGTGCATAAAGCTCTTAAAACTATGAAATTTAACAAGAGCCCGGGAGAGGATGGTGTCACGACAGAAGCACTCAAAATTGGAGAACCAACTCTACTACCGCATCTTACAAAATTATATAATTCCATTTTTGAAACAGGTCAACTTCCAGAAAAATTTTGCGACTCTAATATAATCCTTTTACATAAAAAGGGCAGTAAACACGATATAGGAAATTATAGACCAATTAGTTTAATCTCTCATCTGTATAAAACGTTTATTAAAATTATTCAAAACCGCATAGATGGAATACTAGACAGTCACCAACCTCCAGAGCAAGCAGGATTCCGTCCCAGTTTTTCCACCACTGATCACTTACACACTCTGAATCAGATTGTGGAAAAGTCTGTCGAACACAAAAAGCCCTTATATCTTGCGTTTGTGGATTATAGCAAGGCGTTCGACAGTCTTTATCACAACGCACTGTTTGATTCCCTCTCCAGCCAAGAAATCGAATATACATACATAACCTTACTCAAAATCATTTATGCTCAAAGTACCGCCAACATCAAACTTCAGTCGTCTGGACCTACGTTTAACATTCAAAAAGGAGTCAAACAAGGAGACCCTCTCTCACCTAAGTTGTTCACTAGCACCCTCGAAGAGGAATTTAAAAGATTAACCGTTTCATGGGAACAGAAGGGCATTGACGTTGGCGAAAAGAAGCTTACAAACTTGCGATTTGCCGACGACATTGTACTTTTTGCGTCAACCGCTCAGGAACTTCAGACTATGCTACAAGATCTGAGCTTGGCAAGTCGCGAGGTTGGACTTCAGATGAACCGGTCAAAGACCAAACTAATGACAAACAGTACCAAATATAGGGTAACGGTAGACGGGCAAGAAATACTTTACGTCGATGAGTACATTTACTTGGGCCAGCTAGTCTCTTTCAATAACCGGCAGGACAAAGAAGTCGATCGTCGTGTTGAAAATGCATGGAAGAGCTACTGGTCCATGAAAGACTTAATGAAAGGAGACCTCTAAAACGCAAACTCGTCGACATGTGTATATTGCCCGTCCTAACCTATGGTGCACAGGTCTGGTCTTTGACTGCTTCTCAGAGGTCCAAACTGGCGGTTTGTCAACGGGCGATAGAGCGCAGTATTCTCGGAGTAAAAAGAACGGATAGAGTCCGAAATACCACTCTGCGCTCCAAGACCAAAATAGCTGATGTCACCGAGAAAACTGCAAAACTGAAGTGGGAGTGGGCAGGTCACGTATGTAGAATGCATCCGGAGAGATGGGCTAGAATTACAACCCAATGGGTTCCCCTTGATGGCCGACGCGGTAGAGGAAGGCCTAAAAAACGGTGGCGCGACGATCTCGATGCCTTCATGAAGTGTTGGCAGGGCATGGCTCATGACCGTGACAATTGGAAAGAAAAAGGGGAGGCCTTTGCCCTGCAGTGGGACAAACCAGGCTAAAGAAAAAAAAAAAAACAATTGGTCTGTGTATTTTCATATAAGGGGTGTTCCAGTACTACTAAAACGTAAACATGTGATTTAATCATAACTGTTTCGATTGAGTTTACTTTAATTTTCTATAATTTTAATTCTGGATTGGTTATATACCTGACTGGATAAAATATTTGTTTTTTTTTGCTGCGATATAGTATACAGGATGTACTAAAAACTGATAGGGCTTGCTCAGTAGACTAAACTGATCAACTTTCCCTTAGATAGAAACATGTGTTGGGAAATTAGGAAATGTAAAAAATCTTCATGCAAGTACCTTGCGGTAGTATCTTTTGATCTGTTGAAGTTAATATAAAGGTTTGTTCCAGTACTACCAAAATTTAAACATGTGATTTACTCAAAATAGTTTACGGTTAGTTTCTTTTAACGTTTATCAATTTGATTTTTTTTAAACCTTAATATAAGTTTGTATTTCCGTACTATGTGTATGGGTTTACAAATTTAAGTTTGCAGTTGATACTTTTTCCTTGCACATCGCGAGAAAGTAAGTGCAGTGTTGCTGTACCATTTACTTAAACATGGGTTTATATGGAATCTTCCAAAATTCTCTGTCTAGCCAAATTGATACAACACTCGGAACGCATTATTCGAATACGTATCACTTAGCACATTTTATTAGCGAAAGGAACGACTTAACTCAATAGACCTTTGTGTGAATTCGTGATTGAAAAATATGACAAAGGTCTTCAAAACACGATATGTGAGTCATCCTTAAGATTACATTTTAAAGTCTTCAATATACTTACACCGTCGCAAAGTGGCCTGTTTGTCGGTATTTTACAGAATACATTGCTGCGTCTGAATTGCACGACCTGGCACCTCCATTCCCCTTCCTCCCACTTGGGGCTAGAGGAGGGTTGAGGTTCCACCCTTATGTAGTAGAAATTCTACCTTTTCGCACAAAGATTGATTCTTCTTTCTTAATGCGCACAGCTAAGGAGTGGAACTCCCTCCCTGCCGATCCTTTCCCCGAACAATACTATAATCTGGATCTTTTCAAGGCTAGAGAGAGTGAACAGGCATTGTCTAAGTAACCATGCTATATCTTGGACCACATGCGCAGTGTGATGGTAATAACATCAGAAAGACGATACTGCTTAAATTTCTATTAGGTATACTTAGAGGCTTCTACGACACTCATGGCAAGAAATTGAATGAAACGGTACGAACTATACAACATACATAAAAACTTTTTAACAAAAAAATATAACCGCCGAAAAAAAGTGAAAAGCAAGAAATAATATAACTTTTTTATTTAACCTTAATAACAAAGTTCTTAAAGAAATGTAAGTATACCCGAGTAATTTTGAGTCTTAACGTTTGAACCTCCTCCGTTTTTTTTTCGTCGGTTAAAAAAATCACGCATTGTTCCCCGTGGGGTAGGCAGAGACCACAGCCCTCCACCTGCTACGTACTTGACATACTTCCCTCGCTTCCTCTACTTTCACCAACCCTTTCATACACGCTCGTTGGTTTATGGAAATTTTACGTAGTCTTTTGTCCTGAATTAGGTCTTGGAACGTTCGCCGAGACCTTCCCCTTCCAAAGTTTCCAACTGTACAAAATCCTCTTAAATATAGCTAAATAGTACAACCTACACCATATGACAAATACTTAAGTTCCCTGCAGAACAACAGACGGAAATGACGTCACAACCGGTGCGGAACACCCCGACACGTCACGCGTGTGCGCTGACCGAACACTCGCTTGTGATTTGAATTTAGAATAGAATTTCTTTGAAGTAAAAGGCAAAGAGTGCCTTGAGGGGTTTTATTTAACTGACCTAGCAATATAAAGTCCAAAAACATTATCTAGGTAACGGATTGGTAACCGTTATTGGTTTCTATGTGCTAGCCGAAAATTTATTTTCACAGACTGCAATTGTTGCAAAAGACTTTCAGGTAGGTAAAATATAAAAGCTTTATTGAGACAATTAATATCTTGGAGGTGGATTTACAAGAATTATTTTTAGGGTCCCGTACCCAAAGCCTGCCAACGGGAAAGACCGATCTAGATCTATCCGACCCTTAAAGGGCTGTTTATTTTAACCGTTACTGCTAGCCAGTTTAAATTTTCATAGACTATATTATAGTGGATACCTGTTCTATGAATATAGCAACAAAAAAAAAGTAAGAGGATCCCAATATAAGAAACGTGTTTTTGCTTTTTTGCTTTAAGCTCTATCGTAAAAACGGTACAAGCGTGAATCTTGATAAGAATTGAATTGTAGAATAAAGCTAACAAATAAGTAATAAGTGATCCGTGTGGTACCGACAAAGAATAGTACCAACCCATCTCTACCTGTGGGTGTCGTAAGAGGCGACTAAGGTATTATGAACCGGAGGATGGGCAACTGCATCTTTCTGTGCATCGTACCATCTTACATACTGCGGCCACGAACATCAGCGGTCGCCAGCCGCAACGCTTACAAGCGTGGTGACGCAATTTTGCTGGAGCTCTGGGGGATGTGATGTGATGTTGAGTAAAGTAATAAAAACTGGAGGTTGAGGCAACGTGCCATTAGAGATCAGGAAAGCGAACTTCATAAAATATGTGGAATGACACAATACCTACGTCAAATGTCATCCATTTCGTTACGTTCGCTTTCATCAAATGGCTCGTTAATTTGGAACGATATTCCACCACCCTACGAGCTCTTAAAACATTATAATAGTTTCAAAATAAACTATAAACGTCTTCTTTAAAATATGGAAATTAAATTTGAAAACGTGCGGTGTCCCTTTAAGACGAGGTTTATTTAATTATATTAAATTAATTTTTAATAAAAATAAATTCAATATTGCTGATAATGTTATTTAAAATGAATTTGCATTATAATATTACGAGTATGTTGCCAATTTTAATTAATTATTGTACGATTTCTCACTGTTTCTTTCCTTCCTTTATTTTCATTTCAATTTGTATTTTAAGCACAATATCTAATGCTTATTTGTTTTTGTTATTATATACTTTTTTGTCCCTCTCTTATTGACTCTGGGTGGGCTTAAAACACCAGCCACTAGCTGTGCCCATACCTTTATAATGCTATTATGTAATCAATTTATGCAATTTATGAAGTGAGAAATAAAAGTTTATGTATTTGTACGTTATCTAGACACCCTGTTCAAGTGCGAGTCGGACTTATCAAAATTTTGCAGTAGTTGTAAACCTACCATTAAATTTATATCATAAACATATTGTGTGGTGGTACGGAAGCCTCGGTGCACAAGTCCGACTCGCACTTACTGGCCAGTTTTTCTCTGAGACTCCGTGTCACTCAAATCATGTCACATAATTTAGATAGTAAAGTAAGATAATGACAGCTTATTGGTAGTCCAGCTGCCTACAGTTACGGGTTCTATTTCCGGATTTGTACCCAGATGTTGGGTAGGGATATTCGTAGGCGTGTGTCGATCTATACAACTAACTATAAGTGTGACTTTTTTGTTTTATAAAATTTGTTTTCTTTATTTCCAGGACGACGGCACTGTGGAGTTCTTCAACAACATAATAGTCCAGCCTCACTTAAAACTGGTGACGGGCCAGGGTCGAGGGTATGCTGTGAGGTGCCGGTACCGAAGACGAGACCTGACCAACTACCACGTGTACAGACCCACGCCAGCTCGGCTCACTGCTGGCCATGAGCTTCTGTAAGTATGATGATAGCTCGAAGGTCGAAAGTACGCCATGATTTGACCCCCATCTCATCAGATACAGATTTTTTTCAGATTCATATCATTTATTCAATGTAGATTCTTTGCAGAATACTTATTGAATGTCATGCAGAATACAATGCAAATAGAGCGAGTCTACGCCGTTTCGGATCGTGATCGTGTAGATGATATTTAAGTGACGATGGGGTCAAAAATGTATCATGTTTACCTAGAAAATGCCTGTCCACTGTCGTATTCTAAATGTTTCTATAGCGAGTCTACGCCGTTTCGGATCGTGATCGTGCAGATGATATTTAAGTGACGATGGGGTCAAAAATGTATCATGTTTACCTAGAAAATGCCTGTCCACTGTCGTATTCTAAATGTTTCTATAGCGAGTCTACGCCGTTTCGGATCGTGATCGTGCAGATGATATTTAAGTGACGATGGGGTCAAAAATGTATCATGTTTACCTAGAAAATGCCTGTCCACTGTCGTATTCTAAATGTTTCTATAGCGAGTCTACGCCGTTTCGGATCGTGATCGTGCAAATGATATTTGGGGTCAATCATGTTTACCTAGAAAATGCCTGTCCACTCTCGTATTCTAAATGTTTCTATTCTTTTCCAGGGACGAGAATGAATACGACGAAGAGTCAGGCTTGCTGCCATCGGTCACGATGAAAATTTACAAAGGAGATCCCGAAGATAATGAGGTATTGAACAAAAGTCCATATAGTGCCGCATAAGAATAGTACTAACCCATCTGATTTCGTGAGTATAAGAATAAGAAAAGTTTATTAGTATTGTAAAGGATGGCTAGGGATCTTAACCGGAGGATGGTCAGACGTTAGCTGTGGTGGGCGCTGTAGGGACAAAAGGAATCATGTGCAAATTCTTCATACTGTCAACCTAGGGTGTTAAGGATGTCTTACCACCAGAGCAGCTAACTTGTGTGCTGAAAAAACACCAGCCAATAGAATTGCTCCATTTTCGAACACAGCTTTGTATTTCTGTGTTAAATTTTATAGAATTAACATTTATTTATTTGTTTTTGCCACTTTATTATGTACGGTACTGTTTTAGCTCTAAGGATATTCAAACACAATTTAAATTGTTCATGAATTAATAAATTAAAATGAAATGAAACAGCAGCAAATACGGTACTTTACTGACGTTTATTAAACAATTTTCCTTATGGGAACCAAGTCGTAATGTCAATTTATTTTCCTTTCTATCTATCTAATTCTTTTTTCTGAGATTTCGATAAGTGTCCTTTTTCTAAAAAGAACAGACTGTTTACTTTAAAACCTTGTATATCATCTTTATATTTCAGGTGGCATCTAACGTGCGGATAGGTGACAACCTGACTTTAGTCGTGTCTTTAGAGAAACAGAAGCAGTACGGCCTCTTGGTTTCGGAGTGCGCGGTGCGAGATGGCCTCGGCTGGGCTGAGCAGAGCCTCATTGCTGACGATGGGTAAGATGGAATGGAAATATTTTAGACGATAAATTTATTTGCCACTCACGGTAAAAATAATCTAGCATGATAAGAAAGACAGCAGGCGCTGCTGCACGATGCCTTGGATAAAAATTATACCTGTCACCGGAAAATTGTAAGAATCGTAAGTTGATTTTCCTAGTTAGTTGATCCACTTTCGAAAAATCGTAACTCTTAGGAAATTCGTAGATCCTAAGGTACGTTAGGTTGTGTTAGGTTCTCTTTCGACCAGAAGCGAATTCGGAACAACTGTACCGCATTCGGTACAGTTGTTCCGAATTCGCTTAAATAATAAACTTATTGAAGTGAAACCTTCTTTAGCGGCGCTTGGCACTTTTTTAGATGGGTAAAAAATGTTAAACTCGCGTCAGATGTCGCGTCAGATCCGTAGCCTGATCGAAAAAGCGTCAACTGTCAACCGTATTTTCATTACAATACGGGTTTTTATTCAGTGACATCAAAGAAGTACGCGAGCAATGGCGCGATTGCCCCTTACAAAGAACATAATATTCAAAAATGCAAGTTTTCACTGCTGCCGGCATTCCCGGAGTGCAACCCGTCCTTTTTATTTCAACATTTAAGATTCTGTCTTAATTCGTGTCTAGGTTCTCGTGCTGGCGCTGCAGGACGTCTATGCATGGGACGGAGGGATACATGTCTCTGTCCCTCCGATCACTCCGACCTGCTGTCAGTGCCCACCATAACTAACTTAGGTATAATGATGTTTGCAGGTGTCCACTGGACGGGGAGATAATGGGCATGTTCCAATACGCGTCAGACAAGCAGTCTGCCCGCGTCGCGTTCCCCGCCCACAAGTTCCCCTACACCGCCAGTGTCTACTACACGTGCGAGGTCAAACTGTGTGACCTCAACCACCAGAGCGACTGTGTAAGTACATACATTATCATCATAATTATGGGGTGCCAGCTTCAACATGAAGTTTGGAGGTCAGCAGTCGGTACTCGTCGCGGCGTTAAGCCACCCTCTTCAACTAGTGGTACTGTAGTACCTTGCCTTCAAGAATTGTCCGCAGGAATAGAAATGCGGAGCCTCTTTGCAAGTGCCCAAAGAATGTCACTTTCCTTTTGGCAATGGTCAACAACAGCTCGGGCTTACTAACATACATCAATATATATAAAGCCACTACCACACCTTCCAGAGACAAATACAGTATACATTGCTAGTTGAAGTAAAGATATAGGAATTAACAGAAGCAAGCCTACCAGCAATGTATGCCGAATTAGTCTTTGTATTATTGAGGAAGGTGTGATAGCGGTTTAACATCACACCTCTTTCAAGACTAGGTAGGCTGAGACAACAGCCCTCCACCTGCTACGATCTTCACAAACTCCCCTCGCTGTCTCTACTATTATCAACCTTTTAATAGACGCTCGTAGGTACAGGATACTTTTTAATACACGCTCGTAGGTACAGGATACTTTTTCCATTCCTTTCCAAAGCCACTGTAACTTGTCAGCAGCTGACATTTGACGAAAATTACACATACTCTCTTTCAGATCAGTCAAACAATTTTCATGAATAGGTTTGCCAGCCAAGGTGAAGTTACAAAATCCCTGAATAACAACTTTTTCAGTGTGAAACCATTCAGTGAGCGTCCCGTTTATTCCGACACAAGCACTGGAATCCTCTTAGAGATTTCAGTGCTGATGACCGTTTGACCTACGCAGACAATGCCGACCATTATTCTGTCCTCACCACTCGCCGTAGGCCTTTTCCATATCCTCTAATGCGCAGTAAACTTTTTGGTTATTGGGCAAAAACTTTTCAACTATGCACCACAAGGAACATTTTAAGCTCTTTTAAGTCCCGCTTGTATATCGTTAGTATTTTCATCACTCTTTCAATCAGAACCCTTGCATTTAGTTCGGTGACGACTGGAAGAGATCTCACCTAGGGATAAGTCCGCCTTTGCATGTACTTTTTTTAATTTTCGTGCAATAAAAGTTATACAACAAACAACAACAACAGTTAGAAGGCTCATCTCACGGTAATTTAGCAGATGCAGAATCACAGCTTTGTACCAAACTCCTGGTACAAACTTGCTGCAATATTTACTCTCTTGGTATACGATTTCCTAATTTTGATCTGTGTACAGGAGCCATGCACCCACAAGACGATCCGCGTGAGGAGGCAGTCAGATGAAGGGTCTCCAGCTAAAGTGGAAGTGTTCTCCGGGCTGTATGTCAACGAGCAAGACTCGCCTGACAATGATGATGTCTTTTCTGAGAAGGCAAGTATTGGTTTACCTCAACGATATTGGCACAATCCGAAACAGTAGCAGACTCGCTCTATTTGCATTATATTCTGCATGTTATGATTTTCAATAGGTATTCGGTACATTAAATAAAATATTCTGAATCCTCCTGAGTCAATCCAAAGTACAAGATTCTGCCGCTTCTTGTCAACCGGAACACAGCTTTGCAACTGCAGCTGTGTTGTGCTGTGTTTTAGCCTTTTAGGGCAGAGATAGGCAAGGGGGGTCGTACTTCCCAAGCCCAGATGGACTTTGAACAAAAACCTTCCGACCTTCTTCTACGTTCTATTCTGTATTTACGTATTCCATTGTAAAGAGAGACGAAAAATTTACGCAGTTTTCATTGTTAGGCACAATGAAAACTGCGTAAATTTTTCCGCAGGCCGGAATGAATGTACATTCTGGTCGCTATGTATAGACCGTAGCTCTGTGACCGTAGCAACCGCTTCTTACCCGCAAGGGCACATACAATCGTAATCGTGTTTTCAAAGTTGGTAGGGCTTTTGTGCAAAGTCCGTCCGGGGATGAACTAACCCTTTGCTTTATTCTTCCGTAAAGCAGCAGTGTTTGGCACACCATCTTAGTTCTCCGGGTGAGCAACGCGCTTTGCTGTCTTGTTAGTGTCAATTGTGCTACTAATAAGACAGTGGGTGCTATTGGCGGTGGTGACCACTTACCATTAGGTGGCCCACAAGCTCGCTTGCTCACTTGTTACATAAAAAAAAGCCTCTGACGATTTACTTTCTTTTCCGTTCTAGTTCACTTCTTTGGCAGTTTTCCCTGCCGAAGTTTTTTAAATTTCTTTTTTTTTTATTCTTACTTTTGTTTATTGCCTTCATGAGGCATTATGCACTATTAGTTAGATACTTAAAATTAAAATATTAAAACTGTTTATTTCAACTGTTAACACTGTTTATTTCAACTTTTCCAGAAAGGCGACGAGATGTGCATATCCCAGCGTACATTCGCGCTGGCAGTGTGCATAGCGGGTGTTATTCTCATGATCTGCGTGATAGCCGCCGTCGCATACATCCTGGCGAGACGACGAGGCAAGACCTACTCCAGAACCGGCAGCTCCTTATACAGCGGCCCTTATACTAACACTGGATATTCACATACTACATAAAACTTTCGAAATATGTCTCTCACCAATATTTGAAAAATAGATGGAGGAATGAATCTCTGTTTGTTTTTATAAAAATAAACAGACGGGCAGACAGAGGGACAACAAAGTAAGAGTTCCGTTTTATTTCCTATTGAGGTGCGGAACCCTAAAAAGAAGCATTGTACAGACTTTATCTAAAAAAAAAAAGTTCCGTATACAACGAATCATAAAAAAGTAAATTAGAAAGAGTTTTTAGAATGAATTTTTCTTTAGCACAGATTTTTAAATTTCAAAAAAAATGACGATTTTATGACCAGCTTTTTCCCATTAAAATAAGAAACAATAAGATTCCAGATGTCAAGAATTTTGACGATTAAATCTAATTTTAAAAATTTTAAATGCTGTATGATAAAAACTACTGTGCAATATGCATCATTGAAAGTGTAATTTTACGTAATTTTGAGTAATATTGTAGAATTTCAGGGCCGTTTGCGAATTTTCGTACTTATTTTTCTAAAAAAAGTCTACAAAATTGCGAACACCTACCTACTTATTTGAAAATCATGATAACGTTGTGATATAACAACGATTTAGTCAGTTTATTGAATTAGTTAATAAGAATTACCTACCAATAATAATATTAAATAATAAGCTGTATTTTGTGGAAAATACAAAAAGAATTAATGATATTTAAAAGTACATTTTTTGTGATAATTCGTGCATTAAATCCGTCCTTCATAGCAATATTTCTTATAGATGTAAAGGTTGGTTCACATAAAATTCTAAACAACTTTTCATAATGTAACAAAAATATTCATAGAAAAAAAAATTATTTATTTCAAATAGAAATATCCATAGTACATCAAAGTTAACTTAGCAAAGCATTTATAAATCTCAAAATTTACCTGCATACTTGTAGATTCAAAGCTTGAAGGAAGTGAATTTTCCTGTGAAATTGAACAACTTTTTACCATGAAATATAGGTCGAAACACGAAAAAAAATAATGAACTAAAAAAAATAAAACTATGTTTTCCTGTTTCGACCTATGTTCCTTAGGGACATTTATAAAGATTCTTGGGCAGATTTACACACATCTCTCAGGCTTTCTGAGAGATGTGTGTGAATCCGTCGTTGCACCTTTTATATCGGAACAAGTGTCCTGAAGTGGTATAATTTCAAATGTAAGGAAATTGGGGCAGGTATTTTTACACATGCCGTTGACGGCAACCATAATACAAAAAAAAAAGTTATAAAACAGTTTTTTTATACCATTTTCATGTGAACCTCCGATGTTTAGTTAATTTAAGTCACTATACCATAATTATTAACTTTAAAAAATATTACTAAAGGTTTGCCTTGCGTTACGTAAATTGTAAATAAAATATGATCAACCAGTTATCAAAATATTTAGTTGATCTCTGTATAATAGTTAACTCGTTAACTTTGGGGTCTTGTAAGGCTAGTTTGGAACCTGACTCTTCGTTGTACTAGTCTCTCCTTCTTATCAAACTTAAATAATATTCTCTCCGAGCCCCGCGAGGTTTTCTTAGCCTTGTCGCCTAAACATTGTGTGGGTCAAGCCTTCCGCTCCCCAACCGTCCGGTGAAGTTGGGACAGCAACTGGAGTCCACTTAAACAATACAAAACCCGCACAACAATAGTTGGGTGTGAACTAGCCTTTATAACAATGCACATGGTGGTGGGGAACTGTAATTTTTTTTTTTATCAGCTTGTATAATTTTTATTGGATTTTGCGGATGCCATATTGTGTAAGTTAATTTTAAGTTTCGCGCAATAACGGCTTTTTTTCGCCATTTTATCCGTCCAACGGTGCTATTTTTATTTTTTTCGCTTTTTGTTAAGTGAAATTATTTTATTTCTATTTTTGGGCTTATTTTATAATTCCTATGTATGTAACAACGAATGTTTTCGATATGCGTTTCATACTTACTCCATTGTTTTTAGATTTTTTGGATTTTTTTTGTACTAGTTTTTTTTTATGCAATGGGGTTCTGGAACCATATCGAGTGATGACAGTGTACGAATTTTTTAACAAATATACTGACGAAAAATATATATTGTATTTTTTTGGCCTGCCCGGCCCTGCCCTTCCACAACAAATCGAATGAAATATCCGACAACTTCCGAAAACTGAAACTAGGGGTTCATATAATTATCCCGATATCTGTGCAAATTGCACAAGCAGGCATACATAAAATCACGCATAAAATGGCTATTACGGATCATTTACGCTTCCTTTCTTATTATAAATGAACAATTCACAAGTAAAATAGAGATATTTTCACTTTGGCAAAATAGTTGCTAAAATATTTGACTTTTTAAAAATTTCTCGATTTTAGTAAAACTTAACCGGGTGACAACCCTAGTCGATCGCATCGCAGCAGGCTAAGATAAACACTTCAGAACTTCATACAGACCAAAGAAAGCGAAGCAAGGAGGTTTTTGTTCTGAGATACAGACTATGTGTTTGACGGATTCTATATTTACTCTGGGACTCAATTCTTGAAAATCACCGGGTAATAAAATATCACATTATAGACTTTAAAAATTCACATATGCTCTGATAAACCATTGAAAGGTAAATCGAATACACGAAAATTAACAATCAAGGACTGCTTTATATTTAACGACTGTCAATCTTCATTTTTGAAAAGAAAAGTCTGTGATTTTGAATTTTTTGAGTGATACTTTATCACCCGGTGATATTCAAGAATTGTTCCCCTGTGCCCTCAACACATTTTTACGAGTTATTTTGTACGAAGTCAAGTACGAAGTATACAAAGGTCATATAATAACATAGTTCATGCATATGGCACCATTGGCACCCCAATGGGGCGCCAGAAAAGAGAGGCGACATGAAATTATAAACTTATTAAGAATACTTTTCAACACATTTGCTCATAAAACAGCTCTATTTGCACTGTATTTAGTCCATAATCTAGCTTATTAAAAACGCGTGCTTTTCTCATTATACAGGGTGTTAATTTAATTGCGTGCCATAGCTTAAGGGGTGTTTCAGTAACAATAAAGGAACACAAAAAAAATATTTAAAAAAATCCTACTTAAAAAAAATTAAAACTCCATTGAAACTAAACTAAAGCGGAGGGCAATGACCCCGAGCACCGGGCTGTCAAAAGCGCGCGAAAGAGTTTCAGTTACGTTATGTAGGTATGTGCCCACCTTATCCACTGATACTCGCGCGCTGGCTCGATGATAGCGCGGTACTCCGTCCGCGGGTCATTGCCCTCCGCATTAGTTAAGTTTCAATTGAGTTTTTTTTTAAGTAGGATTTTTTTAAATATTTTTTTGTGTTCCTTTATTGTTACTGAAACACCCCCTAAGCTATGGCACGCAATTAAATTAACACCCTGTATATTACAGCACTAGTTGTATAATTTTTGTTTTTTTTTATATTAACAAAGAGCAAGGAGTTCTAATGTCTAATATATTTATGACATTTTCGTAAATATATACCCAATGTTGATAAAAATATAATATATAAACAGTTTGTTGTATGAGATTAGTTAAATTTGACAACAAATTAACATTAATTGATTTTGTAAGCAATAAATTTAAAGTTCTTGTACTTTTTCAATGACTAAGCTGTTTGGGAGCATTGCTACAGCTTCGTCACAGCTTCTCATTTGAAAAAAACCGGTCAAGTGCGAGTCGGACTCGCGCGCCGAGGGTTCCGATATACCTATAGTATTTTTGGAAGCAATAAAGTCCATTTTCAGGACCGCAAAACTAAATTTGTTTGTAAAGGTTTTTTGCAGATTTCTGAAAAACTGTGCAACTTAGAAAGATCGTTTTATTTTTGCTGTAAAGTTATATAAACTTCTGTCAACTGTAATTAATTCAGATTTTTCCTTACTCAAACTTCGGAGATAAGGGGGGGGGAATGGTATTTTTCTTGACATTTTTCATCATAACTTTAAAACTAAGAAATTTAAAAAAATACAAAAATATATTTTAAAATGTACAAGTAAAGCCCTTTCATATGATACCCCACTCGACCTAGTAGCGACAATTTGAAATTTGGCCCCCCCTATTTTGGCTCCCTTTATATTAATAATCATACTTTTTTCAAAATTTTTTCTTGTGCAATTAAGTTGGGCAACTATATTCTAAAACTATTCCAAATTTCAGGTTGATAGCATAAGTGGTTGCTGAGATATAGAGGTGTGACAGACAGACGGACAGACAGACAGAGCGGCACCATAAGGGTTCCTTTTTTTTACCATTTTGGTATCGGAACCCTAAAAAAATGCGCGCGCAACAGAATTCCGCGCGCCATTTTTCAGAAATATTTTCATTTGCTTTGATTTTTGTGACTAACTAACAATGTCGTTCGTCGGTTTCAAGCAATGAAGAAGAACTTAATTTAACCCCACAGGAAATAATTACTGGGGCACAAAATGCAAGTGAGTCTCCTTCCAGCATAATCAAAGGAAAAATAGGTACATTCTTGCCTACGAAAAGTTCATTGAATGGAAGAACAGCAAAAATGCCATTTCGTTTTCAGAGAATGTCTTTTTGGCTTATTTCAATGAGCTGGCGAATAAGTATAAACCTAGCTCTTTGTGGTGTATTTATTCCATGTTGAAAAGTATTGTGAGAACGAAAAATGGAGGCTCAGGAATTGCAGGTAAGCGAATTTGATTCGTTTTTATTCGCAAATGTGTTGAAAAACGTCGTAAGAAGCTTGTGCGCTTTGGTGATTACACCCTCGGCTCCATTACGCCCTCGCCTGCGGCTCGGGCTGCAATTTCTAAGCCTCGGCCGTAATATCCAAAATAGCGCACGTGCATCTTAATGTACTATTATAGTAGGGGAGCCCCGAAGGATTTTTCACGTGATAATCAGGGCGACAGAGGGAAGTCTCCGGACGGAATGACGGCTCCTGTCTGGAACTTCTTACATAGTTTTTCGTGATTCTCTCATACAGGCCCATCTACTGAGACATCTCTTTGTCGCCCAGATTATCACGTGAAAAATTCTTCGCGGCTACCTACCATTAACGAATATCAATCTTCAATATTGAAAAAGAAAAACCGGCCAAGTGCGTGTCGGGCCACGCGCAGCATAGGGTTCCGTAGTATTTTTACGATTTAATATCGCAAAGCGGGTTTTGATTAAGTATTTCATAAACTTTTTACCTCCTAATGCTCAGAGGTCCTAGCGCCTGATTGCTATTGCTGTTTTAATTATTTTTAGTTTTTCAGTTATAGCTCATTTACCTGTGAAGCCTTCTTAACTTTCTTTTAATTTCATCATATATGCTACTACTGTGAATTTTTTCACATTTCCCATAATAACCGTTTAGCCGGCAGCGGCGAGTGTCCCCACACTCGACTCCAACAAAAAATTGCGCTTTCAAGCTTAATATTTTGCAAACGGATCCCTAATTCTTTCTTCTCTTTGCAAACTTATATTATTTTTAAAAGACCTATCCAACGATACCCCACCTTATGGGGTAGATGCGAAAAAAAAATCATCCCCACTTTATTCGTATGGGAGCTGTACCCTAAAAAAAAGTTTTTCAAAATTTTATTCTACCACTTTGTCGGCGTAGATAAAATGTTTATTGGTACAAAATTTCAGCTTTCTAGTACTAAGGGTCTCTGAGCTAAGCCGCGGACAGACAGACAGACGGACATGACGAAACTATAAGAGTTCCTTTTGACTACGGAACCCTAAAAAGTAAAATGGCATAAAAATTGTTATATTGTATGACTCGGTGATTCAAGCTAAGAAAGAAAGAAATAATATTTATTTAGCATTCAAAAGAAAAACAAAAACATAAGTGTAAACACATTAAAAAAAACAGCTAAATTGGCCTCCAGCTCAGCACATGCCAAAGGCTAAGGCGCTGATTTTCAGCTGGAACCATTTTTAGAGTTCAGATGATCAAGCTAGAGCTAGGAATGGTTAGTTTGGATCGTATAAATATGATTCTAGTGAGATCTAGGCCGCGTTTCAAATCGGGTAGAAATTACCCATATGTGTGTTCGAGACAGACTAACTGCTGCCAAAGAGTAATTTTTACCCGTTTTGGAACCCGGCCTTTGCGCCTTTCTCAGTCTTTCTTACGAATTAAATTGTGAGCTGGAAAATATTCAATAGGATTATTCTATTTAATCTTATTGGTTGGAAATTTTCCAGCTAACTGATTAGCCACCTACCAAATCTCTGGTGAAAAAGGCAGCCAGCTACGTTGCTCTTAGGCTGCCTGCACACGATGGAATTTCGGTGACCGATTTTTTGTCAGCATCCTGGTCTGACGTGTGTACTCGTATCGCATCAATTTTCCGTCCTTATCCCGGCCGATAGGACACCGATTCTCGGTCGTGTGCGGACAGTCTTAGAAGCACGAGTCGAAAATGAGAAAAACTTAGGTCATCCCATACAAAAACCTCTGTTGAAGAAGCAAGGTTTGTATGGGAAGACCAGATTGTTTTTTAATTTTCAGTAAGTTGTTCAGTTTAATAGTCCGTGTCAGGCCAGATATTCATTTAAAAAAAAACAAACAAAAAACAATTAAGGGAATAATTTATTGCCACTAAAATAATTCTATAAAATTAGATTACAGTTCTAGACACATAAAAATAGCATTTACACATCCTTAGAAATATCTTATGTATGAGAAAAGTACAATCTTACAATAACGTTGTCTTTTTAATACTTAAATAACATATTTACTGGAAATGATGACACAATTTATAAAAGCAAGTGCTTCAGTCTTCGATCATAAATTGGTAGACGCTCGATAGCTGCTCAAAATAGTACAATAAAAAAGAGACTTAAGCATATATTTGCTCTCAGTCACTTTATGGCTCAGAAAACTTTAACATTGAAATTTGAAACAGACGAAAATGAATAAGTTGTAACTTCGACCGATATCCACTCACGTGAAGGTCCAAGATATATCGCTCCTGACGCCCAGTAATTCTACTCGTGCAAAAAAAGGCAATTTTACCAAATATAAAAAAAAAATTGTCGAAATTTTTTATCATCACTTCATCACGTGTCAACCTATGGAGACAACATTTTCAAGTAAATATTTTTTTTTTTGGGTTCTTGTTATCATGAGTAGAATCACTAGGCTTCGGGAGAGAAACCAATAAAAATTCATATTTTGTTTGAATTTTTAAAAGTAGTTCAGTCACTATAAATAACCTACAGAACAATCTTCACGAATATCAGTCAATCAAAATCTTAAGTTTATACTTAAAATTATAAATGATAAATATAAGGTGTAAAAAAATAGTAGGCCCTATTTTAGCCTGTTACTTAGACTATAAAACTGAACAACTTTCCTTAAGGAACATAGGTCGAAATACAAAAAAAAAATTTCGGTGCCGATTCTATGGGAAGTTGAATTAAATTTTCGTATTCAGACCTATGGGAAAAGTTGTGTGTACCCTTGGGAAAAGTTGTTTAGTTTCACGGTCTGAGTAACACGATAAAATAGTACTTACATTTTTTTTTACATTTTAGGTACTATACCTATCAGACTGATATAATATAAATACATAAGATTATCACACAAATGTTTGCCCTGGGCGGGGATCGAACCTGCGACCCACGGCACTGAAGGCAGGCTCACTACCAACCACACCCGTTGAAATTGTCAATAAGAAAGAATGAAATCACTAGTGGTTTCATCTTATTGAATTTCCATTTGTATTGCTTATAGCATCAATCTTATTCAACCATCTAACAAGTCTAAAATCAAAGTTATAATTTCATCGCATCACAATCAGTCTATCGTAAAACAATCTTCTTCAATATCCGTCAATCACCAGTCACGAAGCCTGCCGTTGTATGATAGAAGGCCGCTAAGTGCCTTTATCTCGCTAGAGACCTTGTGGTGCCGGCAAAGAATAGTACCAACCCATCTCTACCTGTGGGTGTCGTAAGAGGCGACTAAGGGCTTAAGAACCGGAGGATGGGCAGCAGCATCTTTCTATGTATCGCACATTTACTTATATATAAGTACTAGCCCATCGGCACGTTACACTGTCCCCAATTCGTTGGTCCGAAATCTGACGTTTAGGACCAACAAATGTCAGTTTTTGTCAGTCATATTGTCAACATTGGATGCAAATAAACTTACCAACAAAATGGAATGTTCTTAGTTGAAGAAACAACATACTCTTATTTATTATTATTAATTCTTATTATTGTTTTTGATTATAATCCAATTAATGAAACTGAAAAACTAGGCCTAAATCACATATGAACAGTAAAAAGTTTGTTTTGTTTTTTCCCGCCATATTATTTCCGTTCCGTGTATTTAGCACCGACCGAAGTACTACACAACGTAGTTCACGCGATTTTTCACAGATGGCGCAATTTTTTCTTGTATGGGGAAATTTTGAACCGCTTGTTCCCAAGACCCTATCTTGACTATATAAATCTATGGTATCGCACCATCTTACATACTGCGGTCACCAACAACAGCGGTTGCCAGCCGCAACGCTTACAAGCGTGGTGACTATGGTAAATCCTCTTCTAAGTAACTCGCGTAGTTCTGAAGGGAGCTCCTTGTGGACGTTTTATGGGACGTTATGAAGTGATTTTATCAGCCCTTTAAGTCACTTAGCTGCCTTCTTTCACATTAGGCCACAACTATCCTCAGGTGTCTCTGACCGTGACCTGTCTTGTCCACAACCATCAATCATCATCAATCACCATCAATCGCCGTCAATCTCCGTCAATGGTGCAAGGTGTCGTCCATGTGAACAGTCATGAGGGAATCTTCCGGATGTATCTCCAGTAACGCCTCGCAGCCGTCGTTGAAAGGGAAAGACACGCTGCCGTCAATCACTAGGCCTGCAAAAAAATATATTTGATATTTTATTTCGAAATAAAACTTTACGACAGCGGGACGGAGCTTGTTTCGCCGCGTGGTCGTGGTAGGAATAAATAAAATAAATAAATAATAATAAATAAAATCATTTATTTCAGGCCAGTGACCCATAATTAATTAATAAAAAAAACCGGCCAAGTGCGAGTCGGACTCGCGCCCTAAGGGTTCCGTACCTAACTACCATGATATACTAAAAGCTTTTGCTCTTTGATTTTAAATACTCCGCGACCATCCAACTTGACCCCTCTTTTATAGAAAAGTTCTTGAAACGGGAGCTCACCTTAATTGGTTACTATTAGTTGTGAGAAAAATTGAAATATTTAATGGTTTTAGACGTTTCCCTTTATTTGTAATGTGAGACCTAGCTTCTTGCCAAATTTCATAATTTTAGGTCAACGGGAAACCCTGTAGGTTTTGCTTTTTTGCATAAATGTATGGAGATGAGGACATAAAATGCCATATCTTTTGATTGCGTCGTTGTAAAAAATTGAATTTTCAGATCTTGTCAATTTCAACCTGATACCTCTTCTCGTTCGTGAGAAAAAGGGTCTTGACAGACAGATAGACGGACAACAACGTGATCCTATAAGGGTTCCGTTTTTTTTATTTTGAGGTACGGAACCCTAAAAATTGGGGTAAAATTTAAATTACTCGTTAACTTCTAAGAGATTTGAAAAACAAAACAGTAAGATCCATCTCAGAACAAAGGCGTTTTTACTACTGCAAGCATGAAGTTTGTATCTACTAGAGATAAGCATTTTTGCTTTTATATTCCAAAAATATTTCCTTACATTAAGAAAAGGTCTATTCATTATAACTTTACATTTCTAATATCTTATACTTATTCATTTTTCTAAAATATGTGAGCTTAAAAAAAAAGACCCGCCTTTTCAAAGATCAATGTTGTTCTTTAATATAATTTTTCGCAAATGTATTAAAAAAACGTCGTTTGATCACGTGCGGAATATTGCTCATGGAGAAGAGAAAGTGACCGATTTGCAGCCGAGGGCCTCAATACACCCGAGTTGGGAATCACCTGAGGAAAAAACCCGGTTCAGGAAAAAACCTGATTCAAGCACTGAAATCTCTCTATGAGGATTCCAGTGCTTGTGTCAGAATAAACGGGGCGTACACTGAATGGTTTAGCATCGAAAAAGGTGTTAGGCAGGGATGTGTAGCGTCACCTTGGCTGTTTAACCTGTTCATGGATAATTGTTTGATTGATCTGAAAGAGAGTATGTGTGGACTGAGAATGAATGAGTTACTCATCAAATGTCTTCTCTACGCTGATGACCAAGTTGTACTTGCGTCATCTGCTGACGAGTTGCAGGAGATGGTAACAATAATGAATGTGGCTTTGGACAAGAAAGGAATGAAAGTAAATGTAAGCAAGACTAAAGTAATGGTACTTGAAAGAGAAGAATGTATGACAGAGTGTACTATATTAATAGATGGTGAACAAGTCGAACAAGTGAAGGAGTTTGTGTATCTGGGCTCAAAGTTTACGAGAGATGGAAAGTGTGAAAGTGATATTGAAAGAAGAGTGAATGCTGGAAACATGGTGAATGGTGCCCTGCACGCCTTTATGAAGAGTCAGAAGGTGTCTCACAAGGCTCGTTTGGCTGTTCATGGGGGAGTTTTGGTACCAACACTGATGTATGGCAGTGAAAGCTGGGTATGGCAGAAGAAGCATGAAAGTAGAATTAATGCAGTGGAAATGAGAGCGCTAAGGAGTATGATTGGTGTTAAATTGAGTGACAGGATAAGAAATAGTGTGATAAGAGAACGGTGTGGCGTAAAAGAAGACGTAGTGACCAAAATCGAGAAAGGGATGCTGAGATGGTTTGGTCATGTAGAGAGGATGAATGAACGAAGATTGACGAAAGAGATCTACCAGGCGAGAGTGAATGGAAACGTTGGAAGGGGAAGGCCTAGGCGAACGTACCAGGACCAAATTCAGGACGTTCTGAATAAAGGCCAGGTTAAAAGTACCCTAAACCGACGAGCATGTATGAAAGGATTGATGAAAGTACAGGAAGCAAGGGAAGTATGTCAAGATCGTAGCAGGTGGAGGACTGTGGTCTCTGCCTACCCCAACGGGAAAGAGGCGTGATGTTATGTATGTATATGTATGTAAAAAACCCGGTCAAGTACTAGTCGGACTCGCACGCCGAGGGTTCCGATATACAGTATATTTGAAAGCAATAGTCATTCTATTTTTGATGTAATATTTACATAAACCACCACCAAAAATCGACCTGATGGTTTCTAGCGACCATAATTAATTCAGATTCTTCGCTTCGTAAACTTCGGGTTGGTATATTTTTTTGGTATTATTCATCATAACTAGACAACTAAGAGTCGTAAAGAAATACAATTTCGGGATAAATCGTTTGAAACCCTATTATCATCTAAGTTTTGTAGAATATGGATACAACAGGTCATTATAATGACGCTATAGATACGTCATGGTTCATGAGTATTTGGCTCCTACCTGCATCGATGCAGTGCGACTTGACGGCGACCGATTTAGCTTGATCCCTGACTCGCAGCCCGCGTGGCGTGGGCCAGTCTTCGAACGTTATGTATTCTCGCACTGAGTACTGTAAGTAGTCTGCATCTGTGAACAATATAGAACTGGAATTAGTTATCGTACAGGTTAAGTCTGCCACTTAGTCTAGGCAACGAAGCGGATCGTTGTATGAAGACCCCCGCATTAAATCCTCATTCGATTAAACTTCGGTATTACACTACATGTGACAAACCTTCTATAAAAAATCCAAAAAAAATCGGTACTTTTAATTTTTCCATACAAAAATTACAAAAAATGTATGGAAATATTTTTTGTTTATTTTTTTTTATATTTTGAATTTACATTTCATTCATGATACTTTATCATCCTGTCAAATAAAATCTGCCTGAGGAATTATGTTGGGGTCAACTGCTTCGTTGCCTACACTAACTATTAAGGTTTTGATGCCGAAAAATATGACGCCTCTGATATGACTTAACAACCACTATTATACGGCTTATCCGAAGCAAGGTGGTCATAAGTTAATAAAAAAAAATACATTTTGATTTTAATGTCTAACCATATCACGCAAAAGATCCACGACCTCCGAAAACTCCACTACCTCCCGAAAGGTCCACTACCTCTCAAAAGGTCCACTACCTCTCAAAAGGTCCACTACCTCTCAAAAGGTCCACTACCTCTCAAAAGGTCCACTACCTCCCAGAAGGTCCATTACCTCTCAAAAGGTCCACTACCTCCCAAAAGGTCCACTACCTCTCAAAAGGTCCACTACCTCTCAAAAGGTCCACTACCTCTCAAAAGGTCCACTACCTCTCAAAAGGTCCACTACCTCCCAAAGGGTCCACTACCTCTCAAAAGGTCCACTACCTCCCAGAGGGGTCCACTACCTCTCAAAAGGCCCACTATTTCCCAAAGTTCCACTACGTCCCAAAAGTTCCACTACGTTCCAAAAGGTCCGCCGCGTCCCAAAAAGTTCACTACCTCTCAAAAGGTCCACTACCTCCCAAACGGTCCACTACCTCTTATAAGGTCAACTACATCCACAACAAGTAACCACTGCCCAAAAAGGTCTGCTCAAAAGAGCTATGTGGTTGTAAAAACAATAAATAAGAGATCTATCTAGGGACCTTGTGATAATGATACGTTGTTTATCTACTCCCGTACCGGAATATTCCAAATTCGAAACCAATGACAGATTCAAAATTGAGGTCATTGTCCACTACCATTTTCATTTCCACACTGTTCCATACTACGAGCAGTACGGAAATGGAGTATGGATTTTCATTGTGCAACTGTCGACAATAGTTCAAAGTGTTTTGATAGCGAAGTGCTGTGAAGATCCTTGAGGGTTCTCTTCTTTTACGATATACTGACCCGCACAGAAAATGAGTATTGTAATACTCATTTTCTGTGCGGTAATTCCCTAAAGCCGCCAAAGGCTGATGACAATACTGACCTGCAGGTAAAATAAGCCTAGTTACACGTTATTGGTTCTAACTTTATAAGAATGTCTAACCAAAACACCCCAAAAGATCTATTTCTCAACATCAACTCCTCGAAGATGAACTATCCGAAACCCGCCAAAGGCTAAAAACAAATCTGACCTGCAGTTAACGTAATTCTTGTTACACGTTATTGGTTTTAACTTTATAAGAATGTCTAAAACGCCCCTAAAGATCTATTTCCCAATACCAATTCCTCAAAGATGAACTTCTTCCCAAAACGTCTATTACTTTCTAGAAGGTCCACCACTTCCCATAAGCCGCCAAAGTTTGATGATAGAGGATCACAATACTGACCTGCAGTGCAGAGAACATTAACCTCGTGTTGTACATCTCGGCGACCTCTCTCGCCTTCTGCAAGGTCGCTTCCACCTTCACTCCGAAGTCTACAGCCGGGATCCGCATCAGACGGAGCACCGAGTGAGTATAAGCTAGCAGTACAAGTTATTGGCCCAACAGGCATTATAAAGACAACTAAACAGATTATCAAAGACGTGAACTTCTCAAAATATGCAATTCCTAAAACATCAACTTCAAAAAAGATCCACAACTTTTCGAAAGGTTTACAACATAAAATTTTATCAAAATAGACCTGTGTGGAAGAAAGAAACAATTATGTTAGAAATGCACTAGTTGTGGAGATGCTAGACGAAAACGTTTGGCAATGAGCTTTCCCCAAATTGGTGTTTTGAGTAAAGATTCTTCAGCGCTTTTTGTCGATGATAGTACTGACCTGCAGAGAACATTAGCCTCGTGTTGTACATCTCGGCGACCTCTCTCGCCTTCTGCAGAGTCGCTTCCACCTTCACCCCGAAGTCTTCAGCCAGGATCCGCATCAGACGGAGCACCGAGTGTGTTCGCAGGCAGTTTATACTGGAACAAAATGGTCAATGATCAATTTTCGTCAATTTATTTGGGGTCAGCAAAAAAACGACACGATTGCTATCATATTTATTTCAAAGCAGCTGTTGCCCGCGACTTCGTTATATTAGATTTTTTTTTCGTGAGGAGATGTTTCCAGAAATATTTTTTTTTCTTTGGGATAATTGCGGAAACATGTAGCTTACGTCCACCTTGAAGGTCCACTCTAAATATTGGTTAAAGAAAAAAGGAAATTCGGAGGAATCGTTTATGAGATTCTAAACACTCTCTTATCTTATTATGGAACTTGCCTTCCTTTGTCTTCCCATAATCCCACATTCGAGTTTTAATATCCCTCATAATGAATAGCTGCATTTCTGTAAACAATCGGTCATACTACAAGTGATTCCAATGGTAGTTCTTCGTGCGTCCACTGGCAGTAGTGGTTTATCTATAACCGTCGGACCAACTTGATCATGTCATGTACATGTCTCCGTCACTCCGATATCTTACGCATCTCTCCGTCACGCTCTCACACTACTGTTATTCTAATCAAGGCGTTTGAATTTTCTTAACAATCAGTTATCCTAGTGCCAGTAGTGACACAGATCCTGCCTGCTTAGCACGCTCCCCGAGAGAAATTATACCTCGGAGAAATGTCACTTTAATTGGGGAATTATGTTATCTAATCTATCACCTCCAAGCGCGAAGAAATGTCAGTGGAGGAATATGTTTAGCAAATTCACAAATTACGTTTTTTGAGATTTTAGACAGAGATAGCTATATACACAAATACATGTAGCCGTCCTTGTCTTTCAAAATGTGTCGCACTGCTCGGATGATAAAAAGCGTGACCATGCTTAAAGTCCTTAATCTATGGGCCTAGACAAACTGACAACTGCAGCGTGCTAAGCCGGCTGGAGCATTTCGTGTGCGACCACTTTCCGTTGCTTATATGTAGCCGGAGGAGCGAAACTCGTGATGTCACGCTCTCGCCTATGAAAACACTCGATCGCTTCGCTCGGCTGCATACCTCACACTGGAGTGATAATATCTCCATTATGTACGGTAGCATGAACTACTATTGACAATCGGTTATCCTACCTGTAATGCCAGGAAGTACTGCCAGTGCCAGTAGTGACACAGAGCCCGGAGCTCTTTGTGTGCGTCCACTGGCCGTTGTCTATCTGTAGCCGGAGGAGCGAAACTCGTGACGTCACGCTCTCGCCTATGAATACCTGTATACATGAAGGATACAGATGAATACACAATCGAGAAGTTGGTATACGTCAGGGAACCAAAAGTTAGTGGTCATTAAGAAAGGGGAAAGTCAAAATTTGGTAGGCCCACGTTTGCCTAGTTGGTTAAGGCGTCTTTAGTACTGATGGAGAAGACGCAGGTTCGAATCCTGCCTATGGTTGTAAAATTATGCTATTTTCTACTTTGTGGATAGTCACCCGAAAGGGGTATCTTTTTTTAATTCCACTCGAAGAGGTGTGCTTAAACAAACTAACTAAACCAAATACAATGTTGGAGGAAATTGAAAAGTTTGTGAAATTTAAAAAAATCATGGCTAAATCATGGCTTTACTAGGTCCAATCGTATAGTGTAATTCTTTTTTGTTTTATTTCCTAACACGTTTCTTTGGGAAAGTTGTTAAGTTCAGTTCTGATTTTGCCTTTATGTGAATTGAGAAAAAAAGACAGTCCAGTAATTATTAGTCAAAATAACCTAGGTAGGTTATTTTGACTAATAATTACTGGACTCGTTCTATTCAAACATATAAAACATTTGGTATTTTTGATTGAATTAATCTAGGACTTACTTCATTAAGTGCTAAGTATGGCAACATTTTAGTGGCGACGGGTCCGTTGGACTCCTTTATTTTAACCTGTGGCTGACCGGCGGTTTCGGGGCTGTCATGTTGTGTCGACATGTGCGGTATTCTGAAACGTTACAAATAACCATTAATATCTGATGAGCGCAAAGGGTGCCACGAAGCTCTATGTCCTACGTCTGTTTTAAACTGTGGTAGCATCAGTTTAAAATTTTCACAGTAAAGGTGTATATGGTAACATACATACATACATAACATCACGCCTTGTTCCCGTCGGGGTAGGCAGAGACCACAGTTCTCCACCTGCTACGATCTTGACATACTTCCCTTGCTTCTTGAACTTTCATCAATCCTTTCATACATGCTCGTCGGTTTAGGGTGCTTTCAACCTGGCCTTTATTCAGAACGTCCTGAATTTGGTCCTGGTACGTTGAAATGAAATGAAATGAAATTGCTCAAAATATGGTAAATAAGGTGTAGATACAGTCAATGACAACGAGTTCCACATATTTTGCCATTTATAAGGCATGCAAAAACATGATCAGAGATTAGTCAATTGAATCTAGTATATGGTCACAATGAAATAGCTTATATTAATATTAAATGTCAAAAATACTTGCATGCAATTTACATTATAAAATTCATCCTATATTTAATATATGTCCTAATTTATATCTAATTTACTAGTCAGATTGATTACCGCTAATTTTTATCGTTAAAAAACTCTTGAAGAGTATAATAACACTTTTTTACAAGCCATTGTTTCAATTTCATACTAAACAATTTAGGCGGATCTTCCTTTAATGACTTAGGTATATGGTTAAAAACTTTTACAGCCATAACGTGACAATTTTTCTCAAATACAGCGCTTTTACATGTTGGCATCAACAATCTAGTTGGATCTCTCTGTCTCAGGTTAGGCAGATGCTCTGTTTGGGTAAAAAAATTCGGATGGTTATACACAAACACACTTAGTTCTAATATATACATACTTGTCAGTGTTAGGAGATTTAGCCGAGGAAATAATGATCTACATGTTTCAAAAGGTCCGACTCCGCAAACTGCATAACCATTGAGATATCGTCGGCAAACAATATTGTATGATGTTCAGTGGTCATAGGTAAGTCATTAATATAAAGTAAAAATAATAAGGGACCCAATACACTTCCCTGCGGTACTCCAAATCTGTTGTATTTAAAGGATGATCGATATTCCCTTATTTCATTTTTCTCATTCATGCGTCTTATTTCTACACATTGTGTCCGATCGATCAAATAACTCTGAATCCAGTCTAGGCACGAGCCCCTTATACCATACTTTTCACATTTGGCTAGCAGGGTGGGGTGGTGAACAAAGTCGAAAGCTTTGCTCATGTCAAAGAAGATTGTTATAACCGGATTGCGTATATTAATGTTTTCAGTGATCGATTTAATCAACATGTAGGTAGCTAGAGATGTTGATTTATTTTTTTGGAATCCATTTTGTTCTTTAGCAATTACACTGTGTTTGTCTACGAAATTAATGAGTCTAGCTTTCATAGCTTTCTCAAATATTTTTGAAAAAATTGATATCAATGTAATGGGACGATAGTTATTAAGATCTTGTTTACTATTTTTCTTGTGTAATGGTTTGATAATAGAGCGTTTTAGTCTTTCAGGGAAACAACCTTCTATAAAAGACTTATTAATTAAAAATTACAATATTTCCAGGCCGAGGCCTTCCCCTTCCAACGTTCCCATTCACTCTCGCCTTGTAGATCTCTTTCGTCAATCTTCCTTCATTCATCCTTTCTACATGACCAAACCATCTCAGCAATACTAAAAACAATCTAACCAATTTAGATGGTGTCCTATCATCATAACATCCCATGAAACGTCCACTACAGGACAGTGAGCTCCCTCCAGAATTCTAGCTTTTGCTGGAAAAATGTAGAGGGGAAGTACCATAGTCACCTCGCTTATTAGCGTCACGGCTGGCACCATGGACCGCGGTTGTAGGTGACGGCAGTAAGTAAGATGTAAGATACAAAGGAGGATGCTGCTGCCCATCCTTCCGTAACCCTTAGTCGCCTCTTACGACACCCACGGGTATGTATGGGTTGGTACTATTCTTTGCCGGCACCACACGGGACCGTATCCTATATCCTATGGTGTCCTATAGTATCTATTAAATGCAAATCGTTGATAATATTTTGGCAAATTATTAACTGCACATCAAAAATACTGATAGCACATCAAAATACTGACTGTACATCAAAAATACCAAATTGCTACTTCTCAAGTGCAATACTTAAATTCACATCAAAAATAATGACTGCGCATCAAAAACTATAGGTTCGTCAGCTAAAGTGGGTTGGGTTTAGAAATCGGAAGCCACCAAACCCATAAATTGGTAACAGAACTGAATTGGTCAACCCCGATTCCAAGCTGCCGACTCTAATGGATGGAGTTTGTTTTTATAAAGCCGGAGGAGCGGAGGGAGAGCAGCCCCCGCCCGCCGTAGCAAGAGCCAGGCTGCCTGGCTCTTGTTACGCAAGGGCGAAGGGGCTGCACTTCCCGCAGCTCCGGAGCTGTGAAAATTCGAAATTCCTGCTTAAGAAATAAGGGTTACAATTTTTTTTTTTTATTAATAGTGTTCAATCCAGGAAATTAGCTGTCCAGGCTCTTAAATTTCTGCCAAAATTTGAATATTTCGAGGTAACTATTTTGCTGTGCATATTAGTATTTCTGATTAACATATGGATTTTATTTGTATTACAATTCACGGAATATTGATTTGCAGTTAAATACAACCCATAAGCTAACATAATCGAACGTGACACATATAACAGATTTCACGAAAGAGTCAGGTGTTTTGTGAACAATAATTTTTCAGTTACGAAATTATTTATCTTTAATTGGCCAAGCTAAATATGATATACTAGTAACACACTAAAATACAAAAACAATTTCGAGATATTTTTATATCATACCTTATTTTTTTATTTTCGACTAGAAAAGTAATTTAATTGCGGTAATATATTCAAAAATGCTGCGGCAGTTGTGACGTTCATTTGACCACTGAGTGACGTCATTCCACAAGTAAAAATAACAATAGAAAAGAAAACTTTTATTCTCTGTGTTCTTTCTGTCAAACGATTCGATTTGACGTTTCGAGTTTGATTGACACATCTGTGTCGAAGCACGTCCGTTTCACTGTAACCACACTGTGGCACTATGTATTGTAACGTTCGTTTCATCGTCTATTGTGAAATGACGCCATCAAATTTAAAACTTAAAAAAATTATATAAAATTAATAATAATAGTTTAGGCGGAAAAAAACAAATTAGTTTCCTATAATAGTCTAAATTTTCAGGTAAAAATATAAAAAAGATCATTTTTATTTAGCTTAGCGAATTCGCAACAGAAACTCAAACGTAAGGAACTTTGAAACTTGGCCTATAAATAGACATAGGTCATTCAGCTCTCTTTCTTCTTCTTCTACCTAGTGTTATCCCGACCTATTGCTAGGGTCCGCTTTCCGGCTTGATTTTCTCCACTTTGCCCGGTCTTTAGCATCCTCCTTGGTGAGATTGATCTCCCTCATCTCAGCCTTCACGACGTCCAGCCAGCGTTTCTTAGGCCTGCCACGTTTTTTAGGACCTTGTACAGAAATAAAAGTGCAAGGCACCTGTTCCCGATGTAGTCTGTCGCCCTGCGGCTGACGTAGATAAGTCATTCAGGATAACAGAACTTGCGAACAAAAACCCACGCGTAATCGGTCCGAAGTTTTACGAGCACCTACCCGAACACCTAAAAAACGAGACAAATGACGAAACGTTTTGTCGCCAACTGAAAAACCTTTTGTTGGAAAAAGAATTTTATAATGTAAATGAATATTTAATGTTAAAATTTGAATGATTCTATAATATAATTGATATTGACATATTTTAAAATTATTATTTTGTAAATTTGACATTTCACATTTTATTTTGACATTAAATACTCAAATATTCAATACCTTGACATGTTTTTAAAATTCGATTTTTATTATTGTACTAGATATTTTCAATACTTTTAAGTATTGTTGTTATATTTTTATTAGACATTATAGTTTATTTTTGACATTTGTAAAATTCGTATATTTTTACATTATTTTCTATCTTTGACATTTTTTGAATTTTCCTTTTTCATTGTGTAATGTATTTTTGACGATCACGTTATGCTCGGACATATAGACAATTTTTGTAAATTTGAAATTGTTAATGTGAGATAATAAAATCTAATCTAATCTAATAATTCAGTTATTATAAAAAATATCATATTTTACAAAAATATATTTTTTTTATATTTTTTATAATAACTTGATGACCCTATGTCTATTTATGGGCCAAGTTTCGAGGTTCTGTTTTCTGGTTTCTGTTACGAATTACACGAGGTACGTTTGTAACCAAAATACACGTACAGAAAAACGATTAGTCTATCGTTTTACATACAGAAAGTCAGCAAAAACTAAATTTTTAACACATCTTACATGATTTTGTGGTTAGGATTTTGTTTACAAAACGCCTGATTCTTTCGTGAACTCCGGTATACTTAGATCTTCAACTGTTTACCAAAATCTCATTAACAATTCATTGACATTGAGAATTGCAACGTGTGAAGGTCAAGTGAGGTTATCTTTTTCTTTGATTAGTTTATAGGGATGACGACTGATTCTACCTCGACATAATCAAATAATTTAAACTTTAAATGTTATATATATTCTTTATTGCACAAACTTACAAACAGAAAGTTACATACAAAAGGACATTAACAAAGGCGGGCTTATCTCTAAAAGAGATTTCTTCCAGCCAACCCATGGTAGTGAGAGAGAGTGTTCCACATAATAGAATAACCTAGACAGTACTGACCTTGACATTGCGACGTACGAAAGTCGAGCGGGGTGAGGAATCCATTAATTTCGGTTTGCAAGTGATTTTTGTACGTATCCTGGAACGCCGCATCCATTTGAACTGCCCTGCACAAACTGCAATGACCTTGACAGTACTGACCTTTACACCGCGACGTACGAAAGTCACCCGGTGAAGAGTCCATTAATTTCGGTCCGCAGGTGATTGTTATACGTATCCTGGATCGCCGCATCCATATAAATCTGCCCTGCACATAATGTGATGACCTTGGTAGTACTGACCTTGAGAAGTGCAACGTGTGAAGGTCGACTGGGGTGATGGATTCCAGTAACTTCAGTTCGCATTTGATTGTGATACGTATCCTGGATCCATCTGAATCTGCCCTTCACAAGGAAATGACCTTGATAGTACTGACCTTGAGAAGTGCAACGTATGAAGGTCGACTGGGGTAATGGATTCCAGTAACTTCGGTTCGCACGTGATTGTGGTACGTATCCTGGATCGCCGCATCCATCTAAATCTGCCCTAAATAATGAAATGACCTTGGTAGTACTGACCTTGAGAAGTGCAACGTGTGAAGGTCGACTGGGCTAATGGATTCCAGTAACTTCGGTTCGCATGTGATTGTGGTACGTATCCTGGATCGCCGCATCCATCTGAATCTGCCCTACATAATGAAATAACCTTGGTAGTACTGACCTTGAGAAGTGCAACGTGTGAAGGTCGACTGGGCTAATGGATTCCAGTAACTTCGGTTCGCATGTGATTGTGGTACGTATCCTGGATCGCCGCATCCATCTGAATCTGCCCTACATAATGAAATGACCTTGGTAGTACTGACCTTGAGAAGTGCAACGTGTGAAGGTCGACTGGGCTAATGGATTCCAGTAACTTCGGTTCGCATGTGATTGTGGTACGTATCCTGGATCGCCGCATCCATCTGAATCTGCCCTACATAATGAAATGACCTTGGTAGTACTGACCTTGAGAAGTGCAACGTGTGAAGGTCGACTGGGCTAATGGATTCCAGTAACTTCGGTTCGCATGTGATTGTGGTACGTATCCTGGATCGCCGCATCCATCTGAATCTGCCCTACATAATGAAATGACCTTGGTAGTACTGACCTTGAGAAGTGCAACGTGTGAAGGTCGACGGGGGTAATGTATTCCAGTAACTTCGGTTCGCACGTGATTGTGGTACGTATCCTGGATCGCCGCATCCATCTGAATCTGCCCTGCACATAATCACAACCTATAGCAATTCGCTCCGAACCATCATCATAACCGAAACCGAATACTGAAAAGGCATGATCAGTCAACGAACCTGAACAACTTTCCGCGAATCAAACTTTCAGGAAATGAAAAAAAAATCGGCCTCTCCATACAAAATTGGAAACTTGATTGGACAGTTTGTATGGAGAGGCCGAAATTTTTATTCGTTTCCTGAAAGTTTTATTCGCTGAAAGTTGTTCAGTTACATTGACTGTCCTTTCAGTATTCGGAAGGCTGTCCCTTACACCCTGTATATCGGGTCTGCTTTTTTCTCTGTATGTTGCGGAGGTCAGATGGCAGTCGCTCTGTGTAAAAACCAGTAACTTCGACAAATACGCTAAGTTACGTAGTCGACTCTGAAGAAACTGAATAAGGTGAGGCCCTTTTATTTACTGGATGTCACGCACTTAGCAATCTATTATTGTAACTTTTTATGGACTGTTTTCTTTTAATTCGTAATGTTATTTATTGTTTTTTCTGTGTTGTGATGACGTGCGTAAATGATAAAAGACATAAACAAGACAACAACAAGAAAGGCGTGATGTTATGTTATAAGTCTTGAGTAGTTGAAATATTCTCATTGAAAGGCGCTTTGAAACATCTTCAGGGGTGGAAACTGATTCCATAGCTAAAAATACTGATTTTACTGACTAAAACACTCTGAAAAACTGACTTTTTACTGACCATCTACTGACCTTATTTCCGTCGGTCAATTTAGCATCGAAATACGTATGCGTTACTAAAGCAACTTAATAATTCGGAGACAAGGTAAGCAGCAGTGTAGCAGTTAGGGAAGGCACAGCCTAAGGCTTAAGTGCTAGGGCCCCTTCACTATCTTACATACGTGAAAGATGTGACGAACCTAATAAAAACCTGCATTTACCAGTTCACCGACGATTCTTACTATTTAGCCCTACTTCAATTAAAATAAAGAGTTCACATTGTTGGTTAAGTGGTCTCATGATGTCAGATCCAACAATTATCGAGCGATCGCCATCACCTCCATACTCTGTAAAGTTATGGAAAGGGTACTTTATGGAAAACTGCTAACATACCTAGAAGCTAACGACCTACTCAGTGATCGTCAGTAGGGCTTCCGCCGGGGACGATCAACTGTGGATCTTCTAGTGTATATCACGCATTTACCATCGAGAAACACAGCGAAGCCCTTACTGTGTCATTCGACATCTCGAAAGCCTTTGACCAGATTTGGCACGCAAGTCTGTTGAGCAAGCTTCCTGCATACGGCACTACCGCTGACTTTTGTTCTTGGATTTCTGACTTCCTGAGTGAACGGTCGATCCGAGTAGTCCTTGATGGCTGTTCCTCTGACTCTATTGACGTCGGGGTTCCGGGTTCTCAGGGGTCTTTTCTTCGTGCGACACTTTTCCTTCTACACATCAACGACCTACTCGTTCCTGTTCCTGGTATTGTTGGGTACACAGATGACAGTCAAATGGTGGAGAGATATATTTCTAGCGCAAAAGCCAGCGGTGACGAAATACGTTCTTCGAGAGCGAATAAACTCAATCTTTAGTCTCGTCTCCGTCTGAGGTAACAAAAATCTGGTGAGTTTCAACGCCACCAAAACACAAGCGTGTCTGTTCACCGCCAAAAGGAGTCCGTTCAATTTGGCTTCTACTTTTCGAGAACTGTACCGGTTACCGACAGCTTCGATCTTCTTGGCATGAAGTTGTGTGCAAATCATTAAGTCAAAAGCCAGAATTGCGGCAAAAAATCAAGGTTAAGCGTTACTTCACTTCTGGACAGCTTCTAGTATTATATAAAGCACTAGTCCGATCCTGCATGGAGAATTAGCCGCACGTGACTCGATAGATCGCAGAGCCAAAAAGCTCGTTGGTGGTGAGATGCTGGTGAAAACCAAGTTTCAGTGTGGCCCACCGTCTCAAAGTTGCATGTGTCGGTCATTTTACAGGTTGCACTTCGGAGAGTGTACTCAAGAGCGCAATATGCGAGTGCGGGATAAGCTCATGGAGGTCATCCCGCCACCCCCCTTCTACTATCGGTAGTCCTGACGCACCCACACTTGGTTGATATTCCACTCAATCGCACTGAGCGCTTTAAAACATTTTTTTAAATGCGCACAGGCAATGAGTGCAATTCTCTGCGTGCGTCGTATAACCTCAGTCTATTTAAGTCGCGAGTGAATAGACTTCTTCTGGGCAGGCTCGTTTCATCGGGAAGAGATGAGGATCTCTGCCCTGAGAGCTAGATCGAGATCAAGAGGAAAATACTATAAAAAATTATGGGCGAAGAAAAGTCCCGAAAATCTTACCAATTGAAAAAACAAGACATGGAATGAAATGGAAAAAAACCACATGTTTTACAGAAAATGTACCACTTTGATGAAAGAATGATAATGCCTCTGATCTCAGATCCTCAAAATACTGACTTTACTGACCATTTTTCGAAAAAACTGACTTACTGACCTTAGTCAAAAAAACTGACTTTTACTGACCATTTTCCACCCCTGCATCTTTTATAAAGCGCACGGCCAAAGAATGGAATTCTTTGCCTGCGTCTTTGTTCACGAATTCATATAACCCGAATCTTCTGGGCAAGCTCGTTCCATCGTCGACCTCATCTCTATCCTTAAGACTAGATCGAAGTCAAGAGTAAACCCATTGACAACAAAAAAAGGACGGGTTGCACTCCGGGAGTGCCGGCAGAAGTGAAAACTTGAATTTTTGAATATTATGTTCTTTGTAAGGGTCAATCGCGCCATTGCTCGCGTACTTCTTTGATGTCACTGAATAAAAACCCGTATTGTGTTGACAGTTGACGCTTTTTCGATCAGGCTATGGATCTGACGCGAGATCTGACGCGAGTTTAACATTTTTTACCCTTTTAAAAAGTGCCAAGCGCCGCTAAAGAAGTTTTCACTTCAAAAAATCCTCCCTACAAACAAACGGACGTACCTCTTTGAGTGCATGTAGCGCACCCTTGACGTCATTAGAGCACCACGTGGGCAGGCACAGTCGCCCTACTGACTTGTGTGGAGAACTGTTGAACCCTATCACTGGCTTGCTGAAACAAAAAAGTTCACATTTGAAAGAAAGTCAAGTACAGAAGAAAAACAGGTAACTATAATTCTCTGCCAGCTTGTGAGTTCCCAAATTCAAATAACCCAAATTTATTTGAGTCGCGAGTGAATAGGCTTCTTCTGGGCAAGCTCGTTCCATCGTCGACCTCATCTCTATCCTTAAGGCTAGATCGAGATCTAGACAAAGCTCATTGGCCGAATGGAGGGTAAACGAAGCAGCCAGCCAAAGACACGCATTTTCACTGGCAAAAATTAAGCAGGTTATTGATCGGACCATGAAATTAAACTACGTACACACTTTTCAGAAGCGAGGGCAGTATGTTAAAGTCGAAGCAGGTGGAGGGCTGTAGTCTCCGATAGAAATAGGCGTGATTTTATGTATGAATGTAGGTATGTACTTTTTTTTAGGGAAGTAGGTCAAAATCTACTTCCTTAGAAACTGCAGCATAGGAGAGTACCATGGAAATTTTTTACAAATTTTATCCGTATTTTCACATGTTTCTTGGAAAAATCGACAAAATTTTATGTTTATCATGACACTTACTTGGCGTCTCTGACTCTAGAAGCTGCTAGAAGGAAGGTGCCATCTCCTCCGCAAGGAACCACCACGTCGCACCACTTTATTAGATCTTCGTTGTATGTCAATCTGAAAATTTAATTTATATTTTAATTATAGCCACAGAATAAAGTAATAGTACACTCAACAGCACATTAGTAGAGACACTTTTGGACTTTATGGCGTGGTAATACAGTTGAAAAAGTTTCTACCGACGTGTGGTTGACCATACTATAATAGTTCGTTCTTAAGAATGCAGTGAGTCATCGCTTTCCGCCGCTGGTAGCCAAGCCCCGTAACCAATCAGGTCGCTTAAAATTATAAAGTCAAATGCACAATGACTAACTGAAGGCAAACCTTCGAAAGAAGCGGTTGTTTCCTTTGTGTGTTACCTAAAAACGAAAACTGCATTCTTAACGCTCGTGCGCTTTTGTGCTCAAGGCAAAAATATAAAAAATTATAAGTTGAGCGGTAGGTATTGTTACTTTTTTAGGGTTCCGTACCAGTTAGGTGAAAAGAAGGTCGTGCTCGAAGTTATGGGACTATTAGATAGGGTGATGGCCTCCAGCATTTCTATATAATTTGCACATATGGCAGACGTGGATCGTTCGATTAAAGACGATGAGTAGAACCACAGAAAAATAGTCTGCCACCTTGGTAGCGCTGCGTTATCAATTAACAGGGCTTTAAAAATGTAAAAAAAAAATCATGAGCTAAATCATTTGCTCATGTCTGCCGCTTGCACTGATGGTCAGAATCATCCTCAAAACGATGAAAGTTGAAGAGGCAGACCACCACACCTCTGCGTTTTGAAGGAATATTTTTTTTAGTTTTTTGTTATGATATTAAAACGTGTATATCATTTGCTCATGTGGCAGACATAGATCGTTCTATTAAAAACGATGAGTAGAACAACAGAAAAATAGTCTGCCACCTTGGTAGCGCTGCGTTATCAATTAACAGGGTTTTAAAAATGTAAAAAAAAAACACGTGCTAAATCATTTGCTCATGTCTGCCGCTTGCACTGATGGTTACAATCATCCTCAAAACCATAAAAATCGAAGAGGCAGACCTCTAGACCTCTGATTTACCAAAGGCAGACCATTTGATTCATAGTCTTATATATAGGGTGACTTCATAGATTTATATAGTCAAGATAACAAGCGGTTCAAAATTTCCCCATACAAGAAATAAAAAAGCGCCATCTGTGAAAGATCGCGTGAACTACGTAGTGTAGTACTTCAAGGAGGTCTTTGTTCTGAGGTCGGTGCTAAATACACGGAATGGAATTAATATGGCGGGAAAAACAAAACAAAGTCTTTACTGTTTATACGTGACTTAGGCCTGGTTTTTCAGTGTTATTCATTAGATAATAGCAAAAAACAATAAAAGTAAGTAATTTTTTAACTAAGAAAATGAATCATCGTTTCATTTTTGTATTAGTAAGTTTGTTGTTTTTTATTTGGAAAAATTACATCTGTTTATTGAAAAGTCGCGTCTTACACGAATTAATCGATACATTTTTACTTACCTATTTACTTTTTACATCTTAAATCTTTTGCTTTATTTACTTCTTCTATCATCGTTAGTGCACACTTTTATGCAACAGACTGGCATTTTTGTATGTAGTCGCGCGTTTCGCGTGGTCCGCTCCTCAGAACAAAGATCTCCTTGCTCGTCCGCTCAGATAAAGTTGACAATTTGTGACTGACATTTGTTGGTCCACAATGTCAGATTGTGGACCGACGAATTGGGGACAGTGTAACGTGCCGATGGGCCAGTACTAAAATATAAGTAAATGGGTGACTTTTAATTAGTTCTTGATAGAAAAAGGTATGAATTGATACTGAATAACTTTCCCTAAGGAACATAGGTCGAAATACGAAAATCAAGTTTTGATCTCCCAAAGAAACTGCATCAGCGGATGGTGATGGAGGTCAAATTGGGATTTTCGTAATTCGACCAATTTTCCTTAGGAATAGTTTTTCAGTATCATGAGTACATGCATATCTTTTGCTATCGAGAACTAATTAAAAGTCACCCTATACAACGTGTTAATGGAATAAGCGAAACCCTCATACAACCTAACTGATTTTTATTAAAATAAATCCATTCCCGTAAAAAAAATCTTAAATTTTTTTTTTTTTCTAGATATTGTTATTTTAAAGTTTCATCATAGTTCTAGTTTTATCGTTGTTCTAGTCCGCGCACGCTTCCCTCCCCTCTTCACCGCTCATGGTCCGCGCGGCACCGGTCGGCAGCGCGCTTATCCATAGAAATGTTTAGAATAGAAGCGGCAAAAATTTAAGTAATAAAAATTTAAGTAATAAAAGTTTAAAAATGTCACCCCCATCAAAAACCCGTGAAATTGATTCCACTCTCGATTCTGAATAAACTATTTTCTCAGTTTCGCTCAAAGATTTCGGACCTCCTTGCTTCGCTCGGAATAGATACCTTGCTAATTTATAGGGGATGACATCTGCCAACATGTCACAACCCCATCATCGATGATCCATAGAAAACATTCAAAATAACCTGTCAAACCATAGAAAAACGCCACCTAGTGACGAATTATTTCTATAATCCTCCTTCTAAGTACCTTTCGCTTATTCCGTTAACACATTGTATAGGGTACTTCCTAATCAACTGCGTTCCTTTGAGTGTGTTACTCTGACCATAGAACTTAACAACTTTCCCTAAAGTACGACAAAAAAATTACAAAAAAAATACTTCACTTAGTTCTTGGTTATAAACTGCTACGGTTAATTTATAATTTTTAGCGCTAATAGAAACCTTGAAATACTTTGAAGGAGGTGTGTAGTTTTTGTTATAAATATGTTTATTTTACAAGTTTTAGTGTTAAGCAAACATCGTAAGGTACAGGCACCAAAAGGTGGTTGGTAACCCTAACTGATCTAAATTACTGACCTGATGATCACTCCTTCAAAGTGGTAAGGACAAACAACTGAAAGGCCTTCCGAAGCACGAATGACGTAGTGTTGTCATATCACTACAATCATGATGTCTCTAAAAAAGTTCGAGCATTTCATGGATAGTCTCTAAAATTGATGGTCAGTAATAAGTAACCAACTTATAGACAGGTGCGCACTTCGGTGGAAACAATTTGACCTTGAGCGAGTATTTTCTTTAAGGCGTTTGTAACGTAGCCACAGAATATTCAAGCAATATTTATATTTGTAATCGGTTTCTCGAAAACGGCTCTAACGATTTTGATGAAAATTACTATATGGGTTTTCGGGGCGAAAAATCGATCTAGCTAGGTCTCATGTCTGGGAAAATTCGTTTTCACCGTCTTTTTAATCATTTCTTTGCGCGTTTTAGTGCGTTTAAGAAACTTACAGTGCCACCTGGGTTTGAGTAGCATAGCTTGCTCACCCGATGATATTGTCAGGTTGAGGCGGCTATTCTAGAGCGAAGCTCGGTCGCCCAGGTACTATAATAGTAAACAAGTTCAGCGTAGCGCTGGTTCGGCTGACTACAGGTTACACTGGTTTTGTCTCTACGTGTACAATGCCGTGCGTTCCATGGCATGGCATCTCTAAGATGTTCAATTTCCTGTGTAGAGCTTTCACCTGAGAGATTTTGCATTATTTACCTAACGCGTTGTTTTTAAAACACGTAGGTAATCGTGCCTATAAAGTTTGAGCGTTGCTTTCGATTTCCCTGGGATCCCATAATGAGATCCTGACTTGGTGGCCATGGGACAACTTCAAAAGAATTTTGAAAATCGTTCTATTATTTGACAGAACGTTCTTATTGTTGTGCCACTAGCGGTCACACACCACGACTAACGTTATTTAATTTTAGAGATTGCAAAGAAAGACCAAATTCCACTGGGCCACGAGCGCTTCAAACTTTCGATCAATACGTGACTAAAATTTTGAAGAATTATCCTCCAACTCCTAACCGTTCAGGAGTTGGACCTTCCATCATCAGACCATCAACATGAGATGATGATTACTAGACGCAAATACTTGTGTAGCTTTGAAAAATATATGAAAAACGTTATACGTGCCTATAAAATTTGAGGGTTGCCCTCGATTTCCCTAGGATCCCATCATCAGATCCTGACTTGGTGACAATGGTGATCACCTCAGGAGTATACCCTTTCGGATAAAAAAGTAATTTTGCAAATCGTTAACACTTAACGGAAAAATAGGTGGACATACATAAAAAAAAATACATACAGTGGAACATAGAACCTCCTCCTTTTTTGAAGTCGGTTAAAATTAGGCTTAGTTTCTATACTCCTGATAAGCCCATGTATTTACTGTGCCTCTGATTTTTTATTTTTAGGGTTCCGTACCTCAAAATAAAAAAAACGGAACCCTTATAGGATCACTTTGTTGTCCGTCTGTCTGTCTGTCAAGACCATTTATCTCACGAACGGGTAAAGGTATCAGGTTGAAATTAATACCATATATTAGGCTCCATGAACTACACAATATCTGAAAATTTAAATTTTTTACAACGACGCAATCAAAAGATATGGCATTTTATGTCCTCATCTCCATACATTTATGCAAAATAGCAAAACCTACAGCAAAACCTACTTAAAATTATGAAATTTGGCAAGAAGCTAGGTCTCACAGTAAAAATAATGGGAAAAGTCTGAAATCATTAAATAAAAAATAAAATAAAAATTGTTTATTTCAGACTTCTTAGATCCATAGAAATGTTAGTAATATCTTAAAACTATGTTAGACTATATATGACTGAAAATTTAGCAAAAGCTTCCGGGGCTAGGGCGATCAAAGAAACGATCTTGTTTCTGTGATCATCACCCTCCGCACCAGACACTTCCATAGCGGCGACGTATATCTGTCAGCTATGGTCATCAGAATGATGTTACGACTACCCCGCAATCTGTTGATCAGGGATGCTGTTTTTTTGCGTATTATGGCTGCAAAGCCATCTGTTTGATACTCAGCAAACATCCCTGACGCACTACAGAAACGGGGCAGTCCCAGCATCATTCTGAATATATTATTATACTGGACGCGTATGGAGTCCAGCGACCTCTTAGTATGCCTAACCCACAGGTTCCCCGTGAACAAGTTCTGGCAGTATGCTTTAAATAGCGTAATTTTCACTTGTTCAGTACAACGGGAGAACCTGCGAGTCAGCATATTGCCTCTAACCGCTAAAGCCCTACGCTCCCTCTCAATATCGTCATCGCCTTTAAGATCTTCGGTAATAATATGTCCCAGATATTTAAATTTTGTCACTCGTTTGACGTTCATGCCATTACAACTTTAATAAACATTCAACTTTAAATATTACAACTTTTCTCACAACTAATGGTAACCAATTGTGGTGAGCTCCCGTTTCAAGAACATTTATATGAGATAGGGGTCAAGTTGGATGGTCGCGAAGGCGATTTTTGTTTTAGTTATATATTAAAAATGAGAACACTTACAAACTTGAAAATTGGTATGTTCATAGTGCATAAGCTATAAAATAACAACAAATAATAAAATTTGGTCAAGCGCGTGTCGGACTCAAAAAATGTAGCACATTAACTTACTGAAATTTCAACTAATACAATTATGATTATGTGGTGGTACGGAACCCTCTGTGCGCGAGTCCTACTCGCACTTGGCCGGTTTTTTTTAAAGCATTGGCTACTTTCAAAGCAACCTTTTTAGTAAGATTCTGGCTGGTATTTTGATACATAATTTTTTCATGTTCATTTGTTCAAAGTTCTGTTAAGATTTGAATGGATGACATCAATCAAAGACATAGCAGTTGCAGTCTCAGGAGACGCATTTTTGAAGCGTTCGTATTTGCAAGATTCGTATACGAATCAGTGATATCGCTTGTTTTGAATATTTATACCTGTGAATTCTGTCTGACCAAAGATTTTGGAAACTACGCCAGGGGGCGTTAGAAGCGCAGCGTTTTTCTTACGTCAATGGGTCTGACCCACTCGTTTTGAGCACCCAGTAGACGTTGGCCCAACCGTTGGCCGCGCCGGCTCGGCAAGCTTGTTGACAGCTTTCACACGTTGGTGCGGCTCATTCCGTGTAGGTCTGTGAAGCAAGCAAGATGGACGTATACGCGGAGACTATCGCTGCCGCTGAAATATACTTATACAGTGCTTTTAAGTTTTGTTTCCAGCTGCACCATAATTGAAAAAAAAAGAATGTTATTTTTACTTATTTAGAATAAAATTAAACGTCCCTCTGCTCCTAAGCACTTATTTGAAATAAAGGCACGGCCAACGTGTGAACGCCTTTTGCGGCTCGTCGTGTAGAGCCCGTGTTGGATTTCTACCCTTGAACATTTCTACCACTCGAAAGTATATTTAATCTGTGATAAGAACGATATTGGGTCCCCGCCATGGTCAAACAGTTTCGCGATCAGACTTCGCGATCATTATTATTTCTCTTTCTTTCTTATAGCTGCATCTCTACCGGATCGCAGGATCGCGGATTTAACGTGTGCGGGCACCCGACATTTCCTTCACACATTGGGTGCCCGCACACGTAACATGTGCGGGGACCCATTGAGATATCATTTTTTTAATTAGCGTTCCATTCCTACGCAATTTATTACCGGTGTTTATTTTTTTCTGAGTGAAACGAAATTATCTATGTACAGTCAACGACAGGTCAAGCTTGACACTCGCAGTGCGACTCTAGCCCGTACGTCTATTGAAATAAGAACGGTACAAAGTCCAATGTGTCAAACTTGATATGCTCTTGACTGTACAAGTGCGACAAGGCTTATTATGAACGTGGCGAAAAAAGGAACTAACACCGCCACCTTGTGAAACGTCACTTTTGAGTGTTCTCCTTATACAAGCCAGCGCCCCCACCCGCGTTCATTAAAAGCCTTGTCTACTTGAAAGAAGAAAGTGAATTAGGACTACTCTGTACATAAACTTACTAATCTGGGATTAGGACGCACCCTATATTGGGGATATGATTGATTTAGTACGAATTTATAAAAATTAATATTTCTTAAAATCAGTGAGTAAATCGTCTGCCAATTTTTTGTTGTCTTCAGTGAAACCAAATGAAGCGAATAAAAGCAACTAGAATGATGAGCAAATGGTTTAGTAGTGCCTTTTTTTTTACATATTTACTAGTACTTCCCGTGATAATGCAGAGCCCTATACGTCTGCCTCTTCGATTTCTTTAATTTTTAGGATGTTTCTGACCAGCAGCTCCATTGGCAGACATGAGCAAATGATTTAGTACCCTTCTTTTTTTTACATTTTTGAAAAGCTGAAACTCAAAAACGCAGCGACGGACAGAAAAACTTTACTGAACCAAATCAATTTGTAATAATCTAAACTATCATCTCTAGCGATATGAAATATGTGCAAATCATATAGCGAAATATTTTTCATCTCCCTTACTATATACAGGGACTGCTTTCGGAAACCTGAAAGGCCATGTAACTGTGATGTTATGTTATAAGTAAGAAGGTCGTGCTCGAAGTTATGGGACTATACAGGGACTGCTTTAGGAAACCTGAAAGGGCATGTAACTGTGATGTTATGTTATAAGTAAGAAGGTCGTGCTCGAAGTTATGGGACTATAAAGGGACTGCTTTAGGAAACCTGAAAGGGCATGTAACTGTGATGTTATGTTATAAGTAAGAAGGTCGTGCTCGAAGTTATGGGACTATACAGGGACTGCTTTAGGAAACCTGAAAGGGCATGTAACTGTGATGTTATGTTATAAGTAAGAAGGTCGTGCTCGAAGTTATGGGACTATACAGGGACTGCTTTAGGAAACCTGAAAGGGCATGTAACTGTGATGTTATGTTATAAGTAAGAAGGTCGTGCTCGAAGTTATGGGACTATACAGGGACTGCTTTAGGAAACCTGAAAGGGCATGTAACTGTGATGTTATGTTATAAGTAAGAAGGTCGTGCTCGAAGTTATGGGACTATACAGGGACTGCTTTAGGAAACCTGAAAGGGCATGTAACTGTGATGTTATGTTATAAGTAAGAAGGTCGTGCTCGAAGTTATGGGACTATACAGGGTCTGCTTTAGGAAACCTGAAAGGGCATGTAACTATGATGTTATGTTATAAGTAAGAAGGTCGTGCTCGAAGTTATGGGACTATAAAGGGACTGCTTTAGGAAACCTGAAAGGGCATGTAACTGTGATGTTATGTTATAAGTAAGAAGGTCGTGCTCGAAGTTATGGGACTATACAGGGACTGCTTTAGGAAACCTGAAAGGGCATATAACTGTGATGTTATGTTATAAGTAAGAAGGTCGTGCTCGAAGTTATGGGACTATACAGGGACTGATTTAGGAAACCTGAAAGGGCATGTAACTGTGATGTTATGTTATAAGTAAGAAGGTCGTGCTCGAAGTTATGGGACTATAAAGGGACTGCTTTAGGAAACCTGAAAGGGCATGTAACTGTGATGTTATGTTATAAGTAAGAAGGTCGTGCTCGAAGTTATGGGACTATACAGGGACTGCTTTAGGAAACCTGAAAGGGCATGTAACTGTGATGTTATGTTATAAGTAAGAAGGTCGTGCTCGAAGTTATGGGACTATACAGGGACTGATTTAGGAAACCTGAAAGGGCATGTAACTGTGATGTTATGTTATAAGTAAGAAGGTCGTGCTCGAAGTTATGGGACTATAAAGGGACTGCTTTAGGAAACCTGAAAGGGCATGTAACTATGATGTTATGTTATAAGTAAGAAGGTCGTGCTCGAAGTTATGGGACTATACAGGGACTGCTTTAGGAAACCTGAAAGGGCATGTAACTGTGATGTTATGTTATAAGTAAGAAGGTCGTGCTCGAAGTTATGGGACTATACAGGGACTGCTTTAGGAAACCTGAAAGGGCATGTAACTGTGATGTTATGTTATAAGTAAGAAGGTCGTGCTCGAAGTTATGGGACTATACAGGGACTGCTTTCGGAAACCTGAAAGGGCATGTAACTGTGATGTTATGTTATAAGTCAATGTAACTGAACAACTTTCAGTGATTTAAACTTTCAGGAAATGAAAAAATATCAGCTTTGGTGTAAGTGTGGGTGAATTTTTTTTTTTGTCTTCCCCATCGTGAAGGATAAATAAGTCTTTTAAAAATAATGTGTTTGCCAATATCATTTTATGATTTAGGGATCCCTTTGTGAAATATTTAGCATTTTTTGTTGGAGTCGTGTGTTTAATATTGGAAATGTGAAAAAATTCACAAAAGTAGCATATATGATGACATAAAAAGAAAAGCTATCACAGCTAAGTAAGTTTTACAGGTTAATGAACTATAGCCGAAAACTGGAAATAATAAAAATACCAATAGCAATCAGGCGCTAGAACCTCGCTGAGCATTAGAAGTTACAAAGTGTATGTTATGACCGTTATAAAATACTTAATCAAAGCCTGCTTTGCGATAAAATAAATCGTAAAAAACTACGGAACCCTCTACTACTCGTAGCCTGACACGTACTTGACCGGTGTTTTCTTCGTTTATCAACGCTTACAAACATATTTTGCAGCCATATTTAAGAGAAAGAGGAACATTGTTTTACAAACTTGTTTTTTCTGACAGCTCTAGCCGATTGCTTAAGACATAACTGCAAAATGTGTTGGTAAGCGTTGGAAGAAACAAACAAAATAGATCATACAATAATCTTGGAACAATCAATCAACAAAGACATTTTATGTACTTGAGACCTTGACACTAATGCCTTCAATCGCAAAAAATTGACAAGTGATGTAAATAACAAAATAAATCCGAATTATTGCGAATTCGTTATCTATAAACATAACTGTCTTATCATGTTATTTAGTAGAAAAAAATAGAATTTTGTTTTCTCAAAAAGCAAAAATGAGCATAACATAAGAGAAAGCTACGGCTTAAGATAAAGGCACAGATTCAGATAAGATTCACTTTCAGAATGATTTATTCACTGATTCTGTACAAAATCCTATACTATTAAACGACCAATATTTGTATATTCATATATTTGTATAAAATAGGTTTCTCGAAAACGGCTCTAACGGTTTCGATGAAATTTACCATACGGGGGTTTCGTGGGCGAAAAATCGATCTAGCTAGGTCTCATGTCTGGGAAATTCGTTTTCCCATGTTTTAATTTCTTTTTATATACTGCGTTTTAGACAAAAACCTACAGCGCCATCTGTTGGCGGGTAGCATAGCTTGCTCACCCGATGATATTTTAATGAGGCAGCCATTATAGAGTGAGCGAAGCTCAGTCGTAAAGGTACTACTTATAGAAAGTCACCCGATGATATTTTAATGAGGCAGCCATTATAGAGTGAGCGAAGCTCAGTCGTAAAGGTACTACTTATAGAAAGTCGTAACATGCAGAATACAATGCAAATAGAGAGAGTCTACTACAGCTCTACTACTCATAGAAAAGGTATTAATATATCTGCCAGATTTCATGGCTGGGCCGGATTTACAGGGTCCTAATGAAATAGTATAAACATAATAGAACTAGAACAACTTTTCCCAACTTTTGGACGAAACATAAAAAGTTTTTTTTTTATCTCCCATCAAAAGGAAAAGTTGTTTAGTTTCATGGTTTGAATAACATGCTGAAATAATGTTCACAATTTCAGAAGTTTCTTATATAACAAATAGAAACGAATGTTTGCAATTTCAAGGTAACACTGATAAATATGATAACGCAAAAATTTGCTCGTGATACGAAATATTAATACCGAATTAACAACGTGGCCAAGTTATAAATGGAAATACCTAAATAAGTGATAAAAGAATTTGACAAGTAGGTATTTCATTTATCAACTTAGTGCAAATATTGCTATTGACCTCAATAATTTTTTTAGTTAGTGGTATTTTACGTCATACTAGATGGCGCTGTGTTGCGCAAGCAGTATGGACGATGGACATCAGTCCCTTTGCCTACAGCTTGGTACAATTTAGGCGCTATTCATCCTATATAGGGGTGTAAGAGGCTCAGCAGACGAGAGCCGGGCAGTCACGGACTTTGTCCGCCAGTGTGGCCGGTATTGCGAAAATTACAGTTATTGTCTACGTTTTAAACTAAATACCGATCAATCTGAACAACCTTTTCAACTACATAACTCTTTGAATTGAACAACTATTCCTGCTGTTTTCCTTCCAAACCAAAGATTATGGAAAATACGCACCTAGAAGCGGATCGTTTTCCACATGTCAATGACTATGATAATACGAAAATAATTGCAGTACCGGCCACACTGGCGGACTGTCGGAACAAAAAGTCTGCCGTCTGCTGTGCACACCGTAACTTACACCCTGTATAATATGTATGAGAAATTGAGAACCTTTCAAGATTCAAGATATCTTTATTGCGAGACACACCTTTCCACCTTATAACCGGACTCACCTGCTAGCCATTTCCACTTCAATGCCGAGACACTTGAGGCTCTTGGCCACACCTTCTTCGAACGCCTTCTGTTGCAGACATTTACCAAACAGCCTGTAAAACAAGTATGAGAACCTTTCCACCTTATGACCGGACTCACCTGCTAGCCATTTCCACTTCAATGCCGAGACACTTGAGGCTCTTGGCCACACCTTCTTCGAACGCCTTCTGTTGCAGACATTTACCAAACAGCCTGTAAAACAAGTATGAGAACCTTTCCACCTTATGACCGGACTCACCTGCTAGCCATTTCCACTTCAATGCCGAGACACTTGAGGCTCTTGGCCACACCTTCTTCGAACGCCTTCTGTTGCTTGTGGTTGAACAGCATGGTGTCGAAGTCAGACCCTCGTTGTCTGAGGATCCTCTCGAGCTCATGATCTGATATGTTGTCATGGGCGTGTCTGGGGATTAAATACAATCAGCAATGAATCATTGTTATTCTACTAGGTCGGGTCATCTTCAAGTTCTGTCACAAATACTTTATTAAATAAATTGTACGACTTTTTATGTTAGTTTGAAATTTATATATTCAAAGAAAGGTAATTGAAAGTAGATCAAAATGTTGTTAAAATTATTCGACATGCCCTCCCTGATTTTGAATACAGGCTCCACAGAACAACGATAGGGCCACTCCGCCTGCGCGTGCACCCCCCCATAGAAGCAAATATAGTAAAAAAATTTGGTAATTATTTCATAAACACATTCGTTGCCATAGAGACGCTTTCACTGGTTTTTTGCATCTTACTCTCTCGCAATAATGGTACTATGTTTATCGCACTCAAATGACGCTAGTAGTGTGGGTGCGGAAAGTGTGTTAGTTTTAGTAAATGATGACGCATGGACTTCAGAGCTCTGTGACAGGCTCTCAACCTCCGTAGCCAGTACTTTATTTTAACTTCTACAAGGTAAAATAAGCCTGAAGGATGTAAATCTGCCCATAAAACTGAACAACGTTTAACATTAAAGTATAAAGCTTTTTAGCTAAGGAGTGGAATTCTCTATCTGCGTCTGTGCTATTTATACATACATACTTTCGATTGGAAGTTAAAATGTTATTTTTGTGTTCTGACCTATGTTCAATAGAAAAAAGTTGTTCAGTTTGAAGGGCAGATAATTATCATTTAGAGTAGGTTTCAAAAATATTTACTCTCATTAAGACTAAAACTAATTCACATGAGAAAAAGTTCAATAAAAAAAAAAAAGTTAAAAATAAAATTTATCAATAAAATTATCATCACTTTTAAGTGCATTTTGCTAATTTGAAAGTCCGTTCCGACTTGATACATAAGGAGTCAAAATACAAGGTGCAAAAAAAAATTTAAGCACTATTTTTCCACATTAGACCTGAACAACTTTTCCCAAAGAACAGGTCGAAATACGAAAAAAAAACTTTCAACTTTCCATAGAAACTGCACCAGCTGAGGCTGATAGTGCATTTTGTTTGTGAGAGAGGTAAAAAAAAATTCGTATTTCGGCCCATGTTTTTTTTAGGGAAAGTTGTTCAGTTAATTAGTGCTTAGAATTTTTTTTACACCCGATATATAACCCTTTAAAATGAATCACACTAATGATTATTAAAATAAACTGCATCAAACCAAATCGATCTTAATTCCCACAGATAAGAAATATTATTATTATACTCTCATTTAGAATGATGAGTTTATAAATAGGCGTGCAGAACGTAAACATATAACTGGTATGAATCGGTCACCTTCCAAGCTAATGTCGACGGCGTGATATGAAGAATGACAGCGGGTTTTGAGATAACACAATTTATAATTTATGTCTGTATTAATGATCAGCTGGTGCCTGCCACATCGTCTGAGTGGATTTTTTTTATGTCAATATAGTGGGCAAACGAGCAGGTGGGCCACCTGGTGGTAAGTGGCCACCACCATCCATGACACTCACTGTCTTATTAGTAAAATAATACATACATACATAACATCACGCCTTGTTCCCGTCGGGGTAGGCAGAGACCACAGTTCTCCACCTGCTACGATCTTGACATACTTCCCTTGCTTCCTGAACTTTCATCAATCCTTTCATACATGCTCGTCGGTTTAGGGTACTTTTAACCTGGCCTTTATTTAGAACGTCCTGAATTTGGTCCTGGTATGTTCGCCGAGGCCTTCCCCTTCCAACGTTTCCATTCACTCTCGCCTTGTAGATCTCTTTCGTCAATCTTCCTTCATTCATCCTCTCTACATGACCAAACCATCTCAGCATCCCTTTCTCGATTTTAGTCACTACGTCTTCTTTTACGCCACAACGTTCTCTTATCACACTATTTCTAATCCTGTCACTCAATTTCACACCAATCATACTCCTCAACGCTCTCATTTCTACTGCATTAATTCTACTTTCATGCTTTTTCTGCCATACCCAGCTTTCACTGCCGTACATGTGTTTTGGTACCAAAACGCCTCTATGAACAGCCAGACGAGCCTAAAATAATTTGATACTAATAAGACAGTAAAGCGCGTTACCCACCCTGAGAACTTCAATAGTATGTCTCATGTGTCGGTAATTTCACTGGCTCCCTTACCCTTCAAACCAAAACACAGTAGTGCAAACACTGCTCCTTTACGGCAGCAAAAGGCAAGAGGGTGGTACTTCTCCAGACGGACTTTGCACAAAAACCCTACCACCAATATTTGGTTTTATTACAAAAACGGTCGATTTCTCTATACAAATTTTAAACTCCCGTTTCCCCCTTTGTTCTCAATAACACATTAAAAAAAATCGGTCGCTATTTGCTTTATCGGGTGCAGTTGCAACTGGAAGCAGTTGCTACTAACCCAGATTTTGACGTTTATCGGATCGCGCAAAGATTCGTAAGTTCATAACTAACTAGTGACTTGCATTCGTGAATTATTTTATCATATACTTCGTCTGCACGTACTTTAAGTATCGCTCCACCCGGTTAGAATTTTGTGCAAAAAACTGCTTAAAGCTGACCTCCCTACACTGTGAATTTACTTACTTGAATAAAATCGGGCTATTTTTAAGTCAGAGCACATTATTATTTTTTTTTGTATGATACTCAGAAAAAAAAGCTAAACAAATTTTTCTAACTTTTTCCAAGTTCCCATAGAAAAGGGGGTCCAATTTTTTTTCATATTTCGACCTATGTTCTTTTGGGAAAGTTGTTCAGATTCTCCCGTGTGGTGCCGGCAAAGAATAGTACCGACCCATCTCTACCCGTGGGTGTCGTAAGAGGCGACTAAGGAACTATGAACTGGAGGATGGACAGCAGCGTCCTCCTGTTTATCGTACCATCTTTATTACTGCGGTCACCAACAACCGCGGTCCATATATGGTGCCAGTTGCAACGCTATCAAGCGTGGTGCCTATGGTACTTCCCCTCCAAATTCTACCACGCATTTTTGCTAGAGTTCTGGAGGGAGCTCCCTGTCCTGCAGTGGACGTTTCATGGGATGTTATGGTGAATATGACTATGATGATAATTGCAAATGTTTAAGTACTTACTTTTCATACTCATACCGCGTGACTTTAGAGACTATGAGGCATTTGTCCATCTTGAGCTTAGGATGAGGATCCACCTGGGTCTGAGACTGGGACTTGGTGGAGCCTTTCTTGAGACCCCCGATCACTGCTGACAACTTGTCAAGCAAACCCGTGGCTTGGAGCTCTGTGGAAACAACAAGATTTTTTATATGTACTGAAATATTAAAAGCAAGAGTCCTATCCTATAGCAGAGTTCACGAAAGAAAGGGAGGTTTTTTACATTTTGCAGTTAAAAAAAGATATCTCTTCAATTACAGACGACCAAGTGCGTGGCGGACTTCGCACAATTAGAGTTCCGTACTAGTGGCGTAGCCGCCCGCAACCCTTCTGTGCTACGTATTTGACCGCAAAATTAAGTTGGTTGTAACAGGAATAATGAGGGACTTTCAAAGAAAAAAAACTATTTTTTTTCATAATATTGGTATTTGTTATAAAAGTTCGTTATAATAAACATTACCGCCAAACAAGTTCTTAGGACTATAGGATATAAAAAAAAATCTTGGAACAAAATTTTGTATGAAAAAAATATATTGAATTTAGTGGCTTCTCATTCCTGTTCTCTAATATATATTTTTTAAATAAAAAATACACTATTTATGTTCTCAAAAAGAGAGCTCTAAACAACGATACTTTACTCGATGGGCTAGATAATTATTTTTTCGCGCCCCTCTTTAGCTGTATGGGAGCCCCCTAGGCTGGAGCCCCCTTTTAACATCCGAATCACCCACTAAGCCTTTAAAAATATTATTTGACAATTTGTATGTCTTTGGGTCAACAAGATGCCTATTCTGCAAAATTTTAGGGACTAGCTCCAACCGTTTGGCTGTAAAACCTGTGTGACAGATGACGGACAGACAGACGGACACGTGAGTGACAACAATAAGGTTCCGCTTGGGCCTTTCGGGTACGGAACCCTAAATAGCCGCTCAAGTGGAAGTTTTTCTCGCGCCCCGTGGCGAAATTAACTAGATTTTTAGGACCGCATAACTAAGTTTGTTTGTAAAGGATTTTTGCTGATTTCTATGAAACAATGCTCGTGTGGGGACTGACCGCACGCACAAATTCGTCTCGTCATTGGCTGTAATGACTTCAGATTTTTCGCCCAATCAACTTCGGAGGCAGAGTGTTAATTGTAAACCTGTTTATCAATTTCCGTAACTGTACCTACATTAAATTTCAGGATCGACTTAGTAAAATATTCTTAGCGAAATGATCAATTTTAAAAAACTAAACTTGTGTAGCCAATCTTTTATTTTTTTACACTGAAAAAACGGAGAGCCAACCAAGATAAATTTTCTTTTGTTTGGCATTTTGTGATTAATTCGAAATAGATATTAAAAGATTCAATAAAGCGTCTTAGTCAATTTAAATTTATGATCTTTAATTCAATAATCAAATTCATACAATCCAATAAGGTCGTTGCAAGCTCAAATGGAGTCAAGATGCTTGTTTGAAACTATCAATATCTTGATTTAACCAGCAAATATGTTTTTTCAGTGTATTTTGAGGGATTAAAAAAACCTGGAGCATGCATAAGGTCATGATTTCAAACACGTGTAATACTTATATAGATAAGACCTTCAGACTTCAGTGTTCCAATCAGAAGCAACTTGCAAATTATCTAGATATTACTTTACACTTACGTAACTATAACTATACGTACACACTTTTGTTTTATGTAATACTCATCTACAAACAAGACTGTTACGTTTTATCAGTAGGTAAATAATTGCCCAGTCATATTATGTTGAATTACTATTCGTAGATATTTGTTAACACATTGGAAATCATAACAAAACACGTAAGCAAAACTAGAAGAGCTAGACTCTGAGGGCACCGCAAGTTATCCAACGTCATCGAGTACAACAACTTTGTAGCGGGAGTGACCTGCCAATGCTTGCAAATGCAAATCTTTTCATAACTGAAACAGTAGTTTACAAAACACCCGACTCTTTCGTGAAGTCTAGTATAGTCCCTCTTGTGTTTTAATGGTCCTCCGAGCTGCAACATAGCGAGTGGAATTGAAAACTGTGCAAATATTGACAATTTTATCAACAACGTTATCTTTCAATGTCAAGATACAACGGCACATGGAATTGGAATTCGAAGCTAACGAACTTAAACAATAATTATTATCAAATTGATGATAAATTACTTTGTTTTAAACATTTTTTAGGGTTAAGTACCCAAAGGGTGAAAAACGGACCCTATTGATATTCCTCCGATGTACGAGTATTACTCCAGTAAAAATACGGTTTTGCAAAACATTAAATGTTAATAGCTACTTTTTTGTGTATATCGTATTTAAATATGATGTTAAGACGCAATATTTACGAATCCACCTAAAATTTAAAGCGGAATTTTTTTTCGAATAACAGCTAAGGCAAAAATAGTAATAGACAATTATATACTTTATTTCATAGATAAACGTATACTTTACATATAGGCATCAAAATCCACCATAAATATATTTAAAAATATCAATTTATTTCAAAATATAAAATCTCCACTTATTTTTACATATAAGGTCCAATAAAGTCGAGGTAAAATAATAGAAATAAACTGAGCTAAATTTTATTCAACCTTTTTTAAATTTAAGTGATTCTTATATATATTCACAAAAATGCCATACTAAATAAAAAAAAAGTTTTTGTAATCGCTGGTTTACAATGATTTTGTAAACATTTATGTTGGATTTGCCAAAAATGTGATTATATAGCACTATTTAAATTATTAGAAAGCAAAACGGATCTATTACTATTTTTGGTTGCGAAGATAAGCTATATTAAAATTTTGTGCTATAAAAGTTAAACAAAGCTAATATTTTTAGGTGGATTTATGTATAATATGAAATTCTGAATATATAGCAAGCCGTAAATAAAAAAAATAATCTATTAAATTTTTTTTCCGAAATTCCATATTTTTTTAATGTTTGGACGGCAAAATTAATAAATAAATGAAGTAAATTTAGGTGGATTCCATTAAAAAGCTTTACACAGAAATATAATCTATCTATCTGAAAAAGAATCACGGCTATTATCAATTATTTCCGTTTCGCCATACAATCTCTCGTAATTTTACTGGAGTATATGTCTATCTGTCTGTCCGTCAGCGGGCTGTATTTCATGAACCGTAATAGGTAGACAGTTGAAATATTTATGTATTTCTGTTGCCGCTATAACAACAAATAAGAAAAACAAAAAAAGAAACACAAGAAAAGTTAAGTCCCCTACAAAAATGTGTTTTTAGGCGATTTTCGTTCGATTTTTGTTTTATTTAGCTCTATCGTAAAAACGGGAACACTTACAAGCGTGAAAATTGGTACCTATGTTTATACCAATACATGTATATAATCTATAGAATAACAACAAATAATTTAAACTGGTCAAGTGCGTGTCGGACTCGCGCGTTTTAAATACACTTCTGCGTGAGTGCGCGGCCATAACTAAGACGGTATTTATACCTTAGTGGTACGGAACCCTTGGTGCGCGATTCCGACTCGCACTGGGCCGATTTTCTGAGTTTCGCACAATAACGGTCAACATCGGAGTTACGTGCCGCGCATGATAAAGCTTATATTTTCATTGTCTAACAATTTGGTCACTCTTGACAAGAATTAACTATATATTAAGTTTTATCAGTAAGTTATCAATGAAAACATTCCATTAGATAGTATGAGCTACTAATTAGTAGGCCAATGGAAAATTTCGCTAACTGGAAATTTCGAATTAAGAGCAGTAGGTACAAACAAATGAGTGTGTCAAATCCTACTAATATTATAAACGCGATCTTTAATATGACCAACTAGCTGGTGCCCGCGACTTCGTCTGCGCAGAATTGGACAATTCACACAATATCTTTATAAATTTTAGCCTATGTGTTATTCTGATGTATAAGCTATATTATTGTAAAGTTTCATTAAAATCCATTCAGTAGTTTTACGTGAAAGAGTAACAAACATCCATCCATCCATACTTACAAACTTTCGCGTTTATAATATTAGTAGGATAGTAGGAAGTAGGATAAATAGGAAAGGATGATAAGATTTATGAGATTCTATGAATTAGAGCTGCAATAAGTTTGTAGTTAGGAATCAAACATATTCAATCTTCACTTTTGATAACAATAAATTATAGTCCGATCAACGAGGCCCATGTGACCCGAGAAATTCCTCAGCCAGTGAAAGTAGGTAGATAATGCAAGATAATACATATTACAGATGTAGGTACAATTAATTAACTACAAATTTTGTTACGAGGAGTTAGGTATTTTCATTTCCGCTAATAACTCTCACTGAAAAACCTTCTCTTTTCGTAGGTATGTATTAGTTAGAATAGGTATGTATAGGAATCCAAAATTTTGCATTATTTTTTTTTTTTTGTTTTATCATTCTCTTATTTTAGAAGTTACAGGGGGGGGACACACATTTTACCACTTTGGAAGTGTCTCCGCGCAAACTATTCAGTTTAGAAAAAATTATATTAGAAACCTTAATATCATTTTTGAAGACCTATCCATACGAGTAGATACCCCACCCCACACGAATGGGTTTGATGAAAAAAAAAATTGAGTTTCAGTTTGCATGGGGAACCCTAAAATTTATAGTTTTTTTTTCTATTTTTGTGTGAAAATCTTAATGCGGTTCACAGAATACATCAACTTACCAAGTTTCAACAGTATAGCTCTCATAGTTTCGGAAAAAAGTGGCTGTGACATACGGACGGACAGACAGACAGACATGACGAATCTATAAGGGTTCCGTTTTTTTGCCATTTGGCTACGGAAGCCTAATAAAAACGGAACCCTTATAGTGCGACTCTTATGCTATCGACTTGGAATTTGGAATAGTTTTAGAATAAAAATGTTTCAACAAAAATTAAATATTATCAGTGTAAAGGGGGCCCGAATAGGGGTGGTAAAATTGTCGTTACTAGATTTTTGTAAACCATTCCCCCCCCCCCTTATCTCCGAAGTTATTACTAATTTATTAGTTAATTACAGTCGATAGAGGTTTATGTAAATATTACAGGAAAAATCATACTGGTGCATTTAGTATGGGAAAAAGAAATTGCATTTCAATAATTTCATATTATGTTTCTTAAGAAAACTTGTTCATTTAATTTTAAATAAATAATAAATAAATATTGGGAGACATTTCACACAAGGTCAACTGATCCCAAACTAGGCAAAGCCTGTTCTATGGGTACCAGAGACTGATATACATACATGAATAGATAAATAACACCCAGACACAGAACAAACACTTGTGTTCATCACACAAATGTTTGCCCTGGGCGGGGATCGCACCCGCGGCCCACGTCGTGTGAGACAGGTTCACTACCAACCACACCAACGGGCTTCGGGGTCAATAGCGTGAAGTGGTCGGGAGCCCTGTCGGACACGTACAGGTTGAAGTGCGGGGTGAGGCAGGGGGGGTTAAGCTCACCTACGCTCTTCAACCTCTACATTAATGATCTTATCGTCGCGCTTAGCAGTCGCCATGTTGGATGCCATGTTGATGATGTTTGCTTTAACAACATCAGCTACGCAGACGACATGGTGCTGCTGAGCGCGTCGATAGGAGGACTCAGGGAACTAGTAAGCATTTGCGAAACGTATGCTCATAATCATGGCCTTAAATATAACGTTAAAAAAAAGCGAGCTTATGCTGTTCAAGGCTGGGTCCAAATGTCCGACAGGGATCCCACCAGTCAGGCTGTACGGCGTGCCCTTGAAGTGGGTACAATCCTTCAAGTACCTGGGTCATATTGTAACGCCCGACCTGAAGGACGATGCTGATATTCAACGAGAAAGGAGGGCGTTGTCGGTGAGAGCGAACATGATAGCACGCAGGTTTGCTCGTTGCTCGAGGGAAGTTAAAATCGCTTTGTTCCGAGCCTTTTGCACATCTTTTATACGAGCAACCTGTGGCTATCATACACGCAGAAGTCCTACAACGCTCTCCGCGTTCAATACAACAACGCGATGAGGGCGCTGTTGCGGCTGCCCCGCTTCTGCAGCGCGTCGGGGATGTTCGTCGCTGTGAGCGTGGACTGTTTCTATGCCACCATGCGCAAGCGAGCCTCCGCGATAGCGGGCAGGGTGCGGGCCAGCAGCAATAGCCTCCTCCAGGTCGCCAGCAGGTTGGACGGACCGTTTATGAGGCATTGGCAGGCACTTCATGCCCCAGTGTTCCAATTGTGGACCAGATAGGTGCACACATGAGCGTGTAACATTTTATTTTTGAATTATTTGGAATTTTTTTTTTTTTTTGACAACTGTAATTTAAATTTTTTATTGACCTATTTTAATATTTTTTTTTATTATTTAACTTTTTGTTATTATTTTGAAAGTGATATTATCTTTTAATTTTTTATTTTTTTTGACACAAAATTTAATAATTTTCTGAATCTTAATTTTTCATGTTTTAGATTTCTGTATTAAGTAGATATTTTAATATTTTATGATGGTGCCAATTTGTAACTAGATGTAACTATGAGCTTATGAAGCTTGAAATAAATGAATTTTATTATTTTTATTATTTTTATTATTTTATTATACTGAACCTGCCCCTATTGCGACTATTGCCTATTTGCGCTATAAATAAGTTTTAGTATGTAAACATGTTTGTGCGGATGTTATTGCAGTTGTTATCTATAGATAACTAATAATGGTTCTAGATTCTTAATGTACATATAAGTATCTTTTTATTTATTTAGCTTTTAATCACAGATATTATAAGCTACAAAACATGAACTGCTTAAATATACAGGGTGTAAGGGACCGTGTACTGAAAACTGAACGGGTGTGCTCAGTCAACGAAACTGAACAACTTGCTCAAAAGATTTATGTGAATACATATATCTAGGTAGGTACAGTCAAGAGCACAAGCTCCCACCCACGTCTGCTCAAACGCCACCCACGTCCACCCCGTTATAAACATATTTAAGTACTAAACAAGTACTTAGCTTTAAGCTTGGCTTCACCAGCCAAACCCACAGAGGAATAACTATTGGGTATTTCAGAAATTATTTTTTATTTGTCACCAGAAAAGCAATATTTTTAAGTAGTACAATAGATATATACAGGGTGTTAATTTGATTGCGTGCCATAGCTTAAGGGGTGGTTCAGTAACGATAAAGAAACTCAAAAAAATTATTTAAAAAAATCCAAAAAAAGAAATTAAAACTCCATTGAAACTAAACTAACGCGGAGGGCAATGACCGCGCGAATGGGCGCGCTATCAAAAGCGCGCGAAAGAGTTTCTGTTACGTAGTCATCTTGGAGATATTTAGGGGAGGCCTATGTCCAGCAGTGGACGTCTTTCGGCTGATGTGATGATGATGTGCCTACTATATTCACTGATACTCGCGCGGAGCAACTTCAATGCAGTTTTAGTTTTTTTTTTTCAGTAGGATTTTTTTTTATTTTCTTTTGTGTTCCTTTATCGTAACTGAAACACCCCTTAAGCTATGGCACGCAATTAAATTAACACCCTGTATAGTATAATAGAGTTCACTAAAGACTGTGATGTTTTGTAAACAAACATAGGTATTGCAAAGTAGAAAATCTCAAATTGTCACAACCACAGGCAGGCTTTGAACTTGATTCTTCTCCGTCAGTACCGGAGATGCTTTACCAACTAGGCGACCCGAGGCCCTGCCTGATGTTGTGAAATTTGCGACCCTATATGCATTACGATGTTGTGTGTGTGCTTGTGAAAATTTTGCAATATTTTACTTTGTAGATTTATCCGAACACAAGTGTTAAAATAAAAATAATTTTCAAACATATTGTAGTTATAAAAAGATTTACTTTCAATTACATGACATAAACATTTGTAAGTGTGTACAATAATAAATAAATTAAAGATATAAGACAACCCAAAAACAAATAAACCCTTCAAACTCAGAAGGACTTTAATTACCTAACCAGTACCTGGGTGACCGAGCTTCGCTCTATAATAGCCGCCTCAACCTGAAAATATCATCGGGTGAGCAAGCTATGCTACTCGCCAACAGATGGCGCTGTTTCTGTCTAAAACGCAGAATTTACAAAATGCTCAAAAACATGGGGAAAACGAATTTTCCCAGACATGAGACCTAGCTAGGCCAATTTTTTGCCCTCAAAAACCCCTGTATGGTAAATTTCATCAAAATCATCAGAGCCGTTTTCAAGAAATTACAAATATATATACAAATATTGCTTGTTTAATAATAAAGGATAAAAAAGAGAATGAAAAGCTTTCTTTTGAAGATTGATATCTCTTCTCGTACTGAGTTTGTCTATACTTTGAAGATATTTACAAAATAAATGGTCACATTATGCTATTTTGATGGCCCTGAATCCTCACAGATTTTCTTACCTTTTTGTCCATTTTTTGTGTTCCTTTAAATTTAGTCTGTTACTCAGACTATGAACCTGAGCAATTTTTAAAAAGGAGCCGGTCGAAATATGAAAAAAGTTGGAACTTCCATAAAAAATGTGCTATCAGCTGATGAAGTTTCTAAGTAACTTTTTTTAAATTTTTTCATTCGACCTATGCTTCCTGGGGAAAGTTGTAGCAATATGTTTAAATGTAACGTACCAATCTGAGCACTGACTAAAAAATAGCCCTATTTCAAGCACATTTACAGAAAGCAAAGTAATTTTTTGTCTAGAACCTACTCAAGCACTCAGTTGTCGGGAGCAGCGAGTGAAGTATAAAACGAATGGAAACATAAGCTGCTCTTGTGATGCAGAATTTTAAGACTAAGATTAAGGTACTTACTTTTAGCTCCTCTACGAATAGAAACAGTAAAGTTGTTCATCCTAATCGTCTTCAAAACTCCGAGAAAAGTCCCACTTGTTCGATATTTTTCTAGAATTCTATCACGAATTTTATCTTTACGTGCGGCCGATGAAAAATGACGTAACGAAGTTTCCAAATCTTAATCGGCAAAGGCGTGTCGACGTCTGAAACGTCCTCAAGAATTTAATTATAATTTGTTTTGATAGGTTATCAATTTTACTCAACAAAATATCGAAATGACGAGCAGAGCATCTGTGCGTTCCAATTTGCGCTAACAGACTGAAACGTACAGCTTGACCAACTTTTCTGTAGAATGGCCAAAAGAGGAACTACTTACGTCATTTTGAAAACGTCATTTTGTTGTTGACAGTCCTCAGAGTAAAAACTGTAGAGTCCGTCCTAAACATAGTCGTGTAAAGCGTCTCCTAGTCGACTATTACAAGTCGGTCAAAAAACTAGGGTCTAGGTTACGTTTTACAAACATCTTTAAAAAATCTAATGTTTAATCCAAAATTTATATGCGAAAGTGAAAATATATAATTTTTACTTGTGAATTGATCATCAATTCTATACATATAATAACTCGCCAATTCTGTTCATTGAAAATTATCGGGAAAAATTGATCTTGATCTGGGGGGTCACAAAAAAGGTAATAGAAACCATTCGGTTCATTTTTGGAATTTTTGTCTGTTGGTCTGTTTTGTGTATTCGCGATAAACTCGCAAACCACTGAACCAATTGGAACCGGGTTTTCAATAGGTAATGTATTAAGCTTATTTCCGTGCAACATATAAGCTTAGTTTCGTTGCAATCGGTTCACTCAAACAGAGTACAATCGAAGTTTCAAGCGGCGGTGCCAATAACTCACAGACCACTCAACCGCTTGAAATAAGGTTAACAATAACACATTAGGCTTAATTTTGTTTCATTGCTCAGATTTGTTTCAATGCGAACGGTTCACTGAAACAGAGGATATGTGAAGTTTCAAGCGGTGGCGCCAGTAACTAGAAAACCACTGAACTCATTGACTTATTTTTGACAATATTTAAGCTTTAGATCATTGCAATCGGTTCACTAAAAAAAAGCAAACAGAAGCCACAAGAATGCAAATTATCACGGCCTGTGCACCAATAACTCATAAACAACTTAACTGATACAAACGGGGTTTTCAATAATATGTTTGGCGTTCTTTCTTGCAATATAAAAGCGGTGTATCATTGGAATCGGTTCACTCGAACAGAAGATACGCAACTCATAAAAAAATATACGTATGAAACTTCTAGAGTTTTGAAAACTTAGGTAAAATAGATAAATAAAGTGCTTTAAGAAATAAAGAGAGATGTGAACCTTCATGTTTTATAAATTATCTTTTAAAGGGGAAAATAAGTGTTCAAATAAAGTTTGTATAAAAATACTACAGTTTTGTGTTCAGGTACATGTACTCGTACCTACAGTCAAAAGCATTTGTATCTTGACACGGTGGACTTTGTACCGCTCTTTTTTCAGTACCTACAGAAGCTAAAGTGACTGAGCCTCAGATTTAGTTACAGGTTTTGTTTTGTATATGAAATAAAGAAACCCGTATGACATTTCGTCCGCATTTTACACTTACGAGGATAGTGGGAGACCTAACAGTCCATACGTGAACAAGTGTACATACATTTTAGTATGGAGGTCCCTCGCAAGAAATGGATACGGTTATGGCTCCCTCCTTAGCCGAAAGAGCTGCTACTTAAACCTCCTTGTATCAATCAGTGTTGCCTGTGCTGTTCTTGTTTTTCTGCATATTTCCAAGTATTTTATGAGAAAATCATTCCAAAATCGCTGTAAAGTGGTGTGTGAGAAATGATTCTCATAATGTAATCATTCTTTGATGCAGAAAAGGAGCAAGAATCTCCAATAGCACCATTTGTTCATGTATAACGCTAGCTCGTTTAACGTACTTGTCAAGCGATTTTGATCGTTTAGAACGAAGCTTTGATGTGCTTGACAAGCAATCTACGTGCTTGCGAATGCTTGTTGAAAATTTTATATTTTTACAATGCTTGTCTAGCATGTTCGTCCGTTTAGAAAATGCTTGTCAAGCATCAAAATTTGATTTAATTACTGTGTGAAAGGTTATCAGTAAAAGGAATAATCAGGGCCTCCTTTTTCTATAAAAAACATTCTTAAAATAAAAATAGCTATATTGATATGTTATCCTCCCTACTAATTTTATAAACGCGAAAGTTTGTAAGTATGGGTGGATGGATGTTTGTTACTCTTTCATGTAACAACTACTTAATGGATTTTAATCAAACTTTACAATAATATAGCTTATACATCAGAATAACACATAGGCTACAACTTATAAACCTGCGCAGACGAAGTCGCGGGCACTAGCTTATATAAAATTAAAAAATTAACATTTAATATATTACTTGTATGCTTTAAAGTTTAATTATTCCGAGGCCAATTTGCCTAAAAACCCTTACTGTTTAGTCAGGGCCGTTGTCTTTATCATCGATCTTTGTATTTACTTATACAGGGTGTGAAAAACCTGCCAAGTGCGAGTCGGACTCGCGCCCTTAGGGTTCCGTACCTATCTACCATATGATATACTAAAAGCTTTGACCCCTCCTTTATAGAAAAGTTCTTGAAACGGGAGCTCACTTTAATTGGTAACTATTAGTTGTGAGAAAAATTGAAATTGAAATATTGGTTTTTAGACTTTTCCCTTTATTTGTACTTTGAGACCTAGCTTCTTGTCAAATTTCATAATGTTAGGTCAACGGGAAGTACCCTGTATGTTTTGCTTTTTTGCATAAATGTACGGAGATGAGGACATAAAGAGCCATATCTTTTGATTGCGTCGTTGTAAAAAAATAAATTTTCAGATCTTGTGTGGTTTATGGACCTAAATATTCTTTATCAATTTCAACCTGATACCTCTTCTCGTTCGTGAGAAAAAGGGTCTTGACAGACAGATAGACTGACGGACAACACAGTGATCCTACAATAAGGGTTCCGTTTGGTTATTTTGAGGTACGGAACCCTAAAAAGTACGATGATCCTTCTAAGGCGTGATTCTACATCATTAATAGATTGTACAAAAAATATTAAAAATACTTTTTCTTAAAAAAATAGATTTTGCTGAAGTAGAAGTGAAGCGCCCCGAAAAATATTAAATTATTAGTGATGTAGAATCACCCCTAAGAAGGATCTTCTTACTTTTTTTTACACCCTGTATAGGTATCTTTTATCTGTGATTACGAGCAAGGAGGCAAACAGTAAAAGGTCATGTCGTATTTTATCATGTAGTTAAGAATATTAAAAAAGGCTGAATTTGTTTATTTTTGTAATAGGTGGCAACCCTTTTCGATCGTGGCGCCATCACAAAATTCTCCAGATAAGTTGGTCAAGCTGTAGTGAGTGATTATATTCTCTTTGACAGACTGCTTTAACAGTAGTGTCCGTCTTCCCAGCAAGCCCGTGCGAGATATAGCCAAGTGGCATACACCAAAAGGAGATGGATTTTTTCGGTCTTTTAATCAAGAAAATTCCAAAACAATCTAACCACTATGTAGAAAAAAAACCTAGATTCTAGACTTAAAACTGAGCCTACATGCCCAGTTGTGGGACTTAAGCGCCCACCATTTAGGAGAAATTAATTTTTAAAAATCAGCTAACTAGGCCACTCAGAAAGTCTATAAAACGCATCTGCCACTATCTATCTCTTTCTAACGCCTACTTAGCAGTTCTATTGTCTTCCCTTTTTTACAAGGTTATTAGTATAGCAACCAAACCGCGAAAACGACTGTCAGTGACATATTTCGAAACATTTACAGAGCAGACTTAGCTATATTTCACAGAGATTAGACAGGTCACATTCCAAAACAGTGAAAATCACTCTGACAGCAGGAAAGCTTTATTTAGCGTACCATAAGTGTGACCGAAACAGACGTACTGCTGTTAAAATTAATCTTGTAACTGATACGGAACGGCCTCTATTTTAATTTCATGGAAAAAGCGTTGGCACTTGGCACAGAAGAAGTTTTTTTGAATAAACATGCATCAGGACATGAAATGCAGCACTCTATCTACCTACTCTCTTCACCATTGCTGAAGGTGTGATGCTGGCGCTGACCACGACAACGACAGACCTTCAAATAAGCGTAGAAGATTATGACGAAGACCTGTCACGAGTATCCGGAGGTTAGAGGACCTTGCAAGTGGATTTGAGAGCCATGTGAGCAAAAACTAGAAGGCTTGGGAGTAAGAGGCCGCCAATATACCGAGATTGGACGGCATGTGAACGCCTATGAACTGCTAGCAATTGGATATTTTTTTTGTTATGATATGAATGAGTGTTTGCCTCAGACCAAGTATTTTAATGCTATTTATAAAATTACAAATAGTTGAAGTGATCAATCATTTGACTTCCCAGGAAATAAGTTTGATAGACTGTATATTATGGAAGTTGCGGGTCTTGAAATACCTACCTAGATGGATATTGCTTAGGAGGTAAAGGAGTCTGGCTCTGAACTCCCAACTGTCAACAAAGCTGTAGACCAAGTGTCTTATCATGTGATTGAATTTTAAAGCAATTAAAATGGGAATGACAAAATGCTAGTGTCTCTTAGAGAATGACCTCGAGGACAAGTGGTTTTTTAATAATAATTTTTAAGTTGGTATGTCATATTTGTTAATTCCTAGAAAATAAAAGAAATAATCTTTCATAAAGTAAGTTTATTATTATGATATTTGTTACAAATCTTCTCTCACTAATATGCCGTCTAAGAATGATGCAGGTGGGGCAATATTTTGTTGGTAGCGTGCCCATCCTAAATACCACACAATTGTAGCAACATGAGCACAACTTCCCACAGTTCTTTTACCTATGATGCAGCTACAATAATATGCACAAATACTTTCTTCCCAGTTGTTTGATGCTGTGTCTAATAATATATATGTATAATAAACGGTCCTACTGTGATGGCGTGATTTTATTCTACCTCTTATTAAAATGGGCTCAGTTGCTACAATGCCTGGTACATGGGTTATATTAAGTTCTTCGCTTACTTCGATTTGGAATGTGCCATTTTGCCGGATATGTTCCCCATAATATGATCTCGCTTGTTTAATTTGGTATGTGCCAAGACAAAATAAAATGAGGTCTGACATTTGCATCATGGGGAACATATCCAAGGCTGGTATCTGAGAATCGATTGTTACAAATTGGACACGCCGCCTGTTTAAATTATGATTAATTACATGATCTGCTAAGTCATTTGGCATACTTCGCCTTGCCAGTGCCCTACTTAAAATTAATTCTGCATCAATACGGTCGGTTATAACGGGATGGAAATTATTAATTATTGCTGCAGCAATTTTGAAGTCTGCCATCAGATTTCTAGACATAGTGTTGAAATATTCTGTTCTGAATATTTTAAAATCCCGTTTAAACCGACCGTTCACAACTTCCACAACCCACCTGCACATTGTAACCAATCGTGACTCATTTGCATTTCTAGTGGAAAGTTGACTCTCGCCAGGTTGCAAAGAATGGGGTTTATATACAGAATAGCCCAAATGGGCAAGTAATCCTAATGAATCTCTGAAACCCCGATCCAGAATAAATATGTCATGAGTTTGAAAAAATTGTCTTAATTCTGAAAATTCGTTTTCAAATAGACTTGTCATAATATCTGCATCAGATTTAGTGGCAGGATAAGGCCCGTATGCATCAATGATGTGGCCATCGGTAGACACAAATAACAGAGGCTTGACTAAGTTCCGGAATTTATGTAGACTGTATGACTGTTTTTGGAAGGAATAATTGGAGGACTTCTGCATATAAAGATATGTGCCATCACAAATAACAATGGGGTTCCGTTCTTCGGTACCAAATATTCCCTGGGGAATCAATAAATTCCGATTCGCAATTCCTTCCCTTGTTATATGTTGCAGGCCTAGGTGCAGTGGCATATAAAATTGTGTTAAACAATCCCTAACTTTTCTGGCATATGTTTGCGCCATAGTTCGGGATATGCCGAAAACACTGGCGATTCTCTCGAAAGAATCGCCAGTTCTAAGTTTCACTAAATAAAGTGCAAGAGCTTTTTTAGGTTTTTTGAACATATTGTTCAGATGCATCTGAACACAGTTATATATGGATAGAAACTGAATTACAGTAAGTCCTGTCCAAAAATGGCACTGAGCATCATTTACATTTTCATTTTCAAAGTTCAAAATATCTTCGTTGTGTTTAAGTATCTCAAACATATCTTCTATATCTTGATTAGAAAAATGATGAGATGTAAACTCATACTCTTCCAAGAAGTCCCAGTCATACAATCTACTATGAAATTCACAAACTCTGCTACTTTCAGTGACATATAGCTTTTTTTCTTTTAATAATTTCTTTTTTAAATAAATTGGAACACGTAGGCGTTCTATGTTTGCACAGTTCGGCACAAAACAATGGCTTGCTGTATTTGGAGTTCGACAATAATTTTGTAGTAAAATGAACTCTCTCAGCTGAGGTGCCCGCTGTACATTTTGAATAGGCTCGGGTATCGGTTGTTCAATTTGAACTGGCTCTAGTGCAGGCTGCTCATTTCCAACAGGCTCAGGTACCATCTCCTCATTTACAAGAGGCTCTCGTAGCGGCTGCTCATTTTCAGCAGGCTCGGGTAATGGCTGCTCGCCTTGTACAGGCTCAGGTACAGGCTGATCATATCGCCTATTAGCATAAGCACGTTGCCAGCATGAATTGCAAACTCTTGCATCAGCAGGAATCTAAAAAAAGGAATTTTAATTAGTGTTTGTTACAAAATACATTGATGTTAGTTTTTTTTTTATTGTTACGAGTGAGTAAACGAGCAGGTGGGCCACCTGGTGTTAAGTGGTGACCACCGCCCATAGCACCCGCTGTTTTATTAATGGCATATTTTGAAATGACAAGGCAGCAAAGCGTGTTGCTCACTTTGAGAACTAACATGGTATGCCTCATATGCCGATACTTTCACTGGATCCCTTGCCCTTCAAACCGAAATACAGCAGTGCAAACACTGCTGCTTCACGGCAGAAAAAAGCACTTCCCCAGACGGACTTTCCACAAAAGCCCTACCACCTTCAAGAAAGGATACTGTTACTTCAATATATCTTTTTAAATACATTGGTTTCGTACTGTAATGATTTAAATAAAATGTACCTGACGTGGCTGAATAAGTTCAGCAATAAACACCCTCTCTGGTCTTCCTTCAGGTAACAGACGAGAACGTCTTCCCGTTCTTCTTGATATTGATACATTGCAACAGATGCAATGGCCATCAGAAGGGGGTAGATGTTCATTTTCAGCCAAATTACGCCCGTCTAATTCTTGAAGTGCAAGTTGAAGGCAATCTTGACACAAAGAATCCCCATCCAGTACCTGAGAAATTAAAGTATGTTATTGTTTGTTTATTTGATATAATATAAAGAAATAAAAATACTACCACTTATTACATGTTTTGCTTTGTAAGTAGTTTTTGTTTCTTTTCTCTAGCCCAATTCCGTTTTCTCCAGAGTTGGCTACATAATCTAGGGCCAATCCTAGATTAAGCTTTGCTAGGCAAGTGGCCAACCTGACTGTCAGGGTTTTCAAGCCTCCACATGGCCTCCGACTTGCCTTAACAACTACTATCAGTGAAAGTAACCGAGACCAACATCTTATTGAGCCTTCAGAAGCACGGAAAGCTCTTGTTCTGGTGCCACTAGCGGTCACCCATCTGGTGTTGATTAAGTTTTCGTAATCGGAAAGAAAGAGCAATTACCATATGGCCATGAGCGCTTCGAGTACACACCATAGGGACGTGTGAATGGCTGCTATCCATAGTCTGGTTCATGATCACTTAGTAGCATGTTATGTGACACTCACAGTAGGATTATATTCTTAACTAGCACTGGACAGACATGTACAGATGGAAAATATACCCATTTTTGCCTACCTTTACAAGCTGTGATGCAGCGCAGACTAAAGTTATTGCTGGACCAACTCTTAGGTATCCAGTGTGAAGGTATACAAATAATGAAATGATATATGAATGATTAAAAGTAAACTTACCTCTACATGTCTCCATTCTTCAATAACACTAATGATATCAGGGTCCATGTCTAAGGCATGATAAAGCTCTACATTGGCTCTTGGATCTCTATTGCAATTAATGCACTCCATAATGTGTATTCTGAAAAGAAAGAATTCATTTTGCATCATTCTGACTCGAAAAGGGTACATTCCATGTGTAAGTGATAGGAACGAACATAAGAATTGATAAGCTATTGTGGATTTTCTGTACCATTCGGACGACTAAACCATGGTAAATACCACGTGTACTTTTTCCACCCTTTGTGTACACATGTTCGTTTTGAACCGATAGCAATCAATTAACCTCAAAAGCATAGTGCGATTTCAGAAAGTTAGCACAATATATAAGTTGAAAGTATTTTTTGTACACTTATTAACAAAGATTAAGAGTAGTTACTTACATAAAACACACAAAATACACTGATGATAATCCAATCGTCAAAACCCAAGTCATATGTTGCAAAACCAGAATCCAATAAGCGAGCCAAAGTAAACGAGCAGGAAATCAATCGATATTCAAGGTGGAATGCCAGAAGTCGTCGTATAAATCACCAAAAAAAGAAATCCGAAAGCGAAGCGCACACGCACGAACGAAACCACAACCACACAGACGCTCAGCGCAATTATCAACTGTCACTGTCATTCATTAGGGATGAGCCAACTATATATCAAAATGTCGATATTCATCATTAATATATTTATTGTCGATATTTTTGGTGTCGATAAATCGATATTTTATTTGATGTAAAAACTTCGAGTATCGATATTTGAATTCCATAATGATGGATTATTACATGCATAAATCTGCTCTTCTGAACGCATCTCATGAACGGGTGACTTGTGTACTACGTGGTCGGCTTAGTGCTATGCTACAAGATCGAAGAACGCCTATTTATGCATGTTTCCTAGACCTGCCCAAAGATTTTGACATGGTCTCATAATAGGTGTTTATTATGTATAATTTGGCAATCTTCAACCCATTTTGGGAACATTTCTGCCACTGTCTTATTCTAGAATAAGCTTCTGTTTATAGAATATTAGTGACTTGAAGTTAAAAAGGTGACTTGTATTTGTATTTCGTCAACATAAGCTTCCGAAATAAAAATGTAATAACCAAATTGGTAGTAATCAGCAACACCGTCCGATGCGATGCAATATTCTAGAACTTGCATATTCTAAAACACGACAGTGGCAGAAATGTTCCCAAAATGGGTTAAAGATTGCCAAATTATACATAATAAACAAATATTATGAGACCATGTCAAAATCTTTGGGCAGGTCTAGGAAACATGCATAAATAGGTGTTCTTCGATATTGTAGCATAGCACTAAGCCGACCACATAGTACACAAGTCACCCGTTCATGAGATGCGTTCAGAAGAGCAGATTTATGCATGTAATAATCCATCATATGGAATTCAAATATCGATACTCGAAGTTTTTACATCAAATAAAATATCGATTTATCGACACCAAAAATATCGACAATAAATATATTAATGATGAATATCGACATTTTGATATATAGTTGGCTCATCCCTAATGAATGACAGTGACAGTTGATAATTGCGCTGAGCGTCTATGCGTTCCAATATGCACTAACAGACTGCTTTAGAGCACTGTGAGCGCGCTTAAGTCGGTCCAAATTGACCTAAAGCGTGCTCTAAAGCACTCGCTCTTTCACCGCCTTACGTCATTGATGACGTCATCGTTTCTGCTATCATTGCTTTAGTCAAATAGCACTACGGATTGTTTCTTGAAATCAACGCACACATCACATTCTGTGCGTTCCATATTGTACTAACAGACTGCTTTAGAGCACTGTGAGCGCGCTTAAGTCGGTCCAAATTGACCAAAAGCGTGCTCTAAAGCACTCGCTCGTTCACCGCCTTACGTCATTGATGACGTCATCGTTTCTGCTATCAGTGCTTTAGTCAAATAGGTGGAGCAGTGAAAGCGCTAATGTCAAAATCGATTTGACACATAAAATCCCACACATTTGCAGCCAGCTGATGTCTTTTAAGTTTTGATTTTAATGAGTTTGTCTCTAATGGAAATGACAGTGGATTTGGCGCACATTTTTCAGCGATTAGCTTAGGCTTTGTTAAAGAAAATAAAAACGAAACTGACATTTTGACAGATGAACACGTGAGCGCGCTTAAATCCATTCCAAATTGACTAGAGCCATTAAAGCAGTGATAGCTTTGTGAGCGTGCAAAATCAATTTGGACCGTCCGTCAGTACTGTATACGCTTTTAGCAGCGTTTGTACAATTTGGAACACAGCGCGTCTGTGTGGTTGTGGTTTCGTTCGTGCGTGTGCGCTTCGCTTTCGGATTTCTTTTTTTGGTGATTTAGGGCTCCCGCACACGACCGAGAATCGGTGACCGATTTTTTGTCGGCATCCCGCTCTGACGTGTTATCACCTGAATCTTCCGTCCTTGTCTTGGCCGATAATCGCCCACCGATTCTCGGTCGTGTGCGGGAGCCCTTATACGACGACTTCTGGCATTCCACCTTGAATATCGATTGATTTCCTGCTCGTTTACTTTGGCTCGCTTATTGGATTCTGGTTTTGCAACATATGACTTGGGTTTTGACGATTGGATTATCATCAGTGTATTTTGTGTGTTTTATGTAAGTAACTACTCTTAATCTTTGTTAATAAGTGTACAAAAAATACTTTCAACTTATATATTGTGCTAACTTTCTGAAATCGCACTATGCTTTTGAGGTTAATTGATTGCTATCGGTTCAAAACGAACATGTGTACACAAAGGGTGGAAAAAGTACACGCGGTATTTACCATGGTTTAGTCGTCCGAATGGTACAGAAAATCCACAATAGCTTATCAATTCTTATGTTCGTTCCTATCACTTACACATGGAATGTACCCTTTTCGAGTCAGAATGATGCAAAATGAATTCTTTCTTTTCAGAATACACATTATGGAGTGCATTAATTGCAATAGAGATCCAAGAGCCAATGTAGAGCTTTATCATGCCTTAGACATGGACCCTGATATCATTAGTGTTATTGAAGAATGGAGACATGTAGAGGTAAGTTTACTTTTAATCATTCATATATCATTTCATTATTTGTATACCTTCACACTGGATACCTAAGAGTTGGTCCAGCAATAACTTTAGTCTGCGCTGCATCACAGCTTGTAAAGGTAGGCAAAAATGGGTATATTTTCCATCATCTACAACTGTACATGTCCGTCCAGTGCTAGTTAAGAATATAATCCTACTGTGAGTGTCACATAACATGCTACTAAGTGATCATGAACCAGACTATGGATAGCAGCCATTCACACGTCCCTATGGTGTGTACTCGAAGCGCTCATGGCCATATGGTAATTGCTCTTTCTTTCCAATTACGAAAACTTAATCAACACCAGATGGGTGACCGCTAGTGGCACCAGAACAAGAGCTTTCCGTGCTTCTGAAGGCTCAATAAGATGTTGGTCTCGGTTACTTTCACTGATAGTAGTTGTTAAGGCAAGTCGGAGGCCATGTGGAGGCTTGAAAACCCTGACAGTCAGGTTGGCCACTTACCTAGCAAAGCTTAATCTAGGATTGGCCCTAGATTATGTAGCCAACTCTGGAGAAAACGGAATTGGGCTAGAGAAAAGAAACAAAAACTACTTACAAAGCAAAACATGTAATAAGTGGTAGTATTTTTATTTCTTTATATTATATCAAATAAACAAACAATAACATACTTTAATTTCTCAGGTACTGGATGGGGATTCTTTGTGTCAAGATTGCCTTCAAGTTGCACTTCAAGAATTAGACAGGCGTAATTTGGCTGAAAATGAACATCTACCCCCTTCTGATGGCCATTGCATCTGTTGCAATGTATCAATGTCAAGAAGAACGGGAAGACGTTCTCGTCTGTTACCTGAAGGAAGACCAGAGAGGGTGTTTATTGCTGAACTTATTCAGCCACGTCAGGTACATTTTATTTAAATCATTACAGTACAAAACCAATGTATTTAAAAAGATATATTGAAGTAACAGTATCCTTTCTTGAAGGTGGTAGGGCTTTTGTGGAAAGTCCGTCTGGGGAAGTACCACCCCCTTGCTTTTTTCTGCCGTGAAGCAGCAGTGTTTGCACTGCTGTATTTCGGTTTGAAGGGCAAGGGATCCAGTGAAAGGATTGGATGAGATATAAACTGTCTCTAAATTAATTGTAGAATTTATTTTTTTTATTAAAAAGTAAAAATAAATTTAAAGTACCGGCACATGAGGCATACCATCTTAGTTCTCAAAGTGAGCAACACGCTTTGCTGCCTTGTCATTTCAAAATATGCCATTAATAAAACAGCGGGCGCTATGGGCGGTGGACACCACTTAACACCAGGTGGCCCACCTGCTCGTTTACTCACTCGTAACAATAAAAAAAAACTAACATCAATGTATTTTGTAACAAACACTAATTAAAATTCCTTTTTTTAGATTCCTGCTGATGCAAGAGTTTGCAATTCATGCTGGCAACGTGCTTATGCTAATAGGCGATATGATCAGCCTGTACCTGAGCCTGTACAAGACGAGCAGCCATTACCCGAGCCTGCTGAAAATGAGCAGCCGCTACAAGAGCCTCTTGTAAATGAGGAGCTGGTACCTGAGCCTGTTGGAAATGAGCAGCCTGCACTAGAGCCAGTTCAAATTGAACAACCGATACCCGAGCCTATTCAAAATGTACAGCGACCACCTCAGCTGAGAGAGTTCATTTTACTACAAAATTATTGTCGAACTCCAAATACAGCAAGCCATTGTTTTGTGCCGGACTGTGCAAACATAGAACGCCTACGTGTTCCAAGTTATTTAAAAAAGAAATTATTAAAAGAAAAAAAGCTATATGTCACTGAAAGTAGCAGAGTTTGTGAATTTCATATTAGATTGTATGACTGGGACTTCTTGGAAGAGTATGAGTTTACATCTCATCATTTTTCTAATCAAGATATAGAAGATATGTTTGAGATACTTAAACACAACGAAGATATTTTGAACTTTGAAAATGAAAATGTAAATGATGCTCAGTGCCATTTTTGGACAGGACTTACTGTAATTCAGTTTCTATCCATATATAACTGTGTTCAGATGCATCTTAACAATATGTTCAAAAAACCTAAAAAAGCTCTTGCACTTTATTTAGTGAAACTTTCGGCATATCCCGAACTATGGCGCAAACATATGCCAGAAAAGTTAAGGATTGTTTAACACAATTTTATATGCCACTGCACCTAGGCCTGCAACATATAACAAGGGAAGGAATTGCGAATCGGAATTTATTGATTCCCCAGGGAATATTTGGTACCGAAGAACGGAACCCCATTGTTATTTGTGATGGCACATATCTTTATATGCAGAAGTCCTCCAATTATTCCTTCCAAAAACAGTCATACAGTCTACATAAATTCCGGAACTTAGTCAAGCCTCTGTTATTTGTTTCTACCGATGGCCACATCATTGATGCATACGGGCCTTATCCTGCCACTTAATCTGATGCAGATATTATGACAAGTCTATTTGAAAACGAATTTTCAGAATTAAGACAATTTTTTCAAACTCATGACATATTTATTCTGGATCGGGGTTTCAGAGATTCATTAGGATTACTTGCCCATTTGGGCTATTCTGTATATAAACCCCATTCTTTGCGGCGAGAGTCAACTTTCCACTAGAAATGCAAATGAATCACGATTGGTTACAATGTGCAGGTGGGTTGTGGAAGTTGTGAACGGTCGGTTTAAACGGGATTTTAAAATATTCAGAACAGAATATTTCAACACTATGTCTAGAAATCTGATGGCAGACTTCAAAATTGATGCAGCAATAATTAATAATTTCCATCCCGTTATAACCGACCGTATCGATGCAGAATTAATTTTAAGTAGGGCACTGGCAAGGCGAAGTATGCCAAACCACTTAGCAGATCATGTAATTAATCATAATTTAAACAGGCGGCGTGTCCAATTTGTAACAATCGATTCTCAGATACCAGCCTTGGATATGTTCCCCATGATGCAAATGTCAGACCTCAGAGACCTCAGAGCACATACCAAATTAAACAAGCGAGATCATATTATGGGGAACATATCCGGCAAAATGGCACATTCCAAATCGAAGTAAGCGAAGAATTTAATATAACCCATGTACCAGGCATTGTAGCAACTGAGCCCATTTTAATAAGAGTAGAATAAAATCACGCCATCACAGTAGGACAGTTTATTATACATATATATTATTAGACACAGCATCAAACAACTGGGAAGAAAGTATTTGTGCATATTATTGTAGCTGCATCATAGGTAAAAGAACTGTGGGAAGTTGTGCTCATGTTGCTACAATTGTGTGGTATTTAGAATGGGCACGCTACCAACAAAATATTGCCCCACCTGCATCATTCTTAGATGGCATATTAGTGAGAGAAGATTTGTAACAAATATCATAATAATAAACTTACTTTATGAAAGATTATTTCTTTTATTTTCTAGGAATTAACAAATATGACATACCAACTTAAAAATTATTATTAAAAAACCACTTCGAGGTCATTCTCTAAGAGACACTAGCATTTTGTCATTCCCATTTTAATTGCTTTAAAATTCAATCACATGATAAGACACTTGGTCTACAGCTTTGTTGACAGTTGGGAGTTCAGAGCCAGACTCCTTTACCTCCTAAGCAATATCCATCTAGGTAGGTATTTCAAGACCCGCAACTTCCAGAATATACAGTCTATCAAACTTATTTCCTGGGAAGTCAAATGATTGATCACTTCAACTATTTGTAATTTTATAAATAGCATTAAAATACTTGGTCTGAGGCAAACACTCATTCATATCATAACAAAAAAAATATCCAATTGCTAGCAGTTCATAGGCGTTCACATGCTGTCCAATCTCGGTATATTGGCGGCCTCTTACTCCCAAGCCTTCTAGTTTTTGCTCACATGGCTCTCAAATCCACTTGCAAGGTCCTCTAACCTCCGGATACTCGTGACAGGTCTTCGTCATAATCTTCTACGCTTATTTGAAGGTCTGTCGTTGTCGTGGTCAGCGCCAGCATCACACCCTCAGCAATGGTGAAGAGAGTAGGTAGATAGAGTGCTGCATTTCATGTCCTGATGCATGTTTATTCAAAAAAACTTCTGCTGTGCCAAGTGCCAACGCTTTTTCCATGCAATTAAAATAGAGGCCGTTCCGTATCAGTTAAAAAATTAATTTTAACAGCAGTACGTCTGTTTCGGTCACACTTATGGTACGCTAAATAAAGCTTTCCTGCTGTCAGAGTGATTTTCACTGTTTTGGAATGTGACCTGTCTAATCTCTGTGAAATATAGCTAAGTCTGCTCTGTAAATGTTTCGAAATATGTCACTGACAGTCGTTTTCGCGGTTTGGTTGCTATACTAATAACCTTGTAAAAAAGAGAAGACAATAGAACTGCTAAGTAGGCGTTAGAAAGAGATAGATAGTGGCAGATGCGTTTTATAGACTTTCTGAGTGGCCTAGTTAGCTGATTTTTAATAATTAATTTCTCCTAAATGGTGGGCGCTTAAGTCCCACAACTGGGCATGTAGGCTCAGTTTTAAGTCTAGAATCTAGGTTTTTTTTCTACATAGTGGTTAGATTGTTTTGGAACTTTTTTGAATAAAAGACCGAGCTCCATACGTTTTCCACCCTGTCCTTTAGTGGACATTGGTTCATTCCATCAGTAAAGTGTCAGATTCAGTGCATCAAAACAGACGACACTACGAGCTGAAAACTTTGGGTGGCTGTAGAGACGTCTCGTCAGCCAGCCCTTTCTATACAGGGAAAACTACGAAGATTACATAAAAGCCAAATAGTTCCACATTTACTGCATGTCTAGTGCAATTGATTGTAAAAAAGCCGAATCGAAAATGTCCATATGGTAGGAGCACTTCATCAATAATTATGGGTGGCTGGAGAGACGTTTTCCCAGCCAGCCCATGTGATATCTCGGAACATATAGTAGGTAGGAAGATAAAACAAAGCTTAATATTTACTACCTACTCGGAACAGTAGGTAGCAAATATTTCAAAATCCTAGCTCCACTAACTTTTGAGATATTTGTATTTTTTCATGGGCTTGCTGGGGAGACGTCTCGCCAGCAAGCCCATGCTGTAACTCAAAAAGTACTGCACGTAGAATGCTGAGCGATATACCAATAGAGAGTGCATATTTGATGCAATAAGCACCAAGAAAAGTGAGTCCCTAGGTCTTACGGTTTCGGTGCTAGAAACAAATATCATTTTCCCGCCGAAAATTTTGAATGCATGATGTGAAGTGCGACGTTGCCGTTCTGTGCAACTCTACATGTTGCTGTTAGAGCATTCAAAAATCAATCTTGTATCCTTATAGTTAAAAGGTACTGTAGACGCACGTGTAGATTATTTGTAATTTGAGAATAGTTCGGGAGACGGTGTACTTAGTAAAAGACTGATTGGTTATCAAGAAGTTTTTATTTATTTGTGGACGACATGTTAAGAACGAAAGAGATAATATGTATTTTAGCTCACGTGAAGACTAACTGGTGCCTCAATCTCTTTTTAGCAACCGTGACAACTGTATTCTAGGAGGAGATGTAGGTTTAATGGTCTCAGTAACAAACTAAAATTTTTAAAGTATTCTTATATTGTCCTGTAATTAATAAGTTAAGAAAACTGATTTATTAAATAAATACGTGAGCCAAAATACATATTATGTCTTTTGTTCTTCACATGTTGTCCACAAATAAATAAAAACTTCTTGTTAACCAATCAGCCTTTTAAGTACACCGTCTCCCGAACTATTCTCAAATTACAAATAATCTACACGTGCGTCTACAGGACCTCTTAACTATAAGGACACAAGATTGATTTTTGAATGCTCTAACAGCAACATGTAGAATTGCACAGAACGGCAACGTTGCACTTCATATCATGCATTACAAATTTTCAGCGGGAAAATGATTTTTGTTTCTAGCATCGAAACCATAAGACCTAGGGACTCATTTTTCTTGGTGATTATTGCATCAAATATGCACTCTCTATTGGTATATCGCTCAGCATTCTACGTGCAGTACTTTTTGAGTTACAGCATGGGCTTGCTGGCGAGACGTCTCCCCAGCAAGCCCATGAAAAAATACAAATATCTCAAAAGTTAGTGGAGCTAGGATTTTGAAATATTTGCTACCTACTGTTCCGAGTAGGTAGTAAATATTAAGCTTTGTTTCATCTTCCTACCTACTATATGTTCCGAGATATCACATGGGCTGGCTGGGAAAACGTCTCTCCAGCCACCCATAATTAACGATGAAGTGCTCCTACCATATGGACATTTTCGATTCGGCTTTTTTACAATCAATTGCACTAGACATGCAGTAAATGTGGAACTATTTTGCTTTTATGTAATCTTCGTAGTTTTCCCTGTATAGAATGGGCTGGCTGACTAGACGTCTCTACAGCCACCCAAAGTTTTCACCTCGTAGTGTCATCAGTTTTGATGCACTGAATCTGACACTTTACTGATGGAATGAACCAATTTCCACTAAATTTTGGTGTATGCCACTTGGCCATATCTCGCATGGGTTGCTGGGGAGACGGACACTCGTATTCACTCGTTTAAGCGACGTGACGTCATCAGTGACGTCACTTTAGCGCGCTATCATTGCATACGAAAATGAAGTAGTGCAGCGTGTGCGAAACGTCAAATTCATAAGACATTTTTCATCAATCTCGTTTTCGAGAGATTTTTTTCAACTTTTTTGGGGTTTTTAGATTTAATTATCTTATCGAATAGTCATTATCTCTCAATAATTTCTTAAAACGCAAAACAAAATCAAAATTTTTATTTTTCTCAGTGACATTGACATAAGCGCGCTCTAGTCTGGTTTAAAACTGTATTCGACGAATGCACGCATATAGAAATGAACCGACTATATTCAGAGAATGTGATGTGTGCGTTGAATTCAAGAAACAATCCGTAGTGTACTAGTCTAAGCCGCCTTACGTCATTGATGACGTCATCGTTTCTGCTATCAGTGCTTTACAGTACGGATTAAAACCTGCTCATGAGCTTTGTGTGCGGTTTTAGCGCGCTAATAGTCGGCTCAAAACTTGCTCGTATTCACTCGTTTAAGCGACGTGACGTCATCAGTGACGTCACTTTAGCGCGCTATCATTGCATACGAAAATGAGGTAGTGCAGCGTGTGCGAAACGTCAAATTCATAAGACATTTGTCATCAATCTCGTTTTCGAGAAATTTTTTTCAACTTTTTTTGGGGTTTTAGATTAAATTATCTTATCGAATAATCATTATCTCTCAATAATTTCTTAAAACGCAAAACAAAATCAAAATTTTAATTTTTCTCAGTGACATTGACATAACCGCGCTCTAGTCTGGTTTAAAACTGTATTCGATGATATTCGACGAATGCACGCATATAGAAATAAACCGACTATATTCAGTGAATGTGATGTGTGCGTTGATTTCAAGAAACAAACCGTAGTGTTAGTCAAATAGGTGGAGCAGTGAAAGCGGTAATGTCAAAATCGATTTGACACATATAAAATCCCACACATTTCAGCCAGCTGACGTTTCTCAGGTTTTAATTTTAATGAGTTTGTCTCTAATGGAAATGAGATGATTTGGAGCACATTTTTGAGGGATTAGCTTAGGCTTTGTTAAAGAAAATAAAAACAAAACTGACATTTTGACAGATGAACACGTGAGCGCGCTTAAATCCATTCCAAATTGACTAGAGCCATTAAAGCGGTGATAGCTTTGTGAGCGTGCAAAATCAATTTGGACCGTCTAGTCTCTCAGTACCTACTGTATACGCTTTTAGCAGCGTTTGTACAATTTGGAACACAGCGCATGAGAGCAAGCAAAACTCACAAGATTGATTGACAATAATGAATGGTATTTCATTGAATTCAAGGAGGTTTAAGTAGCAGCTCTTTCTGCTAAGGAGGGAGCCATAAGCGTACCACTTTCTTGCGAGGGACACATACCATTCAGGAAAAAAACGGTGTTAAAAATCACGCATAAAATGGCTATTACGGATTATTTACGGTTCCGTTCTTAGTATTAATGATCAATCCCCGGCATCAGTGAGAGACGCATCGTGTATTTATGGATGTTACGGCTGACGGCTGACCACTCGGAAGGATCGTTATTGAGTTGAGAAACGACGTCACCCCTAAAACGTGTGAAAACTTCCGCGCCCTTTGCACGGGCGAAAAGGGCTTCGGTTGCAAGGGCTCCACCTTCCACCGCGTCATCCCCAACTTCATGCTCCAGGGGGGCGACTTCACAAACCACAATGGTACCGGTGGCAAGTCCATCTACGCACGGTAAGAAGTTTGCTGATGAGAACTTCGTTCTGAAGCACACTGGTCCATGGCCAACGCTGGCCCCAACACGAACGGCTCTCAATTCTTTGTCACCACTGTGAAGACCTCATGGCTGGACGGCGGACATGTTGTCTTTGGGCAGGTCGTTGAAGGAATGGATATTGTCAAACAAGTTGAATCCTATGGCTCTCAGTCTGGCAAGCCGTCCCAGAAGGTTTTCATCTCTGACTGTGGTCAGCTTTGCTAGATCAAGGATTACGGATGGATGCATCAATTAAGTTTTTTAATGAACTCCTTTGCTACTATTCTCCCAGTTTTTGACATGCATGCTATGTCTATAAAGCTAACTAAGGGCCATTCCAATTGTAATTATTAACAATTTATATGTAACTCTTAGTCACAAAAATATTAAATTGCATGTATTTCGGTGCATTGTTTATTCATAATAGATTTAACAAGTAAAAAACGATATATTTTCACTTTCACAAACAAAGTTTATACTAAAACATTAGATTTTTAAAGATATCTTGATTTTTGTAAAACTTAACTGAGTTTTTTGACCGACTACCATGGGCGACAGTGAAACGCTAGCTCATACAGAATATGTATAAGGCGGACTCTATAGTTATTTAAACGGCCCATACAAAGCCCTGCCTGCAGGGCCCTGCTTGCAGTGCCACTGCCAATCGTACTTTGTGTGGGCATGCAGGGCCGACAAAATCGCCGTTACATCGGCCCTGCAACACCACACACGGTACGATTGGCAGTGCGCACTGCAAGCAGGGCCCTGCTTGCAGTGCCACTGCCAATCGTACTTTGTGTGGGCATGCAGGGCCGACAAAATGGCCGTTACATCGGCCCTGCAACACCACACACGGTACGATTGGCAGTGCGCACTGCAAGCAGGGCCCTGCAGGCAGGGCTTTGTATGGGGCGTTTAAGGGATCCCGCACACGACCGAGAATCGGTGACCGATTTTTTGTCGGCATCCCGCTCTGACGTGTTATCACCTGAATCTTCCGTCCTTGTCCTGGCCGATAATCGCCCACCGATTCTCGGTCGTGTGCGGGAGCCCTTATGCTATATTATACGTTAGTATTATATAGTCTTAAGGGCCCCATACAAAGCCCTGCCTGCAGGGCCCTGCTTGCAGTGCCACTGCCAATCGTACTTTGTGTGGTCATGCAGGGCCGACAAAATGGCCGTTACATCGGCCCTGCAACACCCAAAGATTTCGGACCTCCTTGCTTCGCTCGGAATAGATACCTTGCTAATTTATTTTACTATGGGATGACATCTGCCAACATGTCCCAATATTTTATGTCAAACTATCAGTGATCACTAGGAAATATTCAAAATAACCCGTCAAATCCATAGAACGACGCCTTCGCTACCTTGTGACGAATTATTTCTTTAATCCTCCTTCTAAGTACCCTTATTTTTCTGTGGCAACACCACACACGGTACGATTGGCAGTGCGCACTGCAAGCAGGGCCCTGCAGGCAGGGCTTTGTATGGGGCGTTTAAGCACAGTGGTTAGTTAGTTAGTGTTGCCAGATGTACTGGTTTTGAGCTTTTTACCGCCTTTTTTAATCTGCAGAAACATGTTCATAGCTGACTGTTTTTGACGAGAGTGACATTCTTTGACTATTTAACACTATAAGAAAGCAAAAGCGTGTTTACCACCCTAAGAACATTTTTTTCACTTTCTTACCGTCTCTCTTACCCTTTCTCCAACACACAGCAATGCTAGCACTTCTGCTTTACAGCAGAAATAAGCCCAAAAACAACCTTCAAAGTCGTTAAAGTTATTCTTCGTATATCATCATAACATTTCTTGAAACGTCCACTGTAGAGCGGGAGGTCCCTCCAGAATTCCACATTTCCAGCAGTGTGGAGGGGAAGAACTATAGTCACCACGCTTGTTATAGTCACGCCTGGCTTTTGGCTGTTGGTGACCGCAATATGTAAGATGGTACAATACTCAGAAGCAGGCCTTAATCCCTTAGTTGCCTCTTACGACGCCCACGGGTAGTGATGGGTTGGTAGGTAGGTACTATTTTTTGCCGGCACCTCTATTCTTCGAATATAAGGTGTAACAAACAGAGTAGGTATATTATAAATCTTAAGGGATATGAATTTGCCCATAACTGAACAACATTCACCAAGCAAGATAGGTCAAATAAAAGAAGAAAAAATACCTTCTATCGGGATATCGATTTTTGAGCCTGGTTCTTTTAGACTTGATATTCCCTTTTCGTACCACACCGTAGAGTGAACTTGTGAATTCGACGGTTCTGCTTTTTAGGGTTCCGTACCTCAAAATAAAAAAACGGAACTCTTATAGGATCAGTTTGTTGTCCGTCTGTCTGTCTGTCAAGACCCTTTTTCTCACGAACGGGTAGAGGTATCAGGTTGAAATTGATAACGAATTTTAAAGTTTTTTTTTATAGAAAATGGGCTTACTCTTGACCTCGATCTAGTCTTGAAGACAGAGATGAGGTCTACGATGGAGCGAGCTTGCCCAGAAGAAGCCTTTTCACTCGCGACTTGAATATATTCGGGTTATATGAACTCGGGAACACAGACGCAGGCAGATAATTCCACTCTTTAGCCTAAAGTCCATAAACAAAACAATATCTGAAAATGTAATTTTTTTACAACAACGCAATCAAAAGATATGGCTTTTTATGTCCTCATCTCCATACATTTATGCACTAAAGCAAAACTTAGAGGGCACTTCCCGTTGACCTAAAATAATGATATTTGGCAAGAAGCTAAGGGCCGTTTGCACTAAACTTAAGAATCGCCCCTAACTTGTTTAGGACACTCCTAGCAATAGTTTGACGGCCCTTAAGCAAGAACTTGGGCGATCCTTAAGTGTAGTGCAAACAGTCCTAGGTCTCACAGTACAAATAAAGGGAAAAGTCTATACCCTATTTTTTTAGCATTAGAAATTGTGTAAACAAAAGAAGCAGTGGTAGTAAACCTTTTTTTACAAACAACAATCTGTACTTAAGGCGAGGGTATCCAACTTTTGGCCATCTTCCGACGGATTTATTCACAAAACTAAACAAGCTATTAAATTTTTAAAAATACTGTTAAAATATTTGATCTTTTATCTTATGTCTCGTTGTAATCAAAACACGATAATAATGATTGGGCTTGATAGAAAAAAATTATTAAGGTTTTATGATTTTTAGACCGATTTTCTGATAAGATTTTATATGATACAAGAATATAAAAATTAAATGAGATCTGAATTTTCTAGTGTCTCGGTGCTTAAAAAATTCAAATTTTATGTGTCAAAATTAAAAAACCTCCAAAATCATGCAAAAAAGGCGTGTAAGCCGCTCCGCCAGTGTCCAGCCGGACGTCATCGAGGTAGGACCTGTGTTGTGTTGCGCTCCGACTCCTCCTTCACCGTCGCGATAGCTACGAAATTTAATTCTTTAAATATTTCAATTATTTTAGGTCGAGTTTAAGGTGTTTCTTATATAGTATTTATGTAAAGGTCGCTCACCTCGTCAAAAGCTATCGATTTACACTAATACCATTTTTATTGGTCTCAGTACTTGGTTCCATACGGGTCATTCTCAGAAAAGCCTAAAATCATGTAACACCCTAAAAATTTCCAAACTTCGTTCTATTCCTAGGACTTAATTAGGCTATACCGTCAAAAACTCTTCTTTCATACAGGTTCACTGAGTTTCATTTCCCTAATAATTATATTTTTGCCACAAATAAAGATTGTGTCACTAATCACCGATGAAAACGAGTGTACTCGTTGAGTACATACATACTGTATTTTTTGTTTTAAAAATATTTAAAAACAAAGGAATAAGATGCCACCAAAGTCAGCTGTTTTTACAAAATTTTGTTTGAGCTGTAATCTCATGAACAGTAAAAGCTAGAGTCTAGCTATTGTCTAGCTACTAGACAATTAAAATATTCACAGATTATGTATTTCTGTTGCTGCTGTAACAACAAATACTAAGTAACAACAAATACTTTTAGGACCGCAAAACTAAATTTGTTGGTAAAGGTTATTTGCAGATTTCTAAAAAACTGTGCAACTTAGAAAGATCGTTTTATTTTTGCTGTAATGTTTACATAAATTTCTGTCAACTGTAATTAATTCAGATTTTTCCTTTCACAAACTTCGGAGATAAGGGGGGGGGGGGGGATGGTATTTTTTTTGACATTTTTCATCATAACTTGAAAACTAAGGATTGTAAAAAAATACAAAAATATATTTTAGAATGAACAAGTAAATCACCTTTCATATGATACCCCACTTGCCCTAGTAGCGACAATTTTAAATTTGGCCTTCCCTATTTTGGCCCCCTTTACATTAATAATCCTAATTTTTTCAAAATTATTTCATATGAAATTAAGTTGAGCAACCATATTCTAAAACTATTCCAAATTTCAAGTCGATAGCATGAGTGGTTGCTGAGATATAGAGGTGTGACAGACAGACGGACAGACAGACAGACAAAGTCGCACCATAAGGGTTCCTTTTTTTACCATTTTGGTATCGGAACCCTAAAAATGAAAATTGGTATGTGTTATGTATGTGGGTATCGTAGAATATAAATTGTTATCGAACAATACGGTGAATGTGGGTAGTCGAATAAATGGCAGTGTGAAACTAGCTACGGTCTTTGTTGTTGCATCTCCCCTTATTTAAATATTTAACAGTGGCGACGATCGAACTAGCGTGTGTTTTCGCAATAAAACGATGGCAGGAGGAGTCCCGTTTGGATTTCTGTCAACATTTGACCATAATACCCAGGAATGGAGTGGTTACAAAGCACGACTCAACCAGTGGTTTATTGCGAACGATCTTGGGACAAGCACAGACGGCGCATCAGCGGACAAAGGAAAGATCAAGCGAAGGGCGATTTTGCTGAGTGCCTTAAGTGGACCAACCTACAAGTTAGCGAGCAACCTGGCGCTGCCGAAAACTCTGGAACAAACTGAATACGATGACATTTTAAAATTGTTAGACGGTCATTTCACTCCGAAGAGATGCGGTTTTGCCGAAAGGCACCATTTTTATTCAGCGCTGCAGCAGCCAGGGGAGACACACACTCAGTGGGCAGCAAGGATCAGGGGACTAGCAGAGCACTGCGAGTTCCAAAGCTTGGAGGATACCCTAGTGGATAAATTCCTAATGGGCATGGTAGCGGGCCATGAGCGTGATAAGTTATACGCGCAAAACCCGCGCGAGCTTACGTTGGCGAAGGCGGTGGAGCTAGCAGAGAGCGTACGGTGCGCCCGCGAGGCCGCGAAGGCCGCGCCGGGTGCGCGTACTGCACCGGGTTCCATGCAAGATTCAAGAAGAAGAAGCGTATTCAAGATTTCTTCCAAGGGCGAAAAATGCAGTGTTTGTGGTTTTTCTAGTCATAAAACCGATCAGTGCCGGTTTAAAAATTACAAGTGCAAAAAATGTGACCAAAAAGGTCATCTGCGTCGTATGTGTAAAACCGGTTCAGAGAGAGTACATTATGTTGAGAACGTGGATGAGGGGGATGACGGTAAGTGTTTATTCAATATAAGATGTGAGGAGGGTAAACCTATGTCTGAACGCGTGAAAATTGGTAGCCTGGGTTTAGAGTTCCAAATCGACAGCGGATCAGCTGTTAGTGTAATTTCTGAAAAAACGTACAATTTGCATTTTAAAAACCTACCATTATCACCCACAACAAAAAAATTAACGAGTTATACCGGCGCAAACATTGAGGCGTTAGGTTATGTTCGGCTGGACGTGTCGTACGGCGGTTATTCTCATTCTATCGACGCGTATGTTGTGCGTAAGGGGGGCCCACCACTTTTGGGTCGGGATTTCATTCGAGTTTTTAATTTGGAACTTGCACCCGCACCCTCAGTGAATTTTGTCAATTTTTCTAGTGAAAACGAGCTCAGCAAAATAGTAGAAAAATTTCCGAAACTTTTTTCAGGGGAACTTGGCTGTTTCAACAAGTATAAAATACAATTACACTTAAAGGAGGGCTCTAAACCCGTGTTTATGAGGGCAAGATCAGTGGCTTTTTCTTTAAAGGACAAAATTGATAGGGAAATCGACCGGTTGATAGACCTGGGTGTACTCGTACCAGTGGATCACAGTGAATATGCTTCACCGATTGTGCCTGCTCTAAAAAAAGACGGGGAGTCGGTACGCTTATGTGCTGATTATTCTGCTACTATTAATGGGCAACTGTTAGTAGAGAAATATCCGTTGCCTACCAGCGAAGAATTATTCGCAAAATTGCACGGGGGGCAAGAATTCAGTAAGTTAGATTTGTCAATGGCTTACAATCAATTTGTGTTGTCGGAAGAGTCACAGAAACTCACATGTATTAATACACACCGCGGCATTTTCAAATACACTAGAATGGTTTTTGGATTGGCAAGTGCACCCGCCATCTTCCAGCGCGCCATGGAATGTGTGTTGGCCGGTATGGAAGGAGTAATGGTTTTTCTAGACGACATACTGATAACAGGGTCGAACCGAAACACACATAAAGCCAGGTTGTATGAGGTTTTAAAGCGACTGGAAGATGCCGGGTTGACAGTGCAGAGGAGCAAATGCGACTTCTTCATGAAAGAGATAACGTATTTAGGACACATAATTGACAAGAATGGAATCAGGAAATCCCCAGATAAAGTTAGTTCCATTCAAAATGCACTGAGACCGACAAATGTCAGACAATTGCAGTCTTTCCTGGGGCTAGCAAACTACTATCGCAAATTTATACCGGATGCCTCAGCAATAATGAGTCCTTTATACAACCTGCTTCATAAAAAGTGCAAATGGGAATGGACCGCAGAGCATGATGACGCGTTCAAAAAGATCAAAGCGCTTATCAGTTCGGAATGTGTGTTAGCACATTACGATCCGGGCGCGAAGTTGATATTAACCGTAGACGCGGGACCAAACGCTTTAGGGGCTATTTTATCACAAATAGGCAACGACTTGCAGGAAAGGCCAATTTCCTTTGCTTCCAGGACACTCTCTCAGTCGGAAAAAAATTACTCGCCAATCCAAAAAGAAGCAACGGCGATTATTTTTGGAGTAAGACGCTATCACCAGTATCTGTACGGCCGTGCCGTTCCGTTTGTTTTGCGCACCGATCACAAGCCCCTAATTTCAATTTTTGGTCCTTATCGGGGTATACCGGAAATATCGGCTAACAGGTTACAAAGATATGCGATGTTCTTGTCTGCATACAACTACACGATCGAGTACATTCGAAGTAGCGATAATAGTGCGGATTATCTGTCGCGATCTTCATGTGTACCAGAGGGCGACAGCGGGGCGCGGAGTGAGTCGCAGGGGGCGCAGCGGGATTGTGAGGAGCGTGCCGCCTATGTCAACTTTATAGTGCAAGGTTGTTTGCCGGTAACCGCGCAAGAGTTGCGCCGCGCGACTGATAGTGACGTATTGTTATGCAAAGTCAAACAGTATATTTCTTCTGGTTGGCCGAGAAAAGTAAGTGACGTTGAATTAAAGCCGTTTCATAGTTGTAGAAACGAGTTATCTCTCGAAAACGGTATCGTTATGCGGGGCCACAAGGCAGTTATACCAGCATCGCTGCAAACAAAAATTTGTAAAGAATTGCATAGCTCTCATTTTGGAGTCGTAAAAATGAAGGCTGAAGCTCGTGCGCGCCTGTGGTTTCCCGGCGTGGATGCAGCGCTGGAACGTCTGGCGGCAGCGTGCGAGGTGTGCGCGCAACTGCGTCCCGCCCCGCCCCGCGCGCCGCTCGCCGTCTGGCCTCTGCCGCCTCACGCTTTTTATAGGGTACATTTGGACTTCCTAGGTCCAATAAACAACCATATGTATTTGGTAATGGTGGACGCTTATAGTAAGTGGGTGGAGTGCTATGAGATGCCGTCGTCTTCATACGGTTCTAAAGCGGTGATTGAAAAACTTTGTGATCTGATGTCTCGCGTGGGAATACCGCACATGATTGTGAGTGATAATGGTACATCTTTTACATCACAAGAGTTTAAAAATTTCTGCTCCTTGAACGGAATCCAGCATTGTTTGAGTCCCATTTACCATCCTTCCAGTAATGGACAGGCGGAAAGTTTTGTAAAAATAATTAAAAAGGGCTTAAAGGCTATTATTTTAGAGTCAAACAATAAAAAAGATATCAAGGAGAGAATTTCTAAATTCTTGTTTGATTATAGGAACTCTAAAAACAGCACTACCGGTAAATCTCCCGCTGAGTTAGTGTACGGGCATGCGTTAAGGTCGAGATTAGATTTTTTATGCCATCCCTCAAAGACCGTCACATCTTCCGCATCCACAGACCTCACTGAACGCGTAGAACACAATCAGTTTTTACAGGCTAAGTACTTTAAATGCAAACCTAGAGCACGTTTAGAAGCAGGCAATATGGTGTGGGTAAAAAGGTTTTTTAAAAATAAACAATTTAGTTGGATAAGGGGTGTTATAACTAAAAAAATGGGAAATGTAATGTACCAAGTATATATACCAGAATTAAACACCGAAGTGACAAGGCATATCGATCAGATTAGAACGCAAGTAAATAGCGTGGATCTAACCGGGACTGAGATGCCCGAAGATGTGGACCATGAGTGGGACCCTGACATAGTTCCTGGAGTGTCGTCGTTCGTCGAAGAAGTCGTCCCCAATCTCTCTTATCCTAGAGAGGCTGAGGTGATCGCACAATGCTCTGAGAGGCAGCAAGCTGCGGGGGAGGTGGGGGTTGCAACGGGTGATTCCGGGACCGGAGATACCGCGAGTGCTTGCTCAGCTCCGCCACCATTGAAGGATGCCCATACCGTCTCAGACAACTCCTTAGAGTCAAACAACGAAGCTAACGCATCGTATGAAGGTCTTCCTACTCCGCCTAATGTCGGTTCTTCTTCACTGAGCGACACTACCTCTTCTGATGAAATAGAGGAGCAAGAGTCACTAGAGCAGGACCCTATCCATCTAAATATAGAAACTAGGCCTAAGCGTAATCGTAATTTCATAGACTTTAGGAAATACTTCTAAAGCTAATTGTTACTATTGGGGGAGGGATGTTATGTATGTGGGTATCGTAGAATATAAATTGTTATCGAACAATACGGTGAATGTGGGTAGTCGAATAAATGGCAGTGTGAAACTAGCTACGGTCTTTGTTGTTGCATCTCCCCTTATTTAAATATTTAACAGTATGTTTATAGTGCATAAGCTATAAAATAACAACAAATAATAAAATCAGGTCAAGCGCGTGTCGGACTCAAAAAGTCTAGCACAGTAACTTACTGAAAATTTATTTACCATACTTTTTGAGTAACAAGTAGGAATGTTAGGAGGTAAAGGTTTTATGTATAAAAGTTACGTTTAAGGCAATCATGACACAAAAACAAAATAGAAAAAATGTTCTGTAAAAAATATAAATTTTAAAAATTAATTTAATTACTTTTACTCGAATTTGTATGGAGAAGCCGATTTTTTTTCGTTTCCTGAAAGTTTTGGTTACTGAAAGTTGCTCAGTCTCGTTCACTGATCATGCTTTTCAGTATTCGGAAGGCTGTCCCTAACACCCTGTATAGTGCATAAGCTATGAAATAGCAACAAGTAATAAAATGCGAGTTGGACCAAAAATTTATCGAAATGTCAAGATTTAATACAAGTAATAAACGTACTTAATTAAACAACTTTTCTGTCTTTGTCATAGTCTCGGCTTTTTTAGTTGTGCACAAGCTGTTAAACTAAAAATCACTATAACTCGAAAACTACTGACCCTACACTACTCGTGTGCTGAGACAAATGATAGATCTCGATGAGATCTACATTTCGGATGACAGCTGTCAAACTAAAAACCACTATAACTCGAAAACTACTGACCCTAGACTACTCGTGTGCCGAGATAAATGATAGGTTTCGATGAGATCTACATTTCGGATGACAGCTGTCAAAATAAAAATCGCTATAACTCGTAAACTACTGACCCTAGACTACTCGTGTGCTGAGACGGAATGTGTTACTGATAGGGTTTTGCAAAATAATAAAAAAATGAGTGATTTACCCAAAGAGGATATAAAACACTACCGTTTAGATTTACCGGAAGAGATTCTTCGTATGGTTTTTGTACTCCTTGATGGAAGATCTGTGATGCGATGTCGCAGCGTTTGCCGACGATGGTTACAGGCCGTAGACTCGCTGTTGGATATTGAATGGAAGGAAATATGTAACAATGAAAACGATGAGTACGAAGCAGTGCGCCAAAAGAACGGATTGTCGTGGTTCGACTCGTTTAAAGCCATAAATTCTTGGTCTAATGTAGAGTCCTCCGAGATGACCTCACAAGAGCTGTGTGAAGGTGATGTCCAAGGGTTCAAAGTGCTTCCAAACGGCATCGTGGCTGTGTTGCAGAATAGACGGCACGAGTCACGTTCTGACTGCAGTGACATCATTCTGTACTACAATATTCTAACTTTTGAAGTGTGTAGAAAGGAAGAATTTGATTTTATTTTCATTCCGCCACAATATAATGAAAACGAATACTTTCTTGTTCTCGTTCAAAATAGCGGACACATAATTATTGTTCTGAAAGAGAACAAACAAACATTTATTGTTGGAAGAGTGTATGATGGTGGTCGGATATTTGGTTTCAATGTATTAGATGATTACACATTGATTGGAAAAGAAGTATACTTTGTAGATTTTGCTGACAATGTCTATGTATCCAAGTTAGAAACTAAGGATGGTATGTCAACTATAGTAACAGAAGGACTTGGTTCACAATTTTTTTATGATGTTGCAGCATTCAGTATCAAGGATGGTGAACTTTATATTTTCTGTGGTGACGAAGAAGACCAAAGTCTACATTTATAAAAAGAATGAAGATTTTGGATTGGCTATGGAAACTGACTGTGACCATGAAAAAATATTTCATGTATTGAAAAAATTTGGTTTTAATAGGCGGTCAAGATCTATTTACCGATGGGTCATCAGAACCAGCACTCAAATTAATCTTACTGACGAAAATGCATTATATTTTCATGGCAAAGTGTACTTGACATCACATGATAATGATAGGAGAGAATTGTGCATTCACTATTGTCCTTACGAACTTCATGGACTATGTGATTTGGAAGAAGTTTTAAAAGGCAATGTCCATAAAAAAATCTCTATCGAAGATTTACTACCCAATTATGACTTCAACAAACAACCAATCAAAATGCATGATATAGATATTATTGAAACAAGTACAAAGCCCTGCATCCTGGCGCTAGTTGCAAAAAAACTGTTAGTGATTGAAGTTACATTCTGCAGCAAGGAAAAATAAAAGCCGAGACATCCAAAACAAGATTGAAAACAAGGTCATCGCAAAATCCTGTTACAAGAAAACAGAGAATAAGTGAAGGTACAAAAGAAATCAGCTGAATTCAAACTTGAATCTGAAAGTTTAAAGCTAGCTACAAAGAGTAATTTTAATTTGTACTTTGGTAACTTATGTATAAATATGTAGGTAGGTACAGTCTATCCAAAAATATTTCTAACCTGCTAAGAATAATCTAATGTGGCTTAAAATAATATAAATAAGATTGAATGTGAACTTGTTTGATTTCTTTGAGTAAGAATACCTACCAGGAATCTACAGTCAATACTGGTGAAGCATAAAGGGTATACCAGGGGGACCCCCCAGAATCTCAAGAAAGAGAAAGAACTTATTGCAAAAACTAGCTGCGCCTACTTTTTTCATGTGGAGTGTGGACTTTAAGTACAGTAAACGGCAGGTCAAGCTTGACACTCGCAGTGCGAATCTAGCCCCTACGCCTATTGACTTTCACAGACATCTCGTGAGCTTGACAACCCGATTCTACAAAATACACATATTTATCAATACTGCTTTGATTTATTAATTTAATTAGCCAATATCAAAGAAGTGAGGAAAAAGGTTAGGTGTTTTAGGTTATATCTGTCAAGCAAGCGTTTCATTTTGAAAGCCGTAGAGATAACGGTATCAATAGTTCAAATGAGTGAGTCAGTTCACTCACTCGAATTAGTTAAGTGTATTTGTTTGATGTGTTGTCTTAATTCTTGTAATATGTAGTGGAGCTATTTTAAAATAGGTAAATGAAATAATAAAGAGTAACCTGAAATGAAACTGAAATTGTCGATTTAGACCTGAACACGATGAAAATTCAAGGAATACAAGGTACAAAAACGATTAAAACTAACGCAGTTTAGTTTTTATCGTTTTAGTACCTTAAAGTAATAACCCATTTTTTTTCTTTTTTCTCTTGTATAAAAAAGAAATCCACTGTATCAGTTTTGTGAGGGGCCTAACTACTCGACGAGGCGTAGTGAACGTAGGCTACCTGGTGTGGAGGGGAGGGGATGCGAGCCAGGATGGAGACACCCTCCGTGACAATTGTCACCGGGTCTGTGCCTGCTCTCAAGGCCTTGAGAACGGAGAGCAGGAGCTCGATGGCAAGGTCGATGGCTTCGTGTGTGACTGAAGTTGTTGACACCTCCGGGTGCTTCGTTTTCACTCCCACGGCTTGTGGGGAGAAGACCGTGTTAATAGGCTCTGTGGCAAAGGCGGTACAGCCCAGGCAAGCGGCTGTCGAGGGCCCGCGGTTGCGGTTGCGGGGGGCTTCGACGGGGTGCGGTGAAGCGGCGGTAAGGCGGGCGACTGCACTTTTGCAAAGCTTGGCGGCGATTTCTTCGCGAAGGTAAGTGGCCTGGGCGACGTTGTGAGTGGCCTTTGGTCGCCTCATGACCTTCGTGGTAGAGGCAGGGGGAGCCATGACTCCCCTCGATCCCTCAATAATTGTCGGCCGACGAGATTGACATTTTGCCTGCTCTTACTAGGTAGTTTCTTGACAATTGAACACTGACAGTGACGCAATTAGAGAACAATTCCAACGTTGCGCGGGAATATTTCACAGAGGTCTGTCTGCTACAACCTGCTTTATATCCGGCCTAATAGTACTTGGATGACTGCTTGTCGTGCGTGTCATAAGATCTTGTATTACTTCTCGGACTCATATGGTCCAAATTATTTAAATGAGTTGACTCATTAATATGACTCATAGAAACTGACCAAATGGTTCAAATTATTTAAATGAGTTAACTCATTAATATGACTCATAGAAACTGACAACTCTCAGTCAAATGATCTGCCGACTTAGAACGAGCCTCTAGGCAAAGGGCAAATATAATTTTTTGACGTTACGAGGTATAAACTGACGCAGGTGACCTGACTCACACTAATATCTCGAAATAAAATAATCGATAGATCGCAACACTATTTGTAAGTAGGGTTGTCATAGTCCAATCTGTGTTGCCATATTCCAATCAGTGATGCCGTATTTCAATAACTTTAAAAATCGATTGTAAAAAAATGGTGGCCTTTAAAAATATTCTTTCTTCACCACAATATTATCTACTATTCTATCTATCATATGAACTTGGTTTGAACCCTGTTAATTTTCCCTCGAAATAAAAATCCAACCCCCATAGTAAAATTTTACATCTCTTTTGGTCAAGCGCGTGTCAGACTCAAAAAATCTAGCACATTAACTTACTGAAATTTCCGTTTATGAGGTGGTACGGAACCCTCAGTGCGCGAGTCCGACTCGCACTTGGCCGGTTTTTTTTCTATACAAGACGTACAATACGCGCAACGAAAGAGACCTGTCAGTTGAAAGTAGAGGGGATTTCGCGCAGGTACAGCCTAGCGTCCCTCCCCACTTGCCGCCAAAATGGCCTGCGAACTGTCTACTGCGCAGGTTGACCACGTGATCTGTCAAGTCTCTTCTTTCGTTGCGCGTATTGTATCAAGCTTCAACGTAAACTGTGAGGTCATCCGACAACCTTACATCATATTTGAGGATTGACAAAAGAAAACACCTATTAACTGGGCACTGTATATTACTTCCATTATAAAATAGCTAAATAAATCAACATTACAAGCAATAAATAACAAATTCAACTCTGTTCCACATCGTATTTACAAATATGAGGATTCTTACATTTTGAACATTGACAATTTTAAATAGTCTGTATTGATATTTTATGCATTCTTAAGGGACTTTTTCATAGATGTATTATTTACAGGGGCATATTTACATTTTGCCAGGCCAGTTGCACAACGTGCCTTTAAAGTTAAAGCCCCTTTGAAGCTACTTCTGTCAATCTCTTTCATAGAAAAGTAACAGCAACAAAGATTTCAATTTAAAAGACATCTGACCTTGAAGTTTTGATCTAAAATATAAGTATTCCTCCACCCCTTGCCCCCATCGAACTATGTCTTACGGACGTTTTAATTGAGTAAAATAAAAAAAATGCTATTACAAAAGAAACGTGTTTTATCGACGGAGTTTTCGACCAGTGAAAATGGGCCCTAGGAAAACATAGCTAAGCACTCTGAAACAACGATCATATGAAATTGTAAAGTGAATTTGGCACAATTTTTTTATTTACTGTGTTATGTGCGATTCCGATGAAAATGCACAAAATAACAAAACAGATATTTGCCTACATAAAAATAAGTTACCTAACAAAAACATTAATTGGGATATCTACAATGAATAATGCAATTTTTGCCACAGTTTTACCACAAGTTATTAAACATTTTCGATTCGTGAGTAAAACTAGGAGCAAAATGGCGTCACTACCGACTGTACGCACGCAACCAAGTAAGTGCTAACACAACCAGTATAAGCTGACCTAGCGCTACGCTACAAACGCCCGAGACCAGAGACCCGCTCAAGGTCTAAGTGCTACCACTGACATGCGGCCGTGTGTACATTGATCGCTGTATAACACCCCTGTAGGACGTGAAGTTGCCAATCAATGAAACTGAACAACGTTCCCATAAAACATAGGTCGAAATAAAGAATAACAAATTTCAACTTTCCATGCAAATTGCTCCAGGATTTTTTTCGTATTTCGTGTTATGTTCCCTGGGCATTGTTGTTCAATTTCATGGTAAGATTCACATACAAGGTTTTTACGAGTATACCTTTTTAACGCGAGGAACGAAAAAAACTCGGACCAATTATACGACGCACAAAATAACTTTGGCCCTGTCATTGATGCGCAGTAGTCAAAAATGGGCCATTTTTTTCTTCTGCGCATCAATGACAGGACCAAAGTTATTTTGTGCGACGTATACAGTCGAAATAATACAGCTTGATTAAGGCGTGTCTCCTGCACCGAAATATTGCGCAAAAACACAAAAAAAAGCATTCGTTTTCATGTTTTCAGCCCTACTCAGCACATAATTAACATTGTGTAAGCATACACAAATGTGTAAGGCCACGCCCCTTTGTTTCGTGTTGTATGTGTAATGTTTCGAAAAACACATGCAGGAGACACGGCTTTAGAATGACAGCAGCGGGCTTAGCACGCTGCCCGGGAGAAAATATATCTCGGAGAAATGTCACTTTATTTCAGGAATGATGTCATCTAATCTATCACCTCTAAACGCGAAGAAATGTCAGTAAAAGAAAATGTTTAGCAAACCCACAAATAACTTTTTTGATATTTTAGACAGAGATAGTTTTACACATGATTACATGCAGCCGTCCTTGTCTATCAAAACGTGTTGCACTGCTCGGCTGTCACTTCAATATATAAAGGCGAGTCTCCTGCACCGAAACATTACACGAAAGAAAAATATTTGTTTTCATGTTTTCCGCCCTACTCGACAGACAAAAACATTGGGTAAGCATACACAAATGTGTATAGCCACGCCCCTTTGTTTCGTGTTTTCTGTGTCATGATTCGCAAAAAAACATGCAGGAGACACGGCTTAACACATCGCTCCGTCCTACTCTCACACTGCGTCATTCTAACCAAGCTACATTTCGACTCCGAAAGAAAATATGTCTCGGAGAAATGTCACTTTATTTGAGGACTTATGTCATCTACTCTATCACTTCCAAGCGCGAAGATTTCTTCACACATTTGTCAGTGGAGGAAAATGTTTAGCAAATCCACAAATTACGTTTTTGATATTTTCGACAGAGATAGATTTATACACTAATATATGTAGCCGTCATTGTCTTTCAAAATGTGTCGCACTGCTCGGAGGTGTAAAAAACATGACCAAGCTTAAAGTCTGGGTCTAGATAAACTAATAACTGCAGCGTGCTAAGCCGGCAGGTGGCGCCATTTCTAGTTTCGCTCTCCCATTTGGCAGTGAATCTAAATTTTACACAATAAAATACTTCCACTACGAAATGCTATAACTACAAATAAATTATAGGGAATGTCCGGGGAATTAACACAATGTCACATAGATTATTTAAAATTATTGCATTAGGATAGTTAAATTATTAGTGGGCGTATTTTTTTTAAGAAATTCAAATTTTTAATAAACTGGCGTAAATGCAATCTACAATTAGTATTTTTATAATAAGTTAGTTTTTACAGCCCGTCGCAGAATAGGTTTTGCTAAAGCCATTTTGCGAAACATTAAATATCAAATCCCAGTAACACCCGACCTTTCCTGGAATCCAATTCTTGAAGAGTTTGAACTTCAAAAATTCAAAAATCTAAACTTCTAAAAGGTAAATAATTACATAATACATGAACAGTGACAACCAAACACTGCTTTATATTTAACGAATAACAATCCTTATTTTTGAAAAGGAAAACTTGTAATTTTAATGATATTCAAGAATTGATTTTCAGGATTAAGTAAATCTCAAGGTTCTTTCAAAAGGACCAAAACAATCGCTTCTTTTAGTAAACCAAGGAAACTATGAGTCCTTAATAAAGAACTCTTGGCGTTTATTTGGCGACGATGGCAAATGGCAATCCTCAAACTAAACCACACTATATTATAGAGGTCCTTGGAAGAAGACCTATGTACAGCAGTGGTCTTCGTTGGGCTGATTAAAAGGCTGAGTGTTACAGGATGAAATTAGTTTTGACAAAAACATTTAAAGTCACTGACTAGAAGCATGCTGAGTACATACAACCGTCAATTTCAGAAATTCCATTAACGTTAATGTTACATTAATTCTCGTGCTATACTTATCTATTTGTTGACGGAAAACGTTATATGTATACAAAGTGAAATTCTCTAAGCTAAATGATTCTACATACAAAGGATCACGCCTGTTTCCTGTCGGGATAGGCAGAGACCACAGTCCTCCACCTGCTACGATCTTGACATACTTTTTTTTACTTCCCTCGCTTCCTCTACTTACATCAATCCTTTCATATCATGCTCGTCGGTTTAGGGTACTTTTAACATGGCCTTTGTTTAGAACGTCCTGAATTTGGTCCTGCTACGTACCGATAATTAAAGCTAAATACAATTCAGCTTAAAAAAATTACGAATTCCCAAACGATACGATCGTGTCGATAAAGTGACCACTTCAATATGAGAAGTCGAAACATACCACTGGGCCTCGGGACTACGGTCAACAGGACGTCAGTGGAAACACTTTCAACTCTATTACCATGCCATAAAGTCCTAAGTGTTTCTACTGACGTGCTGTTGGGTGTACAACGGATAAAATGTCACTTTGTATAAAGAGGTAATGAGTAATCTGTGAACAAAATAACTCCGGCTGTGACCGTTATTGCGCAGAAGTCAAAAAATTGGTCGCGGGGGTGAGCGCGGCAGGCATACGGCATACGAATGGTTCATTGGCTCACCGCTTGTCACCCATGCCCATGCGCAGAAAAAAACCGTCAGAGCCAAACTTATCATACACACGCTATACTCAGATAAGGTTTTTAACTATAATGACACTTTTTGAAACTGACGGTAACTGCAAAATAAAGGTAAGTACAAACTTAACAAAAACAAGATCATCTTAGTCGAGTAGAATAACTGAAAATACTTAAAATTAGTAGAAATAAGTTTAAATAAAACGAAATCGTAAGTTTCTAAATTGCAACTCCTTTAGCAGGACACTCGATTTTTCATTAAAAAGTTATTTTATTTAAAAGTTTTCAGGGAGGCGGTAATTTGTTAAAAAATGTAATTCTTTTACAATAAAATATACCAAAATCCTGCCATAATCAATATTTACTAAAGGTCGATGTACACTTATCCGCACCGACTAGCAAAAATCCATATGATATGTGAGTCCCATGAGTCTCCAATCATGATTCTAAGCAAACAAATGAATATACATACATACATAACATCACGCCTTGTTCCCGTCGGGGTAGGCAGAGACCACAGTTCATGAATATAGTGCGGTCAATTAGCTGTTTCGCGTAGACACGCCTTACAATTTCACAATTTTTTTCCAGGTACTAGTTAGGTACATAGCTCCCAATTTTTGATAGGAGCCAATTCTTGAATTTTCAACGGATTTTTTTTGAAATTCAAGAATTGACTCCTATCAAAAATTGAGAGCTATGTACCTAACTAGTACCTGGAAAAAATTTGGTGCAATTTGGTGAATTTGGCGACATAAGACGTTAAGCGACCGGGCGACCGGACTAATAGAAATATAAGTAGTGGTGCGAATAAGTGTAATTATACGATTATACTTCACCTACTCGGAAAAATTTATTTTGTTTGGTTGACAAAGAATGTACAGCCAAGCCTCTAGCTCGTATGCCTATTGCAATAAGAACCGTACAAAATACAAGCAAGCTTGAAGTGCTCGTGACTGTACTAGCATTAGATACACAGTCTTATATAAAGATAAGCTGTGCAACTGAAGGAAAATTTTGCAAATTCTTAGTTTATTTTGAAACAAAAAAGTAACTAATTATTAACCGTATTGCATGAGTTTATAATAGCTTACATACATGCTTACATAATAAAAATAAATTATAGTGAAATATAGGGTCCTAATAAAATAGTGAACACAATTTTAGTACCTTACTTAGATATACCATGAAACTGAACAACTTTCCCAAAGAAACATCGATATACGAAAATCCGAATTTGACTTCATATACAAAATGTGCGAGGTCAAAATTGATTTTCTTATTTCGACCTATGTTCATTGGGAAAAGTTGTTAAGTTTCACTGTCTGAGTAACATACTGAAGTTATGTTTACTATTTCATTAGGACCTTATATACACAAAACTACAATAAGACATGCAATAATGTAAAGAGTAAGGCACGCAATATTGAGCCTTGTGAGTGACTAACGTTAAAATACCATCTTATACAAGATGTCACAAAAAGGGTACAGCAACCCCAATGCATGTTGATCTACCCAAAAACTGAACAATGATCCTATAGGAACTTCGATAATACATTGGCAAATGCACGACACCTGCTCAAAAAACGGCACCATAGAAGAGAGGCTGAAACCCATAGAAATATAAGGGTGAGCAAGGAGTCCGAATTCTTAGCTCAAACCTCTTTTTACCTTCAGTCGCTGTATATTATATTCTAGGCTTTTGCCTGCTCGGTTGAAATTCTTGTTAGGTTTACAACGTGTTAATAGAAATAAGCGAAACCCTCATACACCCCAACTGATTTTTATTAAAATAAATCCATTCCCGTAAAAAAAAAACCTATGTTTCTTGGGAAAAGTGGTTCAGTTTTCAAAGTTGTCAAGTCTATACTTGAGTATGTTACCTACTACGTGATTTTGTAATGTCTGACTATTCAGACATTATAAAATCACGTAAGTAGTAGTGCGGTCAGTTAGCTGTTTCACGTAGACACGATTTACAATTTCACCAATTTTTTTTCAGGTACTAGTTAGGTACATAGCTCTAAATTTTTTGACAGGAGCCAATTCTTGAATATAAAAAAAAACATGAAAAATTCAAGAATTGGCTCCTATAAAAAATTGAGAGCTATGTACCTAACTAGTATTATTATTATTATTATCATCGAAGGTAATTCGAATCTCGACCAGAGGTCGGTGGTCTTCAACCAGGTACGGGCTCATGCCAAGTACACTGATTGGGGTATGTTGTGTGTTGTTTTATTATTATCATTATTTAAGGTTGCCTTTAAAAGATCGCTTGTAGCGATAAGGCCGCCTTTGCTCACATTATGTTTAAGATTTCCTGTAAAATTTGTTATATTTTTGTTATGTGCGCAATAAAGCATTTATCTATCTATCTATCTAGTATCTGGAAAAAATTTGGTGCAATTTGGTGAATTTGGCGATATAAGACTATAAGGGACCGGACTAATAGCGCGCATTTTGTATGGAAGGTAAATTTTTGTTTTCTATTCCTACCTATGGCCCTTAGGGAAAGTTGTTCAGTTTCATGGAGAGAATTACATCCTTCAGGGTGTTACATCTTGTAGAATTGTTAATTTTGTCCTCTACCGGTTTTGGCAAAATCTCCAATATATAGTGTGACTTTTTATTAGTTCTTGATAACAAAAGATATGCATGTACTCATGATACTGAACAACTTTCCCCAAGGAACATAGGTCGAAATACGAAAATCAAGTTTTGACTTCCCATAGAAACTGCATCAGCTGATAGCGCATTTTGTATGGGAGGTCAAATTTGATTTTTCGTATTTCGACCTATGTTCCTTGGGAAAAGTTGTTCAGTATCATGAGTACATGCATATCTTTTGCTATCAAGAACTAATTAAAAGTCATCCTATATGTCTGCGACAGATATGCCCTCTTTGCTATAAGTACCTTATTTATAGAAACCCATACTTATGAATTTATCCATTATAGTATAAATCCATAAGATTTTACGCGATAGTATTTTTTTAAAAGATATAAAATGTACAGTTTTACCAAAATTACAATTCCGTTTGATATTACTATGTACAGTTGAACACACGTGGGTGTAACATTTTTGACCTTGAGAAGCACGAACCATGAATTTGTATAATAAAATATACCTACATACATTGTTTTTTTTTTTGCTCCCTAAACCCATTTTACTCATAAAAACAAGCCACTTTACCAAAGAATTAAACTTTTACACAAAAAAATTTTTGACTTCCCATACAAAATGACGTAATGATCACGTGACCACTTTAGTATGGAGAGCCGAAAAAAAAAGTTTGCCTTCGGTAAAACCAGGGTACGCATAACCCACTCATATGTTTAACTATTTTGAAAGGTCACACATCCGCACAAAGCGCTTTGAAACATCCTTTATAATGCGCACGGCTAAGGAGTGGAATTCTCTGCCTGCGACTGTGTTCCCGAGCTCTTATAACCCGAATCTATTTAAGTCGCGAGTGAATTGGCTTCTTCTGGGCAAGCTCGTTCCATCGATCTTTGTCCTCGAGGCTAGATCGAGGTCAAGAGTAAGCCCATAAATAGTAAAAAAAAAAGGTTAACCCTCAGATCTGTTACACAAATAACCGTTAACAGATATACGAGTAAACGGTTACGGTCAACAGAAAAAAAGTTTCTGTCAATCTGGGATTGCGTGAGCGGTGTCGGTGTATCTTTTCGGTAACCTGTTAAGACAATAAAATAATACATATCTACCAAATTTAAAACAAAGAAACTGCACAAGAGCCCCTTTATAATTAAGGTGTGATTAAGGGGCTGATAAGGGCTAAATACGCTTCACTTAAGCAGGTGTTTAACAAAAAGTGATGGTCGTGAAAAAAAATTATCTGATAATCAAGCATCTTTCCAAGAATATGGCCGACTACGAAACACGATTAAATATATTTCGTATGCCATAAAAAAAATCCAAAGTTACCTCTGCTTTTTGCTTTTAAACCGTTTTTCTTAAGTACCCATTAATCTATGATGCCAAAACTTTTACACATTATTCAAAACATTATACATAATAATATAGCTGTTTTATAATTAATAATAAAGTTGTTCGATACCATGCCAGGTCAGACTTGGAAACAAAATGGCTAACGGTGGCCAGGAAATCGCTGAACTATTTTTGGAACACTTTCAGTCTGTATACGAATACAAATCGCAATTTACGGCCAGGAATTATGCCAGTGAAGCCAAGGCGGAGAATAATAATACTATTGGATCTCTTTCTCTAAGCAGAATTGAAGTACTCAAAACGTTACGATCACTAGACCCAAGTAAAGGCGCCGGTCCAGATGGTATACCTCCAGTGTTTCTACGTGAATGCGCGGAGGTGTTAACTCAGCCTCTGCTTTATATTTTTAATGAGTCTCTAAAGACTGGCTGCTTTCCCGCAAAATGGAAAAATGCGCGCATATCTCCAATTCATAAAAAAGACGCACTGGATGAAGTATCTAATTATCGACCCGTGTCAATTTTACCAGCATTTGGAAAAGTTTTTGAGTCCTTAGTTCAAAAGAAGATTTACTGGCACGTAAAAGAATATCTACATCCGGCTCAATACGGATTCTTGCCAAAAAAGTCTACAACATCAAACTTAGTGAGCTTTGTCAACGATATCACAGAAGCAATGGACAAAGGAGATGAAATACATTGTATTTACACAGACTTCAGCAAAGCCTTTGACCTTATAAATCATGACCTTCTCGTTGACAGAATCAGGCAAAGCGGAATACACGGTTCTCTGCTCCGTTGGTGTGACTCCTATTTAAGAAACCGATCGCAGCTAGTTACGATTCGTGGCTTTCAGTCTCAATGTAAAAATATCCCATGTGGTGTGCCTCAGGGATCACACTTGGGCCCGTTGTTTTTTGTTATTTTTATAGATAGTTTGGCTAAGAGTATTTCTTGTGACTTTAAAATGTATGCCGATGATTTGAAATTGTATAAAATAATAAAAAACAACAATGATTTATCCATTTTGCAAGATCAAATAAACAAAGTGTACCAGTGGTGTACAGAAAATGAAATGAAACTAAATTGTGACAAATGCTATTTCGTGAATTTTTCCAGGAAAAAGAAACAATGGGATATCAAATATTACATTTCCAGTAAGCCTTTAAAACAAGTTGCTAGCATCCGCGATCTTGGGGTTTATTTGGATTCGGATATGAGTTTCAGGACGCACATTGATGAAATTGTTAAAAAAGCTTTTCAACTCACGGGATTTGTAACAAGACAACTTAAAGTTTTTAAAGATCCAGGTATTATCATCCCTATTTATAATTGTGTGGTGCGTAGTGTCTTAGAGTATGCAAGTCCAGCATGGAATCCATGTTATCAAGTGCATATTAGTCGTATAGAACGGGTCCAAAAAAAGTTTCTGTATCATTTGGCGTATGCTGACAATAAATGTAAAAAACTTACTTCGTATGAATCTAGGCTAAAGTTCTATAAAATAACACCACTAAGTATCCGAAGAAAATGTGCGGACATAACATTCCTGTACAAATTAGTCAATGGGTGTATTGACTCCATGGAACTTCTACAAGCCATAAAATTTGAAATTCCACGATCAAACAGTAGGCTTCTAAATAGGAGAACATTTGTCCTTCCTCATGTTAGGACTAACATTGGCCAACACAGTCCTATCCACAGAATGTGTGCCGGTTATAACGGTATTCGTTTCAAATTTGACATATTCACTGGTTCTTTGGCCTCAGTTAAGGATAAAGTACTTAGTAATTTGGTTATTACCAAATTTTAATTAATACTTAGTTTAACGTAGTTGTAATCTAACTTCTTACTTCTAACCTAATTTAACATAACTTAAATTAAAACTACCGGATATTTTGTTTATCCCTTGTGAATGCTGTGTTCACTATTTGAGAATGTACACAAATATCATTAACTTATGTTTTTATCAGAATTCTAGTTGTAGGTGTGTAACATTCGGTTTGTGAACCTAATAAAAAAAAAAAAAAAAAAAAAAAAAAAATTATGGGTACAGATTTGAGAAAAATGCAAAAATGAGCGAAAAACGTAAAACAGCGTGAATCCGCTCCGTTCTAGCACGCGCATTCTGCCCTTTGTTAGAAAGGGATGTAATTCAGCTCTTATCAGCCCCTGAACTGAAATTATTCGGTATACCGAAACTACTGTTAACCGAAACAAACTATTAACCGGATTTTAAATAGGTTAATAACAGATTCATACGGTTGGGTTAACCATAACCGTGCGTTCCTTGGGTAAAACTTGTTATCATGAGTAGATTCACTGAGCTTCGGGAGTGAAACCAATGGAATCTCACGTTTTATTTCATTTTTATGATTTTTATGGTCACCTACAACCGCGGTCCATGGTGCCAGCCGTAACGCTAACAAGCGAGGTGACTATGGTACTTCCCCTCCACTTTTTTTCCAGCAAAAGCTGGAATTCTGGAGTGTGTTCCCTGTCCAGTAGTGGACGTTTCATGGGATGTTATGATGATTTAGTAATAAACGGATAGAAAGTAAGTTCTAATTTGGACATAAGACGATCAGGAATACTCTTTAGAACTAAGAACTCATATTTCTGGTAAAACTGTAGCATTGCCGATGCCAATTTTGAGAAAAATGAAATAAACATTATTGTCCGTTCCGCCAATAAAAACATTCCCGAAATTCCAAAAAACACACAGAATCGATATTTTAAAACTAGCTTTCTTAAAATGCTCACCATTTTCGCGTTTCACCTTTTATTCGCATTCGATCGATTTTCGCAGATCATCACGACTTTTTCTCGCAGTGAAAAAGCGTCACCATTTGTTTATCAGCCCTTAAATGTGTCTGCCTCTTTTTGACTGTTTCAGAGCTGGGCACTTCTTTTGGTAGTTTTTTTTAACGAAATCTTCGTAATTCATTAATCGGCTAATACTAAATTAGGCATCGTTAAACGTTAAAGACGAGGATTAATAGCTAAATGTCTTTCTGTGGAGATGTCAAACATTTCTTGTTTCAAGTTCGATTCTTCCTATCAAATTTATTTTATTAACGTTCTGCTAAAAAGAAAATCAAACTGACATGAACGAAATTAAGTTATAGATTAACTCAAATTATGTGTGAACGACGTATGGCCGTACTCAAATTGTTAACTTTTATAATTTAAAAAAAATCCACTTAGAGATACCTAAATTAATGAGAAATAAACATGTGTTATTATTAGTAACTATAAACAAGGATTATCTTCAATTAACGATTAACTGATAACGAATAACGATTATCTAATGACAATTAACGATTATCTGATATCAATTAACGATTAACTGATGATAAACACCGATTATCTGATACCAATTAACGACTAACTGATGACAAATAACGTTTATCTGATACCAATTAATGACTTACTGATGACAAATAACGTTTATCTGATACCAATTAACGATTAAGTGATGACAAATAACCATGATTTGATACCAATCAAAGATTTAACTGTTGACAAATAACGATTATCTGATATCAATTAACGATTATCTGATGACAAATAACGATTATCGGAACAATTAATTGGTAACAATTAACTACTAACTGTGTCAATTAACGATTAACGAAAGTTAGTTAACGATTACTTGATGTCAATCAACGATTAACGGGATGACAAGTTTCCGCCCAGCTCTGTGGAACCTACTACAGTTCGTTGTCGGTGTAGTTGCGAGCACACAAATCGGGTCAGTCTTCTTTCTTTTCCATGTCGGATTTCGGAACCTTCTCCAAAGCGGAGGGGGACCGATCCGAATCGCCTTCTGAACCTGGAAAACAAAATTGTTCTATTTAAATTATACTATGGGAATTTAAGTAAGACCATAATAAGAAGCCTGTTTGACATTTCCTTATCATTAACACACAAGGTTTATTTTTGTTGGCCGATCATAATTTTTCATACATTTGACAGCTGTCAAAAAGGACTTCTTATGAATTTAATTTTACCCAAAGTCAAATTCTTACTTCAATAAAGACCTAGCTTTCGCGATACAAGGAAATCCGAATGCAAGGACTAAAAAAACTATGAAAATTATCAATCGTGCGTTTAATATATTTTCAATACATTTGCTCGAAAAACGTACTTACAAGAACATAAACATTGCTCGTAAGTAGTTACTTACCGAACTACTGCGGTAAGTAAAAAAAGTATAATACCAAGGAGTTTTTACACTCTGATCATAAAATTATTGTGTAAAAATACTACAGTGGTGACTTTTTACTTGGGTGACGACTGCCTACCTATATTTAAAATAAAATGGAGAGTACCAGGAGAACATAAATCGACAAGAGGCTGACAGTACTCATGGTTGGTTCCTTTACCAAGTGTATTACTTGTACCTGTTTTCTCACAAATGTATTGAAAAACGTCGTAAGATACACGTCCGTAAGGGTTATGACAAACTCGTTGTACGGTTAGCACCGAACAGTTTTCTGCTGCGTTGCGCCCTAGTTTCCGTGTGCTGCTGATCGATTGCTATCGATTGTTTTAATATTAATAATTTAGTTGTCCACATGCAGATGAGCATTTAACATCGAACTTATAATTAACATTTACTTAATAAAATATTGTTGTGAATCTGTGCGTGTTCTACTCAACATCTACTACCAACATCGCGGGCCCATACATCTCTTTTTGGTCCTTCGAAGCAACAGGTATTTAGTGTATTTTGTACTTTTTTCACGATAGCGGATCGGTTCGCCGGCCTCCCACAAGCGGGTCTCACCGGTTGAATTGAGAAGTCGCACATGTCGTGTTAGGGGTGCAAGTGCACTGAATATCGAACCTGTGAACTGTGGATTTTACTACAACTGCCACTATCAACATCAAACTACTTAACTGCGGTAAACATCAAACTATAACTTACGCCGCTTACATCGAACTAACTTTATTGAGAAATCATTTAACATCAACTACAAGCAACAATGTCGGAAATTGACCTACTTATTGCTTCGCAAGTTACTGCCTTCAATAACCTGAACAAGACTTGTGCTGACTACAAGAAAGATGGTTCTGTGAAGAAGACCTTACCTTATCTGGAGAAACGTTTGAACCAACTTTACTCTAACTGGGATGTGTTCGAGGTAAACCATGAACTTATTAGTAAAACTGGAGTGGTGGACATTCCCTACTTCCGGGATCAGATTTTTACGAAAGCCAAAATCATGTACGAAAATACTTTGAGTGTTATCCGGAGTCGGCAGGAGACTTTGAAAGCAGCGGCTGCGGCCTTGAACGAAAACAAATATACCGAATTTATATTTCAAGACGTATTGTTTGAAGCACCGGCCCCGGAAAACGGCGATAACTCTGAAAAAATTAAGGAGCTTTTACGTCATCAATCCTGTAACTTTAAAGCTTTCGCAAGAGTCGTGTCGAAAGCGAACTTCACTTCCGGGACGGAAAAATGGGAGCTAGAAGATAACTTAAACATGATGAAAGGCAAGTGGGAACAAATCGAGAGGCTTCACTGGCAGCTTGACTACATTTTAACCGACGACGGGAAGGAAGGTAAAGAATACAGAGAAAAATACGCCCGCATGGAGAATATGTACGACGATTTACGGAAGAAGCTAAACCACAATATTTGGAACAACTCGCATTATGAAAAAGCTACCCCTAAGATTGTTATTCCCGATTTCTATGGTAATTACAATCAGTGGGCAACCTTCAAAGATCTTTATGTGGAGAGCGTGCACAACAACCCGCTGCTCTCTAATGCACAAAAAATGCAACATCTGAAATCCAAATTAAAGGGTGAGGCTGAAAAACTGGTTCAGCATCTCGGCATTAGCGCTGACAACTACACATCGTGCTGGGAAATTATCACGCATCGTTTCGACAACAAACGGCTTTTATTTACATCGTACATAAATACCCTTCTAAACCAACCCGCCATACAGCAAGCAAGCGCCTCAAGTATAAGAAAACTTCACGATGTTATGCAAGAATGCCTTAACGGACTGACAAATATCGGTATCGACATCACTACTTGGGATCCGATTATTGTACATTTGCTCGTTCAAAAATTGGACAGCGTAACTTACAACGAATACATGAAAGATCTTAAAGACCCGAGAGATTTGCCTGACCTTGAAGAGTTTTCTACTTTTCTCGAGTCAAAGTTTATGGCACTCGAAGCACTACAAGGCGGCTCTAACCAGCGAACATCAAACTCGAGTAAACATCAAACTTTTAACAAGCCGCAAAATAACATGCAGTCGTCTTCGTCACGCAATAATTATTATCAGAAAAATTATAACGCGCCGAGGTCGACGAACTATAACAAGCATCAAAACTCGCACAAAACCTTCTTTGCGACAGTGAAAACCTGCCCTGTTTGCAAAGCCGACCATGCCTTAATGCTATGTCAGAAGTTTTTGGATATGAACGCAATAGCGCGTCGTGACACAGTTCGTAACTTACAATTATGCAAAAATTGTTTGTACAGTCACGGAGAAAAACCGTGCTTCTCACGAAAGAAATGCAAGCTGTGTCACAAGTCACATCATACTCTCATGCATGAATCAGAATCTGAACAACCATCCCGTAGCGGTTTTCAACAGCCAGCTACCCCGCATTCAGTACACAACTGCACAAACGAAGAGAAAGAAGTTTTGTTAACGACTGTACAACTGAAGGTGAAAAATATAGACAGGGAGTTTATCAATCTTAGAGCTTTACTTGATCAAGGCTCGCAAGTAAGCCTTATCACTGAAGATGCGGCACAACGTCTCAGATTACCGCGCCGGAAACTTAGCGCCATGGTGTCTGGAATCGGCAGTCTATCAGGAAACTGCAAAGGGTCAATCAACTTAGAATGCAAGTCTATTCATTCTGACTATACATTTAAAACTGAGACATTGGTGATGAACAAATTGATAAATAACTTGCCAAGTACGTCATTCTCTAAGGACAACTGGCACTACTTAGAGAACTTAAAATTAGCCGATCCGCACTTCAACGTGTCGGGCCCAGTTGACCTACTTTTGGGCGCCGATATTTATTCAGAGCTATTACTAAGCGGAGTCATGAAAAGCGAAGATAACCAGCATCCAGTGGCACAGCAAACCAGAGTTGGGTGGATTTTGAGTGGAAATGTTAAAACATTTAACTGCCATGTAACCCTTAACGAGCTGGAAAATATGACACGCTTCTGGGAAATCGAAGAAATCCCAAATAGCATAACATCAACTAGCGAGAACGATTTATGTGAGAAATATTACATTGAAACCACAAAGAGGCTGCCTGACGGGAAATATGTGGTACAGATGCCCATGAAACCAGAGTACGAAGCGAACTTAGGGCCTACGAAACCACAAGCCCTAGCCCAATTTCTACAGCTGGAACAAAAAATGCGGAAAAACAAGGAACTTGAAACAGAATACAAGAAATTTATGAACGACTACATTACTATGGGGCACATGAAGCCTGTAACAAATTTAACCAAAACAAAGGGGCAAGTACACCTACCCCAACACGGTATCTGGCGATCTGAGTCTACCACGAGCAGGTTAAGGGTAGTTTTTAATGCATCACACAAGACAAAAAGCAACCATAGCCTGAACGATCTGATGTATACCGGCCCGAACCTACAGAAAGACATGCCCACCTTACTTATAAACTGGAGAGTTCATATGTACGTTTTTACTGCGGATGTAGAAAAAATGTACAGACATATTTGGCTAAATGAAAACCAACAAAATCTTCAAACGATCTTCTGGAGAAATTCGCCGCAGCATCCCTTACAGGAATGGCAACTATGCACCGTGACTTATGGCACAAAATCAGCGCCTTATCTCGCTATGCGCACGCTACACCAACTCGCACGAGATGAACAAGCTAACTACCCCGAAGCGGCAACGGTCCTGCAAAACTATTTTTACATGGATGACCTTGTCTATGGGCACGATGATCTGGCGGCTGCAAAGAAACTGGTCAAAGACTTGATCGAACTCCTGAAAAAAGGGGGATTTAACTTAAGAAAATGGACAAGCAACGATCGAAGAATCCTAGAACATTTAACAGAAGAACAAAAAAGTAACAACAACACGATCAACTTCAAGAACGAACAAGAAAATCAAAACACGACTAAAACATTGGGTATTAGCTGGAACCCGATTGATGACTCATTTTCATTTCGATGCAAACTTACTGAAACAAACAAACATACGAAGCGAACTGTACTAGCCGACATAAGCAAGCTCTACGACCCACTTGGATGGCTAGCACCGATAATAATAAAAGCGAAGATACTTTTCCAAAAAGTTTGGGCTAGCAAGATAGAGTGGGACGAAAGCCTACCAAAGGAGTTGCAAAAAGAATGGGAGGTTTTTAGAAACGACCTACATAACATAAACAACATTAAACTTCCGCGTTGGCTACGCTGCACTGAAAACAAGCTCGAGATACACGGGTTCTGTGACGCAAGCGAGAAAGCCTACGCCTGCGCTGTCTACAGTCGCGTGACAAACGAAAATGGCGAATACATCATAACATTAATAGCTGCAAAAACCAAAATATCCCCTCTGAGTAAGAAGGTCCCAATTCCTCGATTGGAATTACTCGGGTGCGGATTACTCGCCAAATTACTGGAAAAACTAAAAAACACCCTTACTTCAAAGGATTTAAAAATTCAATGCTGGAGCGACTCAAAAGTAGCGTTAGCATGGATTAACGGCAACGTTAACAAATGGGAAAGATTTGTTGCCAACCGAGTGACCGAGATAAGAAACATTATTCCGGCTGCCAACTGGTCTTATGTGAAAACAGACGACAACGCAGCTGATTGCGCTACCAGAGGCCTTCTACCCTCGCAACTTTTACCCTTCCAACTATGGTGGGAAGGACCACAATGGCTGAAAACAAATAACATAGGAAAAACTTCGCAAAGTGAAACATTAACAACTAACGAAGGCTTAAAAACTAATTGCTATGTGATGAAACATGACACCGTCGAGAGCGAAATTGTAAATTCATTATTGAATAAACACAGCCAACTAAAACGCGCAACACGAGTGATCGCTTGGATATTACGCGTCGTATCAGCATTGCGTAATACTAATAAGCAAGTGTTGACCGACTTGAGCGAAAAAAGGGGTGTTATAAATTTAACGCCTCAAGAAGTAAACCGAGCATCAGAACTTATTATAAAAAATATACAAAGCCAACGATTTGGCGAAGAAATTGAGCGTTTGAAGAAGAATTCAAATATCTCGAAAAAGAGTAACTTAATAAAACTGACCCCTTTTATCGACGAAAAGGGATTGCTTAGAGTTAAAGGGCGCCTGACTAACTCAATGTTGCCACCTGAATCGAAACATCCTATTATCATTCCCGCTAAAGGAAGGTTAACGGAGCTTCTCATCCAGGAGGCCCATCAAGAAACTCTCCACGGCGGTGCACGCCTTTGCCTCGCTTTTTTACGGCAGAGGTTTTGGATCATTGGCGGAAACAAAACTGTAAAGAAGCAATTACGTCAATGTGTAAGATGTCATCGTTATAAGCCGCACCGGAACGAGCAATTAATGGCTGATTTACCTAAAGTACGAGTCACGCCGGCGCGCCCGTTCAGCAACACAGGAGTGGACTTTACAGGTCACGTGGAGATAAAAATAAACAAGGGACGTGGAGTTAAGACCTGTAAAGCTTATATCGCCATTTTTATATGCATGGTGACTAAAGCGATACACCTAGAACTGGTGTCAGATTTGTCAACACAAACATTTCTCGCCGCTTTCAAACGATTTAGTGCAAGAAGAGGTACACCAAAACATGTATACTCGGACAATGGAACTAACTTTGTGGGCGCAGCAAAGGTCCTACAAGAAGATTTTCGACACAACAAAACATTCGAAACTTCAGAATTCTTCGACGACATGACCCAAATGTCAGTAGAGTGGTCCAGAAATGCCCCTCTGTGGGCTTCTGCTGGAGGGATTTGGGAATCGGGGGTGAAGGCAATGAAGTACCATCTCAAGCGCGTACTCGGGGAACAAAAACTTACCTTTGAGCAGTTCACCACACTCTTAGCTCAAATCGAGGCCTGCTTGAATTCACGTCCGCTCTGCCCTCTGTCGGAAGACATAGATGACTTGGAATACTTAACGCCTGGTCACTTTCTCATCGGCGGACCGCTGCTATCACTCCCACAAGAAGAAGAAGAGTTCAACCAATATGATCTGAGAAACAGATGGAGATTAATAGAGCAAATGAACTTACACTTCTGGAAACGCTGGTCGAGTGAGTACCTCCACGAAATGCAAATGCGCTGGAAATGGCAACGCCCGGAGAAAAATCTAGAAGAAGGAGACGTTGTGTTGGTAAAGGAGGAAAACTTACCGGCTGGGAAATGGGCTCTCGGAAAAGTAACACAAGTTCATCCGGGAAGTGACGGTCACGTGCGAGTAGTATCTATCAAAACAAAAAAGGGAAACATCAAACGACCCATAACTAAGCTTGCACCACTGCCGAAACAACAAGAAGAGCATAAACATCCTCAACCAAGCTCAAACAAAAACATAAAAACTCCGAAAAGAAGCCTTTTTACATTATTAACAATGATACTTATGATGATCGGAACCGTAAGCTCATCACCGACTGTGAACTATAAAATATCTCCCATAGATAACAACAAACCAATATATTTCGACGAAGTTGGACAGTTACAGCTTATACATGATGAGTGGACTTTGTTAGTATACTATAACCTTACTACGTATTGGCAAACAACAGACAAACTAAGTACCTACATATATAATATCGACAAAATGTGCAATCGTATGGATAAAATGGATTATACGCCGTGCAGCGCAATCGTCAACCAACTACGTCACGAGCTACGTCATCTGACTGAGTATAACTCGTTACTTTTGTCGCACCATCTACAACGGCAAAAACGAGGCTATTTTGATGGAGTCGGAAAATTAGCGAGAACGTTATTCGGGGTTCTAGATGAAGAGTTTGCCACTAAGTATGAAAACGACATCAACATCTTACAAAACAACGAAGACTATCTTTTACAGCTTATGAAGAATCAAACTGTAATAATTGAAGCTGAAAATAACATAATAAAAAAGAGCGATAAATTCATGAACACGCAATTCGACATTATGCATAATTACATGAACAAAATTGAGAACAAAGTCGAAATGCTGTCTTCAGTAAATAATGTCAATTCGGCTTCGATTACGGCGACACTTATTATAAATAATTTGGAACGAATACAAAGAATGCTATTAAACGCATTGTCAGATATCTATAAAGGCCATCTGGATGTCTTCTTATTTCCTGCATCGCAACTTATTGATCAGCTGATGAAAATAAGAGGAAAACTACCTAGAGGATTATCTCTGCCTGTTAAGGATATACAGGAGGATATTCAGGAAATCTATAAACATCTATACGTCAAGGCAAGGATAACTGATAACTTTTTGTTATTCGAGATACATATTCCATTGATAAACGAAGAAGAATATACAATCTACAGAGTAATCCCTATACCATTCAAAAGGCAAGGCCAACTGAAAGTAGTTCAACCATCATCGAACAAAATCGCCATCAACTTTGTACAAAAGTCTTACATAATCATGAACGATAATGACGAGCATCACTGTACTACGTACAGCCGAGATAAGTTTATATGTATGGCGCGCCAACCCATCTATAGCTTACACGACAAGAATGCACCATGCGAAGTAAACGTGTTTAGTCAGCAAATGCCTCAGACACCCCTATCATGCGTCATAAGTGACGTAGATTGCAAGGACACTTGGACTCAACTTCATAAACCGTACTGGTGGCTGTTTACGTTCTGCGATAAAAATATAATGAACATTATATGCGATGATCAAGTTACACCGATTGTTATTGACGGGATTGGTGTGATTGCACTTAAACCAAAATGCATCCTTCAAAAAAACGATGCTACTATATACACCTACAGTCACTTGGGTAGCAGAATGACGTTAAACTCGGAAATAGAAGTACCAACGCTTAATACGTCAATAAACAACATTTTCGACTTAAATTGGAAAAATAAAGAGATTAACATTACAGAAAAGAAAGCCCTAACTTCAACAAATTTTATGAAAATTCAGAAACAATTAGCATATCAAAAGGAAAAAGAAAGGTGGCCTATAACGACAGGATTGAGCGTCCACGACATTTATCACTACTCGATAACATCTTTTCTAGTAGGAAGCGCACTAGTGACAGCTCTCGTTATATGGCTCAAAAAGAAATGTAAGAAAGAAACTGAAAGACCCACAGAAAGAAAAAAGAATCAGACCGTGGAGATAGAAATGAAACAGATAAGGGGGCCGGCGAAACCACCACGGCAACCTATCTACACCAAACCGACTGAGAAAATACAGAGAAGTAGAGATAACCGGTTCACCTTCCGTGAAAAGTCAGACGCTGACTCGGTAGAATAACATATCAATAACTAAATATTTCTTGCTTTGTAATGAATGCTCATTTGTAATTATTATCTTTAATTGCTGTTAATTAACTTTATAAAAACTTAGCATTATATACTTCTCTTAATAACTAATTTTAACTTCACTTTTCCCTCGGGAGCATGTACGGTTAGCACCGAACAGTTTTCTGCTGCGTTGCGCCCTAGTTTCCGTGTGCTGCTGATCGATTGCTATCGATTGTTTTAATATTAATAATTTAGTTGTCCACATGCAGATGAGCATTTAACATCGAACTTATAATTAACATTTACTTAATAAAATATTGTTGTGAATCTGTGCGTGTTCTACTCAACATCTACTACCAACATCGCGGGCCCATACACTCGTGCCGATGGTAAATCCTCGACTTCGTCTCGGGCTTACAGAACGTCAGCTCGTTTGTAATAACCCTACTTACGGAACTTGTATCTTGAACTACTATTAAGCCAAAACTGCGGCAAAATAGCTGGGTATCCTCAACAAGGTTAAGCGTTAATTCACTCCTGGACAGCTTCTAGTTTCATATGAAGCACAAGTCCGATCCTGCATGGAAAATTGCTGTCACCTTTGGGATGGCTCAGCCAAATATCAACTAGCCGCACTTGACTCGATAGATCGCAGAGCTAAGAAGCTCGTTTTTGATGAGATGCTGGTGATAACCAAGTTTCACAGTCTGGCCCACCGTCGCAAAGTTGCATGTCTGTCGGTCTTCTACAGATTGTACTTCGGAGAGTGTGTTCTAGAGCTCCACGATCTTATTCCACCATCTCCCTACTACCATCGGGAGTCCAGACGAACCGCAGGATATCACCCACACTTGGTTGATATTCCGTACATTCGCACAAAGCGCTTTGAAAATGAGTGGAACTCTCTGCCTGCGTCTGTGTTCCCGAGTTCATATAACTCGAATCTATTCAAGTAGTAACTTCTTCTGGGCAAGCGCGTTCCATCGTCGACCTCATCTCTGTGCTCAAGTCTACTAGGTGAATTTGAAAACATTCGACGACTTTTGAGATTGAGATCAGACCACGAAACTGAACAATTTTCCCCAAGGAAAATAGGTCGTTAGACGTAAAAAAAATCGATATTCCATACAAAACGTATGGTCAGCTGACTGACTTTACTATGAAAGGGTAATTTTTTTTTCGTAGATGACCTATGTGCCTAGGCGAAAATTGTTCAGTTTCGCGGTCTGAAATCAATCTCAAAATTTGTCGAACGTTTTCAATTTCACCCTGTAGATCGAAGTCAAGAGTAAGCCCTCAAACAATAAAACTAAAAAAACACAAAATCTCTTTGCTTACGACATAAAAAAGTGTGCAAAAGTTACCTCCAAGTGTGGAGTTCACCTTGGTATCCTCTTCGCTGTCGCTAGCAGAACTAGCTATGGACGAGTCGTCGCCCGCGCCGGAATCTAAACGCCAGAACGTGAGGTGATGCATACAATTAGGAATATTTACAAGTAGGGTTTAGATTGTGGAAAGAAAAAATGACCAGACCTCACGAAAGACACTGGGGTTTTGTACAATAAAATAATATCCTAAAATTCATGTAAAACGTGTTAAAAATGTGGGGATTACTATAAGCTAAGTAAAAAATATCGAAAGAGAATATTGTAAGGTCTTAAATCACAAAGCATGCCAAACCAAAATCAAACGTAGTTTTAATGCTTTAAGGCATAATTTAAAATTCTACTCCCAATGTCTCATGGAATATTCCGGGGCTTTATATGTTTAAGGCTAAATACTCTTATCAGGTATATGTTTATAGTAGTGGGACGCTGAGTATAGATACACATTTAGTAATTACTAGTTGGTGCCTGCGACTTCGTCTGCGCAGGTTTATAATTTGTAGCCTATGTGTTATCCTGATGTATAAGCTATATTATTGTAAAGCTTCATCAAAATCAATTCAGTAGTTTCTACGTGAAAGAGTAACAAACATCCATCCATACTTACAAACTTTCGCGTTTATAATATTAGTAGGAAGTAGGATTCCATAGTGTCCAAGATCTGCTTATAAGCTAAAGACTATATGAGGTATATGGTAATACTGACTGGCCATAGACGGCCTGGCTGGCATCAACGTCGCGCCAGGGATTAAGCGCGGAGGCGGTGGGACGCTGTTTTTGCGCAGAATATAGATACTCGAACACATGTAGTAATTATTCCATAGAGTGTCTGATATGAGCTTATACTCGTAGACTATACGAGGTATATGGTGATACTGACTGGCTATAGCCGGTCTGGGTGGCAATGACATCATGACTCACGATGGGGTATTTAAGGCAGGTGCGTCTGTGTCTGCAGAGTATTAACAGATATTCCTAAAGACTATAAGGTATATGGTGATACTGACTGGCGTGTGTGGTAATGACATCAAGGCTTGCGCCGGGGTATTTAGGGCAGGGGCGTCTTATTAACAGATATTCTTGACACGTTCCCGGATAGTAAGTCACAGTAAGTCACCCAAAAATTTTGTACTGCTATAGCATCATTGTCATATAGCTTTTACTGTAGACCACTCAATGTGACGGTAACCGGTATGAAATCCATATAAATAGGAATGCTATAGCATCTGTGTGCGTAATGGGGGTACCTAAACATCATAAAACGACAATAAAAACTTATTGACTAATTGGAATGTGACAGAAAATTAATTTGATTCGTACGCATCCTTGGCCAAAAATTTAGAAAAAACTTCGAATGCTATGAAATGCGCGTCCAATCATGAAAAAAAAACGGATGCTTTAGAATTTCTGTCTGCGAACGTGTTAAAGACTACAAGGTATATGGTGCTACTGACTGGCTACGGCCTGGCGCGCCGGTAGCAGCGCGCGGGCGGGCGTGTGCAGCGCAGGCGCGGCGGGGCGCTGCCGGCGCGCGGGGTGGAACTTGCCGCAGTACGCGCAGTGGTACGACACGTATTCGAATTCCTCCATCAGGGCCATACCTGGAAGTTAAACACTCGATTAACCCTTGAGCTTCGCGTGCAATTAAAACACTTAGCCACAGTGTTTATGTAATTCGATCCGCGGCGAGCACTTAACGACCCACTTGAGATTTATCGCTCGCCAGTCACAATGTTTACATTCAATTCATTTATTTGTCTGTCATATGGTACAATTAAGGTGTTATAATAATTCAGACTTAGAGCTATACACATGACACCCCGTAGGGGCACCGCAAATATTACGATAGAGAGAGGAAGTACATAATTTTAATTAATTTAACATTTTGAATCTGTTGATGTCTAAAGATAAAACCTTATTACTATCCTTATTCTAATACTCTAGTCAAAATAATGTTTACATTATGGGTTCTTAGAAGTGTTTGTTTTTTGTAAACTAATGATGTCAGCGTTCTAATAAATTATACACAAAGTTGTTCTCGAGTATGGTTTGTTTATACAACCGGTTTATACAACGGCATGACAAAAAAAATGGCCTTGAAAAAAAACGGGCCCCGATTTTTTTTTCGCCTGGTTTTCGGTTTATTATTATGAACGTATGAGACATTTCATTTAAAAATATGCAGTTAATATAGAAAACAAAACGTACATAGGTGAAAACAGAGAACTCGAATTTTCTTTTGGTATTTCTACTCGAAGGTCGAAATACCAAAAGAAAATTTTGACCTGAAGTTGATTTTTTTTTTCGTATTTCGATCTGTTTGTATGGTCCTTAGAAAAAGTTGTTCAGTTTCAGGTCTGAGTAACACGCTAAAATAGTGCTTAATTTTTTTATTTTTTTCACTTTGTATACCTAGTTACCCGCCCCGTATGGTGCCGGCAAAGAATAGTACCAACCCTTACATACCCGTGGGTGTCGTAAGAGGCGACTAAGGGTTATAGACTGGAGGATGGGCAGCGGAATCCTCCTTTGTATCTAACATCTTACTTACTGCGGTCACCTACAACGGCGGTCCATAGTGCCAGCCGTAACGCTAACAAGCGAGGTGGACACAAAAAAAAACTAAGGTAATGTACATAAGTTCAAGCCAAAATAGAATAAAACGAGAGATCAACTTAATAGCACATGAACACGATTGTCTACACTCGAACTTTAGCCATTGCAACTGTAGACCAGTTGAACTAGTGACTCAACAAAAATATCTGGGTCTGATAATTGATGATCGACTAAAATGGACAGATCATATAAACAACGTATGTGATAAACTGCGTGCTATATTAGCGAAATTTACCCTAATCAAAAGTAAAGTTCCGTACACAATATTGCTATCACTCTACAAAGCATTAGGAGAATCGACCATAACCTACGGACTTAGCAGTTATGGTCGAACATTTAAAACACACCTTAACTCGATATACCAGTTACAATTACGCATCTTAAAAGCTATAGTCCCTTATAAAATAAAAAATAAAGATAATTATCATGCCCTGTTTTCCTTCTGTAAAATAATACCTATCCAAGACAAAATTAGTTATATAATTGTAAATGGTTTTTATTTTAACACTTCCTGTGTTCGGATAAATCTACTGTAAGAGCAGTTTGCCCTTACACTTGAAGATGTTAATATTGTTAAATGTATCGAAGAGTACGGGATGTTAAAGGAAAACTTATTGTGTCCGTCTGCTTCGAGAGCGTTTATTACACACACTGAATTAGGTTACATGTCGAACGCTTCATTAGCAAGTCAGCATATTACAAAAATACCTAATACAATAAAATGTAGAGCGTGCTCGTACATCCTGCCAACTACAAAGAAAAGAGATGAAAAAGCCATTGACAAAAAAGCAATAAACCTCAGATAAAAGACAAAATATGTAAAATTCAGTTAAAAGTACAAATCTAATTTCATTATTGTTGTAACTGCGAGTGACGCGGGGTGGGAGATGTAGCGCGGTCCACCTTGGTGACCTTTGGTTTCGCAGTGGGTTCCTCGATTACCCGTTTCTCCATCCGCTCTTCGATAGGTTTCGTACGTTGGATTTTAATCTCTCTCATCTCTGTCTCGTCCGACTGTTTCTTGTTAGGGTCAGGTTTTGATTTATTACATCTTCTTTTAATTTTAAGACCGTACCATATGCAAAAAGATATACCACAAAACGTCGTAACTCCGTACATTACGTAATGGTGCTTATATCCTTCTATGGAGTTAAGTTTTGCCATTTCTTGCTGTACCTTCAATAAATCTATTTTCCGTCTTCTTGTACAATTTGCATATCTGCGACCTTGTCGAAGTACACAAGCCGTGCGGGGTCGAGTGAAGATACTTTGACCAGTTGCGTTGTAGATGGCGCCACACACGCAAGCAGGAAGACCAGAAGTACGTTCAGGTAAGTAGTGAAGGCAGTAGTTTTTATTGTTTTGGACCTCGACTGTCGTTTGGGCTCAGATGACTGTTTGTCGTCTGCCTGCTGTTCTGACCTCTTGTGGTCGCTCTGATTTTCATGATCAATGGGTAGGCGTGACAGTTTTGTTATGGGTCTTTTCATGGTGTTATTTTTCGTCTTAAGCGTGACGACACGTACGAGACCGTCAGTTCCGGGGTGAGTTTCTGTTACTCTTCCTAGGAGCCATTTCGCAGGAGGGATGTTATCTTCCTTCACAACCACGATGTCACCCACTTCCATGTTTCGTGTTGGAGTTTGCCACTTGCCTCGGACTTGCAGTGTTTGAAGGTAATCTTTAGACCATCTTTTCCAAAAATCCGTGTACATCTTTTCTGTTAGTCGCCATTTTATTGTTAAGCTTGTTCTGTCGGTTTCAGAAACTCGAGGTGGTGCCAAAACTGGGCCTCCAACTAAGAAATGTCCAGACGTCAGGCAGTCCACGTCATCTGTGTCATTTGTTAAAGCGACGAGTGGCCGCGAGTTAAGGCACCCTTCTATTTGTACTAACAACGTCGTAAATTCCTCGTAGGTTAGCTTCTGTTCGCCAAGGACACGCTTCAGATGATGTTTCATACTCTTAACTGCAGCTTCATACAGTCCATTAGCTGTTGGCCACGAGGGGGCGCTGAAGTGCCACTGGATTCCGTATTCCGAAATGTTGGTAATGAGACTGTCGTTGACGCAAAGCTCAAGCGCCTCTTCACGTTCCTTGGTTAGTGCCTTGGCTGCGCCGACAAAGTTTGTGCCGTTGTCGCTATACATGTGTCTTGGAGTACCACGACGCGCGCAGAGTCGTTTTAGCGCAGCCAGGAAGGTAACCGAGCTAAGATCTGAAACTAGTTCCAGATGGACAGCCTTGGTGCAGAGACATACGAAGATCGCGATGTAAGCCTTCAGTGTTTTTATGCCCCTGCCCTTGTTAGCCTTTACTTCTACATGGCCGGTAAAATCAACACCAGTGTGAGTGAAAGGGCGCGATGGTGTAACTCGAGGCTTAGGTAAGTCCGCCATCAGCTGACGACTTTGTTGTGTTTTGAAGCGGTGACACGTAATGCATTTAATTAATTGTTTTTTAACTGTTTTCAGACCGCCAAGTATCCAGTATTGGTTTCTCAAGTGTAACAGTGTGAGTTTGGCGCCACCGTGAAGAGTCTGTTTGTGAGCCTGGTCGATCAAGAGTTCTGTTAACTTGTGATTGTTTGGCAGAATCATAGGATGTTTCAGAGATTCATCTAAGTTAGCATGACGCAGCCTCCCGCCAACTCGTAGTATGCCATGTTGATCCAAAATAGGGTATAAGTTCAAAATTTTGCTGCTCGACCGCACCTTGTTATGTTTTCGTAATTGATCAATATCGTCGGCAAAGTTAATATGTTGTATTGTTTTGACGATCGCATTTCGAGCGAGCTCTATGTCCAATGTCGTTAGATGCGATGTTCGCTTGGCTTGCTTTACGTCACGTGCATTGTTTATAAAGCGCATCACCCAGCTCAGTATTCGTGTTACATGATACATGGAGCTATGTTTTTCTAGAAGTGCCTCGATAAGTGGTGCCTTTATTTGTGTTGTACATGTTTGTTTTTGTTTTCGTTCTTCCTCTGATGTTGTAAAATTCTCTCTTTGAGGTATGTTGTCCTTTTTAACCAAGATGGCGCTCCCCACCATAATGTGTGATTGAGGATGAGGGAAGGGCTGAGACCTCTACTGGCGCAGTCCGCTGGGTTCTCTTCGGACTTGACGTGTCTCCAGCATGACGCAGGCATGTTTTCTGTTATCTGTGTAACTCTGTTAGATACAAATGTTTTCCAACGATTGACGTCTCCTTGTAGCCATCCCAAAACGACCATCGAATCAGTCCACCCGTGGACGGTAACTTTCTGTGAGTTAATTGTATCTATGACCTTTTTCATAAGCCGAGATAGTAAATGTGAACCAGATAGCTCCAGACGTGGCAGCGATATAGGCTTCTGAAGCGGGGCTAATTTAGTTTTTGCCGCCACTAGTTGAATCATCGGTTGACCTCTTTGATCAATGGACTTGCAATAAACGACGCAGCCGTAAGCCCTCTCTGAGGCGTCGCAAAACCCGTGTAGCTCAATAGGTTGTTGTATGTCGCCTATCCAGCGGGGTATAGCTATGTTTTTAATGCACGCCATTTCTTGCCGAAATTGTTCCCAATCTTGTTGTATTTTTGCCGAGAGCGGTTCGTCCCAATTTTGGGTTGTGGTCCACGCTTGTTGAAATAGGAGCTTTGCCTTTACTGTGACAGGAGATATCCAGCCAAGAGGATCGTATAGTTTTGAGATTTCGGATAGCAGGATGCGCTTGGTGATGACGTCATTCGAGATGCTTAGTGGCGCTTGCTTGAACGTAAATTGATCAGTGTGCGGATTCCAACTTATGCCTAATGTTTTATTCGTTTCTGCGTCTTTAAAATCGAACATTTTCTGGTTAATTAGGTCATCGGTTAAGTTCTGAAGCAGAGCTGTATTGTTGCTAGCCCATTTTCGTAGGTTGAATCCTCCACCTCTCAGCATGTTTATAAGTTGATATTGGGCTTCTTGTGTTGTTATGAAGTCGTTGCTCCCACCAAGAAGGTCATCAACATAGAGTTGGTTGTCGAGTATGTGTGCCGCCAAAGGATATTGAGCGCCGTCGTCCTTGATCAACTGTTTTATTGTGCGCATAGCCAAGTAAGGTGCCGACTTAGTGCCATATGTTACGGTGGTAAGTTGGTAGACTTTCAGTGGTTCTGAAAAATTGGCTCTCCAAACTATCTTCTGTAATTGTTGGTCTTCTTCTTGGATGCGGATTTGCCTATAAAACTTTTCAATGTCAGCTGTGTAGACAAAACGAAAAGTTCTCCATCTTAAGATCATGCTTTGCAGGTCTTGTTGCAAGTTGGGGCCGCATTCCATTAGCTGGTTTAAGCTTTGTCCCGTGCTAGTTTTTGCTGACGCATTGAAAACTATACGGAGCCTGGTGGTAGAAGAGTCAGGCCTGAGGACTCCATGATAGGGAAGAAAACAGCTGGGCTCTGTTGGCATTGTGCATAGTTTCATGTGATTAAGGGCTATGTACTCGTTGAGAAAGTTTTTGTAACCCACTGCTAAATTTTCATCCTTGGCTAGGCGTTTTTCCAATTGCCTGAATTGTGCGACTGCCTGTGGCTTGGATGTTCCAAGTTGTTGCTCGAAATTCTCCTTCATGGGAATTTTGACTTCGTATCGCCCATCTTCGAGTCGTCGTGTTGTACTGTTATACAGGGTCTCACAATATTGTTCATCGGCTGTTATGGAGTTTTTTCCATCTAATATTTCTTCTAACTCCCAGAAGCGAGAAATATCTTCGTTATTTACCACCACATGGCAGTTAAATGTTCTAGTGTTTCCAACTAACACCCACCCTAGTTTAGTTTGTTGTGCTATGGGCGCATGGATGGGACCTCGAAGTATGCCGCTCAAAATTATGTCAGCGTAGACCCCGGCGTCGAGTAAGATGTCAACCCCTCTCGACATATTGTAATCTGGATCGGCTAATTGGATGTTTTGCACGTGAGGCCAATCTTGTTTCTCAAACGAGTAGTTTGGTAGATTGTTGAGCATTTTGGCCATCACTAGCGCTTCGGTCTTGAACTTGTAGTCACCGTATATTGATTCACAGTCGAGATAAACGGTGCCGTTGCTCTGATTAGTTGTTACGCCGATTCCCGACACAGTTGAGTTTTGGTTGTGTCTTTGTAACCCGAGACGTTGCGCGGCAGACTCGGTCATGATGTTAATCTGTGACCCCTGGTCAAAAAGGCATCTCAATGTTTTGTAGGTTCCATCAGCTTTTTTTACTTTTAGTTGTACCGTAGCAAGCAAGACTTCGTTGAAGTTGCCAGACACGTGATGAGCCTTGCTTTCATGTTGCGAACTCGAAGTTTGGTTGTTCGTAGAATTGGCAGTTTGTTGCCCCGACGACGACATAGGTGCGGTGTCGCGTATCACGTCGTGTAAAGTCGTGTGGTGCGCGTTATTGCAGACCTTGCACCGTTTGTTAGAATTGCATTTATTTCCATTGTGTGAAAACAAGCAATTTTTGCAAATGTCGAGTTGTGCAATCGACCTTATTTTAGTTTCCGGCGACATTTCTTGAAATGTTTTACAAATAATTAAAAGATGATTTGCTTTACAGATGGGACAATTTCTTGCGTTACTAGCGTGGTACGATTTTGAGTAACGTCTGTACTTGTTGAACGAATCCTTGGGCCCGGAAGACGATGTTGATGGCGCATCCTTGTTTGTTTGTTTATTGGTGTTAGGATTTACAGATTGTTTCTTCCTGGCCACAGGTTCGAGCGCCGTAAACTTGCCTTCGATGAACTGAATAAACTCTTCAAAATCGGGTAACTCTCTTGGTGACTTGCGCGCTTCCATGTAATCGGTGTAGGTTTGAGAGTCCAATTTCCCGGTCAAGATATGAACGAGTATCGGGTCCCAGGATGTTGTATCTATTCCCAAATTATGGATGGCGTGTATTGTTTCTTGGCTGGTGTCGTGTAACCGCTTAAGCTCATGTGCGTTTTGTTGTTGAATGGCCGGTTGACTCATAAAGGTTTGCATATGCTTTGTAAAAAGCAACTGTATGTTGTTATACCGATGGTTGAGAATTTCCCAACATGAGTCGTAGTTATCAGCCGAAACGGTTAAATGTTGCACTATGCGCTCGGCTTCTCCCCTGAGCATGCCTTTCAGATGCTGCATTTTACGGGCTTTCGGGATAGCAGAATTGTTGTGAATGGCTTCCTTGTAGAGGTCTAAAAATGTTGGCCATTGAGTGTAGTTGCCGGAAAAAATGGGTATCTCGATTTTTTGGGGCACTTTCATTCAGTTGTATGGTGTTGTTCAGTTTACGACTGAGCTGTCGCTTATATTCCTCATAAATTTTTTCGTTGGTCGAGAACTCCATCTCATACTTAACGTTGCTGCCGATCAAAATGTTATCGATTTGCCAGTGTATGTCGTCGATGGCCTTCCACCGCGACTGGAGTGTTTGAAGCTTGTCTTCGATATCCCATTTGTCGGTGAGGTTGTCGATGTTAAGGTTGCGAAGTAATCGAGAAAACGCTCGAAAGTTGGTACTTTGCAGTGTTAATAGTTCATCCGACTTGGACAAACCTCCTGTTTCAGTCTCGTCGTTCTTTTTGCTGCCAGTGGCGTCGTACGGCGGACATGTTATCAGCTTCTCTCGGATGAGCTCGTAGTCAGCTTGAACCCTCTGGTAAGCCTGGGAGGTAAAGTAGTCGTCTGTTTTGTCTTCCAGGCCTTGCAGCACAGTGTTGTTTAAGTCAAACTCCTCCCAAAGAGCGTTGAGCGAGTTTAACCTCACCTGTAAGTAGCTGGATGTTTTGCGGTGTGCGCTATCCTTGCTGAAGTTGCTTCCGATTTTCCTTATGGCCTCGGCAATGACTTGCTGGCGCGTAAGGAACTGTTCCAGTTTTTCTTCCATTATTGTTGCAGAAGATGTTCAATAAGAGTAGTTGTTGCGGCTGTTTGCCTGTTGAGATGGCTGTTTGCCTGTTGAGGTGGCTGTTTGCCTGTTGAGGTGGCTGTTTGCCTGCTGATGTTGGTATAGTTCAGTGTGACCGTATTCTAGCCTCGGTATGTGCGATATTCCTTCTCAATCAAACTGGTGATTCCCGCTTCTGGGAGGCCAGTCGGACCGATTCGCTACCGAAGTTTGAAGCACAAATCACACGTCACAAAAATGTTGTAGCTCGCGGATCGCTGAACTGATGATGTCCACAGTCACTATCCGGCTCGAAGGACCAAAAAATGTAAGAGCAGTTTGCCCTTACACTTGAAAATGTTGATGTTGTTGTATGTATCGAAGAATACGGGATGTTAAGGAAAACTTATTGTGTCCGTCTACTTCGAGAGCGTTTATTACACACACTGAATTAGGTTACATGTCGAACGCTTCATTAGCGAGTCAGCATATTACAAAAATACCTAATACAATAAAATGTAGAGCGTGCTCGTACATCTACAAAGTAGAAAATCGCAAAATTTCACAACCACAGGCAGGATACGCAGAAGACGCAGGTTCGAATCCTGCCTGTGGTTGTGAAATTTTGCGATTTTCTACTTTGTATATAATTGTAGTTGAGAATTATTTTAATGAAACCCTGAAACACAATGCTAATCACGGGAAGGTAACCCGCAGCGTAACGAATGCCAAATTAATTGTCCCCGGCTTTAAAAACCTCTATGGAAAACACTCTAAAATATATTGTACCTAAACTAATTAACAACCTGCCAAATTCATTGAAGATCATTATTAACGAAAAATACATAAAAAATAAACTATTACAATTTTTTATAGACGAAAATCAAGTAAAGTAACACATCAAGAAAACACCCTGTGTGTGCGCGCTGCTCCCTACTTCTAACAACTGGTTTTGTAATCCGTCTCACTCAGTGCGCTTCAAGTTGTAATGTCGGCTTAAGCCTCGATCACAGTTCGGGGATTGTTTCGGCATACATTGCTCGTTGAAGTAAGGATATTGCAATTAATATAACCAAGCAAAGTGTGAAGCAATGTGGCTTTACCCTTGTAGTATTCATTTGAAAATAATATTGTACTAAGTTGCGTGCGGTCGCAGAGTGCCGTCGAATCTGTAGGTGTACGGACAAACCTAATTAGGTTTTTGTTACACCTTACATAAATTGTAAATTAGTATTAAGATTAGTATGTAATTCTTTTAAATAAAATAAATAAATAAATACCTAGTTAGACACGACCTTCAAAAATGAAGAGTGCGATGATGATAATGATGATACCCTTGTCTATAGCAGATCAGGCTTTGACTCTGGCCAACGTTGCTTAACTTTGGAAGTTAAACGTTGCTTAATTGCTTAATTTAAATTGGTTTACCGTTATGCCCGCTGCATTCAGTACAAATCAACGCCATGCGCTGGTTGGGCCCGTCCTTCAACAAGTAGTCGACCACTTTATCAAATGCAGTCCGGTTGCGGTCCAAAAGCGGTCGCGGCAACTGTTCCGACTGAAACAAGAAAGCTAGTCAGATAGATTTTTATATTTCCCCCCGCCACTTGTGTGATTTATTAAAAGTAAAAGAGTGTTAGTATCCGCTTTATAAATATATTAAAAATACTTTCAATAAATTGTAAATAAACAGATAAATCCAGTGAAGTGAAGTGTCAAAATAAGACTTGGCTTAAAGGTCTTTGTAACCAGGCCATAAAATTCCTAAAAAAAAAAAAATACAAAATAAAACTAGAAAAGAAAACTAAACTAGAAAACTAGAAAAGTATAAAACTAGATAACGCTAATAAATAGTCCGGGAAGTTATTATGATTTATCGAGTATTCTGCTAAAAAAATAAACGGAATTTCAATGTTAGCGTTTCTTTACATTGAAACTATGTTGAAATTTTGAATGATTTTTTGGCAGAATACTCGGTAGACCATAATTAATTTCCAGATTATTTGGAAGCGCCATCTAGTTTCCATGAGTTTTATGCCTTTCCGGGTTACGTTTTCTAGTATGGGAATTATTCGTCCATGGTTTAACTTAATAAAAAAAATATATAAAACCAAATATGCTTAGTTAGACCTATACAAAATTGATCTATATAGATAACAGAACCTAACCTCATAGACTGTAAGGGCACTGCATGTTATCCTACGTCATCTAGTACACGAAATTTGCAACATTGTAGCGATAGTAGTGGCCTACTAGGTCCACAAAACGTTGGTCTGCCAATCCGAAACCTGGCAGGTTTTGTACAGTCGGAGCGAAACCTGCCAGGTTTCGGATTGGGAGACTAACGTTTTGTGGACCTAGTAGGCCACTACTATCGCTACAAAGTTGCAAATTTCGTGTACTAGATGACGTAGGATAACATGCAGTGCCCTTAAAGTCTATCAAAAAATTAAACCGAAGCTTTTAGCAGGATTACGTACAGGTCTGGTAACACAGGCCATGCGCGTGCGCTTACTTCGCTCGTGACGTGACGAACTTGTCGAATGTCAGCCTGTATTTCCATCAGAACTTACCCGCAGTCTGGGTCCTTTGTTCCCAATACCGGGCGTATTCATCGCAACCAGGTTCATATTCGTGTTGTTGCTAATCGGAGTGGAAGTCTGCATGATTTGCCTTTGCCTCAGCACGCCCGGGGTTGCTGTAGGAGAAAAATATTACAGATGTTGCCATTTTAGTATTCATAAATGTGTGTGTATAAAAAAATAACGTTTAATAAAAGGATACGTTGAAGGAAAAATTACGATGAACGATTAAAAATCAAATGCACAGGCGGGGCTTTTGTGCAAAGTCTGTCTGGGAAATACCAACCCCTTGACTATTTCTGTAAAAAAGCAGCAGTGTTTGCAATGAGCTAAGTAAACATGCAACTAATGGAAGGACCTGGGTCTACCTGGGGGTGTAGTGGTAATGGCATTACCGGGCACGTTGGCTGACGGTACGAAGGGCTTCAGGGCTCGCGACTGCTCGTCAGGGCTCCCGTACTTGTCCAGGATTTGTTTTGCTACCTAAAAACATGTACGTTTTGTTTACTTCTGTAGTTTTTTTTATATTTTTATACAATCTATTAGTGACGTAGAATCACCCCTTAGTTAGAGGGATCAACATACTTTTTTTACACCCTGTATATACAGGATGTTAATTTGATTGCGTACCATAGCTTAACGGATGGTTCAGTAACGATAAAGGAACTCAAAATAATTATAAAAAAAATCGTACTTAATTTTTTTTAAATCCATTGAAACTAAACTAACGTGGAGGGCAATGACTCGGAGCACCGCGCCATCAAAAGCGCGCGAAAGAGTTTCAGTTATTTATGTGCCTACCTTATCCACTGATACTCGCGCGCTGGCTCGGTGATAGCGCGGTGCTATCACCGAGCCAGCGCGCGTCACGCCCAGTATTATATTACTCTATGGTGTTAGTTAAAGCATAGAGTAATATAATACTGGGCGTAGTTAAAGTTTCAATGGAATTTTAGATTTTTTTTCAGTAGGATTTTTTTTATATTTTTTTTGTGTTCCTTTATCGTAACTAAATCACTCCTTAAGCTATGGCACGCAATTAAATTAACACCCACAAGTGTTACAGAAACAGCCAATCAACCCTGAAGGATGTAAATATGTCCATTAAACTAAACAACTTTTCCTAAGGAACATAATTGGAAATACAAAAAAAAAAAATTGTCCTCCCATAGAAACTGAATCAGCTGATGAGCGTATTTTCTTTGGGAGGTAAAAAAAACTTACCGTATTTCGACCGATGTTTCTTAGGGAAAGTTGTTCAGTTTCATGGGAAGATTCACATCCTTCAAGGTTGGTATATCCTTTTTGTTACACCTTGAAACCTCCTAAGGCCAGGCGTGTAGTTACTATTTTTACTTTTGTTTTAGTATGAAGAATTAAATAAAACGACTTTATAAAAACAAAAACTGAATTTATATGCCGATTTTAAAAAAAATACCTACTAACACGAGTTTACACACGACGACGACGTTTTACACAAGTGCCCTATGGACCAGCTACACGCTCTGGATGCACTAAGGGTGCAGTATAATAATGGTTTTAGGGTACTGTTGAGGCTGCCGCGTTTTTGTAGTGCGTCTGGGATGTTTGCGGAGGCTAGAACAGATGATTTTCATGCTGTTCTAAGGAAAAGAACCGCATCACTACTACAAATAACACGTAGCAGTTCCAACAGTATCCTAAAAATGTTGAGTGAAAAATTGGCTGAGCCCACAGAGCAGAAACAAAGTAGAGTTGCCCTTTCTTGTTTTCTATATAGAATCAGGTGAAGCTGGCAAGCGGGGGTGCGGGGGACGTTACGCGATGCCACCGCCAACTAGTAATGAGTATTAGATTTAGAACCAAGTGGAGCTCTAGAATAGCACCTAGTGGAATCTGGGGTGTGCTTATGTTGTTAACCGCTATTCAGCACTAGATGGCTAATAATTTTTTTCGACCAGGTACGTATAATAGGCACAACGTAAAAACGCCCAGGGGGGTTCTAGGTAAAGATAAAAAATAATTCAAAATGAAATAAATTAGCTTTATCTTCACTACATAGTATAAAACAAGGTCGCTCCCCGCTGTCTGTCTGTCCCTATGTATGCTTAGATCTTTAAAACTACGCAACGGATTTTGATGCAGTTTTTTTAATAGATAGAGTGATTCAAGAGAAAGGTTGTTATGTACATGCATGCATACATGCATAATATAGTAGAAAAATACTGACAATTTTAGAGATTTCTAATGTGATGTCGTAAAAGAACACATTTTATTGCGCTTACATTGAAAACGCTGGCTGAACCCTGCGAGATAGATCAAAATAATGTATTGCATATAATGTATTGTACACCTTCAAAAGGTCTACAAAAAGTTACAACCGGTTACAACATTATGACATAGGTACTTAATCAAAACCTGCTTTGCGATAAAAAAAAATCGTAAAATATCTACGGAACCCTATACTGCACTTGACCCGACACGCACTTGGCCGGTTTTTATTCTAACGCCTTTGATTTCTCAGTTGAAAAATCGTAAAATTTTTGACCCCCCGTTTTACTTTATTTTCGAGTACGTCCCTGAAATTTGTCCCTACCAAGTACGTCTACTTGGCACTAGGTGGCATTAAGAAAATAGCCATCGCGATGCAGGATTGTATAATAAATTCAATGTTCTAGAATATTCTACATAAAAAATAAATGTCAAATAAAAAACCCAGGAGTGGAAAGTAAATCTGTTTCCGTTTATTTTATTTGGAAAATCCGTACAGCTTTTACATCCAATGATACAACACTTCATTTTGCAATGGGAAACACGTTAAAATAAAGATCTCCGAGGAACAGTAACGTGCACACTCCACGAGAACTAGTCGCGTACTGATGTCAGCGCTCCTAGCGTGGAAAATCAGAACTAAAGAGTATGTGACGTCAGGACTACATTGATTGCATCAAGGCTACATTGCTTACAGCACCTCTACTTTTTTTCTGCTCTGTGGCTGAGCCTATGCTTAGGCACTTTGTTAGTCTCCTGGTCAGACAGGAGCGACTTAGTAAGTAAGTAGTAGGTTAAGTAGTGTGATTATTTGTTACTAACGTAGTGTAAGTTGTGTGTATTTACTAACAATTTGGACTGTGATTGTCTGAATAAATAAACTTTACATACATACATAACATCACGCCTCTTTCCCGTTGGGGTAGGCAGAGACCACAGTCCTCCACCTGCTACGATCTTGACATACTTCCCTTGCTTCCTGTACTTTCATCAATCCTTTCATACATGCTCGTCGGTTTAGGGTACTTTTAACCTGGCCTTTATTCAGAACGTCCTGAATTTGGTCCTGGTACGTTCGCCTAGGCCTTCCCCTTCCAACGTTTCCATTCACTCTCGCCTGGTAGATCTCTTTCGTCAATCTTCGTTCATTCATCCTCTCTACATGACCAAACCATCTCAGCATCCCTTTCTCGATTTTGGTCACTACGTCCTCTTTTACGCCACACCGTTCTCTTATCACACTATTTCTAATCCTGTCACTCAATTTAACACCAATCATACTCCTTAGCGCTCTCATTTCCACTGCATTAATTCTACTTTCATGCTTCTTCTGCCATACCCAGCTTTCACTGCCATACATCAGTGTTGGTACCAAAACTCCCCCATGAACAGCCAAACGAGCCTTGTGAGACACCTTTTGACTCCTCATAAAGGCGTGCAGGGCACCATTCACCATGTTTCCAGCATTCACTCTTCTTTCAATATCACTTTCACACTTTCCATCTCTCGTAAACTTTGAGCCCAGATACACAAACTCCTTCACTTGTTCGACTGGTTCACCATCTATTAATATAGTACACTCTGTCATACATTCTTCTCTTTCAAGTACCATTACTTTAGTCTTGCTTACATTTACTTTCATTCCTTTCCTTTCCAAAGCCACATTCATCATTGTTACCATCTCCTGCAACTCGTCAGCAGATGACGCAAGTACAACTTGGTCATCAGCGTAGAGAAGACATTTGATGAGTAACTCATTCATTCTCAGTCCACACATACTCTCTTTCAGATCAATCAAACAATTATCCATGAACAGGTTAAACAGCCAAGGTGACGCTACACATCCCTGCCTAACACCTTTTTCGATGCTAAACCATTCAGTGTACGCCCCGTTTATTCTGACACAAGCACTGGAATCCTCATAGAGAGATTTCAGTGCTTGAATCAGATGACCGTTTACCCCATACATAGACAATGCTGACCACAATTCATTCCTCACCACTCGGTCATAGGCCTTTTCCAAATCCACGAACGCGCAGTAGACTTTTTGGTTTTTAGCCAAAAACTTTTCAGCTATGCACCGCAAGGAAAAGATCTGATCTGTACATCCTATTCCCTTTCTAAATCCCGCTTGTACATCCCATATTTTTTCGTCAGTATCTTTCATCACTCTTTCAATCAAAACCTTTGCATACAGTTTGCCGACGACACTGAGAAGGCTTATCCCGCGATAATTTTTGCAGTCCTGTTGTGACCCTTTTCCCTTGTACAGCGGCACAATCACAGCCTTGCACCAGTCACCTGGTACTTGGCCGTTCGTCCAACACAAGTTGAAAAGGCGGTACAACTGACTACCTTTACTACCTTTACATATCTCATATTCGGTAAGTAAGTCCTTATTACCCCCAAATGGGGCTTGTAGGTGACCAATTAGCGCTCTAGGGTAATAATGTAGCTAGAAAAGCCCTAGGGCGGTAAGTAATTGAGTTTTGAAAGAGTGAAGTGTTTTTTTTTCTAAATACTTACCGCCCTAGGGCTTTTCTAGCTACATTATTATCCTAGAGCGCTAATTGGTCACCTACAATTTGGTGGTAATAAGGACCTACTTACCTCACAATCGAGATGTAAAGCAGAGTAGTTAGCTCGGGTGTAAGCATCAATTGCACCCTCGAACTATAGGCGCCCTCGCTGGGGTTGCAATTGATGCCTTACAGCCCTTGGCTACCAATCTACTATTATTATTATAAAGTAAAAAATACAGATTAAAATTAATGTCCCGGGAATGGCCCCAGGGGTTTAGGAGGACAGATCATCTGGCAACAATAATCGATACTACGTCGTGCTTTGGTAGCTAAATTGAAAAGAACTGTAGTAAGGTGTAGTAAAGTGTCGTGAAGTGTAGTAAAGTGTCGTAAAGTGTGGTAAGGTATTGTTTATTGTAGGAAAAATTTCTTTAGAAGTTCTACTCTATGAAATAAGTATTTTGGTATGAGAAAAAATCCGGCGATTTCAGGAAATGGTGCTAGTCGCGATTAGTGTCGCCTTGCCCAAAAATCGATGCTTGATGAATAACAAAAAAAAACAGTAAGTTAAAGACTATAAACAATAAAATAGAAGAGGAAGCGAGGGAACTGTTTCAAGACTGTCAAGATCATAGCAGGTGGAGGGCTGTGGTCTCTGCTTTCCCGACAGGGAATAGGCGTGATGTTATGTTTGTATGAGGTTGTATAAAAATAATGCTTACCTTGTAAGTTTCAGTGTTCATAACTTCTTCGAGTATTTTCTTTTTCTCTTCCTTCATTTTGTTCAGTTTCGCTCGATTTTTGTTCAGTGACCAGTTGTAGTACCATGAGATTCCGGACCGCAAAAATATTACTCTGCAAAAAGAAACATTCATCATCATAGCCTAGCCTTCTTCCGTTTTTGACCAATGTGGCCTCCGTAGCCCAGAGGTAAGTCAGACCTAATCCCAGATTAGGCTTTGCTAGGCTATGTCAGGTTAGTGGCCAATTTGGATGTCAGTTTTCAAGCCGCCAAATGGCCCTTGGCTTAACGACTACTATCATTGGGGACCGGGACCACCGGCCAAACGTGCCTTCCGAAACACGGAAACGCTCTTGTTGTTGAGCTACTAGCGGCCACCCATCCGGGTTCTGGCCACGGCCAACGTTGCCTAACTTTTATGATTGGAAAGAAAGAGCAACTACCACTCGGCCACGAGAACTTCCAAAATCGCGCGCTTGAAAAAGGAAACATTAGTAACAAAAAATGCCACCACAGTTGATATCCTATAATTTACTCAGGTCAAGGTCGCGGAAAGCCGCTGCCGAGCAGCGCAGGACCGGTTGTCATGCAGATCTTTAGGGGAGGCCTATGTCCAGCAGTGAGCGTCTTTCGGCTGATATAATGATGATTGATAACTATTAAACGAGCAATATTTTAAACATTTCTTGAAAATAGCGCGTTTCAGAAACCCTACAGCGTCGTCTGCAGCTGTCGGGCTTTGGTTAATACATACAGAGCGAAGCTTGGTCGCCCAGGTATTATATTATGTAGTATGTGAGGACGGAGCGAAGCGTATGATAATGGAGCAACAGAAACACGTATCTGTCCTGGAGGCCAATTCTTGAAAATCACCGAGTAATAAAATATCACTTAAGAGACTTTAAGAGCTTTCCCACAGCCGGCGATAAAACTTAATACAAAACTTATCGAAAATCTGTCTTACAAAATTGAAGTAAAGGTACCCTATTTTATTTAGAACCTATCAATCCTGAAAATTAAACTTCACTGTAGATACAGATACAAAAAGTGCGAAAAACGGCCACTTTTAGCAGTTTTTGTATCTGTAACTACAATGAATTCAGGATTACTAACTACAATTTTTCAGGATTGATAGGTTCTAAATAAACTAGGGTAGCTTTACTTTAATTTTGTAAGACAGATTTTCGATAAGCTTTGTATTTAGCAAGTAATATATTTTTTATTAATGGGGGCGATAGTTGGCTGGGGGAAAGCTTAAATATTCGAAACCCTGTTAATAAAAGGTATAAAAGGTAATTCATAATAGGCATTTGAAAATTTACAATCAAACATTATTTTACATTTAATGAATCTCAATTCTAGCTTTTGAAAATAATACATACATACATAACATCACGCCTCTTTCCCGTTGGGGTAGGCAGAGACCACAGTCCTCCACCTGCTACGATCTTGACATACTTCCCTTGCTTCCTGTACTTTCATCAATCCTTTCATACATGCTCGTCGGTTTAGGGTACTTTTAACCTGGCCTTTATTCAGAACGTCCTGAATTTGGTCCTGGTACGTTCGCCTAGGCCTTCCCCTTCCAACGTTTCCATTCACTCTCGCCTGGTAGATCTCTTTCATCAATCTTCGTTCATTCATAAAAAGGCGTTTTTGAAAATAAAATTCTGTAATTTTGAACTTTTGAGTAATAATTTAACATCCAGTGATATTCAAGGCTTATAAAGTTGGCTTTAATACCATAACCAAATAACAATGGCTTTAGTACCCTAAAATATAGATCATTGTCTCGACAAGCACTAAGCAGATTTTTATACAAAAGATCTTGGTATCGTTTATATTAAATCTAACTTTTTGTCAGATGAGACAGTCTTACTGTTGGATGCGAAGTTGCATGGGTGTGTGTCGTGACGACATCAAGAAGCCGAGGCGTTTTTGGACGGATGAGGTTGTATTTTGACCGAAACAATATCAAAATAAGAGGGCATAGGTTCGTCTAGGTTCTAGAGGAGACGGCCCCGTGTGGTGCCGGCAAAGAAAAGTACCAACCCTGACATACCCGTGGGTGTCGTAAAAGGCGACTAAGGGTTATAGACTGGAGGATGGGCAGCAGCATCCTCCTTTATATCTAACATCTTACTTACTGCGGTCACCTACAACCGCGGTCCATGGTGCCAGCCGTAAAGCTAACAAGCGAGGTGACTATGGTACTTCCCCTCTTCATTTTTCCAGCAAAAGCTAGGATTCTAGAGGGAGCTCCCTGTCCTGTAGTGGACGTTTCATGGGATGTTATGATGAGGTTTTAGAGTGGCGACCACGTACCGGAAGACGAAGCGTTGGCAGGCCCCCAACAAGGTGGACCGACGATCTGGTCAAGGTCGCGGGAAGCCGCTGGATGCGAGCAGCGCAGGGCCGGTCGTCATGGAGATCTTTACGGGAGGCCTATGTCCAGCAGTGGACGTCTTTCGGCTGATATGATGTATGCCGATATCAAATAAAAGCGATTAAAAGCATCCTAAACCGACGAGCGTGTATGAAAGGGTTTATGAAAGTAAGCGAGGCAAGTGTGTCAAGATTGTAGGTGAACAGCAGAAGTCTCTGCCTACTCCGACGGGAAAGAGGCGTGATGTTATGTAACTAGTATGATCACAGAATACATAATAGTAAACAAGTTTGTATGACAAATAAAATACTCACAATATAGGCAACACCAGTAGCGGCGAGGCGTAAAGCAAGGAATGCAACCAATGCTGACTCTTCCCCGCGTACATATAATAATATAACACTGCAAACAACACATAGAATCCCACTGAATACGCCATTATGTATCCAATGATGCGTTTGTGAGCCTGCTCTTTGTACTGTCCATCGCGTTCGATGCTTTTGATGTTCGTCTCCAGTTTCTCTAAGATCTCTGTTGTTGTTTTTTTGCGCTGGAAAAAGAGAAAAATGTGAATTAGGTAAGTATACAATAGATCTGCACAGGTCGCAGTGGCCGTCGGGAATTAGGAGCCCGGCCCCTTTACCCTCAAAAACAAGTATACTATGAACAAAGTAACTCTGGCTGTGACCGTTAATGCGCAGAAGTCAAACGATGAGTCGCGGGGGTGAGCGCGGCAGGTGGGGGGAGGCGTACGAATCGTTCATTGGATCTCCGCCTGTCACCCATGCGTAGAAAATAACCGTCTAGTAGAGTAGTGAGCCTGCCTTTCACGCCGTGGGCCGCGGGTTCGATCCCCACCCAGGGCAAACATTTGTGAGATGAACACAAGTGTTTGTTCTGCGTCTGGGTGTTATTTATCGTTATTTCGTCTTTTTATCTTTTCGCTGACGATTAAGTGTTTCAGGCGAGTTGGTACACACGGCCGCACTTCGGTAGAAACACTTTTGGACCTTATGGCGTGGTAATAGAGTTAAAAAAGTTTCTACCCACAAGCGGTTGACCGTACTACACATGACGCTAATCTCTTGCAGAGTGATCTTGACAGACTTGCTTCTTGGTGTGTCGTTAACAAGATGTGCCTTAATGCGAAAAAATGTTTTGTTATTAGATTTACGAGAGAAGAGGCTAATGGTCAGGTCTTATACCATCGATAGTGAAGCTTTGGATGAAGTGAAATGCATTCGTGACTTAGGGGTTTTACTTGATAGCAAACTGCAATTTCACTCACATATTGATAGTATATGTAACAAAAGTTTTAAAACCTTGGGTTTCATCTTGCGTAACACCAAAGAATTCCGATACTCTACAATGATAATGTTGTTCAATGCCTTAGTGCGCAGTAATCTCGAGTACTGTAGCGTAGCATGGAATCGTCATTACGAAGTATATGCAAAAAAATTTGAAAGTGTACAGAAAAGATTTTTGTGGCATCTATCTTATAGATTTAGAATCTTATTCAGGAAGGCTCAAGCATTTTAAGATGTGTTCGCTTTCTGATCGTAGACGCTACCTGGACATTATGTTTTTCTATAAATTGGTGAAGGGCTCCCTGGATTGTCCTGAGCTGCTCTCTCAGGTTAATATCAATGTACCAGCTAGGGTACCACGCCCTAATAAATACAGACCCTTTTGTAGGAGATCAGCCAGAACTAATATGGGGTTCCACTCACCTCTCCTGTGAGTGTAATAAGTTCACTTTACAGAGTGTCTTATACTTTTAAAATGTTCATATCTGTTAATAATTTTATGTTCAATTGATTATTTTCCCGTTTCATTTGTTTTGATTTATGTTTGATTTTATTTTTGTGGATGTTTAACTTGTTTGGAATTTTTTATTGATTTTTAGCTTATTTGTATTAATCTGTTTGAACCGTCTCCTTTAGAAAGCAGTTGTCACCTGTAATTGGGTTACCATTTAGTGTTAAGCTCATATGTTACTCGGTTATAATTGTATTGGTATGTAATCTGTAGGTGACCTTATCATTAAATAAATAAAATAAATCTATTTATGTATATCTATATCAGTATCTCTCGATGCCCATAGTTTGCCTACTTTGGAATCAGATGACCTTTTCTGAAATGTCCCCTAAGATTTAATTGAGTGTATGCCAAATTAGTCTTTGAATTTAGTGTGAATGCAGTTTTAATACATAGGTATCATATTATTATCTATCTTGTATCCGGGAAATATGTCAGAAGTTAGGTATTTAATTACACTGTTATCAATACTGATTTATCGGCAAACTACAGAAGCAGTTTGTTGGCGAAACTCGAAACTACAGCTCCCCAAGCTACACGCTTTAACAGCACCGTGTACTAGTTATCAATCTTAAGTGCGTTCTATAAATAACAGAAAAAAACAGCACTAAAGCCACTATCACACCTTCCTTAAGGCGATATGTAAATTTTTTTGGGTATTCTGAAGAGAAATATCTTTTTATTTACCCAGTATCTTGCCGTGATTTTCAGGTATGTGTTTCTTGACCATTAAAGTGAGGGCATCACCAAGACGAAAACATGATTAGTGACAATCGACTCGACAAAATAAAAATCCAAAGTAGGCTCTTCAATTTTGTGGAATCTGAGGTGTTTTAAGTATACAGAAAGGTATTTGTAGTTGCTAGAGTTCGCCCAACCTAAAATTTTATTTTATTCCTTAGTTTTTACAAAAAGTCGATATTTTATATCAGGCGCTTACGTCATTTAGTTTTGGTAACACGCACAGTATATCTGACGCAATCGAATGCGTTGCGGATTGCGCACTTTATCCCTTTCTTTCAAGCGAAAAGACTGCGCGCGCTGTCAAATTTCTATCTTTTCCCATAGCCTCTAAATTCAGAAACTAAAGTTGGGCCTTTGTTTCCTTAAAACCAAAAATTTCGGACCTCCTTGCTTCGTTCGGAATTGCTAATTTATTTTAGTAGGGGATGACATCTGCCAACATGTCACAACCCCATCATCGATGATCCATAGAAAATATTCAAAATAACCTGTCAAATCCATAGAAAAACGCCTACACCACCTAGTGACGAATTATTTCTTTAATCCTCCTTCTAAGTACCTTTATTTTTCTGTGCTTAAAACCAACGCACAGGGTCCATTTTTCTTTGCATGTCATAATTATTCATACGTTAGACCTTTTTTTTTTAATTTATTTCTAAAACATATAAATTACAAATTATGATTTAAGGTCGTGCGACGGAAGCTGTATAAAGCTTATCTGTCACAGACGAGTAGTAAAAAAATACAAAAATATATTTTAGAATGTACAAGTAAAGCTCTTTTATATGATACCCCACTCGACATAGTACCGACAATTTGAAATTTTGCCCCCCCCCCTATTTGGGCCCCCTTTACATCAATAATCATGATTTTTTCTTAATTGTTTTACGTGCAATTAAGTTTAACAACAATATTCTAAAACTATTCCAAATTTCAAGACGATAGCATGAGTGGTTGCTGAGATATACAGGTGTGAAACTACACAACAACCCCTTTTTTAACCGAAATGATTCGATATACCGAAATAACTGTTAACCAAAACAAACTTTTAACCGGATTTTGAATAGGTTGATAACAGATTCAATCAGTTGGGTTAACCATAACCGTCCGTTCCGTGATCTGTATACAAGGTTATTTTTTTGGACCTGATATGCGTATGCTTACCTTATTACATAAGTCAAAGGCAACAACTTTTGTTCTACGACTTTGCTAACAACGCACGAAAAATTTTCAACTTCCCGTGACCACTTTAGTATCCCCATAGTAGAAAATTTTTTGTGCGTTGTTAGCAAAGTCGTAGAACAAAAGTTGTTGCTTTTGACCTCTGTAATAAGGTGGGCATACGCATATCAGGTCCAAAAAAATAACACATAGTTTAGAGGGAGCTGCATACTGCCTACAGACTGCTGTGTGGTTTGGCAGAATATAAAGAAAGTGTAATAGTGTATGTTTTGGTTCGGAACCCTAAAAATGGACTCTGTGATGGTAGAACCCTAGACGGTACGTACAATGGCTTAACATGCCTTCTGAATCACGGAAAACGCTCTAGTTGCCATATCACTAGCGGGTCATGTATCCATCCGGTTCACGGTCAGAACCGTCGTTGCTTAACTTTTGTAATAGGAAAGGAAAAAAACCAATGCCGGCGAAGTTTTTCGTTAATTCGTTGACATGCATAAGTAAAAATTGTTTTAAGGCGCATGTAGTCGAGGAACGATTGCCTTCCTCACTCATACGATCACTTAGTGTAAGTGCGATAGGGATGCACGAAATTATTAGTTGTTTTGGAATTGTTTTAATATGTGTAATGTAAAGTTAACACACAAATCAACGAGTTTTACCTTATGCCATGACTACGAGTATAAGTTTCGTAAAATTCTTTAGCGAAAATATTTTTATTTTAGTTTATTTAAGAGATAAATTTGAGATTTTCTTCTATCGAGTGAAATGTATGCAATCGTGAACTGACGTAAATCATCCAACGCTAGGAACTACCCTTAACTAACATATATATTTTAATCAATTCAATTCGATGATTTTGTGCAGGAAATTTTTTTATCGAAGAAACGCATTTTAGGGCAACATTCGCCTTTTTTCTAGAAACGTGACTTAAATGAAAAGAGTCAGCGTACCGTATCTTACATATTGATATCGATCTCTTTGATGCGATAGTAAGATCGGTCGAGGTCAAACCATTGTGATAGTAGGTATACCGCTACAATACTTAAACCAGTTTACAAAAAAAACCGGCCAAGAGCGAGTAGGACTCGCGCATCGAGGGTTCCGTATCAATAAGTTAAAAATACCGTTTTCATCCCATCTACTCGAAAATCGCTGAACGGTTCGTCAATAAAGGCGAACAAAATAGCTGTTTTCTAAAAGAGACTTTCGTAGCCGGTACAAATGGGATTTAAACATAGATTTATATAGTCAAGATAGGGTCTTGGGAACAAGCGGTTCAAAATTTCCCCATACAAGAAAAAATAGCGCCATCTGTGAAAAATCGCGTGAACTACGTTGTGTAGTACTTCGGTCGGTACTAAATACACGGAACGGAAATAATATGGCGGGAAAAAACAAAACAAACTTTTTACTGTTTATATGTGATTAAGGCCTGGTTTTTCAGTTTCATTAATTGGATTATAGTCAAAAACAAAAATAAGAAATAACAATAATAATAATAAGAGTATATTGTTTCTTCAACGAAAAACAATATTTTGTTGGTAAGTTTATTTGCATCCAATGTTGACAATATGACTGACAACGACTGACATTTGTTGGTCCTAAACGTCAGATTTCGGACCAACGAATTGGGGACATTGTAACGTGCCGATGGGCTAGTACTTATACGTGGGACACTCAGAAATATTTGCGACACTAAAAAAAATTGTTCTACAGGTACATATATTTTTATTAAATCTTTTCAAAGTACTCTCCACCAGCCTCTATACAAAGATTCATGCGTCTGAACCAGTTTTCAAAACACTTTTTCCAGTCCGCCGTAGACACCTCGTTTACAGCCTGCTCGAACGCAGCCAGCGCATCTTCCGGCGACGAAAATTGTATCCCCTTGAGCTGATTTTTTATTTTTGGAAATAAAAAGAAGTCACACGGTGCTAGATCAGGGCTGTAAGGAGGGTGACCCAGGAGTTTGACTGGTGTGCTGTCCAGGAAGTCCCTCGTTTTGAGCGCGGTGTGTGCAGGCGCATTGTCGTGGTGGAGCAGTAGTCCGCGGAGCCCTGTGTTTGGTCGCTTGTTGCTCACAACAGAAAAAACTTCTGGTAAACATTTGGTAGTATACCATTCGGCGTTGATGCTTCTTTGATCTCGTAAGGGGGGAATTGAGGCCAAGTGGCCAGTCAAATTAAAAAAGCTGGCGATCAAAATCTTCCCCCCGCTTCGAGATCGCTTCACTTTGGTAGGCGTTGGTTCATTTTGAAACACCCAAACTGTCGACTGGCGCTTGGTTTCTGGATCGTATTGATAAATCCAGGACTCATCACCTGTTACGATGTCGTAAACACGCCGAGACGAGCCTGCTTCAAATTTGTTCAGCATATCACGGCACCATTCCACCCGGGCCTGCTTCTGAGCGTCGGTGAGGTAGTGCGGCACCCAGCGCGATACTATCCTCCTCACGCGAAGATGCCCGTGTAGAATCTCGTGAACGCTTCCCGATCCAATCTTTAATATGTGCTGAATCTCCTGATATGTAATTCGCCTATTATCTTGGATTAAATTTTTCACTGCTAGCACGTTTTCTTCCGTAATAGCCGTCAAAGGGCGACCGCTTCTTTCTTCATCCCCCAAGGTTGGTCGACCGCGCCTAAATTCGTTATACCAACGATACACGGTTGCCTTGGAGGGGCCTTCATCCATAAATGCCATTTGAAGTCTATCGAACGATTCATCCGGTTTCAGGCGACACTTGAAATCGTAAAAAATCATAGCTCTAAAATGTTCCCGGCGCAGATCCATTTTTCAGTAAGACACGATACTTTGAATTTGGCTCGCAAAAAATGTGGAGGGAAATTTTGAAAATGGAACACACATATTTTTACTTACAAGTAATCATATTTTCGAAAAAGATTCTGACCGGCCAGTCTCCCATATATAAAAACTATTTTTCGCAATACTTTCTGAGTGGCCTGGTATATAAGTAAATGGATTTAAAATTAGAATTAGAATTTAGGTCCAAACCCTAGTCAACACCTAGAACAAAAAAATGCAAACCCATCCTTGTCGTACTCGTACAAACATACTACAGAGGCTGTAATTCCTGCCGACACCAACTCAAGTGAGTGGATAGAGGCGAAAAAGAAGCAGTCTCGGTCTTCTGCTCCAAAGATACTACGTGGTACAGCTCGACCAGAACACAGTACTATTGAAGCTTCTGAGAAAAAAGTATACCTACATCTATTTTACGTTAAGAAAGGTACTACTGGTGAGCAAATTCAACAACATCTATCGAAAATATGTGGCGGAGACAAATGTACAGTGGATGTACTAAAAGCGCGAGGTGATTACGCGTCTTTTAAATTGGGAGTGCCATCAAAACTCTAGATCTATAATAAGCTACCTGCTGCAATAAAAAAGGAACCCAACGAAAGTACTTTTAATAGATTAGTAAAAAAACTACTTCTCAGCAAAGCATACTATTCTATAACGGAATTCCTGAATGACCGAACAATTTAATTTAATTTTTCGTTATTTTTTTTATTCAATTATGTATAATTAATAACAATGGATGTAACATAAAAGGGACCGACATATTTATTTGATTAAGTGTAACCGGATGATTTAGTTAAAGTTAGAATTAATATTACTATTGACATATCTTGACATATTATTACAATTTTTTTTATGATTTAAGTAGATTAATAATTCTTGACAAATTTGTTATTATGATGACTAAATTATGATTGTTCTGAATGACTAATGTAAGTAATTTGATTTTGAATTTTACGTATTATTTATTATCAATTATCAATACTTTCAATCCAGTCTTTTATATTATTTGTTACAAGTTTTAATAGTGCACTCAGCTGTTGCGACGCTCCTTACGGGGTTATTGTACCTACTTAAGTTAGACTAAGACCTGTCATATTATATAATGTACAATATGCAACTAATTAAACAATAAACAATAAACTAGCCGATTCTGTTTTGTCATCAAAAAATTGGGCAGCTGATATCTGTATTAAGTACTGGAAGCAGAACTTTCGGAACAAAGCCCAATAAGCGGAAAGTTGTAAATGTCTACTACCAGAATGTGAAAGGACTCCGGTCTAAAACTGCGCTTTTTAGAAAAAATGTCTCTGAGGGCTCAGCTGACATAATAGTCCTGACGGAAACGTTTTTGGTTACTTCTGTATACGACACAGAGCTATTTCCAGCAGGATATACGGTATTACGCAATGACCGTCAACATGATGCAGGCTGGGGAGGAGTTTTGCTGGCTGTTAAGAAGCAGTATGAAGTGAGAAGAATAACCGACATTGATGGACTTACTGATGACAAAGAACTTTTGTTCGCTTCTGTTAAATTAAAAAACCGGCCAAGTGCGAGTCGGACTCGCGCACTGAGGGTTCCGTACCACCACATAAACATATTTGTATTAGTTGAAATTTCAGTAAGTTAATGTGCTAGATTTTTTAGTCCGACACGCGCTTGACCAAATTTTATTATTTGTTATTATTTTATAGCCTATGCCCTATAAACATACCAATTTTCAAGTTTGTAAGTGTTCCCGTTTTTAAATAGAACTAAAACAAAAATCGCCTCAGCAACCATCCAACTTGACCCCTTTCTTATATGAATGTTCTTGAAACGGGAGCTCACCACAATTGGTTACCATTAGTTGTGAGAAAAGTTGTAATATTTAATAATTTCAGACTTTTCCCATTATTTGTACCGTGAGACCTAGCTTCTTGCCAAATTTAATATTTTTAGGTCCCCGGGAAGTACCCTGTAGGTTTTTCATTGATAAAACCTATACCTATAATTGAGAAAACATGTTCATCTTACGTTTTGTTACAGTTGATTGCTGACGTAGGTACATCTCAAAAGGTGTACAATAAAACCATAGTATAAAACTAAATTACCTGCTTAGCACATCAAGCTTGACAGTATAAGCCACGATCACACCTACCTAAATTCCAAGACTTAATTCGGCATACATTGCTGGGAGGCTTGGTTATGTTAATTGCAATATCCTTACTTCAACGAGCAATGTACGCTGAATTAGTCTTTGAATACAGCTAGGTGTGATCATGGCTACGTACGGTCGGTCAACGTACGGTCAACCGCTTGTCGGTAGAAACTTTTTCAACTCTATTACCACGCCATAAGGTCCAAAAGTGTTTCTACCGATGTGCGGCCGTGTGTACGTACGGTCAACCGCACGTCGGTAGAAACTTTTTCAACTCTATTACCGTGCCATAAGGTGCAAAAGTGTTTCTCCTGATGTGCTGTTAAGTGTACCTAAGACCAACCTCAGCTCACGCTATAGGTTGGAATAGGTACAGCGCGTTCAGAACAAGTCTTTATTTTCCGCGCATGGGTGACAGGCGGAGAGCCAATGAGCGATTCGCTCGCCCCCTGGGGGAGCCGTGCTCACCCCCGCGACTAATTTTTTGACTTCTGCGCATTAACGGTCACAGACAAAGTTATTTTGCACGCAGTATACCTACCTACCAGCTATATTAAACGGTATAGATGGCGTATCCTACCTCCATCCTAACCCAATTTACGCTTATGTTGCATATTTCTAATTTTCAAAGCAATCCGTGATATAATTTATTTATTATAAGCAGGAAAATTTTTTTGAGTACCTATAGCATACAATCAAACGGTTCTAATTATTTTTTACCTGTGTCGTCCTAGTGGCAATCCTAGCGGCCATAATTGGTATTATCTTGAGCTTTGGATGTCTCAGAGGAAGTTAGGTTAAAAAGTCTGTACCGTGTACCTAAAGATGGCGCTGATATCAGATTATGGTTCCACACTTTGTCACGTATTAAATAAACTTTGTTTAGTAAGTATAATTATATTATAAAAGTAAAAAAAACATTAACTATTTTCTTATCTTTATTTTATTTAAATATTGACGGCGAAACCTGTAAGGTAAGCGTCTAAAAATATCAAAAACATTTAAAAAGTAAAAAAGCAAAATTTTTAAAAATTTATTAAGCAATACCACCACCGTCCAGGCACAGTATGACCCATACTACCCAGTACTACCTACCATATTTATTATATACTAAAAGCTTTTGCTCTTTGACTTTAAAAACTCAGTGACCATCCAACTTGACCCCTCTCTTATATGAATGTTCTTGAAACGGGAGCTCACCACAATTGGTTACCATTAGTTGTGAGAAAAGTTGTAATATTTAATGATTTCAGACTTTTCCCATTATTTGTACTGTAAGACCTAGCTTCTTGCCAAATTTCATAATTTTAGGTCAACGGGAACTACCCTGTAGGTTTTGCATTTTTGAATAAATGTATGGAGATGAGAACATAAAATGACATATCTTTTTATTGCGTCGTTGTAAAAAATTGAAATTTTCAGATCTTGTGTGGTCCATGGATCCTAATATATGGTATTAATTTCAACCTGATACCTTTACCCGTTCGTGAGATAAAGGGTCTTGACAGACAGACAGACAGACAGACAGACAGACAGACAGACAGACAGACAGACAGACAGACGGACAACAAAGTGATCCTATAAGGGTTCCGTTTTTTTCTTTTGAGGTACGGAACCCTAAAAATGACAAGTTTTTGTTTTGTGTGGTGTATCTTCCACCATCCTATAAGGATGAACAGTATATTAATGCATTAAATTGTTTAGAAAATGCAGCATCCAGATATCCTAGAGATAAGATAATAGTATTAGGGGATTTTAATCTGAATTCATTTAATAGTAATGTTGTAAATAATTTTGAAAATATGATGCAGTTCTGTGATTTTCAACAATACAATAACGTTTGTAATCCGTACGGCGGCATGCTGGATCTTGTACTGACTAACCTTAAGGACAATGATATAATTAAAGTCTATGAATGTATTGATCCACTTGTACCTTTGGACAGACCGCATCCTGCTCTGGATATTGTTTTGACTCTTCCATTGATATGTAGATCTTCTGCTGATCCTACTTTGGATGCAGGGAGCTCAATTGATGATCTGCCTCTACAGTGGAATTTTCGTAGAGCCGATTTCCCAGCTTTATATAAGGCCTTGGGAGAAATTGATTGGACGGAAGTCTTGACCGAGACTGATGTGAATATTGCTACAAGCATATTCTATCATAAATTATATGAATGCATCGATATCTATGTTCCAAGGAAAAGACATTCGCGTGCTTCTGGTAAATACATTTATCCCTCTTGGTACACGAAAGAAATAAAACATTATATTCGATGCAAATATTTTAACTTAAAAAAATTTAAATCCGAGGGCAAGGAGGTCAATTATGAATTATTTAAGTACTATAGAAGCCTGTGTAAATTCCTCATCGATCAGGCTTATACAGAACACATTCGGGAAATTGAGCAGGCTATAATAAATGACCCCAAAAAGGTGTTTGACTATGCTAAAGATTTGCGTAGTGATCAGTTCGAGCCTAGGACCTATACTGTGGAGGGCCGGCATGTAACAGGACAAGAAGCTGTGGATGAGTTTGCTGCATATTTTGGCTCTGTATTTCTCAGTGAAGTACCTAAGTTAGACCCTGTGCAGGCAGCTGTCAATGCTCAGCCGTCGGCGGCACATGTTTCTATAGGCAGAATAAGCGAAAAAGATCTTTTATATGCAATTAAACGTTTAAAAGCAAAGTCCGCCACTGGCCCGGACGGTATACCTCCATTTGTTGCCAAAGACTGCTTAACTGCGTTTCAGCAGCCTCTTTTATACTTGTACAACCTGTCACTTGACAGCTCAGTATACCCTGAGCTGTGGAAAGTTTCTAGGGTTACTCCTGTGCCGAAAAACAAGTCGGATAATAATATCCCCAACCATAGGCCGATAGCTGTGCTGGCTGTCTTCGGAAAATTGTTTGAAGCCCTGATTAACATATCTTTGAAGAGACAGATCAACAGAACTTTGGATGATAGTCAGCACGGCTTTAGAGAGGCTAGGTCTACGGCGTCAAATCAAATTGAATTTAATGACTATGTACTAGCTGAGTTAGATGCAAAACATCAAGTCGATACTGCGTTTTTCGATTTTAGAAAGGCATTTGACTTGGTAGATAACGACATTCTACTAAGAAAATTGGCCGTTATAGTTGCTCCCAAACTTCTTTCCTTTCTAGCTGATTATCTCCGTAATCGCAAACAATATGTTCAATTTTCGGGCTACCAATCCAAGGCCTACTATACAAGGTCAGGTGTAAGTCAGGGTAGCACTCTAGGTCCCACTCAGTTTCTGATAATGGTGGACGACCTACCGAAGGTTGTCAGAGCTGCAAAGTGCTTGCTTTTTGCCGACGACTTAAAGCTCTTTCTGGCCATTAGAAATAACTCGGACAGCGAGGCTTTGCAAAAGGATATTGATGCTGTGGCTGAATGGAGTGTCATGAATCGCTTGCCACTGAACGTTTCAAAATGCAATGTAATGAGTTTTACAAACTCCTCCACTCCTCTTGTCACAAAATACGAACTGTTAGGGTGCACCTTGAATCAAGTAAACGAAAATAGGGATTTAGGACTTATTTTAGACAAGCAACTTAATTTCCGAGCTCACACGATTGAGGTATGTAAAAACGCAAACAAAATGCTAGGTTTTGTTATGCGTACTGCCCAGCAGTTTAGGGACCATCGAGTCGCCTTAACGCTTTACAAGTCGTACGTCAGAAGCCGGTTGGAGTACAATTCTATCGTCTGGGATCCTCATGAAACCAAATATTCTGATCTGGTTGAAAAGGTGCATAAGAAGTTTGCAAGATCTATGTACAAAAGAAAATTCGGGTATTACCCATATCTTTACCCGTCCCTCTTTGTGACAGCCATGGTGGATCTAGATACGCTGAATCTAAGGCGCAAACTGGCAGTTCTGACGTATTTCCATCTTGTCCTAATTCACAAGCGTGACCATCCTGGAGTAGTAGAACGTATAGGACTTAGTGTCCCGATTGGGTACATACGTGGTGGAGGACCTGCAAATCCACGCGTGCGCCGGCCTCTGCTGGCAGTACCGAGCACGCGCACAGTGCGCGCGACTACCGCTCCTACAATACGAGCTATTACTTCCCTTAATTTACTTCTTAAGGCTCTCCCAGATGCCGACCTGTACGGATCCAGTTCAAATGTATTTGTAAAAGACTGTATCAAGTTTCTTAATGTAAACTATCCGATTTGTAATAGTTCAAATGATAGATTTATTTAATTTAATTTATATTTTATATAAATTGTATATGATATCATGTTATGTACAACTATACATATAGTGCTTTGGCATTTTGCTGTCAACTATATTTGTAAATTTGAAATAAAATAATAATAATAATAATAGGGATATTTTAGGTCAACCATAGAGGTCGAACCAAAATATTGTATGAAAAATGATACTGGCCGGTTGTACTATTAAAATTATTCTGAATATAAAAAAATAAATATGCTTGAAATGTAAACAAGACTACCAACCAAAGAGGTTCTGTTCCTAATTGATACAAAAATGTCAATAAAATTTTCAGTTGTTACAAATAATACTTAATATGATTTTCACTTCTCATGCTCTGAAAGTGCTTATTTGTGCAGGATATAGGCTGCACAAAGTCAAATTTTGTGCACTAGGGCAAAAAAGTAATCTCATTGGTGTACGCCCTGCGCGCGGGCCTGCTGCACCCCCCCATGCGTCAACATATTCTTCACTAAAGCAGAACAACTCATTCTTCAGTTACATTTAGAGAGTACTTTTACGTTTTATTTCCTCGCAATCAAAGTGAAAAGCAGAGTTAATAACTCGTCCACAAAACCATTTTATCCTCGACATTACTATCAGCCCTCGCCTTCGGCTCGGGCTGCTAAAAGTCTCGGAGTAATGGTTCGTTTTGTGCACTTGTTGTAAAATCTACTATTTTAGTATTGTTTCATCAAGTAATAATATTGTAGTGGTATTTTATATTTAAAATTAATGACGAGTGTGTGTCTTAATGAGCCTCTTATTGTTTTCTCATAGAGGGAGATGAAAAGTAGAGTGTATTACGCGGCTGCAAAAATATTTTTACCTTGGGCGACCTATTGAATCACTCGCTACGTTCAGGATTCTACTTTAAAATCCCTCGCCATGCTCGGGATTCTACTCAAGAATCCTTCACTTCGCTCTGGATTCAAAATAGCGCCCTCGCCTTAAAAATATTATTTTACAGCCTTGTGATACAATCTACTATTTAATGGACGCGCAGTCACGCAGAAGTGTATAATGCGCGCGAGTCCGACACGCACTTGAGCAGTTTTGATAATTTGTTGTTATTCTATAGCTTATGCACATTAGACATTATCAATTTTCACGCTTGTAAGTGTTACTGTTTTCACAAGAGAGCTAAAATAAAAGTCGAGCAAAAATAGCCTAAAAATTGTAGATTTTAGAACAAGTGCACAAAACGAACCATTTCTACGAGACTTTTAGTATTGTCGAGGATAAAATGGTTTTGTGGACGATTTAGTTATAAACTCTGCTTTTCACTTTGATTGCGAGGTAATAAAACGTAAAAGTACTCTCTAAATGTAACTGAAGAATGAGTTTGTTCTGCTTTAGTGAAGAATATGTTGACGCGCGCGCGGCGCGGGGGGGGGGGGGCGTGGCCCGCGCGTACACCACCACGATTACTTTTTTGCCCTAGTGCACAAAGAAGCACTTTCAGAGCATGAGAGGTGAAAACATGTTTTTAGTAGCTAGTAAGTGGAGTGACACACGGCCGCACGTCGGTGGAGACTCTTTAATGTTGAGCGGGTCTCTGGTTTCGGGCGTTCATAGCATAGCGATAGTTCAGCTTATACTGGTTTTGTTTCTACGTGCTTGTTGCCGTACGTACTTCCTCTTCCTACCATGAAAACGGATGTAAAGGTCAAATACTTGAACTATTTCAACTTGTGTATACTTAAACACACAAAGCATTACGCAGACTTACGTATGATCGAACGCACATAAATGAAAACGCATTATACAAGGTTATTTTTAAGGACCTGATATGCGCATGCCCACCACTCCCCATACTAAAGTGGTCACGTGACCGACCCATTTTGTATGGAAAGTTGAAAATTTTTCGTGCATTGTAAGCAAAGTCGTAGAACTAAAGTTGTTGCTTTTGACCTCTGTAATAAGGTGGGCATACGCATATCAGGTCCAAAAAAATTGTATAAATCAGCGCTACTATAGCGTGCGCAGGATAAGTTTGGCTGAGTGACAGGCGGAGAGCCAATGAACGATTCGCTCGGCTCCCCCAACTGCCGCGCTCACCCCCGCGATAATTTTTTTGAGTTCTGCGCATTAACAGTCCTAGCCAGATTTATTTTGTTCGACGAGTACTACACTACTTATTATAAAGGTTAGTTAGTTAGAGTGATTGAATTTATCTGCCTTTACTTCACGGCAGAAGGATCTGTGTACACTATTATAAGGTTCTAACGATTTCGATGAAATTTACCATACTGGAGTTTCGGGAGCGAAAATCGATGTAGCTAGAACACATGCCTGGGAAAATTCGTTTCTTAAGTTTTTTCGATGATTTTTCGAGAAAAAAAAAATTGTGCAATTCGGGAAACCCTTCTGCGTTATCTGTTGATCTGATTTGTTTACTGTGTAGGCATCTACAGTTAAACTGTAATGTGTCAAGCTTGATATGTCCTTGACTGTACAAGCCCTTACTCTAAAAATCCTACATATTAGTCAAGATGTATGCAGTCTAACATGCCTTCTGAAGCAAACATCCTTCTTTCTTATTTGGTAATCAGATTTACTTAGGTTTGTTAAACAAAATAGTAAAAGTTTTTTCAAGAGACACTCTTTTCTTCAAAAAGAACTCATAAAAATGTTTTGTTGAATTTGAAAGTACCCAGTGAATGGTAAGTAGAGCGAAACTACATTGTCAATGCAACAAGTGACTTAAATATCTTTAGAATAACGTCGAATTTCTTATGCACAAAGTTTTATAATGAAAGTGAAGTGACAATATTTTAGTCTTTTTTATGGACGAAATGAATATTATTATTATGTATAGTGCAGGTATTGTATGTGAGGAACAAAAATGTTTAAATTACCAAAGTTTTGTAGACGAGAAAAATTTAAAAAATATATGAGGTTGAGTATCTTTAGCTGAATTAGAAGGTATTTGAAAAACAAAATTGTAACACAATTATATCAAGCTCATCCACCTTGTGTAAGTGGTAATATATTTATGTTTCAAATATTTTTTCTTTAGTTAAGTTGTTGTTGTTGCACATGTCATCAAAGTTAAAGTGTACCCAATAGAACTTTTTACAAGTCTAACTTACACTATCACACTTAGTGCTATTTATGAAAAGGAGGAATACAAGTTTATTGCCAATTGCAACGTGAGGGCTAGGATCACACAAAAAGATCTTATACTCGTAAGGCCCTCCATACCTATCCTATGTAATACAATCAAGAGCTGTACTTAGGGGTGGTTCCAGCAAAGAACAGTACCAACCCATCTCTACCAATGGGTGTCATAAGAGGCGGCTAAGAGCTTATGAACTGGAGGATGGGCAGCAGCATCTTTCTGTGTATTGTCAGGCCTGTCTCACTCCGCCTCTAGGCATGAATTAAGCACCTACCGCGCGGTGCCTATGGGCGCAGTTTTTCGGGCTATCACGCTTCTGGTGTTTACATGTTCGATACGTTTTGCTCACTTTGTACATTCACGAAACAATTATTATTTATTCTGGTTCCAAGTCTGGGATGTTTTTAGGTAATTATAATGAGGAACAGAAGTAAATTTTGTGTATTGGCTGCATGAACTCGAAGAAAAAGTAAAATTTTATCTTTTTTAAGACACCAACTGATTGTAATAAGTGTTGTTATTGTTTTTATTATTCATCATCATCATCATATCGTGTGGGTTGCAAGGTCGATGACCGACCTCACAGACCCTGGTGTCCGAGTTGTTGAGCCGCCAAAGGCCTCTGACATGGCTCATTAACGACTACATCCGATTATTATTAAATAGGTATCGTTTATAAAACTAACTTACTCTAAATATAGATAAGTCCACACTCAGAAAATATGAGGTTACTTGTTGATATAGTGTCAAGCTTGGCGTGCTTTTGACTGTACAAGTCCAGCAACATATAAAAAATTTAGTTTGACGAATAAATGAAATAAAATAGGTATAACAGCAATTGTAGCCGACACTGGAGTCAACCCTGGCAATTGACAGCATCGACTCGGTATATCAAGCTGCATTGCAAACAGGGCCCTGACGCGTGGAGTTAAGGTGCAATTTAGCTTTGACGCGCTATGTTTAGGTATATAAAAAGGCGGCTTTTTCCAAAATCAAAGGAGTGCGACTTCTGTAAACTTGTTTACTATTATATATTCTGTGGTATTGTATCATCTTGCATACTGCGGTCACCATCAACAGTGGTTGTAAATCTCCTCATTAGTCCCAATGCATTTTTACTAGAGTTCTGGAGGGTGCTTCCTGTCCTGCATTGGAAGTTTTATGGGATATTTTGTCAGGGCTGCCTTACTTCAATTTGGAGACCCAAAGACTATTAAAATAAATAGGGAATATGCATGATGTTTTTTTATTTAAAAAATTTATCCTCATTCATGTAATAAACAGTTTAATAATGAAAAAAAATGAATAAAACAATTTTTTGAATAACTATGAAATTAAAAAAGATATAAGCTATCGAAGATTTGTTTCTGTCTCTTTCTAGCAAAACAAAGTTTAATACGAAGTTTATATGGCGGTAGTGGCATGTGACGTCACATGCCATGTCGGATCTCTCTGTCTAATCGGTGCATAATTAATAGATTTAAATGCTTATAACAGCCGTATTTCTAAGCCGTTTAAAATTTTAATTTCAATTTTTGTCATCTCTACTATGGTTATATTTTGTTAATAGATGCGACTAAAAAAATTTATGCATATTCCCTATTATAAAAGAAACCAATAAGGGAAAGAAATTTTATCTGTTACCATTCAGCCGTTGAGTCATAACTTCATACAGAAACTAGATAGTGTCTACCTACTGTTGATTGTACTACCTTGACAATAGTAAACCAATACATGGATTCAAGGATGCCTCACTTTATTCAAATAGCTATTGTTCCAATAGTTCATTCATACATACCAAACCTTCGGGCATTGTTTAAAAATAAATATTTTTTTTATAAATGAAAGTAAATTTGGAAATTTTAAAAGAACTGACATTTGAAAATATTTTTTTTTAACTTTCACCATGGGATCAAAGAATTTAGTAGTTTTAACAAAATAATTTGAAAATGTGTAAGAAAATCTGATATTAATTTTGCAATATCAGAGTTGGTTCAATATTAAAGATTTAGATAGATTGTCATACAATATAACACAAATAAGGCTGATCTGATCCGGTACCTTGAAGCACCAAAATAAAAGAGTGATGTTGTGAAGATAAATGTAAATTAAGATAGGTACGATTGCTTTATTTCAATGGAGAGCAAGAAATGGACCTTTAAGCCTTGGCCATTATGGCCATTGAACCAGTCTAATCATAGCTACAAGCAATCTTTCAAGAATTATCTCAATATTTATTAGATCACGGCCATGTATTTGAATTGCCGCCAACTCTATTATATTCTGATATGAAAATAGTCTTGGCTCGAACACAAAACATAGGCAGGCATAGGTCAGGATCACTCCAACAGACAGAATTTGAACCAAAATTGTACTTACCCTAAATCGAGATATTATCACACCCATCTTTGGAAACTGTGGTCACTTGAAACCGGCGTTCAATAGTCGCCTAAAAATAAGTTTGGCCTGTGTTGAATTATAATTTGATGACGATATAACCTAGAGCCAAACCGAAGACGCCGACTCACATATGCGATCCGAAAAACACATAGGTGTACCGGTTAATATTTATACCGTACTAGCACTGATAACGATTTTAATTATTTGTTCCTTTTCAGAGATGTCTATCTAAATAACACATTTAAAATATAGATCGAACAAGAAAACATCCCCGAACGAAATCAAGACAAATGAAAGTGACCACAAACTACTTATATACTAACGCATCAGACGGGAATCTCCTTTATGTCAAAACTCGCTTTAAGAATGCCTTCCAAGGAGGTTTGATGCCCTCATCAAATCATTTTGACAACTCGGTTTTTTTTTATTTGTTCTGATTTGGAATCTTAATTCCCTAGTTTGGCTACATTTATTTTTTGGATATGATACTAGTCTTTTAAGTTACAAATATTTTTCTTTTACTTTTCTTAGTTTAAAAGCAATAAAAGACATCAGATGTAGATATAGTTTTATTTATTCAAAGCAAATTCTATACATAATATTTATTGAAAGTCATGGCATGCGGAATATAATGCAAGTAAAATCCATGAGAAAAATGGGAAGCTTAGTAAACAAACATTTACAACAAACCAAACAAACATCTAGACAAGACGTTTCTTCAATCTCATGATGTGCACGTGCGTAGGTAACAACAATATTTTCACCGGAATCTCGTTTCACATTTAACTATTCAGAAATACGCACAATTTCACCACTATATTACAACTGACTGAAGGTTCCGACTTTTCTTGATTACAAATTCTTGACAATTGATGCTTTACCAACAATTCCTTCTTCTTGCTTCTTCACAACAAAAAACTTGGCGCGCATTACGTCGTTTTGAGATTTTGTGTTTTAAAACAAAGATATTTTGGTTTTTAACTCGTTTTATTACTTTAATTCACAACCAAATGCACTTTTACTTAGCGACAAAAGCAGACATTTTTTCTCATCTCTACAGGATTCTTTCACATGCTTCTTTCATTTTTACTTTTTAAAATAAGGAGGGAAAGTACTGTCAATTTGAGTAATAAAGGGTCTTTTGTCTATTCCTCTAGTTTAAATCCATAGACTATATGGCGAGTTTTTCATGTATGAAGATTATCGCCCGTGAAAGTGACATCTTGAATTTTTGGACGTTGACAACTAAAAATTGTGACGTTGACAGTGACAGTTGACGTTTGACAAATAGTGATGCGCAATGCGGTGTTACTATTGCTGATAACGTTATGAGTATTCGTTTATCAAAATAACTTTAGTAGGGACAAACTCTTCTCTTCAGGCATTAGTATCAATACTTATCGTGATACGTACTTATGCTTAAATTATTTTTTACATTTAACTAGCTTTTACCCGCGGCTTGGCTCGCGTTATACAACGTGTAACGGAAAGGTGTGATAATACTGAAGGGTGTGAATCTGACCATGAAACAACTTTTCCCAAGGAACATAGGTGGAAATACGAAAAACGAAATTTGACATCCCATACAAAATGCGCTATCAGCTGATGCAGTTTCTATGGGAGTTCAAAAATTTATTTTAATCTATGACCTATGTTCCTTGGGAAAAAATGATCAGTTTCATGGGCAGATTCACACCCTTCCTTCAGTATTATCACAACTTTCCGTTACACGATGTAGGTATATATAGTCTGTGTATCATCCTAGTGTCTCTTACAGAAACCATGCATTTTCCCGGCATAAATTGTAGCCTATGTTTTAGTCCAATGCTTGATCTATCTACCTCCCAAATCTAATCAAAATAAATTAAGCCGTTTAGGCCAACAAAGAAACTAACATACATCCATATTTTCGAATTTAGTCAGATTCCCAAACTGCGCAGGGTAAAACTCCTCCAGTGGACATAATCTTTAGCTTAAAAATAAGATTGTGCACTTGGTGCATATAATTCTTTATAACTTTTAAAAGATTTGATTTGTTTAAGTGACAGGCTATGACTAAATTTTATTTTGACGCACGGGAATCGATATTTTACCAAAACAAAAAAAATTCTGCGTTGTATTCGAAAAAAAATATATTTTTATAATATACTAATGCTTCTATTTATAGGCCATGTTTCAAGGTTCCTTGCATTTGAGTTTCTGTCGCGAATCAACATGGATGTGGTAAGTGAATACCTACTTGATGAACGTCTTACACTTGTGACATGCTGCAATGTTGAAAGTCATTTGCAACATCTGATTATTTTTTAACTACAATAAGTTAAATTAGATCTATGTAAAAAAAAAACAATTTCAAAATATATAAAATAAACTGAATTAATTAAGATCTGTTATTATGAAAATACCCATAACGTTACATTATAACGATTTATATTTCGTAGCATCTAGTCGCCGCACTAGGCAAGTGATACCACCTTCAAAACTGGGATACAAGCACATAAAAATGACTAATTATAACAATCGGTAGATTCCTGATCGCGCCAGTCTGCAAATGCGTTATAACAAGGTAGCCTGGTGACATCCTCATCTTCTTGACCTTGCTGCCTGCCGTCGGAGTCAACACAGCGGCAAACGCCTCGCCGGCACTGAATCTTCCGGAAATTACCATTTTTACAACAAACCGGGCGTTCCAATGATGTCTCCATGAGAAGAGACGTTTCAGCACATTCTGAAATAAGTATTTTGCCAATAAACTTTGAATATTTCACAATTTTTAAGCAAGTAAATTATTGGTACAGGCGGGTGGGTTATAAATTACTTCGCAGGTCCCCACGAGATAGACGAATGACCTGGTCAAGATGGCGGGAAGTCGAGCGCAGGACTTTTATAATCATTAAGTTACGCACGGCAGTAAGAAATTAGATAGGTACTTTACAAAACCACTAGGTATAAGCAGATTTTTTTATAGTGGTCTCCTGTTGTTAACCCTAGTGGCTGTCAGAATTCTATCGGACGGTAGGTGCATAAGCTAAACCAGCGCACCGTTACAGAGGCTTGACAGAGATCCGCTCACAATCAACGTGTTCCTACTGATTTGCGATCGTCGCAACCAACCTGAACCTTTTTGCGTCTAGATCCGAGCCTTTTCCCCTAAGGCGCTCAGCAGATGAAGGGGCGGACATACGCGGGCAGTCACGGACATTGTCGCCAGTGTGGCCGGTATTGCGAAAATTATAGTTTTTATCAGAATAAAATTCAAATATAACAAGTTTAAAAGTTGCTCTATGTTTCAAACTAAATGAAAATCAATCTGAACAACCTTTTCGAGTGATTAATTCTTTGAATTCAAGCTGTTTTTCTTTCCAAACTAAAGATTTTGGAAAATACGCGCATAGAATCGGAGCGTTTTTTTCATGTCAATGACTATAGTAATACGAAAATAATTGCAGTACCGGCCACACTGGCGGACTGTCAGAACAAAAAGTCTGTCGTCTGCTGTGCCACTTACAAGAGCGAGAAGGTACAAAAAAATCGTATTCTCAGCAATAATAATAATAGTCCTCCTGCCCTCTCTTCTCTTCGGAGGCGAGAGTATTAGCAGTAAGTTTGTTTTAAATTGCTAAAATAATAATTAAAATCTTTATTTCTCTCATCACAAAGTGTCAATATTATACAACGTGTAACGTTGTGTGATAATACTGAAGGGTGTGAATCTACCCATGAATCTGAACTACTTAGTACGAAAAATCAAAGACCTCCCATATAAAATGCGCTATCAACTGATGCGGCTTCTATGGGAGGTCAAAAATTGATTTTGTTTTAGGCTTCCTGCACACGACCGAGAATCGGTGACCGATTGTTTGTCGGCATCTCGCTCTGACGTGTTATCACCTGAATCTTCCGTCCTTGTCCTGGCCGATAATCGCCCACCGATTCTCGGTCGTGTGCGGGCAGCCTTATGTTCCTTGAAGAAAGTTGTTTCATTCAATTTCCCATCCTTTAGTATTATCACACCTCTCCGTAACGCGCTGTATATTAAATTTTAGTATGCACGACAGCAAGCAAGTGGAAACGGGAACCCGTTACCGCTCAAGGTCAAAGTGTTTCCACCGACGTGCGGCAGCGTGTACTTTTACATGCTTTTACTCACTACAGTTCATGTGATCATACTGTTCAGTGCCAGGCAACGCTTCGTAGTCTCCTATTTGGTTTCCGTTTTGATCGACACAGATTCTTCTGCAAATAAATAAAAGAATAAACCTATTAAAAAAAAACCGGCCAAGTGCGAGTCGGACTCGCACCCTAAGGGTTCCGTACCTATCTACCATATGATATACTAAAAGCTTTTGCTCTTTGATTTTAAAAACTCAGTGACCATCCAAGTTGACCCCTCTTTTATAGAAAAGTTCTTGAAACGGGAGCTCACCTTAATTGGTTACTATTAGTTGTGAGAAAAAATTAAATATTTAATGATTTTAGACTTTTCCCTTTATTTGTACTGTGAGACGTAGCTTCTTGCCAAATTTCATAATTTTAGGTCAACGGGAACTACCCTGTAGGTTTTGCATTTTTGCATAAATGTATGGAGATGATGACATAAAAAGCCATATCTTTGGATTGCGTCGTTGTAAAAAATTTAAATTTTCAGATCCTGTGTGGTTTATGGACCTTAATATTAGTTATTAATTTCAACCTGATACCTCTTCTCGTTCGTGAGAAAAAGGGTCTTGACAGACAGACAGACAGACAGACAGACAACAAAGTGATCCTATAAGGGTTCCGTTTTTTATTTTGGGGTACGGAACCCTAAAAATTAAAAATAATAAAAAGATCTTAGCTTTTATCCCTCGATTTTTCCATCTAACAATCACCTTGGTCGAGTGGTAAGACCGTTCGGCCCTCGATCTGGAGGTTCTGGATCTGATTTCCGGTGTTGTGGGTTCTTAAAAAAAAATACTAAAAGACTTTCCTAGTTTGGTTATATTGCAGAATGAAACCACCTGATATTCCGAAAAATACTATATCAGAGGTCTTTGGTGGCTCAAAAACTCTGACACCAAAGTTTGTGAAGTCGGTCATCGATATTACAACCCACGCGATTATGATGATCCACTTACGATGCATTCCTATTAGTACTGATCCTGCCGAAACTCCCATCAGGAAGGCAATCAGGAGCAGTAGAATAGTAGTCTACGATGAAGCCATCCGTTTCACTCTGCAGAAGGAATTCAATCCTCTCCTGCATTCGTTCGAGGCAAGGAGTTGTGTAGTTATAGGGCGGTTCACCGGTAGATTGCTCAGGGTACGAGTCGAGGTCCTCGTTATCTGTTCACATAATTTTGATCACAATGTGGCTATCATTGGAAAAAAGTTTGTCTGAAAACGTACTGCAGGCTCAGGCTCAGGCTCCTAGAGCGAAATGAGTAAAAAAATTAAGCAAACAATCTCTATATGTACTATTTTGAATTCTGTCAACATAGTCTGCCAAAAAGTGCCAAATTAGAAAAAATCTACCACAAATGGTCACACTGTTCAATGCGATGCGTTCGGTTCGGTGCGAACACGGAATGTGGATGCGAACAAGCTCGGCGAGCAAGAAGGGTGCGAGCGAGCGTCTCATACTCTTATTATTCTGTGGGCTCAGGCGTGCGGTACGGACGGACGGTGCTGCTAACTGTGCGATGGTAGGTACGAGTACTAACCAAAGATAAGTATTACAACCAAAAACATTTAAATAATAGCCAAACACCCATTAGTCCCATTACACCAACATCCTATAACACTCATCATCATAACATCCCGTGATAACGTCCACTGCTGGACAGGGAGCTCCCTCCAAAATTCAAGCGAAAACGCGTGTTACAATTGGGAGGGGAAATATCACAGTCACCACGCTTGTTAGCGTTGCGCCTGGCACCGCGTTTGTTGGTGACCGCAGTTTGTAAGATGGTATTATACAAATAAGGACGCTGCTGCCCATCCTCCGGTTCATAGACCCACAGTCGCCTCTTACAATACCCACGGGAGGAGTCAACCCCCTCGAGGTTAGCCAGTTGCCGTCAAACTGGTTTAAATTGACGGACATTCAGATGTAACTAGACAATGTTCTGGTTAAAAATGCACTTTGTACCGTTGAATTGAAAATAATACCAACGAGTTGAGAAGGGTTGGTACTCTTGGTGCTATTCTTTGCCGACACCACGCACCACACGGGCAAACACTCACAACAAGGCAAATCACTCAGCGGTTTCTCATCAAGATTGATCGTCATATTGCTGGCTAGAGCTCCAGTGATGATGTTCACACAATAACAGTCCCTATTTACACATTGCATAGGATTGAAGTTCCCGTCTGATGTACACCTAGGGCCAACGACAGGGTACGGTACGCCTGAACGAATGTCCTTGTTGATTTTTTCGTGGAGACGGGAACATCCTGAAAAAATTTAAAAAATAAATGGGGTACTGTACGGTTTTCTTTAATTCGAATACCTAGAAGGTATCTACTCATAATTGACTCATTACTTCTTAATCGTTTAGTCACCGTTAGGCCAGTAGCAAATCTAAATGAATTACCTATGTAAGCCTTTGTTTTTAAGTTTCCAAATGATCACTAACATTAGCCGCCATAATGGTCAATGGTCACCTGACAATGGCTGCCAAATGGCTTTCGATTCGAAACATGCAAACACTCTATAATACCACTATATCTTGGCCGCAAACATGTCTTCATGAAAACTGGTTATGTTGTGGCAAAACAGCTGCTCAGATGCTGTTGTGATAGCAAATTTACCCACCATGTTTACATACCACAATGCATATTCTGTTCAGTAGCAGCACCTAAGTTCAACACTTCGCCAAAGATTCTTTCACCTTCATCCGATTGACAAAAACACCTATAAGGAAAATGTTTCAAATTAAAATATGCTTCATTTTTTTTTCAAGTTAAAACGGACTGAACAAGTGCGGATTGAATACAAGACACAAACTGCCAGCCTCAAGTTGGAGTAGACTGAACATGTAACCCGACCCGACATCATCCACGATGGTGGGCGAAAGTCGTCACCTAATGAATAGGTACTCCAAGATTTCCAACACTGCCTGCAGACAACTAAAGGTGGCCTGGCGACTTGGGCCAGAATTTAGCTCCGGACAAAAGGAAGACAATATCTTCATCGCCATTTGATCATCCTAACATCCCATGAAACGTCCTCTGCAGGACTGCAGCAAAAACGAGTGGCATTTTGGAGGGGATTTCCCATAGTCAGTGAAAGCGTTGCGGCTGGCGACCGCTGTTGTTGGTGACCGCAGACCGCAGTAAGATGGTACGATACACAGAAAGATGCTGCTGCCCATCCTCCGGTATTAAGCCCTTAGTCGCCTCTTACGACACCCACGGGTAGAGACGGGTTGGTACTATTCTTTGCCGGCACCACAGGGACAATATAAAGGCTTTAAAAAGCCACCAGCCAGATGTTAAACAAGTACTTCTGCCTTTGTAACATGCCTTAATACTAATAGGATAACAAAAGCGCGTAGCCCATCCTGAGAACTATTAAAGATGGAATGTCTCATGCCACTGCCCTCATTATTTGCGCCAAAAAAACGATTACTGCGTACAACCTAGTCTCATAACGCACACTGTACTTTGCGGAAGAAGCTCAGCAGCCAAGAGTACGCCAAGTCGCCAAGCTTGACATATTGGACTTTGTTTGCATCGTTCTTCCTTCGATAGCCATGGGATCTAAGGTCGTTGACTGTACTTCCCCAGACCGCAATTAGACCTACATACTCACGTTTGTGTAGGCACGCAATAGAACGGCCCATACTTCCCCTTTCCATCACAAACAGGTCTGCTCTCCAAAGCCCCAACCTCCCCTGCCTCGTGACGAGTATCGTAGTCGTCTTGGGCGCTGTGACAGTCTGATTCCACTGTTTTATGAAGAACAATCAATTATTTTAAGTGCATATTATTATGTCACTAAAAATAAATAGAGGACATTTCACCCAAGTCATCATCATCAAATCCACTGTGGATAAAGGCATCCCACAAGGGCTCATCACAATAATTATAGTAATATCTTAGCAAATGCCGCGTACTTTCAAATGCATCGGCAATGGCATCTCAAAATTAAAGAAGACCTATTTTATCGAAATATGGGTTCGATCGCAGATCAGAAAGTGGGTTCGATCCCCTTGATGCCTCAATATATTTCTGTCTTTATTGAATTGCCAAAGTATCTGAATTACCTCACCACAAATATTGCTTAATACGAGTCAAAGTGGAGAAGATTATGCTGGAAAGCGAAACCTGGCAAAAGGCTGGGAAAATTATAGAAGAAGATGATGACGTGGCGACGAGTATCTTACCACTACGTGTTACTTACTTCTCTCACAGTAACTATTTCCATCAGTGCTAGAGACACAACTCAAGCCGTCGGCACAGCGGCCAACAGTAGTGCCCAGTCCTGAGCCGCCAACGCTGCAATGTGCACCTTCCACTGAAAGACAAAACAAATTACCGAATTATTCTGGACGTGTCGATTTCCGTTAACGTCAAAGAGTTTCGCGATAGTCACCTCTTAAATCATTCAAAGCTGGAAAGGGAAGCTCCTCCAGAATTTCACACCCAAAAGGTAAGGAAAGAAGGTAAGACAGGTAAGTAAGACCAATATTTTGACGTGGATTGGATACGTCTATGCTTTCTGAGGGATATAGGCCTTATGGCGACGATAATTTAAACTTAGGATGAACAGAGAGTGAGGGGAAGATTGTGAGGGGAGGGGGTGAGAGGAGGTGAGTGAGTAGGTACACAATGGAGTAAATTGAAAAATTAATTTAGATTTAGGTAAGTTTGATACAAAAGTACGGAGAATCGTACTTACTGAATGAAACTTATAAGTTCGCACGGCAAATGACTTTCTTAGCACCTTAGCAGATTATGGCCCACCTTACATCCTGCCCCGCCTACCCTAACACCTGGGATGAACTGATGCAAGCTACACAAAATGCCGTTCTCGTAGCTGAGTACTGGGCAAAATTAATTTAATTTTATAGGATTTGCGTCGACACGAAAAGAAGAAAAAGCACCTATAACTTAGGCTATGAACACAGTTGCCGCACTTAAAGTGAGTCGCTTGGAGTCTAATACCCTTTTGTGGTCTGGAATATTTTTGACTTGGATACTACTATGGTTTCGTTTGGGGGCTAATTACATCAAGCTTTGTATAAGTCAGAAGGTGAGGTAGGAAGGAAGTAGGGTAAAGGGGGGTGAGCGGAGGGACGGAAATGAGGTGAAGGGGGTCAGGAGTGGGGGGGTTGTGGACGTGAGTGAGAGCTTGACGTTCTCTTGCCTGTACTTACCTACGTCAACATATACGTAATACTTATGTATCCACGTAAAACTTACGGCCTTATTAAGGTAGCCAACCAGGGTTTTTTGTATATTGAACCGATATCCAGGCGACCCGTGTGTTGTAGGCAAAGAATAGTACCAACCCATCTCTACCAGTGGGTGTCGTAGGAGACGACTAAGGGTTTATGAACCAGAGGTTGGGCAGCAGCATATTTCTGGGTATCGTACCATCTTACATACTGCGGTCGCCAGCCGCAACGCTTACAAGCGTGGTGACTATGGTAATTCCTCTCCAACTCTACCACGCGTTTTCACTGGAATTCTGGAGGGAGCTCCCTGTCCTGCAGTGGAGGTTTCATGGGATGTTCTATATCTCACACACTCATCCACACACAACTATACATACATCCTCACATACAATCCTACATAAACTTCTACTAACTTCATAAATAGTATAATTTTAAAATTGTTTTTCTTTCTAGTTCACTGCTGTTTTTCTTTTTTGGTTTATTGATTATTTTTATCTATTTGGTTGTCCTTATACTTATTATTGTCAAAATCCTGCTGCTCACACTACTCATTTAATGTACTAGGGAAGAGCGGGGCCTCCCAATACAGGTTAAACACTTAAAGGGAGTGTCCTAGTAGTTATAAGATATGCACTGTAAAATCGAAATAAAAACCTATTTTATTTTATTTTATTTATTTATTTTATTTTATATCCAGGCGAGTTACTAGGTCAGCAAGCTACCAGCACTGCAGTGCAATTCCACTATCATGGCTCACCCCGGACACTGGACACAACGAGCGCAAATTTGAAATTTGAAATTACAAGGTCTCAGAAGTACCACGCGAATCGCACTGGCGGGTTCGCGCGGGTGGGCGGGGTAGATTGCAAGGGGGGCGAAGAGTGCCCGTACTGCATGATAGTGATCAATCGTCATAATGACATCCCATAAAACGTCCACTATAGGACAGGGAACTCCCTCCATAATACTCGTACCAGCTTGTGCTGAAACAATGTGAAGGGGGAGTACCATAGTCACCATGCTCGTTAGCGTTACGGCTGGCACCATGGACCGCGGTTGTTGGTGGCGGCAGAATGTAAGATGATACGATACACAGAAGGATGCTGTTGCCCATCCTCTGGTTCATTAACCCTTAGTCGCCTCTTACGACACCCACGGGTAGAGATGGGTTGGTAGATACTATTCTTTTCCGGCACCACACAGGGCAATGGAATGGAATGGAAGTACTTATACCGTAAAAAGGCAGGCAGAACTGGCAGCAATTGCAGGTTGTCGGAGACAGCATCCACATGCCGCTGTGTGTAGCGTTGTTGATGCTGCACTCTTGCGCCGGTGCCGTACAGCCCACATCGAAACTGTAAGTCTGCAAAAGCATCATGGTTTCAAGGATAAGGAAATGGTGAAAAAAGTTGTGTGATTGTCACACTAATAATGTTTGCGGTGACATCACAGGGTTGTACTTAGACTTCTCTCGAAAGCTAAATCTCTGGACGCAGATCCTGTATTAATTCCGAGCGAAGCAAGGAGGTTTTTGTTCTGAGATTAATACCGTGGGATGAGGATTTAGACTAAAACAAAGAGATTTTAACCTCGCTGGACTAAAACCACAGTATTAACCTTTTAGTCAGCCACCTATCCGTTACACGTAGAGTCGAAAAAGCCACCAATCCAATACCTCCACAGCACAGATTTATAAAGGAGAGCGTCCACAGTATAGCATAAAAATAAAAATTATCTTTGAAAAAAGTTTGAAGATAATCGTGCAAGAGGCACCGCACATACCGCGTCGAACAGTGTGACCATTTTGTGGCAGGTTTCTGCCAATCTGGCACAGTTGGCTAATGAATTTACACTTTAGCAAATTATGTTGACGAAAAATATTAAACGACAGATTAAGGAATTTTAATTCTTATTTTAGAGAATAGATAGATTTACCCAAACCCCTTATTTTTCTCTTAGAGGAGGCTCAGCAGATGAGAGCCGGGTAGACACGGGCAGTCGCGAACTTTGTCCGCCAGTGTGGCCGGTATTGCGAAAATTATAGTTTTTATCAGAATAAAATTCTAACTTATCACATTTCAAAATTGCTCTACGTTTTAAACTAAATAACAATCAATCTGAACAACCTTTTTGACTAAATAACTCTTTGAACTGAACAACTGTTCCAGCTGTTTTCCTTCCAAACCAAAGATTTTGAAAAATACCCGCATAGAAGCGGAGCGCTTTTCTCATGTCATTGATATTATTAGATAGACAAAAACCAGCCAAGTGCGAGTCGGACTCGCGCACTGAGGGTTCCGTACAAACCTGTACGTATATAAGTAAAAGTTATGATATTTTTGACCAAATTCAGGACGTTCTGAATAAAGGCCAGGTTAAAAGTACCCTAAACCGACGAGCATGTATGAAAGGATTGATAAAAGTACTGGAAGCAAGGAAAGTATGTCAAAATCGTAGCAGGTGGAGGACTGTGGTCTCTGCCTACCCCGAAGGGAAAGAGGCGTAATTTTATGTATGTATGTATGGTATTTTTATTGCTAAAAATCTTTATTATGTTATTTAAGTAACTAAAATTTATATTTGAGTTGATTGAATTAAAGGTAAATTGCGGTTTACGATTTATGACGTTTTAAAAAAAACTACTCACTAGATCTCCTTCAAACCTTTAGGTGGAAGTTTGCATGGTAATGTACATCGTATATTTTTTTTAGTTTTATCATTTTTTTTTAGAAGTTACAGGGGGGGGGACACATTTTACCACTTTGGATTTGTCTCTCGCGCAAACTATTCAGTTTAGAAAAGAATTATGTTAGAAACCTTAATATCATTTTTGAAGACCTATCCATAGACACGTATGGGTTTGATGAAAAAAAAAATTGATTTTTTTGAGTTTCAGTTCTAAGTATGGGGAACCCTAAAATTTTTTGTTTTTTTTTTCTATTTTTTTGTAAAAATCTTAATGCGGTTCACAGAATACATCTACTTACCAAGTTCCAACAGTATAGTTCTTATAGTTTCGGAAAAAAGTGGCTGAGAAGTACGGACGGACAGACAGACAGACATGACGAATCCATAAGGGTTCCGTTTTTTGCCATTTGGCTACGGAACCCTAAAAACGCTTCGCTTCTTAACGCCCTGCGCGTAGTTTCCAAAATCTTTGGCTCGTAAATTGGCTGAGATTCAGTATTCTCAAAGAAGTAGGTACCTGCCGTATCGGACGCTATCTTCTCTCTGTACTGGCTATGCCGAGTGGGATAGGATTCGGAGTAGGTACTCTACGAACCTCTTTTGTGTGATCTCCGACATCCGTAGCTCCTCCAAGCAGCGAGGAATATTTTAATTTATAATTAATTTAGAACTGCACTGTCTGTCTGTCTGTTAAGCTTTTATGACTAATCCGATAAACCGATTGTGATATAAACTTGGTACGAAGATAGTTTGAACCATGGGAAAAGTCATTTGCTACTTTGTCTGAACCCCACGCGGACGGAGTCGCGGGCAACAGCTAGTTATAAAATAATGTTCAGTTTTAAAATTACCATCATAACAATTTGAGTTTTATGAGTTTATCGTGGTTTTTTTTTTATTTTAAAAATCTCGAAAATCGCCCAGTGACTTTTAAGAATTGGCCCCCGGGGAGCCAATTCTTGAATATCACCGAGTGATAAAATATCCCGGTCCCGTGTGGTGCCGGCAAAGAATAGTACCAACCCATACATACCCGTGGGTGTCGTAAGAGGCGACTAAGGGTTTACTGGAGGACGGGCAGCAGCATCCTCCTGTGTCTTACATCTTACTTACTGCGGTCACCTACAACCGCGGTCCATGGTGCCAGCCGTAACGCTAACAAGCGAGGTGACTATGGTACTTCCCCTCCACATTTTTTCCAGCAAAAGCTAGAATTCTGGAGGGAGCTCCCTGTCCTGTAATGGACGTTTCATGGGATGTTATGATGATGATAAAATATCACTGTTGAGACTTTTAAATTCAAAACTGCAAAAAAAGCAAATATTTTTTTTAAATAAACAATTATACACTACTTCATATTTAACGCATATCAATTTTTACTTTTGAAAAGAAAAATCTGTGATTTTGAATTTTTTCAGTGATATTTTATCACCCAGTGATATTCAAGAATTGGGCCCCAGAACGTCCTTCTGAAAATCGTGTGGTGTATTTTACTCTTTGGAATGGCGAAATACGACTTGTACTGAAATGTGATGCCATTAAATAAATATGTACACTCAGAACCAAAACCTCCTTGCTTTGCTATAATAGCATCAAGGAGGTTTTAATCCACGCTACGCTCTAGCGTGGATTAAAACCTCCTTGAATAGAATCAAATATTTTTGGAAACTACGCCAGGAGCCAACAGGGAGCGTTTAGAAGCGCAGCGTTTTTCTTACGTCAATGTCTAGAATAAATAAAGTAAATTTCGTAATGTTTATCTAAATATTTTAGTTGTTAGATATTATTTTATATGCTGCATATAAAGTTGTATGACCAGTAAGTATCCAATAGATATCATTACAACACTTTTTTTATTATTATTTTACTTTTGTTTATTACAATTATAATATTTGCCTACGGTCCAACCTACGGTCAGCTTAATATTGTATTGTACATTGTGGTGTAAGCATTTGGTATAGGGTGTTGATTATGATATGATTTTGGAAATAGGTGCAGGGAGCTAATTCTTGAAAATCACCGGGTGGTAAAATATCACTTTTGAGACTTTAAAAATTCAAAATAGGCCTGATAAACAATCAAAAAATTTGTAAAACGAAATGAAAATTACTAATTATACAGGACTTTATATTTGACAAATATCAATCTTAACTTTTGAAAAGAAAAATCTGTTTGAATTTTTTTGAGTGATATTATATCACCCGGTGATTTTCATGAATTGACTCCCAGACTCTACACATTGACTCTACATAATTAAGAAAAACCGGCCAAGTGCGAGTCGGACTTGCGCATTGAGGGTTCCGTACCACCACATAAACATAATTGTGTTAGTTGAAACTTCAGTAAGTTAATGTGCTAGATTTTTTGAGTCCAACACGCGCTTGACCAAATTTTATTATTTGTTGTTATTTTATAGCTTATGCACTATAAACATACCAATTTTCAAGTTTGTAAGTGTCCCCTTTTTAAATAGAACTAAAACAAAAATCGCCTCAGCGGCCATCCAACTTGACCCCTCTCTTATATGAATGTTCTTGAAACGGGAGCTCACCACAATTGGTTACAATTAGTTGTGAGAAAAGTTGTAATATTTAATGATTTCAGACTTTTCCCATTATTTGTACTGTGAGACCTAGTATTTTAGGTCAACGGGAAGTACCCTGTAGGTTTTGCATTTTTGAATAAATGTATGGAGATGAGGACATAAAATGCAATATCTTTTGATTGCGTCGTTGTAAAAAATCGAAATTTTCAGATCTTGTGTGGTTCATGAGTCCTAATATATGGTATTAATTTCACCCTGATACCTTTACCCGTTCGTGAGATAAAGGGTCTTGACAGACAGACAGACAGACAGACGGACAACAAAGTGATCCTATAAGGGTTCCGTTTTTTTATTTTGAGGTATGGAACCCTAAAACAGTGACACTTCCGGTTCTGGAACTCCTCGATTCAAAAACTGCTCAAGGGTTTTAGAAAATAAACATAAAATCGTCAATACGAGTAAGTATAACTACGAGTTATATTAAGGCCTTTTTTAGGGTTCCGATACCAAAATGGTAAAAAAAGGAACCCTTATGGTGCCGCTCTGTCTGTCTGTCTGTCTGTCTGTCCGTCTGTCTGTCACACCTCTATATCTCAGCAACCACTTATGCTATCAACCTGAAATTTGGAATAGTTTTAGAATATAGTTGCCCAACTTAATTGCACAAGAGATAATTTTGAAAAAAGTATGATTATTAATATAAAGGGGGCCAAAATAGGGGGGGCCAAATTTCAAATTGTCGCTACTAGGTCGAGTGGGGTATCATATGAAAGGGCTTTACTTGTACATTTTAAAATATATTTTTGTATTTTTTTAAATTTCTTAGTTTTTAAAGTTATGATGAAAAATGTCAAGAAAAATACCATTCCCCCCCCCCTTATCTCCGAAGTTTGAGTAAGGAAAAATCTGAATTAATTACAGTTGACAGAAGTTTATATAAACTTTACAGCAAAAATAAAACGATCTTTCTAAGTTGCACAGTTTTTCAGAAATCTGCAAAAAACCTTTACAAACAAATTTAGTTTTGCGGTCCTGAAAATGGACTTTATTGCTTCCAAAAATACTATAGGTATATCGGAACCCTCGGCGCGCGAGTCCGACTCGCACTTGACCGGTTTTTTTTATTGTCAATGGGCTTACTATTGACCTCGATCTAGGACAGAGGTGAGGTCGACGATGGGACGAGCTTGCCTTGACTTAAATAGATTCGGGTTATATGAAGTAGGAAACACAGACACAGGCAGAGAATTCCAATATCCTGCGGTGCGTCTGGAGTCCCGATAGTATAGAAGGGGGATGGTGGAATAAGTTCATGGTGCTCTTGAGCACACTCCGAAGTACAATCTGTAAAAGATTCTATTGTTTAACAGAACTCTAAAAATTTAAATATCTGTCCATCTATTGATTAAAAGAACGTCTCTATTTTATTTATTTATTTAACTGTTTATTGTACACATAAAAATACAAATAAAACAAACATTTAGAGAACAGACACAACAGGTGCTGCTTATTTCTGCTTGGAAATTTCTTCCAGCAGTCTCTATTGGTTAACATCACTCTAAATAGTCCTTAACGCCCCCTTCAGCACACCCCAACCAAAAGACCAAAAAGTTACCTGATTCCAGATGGAGGGATGAGCACTCATTCAGTAGTCTCGCCTGGACTGCACTATCTTACCATGATTGACCAGCTGCTGGTGCACCAGGAAGCGGAGTTCTTGGAGGTTTTCACAGGATTTGAGACCAAAAATAGATACAGCATTAAAAATAGCAATGGAGACAAAGTTTATTACGCCGCGGAAGATACCACGTGGCACCCGCGACAGTTTTGCGGTCACTTGCGCCCTTTTGATATGATGATATTGGATAACGAAAAAAACGATGTAAGTAGGTATATCAAATGTTACTTTTTTAGGGTTCCGTACCCAAAGGGTACCCAACGGGACCCTATTAGGTACTAAGCCTACGTCGTCAGTCTGTCCGACATTTTAAAGATCTGTATCATTTATCGTCAACCTCATCTCTGTCCTCAAGGCTAGATCGAGGTCAAGAGTAAGCCCATTGACAATAAAAAACCGGCCAAGTGCGAGTCGGAGTCACGCACAGAGGGTTCCGTACAAACCTGTAGTAGCTAACCTAACCTTATGAATTTCAATTTAATACCTCAACGCGTTCGTGAGGAAAAGGGTAGTAAGTTTAAAATTAAAAAATATTTTTATTATATGATGTAACTAAAAATTTATGCTTTTCGCAATTTTTCATGTATTTGAAGATATCGGAACCCTTGGCGTGTAAGTCCGACTCGCACTGGGCCATTTTTTTTGTTTTAGCTCTATCGTAAAAACGAAAACGTTACAAGCGTGAAAATTGGTATGTTTATCCACTCACGCAAAAACAATATTTATTAACATTCAGTTTTTACACAAATGAGTTTAACATGGTCCCCACACTAGGCAAGCCTGTATCGTGGGGTCCCAATTTCAGCTGTTACATTACGTCTTAGCCTCTAATCTTACATTAATATAATAGGAACTTTATATTCTTACGGTATACTCGGAATTTACTCAATTACAGGTAGGTACTAAGTTTATAAAGAAAATTTATTTTATAATTAATTTTACTGTTGATATTGTTTTTTTTGTTTTACTGTTGATATTGTTTATATTTCTATGATTTAAATAGTTTTTATTTATAAATAGATACATGCATAAATACATACATATAAATAAATACACACAAAACACACATAATAAAGATAAATACAAGTTTTTATACATATACAATACATCCATAACTACACTAAATGCACACTACGTGTACAAACAACTGCACGTCAGTGGAACCATCCGTAACCATACCATAAAGTCTAAAGTGTCTCCACCGATGCGCTGCTGGGTGTACTCACAGTGATCACAGTACTGGTTCGAGTAATGACTCTGTTTCAGCGTAACTTTTATCAGCAAGCCATGCTTTTAACTTTTTGTTTGACTTCCATTTTGGAACATTTCATGATGTTACAATATTTTTCAGCTTTGTTATATAAGTAGGCTGCAATGAATGGACTGAAACGTCGAGCAAAAGTTGTACGTATGATGGGAAGTGGCAATTTATAAACACGTTTTTTAGTCATAATATGGTACTCGTCAGAATGTAACACAGAGACATGTTTTAGGAGCGTTATTCTAAGTATGAACAATTTCCGAACACTAAGCACTCCAGTTTCTCGATATAATTCTGTGGTTGGGTACCTGCGCGACTTTTTGAGCATAGTTTTAAGCACAGCTCGTTGAGCTCTTTCGAGTTGTAAGTTGTGTGTTTTTGCTGCTCCTCCCCAACTAGATATGCAGTATGTTATAATGGACTCGCAAAGTGCATAGTACGTCATTTTCAGAATCTCCAGACTAGCAGAGTTTCTGAGTTTCCTCATTATGTTTATAATTCTTCTAACGCGCACGAATTCTTGTTTAGTCCGTTGCACTTGGGTACCGGATAATACCCAGAGCTACTGAAGCAACCTATCGAGCAACCTATTGAAATATTCACGAGCTCTACCAGATACTAGCTCCAAGTTTAATTTCTGAGAATGCAAGTCCTAAACAACCTTTGTTGTAGTCCTAAACAAACTAAGATTGACGCGCAGTCACGCAGAAGTGTATTAAAAAGCGCGAGTCCAACACGAACTTTACCAGTTTTTATGATTTGTTGTTATTCTTTAGTTTATGCACTATAAATATACAAATTTTCACGTTTGTAAGTGTTCCCGTTTTTAACATAGAGCTAAAACAAAAATCGGACAAAAATCGCCTAAGAACGGGTTTTAGCCCCCCTTAATTAAATATTTTTTTTATTATTACTATTTATTTTTAAAGCGGCAACAGAAATACATAATCTGTGAAAATTTCTATTGTCTAGCTATTATGGTTCATGAGATACAGCGTGGATACAGCCCTCTGACTGATACACAGACAGACATCGGAGGCATATTAATTGGGTCTCGTTTTAAATATCTTGTTAAGAATGTAATAAGGATTATTTTTTCCATTTAATTTTTTTCGTATTTATAATAGTTTTCGCAAAAAGGTGAAGAAACCGGTAAACAGGACACATATCAAGGTGAGGGGGGGTGAAGTGTCAGGTGGAGGGGAGGGTAGAGTTATCAGTTTTGAACACCACACCCAAAGGTTCACCGCATACTTAAGTTTCAAAACTTTATTTATTTGTTTGTATGGAAAACATAAAATTACCGTATTATTAGTAGAAATATCGAGAGAACGAACTAAAGAATTATAAGAAGAACGTTGGGTATACGACGCACAAAATAACTTTGGCCCTGTCATTGATGCGCAGAAGTCAAAAATGTACCATTTTTTGCTTCTGCGCACGGAATATAAAACAGCTTCTGCGCATCAATGACAGGGCCAAAGTTATTTTGTGCGTCGTATACCACACGTTAAATAACAACAGCTCCAGCTCCGTCTACGAACAGTTTTAAAAATACACTAGATAAGTGGTTGTGCAGTGATAGTGGACCAGAATTAAATAACTTGACACACACCAGTTGTGATATAGGCACATCAGCCGTCGGCTGCTCGCCTATCACGTCATAATAATATTAATAATATTCAATTTGCAGGTGATTTTTCTAAGCCGCCCGTTACGAAGCGAGTGTTGCTGCTGCCCCTGCTATCTTCAAAGCATGGAGGTGATGGCCCCGCCCGGTACCATAATAGGCTTCATCAAGCAAAAGTGGTCGATTTTCAAACCGTGCTACGTGATCAAGGACGCGCGTGGCAAAGTCGTGCTAAGAGTAAAAGGCCCGTATTGCGCTACGACTATTTGCGGAGAACACGTAGTATTTAACGTAAATATTATTTTATTATTTTTATTTATTCAGGAACAAACGGTTACATATTTAATATTGATAAAACATAATTTTCTTAACAACCTAAAGCTCCCTCAATTTATAAACTAGCTAACACAACCTAACCAATCCCATTCGGATCCCATTAGGTTGTGTTCTAACGAACCTAACCGAACCGGTTACCCAAATTTGGTGTACGTTCAGCCAATTTGGTGTACATTCATCCATTTTGTCTGAAGTGTATTGGGGTATAAAGAATTATTTTGGGAATCATTTCATTTGTTGCCAATTTTATTTATGAATAGATTGACATATTCCTTTTATTTATTGTTTAATGTTGTATTCTTTTATTCTTAAAATTTTAATGTAATCTGGTAGTGAAGATTCGGTCAGCTCAGCTCAAATATTCTTCTAAAATATTCTACAATCTTTTGACATATTGGCGCACTTGTGACCTAGATCCGGTTGATAGGAATTCGGAAACACAGATGCTAGCAAAAATTTCCACTCCTTAGCTGGACGCATTAAAAAAGATGTTGCGAAGCGCTTTGCTCGAATGAGTTAAATATCAAGCAAGTATGGGTGATATCCTGCGGTGCGTTTGGACTCCCAAACATAGAAAAGGAATGGTGGTATAAGCTCATGGAACTTTTTGGCACCGAAGTGCAATCTGTAAAAGACCGACATACATGCAACCTTGCAACGATGGGCCAGACTGTGAAACTTGCTTTGCACCAGCTTCTCATCGCCAGCATACTTGGCTCTGCAATGTATTGACTCTAGTGTGGCTAGTATATTTAACTTTGCTCTTTTCCAGGTATACTCGAGAGATGGACGGACGATCGTGGGTAAGATAAAGAAGAAGTGGTCAGGGTTGCTACAAGAGGCTTTCTCCGACGCTGATTACTTCGGCATCTCCTTCCCAATGGACCTCGATGTCAAGATCAAAGCCGTGCTACTCGGAGCTTGTTTCTTGATTTTAAGTTTTACTATTATCATAATCATAACATCCATTCATAACATCTTTCCTATTTCCCGTCGGGGTAGACAGAGACCACAGCCCTCCACCTGCTACGATCTTGACATACTTCCCTCGCTTCCTCTACATTCATCAATCGTTTCATACATGCTCGTCGGTTCAGAGTTCAGAGAACAGTACTTATGTCGCAGCCAACTGATTTAATCAGGCAGTTAATTGAATGCCTAGGCGTTTGATTGACTGCCGGCATTCGATTGGCTAGAGAACACCGAGCCCAGAGATGACTAAACGTCCTGCAGCCATCTCGTTGAATTTGCTCATAGGTCCGTTAGATAAGGCAAACAGGTAAGGTTGTTGTTAAGTTCTCTTGCGACTACAACGCACGAGCCGAGCGAGCGTGCCGCGGTAGCAGCCGGCGAGTGCCAGAAGCGAATTAAAACGTGCTTTTACTACTGCACAAATAAATATTTTGCTACACAAATAATTATAGTTAGGGTGCTGGCTGCCATTTGGGCATATGATTTGCTCATGATTCATATTGATAGTGATGATAGATCAGCTCAATAAGAGTACGAATCGATTTGGTCCTTACAAGTTTTTCTGTGCGTCGCTGCGTTTTTGAGTTAAAGCAAAAAAATTAAAAATAAGATACTAAATAATGTGTTTTTGTCGAACTGTGGGTGCTGTTTAAAATACTTCTGAAGATGTAGAAAATCGAAGAGGCAGACATGATGGGTTCTGCATTATCACGGTACGAAGTAATGGTTTTTTGCATTTTGATGCACTGTAACTTTACAACGCAGGGCTATTATGATGGCAGACCATTTTTCTGATACATTGTGTGTAATCGGACAGTCATAGTCTGCCAGGTGTACGTATCATTGTCAAATTTCAAAATGGTTAAAACAAAATTCCTCAAAAATGCGGGGTGTGGATGTCTGCCAATATTTATTGTATCTTTTAGAGGATGCTTCTTATCATCAGTCAAAGCGGCAGACATGAGCAAATCATTTAGAAATTTTGTCCATCAGCACCCTTATTATTATTTTGCTAGAAAAATAAATTCAGAGCTGCTCTATCAGGATTTTTGCTGATCATAATTTGCTGACAAACTTATTTGATCATCCGGCGGATTCAAGGTTAGCCGTTTCGTTAGCTATCGATCAGCCAACTCCTTAAACGGTGAGCGATAGTAGTTAAGTCAACAATCGGCCTAGGCATTCAATCAACCACCTAGGCATTCAATTAACTGCCCGATTAAACCAGTTGGCTGTGACACTTGCAAAACGTCCACTGCATATTTCTAGAATTTATAAGGAAAATATACAGGGTTTTAGGAAAAGAACCCATTTCCTTTAAACCACATGTTTTATAAGTAGAATAAAGATTAATAAGCATGTTTAAACAATGAAAAAAAGAATTAAAAAAACCGGCCAAGTGCGAGTCGGACTCGCGCACTAAGGGTTCCGTACCACCACATAAACATAATTGTATTAGTTGAAATTTCAGTAAGTTAATGTGCTAGGTTTTTTGAGTCCGACACGCGCTTGACCAAATTTTATAATTTGTTGTTATTTTATAGCCTATGCCCTATAAACATACCAATTTTCAAGTTTGTAAGTGTTCCCGTTTTTAAATAGAACTATAACAAAAATCGCCTCGGCAACCATCCAACTTGACCCCTCTCTTATATGAATGTTCTTGAAACGGGAGCTCACCACAATTGGTTACCATTAGTTGTGAGAAAAGTTGCAATATTTAATGATTTCAGACTTTTCCCATTATTTGTACTATGAGACCTAGCTTCTTGCCAAATTTCATAATTTTAGGTCAACGGGAAGTACCCTGTAGGTTTTTCATTTTTGAATAAATGTATGGAGATGAGGACATAAAATGCCATATCTTTTGATTGCGTCGTTGTAAAAAAATTAAATTTTCAGATCTTGTGTGGTTCATGGATCTTAATATATGGTATTAATTTCAACTTGATACCTTTAGCCGTTCGTGAGATAAAGGGTCTTGACAGACAGACAGACAGACAGACAGACAGACAGACAGACAGACAGACAGACGGACAACAAAGTGATCCTATAAGGGTTCCGTTTTTTAGGGTTCCGTACCTCAAAAGAAAAAAACGGAACCCTTATAGGATCACTTTGTTGTCCGTCTGTCTGTCTGTCTGTCTGTCTGTCTGTCAAGACCCTTTATCTCACGAACGGGTAAAGGTATCAAGTTGAAATTAATACCATATATTAGGATCCATGAACCACACAAGATCTGAAAATTTAAATTTTTTACAACGACGCAATCAAAAGATATGGCATTTTATGTCCTCATCTCCATACATTTATTCAAAAATGCAAAACCTACAGGGTACTTCCCGTTGACCTAAAATTATGAAATTTGGCAAGAAGCTAGGTCTCACAGTACAAATAATGGGAAAAGTCTGAAATCATTAAATATTGCAACTTTTCTCACAACTAATGGTAACCAATTGTGGTGAGCTCCCGTTTCAAGAACATTCATATAAGAGAGGGGTCAAGTTGGATGGTTACTGAGGCGATTTTTGTTTTAGTTCCATTTAAAAACGGGAACACTTACAAACTTGAAAATTGGTATGTTTATAGTGCATAAGCTATAAAATAAGAACAAATAATAAAATTTGGTCAAGCGCGCGTCGGACTCAAAAAATCTAGCACATTAACTTACTGAAATTTCAACTAATACAATTATGTTTATGTGGTGGTACGGAACCCTCAGTGCGCGAGTCCGACTCGCACTTGGCCGGTTTTTTTTCTTTTGAGGTACGGAACCCTAAAAATAACAGAAATTAAAAAATTATATTAAAATTTAATTGTGTCAACCCGAGCCAGACTCGCGACGCGCATGTAGGTACCTATTTTACTTGTGCGCGTTGTGATTCTTAGAATAGGGTTGACAACTTCAACTTGTTTTCAATAGGATGTATTTTATTCTTATGCAATTTTTTTAAAATCAATATGTTTAATGTAAACTATTCAAATGGGGTTCAAATCTCTTTGAGCTACTCAGCACAGCTCTGGGGGCCAATTCTTAAAAGTCACCGGGTGATTTGCTAGATTTTTAAAATAAAAAAAAGCCACGATAAACTCATAAAACTCAAATTGTTATGATGGTAATTTTAAAACTGATCATTATTTAATAATTAACAAATATTGATTCTTAGTTTTGAGGAGTTTATCATCTCGAAAATCACCCGGTGACTTTCAAGAATTGGCCACCTGGTATAAAATGAACCCTCAGCGTTGTGGCCATCATGTTATCGATGACTGCCACGTGACTATCAGTGTGGTGGTAGGTAAATAATATCAGTATTTTATTATTTCAGGATTTCATGTTCTTCGAAAAGTGAGTTGTATTTGGAATGCAATTGTGATCACAATGGTATGGTAACTATATATTATTATTATTTTTAAGATATACAAAGCTTTAATAAATTTGTGTAAAAACCTGTTACCTAGTATTTTTTTATTGTATATTTTTTGAAATCCTTAAATACAATATAATTTATAATTCAATCTTTTTTTTAAAGCAGTAGTTAGGGTGCTAGATGCCAAAATTATCATAAATGATTTGTTATGTGGCATGCCTGGATTTTTCGATTAAAGATAATAGTCCTTGAGCCCGTGACAAAATCACTTACCTGTCTTGAGAACATCTTAAGATGTATGGCAACAGATCGGCAAAGTGGTGCTGAGCAAGAATCAGTTACATTTGGCATCCGAAATTTGCCGGAAGTCCGAGAATTTCTTCCACTTCCGGTCAAAATTTGGGGGTGCAAGTTACGTGTCATGAGAACACTCTGAAACCCTCGGCAACATGTAGTCCTTCATTGACAGAGTAGAAAAATACAAGTCTGCCAGTTCCTAGTTTGCCGGAAGTACTTGGTAGACGGTCTCAAAGGATGGCCACCACCCAGTAAACAGATCTAAGTTTTTTACTATAAAATTAAATATGCATTAATAATCGTGCAAGTCTGCTACGTCTATGGTTTTTTAGTCACTAGTCATCGTAACTGAGTACTCCAAGGGTCTGATGATGACCAGCTATCAAGCAACTGGATCTGAGGGCCAACTACACCCTAAAGCTCCAGATTTTAACTAAAATGCATTGTAGGTGGCTGCCGTCCCTAGACTTGCTGGCTCGAGAGTCTGATAATGACCAGCTGTCAAGCAACTGGATCTAAGGACCAACTACACCCAAGAGCTCCAGATTTCAACTCAAATACTTTGTAGGTGGCTGCCGTTCCTGGACCTACTGGCTCGAGGGTCTGATGATGACCAGCTATCAAGCAACTGGATCTGAGGGCCAACTACACCCAAGAGCTCCAGATTTGGACTAAAATGCATTGCAGGTGGCTGCCATTCCAAGACTTGCTGGCTCGAGAGTCTGATGATGACCAGCTGTCAAGCAACTGGATCTAAGGATGAACTACACCCAAGAGCTCCAGATTTCGACTCAAATGCTTTGTAGGTGGCTGCCGTTCCTGGACATGCTGGCTCGAGGGTCTGATACTGACCAGCATCCAAGAAAATGGCTCTAAACGAACTTGAGGACTACTCAATTAAATTGTGAACTTAATTAAAATTATAACTAGAACTACTAAATCTAAATACGAGTATATAAAATTGCTTGTCCTGACTGACTGATTCATCAACGCCGAGCCGTAACCGCTACAGCTACAGATCTGAAATTTTTTACACAGGTTTTTTGCACTTCAAAACACCAACTAAGAAAGGATTTTGGAAAATTCGTCTTCCAAAGGGGTGAAATAAGGCATGAAAGTTTGTATGAAAGTCCATGTTTCTTGAGCTAGATTCACACAAATTTGAATTTAAGCTTTTGGTAAAAAATAAAGAAATAGGTGTTTAAGCATTTTTTTAAAATCACCCTTGAAGGGGGTGAAATAGAGGATGTTTTTTTTCCGTATGTTGATCTATAAGTCTTTCATTTTTAGGGTTCCGTAACTCAAAATAAAAAACGGAACCCTTATAGGATCACTTTGTTGTCCGTCTGACTGTCTGTCTGTCAAGACCCTTTTTCTCACGAACGAGAAGAGGTATCAGGTTGAAATTGATAACCAATATTAAGGTCCATAGACCACACAAGATCTGAAAATTTAAATTTTTTACAACACCGCAATCAAAAGATATGGCTTTTTATGTCCTCATCTCCATACATTTATGCAAAACCTACAGGGTACTTCCCGTTGACCTAAAATTATGAAATTTGGCAAGAAGCTGGGTCCCACAGTACAAATAAAGGGAAAAGTCTAAAATCATTAAATATTAAAAAATTTCTCACAACTAATAGTAACCAATTAAGGTGAGCTCCCGTTTTAAGAACTTTTCTATAAAAGAGGGGTCAAGTCAGATGGTCGTGGAGTTTTTAAAATCAAAGAGCAAAAGCTTTTAGTATATCATATGGTAGATAGGTACGGAACCCTTAGGACGCGAGTCCGACTCGCACTTGGCCGGTTTTTTTAATTTAGAATTATAGAAATTTGGGTCTGAGCTCTTGGTAAAGAATAAAAAAGTACGTGTTTTAGAATTCTTCAAAATTCATCCCCTAAGGGGGTGAAATAAGGGATGAAAGTTTGTATGAAAGTCCTTTGTTTCTTGAGTTAGATTCACACAAATTTGACTTTAAGCTTTTTGTGGAAAATAAAGAAACATGTGTTTAAGCATTTCTTAAAAACAACTCTTCAAGAGGGTAAAAAAGGGGATGATTTGATGATGAGCCATATTAAGATTAAGAAAATTTTGACCGTTCGATTCCAATGGCTGGGCATATGAAGGTAAGCTAAGCTTGTTTATGTTACCTAATTGTCAATAAAAATTAATCTTTTTTGATAGCTGGTCATCATCAGACCCTCGAGCCAGCAGGTCCAGGAACGGCAGCCACCGACAAAGCATTTCAGTCGAAATCTGGAGCTTTTGGGTGTAGTTGGCCCTCAGATCCAGTTGCTTGATAGCTGGTCATCATCAGACCCTTGGAGTACTCAGTTACGAAGACTAGTGACTAAAAAACCATAGCCGTAGCAGACTTGCACGATTATTAATGCATATTTAATTTTATAGTAAAAAACTTAGATCTGTTTACTGGGTGGCGGTCATCCTTTGAGACCGTCTACCAAGTACTTCCGGCAAACTAGGAACTGGCAGACTTGTATTTTTCTACTCTGTCAACGAAGGACTACATGTTGCCGAGGGTTTCAGAGTGTTCTCATGACACGTAACTTGCACCCCCAAATTTTGACCGGAAGTGGAAGAAATTCTCGGACTTCCGGCAAATTTCGGATGCCAAATGTAACTGATTCTTGCTCAGCACCACTTTGCCGATCTGTTGCCATACATCTTAAGATGTTCTCAAGACAGGTAAGTGATTTTGTCACGGGCTCAAGGACTATAATGTGTAGGACGACAGAGTACAGCCCGCGTCACACAGAGGCGTTAGCGGAAGCGTTCCGGGGCCGGTATTTTTTGTAAAGTATGAGCTTATGCACCCTGTCACATTGAAAAGCGGTCGCGGCGCGGTATTTTGTTCCCGCCAAACCGCCCCGGACCGCTTTCGCAATCATACCGCCTCTGTGTGACTTGAGCTTAATAGTCTGCCACCTTAATAGAAGTGCATTGTCAAAAAATTCAAATGTTCTATGTTTGCCTCATAAACTGATGGTCACAAACAGACAGTTTGTTTCCCGTGGCACTACCAGTAGTCTCGTGGGGAATTTCGACATCTATATCTCTGATACCGAAGGCATACTATTTGATTTGAGTAGGTAAGGGTACTCAGGGTAGGGCAAGAAGTGGGGGATAATTTTACCTATGGATTTTGCAAATTCACAAATTTTTATTTATTTTTACACGGTTCGTATGAGTATTTCCCATATGCCCCCACTCCCAAATGCCCCTGTGGACTTCGCCCCCAGTCTCATACGCCCATAACAGTAACAGCCCTTTCCCTTGATTTAGTGTGAATTATAAAATTAAATAAATCTTAAAATCAGTGAGTAAATGTCTGCCAACCTTTATTAGGGTTCCGTACCCAAAGGGTGAAAAACAGGACCCCATTAATATGCCTCCGATGTCTGTCTCTATTCTGTCATGTATCCATCAACCGTAATAAGTGGACAGTTAAAAAAAAAAACCGGCCAAGTGCGAGTCGGACTCGCGCACTGAGGGTTCCGTACCACCACATAAACATAATTGTATTAGTTGAAATTTCAGTAAGTTAATGTGCTAGATTTTTTGAGTCCGACACGCGCTTGACCAAATTTTATTATTTGTTGTTATTTTATAGCCTATGCCCTATAAACATACCAATTTTCAAGTTTGTTAGTGTTCCCGTTTTTAAATAGAACTACAACAAAAATCGCCTCAGCAACCATCCAACTTGACCCCTCTCTTATATGAATGTTCTTGGAACGGGAGCTCAACACAATTGGTTACCATTAGTTGTGAGAAAAGTTGTAATATTTAATGATTTCAGACTTTTCCCATTATTTGTACTGTGAGACCTAGCTTCTTGCGAAATTTCATAATTTTAGGTCAACGGGAAGTACCCTGTAGGTTTTTCATTTTTGAATAAATGTATGGAGATGAGGACATCAAATGCCATATCTTTTGATTGCGTCGTTGTAAAAAATTGAAATTTTCAGATCTTGTGTGGTTCATGGATCCTAATATATGGTATTAATTTCAACCTGATACCTTTACCCGTTCGTGAGATAAAGGGTCTTGACAGACAGACAGACAGACAGACAGACAGACAGACAGACGGACAACAAAGTGATCCTATAAGGGTTCCGTTTTTTTCTTTTGAGGTACGGAACCCAAAAAATAACAGATTATGTATTTCTGTTGCCTTTCTAATAAATTGTATTAGGAGATTTTTTACTCGATTTTTTGTTTTAGTTCTATCGTGAAAACCGGAACTTTTACAAGCGTGAAAATTGGTATCTTATAGTGCATAAGCTATACTAAGTGAAAATCTGTTTCGGTTAATTTGTATAGACAATCTATGCTTTTTATTTTCGAGCGGAGCGAGAAAGGTATTGTATTCGTGAAAAAAAAAAAGTTTTTCAAATTTATTCAAAAATGTGTTCTATATCACTTATACATCATAAAAAACAAGTCTCCCAAAAATGTCCGTCTGTCGGTCGGTCGGTCGGTCGGTCTGTCGGTCGGTCGGTCCGTCGTTCGGTCTGTCCGTCACGCTTTGGCCTAGCGGCTAAACGAATGGTCCGATTGACGCCATATTTTGAATTTGGAAGTTTTATGCAAATCCATCGAAGGGTTCTAAGTGGTTCCTTGATGGCTCTCATTTTGAGGGTAGCTGTCATACAACGAAAATTAAAAATTGAAATTTTCACAAAAACGGCTCAAGAAGCTTGATGAAACTTTGCATGACCAAGCATCTCCATGTAAGATACCTTGCGCCAGTATCAATTGATCTGTGTAATTTCATATAAGGTGTGTTCCTGTACCACCAAATCGTAAATATGTGATTTACCCAAAATTGGTTCCATTGAGTTTATTAAAATTTTCTATAATATTAATCCTGGGTTGGTTGTCTACCTGACTGGATATTCTTTACGATTTTTTTGAATAAAATTTTGTACACAGGGTGTACCAAAAACTGAAAGGGCTTGCTCAGTAGACTAAACTGAACAATTATCCACAAGGTACATGTGTTGGGAAATTAAAAAAATCCCCATGCAAGTATCCTACGGTAGTATCCATTGATCTGTGAAAATTCATATAAAGGTGTTCCAGTACTACCAAAAGTTAAACATGTGATTTACTCGAAATCGTTTGAGGTTTATTCACGGTTTGTTTGTTTTAATGTTTGACCATTTGAATTCTGAATTGATCTGTATATTTCATTCGAACACTTTTTTGGAAAAACGTAAATAAAAGTTTGTGTTTCCATACTATGTGTATGGCATTACAAATTTAAGTTTGCGGTTGATAGTTTTTCCTTGAGTATTGCGAGAAAGTAAGTGCAGTGCTGCTGTACCATTTATTTATTTTTATTTCCAATTTGTAGAATAAAATTGTTCAGTTACAGAAAAGATTCGCGTATTTAGAATTACACGTTGCATACAGCGTGTAACGGAAAGGTGTGATAATACTAAAGGGTGTGAATCTGTCCATGAAACTGAACAACTTTTCTCAAAGAACATAGGTCATAGAACAAAATCAATTTTCGACCTCCCATAGAAACTGCATCAGCTGATAGCGCATTTTGTATGGGAGGTCAAATTTGGTTTTTTCATGGGTAGATTCACACCCTTCAGTATTATCACATATTTTCATTATTAAACTCTGTAGATAGACTCTAAGGGCACTGCAAATGTTATCCTACGTCATCAAGTACAAAAATTTTGTAGAGAGAGTAGATCCATAAATCGCATTTTGTTTCACGATGTAAAAAAAAAAATCGGGTACCTCTTAATTTAAACTGTCTCCATACTTACTCTACAGAAGTCTGCTTCGCACAAAATTTCACTTCCTTCCACATCAGTTAAATAATAAACTAAACAATAAAACAAAGACCACATTAAAACACCCATTTTGAGCAAATATCCTTATAGCACTACTGATAACATGTATTTATCTTTACGTTTAGAGATTCCGTAGCAGTGATTTAATTGATAGATTTGATTATAAACACTTATTTAAGATAAGATAAAAACGCCAATCATCATCCTTTATATGACTGACAAACTGAATCTTACTCGTAAATGTAACTTTAATTTTACTACTGCCATTTACAAAATGCTCCTTTAAATCTGTTGATGACACATTGTCGACAAAATGAAGTGACGGCATTAGATTTAAAAGCTTTCACTTTATAGAATATTTCTGCAACCGGCGGTTAATCTAAAATTTCAAATTTCAAATCCAGAAGGTAAATTTTCTTGAATGCCATTTGAATACAATATGTGAAAAATTGGCTAGACCCAAGTGTGCTGCCTTGGAGAAACCCCATGCATTCCATTGTTGGATTGCAACTAATGATTCTTGAGAAACTGTGTTACTACTGAAAACGTCAATCTGAGTGTCTCTGATGCCATGAGCTTACTTTACTTTTTCTATAGAAGTATCGACCGACCGGGGGGACCGAGACCCGTGTCAAATGCTTTCGCAAAATCAAGATTCGAAAAGTTCGAGAATTCAAAGTTTATACAGCGTGATAATGAAACATCTGACTATCCTTGAGTATGGTATCTATATAATAAGCAGGTATATAGCAATATCCCACATAATATAAGAATATTGCCTTATCGTTTATTTTTTCATTTATTTTCAAAAAAATTGAAATTATGATTACTAGATAAATACTTTTATTCCCTAAATAAATATGTTGGTCATTTAAATGAATTTTAGTTTAATTTTATTGTTTATTTATTTTGACTTAATTTTTTTATATTATTGCTTTTAATTATATTATTTCATAACTATTTTACTAAATGCTTTAAAATCTGATTTTACTTGACATTAAATTTTTTATAATGACTATTTCACCAAATGTAATAAAATGTAACGACTTTAAATTTTATTATTTCATGACAATGATATCAATATTTTTATGCTACTTCACTTAACATTATTTCGATATACATATCATAGTGTTATATTCGCATTTTTCTATGAAATTTTTAATGCAATTTAATTTTATTTTGCTATTTTAGATAATTGTAATAATGCATGTCAATTTTATGACTAAATGTGTAAAAGTAATTAATTATCTTTTAAAAATATCTGTATTTTTTAACCGACGAAAAAAAAACGGAGGAGGTTCTCAAGTCGACGCGTATATATATATTTTTTAATGTATGACCACCACGCATACTTTTTACAGAGTAGTCCGATTTTGATAATTCTTGTTTATTAGAAAGGAGAAACCCCGAAGTTGGTTCCATATAAATTTGGAAAATAAAAACAACCCTAAGGGTAGGAAAACTGGGGATGATTGATTGTTCACTATCTGATTGTAATGTATGTTGGTTTATCCCTATTTTATATTACACTGTATTTTGAAATTAATTTTAATTTAAAAATGTATTTTAAAATTTCTTATCACGAATATTAATGCACATTCCTGTGCCCGCTTTAATGACACTCTTCCACACCTAATAGGTTGGCTGGAAGAGATCTCTTAAAGAGATAAGCTCGCCTTTGTAAACAATTTTCATTTAAAAACTGTATTTTATTTGTGTGCAATAAAGAATATATATATATATGTAGTCCGATTTACCCTAAGGGTGGGAAAATAAAATTTATAGTCACAAAAAATTGTAAAATAAAAACTTTTTAACAAAAAAATTAAACCGCCGAAAAAACTAAAAAGCAAGAAATAATAAAAAAAATTTACCTTAATAACAAAGTTCTTAAACTAATGTTTAAGTATACCCGAGTAATTTTGAGTCGGCGCCAAATAAGCAAATTAATTACGTAAAGCGTGATGCACGGCGGCGGCGCCGCCTCAAAATTATTCGGGTATACTTATATTAGTTTAAGAACTTTGTAATTAAGGTTAAATATTTTTTCTTTTATTATTTCTTGCTTTTCAGTTTTTTCGGCGGTTTAATTTTTTTGTTAAAAAGTTTTTATTTTACAATTTTTTTACTTCATTTAATGCAATAAACAAACATTCAAGCTTGACACTAGCAGTGCGAATCTAGCCCGTACGTCTATTGAAATAAGAACGACTCTCTTGACTACTCAGTCAGGACATGCAACTGAACAATTTTCCCCAAGAAACAGGTTGAATGGTTGAATAATGGAAAAAAATTCAGTTGCCCCATACAAACCATGTGTCGTCAATATGGAATGGAATTGGAACGGAACATGGAATTTGTATGGGGCGACCAAAAAAAATTCTAATTTTTCCACCCATGTTTAATGGGAAAAGTTCATTCGTTTCATTTTCATGTCCCAAGTACCATACTCAAGCTGTGACTCAAGTAAAGTCAGACATTTCACGTAAACATGTTATTATTGTGGGAGATTTTCTTTTGAAATGTCGTGGTACTACGGGTTATCTACACGTATCTAGTCCGGCTACGCTAGCCTAGCTCTTCTAGCTTTATAGTCTAGCTGGCATTTGCTTTAATGAGTTCTGACAATAATACTGAGAACATTTAATGAACACTGAACTCTACATATTTATCTGTACAACAAATCAATATGCACAATCGGTAGTTTGTCAGCTTTGTCATGCATCTTACGTGTCACAGGTGTTAAATTTGGATTATGTTTAGTTTCATGTTATGTTACGGTTGGCTGGAAAAAATCTCTTTTAGAGATAAGCCCGCCTTTGTGTATTGTTATATTTTTTCTGTAAATATTTTGTGCAAGAAAGAATAATACAACGTGTTAACGTAATAAGCGAAACTGAGAAAATAGTTTGTTCAGAATCGAGAGTAGAATAAATTTCACAGGTTTTTGATAGGGGTTATTTTTTTCTTATTTTTCTTATTTAGTTTCAACATTTTATTTCCTTATTTCGACTTATTTTTCTTAAAAAAAGTTGTTCAGTTTCATGGACAGAATTACATTCTTCAGGGTTGATATACCTACCCTTTCTGTTCGGCAATCACTTTTATTCGCCCTGAATAAAATGAATACATACATACATACATACATACATACATACATACATACATACATACATACATACATACATACATACATACATACATAAATACATACATACATACATACATAACATCACACCTTGTTCCCGTCGGGGTAGGCAGAGACCACAGTTCTCCACCTGCTACGATCTTGACATACTTCCCTTGCTTCCTGAACTTTCATCAATCCTTTTCATACAGGCTCGTCGGTTTAGGGTACTTTTAACCTGGCCTTTATTCAGAACGTCCTGAATGAATGATATTACAATTATATAAATTGCCGGAATATCACTATTATGTCCAAATAGAAGAGCCTGAAAATGTGAAATAGTCAATTTCAGTGTTAAATCATGGCGACATTCAGGGTGAAAATATTTGCCAGACAAGAAAATCGGGAGCTTTAGCTAAAACAGACCAGCTTAAAAACCCTAACAAAGGCCTCCTGAACACCAGGCCACAGATTAAATAATAGTAAACTACAGGCTACAATCAGGAAGATCTCACATGGTTTTTTGTGATCCTCTAATTCCTATCATTCCCTGTCTTTTAAGACATCTCGTTTTTTCCCTATTATCACGTGAAAAAACCCTTTCGGCTCCACAAGTCTTAAGTCAGAAAAATTTACTCGTGCTTTTTATTTTTACTGATGTATATAAATAAAATAAATAGGTATGTATTTTTGATTCTGCATCATTTAAAAGAACTTAAAGCGATTTCCGGCCTACAAATGTTGAAAAGTGTTATTTTACTTGATTCAATGATTTTGCCTTTCTCTTATTTATAAACAAAGCTGCAAAACTGGTTCAAATGCATTCTTGAAGAGCATAACTATCTTTTTCTACTTCTTTCTATGCCTTATTGTAACTTTTAAAGATCTGTCCCGGCGGAAATCTTTGAGCTAAACACCCGGCAGCGTACAGTGGGCTTCGAAGAACCCCAGCAAAGCTGTTGCAGCTTGAATCGGCTGAGGACGGGAGTGGGTAAATGTGCTCACCTGTGGCACCGGTGGGGCCAGTGCGACTCAGCAGGACTCCGCGGCCTGCCAATATGGCAGCCAGGAACAAACAATGCGGCACATAGTTTTCGAGTTCCACCTTCAGTTCGTGATCACATCTAGCTGAATTCAAAGATTAATTCGGCATACATTGCTCGTTGAAGTAAGGATATTGCAATTAACATAACCAAGCCTCCCAGCAATGTATGCCGAATTAGTCTTTGAATTCAGCTAGGTGTGATCGTGGCTTTACCAACCTCTCGGGCAACCCGAAAGACATCAAAATGCTAACAGGTGACGCGAGGACGTACCTTAACTCGGTTGTGCCCAAAATCATTTATACTAGTAAACTGAATGCCAGACAATAAATAAATAACTTTTAATAATAAGTCAATATGATAAGGAAGGGCGACGTCGCCGCGGAAGATTGCGCGACGGCTTACTCGTACATATTTTTTTTGACTGACTGGAAAACAACATCGCGAAACCGTGATGATTAGCGAACAAAAGGGGAGGCCATTGCCCAGCAGTGGGCCACCATACAGACTAGGTAGAACAAAAAGGTCCATAAATTTGTTTAGCGGATCTAAATTTAGTTCTTCCGGATCCCTGCTTTTCAGCGAGCCACTGGTTGAGATTCCCTGTTTCAAATAGACCCTTCCATAAAATTGCGCTATCTATGAAACTAAGGCACAGGTGACACCATGTGTGTTTGCTTAGCTTATCATTATCACAGTCTTATCATTATAATGTAGTTGATCTTAACTGTTATCTATCACTATCTTGGAGATAACTCAAGAATTTTATATGTCAACAACTGCGAGAGGTTGGGCAACTTATTAGATGACAAATTAAAGTTACTGCCTTATGCTGGCTACAAATTACCAACGTTGTATCACTAGTGACCTAAAAAAATAATTAAAATACGTCCACGGATGGACATACGCTTTTTTTTCAGTATATTTTTTTGTTAACCTCTTCGGTGTCGTAAAAGGCGAATAAGGGTATACTTAAAGTTGGTCAGCAGCTATCGTGCCACTATACGTCGTGGACTTTTTTTTTTGGAGATAATGGATTTTTTTGATCCACCAACTCGCGATCATAGCGAGTTGACGAACGATTAACATTATATGCCACCAAAAACATAACTGTTAAAAAGGGGGCCAAGTTCCTATCGGCTAATTGTTTGCCTAAAAAAGGGTTGAAATCCGATCCAATGCCAAGTTTAGATGCACTTTAATATCGATCATAATCGTCTTCATCAGCAGCCTGATCCACTAGTAAACATTTGCCATTCCCAAGACTCGCCACCACATCCAGTCCTCCGCCTTCCGCATCCAGCCACTATCCGCCACCTTATTCACGTCAACGGTTCAGCCGAAATTCACTTTACCATACACCCAACTTAAAATATGGTATAGCTGTGAAAATACGCAGGTACGTTGAAAATAATATCTAAAATGAAATACTTCTAAATTTGAACTTGGCAGGTTTTTGTGCTGTAAGTAACACTTGATTAATTATGTAATTAGATTTATTATTTATATAATTAAATTAACCTGCCAAGTTCAAATTCAGATACAGATATATAGCATGTAATATAACGGAAAGGTGTGATAATACTAAAGGGTATGAATCTGCCCATAAAACTGAAAAACTTTAGTCTTTGTCCGCGGCTTAGCTTGCGGATTCCTACTGTGCGCGTAGCCCGACACGCACTTGGCCGGTTTTGTCTTTACTATGAAGAGAACTAAAACTGAACTTTTAAATGTATATTGACATAGATAAAACAAGCCTTTTCATCACAGCTTTTCATGATTTCGTAATTACGTCAGGGACCCAATTCTTCAATATCATCAGAGTGATTTTCGTAATATATTTTGATGAGTTACTATCAAAGAGATTTTCAGGACAAATTTTCATTAAAATCTCGGAATCACCGTCATCATCATCACCATCATCTCACTCAGTGATTAAAAAAAATCGGGTCCCAGAATAAGTTAACTATTAGCATACTATCAGTGAACAAATGGCAGCTGAAACAGATTTAGTTTTCTTACTGATAATGTTGGACTTAAACGAGAACAATCTAATATTACATTACACACACATATCAAACAAGCATTTTACTGTATTTACTTAAATTATTACACGTAGCATAGTTAAATAAAACTATAAAGATAAGTAGATGATTGACACTATCTTGTAGGTAGAACAAGGTTTTTACTGTTGAATTGATGTTCTAAGTTGATTCAAAAACTAATGTCTAAAAGAACTCTAGCATTTGAAACAACTAACTTTCCACAATATTTTCCTCTTGCCTGAAAAAGAAACTGCGTAAAAAAATAATAAGCAACTGCGTATTTGAGTATGTTACTCGAACCAAAAAACTGATTGACCTCTCTTAAAGCCACTGTCACACCTTCCTTCATTCAAAAACTACTAATTTGGTATACATTGCTCTTTGAAGTAAGGATATTGGAATTAATAGAACCAAGCCTCTCAGCAATCTATGCCGAAGTCTTTGAATTTAGGAGAGTGTGATTGCAGTTGAAAGAACATAGGACTAAATACGAAAAAACATTTGACCTCCTTTCTAAGCTGATGCAGTTTCTATGGGAGTTTTTTGTATTTCGTCCTATGTTACTTAAGGAAGGTCTTCAGTGGATAAGAAAGCACCCTATATAAAAGAAAATATTAAAGGGTTTATAAAAGACATGGGAACCAATTCTTGAACATTACCGGGTGATATAATATCACTCAAAAAAATTAAAATCACAGATTTTTCTTTTTATAAGTGAAGATTGTTAAGCGTTAAATAGGTATAAAGCATAATTCTCATATTTTCCACTTGAAATTGAGTTTTGAAACTCTCAAATTATGACTTTCAAGAATTGGTTCCATGATCCGAAAACTAAAAGAATTCAGAATATTTAAATGAAAAATAACTTTTCTGAATAAACGTAACACGACAAAATGCGATAAAAATTACATAAAAGCTGAAAGGGGCATGTTTTCGCAAAACAAAAAGGTCATCATCAGTAAAAATAACTAAACAACTTTCAGTGAATATAACTTTCAGGAAATGAACAGAAAATCGGCCTCTCTACACAAACTGTCCTATCAAGTATGCAATTTTGTAGGCCGATATTTTTCTTAATTTCCTGAAAGTTTTATTCACTGAAAGTGACGTTGATCATGCCCTTTTAGTTTTCGAAAACCCTATCACTCACATCCTGTATAATATCCATTAGTCTAGGCAACGAAGCGGATCGTTGTATGAAGACCCCTGCATTAAATCCTCAGTCGATGAAACTTACATGAGACAAACTTTCTATAAAAAAATAAAAAAAAAATGTATGAAAATTTTTTTTTGTAATTTTTTTTGATATTTTGGAATTTACATTAAATTTAATTCATGATTCTTTATCATCCTGTCAAATATAATCTGCCTGAGAAATTAATGTTGGGGTCAACTGCTTCGTTGCCTACACTACATGGAATCTGCATCACTTGGAACAAAGGTCATAGAACAATAAATTTTTAACCTCCTATAGAAACTGCACAGCAGCAAAGCTGATAGTTACTAAAAAGGTTTGAATTGTCTTATTTTATCTGATCAACTAAATAGTTGATTCGTTGGAAAAGAAAATTAGTTGATCGGTTTCAGTTCATACGTTGAGTTGATCAGAGTGGAAGAACAGCGCATTTTGTATGGGAGGTCAAAGTGAGCAACGTACTTTGCTGTCTTATTAGTGTCAAAATATGCCATTAATAAGACAGTGGGTGCTACGGGCGGTGGTAACCACTTACCATCAGGTGGCCCATCTGCTCGTTTGCTCACTTGTATTATAGTATAAAAATTTTTTTTTTTTGGTTTTTCGTTTTTCGACCTATGTTTTTTGGAAAAAGTTGTTCAGTTCCATGAGCAGATTCACACCCTTCAGTATTATCACATCTTTCCGTTAGACGCTGTATCAATTTCAAAAAAAATAAGTATTTCAAGGGAAGCATGTTTTTGTTGTACGTTGATTTTTTTTCTTTAAATCTTTTTACACTGAGCACAATTGAATCGTGCATGTTCTTCTTACTTCTTAGTTCTATTCTTCTCTTCTTCTTTCACGCTGAAACAGCATCCGTTCATAAAGAGAGCAACTCCATGACAGTGTTTACTTGCAATACTGTCGACGGATAGCTCTCTTCATTAACAGATTATAATCTTCTGTACATCTCTTCTTCTTGCTTCTCTTTACTTCTTCGCAGCTCGAAGAGGTCAATGATCTACTTTAAAAACTCTCTCTTATTTTATTTTCAAAAACATTTTAGTTATAAAGTGATGGCCTGTAAAAAGAAAGTGTTTGCCACATACTTAAATGCTTAACATAATATTAAGAATGTGGCAAACACTTTCTTTTTTTAGAAGATTTTTTTACAAAATCTAGAAAAGAAGAAAGCACAATATCTACAACTTTCCCTATGAAGCATAGGTAGAAACATGAAAATAAAAATTGCCCTCCCATACACTGTTTTATTAGTGAAATAATTTGACACTAATAATAAGACAGCAAAGCACGTTAGAAAAAACGTCGCACAAAATAACTCTAGCCATGTCAGTTGATGCGCAAAGTCAAATCATATGAAAATAAGTCATTTTTGACTTCTGCGCGTTAATGACATGGCCAGAGTAATTTTGTACGACGATTTCTCATGTGGCGGTAATGTCATTGGCCCCCTTACCCTTCAAACTGAAACACAGCAGTGCAAACGCTGCTGCTTTACCCTACCACCATCAAAAAAGCCCATAAGGACAGGACAATATAAAACTGTAAGTTGTCTTGTTTAGGAATATTTGAGATATAATAATTAGGCGGAAATGAAAAAGGGTTAGTGATTGAGTGAGTTACTGTAAGGCAAGCGCTGTCAAAATCGAGCTTATATCGATCTTGATACCTACATTAGGTTCTATTATAATACATCGTGTAAGGGTGAGAATCTGCCCATGAAATTGTACAACTTTTCCCGTCGAAATTCGAAAAACCAAATTTGAACTCTCATACAAAATGCACTATCGGCTTATGAAGTTTCTATGGGAGGTCAAAAATTTGTTTTGTTTTATGACCTAATTAAAAGTTGTTCAGTTTATAGGGAAGATTTACACTCTATAGTATTATCATACCTTTCCGTGACACGCTGTATATGCGCTTCGAAAGAGAAATAGATGAAAAGCTAACTTTTACAGCTCATGTTCTAAAACCTATTTAAGGTTCGAATTCCTGAATATCATCGACTGATTTTTGACATATTTAAAATATAAAGATAAGCCTTGATAAATTCTTAATCAAAATTAAAGGAAAAATTAAAACCCGACTACTGAAAAATCTTGCTCTAAAAAGTTTGATAAAAGTAAATATTATTATCTTCAGAAATCCTTATAAGTAAGTATGTACAAACTGTCTCATAGTGATGTTCATATAACAGCCGTGGTCAGGTAATTGTTGGAAAACACCATATTATTTGGTGATATTCAAGAATTGGTCTCCAAGGGGTCAATTCTTGAATATCACCGGGTGATAAAATATCACTTAAAAATTCAAAATCACAGATTTTTTTGTTCAAAGGTGATGATTGATAATCGTAAAATATAAATCAGTCCTTGATTGTTAATTTTCATGTATTCTGATATACCTTTGAACAGTTTATCAGGGGAAAAGTCTCAAATGTGATATTTTATCACCCGGTGATTTTCAAGAATGAAGTCCCAGGTAGAACATCTCCATCTATGGTAAAAAAAATAAAAAAGTCTCTTCGGTCCAATTGTACCCAAGGTGTGAATTAACCCGGCACGCCCACTAGAGGTCGTTGTCACAAGCGCAGTAGGCACAGTAGCGCCGCCGCTTGGCAAACATCCTAAATATTTGACATGACAAATATTTGTCATTGGCAACTTGTTCTACGAACTACAATACAATACGAACGAATTTAACGGGACGTGAGATGCAACACGGGATCCTTTTTAGGGTTCCGAAACAAAATGGTAAAAACAAAACCATGAGGGTTCGTCTGTCTTTCTGTCGGTCAGGGACTCAATTCTTGAGTAACACTGGGTGATAAAATATTACAAAAAAAAATCAAATCACTGATTTTTGTTGTCAAAAGCGAAGATTGATATTCGTTAGATATGAAGCAGTCCTTGATTGGTAATTGACATGTATTCTGATTTACCTTTCAACAGTATATCAGGGTAAATATGAATTTTTAACGTCACAAAAGTGATATTTTATCACCCGGTGATTTTCAAGATCTGAGTCCCTGTCTGTTAAAGCTGTTTATCTCGCAGCAACTACTCATGCTATCGACTTGATATTTGGAATAGTATTAGAATATGCTTAACCGATTATATTGCAAACGAAAGACTAAAAATATATTTTTATTTTATAGTAAATGAGGCCCCATTTACTAAAAAGGGTGGACCTAATTTTAAATTTTCGTTACTAGTTCAAATATGAAAGGGCTTTACAAGTAAATTTCAGAATAGATTTTTGTATTCTGTAACGACTGTTAGTTTTTAAGTTATGATAAAAATGTCTAAAAAAATACCATCCCCCCCTTCTTTTTGAAGTTTGCCAAACGAAAAATCTGAAATAATTATAATCGATAGAGGTTTACGTAAATACCTATTGCAGCAAAAATAAGTTTTTTTAGAAATCTGCACAAAACGTTTACAAATAAACAAAGTTTTGCAGTCCTAAAAATTGACTTAATCGCTTCTAAAAATATTATACATGGGAACCCTCGGCACGCGAATCCGATTCACACTTGACCAGTTTTTTTGTTTTGATTTTGCGCTTGTTTTGGGCAAATAATTATCAACTCGGCACGAATAAAAATAGTGGACACGCGAAGTGTAATTTAATTTATTTCACGGAAAATTCCGAATAAACAAATACTGTATGCCGAATTCCGTGTGGTGCCGGCAAAGAATAGTACCAACCCATCAATTCCCGTGGGTGTCGTAAGAGACAACAAAGGGCTTATGAAAATGAGGATGGACAGCAGCATCTTTCTGTGTATTGTACCATCTTACACACTGAAGTCACCAACAACAGCGGTCGCAAGCAAGCGTGGTGACTATGGGAAATCCCCTCTAAAATACCACGCGTTTTTGCTGGAGTGAGAGAGAGCAACAGCCTCCGTGGTCTAGTGGTTAGAGGGTTCGGCTCTCGATCCGGAGGTTCTGGGTTCGATTCCCAGTGGGGACACTGTCAAACAAAAATCTCTTTGTGCGACCTCCCCAGTTTGGTTAGGGCATTGCAGGATGAATCACCTGATTGCCCGAAAAGTTAGATGATTCCGTGCTTCGGAAGGCACGTAAAGCCGTTGGTCCCGACTACTATCTACGGATGTAGTCGTTAATGAGCCATGTCAGAGGCCTTTGGCGGCTCAACAACTCTGACACCAGGGTTTGTGAGGTCGGTCATCGACCTTGCAACCCACACGATATGATGATGATGATGATGCTGGAGTTCTGGAGAGAGCTCCTTGTCCTGCAGTGGATGTTTTATGGGATGTAATGATGATGCCAAATTAAGAGATCTTCACTTATTCTTTTTAGTCCTACGGTCGTGTCTGACTTGAAAATCTACCGTGGATGTTTCAACCAGTCTCTTTTGGCGGTGGTAATGGGGGTCCAGGATGGTTTTAATTTGGTCTGCCAAAAGGTGTGGTACTCTTCCCTCCACTCTTTTGCCTGAAATAGGTATCTCAGAATCCGTTGCTAACAGGCTGTGCACAGTCGCATTCATTTGGACCCCCAGTTGGCCAAGAACAAATTTGTTGTTCTCTTCTTAACATAAGTATAAAATAACAATAGCCAATTCGAGATTCGTGTGCCCCACTTGTACACCGCGCCCATCCTCCGCGATTTTTTTTTCAGTTTTGAATATTAACCGTACTGTACCCTCTGTACACCTCTGCCTACCCATTCTCACCCTTCTGTCTATGTCGGGGACTTTAACAGCCACCACACATCCTGGGGCTACTCTTCGAATGACGTGAACGGCAATGTTCTTGCGGACTGGGCAGAACAAGAAAGACTCCACCTCGTTTTCGACCCAAAGGGTAGAGGGTCATTCCACTCAGCCCGATGGCATAGTGACACAAACCCGGACCTATGTTTTACATCGGGGGATCAGCGGGGGATTGCTCTGCCCGCTTCCCGCAGGATACTGGGCAGCTTTCCTAGAAGCCAGCACCGCCCGGCTTTTATAAAGATCGGCATTCAGGTGCCTCTAGTTAAGTCGGTGCCAAAAGCTCGCTGGAATTTCTCGAAAGCATCCTGGAAGCTGTATGGAGAGCGGGTAGATTCAACCATCCGCTGGGTAAAGCCCACGGTGGGAAACTACGACCGGTTCTGCGGGGTACTGCTCAGTTCAGCGAAACACCACATACCAAGAGGATGTCGCAAAGAGTATGTCCCGGGTTGGGATAGCGCAGTTGAAGAGGCCTATCAAGAATTTTTAAACTCTAACAACCCGGACTCTGCCACCGCTCTTCTAGCTGCGCTTGATGATTCCCGACGGCAGAAGTGGGTAAATCAGACCGAGGACTTAGATTTCACGCACTCGAGCAAGAGAAGCTGGACGCTGCTTCGTAAGATGGGGGGAGCCGCCGCACCGGTACCTACGGAGCCCACTGTTCACCCGGATGATATAGCTAAACGCCTTCAACATCTCACAAAAGGTGGTACGGTGGACAATATTTTCGCCAAGCACGTCCGAAAAAGTAACGTGGGCAAAATAAGTTCTCTTCCGGATAAAGGCACGCTGGACACCCCCTTTACGATTGAAGAGCTGGACGTAGCACTCACATCATGCAAGCCCGGCAAGGCGGCGGGGCTGGATGGCATCTACCCAGAATTCCTGGCTTACCTCGGGAAACGAGCCAAGCGATGGCTAACCGGTTTCTACAACGACATCTTAGAGACCGGTACACTCCCACCTATTTTCAAAAAAGCCAAGGTAATTGCCATCCTGAAGCCCGGTAAACCCGCTGACGACCCCGCGAGTTACCGCCCGATCTCGCTGCTGAGTGTCACTTACAAACTATTGGAGCGCTTGTTGTACAACAGAATATACCCAGTAGTGAACCCCCACATCCCCGCAGAGCAAGCAGGCTTCAGGGATAGCCGTTGCTGTGCGGACCAAGTGCTAGCCCTTACTTCGTACATCGAAGCAGGTTTCCAAAAGGGACTTAAGACCTTTGCTGCCTTCGTAGACCTTAAGGCGGCTTATGATACTGTTTGGGTTGACGGACTGCTACACAAGCTGAGTGACATAACTCCTTCTAAGAGGCTCCTTTTATTACTGAAGAGCATGCTAGGCCCTCGGTTCATAAAAGTGATGCTTGGCGCGAAAGAAAGCGGTTTTCTGGTCGTCAAAAACGGGCTCCTACAGGGGTCCGTACTTGCCCCACTACTCTTCAACGTCTACACGAGCGATGTGCCAGCCACTCGATCTGAAAAGTTTATATACGCGGATGACCTAGCTCTTGGGTTCCAAAGCAAGTGTTTTAGAGAAGGAGAAGTTGCACTCTCACAAGACCTTTCGGCACTCAATGGGTACTACAAAAGGTGGCGCCTCTGTCCAAACCCGGCAAAGTCTGAGGTAACGGCCTTCCATCTCACCAACTGTATGGCCCGACGAGAGCTTGAAGTGTTCTTCAATGGTGAAAAAGTGCGGCATAACTTCACCCCGAAATACCTAGGGGTTACACTCGACAGGTCTCTGACTTACCGAAATCACCTGGAAGTCACCGCACAGAAAACGAAAACCCGGGTAAACTTAATCGGTCGATTGGCAGGCACATCGTGGGGCGCCCGGGCCGATGTACTTCGGACATCTGCTCTAGCGTTAGTGTTCTCCACTGCAGAGTTCTGTGCTGCGGTATGGTACCGCAGTGCACATACTTCTAAAGTGGATCTGCAGTTGAACCGAGCGATGCGCATCGTCTCGGGTACGTTGGGCCCTACCCTCACACCGTGGCTTTCAGCTCTCTCCCACATAGCGCCTCCTCACCTTAGGCGCGCTCAAATCGCAGCGGGCGAGTGGATGAAAACGGAGAACTGCAGACTTCTGTACCAAATGCCGATCAGAAAGACCCTCGATGGAGTCATCCCAAATCGCCTAACATCACGCAAGCCCATTTGGTCTGACCCCGAAGTTCGGCAGTCCTCAGACATTCGCTCGTCCTGGCTGGCTGAATGGCAAACCCTAGAGTGCTCTGCGGGTGTGGTCTCGGACCCGTCTGAACAAGTTCAAGGCTTCTTATACAACAGACGTATCTGGACGACGCTAAACCGCATCCGAACGGGTGTAGCCCGATGTAACTACCACCTTCACAAGTGGGGTATAGCGGGCTCACCCGCTTGCGATTGTGGAGCGTCAGAGCAGACCACGGCACATATTGTAGGAGAATGCCCCCTCAGACGGTTTCCTGGCTCATACGAGGAACTTCACGGGCTTTCTGCGGCGGCTGTAGACTGGCTACAGCACTTGGATATTAATTTGTAAATATTTTAATGCAGGTTATATGTAAATAGGCCGAACGATAATAATAATAACTGTACCCAATGAGCAATTTAGTCATATATTTACTACACTTACAATTTACTCTTATAGTTCTGTAGAGTCGTATAATGGTCGTATGAGTGAAAGTTTTATGACATGACGTCATATAAGAGCGTCTTATACATCATTTTAGCTAAAATGAATTTTAGTCGTATAATTGACTCATGTACACGTTTATACGACCATATTTTACGACCAATCGGTCATGTGACTGATCAGTCATATTATTATTTTAACAACTAAGGAAACATAAAGTCATATAAGGAACGTGCGGAGCACGTTTATATGACCTCATTTTACAACGTTTCGGTCATGTAACTAATTAGTCATATATTAGCAACTAATGTAACACAAGTGGTATTAGGAACGTGTAGATCACGTCAACATAACCTTATTATAGACCGTATTGGTCATATAACCTATCGGTCTAATACAAGCGACTAAATTAACTTAATGTCACATGAGGAACGTGTAAAGCACAATAATATCATTTTTATTCTACAACGTGAGGAACATGTAACTGGGTGATCATTTAACAGCAACATGATGTAACATAAGGTCATATAAGAAAAGTGAGAGACACGTTTATATGACTGAATTATACGACATATTAGATATATAAAAATGGCTGTGAATTTGTTGCTTATATGTCATGTTTCTGACTCTTAAGCTTTATAAATTCTATTTAGATGACCCTTCTGACTAATAACCGTAATAGTTATATAATAGCAACTTATGTGTCACATCATTAAAAGTTAAAAAAAGATTTTATTATATTGCTGAATAATTACATCAAAGTACATCAAACGATTTATAATGAAATAAAAAAAATTATTATTATTATAGTAAATTTATCGCTTAAAAAAATTGGTTACATAGTAGCAGTATATATGGCGAGGAAGTCATATAAAGGCCACCGGAAAACAGTGAAATTATGTCTCGTTATACGCTGAATTTTGGCTGGTATATGCCTGTTTAGCTGTATAAGTAACTACAATAGGATGATTTTACTAGTCACGTGACGTTGTTGTCGCCATTTTGATTTGATTGTTGTTTGTTACTAACATAATTTTATATAACACGTTTACGAACATAATTTTATTATTTCTCTGAAAATGGACTTGAAAAACCTCAAAAGAAGTGGTAGTTTTCGTAGACGAGTGCAATAGATTATAAAAAGTAATTGTGTTCAAGATAGTTCACCATAGTTACTAGGGATCCCTAAACATCAATCATGGCGGCAAATCATGGCGATATAAGTGGCCACTATATGACTGAATCAGCGTATTAATGCAACGAATAAATCTGTTTTGCTGATTAGTTGAATGAAGAGTAAATTATTTATTTTGTGATTATTATTTTAATAATTAAACATTATAAATTTACATTATTTCAACGGCGCACAATGTTTTTATCATAAACCCATAGGTAGTTTATCGGGATAGTGGAGCCCGCACCATGATTTTGTATTAAATACACAAACTTTCACCTGTCACATTAGATATTATAATACTTTACTTTGGGCTGGTCTGTTTTGGCTAAAGTCCCCGACTTTCTAGTCAGGCAAATGTTTTTTTTAGTATCACTTTAAGACACTATCACCGGGAAAGTTTTGTTTGCCCTGAATACATATCACCATGATATCGCAAAGAAATTGTCTATTTCAGATTATATTCAGGGCGAACACAATTAAGTGATTGCCCATATAGAGTAGCTTATTGCGATACTACAAACATTTGCCAGACAGGAAAGTCGGGGTTTTACCTGAAGCGGACCAGCCTGAAAGTCTGGAAAGGGCCTTGTGTACATCTTCACTACTAAGACATTTCGTTTTCGCCCTGAATATCACATGAAAAGATAAAAAAAAATGTTTCTCGGCTCCCGTACTATAGAGGGCCCAAATCGCGTCATATAAGCGTAATTTTCACGTGCATATATGACTTCAATACAAAATTGGCGGTGGAATAAGATACGTTGTCTCGACTTTTATACAACAGAAAATTGTTGCTTGGGTAGGATTTACGTGCCGGGGAGCCAATTGAACCTGTTTGCACTTGTCGGTTGTTCTAGTTTGAGCAGACCTAGATCTAAAATGCAATAAAATCTAAACCTGCGGTAAAAAGCGGAGGAAAATACTTGAAAATGAAAACGGGATAAAGGGGAAGGTACTCACAGGATTCCAGGGAGCTGCTGCCGATTTTTCACCTTTGATATCGTAATTAGTTTGCGCAATTAGCTTGTGCGCTCGCGGTCGCGATACCGATCTTTTTTGACAGCCGTTGACAGCCAGGATGACAGCTCACAGGGCGCACTGAAGCCGCGTTTCGTTTGAGGTGACGCGGTTACAACTGGTATGTTAGGAGAGGAAAGAAACTTGGACAGGAGAATAAGAAGGAGTGTTTTCAAGTCGTAACATTTCCCCCCACTTGAAATCGTCTAGGGATTTCACAAGATAATCATTTCTGTTTCAGAAACTAGATCTGGAAAACAGCGAAGTGTTCGGAGATAAGATAAGATTTTAACTTAGGCTAAAGTAATTTAAGATTTAAAAATAAAAATGCAATCGAGTGTGCAATGACCTTAAACTAATTGAACTATGCTAAGTAATTTTAATTTAAGGAGTTTATATGAATGAGTAGCAAGTTAGTTAGAGGTAGAAGTTATCGGTAAGAGGCAAATTTTAACGATTGGTCGAACCAACAACCCTTTCGTGGTTCTGATAGTCACGACGCGAGTAACATTGTCCGCGCCGGGATGAATCTGAACGATGCGGCCGAGCCGCCACTCGGTAGACGGTAAATTAGAATCGTTGATCATAACTACATCACCTACATCGAGGTTAAGTTTTCCGTCTGTGTACCACTTCTTATTTTGTTGAAGGTTATATAAATAGTCGCGTTGCCAGATGCGCCAAAAGGTTTCCGACATTCGCTGCAGCATCTGCCACCGAGAGCGAAGCGTGACGTTCTCGGCGAATACTGGCTCAGGGAGAGACACCAACGGGCGACCAACCAAGAAATGTCCAGCAGTAAGAACATTCAACTCATTCGGATCGGTTGAAAGTTCACAAAGAGGGCGTGAGTTTAACATCGCCTCAATTTTTGTAAGTAATGTGTAAAATTCCTCGAACGTGAGTACTTGAGATCCGATCACGCGCTTAAGATGGTATTTGGTTGCTCGAATTCCGCTTTCGAGAATACCCCCAAAGTGAGGCGCCGAAGCAGGATTCAGTTGCCAAGATATACCTCGATCGCGCTGTTTTCCGAAACAAGAAGCTCAGTAACTTCCGCGAGATAACACCTACAAAGTTTGTACCTCGGTCCGATATGATAGTACGACTATTATATTACTCTATGGTAATACTAACGACGAATCTTGACTGCAGTACTGCACTCAACGTGAACGCTGGTAGTAGCTTGGCTAGCTTTAGACTGGTCACTAGTTACCGGAGGAGGGGTTGACGCCGGTTTAGGATTTTGAATATCAATTTTTTCAGTATGCAAAGTCGTGTGGTGAAGTAATCCACACACGTGACATGAGTGACATCTTAGTTTAGACATACATTGACCGGATGCATGGTTTGTACGTAAACAGCTGTATTATTTGACAGTACTTCGGTGGTATACCTACTCAAAAACTGCCAAAAATCTAGGCGTTATTTTTTATTGTAATTTGTCTTGGTCAAGTCATATCAACGATATTAGTAGAAAAGTATTTGTGTTGTACACTTTTATGCCCGCTGTATTGTCTACTAGATTTTTCTATTTAAGGTTAGCTGGTAGATAACTCAATTTTGAGTTAAGCTCGCCATTATTATATGTTTTCACTTGTGCTTGTCTTTGTAATGTATTCTTCTTCTTCTTCTTCGTTTTGTAGTTTGTGGCTGCTGCTGATTTGCAATTCAGCCAATGTCAGGTAAATCAGCTTATCACGTTTATCACAATGAAAATAAAAAGGAAAGATTATTATTATTTAAGAAAGAAAGAACCTGATGTTTTCTGAAATAAAAACGAAAAAGACAATGTTATGGACATCACAACACAAATAGATTACTTACATAGATTATAGTTTAATATTGTTATTATTAATAAATTTTGCCAGGATAGAGAAGGACTTAACAGTGGGGATTGTTAATAAATATTTAGTATTAAGGGGGAACAAAACATCATCACATTTAAGCAACAACACATACAAAGGGGGACATTTATTATTTAAGGGGCATTGGAAGAAGATGTGATCAATTGTACCCTCGTCTTCACCACAGGGGCAAGATGGATTATCTTTTAAGCGGAATCTATATAGTTGAACTGGAGAGCAAGTGTGACCCAGTCTCAGTCTAACCAAGACACTTGTGACTCTTTTACAGAACCTGCGAAGGGCTGGGTTAAAGAACCAAGGGCGAGGAGTTATACAAGGCTGAATAGATGAGTATTGATACGTGGAGGAAGACCATTTACTTTTCCAATCGGAGTTCAAATATTTGATTGGCAAAGAGATCAAATCATGTGAAAAGTTTTGATAAAATAAACGATCACCACCAGTAACAGCCTCTTTCGCCAGGCTATCAACAGTTGAGGGGACTGAATACGTGGGGCACTTATAGATACAGTGCGCTGCACCACAACATAAACACTCAAATGTAATGGGGGACTTAGCGTTCGTCTGCGACGTGTAGGCAGAGCGCTTTTGGCCGCCGCTAGATGACCGCGACTCGGAAGTTCTGTTTGACTTCGTGGACGAAGGAGGTATAGTTGCCCGAGGCGGCGCGTTCGGATTGTTACTTGAGTGTTGGGTAGTTTCTAAGACCTTAAAATAATCTTGAAGAAACTGCAAAAGTTCTTGAAAGGAAGGTATTTGCGAAGTATTTTGAATTTCGTATCGTTTACGCGTGTCTGCGTCCAGAGCTCGCGAGGCGGTATGAAATAAAATAAAATAAGTTTTCGACTTTCAAGGAGTTAAGAGCATTACTAGACTCATAAAGAGTGTTATAGAACCGCTGCGCTGTAATTCTATAAAATTCGAAGTTTTAATTTGGGGAAAGTTTTGTATTTTTTCCAAATAAGTCACGACTAATAACCGTTTATTTTCGTAACGTTCAATAAGCGTATCCAAAACGTGTTGATAATTATTACCCGTTGCCGGTACACCCTTAGCAATAGCTTCAGCAGGACCCGACAAACATTGGATCAAATAATGAAATTTCTCAATCGATGTTAAAGCCTTATTGTTATGAATTATGTTTGAAAATGTGTCATACATAAAACGTTGGCCAATTTTCTACATTGCTATCAAATTTTGGTAATTCGATTTTAGGCAAACGTGCATTTATTGGTTTAGAGTCATTATCCGAACGTTCTTCATCGCGCCTGTGCTCGCGTTCTCGGTCACGCTCGTCTCGTTCGCGGCGCTCTCGTTCGCGCTGCAGCTCAAGATCCATCGCTATAAGTTGATTGTTTACCTCTAACACGTTATAATACAACTCGTCAAAAGAATGCAAGACATTGTTATCCAACTTTGCTTCTGGATTAATTTTTAATTTCAGTAAATTAATTTGCGAGTTTACCGAGAGAAAACCAGTTCGATGAGTTTCAATTGCTGACATACGCGATCGAAAACTTTTTTCTGACGCAGCGTCCGACTCGATTTTTTTAGAAAGATCAAAAATTATTTGAACGGCGCGGAAAATGTACTCGCGCTGCGATTCCAAAACCTTAAGTTTTGATTTATCCATAGTTCAAGGTGTATATGAAAGTATATAGTGAAAAGGTACGAAGAAGGTTGAAGGTTCGACTTTGATTCGAAACGAAAAAGTTTATTTACCTACCTACCTTATTCACGTAAAATGATTTATTTAGGCGTAAAAGCAATATGCAACGCTACTGGCGATTAGATACGACTAAGGTTAGTACTTTACGTTAATACTTTTGATTTTTGTAAAAAAGATATTTACCTAACTTTCGAATCGTGAAATTCGGCAATTGCACACCGCGTGTTCAGTATAATCCTACCAAATTGTGTTGACGCACTATTTCGAACACTTACACTGTAAACTAGAACCGCCGAATTTAGTCGGGTTATACAACCGGCGATAAAATTTTGCTTATTTTCGTTGAAATATTGAAGTATTTCTAATGAAATGTACCGAATATTAAAAAAATAAGAGAATACTGTACGACTCCATAGGTATTCGCGCTCGTTAGGACAGATATTATGTTTGCACTTGTCGGTTGTTCTAGTTTGAGCAGACCTAGATCTAAAATGCAATAAAATCTAAACCTGCGGTAAAAAGCGGAGGAAAATACTTGAACATGAAAACGGGATAAAGGGGAAGGTACTCACAGGATTCCAGGGAGCTGCTGCTGGTATTTCACCTTGATATCGTAATTAGTTTGCGCAATTAGCTTGTGCGCTCGCGGCCGCGATACCGATACCGATCTTTTTTGACAGCCGTTGACAGCCAGGATGACAGCTCACAGGGCGCACTGAAGCCGCGTTTCATTTGAGGTAACGCGGTTACAACTGGTATGTTAGGAGAGGAAAGAAACTTGGACAGGAGAAGAGTGTTCTCAAGTCGTAACAGAACCGTTAAAAGGTAAAGCATACATAATACACGAAAATTAATAATCATGTACACTTGACATCTAACGTATCAATCTTAACTTTTTAAATAGAAGAATCTGTGATTTTAATTTTTTGGATGATGTTTTTCACTTGAGTCCCTGACCGCCATCGATATTATATTCACGGCTTTGATTTTGCTATTGAAAAGATTTCAGATTTTTCTGTAACCGATCTATCGCTTACCTGTTTAAGATTTATAAATTGTCTCTTTCACGCTGAACTTATTTAAAATCGGGTTCTTAGCCAAAACTCACGTTGCTTTGTTGTCTTAAAAAAGTTGAAAAGAAAATTGCTCTAAAAGTGTCAAGTTTGACATGTCTTTGACTGTACCTACAGAGCAGAGCAGTACTAATTATCGTATGTAGTCTAAACGGTCTTGCACGGAACCGACTAATTTGATTCTCGTGGCCTTCTGGCAACACCTATGCCGTTACTTATGAATCTTATGATGCTGTGTTGGAGTTTAGAGTTCGTGTACCTGTTTGGAAAAGGTACGCGATCAGCTGATCAAGTATTTATTTTTAATTCATTAAGTTCTGGGAGAAAAACCAACAGTCCTACTAACGAATGCTAATTAGTCCCATGATTTTTTCTTTTTTTTTTCCTTCTCCGTTTCATAAGCCCTTAGTCGCTTCTTGCGACACCCACGGGTTGAGATGGGTTGCTACTATTTCTTTACCAGCACCACTCGAACGAGACGAATTTAGTCTCACTCGACCTAATTTATAAATTAAATTAAAGTTCCCACAAAAGCTAAGGTCGATAATCAGAATTTAGACTCAGCACCACCATCACCATCACCTTTCAATTCGCACAAAATTATCGACTTGAATCTAGGAACACTTTTTGTTAATATTTTTTTTTATTGAGAATTGCCCGCAAGTGTAAAATAAACATTCCAAGACCTTGGCACACTAAGCCTGAAAACTGTAAAGCAATAAGATAGGCAGTAATGACAAAGAAGGACATGAAATTCGTGTCTTTACTTTTATGACGGGGGTTTTCACGAGCTGCGTGACGAGATTGCGACAAAGTTATCGTTAAATAATTTAGTTAAAAGTAGGTGCACTCAAGAGCAGGGAGCCAATTCTTGAATATCACCGGGTGATAATTATTATGTCACCGGAAAGAAATACATAATATTAAATTGATCAATTTCTTAGTAAGTTGATCAACTTTTGAGAAGTAATAAACTGTATCAAATTTGGTCGAAAGCGAACCTAACAGTCAGTGGGAGCCAGTGAAATTACTGGCACATGAGACACACTATCTTAATTCTCAGAGTAAACGTTTTGCTGTCTTGTTAGTATCAAAAAAAGGACGGGTTGCACTCCGAGAATGCCGGCAGAAGTGAATACTTAAACATCAACGTTGTGCATTTTTGAATATTTTGGAATGGTTAGGGAATAATTTCGCACGAATTGTTTTTTTATCAGTATAAAAGTACATACAATATTCATTTATTTCGCTATTGTAGACAAACATGACAATTTATATTACATACAGACAATCTTCGTCAAATCTGACGCGCCGCTAAAGAAGTTTTCTCTTCAATAATGCTACTAATAAGTCAGTGGGCGCCAATGATCTTATATATGTTACTGGTGGGCGCTATGGTGACCACTTACCATCCATCAGGTGGCCCACAAGCTCACTTGCACACTTGTTTGTTACATTAAAAAAAAGGCACAGAACCCTTGAAATAACAATAGTACCTAAAATAGAAAAAACTTTTTCTATTTGTCCAAATGAATGAAACCTACCACAAGTACCACACATTTCATTTAAAAATATTTTACTGTTACTCCATAATCGGTCCAAGAGACATACCTACATTCCACCCTTTCACATACAAATTCAAAATTGTCATACAAATTTTCTCATACAAACTTATTGCTTTATTAACATAGGTATTGTTCTAAAATTACGGTAAGTAGTGGGCAAAGGCTCCAACCAATATAAGCTGGGACACATTGTCCTTAGTAGTATTGGTACCGCAAGACCAAGTTACATTGGTCAACTATAGTACGTCATAACTTATTCTACTGGCAGTGTGTTACAACTATTTGTTATTTTTCATTTGTTGTCACAAAGTTGTTGCGCAATTGACCCGTTTCAAGTTGTCATGCAGATTAAAGGTACAGTCTAGAGCACGTCATAATTGACACATTGGACTCGACCATTCTTATTCCAGCCGCCGTAGGAGCTAAAATTGCACTGCGGCTTTCAAGCATGACGCTCTAACTGTACAGTCAAGAACAGGTTAAGCTTGGCACTCACAGTGCGTCTGTAGCTCCTAAGACTGTGTAATAAGAGCGGCACAAAGTCCATCAATGGGTGAAGCTTGACATGCTTTTGACTGTACTTGCTGTAAGTTTTTTAGTTTGATTGAACTGAATGATAAAAGCAAAGGGATGGTAAGCCGCTATCACACCCTCCTTAACTCAGAAACTAATTCAGCATACATTGCTCGTTGAAGTTATGAATGAATGAATGAATGAATGAATGAATGAATGAATGAATGAATGACGTTTATTTGCAAGAATACATTAACAAGAACATAATGTCTTAGGTGGTAAATAGGTACATGGTACTTAGTAGGTATTCTGCTCGCAAGCGAGCGTGCAGGATATTGGAATTGACAAAACCAAGTCTATCAACCATGTATTCCGATTTAGTCTTTGAATTTAGGACGGTGTGATTGCGACTTTAGCTGCCTGGAACACACTGCAGCGACGCTAGCATGTTTTTTTATGTCACAAGTGGGCAAACGAGCAGGTGGGCCACCTGGTGGTAAGTGGTCACCACCGCCCATGACACCCACTGTCTTTATTAGTGAAATAATTCGACACTAATAAGACAGCAAAGCGCGTTACCCACCCTGAGAACTAAGATGGTATGTCTCGTGTGCCGGTAATTTCACTGGCTCCCTTACTCTTCAAACCTTACGGCATAAAAAGGCAAGGCGGTGGATAATTCCCCAGACGGACTTTGCAAAAAAGCGTTACAACCTACAAAAACTAAATTAAACTCAATTAGCAATTACTATTATTACTATTAAGCTGGATCCCATTAAGGGTGTCTTTCCACCAAAGATGTGCGGAGTAGCCGTTATTACACCTTCCTTAATTCAGAGAATAATTCGGCATACGTGGCTTGTTGAAGTAAGGATATTGGAATTAACAGAACCAAGTTTCCCAGCAATGCCTGCCGAATTAGTTATTGTATTTAGGAAAGTGTGATGGCGGCTTAACCTGTGAGCTTAAATTTTTTGAACTACCTATGAGATTGCAAATGTTTTCCATAAATCGGAAGATATCAACGGGTGATAAAATATCACTCAATAAATTCAAAATTCATAATTATTTCATTATCTGCCAACCCCGACGGGAAAGAGGCGTGATGTTAATGTATATATGTAAATTCATAATCACAGATTTTTCATTTCTTTTCCTCATTTTCAATTCATAATGACAGTTTTCCATGCATAAACAGATGAATGTAAATATTTTCTCATTAAAACTACATATTATTTGTCATGTTCAATCCCGAACACCTGGGGACAAAGTCGCGGGCAACAGCTACTAGTGAACAACAATGGTTAATTTTCATACTTTTTAGGGTTCCGTAGCCAAATGGCAAAAAACGGAATGTTTAGACGTATGGATTCGTCATTTCTGTCTGTCTGTCCGTCTGTCCGTCCGTATGTCACAGCTACTTTTTTCCAAAACTCTAAGAACTATACTGTTGAAACTTGGTAAGTAGATGTATTCTGTGAACCGCATTGAGATTTTCACACAAAAATAGAAAAAAAAAAACCGGCCAAGTACGAGTCGGACTCGCGCCCTAAGGGTTCCGTACCTATCTACCATATGATATACTAAAAGCTTTTAATCTTTGATTTTAAAAACTCCGCAGCCATACAACTTGACCCCTCCAATATAGAAAAGTTCTTGAAACGGGAGCTCACCTTAATTGGTTACTATTAGTTGTGAGAAAAATTGAAATATTTAATGATTTTAGACTTTTCCCTTTATTTGTACTGTGAGACCTAGCTTCTTGCCAAATTTCATAATTTTAGGTCAACGGGAAGTACCCTGTAGGTTTTGCTTTTTTGCATAAATGTATGGAGATGAGGACATAAAAAGCCATATCTTTCGATTGCGTCGTTGTAAAAAATTTAAATTTTCAGATCTTGTGTGATTTATGGACTTTAATATTCGTTATCAATTTCAACCTGATGCCTCTTTTCGTTTGTGAGAAAAGGGGTCTTGACTGACAGACAGACAGACAGACAAATAGACGGACAACAAAGTGATCGTATAAGGGTTCTGTTTTTTTTTTATTTTGGGGTACGGAACAAAGTTTATAATAAAACATTAGATTTTTAAAAATTGCTTGATTTTTGTAAAATTTAACTGAGTTTTTTGACCGACTAGTATGGGTGACTGAGTCACGCGATACACCTCCCGAGCTCATACAGAATATGTATATGACGGACTCTTATACTTTTTTACTCTGAGTGTAAATCGGTCGGAGGAGGAAACGTCTTCAAGGCCCAGTACTGACAACTTGACAAATCGGTACGGACAACTTGTCTCTTTATGAGCGAGGATAACATAGGAACAACGGGAAGTACCCTGTACGTTTTGCTTTTTTGCAAAAATGTATGGAGATGAGGACATAAAAAGCCATATCTTTCGATTGCGTCGTTGTAAAAAATTTAAATTTTCAGATCTTGTGTGGTTTATGAACTTTAATATTCGTTATAAATTTCAACCTGATACCTCTTCTCGTTCGTGAGAAAAAGGGTCTTGACAGACAGACAGACAGACAGACGGACTACAAAGTGATCCTATAAGGGTTCCGTTTTTTTATTTTGAGGTACGGAACCCTAAAAACAATAAATTTTGGGGGTTCCGTAGAACTGATTTTTTTAAAACAACCCATAAGTACTGTAGGGTATCTATGGATAGGTCTTCAAAAAGGATATTGAGGTTTCTAATAATATATTTTTTTAATACTGAATAGAAACCCCTTGTAACTTGTAAAATAAGAGAATGATAAATCTAAAAAAATATATAATGTACATTACCATACAAACTTCCATCGAAAATTGGTTTGAACGAGATCTAGTAAGAAGTTTTTTTTAATACGTCATAAATCGTAAACCGCAATTTTATTTACCTTTCATTCAATCAACTTAAATCAGCTAATTTAATTAATATAATGTGGTGGTACGGAACTAACGGAACCCTCAGTGCGCGAGTTCGACTAACACTTAGCTAACTTTTTAACAGTTTTTCAGTAACAATCAGGGTGAATTTGTTTTCCTAAAGTCTAAAAAGTGATATTTTACTACCCGGTGATATTTAAGGATTGGCTTGGGAAATTACCAAAGGTTAGGTACCATTAGTTGTGAGATAAGTTGTAATATTTAATGATTTCAGACTTTTTCCATTATTTGTACTGTGAGACCTAGCTTCTTGCCAAATTTCATAATTTTAGGTCAACGGGAAGTACCCTGTAGGTTTTGCTTTTTTGCATAAATGTATGGAGATTAAAACATAAAAAGCCATATCTTTTGATTGCGTCTTTGTAAAAAATTGAAATTTTCAGATCTTGTGTGGTTCATAGATCCTAATATATGGTATTAATTTCAACCTGATACCTTTACCCGTTCGTGAGATAAAAGGTCTTGACAGGCAGACAGACGGACAACAAAGTGATCCTATAAGGGTTCCGTGTTTTCTTTTGAGGTACGGAACCCTAAAAAGACACAAACTACTGTTGCCACTCAAAGAATCTCTTTCTACCGGACAACATAAAAAAATCTCCAATTTCGACCCTACTCGGTCGGAATTCAAGTCAATACAGCCATACAAATAGTTTCCATACAAATCAGCTGAGCAAACTTCACTCAATTGTTCTTTTGGGCATTGGGAGGATACCCGTCTTGTTGCATGTAGGAGAATTTTTACATGTATTGAAGTAGGTACTTTTAGGGTTCCGTACCTCAAAAGAAAAAAACGGAACCCTTATAGGATCACTTTGTTGTCCGTCTGTCTGTCTGTCAAGACCCTTTATCTCACGAACGGGTAGAGGTATCAGGTTGAAATTATTGCCATATATTAGGATCCATGAATCACACAAGATCTGAAAATTTCAATTTTTCACAACAACGCAATCAAAAGATATGGCATTTTATGTCCTCATCTCCATACATTTATTCAAAAATGCAAAACCTACAGGGTACTTCCCGTTGACCTAAAATTATGAAATTTGGAAAGAAGCTAGGTCTCACAGTACAAATAATGGGAAAAGTCTGAAATCATGAAATATTACAACTTTTCTCACAACTAAAAGCAACCAATTGTGGTGAGCTCCCGTTTCAAGAACATTCATATAAGAGAGGGGTCAAGTTGGATGGTCGCTGAGGCGATTTTTGTTTTAGTTCTATTTAAAAACGGGTACACTTACAAACTTGAAAATTGGTATGTTTATAGTGCATAAGCTATAAAATAACAACAAATAATAAAATTTGGTCAAGCGCGTGTCGGACTCAAAAAATCTAGCACATTAACTTACTGAAATTTCAACTAGTACAATTATGTTTATGTGGTGGTACGGAACCCTCAGTGCGCGAGTCCGACTCGCACTTGGCCGGTTTTTATGGTCTTATATCACAGATATCAGATAGGTTTATTAGACAATCTACGCAAAATTCTTTAAAATATTATTGTTTTTTTACTTATTTTAAAGATGAGTTTAACGATCTATGTAACGAGCTTACCGAACAGGGAACCCAATTCTTGAATATCATCGAGTAATTTTCAAGATATTCAGAATTATAATAAGCCCTTATAAACCCATAAAACGTAAATTGTTACTAGTAAAGTAAAAACTGGACAAAATCTTATGATTAACAAGTATAATCCTTAACTTTTACAGGGCTTTTTTGATTTTTAAAATATCAAAAATCACTGTGATAAAACATCACTATGTGACTTTGAAAATTTACTCAGATAAACTTAACAGTTAAACACTAGACAACCAAAACGGGTAGACATGGGATCCAACTTTTATGTCTTGTGCATGTCATAAAAGATGTTTCAAAGCACTCTTCTTCGGATTTGAAAATTTGTGCAATATCAAGTAAATAGGGTAAGTTGGGTTCTTAACCAGATATTATTCTGTTCAACTCAACAGAATCGAGAAAGGGATGCTGAGATGGTTTGGTCATGTAGAGAGGATGAATGAACGAAGACTGACGAAAGAGATCTACCAGGCGACAGTGAATGGAAACGTTGGAAGGAGAAGGCCTAGGCGAACGTACCAGGGCCAAATTCAGGACGTTCTGAATAAAGGCCAGGTTAAAAGTACCCTAAACCGACGAGCATGTATGAAAGGATTGATGAAAGTACAGGAAGCAAGGGAAGTATGTCAAGATCGTAGCAGGTGGAGGACTATGGTCTCTGCCTACCCCGACGGGAAAGAGGCGTGATGTTTTGTATGTATGTATGTATGTCAACAGAGACTCTTATTATCGTGAGGAATTTAGGGTTGCTTTGCCCTCTAGTCTCTGCCCTCGAGCACACCCCGGACAGTTCATATAACTAACACAAAACCACTAATATAGTCATTTTACTTATTCAAAGTAAAAAGAAATTGGAAAATGCGTTTATACGCACGTGTGCGCAGTAGACCCGGCCAAGAGCCTGAGAGAGAATCGTGCGGGTGCGGGTCGCGCGAGGTGAGCGGTGGATTTCAAAGGGAGTGGATTTAAAGGGGGCGGAGAGTGTCCATTCTGTACGTCATCATCATCATATCAGCCGAAAGAATTGGCGCCTCTGAGGGTTGCAGCAATAAGAAAGAAAGAGAAAGCTATTCGACTATATCTTTCTTCGTATAGTTGTATCCCTCAGAGGCACCAAAATTTTGCCCCGTGTGAATCAGGTATAATTCTGTGCCTCTAGGTTGCAGAGGTCAGATGGCAGTGATGCTGTGTAACCAATAGTGAAGTTAGGTAGCTGACTCCGACACTCCGTTGAAATAAATGATGGTACAGTACCGGAAGATGTGGAATGCCTACCTCAGGGGAGGCCCATACCCAGCAGTTGGATCAATAAAAAAATGTTAGTCAAAGACCAACCTACTTAATTAAAATGTTATAGTTATTAAAGTGAATCGGTAAAAAGATTTGGGATCTTGAAAAATAGGCTCAAAAGAGACAGTAAAATTGATTACCAAAAGATCAAATCTTTACTTTTTAAACCTCAAATGACTGAGTTTCCGTACTACTGTCCTGCATGCAGAAATTGAATAAAACAAAATACCTGCTAAAATATTCGCAATGTCCATAATTCCATTCAGTAAACCGAGGCCAGAGTAAAACAATAAGATATTTTGTAAGTTGTATGACAATTGGCACAGACGGACATAATTGGTTTTGCATACGACGTTTGGATACGTACGTAATCCTTATTATAACACTAGCTGGTGCCCGCGACTTCGCCTGCGCAGGATAAATTGTAGCCTATGTGTTAGTCTGATGTATAAGCTATATTATTGTCAAGTTTCTTCAAAACCCATTCAGTGGTTTTTACGTGAAAGAGTAACAAACATCCATCCATCCATACTTACAAACTTTCGCGTTTATAATATTAGTAGGATAGTAGGATAGGATAGTAGGAAGTATGTAGGATAACACTACGCTGGTATAGAAAACATATATTAGACAAAATCCAGTTGAAAATTTCTTTCAGCACATACCCAATTATGGCGAACGTTCTAAATAAAGGCCAGGGAGTCAATTCTTGAAAATCACCGGGTGATAAAATATCACAAAAAATAATCAAAATCATTGATTTTTCTTTTCAAAAGTGAAGATTGATATTCATTAAATATAAAGTGTTGTATAATTGGTAATTTTCATATCCAATTACAAATTTTTTGACAGTTTATCAGGCTGAACTTGAATTTTTAAAGTCTCAAAAGTGATATTTTATCACACGGTGATTTTCAAGAATTGGCCCCCAGGTTAAAAGTACCTTAAACCGACGAGCGTGTATGAAAGGGTTGATGGAAGAAGAGGAAGGGAGGGAAATATGTTGAGATCGTAGCAGGTGGAGGGCCGTCATAAATCTGGTCTAGTAGCAGATGGTCCAAAACGTTCTCAATACAAAAACTCTACTCACGTAACTGAACAACTTTTGTTCCACAACTTATGGAAATTAAAAAAAAATATATATTCTCCATACAAAGTGACCGGATCAGAATGTAAGGAGAATATTTTTTTGACATTGGAAATGTCTTTTCCTTCGCTCCAGTGTAGGCTCCGATTTTACGAAAAAGTGCGATCCCCTTAGATCTCGGAGTTGTAAAAATATTGTAATTTTCAAAATAGGCTCAAAAGACGCGTATTCACAAGAGCTGTAAGGTGCAAAAATAATAATTCGAGAAAGTCAAATAGGAAAAAAGTTATGGCCGAAATAGTGAAAAATAAGTTCAATTTATTCCGAATTTTTTTTTTGTCTTTGGTGCTCGATATTTTGGAAACGAAGAATGATATAAAAAATTTGAGAAAAAATCCTCTGAACAATTTAGTCAGCTAAAATTTGAGCCTAAAACAAAGACGATCAGGTTAAGGGTTTGCCCTATAGCCTAACCCTTTTGAAAAAATGTCAAAAAGTCAGAACGATATTTTTCGAATTCCGTACATTTTTATTTTTATTTCCAATGTTCTCGATAGTCGTGTGAGGCACGAAATCTGTAATTTTTTTTTTATTCCAATGGTTGTGGAACTAAATTTGTTCAGTTACATGGGTAGAAAGAAAAAAATATTGAACTTCATGGACGGATTCACATCCTTCAGGCTTGATATAGGTACCTTTTGAGTTACACCCTGTATGAGTCCATGATACTCGTACGGCAATGTGTTATTTAGTCTACGCAAATAACCGTTAACTGTAGCACTTAACAGTTAAATCTAACTATTTGGCTAGTCTCATTTTCTGATAGCACTATCAAAGTTTAATCTTTGATAAGATTTTATTTGCTCAAAGCAATGTGACCTCCTTACAAGACTTACAAAAAAAAACATTTTTATTAAAACTGCGCAGGTTGTTTCTAAGAAATAAACATAATATTTTTCCTATAATAAAGTAATTTATCTTACAAAATTATAAATAGGTAGGACTCTCAGTATTATCATAATATTTTAGGGATAATTTTAAATATGTTTTCAGGGTTTTATAAAGAAACATTCGGGATCGAATTTTTAGCAATGCAATTTGTAAAAGTTTAAGTAGGTAATTAAGTTTTAAAACTACATTGAAAAATAACTGAAATGGTTGTTAAAGTGTGGAGTACAAAGCACTAAACTAAAACATTAAATAAATTAAAAAAACTTACCATAAAACGGGACACGTTCACCGCTTCCACCTGAAAAGTGAGCCGCCATCTTGAATCACATGCTATCTTTTCAGCACGATCTATGCGATGTCATGTGACCAATCACAGAGCGAGTAAACGTAAAAATAATCTATACATTATCAACTTTATCAAACTACGATAAAATAATCGTTCAATCGCTTAAATACAACGATCTGCAATGAAAATCTTCAATTTTCCGATAAGGATTCCCGCTAAAATTTGACAAATGAAAATGCACCGTCCATTTGAGACACTTATTATTGTAACTTACTAGAATAATCACTTTAAAAGTCAAAGTAAATTACAACTTAATTAAGAATTACGTCATTTTAATTGCTAGTAGCAATTTAGACTAATTTTGGAGTTTTAATATGCACAAATTAGGTGTTAATTGTCGAAAAGAGTGCGTGAACTACTCGGAACTGACTTGGGAGACTGCGTTAAGAAAATGGCGCCGCATGTAACACGTTGAGTGTTTTATAGAAGTTCCAGAGTTGCGTCACACCTGTGCTAGGACATTATTCATATTTTTAGGGTTCCGTAAAGAAAACAGCTGTGTAAAGTGTAAACAGGTGATGCGTTATGTTGCTACCTAAGGTTGAAACAGTTTGTCTTTTAGAACACGTAGTACGTATTTATATGGAAAATTTATTTAAACTGTAAAAATAGGTGGGTAAAGATAGACTTTAAGGGCACTGCATGTTATCCTACGTCATCTAGTACACGAAATTTGCAACTTTGTAGCGATAGTAGTGGCCTGATAAAAGTGCCCATTCTCCTTTGGTTGGACTGGCGAAACTGCCAAGAGGATGCAAGGCAGACCTGTTGTTTTTTACTTGTAGAGGTACCTTCTATTTCTACGAATAGATTCCATTCGTGTAATCTGTCACTTAACCATTTTGCGCTCCGACTGTACAAAACCTGGCAGGTTTCGGATTGGCAGACCAACATTTTGTGGACCTAGTATGCCACTACTATCGCTACAAAGTTGCAAATTTCGTGTACTAGATAAAAAAAAATTTAAACTGTTTATTTCATGCAAAAAAACTTAATTTATCTTTACAAGACTATGAAATCTTAACAATTAAAGATTATTTTTAGTCCTGCTTAGTTACTCGCTAGCTTACATTTTAATTATTGTGATTTAAATATTATTTTTAAATAGGCAAAGTAGGAAATTAAGTGGTACTAATAACATTATATAGGTATAGACGTAGTATTATTACAGGCACTAGGATCTAAGTTTGCAGTCAGATGGATGTTAAATAGTTGTAGGAAATGTTTCTTTAAGATGAACTTAATAGATTTCTTTTTCTTAGTAACTTTTATTTGTTGTATTACTTGATCTGGCAGGCTGTTAAGTACCTCCGGAAGTCTGCAAGTCCAGACCCTCCTGCCATAGATATTGTTACATTTAGGTATTTTGTAAGTTGGTAAGCAAGATAGATGTCTTAGATGACGTAGGATAACATGCAGTGCCCTTAAAGTTAAGACTATGTACACGTGCCATGTACCTACTCGCAAGCCTCAATATTTCTCAATATTTTTTTCTAAGGTTCATTATACATACATACAAACAATGCCCAGAGCCTTAAAAACACTTAAGTAAGTAATCGAAATTCGCAAGAGAAACAACTGGCCAAGCCCGTTAATTGATTTTAAATTCCGTTACTACTTAACTGTTAAGTAAAGTAATACAAAACAGCTATATAAATAAACTGAAAATTTATATTATGTTTCAAAGAGCCGCTAAAATTCCTATATATATTCCTTGCTGCAAACCTTACCCTGATTATGTTTTATGTAATCTGTTAAAGTACCTACTTAGTTCTCTAACATTAACTAGCTAGGTAGAAAAATAATGAATGTTTTACTAAACAGAGAAATAATTTAAAAATTAATTCATATTTTTTTCGCTGTACTGCACCTCGCTATTATTTCTTACTGAACCATCTAACGAAGCTTTTGAACTCGCTCTTGACCTGTTCTGTTATCGAGTTGAGCGGGCCGCGGGAAAATGACCCATAAAGTCTGGACTCCAAACACTCAGGAAGTCAGCTTTCAATTTTCAATACTATTGTTGTGCCTATTTGACCGGCGCGTATTCTAATAAGTGGAAAAAACCTCTTCGTTATGCTCTTTATTAAATGTTCTATGCACATAAATTACTTACAATTATGGTTGTACCTAACTATAGCTTAAAAAACTGTGCTTTATCGGTTGAAATCTGTGTGCAAAAGTAATTTTTTGGCCGCTAGCGTGGATAAGGTATTTGAAATTAGAGCGTGGTGATGATACTGGCGCTATTCTTCAGCATTTTCCTCGCTGTAGTGAGGTGAAAAATGTGTTTCGCTCGGCAGGATGGTTATTTCGCGTCTTAAAACCCACGCTACGATTCTTCTTTTGAACCTAGAATCGCTTGCTCAAGTTTCAATACATGACACTCGCACCAAAGAATAATGTTGCTGCCTTGCAAAACAAATAGCTATTTCAGTTAGTTTTGATACGTTTCAGGTTCCTGCTGCCTGCTATACGACAATGCTATTGGGAACCTACGTTTGTGAAAGCTTTTTCCTAAGGTTCGCCGGCATTTATCAAACCGGCCCATATGTGTTAGGATGTCGTTACTTTATAACGTCAGTTAAATAACATCGTTTAAAAGCTAAGATAACGCGGGAAACGTGTTGTTCTAAGCTTCAGAGCGTTTCATAAACAAAATAGCACCATTTGTAAAAAGCGAAAGCGAAAGAAAAAACATGTCACACGAAAAAAGAGTAAAGGGGTTAATTCTTGAATATCACCGGGTGATAAAGTATCACTTTTGAGACTTTAAAAATCAAATTTATCTCGATAAAAAAATCAAAGACTACCTCACATTTCTTTGGTTTTGAAAACAAAAATTAGTGATTTTTAATTTTGTATCACCCGATGATATTCAAGAATCGACTCCCAGACAGTTTTGATTATTATTATCCTAATTTAGGGAAAACACCACCTTTTGATATTAATAAAGTAGAGTGACCTATTTTTGCATGGTCTATAAAATTTCTTGTTTTTTTTTGTTTCTAGAGAAAATGTAGTAGGTTAGTTAGTAGAATACGAGCCAAAACTTAACAGTAGGTATGCACTCTATGCATGGCATGGCCTGTATGGCAGTGGCCAGCTACATTCGATAAGTTAATCTGAGTTTCATTGCTACGTTTGTTCAGTTGATACGGTACAATTAGAGGGATGAAGAGAAATGTATACTGATATTTATAGTTTCCACGATAAGACACCACAGGCGAAATTAAAACAAATAAACTTGCAAAAAGTTATGTTTTGAAGTAGGTAGGTAATTAAATCTTGTAAGTACCTGGACGACCGAGCTTCGCTCTAATAATTTTTCCAACTAATTTACGCAAAGCCCACGCGGTTTCTGAAACGCGTTATAATAGGTCTTTACCTATGAAATTGCCGAAATGTTCTTACAGATTAATGAGTTATAATTCCTATAATTCTAATGCATTTTTTTTTCATTTGTCTTATATTTGAAAGTTGACTTCAAGGTTATCAATTTACGCATAAAATAAAGTTTTTATTTTTAGTTTAATATATAAAATTAAAGGTTCGAAAATTGTTCGTCTTAAATGTCGTCCGATTTCATCATTAGATTTGTTATATTTTTTTACAGATAATAGGTATTTTACGAAAATTAAATTTAAGTTTCTGTTAGCTTAATGTCTTCTCAATAATGCTCAAACAAATAAAAAAAATTGGATTTATAATTCCTAAGAAAAATGCAAAAATGTTAGTACCGAAAATTGAGTTTACCTAAAATTCGCCATACAAAACGGCAATTTCATAGGTAAAGACCTATTATAAGAAATGCTTAAGCGCCATCTAGTATGGAGTAGAAATACTACAGTTTATAAACCGAAATTCTGCACCAGGAGATGTTTCGGGGTTGTAACAATTAAATTAACCCTTTTAGACTCCTAAAACGTAAATCATAATAATAGTACCTATTCATAACAATTAATATTATAATACCTTTATTAGCCGCTTTATATGAACGAGCTATGCTACCCACCAACAGATGGCGCTGTAGCTAAAACGCGCAAAGAAATAATTGAAAAAACACGGAGAAATCATTTAATGGCATCCATCCCCCATTAAAAACCTTTCATAATATTTTTTGTCTATTGTGTATGGCTTTCGGTCAACAATATACTTAAACTGTAAACCTTCGTAGCTCCAACCATTTGGCTGTTAAAACCTGTGTGACAGGCGACGGACGGACAGACGGACGGACACGTGAGTGACAGCAATATGGCTCCGTTTGGACCCTTCGGGTACGGAACCCTGAAATGGGTATACTTATCATGCGGGTCTGCCTATGAAACCGAACCACTTTTCCATACCAAACAAAAATAAAAACCGGTCAAGTGCGAGTTGGACTCGCGCGCCGAGGGTTACGCTACACCTATTGCATTTTTGCAAGGTATAAATTCCAGTTTTAGGATCGCAACTAAATTTGTTTTAAAGGCTTTTTGCTCATCTCTAAAAAACGGTGCTTTTAGAGAGATGCTTTTATTTTTCTTGTAATATTTACATAAACGTTTATTGACTATACTTAATTAAGATTTTTACTTAAGCAAACTTCGGAGTTAAGGGGAAGTATGGTATTTTTTTAGAAATTTTTCATCATATCTCGAAATCCAAGTCTTAAAAAAAATGAAAATCCATTTTAGAATGTAGAAAAGAAGCCCTTTCATATCATACCCCACTCGTTCTAGTAACGATAATTTTAAATTTTGCCCTTTACAATAATAATATTTTTTTTTTTTATACTTCTATTGTTTGCATATTCTAAAACTATTCCAAATTTCAAGTCGATAGCATGAATGGTTGCTGAGATATACAGGTGTGACAGACAGATAAAGTCGCACCATAGGGGTTCCGTTTTTACCATTTTGGTTCGGAACCCTAAAAGTACAAAAAAAATGTTTTTTTTTACAATCTATTAGTGATGTAGAATCTCCCCTTAGAAGGGTCATCGATTTTTTTAAATCCTTTATTAAGTCGACAAGATAATTTTTTTGGACCTGATATGCGTATGCCCACGTTATTACAGAGGTCAAAAGCAACAACTTTTGTTCCACGACTTTTCTAACAACGCACGAAAAATTTTCACCTTCCCATACAAAATGGGTCGGTCACGTGACCACTTTAGTAAGGGGAGTCGAAATTTTTTTGTGCGTTGTTAGAAAAGTCGTAGAACAAAATGTTGCTTTTGACCTCTGTAATAACGTGGGCATACGCAAATCGGGTCCAAAAAAACAACCTAGTATTTCTCAAGAAAAGTTGTTCAGTTTCATGTGCAAATTCACGTGGGTGTCGTAAGAGGCGACTGAGGGTTAACTGGAGGATGGGCAGCAGCATCCTCCTCTGTATCTTACTAACTGCGGTCACCTACAACCGCGGTCCATAGTGCCAGCCGTAACGCTAACAAGCGAGGTGACTATGGTACTTCCCCTCCACATATTTCCAGCAAAAGCTAGAATTCTGGAGGGAGAATGCCTCTAATTAGAATTTTTTTGACACCCACTTTGATTATTTACACAAAATCTTAAATTTCCAGCAAGATTTGTCGTCCTACTTCTGTTATCAATTATCTTTATGATAGGGCTGTGCAAGCAATGTGTTAGGTTTTCTTTTACATCCCACCAGATGAATTATTTGCACTCAGATACATCACAGATAAGTAAGTACCCAATATGAACTACGTTTATAGGTAGGTACTGTTATTGGTAAATAGTTAGTACATTAACTACCTGTATTTTTATAGAATGTGAATTTTCATAGGTTTTGCCACAGAATAGGTAAAGTACTAGCGTGTTTTGCTCCAGAGGCCCAGAGAGTCAATTCTTGAATATCACCGGGTGATAAAATATCACTCAAAAAATTCAAAATCACACTTTTCTTTTCAAAAGTGAAGATTGATATTCGTAAAATATAAAGCAGTCCAGGAGACCAATTCTTGAATATCACCGGGTGATAAAGTATCACTCAAAAAATTCAAAATCACATTTGTTTTTTTCAAAAGTTAAAATTGATTTTCGTAAAGTATAAAGCGGTCCTTGATTGTTAATTTTCATTTATTCTGATTTACCTTTTAACAGTTAATCACGGTAAATGTGAATTTTTAAAGTATCAAAAGTGATATTTTATCACCCGGTGATTTACAAGAATCGAGTCCCTGGATTGTTAATTTTCATGTATTCTGGTTTAACTTTCAATGGCTTATCAGAGCATATGTGAATTTTTAAAGTCTCAAAAGTGATATTTTATCACCCGGTGATTTTCAAGAATTGAGGCCAGCTTTTCTACTCATGAAGACAAACAACTTTCCACAAGTAAAACTATTTTTAATAAAATAAAATATTCGTCTTCTAATACAAAGTGAGTCGATCATGTGACCACTTTAGTATGGAGGTACGAAATGTTCTAAGTAGGTAATAATATTTCTTTCTTCAAGAAAGTGGCTTGTTTTCATTACTTAAATCGCTGGGCATTGGGAGCGAAACCAATGATTTACGGTGTATAAAGTTTTGTCGTTTTTGTATGCGGCTCCAACGATTTCGGTGAAATTTAGAATACAGATACACCGCACCGCGACGATGACGATAAAAGCTCACGAATAGCGACATCTACCAATAATGACAACTACTAAATTCAAAATAAATCCAATGCTAGTGGCGCCATCTAGTAAAAAAGAATAATTATTGTTATTTTAAAATGGCAACAATTACTAACTGTCAAAAAAAATATAGAGTTGGGAATACATTCACAGGTATAATACCTAGTATTTATCTAATCTAAGTACAGCGCGATCAGAACAAGTTTGTCCATGACGGATATTTTCCGCGCATGGGTGACAGGCGGAGAGCCAATGAACGTTTCGCTCGCCCCCTGGGGGGAGCCGCGCTCGCCCCCGCGACTCATTTTTTGACTTCTGCGCATTAACGGTCAAGGACAAAGTTATTTTGTACGCAGTATACCTAGTAATTATAACCGCTCGAAGAGGAGCTAAGCACGTTGGAAACCTAAGCAGGAGATTTCGGACAATAAACAAATTTGCTCTAAATTCACTACTACACCTAAAAAACAGAACTTTCTCTTGGAAAATTTACCAGTCACCTTCTTTTATATGTATAATGCTGATTTAATGTTTTTATGCAAATTGATCGAAGGGTTCCGAGTGGTTTTTGCTGACTCTCATTTTGAGAGTAGCTGTCATACAACAAAATGAAGATTCGAAATTTGCTGTGAAATAATGAATGACTCAAACGATTTTTATTAAACTTTGCATAACCAAGCATTTCCATGTAAGGGGTAGTTAGGGCAGTATCAATTAGTCTATATAATAAATTTATTTTAATTCTGGATTGGTTACCTCAGGTACCTCAGATACCTGACTGGATATTTTATTCGATTTCTTTTTAGCAAAAATCTAGTGTAAGGTGAAACAAAAACTGAAAGGGATTACTCACTGATCAACTTTCTCTATAAAAAAAACTATATATCTTGTGGTAGTATCCATTGACCTCTGAAAATTCATACAAAGGCTGTTCCATCCAGTAATACCAAAATTTAAATAGTTTACGTTTAGTTTGTTTTAATCTTTAGCAAATTGAATTCTGAGTTGATCTGCATATTGCATTAGAATATATTTTGGGAAAACGTAAATATAATATAAGATTTTATTTTGATTCTTTTTACTTGCATATTGCGGAAAAGTAAGTGCAGTGCTGCTGTACCATTTATTTTTATTCTTTTAAGTGATGTATTGACTTTCCTGGACACTGTAGACAGGCAGCGTAGTCTTCGAGAGATTTGGTGACAAGGCTCTTATCTAAAGATCTGACTAATTAGATTTATATTCGATATGGATAAGATTTTGACGATAACTTTGAGCATTGGGCCCATCATTATATGAAAATTTATGGCGGAAAAACTACCAACCTATTTTTTTGGCTCTTAAGTGTACGTAAGATGATATGTATTGTATAGGTATTATTTAGTTTTTACTTTCTTGATTTGTAACAGTTTTCTTTTAAAATTTCGACTTTTAAAAGCTTCATACTCTAAGTACACAAACGTCAAAGTAAACATCCGAGTATTGAAGTTTCCCTTTTCTAATGGACTACGTTCAGAAAAAAGTAACAGTCAAGTGTGAATGGCCAGTAGGCATTTTTTACGAATAGGAAAAGACTAATTTATATTGCAACGACTGGATCCATACCTATCACGCTCTTTGGTGAACTCTAGTATAGGCGGAAAATTGAACTGTTTTTTTTTCAGTTTTCTCACAACATACGTGATAATTATAATTTTTTTTGGATATTAAATACGAATGGTCTTAGAAATTATATGAGATGTATTGATTAAACCAAACTAGGTGTGCTCATAACTTTTGTTCACGTAGAATTTGAAATTTTATAGTATACACAAACAACTGGACTGATTAGAACCGATTCAGCCTCGCCGTTTGAAACATTGTACTCGCATATCTTCTTTTTGAGTGAGCCGACTGCAATGAAGATAACTTTTTTTTGAATTGAAAATGGGCTTACTCTTGACCTCGATCTAGTCTTGAAGACAGAGATGAGGTCGACAAATATATGTTGCACAAAAGTAAGTCAAATACATTATTGAAAACCCCGTTTTAATCGGTTCAGTAATTTGTGAGTTATTGGTGCACTAGCTACAGGCTACTTGATAATTAGCATTCGTATAGCTAATGTTTGAGTGAACCGATTTCAGTGATATGAAGCTTAGATATTTTGCCTGAAAATAAGTCAAATACATTATTGGAAACCCCGTTTCAAGCGGTTCAGTGGTTTGCAAGTTTATCACGCACAGACAAACAAACAACAGACAAAATAAACTAACAGAATCAAAAATTCCCAAAATTGCCTGAATACACAAAACTGCCGAATATCTTATCTTTTTTATGACCCTCTAGATCATATTTTCACGAAAATTACAGATTTTTACTATTATGCATTAAAAGCAACGTTAGCGTGAAAAAAATTAAGAGATAGAACAAATCGACGTATGTGAGTCAATTATTTATAAATCGATGACATTTGGTAAATTACTTCTTGGTTAGTAATTCTACGAAAAAAAACTATTTACACAAATTTTTAGGTATACTGTTCATCTTATACCTTTAATATTTCGACACTAAGTCTATTTATCAAGCAGAACACTAAGTACTACTAAGTAAAAATGTCGTCTCATCACTTGTCGTCTCATCACTTTGATATCTGCCATTCTAATCCTACACAAGCTACATTATTTCAGCACGATTTACACCTTCCGAAGAAACTAGCTTAGATCCTTCAACACATTATTCCACAGATATAGATTAGCTTATATATAGTTCTGTGCATTATTTGATTTCTTACGATAATTAGGGTGTCTATTCTCAATTTTCGATACATCCATACGATACTTCTTCGATGCAGTCTTATTATACAATAGAGTAGAATATTGGTTGGATGAATTGTCAAATTGGCAGTGATTAGCATCCAACCAATATCCTACTCTATCGTCAAGGGATGAAGCTTTGAATTTGCATGTGTCAAATGGTATCGCATCGATATATCGAAAATTGAGAGTAGACACCCAGATTATAGGATGATCGAATCGAAAAATGTGGATCGTGCTTTCGACTGTGTTGGTTTTAACGTAAAATTTATTTATTTATTCTACTACAAGATAACAAGTAGGGTATAAAACATTTCAATGTGTTGGCTGTACTGCGCTTTCCTTAATTCCTTTTCTAAAATTTTCTCATAACGAGTTACCTACTTAAACCTTAGAGCAACGCGTCAAACCGCGCAAGCCGGGCTTTGCGCGCGAAAATCGTGTTACTCTATGACTTAAACCGTTATGCTGTAACTAGTATTTAGATACTAGGTAAAGCTAGTACCTCGGCAACTCTAGTAATCTCGAATATTTCTTTCATTCGCGGCAGTCAGCGGATGTCCCGTACGTAATTTTAAAATATAAATAATTTGGATTAAAATTGAAATCCTCGAAATTTTACACGAACTTCTTTCGAATTAATTGAAAACAAATTGTTTGTGTTATTTTTTTCTGTGATAATTTGTCATAAATATAACTATGTTAGGTTATGTAAAAGGTGGACTAGAATTTCCTTTTATGCTTTTAGTTTGTATAATCAGTGCTTTTTACTGAAGAAGTGTTTTTATTTACAGCTTACACTTAGTTTTGGACAGGATGAGAACGACACAAATTGCCCAGTATGCGCTAAGACTCACATATTCGCAGGTAAGTTCTTTTTATTTAATTCATCTACACTGAATCTATCTAGTGCAACTTTAGGGTGTTTTATATGTTATTCTGCAACCCTAAATCAACTATATCAATATGATAAATAAAACCTCAAATTATCGTTATATAAAGAAGAAAAATAGCTGTTTCAGTGCACTAGTCACATAATCACAATCATAGGTACCTTTTCTTTTTTACAGTATACCTACTTAACATTTTTTTTAAATCTAGTTAAAATTTAAAAGGAAACTATTTAAAGACATTAACTTCTGTTATCAGTTAGCCAAAAATTCGACTCCAATAAAGAGTATTGATTCAATAAATGATTTCTCTTTAATTACTTGATAAATGCAACCAAAATGACCACATGGAAATACCTAATCTAATGGCCCGTGTCACCGCTTGATGCTAAAGTTCCCGATAGTAATATGTCTAAAATGTACCTGTGTTTATCTGTAAGTTAAAACAATCATTGTGAAACAAAACATTTACACTATCTAACAGAATAACTATCTGGAAGTATACATATATTATAGCGAAGCAATGAAACAGGCACAGCAGATGGCTGACTTTATGTTGTACAGTCCGTCCACCAGTATGGCCGGTAATGCAATTTTTTCGATATTATTGACTTGAGAAAATTGCTCCGCTTCTATGCGCATATTTTCCCAAATCTTTTGTTTGGAAGGAAAACAGCTTGAATTGTTGTTCAGTTAAAAGAGTTATCCTACTAATATTATAAACGTGAAAGTTTGTAACTATGGATGGATGATTGTTACTCTTTCACGTAAAAACTACTGAATGGATTTTAATTAAACTTTACAATAATATAGCTTATACATCAGAATAACACATAGGCTACAATATATCCTGTGCAGACAAAGTCGCGGGCACCAGCTAGTTTAGTCTAAAAGGTTGATCAGATTGATTGTTATTTAGTTCAAAATGTAGAGCAATTTTGGAAAGTGATGTTTGAATTTTATTCTGATAAAAACTATAATTTCTGCAATACGGGCCATACTGTTTTCTGTGCCTCTTAGTCTATTACTTACCACACAACTATTTTTAGTCAAAATTTAGGTAGCAGACTTAATAAAAATTGCAGTAAGGCTAGGGTAATTATGACTGTAATACTGGCATATTCTTTTATGGCACCCACTTTTACAATATTTTTAATAAAACCAAAAATCTTACCCATACCTGCTAGTTGTTAGAACTTAAATTTTTTGATGTATTCTCATGTCTCACCACAAGCGTTTTGACTGATGATATTTCTTTGATTATTAATTCGGGTTACGACTGACCCTGCCTTTGTGCTGTACGTCATACATTGAGCGCAAATTTGAAATTGGAAGGTTGAGTAGGCCCGCATATTCAGTACAAAAGACCCTCAGAAGGACCACGAGAATCTCACGCGCGGGGGTGCGAGGTAGATTGTGAGGAGGCAGAGAGTGTCCTATGGCACCCATGTATGATAGTAGAATAATGTAATAGTACATTATTCTGTGTCGTCAGTTTGATCCCCGCCCAGGGCAATTATTCATGCGATGAACATAGGTTTTGGTTTTGTCTCTGGGTGACATTTGTTTGAAAATTTTATGCTTATCAGTATCTGATAGCCTGGCTTTGTCTAGTTTGGATTTATTGATGAACTTATGTGATATGTCCTCCATATATGAACTCGGGAACATAGATACAGGCTAGAAATTTAACTCTACTAAATGATGTAAGGTTTTTTCATCAATGAGTATTTGGGATTGGAGAGAAAGAAATATGGAAACAAACAGTATGTTTTAGTATTCTTTTGAAATACTAACGCGCAGTACGTCCTATTATAATCATCATATAAGCCGAAAGACGCCCAATGCTGGACATAGGCCTCCCCTAAAGATCTCCACGGTGACCAGTCTTTCGCACCCAGCAGCTTCCTGCAACCTTAACTACATCGTCGGTCCACTTTATCGCTTCATTATTATTATTAATAATAATATTGCTTCATACTTCTACCACGGATTAAATAATAGATTCTACTTTAGTTTATTTTAACGATTCTATGAGCTATGTCAGTTATTTTAGCTTTTCTGCGGATCTCTTCGTTTCTAATTTGATCTCGCAGATAAACTCCGAGCTTAGCCTTTTCCATAGCCCTTTGGATGACTGAGCTTTCTTAAGCCGCAATAACCCACTATCCTTAATTCAGAAACTAATTCGGCATACATTGCTCGTTGAAGTATGGATATAAATTAACAGAACCAAGCCTCCCAGCAATGTATGCCGAATTAGTACGTTTGAATTTAGGAAGGTGTCATTGCAGCTTTATTAAGGCGCTAATAGCGGTCAATTGCCTAACTTTACGGTGAAATATTAAAATAAATGGTCATCAAAACCATTTAAAAAAATACAGGGTAATACATCAAGATTTTATTAAAGTTTTTACTTTTTTTTTTTTTTAATTTATTGTTCAAAACAATTTACAAAAAACATAGGTAGTTTTTAATCACACCTCTAAAAAAACCTGTAAGGGTTTATCTAAGAGATGAGTGGTTGCTTACTCACTCACTAACATAAATTATAATAGGTACTGTGACCAATCATTCACGCAGGAAGTGATCTCTTAAACATTTTTTACATTCTTTTGCATTCACAAGCATTTCGTCATGTAAATCACATGAGATATTATTTAATATAACAGAACTGTATTTTTGCTAACCGCGTTTGAGAAAAAAAATCCCCAGCAGCACCTGTTTTTGTGATAATTTGCAAAATTTGTCCAAAACTGCAAAAGTTCACTAGTTAGTTTTTACACATAAAAAAGGTATCTATTATATGAATATTTTTACTTGAATGTTTTATTTTTATTCTACGTAATACTAATGAAAAGTGCAAAAAACTGAGTTTTTGAGCGCGCGCGGGCCGCGAACCCGACCGAAAACTGTAAGCGCGGGACATCTTAGCGTGCACATACGATTAGAGTGCATATTTAATTTGATCAAGTAATGCTGAGTGCTATTAAGGCCATAAAGCCCAAAGTGAGTCGTAAGCATTCTATTCGCACTCACACGTTGTGAGGAGGGCAATCTTTTCTCGACTGTAGCCGTTGTAGTACGGTCAACCACAAGTCGGTAGAAACTTTTTCAACTCTATTACTACGCCCTAGGGTCCAAAAGTGTTTCTACTGACGTGCTGTTGAGTGTACAAGAATGGAGGCACAACTGAGTGCATCTACAATTCCACACGCATCTACGCAGATCGCATTCTTGCCCCGATCAAATTACATGCACTTGTCGGGTTTCAAAGTGCATTAGTTGCAAGTGACAACGTGGTTTTCAACGTGAGAGTGAACTGTGCAATCAAATCGGCACGTGGGGACACATGCGGGGAAGCCTCGTTGTTTACTAACTAGAGCGCAATATTTTTATTTATTTATTTATTAAGCAAACTTAATAGCATGAAATTCATTATTACAATTCTTGCCTTAAATATTTATACAGCCTATAACAAAGTTTGTCACATTAAAATTTAAATTAATGGGCATACTACGTTAAGGTATTTGAATACTAAAAAATACTTATTACAAATTATATTATAACGTTATTAAAATATACAGGGTGTTTGTCGGAATATGTGACATAATATTACGGTAGGGCCGGTTAAGACCGCACTGAGGGTCTCTAGTAGGTTATTCCGCAGATTTCGGCAACGCGACGTCGATCCTTTTTGATTTTTTGATCGAAATGTCGTTTAAATTAAGGTTTACACGTGGTCATACCTAGTACTATTACCTGTTCTGTGGTCATACAACAGAAAAATAAAAGTAATAGAAAGAGGATTATAAAAATAATTCGTCACAAGGTAGTGAAGGCGTCGTTCTATGAATTTGACGGGTTATTTTGAATATTTTTTTGTGATCATTGATGATGTGACATTTAAAGAGACATGTTGGCAGATGTCATCTCATATAGTAAAATTAGCACGGTATCTATTCCGAGCGAAGCAAGGAGGTCCGAAATCTTTGGGTCATACATTGTCGCCGGTTAGTTATTTGCCGCAAGTAACTGGATGTAGGCCAAAAAACAGATTAATATTATAATAATAAATCAGTATCTACCCCATGAACCTTCTTAGTACCTACCCACAAAAAATTACGATTTTTTTTCGGTTAATTATTAAGTAAGTAAAGTACGGTCAACCGCTTGTCGGTAGAAACCAAAATAGGTATTAAGTAAGTAAAGTAAAGTGTTTCTACCGATGTGCGGCCGTGTGTACATATTCATGTTAACGAAGTTCTGTCTGCAAAAGACCAATCCAATCACCAACAACCAACCAACCAACCAATCTTAAGAACTGGAATAGTTATTTATGCAACTGTTGCGTAATGAGAGTAATTTTAACACGAGATCTGGTTTTTGATACGAGGCGCAGCCGAGTATCAAAATAGTATAGATCGAGTGTTAAAATGACTAATTACGTATAGTTGCATACAAAACTTTATCTACGACCGACGAAATATTTTTTTTTTTAAAGAGTAGGTAGTGATCAATTTATTGAACTAAGAGGACAGTTAGTACAGTTAATTAAAGTTATTCCCGAAGTTATTCCAGATCCAGAGCTTGTGGATGGCGTTGCTTTAACATTAATTTCATGTATATGGTTACTGACAGCCTCTTGTAGAATCATGTTCTCCTGGTACATACTTTCCATTTTTTTCAGATCACTTCTTTTGTTGCCAATGTCACTTTATATAGAAGCGAGCCAACTGTCAGCTTCTTGTCGATTTATGTACTCCTAGTCACGCCTGGTACTCTCCATTTTCTTTTAAATATAGGTAGGCAGTCAGTCGTCACCCCAGTAAAAAGTATTTTTACAAAATTACTTTAAAATAGGCTGTATGTAGTACTGTGGTAGTATTGCCTTAGCCTATGCAGATTGAAAATTATGTATTATAACAGTTGCGGAATGAAAATCCATACTCCATTTCCGTACTGCTCGTAGTATGGAACAGTGTGGAAATGAAAATGATAGCGGACAATGACCTCAATTTCGAATCTGTCATTGGTTTCGAATTCGGAATATTCCGGTACGGGAGTAGATAAAAATATAACAGCTCTCCACCCTGCCGCAACTGAACTAAAAAGAAACCGGTCAAGTACGAGGGTTCCGATATACCTAAAGTATTTTCAGAAGCAACAAAGTCTATTTTAGGACAAAAAAACTAAGTTTGTTTATAAAGGTTTTTTGCAGCTTTCTAAAAAACTGTGCAACTTAGAAAGATAGTTTTATTTTCACTAATATTTACATAAACTTCTATCGATTTTAATTGTTTAAGATTTTTCTTTTCACTAACTTCGGAAAAAAAAAAAGGGGGGTATGGTATTTATTTGACATTATTCATCATAATTAACGTAGGTACTACACCTTATTCTGTACCCTATTAGAAACCTTCGTCTAAAATTAAGATTCTCGATATACCTTTAATAATACACTTACGAGTACCTATTGACTATATGAGTTCTAAAAACTTTTCTAAAATTAAAATTACGATCATGCACAACCGATGTACCTACACCTACCTACCTGCATTGCAGATTTGCAGCTGCTGACCTTCAACATACGAAGCTCTTGAACTATATCCGTCTTTTTCGCACGATCTACGAAGAATAGAGTTCACGAAAGATCGCCATGTTTTGTAAAGCTTGACTCATTGGACTTTGTACTGTTCTTATTTCAATAGACGTAAGGGTTAGAGTCGCACTGCGAGTGTCAAGCTTGACCTGTCGTTGGCTGTACATGCGGCATGCGTACACAAAAAAATGTTAAGCTCGTTTCACACACAGCTAGTCAGCGCGATGAACTGATGGCCCGACCACCAGCAGCCATATCATACAATTATTTAAACAGTGTTCTCACTTGCCCTCATTGTGGAGGACAGTTCACTGCAAAGATAGGCTACATAAGCCATATTATACGGGCACATCAGCGCCGTAACCCTTTTTAAGGAGTCGACTGCAGTCGCCATGGCCGAAAACGGTCGGATGATGATGAGTCAGAAATATCCACATTTTTATGAATTTGAGGTTATGAGACGCTCTTTCGTGAACTCTGGTACAGACAGGCCTGTTGGTGAGGTTGGTAGTACCTTTCCCTTCAGTGCTGTAGGTCATAGGTTCGATCCCCGCCCACGGCAAACATTTGTGTGATGACCATATGTTTTTTCTGTGTTTTGTTGTTATTTCTCTATTTGTACAGACTTTGCCTAGTTTGGTATCAGATGACGGTATGAAAAAACCGATAAAACTATATCCATCTTCTTCATCTGAAGGTAAATGTGCATTGAACTCTGAAGACGTGCCATATCGTTATCTTTCTTGTTTCTGTAGGAAGTAGGAAATAGTATTTGTATTAGGAAGTGTTTGGAGTTACATGACCTTGTGTGAGTGTATGAATGTATGAATCAGTTTGCAGCGGGGCATGCATGATATCGTTTACAAACCTTTGTGGCGCTACATCAACATTTATCCAAACTAATATTGTAAATGCGAAAGTAAGTCTGTCTGTCTGTTACGCTTTTATGGCTGAACCGATTTGGATTTTTACCGGATATATGAAAATATTCCCATATTATCCCGTGTGGTGCCGGCAAAGAATAGTACCAACCCAAATATACCCGTGGGTGTCGTAAGAGGCGAATAAAGGTTAACTGGAGGATGGGCAGCAGCACCCTCCTTATATCTTACTTACTGCGGTCACCTACAACCGCGGTCCATGGTGCCAGCCGTAACGCTAACAAGCGAGGTGACTATGTTACTTCCCCTCCACATTTTTCCAGCAAAGGCTAGAATTCTGGAGGGAGCTCCCTGTCCTGTAGTGGACGTTTCATGGGATGTTATGATGCTATGAAAATATTGCCCGTGTGGTGCCGGCAAAGAATAGTAAAAACCCATCTACCCGTGGATGTCGTAAGAGGCCACTAAGGGTTATGAACCGGAGGGTGGACAGCAGCATCTTTCTATGTATCGTACCATCTTACATACTGCGGTCACCAACAACAGCGGTCGCAAGCCGCAACACTTTCAAGTGTGGTGACTATGGTAAATCCGCTCCTAAGTAAGTACCACGTGTATTTGGAGTTCTGGAGGAAGCTCCGTGTCCTGCAGTGAACGTATCATGGGATGTTATGATGGTGATATGAAATTAGTTTGGACCATCGTGGGAAAGGACATGGCTACTTTTTTTCTTAATTCCATGCGTACGAAGTCTCGGGCAACTGCTGGTCTTGTATGATTTGCACAGCCAAGGGGTGGAATTGTCCGCCTGCGCCTGAGTGCTAGTCCCTTTCTCATAACCGGAATACTCGCGAGTGAATAGGCGTCTTCTTGCTAAGCAATACAACGCGGTTTGGGCGAGAATTTCTCTTTAGTACGTGGAACGTTCTTCCCAGGTGGTGTTGCAAGTGTCTATGGGCGGCAGTGACACTTACCATTAGATGAGCTGTCTGCCTGTTATAACATAAAAAAAAACTAGAACCTGATGCTTGGCCGTTGATGGTAAATATAACTCAATCGTTCTCAGTGTCTCGGTTGGCACGCCAAGTAGTTAAGCCAAGTCTCCGATAGCAAAGTTGGGTACTAATCTGGCAAAGCTTAATCTAGGATTGCGTCTGTTGCACAGCTGTTAGGCCTTTTGTGTTGCGGAAGCCAGATGATACTCGCTCTGTGTAAAAACCAGTGCCCTCGTCAAGTTAGGTTGCCGACTCATTAAGCCTACGACAATGATGATAACATTTAATCAATTGAAGAACATACTGAACCAAATTGATAAACTTTTTTTTATCGGTTCGTTAACATATTTCTATAGCTTAGAAATTCATAATCTTGTGATAACGGTACTACTAGATCAGTTGAAATGATAAGATGTAAAAAAATCGAATCACGACACGATAAGATTAAGACTGAGATAAAGATAAGATCCATGTGATGCCGGCTATGAAAAGTACACAAGCTTGACAACGCAGCGTAACTAAAGCTCCTACTGCTATTGAAATAAGAACGGTACGAACTCCAATGTGTCAAGCTTGATGTGCTCTTGACTGTACCACGTCATTTCTTCCCGTCATCATCATACCAGCCGAAAGACGTCCACAGTTGGAGATAGGCTTCCCTAAAGATCTCAATGACGACCGCATCCAGACGAACCGATGGCCGATGGGGCGTCAAGGTTCTAGAGTGGCGACTGCGTACCGCAAGACAAGCGTGGGAAGCCCCCCACAAGTTGGACCGACGAGCTAGTCAAGGTTGCGGGAAGCCGCTGGATTTCTTCATGAACGAGTCGTAATAAGGCGACTAAGGGATTTTAAACCGGAGGATGGGCAGCGGTATCTCTCCGCGTATTAAACGCACGAATTAATATTATGCTAAACCAGTGCTATGCTGCAAACGCCCGAAACCGGAGACCAACTCAACGTCAAAGTAGTTCCACCGACGTGCGGCCGTGTGTACCACGGTACCACCGTACTGCTTTTACCAACCACCGCAATCCTTTGCGCCAACCGCAACGTTAGCGTGGTGCCTAAAAGTATATTTATCGTATCGTTATCGTTTGCGCCACACCCAGCCAGGAGCAAGCCCGACCCGGACAAGCCGGATACACTAGGGGGACGCACAAAGGAAAGACATGCTCTTTAGGACAGATAGAAAATCGGCAAGCATCAGCCAACCAATTGTAACTGACCGACTGTACAGTCTTTAGCCAGTATAGAACAGTGGGAAAGCCAATTGTAACTGACCGACTGTACAGTCTTTAGCCAGTATAGAACAGTGGGAAAGTTAGGTTAGTTGAAGAGGGATTGAGCGTCGATGACCGGCGGGCTCTCTGTACCTTGGAGGAAAGCTTCCTTCATGATGTGTTGACTCGTGTTGGTCGTAGCGGCGGCGGGTTGCACTGGATATTTCTTGATCTGAGATTTCTTCTTTCCTTTCCGTTATACAGGGTGTAAGGGACGATGTACCGAAAACTGAAAGAGCGTGCTCAATCAACGAAACTGAACAACTTTCCCAAAGAAACAATGGTGGGAAATGAAAAAATATTTTGACTTCTCCATAGAAATTGCCCACACTGGTCGAACAGTTTGTGTGGAGAGGTCAAATTTTTTTTACGTCGCATGCCCTTTCAGTTTTCGGTACACCGTCCCTTACACCTTGTATAAGTAACACGTTCTCTATCCAGCAATCTCTATCTGGCTTTTTATAGGCTGTTATGCCCACAAGTAATCAAATCAAATCATTTATTACTGTGAGACACAAGTTAGTCAGAGATGAAACAGTACAGACAAATAAAGATCTATGTGCTCTGCCTTTTGGCGTACAGATTTTTCATGCATTAAAATCTAATTAAAACTACATTAAAATCTTAAAATATTCAAAAATAATTGCTTAAAAAAAAACATATCAATAAGTTACATCACAAGTCATTCTTTAATTAATTACAGCATTATTGTTTTACTTCAAATATTCCTTAATAGAGTAAAATGTCATTTCGTTCAAATAATTAAATAAATGTTTCTTAAAATTATTTAAAGCCGGAGAGTCGCGTATTTCCTTAGGCAAATTATTATAAATTTTAGGAGCCATCGCCAACACACTTTTTTGGTATAGAGCCGTTTTACAGGGCGCATATTGTAGCTTATCACAGTGACGAGCTGTTAATGCTGAAATAATAATAGCTGGTAATACTTTTTTGGTCTAGTTAAACAATGTACCTACTACTTACAATGTTTGTTTTACAACATAAAAATCTGTTTTATGCAGTGCTATATGTATGCTAAGTGTATCTGTCATTTATCAAGTTGTTAATAATTTAACTCCGCAGTCCAAAGTGCCAAGTCTAGCTGAAATTGATTTGTTTTTCTTCTCGTTCGTTACCTATCTGACAAACTTAAATTGACGGATGTGTGGACTGTAGAAGCGTTTGTTACCTAACATATTTGAACATATACAGGGGTCAGGGTGTATAAAAAACCGGCCAAGTGCGAGTCGGACTCGCGCCTTAAGGGTTCCGTACCTATCTACCATATGATATACTAAAAGCTTTTGCTCTTTGATTTTAAAAACTCCACTTGACCCCTCTTTTATAGAAAAGTTCTTGAAACGGGAGCTCACCTTAATTGGTTACTATTAGTCGTGAGAAAATTTTAAATATTTAATGATTTTAGACTTTTCCCTTTATTTATACTGTGAGACACAGCTTCTTGCCAAATTTGATAATTTTAGGTCAACGGGAAGTACCCTGTAGGTTTTGCTTTTTTGCTTAAATGTATAGAGATGAGGACATAAAAAGCCATATCTTTTGATTGCGTCGTTGTAAAAAATTGAAATTTTCAGATCTTGTGTGGTTTATGGACCTTAATATTCTCTATTAATTTCAACCTGATACCTCTTCTCGTTCGTGAGAAAAAGGGTCTTGACAGACAGACGGACAACAAAGTGATCCTATAAGTGTTCCGTTTATTTATTTTGAGGTACGGAACCCTAAAAAGTACGATGATCCTTCTAAGGGGTAATTCTAAATCACTAACAGTTTGTGTAAAAAATATAATAAAAATATTTTTCTTCAAAAAGTAGTTTTAGCTCAAGAAGAAGTGCAGCGCCTGTAGGGACAAATGGCCCCTATGATCAGCTGGTGATGCAGACAAAGATGTTTTTCGTTATAATATCCAGTCACTAGGAAGTACACATGGCCGCACATCGGTAGAAACACTTTTGGACCTTATGGCGTGGTAATAGAGTTGAAAAAGTTTCTACCGACAAGCGGTTGACCGTACCTATCCATTTCAATTAATTACTTTCATCTCAGCAGTGGACGTCCTTCGGCTGGCTGATAAGATGATGTGATGATATGATGATGTAATCCGAAGGAAAATCAAAATTAAATAAAAGATAAAATAAACGATGGGCACTTGGGGCCCTGAGTCTAAAAATCTTATGAGGAGTCTTTCGGCGCGTCTCAATGAGGTCTCTGGCGACCGCAGAGCTGGCAGTTTTTTCGGTCAGCGCCATTCAGCGTGGTAACGCTGCCAGCCTGCTAGGTACGTTACCTCGTGGGGATGCGCTAAATTATATTTTTTATTTATAATGACTTATTGACTAATTTGACTGATCGTTGCATTTAAAATTAAATGCAAAATCTTAATAAGAGTTTTTTTTTTATATTTTCTTTACAATCTATTAGTGATGTAGAATCACCTCTTAGAAGGATCATCGTACTTTTTTGCACCCTGAATACTTACTAACAAATGCCTGTATCCCGTCGAGGTAGGCAGAGACCACAGCCCTCCACCTGCTACGATCTCGACATACTTTCCTCCCTTCCTCTACTTCATCAACCCTTTCATACACGCTCGTCAGTTCAGGGTACTTTTAACCTGGCCTTTATTTAGAACGTCCTGAATTTGTTCAAAACAATTTGCTACGTTCGCCGAGGCCTTCCCCTTCCAACGTTTTTATTCACTCGCCTGGTAGATCTCTTTCGTGTATCTTCGTTTATTCATCCTCTCTACATGACCAAACCATCTCAGCATGCCTTTTTCAATTTTCGTCACTACATCTTCTTTTGTTTATTGTACACAAGAAATAGGTACGTACTGTTTATTTCCATTAGGAAATTCCTTCCAGCAAACCTTATTACAAAAGCAAGTGGAGGATTATTTTAGTATTTTACTTAGATCACAAAACTGAACAACTTTTCCAAACTAACATGAAATAAAAATTTTAATTTTGTAATTTGAAGCCAAAAATTTACTAGTGTAACAAGCACTATGAGAAGGTTCGATAGATGGCGTGCTTAGATTCTACAACGCGCTATCGACTGGTCATCGTGGCCTCCTCATATAGGTCTAACAATTTTTGTACCCTATGACTTTCGCTAGCAGTCTCAAGAGCAGACGGTACCCGGCTCTCCTGTGACTATCCCTAGCCTTAGTTAATGCGTCTATAGTGCTGTGAACGGTGCCCGGTCCACACTATAGCCGTATTACTTGGGCCGATCTCGTCTAAAGTGTACGAGTAATCACTTCGATAAATATAACGTGTGTCTCTTTAACACCGTTGTTTCCTTGCTGGCCTGGCCTCCCGCAACCCTCTTACACTAGTTTTTTACCCGACTGCCGCAATAACAGGGTTATGTAGAGGTGTCAGCTATGTTTCTCTGAAAACGTTTAAAATCAAAGACACACCCGCTCTAGGTCATATTACCAAGGATTTGCGGTCTACTGTACCTTTGATGTTAAAGTACGCGACAGCTCAGAAATGCGAACGAAATGTAAGGACCTACATACGATTCGCCCGCACTCGTAAGCTGTCGTGTTCTATACCTTGACTGACGTGTCAAAGATCAAAATTATCAATAGTAAAATTTTAATTAAAGAGATGCCTACTTTCATTAATTACTTGCACAATAATTTCTGTGTGTTATGAAACTGCTTTTTGGAATGTTATTTCTACATTAAGAACGGCCACATACAAGGCCATTATCTCTAAGTTATTGACCGTTTATACATACATACATACATACATAACATCACGCCTCTTTCCCGTTGGGGTAGGCAGAGACCACAGTCCTCCACCTGCTACGATCTTGACATACTTCCCTTGCTTCCTGTACTTTCATCAATCCTTTCATACATGCTCGTCGGTTTAGGGTACTTTTAACCTGGCCTTTATTCAGAACGTCCTGAATTTGGTCCAAATTTTGGTCCGAATTTTGACCAAATTCAGGACCGTTTATATGCAATGATTTTTAAATACAATTTATACGCGAATATTATACTATAAGAGGCGTCAAACACTGTCATGTGATAAAACGCAAACCCTACTAGCGGTGCGGTGGTAATGACACGGACATTCTCGACCCGGGAGGTTCTAGGTTTGGAATCCGACGCGACACGGGGACATTGGAATAATAGGGGGAAAAAAAAAAATTATGATGGATGTTTATTTTTTTCTTAGCCTACTAAATCCCACTGCTGGGCAAAGGCCTCCCCCGCGGCTTTCCATTGGTTACGATCTTTACTAACCTCTTCCCAATTCTTTAAGAAGGCGTTTAAATAATCCCCCATTGCATCACAAAAAAGCCGCAATGGGGGATTATTTAAACAAAATCACCGGATCCCAAATTAGGCAAAGCCTGTACTATGGGTACCACAGAAAGATACACATACATAAATAAATAACACCCAGACACAGAATTAAACACTCATGTTCATCACACAAATGTTTGCCCTGGGCGGGTATCGAACCCGCGACCCACGGCGTAGAAGGCAGGCTCGCTATCAACCACACCAACAGGCCAGTCAAAAATAAATGTCACATACCTACCTTGTTGAATTACATGATTCAAAAAGGTGGTAGGGCTTTTGTGCAAAGCCCGTCTAGGGAAGTACCACCCTCTTACCTGCTGCCGTAAAGCAGCCGTGTTTGCACTGCTGTGTTTCGGTTCAAAGAGTAAGATATACCATCTTACTTCTCAGGGTGGGCAACGCGTTTCGCTGTATTATTCGTGACAAATTATGGTACTAATAAGACAGCTTGGGTGCTATGTGTGATGGTGACCTACCATCAGATTACACACCTGCTCGTTTGCCCACTTAACATGGTGATTCCGTGCTTCGGTCACGATGCAAAACATCCCTTTGCAGTTTGCAGGTCGGACAGACAGACAACATAAGCTTAGTAAATTGTAATAGAAAAACCTTAAAAACGACTTTTTTCTGTGCTCACATTACAAAACTCTTTGTGCTATTGTGTGGAATATCAACCAATTATGATATATCCTGCGATGTGTCTAGACTTCCAATGGAAGAAGACGAACAAAAAAGGTTATAGAGCTCATAGGCACACTTACCGTACAATCTGTAAAAGACCAAGTTAAGAAGCCATATGAATGTATACTTTTACTTATTTTTATTACCTACTACTCGTATTTGTATCTTTGTTTTTATATGCCCTTTAACCTAAAACAGGAGAGGTCTAGGTCAAACGATATCTGCGTAGCTACGTGCTTCAGAATTATAGATATAGCGTCGCACGCGCTAAATATAAACTTAACGCATGCGCGAGCGTGACACTGCGCACTAGGCGTGTGGCGTGTAGATCATGTGATTTGTCTATTCTTTACATTTTTTATGGTCATTGGGGTTACTCTTGACCGTCTGTCTAGCCATGAGGAGAGAGAAGAGGTCGCTGATGGAAAGAGCTTGCCCGCATCATCATAACATCCCACGAAACGTCCACTACAGGACAGGGAGCTCCCTCCAGAATTCTAGCTTTTGCCGAGAAAAATGTGGAGAGGAAGTACCATAGTCACCTCGCTTGTTAGCGTGGCACCATGGACCGCGGTTGTAGGTGACCGCAATAAGTAAGATGTAAGATACAAAGGAGGATGCTGCTGCCCATCCTCCAGTTAACCCTTAGTCGCCTCTTACGTATTTACGAATCTGGCGCCAAAGAAATTATGACAAATACAAGTGCTGCTGGGGATTTTTTTTCTCAAACGCGGTTAGCAAAAATACAATTATAATAATAATATAATATAATATTTATTTCAGGCATACAATAAACCCATAAAAAAGAAAGGAACCAGAAACAATAAAACTACTACTACACTACACTAAATACACTTACAAACATTAATCACCTTGTATTTGGGCAAGTGTGCACGCTAGACCAGTGCTTTTTAAATGGGCAACATAAGTCCTCGTAGATAACCCTCAGTATCTCATTAGAACTTAATTCAAGCCTATGCCAAAACGAGGCGATGCGGGCTCGAAGGACGGCGTAGAAATCCGGCACTTTTGCCTCAGCAAACATAGCTTTGGCACTGCAATAACGGGGGAGTTGCATGAGTATTCGAAAAGCGTCATTGTACTGTACTCGCAACTTGTTGTAGGAACGTTTAGTGTATCCCACAATTATATTAAATTAAAAACCTTTTTTAAATTTTGATATATCACCCTGTAAATCTTCTAAATGGTTTTGATGGCCATTTATTAAAAATTTTCAACGTAGAGTTAGGCATTTCACCCCTATCAAGCCTTAAGATGACATAATTCCTCAAAGTGTAATTTCTCCGAGATTTTTAGGGTTCCGATACCAAAATGGTAAAAAAAAGGAACCCTTATGGTGCCGCTCTGTCTGTCTGTCTGTCTGTCTGTCCGTCTGTCTGTCACACCTCTATATCTGAGCAACCACTTATGCTATCAACCTGAAATTTGGAATAGTTTTAGAATATAGTTGCCCAACATAATTGCACAAGAAAAAATTTTGAAAAAAGTATGATTATTAATATAAAGGGGGCCAAAATAGGGGGGGCCAAATTTCAAATTGTCGCTACTAGGTCGAGTGGGGTATCATATGAAAGGGCTTTACTTGTACATTTTAAAATATATTTTTGTATTTTTTTAAATTTCTTAGTTTTAAAGTTATGATGAAAAATGTCAAGAAAAATACCATTCCCCCCCCCCTTATCTCCGAAGTTTGAGTAAGGAAAAATCTGAATTAATTACAGTTGACAGAAGTTTATATAAACTTTACAGCAAAAATAAAACGATCTTTCTAAGTTGCACAGTTTTTCAGAAATCTGCAAAAAACCTTTACAAACAAATTTAGTTTTGTGGTCCTGAAAATGGACTTTATTGCTTCCAAAAATACTATAGGTATATCGGAACCCTCGGCGCGCGAGTCCGACTCGCACTTGACCGGTTTTTTTTTTTATCTAGGGCCTCGTGCTGAGGCAGCAGAATCGATGTTGCTTGACTTTCATGATCGATCAAAAAGAAAGAGACCACTTGAACGCGCTTCTCGAATCAGAAAGTCATTGACCCCATTAATAAATTCAGTATTCAATTTCCTCATATACGAATTCTTGCAACGATTCCTGGCCGGACGTAAATTCCGTGACTAAGAATAAAGATTCTCGGGTTATTTTCGTCACAATTTGCAAGTTATTTTGCTCAAAAACATTCTCTACGCTTTGGCGTACGTCCACAGATTTTGTCCTTGATGTATGATTGAAAACATTCACGTTCACACAGCACAACGAAACTTCAACTGAAATTGCAGGAAAAATAGGGTAAACAAAGTGACAAAATTGTTTCAAAGTCACCTGTAGCATGAGGTTTATGAAATTTATGAGTCTAAGATAAAATTTATAGTAGAAAAAAAAATATGACTTCCTATACAAAAAACATGTTTTTTTAACCTTTTCTGTTTTTGGTCTATCGTAATTAAACTCGGTATGAAACTAGTTTGGGTCGGCTGTATGGTTGCTGGTATTAGAATCGAGCCCTGTCTCCCATCTTTCATTTGTTATTCTATAGCTTATGCACTATGAACATACCAATTTTTACGCTTGTAAGTCTTCCAGTATTTACGACAGAGCTAAAACAAAAAATAACACAAAAAAAAAACATAAAAATCAAAACTTTGAATTTGACGATTTACAAGCAAACTAGCATTAAAGCAATTTATAGCAACGACCTCCTGTCATAATTATCTATCAAAGGAGCCTCATTACTTCCTTGCATCGCTCGAAATAGAAACCGTCCTAAATTATTTTTACTAGACTAGTATTACAAATGATATGTGCTATAGAATATCATCTGCCAGCATTTAATGGCCCAAATTGTAATGTCACATTATCATCGAGCATTATGAAATATTCAAAATAACCCTACCAAATTAATAGACGCCTTCACTACCTTGTGGCGAATTTTTTTTTATCCGCCCCTTATAATATTCTATGCTTCCATCCATCGGCCGATAGATCCATGTAGCTCTATACCGTGTACACACGACCGCACGTCAGTAGAAACACTTTTGGACGTTATGGCGTGGTAATAGAGTTGAAAAAGTTTCTACACAGAAAAAAATGATCAGAGCGGGTATAAAGGCAAATTACCTATCTTAGATTGAATTTATTATCGCAAAATAAGATCCAATTAATAAATAATAAATATATATGGTTACAACATCGTATTTGCAAGATTTTTAATTGATTCAATTCACAGTAGAATAAAACTATCTTGATAGAAAAAAATCCCAAAGTAACCTCTTATTTTCATCTAAAATGAGTTTTTCTCAGGTTGTATTGCATATTATTAAGCCATTATTTAATAATAACATCCTTAACATATTATCGAGCGCCACTATTAGCGATTTTACAAAAGAAATTATATTTTACGAGTTATTAAAATAAACAACATTCGGCGCTTACGACATTTTTATTCCGCGCAGCAAGTTATCGTCCGTCGCAGCTAACGGCAGGTATCAAGCGTGTTTTGTTTCACGAATCAGTCTTGTTCGCTCCGTTGAGACGGAAAGACTGTGATTGTGTGCACCGCACGGTAAAATAAACATAACCAACAAAGAAAACATGAATAAATACGGAAAACAAATCTTTTTGTGAGGGGCTGTGAATGTATTCGTAGTTTTCGTTTAGTTTTTTTTGGTTTATATATTTTTTTAGGGTTCCGTACCTCAAAAGAAAAAAACGGAACCCTTATAGGATCACTTTGTTGTCCGTCTGTCTGTCTGTCTGTCTGTCTGTCTGTCTGTCTGTCTGTCTGTCTGTCAAGACCCTTTATCTCACGAACGGGTAAAGGTATCAGGATCCATGGACCACACAAGGTCTGAAAATTTCAATTTTTTTCAACGACGCAATAAAAAGATATGGCATTTTATGTTCTCATCTCCATACATTTATGCAAAAATGCAAAACCTACAGGGTAGTTCCCGTTGACCTAAAATTATGAAATTTGGCAAGAAGCTAGGTCTTACAGTACAAATAATGGGAAAAGTCTGAAATCATTAAATATTACAACTTTTCTCACAACTAATGGTAACCAATTGTGGTGAGCTCCCGTTTCAAGAACATTCATATAAGAGAGGGGGTCAAGTTGGATGGTCACTGAGTTTTTAAAGTCAAAGAGCAAAAGCTTTTAGTATATAATAATTATGGTAGGTAGTACTGGGTAGTATGGGTCATACTGTGCCTGGACGGTGGTGGTATTGCTTATTAAATTTTTAAAAATTTTTGCTTTTTTACTTTTGAAATGTTTTTGATATTTTTAGACGCTTACCTTACAGGTTTCGCCGTCAATATTTAAATAAAATAAAGATAAGAAAATAGTTAATGTTTTTTTTACTTTTATAATATAATTATACTTACTAAACAAAGTTTATTTAATACGTGACAAAGTGTGGAACCATAATCTGATATCAGCGCCATCTTTAGGTACACGGTACAGACTTTTTAACCTAACTTCCTCTGAGACATCCAAAGCTCAAGATAATACCAATTATGGCCGCTAGGATTGCCACTAGGACGACACAGGTAAAAAATAATTAGAACCGTTTGATTGTATGCTATAGGTACTCAAAAAAATTTTCCTGCTTATAATAAATAAATTATATCACGGATTGCTTTGAAAATTAGAAATATGCAACATAAGCGTAAATTGGATTAGGATGGAGGTAGGATACGCCATCTATACCGTTTAATATAGCTGGTAGGTAGGTATACTGCGTGCAAAATAACTTTGTCTGTGACCGTTAATGCGCAGGAGTCAAAAAATTTGTCGCGGGGGTGAGCACGGCTCCCCCCAGGGGGCGAGCGAATCGCTCATTGGCTCTCCGCCTGTCACCCATGCGCGGAAAATAAAGACTTGTTCTGAACGCGCTGTACTTATTCCAACCTATAGCGTGAGCTGAGGTTGGTCTTAGGTACACTTAACAGCACATCAGGAGAAACACTTTTGCACCTTATGGCATGGTAATAGAGTTGAAAAAGTTTCTACCGACGTGCGGTTGACCGTACGTACACACGGCCGCACATCGGTAGAAACACTTTTGGACCTTAGGGCGTGGTAATAGAGTTGAAAAAGTTTCTACCGACAAGCGGTTGACCGTACGTTGACCGACCGTACGTAGCCATGATCACACCTAGCTGTATTCAAAGACTAATTCAGCGTACATTGCTCGTTGAAGTAAGGATATTGCAATTAACATAACCAAGCCTCCCAGCAATGTATGCCGAATTACGTCTTGGAATTTAGGTAGGTGTGATCGTGGCTTAAACTGTCAAGCTTGATGTGCTAAGCAGGTAATTTAGTTTTATACTATGGTTTTATTGTACACCTTTTGAGATGTACCTACGTCAGCAATCAACTGTAACAAAACGTAAGATGAACATGTTATCTTCAATTATAGGTAAGTATAGGTTTTATCAATGAAAAACCTACAGGGTACTTCCCGGTGACCTAAAAATATGAAATTTGGCAAGAAGCTAGGTCTCACGGTACAAATAATGGGAAAAGTCTGGAATCATTAAATATTACAACTTTTCTCACAACTAATGGTAACCAATTGTGGTGAGCTCCCGTTTCAAAAACATTCATATAAGAGAGGGGTCAAGTTGGATGGTTGCTGAGGCGATTTTTGTTTTAGTTCTATTTAAAAACGGGAACACTTACAAACTTGAAAATTGGTATGTTTATAGGGCATAGGCTATAAAATAATAACAAATAATAAAATTTGGTCAAGCGCGTGTCGGACTCAAAAAATCTAGCACATTAACTTACTGAAATTTCAACTAATACAATTATGTTTATGTGGTGGTACGGAACCCTCAGTGCGCGAGTCCGACTCGCACTTGGCCGGTTTTTTTACCTTGTATTGATGGGATCAATCTGAACAGCTTTTGTTCAACGACTTTGCTAACAACACAAAAAAACAACAAACACCTTACAAAAGACAATGCAACTTTTCCATAGACCTCTGGTCCAACATTTTGAAAGGTGTGTTGTACAAGAGCGAAACCTATGTCAAATGATAGACTTTATCATTACTAACAACTTTTACTATAGCACCAAAAATATAGGTCCCGGTGAAAAAAAGTTATAACCTTGAAAATTTCAGGAATTATGTGATTTCATAATTATTGAATTTCTTAGCATATAACACATGATTTCATATCCTGTGCCTAATAAATAAGTAAAACTAATATATACGATAATAAAGCCGACACATCCACTCTACGGGCTCTCTCCCGCCGCAGGTCGGTTGTGAAGCCGCAAAAGCTTCCTGCGATCTACACAGCATACCGACCAAAACCCTTCCGACGTGAGTTGCAGCCTTTGGGCAAACGAGTACCCACATTCACTGAAACGCCCCAACGAACACCTGCCTCCTGGCTATAAGGAACCGTGGCCAACCTGGAGAAGTCTAAATTGGCTAAGGACCAAGGTTGGCCGAAGCAAGGATAACCTGTGCCGGTGGGGGTTCCTAAGTAGAGCAGACGCCAGCTGTGAATGTGGAGAATCCCTGCAAACCATGGCGCACCTCACTAATTGTCCCGCGTGCCCGACCACCTGCTCGCGTGAGGACTTACTTGACGGTAACCAGAGGGCTACCACGGTAGCCGCTTTCTGGGCAAGTAAAATTTAGCCCGTGTTCTCGCCGACACGAAACAAGAAGAAGAAGAGTGTTAAAATAAATTTTTTCCCATAAACATCTAACTCGGAGTAATAATTGGTATCATTAATAGAAACCAAATGGTCTTCACACCCTGACCCTATGCTAGTCTGTCTTAACATAAACAATTTGAAAATGCATACACATTTTTCTTAGTGGCTCGAAAAAAAGTCCCGTCGCCCGTGGAATATTCAATAATAAAATAAGCTCGTTAGAAATAGAAAGTCTAAAAACAGTTAAAAGTCACAACGAGTCGGTCGAACTTCGCTTGTAGATCGCGCACGCATGCTTTGTGCGCGTGATACCGCTGTCATACACACTAGCATTTATCTCTAGTCTGAGTAATGAGTAATGACGCAAACAGGATCGCAGCCATGTGTTCTGTCTCTTTCTCGCCTGTTATCTCCTAGGCAATAAACCCACGTCACCTTCATGGAGTCTTTGCAGTCGTTAGAAACGTTACCGTGCACTTATCTGTGGTCTTTTTGGTGACTTGGCAAATATCTTAGACCCCAATTTATTCTTTATAATGTTGAACTAAGCTTTGTTTACCGGACTTTGATTTTCTTATGGATTATGCCTAATGAATTATGCCTAAATAAATAACTTTTTAGCTCAACAGTAAGGCCGAAAAATAACGATAATTTTGGTCCAAATAGTACCCACCCACACACCCACACTGTTGATAATTCCTCAACTGAAAGGCATGTTTTTAGCTTAATACTTTTGTTTCTTGCTTTTTTTAAGTACGATTTTAGGGGTCAATGTCTAGAAAAGAATGTCTAATGTTTGATGATTTACGTATTGAAAACGAAATTAATTCAAGTGATAATAATGAGAATATTACATATTTTTGTTAATTTAAATTAATTGCACAAACGTACAAAGGGCGGGCCTGATGCCACGCAGCATTATCTACCGGCCAACCTAAAGGCAGAACAGAAAGAGTGATGCGTCCTGTGAACTGTTACCTTCTTGGGCCTGGTATTGTTGGGTACGCAGATGACAGTACTGCCGTCGAGAATTATATATGTCTAGCACAAGATCCAGCAGTGACGACATACGTTCTTCGAAAGAGGCTATGTTAGAGCGAATAAACTTGACCTTAAGTCGTGTCTCCGAGTACGGTGACAAAAATCTGGTGAGTTTCAACGCCACCAAAACACAGACGAGTCTGTTCACCGCCAAAAGGAGTACGTTCAATCTGGCTCCTACTTTTCGAGGTACAACTGTACCAGTTACTGACAGCCTCGAGCTACTTGGCATGACGTTGTGTGTAAACCTGAACTTCGGCGCTAGCGTTGATTCAAAAGCCCAAACTGTGGCAAAAAAGCTGGACATCCTCAATAGTGTTAAACGATACTTCATTCCTGGTTAGCTTCTAGTTTTATACAAAGCCCGAGTTCGATCCTGCATGGAGAATTGCTGTCACTTTTGGGATGGCTCAGCTAAATACCAACTAGAAGCACTAGACTCGATAGATAGTAGAGCCAAGAAGCTCGTTGGTGATGAGAGATGATGAGATGAGATGCTAGTGAAAACCAAGTTTCACAGTCTGGCCCACCGTCGCAAGGTTGCATGTCTGTCGGTCTTTTATAGATTGTAATTCGGAGAGTATACTCGAGAGCTCTACGAGCTTATTCCACCATCTCCCTTCTACCATCGGGAGTACAGACGCACCGCGGGAATTCACACATACTTGGTTGATATTCTGCACATTCGCACAAAGCGCTTTTAAACATCTTTTATAATGCGCACGGCTAAAGAGTGGTACTCTCTGTCTGCGTCTGTGTTCCCGAGTTCATTTAACCCTAATCTATTCAAGTCGCGAGTGAAAAGGCTTCTTCTGGGCAAGCTCGTTCCATCGTCGACCTCATCTCTGTCCTCAAGACTAGATCGAGGTCAAGAATAAAAAACAATAAAAAAACAATACAATAAAAAAAAACCCATTGACAATAAAAAAAAATCAGAAACCCCAAGTTGAGATCGAGGCTACATGTGTCTGCATAATAAATGACCAGGACGCAGAGGGCTTGCAGAAGCATACGCTTTGTCTCAATTGGAAGATTTGGATGGAAGTTTTTAAATCTATAAAGAAATTTAAGAGAATTTATGACCCTGCGGCTAATGTTGTTGGTCTTTCCAACTGAGGGTGTTGTCAAGAATTAAGCCAAGATCCTTCACGCTTTTACAGAGTTCAATAACATTATTATTGTGTACTACCAACATTAATATGAACTACCTAAAATAATAGATTGGCATTTACCAGGGTCAACCGCGATACCGAATTTTAGTGACCAATGATTTTTCATTTTTTTTTAATTAATATTATTACTTAACATGTATGAGTACATGTACTGGTGTGCGTGGCTGCACCCACCTCGTCTAATATAATAAAGACAGTGTGAATCAACCCGCCCGGTGTATTACTTGTCTCCTCGCTTGTCCGCATATTTACCAGTGGCGACTTCGGTTTGCGTACCCACCCATCATTAAGATTATAAAAATGACAAGTGAAATAAGTGCTAGTTTCGGAATATTGACTTCATTTGACCACAATGTGCATACGTGGAAAACGTACAAAGGACGAATCAAGCAGTGGTTCATAGCAAACAATATCAACGAAAGCACCGACAAGACCGGAGAAAAAAGACGGGCCATATTATTGAGCGCACTCGCCGAAGGCACATTTAAGCTCGCCGCAGATTTAGCGCTGCCGAAGGAGTTAGAAAGTGTGCCGTATCCAGACATAGTGATTCTTTTGGATAATCACTTCACGCCAAAACGACTTGGGTTCAGCGAACGTTATAATTTCTACTCAGCGACACAACAGCCCGGCGAATCTCATACGCAATGGGCGGGTAGACTTCGCGGGCTCACGGCTCATTGTGCATTTAGCAACGTGGAAGAAGCACTACGTGATCGGTTCATCATGGGGATGTTGCCAGGAATGGAGAAGCAAAAATTATTTGCACAAGATTTGTCGGATCTAACGCTGGCAAAGGCGGTAGAAATCGCGGAAAACATCCATTCAGCACGTACGGGCGCTGGCGCGTCGGCTAGCGGAGCCACAGTTGACGTCACCGCAAGCGACAGACAGCTGTTTAAGATCGCGCGAAGTGATAATACGTGTAGTAATAAGATTAAAAAGCAAAATTCGGGTAAAGTGAAGTGTTCCGTGTGCGGTTATACAAATCATAAAAGTTCAGAGTGTCGTTTCGCAAATTATGCTTGTAAAAAGTGCAACATAAAAGGGCATTTACGTAGGATGTGTCCAAATAAGGTTAACTACGTAAATACGGGAGCCGGTGTCGAGAGCGACAGCGATGACGGTGAGTTGTATAATATCCGTTCACTTAGAGGGGAACCTTTGATAGAAAAAGTAACTGTGAATGGGTTGCAGTTAGAATTTGAAATTGATACTGGTTCGTCCGTAACAGTGATAAATGAACAGATGTTTTTATCATATTTTAAACATGTGCCATTGTCAAACACAAGGAAAAAGTTAATGTCTTATACAGGTACTAGGATAGAGTGTGTAGGCACGGTACGACTTCTCGTATCGTACGCGGGTAGCGAACATTCACTCGATGTTTACATAGTGCGTCAGGGCGGACCTCCACTACTAGGCAGAGATTTTATATCAAAGTTTAAGTTCCAATTTGTTCCGATAAATTATTGTGACTCCACGGATTTCAATGTAGATCAATTACACAAGCGATACCCTAAATTATTTTCGGAAAACTTGGGTGCATTTAATATGTATAAAATTAAGTTGCCATTAAAGGATGATGCAAAACCGATTTACTGTAAAGCTCGGCCAGTAGCTTTTGCGTTGCGAGATAAGGTTAGTAAGGAAATCGACAGATTAGTGGACTTAGGAGTATTACAGCCAGTGGAACATGCAGAATACGCATCGCCTATAGTACCAATATTAAAACAAGATAATAAGTCGGTAAGGATATGTGCCGATTATTCAGTCACAATAAATAATCAATTAATTGTAGAACAATACCCATTACCAACAATTAAAGAACTCTTTGCGAAGCTGCATGGAGGGCAACACTTCTCAAAATTGGACTTATCAATGGCATATAACCAGTTTTTATTAGAGGATGAATCGCAAATGATAACTTGTATTAACACGCATAAGGGCCTTTATAAGTACACTCGCCTGGTTTTTGGTTTGGCAAGCGCGCCGGCAATATTCCAGCGTGCGATGGAGTGCGTGCTGGCGGGTATGGAAGGGGTCACGTGTTTGCTCGATGATATATTGATTACGGGAAAGGATCAAGCAGAACATTTAAAAAGATTACACGCCGTGCTCCAAAGATTAGAAAATGCAGGATTAACTTTGCAAAAGACAAAATGTGAGTTTTTTAAAACAGAAGTACAATACCTGGGGTACATTATAAATAACCAGGGATTAAAGAAATCAGCAGAAAAAGTGCAAGCAATAATCAAGGCACCAATTCCTGCAAATGTCAATCAGTTACAGTCGTTTTTAGGACTTGTTAATTATTACAGGAATTTTGTGCCAAGTGCGTCGACCATTTTAAGCCCATTGTATGAGCTATTAAAAAAGGGGGCAAAATGGTCATGGCAAAAATGCCACAATGACGCATTTGAGGAGATAAAACAGTGCTTGGCTTCAGATCTAGTGTTGACACATTTTAATCAAAATGCAAAGTTGATCCTGACTGTAGATGCGAGTCGGACAGGCCTTGGGGCTATTTTGAGTCAAGTCAATAACGACGGGGTAGAGAGACCAATCTCATTTGCTTCGCGTACACTGAACTCAGCAGAAAAGAATTACTCACAGATTCAAAAAGAGGCAACTGCGATTATCTTTGGGGTACGGCGATTTCACCAGTATTTATATGGTAGGTCAAAACCGTTCATACTACGAACCGATCATAAACCCCTTATTTCTATTTTCGGTTCTCGTAAGGGAATACCGGAAGTTTCAGCCAATCGATTGCAAAGATACGCTATGTTCCTAAGTGGCTACAACTTCACCATAGAGTATATACGCAGCGCGGACAATAGCGCAGATTACCTGTCGCGCGCTAGCCTACCACAGCCGCAGGAGCCGACCACGATGCAGGCGTGCGAGCAGGACGACGCTACGGTGTGCGACCGCGCAGCCTATGTTTGTTTTATCGTCGATGGGAGCTTGCCTGTGACGGTGAGTGATATTCGAGAACAGACTAATAAAGACGTTATTTTGAGTCAGGTTAAAAAGTATATTTTAGACGGCTGGCCAAATAAAATTACAAATCTAAAATTGAGGCCATACTTTTTATGTAGGACACAGTTATCGTGCGAAAATGGTTGTATTATGCGAGGGCATAAAGTAGTAATTCCAAAAGCGCTGCAAAATAGAGTTACTTTGGAGTTGCATACTTCACATTTAGGCGTGGTTAAAACTAAATCGGAAGCGCGTTCAAGGTTTTGGTACCCTGGTATAGACGAAGCCATTGAAAAAATGATTGGTACTTGTGAGGTTTGTGTTCAACTTCGTCCATCACCAGCGCGCGCTCCAATTTCACCATGGAAACCGCCGACAGAACCATTTAATAGATTGCACATAGATTTTCTGGGCCCTATTAATGGTCACACGTATTTAGTGATCGTTGATGCCACTACCAAGTGGGTAGAAGTTTATAACATGAACACCACCACAACATCGGTAGCTGTTATAGAGAAGATGTGCGACTGCTTTTCACGTTTTGGTCTGCCTAAAATAATTGTGAGTGACAATGGCACAGCGTTTTGTTCAAGAGAATTCGAGCATTTTTGTGAAATTAACGGGATTTCACATGTAACTACACCCGCATACCACCCTGCAAGTAATGGGCAAGCAGAAACATACGTAAGGGTGGTAAAAAAGGGAATTAAATCCAGTTTGATGGCCAGTCGGACCATAAAAGAAAGTAAATTGATGTTATCAAGGTATTTAATGGATTATAGGAATTCAGCTCATTCTATCACAGGTTTCTCTCCAGCTCAATTGTTATTTGGATGGAAACTTAAGTCTCGGTTGGATTACATGAATCCAAAAACTTCAACGCACTCGACACCGGAACTCACTAACGTTGAAAATAAAAACCAGTGTTTGCAGATTAATAAAAAAAATAAAAAAGGTAAAAATGGCTATACAAAAGGGGAGTTAGTGTTATATAAAAAGTATACGTCTAAAAATGTATTTACATGGAGGAAAGGAAAAATAGAAAGAAGGATAGGCAAAGTACTATATTTAGTTAAGGATTTATTAGATACATCATTAATAGTAAAAAAACATATAAATCAAATTGTTCTGTATAAAGGGACAGACGACACCCATATTAGAGAAACAATGGGAAATGATATAATAGACTTACCGCCTCCTCCGATACAGCATCTGTTGTCACCCTCATTGCAAACGACACAAACACCGCCACCATCGTTTCAACCGCCAACACAGTCGTCAGAACCGTCATCTCCACCGCCGCAATCGCCACCACCGTCAGTGCAGGACTCAACTACAACACTGGAAACGACTCCTACGTCGCAACAGTCATCGTCGTCACCATTGCTCGTGTCGACAACACCAGAAGTAGAAAGTGTCTCTGAAGGATCGCATAATAGAAGGGAGGATAGTGAAGATGAATGGTTGGAGCAGCAACAAACTTCGGCTTCTTTGACCGATACAGAAAGGCAACCACGAGGAAGATCAGAGGAAGATGACAATTTCCTCGATGTGGAAGCACACAATGATTCGGTGGAGGCTGAACCGGATATTCCTAGAATGGTGTTGCGTAAACGTCCCTCGCTTTTAGATTTTAGAAGGTTTTTTTAAAAATAATTGTCAATTAGGGGTAGGATATAACATGTATGAGTACATGTACTGGTGTGCGTGGCTGCGCCCACCTCGTCTAATATAATAAAGACAGTGTGAATCAACCCGCCCGGTGTATTACTTGTCTCCTCGCTTGTCCGCATATTTACCAGATTACAACATTTTCCCGGTAAAATAAATTATAATAATATTGTTAGGAGCTGTCAAGAGAAAGAACAGTACCAGAAAGATCAATGGCCGCCGATAGGCCAAAATGCCTATTCTCCTTTTGGCATAGCTCATTACGTTAGTTGTAGTTGTTTGTTGTTGTTCAAATAATCTAAATTACATTATTTTTACTAAATTTAGATTGAGTGTATGATGTTTACAAAATGCTAAATATGAACCCGACCCGTAGTGATCCGTTTGAAATATCCTACAGTCTAGCAGATTTCTCTTATTTTTGGCTTATATACTATGTTTGCTGTTTGCTGATGATGCAAGTCTATTGTTTGTCAATGAATTCCAAAATGCAAACACATTTGAGCGGGAAATTAACGCTACTCTGACAACTGTAACTTCGTGGCTACAGTCCATTAATCTTAGCGTCAACCCAAAAAAGACAAAATTAATTCAGTTTGGTAATTATAAAAAATCAAAACTAAACTTGACAATAAATTGTAATGATGTAGTGCTTGAAGAAGTATGTGATACGGAATTCCTTGGTGTCACTATTGACTCTCACCTTAATTGGAAAAAGCATATAGAAAAGCTTAATAACAAACTTAGTAGCCGATGCTATGCACTGTCCGTCTTAGTAGATGCTGCATCGACTGAGGTTGCGGTTAGTGCGTATTATGGAAATGTTTACCCTCTTCTTTTATACGGAATTATATTTTGGGGAAACTCTGTCGACGTATGTAAAACTTTCCTTCTGCAGAAACGATGCCTACGTATTATATTTAGAAAACCTAACAATTATTCTCTCAGGTCAATTTTTAGAGATAAGGGTTTCTTAACGGTTACTGGTATCTTTATAATGGAAATTTGTAGCCTAGTACATAAGCACAAGAATTTTTTTACCTGCGTTTCTGACATACATTCTAGGAATGTCAGACATAAACACCGTCTTGTTATTCCTACTTCTATCAGATGTATGATATTTGATAAATGTACCACAGTGACTGCGGTCAGAATTTATAATAGATTACCAGAAAGCATTAAATCCCTGGGTGACAATAAATGTAAACTGACATTGAAGACATGGTTAACGGACAATGTATTTTATAATTTAAATGAATTCTTTTCTGCGACATCTGTAAATTGACATATGATTTTAATTTTAATTTAGTTGTTATATAATTTTGATTTACTTATGCTGTAATTATTTGTTAATTTTTCTTAAGCTAAATTTAAAGTCATTTTATTTGTATACTGTAATCGATTAGATCTTTTAAAAGATTGCATGCCTGATCTAAGGTAAGAGCTGTTCTGAACTATACTTACTACATACCATCTGTATTTTATTACCAGTTCTAGCAATAAAAACTATTCTATTCTATTCTATTCTATATATGCGCGTCGTATGAAATCGAGCGAACTATGATACTAATTGTCGAGCGCCGTGCGATCATTTCCTGCCCGCTGCGCGGCGCGGGGGATGCAAGACGCGCGGGTGAAATCGGATTTTTTCCTGGCTTTATACGCGCTCTTAAAACAAGAACGCAATATGTCTCAACTGATATTGCTTGATTATAAAGTTAAATGTCTTAGAGTAAAATGATCACTCTTACGTATTAAAAATGCCGAATTCTTAAAATTCAAGAGAGAATTTCTTCTAATAAGTATTCTATTACTAGGTTTAAAATTTATTATTTGAATTAAAACCAGTTATTTAATACATCAACAATGAAAAAATCTTAAAGCAAGTAAAATATTGATCGATTGAAAAAATAAATCGTTTCGCCTAAGAATTATGAAAAATATCAAATAAAGATTTATGACAATGTTAAGGCAAATAATATGTTGCTTGGTATAAGATAGTTGCTGTTTCGCTCAAGCACTAGTTAGGTAAGCAATGAAGAGTTAAGACTATATTAAGGCAAATAATATTTTGCTTAGTATAAGATAGTTGTTGTTTTGCTCAAGACCTAGTTAGATATGCAATGAAGAGTTAAGGCGATATTAAGTCAAATAATTGTTGCTGGGTACAAGATACTGTGTCAAAGACGGAACGGTATCAAATTTTCGATTAGTTTGCTAACCAAGCCTGTGGTCTAATGGTCAGAGCGAAGGACTACGATACCGATGGACGCGGGTCGCGGGTTCGAAACCAGCCACCCCCAGGACATTTGGTAAATTATAATAGTTGATATGATATAATGATGCAATAGTTAATGATACTCGTAACATTGATAAATAATAGAAATGGAAACAAATGTAGAAAGAGAATAGTTAAAAAATAAAAAGATCTAATATCAAAAATGCTGGCAGAGAGCAGAAGAAGAGGAATAAAAAGAAAAAAAAAAACCGGCCAAGTGCGAGTCGGACTCGCGCACTGAGGGTTCCGTACCACCACATAAACATAATTGTATTAGTTGAAATTTCAGTAAGTTAATGTGCTAGATTTTTTGAGTCCGACACGCGCTTGGCCAAATTTTATTATTTGTTGTTATTTTATAGCATATCCACTACAAACATACCAATTTTCAAGTTTGTAAGTGTTCCCGTTTTTAAATAGAACTAAAACAAAAATCGCCTCAGCGACCATCCAACTTGACCCCTCTCTTATATGAATGTTCTTGAAACGGGAGCTCACCACAATTGGTTACCATTAGTTGTGAGAAAAGTTGTAATATTTAATGATTTCAGACTTTTCCCATTATTTGTACTGTGAGACCTAGCTTCTTGCCAAATTTCATAATTTTAGGTCAACGGGAAGTACCCTGTATGTAGGTTTTGCATTTTTGAATAAATGTATGGAGATGAGGACATAAAATGCCATATCTTTTGATTGCGTCGTTGTAAAAAAATTAAATTTTCATATCTTGTGTGGTTCATGGATCCTAATATATGGTATTAATTTCAACCTGATAACTTTACCCGTTCGTGAGATAAAAGGTCTTACGACAGACAGACAGACGGACAGCAAAGTGATCCTATAAGGGTTCCGTTTTTTTCTTTTGAGGTACGGAACCCTAACAAGAGATAAAAAGGTTTTTTATGGTATTTTTTTTTAGTTTTTATTTTTAAAGAGCTTTAAATTTTTCAACAAAATTAGTTTCCTTCTTGGGGTAACACATTTAGCTTTTTGAAAAAAGAGCTTTAAATGTTTTATTTAAATTAGTTTCATTCTTGGTGTGATAGGTGCTTCAATCAAGTAAGTTTGGTTTTTGTTGTGATAGCTTTTGGTTTTTACAATAAGATAACAGTTGAAAATTGATATAAGAAATTTAGTTCTTGGACGGAAAACTATAATACAAATCCTTTTATTTCTCAATCTAAGACGTTTTCGAGTTTCCTTATATCGAAAACCCAAAAGATCTTAACTTAAATAATATTATTTGGTTCAAGATATCTTTTTTTTCTGTGTACCGACAAGCGGTTGACCGTACTTGGGACAACGTTTCGTTTCACGCAAGCGGTTTCAATATAATCCCAAAACAATTAAATAAAAACATTCACTGTCATCTAAACAAGCGTAGCTCAGTAAGGTGTGATTGGCACCATTTCAAACAAAACACATTTTTGGCACCACAGACTACTTTAAAAATAGTGGTGATATGACAAAGTGGCGCCAAACAGACGCCACCGAAACAATATTTCGTTGATAAGAAGGATATTTTTTTACATAGCATAATATTGACAGATTACACTGATTATGTAATGTAAACTGTAGCATACCTACCTACCTGTCTGCTAGATTATTTTTGATAGATATTTACTTCGTACGATAAGAAGTGTCAACTCACTTGATTGAGGAAAGTTTGCTGCATTTTTTTGTAACTGTGTTAAGAATAACAAAATTTGTTTACCTATTAAAGAAGTATCATCTGTTTATCTATTTATGGAAGAAACTGTGTCTTACTCATACTCTGACTAATATATTTGCGATCAACGCATACGCATAGCCAAAGCATTTTAAAAATCATAATGCACTAACAGTACAATACAAATATACTTTATTGCACACCAAGAAATACAAGAAATAGTTACAGAAATACACAGAAAAAGAACAGAGTAATACAAAAGGCGGCCTTATTGCTAAAGTAGCAATCTCTTCCAGGCAACCTTTAGGTGTTGAAATTGGCGTAGGGTGGATAGTGCGACGCGGGTTGGTGGCTACTTATAATAATCCTACATAAAAATACACCAGTACATAAAATACTAACCTACTGTAATGTACCTATTACTTAACGCTATAAATTTCTTATTACTCAGTCTGGCGGTAAGTTGATAAACTAACGATTTTGCCACACGTAAATCATACAGTGCACAACTGACACCCGTAAAATAATACACTGTTCTCTGATTGGTCGATGGTATTGGTGGCAAGCTTGTGGCAAGTGTTTATTCATAGAGTTAACAAACGGCATTTAATCAATCAGCGTAGGTACGCCTCGCATTTGTCGGATCGTTTTACCGCGAGACTCCCTAAATTCATCAATTACCTGAAATCTATCCATCTTACTACTAAAAAAAAAATGCGCACAAAACAAGTGGCTATGTCAGTTGATGCGCAGAAGTCGAAAATAAGTCATTTTTGACTTCTGCGCATCAATGACATAGCCAGAGTTATTTTGTACGATTTTTTTAATTAAGTGTTAACAGATGTCTAACTTTTTTGTAGTAAGACGGTATACGTTTATGCAGGGCCACCTTAAGCCATGTTGAGGCCCTTGGGCACACAAGATTTGGGGCCCTTTTAGGAAATAAAGAAAAATTATGATACAAAGATTTTTCTCCAGTTATCTAATACCTATTTATTATACTTATCTCAAAATCTTAAATCTAGTAGGTATTCATATATTAACAATTAGATAAGCATTCCTGTGCTGCATTTTTTAGTAGTATACTATGCAATTAGTGATTAAAAGACGGATTTAAAGCGAGGGTCAGAGATGAATCACGAGCAAGTGAAAGATTCTAACAACTGAATCACGACCGCAGGGAGTGTTAGAATCCTGAGCGACGCGAGTGATTCTAGGTCCTCGATTTGAATCCCTTTTGTTCAAGAGTTGCATACTATACTTTATACTGTGACTACGAGAAAAATAAAGATTTAAGCGAAAATATACGTTCAAGGAGGTTGTTAGCATTGAGAGGGAGGTTGAATATATTGGTGTGTTCTAAATTCAAACACCGAAATAGTAACTAAGTGAAAAAATTTACATATTTTGTAAAAGAAAAATCTATATTTAAAATTATTATTAAAAATTAAGAAGAATGGTTATGAAAAGTATGGTCATGAAAAGTCGCTAAAATCGCTAAAACATTTTTTAAGGTCTAAGAGTTGAAAATAAGCCCCTAAAACCCTTAAAAATCCGCTAGATCTAGCGACAAAGTCGCTAAAACGGCATGTTTTACATAACTTTCAGGGGTTCCCCTGGCCCTGTGGGTGCAGGCCATAGACAAATTATACAGTGCCAACATGGTATTTGATGTGTGAATCGTGCAATGCGCAAACTTGAATGTGGATTCGAAACGGTTAATATAAGTAGGTGATCGCTAGATGGTGATGTAGTTAGAATGCACTCGTAAATATTCTTGTACAGCCTAATAAAAAGTTAAAATGCGGTACTAAGTACTTTTTAGGAAATAGAAAAAATGTAAAATATATCGGTCTTTCGGGGCCCTCATGAGAATGGAGGCCCTGGGCACGGGCCCCGTGTGCCCTTATGGTAAAGACTGCCCTGCGTTTATGATTTTGCGAAAGTTGATCAACTTAAACGATTCTTATAATTTTCCGATGACATATGTGTATAGCGTAGCGATAGTTCTACTTAACCTGGTTTTCTTATCTTTTATCTGTGGCCATTAATATGGCGCACCTACTATGTCGTCTGTCTTTTGTGTGTATTGTTCTCATTGCTTACGCAAATCTTTCATTTTCAAAAGAACAAAGAAACTGCCATAAATTAAGAACCAAGAATTTAGAACTGTGCTACATGGCCAGAGAATTCCATATTTATCAGATTTCGCATTAGCATTTTTTTTAAAATAAAACTATAATACCTGATGCAGCTATGTCTCCAGTCCATTTGAATTTTTCCCCTAAAGTAAAGGTAACGCCGTCCTTAAATCTCACTTTCATTGGTGTCGATTCTGGCAGTCACAAACTAAAACTAAATTAAATTTGACAGGCCTAAAAATGTTGCTGGCTTTGTTACATCCTATACCTACGTTCGAAAAAAGACAGCATTCTTTTAGGTCTGTCAAATTCTGTCAAATTTAGTTTAATTTTAGTTGGTGTCTGTCAGAATCGGCACCATTATCATTTTTTTGTAGTTTCTTACACACAGACCTACTTAACTTTGATCTTATCTTATTAACTCTATAAATCCTTTCCTTCTACTCTGGTCTTTTGTTGCCAGTCTGTACAGATAGGGTCGAGTTCATCGCGCCATCCGCGCTGTGGTCTGCCACGACGCCGCCGTCTGTCTCTTGGAGGTTGCCAGACAGTTAACGGTCTTTGCCCACAGTTCCATTCCAACAGCATTCGAAAACTATTTTGACTTTGAAGAAATTGTTTAGTTTGACTGTCTGAAGCCACAGTTATCACAGTTTTTATGAGATGTTATTTTACAGCCTGTATTTACAAACGAGTCATACGATACCCGTATCAATTTCGATTGTGTTTTCAGTGTTTATTCAACATTTGAATCTCGATTCAATAATGGCTGTTATACTTCTTCCGTCAAAATAAACACACCGGCAAAATTTTGCGGAACAGAAAAACGGTAAAAATGTTATTAGACAGAAAGAAACAAACTGATTAACATCTTTAAACAACGGCGTTGTTAAGTCTTAGCTTGTTTTTATTTAAAAAAATTAAAAGCACATAAAATGCAATAAAAAAAAATGACGTTAAAACGGTTTAACAATAAAATTAATATGAATTTAATAAGGCGTGTTTCCCCCTCTTGCCCGTTATCGAATTTTAAAATGTGACAATAAGTTGATAAATATCATTAGGCTTATCATCATATCAGTTCTTCAAGTAAAAGTTCTACTACTGTTTTTTCTGTTCCGCTAATTTTGCCGGTGTGTATAGTTTATGCACCGATTTTGCTAGATAAATACGGAGTGCTCCCGGTTAAAAAAATATAAAATCTCACAATTACTTATCGTTAAATTATAACCGCCTTGCAATAAACAAGTTTACTTGGTCTTTAGTCCATATTGAAACGATAAAAAATGAAGCAGGTCAGGACTTACTTTATCAAGGAGGTGTCGAAGTTTTAGGGCTTATCTTCATCAGATCGGCGAATCAATGCAAATCAATTCGGCCCATACTCGTAGATGGTGAAAGCGGATTCCTAGGCGGCCTCATTCACTGAATAAATCTTGCAGCTGTTCATAAGGTCGTGGCACATATTTATTTAGCAAACCAATCGTGCGTTTTTAGGGTTCCGATACCAAAATGGTAAAAAAAAGGAACCCTTATGGTGCCGCTCTGTCTGTCTGTCTGTCCGTCTGTCTGTCACACCTCTATATCTCAGCAACCACTTACGCTATCGAGCTGAAATTTGGAATAGTTTTAGAATATAGTTGCCCAACTTAATTGCACATGAAAATTTTTTGAAAAAAGTATGATTATTAATGTAAAGGGGGCCAAAATAGGGGGGGCCAAATTTCAAATTGTCGCTACTAGGTCGAGTGGGGTATCATATGAAAGGGCTTTACTTGTACATTTTAAAATATATTTTTGTATTTTTTTAAGTTTCTTAGTTTTCAAGTTATGATGAAAAATGTCAAAAAAAATACCATTCCCCCCCCCTTATCTCCGAAGTTTGAGTAAGGGAAAATCTGAATTAATTACAGTTGACAGAGGTTTATGTAAACTTTACAGCAAAAATAAAACGATCTTTCTAAGTTGCACAGTTTTTCAGATCTGCAAAAAACCTTTACAAACAAATTTAGTTTTGCGGTCCTGAAAATGGACTTTATTGCTTCCAAAAATACTATAGGTATATCGGAACCCTCGGCGCGCGAGTCCGACTCGCACTTGACCGGTTTTTTTTGTAGTGGACTCCTGTTGTTAGCCCTAGTGGCTGTCACAACTTCACCGGACGGTTGGGGAGCAGAAGGCTCTACCCAATCGACGAACTGTTACACCTTGTAGACAGCAAGACTCGTACAGTCAACCGCACGTCAGTGGAAACATTTGTAACTCTATCACCATGCCATAAAGTGCTAAGTGTTACTACTGTCATGCTGTTGCGTGTACATTCGGCTATGGTTAAAGCCACGATCACACCTAACTGAATTCAAAGACTATATAATCCGGCATACATTGCTGGGAGGCTTGGATATGTTAATTGCAATATCCTTACTTCAACGAGCAATGTAAGCCGAATCAGTTTCGGAATTAGGGAAGGTGTGATCGTGGCTTTAGTTAGATGGTGCAATGCAACCCACCCTAAGTGTAGCGAAACACCTGCGTGGAAACTTCCGCGTAGAAGCTGTTTTATGTTACAAGTAAAAGCAAGTTAAATATTTTTGACATAATCTTTGTTAAACATTGAATTGGCTTATTGGAGAGGTCGTTAACCTTGTAAACCCGCATGAAATCAGAATGCGGAAGAGTGATAAGCCGGTCTGCGTCTAGTGATATTTTTTCACAAATTTTAGTCTACATGTTTAATCTGTGCAAACATCGAAGAGGTTAAAGAAATCATCGTTCTGCTTTCTGCAGCAGTTATAAAAATAAATTCATACGTTTCTGAAACGCACTGTTTTCAGAGAATAAATATATGTGTACAGATTATTCACATCTAAATGAAAGCGTTTTGGAAACATCCGTATGCGATTATGATTTCTTGTAGGTGTGTCGATGTCGGAATCTATTCTCCCTTTTCTAAACTGGATCAATCAGCAACTCTACTGTTTTATCTTTTTCGGAAGACACGATGAGACGGTCTTAAAGTCAGGGGTCATTTGACTACTTTAACCCTTAAGGGGGCAATCAATGCAATTTTCAAAAAGTTGCGAAATCGGTCGCAATGAGAACTTCTATCCTCATATACTATAATTCCTACTAGAATATTGCATCAAATAGGAGTATAGACTTTATATGTACGAGGATAAAGGCGGTTGATATATCGACCGATTTCGCAACTATAAAGGGTTAGGGCGCGTCCCCATTAGGCTCACAGTGACCGACTAACTGTTTGCCTCTAGTTCGCCTCCCTACATATTTTAAACGGAGTGTCCATTCAGCGCGTAATGTACGCAGTTTGCGGCGCGGCGTTTCGCTTGGCACTTCGCCGTCGGCACGTTGCGCAGAGTCACGCGGTCATATACCGTACCGTCCCTCCCAAGAGTTAGCAAGCGCTTCGCGGCTAATACAGTCAGCGGACAGTAAGACCGCTCACTGTGAGCCTAATGGGGACGCGCCCTTAACTCATATAAATATTACCCCTCGATTCGCAAACTAATCGGTACTGAGTTGTAAGAGTTCGAAAACGAATAATTAGGCACGCATTACGTACTCGATTTTTTTTGGGGCAAAGTTCTGGGCATATAAGGGTTTTGTTAACTAACCTAAGGAATTTTTAGGATTGAGTCTGGTTTGCCCTCTGGGTTGTGGAGCTTACATGGCAGTCGCTCTGTGTAAAAAACAGTAGTGTAGATACAATAGGAACGGAAAAAGACTTTGAGGCAAGGAGAATGCATATTATTCCCATCCAAACCAAAAAGCTAATGACACCCATACCTTGAATAAATTGAGGACATCTAGACCTAGAAACACCACCTGCCAACTACACAAAGCATATTGGCTTAAATACTATCTTGCCAAAAATTATATAACAAGTAACATACCTACCTAATTCATAAGCTGAGCTTGCGTCACCAAATACTTCTTTGTCATGTGATTGGTATTACCCACGTATTACCACACGCGGGACACTGTCAACGAGTGCGAATTTGAAATAGGAAGGTCGCGTAGGCTCGCATATTCAGTACAAAAGACAAAAGACCCTCAGGAGAACCACGAATATCGCGCGGGGTGGATTGCAAGGGGGGCGGAGTGTCCTTTCTGTACTTCTGTGTGATAGTACTATTCAAAGATTTCGGACCTCCTTGCTTCGCTCGGAATAGATACCTTGCTAATTTATTTTAGTAGGGGATGACATCTGCCAACATGTCACAACCCCATCATCGATGATCCATAGAAAACATTCAAAATAACCTGTCAAATCCATAGAAAAACGTCTACACCACCTAGTGACGAATTATTTCTTTAATCCTCCTTCTAAGTACCTTTATTTTTCTGTGGTACTATTACTTTATTCTGTGGTATTACTTAAGGGCTTTCCTGCAGTCAACTAGCGCCCCCATCAGTAAAAAATGTTACTCGCTAAATACAAAACATCTTTTTTTTCTTTTTTTTTTTATTGAAAATGGGCTTACTCTTGACCTCGATCTAGTCTTGAAGACAGAGATGAGGTCGACGATGGAACGAGCTTACCCAGAAGAAGCCTATTCACTCGCGACTTGAATAGATTCGGGTTATATGAACTCGGGAACACAGACGCAGGCAGAGAATTCCACTCTTCTCCATCTAAAATCTGTCTTACCAGATTGACGTAGGTATAGGTACTTATCCTAGTTTATTTAGAACCTATCAATCCTGAAAAATATAGTTTACTGTAGTAACATATGCAAAAAGTGCGAAAAACGGCCACTTTTAGCAGTTGTATCTGTAACTGAACTATATTTTTCAGGATTTGCATAAACTATTGTATCATTACTTCAATCTGGTAAGACAAATTTTCGATAAGTTTTGTATTTAGCAAGTAATATTTTTTTAACTGATCGGGGCGCCGGGCGCTAGTTGACTGCAGGAAAGCCCTTAAGTGTTAGGTGCGGTCACGGAGCAGAGAAGGGGGTGCGGTCAATGTCGAAATAGGCGGTATTTCTTTATGAAGATTTAATGTGCAATTTCATGTGTGGAATTTATATAAGTAATTCATTTACATCCATTTTTAGGGTTCCGATACCAAAATGGTAAAAAAAGGAACCCTTATGGTGCCGCTGTCTGTCTGTCTGTCTTTTGGTCTGTCACACCTCTATATCTCGGCAACCACTTATGCTATCGATCTGAAATTTAGAATAGTTTTAGAATATAGTTGCCCAACGTAATTGCACAAGAAAAATTTTTTGAAAAAAGTATGATTATTAATGTAAAGGGGGCCAAAATAGGGGGGGCCAAATTTCAAATTGTCGCTACTAGGTCGAGTGGGGTATCATATGAAAGGGCTTTGCTTGTACATTTTAAAATATATTTTTGTATTTTTTTAAGTTTCTTTGTTTTCAAGTTATGATGAAAAATGTCGAAAAAAATACCATTCCCCCCCCCTTTTTTAAATATGTTACTGCGTCTGTTGTAAGTGACAGAAGGTCCTCCTCATTCCCGTCAAACTTAGTAAGCGGGCAGTCAAACACAATGTGGTGCACGGTCTGTTCAGGACACCCGCACTGACATGCAGCCGACTCGCATCAGCCCCATTTATACCGCTGAGCAGCACAGTTACCAACTCCCGTTCTGATACGGTTGAGAAGGCACCACACCCGCCGGTGTTCTTCAAAACCTTTTGGCCTCTGCTTGGTGTTCAGCTTAAATAATGCGTTGAGGTGGGATTTGAGGTCGAAGTCAGCAGACCAAGCTTTGTGGAAGTCGGCTGGCTGTTTGTCATGCACTTGAAGCGCTGGGGGGTGTCGGGATTTCAGCCTGGTGGCTTGGAACTCGTTGAGGTCGTTGTGGATGGGCAACGCTTTGTTTCCTCGGATTTTGTCCAACTCAAGGCTAAGGCACTTTTCTCTGCGGAGGTGCGGTGGCATAATGTGACTCAGCGCAGGTAGCCAATGGCAGGGGGTTGGTTTAAGGCAGCCAGTAACAAGCCGCATTGAGTGGTTCAATTGAACATCAATAACGGGTGTATGGGCACTTCGCAGCCAAGCCGCAGCGCAGTATTCAGCCGCCGAGTATACTAGGGACAGTGTCGAGGTTCGCAAGGTGGATGCGCTAGCTCCCCAGGAGGTGCCTGTCAGTTTTTGAATGATGCTGTTACGTGTCTTCAGCTTCGCGGAAACTTTTTCTAAATGGTTTTTGAAGTTAAGGCTTCTGTCCAGGGTGACACCCAAGTATTTGGGGTGGAAGTTGTGGGAGAGAAGGGTGTTCCTAAACTTCACATGAAGTTCCTTCTTGGCTAACTTGTTGTTGAGGTGAAAGAAGGAGACTTCGGTTTTGGAAGGGTTAGGGCAGAGACGCCAACGAACGCCCCCCCCCCCCCTTATCTTCGAAGTTTGAGTAAGGAAAAATCTGAATTAATTACAGTTGACAGAGGTTTATGTAAACTTTACAGCAAAAATAAAACGATCTTTCTAATTTGCACAGTTTTTCAGAAATCTGCAAAAAACTTTACAAACACATTTAGTTTTGCGGTCCTGAAAATGCGACTTTATTGCTTCCAAAAATACTATAGGTATATCGGAACCCTCGGCGCGCGAGTCCGACTCGCACTTGACCGGTTTTTTTTATCTGGCAACCCGCTTTTAGTCTTAAAATATCTTTTTGTTTACCGTCTGAAGTCTCTCAACATTATTGCACTCACATGATTAGCCTACATACTCGTAAATAACAATATTCCATAGTTGCTGTGTACGAAAACATAACTCAAGGTTATTTAAAAGATAAAAGACCGATGTTTTTTTTTTATGAATAGTTCGTAAGTTCATACTCTCATATACCTACCTACCTACCCATGAAACCGAACAACTTTTTTCTAAGAATCTAGATTTAAAAAAAACTAGCGTGGTAAATTAAATTTTATTTCGAACTTATTCCTAGGGCAAAGCTGTTATTCAGTTTCATTGGTAGTACCTACTTACATGGTTTGAAGGTTTTTACAAATACCTGTAAGTAAGTATTTACAAATCCTGGTAATGACCTGAAAAATTAAGGTTCATTCGGAACCGTTACGTTACTGAAAGCCGCTGAATATTCTGTATTACTACTATATCTTCGAGGTTTTACCGGTATTTTATGTTCTAGACTACATACGGTTGCCACTGGCAATGGCTTACTTTCGCTGGTTTAGGGACCCACAGAGAATCTTGTCCGCCGACTGATATGAATACCAGAAGCCGCCAGTCGTCTGCTTTGCATTCATTGTTGCCACTTCAATTTTATAAGTTCCGCTAGATTTATGTCCAAAAGTCGCCATATATTACGTAAACTGAGGTCAAAAAATCGTTAAATGTATGATGTCAGTCTTCAATAAGTCGTTAAAATGTAAAATCGCTATGATGGCAACACTGTTTTTTGCCTCAGCCAGCCTATACTATTAAACGAGCAATATTTGCATTATCGGTTTCCCGAAAACGACTCTCGATGTCGGTGAAATTTGCCATACGGGGGTTTCCGGGGGCGAAATATCGATCTAGCTAGGTCTCGTGTCTGGGAAAATTCGTTTTCCCCGTGTTTTTAAGCATTTTTTTAAATACCGCGTTTTAGACAAAAACTACAGCGCCATCTGTGTGTGGGTAGCATAGCTTGCTCAACCGATGATATTTTAATGTTGAAGCGGCTATGATATAGCAAAGCGCCGTCGCCCAGATACTTTTAAACTATTCACAGATGTCTTAAAATTCCTCTCTCTTTGTTCACAGCCAGCGAGTCGTGAGAAAATGATGACCAGATCTGCCTTCGCGCTAGCAGCCCTCGGCCTTGGTCTCTCCACATTCAGCGTTCGTCAGATGATCCTGCACCAGACCCGGCGAATCTAACACCCAGTATTAATACTATAACCAGCTCAAATCGGATATATCTTGATACATCTGGAAAATCCGCTGCAAACTGTACTGATGCTATGTCGTCTTGTTATCAACCACGACTTATAGAAACCATTTTGAATCCAACAAAACCACGATTTTAAATGTCCTAAATCAGTCAAAATGTAATGTTTGGATGCGAAATTGTTTTAAATATAGAATATTTTAATTAGTGCAAATGTGCGTGCAAGGTTTTTGATGTGTTTTAGAAAAAAATAGGTAAAATGATGAGTTTCGAGTGAAAAAAATAGTAATATTTGTGTTTTTTATTATGTGGAGTTGATAGGCTGGCGCGACTGCAAGTAAAATTGTTTAGTATTTTAAGTAACGTGTACTGGTTTGATAGAAGATGGATGTGTGCGAGGTGCTTCCTATCCACTGTCTTCGTTGTGATGAAAACCAAATAAACATAGTCACTGATAATGGAACTTTTTGTTTTATTTGTCCCACAGTCGAAACCACCGAAAAAAAAACAAAAAAATAACAACATTGAAGCGGAACTACCTATACCTGTGCCCCCCCCCCCCCCCCCCCCCCCTTATTATAGTACTCTTTGCCTGTGCCTATACGAGGAATCTTTACGCTGCATGTACATTTACTTGAAGCAGATTGTCCCGAGTAGGTATTGGAGATGACTACTGTATACAGGGTGTAAGAGACAGTCTATCGAAAGCTGAAAGGGCGTGCTTATCAACTGAATAACTTTCCCAAAGAAACATTTCTGGGAAATGAAAAAAAAAAAACAAATGTTTCTCTGGTTTTCGGTGCACCGTCCCTAACACCTTGTATAAGAGGTGATTTTGTTTCATAAATGTCATATTCATTCGCGGGCTGAGGGGACCCTATTAATACTTATACCCCCAATGTCCGTCTGTCTGTCAGCGGGTTTTATCTCATGAACCGGTAATAGGTAGACAGTTGAAATTTTCACAGATTATGTATTTCTGTTGCCGCTATAACAACAAATAATAAAAATAAAACAAATAAGCTCGGCTTCCCTACCAAAAACGTGCTTTTTTTAGGCGATTTTTGTTTGAGCTCTATCGTAAACGGGAACACTTACAAGCGTGAAATTTGGTGTATTTATAGTGCATAAGCTGTAGAATAACAACAATAAAAACTAGTCAATACACTTCTATGTGATTGCGTTCCTAATTAAAACGGTATTTTTGCCTTAGTGGTACGGAACCCATGGCGCGCGAGTCCGACTCGCACTTGGCCGGTATTTTTCCATCAGAGCAGCTACGAAAATTTTAAAGGCAACAAATTAAATGATTCCCAAAATATTTTTTTATACCCCAATACACTTCAGACGAAATGGATGAATGTAGGTACTCCAAATTGGCTGAACGTACACCAAATTTGGGTAACCGGTTCGGTTAGGTTGTGTTAGGTTATCTTGCGACCACAACGCACGAGCCGCGCGAGCGTGCCGCGGCAGCGGCCGGCGAAGTGCCAGAAGTAAATTTGGTGTACATTCATCCATTTTGGTAGACAAAATTTGGTGGATATTATTTGTTAAAAATTACTCAAATTTGGTGGCACGTTAATACACAGCCAATTTTAAACAACAACTTTCAAACAAACATTTTTATTAAGTACTTAAGGACCTAACTTAAAGTTGATACCTACCTATTATGCATTCTACAAAAAAGGTACTTTTGCCTACATCTACCTAACTTACCTATTGTATCAATCCAATCATAGGAATAACATAAGAAATCAATAAAATGCATTACATTACAATAAATACATGTGCTAATTTTGCACATAAATGCTAATTCGAATACATCACCAATATCTTTCATGAACACTATTCATAATAATTCTTACATGTTTTTGCTGTACAACGCCATCTGTAAATTTCAGAAAGAAGTAGTTCTCTTTTCCAATATTATTTATTTTTGTGCACAATTTACAAAGAAGTGCAAAAAGATGCAATCACTCTTAACTTATAATACTCCTACAATTGTACTTAAAATTATTCTGAAATTATCAACATATTGATTAATTAAATACTTATAGACGTTTTCTGGATCTGGTGGTTAGTGACAAAACCTGTATTATTATGGTCCTAAATTAGTGCTCTATAGTTACAAAGCAAGGCTAGGCTACTACGAATTTCCTTTTTAAATAAAATAAATCCTTCCTAATCCTAATGTTATTACTAGTATAACAGTAGGTAAGGAGAGTAGTAATAACAGTACGGATTTTAAAGCTTTTATTGACTACACTGGGGATCAATTCTTGAAATAACACTGGATGAAAAACAAAATTGCAAAATCAAGGATTTTTATTTTCAAAATTGAACAAAGAGAAATGTTTGATTATTAATTTCAATATAATCATGATTTACCTTTTGAGTTTTTCGAGATTTTACGGTGATCAAGAATTGGGCTCCAACATTTACAAGGTGATAAGCGATCTTGGATGATTGATATGTACCCGGCATACATACATAACACCACGCCTCTTTCCCGTAAAGCGTAATTCTGGGGAGAGTCAGCCTGTACAATCACTCTATAATAGAATTCACAAAATAGTGTAATTTTATCTAAACAAACGTTTTGCAGTTAACACAAGTACACGTTTGTAACCAACCACAATACACAATTACACACTCAGAAATGCGCTTATTAAACTATAATTTTTTTACATACAACTAAGTCAGAAATACTCTCATTTTTACCACTTTTACATGAATATGAGGTTATTAATTTGTTTACAAAACATGACGCTTTTTCGTGAACTGTGGTATACAGTCGTTGGTGGCGCCACCGATAATTACAGGATTTTTTATTTTTACGGTGCCATCTATCTTTAAGTGCCGGTACTAGTTTTCGTCTTCTATAGGGTGCGCATACGGTCAATCTGATCGTGATCCGATAGAGATACAGCTATAGGAAAGAAGATATTGGTGGCGCCACAGTTTATAACAGGATTTATTATTAATTTTACAGTACTATCGTTAAGTGCCGGTACTAAAGAGTCTTCGTATTCCACAGGGTGCCCGCATACGGTCAATCAGATCGCGATCAGGTAGAGATACATAGCTAATAGTAAAGAAAGAAATAGTCGTATACAATACAAGTATTCTACGATCCTATTTACTTTCTTATAGCTGCATCTCTACCTAATCGGTCTACTCAGATTGCGAAGCAACTATAAGAAAGAAAGAGAAAATTGAGCGCCATGTTGATCGTGATCAAAATTGCCCGTTTAAGGCGCTAATGGACAAACTTTTGTTCTATCTTTCTCTTTCTTGCCTATAGCTGCATCTCGATCGAATGAAGTCTGACTGTGTGCACGGACGGACCCATACATCTCACGCTAAAACAAGCACCTACAGGGACACTAAGGGCTGAACGCTGTGGAAATGTCCCTGCACACTTGCCGCTATGGCCTCTTGAAGTACTGCTCGTCTACTCGCTTGGCCAGAGCCACTAGGGCTTCGTGCTTCCTCACAACGTCCGCCAGGCGGCGGCACGGTAGTCGCGTCGTGATTATTGTGAACACGTGCCCGAACACTAGAGCGTCCAGCTCTGTTGGCCTGTTGAGGAAAGAACGATGGTAAAGTACATAAACTAATCGGTTTTGGTAAGTATACACGACGTACATACATATATACACCATAGTACTAAGTACAACTATAAATTACCACAATCCGTAATAGTTAGGGTGCTGGCTGCCATTTGGGTATATGATTCGCTCATGATTCATATTAATAGGGATGATAGATCAGCTCGATTTGGCCCTAACAAGTTTTTCTTTGCGTCACTGCGTTTTCGAGTTAAAGCGAAAAAAATAAGATAATATATTTTTTTTTGTCTGCCTTTGTGGCTGCTGTTTAAACTACTTCTGAAGATGTAATAAATCGAAGAGGCCGACATGCAGGGCTCTGCATTATCACGGGACGAATTAGTGTTTTTTTTTTCTTCATTTTGAAGCGCTGTAACTTTACAACGCAGTTGCGCGCAGGGCTATTATGGTGGCAGACCATTTTTCTGGGGTCCTATACATTGTGTTTAATCGGACAGTCAGTCTGCCAGGTGTACGTTTCATTGTAAAATTTCAAAATAGTTAATACTTAATTCCTCAAAAACGCAGGTGTGTGGATGTCTGCCAATATTTTTTTGTATCTTTTAGAGAATGCTTCTTATCATCAGTCAAAGAGGCAGACATGAACAAATCATATAGAAATTTTGTCTGTCAGCACCGTTACTATAAATTTTACGTGCATTATCTATTATGTGCCTGCGTGCTAGCTACACGACACTTATGAAACAAGTATACACCGCGCAAACTAACCCCAGTCCTGACAGTGACAGGCCGCACGCCTCCCCCCACCTGCCGCGACTCCATTTTTTGACTTCTGCGCATTAACGGTCAGGGCTAGAGTTTTTTTGCGCTCAATGTTTCGAGCTTGAAGCTTGATGTAGGTATTCTAGGCTGTACAAAAGTTGCTTGTCTTTTGGTTTTTTACAGGTTGTACTTCGGAGAGTGTGCCCAAGAGTGCCCTTCTACCATCGGGAGTCCAGACGCACTGCACGATATCACCCACACTTGGTTGACATTCGCACAAAGCGCTTTGAAACATCTTTCATAATGCGCCCATCAAAGAAGTGGAATTATCTGCCTGCGTCTGTGTTACCGAGTTCGTATTACCCGAATCCATTCATGTCGCGAGTGAATAGGCTTCTTCTGGACAGGCTTTTTCCATCGTCGACCTCATCTCTGTCTTCAGGGCTAGATAGAGGTCAAGAGTAAGCCCACCAAATATAAAAATACTGTGAATCCATTCCTAATAGGTGCGCACTCATATTACTGGAATTGTCGTACTTTTTAGTTCGTTACAATCAGAAAAATCCAAAACTATATAATATCGAAAATAACCCTTCATGATCATGACTGGTAAATAGAGTGGACCAGGAGACGAGAAGGCTTTTTTCACGTAATACTCAGAGCGAAAACGAGATGTCTTAGTAGATACAAAAAACCGTGTGAGAAGTTCCAGACTGGAGCCCGGTATTCTGGGGACTTGTTCAGATTTTTAAGCTGGTCTGTTTTAGCTAAAGCCCCGACTCTCTCGTCTGGCAAATGTATTTTAGTACCTATACCCATAAGCTATCATCACCATAAATATCATCGGCTTGCCTGTTGGGCTATAATGGTGATATTTAGGGCAAACAAAAGTGATTACTAAAAACATTTTCCAGACAAGTCCAGCCTGAAAATCTGTAAAAAGCCTTCTGAACATTGGGCTCCGGTCTAGAAGTTCTCACAAGCCTTTTCTTCTCATTGTCCCCCATCTACTGAGACATCTCGTTTTCGCCATGAATATCATGTGAAAAACCAAGGATTTTTTTTTCTCGGCTCCCGTCCCGTACAGTAGACGCTCTCATCTGTAAAAAAACATACTCGCCAAGTACGGTCAACCGCTTGTCGGTAGAAACTTTTTCAACTCTATTACCACGCCATAAGGTCCATAAGTGTTTCTACTGATGTGCGGCCGTGTGTACATAACTCATCCCAAATCCGGTCCGGTTGATATTATAAAGTTTATTTAGAGTCTGTCTATTAGGGTGAGCTTGAATTTTCAAGTCTCAAAAGTGATATTTTATCACCCGGTGATATCCAAGAATGGGCCCTCGGTAAAATATAGTTCACTGTAGTAAAAGAAACTAGAGCACCTTTAATTCAAAGCCTGAGCAGATTTTTGATAAATTTTGTGCTCAGTAGGTTTTTTTACAGTTGGGAGCTTTAGGGTGGGGCCACATTGATCGACGGCGATTGACGGTTTGCCTATACAAAACGAGCGCAAAGTATGGAAATCCTTTCCATTTCCATACTTTGCGCTCGTTTTGTATAGGCAATCCGTCGATCGCCGTCGATCAATGTGGCCCAACCCTTACTGGACAGCGGAGCGGATAACGTATCAAGAATTAACGTATTAAAAATTCAACTTACAAATGCACTGCCATTTTGCATAAAATTTGTGGCCTGAAATTTGAAATACTTGAGGGCCAAGACACACGGCTTACTATTCGTAGACGCTAGCACAGATTTAGAAGAAAAATAATTAAAATGTATGGAATTGAAATTGGCTAACGAAATGTCACGTGAAAATCCCATACCTACATCATATAAAATACTTTATTTGTGAAAAAGATTGTACATCATAGTTGCAATGAAAACCGAGATGCAAACTGACACCCACATCCTGTGTTGACAACACAAGTTGCCCGCGCCACAGATTAAATAATAGTAAACTAACGTTTACAGATCTAACACTCCCAGGCGGGGTGCCGACAAATTTCAACCTTACGGTCTAAGCATAAGATCGACCGCTTAGGACACGTTTTATATCGCGGGTGATCGCGCACAGGTGGGCTAAAGCGATGATTTTTTCACTTTATGAGATACTGAGCGAGATGCAAGTAGGTATGTAATATTGTTCAATCAAACATCCAAATACTTACTTACCTATTTTGCCGCCATAAGCTTAAGATGACATAAAGAAAAGTAAAATCGCCTGCCTCACCCAGTCGACTTCTAGCGCTGCGTTGCATACCTAGAGTGCGGAGTGTCATAGGCCTGCCCGCGCTCTCCGCTGAATACAATGCAACATCGCATACATTTTCAGTATATTTTACCACTGAGCAAGGAAACACGTTATTTGACTATAGTTTACGATAGAAGCCACTTTTCTACGCCCCATGGATAGCAAATTTCTCAGATATAATTTTTTATATGGGTAGATGTGTAATAAAAAATACTAATTGATAATTTTGTAGAAAATAAAGATACCTTACCATTGGAATTAATTCAGTTTATTTTAGAGGACAACCGACATGGAGACACATGACGCACCGTCATAAGGTAAGAAGTAAGAAGCTATACAGGGTGCAAGGAACAGTTTTTCGAAAAATTTCAGAGCATGATCAGTCAACGCAACTGAACCACTTTCAGAAAATGAAAAAAAAAAAAATGTCCTTTCCATATAAACTATCCAATCAAGATTACAATTTTGTATGGAGAGATTGAAGAGACTGATTTTTATTTCATTTCTTGAAAGTTTTGTTTACTGAAAGTTGTTCAGTTACCTTCACTCTTGCCCTTTTGAGTTTTCAGAAACCTATCCCTTACTTACACCCTTTATGTATGGTTTAAAAAAAATAAACCTTTATGTATGGTTTTAACATTTCATTTGGGGGTTAATCACAGAGCATGGAATGGAATTTGACGAAACAAGGAATTGACGAAAGTCGTTAGGTTTCTTCGACCCATGATATGGATAAGTTGTTCAGTTTTATGGGCAACGAGAAACTTCACTTAGCTCAAGAACACCGGTCAAAATAGAAAAAAGTCAGGTTCTCATACAAAAATGTGTTGGTCACTTACACAACATTATTACGGGAGGTCAACTATTTTTAACGCATTTCGACCTGTTTTTTGGGAAAATTTTCACAGTTTTATAAACAGATTAACCCCACGTTCCAAAATGCGCTAATAGCGTGCTCTAAAGCATTGTGAGCGCGCTTACGTCGTCTCGGTCCAAATTGACTAAAAGCGTACTCTACTCTAGAGCACTCGCTTGCTTGTCATCGTTTCTGCTATCATTTAATTTCGTTCGTGCTTGAGTCAAATAGGGGAGCAGTGAAAGCGCTAATGTCAAAATCGATTTGACACATAAATCCCACTCAGGCCGACACGTTTCTCAGGCTCCGTTTTTGATGAGTTTTTCAATAATGGAAATGAGAGTGGATTTGGTGCACATTTTGGAGGGAGTAGCTAAGACTTTGATAAAAGAAATAAAAACATAACAGACTTTTTGACAGATGATCTTGTAAGCGTGCTTACTCGTAAATCCGTTCCAAATTGTCTAGAGCCACTAAAGCAGTGATACAGGGGCAAAATCAATTTGGACCGTCCGTCAGTACGGGTGTTTGCTCTACTTTAGCGCCGTTTGTCACAAAACAGGTCATCCTGTATTGCTATATGGGGTGTAAGGGACAGCCTTCCGAGTACTGAAAGGGCATGATCGATCAGTCAACGTAACTGAACAACTTTCAGGAAATGAAAAAAAAAATCGGCCTCTCCATACAAAATTGCTTGATTGGACAGTTCTATGGAGGCCGATTCTTTTTTCATTTCCTGAAAATGTTGTTCGCTGAAAGTTGTTCAGTTACGTGGACTGAACATGCTCTTTCAGTATTCGGAAGACTCTTCCTTACACCCATGGATGGGTCACTTTATAGCCTCTGGGTCGCCACCTTTTTTCCGGCGGCATCCCAAACGTTTTTTATTTCTTTTTAATAAAATAACAGATAATTTAGTCAACATCTACAACTTCAGGCATGTTGCTGATATGATATGTTGCGTTGCGTTTACGGAGATAGTTTAATAAATTCTCGACACTTATTTCCTCGTCACTCAGCATCTTCAAAGTGGATTTCGATTCTGAAATATCAGAACAAGGGTACGGTCAACCGCACGTCGGTAGAAATTTTTTCAACGCTATTACCACGCCATAAGGTCCAAAAGATTATCTACTGACGTGCTGTTAAGTGTACCAAAGTTGAAATAACTAACGTAGCTTGATTAGTACGACAGCAGTGTGGGAGCAGGAAAGAGCGATGCGTAAGATATTGGAGCGACAGAGACACGTGTCGCACGCATAGCTCTTTCCTGTAAACACAAAATACGTTTACTGTATAATAACCAGCCAGTAACAAGTATCTATCCATTTCAATAAATTACTGTAATGTAATTCGAAGCAAAATCAAATTTTATGATCACCCAAGTATTTTATACTTATTTTTTACAATTTGTTAGTGATGCCAAAGCACCCCTTAGAATCGTACTTTTTTTACACCCTATTATAGTAATCCGTTTTTCTAGAACGGCTCCAAAGGTTTCGATGAAATTTAATGTATGGGGGTTTTCGGGGACGAGAAATCGATCAAGCTAAATCTTGTATCTGGGAGAATTTGTATTCGTTTTATTGAGCATTACTTGTAAAAAGCGCGTTTCAGAAACCGTACAGCACCATAAGCGAAGCTCGGTCGCCCAGGCACTGATGATTAAAAAAAAACAAAAAACGAAAAATATCAACAGACAAAATAAAACCTGAAGAAAACGGCACGGACTGGAGCGATACGTTAGATTTGTTGGACGGTTCCCTGCTGCCACTACTGTCTATAGTTGATAGATAGTCATTACGTGGATAAAATTGATTTTTGCTGAAACAAAATCGAAATAAATACAAATATTTCTACTATCCAAATAGCTGAAGCTAGAACTGTCAGTTCAGTACACCAAATAGCCTAAGAGCCAAACGATTTCACTGTATGAAGATTCAACAAAAATTCATATCAGCATTTTCTTTTCTTCAACAATTAGATTAGCTGGTCTATAAAATAATTCATTAGTAATCCACCCAAATTCACGACCGCATTATTTAAAAAATAATAATAAAGTTATTATAAATTCCACAAAAGAAGGGCAAAAATGCTATAAATATTATTTACTTTACATTTACGAGTAATTACCTTTATTTTTATCTTTTTTTTAAGTATATAATCCTCCTATATTTGTAAAAGAAACACAATTAAATCTAAAAAACAAATTTACGTAAACCTCAAAGTTGCATTAGACCTATGATAAAAATACTATCAGATCAGTTCTTCTATGCTTTTGTTTCATTAACGTCCCTTAACATATAGTGTACTAAATCCAACAAAAAATAATAATATGGAAATTGAAACCTCCAGAAATTGAAATTGTACCTTCCAGTTTGAAATTTGGGTGGATTCAAAAATTTGGCCTGATATGAATTTTTTCTCCAAAATATAGGATAGCTCTTAGGGTAAAAGTTCAACTTCCGAATTGAGATATATCGAGAATTCACTATCATGTGGTTCCACGAATATTAATCATTATCTTATCTTGTGGGTTGTAAGATCCTAAGACCTGGCGTATTTACACTACTTCCTATATAGTAACTTACACTAATGGCGAACGCAGTTGTTGGTGACCGCTGTATGTAAGATACACAGAAAGATGCTGCTGCTCATCCTCCGGTTTATAAGCCGTTAGTCGCCTCTTATGACAACACACGGGTAGAGATGGACATTGGGGACATTCTAATCAAACTACATTAAATCGAATAGACCCAGAAGGCTGTTAATGTATAATAGAACTATTAGATACCTGGAGTCAGTAAGTTCAGGAGTATGGAAGTTTTCATTATCATTAGACTCCTCTGAAGGACTAGTAATTTCTACAGGTTTCTCAATGGCAACCCCATCGTTATCCAATTCAGCACTGTTCAGTGTGACCACTTCCGGGTCTATTGAGACATTATCTTGATTCACTTCCGGTTCTATAACCACTTCGTCGTTTTGTACTTTTACCATGTCGTCACCGTAATCGTCTGAGTAAAGTAACGAAACATTAGAATAGTAGTAATATATCAAAAAGATCATGTTCTACTATGTAATGTTTTGACGGTAAAGGTCAAAACACACAACCGCGGCGCGGCCCGACACTGCAGCGGAGCGGCGCGGCCGGTACAATGCGCGTAGCAAAAGATGAGACTCACAGATGAGACAGATCACGTGGTTAACCTGCGCAGTATATAGTTCGTAGGCCATTTTTGCGGCAAGCGGGGAGGGACGCAAGGCTGTACTTGCGCAAAATCCCCTCTACTTTCATATGACAGGTCTCATCGTTCGCTGCGCGCATTTTACCTACGCACGATTTCGGCATCATACACGGCAAAACTTCGGGCGGAACTTTACTGAAGGAAGAGTGCGCCGCGCCGCGTCGCTCTGCTGACGCAAGGTATCACGCACTAGCGGCAGCGGAGCGAAGTGGCGCGGCGCGACGCGACAAATGTTTCCTCCGGACGCAGCTCTCCGCGCCGTAAATAATATTTGCTGCGCCGCGCCGCGTAGGTGCGTTTTGACTTTAAAGGGGCCGGGCTCCCAGTTCCCATCATTGAGACCTGCAAAGATCTCTTATAGCCAACCCTTCAGGGTGAATTTCCACAAATGCAGTGCGAGGGAGCTAAGCCATGAGCAGAGAATTACTAACCAAGAGGATTGCTCCATTTGACAAGCTAGGAAAATGGAATGGCTTGTTTGGAATTCTCACAGCGCCCAGTTCACTGGTAGAAAAGCAGCCTTATAACTACACCTCAACAGCCACACCGACAGCCTCAAAGAAGCTGACGATCTACCTAGGGTGGAGAATCGGGGACCTACTATTTAACCCAAGGAGGTTTTAGTAGCAGCTCTTGCTGCTAAGAAGGGAGCCATAAGCGTAGCACTTTCTTGCGAGAGACCTCCATACTAAAATGTATGGATTTCTTTTTCAAATCCTAAAAACGTAAAATTTTTATCTTTCTCTCTGAGAAATATGTGACATGGGACTAATAAATGCTACTACCACAGTTTTTCTGGTGAAAACACTTACCATTCAGGAAATAACCGGTGTTAAAAATCACGCATAAAATGGCTATTACGGATTATTTACGCTTCCGTTCTTAGTATTAATGATCAATTCACAAGTAAAAAACGATATATTTTCACTTTCGCAAACAAAGTTTATACTAAAACATTAGATTTTTAAAGATATCTTGATTTTTGTAAAACTTAACTGAGTTTTTTGACCGACTAGCATGGGCGACAGTGAGACGCTTTACACTTCACTAGCTCATACAGAATATGTATATGGCGGACTCTATAGTTTTTTACTCTGAGATTTAACCCGTTTTTTACATCATAACGAGAAAACATCCCTCTAAGTGTAAATTTCGCTGTCACCCATGAAAAATTACTTGATCTAATATCTATGTCGCAGACAGATTGCAGAATCAACAGAACTGTTTTGTAAAACAGCGGAATCACGTTCAGCTAGACTGTCATTACGCTACGTTTAACAAAACTTCTACCCAAATGAAGGCGTATTTCTGTATGACTGACTACGGTAGAAATATTGTAACTTGATGACAGCATTGTGAGAGCAGGACGTTGCGATGCGTTAGACATTGGAGCGACAGAGACACGTATCACTCAGTCCTGCTCTCACGCATACCTAGCTCTGACCTGCTGTCATTTGAATCAAACTACATTATTTCGACTGTCACTAAATTACTTATTATATGCACTACAAAAGGAACCTACTACTAAAACGAAACCTCCGTCAAATCCCCAAGGTTAGGTTGCAGACTCCGTAAAAACCATTTGTCAAAACGGAATATTTAAGGCTAGGCTAAGGCAATGAATGACTACCAAAACTAAACAACAAAGTTACCGATAGATATAGAATTGTCCGTGACATCTTCAAGCGTCTCCAATCCTTCATCCAATTTTGCCAGACTCTCATTCTTAGAATCGCCGCCTTGATTGGGAAACGCAATTACTTCGAAATTATGTTTATCGGCTTCAAGCTTCATGCTGAGCCGATCAAGCACGACCTCCTCAACTTTATCGAAGATATCTTCAATTATTTCCATCATCAAATTGTATTCGTCTTCGTCAATGTACTCGCATAAGCCGAATCTTCCTACTTCATCGTACATGCATGTTATCGAGCCCTGCTTATTGCTCATAATTTTAAGTTTCTTACTTGCAAAAGGTTTGCCTGCAGAAATAATGAATTACATTTCATCTTCTTCTTCTTTCGTGTCGGCAAGAACATAGGCTAAATCTTACTTGCCCAGAAAGCGGCTACCGCTACATTTCATACCGGCCAGGGAGTAAGAAAAACTTGTGCCAGCTGACTGACTTATCTTAGCAATGTAGGTAAGTTGGAATAAACGACTGACGGCGGAACGCTTTGAGCAAAGGCATCAGCTGATAAATATAGTAAGACTAATATCAATCAACAAAAAAACCGGTCAAGTGCGAGTCGGACTCGCGCGCCGAGGGTTCCGATATAACTATAATATTTTTGGAAGCAATAAAGTCCATTTTCAGGACCGCAAAACTAAATTTGTTTGTAAAGGTTTTTTGCAGATTTCTGAAAAACTGTGCAACTTAGAAAGATCGTTTTATTTTTGCTGTAAAGTTTACATAAACCTCTCTCAACTGTAATTAATTCAGATTTTTCCTTACTCAAACTTCGGAGATAAGGGGGGGGGGAATGGTATTTTTTTTCGACATTTTTCATCATAACTTGAAAACTAAGAAAGTTAAAAAAATACAAAAATATATTTTAAAATGTACAAGTAAAGCCCTTTCATATGATACCCCACTCGACCTAGTAGCGATAATTTAAAATTTGCCCCCTTTACATTAATAATCATACTTTTAAAAAAAAAAATTCATGTGCAATTAAGTTGGCCAACCATATTCTAAAACTATTCCAAATTTCAGGTCGATAGCATAAGTGGTTGCTGAGATATAGAGGTGTGACAGACAGACGGACAGACAGACAGAGCGGCACCATAAGGGTTCCTTTTTTAAAAAAAAGATGCAATACCAACCAACCAACCATGAACCATGGACGAATGATACCCCAAGATAATTAGATTTTGGCCTAGACAAAAATCGGAACCAAGATTTTCTTTTTGTGGTTTATGAAGTCTTGGAAGTAATTACATAATTACTTAAAATTAAGCATATCACCAAATGGGACAAGGCGGCAGATTAAAAAAACCCTATTATATAAATAGTTACTGTGGCAAAAATGCCAACTAAACGAAATGTTTTCTGGGCTCGTTCAATGATAAACTTTTAGTATTTTACAAACTAATTAAGCACCTAAGTTCTTAGGTTAAGCCTAAAATTAAAAAAGTCCCACTAAAAGCTTTATTTATTTTTGTCTGCTCGGGCAAAATACATAACTATCTCGTGACTTTTTGTACTTCAAAATTTTGTTGTACTTGATCAAACAGTCATAAAAGTGAACACAATATGTTAAAGCTTTACAGTGGTATAATTATTGAGGGATTTCTCTTTGGCCAAAATAGGTAACTGAATGAAAAGTGTTTAATTATACTCTAAAACTGTACTTACGTTGATTACTTTAAAAATTAAACATTTCAGGCAATAGCGTATCTTTTTATATAAAAATTACATTATGTAGCGCTTTATATCGACCCTAAAGAAGTTGAAATAAAGTTCATAATTGACATTAACATAGTACACGGCTCGTGATTGCACGGTACGGCAACGTCGCATTGCTTCGCTGTTTTATTCGGTACGCGCTTCGGAATTTAAAGTTAAACATGAAAGATGAAAATTTACATCGGTTGTAGTAAGCTGAAAATACTTTTGATCTTCTGATCTAAATATATAAAACAGCATGCCCTGACCGACTGACTGACTGACTGACTGATTCATCAACGCCGAGCCGTAACCGATAAAGCTACAGGTTTGACATGAGACTCGAAATAATTGTGGATTTGATCTAATGAAAGGGAAAAACCGGCCAAGTGCGAGTCGGACTCGTGCACCGAGGGTTCCGTACCACCGCATGATATAAATTGTATTAGTTGAAATGTCAGTAAATTACGAGTACGGTGGTCGATTTTTGAAGTGAAAACTTCTTCAGCGGCGGTTGGCACTTTTTCAGATGGGAAAAAAATTATTAACTCGCATCAGAAGTCGCGTCAGATCTCGGATGAAGTATCGAAATGGATTTGAAAATAATCATACCAAGTTAGAGCAGGCTCAATATATACAAAAGTTCTAAAGTGTGATAAAGATAAAAACATCTTTTTTACCTTTGTCGCGTCAGATCTCGGATGAAGTATAGAAATTGATTTGCAAATAATCATACCAAGTTAGAGCAGGCTCAATATAAACAAAACTTCTAAAGTGTGATAAAGACCAAAACATCTTTTTTGTCTTTGTCATAGCAGGCCTGTCTGTGAAATAGGCAGCTTTTTCCAAGATCAAAGGAGTGTGACTCCTGTAAACTTGTTAACTATTATATATTCTGTGGTCATAGTCTCGGCTTTTTTTGTTGAGCACAACGTGATATGTGCACGACAGACTTGACGTACTGGTTTTGATCGTTATTTAAAAGCGAATCCTAAATGTATGAGATCTACATTTCGGATGACAGCAGTCAAACTAAAAATCGCTATAACTCGAAAACTACTGACCCTAGACTACTCGTGTGCTGAGACAAATGATAGGTCTCGATGAGATCTTCATTTCGGATGACAGCTGTCAAACTAAAAATCGCTATACCTCGAAAACTACTGACCCTAGACTACTCGTGTGCTGAGTCAAATGATAAGTCTCGATGAGATCTTCATTTCGGATGACAATTTTCAAACTAAAAATCGCTTTACCTCGAAAACTACTGACCCTAGACTACTCGTGTGCTGAGACAAATGATAGGTCTTGATGAGATCTACATTTCAGATGACAGCTGTCAAACTGAAAAACCCCCTAAACTTGGAAACTACTGAATCTAGAGTACTTGTGTGCTGAGTCAAATGATAGGTCTCAATGAGATCTACATTTTGGATGACAGCTGTCAAAGTAAAAATCGCTATTACTTGAAAACTACTGACCCTAGACATGTGCTGAGACAAATGAAAGGTCTCGATGAGATCTACATTACGGATGACAGCTGTCAAACTAAAAAAACCCCATAACTTGGAAACTACTGACTCTAGTGTACTCGTGTGCTGAGTCAAATGATAGGTCTTGATGAGATCTACATTTTGGATGACAGCTGTCAAACTAAAAATCGCTATTACTCGAAAACTACTGACCCTAGACTACTCGTGTGCTGAGACAAATGATAGGTCTCGATGAGATCTTCATTTCGGATGACAGCTGTCAAAGTAAAAATCGCTATAACTTGAAAACTACTGACCCTAGACTACTCATGTGCTAAGACAAATGATAGGTCTCGATGAGATCTACATTTCGGATGACAGCTGTCAAACTGAAAAACCCCATAACTTGGAAACTACTGAATCTAGAGTACTTGTGTGCTGAGTCAAATGATAGGTCTCGATGAGATCTTCATTTCGGATGACAATTTTCAAACTAAAAATCGCTATACCTCGAAAATTACTGACCCTAGACTACTCGTGTGCTGAGACAAATGATAGGTCTCGATGAGACCTTCATTTCGGATGACAGCTGTCAAACTAAAAATCGCTATAACTCGAAATATACTGACCCTAGACTACTCGTGTGCTGAGACAAATGATAGGTCTCGATGAGATCTTCATTTCGGATGACAGCTGTCAAAGTAAAAATCGCTATAACTTTAAAACTACTGAATCTAGAGTACTTGTGTGCTGAGTCAAATGATAGGTCTCGATGAGATCTACATTTTGGATGACAGCTGTCAAAGTAAAAATCGCTATTACTTGAAAACTACTGACCCTAGACTACTCATGTGCTGAGACAAATGAAAGGTCTCGATGAGATCTACATTACGGATGACAGCTGTCAAACTAAAAGAACCCCATAACTTGGAAACTACTGACTCTAGTGTACTCGTGTGCTGAGTCAAATGATAGGTCTTGATGAGATCTACATTTCGGATGACAGCTGTCAAAGTAAAAATCGCTATAACTTGAAAACTACTGACCCTAGACTACTCATGTACTGAGACAAATTTTAGGTCTCGATGAAGAAGTACACGAGCAATGACGCGATTGACCCTTACAAAAACATCATATTAAAAAATTCAAGTTTTCACTTCTGCCGGCACTCTCGGAGTGCAACTCGTCCTTTTTTGAGTCCGACTCGTACTTGATCAGTTTTTATATTTTATAGCTTATGCAGCATGAGATACAGCCCACTGACAGACAGTCAGACAGACATCGGAGGCATATTAGTATGATCCCGTTTTTCACCCTATGGGTACGGAACCATAAAGTCTGAAATAATTGAAGTATACAACCTTTCTCACAACCAATTAACGCTAGCTAGCTTCCACTTCAAGTAAATTCTTATTAAAGAGGAGTCAAGATCGGGGGATCAAGAGCAATAGCTTAGCACGCTAGTCCGACTCGCACTTGCCCGGTTTTTTGTAACACTGTATCCCACAATGATATTTTCTCCTTTCAATGGACTGTTTGAAGTGCTGTTGTTTGTACAAGCAGGCAGCCAGACAGTTGCAGCCCACTCTAGCTACTTGGACTGTTGAAATAAGAACACTAAAAAGTCTAATATTATGTCAGGCTTGACGTACTCTTGACATTACGTAGAAGAAAAAAGTCTCGAGGCGCACGGCACACCATACCGGTTCCAAAGAACATATAATATTACGCCGGTTCTCGCTCTCTTGACGCGATCTATTGAATTAAAAATCAACTTTTTTATCTTTTTATAATTATGCTTAATTTTATAAATAAAGGAAAGAACACACGATGAAACCTGTAATTAAACAAAAGTTTTTCAGTTGGTATTTTTGCTTCGCAATTGCAATACGAAAATATTTAACTTTAGATTAATATGCTTAATTTTAGGTAATTTGCTCAAAAACTGTCCTGGAAAGTCTATCAAATTTAAAATAATTTGGTTGCCATTTTTGCCTGGACTTTTATGTAACTTGCATACAAATTTGCTAATAAAAAAATATGCGCAAATATTTTTTGCTTAGTTTTAATTGAAGTAGGTACCTTGGAACCCACATCAAAAGTTTACCCCATCAGATATTAGTTACAATTTTTGGCTTGACTTCACATGCATAAACAAACAAAAAAAATATTTTCTGGAGAATCTAAAAGCCAGCCAATTCATTAAAAATTATTTTTTACATAAGTGTTCCACCACCTATTATAATACATAGCAACTTTATAGTAAATTGACGGTTTCGATTTATGTCCAGCCAATTAAAAATTACAGCTTCAGGACTCGGCCTAGAAAGTGACCATCCCCTTGTAGACATCGTAATACGGAAAAGTTTTTATAGTGGTCTATCAAGAACTCTGCTAAAAAATGCCAAATTTCAAAAACAGCGTTTCTTTTTGTTGTTGTTTTAAACTTATTAATCAGGATTCGCGGTAAACCATAATCACTTTCCAGATTATTTGTCAGCGCTGCAGCTGTCTAGTTTTTGTGAGTTTCATGCTTTACCGGGGAATGAAAAGTCTTTTCTTATTATTCGTCTGTGGAACAACATAACTAGCTATTATCATCATCAAGCTTACAATCGCTCACTGCAGGGCATAAACTCAAAAACTAACCCTTTTGTAGACGCATAAGACGATGTGGTGTCGAAGGCTGCAGTTGAGGATTTCATCAGGAGGGGTGAGTCAGCAAAGTCTTCTAGTGCACTATGAATCAATTGTGAGGCGTTTGAACTGATAGTTTGTCTGAAACTAACCTAAGAAATCCTTTAAGGTGGTCTCAGCGCTCTGTCAATATAGAGATGCAGCAGGAACGACTTACTCTAGCTGAAAGATCCATTATTGACTGTGCCGAAAGAGTTAGCGTTTTCTAGCACACTTGAAGTATTCTTACAGCAAACTGGTAGACTGTAGCACATCTCTGGAGATGGTCTCAGCGCTCTGTCGTCGCATTGAGACGCAGGACGAGCTTGTGACGAACTTTCAAATAAAAACCGTGTAGAGGAAGCATCTGACTTGACGTTTAACAGTAGTCTACAACTAACCCAATACATCTCTGGAGATGGTCTCAGCACTCTGTCGACGCACAGAGAGGCGAGAACTTCAGGCTTGCGACAAAGGTTTCGAAGGTACCTGAGAAGCTTTGTAAGAGTTTGAAATGTTTGAATAGCAGACCGGTACTAACCCAGCACATCTCTGGAGATAGCTTCAGCGCTCTGTCGTCGCAAAAAGAAGCAAGAGCGTTGGACTCAAGACGAACGATAGATATTGACCATGTAGATAATCCTGAGATGCTTTCTAGTTGTTGACGTTTGAACAGTAGACTAACCCAGCACATCCCTAGAAATTGTTTCAGCGCTCTGTCGCCGCACAGAAAGGCGCGAGCGTCGGGCTCGCGACGAACGTTCCGATAGTGACCGAGCCGGGGAGAGCCGACGACGAGGAGCGAATGCTTCGTGAAGAAGATACTCTTCTTGAGGCTGGGATAAAAGGTTCGGTTTATTAAGATGTCTGAACAATCTTTCTGTTTTAATAACAATGAAAATAACAAACTTTTAACTACAAAGCTATTGACCTAATGAAGTGCCTACAAACAAAGTATTTTTTTACAATGTAGATATACCAATAGATATCAATAATTCAAACTAACCGTAAATCTCATTGCAACTAAAGTAGCAACCCGAATCACGTGTTGGAGCAAGGCGGTTGTAATCGGTCTGATCATCAGAGCAGCTTTAGGTCCTTGTGCAGATAACAGAGCCCGAATGTGACCGTAAACCAGGGCGTCTAGAGGAGTGGGGCTGAGGAGAGGTAGGTGAGGTTAGGTATCAGTTATTGGTCAGATCATCAGAGCAGCTAAGGTTCTATGCAGTTAACAGAGCCCGAATGTGACCGTAAACCAGGGCGTCTAGAGGAGTGGGGCTGAGGAGAGGTGGATAAGGTTAGGTATCAGTTATTGGTCAGATTATCAGAGCAGCTTTAGGTCCTTGTGCAGATAACAGAGCCCGAATGTGACTGTAAACCGGTGTTTAGAGGAGTGGAGCTGAGGAGAGGAGGGTTAGGTTAGGTATCAGTTATTGGTCTGATCATCAGAGCAGCGTTAGGATATTTCTCAGACAAAAGTACCCGGATGTAACCCTAAAATAGGTTGTCCAGAGGAGTCGGGCTGGGGAGAGGTGGGTAAGGTTAGGTATCAGCTATTAGTCTGATAATCAGAGCAGCTAAGTCCTTGTGCAGGTAACAGAGCCTACCGTAAACCAGGGTGTCAATAGGAGTGGGGCTAGAGAGAGGTGGGTAAGGTTAGATAGTTAGGTATCAGCTATTAGTCTGATAATCAGAGCAGCTAAGTCCTTGTGCAGATAACAGAGCCCGAATGTGAACGTAAACCAGGGTGTCAAAAGGAGTGGGGCTAGAGAGAGGTGGGTAAGGTTAGGTATCTGTTATTAGTCTGATCATCAGAGCAGCTAAGGTCCTTGTGCAGGTAACAAAGCCCGAATGTGACCGTAAACCAGGGCGACTAGAGGAGTCGGCTGGAGAGAGGTGGGTAAGGCTAGGTATCAGTAATTGGTCTGATTATTAGAGCAGCTTTGGGTCATTGTGTAGATAATAGAGCCCGGATGTGACTGTAAATTAGAGTTCAAGAGGAGTGAGGGTGAGGCTGGGGAGAGGTGGGTAAGGCTAGGTATCAGTACTCGTAATTGGTCTGATTATTAGAGCAACTTTGGGTCCTTGTGTAGATAACAGAGCCCGGATGTGGCTGTAAATCAGAGTTCAAGAGGAGTGAGGCTGGGGAGAGGTGGGTAAGGTTTGGTATCAGTTATTGGTCTGATTATTAGAGCAGCTTTGGGTCCTTGTAACAGAGCCCGGATGTGACTGTAAGTTCTAACTTACAGTCACACTTAGAACTTACAGTGACTGTAAATCAGAGTTCAAGAGGAGTGAGGCTGGGGAGAGGTGGGTAAGGTTAGGTATCAGTTATTAGTCTAATCATCAGAGCAGCTTTGGTCTTTGTGCAGATAACAGAGCCCGAATGTGAACGTAAACTAGGGCTTCTAGAGGCGAGGGGCTGGAGAAGGTAGGTAAAGTCAGGGGAAAATTGCAGTAACAGGGCAAAAGGATATAAAACGGTTCCCTACTGATTCTAAGAAAGGTTAAAAACATAGATAATTACAAAAACGCAAAATGGCAGTTAAAGTTGAATTATTAACACTTGCTTTTTAAAACGCATCATAAAACTTTTAACATTCTTGTGTCGACATGTTTAATTTTTGTAGTTTCGGTATGAAATGAAGTATACTGTATACTCCATTTTATACTTTGCCACAATTTTATACGTATACTGTATACATATAAACTTATTGCATGTAATAGGCATATGAGTGTGGGTTTGTGAATAGGTAAATAATATTTGTAAACTTACGTGCCGAAGAAGTAGTCCTTCTCCCCTAATCGCTGGCTTAACGAATTACAGCATTGTTCCACCTGTAATTGCAGTTCGTAAATTAAGATATTTAGTTTTCTATAGGTTTTTATTTTCTAAAACAATTTTATTTCAGTCATTTATTTATTTGAAATGGTTGATGTTATTAAATTAGTGCATCACCAGGGTTAGTAAGGTCGGTCATCGACCTTGCAACCCATACAATATGATGATGATGAGTGCATTACAGAGCTAAAATAAAGTGCGCAAGGGGCAAGGAGTGGCCATTCTGTATCACTTAATGAGAATCCAACATAATCTGAAGGTATCATAGTACTAATACTTTATTCTGTGGCACCATTTAAAAAAAAACCTATTATAGCAGAGGATGTTTCGTGGATATAAATAAGTATCATAAAGCACTTACATCAGCCAAAACCTGATCCAATAATATTTTATTAGGTCCACATTTTTGCTGTAAAGATACTATTACATGAGCAATATTTGTAATCGGTTTCTCGAAAACAGCTCTAACGATTTCGATGAAATTTACCATACGGGAGTTTTCGGGGGCGAAAAATCGAACTAACTAGGTCTCATGTTTGAGAAAATTAGTTTTCCCCGTGTTTTTAAGCATTTGCGTTTAAGAAAAAAAAAATACAGCGCCATCTGTTGGCGGATAGCATAGCTTGCTCACCCGATGATATTTTAATGTTGAGGCAGCTATTATAGAGCGAAGCTCGGTCGCCCAGGTACTGGAATATAAAGAGAAGAGGATGAAAACACTTACATCAGCTAACACCTGATCCAATGTCTTATCATGCCAATGCAAAGCTTTGAGTCTTTTGGCCACATTATTTCTCTTGGCACGAGTCTGCAGCCAGCCTAATGGCCATGGGTAGACTGAAGAGTTGCGGACTTTAGTCACTTGGTTGAACGTATCGTTGTCTATCCAGGATATGTACAGCTGGAAAAAAATGCATTCAAATCCTATACTATTAAACAAACAATATTTGTATATATATTTGTAATCGGTTTCTCGAAACCGGCTCTAACGATTTCGATGAAATTTACTCACAGGAGTAGTCGGGAGTGAAAAATAAAATTCGTTTTCATCATTTTTTTTTTCTTTCTTTGCGCGTTTTAGTGCGTTTAAGAAACTTACAGAGCCATCTATTGCTGGGTAGCATAGCTTGCTCATATAAAGCAGCTAAAGAGGTATATTATAATATTAATTGTTATTAATACTATTATTATGATTTACGTTTTAAGAGTTTATAAGGGCTTTATAAATTTTTACAACCCCGAAAAATCACCTGGTGCAGAATTTCGGTTTATAAACTGTAGTATTTCTACTCCATACTGATGGCGCTTAAGCATTTCTTGAATAACGCGTTTTAGTAACCGGGTGGGCTTTGCATAAGATGATTAGTTCCATTTTAGTAAAATTATATTGTTTCTGACAGAGTGAAGCTCGGTCTTCCAGGTACTAAATATAAACAGAAATTATCTGAAGATTGCAGTAATGGTATAGAGTAGTCACTAGGATATGATAAAAAGAAATTACAATTATGATTTAAATTGTTATCTTTTATAATTTCACTTTTCGCCTTTAATAACACACATCACATTCACATTTCACATTGCCCCAATAATAATCTACTCGTACACTGTAGATTCTACAGTAATAATAAACTTTAATCTACACTCACCTCCGCATTAACCAAAACATTAGTAATGAGGCTCATATAAGCCCTCATTTCGGCCTTCTCCTCGGTACTGAGTCTGGCACATAGCGAGACTCCCTTGTTGGCAGCAAACTGAGCTATGGGTTCCAATTCGGAGACAACAAAAGCCCCGCACTTAATGAAAGGGACGCGACCAGATGGTGACATGAACTCGGCATTCCAACGCATCTCTACTTCGAAAGGTAGATTGCACATCTGAGGACAATAATTATTTATACAGGGTGTACAAAAAGTGTGATGATCCTTCTAAGGGGTGATTCTACATCACCGAACAGATTGTATAAAAATACTTTTTACTGGGGTGACGAATGCCTACCTATATTTAAAAGAAAACGGAGAGTACCAGGAGTACATGAATCGACAAGAGGCTAACAGTTGGCTCGCTTCTATATAAAGTGACCGTAGCAACAAAAGAAGTGATTTGAACAAAATGGAAAGTATGTACCAGGAGAACATGAGTCTACAAGAGGCTGTCAGTAACCATATACATGAAATTAATGTTAAAGCAACTCCATCCACAAGCTCTGGATCTGGAATAACTTCGGGAATAACTTTAATTAACTGTACTAACTAACTGTTCTCTTAGTTCAATAAATTGATCACTACTCTTTAAAATTTTATTTTATTTTGTCGGTCGTAGATAAAGTTTTGTATGCAACTATACGTAATTAGTCATTTTAACACTCGATCTATACTATTTTCCAGATCAACCAACCAACTCAACCAGATCTCGTGTTAAAATTACTCTCATTACGCAACAGTTGCATAAATAACTATTAAAAAATACTTTTTCCTTAAAAAAGTTGTTTTAGCTCACGAAGAAGCGACGCGCGTGGAGCGACCTCTAAGATCAGCTGGTGATGCAGACCAAGATGTATTTTGTTATAATATCCGGTCACTAGCAAGTACTATTCATTTCAATAAACTATTGTTATGTAATTCAAAGGAAACTTAAATTTCATGATAACCCAAAATAAAAAAAAATAACATAAAAATGCGAATTTAGAAGTGCGAGTTGCGCGCCGAGGGTTCCGATATACCTTTAGTATTTTTGGAAGCAATAAAGTCCATTTTTAGGAACGCAAAACTAAATTTGTTTGTAAAGGTTTTTTTGCAGATTTCTAAAAAACTGTGCAACTTAGAAAGATCGTTTTATTTTTGCTGTAATATTTACATAAACGTCTATCGACTGTAATTAATTCAGATTTTTCCATTCACAAACTTCGGAGATAAGGGGGGGGGGAAAGGTATTTTTTTTTTAATTTTTCATCAAAACCAAGAGTTGTAAAAAGATACAAAAATATATTTTAGTAAAGCCCTTTCATATGTTACTCCACTCAACCTAGTACCGATAATTTGAAATTTTGCCCCCCCTATTTGGGCCCCCTTTACATTAATAATCATTATTTTTTCTTAATTCTTTCACGTGCAATTAAGTTGGACAACCATATTCTAAAACTGTTCCAAATTTCAAGTCGATAGCATGAGTGGTTGCCGAGATATGGGTAATTCTCAATTTGCAAAAAACTGACTGTGACTGCTATTTTTCTAAGCTGCAGTAGCTAAATATCGAAATCATGCTTTGTTTTATTAAAGAATAGATAAAATACTATAAATTTAATAGAATAGATAGATATAATGTATAGTTATTTTTTAATAAATATTTTAATCATCAAAAATGTCCCTTCCGTGGGTGTGACTAGACGGTCTGAGTAAAGAAAAAAAAATCGGTGCTTTATCTGGCTAACTAAATATGGAAAAAAAGAATGCCAATATTATGGCGAATATATATACTTCATATATACACAAGCATATGTATCTAAAAAGTTAAGTAAATGTCTGGAATGCTTGCTTAAAGTTTGTGATTTGATTTTTGGTCACTTCCATGGACGTGTGTCACACTGGTCGTAACTTTAATATTATCATGCGCGTATTCAAACACAACTACGCATAGACAAGGATTGATCTACCATATTTTGAATCAGTTATTTTTTTTTTGCTGCGGCGCGTAGTTCCGAGAAAAAAAATGTTGAATGTCTATTCTCACAACTCGTCAAGCATAAGTGGTCACAATTGTGTTGTTCATCAGAGCTATGTACGTTTCAATTATTTATTTTAGTTTTGTCGTTTGAATGCGTTATCACATAAAAAATACTTTGGCGAATTTGCTTGGTCGTGCCTGCTTTTGGGGTTATGTATCGTACATAACAATGTAAAAATGTCACTTCCATGGCGTCACTTCCATGGTTCCCGTGGACAAAAATGTATGCAATGTACGGTCACTTCCATGGATGTGTCACTTCCGCAGGGCCACGGAAGTGACAAAATTGTATGATGCTTGCTTCACTTATTTCGTGTTATTTTAGATACGAAAACTCGTAAAACCTTTTAAAATTATCAAACAGATACATATAGACCAGAATTTGCGTATCTCTTTTGTCATATCTCTCTATAGAGTACATTATTGTAAGGATTGTTACTTCCATGGAACCAATTTATTTTCCATGTTAAGCTGCAGGGGCTGTAGGAGCTGCTGCAAGGTCTGCGAATATTTTTTTCTAATTCAATGAGACCTAAACTAATAAGATCCTACAAAATTTTTATAAAAAAGACGATTTCATTTTTTATTAATTTTTAGACCCAAAAATGAGAACTACCCATATATAGGTGTGACAGACAGACAAAGCGGCACCATAAGGGTTCCTTTTTTTACCATTAACATTTTGTTATCGGAAACCTAAAAAGGATTGTTTATATATTTTTTTACAATCTATTAGTGATGTAGAATCACCTCTTAGAAGGATCATAATACTTTATTTTATACCCTGTATTGTGAGTATTGTATTTTTAGTAGATGTGTAGAAGATGGTGTTTTTTCTGATTTGATGAAACATGGTAAAATCACTCCATTGTTTAAATGTGGTAGTAAATCAGACACAACAAATTTTAGAACTATTTAAATTTCACCATCTCTTAGCATTTGAAAATACAATTTCAAATCAAATTCCGAGCCACTATAACTTAACAATGAGATACATCTCAAACAGTTTGGTTTTACGAGGGGTCACTCAACAATCAATGCAGGTTTCGAGCTTGTTCAAAGTATAGTTGACGCATGGGAGGAGACAAGCAAGGCTTTTGATTGTGTGCATCATGATAAGGGGATGGCCCCCTGACCCAAGCATCTTCTCGCTGGGCAGTATGCCCAATGGTCATGAATTGGACTTCAGCTTTGACTGACTGAGATTTTCTTCCAGAAATCTGCAATGGTTCTCCCCGGGTCTAGCCCCCACTAGGCCTGGGGGTAATGATGGACTTGCACCCTTAAGTGATGATCCCACACCATACTTGCCTGAAGCTGCGAGGTGGCAGATATTTTTATGAGTTTTTGTACTTTTTTTTGTTGTTTTGTATTACTTGAGCTTCACCTGTTCATGACTGTACTAAAACAATGCTTACCTTTAGAAAAGCCTGCACAGCTAAACAGCTGGCATTATCTGGAAGGAGAATCTGCTCCACTTCGTATGGCTGGAACAACTTCACATTGTCCGGCCATGGCTCTTGTGCTGAAACATTCCATGAACATACCTTTTAGAAGAATAAAAATAGCGAGGTAGATTTCGCGGAAGCCTAATGGTTCTACTAATGAAAACAAGCCGCTTTTACTATAAATAAAAAAAATGAAAGTTTTGCATTCAACAGTCCTGAATCCTGGTGGGATCCCATCAAACTGCTGTTACAATATTATGACCTATTATTGCTAACCTATTCTGCATAATAAATTTTTTTTTAAAGTGAATTTAAAAAAGAAGTTAAAAAAAAGAGTTTTCAATCAAAAGCTTTATTTAAGAAAATTTCTTATTATTATGATTAAAATCACTGGGTTTTGGGATCAAAACAGCTAAAAAATCATGATGTATGCAAAAAAGTTGTTGATTGGTAGTTTGATTTAAGGTGCTCCAACACCAGTAAAATAAAAAAATAAGGGATAGGCACCACATGAAAACTTTTAACAATGCATTAATAAAGCTTTAAGAAAAGTTTTACATATTTACGAAAAAAGAGCATCAACAAAAATCTATTCACATCACCTATACAGGGTGTTAATTTGATTGTGTGCCATAGCTTAAGGGGTGGTTCAGTAGGTACCCTACAGGTAGGTACCCTACCCAGATAGATTTTAAAAACACAATAAATCAATAGTAAATCAAATCATATTAGTCCAGTCCCATAAAGTCTTATATCGCCAAATTCACCAAATTGCACCAATTTTTTTCCAGGTACTAGTTAGGTACACAGCTCTCAATTTTTGATAGGAGCCAATTCTTGAATTTTCTATGGAAATTTTTTCAAATTCAAGAATTGGTTCCTATCAAAAATTGAGAGCTATGTACACTCAACAGCACGCCAGTAGAAACACTTTTGGACCTTATGGTGTGGTAATAGAGTTTAAAAAGTTTCTACCGACGAGCGGTTGACCGTACCTAACTAGTACCTGGAAAAAATTTGGTGTAATTGTAAGGTAAAACAGCTAACTGACCACAGTATATTAGATTTAAGACTTTAAATAATTTTCGGTAGGCAGGGAGGTATTATGGCTCAAGAGGTGGTTCTGTCCATGAACCTGAAAAACTTTTTCCAAGGAACACAGGTCAAAATACAGAAAAAAAGTTTGACTTCCCATACAAACTGGCAGCACATTTTTTGTGGGAGGTTCAAAACTTTTATTCGGTTTTCGACGTTTTATAATCCTTGGGAAAAGTTGTTTATAGTTTCATGGGCAGAAACAGCTCATAATATATCCAGGTATTACATTCTTTAGAGTGCAATAAGAGTTTTATTGGAAAATAAGGTATTACATTCTTTAGAGCGCAATAAGAGTTTAATTGGAAAATAATTGTTAATTACAAAACTATTCTAATTTTGAAACCACACCTGTGAATGTAAGATCCAGTCTTTCGTGGATTTCGTTGAAAAGTAAGGTTATGTTATGATATAAACAGCAAGATCTTATAGGATTTATTAACTGCCCTGAAGGATAGAGGCAATTAGCTACCTTTCATATAAGGTCAGTTTATGTTAGTTTTTAAGATGGGTAATTAATTAAACCAGCATTATAAGACTTGGAACACCACACGTTAATGAAACAAAATATACCAAAAACGAAAGATTCGGTCATTTTCACTTTGTTGTTATTCGACTGAATACTCGACAGTGATGCAACAGCGTTGTATTACTTTAAAATAGGGCACCCGGCATCTATAATTAAACAATTGAGTTCACCGAAACAATCTCAAAATTCAGAGAAATAGATATTATGTAACCTCCAAAATAAAATCATAAATTTTCATATACACGCTTACCGTTTAACGAGGTAATTATGGAATCTCTTATGGGATATTCCGGCATGATTTTTTTTCACTTATTGAGAACGATAATTCATAAGAAAATAATTAATTCAAGACGAAAAATTCAAAACACGAATTGCAAAAAGCACAAAAACACTTGTCATCTGTTCTGTCACTGCACTGCTGTCAAAAAAGGGTTGCTACCGCTGATGCGAATTTCTACTACAATATGACTACAATAATAAATGGGAAAGATGAGGAATTCGATATTAACTTACTAATCAGGGTGTCTACTCTCAAAGTCCGATATATCGAAACGATACTACTCAAAACATGCAACAGCAAAACTTCGTCCCTTGACAATAGAGTAGAATATTGGTTGGATGAATTTTCAAACTGCATCCAACCAATATTCTACTCTATTGTCAAGAGACGAAGTTTTGCATTTGCATGTTTCGAGTAGTATCGTTTCGATATATCGGACTTTTAGAGTAGACACCCTGGGAATTCGATGAGGAAAATATAAAACGGCTGCGTCGGCAGGATGTAAATGGGTTTAGATCATTTTTGAGGTTCGTTAGCCAAGACCAAGGAGGTTTTAGTAGCAGCTCTTACTGCTAAGGAGGGAGCCATAAGCGTAGCACTTTCTTGCGAGGGACCTCCATACTAAAATGTATAGAATTTTTTTCAAATCCTAAAAACGTAATTTTTTTATCTTTCTCTGTGAGAAATATGTGACATGGGACTAATAAATGCTACTACCACAGTTTTTCTGGTGAAAATACTTACCATTCAGGAAAAAAACGATGTTAAAAATCACGCATAAAATGGCTATTACGGATTATTTACGCTTCCGTTCTTAGTATTAGTGATCAATTCACAAGTAAAAAACTATATATTTTCACTTCCGCAAACAAAGTTTATACCAAAACATTAGATTTTTAAAGATATCTTGATTTTTGTAAAACTTAACTGAGTTTTTTGACCGACTAGAATGGGCGACAGTGAGACGCTTCACGCTTCACTAGCTCATACAGAATATGTATATGACGGACTCTATAGTTTTTTACTCTGAGGCCAAGACAAATCTAAATCCCGAACGGGTATGCTTGGGTTGAGTTAGCGGCGGGACATATCAATAAGGCATCGGTCGTGGGTGAGGTGAGGGTATGGCGTGGTGATGGCGAGGTTATGGCGTGCTTATTGCGCGGGTGCGGTGCCTCAATATGGCGGCGGCAGTGGACGTATTTAGGGCGTTCTAAATTTTGATTTTTTTAGTACCTAATTAGTAAATGTAAAGTTATACAAATTAATCGAAATCGTTAATGGTTAAATTTATTGAATACAATTTAATTATACAAGTTAATTGAAACCCGACTATGTAACTAAATAATTATTTGCTCAAGTTCCCATCCTTGATCCTGCACACATCTGTTACTATAACCTGATCGATTTTAATCGTATATTACGGGACATTTTTCTATTAACTCGCAAAACGCGATATTAAATTGCATATAGTCACGAACTTTGATATTACTGCGGATGGATCTGTGTGCATTCGTATGGCATGGCGTGCCACCTCAAACTGCAGCGCGGTGCGGGCAGGAAGCGACGCCTGCGCTGCGCCCTCACTCCACCCTCGCCACGCCACCTCAATATGCATGCATGGCGCCATACTACTTCTATACAGTTTATATGAAACACGAAGTGACGGGCGGCGCGACCGTGCCATACCCTCGCCTCGCCCTCGACCGACGACATATTAATATGTCCCGCGCCTTAGCTTATCTTGTGTAAGTTTCCTAGGCACTATGTAAAGTGGCGTATTACACAATTTGCCTGCAACAACTATACCTTTAAAGCTAAACCAGTGCTAGGTTTATCATCATATCGCAAGAGTAGCAAGATCGATGACCGATCTCACACACCCTGGTGGGCAGACAAAGTTGTTGAGCCACCAATGACTACTGCTTACATACGTAGGTAGGTAAATAAAGTAAGAAGTAGGGACTAAAGTAAAGATATATTTTCGATAAATTAAAGTAGTGTTTGATTGTTAATTTCCATGCAATATATAATTTACCTTTTTAAGCTTTATCAGGATAAAGAACTTTGAAAGAGCGCGTGGGTTTTTATTGTCGCTTCTTTTTTTTCCACTATGGCGCCACATTGTTTGTGAAGCGATGTAGTTTAGCTGACGTCATTAAGAGATTTTAATATCCAACAATGAATAAACGATTTTGACTTTGACTTTGAAAGGCTAAATATTAGGTCTTTACCTATGAAATTGCCGTTTTGTATGGCGAATTTTAGGTAAACTCAATTTTCTGTACTAATATTTTTGCATTTTTCTTAGGAATTATAAGTCCATTTTTTTTTAATTCTTTTTAAGCATTATTGGGAAGACATTAAGCTAACAGAAGATTAAATTTAATTTTCGAAAAATATTATCTGTAAAAAAATATAACAAATCTAATGATGAAATCGGACGACATTTAATACGAACAATTTTCAAACCTTTAACTTTATATATCAAACTAAAAATAAAAACTTTATTTTATGCGTAAATTGATAACCTTGAAGTCAACTTTCAAATATAAATCAAATGAAAAGAATAGCATTAGAATTATAAGAATTATGATCTCATTAATCTGTAAGAAAATTTCGGCAATTTCATAGGTAAAGACCTATTAGTTATATTTTATCACCTGGTGATATTCAAGAATTGAGTCCCAGCCCGTTATGTCTCATTAGAATGACCTTATTTTTCCAGCCCTCCAGTCTACTGGTTGAAAAGTAGGTACTAAATGAGGAGGGCAGTAAGAAACCCCTGTCGACCCTGTCGTGTAAGGTACTCTATCATCGTAATCGTGAGGGGCGAGTTGTAAGTAAAGCCGCAATCACACCTTCCTTAATTCAAAGACTAATTCGGCATGCATTGCTAATAGACTTGGTTTTGCTTAATCCAATATCCTTACTTCAACGAGCAATGTATGCCAAATTAGTTTCTGAATTAAGGAAGGTGTGATATCGGCTTTAGGCCTTTAGGCCCGTATCGTGGATTTTTATGGCATCGTGCGCCAGAAAGTAGCTTCCCTGATGAGTCGGGTTCGTGGCAGCACCAACAGTTTGATGAAAGCTGTGGGGGATCGAGTGGACAGTCCCTTTTTTAAACACTAGGTGGTTGTCCACCTATCCTTTAACAATTTCAATCCTAAGATGTTAAATAAATATAGGTTACCCTACTAACATATAGAATATACCCAAGTTCTTGTTCCTAACAAAATATGGATAAGAAATGTCTACGTGATTTTTCAAATCTGAAATAAAAGATTATTTATTTTATTTTTATTTTATTTAGCACGGTTTTAATTATAGTTGATGAGTATATAGCTTAAAAGAAGGCAGCAAAGCGTCACTTAAACAATGAGTTAACAGACCAAGATTTTATATCAACCGCTGCGCTGTTCTTCTACAACTTCATATCGCCTGTTTTAGTTTTTTACCTATACTCGTATTACTGCCCTGGAAACTTCTCGGCGAAATTAAATTATTCCGATCGTGGTTTGTAGGTATGTCAAGATATCGAATAGAAATTAAAATTTTATTTTTCTATAACCTATATTATCCCACTGCCGGGAAAAGCCCTTCTTCCTTTTTCAACTATTACGGTCACTACAAACTCAGGCTACAAATAAAATAAACCGGTCAAGTGCGAGTCGGACTCGCGCACTGAGGGTTCCGTACAAACCTGTGGGTATATAAGTAAAAATTATGGTATTTTTATTGCTGAATTTTTTAGTATGTAATGTTACTTAAAATTGTAGGTTTTCGGAATTTATCCTTTATGTGTGCTACAAAACGTTTCTTCATGCCAATTGTGTCTCTCGAGCAAACTATTCAGTTTAGAAATCTCAATATCATTTTTGAAGACCTATCTATAGATACCCCACACGTGTGAGTTTGATGAAAACAAAATTGAGTTTCAGTTCTAAGTATGAGGAACCCTAAAATTTATTGTTTTTTTTTTCTATTTTTGTGTGAAAATCTTAATGCGGTTCACAGAATACATCTACTTACCAAGTTTCAACAGTATATTTCTTATAGCATAGAGTAATATAATACTGGGCGTCTTATAGTTTCCGAAAATAGTGGCTGTGACATACGGGCGGTCAGACAGACAGACATGACAAATCCATAAGGGTTCTTTTTTTGCCATTTGGGCCAAGTGAGTTTCGGTTGTTGCAAGTTGCTTTAGGAATTATTTTTGTTGAGCAGTTTTCAATTTTTTCATATTTTTTCCATCCTAACGACAAGCAAAGCCCAGCCCCTGATTGCTATTTATATTTCTATTATTTTCCGTTTTTTCTACTTTAACCTGTAAAGCCTAGTTCTACTTAGCCGTGAAACCTACTTATATGCTACACTGCACTTGACCCTAACAATTTGTGTTTCTAAGCTAAATATTTCGCAAAAGGATCCCTAAATCAAAAAGTAGTCAAACTCACAATACTTTTTAAAGATCTATCTAGCGACATCCCTCTATCTATGGGGTTGACACTATGGGGCCAACAAGAAAAAAATATTCATCCCCACTTTACGTGTACGGGAGGTACTCAAATTCTTTTTTTAAATTACCACTTTATCGGCATAACTGATATGTATATCTATACCAAATAACAGCATTCTAGTACTAAGGGTCGCTGAACTAAGCCTCGGGAAGACAGACAGACGAACATGATGGAACTATAAGGGTTCCTTTTTGACTACGGAACCCTGAAAACCGATCAAGTGCTAATCGCACTCGTGCGTCGAGGGGATCGTTTTATTTTTCCTGTAATTAATGCGTAATTTTATATCGACTATAATTCATTCAGATTTTTCCATTCGCAAACTTTGGAGATAAGGGGGGGCGGGGATGGATTTTTTATAAACGTTTTTCATCATAACTTGAAAAATTAAGTTGTAAAAAAATTAAAAATCTGTTGCGGAATTTAGCAAAGCACAAGTAAGTAAAGCCCTTTCATATTTTTTTTTAGTTTTGGTTTGGTTTATAAATGTATGGAAATAAATATAATAATATAAATAACCGTATCTTTTGATTGTGTTTTTATAGAAACTTGGAATTTTCACACATTCAAGCGTCTATAGACTTTTATATTTGGTATTAATTTCAACTTTATACCTTTACCTGTTCGTGAGAAAAAGGGTCTTGACCACAGAAAAATAAGGGTACTTAGAAGGAGGATTAAAGAAATAATTCGTCACAAGGTAGCGAAGGCGTCGTTCTATGGATTTGACAGGTTATTTTGAATATTTCCTAGAAATCAAATCAAATCAAATATTTGTAATATGGCTTCTGTCAACATGGACAATTTTGCCAGTGTCGAAGTTGGAGAATACACGGCACTACAATAACCAGATAAATGGACGGTCAATTAGCATATAAATATAAATAGCATATAGATAAAAATAAAAACATATAAATAAATGATCATAGAAGAAAAAAAAAGATGTCATCCCATAGTAAAATAAATTAGCAAGGTATCTATTCCGAGCGAAGCAAGGAGGTCCGAAATCTTTGGTCTTGACAGACAAACAGACAACTAAGTGATATAAGGGTTCCGTTTTTTCCTTTTGAGGTATGGAACCCTAAAAATATAAAAACTCTTACCTAGTTGAATAAGTTTGGTCAAATTATCTCCAACACATGCAACATTATTATTCAACAGATTAATTCCAAAAGCGAATTCGTCGTCATCGAAAAAATCGTATGGTTTCTCCGAGTGATCGGATTGTTTGCTCCCTTCATTATTAATATTTGATCCTGATTTTATAAGATCCAAATAATCGTTAAAAATAGCTTCACCAACTTTGTTGCATGGCGAGCATGATCGCGTTGTAGGAGAAGATTTATTCCATTCATCTGAACAGTTTGTCCTCAGTTCCAACTGGGCGTCTAAAACTTGGCTGACTGAACTCATTGTAAGTAATTTTGATAATTTATTCACGAGATGATTTTTGTAAAAAGAAATAAATAAAACTGTAAACTATAAAAAAATCTGTCGTGACATTGACATCTAATTACGTGTTGTTAGTATATTATAATAATCTAAGGTTGTCACTGTATTTTTTCAATGAGCTCACCTGAAAGAAGATTATGCTAGTACGAGTATTCTAGCTTTACAATCTCATTGACTTGCTTGAAGGAGCTACTCGTATATTAGGTCTTTACCTATGAAATTGCCGTTTTGTATGGCGAATTTTAGGTAAACTCAATTTTCAGTACTAACATTTTTGCATTTTTCTTAGGAATTATAAATCCAATTTATTTAATTTTTTTAAGCATTATTGGGAAGACATTAAGCTAACAGCAGCTTAAATTTAATTTTCGAAAAATATTATCTGTAAAAAAATATAACAAATCTAATGATGTAATCTGACGACAATTAAGACGAACAATTTTCGAACCTTTAATTTTATATGTAAAACTAAAAATAAAAACATTATTTTATGCGTAAATTGATAACCTTGAAGTCAACTTACAAATATTAGACAAATGAAAAAAATTGCATTAGTATTATAGGAATTATGATCTCATTAATCTGTAAGAAAATTTCGGCAATTTCATAGGTAAAAACCTATTATATGGGGGGAGCACGAGGAGGAAGTATGCAGTACACTCGGCAGCACGTCAGTGATAACGCTTTCACCTTGAGCTGGTCTCTGCCACTGCTCTGGTTTACATAATACTTAGTTGTTTACAATAGTAATAGTATAATCTGAACCAGTACCTACTCCAGAGCTGCTCAAGTTCAAAGAGTCACTGACGTGCAGTGCAGTGTTTCTTGCCAGGTTTTTAGACTAATGTTACTTAAACAGTCAAGAGCACGTCAGGCTTTACCGCACGTTGTACCGTTCTTATTTCAATAGACGTACGGGCTAGAGTCGCACTGCGAGTGTCAAGCTTGACCTGTCGTTGACTGTACATAACAGACATACAGGGTGTAAGGGACGGTGTACCGAAAACTGAAAGGGCGTGCTTAGTCAACGAAACTGAACAACTTTCCCAAAGAAACATATGTTGGGAAATGAAAAAAAAATTGACCTCTCCATACAAACTGTTCGACCAGAGTGGGCAATTTGTATGAAGAGGTAAATTTTTTTTTTTCATTTTCCAACATATGTTTCTTTGGGAAAGTTGTTCAGTTTCGTTGACTGAGCACACCCTTTCAGTTTTCGGTACACCGTCTCTTACACCCTGTATATCGGGTGTATGGATAAAGGCAGTGATCCTTAAAACTGTGCATTCAGGCCATGAAACTGAAAAAGCTTTCCCTAAGAAACATATAGGTAAGTCAAAAAACGATAAACAACAATTTTTGTTCCCTTACAAACTGCACCTACTGCACTGAGTGCGCATTTTGTATGGAAGATGATTTTTTAGGGTTCGGATACCAAAATGGTAAAAAACCGGCCAAGTGCGAGTCGGACTCGCGCACTGAGGGTTCCGTACCACCACATAAACATAATTGTATTAGTTGAAATTTCAGTAAGTTAATGTGCTAGATTTTTTGAGTCCGACACGCGCTTGACCAAATTTTATTATTTGTTGTTATTTTATAGCCTATGCACTATAAACATACCAATTTTCAAGTTTGTAAGTGTTCCCGTTTTTAAATAGAACTAAAACAAAAATCGCCTCAGCGACCATCCAACTTGACCCCTCTCTTATATGAATGTTCTTGAAACGGGAGCTCACCACAATTGGTTACTATTAGTTGTGAGAAAAGTTGTAATATTTAATGATTTCAGACTTTTCCCATTATTTGTACTGTGAGACCTAGCTTCTTGCCAAATTTCATAATTTTAGGTCAACGGGAAGTACCCTGTAGGTTTTGCATTTTTGAACTAAATGTATGGAGATGAGGACATAAAATGCCATATCTTTTGATTACGTTGTTGTAAAAAATTTAAATTTTCAGATCTTGTGTGGTTCATGGATCCTAATATGTGGTATTAATTTCAACCTGATACCTTTACCCGTTCGTGAGATAAAGGGTCTTGACAGACAGACAGACAGACGGACAACAAAGTGATCCTATAAGGGTTCCGTTTTTTTCTTTTGAGGTACGGAACCCTAAAAAAGGAACCCTTATGGTGCGAATTTATCTGTCTGTCTGTCCGTCTGTCACACCGGTATGTCTCAGCAACCACTCATGCTATCGACTTGAAATTTGGAATATTTTTAGAATGCGGTTGCCCAAATTAAATGATGTAACGGGGCCCAAATAGGGGGGGCAAAATTTCAAATTGTCGTTACTAGGTCGAGTGGGATATCGTATGAAAGGGCTTTCTGTCCTGTGGTGTGCAATAAAGTATATTTGTATTGTATTGTATTTGTACATTCTAAAATATCTTTTTGAAGTTTTTTTACGACTCTTAGTTTTCGAGTTATGATGAAAAATTACAATAAAAATAACATTCCCCCCACCTTATCTCCGAAGATTTCAATGTGAAAAATCTGAATTAATTGTATTCAATAAACATTTATGTAAATATTACAAGAAAAATGAAACCATCTCTCTAAGTAACACCGTTTTTAAGAAATCTCCAAAAAACCTTTACAAACAAATTTAGTTTTGTGGTCCTAAAAATGGACTTTATTACTTCCGAAAATACTATAGGTATATCGGAACCCTTGGCGCGCGAACACCCGGTAACATAAAGGGTATTAAATTAGGGCCAACGTAAGAAGTCCGTTTTGACGTTTTCTTATCAACCAACACACAAGGTTAATTTTTCTTTGCGAATCGTAATTTTTCGTACGTTTGACAGCTGTCAAAATGGACCTATTACGATGGCCTTACTTTAAGTTAATTGCGCAAATCCTCTCGGATGGAACTGAACAACTTTTATTCTACGACTTTTGTAAGTTAGAAAAAAAAATGCTATTTTATACAGAATAGCTCGGTTGTCAGGTGATCGATTTGTATGATGAAGCAAAATTATTTTTCATTGTGAATTTTCAAAAGTGGTTCAGTTTCATGTCCCCAGCTTCCACCCGAGAGGTTTTGCTCATTTAACTTAACACGTTGTAGATACGATAGGTAACTACAAAAGAGCTCGTGGCTGAGTGGTGTGGTGGGTGGATACCTAGGTACTCATTCTTTCCGATTATGCAACCTGAGCAACATCAATTTGAAATTGCCGTGATCAGATCTAAAGAACCTGGGTGCGTGACCGACCGCTACTGGTAAAGCAATTGGAGCGATTTCCAGCTTCGGGAGGCACGTCAATCAAGCCCGGATTCTGTCACTAATAAGTAGTGAAAATGAAAATGAAAATAATGTTTATTTGCTAGTTTGAGTTAGACACACATAATTATGACAGGGGTCCCCAAACTAGGACGCAGCCTGTATCTTGGGAGACCTAAGAAATTTACTAATTGCTAGTTAACATTCTACGTACTTATACAGTAAAAAAGTAGTGGTCGTTAAGGTGACCCATTTTCCATACAAAGATTCAAATGACTTGCATTCTTACGCGGGACATAAAATTCTGTTGAAAAACGAACGAATACTGCTATTTTTAGTTCAATGTTTCGCTAATTACTACAAACATACAGTTAATGTACTGAAAGTACTATTTTTGTTAGCAATTTTTGGTTCAATATTACGATTGTGGGCGTGCGGTCAGAACTGTACGGTTTGCTTTGTGTGCATGTGTGAGTGATCGTACTCATGTAAACACGGACTGACGAGAGTAATTGACTTTAGTGGACATATGGAGATATTTTTCTTATCGAAATTGTTGTTAAGCGTTGAAGTTGCACGATGAAATTTACGCGAATCAACTTTTTGCACATATATACATGGTGTAAGGGACGGTGTACCGAAAACTGAAAGGGTGTGCTCAGTCAACGAAACTGAACAACTTTCCCAAAGAAACATATGTTGGGAAATGAAAAAATGTTTGACCTCTCCATACAAATTGCCCACTCTGGTCGAAAAGTTTGTATGGAGAGGTCAATTTTTTTTTATTTCCCAACATATGTTTCTTTGGGAAAGTTGTTCAGTTTCGTTGACTGAGCACGCCCTTTCAGTTTTCGGTAAACCGTCCCTTACACCCTTTATAGTTGGTACTTATTGCATTAAAAAATAAACCCATATATTTGCAGCAGTGGCTCCATCTAGTTGCGTTCGGGGCTAAGCTGGCCGTCACAGATCACCTTAAGTCAGTACTTTAGTAACTTGAAATAAAAACTCTTGACAGCCAGAATACTACTTACCCGACAAGGCCTCATCTAGGATTGGGTGGTTTGCCCTATGGTTACGATGGAAAGATGGTAGTTGACCTTTGTAGCAACCAGAGGCCCTACCGCCGAACTCAATCGTTATCGATTCTCTCTTTTTTTCTATACAAGAAGAAAAGAGAGATTCGATAACAATTGAGTTCGGCGGTAGCGCCGCAGTACTGTTGATAAATTCTAGGAGAGAGTTATCATCTAAAACGGAATGAAGCCGATTGCTCCAAAATATACGCACGGTAGCAAACAAGACTCTTTTCCTAAGGAACATAGGTCGGAATACGAAAAACCAAGTTTAACCTCCCATACAAAATGCGCTATCAGCTGATGCAGTTTCTATAGGAGGTCAAAACTTGATTTTCGTATTTCGACCTATGTTCCTTGGGGAAAGTTGTTCAGTATCATGAGTACATTCATACCTTTTTCTATCAAGAACTAATTAAAAGTCACCCTATACAGGGTGTAAGGAAAAGTACCGATTTCCTTTTAACCACATGTTCTATAAGTAGAATATAGAACAATAAGCATGTTTAAACAACAAAAAAAGAATAAAAAAAAAACAGAAATAAAAATTTTGTAATAAAATTTAACTATGTCAACCCTCGCCATAGTCGCAGCGCGCATGAAGGTACCTATTTTCTTGTTTACAATTGGTGCGCCGCGCCGGGTGGGAGGAGCTAATTGTGATTCCTACAATAGGGTTGGCAACTAGAACTTTTTTTTCATAGGAAGTATTTTATTTTTATGTAATTTTTTTATAATTAATATGTTCTATGTACTTTATTCTACATACACAACATGTAGTTAAAAGGAAATCGGTACTTTTCTTTACATCCTGAAAAATAATAATAAAACAATACAAGTCTCTCAATTTTTTTATTCAAGTAACCTTATCATCTCTTTTTTCGTATAGAACTTGACACTTTTTCCTTAGAACTTAGGAGAAACATTTACATAATATCACAAAATTCACATATAGACAGTTATAAAAAGATTCCGGACCTGCCGTTCGTTTAAAATTAGTACAACCTACTTCACATTGCATGCAGGGCACGATTTGTAAATGCTACAAGCTTATGTATTTTCATTTAATTTAATCAATCAGTCTAATTTTAAAAAGTTTGTATGCCAAATTGAGCCCTGCTACGACAACTACTACCTACATAAAATCGTCACTGTTACCAAGTCATCGTACAAATTATTAAAATAGAACCAATTAAAATGAGTCAAAACATATATAAAAAAACAAATAAAATAATATTAGAACTTTAGCAATTATGAATCCAAGACTACAAGCGCGCAATAAATGTACCGGGCGACACTTAAATCAACACAGGATGACACAGGTAATCTTCAAGAGTAAGTTATCACAATAAAATCTTTTAGATACAAGGATGAAATAGCTTGGTTTAACGTTTAAATAATATTTAGTTCTGTGTACATTATTTTGTAAAAAAAATATGGACCACCCTGTATGTGTCAAAAGACAATGCACTTAATATCAACATAGCTATTGTAATCTTGAAGAGTAACTTATCACAATAAAATCATTTGAGATACAAGGATAAAATACCTTGGTTTAATGTTCAAATAATATTTAGTTCTCTGTACATTGTATCTATGGACCACCCTGTATAGTTACAACTTTGCAGCCTACGTTTTTTTTTTTATAGTGGCATTATAGAGGTGGTAACTTTCTTCTTGAGTAGAGTAGACGCGACCTGAAAAATTAAAAGTAACTTTGCAATACATTGTTTAGAAAAATTGATGAAGGTAGGTTTAGTACATTGTATCACAAGGCTGTAAAATAATATTTATTAGGCGAGGGCGCTATTTTGAATCCAGAGCAAAGTGAAGGATTCTTGAGTAGAATCCCGAGCATGTCGAGGGATTCTAAAGTAGAATCCTGACCGTAGCGAGGTAAAAATATTTTTGCAGCCGCGTAATACACTCTACTTTTCATCTCCCTCTATGAGAAAAGAATAAGAGGCTCATTGAGACACACACTCGTCATTAGTTTTAAATATAAAATACCATAACAATATTATTATTTGATGAAACAATACTAAAAATCATATTAAGTATTATTTGTAACAACTGAAAATATTATAAACATTTTTGTATTAATTTGGAACAGAACCTCTTTGGTTGGTAGTCTTGTTTACCCAATATATTTTTTTTTTGTGTTCTTTTTGGGCCCACGCGACTTGCGTATTTGCCATAATCAAGATCAAGGTAGGGAAACGAAAATTAAGGAAAACAATTTGGAATTTGGAAGGATATGGAAAGGATAGGATTACAATATTATACAAATTCTATTCTATAATTTTATATTATTATTTACAATAAATATATACAACGAGCTATATACACGATAATCATTAGAGGACAGTAGGATGGATACGGACGTAGGAAAGGGTATCTTATAGGAGAGAAGGCTTTCATAAAGTACATAATTACATCGGAGAGGACAGGCTAGGAATATGTGATTTAAATCACCAGGATCAAATCCACAATCACATGCTGCACTAGCAACTATCCCAAGCCGAGCAAGGTGGGCCGGAGTGCAAACATGACCCAGCCTCATTCTTACCAAAATGCTTGTGGCTTTTTTGCTGAATTTCCACCTGAAGAACCAGGGCTTACAACTTATATCACCTTGAATTGATTTGTACAGTTTACCTTTTACTTGGCTACTAAGAGCCCAAACTTCGTTCCAAGAATCTTGAAGAAAAGTGAGTGGAAGAGAAGAAAGGTCATGAGAAAAATTCATGTAAGGCACAACATCTCCACACAACACAGCATCATTGGCAGCTTGATCAGCCTTCTCATTGCCAGGAATCCCACTATGCCCTGGGACCCAAGCCAAAGTAACAATAAAACTTTGATGAATGCATTTTAAAAGTAACTCCCTAATTTCAAAAATAATAGGATAAGACTTATTTTTCCCAAAAGGGTATTTTAATAATGTTTGTAGGGCACTTAAGGAGTCTGATACTATAATCGTTTTCCGCAATTTCATTAGGAGTATATACTCTACTGCTTTAAAAATACCATAACATTCTCCAGTAAAAGAGGATGTTTCTGGAGGAAACTTAATTTTTTGTACGATACGGTACTGAGAGTGGTACACTCCTACACCTACATGACCCGAAGAGGAATGTTTAGAGGCATCAGTATAGACACAGTGAAAATCTCTCCAATCTCTATCTCTAACATAGTTAAAAACAACTCTTGCATCATCATCACCCTTACTCAATCCGACATTTAGGCGAACATCTGGCACAAGAGTCAAAGAATCAAATGAAGCACAAAATAAAGGAAAAGAAAGTGAGTTATGAACTGGAGCCTGAATAGCCAGAAACTTTTGGTAACTTTTAACTAGGCAAGGTGGATTTTTATGAGACCAGTAGTTAGATGAGGAAATGTGGTCAGTAAGTAATGCAAGTTTTGAACGAAGAGGATGGTTAGAAAATTTTAATATATTAAACAGGAATTTATCAGACAGATACTGGCGGCGTAAATACAAGGGTGGATCACAACACTCTATCTGTAAAGCATTGATTGGGCTAGATCTCATTGCACCTACAACCAACCTTAAAGCTTTTGCTTGTATAGTATCCAATTTTTTAAAAGCAACAGCACTGCCCGGCTCTAGAAGGAAAGTTCCATAATCTAAGACACTACGGATCAAGGCATTGTAAATTAATTTCATCGAAAAAGGGTGAGCGCCCCACCAAACGCCTGAGAGACATCTGAGCATATTGAGCAGACGTTCACATTTAGCAAAGATGTATTCGCAATGTGGCATACCAGTAAGTTTTGAATCTAGAATAACTCCTAAAAATTTTGTGTGACTAGTAACTTGTATTTCGCAATTATTATAAAAGACTGAAATTGGAGGAGGAAGCCTCATTCTGCTGAATAAAACCACTGAGCTCTTGGAAGGGGATAAGCCAAGTCCATTTGAATCAAGCCACACTTTTAGGCAATCAAGAGCTGCAGTCAGTAACGAGCTTGCCTTCTCAACAGAACGATCTGCGTAATACAAAAGTAAATCATCTGCATATTGCAAAACATTTACACCGCCGCTCAAAGACGCCTCTAAGTCATAAGTATAAATGTTATATAGTAATGGACTCAACACCGAACCCTGAGGGAGCCCTCTCCAGACCAGCCTCGACTCCTCACTAGAGTCGTTCAAGATTAGGTTAATTCGTCTTTCGGAAAAAGAGTTGATAATAAAATTTGTTAATTTTAATGGAATACCCAAATCCTGCATCTTCCTGTAAAGGATACTTAAAACCACGTTATCATATGCAGCATTCACATCTAGAAATGCTGCAACTACGGAATTATTACTTGAAAAAGCCAATCTTATATCAGTAACAAATATACTAATGCTATCAATGGTACTTTTGCCCCGTCTAAACCCATATTGACTCTCACTCAGCAATCTGTTAGACTCAACGAACCACTCCAGCCTGTTCTTGACAAGGTGTTCGGTGATTTTCATCAAAACAGATGACAAAGCAACCGGTCTATACGACAAGAAATCTGAAGGATCTTTATTGGGTTTAAGAATTGGGAGGACCTCTTGTACCCTCCATGAAGGCGGAACAATACCAGAATTCATAATACTATTGATCAGTTCTAAAAAATATATGAGAGAATTATCACTAAGATGGGAAACAAACGAATAAGGTATACCATCTAAACCAGGGGCAGAATCTTTTACATAACCTAAAACACCTTTAAGTTCGACAAGTGAAAATGGCTCATCGAGTCCGCTCAGATTGCCCAATGAGGAAGGAATGGAATGGCTAAGGGGTTCCGGAACATCTGGTGGAGCTAATTTATCTAAAAATTTACCAGCCAATGTGGGAGAAAGGCATGATGAAGCACCTTCACGAAATGCTGATCTGAATCTTCTGATATTACGCCATACTTCAGATGGACAAACATCAGGAGACAAGGTCAGACAGAATGCCTTCCAGCTTTCAAATTTTTTCTTTTTGAACAATTGACTGGTAGTGGTTATTAGTTCAGTAAGTCGAACAAAATTTTCATCAGACCCACATTCATTGTACGCTATCTCCATCTCCTTTCTTTTTAAAACAGCCTCGGAACACTCACTGTCCCACCAGGGAGGGGAAGGGATAAAATTTCCTATTCTATGTTTTATTGGGAATGTCTCATCTGCACATTCAATAATAGCCCTTGCCAGGGCTTCTGCACATGTACATTCTCCACTCTGATAAATATGAGGAAGTGATGAAATTTTAATCTCCAAAGATCTAGAAAAAGAATCCCAGTCAGAATCACCGTCTATTTTATACTTGAGTCTTGGAGGTCTCTTCAAAAAAGGTCCGAAATTAATTGGAAGTTCTATTAAAATGGGAAAGTGATCACTGCCGTATGATAATTGAAGAGTACTCCATGACAGAGTAGAAGCTAAGCCCGGCGTGCAAATAGTTAAATCAGGAGCACTGACTCCTTCAGAAGGGCCAGTACGCCTGGTAGGGTGACTATTATTAATAATACATAAATTTTGAGACTCAAGGATATCCAGAACAGCAATACCACCAGGATTCGATGAAGAACTTCCCCATGCAGGATGTTGTGCATTAAAGTCACCGAGAATAACAAAAGGTCTGGGAAGAGAAGAAATTATGTTTTCAATTTCTGAATAAATCGAACTGGAAGAATGAGGAATATATATGGAAATAAAACAAATATTTTTAATAGTAGCAGCGATAACAGAAAATTCATTACTATGTGAGGGAATGGGAAAATATGAGTAAGAAATAGGATGCTTAATTAGCAAGGCAACACCGCCATAACCATCATAGCGGTCCTCCCTAATGATTGTATAACCAGGTATATTGAAGATAGATCCTGGTTTAAGCCAAGTTTCTTGTAAAGCAACAAGAAACGGATTATAATTATTAATTAAATAAATTAATTCAGATTTTTTAGGAGCTGCGCTCCTGCAATTCCATTGCACAATTTTTGAGACTTCCATTGTTAAATGTTTTTAAAATTTCAGTGACATTGACTGATGAGGCAGCGTTGGACGGTGAAGAATTAATTTTGTCTTTAGACATTAAGGCTTTTAATAAAGCCATTATAAGCTCTAAAGTTGTCACTTCAGTAGGTTCAGAAACCAAAGCACAACCATTTGAAGTAGGTACATTAGTATAATCTTTTGTGAGAGCCTTATGGGCCGCCACATCATATCCTTTAGAGGAAGCTGGACGAGGGGTATGAGATTTTGTTAGTACAGTTTTTTTATAAGATAAAGTTGAGTTCTGATTTCCAGTGGGAATATTTTGTGATAATGAGGAGTCTAAAGGTAATCTACTCGGGGTTGATGATAATAATGCTTCCGCATATGAAATTCTTGACACAGGTGCATGTTGTTTAGAAGCCTCCGCATATGAAAGGCTACACTTTGCCATTGTTTCTTTTATAGACTTTTGTCTTTCAAACTCTAGGCACTTCTTGCTTGTTGCCACGTGGGAACCTTTACATAAGCAACACCTAATATCTTCGTCATTAATATTACAAGAATTTCCTTCATGGCCCTCTTGTCCGCATTTAAAACAGCGAGGAGACTTTGCTCTACAATTTACTCGTACGTGACCAAATCTGCAGCACCTGTAACATTGTACTGTTGGGAAAATATATATGTCTACTGTCAAAGCAGTGTAACATACAAATACGCGTTTTGGCAAAACTTGCCCATCGAATGTTAGCACTACAGTTTCAGTTGCTTTCAGCTCCGGCCCATTCTCAGTAACAATTTTTCTTTTTAATCGTCTCACTTTCAGGATAGGTCCGCATCTAACAGGGACATTAACATTTTCTTTAATTTCTTCCTCAGTCCATTCAATTGGGATGCCTCTAACAATACCCATCCGGGTAACAGTGAACGATGGAATAAAAGCTTTGTAGTTGTGGTTGTCTAACAAAGGATTTTCAATAAAAGTATTCGCATCACTGTAGTGAGAGAATGACAGAGCAAGTCTGTTTCTCCCAATACGTTTTAGGCTGCCGTCAATGATGTTTCTAAAATTATTTTTCTTTAAAAATCGCCCAAAACTTACTGGGTGCAGAATCACATTGTCATTTAGGAGATTCTTGTTTTTTTTGCACATGAACCAAGTAAGGGGCTGCATCTGTGGCCTGATAAATAATTCTAGCAGGGGACTGTGTGGGCATGGTAGGGACCTGATAGGGCATGGTGGGAGTTTGCTGTGGCATGACAGGAGATTGTTGAGGTAAAGGTTCGGTAGGAGTAGCCTCAGGACGTGCAGGTGTCCTGGGTGGAATTTCATTATTTTGTATCTTTTCGATCATTTTGGTAACGTTGCTTGAATTCGGCCTGGGATGAGTACTACATGATGATTGTGAATTTGGTTGATACAAGTTCTCCAAACAATGGCAATCATTATCCATTAAATCCTTACCCTTCCGTGTCTTACTACGTTTCTTATTACATTGCCTACATACAACACGCGAAGCAGCGCGTTTTCGACCTGCTGAAGAACGTTCATTTACTGACCCATCCGTATCCATACTCGAGTCGACCGTAATAGTTACATTATAACCAACCGAAGGGCCAAGCTCCGGCGAGCCTGTTCCCCCCGGGTCGGTTCCTCCGGGGTCACCCGGAGGCTCCATATCCCGCGACAAAAATGAAAAAACTTACCTATATATAATTCTCAAATATTTACACTCTACACAAACAAACAAAGTGGATATTATATAAAATACATACAATAGAACACAAAACACCTATTTATACACCTAAATCTCCTTTCCTTTACCACAAATTAAATATTTTAAGAAAAAGCTTTAAAAACCCGTATGCCAAAGGCAACGTTTCCCGCGCTTTCCTCTACCCAATATATAAGACGTTTACATTTCAAGCATATTTCTCAAGGAGGTTTTAGTAGCAGCTCTTACTGCTAAGGAGGGAGCCATAAGCGTAGCACTTTCTTGCGAGGGACCTCCATACTAAAATGTATGGAATTTTTTTCAAATCCTAAAAACGTAATTTTTTTATCTTTCTCTGTGAGAAATATGTGACATGGGACTAATAAATGCTACTACCACAGTTTTTCTGGTGAAAACACTTACCATTCAGGAAAAAAACGATGTTAAAAATCACGCATAAAATGGCTATTACGGATTATTTACGCTTCCGTTCTTAGTATTAATGATCAATTCACAAGTAAAAAACTATATATTTTCACTTCCACAAACAAAGTTTATACCAAAACATTCGATTTTTAAAGATATCTTGATTTTTGTAAAACTTAACTGAGTTTTTTGACCGACTAGAATGGGCGACAGGGAGACGCTTCACGCTTCACTAGCTCATACAGAATATGTATATGACGGACTCTATAGTTTTTTACTCTGAGATATTTCTTTTAGTAGTTACAACCGGCCAGTATCATTTTTCATACAATATTTTGGTTCGATCTCTATGGTTGACCTAAAATATCCCTATGGTGGACCTAATTTCAAATTCTAATTTTAAATCCCATTTTTACCCGCTACGAAAGTCTCTTGAAGAAAACAGCTATTTTGTTCGCCATTAATGACGAACCGTTCAGGGATTCTCGAATAGATGGATGAAAAATTTTTTTTCAACACATTTGCTCATAAAACAGCTCTATTTGCACTGTATTAAGGTCCATAATCCAGCTTATTAAACACGCGTGCATTTATCATTACTATAATTTCACTAGTGTTGTAAGTTTTGTCTTTTTTTTAATCGGCAAGATGCAAGGAGTTTCTATATCTATACCATTCATAATATTTTCATGAAAAAGTAAACTGTGTTCGATAATATGACAAATAAATGTTAATTTCATGGAAATACTTATAGTAATCAACCAACTTACTACAAATTTGTCTATAAAGTAACAAAATATTCAATATTAAATAATTCAAGGGAGTGAGCCTCAGAACAAAGACCTCCTTGCTGAGTAAGCTGTTTGGCAGGTTAGTGTTTTATTTTTGTTTTGTTTTTTACAGCGGCAAGGTGCAAGGAGTTTCTATATCTATAACATTCATAATAATTTAATGAATTAAGAAACTGTGTTCGATAATATGATAAAAAAACGTTAATTAAACGAAAATATTGATTTTAATCAACTAACTAACTACAAATTTACCTTAAAGTAACAAAATATTCATTTTTAAAATAAATTGAAAAGTAGTCTCTTTGTGTCTCCTGCGCGCGCATGTATAATCTGTGTCTTCGAAATAAGTAATACGCGCGCCATTTTAACATATTTCTTGTTGTGAAATGTGTTTAATGTAATTAAAAAATAAATGACTTTTACAAATAAGAAAAACAGTGATAAGTGTAGAACGTCGAAAATACTTGAACAAAGAGTCCACAACACAAGTCCGGTGTATCGGGTGACCTAGAAATGTGAGGAAAACGTCTACGAAATTTCCTTAGGAAAAAAAAGTAAGTGATTTTGATTCGTTTTTATTCGCAAATGTGTTGAAAAACGTCGTAAGAAGCTTGTGCGCTTTGGTGATTACACCCTCGGCTCCATTACGCCCTCGCCTGCGGCTCGGGCTGCAATTTCTGAGCCTCAGCCGTAATATCCAAAATAGCGCACGTGCATCTTAATGTACAATTGTACAGGAAGCACTATTTTGGAAGACACAACCATCAAGAAAAGACCTTTCAATTCAAGAAGGTATTTCGAAAAAAAATCTAAATGTTCTTTATTCATTGTAGAATATTGAAAATCTCTTAATGTTTAGAGTAAGATTAAATATTATACATAAATTATTTTGATTTACTGATGTTTACATTCAAGACGTATTTTCAAATTTTAGTGACATGAAACGGAACTATATTTCCACGACACACAGCATGACATACAAAATTTTTTTTTCAGTTGCGCTGCTATTATGTGATGCAGTTATATTTTCATATTTGACTAATATGTTCTTTGATTGTGCTTTACGGACACTGACCTCTATATATACAATATATAGAGGTCAGTGTTTACGGAGCATTAAAAATTATCTGGTTACACCACCAGTGACCACTTTTATAGCTGTATAAAAAACAACAAAAATCGTAATTACTTTCGTAACGGGAGAGAAAGACCAATTTGTCACGATGAAGCACTTTAAAAACAATAAGAATGTTATTTACGTCTGCAAGTAAGTACAAAAACAAGACACAGCAGCAAGTAAGTAACAAAAAAGTACAGTTTGGTTGAACCAGTGCTACACTACGAGCCCGCAAAACCACAGACACGCTCAACATCAAAGTGTTACTACAGACGTGCGAACTGCACCTGCATACTCGGTTTGTTAATCGCTAGCTCAGACAAATACATCGAACAAGTCCGACAGGTTTGTTTTCTTCTAGTAGGACAATATTTATTATTTACCTCTGCTAGTACCTGCGCTAGCTGCGCACCAATCCCAGAGTTGCCGACGAGCATCTTGGCTGCGGTTTTGTAGTCGCTCAGACCGAGACCGCCCAGGTAGTCATAAACGATGTCGAACAATTCTGAAAGGCGCGGCTTCACCTCTTCCCAGATATCTCGCATAGAGACCGCTAAAATGATAGAAAGGTAATGTGAAAGTGTGAACGCATTTGTATTTTTAATTTATAACTGATGTGTTTACCTACAGCCTATTTAATTTAATTGCAGTATCTTTCCGAACGTTGATATTTAGTCACCGGGTCTGTCAAAACGCCATGGCCGATGGCCCCCAGCTCAAAAATTTATGTTTTAAAATGTTCCTTTCCCTAAATGCTCTCTTAACATATCCGCATTTCTTAAGTACCTACTGATAGTAAAAATGAAGTGATAATAAAATGCGAGGCACTCACCTACAATACCGATGCCGCATGCGCCACCTACAGCACCTCCTAGAGCGGCGCCCATGTTTCCGCCGTAATGTTTGCCGATGACAGAACCCACGATCGCCAGGCCGGAAGTTACTATTGCAGCGGTCTTAACGCGGCCCAAACATTCGGGCCCGCTCGTCACCACGCGCAAGTCATACTAGAAACAAAACATTAATTATATGGAAAACAGAAATAATTACCCATGTGGAACCCTCATAACATCATATCTTGGATAGGAGAAAAGAGGGAAAGATGCGTGATGTTATGTAGTGTCGCGCTGCAACTGTCAAGCTTGACCTGTCGTTGACTGTACAATTGCACTTTATTTAAATATTGACATGCTAAAATCGACCCCTGTTTTTAATACTAATAAAATTATATGAATCTTGAAAAGAGGGTAGGAATAAAAAACAGTGCACCTATAAATCTACTCAGATAAATTTTAAAGGCCTTAACAAATTAAATATTTTAGGTCGTTTAATATAAAATTTACACGTCATACTAATAATGACGTTTTCTGCTATGTCTTCCATGAAAGATATTAAGTGTTGCATTTATAAACCTAATAAGAGGGTAGGTGAAAAAAAAACTTTAATATATTTTTGGTTGCTAGCCATTGAATTTGTATGGAATTAAAGTAGGTACATCCGAAAACGATTAAAATCAGTTTTTAGAAATAATGATAAAATATTACAATATCAAAATACCTGATCGCTAATGGCGAGTATGATATTTTGAATAGCACTGGGATCAAATGGCAGGGCGGATCGATTTACTCTCTGCAGTGGGCACGTGCCGCTCGAACAACTTTCGAAATCATCTTCATAAAATTCGGAGCTGGATGTGCTTGAATCGTTGGAACTCCTTGAGTCGTCAGATTCCGTTGAATCGTCGGAGTCGTACATGTTGTCTGAAAAAAGGGAAACGGATAGTAAATTTATTCCACGTCATCGGCAATATATCTTCGCTTAGAGGTAAAAGTCTCACCTAGTCTATAAGATGATGGAGACGGTTGAGGGGTTGTTTAAATCTACGTAGGTACTTAATTGTTGAGGGTGGCACGTGCTGTGTTGTTGCCGGCTGTTGCGATCTCAGGAGTATATTGTATTCTGTGGCGATGTCTGATCGGTTAAAAAAAAGCTACCTTAGGTGTTACCACCAAGAAAAAATTACCATTATGGTAGAAATTCATGGATTGCTCAGTGGAAAAAAAACCAGTTTTGTGAATATTTGGTTGCAATTTTTTTTGTAATTGCTCTTTTTGTAAAATATTAAGCATAAAATAATACATCGTGACTGAGCGTTATTGCTAGTTAAAAGAATATGAAAGTTATGGCTGCAAGAAGCAAAGCCTATCGCCCTGCTTGTCGTAAAAAACGTTGACGTTTCGTGGTATCGTTTTTTTTTTTTTTTTTTTTTTTTTTTTTTTTGGGCCCACGCGACTAGCGTATTTGCCATAAACAAGGTAGGGAAACGAATATACAAAAGAAAATTTGGATCGAATAGTACGGGAAAGGTAAGGATAGGTAGGATTATACTATATATACAAAAATTATATTTTTATGTTGTTATCTACAATAAATATGTACAAAGAGCTATAAACGCGATAATCATTAGATGACAGTAGTATGGAAATGGACGTTGGAAAGGGAAGTTTAAAGGAAAGTAGACTTTCGTACAGTACATAGTTATTACGGAGAGGACAGGAAAGGAAAATATGATTTAAATCGCCATGTTCAAAACCACACTCACAGGCAGCACTAGTGACCATCCCAAGCCGAGCCAGGTGAGCTGGAGTGCAAACATGGCCTAACCTCATTCTGACCAAAATGCTTGTGGCCTTCTTACTAAAACTCCATCTGAAAAACCATGGTCTACAAGTTATGTCTTCCTGAATTGACCTGTAATATTTGCCTTTTTCTTGGCTACTAAGGGCCCACGCTTCACTCCAGGATTCACGAAGGAAAGTGGTTGGGAGAGAACAAATATCATGAGAGAAATTCTTGTAAGGTACAGTATCTCCACATGACACAGCATCATTGGCAGCCTGATCGGCCCTTTCATTGCCAGGAATTCCACTATGCCCAGGAACCCAGGCCAAAGCTACTGTGAGGTCCTGAAGGACGCACTTTAAAAGTAATTCCCGAATATCTATAATAATAGGGTATGATTGATTTTTTCCAAAAGGATACTTTAATAATGTTTGCAAGGCACTTAAGGAATCTGTTATTATTATCGTTCTCTGCAACTTCATTAGGAGAACATACTCTACTGCTTTAAAAATCCCGAAACATTCACCAGTAAAAGTGGATGTTTCTGGAGGGAACTTAATTTTCTGAACAATATTATATTGAGAGTGGTATACTCCAACACCTACATGACCCGAAGAAGAATGTTTAGAGGCATCAGTATAAACACAATGGAAATCTCTGAAATCTCTCTCTCTAACAGAGTTAAATATAAACCTTGCATTATCATCACCTTTACTGATTCCAACATTTAGGTGAACGTCCGGAACAAACGTTAGAGAATCAAATGAGGCACTGAATATAGGAAAAGAAAGTGAGTTATGGACCGGGGCTTGAATAGCAAGAAATTTTTGGTAACTTTTAACAAGGCAAGGAGAATTTTTATGAGACCAATAGTTTGATGATGAAATGTAGTCGGTTAGTAATGCAAGTTTTGAGCGAAGAGGATGAATAGAAAATTTAAATATATTGAATAGAAATTTATCAGATAAGTACTGACGGCGTAAATGTAAAGGCGGATCGCAACATTCTACTTGTAAAGCGTTAATCGGACTGGACCTCATTACACCTACAACCAACCTCAAAGCTTTTGCTTGTATGGTATCCAATTTTTTAAAAGCAGTTACACTACCTGGCTCTAAAAGAAAAGTGCCATAATCCAAGACACTGCGGATTAAGGCATTATAAATTAATTTCATAGAAAATGGATGTGCACCCCACCAAACTCCGGTGAGACATCTAAGCATATTAAGTAGACGTTCACACTTAGCAGAGATGTATTCGCAATGTGGAATACCAGTAAGTTTAGAATCAAGGACCACTCCCAAAAATTTTGTGTGACCAGAAACTGGTATTTCGCAATTATTATACCGGACTAAAACTGGAGGAGGAAGCCTCATCCTACTAAATAAAACCACCGAGCTCTTAGAAGGCGACAAGTCAAGCCCGTTCGAATCAAGCCATACCTTCAGGTGAGCAAGAGCTGTAGTAAGTGATGAGCTTGCTTTCTCCACGGAGCGGTCTGAAGAATATATAAGTAAATCATCTGCATATTGTAAAATACTTACACTGCCACTCAATGATGCCTCCAAGTCGTACGTATAAATATTATATAGTAATGGGCTCAACACGGAACCCTGAGGCAGTCCTCTCCAAATCAACCTTGACTCTTCACTCAAGTCATTCAAGACTACTTTAATTTGCCTTTCAGATAAGGAATTGATTATAAAATTTGTGAGCCTAAATGGAACCCCCAACCTCTGCAGCTTTTTGTAAAGGATACTCAATACAACACTATCATATGCCGCATTTATATCTAAGAATGCAGCTACTACAGAGTCATTACACGAAAATGCTAATCTTATATCAGTTACAAATATACCAATACTGTCCATGGTACTTCTACCCCGTCTAAATCCAAATTGGCTTTCACTTAATAATCTGTTAGATTCAACGAACCACTCTAGCCTGTTTTTTACAAGATGTTCTGTAATTTTCATTAAAACGGATGATAAAGCAACAGGTCTATACGACAAGAAATCTGAGGAATCTTTATTGGGCTTTAAGATTGGCAGTACTTCCTGAACTCTCCATGAAGGCGGGACAATACCAGAATTCATAATGCTATTAATAAGTTCTAGAAAGTACGAAAGAGAACTATTACTAAGATGAGCAATAAATGAATAAGGTATTCCATCTAAGCCAGGGGCAGAATCCTTAACATAATCTAAGACACCTCTAAGTTCAACAAGCGAAAATGGCTCATCAAGACCAGAAGTTGAGTTGGATATTGGAGAAGGGATAGAAAAGTTAAGGTTTTCCGAAACAGAAGGTGGGGCTAGCTTGTCTAAAAATTTGTTGGCAAATGTAGGAGAAAAGCATGATGAAGTACCATCGCGAAAAGCAGAACGGAATCTTCTTATGTTACGCCATACTTCGGATGGGCAAACATCAGGTGATAAGGAGAGACAGAAAGCCCTCCAACTTTCAAATTTTTTCTTTTTAAACAATTGACTAGTACTGGCAATAATCTCAGTCAGACAAATAAAGTTTTCATCTGATCCACATTCATTGTAAGCTAGCTCCAACTCTCTTCTTCTTACAACAGCCTCAGAGCACTCGCTGTCCCACCATGGAGGTGAAGGTATAAAATTTTCAGCTCTATGCTTTATTTGAAAAATCATATCAGCACATTCAATAATGGCTCTTGCCAGGGCCTCCGCACATGCTGGTTCCCCACCCTGATAAATATGAGGAAGGGATGAAATTTTAAGCTCCAAACATCTAGAAAAAGAATCCCAATCAGAGTTTACATCAATTTTATACTTAAGCCTTGGAGGCCTCTTTGATAAAGGGCCAAAGTTAACTGGAAACTGTATCAATATAGGAAAATGATCGCTACCATGAGATAATTTAAGAGCACTCCATGACAGAGAGGAAGCTAATCCTGGCGTACAAATAGTTAAATCGGGAGCACTGACTCCTTCGGAGGGACCTGTCCGCCTGGTAGGGAGACCATTATTAATGATACAGATGTTGTGCGATTCCAGGAGATCCAAAACAGCGTAACCGCTAGGATTTGATGCAGAACTTCCCCATGTAGGATGTTGTGCATTAAAGTCGCCTAAAAGAACAAAAGGCCGGGGAAAAGAAGAAATTATTGTATTTATTTCTGAAAAAATTGTAGGTGAAGGGTGAGGTATGTATAAAGAAATAAAACAAATATTTTTAACAATAATAGCAATAATAGAAAATTCGTTACTGTGTGAGAGAATGGGAAAATAAGAATAAGGAATAGGTTGTTTAATTAGTAAGGCAACACCGCCATATCCATCATAGCGGTCCTCCCTAATGACAGTATAACCAGGTATCTTGAAGAGACCTCCTGGTTTAAGCCAAGTTTCTTGTAAAGCTACAAGAAACGGTCTATATTTATTAATTAAATAAATAAGATCTGATTTTTTAGGAGCTACGCTCCTGCAGTTCCATTGCAGAATTTTGGAGACTTCCATTATTAAACAATTTTAAGATATCGTGAACATTAACAGTTGAGGCAGCGTTGGACGGTGTATAACTTTTCAAATCTTTATTCAGTAAAACTTTTAGTAAAGCCATTATGAGTTCCAAAGTTGAAACCTCAGAAGGTTCAGCAACCAAGGCACAACCATTTGAAGATGGTATATTACTATAATCTTTAGTGAGAGCCTTAACCTCCTGCCTACCAGACACACTTTTTGTAAGCTATTATTTTGAAAATTTCATATGGTAATGTTGGTACATTAAGAGCTGTAGGAAAAATAGTAAAAAAAATCTAATAATAGGAAAATCAGTTTTTCCCTATGTACTATATATAGGACAAAGTGACGCAATTACCATGTTCTTTGTATAGGACATAAAATAGTTTTAGGGTATGACTAGTGATTATTGAAGGATTTAAAGCAAAAGAAAATTCATATTAACGTCTTACATTATATTTGTTATAAAATTGAACCAAAAAAACAGATAATAAACGTTCTTCCATAACTAAATGACCAAAATTAAGGATTTTCTCAAACAACAAAAAAAAACTGAACATAATCTATAAAACTTTCTAACTGAAGTAATAATTATCAGTCGTAAATTAAGTTTATTAATGCTAATAGTATAAAATTATCTATATCTTGATGAAAACCAGTATTTACAATTACGATCCGGTGGGAAACAAAGGTATATGTCACATTTTTTGCAGAAAACTGTGGTTTTATAGGTGCATCCACTTTTCTAACAGCACGATTATTTTGCTCCATATTCCGGCAAATATGCAGCAGCCTTTGTACGGCGTTCCTTGAAAAGTGTTGGCTAGATAAGAACTTTGCGTTTCTTATATTTTGGTTCCAGTTCATCATATTCCTCACCTTCACTTCCATCGTTACTTTCTTCATTATCGGCAATAAGTTAAGTACCTAAATTTAACTTGGATTCCCGAAGCTGCTAAATGTGTTTCTTGCGTATTTCTTTTTCAGCTTGCACAATTCTCTATCGCAACCATGCATTCACCACTGCCACGTCAACAAGATGTGTAACAACTCGAATCGTCCACTTTTTTGTCCGATTGTGATCTAGACAGACTGAAAACATGCGGTATGTTACGTCCACACCACCCATATTGTGGCTGTAAGCCTTATTACGATACTCCTTCTGACTATCTCATACCGTTTGTCTTTTTTGGACCATCGCGTCGCTGGCACTCGTCATGGTCTTGATCACAATAACATGTGGAAATCATCAACACCTATCAAATCATCAAAATTTGTTATTACGCAGTGGCTGGACAACCAACCAGGCATTGCGTAATAACAATTTTACCGTCCTTCCTTGATGACGAGAAGACATCGTAATTACTAAACAGCGCTGGAAAAGCAGCTGGAGTAACCAACACATTATTCTCTTCATTTGAACTGCTAAACTCGCCAGTCTTATGGTCATTGGATCTTCGGGATATTTCTACGGGGATAAACTCCAGATTAACATCTGAGTCTTCTCCCGAGAAGTCCAATTCAGAGTCAAGTAATGCTTCTGTTAGGTCCTTATCACTTAAAGCTAAAACAAACATAAATGATGGTAGAAAACTTACTATGTACTTTACAAAGTACATTGAGAGTTAAACCATCAAAACTTTCATTGCGTACATTTGTACTCTGAAAAGGACATAGAAAATAACATTAATGCGTCTTCCACCTTATTTGAGATTTTTGCTAAAATAACACGGTACATTATTATTTTAGAGTTTTAATTACTTACTTATCATGATAAATCTAATAATTTTTAAGTTTTCAATAAGATTACAAACGATTAACTTACGACTGCGTGAGAGCGCCTGTACACGCCTACCCTCCGTCGCCATTTTTGATAAAATTTCATATTGTAATTGACACCTTTACGTTTTAATACAGCTTTTGACAGTCCGTAGACAGTATTAGCAAAATCTTTTGGTGTTGCCATTCATAGAAACGGTAACATATTTTTTTTATTGTTATGTACTTCGTATAGGACAGATGTAGGTAGGAGGTTAAGAGCACCCACATCATATCCTTTTGAGGAAGCTGGTCGGGGAACGTGGGGTTTTGTGAGTATTGTTTTTTTGTAAGAGAAACTAGAGTTATGTTTTCTGATGGGATCATTTTGTAAAGGAGAAGTTACTGAAGCTGAGGTACTTGGGGATGATATTAAAGCCTCGGCATAGGAAATTCTTGAGATAGGTGGATGTTGTTTGGATGCCTCTGCATAAGAAAGGCTACATTTAGCCATTGTTTCTTTTATACATCTTTGCCTTTCAAATTCCAAACATTTCTTACTGGTGGCAATATGGGATCCTTTACATAGACAGCAATGGATATCATCTTCATTCACCTCACAAGAATTTCCCTCATGTTCTTGTCCACATTTAAAGCAACGAGGAGACTTGGCTCTGCAGTTTGCTCTCACATGTCCAAATCGACAACATCTGTAACATTGAACTGTGGGAAAAATATATAAGTCCACTGGCAAAGCGGTGTAACAAATGAAAATGCGTTTGGGTAGGAGTTGTCCGTCAAATGTAATGACAACAGTTTCAGTAGTTTTTAGTTCTGCTCCATTATCAGAGATAACTTTTCTTTTTAAACGTCTCACTTTTAGGATAGGCCCACATGTAATTGGTACACTAACATTCTCCATAATTTCCTCCTCTGACCATTCAACTGGAATGCCCCTAACAATTCCCATTCGGGTAACATTAAAAGATGGTATGAAAGCTTTGTAGTTGTGGGTGTCCAGTAATGGGTTTTCAATGAAAGAATTTGCATCACTGAAGTGAGAGAAAGACAGAGCAAGTCTGTTTCTCCCAATTCGTTTCAAGCTGCCATCAATGATATTTTTAAAATCATGTTTCTTTAAAAATCGGCCAAAAGAAACTGGGTGAAAAATTACATTGTCACTTGGAGACTCTACTTTTTTCTGCACATGAACTAGGTAGGGAGCTGCATCTGACGCCTGATAAATTATTCTTGCAGGGGACAGTGGAGACATGGCAGGGACCTGATTAGACATGGTAGGATGTTGTGTCATGACAGGGGATTGTTGTTGAGACAAAGGTTGAGTTGGGGTTATTTCAGGATGTGTAGGCTTACTATGTGGAATTTCATTACTTTGTAGTTTTTCGACCATTTTAATAACATTGCCTGGGGTCGGTCTGGGATGGGCATCACATGCTGATTGGGAATTTGGTTGGTACAAGTTTTCTAAACAATGGCAGTCATTATCCGTCAAATTCTTACCCTTCCGAGTCTTACTACGTTTTTTGTTACATTGCCTGCATACAATACGAGAAGCAACGCGTTTCCGGCCAGCTCGGAGAGGTTCATTTACTGACCCGTCCGTGTCCATACTGGAGTCGGCCGTGATGGTAACATTATATCCAACCGGAGGGCCAGGCTTCGCTGAGCTTGTTCCCCCTGGGTCGGTTCCTCCGGGATCACCCGGAGGCTCCATATCCCGCAACAAAAATTAAAAAAACTTACCAATATATAATTCTCAAATATTTACACTATACACAAAAAAATAAGTGGAATTTATATTAAATACATATAAGACAACACTAAACACCAATATATACACCTAAATATCCTATCCTTTACCACAAATTAAATAAATAAAGAAAAAGCTGCTAAAAATCCGTGAGCCAAAGGCAACGTTTCCCGCGCTTTTTTTCTGGAGTAATTCAATCTTTGATGAGTGGCTTTTGTGTCCGTGGTATCGTTCGTTCGTTCGATCTCGACCGTTCGTTTCATTCATTCATTCATTCATGTCATACAAATCCAAAGTACAAATCTGTGGCTTCATCTCGTTGTTGTACTATTCGAATTGTGTGATAAATACGCAGAGAAATCGCAATTAACGAGAGAAACAAGAAAAATACTCAAAGAATAACCTATACATCATAATGGCTGATGTCTTGGATATCGAAAATTCCGAAGAATTTGAGGTCGACGAAGACGGAGAACGTAAGCGTCATTTTATGCATTTTTTTGTAATTTCTTTTAGCTAATTTGATCCACGCTCTGTTAATTACGATATTTGCGATGTTCCTTCTATACTGGGTATGTTTTTGCTAGTTCGGAACTTTCTAGCCACATTTTTGTTAGAATAGTTTAATTTGTGTAGGTTATGTTGTTCGGTTGTTGAACTCTTCAATTTCACATTCAGAAATATTGTGATTTACTTAGTCTTGCATGTAATATATGCGATCACCTTAAGCCTCAGGCGATCATTAGATTCGTATTTATAAACTTAGCACAGAATGTAAATTTTGTTTTTTTTTCAGAGGGCATCGCTAGATTGAAGGAAAAGGCGCGCAAACGCAAAGGTCGTGGTTTTGGAAATGAGGGTGGCGGGCGTGAAACCCACGCGAGAGGGAATAGAGGGAGGTAATATCTACTTTCTTAATAGTCACTTGATGTCATTTCATTTCTTGTTGGGGACGCCGCGATGCACGCAGACGGGTGATCGGATTGCGATAGTGGAGCCATTTCACCCTTCTCACCCGTCACTTGATTTATGAAACAATTCAATTCAATTCAATTATTTATTGCTTCCATATGGTACAATAGATGGAAAATAACAATTATACAGAACACAATATGGACCCTGGAAGGGCACCGCAATTTTTGGAATCGACATTTCAAAATACAATTATTTTTACAATAGTTATGTGGTAGCATGACAATAACCACAATAACACTTACAAAAAACAATAACACAAAATAACATATTAGACAATTTTAGTATACAGACTCACTCGTAACTATAACATTACGTTCTGAATAATTAATTTCAATTATTTTTATAAAATTATTAATTTTAACTCAGTTCCTTCCTACAGTATTATTAAAATATTAGTATAAGTATTAGTAAAATATTTTCATATCACAATTATGTGCACAATTATCACAATATCATCTTATAAAATGCACACAGCTAAAGATTGGAATTCTCTGCCTGCGTCTGTGTTCCATTCTCAACTTCATCTTTGTCCTCAAGACTAGATAGAATCCAAGAGTAAGCTCGTTGGAAAAAAACTACATCCCATGAAACATCCACTGCAGGACAAGAAGTTCCCAGAACTCCAGCAATAATAAATAATATTCTTTTATTTGGTAATAATATTTATTATTACATGTCAAAAAAAAAAAAAATAATCACATTAAAAATAAAATTGAAAATAACTAATCCAGAGTGTAATGAACCATAGTCACCACGCTTGTAAGCATTACGGCTGGCAACTGCTGTTGTTGATGACCTCCGAGATACACAGAAAGATGCTGTTGCCCATCATCTGGTTTATAAGCCCTAAGCCCCTCTTACAACACCCACGGGTTGAGATGGGTTGGTACTAGTCTTTACCTGGCACCACATGGACAAATAAAAAAAAAATATTCCTGTTTATCCTTTTTTTTAAGCAGCAGGTATGCCAACAAAAGAATCATACATAATTTGCTAAATTAAATAATACTACTCAAGTCTATACTCGTATCTTTATATGTCACAGGTAACACAAAATTTGACGGAATTATAATGCTAACATTTAACAAAAACAAAATGGAAAAGAGCAAGCAAAACCAAATAAAAAAAAATTATGATAAAAAAAGGACAGGGTGGAAAATGTATGGAGCTCGGTCTTTTATTCAAAAATATTCCAAAGCAACCTAACCACTATGTAGAAAAAAAACATAGATTCTAGACTTAAAACTGAGCCTACATGCCCAGTTGTGGGACTTAAGCACCCACCATTTAGGATGAATTAATTTTCAAAAATCAGCTAACTAGTCCACTCAAAAAGTCTATAAACGCATCTGCCACTATCTATCTCTTTCTAACGCCTACTTAGCAGTTCTATTGTCTTCTCTTTTTCACAAGGTTATTAGTATAGCAACAAAACCGCGAAAACGACTGTCAGTGACATATTTTGAAACATTTACAGGGCATACTTAACTATTTTAAACAGATTAGTAAGGTCACATTCCAAAATAGGGATGTGACTTACAATTTTAAAAATTCAGAGTAGGAAAATATCGATTTAAAAAATTCGATTTTTTTTTCTTATTTGTAATATAACGAGAAAACAATATTAGAATGATTTTCACTGTTTTGGAATGTGATCTTACTAATCTGTTTAAAATAGCTAAGTATGCTCTGTAAATGTTTCGAAATATGTCACTGACAGTCGTTTTTGCGGTTTTGTTGCTATAATAATAAATAACCCTGTTAAAAAGAGAAGACAATAGAACTGCTGACTAGGCGTTAGAAAGAGTTAGATAGTGGCAGATGCGTTTTATAGACTTTCTGAGTGGACTAATTAGCTAATTTTTAAAAATTAATTTCTCCTAAATGGTGGGCGTTTAAGTCCCACAACTGGGCATGTAGGCTCAGTTTTAAGTCTAGAATCTATGTTTTTTTTCTACATAGTGGTTAGATTTTTTCGGAATTTGATTAAAAGACCGAAAAAATCCATCTCCTTTGCTATCCTAGTGTTTAAAGGAGAGTTAATTAACTAAATTTTGACCTTTGTTTGGAGAGTTCAGTCAGAGTGAGCAATTTGTATGAAAAAAAAAATTATGTTTACAGATTGCAATTTTGGTGATAGTGTTATTTGATGGTTGCTTTTTTTTATATAAAAGAAACGGTTATATAAAAAATTTAACTGACCTCATTTCCATTGAATAGTTTTTTGTTTCAGGTTTGTAACTTTGTGAAAATGAATAATATTTTTTCGACATCTTTAAGCTTTAAATATAAGAATAAATTATGAATAAATTAAAAAGAATTATCTATTAGGGGTCTTCATGAGCGGTCATAAATAAATAAAAGTAAATAATTCTGCTCCCCAGGTTAAGAAACAAAATATAGAGTAGGTAGCTTAGGGCTAATAACAGCACTAAAACAATGAATTATTACCCTGACAGTATATGAAATTGATATGTGTGACCGAGAGAGACTCTTGTCAATGGCAACTTTTATATTAACTGATACAGTTATGTTGTGTTGCAGGTATGACAGTTTAGCTCCAGATGGTGATGGCAACACACCGGGGCCACAGCGATCAGTCGAGGGCTGGATCCTATTTGTCAGCAATGTTCATGAAGAGGCTCAAGAAGAAGATATTCAGGTAGGCAACACGTAAGATATACATAAAATTATATTAGAGTTCGTCCGCATTAAGAATGCAGTAAGTCATTAATTCAAATGCAGGGTAAAGGTGTATTCACAATAGAGTTAAAATGAATAAGAATAATTTTTTTTTTTAGTTTTTTAGGTAACACACAAAGGAAACAATCTCTTCTTTAGAAAGTTTGCGGTCAGATAGTCATTGTGCATTTCAAAAAATTCAAAATTGTTTATTTCATAACGAGTGTTACATGATAATATAAAAAAAAATAAAAATTGTGTTTATTTTCTCCCAAAAACTTAATTTACAACTTTTGTAGGCGCAATATTATTATAACATTAATAAAACCTCTATTTGGGAGACAGGAGCCTAAACTAGGTTTGACCTGTGTCATAGGTCTCCTGGATCCCACCCTCGGGAAACAGAAAATACAGTAGATGATATTTTAATCGGAAAATACGAGTATTACAGAAAAACTGGACTTAAAATTTGAGAGCACACTAAAACATAGTCAATTTAGTAAAACATTCATGCAAACATAAAAAATATACAAACATTTAAAATCATGTTTAGTAGATCTGTAAATGTGTATGCGTGTGTGTGTGTGTGTGTGAAGGAGATAGGGTATGTGTGTGTGAGAGAGAGAAAGGGTATGTGTGAATGTAAATAAGTGCATGTGCATCAGTAAATGGTAAAAATGCTTTAACATCGAGAAGATTAACTCGAAAAACGGAGAAGAGCCTCCGTGTTCTCATAGTCTAGTGACAATAGCCAAGCAGTTAAACGTTTTTTACATTCTTGTTTTGTCAATGGATAAATTTTTAGGAGCTTATTTACTTTATTGTATAATTGACCACTTAGATATTTATAAGACCTTTGAGCTAAGGATGCAGTGATAGTAGTTGTCTCACATACGACGTAGTTGCGTCGTTTCTCGGCGTTAGGGTGGTCAGCTTCAAAACCTATTTCAGAATGCTTCCTGAGTAATAATTGCAAAATAAATAGTTGTCTGACCGATAATACTTCGGCCTCAGCATAAAGACTACAAGTTGGGTAAAGGCGCGGCTTGAAAAGGGAAATTTTTAGTATGAGTCTTTGGGCTCTCTCCAATTTTATTAAGTGAGACTTTGCTGCACAACCCCAGGAAGATATGCAATATGTTAAAACCGATTGGCATAGTGCATAGTATACCGATTTTATGAGATTTGCGTCAGCCGAGTGACGTAGCTGTTTAAATACATAGGTGAGCTTGCGAATCTTTAATGTCATGTTATTTATATGTTCGGCAAAATTCAAGTTATTATCAATCGTAACACCTAAATATTTAATTGAATTCGTTTTCTCGATAGATTGACAGCTACAGCAAAGTCTCATAGTATCATTGCAGATGTGATGGATAATTTTGAAATTAGGATTCTGAGAGTATGGCGGATTTCTGATTGAAAAAGTGATGAATTTAGTTTTACATGTATTCAGGGTTAACGAGTTTGAAGCTAGCCACTCACATACTCTATCAAAACCACGTTGTGCATTTAGGAAGACTTCATTCCAGGATTCGCCGTAGAACGTGAGAGATGTATCATCAGCGTAGGTTATAATTTTACAGTTTTCTAGCTTCATATTGCATAGTTCGTTTATGTAACACAAAAAGAGGGTAGGACCAAGTATACTGCCCTGAGGTACACCGAATTTAATTTCAAGTTCACTGCTAACGATACTATCTATTCTAACGCTCTGAGTCCGTCCAGTAAGATATTCGCTGAAAAGTTTGAGTTGAGTGCCTCGGATACCGATATTTTGTAACTTCTGTAAGAGTATTGGAGAAGAGACAGTATCGAAGGCCTTAGCCATATCTAAAAATATAGTTAGACATTTCAGACCATTTCCAAGAGTATCTATTATGAAACTAGTAAAAGAATGTACTGCATCGTCAGTGGACCTGCCGCTCCGAAAACCATACTGTGCATCCGATAAAATACCTTTTGACTGCAAATATTTATTCAACCTATAGTTAATAATTTTTTCAAGGATTTTCGATACCGTAGGGAGCAGAGAAATAGGTCGGTAATTATTCACAAGATCCTTTCTCCCACCCTTGTGCACAGGAATGACGATAGCTTTTTTCAATACATCCGGGAAACAGCCCTCAGATAAACAGCGGTTAAATAAATCAGTTAAAGGAGAAACAATGCAACTTTTTAAAGTTTTTATAACTTTTGCTGAAATTCCGTCGCATCCAGCGGACTTTTCCTTGAGATTTAAAATTATTCTTTCAACCTCTTCACAAGTGGTTTCTAACAATACAAATGAATTAAGGAAATGTGTGGCAATATACGTGGGTGGTACAGGAGAGGGAGCAGATATACGACAAGCAAGTTCAGCTCCTATGCTAGCAAAAAAGACGTTCACTGATTCAACAGATAATGTCTTAGTCGGCCCTATAGATAAAAGTGCACTAGAATCATCAGGCATTTGACGTAAGTTTGTGATATCTTTGATTGTTAACCATAGTTGTTTTTTGTTATTTTTTGCAGCATATAGCTCCTGTTTTTCATACTGCCTTTTGCATTTTTTAAGTATGTTATTGCAAAAATTGCGATATCTTTTATATGTTGCAGCCAGAACAGCATCCTCAGGTTTTTTCTTCAGCTTAGAATGCATTTTGTCTCTATTTTTAATACATCTTAACAGACCAACAGTAATCCAGGGCTTTTTTGCAGTTTTTGACCTAGGTAATTTTAAGGTGATTGTGTTTTTAAGTACTATATTCTGAATAAAGTTTATGAATAATTTAAATGCATCATTAATTTCAAGAGACTTTAATAGGTCAAAATCTATCGTTTGACAGTCTTCTACAAGACCATCAAAATTAATTTTTCTTGTGATTTTACATTTTGAGATCTGAGGTTGAGTGACTTTAAGACAAAAAAGAATAGCTTCGTGGTCCGTAAGTGCAGTTTCTATTATAAAAGTTACAGACGGTAACTTAGTTTTAAGAATGACGTGGTCCAAACAACTTTCCCCTCTAGTGGAGGCAAAGTGAGCGGGAAACATACCATAAAATAAAAGTAGATCTAAATAGTTGGACGTGTCACTACCGTTTACTTTAATATTAATATTTAAATCACCCAACAAAATTATGTTTTTGTACTTAGTTAACAGTGTTAGTAATTGTTGTAAAGAAGCTAAAAATGTGTCTATTTGTTTAAAACAATGCGGCCTATAAATGCCTATAACAACCGTTTCTGATCCCAATTTAATTAGTAAACAGCTTGCCTCATTCACTATTGGCTCCTCTATAGTAACTTCCAGGCTGTCCTTAACAAATATTACCACGCCGTCGTTTTGGTTATGATTTCTGTATGTGGAAAAGGCCGAAAAGCCTTTAAGGCTTGGCAAATTAGTAACACACGATAGCCAGCACTCTGATAACACTATAATGTCATAATATGTATTTAAGCGCGAGAGAAGTACACACAGGCCATCAAAATTTTTATTGATGCTTCTTATATTTTGATGTATAATTTTAACGTACGAGTTTGGATTACTAATAATGTTCTTACACTGTTCTGGTTCATAATTAGTGTATAATTCTGAAAGTTTGTGGTCATCGATACAATCAATTAATTGGTTGATGTCTGCGAATTTTGTTTGAAGATAAATGCAATTTCTGAGGCCAATAAATAGATAAGATTGAGGCGATCTCATCATTGATTTGAACATGCACGTACTTGTGAGTGTTTGTGTGTGTGTAGTAAGTAGTGAGAGAGATACAATTTTTATATATAGTTCTAGACAAAACAATATTCATATATAGTCATAGTAAGTTTGACAAATCCTCCTCGGAAGCGATGCGAATCTTGGGCGTTCCTTCAGCTTTTTGCAGGTAAATTTTTCCATAGACGACCCAGCAGCTTGCATAGTTATTTATTTTTCTAAATTCTCGGGCCAGGTAAAATAATCGTTTTGTCCTGCTGGTTAGGTACTCTGCTACGTATATCGGCTGTGGGGAACAATCAATCTTAAGATGTGAGGTATTCAGTTTTTGCCCCTTATTTTTGCCCTTATTAAAAACAGCTACAGATTTTATTATAGATTCTTTCTTTGACGCAGAGTGTAACTCCACTACTATTGGTCCTGATTTATCGTTAGTCTTCGTCTTTTGACGGTAGATGTCGCGAATGTCGGTGTCGTTAATCTCATGCTGGATCGCTTCTCCCAGGGTTCGGGTGTACTTTCGCAGAGAATATTTATCTTCGGGCACAGAAAGCGGGACGTTTCGTATCTCAAATGTCGTTGATTTTTCATTTCGTTCTAACAAATCAACCTTCTTTTCGAGACTTTGTATTTGGTTTTTGAATGTAAAATTTTCTTTTTCAACTTTATTTAACCTAGACATTAGATCGTCATATTGTGCAGAGAAAAATTCTAGTGACGATTTCATTTCTGTATTTTGTCTTTTCAAGTCTTCCATACTCACTTCCAATGAAGAAAATTTAATATTCTGACTTTGCTGAATTTTATTTAGTTTTTCCATCAATTTTTGGTAAGAATGAGCTCTATGTGTTACAGAAGAGTCATCTTCAACTAAAGGTACTTCATTATCTTTAAAAGGAGGTTCCGACATACCTTGTTTTGATGCAGACGGTGGAGTGCGTTTTAACGGCATAGTTTCGTCGCGCTAAAGTGGGTAGGCCTATTTTTTCCTGACGGAATGTTGACGCGTTATCGGAATGATGCCTATGTAATTGCAGTATTCGATTGATAAATATTACTGTTAGGCGTGTTAGTGCTAGTGAAAATTCTTGAAAAGTGAGGCTTGGCCTATGTGTGCAAACTGAAATGTTTTTGCGTGCGAAAACAGCGATCTTACTCTCTTGATGTTTCTTCTTAACCTCTGTTACGTAAGTACCGAGTCGTTGCCTTGCACATATTAATATTTCTCTCACGTCAACTTCTGTCTCTTCTTGAATTTTGTGGATCACTGATAATTACTTAAGATGAATATTTGATGTTTATATTAATTTTTAAAAAGGTAGTAAAATAAACAAGACCGTACTCCACGGAGGTCCGGAATAGGCGTTGCTGGAACCTCCCAGTAAGTAAATAATACCTGTGTCGGGAGGCACTGCTCTTCCATAATCTTTTACATTGTAGTAAACAAACTTGTAAATAACTAAAGAGCAAAAGTAAGGAAAAATAAAGTAAAAGTATTTGACTTAATAATTTTAAGCGACCTGATTGGTTACGGTGCGTGGCTACCAGCGGCGGAAAGCAATGGCTCATTGCATTCTTAAGATTGACAAACTATAGTTGTTTTGGAAGTATGTAGAAAGGGTGTTATTTCTGATGGGGACGCCGAAACACGCGTGGCATGTCTCTTTATCTTAAAGGGTTTTCACCCACTGCATGTAATAATAGCATGTAATGTGCCCAGGCCAGAAAAGAAAAGGAATTCTAGAATCTGGCGTGCTTTGTCGACAAGGGCGGAGCCGAGATGTCGCTTTAATCCATTTCAAAAATAGAATAATCCCTAGTGTGACATTTTACGAACGTGACATTAAATTTTCTTCACCAAAAAATTTTCACTGGCCGTCGTCATATTTTCACCTTTAACCAACCTGATACAATCAAACACAAATTAATTTTACAACAAATTATGTAAACCAGTGTTGTTTTCACATTTGTTATGAAACTTAGAAAATTTATACGTTCTTTTGTATTTCAGAATCAGTTCTCAGAGTTCGGGGAGATCAAAAATATACACTTGAACCTTGATAGACGTACAGGTTTTCTCAAAGGCTATGCACTAGTCGAGTATGAGACTTATAAGCAGGCAGCGGTGAGTAGAATTTATTATATGTAACTTTTCACCTGCGGTTTAATCCGCATTCCATGCATTTTCCCATGGGAATGAAGTGTTTTCCCGCGGTAAAAAGTAGCCTATGTGCTATTCCAGGACCTAACCTATATGTGTGTCAAGTTTGATTAAAATCCATTCAGTAGTTTTTGCGTGAAAGAGTAACAAACATCCATCAATCCATACTTACAAACTTTCGCGTTTATAATAATATAATATACCTAATATAAAGTAGGATCTTAGAGTTCAAATAATGTAGAGTGAGTGTTAAGAGGCTTCCTGCAGTCCACTAGCGCCCCCATCAGTTTAAACAATATTACTTGCCAAATACAAAACTTATAAAAAATCTGGAAAGATGGATTAAAGTAAAGGTTCCCTAGTTTATTTAGGACCTATAAATTCTTTAAAATATAGTTCACTGTAGTTACAGACACAAAAATTGCGTAAAACGGCCACTTTTAGCAGTTTTTGTATCTGTAACTAGAGTGAACTCTGTTTTACAGAGTTGAGGGGTTCTAAATTAACAAGGGCATGTTATGTTTAACCTGTTTTTCCAGATTTTTGAAGTTTTTTTTTTAGCGAATAATATTTTTTTAACTGATGGGGGCGCTAGTGGACTGCAGGAAGCAGAATGATACTAAGACAGAGCTATGCCCGAAAGCAGAACCGACCAATATGTGATGTGCCCTACATTCCAAATTGTAAGGATAGTGCTTTTAAAGCACTGTGAGCGCGCTTGAAGCACGCTTATGATCAATCTAAAGCGCGCTTACTGTGCTTTAAGGTGGTTGCTGAGCAGAAGTGCTGCCACTTTGAGAAATAAATTTTTTGCGTCATAAATACAAGACATATAATAAGGATTGTTTGATTGGCGGCAATTTGGGGTCGTTCTATATTTTATTATCCACCACATCACATCTTAGCTTATCGTGAATAGCTTTGTATTGTAAAACTGCCATAAACGGCCACTTTTAGCACTTTACCAATACAAAGCTATAAATGATAAGCTAAGCTATGATGTCATGGGTTATAAGTTATAACCCATGACATCATAGCTTAGCTTATCATTTATGGCTTTGTTATAACATATATAACTATCATATATTGCCGCCAAACGAACAATACTACCGAAAAGTTTTGTATTTGCGACGCAATAAATTTATTTCTAAAAGTAAGGTGCTGCCACCCAGCAACCGCCTTAAACACGCCAATTCAATGCTTACTCTATCGCTCAAATTTCGTCCTGCTATCACTCTGTTTTGCTGTCATCCTAGTCATACAACAACTGTAGTGCAATAAATAACTCATTTCGATTAACATTATCGTTGCCCAAGCCTTGTTCTCTTTTTACGAGTGGTTTTTCGGAGTCTGCTACCTAATCTAGGGGAATTGACTACTAAACTACAGGGTGAAATTGAAAACATTCGACAAATTTTGAGATTGAGTTCAGGCCTCGAAACTGAACAATTTTCGCCTAGGAACATAGGTCATCGGACGAAAAATAAAATTACCCTTTCATAGTAATCAAGTAGTTTCATAGTTTTTCGTAGTTCATTCTTGTGCCCGCTGTAATGAATTGCTTTCACACCAGATAGGTTGGCTGGAAGAGATCTCTTATAGAGATAAGCTCACCTTTGTAAACATAGTAGCAATAAAGAATATATAAAGTCAATCAGCTGACCATATATTTTGTATGGAAGATCGAATTTTTTTTATGTCTAACGACCTATGTTCCCTGGGGAAAGTTGTTCAGATTCGTGGTCTGAATTCAATCAAAAAATTTGTCCAATGTTTTGAGATTCACCCTGTAGTTTTTACATAGAGTGACTGCCATCTGACTATCGCAACTTAAGGTGGTTGCTGAGCAGAAGTGCTGCCACCTTGAGAAATAAATTTATTGCGTCATAAATACAAAACATTTAATAAGGATTGTTTGATTGGCGGCAATTTGGGGTAGTCCTATATTTTATTATCCATCACATCACACCTTAGCTTATCGTGAATAGCTTTGTATTGTAAAACTGCCAAAAACGGCCACTTTTAGCACTTTACCAATACAAAGCTATAAATAAGCTATGATGTCATGGGTTATAACATATATAACTAACCTATATTGCCGCCAAACGAACAATACTACTGAAAAGTTTTGTATTTGCGACGCAATAAATTTATTTCTAAAAGTAAGGTGCTGCCACCCAGCAACCGCCTTAATAGGGCAAACTAGACCCAATCCTAGATTAGGCATTGCTAGGCTAGAGACCAACCCAGCTCTCAGAGTTTTCAAGTTGCCAAATGACCTCTGACTTGGATTAACAACTACTATAATTGACAACAGCCGAGACCAACGGCTTCACGTGCCTTCAGAAGAATGAAAACGCTGTAGTTATTGTGCTACTAGTGGTCAAATATCCCATTTTGATATTTGATAAAAAAAGATGTAATAAAAGAAGATTGTCTATAATTCATTTGCCCTTATCCCTTATGCAACAAATACAAATACAAAATAATTTATTGAACAGTCCACATTAAGCATGAATTCGCTAAACTAGGATAGCCACACTAGGCAAGTTCTTTAATTCCTTTTCCCTCTATCGCCTCATGGTTTGTTTCTAATTTTCTTTATTGTTTTTAATGAAGTTCAAATATTGTTGCCAGAGTGCCCGTGAAGCGTTGGATGGAGCAGATATCCTCGGACAACCCATATCTGTGGACTGGTGCTTCGTGAAGGGACCCACTAAGGGGCACAAGAAGCGACGATAGACAACTAGATACCTAGAAAAGTTGCTTTCTATAACCTTAACTATAGTAGAATAAAATATATGGGGTTGACATTAGCTGTCATGCAAAATTTCGTTGTTTAATGTCAATCTCATACATTTTCTACTGGCATTTACGATTATAGAACAAAAATAAAACATAGAAGTGTAAAATTGAGCTAGCGACGTGTGTTCGCGGTTGGAACAGATTGTGTGTTGCATAAAGTTTGTTAAGTCATGGATGGAAACTGGGTCATATAAGTCCGACAAGAAAAATCTTGATAAAAATTGGAGAGACCGCACGCCAAAGCTGATATGTTTTAAAAAATCCTTGTCTATGCATGCATAATTTAAACGCTCTACTCACAATCGCATCGGACTGCTCCGAATAGAGAATATGCATTATTTAATTTATTAAAAAAAAAGTACCTGGTAGACCGAGCTTCGCTCTATAATAGCCGCCTCAACATTAAAATATCATCGGGTGAGCAAGCTATGCTACTCGTCAACAGATGGCGCTCTAGGTTTCTGTCTAAACCGAGGTATTTTTTTAAAATGCTTAAAAACACAGGCAAAACAATTTTTACCAGACATGAGACCTAGCTAGATCGATTTTTCGTCCCTGAAAACCCCCGGTTACTAAATTTAATCAAAATCGTTAGAGCCGTTTTCGAGAAACCAATTACAAATAAATATAAGTATACAAATATTGCTCGTTTAATGGTATAGGATATACCCTCATCCATGTAATAAACATTTTATTGAAACTATTTTTCGAATAAGCCATAACCCAAAAGATATAAGCCATCGAAGATTTGTTTCTGTCACTTTCTAGCAAAACGAAATTTAACACGGAGTTTATATGGCCGTAGTCCATGTCGGATCTCTCTGTCTAATCGGCGTATAATTAATAGTTTTAAATGCTTATATCGGTCGTATTCCTTAGCAGATTTAAATTTTCATTTAACTTTTTGTCAACTCTACTACGGTATTTTCATATTTTTTAAATAAATGTGACTAAAAAAAATTGTGCATATTCCCTATTTAGCTCCGGACCGCGATCGTACAGTCAAGAGCACATCAAGCTTGACACATTGGACTTTGCTGCACCGTTCTCATTTTAATAGACGTACGGTCAACCGCTTGTTGGTAGAAACTTTTTCAACTCTATTACCACGCCTTAAGGTCCAAAAGTGTTTCTACCGATGTGCGGCCGTGTGTACAAGCTAGAGTCGCGCTGCATGTGTGTAGCTTGACTTGTCCTTGACTGTACAATAGCGTTGCCGGATTGTCCCAGACGACGATTATGCCGTTGGGCAAAATCGTGGTCGTTCATTATGTACTTGACCCAAGGAGTTACGTGATGGTCACAGAGAAGAGTGAACAACTTAATAGACATTTTTAAAAGTTGTGTTAGAAACCGTTGGAAGTAATGAGCCGGTTTCGCAGCTAAGCGTCAACTAAGTATTCAAAGGTGTCGATAGATGGCGCTGAAGAGAGTTGCTAAAGAACTTAACAAGGAGTTAGTATAGTTTATTAGAGGGATTTAAAAAATTTGAATTTGAAACCAGTATCTATCCTTGTTTCACAAATGTTTGTAGTGATTTGTAGAAAGAGAGGATCATAGGAACACAGCTTTTTTTGCCCTTTTTTCTTTTTTCCGAATGTTGCCACTTTTACTATAGATACCTATATTGCATTATGTAGTGCTCTAGGAATGTGTTTTGAAATATTATGTTTCGAAATGCTTAAATGGCTATTGCAGCTGAGAACAGCACACACCATTTTTTGTTAAGTATGCTTCACTTCTGTTTTTTGGATCTTTTTTAAACAATTAAAGCAAAATACACAATTTATAAATGATCACCAGTTGGTGATCACGCAACTGTCAGTCCATCGAATGCTTGATCGAATGGTTTGCCCGCGGACTTCAAGACGACGTTGTCAAATAGTGTTATCTTCTTCTTTCAAACGGGCAGTTGTAATTTAGACTAGAAAAGGATGTAAATAAGGTTTCTACCTCAACTTTTTAAAATCCCTCTAATAAACTATACTAACTCCTTGGAACTTAAAATAAATCTGTCATAGATGAAGCGTGAAGTAAATAAACCACCTTAGGTGCAAGCCAGACAGAACGGGCGCGGCGCGCTTCGGGTGCGCCCGAGGTGCGCTTCGAGCGCCCCTGTGGTACACTTTTCGGCTGGACGACGCAATCGATGGCAGCGGACTGTGCTGTGCGGCGGCGTGCCGGCGGTCACGCCGGCGGTGCGCCGGTAGTGTACCGACAGTGCGCCTTAGGCATGCCGTCTCGTCGCCTCTTCAAATCACATGCATACAAAATGTAGGAGAACGACGCGGTGCAAGCCAGACAGAAGAGGTGCGCTGAAGGCGTGCCGTGCGGCGCACCTCTTCTGTCTGGCCTGCGCCTTAGGCAACACTTACATTTACTTAGACAGACAGAGGAACAAGTAGTTGACAGTAAAATTTTCCTACAACAACGCTATCTAACAAGAAAATTAAAACTAGTTTTTCTTTTTTAAAAACCGGCTCATTAGTGACTGAGAAACGTCGAGATAATGTAGCTAGACGAGAGTGAGAGCAGGACAGAGCGATGCGTATGATATTGGAGCGACAGAGATACGTATCGCTCCGTCCTACGGTAATTCTAAAGCTACATTATTTGGACTATCATTTACCAAACTTTTTTTTACTGAATACTAAAATCGTGACTTTAGTAACCAATTTTTTGTAATTATATGTAAAGTTTATTTTTTGCTTAAGGTGGTTGCTGAGTGGCAGCACCTTACTTTTAGAAATAAATTTATTGCGAAGCAAATACAAAACTTTTCATTATTGTTCGTTTGGCGGCAATATGGGGTAGTTATATATATTATAACCCATAACATCATAGTTTAGCTTATCATTTATAGCTTTGTATTGGTAAAGTGCTAAAAGTGGTCGTTTTTGGCAGTTTTGCAATACAAAGCTATTCACGATAAGCTAAGGTGTGATGTGATGGATAATAAAATACAGAACTACCCCAAATTGCCGCCAAACCAACAATCCTTATTAAATGTTTTGTATTTATGACGTAATAAATTTATTTCTCAAAGTGGCAGCACCTCTGCTCAGCAACCACCTTAACTTAGTTTGGTTATCCTTTTTTCTCAGTAAATGACAAGGCCACAAATGTTTTTTTTTAACAGAATTATAATTAAAGAGGAATTTTATGCCACATACAGTCTTTGAATAATGATTATTGTAACAGCATGTGGGACGGTAGTGGAAAGGAGTTCTGTACACAACTTTGTTGAACATTATTAGACTTATATTGTGGTGAATATAATTATAAGATTTCTTTATAAAAACTTGTTTCTTTTTAGATATAAACTGCGATAACATAGCCCGCTCTTGAGCTCCAATGAGATGTTCGTTTGCGAAAATTTCAGACCGCGTAATGTTTTGTGATTTGTCTACCTGAGACCTTCGACTTAATAAAAATCCATGTTGCCCCGCGGTTGAACGGTCTGTCTGTCTGTCCGATTTTTAATGGTTTGTATTCTTTGAACCGTAATAGCTAGCTGGTTCAAATTTTCACATAATATTTTCACATAGTGGATATTAGCAAAAAATAAAAATAGAGTGTCCCCATACAAAGACGTGTTTTTGGCGTTTTTTGTACTCTATCGGAAACGGTAACAGATATTCGCGTGAAAGTTGTTACGATTATAGTGCATAAATAAATAATTTAAAACTGGTCAAGTGTGAGTTAGACTCAACAAAATTTGGTACAGTAGTACTTGTTTTATGGGAAAAGTTGTTCAGTTACATGGCTAGATTTACATCTTTCACTGTTTGTAAACCCTTTTTGTTTACTGTTAAAGTGCTCGCACAATAAATTTAGGACTCTTTTACAATAATACAGTACCTGGGCGACCGAGCTTCGCTCTATAATAACCGTCTCTATATTAAAATATCATCGGGTGAGCAAGCTATGCTACCCGCCAACAGATGGCGCTGTAGGTTTTTGCCTAAAATGAAAATGCTTAAAAACACGGGGAAAACTAATTTCCCTAGACATGAGACCTAGCTAGATCGATTTTTCACCCCCGTATGGTAAATTTAATCGAAATCGTAGACCCGTTTTCGAGAAACCGATTACAAAAATTTAAACAAACATTGAAACAACTACTGCTGTGCCAAATTTTGACCAGTAGTTCAATTTGTTGTTATAATATAGCTCATGCAGTAGTTCAATCGCACCAACTTAAACGCGAGCCTATTAGTATGGCCAATGAGTGATCACAAGGGGTATGTGGATGGAAAAGTCGAAAGCAGAAAGTTTGACTTAAGAACTTTGTTGAGGCTAGTTAGGAGATAAACATACTAAAAGTCCTTGCCCCTCCGAGGTCCGCTCGAGGGGGGGGGGCACAAAGAAGGACCCGGTTTTTTGTTTTTTCCTTACATCTCACGATGCGTCGAACGAAATTTTGTTGTACTACATAATAAAAGCTGATAAAATTCTCTACAACTATGGCTTTCACATTTTTTATCTATCTCTTATCTTTGCCTAACTATGAGCTTCGACAAATGGTCGATTTTCAAAAATGTTTTCTATAGTCTTACGTTTTTTTTTTTTGCTTCATAACTTTTCTCAAGTGCTACCGTAGATTTCAGGATACACATCTAAATTAAAAAATGTTGACTCTGTATGTCCGGTCTCATAATCTCAGGCTCTTTCCTGGCCGTTTTTCGGAGCTCATAACCAGGCAACGATTGGAGATAGATTAAAAGTATGAAAGACAAAGTTGTAGAAAATTTAATCAACTTTCATTACGTAGTAGGACAAAATTTCGTACGACGCACCGTTTTCGAGATATAAGCAAAAAACAAAAAAATGCGACCTTTGTGCCCCCCCCCCCCCCTCGAGCGGACCTCGGAGGGGCAAGGACTTAGTATGTTTATCTCCTAACTGGTCCAAACAAAGTTCCTTAGTCAAACTTTTTGCTTTCGACTTTTCCATCCACAAATTATTCGTTGTATAAGTTATATTTGTAACCGTTTCAACGATAGAGTTAAAACAAAAAACGCCAATAAAAATATGTTTTTGTATGGGGACCTTTAAAAATCGGACAAACAGATGGACCGTTCCATCGCGGGGCAACATGGCTTTTTATAAAGTCGAGTCTCAGGTGGACAAATCACAAAACATTTCGCGGTCTGCAATTGCTTTTACTACAAAACTGTGAATCGTGTGGTTTGCAAGATCGATGACCGACCTCACAAACTTCAGTAGATGCGTTATAACCTTGGAGTCGTAACTCCTCCAAGGTTATAACCTTGGAATGGTAAGTCCTCCAAGGTTATAACGATCAAGAGGTGACACCTCTCTCTAATTTTTAGACTTGAAGTAAATGTGAAGGCGGCCCATTTATCTTCTCCACCATTTTCAATTATATTCTTCAATTTGACAGAATTATAATAAAAATCCAAATTATTTCATAAAAACACGTTTATTAATTAATATTTTATAAAAAATCACTTCATCTCGATCATGTGAGCGACCGACCAGTTGGTGGTGATCTCCACGGGGTCAGTGACCTCGACCCCGGCCGCGGTGACCACGCCCACTTGGTAGCGGGAGAACGCGCGAGCGTCGCGGTAGTATAAGATCTCCATGCATTGCTTCACTGTTCTCCTGTCAAACAGAAAACATTGTTCAAAAACTTGTCCTGCGGGCTTAGCACGCTGCCCGAGAGAAAATATATCTCAGAGAAATGACACTTTTTTTGAGGAATTATGTTATCTAATCGATCACCTCCAAACGCGAAAAAATTTCAGTGGAAGATAATGTTTAGCAAATCCAAAAATTACGTTTTTGATATTTTAGACTGAAATAGCTTTATACACGAATACATGTAGCCGTCCGTGTCTTTCAAAATGCTTTGCATTGCTTAGCTGCCAAAAAAACTTGACCATGCTTAAAGTAGGTAAATTGGCGACACTGGTTATTTATTCTATGGGCCTAGATAAACTGCAACGTGCTAAGCCGGCTGGTTGCTGGTCGCTTGTCCAGTCACGCGGATATGCGTCCCGCGTGCGGATGTGCACGCGTGCCATCCGCATGTAAAAATTTTATACATGTTCTGTTTTGCGTGCCATCTGCATGGCGGGGAAGCATGTATAAAAACATCAAAGGACGCTTCTCCATTTGCAACTGCATGCGGTCCTGGTGCGCATGCGTGCCGTCCGAATTTGAATATTTCTTGCATGCTTCTTCTGTCTTGCGGGCATGTATAAAAGATCAAATGCGGACGGTCTGCAGGCTGGCAAAGAATAGTACCAACCCATCTCTACCGATGTCCTAAGAGGCGTCTAAGGAATTATGAACTGGAGAATAGGAATCTGCGTTCTCCTGTATATTACCACCTTACTTACATACTTCGGTCATCAACAACCGCGATCCATAGTGCCAGCAACAACGCTAACAAGCATGGTGACTACTGCCCCTCCACATTGTTCCAGCAAAAGTTGGAATTTTGGAGGAAGCTTCCTGTCCTGCAGTGGACGTTTCATGGGATGTTATGATGATGAGGTTTTATAATAGGATCCTTTTGAGCACGGAACCCTGAAAAGTGATCTTACTTAGCAGTCTCCTCGTCAATGGGCCCCGCTTCGGTAGCGGAACGAAGCAGCGGCGTGGCGAGGTAGGCGCCGAAACCGGTCGCGATCGTCGCGTCCTCGTACGCTGTGCCCAGCTTGTCCACCGTGCCCAGGAAAGGTTCTCCATCCTGTCATAGTTACACAAATTACGTTACAAATGGATCCTGTCATAGTTACACAAATTACATTACAATGGATCCTGTCATAGTTACACAAATTACATTACAAATGGATCCTGTCATAGTAACACAAATTAAATTACAAATGGATCCTGTCATAGTTACACAAATTACATTACTAATGAATCCTGTCATAGTTGCACAAATTACATTACAAGTGGATCCTGTCATAATTACAGAAATTACATTACTAATGGATCCTGTCATAGTTACACAAATTACATTACAAGTGGATCCTGTCATAATTACAGAAATTACATTACAAATGGATTATTGTGACTCTAGCGCTGACGGTTATTGCGCAGAACCTTCGATCATACATTGGTAGATGCACCGTAGCTGCTCATAAAATGGCACCATAAAGAGGTTCAAGCCACTTTTTTGTCTCAGTCGCTTTATGGTTTAGGAAACTTTTATTTTGAACTTTGGATCACACGAAATGGAAAATTTGTTTTCGTTCGAATCTTGAATGCGCCTGAGCATCTATGAAAATTAATGATCGTTGCGCAGAACTCAAATAATGAGTCGCGTGTGTCACCCATGCGCAGAAAATAACCGTCATCAGCGAACTTAATTAAATCGAGCTGGACATACAAACGCTGGGGATCCAGACAAATGGCTTTCCTTTAGAGCAAGAATACAATAAAAATGTAAGGGATTGACATTTAACTAAAGAAATATCACGTGATACAACCCGCGGCACAAAATAATGATGCTGACCGTTATTTACTGCGTATGGGTGACAGGCGGGAATCACGATTCGCATGCCCTGCCCCGCGACTCGTTTTTTGAGCCGCGTTATTTTTGTGAAGCTGACTGTACCAATGGTTTTTACAGAGTCTGCTAGGGGATTTGAAGAGGCAACAGGGCACTGGTTTTTACACAGACTGCCAACTGACCTCCGCAACCCGTGAAGGCAAACTATCCTGGATTAGGCTTTGCTAGGTTAGTTAGTTTGCCATTTATTCTATTCCACTAGCATTCTCGATAACACAAAGCCACTTGTCCACGACCCCAGGTTCTTGAGGTATCATAGCGATGCAGGAGGGCTGGTAACGCCATTGGAATGAGCAATGCAGTTGTACACACGGCCGCACATCGTTAAAAACACTTTGACCTTGAGGTCTCAGCTTATACTGGTTTTGTTTCTACATGCTCGCTGCCGTGCATAATATGTGGCAGGTCAGTTTACTTTTGCATCTGTGGTGACAGACTTATTAAGTGCATGACAGTAAGTTTCGAAAATTATTAGCTGTATTTGGCTACAGCCAATTAAGAATTTCACTTTTCCAAGAGATGGAAATCTGTTCAGTTTTTGTTAGTTCTTGAGCCTAACTGGTGTTAAAGGCACAATCACACCTTCTTAAATACAAAGACTAATTCGGCATACATTGCTGGGAGGCTTTGTTTTATTAATTCCAATAACCTTATTACAACCAGCAATGTATGCCGAATTACTTTCCGAATTCAGGAAGATGTGATCGTGGCTATAGCCGTCACCATCCTTCCTGCACCTACTCTGCTTTCGTAGGAACGACTGTAAGGTCTACATGTTCTAGCCAAACTACTCATAAGCCTACAGCAAAATGTTCTATTTTTCTAAACAAAAATACGTACCAAATGGCTACTGAAAACTTTGCTACCGTTGAAACAATGCAGCTTGATTAGGATGACAGCTTTGAGAGAGAAGAACGGAGCGATACGTGTCTGTCGCTCAAATATCTTACGCACCGCTCCGTCCTGCCGGCTTAGCACGCTGCCCAAAAGAAAATATATCTCGGAGAAATGTCACTTTATTTGAGGAATTATGTCATCTAATCTATCACCTCCAAGCGCGAAGAAATGTCAGTGGAGGAAAATGTTTAGCAAATCCACAAATTAAGTTTTTGATATTTTAGACAGAGATAGCTTTATACACTAATACATGTAGCCGACCTTGTCTTTCAAAATGATGTCAAAAAAACATGACCATGCTTAAAGTCTTTAATCTATGGGCCTAGATAAACTGACAACTGCAGCGTGCTAAGCGGGCTGCTGTGACAGCGAACCAAAGTGGTTCTGGCGTCCGACATTAAAGCACGCTACGCTTCCCTGTTCTGTGGAAACTCCATCCAATCAGGCGCTCCTAGCTCGTTTAATTAAATCCTTGGCGACTTTATGCTTCCATCGGTATCTTGGCCTGCCAACAGGACGGCGTCCCGATGCTATGGCTGACCTTGATATGTCCCCTTTGCCGTTCCATCCCCTCCTCTTAATATGGCCAAGCCAGCGAAGTCGTGAAGGTTTAATTTCAGCAATGATGTTTGGCTCGGTCTTTGTCTGCTGTTATTCTAATCTAGCTAAATTATTTCGACTGTAATGTAGAATCGATTGCACATCAATAGAACTTTGAACTGACAGAGATATTTTTATCTTGAGACCGCGTTTTAAAGCACTTGGTCATCTCATACAAAACCCTGTTTACTCCAGGCAACGAAGCGGATCGTTGTATGAAGACTCCCGCATTAAATCCTCAGTCGATGAAACTTTGCTGGGGTATTACACTATATGAGACAAAAAAAAATCGGTACTTTTAATTTTTCAATACCCAAATTTTAAAAAATGTATGAAAAAAATATTTTGTTATTTTTTTTTTTTGGATATTTTGAATTTACATTTAATTCATGATACTTTATCATCCTGTCTAATAAAAAATCTGCCTGAGAAAATTATGTTGGGGTCAACTGCTTCGTTGCCTAGTCTAGTTGACGGCACAAGGTTTGTATAGGGAGGCTTATAATAATTATTTGTTCTTAGGGAAAATTGGTCAGTTTTATGGTCTAAGTTACATACATTTTTTTTATTGTTCCTTCTCTATCTACAACTAACATACAAGACTAATTGCTATTTTTGTTTACTAAATATGTATAAAAAGAAATAGAACTAACAACATTGCTAACGCAGCATGGTGAGCAAACGGGCATCGATGGAAAGGGTACATCCTTATCTTTCTCCTGAAGCAGTTTTTTTGCAAGTTAACCAAAAAATTAATAATGATAAAATATAAATAAAATTATAAAAACAATGTGGAAACAGTAGATTAGTGAGGCAGCCTATGCGATTATACAAATAAAGAAAAAAACTGGTCAAGTACGAGTCGGACTCGCGCACTGAGGGTTCCGTACCACCACATTATATTAATTGAATTAGCTTATTTGGCTCAAATGGGACTGGGCAGGCCACGTGCCCCGTATGTCGCCGGACCTATGGGCGAAGACCACCACTACCTGGCAGCCGCAAACCGACAAAAGGCGTCGAGGCCGACCAGGGCGCCGATGGCGCGATGAACTTGACACCTTTTGCAAGGCCTGGCAAGAGCGGGCTTTAGATAGGGACCAATGGAGGGAAGAGAGAGAGGCCTTTGCCCAGCAGTGGGACATTATAGGCTAGATAAGATAAGAAACTTATTTGAGTTGATTGAATGAAAGGTAAATTGCGGTTTACAAATACAAGATTTATGACGTATTAAAAAAAACTACTTACTAGTCCCGTGTGGTGCCGGCAAAGAATAGTACCAACCCTTACATACCCGTGGGTGTCGTAAGAGGCGACTAAGGGTTATAAACTGGAGAATGAGCAGCAGTATCCTAATTTGTATCTAATATCTTACTTACTGCGGTCACCTACAACCGCTGTACATGGTGCCAGCCGTAAGGCTAACAACGAGGTGACTTTGGTTCTAAGTTAAGTGTATGGTTTCCGCACTTAGTCCTGTAAGGACCATTGTGCATGGGCCTATGTGGCCATCAAGTTAGCCACCCTAACTGTTGCCACAACTCAGTCAGTTTGTCCAGTCTGTTGGGTATTTGATCAAGGGTTATGTCTGTTCCAAGTGTGTTTTCTCTGATGCTATTAATTACTTTGCATTCTAGAATGACGTGTTCAATGGTTTCGTCCGTTTCCATGCAGGCCCTACATAGAGGGCTGTCTGTTATACCTATAGTGTGGTAGTGTTTGTTGAGAGCAATGTGCCCTGTTATTGTATAAGGGTTTCTTTTTTTTACCATTTTGGTATCGGAACCCTAAAAATAAAATAAAAACTTTGAGCGGCATTTACTCAAAATGAAGTCAATGTTAGTTACTGCAGATTGCCTAAGCAGGGCAGAATGTACATCATATATTTTTTTTAGTTTTATCATTCTCATAATTTAGAAGTTACAGGGGGGGGGGGGACACATTTTACCACTTTAGAAGTATCTCTAGCGCAAACTATTCAGTTTAGAAAAAAATGATATTAGAAACCTCAATATCATTTTTGAAGAACTATCCATAGACAACCCCACACGTATGGGTTTGATGAAATTTATTTTTATTTTTATTTTCAGTTCTAAGTATGGGGAACCCCAAAAATTTTTTGTTTTTATTTCTATTTTTGTGTGATAATCTTAATGTGGTTCACAGAATACATCTACTTACCAAGTTTCAACAGTATAGTTCTTATAGTTTCGGAAAAAAGTGGTTGTGACATACGGACGGACAGACAGACATGACGAATCCATAAGGGTTCCGTTTTTTGCCATTTGGCTACGGAACCCTAAAAATCATCATTAATCCCCCCCTTTTTGTATTTATAGTTATTAATCCCAGTATGTAATTGTTATATTTGTATATATTCTTTATTGTCTGTCTTGCTGCGTACGTTTTTAATTACAGTAGATATATAAGAACTAGGTCTCAGAAATCTGTTTACTTAATGTGTGTATAGGTACTAAGCTTTTTGAAACATCTTTTATAATGCGCACAGCTAAGGAGTGGAATTCTCTGCCTGCATCTGTTTTCCCGAGTTCATATAACCCGAATCTATTCAAGTCACGGGTGAATAGGCTTCTTCTCAGGGTCAGATTGAGGTCAAGAGGAAGCCCATTCAACTATAAAAAAAAATGTTAATACAATACTGTAAATTGTACTAAATAAATGAATAGTCGCATAACATACCTGAATACCAGCAACTACATAGTTACTCCACAAGGGGTCAATCTTGCTGCGTTTGTTGTAGAGCACTCGTGTGAGCCAGCAGTGGAGGGAACGAGGCTTCAACTGAAGACCGTCGCCGATGCATTGCTCGTCGATACTGAAAGTATAAAATGATTAGGTCACCTATGCTATAAAATGGGTGAGAATTTAAAGAAAACTTAATTTTCAGATCATTGCATTATTTTTAAGAATTTTGAATCCAAATTTTGTAAAATTTGGAGTATGTATGAGACAACATTAAGCTAACAGCAGCCTTAAGGGGCTACCTCCGTTGCACTAGCGCCCCCATCAGTTAAAAAAATATTACTCACTAAATTCAGAAATTATCAAAAATCCGGAAAGACAGATTGAAGTAAAGGTACCTTGGTTTATTTAGAAACTCTAGTGGACGGGAGGTAGCCTCTTAAGTAAATTTTTGAAAGTGTCAGCTGTAAAACATTATGAACCTAATCATAAAAATGGATGACATCTATGACAAACTATTTCTGAACTTTTAATGTTAGATATCAATTTAACGATAAAAACAATATTTAATGCCTAAAAACCTAGAAATTAACTTGACCTAGTCTTTTTTTCAGATGAACCTGAATTTGGTCCTGGAACATTTACAAAACTTCATCCATCTCTTTATGCTCTCTACCTACATGACCAAAACATCTCAGCATTCCTTAATCTTTAAGAGGCTATTACAAAATTTCGTACAAAAACATGAAAAGTGGAAAATCTCACTGGGCGTCCAGATTTTTCGACACTGTTTTGTAGCTGAAACTAAACGATATAAATACTTTTTGTATTTTCAAGTTATTTGATACTATTATTGCGTTTGAAAGGCCAGCGCATCGGATTATGGAGAAATTTGGAAGTTTTAAGTACGTTCAATTAAGGTATTAAAACGAATTGTTTTTAAACAAACATAGGCGATTTTAATTTGCTTTATACCAAAGTTTAGTATGGTATAAGTTATACGAAATAATATTATTATAGTAAAGAGCAATTTGCAGTTAAACCTGAGTGTTTTTTGTAGTTTTTTTCGTTCGGAAATGATTTTTTTTCTAGATTTTCCAAATATATTTTTCAAAATTCCGAGGCCGCTACGAACTACACTATTATATAAGAGATTTTATTGTATTATTTTAATTATGTTTGCTTAGCCCAATAGTTCAATCCACGAGCTCAAAAAAGTGCCTTCGCGCATTTTATGAAAACTTGCTTCGGAATATTGGCTATATCTACCAATATAAGAAAAAATTGTAAAAAGCGAGGCCGCTACGAACTTAAATAATAACTATTCTTCAATATTTTATAAGTTAAAGTTGTCAAAGTCTTTCCGTTTCTCAGATTAAGGACGCCGAAATTAGCTATTTTGCGCAAAAACACGCTCAAAATGTAATAGGCCTCTTAATATTAGCAAGACATTAGTCACTATATCTATCTGTTTTTAACTAATTAGAAAAGGCAAAAATTTTGTGTTATAAAAAAAGTATATGAATCTAATAAACACAGGTGGTGTTTGAAAACCTTTACTGCTCAGAATAGAAGAAAACAAGAGACCTGGAGGGAGGCTCCATGAATTAAATATTTCAATATATTCTATGGAAATATTCATTTTTTTTTAAATAAACAAAACTGTTTTTGATAATCCACCTGCTTAAGCAGAAAATGAAACTGGTGAAATAGGGACAGACACAAATAGACCTTATATTATTTGACACCATTCAAAAGAGTTCAATCGAAGGACCAATTTCTTCAAAGTAAAAAAGGAAAAAAATTCAACTACCCAGAAAATTTGTCCATGTTGTGCTGACAAAGAATAGTACCAACGCATCTCAACCTGTGGGTGTCGTTAAGGGTTTCTGAACTCGAGGATAGGCAGCAGCATCTTTCTGTGTATTGTAGCATCTTACATACTTATTTTATTTATTTATTAGCCTTTAAATCAGATACAAATCATATTATAATCAATCAAAAGAAAACCATATAAAACATATTATCTATCCTGTGTATCTGTGTGCCTATTGGCAAAGGCCTCCCCCAGCCTTCTCCATTCTGTCTTGCATGCAGCTACCCTTGTCCAGGTTCTGCCTGCAGCTCCAACAATTTCATCTTCCCAGCGTCGAAACTGTCTTCCCCTTTTTCTTTTTCCATTTCGTGGGTACCAGGTAGTTATAATTTTGCTCCACCTCTCACAGTTTGGCCTGCCCACTTCCATTTCAGGTGCCTTATTTTTCTGGTGACATCGGTCACCCTTGTATTCCTTCTTAAATCTTCATTCCTTATTCTGTCTAATCTTCTTTTTCCTAAAATACTTCTTTCCCCCTTTGAGCTACTTCGAGTTTCTTTCTGTTCTTTTGTGAGTGCCCAAGTTTGACAACCGTAGGTGAAAATTGGTAAAATGCATACATTGTGTAGTTTACTTTTTACCCTTATGCTTGTGTTTTTGTCTTTCATTACCTCCTTAAATGACCAGTAGGCCTTCCATGCTTCTTTTGATGTCAAATCCTGTGTAGAAATCACATATAGCTGTCACCAATAACAGCGTTCGCCAGCCACAACCCATACAAGCTTGGTGGCTATGGTAAATCACCTCCAAAGTATCACACATTTTTGCTGGAATTATGGACGGAGCTTTCTGGCCTGCAGTGGTTGTTTTATGGGATATTATGATGATAAAATTAAAAGAATGTTCTTGAAACTATTTGCTTACTCAATGACAATATTAAAAAGAACTGAAACTTACATTTTTTGCTGAATAATATCCTTCAAATACTGGAAGTCTGCATAATCCCCACCACAACCAACCAATATATTGTCATTGACCTTGAATACCCTCGGGCAGTCTCGGAAGCGGGCCAGCGTGCCATAGGAGCCGAGAGTGTCTGCAGCAATCACACAACCTTTGTCAAACTTCACAGCAACTACTGTTGTTGTGGTGGTTATGGGTTGAGCTGAGCTGTAAACAAATGTTGGTATCATTAAGAGACTCATGAATTGAAGCAGGAATAGAAATACATGGTTCAGTCAACCACACATCAATGGAAGTACTTGCACATAATAACAGCATTACTGCTACGTAATAAAGGCGAAATCAAGGTCAGTGTTTCCACCGACATGCTGTTGACTGTACAAGCTAAGTGCATAAAAAATGTAGAGAAAAGTACCAAAGAAATTCATACATACATTATCTGCACACTTTAATATTTTAAAAAATTAAGAAAATAGTACAAGGGCTATGAAAACAAGGTACTAGGAGGTCATAAGTGATGGACAATAACTTACTGAGCTCTAAAATCTTGAGCAGCAGCGCGTGTTGGACCATAACTTGATCCCACTCCAGGGAAGTCATAGAACGCTCCAGGAGCCGGCCCGTGGCCCCACAGTGACGACGGCATCATCGCATCACCCATAAAAGCCATTATCACAGTATATAACAATATTTAACAATTTTTTCTGTCTCAAAACGAAAATTCACGGAATGACAAGCGGCAAACGAAAATGACAAACACAATTTTTTGATTTTTCAGTCTACGCGTTTGTTATTTTTAGGAAAATATTAAACCCAGAAATTTGTTGTAAAATTGTTACATGTAAATATGGTTTGGATAAAATCATTTAAAACTACCAAATTAATTGTATCTAATGAACGCAATAATGCAAAAACATAATAATATAATGATAATAAAACATGTGCCTGAAGTTAGGTGCACATTAGCGTGTAAAGGAGTGTTATTTCCTCTATGGATTCCAACTTGACCACTATTTTCTTTCCAATCTATCGATTAAAATTTACCAATTAAATATTGGGTGGGTTGTACGAAACTACGAAATACGAATAAAATTTCTTTATGTATGGTAGCTAGCTTGTTGGTCTTTTTCATAAAATTGTAGAAAAATCTTCAAGTGGAGTGTTTCGGATATTAGCACAGCACCAATTATTTCTAAGTGCAACTCTAGACTTAGTGACAACTTCAGGTTCTTTCGATTCTCTCTACCAAAGTTGACACAAGAAAATGTCTAAGAGAGGTTCGTGAAAATGTAAAATATCCATCTTAATCTCGTTAAAATGTGCATCAAATTCACGGCGAAGTCGTTTATTAACCGTCCCATAATAGTTGTGTTGTAAAACCATGAGTATTTCTTAAAGTCCGATGTGTTTGGTGCTACTTCTAAGTTTTGTGAAGAAGATGGTAAAAGTGTGTTTTTTCTGCTTTAAGGACGTGGTGGTTCCGCGGGAGCGAAGTTCCGCATCTCGTTGGGTCTCCCAGTGGGAGCAGTCATCAACTGCGCTGACAATACAGGTTAAAAACCCCCATTATTTTGGTACAATGCTAACATAACCTAAAATGCACATTCTTGACTGAACACTGGTGATGATTTTATATCTAGAACCCAATTTGGGACTTGAATCATGATGATTTCTTCCTTGGCTGTGTCTGAAGATGTTCAGTCATTTATTACAAAACTTACAAACCAAAACCGCCATTCTTAAAATTGAGGTTATCCTGTGAATGTTGCAAAACTTTTGGAGAATTTGAATGAAAAGATTTATACGTAGTTTCAATGATTGTTTAGACATTTTATTTAAATAATTTTCTAATTGTAAAATTTGTAATGAGTCATAAATTGAAGTGTTTTTGAAATTTTATTAAATCTTCAAACATTCCAGGCGCCAAGAATCTGTATGTGATTGCTGTCCAAGGTATCAAGGGTCGCCTGAACAGACTGCCGGCCGCTGCTTCTGGAGACATGATCGTTGCCACCGTCAAGAAGGGCAAACCTGAACTCAGAAAAAAGGTACATTATCATGATTAATACTTCATGGAAAAATGGACCAGTTGTATGGTTTTGCCTATTCAAACCTTAGTCAAACCTTAATCGAATCTTACTCAAAAGATTAAGATTTTCCTAATGTTTTGTTAATTAAAATTCCTCCCATTTCATGGCATTGGTTTGCCTTTTGAGCTAACAAATTACTGTCATACATTGCCATCTTCATTGTTTTTTATTTTTGAACTGACAATGTTTTTGTGTTTTGGTGACTTGTTCAATTAATTTAAAATGTTTTACAATAAGCTTATGGTTTAAAATAATACAACATTGTTTGTATTCTTTGTCACTTTATTTTGAAAATTAAAATTTACAATTTTGGTCATTGAGTTTGCTGGTATAGCAGGTGGACTAAAACCTCTTCTTTTTTGCACTATTCTGGGCCTCTGTTCCTGTGCTAATAAACCTATTGTGTCCCCATAACTGACTGTATCATTCAAATTTTTGGTTTAGAATAATTATTCTACTATTGCTTACACTATTATTTACTTAATCCACTATTGTCTCCTATTTGATCGATCAGCCAGCTTTAGCAAAGCAAATTATAAATGTTTTAGCTTCAAAATCATGCAACTGGTCCTATACACACTAACCTATTTCGGTATGGTTGTCTGATGTGATGTTGAATTTGTTTTTTTTTTGTAAAAAAATTATAGCTTAAATAAATATTGCTGATGGTTATTTTGTGTGCGTGGGTGACATGCGGAGAGCCAATGAACGGCTGCCCACTCCTCCCACTTAAAATAATAAAAACCACCTGCTTGTTTACCCACTTGTGGAATAAAAATAAATAACCTCCTACTTACCCCTGACTAATTATTTGAGTTCTATGCATTAACTTTCAGTGCTAAAGTTACATTATATTCCATCTATAACTGATGTGTTGCTGTGATGATACGCCAAAGGTTTCGCTAATTTTAAATCTGAATTTTCTGTTGATATGCCTTGGCTGACTGAGCAATATCGTCAGTTAAATCAAAACTAGATTGTCAGACAGACTGCTTGAGTGTAAACTGTTCTTTGTGATCCCCCTAAAACATTGGGTAGTGCATTATGGTTGAAAGATTTTCCCTAAAAATTTTATCGTTGCTTTAGAAGAACATTACAAAATTGTGTTCTCTGCTTTTTTTAACAAAAATAGTTATATGAAAGAAAATTTATTAAGGTATCTAATATTTAACCTTGAAAAGCAAAGCCACTTTTCTTTTAAAGCAATGCATTTATTAATTTAATAACAAGCCCAATTCATGAATATCACCGAGTGACTTACGAGATTATTAAGAAAAAGCTAGAAAAACTTAAAAGTGATCATGAAATATAAATATTGATTTTTGAATAAATAACCTTTAGCTCAATATCTTGAGTAATACTTGACAATTTTTTTGACTAAAAATTATAAAAGCCAAGAAAATGTCTTAAAAAAAGATAAATAATAATATATGAAAATTAACAATCAAACACTACTCTTATGTTTAGCGGTTTTCATTCTTCACTTATGAAAAAAAAACCTGTGATTTTGAATTTTTGTGATATTTTATCAGTTGGTGATAGTCAAGAATGATCCCTTATGTATTTTCGTAACAGTGCACTTCTCAACTATGTCTTTGAAGTTTACTTTTATTGAATTGGTATACTTTGAAATTTTTCTAATGTTCTAACTAGGACAAAAAAACCAATACAATCAAAAGACAATTACATAAGGGAGCTTTTCCAGTCACGCAAAGGACAGGGTGGAAAATGTATGGAGCTCGGTCTTTTATTCAAAAATATTCCAAAGCAACCTAATCACTATGTAGAAAAAAAAACATAGATTCTAGACTTAAAACTGAGCCTACATGCCCAGTTGTAGGACTTAAGCGCCCACCATTTAGGATGAATTAATTTAAAAAAATCAGCTAACTAGTCCACTCAAAAAGTCTATAAAACGCATCTGCCACTATCTATCTCTTTCTAACGCCTTCTTCTCTTTTTTACAAGGTTATTAGTATAGCAACAAAACCGCGAAAACGACTGTCAGTGACATATTTTGAAACATTTACAGAGCATACTTAACTATTTTAAACAGATTAGTAAGGTCACATTTCAAAATAGGAATGTGACTTACAAGTTTAAAAATTCAGAGTAGGAAAATATCGATCTAAAAAATCAATTATTTTGCAACTAAATAATTGATTTTTCTTAAAAATTCGATTTTTTTCTTATTTGTAATTTAACAAGAAAACAATATTAGAATGATTTTCACTGTTTTGGAATGTGATCTTACTAATCTGTTTAAAATAGCTAAGTATGCTCTGTAAATGTTTCGAAATATGTCACTGACAGTCGTTTTTGCGGTTTTGTTGCTATAATAATAAATAACCCTGTTAAAAAGAGAAGACAATAGAACTGCTAACTGGGCAATAGAAAGAGTTAGATAGTGGCAGATGCGTTTTATAGACTTTCTGAGTGGACTAATTAGCTAATTTTTGAAAATTAATTTCTCCTAAATGGTGGGCATTTAAGTCCCACAACTGGGCATGTAGGCTCAGTTTTAAGTCTAGAATCTATGCTTTTTTTTCTACATAGTGGTTAGATTTTTTCTGAATTTTCTTGATTAAAAGACCGAAAAAATCCATCTCCTTTGCGTTCGCGTGCGGGTCATGCGTATCGTCCGTATTTGATAATTTATTTTCATTCATGCTTCACCTGTCTTGCCTTCCATCTGGTGGTTTACGAATGACAATGAAATGTGCAAATGCGGAAGCACGCATGCCTTCCAGATCCGCGTGAATAGAGAAGTCCCTTAAGACCTGCCGAAATAACTCGCTTGTCTTATTTCTTCATTTCTAAGGTTTCATTAATAGATATTTGCAGGACGCAGTCACTTTTGGCAACTAGGTCAGACATAACATTAAAGTTTTCATAATATTCTTTCTGCAGGTAATGCCGGCAGTGGTAATCCGGCAGCGGAAACCGTTCAGAAGGCGCGACGGCGTGTTTATATACTTCGAAGACAACGCAGGCGTGATAGTGAACAACAAGGGCGAGATGAAAGGGTCTGCCATCACTGGACCCGTTGCTAAGGAGTGCGCTGACCTGTGGCCACGTATCGCATCCAACGCGAGTTCTATAGCCTGAATAAAAGCTTAATATAAGTAACTGATGTGTTTCCTTTCTGCTGCCCTACCGCCGAACTCAATCGTTATCGAATCTCTCTCCTTGTATAGAAAAAAAGAGAGAATCGATAACGATTGAGTTCGACGGTAGGGCCTCTAGTACAATGCGCGCAGCCAACGCCCTTAGCACACCTCCGCCGCGAAACTTCAGTCGCGAAACCGCTGTAGGAATTCCGCTGCGATGAAGTGTAGTTTGGGTAGCGGAACTGGACGTTCGGTTCCGTTCGTGGACGTTCATTTTATGAGAAAAATCTAAGTTTCGCTTTTTATTTTTGTCGACTTCCACAAACACGTTTGAAGACAACGCGGCGCCGCAACAAAGCGGCGGACCGGGCGCGGAGGTGTAGCTGGCTTCGCAGCAGTTTGGCGAAACCGCGTGGGAAAGAGAAAACCATAGTCAAATCTATGCGTTAGAACAGGCAGTTTCGCTTCTGTTCCGCTTGTCTTACAACGGACAAGTCATAGCGAAACTACAGCGGTTTCGCGCCGGAGGTGTGCTAAGGGCACAAAATGAGACCTGTTAGATGAAAGTAGAGGGGATTTTGCGCTGGTACAGCCTAGCGTCCCTCCCCCCGCTTGCCGCCAAAATGGCCTGCGAACTATATACTGCACAAGTTAACCACGTGATCCGTCAAGTCTCATCTTTCGCTGCGCGCATTGTCTGTTAGCACTAAAATCACTTTACAGTCCTATACTATTAAACAAAATAGTAGTTTAAGATACAAGTACCGTAAGTAGGACCAACTGACTGGCAACACCGAGCGACTTAGACGTCAAATATCAGCTGTTCATTATATTTTACGTATTTTAATATTTTTAGTTGTTATTCTGCATAATTTGTACATATATTATGATTTAATATCATATAACAAACATCAAAAAAGGTTTTAATCATTGTGAACCAATGGAATGCGGTAAACGGCAAACCATTACCGGACGAGTTTGAATTGAAACATCAACGGATCCCGGGGAGTATTTTGTTTTATGATACCTAATTAATAACACTGAAGTTTTGATATTTTTTACCTAATCAAGTGCACTTTAAGGTTAGATCGTGTAAACAAATTCACTATTCTACAAAATTCTCCTCCGTGAGAAACGTCCATCCTCATACCAGCGGCGCCTTGTTGAGTCTCTTTTCACTTGACTAATTAGTATGTGGAAGTGAAATTGATGATTGAACGTAGCCGGACACCTCAGATAAACTATTTACACTTCACTTAAATACAGGCAACCATTTTAGTGCTTATATTTTACTCTAATACCTACGAGTAGGTTGACACATTAGATACTTTATATGTACTTAGACAGTACTTTTTAACCAGCCAATTACCTGGTTTTTAGGCATATTATTGTTAGGTAGGTACCAATTAGTTAAATATAATATGGAAATAATATTATAATGATAATTATTGGGGATAGCTAGTAAACATTAATTGTTATCCGTTCACTATTTTATTGTTGCTATCATTACTTTCTGTCTTTGTTACAGTTTCATTTCTTATTGTTCTTACAAACATTTTCTTTTCTGAGTATCTACTAACCTTATTTTCTACACTTTGCTGTATTTTACAATATCTAGTTTCATACTATACTCATTCTTTACTATTTAGTGTTTACTTAGTTTGGTTTAAGATACACCTAATATTCATTATAGAATTATAACATTTTAAATTAATAATTTAGTTGATGGTTGCATAGGTCCTTTACTAATTATACTTTATCTGTTTATTCGGTTAGGTTATTTTATTTTAATTAATTCTAGTCTAATTATTTTGTCTATTACTGTAATAGCTTATTCTACAGTTCCTCCTGTATACATTTCAGGTCACCATGCCCCGTGTAACCAAAACACAGCAGCTTCAGAACAACCTAAGAGAAGCAGAGGAACTCAATGATCGCCTCCTTGCAGGCAGGGACGTAAATGAGTTTGAAATAAGGCAACTGAAGGTCAAACTCCAAACACAAATAAATAAATTTGACGCACTGCAAGACAGTTTCAAGGAAGCACAAACTGAAGTTACTCGACTACAAAATCATGTCGAGTCATTAACGTCCCTGCAAGATCTGCATCAGTCCACCCTTGATAGAAATAGTTTATTGCAAGTACAACTGCAAGAAGCACATGTACAACTAGCAGATTTATACAAGGAAAAGGAGGATGAAGAAAATAAGCATGCTGTATCCTTACACCATGAACTATCAACTGTAGAAGAGCACAAGGAGGAACTTGAGGAGCTTGAGAAAATAATAAAAGACAAGGATGTTGAGTTAACAAAGGCACAACAATGTCTTGATGCGCTTCATTCTAGACTGAGCGAGATTACAACGGCTTATGTTAAAAGTCAATCTTCGCTTCAACTGTTGACAAATAAATATGTAGAAACTGAGCAGTGCATGAATGAAATGTTGTCATCCACAGCTGAGCTCAAGCAGCTTTATACCACTCAGCAGCAACTGATAGCCACCCTCACCAACGACAAAGAGGTTGTTTGTGCTCTAGAACCACCGCGGACATCAAATATCAGTATGTCTTCTAGCTGTACGCCTGCCACCTGCGGTTCAACGTCAACATTTTTCAACTGGCGATTTTCAGCTCGCCTTACGAAGAAACAACGCCGCCAAAAGCGACACGCGTACGATCGACGCCAGCAGCGCGGAGACCAGCATGAGCAGACCGCTGTGAGTGACGTCATCGTGGTGGCACCACGGCAGCACATCGATGAGAGCATGGTGACTGCGAGTGACGACATCACCACGTCGCCAGTGTTGCCAACACATGATGCCGCCGCGCGTGAGCAGACCGCTGTGAGTGGCGTCATCGTGGTGGCACCACGTCAGCACATCGTTGAGAGCGTGGTGACTGGGAGTGAAGACATCACCGCGTCGCCAGTGTTGCCAACACATGATGCCGCCGCTGGTGGCGCCACGGTGGAACAGCAGCCACCTGTCGATAACAGCACAGAGACCACGGATGGCGAGGACTTTTCGTCGACTTCCAATAAAAAGAAGACCTTTGTATATTCAGACAGGATAGGAGTAGGTCTAGGGTCTATTTTTAATTACTGCTTTAATCAGCAGGTGACCAATATTTGCTGTCCCGATATTACTTTCGACGGTCTTGTAAGAAAGATTGCTGTAGGCAAGTTTGACATAAACACCACTGTTGTTATCGTGGTAGGCAATCATTCTGACATAAGTAGATTAAAATTAAACAATTTTGTGACATTGTTAAACAAAATACAGGTTGAAACTAAGTGTAGGTTTATTCTGTGTAACTTCCCATACTGTTCGAATGTTACTGAGCAACACAACAAATGTATACACAGAATGAATTTACATTTACAAAATTTGACAAGTCGTCATAGTGACATTTTATATCTTGACATGAATACTTTTATAAATTATTTCAAATTGACAAAGGATACTATGTATCTGCCTCTTAAGTTTAAGAAAGAGCTGGCTACATTGATAGCATATAATATATCTGACTCTGTTATAGGAAGTTATACACAAAAAACTTCTTTAGTTAGTAACATTACTAACACCAATTCTTTAAACTAGTTCATACGACAAAAGAGGGTTTTTCTAAACAAAATTTTACTGAAGTAAATGAAAAAAAACCTTCTTGCAAAAAACTTCCTATAGCAAAGACAAAGGAAAAATCTAATATTTTGAAAATTTTACATCAAAATATTCAAGGTTTTTCTGGAAAAATTTTAGAATTAGAATTATTCTTAGAAAGAACAAAATTTGACATTATTTGTCTGACAGAACACTGGCAAAAAGACTATCAAATGTTGATAAATTATGAAAATTATTGTATAGCCAGTGCTTTCAATCGAAAGTCTGCTTTACACGGTGGATCACTGATTTTAGTTCGTAACAGTTTTAAGATAAAGAACCGTAAAGATATTGTTCGACTTTCGGTTGAAAGATGTATTGAAATATCTTGTGTTGAGCTGGACGAGCATGTTGTAGTGTGCGTATACAGACCTCCCGCTTTTCAAAAATTTTCAATGTTCGAGTTAGTAATGGAAGATGTTTTAAAAATAGTGACAAAAGAAAATAAGTTTGTGATAGTGTGTGGTGACTTTAACGTCAATATCTTAGAAAATAATACCTATAGTAACAAACTTATAAGTCTTTTCAAATGTTTTAATTTAGAGCATGTATTTTTTGAACCTACAAGGGTGACGTCATCCTCGGCTACCTGTATTGATAACGTCTTTTGTAATTGCGATTATTTTGAGAAAAGTATCATAAACTCGATTCAGTCTGACCACTCTGGTCAAAGTGTTACTTTTAATTATTCTCGAGTAACCCAGAAGATAGATATAGAAACCAGGAGCCTAACGAGCGGTAGGTTAGAAAAGTACAAAAACACGTTACTAGAAAAACTGCCCTGTCACAATTATAATACTAACAACCCTAATAACTCATATGAAGATTTATTCACATTGATTAATACTGAATTCAGTAAAATTTTCACTATTAGAAAAAAGCAAATTATTGTAAAATTCAAATTCAGTGACTGGGCTACCGCTGGTATTCGCAAAAGTAGAGAGAGACTTTTTGAATTATATGAGCTAAGAAATTATTCAAATGACGACAATTTCATTGAATATGTCAAAAAATATTCAAAATTGTTTAAATTAGTTTGTTCAAAAGCAAAGTCATTTTTTCTTCGGAAAAAAATACAGTCTGCTGATAACAAAATTAAGGCTGTATGGAATGTTATAAACAGTGAAACTGGAAAAGTGAAACCGCGTGACAATCAAATCACACTTCATACAAATCGCGGAACTATTAGTTCAAACGTAGAAGTGGCTCAAGAATTCGAAACCTTTTTTACTAATATTCCTTTGAAAACAACAGAGTCACTCAATTCTTCATCTTCACTTGCTAGCGATTTACTTCAAAATAATGTGGACGCCTGCGAAACTGAATTTGGGTTCAATCATGTCACCCCTAACGAAATTATTAAAGCCTTTAAAAGTATTAAAATGAAAACTACTGAGGACCTATGGGGAATGTCAGTAAAAGTCTGTAGTGCGATCATTGATGCTATATCTCCATATTTAGCTGTTATATTCAATGATTGTGTCGATCATGGTACATTTCCTGACTTAATGAAAAAAAGTAAAGTAGTTCCATTATTCAAAGCTGGTGACAAAAAGGATCCCAGTAATTTTAGACCAATATCAGTCTTACCTGTACTTAGTAAAATTTTTGAGAAGGTCATACTCAATCAAATGCTTTCACACTTCAATAGAAATAACTTACTACATGACCATCAATTTGGTTTCACGAAAGGGCGCAGTACAACGGATGCCGGGACTGCACTTTTAAAATACATCTTTTGCGCGTGGGAAAAATCTGAAGATGCTATTGGTATCTTCTGTGATCTATCCAAGGCATTTGATTGCGTAGATCATAGCACATTGTTGCTAAAACTTGAACATTACGGTGTTAAGAATAATTCACTTAAACTACTTAGGTCATATTTGGAAAACAGGATTCAAAAGGTACAAGTAAACAGGACGAAATCACTGGGATCTGTTGTCAAAATTGGCGTACCTCAAGGGTCCATATTAGGGCCATTTTTATTCCTTATTTATATTAATGACCTTCCTTCTGTGGTGAAGAATCTGTCAAAGATTGTGTTATTTGCTGATGATACTTCATTAATATTCAATGTAAGTAGGAAATCACAAAATTATAACGAAGTCAACGATGCACTTGGACAGATTCATGCATGGTTTACTGTTAACAATCTAGTCCTAAACGCCAAAAAAACTAAATGTATTAAATTTGCACTACCAAATGTAAGGTCTACTTCACATAACATAGTATTGAATAATGAGCCATTAGATTTTGTAAATAGTACAGTTTTCTTAGGGTTAACACTAGACTCTAAACTTCAATGGGGCCCTCATATAACGGCTCTTTCTGGTCGATTGAGCTCGGCTGCATATGCTGTTAGAAAAATCAGACAACTTACTGATGTAGCTACTGCAAGGCTGGTTTACTTTAGCTACTTCCATAGCATTATGTCTTATGGCATACTGCTTTGGGGCCGAGCAGCTGATATACATTCAATATTCGTTTTACAAAAGAGGGCTATAAGAGCAATTTATTGCCTGAAGACTCGTGATTCCCTGAGAGAACTGTTCAAGGAAATCAACATTATGACAGTGCCATGCCAGTATATCTATGAAAATATAATGTATGCTAGAAAGAACATTCATCAATTACCAAAAATTTGTGACAGGCATAATTTTAATACTAGAAATAAGCATAAAATTGATCAACCATATACTAGATTAACTAAAGTCAATACATCTTTCGTTGGTCTGTGTATACGATACTACAACAAAATACCTGACAATATAGTGCAATTACCTGAGAGAAAGTTTAAAGAATGTGTAAAGCAAACGTTATGTAAAAAAGCTTACTATAGATTGGATGACTATATGAATGACAAAGAGGTATGGTGCTCTGATATTCCAGCGAAACACAAGAAACACATTGTAAAAAGCCGACTCTTAAAGTAGGCCGTGCTGCAGTGGTTTCTTGCCGTTTCTTTTACGCTGCCATAGCACGATCCGAAACGGCGTAGACTCGCTCTATTTGCATTGTATTCTGCATGACATTCAATAAGTATTCTGTAAAGAATCTACATTGAATAAAATTATCTGAATCTGAATCTGAATAGGGTTATTACAAACGAGTTGACGTTTTGTAAGCCCGAGACGAAGTCGAGGGTTTACCATCGGCACGAGTTTGTCATAACCCTTACGGACGTGTATCTTACGACGTTTTTCAATACATTTGTGAGAAAACAGGTATAAGTAATACACTTGGTAAAGGAACCAACCATGGGTCTGTCAGCCTCTTGTCGATTTATGTTCTCCTGGTACTCTCCATTTTATTTTAAATATAGGTAGGCAGTCGTCACCCAAGTAAAAAGTCACCACTGTAGTATTTTTACTAAATAATTTTATGATCAGAGTGTAAAAACTCCTTGACTCCTTCCTTTTTTTACTTACCGCACTAGTTCGGTAAGTAACTACTTACGAGCTATGTTTACGTCCTTGTAAGTACGTTTTTCGAGCAAATGTATTGAAAAATATATTTTATAACTACAATGTGCAACGGAAAGGTCGCCCTTCAGTATTTCGACCTATGTTCCTTGAGTTGTTCAGTTTCATGGGTAGATTTACACCCTTTATTATTATCACACCTTTCCGTTACACGTTGTATACAGGGTGTGAGGGACAGCTTTCCGAATACTGAAATTAAGGGTATGATCATTTTGGTAAATTGTATACAGGGGGTTCAAAAGTGGGTCGAAACGGTTCGTAAATAGTGCACGGCATGCGAGTGGCCTTTTGCGGGAACTTGGCATGCGCACTGCCGTGCGCTTAGAGAGTCATTGTTTGGTTCAGTCAACCAGTCTGAACAACTTTCAGTGAATGAAACTTTCAGGATATTAAAGATAATAAAAACAATTGCTTCTCCATACAAAATTGTAAACTTGATTGGATACCGTGATTGGATAGTTTGAATGGGGGCGAATTTTTTTTTTACTTTCCTAAAAGTTTCACTCACTGAAAATGGCTGATCATGCCCTTACAGTTTTTGGAAAGCTGCCCCTTACATCAATGGGTTTCTCTAAAATGGCTGTAACGAACGATTTCGATGAAATTTACTACACGGGGTTTACGTTTGTAGGTATACAGTTTTCGGAGGCAAAAAATCGATCTAGCTGGGTGTCATGCCTGGGAAAACTCCCAGCTCGGTCGAAATACGAAAAAAAATTTGAACTCCCAGACAAAATGCGCTATCAGCTGATTCAGTTTCTATGGGAGGTCAAAAAGTTTTACATATTTTGACCTCTGTACCTTAGGGAAAGTTGTTCAGTTTCATGGGCAGATTCATATCCTTCAGGGTTGGTATACCCTTTTTGTTACACCTTGTATAGATAACGCTTTCTTATAGAATCTTTGTGCTTACTACGTCTAGTCTCACTAGTTCGGATGTTTTGTCCGGGATGGAACTACTGAGACTTTTTTGGTCTCAGTAGTTCAGTTGATGTTGACAACCGAACTACTGAGACTCGTTCTGTAGTTCGGTTAGGGATGTCGGATTTCAAATTTTTCGTATGTCGACCATGACAAAAGTTATTCAATTTCACGGGTATACAGGGTTGTTATTTACACGCTTTATGTTACACGTTGTACAGTCAAGATCAAATCAAGCTTGACTCATTGGACTTTGTACTGTTCTTATTTCAATAAATGTACGGGCTAGAGTCGCGTTGCGAGTGTCAAGCTTGATCTGTCGTTGACTGTACATAGTAAAAAAACCGGCCAAGTGCGAGTTGGGCTCGCGGATTATGGGTTCCGTGCCTATCCATCATATGATATACTAGAAGCTTTTGCCCTTTGATTTTAAAAACTTGTATGTGTATAATGGGAAAAATGAAAGATATCGTTGAAATTTAATTTCGGTTGACAGCTGTCAAACTGTAAACCGCTATAACTCGGAAACTACTGACCCCTCAGAGTAAAAAACTATAGAGTCCGTCATATACATATTCTGTATGAGCTAGTGAAGCGTGAAGCGTCTCACTGTCGTCCATTCTAGTCGGTCAAAAAACTCAGTTAAGTTTTACAAAAATCAAGATATCTTTAAAAATCGAATGTTTTAGTATAAACTTTGTTTGCGAAAGTGAAAATATATAGTTTTTTACTTGTTAATTGATCATTAATACTAAGAACGGAAGCGTAAATAATCCGTAATAGCCATTAAATGGTTTGATTCATATTTAAGCGGTCGTTTTTAGCAAGTAGAGATCAAAACTTCAAGTGGTTCTACCCTAGTATCTCAAAAATACCCTGTAAATAGAGGTGTACCCCAGGGCTCCATCCTCGGCCCTCTGTTGTTTATCCTTTACACCGCTGACTTACCTAAATCTATTCTAACTTGTAACTATCACTTGTACGCGGATGACCTCCAGATATACCTACCTATCAACAAGTCTAATGCCGCTAGCGATTTTGAAGCTCTTAATCAGGATCTCGATCGTGTTGCACGTTGGTCGGAGAAAAATGACTTGCTACTAAACCCTTCTAAAACCAAGTATCTAATCCTTGGCACTTCTAAACAAATAGAAAACACCATAGCACATTACCCTAAAATTACTATGCTCGGATCGGACATCGATCGTGTAAAGGAGGCAAAAAACCTGGGCATCTTAATGGATGGTAGTTTACGATTTGAGAATTTCGTTCTGGAGACCGCTCGCAATTGCTTCTACAGACTTAAGGTGATTTATAGAATTAGAGACTATATAAACTTGGGTTTGCGTGTCTTACTTTGCGAAACATTAATTCTGTCAAAGCTCAATTATTGCATCACCGTGTATGGTCCTTGTCTGCATGCTAGATCTCATAAGTTGATTCAACGAATACAAAACGCCTGTGCCAGATTTTGTTTTAAAATCCCTCCTCGCAATCATGTCACGCCTTATCTAAACTCGTCAAAAATATTAAAAATGAAAGAACGGCTACAGCTTTACACCGCAACTTTATTATTCGGAGTTATTAAAAACAAAAGTCCTGAGCATCTATATAAAAAACTTAATTGGAGAACAACTCGAAATTCTAACATAGATTATCTTAGACAATGTGTCCCTCCCCTTCTTATACCTAACCACAGAACAACTGCGTTCCGCGGCAGTTTCAGATATAATGCGGCAAAAATTTGGAATAACATACCTCCTCCTATAAGAAACACGAAATCAATTAAACATTTTAAAACTTTATTAAAAAATTACCTTTTAGATCAATCTTCCAAATGAGCACAATATATCTGTGACTTTTCCGGGTATCGTATTGTAAATTGTGTTAGTTACTTTTAAAATCACTACACCGTTATCCTACTCTGCTGATCCTTCCCCCCCCCCCCTTACTCGCACACTAACCCCCCCCCCCCCACACACACACACATACACACACACACACACATACATGCACACACTACTTTTTATTCGCACTTTACGTTTTTTACAAATTCTTTAATTTATCGATCCTTTTCTGTGTCGCTTATGTCGACTCACTTAGATTTCTGGCAGAATCACCAGCGTCGTAGCTTGCTGCGACAATATGCTGAGCCAGCGCCTTTTCACTGTCGCACATAATACACATCACGACATAGTTGCCTCATATTTATTTTTGTAAACTCTTGACTATAAATAATGTTCATGGTAGCAAATCGTTTTATGTATTATGAATTACAATGAATAAATGTTATTTCTATTCTATTCTATTTTATGTGTGATTTTTAACATCGTTTTTTTCCTGAATGGTAAGTGTTTTCACCAAAAAAACTGTGGTAGTAGCATTTATTAGTCCCATGTCACATATTTCTCAGAGAGAAATATATATTAAATTTACGTTTTTAGGATTTGAAAAAAATTCCATACCTTTTAGTATGGAGGTCCCTCGCAAGAAAGTGTTACGCTTATGGCAGTATGGTGTTATCCTTAGCAGTAAGAGCTGCTACTAAAACCTCCTTGACTGACCCACTACTCGTATGTTCGGACAAACGATAGATCTCGTCGAAATCTTCATTTCGGTTGACAGCTGTCAAACTTAAAACCGCTATTACTCGGAAACTACTGACCCTAGACTACTCGTATTTTTCGATAAATGATAGACCTCGTCAAGATGTTTATTTCGGTTGACAGCTGTCAAAAAATTCACTTTCTGTTCCAAATCACAGATTTTTCTTTTCAAAAGATAAGGTTGATATTTGTTAAATATAAAGTAGTCTATAATTGTTAGTTATAATATTAATTTATTTAATTTTTAACAGTTTATAAACTAGTTATCAAGGTGAATATGAATTTTTAAAGTTTGAAAAGTGATATTTTATCACCCGGTGATATTCAAGATTGGTCGCAATGCGGAAAACCTACTCGCTCATAATCGCGGTAATCGCCTCTCAGGGGGCCAATTCTTGAAAGTCACCGGGTGACTTTCGAGATTTTAAAAATTTAAGTAAGGATCAATATTTGTTAATTATAAAATAATGTTCAGTTTTAAAATTACCATCATTACAATTTGAGTTTTGTGATTTTATCGAAACTTTTTTTACTTTAAAAAATTGGCCCCTAGTATCTCAAACGCATCATTAAATAAAAAATAAATCATATTGATATCTCTATCGTTTTGTGAATCATTACGGCCTTGACTAAAACTGATAGATAACGGTCAGAATATGAGAGACATACTTGGAACCCTTATAGGATCACTTTGTTGTCCGTCTGTCTGTCTGTCTGTCAAGACCCTTTATCTCACGAACGGGTAAAGGTATCAGGTTGAAATTAATACCATATATTAGGATCCATGAACCACACAAGATCTGAAAATTTAAATTTTTTACAACGACGCAATCAAAAGATATGGCATTTTATGTCCTCATCTCCATACATTTATTCAGAAATGCAAAACCTACAGGGTACTTCCCGTTGACCTAAAATTATGAAATTTGGCAAGAAGCTAGGTCTCACAGTACAAATAATGGGAAAAGTCTGAAATCATTCAATATTACAACTATCCTCACAACTAATGGTAACCAATTGTGGTGAGCTCCCGTTTTAAGAACATTCATATTAGAGAGGGGTCAAGTTGTATGGTCGCGGAGGCGATTTTTGTTTTAGTTCTATTTAAAAACGGGATTTCTTACAAACTTGAAAATTTGTATGTTTATAGTGCATAAGCTATAAAATAACAACAAACAATAAAATTTGGTCAAGCGTGTGTCGGACTAAAAATCTAGCACATTAACTTACTGAAATTTCAACTAATACAATTATGTTTATGTGGTGATACGGAACCCTCAGTGCGCGAGTTCGACTCGCACTTGATCGGTTTTTAGGGTTCCGTAAGCATATGGGAAGTCTCGTGACAGTTAAAGGAACGTAGTTCTAAAAATAATAGATGGCGCTGACAAGACATGGTTCTCTTTTTTTCAGAATATATTAATTTAATAATCAAAGAGAACGCATCCTTTACCGTCAAACAGGGTGTTTTTTAAAAATAAAATTATAATTTTTGGCGCTCTCGTAACATTAACAACCTGAGATGAACGTATGAATTGTTTTTATTTTCATAGAATCCATGAGAAAGGTCTCGTTTTCGTAAAGTTCTATTAATTTATGCTACCTTTTTTCAGAGCCATGTCTCGTCAATGCCATCTATCAAATTGTTAGGTACTATTTTACATAAAACTTCCCATTGGGCTAACGGGACTGTAGTGTTTGTATCTATTAAATAGATATATTTCATTGTCTCATGTACACGACGGTTGACATCTGTCACTTGGGCAGTCGCGTGTAGAAGCTGATGCCGGGTAGACGTGCTGCGATTATCGGTGTATAAGTGAGCCAGTGATCACCCTTGGGTAGAACCAAAGGTTCTACAATGGCGACGAGGTGAAAGGTCAGTGCCAAAAATTTTTTTTTTTCGCGAAAATACAGGAGGGAGACTCAGTATGGAGGTACAAAAGGAAAAATGAAAGAAACGCGGTAAATAAGCTCTAATATTTATCAAAATATCTTAAACAAATTCCAAACAATATTCAAAGCAGGTATCGATTGCTATTTACATCAAAATAATCTATTATATCAGTGCTTTAGCCATATAAGCGCATGGGCAATGATGTGTCATTGGCGGTAGGCTAGGCTAGGAATAAGATAGATAACATCGATTCCTCCTTGCAAAGCACACTGATACGTATGTTGTACCTACTAAAAAGGAATACAGTTGCTTAGGGTTCCTTTGAGTGAATCTCATATAGTTATTATACAAACAACCCACCTTTTAACTTCCTTTTGTTTACCTATTTGGAAAAGGAAAAAATAACATATACCTATTCCGAGTGATTTACAAGATTGCATGCTTACTTTTCGTGTAGGCTGCTGGGCCCGTCGATCCAACAAACGTTATAGGTTAACTTTACACTTTCATCTAAGTAGGACTATGTATCAAGTAGCTATGTATATGTTAAAGAAGGGACATGTGGTGGCATTGTAACTCATAAATAGCATATCTACAGCAAAATTACGTTGTTACATACGGTATTAGCGTTACAGGATTAAGCTAAAGGGAAAGAATAAGTAAAACTCCGTGGTAAACAGTCAAATTCAGTTGCTAAATATTTGGAAGTACAGTTCAATATAGATCTGGTTGAACCTAATATGTAAAATAAAGTAAAACTAGTCAGGGTAAAAGTTATAGGTTAAAGTTTTAAACATAGGTGTTTATCAAACGCTTTAAAAGTCAAATCGATGTATTGCTTGACTAAAGGTAATAAAATAACAATGTTACAATTAATAACACTATAATTTCTATAGCTCACTGTAACATGCAACATTTATTTGTAACTTGTTTGTTGAATAGAAATAATTTAGGCCTACAAAGTTGCACAGTCAGGGGCACATCAGGCTTGACACATGGCACTTTTGCCGTTCTTGTTTCAATAGACGTACGGGCTGGAGTTGCACTGCGAGTGTCATGCTTGACCTGTCGTCGACTGTACCATCCTACAGCAATGGTAATATTGTGGATGTCTCATAATTATTATTAGATAAGTTTGACGGCTGTAAGCACTGCTATGGGTTGGTGGAAATGTTACCTATTGAAATTAATAATAGTACTACATATCATAGGGTCATGCAGCCTCTTCTTCCGTGAATCCGCGCGTTTTTTACAAAAATCATTTTGTTTTAAATTTTCTGCATGCACCAAGGAGATTGGTGACCGATAGAAATAATGGATGTGGCCAGTAACAATTTATTTCAAATTTGATTTTTAGACAGTTAAAATCTCTTTGCTGTATGACTGCTGAAGAATTAAAAAAAAAAACTTAATAGGGTCAGTAATGGATTTTCATACCTTTTTCCCACCCTTGGGGTAGAAGGATTTCCATACAAACTTCCATCCTTTGGTCATCGTTCCCTCTCTCTAATTGGAATAATTAGAGTTTATTTTCAGAGCAGGTGTAATAAATATGATTTTGAACCTCCATAAATTATGACTTGAAATAATTAATTATAATATAATAAAAGTTCTATTAATTTAAAATGATTTATTCGAATGTACTCGGTTTGGACTTTCATTGAATTGAGAGTGGTAAAAAAGAGTGACTTTCATAAAATTGAAAGTATGACCATTGACCTCCAACAAAATGGAAGTATGGCTACCATTAAATTGGAAGTATGGTTACCATTAAATTGTAAGTATGGCTACCATTAAATTGAAAGTATGACCTCCATTAAATTAGAAGTATGGCTACCATTTAATTGGAAGTATGGCTACCATTAAATTGGAAGTATGGCTACCATTAAATTGGAAGTATGGCTACCATTGAATTGGAAGTATGGCTACCATTATATTGGAAGTATGGCTACCATTAAATTGGAAGTATGGCTACCATTAAATTGGAAGTATGACTACCATTAAATTGGAAGTATGGCTACCATTAAATTGGAAGTATGACTACCATTAAATTGGAAGTATGGCTACCATTAAATTGAAAGTATGACTACCATTAAATTGGAAATTGGAAGTTTTAAAACCATTAAATTGGAAATGGGTTAATGTAATTTAAGCTAGAGACAGTCTTAGCATCACCCGTTCTTAAAAAAATAATAAAATAAGTGTTATGTTGGTACAAAATTCTAACAATGGGGGATGAGTAACATTGGATAAAGTAATTACAGAAGCGAGATATAGAGATAGGAAAAAAAGGGGAAAGAATATGGGGATCAGAAAAAACTTGCGGGTATTCGAATATAGCAGAAGGCGATAAAGTTCACGTAAAGAAAACTAAAATGTAATGCCCAGATATTTACAATGCTTTTGTAATAGTGCTAGGATTTTCATAAAGTTTTGATGTGGTTTCTTGTTTACTTAACACGATATTTGATACATTGCGCTCACGTAAGGTAAGTAAAAACAATAGAAACTTACTCGTAGAGTATTGATCGTGCTATGACGTTCACAGTATTCTTGGATGCTGGACTCATGATTTTAGTGTTAGTGCAGTAAATATTGCGTTTATAACATAACCTTCCTGGGGTGGTTTCGAGATGAAGTTCAAAATTGTCTTACAGTAACGTGATAAACGCGTACACAGGTGCTTTAGTGATTTTGGTCAAGTGATTACCAAACCATAATGATTGTTTAAAAAAAGAAACAGTAACTTTCAAGTTTTCGTATTGGTTTTGTGGTATCGGGTGAGAATGTAAGTAAATATTGGCGATTGTTTTGGAATACCATTTTGACATACCTAGAAGGATGACCACCGTAACCAGACTAATTCAATAGCCCAGTAAAATTTTATAGCGTTTATTGTTGTTTGAATGAGTATGGGCGTTGTTCAACATTACAGCTGTGTTTCTAAAATTAATAATGTTTATTACTGAAATTAATGTTTTTTAATAACCTAAAAAAGAGTGTGTAAAATTTTCAGTAAAGTTGTGATTGTTTTTGAAAGTAGATGTGAGGATTTCGGATGATGATTTTTGCCAAGATGATAAACTTGAATCGCATAGCAGCAGCGAGTTTAAAGACATAGTATCTCTGGTGCGAGCGGACAGTGACGTGTAGGTGTACCAGTACTAGAGGATTTAGTACCATACTGGGATGTGAAACGTTATGTTGATTTGGCTAGTATGTTATGGTGACTGCTGATAGTGCTGATAGTGGAGATGATGCGCGGACGGGCGATGAATTATTAAATTCAATGTTTTGTTTAGTACAGTTTGAAGACTGAATTGTTTTGAGGTTCTGTGAGCAAATAATTTTAAAGGTACTAGCTGGAAGGAGGCGATGTACTTGCCGGATAGAGCGCGATAATTTTGGGAGTATATGGTGAATTATTTTGATTACAGGACGTGATACGAGTATCAGTTGCTTAGTCTGAAAATAGTTTTACCTAATCTAGAAATTATTGATCGATGGTCTAATTAACTTTGACGCGTTAGAGAGTAAGAGTGACTTTTAATTTGATATCAGAGAGATGCGATTGTTTTACATGATTTTAGTACTTTCTACTTAAACTTAGTTCGAATTCTGCCTTTTTAGATTTGACCTGTAGTCAGTTTTAGAGATTGGGAGTTCGTTAAAGTCTTGAACATTTTTAGTCAGGAGCGGATGAGTGATTTTGATGAAAGATTCAGTTAGTTTGATTAGTTTGGTCAGGTTTGGCCGAGCGGCTTACAAGATAGCTTCTTGCAGTTACCTGGACTCGCACCTGGACCGGTCAATGGCAAGAAAGGATGCAAGTGGGTCACACTCGAGTGAATTGGGCGATTGTCGAATATGTTGTCGGTGTCCACTGCCAATGGTTCGGCCAATGTTCTGTTCTCTGCTATTCCTGGTGTCTGCCCCTTGTTCGCGTGGTGCTGTCTCTCTTCCTCCCCAGTCTATCTTCGACATCAGAAGCGGAATTTCGTTCCAATACCCTAAAGATAAGAGTAGTGCTGGTTTAGTTATAATCGTTTTGAGATGTAATCCAAAACCCACAAATTCTGATGATACGGGTAGTGTAGTGTCACCATTACGGTTTTGTTGGAATAGTAGTGCAGTGTTACAAGTTTTTAGCACAGTGGTCAAGCGTTTATGATAATTTTTGTGATGGTGTACCTACCTACAGTCATGCACAGTAGGCTGAAGAAGTTCAGAGTTGACGGTGGAAAAATAGTTAGTTTGTTTACAGTTGACTCAGGACAGTTCGGACTCGCGTTCGTGTAAGACTGTAGGAGGAGACACAACGATTTGGATTGAGGAGACAGGACAAGGGAACAAGGCGTGATATTATGTATGTATGTAGACAGGACAAAGATTATGGAAAAATGTTGTTTATTTGAAGAAAGTGGAAGGAAAATGGAAAACAGTGCAGACGGAAGAAACTAGAGACGATGAAGACAAAAACGATGATTAACCATAAAATTATGATACTAACGCGTTGGGCACGTAGATTCATCATTGCGTATGTAATGTATTGATTTATAAATTCAAATTGTAAAAGGTAAATATGACTACAAGACAATATAAACATAAATTAAATAAGGAAGGGATGTAGTGTTTGTATCTATTAAATAGATATATTTCATTGTCTCATGTACACGACGGTTGACATCTGTCACTTGGGCAGTCGCGTGTAGAAGCTGATGCCGGGTAGACGTGCTGCGATTATCGGTGTATAAGTGAGCCAGTGATCACCCTTGGGTAGAACCAAAGGTTCTACAGGGACCCTAGTCTAAACCTACATTGTCTTTGTGTGTGAACAAATAATAAAAAGTACGCGTTGGCCCTCGCTGGGCATTAGGAAGAAAAAGTTAGGTAATGAAAAAGTCAAAACCTCCATACCAATAATAGGCAAGTAATTCCTAAAGCAACTACGGAACCCAATACTGCGTGTGACATGATACGCACTTCCCAGTTTTTTATACCTATTGTGTGTAGATGTACAGAACCTAAACCAAAAACCCAAAGTTTGAAACACCTACAAAAAGGCCTGCTAGAAACCTATACAGATCCCTTGGTCCGCGAGTCTCGTTAGTGCTTAGCCAGTTTTCATCGATACTCGTACAGTCAAAAGCACGTCAACAATTGCAACTCTGCTCCACCGTGATTGAAACAAGTTTTTCGTTTATTCCAACGCTTACCAACACATTTTGCAGCCATGACACTAAAAACAGAGTATCATTTGACGGAAAGAATAACATTGTTTGACAAACTTGTTTTTAGCTTGACTTGTTAGCTGCAAAATGTGCAAGCAATGTGCTGCAAGCGTTGGAATAAACAAAAACGATGGATAGGTAATAGTATAAAATTATGTAAGTCAATTGTCCTGTGTGGTGCCGGCAAAGAATAGTAGGTACCAACCCATACATACCCGTGGGTGTCGTAAGAGGCGACTAAGGGATATAAGCTGGAGGATGGGCAGCAGCGTCCTCCTGTGTATCATACCATCTTACTTACTGCGGTCACCAACAACCACGGTCCATGGTGCCAGCCGTAACGCTAACAAGCGTGGTGACTATGGTACTTCCCCTCCACATTGTTTCAGCAAAAGCTAGTTGACGTTTGATGGGATTTCATGAAGTCAAGTAATTGTACAGTAAGAGCAGGTTACGCTTGACACTCGCAGAGCGCTTTCGTACGGCGATTTTAATAAGAATGGTAGGTACACAAAACCAGTACAAGAAGAATCAGCGCCATACGGTACAAAAACCTGATACCAGAGCAGAGACAAAGAATATAAAGGGTGTCAGGGACGGTGTACCGAAAACTGAAAGGGCGTGCTCAGTCATAAAAACTGAACAACTTTCCCATAGAAACATATGTTGGGAAATGAAAAAAAACCGGCCAAGTGCGAGTCGGACTCGCGCACTGAGGGTTCCGTGCCACCACTTAATCATAATTGTATTAGTTAAAATTTCAGTAAGTTAATGTGCTAGATTTTTTGAGTCCGACACGCGCTTGACCAAATTTTATTTTTTTTTGCGTTATTTTATAGCTTATGCGCTATAAACTTACCAATTTTTAAGTTTGTAAGTGTTCCCGTTTTTAAAATAGAACTAAAACAAAAATCGTCTCCGCGACCATTCAACTTGACCCCTCACTTATATGAATGTTCTTGAAACGGGAGCTCACCTCAATTGGTTTTCATTAGTTGTGAGATAAGTTGTAATATTTAATGATTTAAGACTTTTCCCTTTATTTGTACTTTGAGACCTAGCTTCTTGCCAAATTTCATAATTTTAGGTCAACGGGAAGTACCTAAGTAGTAAATGTATGGAGATGAGGACATAAAAAGCCATATCTTTTGATTGCGTCATTGTAAAAAATTTAAACTTTCAGATCTTGTGTGGTTCATGGACCCTAATATATATTATCAATTTCAACCTGATACCTCTACGCGTTCGTGAGATAAAGGGTCTTGACAGACAGACAGACGGACAACAAAGTGATCCTACCTATAATGGTTCCGTTTTTTTCTTTTGAGGTACGGAACCCTAAAAAATGTTGACCTCTCTATACAAACTGTTCGACCAGCCAGAGTGGGCAATTTGTATAAAGAGGTGAGTTTTTTTTTCTTTTCCCAATATATGTCTTTGGGAAAATTGTTCAGTTTCGTTGACTGAGCACGCCCTTTCAGTTTTCGATACACCGTCCCTAAAACCCTCATCCGAGACCCGCTCATCGTCAAACTGTTACCACTGACGTGCGGCCGACAGTAACGAGTCTATTGTGTTTGGTTTCTTGATTGCACAGAGTCAGAGCATGACAGCGCCGGCTATTGAAATAAGAACATTACAAAATCTAATTTGTCAAGCTTTATGTGCTCTTGACTGTACAAACGTCGTCGGTCCGGCCGGTCGCTGTCTTGGCACAGATTAAATAATAGTAAACTAACGTTTACAGATCCGATACTCCCAGGCGGGGTGTCGATAAAAGTCGATACTTGCAGTGCACCGCTTAGGACACGTTTTTAAATCGCGGGTGATCGCGGACAGGTGGGCTAAAGCGATGATTTTCACTTTATGAGATACTGAGCGAGATGCAAGTAGGTATGTAATATTAGTTATTCATTCATTCATTTATTAATTGCCTCCATGAGTACAAGTGCGTCTTAATGCTAGTGTAAAGTTCTACATGAAACCCTGTTTGGGCATTATGCAATGTTAGTTAGGTGCTTAAAATTAACATATTATCATTATTTCATTTATCACAATTTTTGTTTAAACCTAACACTATTCAATATTATATAAAATTTTAATCAAACACATTTTAATACACAATAATAAATTCAATTCAAACATAATTTCATTTAAAATAATAATAATAAAATTCAAAAGCCTGATGTGCAAGTTGTAAAGATAAAATATAAAAGCGATTTTAAAGTTTTGTCTAATAGTAGTTATAAAATATCACAGAGCAATAGATTAAGAAAAAAAAAAATTTATTTTCATAGTTTATAAGGATATTAAATTAGATGTCAGATGTAAAGATTGATCAATAAATAATTAATAATTTCGTTATCACGGGAAAAGTAGAATAAAATATTCAATACATAAATTCGATCACAGATATTGTCAGTTCTACCAAAGTATTTAACTTATCATCCATAAATTCTGTCACTGAGTAATAATTGTTTTGTAAAAGAAATTGTTTTAACCTGAAATTAAAGCTCTTATACTTCTCGGACTTTATGCTTTCTTTGTTAGGGGGCTAATCGCCAAATTTCCCTCTCTAAACAAGATTTCGTGCGTAAGTTCTGTGCTCATCTACAACAGGTATGGATGTGTTGGTTGTGATCTCCTACTATGATCCCTGGGTGTTGTGAAGTTCCTGAGTGGTGGAGGGGGTAGCAGTGACGTCATCAAGATGGCGGTACAAAGAAAAAAACGTTTTTCTTTAAAACATGCTTTGTGGGGTATATGAAAGAATTTATTGAGTAGATTACAAATATATAGCACACTACCTATATAACATTTCCAGCACTTGGTTGAACAAATTGTTATAAAATGTGTAAAAATGCTGCAGTTCTGAGTTTTCTTTAAACTGCTATAGATCAAAAACCACTTCATGGATTTTGGTAAAATATTATGGCAGATATGGCATTTTATGTCCTCATCTCCATACATTTATTCAAAAATGAAAAACCTACAGGGTACTTCCCGTTGACCTAAAATTTTATTATGAAATTTGGCAAGAAGCTAGGTCTCACAGTACAAATAATGGGAAAAGTCTGAAATCATTAAATATTACAACTTTTCTCACAACTAATGGTAACCAATTGTGATGAGCTCCCGTTTCAAGAACATTCATATAAGAGAGGGGTCAAGTTGGATGGTTGCTGAGGCGATTTTTGTTTTAGTTCTATTTAAAAACGGGAACACTTACAAACTTGAAAATTGGTATGTTTATAGGGCATAGTCTATAAAATAACAACAAATAATAAAATTTGGTCAAGCACGTGTCGGACTCAAAAAATCTAGCACAATAACTTACTGAAATTTCAACTAATACAATTATGATTATGTGGTGGTACGGAACCTTAAGTGCGCGAGTCCGACTCGCACTTGGCCGGTTTTTTTTTTACTTTTATCAGGTTGAATTTATATTTTTCGGTTAAAAAGTGATAATTTTTATCACCAGTGATATTCTTGTAATATTCGTCCATTAAGCTTTTCTTTTGCAATTAATTTTTGATTGTAGATGCGTCAGGAAATAATTTTCTCCCTGACAGCGATGTAAAAAGTAACTTAGGGGGAGTCTAAATCAGGCTAGAGTCCAATTCTTGAATATCACTGGGTGACAAAATATCACACAAAAAAAATCACAAAAAAATTCAAAATAACGGATATACCTATTTGTTAATTATAAGTGATTATAATGATGATATTTTTATTATGACCCATATTTAATAATAATACTACCCTTCTTCTTTTTTGTCTCTTACCTTCATTTTAGTTTTGGTCTAAGCCCGCGAAAGTGTCTATTTCCCCACATAAGGGTGAATAAAAACAATACAAAAATAAATAACAATAAAAAACTAAATAATAATAATAATAATAAAGTTTATTTATTCAGACAATCACAGTCCACATAATGTTCAAGTCCAGTAAAGTCCAGTTAATGTTCAAGTCTTTGTGATTATGATACTTTACCTATATGAGTTTTTTCGCTTGAATATAAAACTGCAAAAATCTGAATCGTCTATATCTTTAAAATTAAACGTTTAGGACCTTCGTCAAAAATATATAATTTATAATTATTATATATTCTTAACCCTTCGTAGTAAGTATATGCAAAACTGAAATAATGTGTAGGTATTGCAAAATAATTCACTAGATTTTGAAGCTCTTTTGTTGGTAACTAGTTGGTCATATCAATTTCATTCATGAACTACAAAATACTATTGAACTCTTACATGTTCAAAGATTGTATAAAATTGCTCGACTGCTAGGGGTCTTTTAAACTGGTTGATGAACCCAATTTTAACAGAATTATTTTGACTCCACTTATACGTCAAAACTGGTAAGAATGAGAGGTCTACACATTTTGGACACCACAACTTCGATTAAATGACGAATATTCATTCAACAATTTAGTTTGCCGCTGGGTCTTATATGGAAATGACGTGTACTATGTGGATTTATGAACTTATATCTTAGTTTAGTGTTTATACTTATGTAGATAGTTACTTTAAAACAAGTTATTGTGGTTTCTAATAAGTACATGACTTTGTCTTGTAATTTATACCTACTGGAGGTTAAAAATACTTATTAAGGTGAGTTCCAAATGTTCCGGTTAACTATTATGTTATATTTTTTGTGAATTAACTTATACAACAAGTAGTTTTATCTCTGAATGCTCGGCCCGGCGCTGGGACCACTTCTTGAATAGTAACATAAATAAAATAAGCCGGCGATCTGGTCAAGGTCACAGGAAGTTGCTGGATGCGAGCAGGATCGGTTGTCATGGAGATCTTTAGGGGAGGCCTATGTCCAGCAGTGGACGACGATATGATGATGAAAATAAGCCTTGGGAGCCAATTCACTAATATCACCGGGTGATAAAATATCACCGGTTGATAAAATATCACTTTTGAGACTTCAAAAATTCAAAATCAACCTGATATTATACTGTTTAAAAGTAAATAAAAAATATGAAAATTAATGATTACTTATGTCTTACGTTGTAATATATTTAACGAATATATTAACTATTATATTCTTCACTTTTGACCACAAAAATCAGTGATTTCTGTCTAGATATTTTATCACCTTGTGACACTTTAAAATTGGCTCCCTGATGGACACATATATTGAGAAATGTTGGTTGTAAATTAACAACAGAACATCATTTTATATATTTTTTTCATCTATTATTCGTAACTTATTAGGAGTTTATCAGGACTTATTTTAATTTTTAAAATCTTGAAAATCACCCCTGTGGTATTTAAGATTTATTGTGATTCCACCGATGAAATTTAACAACTTTCCATACCCTCTTTGTTACACCCTGTATACAGCGTCTAAAGAAAAATGTGATAATACTAAAGTGTGTGCATCTGCCCATGAAACTGAACAACTTCTCCTAAGAAACAATGAAACAAATTAATTTTTGACCTCCCACAGAAACTGCAAATCTGCTGATACCGCATTTTGTATGGGAGGTAAAATTTGGTTTTTCGTATTTCCACCTATGTTTCTTGGGAAAAGTTGTTCAGTTTTATGGGCAGATTCATACCCTTCAGTATTATCACACCTTTCCGTTACACGTAGTACAGTCAACCGCTTGTCGGTAGAAACTTTTTCAACTCTATTACCACGCCATAAGGTCCAAAAGTGTTTCGACTGATGTGCGGCCGTGTGTACCTCTATAGGTCTAGGTACGAGTAAAAAAAATAAACAAGATGCCATTAGTAGTTCAAATTATACTTTTTTAGCATTAACCAACGTTGAAATATAAAAAAAGTATATGTAATATCTTACACTGTGTAGGTATATAATCAGGAATTCGTTTATAACACTCAAAAGCAAATGTGCAAAAACCTAATTCAAAAACAAGTTACGCTTGAGGAAGATGAGCCACCAAAGGCCTATGGCTCATTATCCACTTCCATAGATTAGGTAGTTATTGTTGTTATTTATAATAAAAGCACTACATAAACGTACTCGTTTAATTCTACAATCTGCGCTCTCCTAACTCTAAACATAGTGGCAATTTATCCTTATTACATGAAAAACTAAAAATAAGTTAGGCTGCGTTTACATTTCATCAGTAGTAAGCCGCTAAGCTACACTGTTAGTGTGTCACTGAATCAGCTCGCCCTGGGACTCAATTTTTGAATGTCAGCGGGTGATATAATATCACTCCAAAAATTCAAAATTACAGATATTTCTTTCAAAAGTTAAGATCAATATTCGTTAAATGTAAAGTAATGTCTAATTGTTAATTTTCAAGCAATATGATTTACCTTTTAACGATTTAACAGAGTGAATTTTCAAAAACTCGACAGTGATATTTTGTCACCCGGTGATATTAAAACATTTACTAACTGGGACTCAATTCTTGAAAATCACCGGGTGATAAAATATCACTTTTGAGACTTTAATATTTCACATTTGCCCTGATAAACAGTTGGAAGGTAAATCAGAATACATGAAAATTAACAATAAATGACTGCTTTATATGTAACAAATATTAATCTCTACTTTTGAAAAGAAAAATCTGAGATTTTGAATTTTTTGAGTGATATTTTATCACCCGGTGATTATCATGAATTGGTCCCCTGAATCGTTGTGATGGATGTTCAAAAATAATAGACTGCTCGAGCAATATTTTTTTCATATATGAACCTATGTTTCTTAGGAAAAGTTATTTTGTTTCATGGAAAGTAAAAAAAAAATATTGTGCATTTTTTTTTTCTTTGGGATAGTTACTTATTTTCATATGTAGTATCACTGGGAGCGAAACCAAAGAAAATTCACGTTTTAATACAAAGAAGTATTACTCGTTTAATATAGAACTCATATTATGTACGCAGCGCCTTAGTAACCTTGACATCTAAGCTACAGGCGTTAAACTTAAATTAAAAATAAATAAATAAATAAAATAAGGAAATTGTCATATGTTTAGGCAAAGTAAATACCTAATAGTAGGTACCTTGTATTGTTTTTACTTTAGGCACATCATCACTTAATTAATAATTTATGAGAATTATATAATACTAGCTGTTGCCCGCGGCTTCGCTCGCGTGGTTTTCGTATTTATGTTGTTACCGGTTTTCCGAAGCAATGAGATATTTTCCCGTCATTTCGGGGTAATTTTAAATTAAGGAAAAAAGGGACTAACCCTGCGCAAATCAATCAACCTAACAGATGTAGAAAGAGAGATGAGAGACCACTCCCTCTTCCCCTCCCTCTCCCTCTACCTGTACCTCTACCTCTCTACATCTACCTCTCTACCTATCTACCTCTCGACCTCTCGACCTCTCGACCTCTCTACCTCTCTAACTCTCTACCTCTCTACCTCTCTACCTCTCTACCTCTCTACCTCTCTACCTCTCTACCTCTCTACCTCTCTACCTCTCTACCTCTCTACCTCTCTACCTCTCTACCTCTCTACCTCTCTACCTCACTACCTCACTACCTCTCTACCTCTTGACCTCTCGACATCAGCGACCCGATAAACCATACAAACGACACCCATATTGATTTTTAGACATTTCAATCCCATCGCACCCCAACCCCATCCCAAGGGAATGATGGTATTTAACGCCCACCACGTTGGATTTCAAAATTGGTGTAGTTTGACCCGATAAACCATACAAACGATACCCATATTGGTTTTTAGACTTTTTCACCCCATTTCCCTCTTTTAGGGGTTGAATTTGGGGTGGAATTTCAATAACAGTGATGAACGTTGCATAAAATCACATTATTAATGCTTAAATAATAAATTATGTTGATTTTACTTTAAAAATAAAGAATTTTCAACTTCATCCCCCTTTTCACCCCTTTTCCACCCCCAGGGTGTAGAATTTTCAGAAACCCTGAGACACGTAAAACTTAATTTTTAGTCGTCAGCCTAAATACAAATTTTGAAGATCCTAACTTCAAAACTGACGGAATTTCATAAAAACTTTCATCCCCTATTTTACCCCCTTCGGGGTGGAATTTTTTAAAACCCTTTCTTAGTGCACCCCTAGGTCTCATAAGGAACCTACATGCCAAATTTGGAATCTCTAGACCCAGCGGTTTGGGCTGTGCGTTGATATGTCAGTCAGTGAGTCAGTCAGTTAGTCAGTCAGTCACCTTCTTCTTTTATATATATAGACTAGCTGTTGGCAACAGCTAGTATTGTAACAGCCTGTTGCCATGGCAAATTATAAGTATAAGGATTTTGAGATGGGAAAGCATGGGCTGGGAAGGACCTTAACTTTTGCAGCAACGCCAAAATGATCTTAAGACTGTCCATAATTTTTCTTGATATTTTGATCCTAATTCATAATTTAAAAAATAAATAAAGTTAGCAAGAAAATGGCAATTTTACACTGAAAACTTTTTTGGTGCCAATCGCTCCTGGGGACCAATTCTTGAATATCACCGGGTGATAAAATATCACTCAAAAAATTCAAAATCACAGATTTTTCTTTTCAAAAGTGAAGATTGATATTCTTAAAATATAAAGCAGTCCTTGATTGGTAATTATTTGGTATTCTGTTTTACTTTTCAACAGTTTATCAGGGTAAATGTCAATTTTTAAAGTCTCAAAAGTGATATTTTATCACCCGGTGATTTTCAAGAATTGTGTCCCTGTTTCTAATCAAAACTTTTGCCATGCCAAGAGTTAAATTCTCTGCTCGCGTCTTTTTTTTTCGCTTTTTTTTCTTTGTTGCCGAGTTCGTATAAGATTTTTACTTAATTTTGTGAATGGGAATCAAATTTTCAAGAAAAATTAAAAATGTTCTCCTAAGACCATTTTATTGTAGTAACTGCAACGGTTAAGGTAGTTAGTCGCTCTTGCCCTTCCATCTCTAAAATCCACTTGTGTAAGGTGTTCATGTATTGAAATAGTTATTTATGCAACTGTTGCGTAATGAGAGTAATTTTAACACGAGATCTGGTTTTTGATACGAGGCGCAGCCGAGTATCAAAATAGTATAGATCGAGTGTTAAAATGACTAATTACGTATAGTTGCATACAAAACTTTATCTACGACCGACAAAATAAAATAAAATTTTAAAGAGTAGTGATCAATTTATTGAACTAAGAGGACAGTTAGTTAGTACAGTTAATTAAAGTTATTCCCGAAGTTATTCCAGATCCAGAGCTTGTGGATGGAGTTGCTTTAACATTAATTTCATGTATATGGTTACTGACAGCCTCTTGTAGACTCATGTTCTCCTGGTACATACTTTCCATTTTGTTCAAATCACTTCTTTTGTTGCTACGGTCACTTTATATAGAAGCGAGCCAACTGTTAGCCTCTTGTCGATTTATGTACTCCTGGTACTCTCCGTTTTCTTTTAAATATAGTGTTGCGAATCTCCTTGGAGAATATATAAAAAATAAACGTTCAGCGATTGACACGAGACATAAGCAGTCGTGGTTTTCTTTCATTGCATATTTAAAATTGTATTTATTTTATGTGGCGACCGTGTACGGATTTTATTGTATAAAAATGTCGGACCTGCAATCTAAAAAGAAAGAAAGATCAGTTTTACGACGTTTGTTTACAACGACAGCTCAAAGTTTCGAAAGTGAGCTGAACCAGGCAACAACGTCAGTTGATACCGTAGTTACCTACAAGAAACTTTGTGAATATGCTGAGAGCCTTCTAAGATTGGATAAATCGATAAAGGACATAATTATTAGCGAAGATTTCGAAGAGTCCGTGTTGGAACAAGAATTGGTAGGGGCTATGGTGTACAGAACAAAATGGCTGAAATTGGATGAAATCTGGTCGATAAAAAAAATGACAGAAGATGTTAAAGATGACAAAAGTCAGGGCCAGATCAGCCAAAATAAAAATCTAAAACTTCCACGACTACAGTTACAGATTTTCGACGGTGAATTGAAAAATTGGCTACCGTTCTGGGGTCAGTTCACTAAAATAAATAGTGACCAATCTATCGATAACATCGACAAGTTCCAGTACTTAGTACAGTCGATGAAAGAAGACTCTGAAGTTCGGAAGTTAGTCGAAAGTTTTCCTCCAGCCGCTTACGATGAATGCATTAAGCAATTAAAGGCGAGATATGCCAGAGACGATCTCTTGATACAGATTTATATAAGAGAAATACTGGCACTCATATTAGTGGAGAAGAAAGAATCTGTGACGTATTTATATGATAAATTAAGCGCGCAGCTCCGCGCTCTGGAAACTTTGAACGTTACAACTGATAAGTATGCAGCGTTTTTATTACCGATGGTAGAGTCCGCTTTGCCACAAGATTTGCTTCGTGCATGGGAGCGCTGTAAACCGAAAGCGCAGGACGTGGCGGCTGAGCTTACCCATTTATTAGAGTTTCTCAGAAAGGAAGTTGAGAGCGAACAGAGGATTGTTATGTCAAGAAACACATTCACAAGCAATGAGCAGAAGAATTTACACTCGGAAGATGCCCCACTTACTGCAGAATGTCTCTTTACGAGTACCAAGCCTAAAACAATGACTTGTATTTGGTGCGATAAGGATACTCATGTTAGTTTTGAGTGTTATAAGCTCCATAAAATGTCTCATGATAAAAGAAAACAAGTTTTGAAAGAAAAGAAGGCTTGCGCTATTTGTCTTAGGAAAGGACACCATCCAAAAACTTGTAAAGCGTTAGTAAAATGCTTGATATGTTCAAAGCGACACTCTACTGTAATGTGCCCAAACCTGAAAGTTGATGCAAAATCCCCGGAAGGCGAAAAGTCAGAACAAGCTACTTCTTTATCATCTGTTTTACCGAAAGGGCAGACTTTATTGCAAACTGTTGTGATTGAAGTAGAATACAAAGAAAAGAAGTTGCCAGTTCGTGCTTTGTTCGATTCGGGTTCTCAATGCACTTATGTACGTGAAGACGTTGTCAAGACCCTGCAAATACCATCAGCTGGACAAGAAAAGATGATACATTGTCTTTTTGGAGGCTTACAAACAAAAGCAAAAGAATGTAAAGTGTATGACTTGAAGATAAACTCAGCCGACCATTCTTTTAGCTTCGATTTGTCGGCCATCAGCCAGGAAACCATTTGTGGAAATATTCCTAAAGTTAATTTTACTGATAAGCTTCTTAAGGATATACTTGTTAAGAAAAATATAATTTTGACAGACACGGGTAATATTTCCGATATAGGTTTACTTATTGGGGCTGATTATTTAGGTTTTTTGCTGTCAGGCACAGTGATACAGTTGGAGAACGGTCTTGTTGCTATCAAAACCAAGCTAGGCTGGACTTTGCAAGGAAGACAGGTGGGTATTGATGCATTTAATAATATTTCGACTATTTTACACTGCTCATGTCAGAATAATTTGACAGATTATTGGTCGCTGGAGACTCTCGGTATCAAGGATCCCGTGGAAATGAAGTCAAAGTCAGAGGTGGTGACTGACATGTTAAATACTTTTAAAGAAAATGTAAAGTCGCTCGACGATGGCAGGTATGAAGTCAATTTACCTTTTAGGACTAATTTTGACGATTTGTTGCCTAATTTCGAGAAAGCAATTAAGCGATTAGAGTCTATGACTAAAAAACTAGTTAGTTGTGGCAAGTTTCAACAGTACGACGCAGTTTTTAAAAATTGGTTGGAGCTTGGCATAATAGAAAGGGCTGATGATAGCAACCCTGATTACGGTCATTATTTGCCACACAGACCCGTAATCAGGGAGCAAAGCTTGACCACTAGTATTAGACCGGTTTTCGATGCGTCAGCCATTGATAAAAATGGCTTAAGCTTAAACGCCTGTTTAGAGAAGGGCGATAATTTAATTGATTTGATACCAAACATGCTCAATAATTTCAGAACTGGAGTAATTGGTATCACTGCCGATATTGAGAAAGCTTTTCTCCAAATAAGTGTGGCAAGAAAAGACAGAGATTATTTAAAATTTATTTGGTATAGTGACGACACTTTAAAAGAACAGATAACTTATAGACATTGTAGAGTGGTCTTTGGTTTGACATGCAGTCCGTTTTTATTAGCTGCGACTTTGCGATATCATCTTGAAGCAACTGTAGCAACGACTGCTAACTTGTTGAATAGATCATTTTACGTTGATAACTGTATTCTCAGTGTTGATACGAAAGAAGAGGCTGAGAAAGTTATTTCAGAGGCAAAACGCATCATGCAAGCTGCCATGTTTAATCTCAGGATGTGGGTTACGTCAGACGGGTTAAATGAGGTAGGAAAAAATATGGTTTCAATTTTGGGTTTAAATTGGAATACTGTTACCGATGAACTCTGTTGTAATGTTAGTAACTTACCACCTTGTGATAAGGTTGAAAAGTTAACAAAGAGGGAACTTTTGTCTTTATCTCAAAAGATATTCGATCCGATTGGTTATACATCCCCGGTAGCTTTAACACCAAAACTCATTATTCAAGAGACGTGGCGACGTAAGCTCGCATTGGATGAAGGGTTAACTTCCGATTTATTTAGTAAGTTCCAAGATTGGTACAAATACTTATTTTACTTGAAAGACTGTAAAATACCACGTAGGTTAACTGACAGCATCCTGAAAGGAGCTGAGGTTAGTCTTCATTTATTTTGCGACGCTAGTAAAGATGGGTATGGCGCGTGTGTTTTGTTAAGGGCTGAAAAAGCAGGACATGTGACAGTGCAGCTGGTTGCTGCAAAGTCCAGAGTAGATGGTATTGCGAGGACCGCCCGCATCCATACTACTACGGGTGACAGAGTGCGTCCTGTACAGCGATTGTACAGATTAGAAGTCTCAGGTAACAATAATTCTTTTTTGATTCCTGAAAATGCGGAGAGAGCACTAATTGTTCCTCCAAACACCGAGGAAAATTCTCCGGTATATTCGACGCGTAGTGGTAGAAAAGTCCAGTTGCCTAGCAGGTACAGTCTAAGCGTTTAATCCTTGTACAGATTTCATTTTTTAGGGTTCCGATACCAAAATGGTAAAAAAAAGGAACCCTTATGGTGCCGCTCTGTCTGTCTGTCCGTCTGTCTGTCACACCTCTATATCTCAGCAACCACTTACGCTATCGAGCTGAAATTTGGAATAGTTTTAGAATATAGTTGCCCAACTTAATTGCACATGAAAATTTTTTGAAAAAAGTATGATTATTAATGTAAAGGGGGCCAAAATAGGGGGGGCCAAATTTCAAATTGTCGCTACTAGGTCGAGTGGGGTATCATATGAAAGGGCTTTACTTGTACATTTTAAAATATATTTTTGTATTTTTTTAAGTTTCTTAGTTTTCAAGTTATGATGAAAAATGTCAAAAAAAATACCATTCCCCCCCCCTTATCTCCGAAGTTTGAGTAAGGGAAAATCTGAATTAATTACAGTTGACAGAGGTTTATGTAAACTTTGCAGCAAAAATAAAACGATCTTTCTAAGTTGCACAGTTTTTCAGAAATCTGCAAAAAACCTTTACAAACAAATTTAGTTTTGCGGTCCTGAAAATGGACTTTATTGCTTCCAAAAATACTATAGGTATATCGGAACCCTCGGCGCGCGAGTCCGACTCGCACTTGACCGGTTTTTTTTTTGTTACTCTTATTATCCTTGTCTGTCAGAATTTATACCTAATTGAAGTTGGTATCACAAGAATTGTTTTTGTACAAGTTTATGTTTATGTAGTAATTTTTGTAATTTTCCGCCTTTGGAGGATGTTGCGAATCTCCTTGGAGAATATATAAAAAATAAACGTTCAGCGATTGACACGAGACATAAGCAGTCGTGGTTTTCTTTCATTGCATATTTAAAATTGTATTTATTTTATATAGGTAGGCAGTCGTCACCCCAGTAAAAAGTATTTTTACAAAATTACTTTAAAGTAGGCTGTATGTAGTACTGTGGCCTTAGCCTATGCAGATTGAAAATTATGTATTATAACAGTTGCGGAATGAAAATCCATACTCCATTTCCGTACTGCTCGTAGTATGGAACAGTGTGGAAATGAAAATGATAGCGGAAAATGACCTCATTTCGAATCTGTCATTGGTTTCGAATTTGGAATATTCCGGTACGGGAGTAGATAAAGTATATTTCCAGATTAGATACAGATCATTTACATGTATTTATACTTAATATTTTAAGAATTATAAGGAATTTTTTTTTTAACTTAGGGAAACCTGTTATTCAAATCAGGGAAACCTATTATTTAACTTAGGGAAACCTGTTATAGGCTCATGTACCATTAATATATAAGCAAACTTTTCTTTTTTTGTAAACAGCTGTTAGTTTTCTAACTGTTATTTATTCAATACGCTTATTTAAATGGTTTGGGTATTTACGACACGCTACAAAAACCTATCAAGGTTTATAAGTCGCTTCGCTCACACAGACTCAAAATAAATTAAAATAAAACATTAACTTGAAATTAGTTACAGTCAACGACAGGTCGAGCCTGATACTCGCAGTGCAATTTTAGCCCTTACGTCTATTGAAATAAGATCAGTACAAAATGCAATGTATCAAGCTTGATTGCTCTAGACTGTAAAAATAGCAGCTAGTTTTAAGCAATCTTTTATATATTTTTTCGTTTATTACCTGTAACTCTGCTAGCAGCCTTGAACGGCTGACCTTACTACTGGCTGCAATATTTTGACTGTCATTATGTGAAATAGACGTACATAGGAAAATGCACGCGCTTGAATTGGAATGGAAAGTCGTTCGCTAGAAGCGGATGACTGGTATGGAATATTGACTCACCAGCAGCGCCACAACCCATTACAATTTACTCTAAACCGTTACAATTTCCAGCTAACTGAAGTTCGTCTGAAGGGACAATAACTTCAGCCGAGATTGCCATTTCATTTATGTTTGGTAATGATATACAGTAATCGCCCCTCTGAGATTCTGATAAGCACGTCTGAAAACTCTTGAGCGTGAGATTTGCCACTGAGTCGGACCGTTACACAATAAGTTGGACCGGTACACAACAAGTTGGACCGGTACACAATAAGTTGGACCGGTACACAATAAGTTGGACCGGTACGCAACTTTCTGTAACGTTTGTCAACTACGTCTTTAGTCTCGTTAGGTGGCACGGTTAGTTTGCAAATAAAAAATACAATAAATCGCGTTCTTTCACGATGGGCTGGAGGCATAGTCAATGTTTGCGAAAGCCTAGAGACATTTTGGGACATTTCGTGTACCACCAGTGATATGAGGGAAGCACATATAGAAAGAGACTCTAGTGATATAGAGAAATTAAAGTACTATTCTGATGTCCACCTTCCGTTTTCACTGACAAACAAGCTGCTATCTATCATCAGCTGGTTCTCATCTCAAATTGTAGCCTTTTAGAGTCTATTTTTCAAACCTATAGATTTTATTTTTAGTTCCCCATACTTATAACATAAGCCCAAAAAAATTTATTCATCAAACCCATACGTGTGGGGTATCTATGGATAGGTCTTCAAAAAGATATTGAGGTTTCTAATATCATTTTTAGGGTTCCGATACCAAAATGGTAAAAAAAAGGAACCCTTATGGTGCCGCTCTGTCTGTCCGTCTGTCTGTCACACCTCTATATCTCAGCAACCACTTATGCTATCAACCTGAAATTTGGAATAGTTTTAGAATATAGTTGCCCAACTTAATTGCACAAGAAAAATTTTTGAAAAAAGTATGGTTATTAATATAAAGGGGGCCAAAATAGGGGGGGCCAAATTTCAAATTGTCGCTACTAGGTCGAGTGGTGTATCATATGAAAGGGCTTTACTTGTACATTTTAAAATATATTTTTGTATTTTTTTAAATTTCTTAGTTTTAAAGTTATGATGAAAAATGTCAAGAAAAATACCATTCCCCCCCCTTATCTCCGAAGTTTGAGTAAGGAAAAATCTGAATTAATTACAGTTGACAGAAGTTTATATAAACTTTACAGCAAAAATAAAACGATCTTTCTAAGTTGCACAGTTTTTCAGAAATCTGCAAAAAACCTTTACAAACAAATTTAGTTTTGCGGTCCTGAAAATGGACTTTATTGCTTCCAAAAATACTATATCGGAACCCTCGGCGCGCGAGTCCGACTCGCACTTGACCGGTTTTTCTAAACTGAATAGTTTGCGCGAGAGACACTTCCAAAGTAGTAAATGTGTGTAACTTCTAAAATAAGAGAATTAAAAACTAAAAAAAATATATGATGTACATTACCATGCAAACTTCCAACGAAAATTGGTTTGAACGAGATCTTGTAAGTTGTTTTTTTTAATACGTCATAAATCGTAAACCGCAATTTACCTTACATTCAATCAACTCAAATATAAATTTTAGTTACTTACATCACATTATAAAGTTTTTTAGCAATACGCACAGGAAACTTGTTTACTTATATATTCTGTGGCACAGGTTTGTACGGAACCCTCAGTGCGCGAGTCCGACTCGCACTTGGCCGGTTTTTTTTTATTCCACGCGTACGAGGTCGCAGGCAACAGCTAGTTTTTCAAATTTCTGTCTTTTAACCTTTAATTTTCGAATTACTTTTCCAGCACGATGTCATCCAAGCTGATTTACTTCCGCATGTTTGGTTACGTGGTGACCATCATAATGCATGCCGTGAACACCGTCTCCATGACCCTGGTACTCCAAGAGGAAGAGTGCGTGGAACTCTTCAAAAATCCTACTGTTAAATTCTTCAATGACAACCAAGCTCGATACTTCACCTGCTGGACTTTTGTAAGTATTAATTTGTTTTAAAAACAATTTAAAATTATTATAAATGATGTAAGGGACAGCCTTCCGAATACTGAAAGGGCATGATCAGTCAACGTAACTGAACAACTTTCCGCGAATAAAACTTTCAGGAAATGAAAAAAAAAACAGAATCTTTTTTCATTTCCTAAAAGTTTTCACTGAAAGTTGTTCAGTACCCTTTCAGTATTCGTCAGAAGGCTGTCCCTTACACCCTGTATACGTGTTAATTCAATAAGCGAAATCCGTTTCCCCAAATCATATCAAATATGAGCAGTATCTGAACACTTGGATTGGCTGCTATTTTGGTCAGCTACTACTTTGAGACAGCAATCATAGTTTATTGACATCCTTATAAACCTATCTAACTATGGTATAAAAAGGAAAATGGGTACCGCCAAATTATACCGATATATTTTGTGGCCCATGGACTATAACGTTTATCCAAAGATTTCGGACCTCCTTGCTTGCTAATTTATTTTAGTAGGGGATGACATCTGCCAACATGTCACAACCCCATCATCGATGATCCATAGTAAATATTCAAAATAACCTGAATTATTTCTTTAATCCTCTTCCTGCGATCCACACAGCCTACCGACCAAAACCCGTCCGACGTGAGGTGCAGACTTTGGGCAAGCGAGTACCCACATTCACTGTACCCCCCCAACGAAAACCTGCCTCCTGGCTATAAGGAACCTTGGCCAACCTGGAGAAGTCTAAATAGGCTGAGGACCCAAGTTGGCCGAAGCAAGGATAACCTATGCCGGTGGGGATTCCTAAGTAGCGCAGACGCCAGCTGTGAATGTGGAGAACTCCTGCAAACCATGGCACACCTCACTAATTGTCCCGCGTGCCCGACCACCTGCTCGCGTGAGGACTTACTTGACGGTAACCAGAGGGCTACCACGGTAGCCGGTTTCTGGGCAAGTAAGATTTAGCCTGTGTTCTTGCCGACACGCAAGAAGAAGAAGACTACCTATAATTTTCTGTGCGTTTATCTAGCTGGCTGAGGATATCCTTTGGAAAGAAAGATGGAAAACACCCATCTACAATTAGACAGCAAATTAGACAGGAAGAGAAAAAACTACTAAATAATTTGTGAAATATGTTGATTGTAGAGTATGCAGTGTTATTAAGTGTTAGGAAAACTCACTAATCGTATTGAGAAACTGCGTACTGTACACCACCAAAGCCACTCTAGAAGTTTCTCTCTGTTTTTAGGGTTCCGATACCAAAATGGTAAAACCCTGTCTGTCTGTCTGTCTGTCACACCTCTATATCTCAGCAACCACTCATACTATCGACTTGAAATTTACAATAGTTTTAGAATATAGTTGTCCAACTTAAACATTATAAACAACATAAACATTATTGATACTGCTCATCACACGGCCGATACTACTGAATACCTATGCATGATGTCAGAACTTGGACTTTTGTCAGCAGTCAATAAGCCTACCCGCATAGATACGCTCCTTGATCATGTCTTTATAAAAGGACAAATAAATGCAGAAACTGTGGTGATTTCTTCTTCAGTGACAGACCATAGAACTGTCATAACAGGAATCACGACTGAACTACCAAAGATACCCAAATCGAAATCATACAGAATGCGGTACAATTATAATGATATTGTTTCTGAGTTGTATAACATTGACTGGTCAAACTTGAAAACTATTTGCAATACTGATGAGCAAACTAATATCTTTGTAAGAATAATTTTGAAAATAATGGAATCAAACTCAAAGATAATCGTTAAGAAACGACGAAATATGATAATTCTTAAACCATGGATGAGTCAGGGACTAATAAAATGTTCACAAGTTAGAGATTACTTGCACGAAAAAGCTAAAAACTTCCCACAAAATGACGTTAATAGAAAAATCTACTCTAGGTATCGAAACTTTTATATTACTTTGCTAAGGAAAAACAAAAATGAATACGACCGTGACTTACTTAAATTAAATCAAAAAGATAGTAAAAAGCTTTGGAAAACAATAAATAATATTACTAACAGGAAATACAATTCAAATAACGTATCAAGAAACAAAATTATTAATTTAAAGAAAACACCTGAAGAATCTGTAAACGCACTAAATGATCATTTTGCAACAATAGGGAAGTCTCTAGCATTCTCCATCCTGGATAAGCTTCATGTTACAGAGTCTTTTCTAGCGGGAAAAATCAGCAACAATGACTCACCTGTGGGCTCTTTTTACTTAAACCCTACAAACATTTATGAAGTAGAGTCTCTAATAAACACTTTGAAGTCGGACAGCGCTCCTGGAATAGATGGAATTTGTAATCGCCTAATCAATAACGGTAAAACCTGCTTAATCTATCCATTGACTGACATTATTAACCAAAGTCTAGAGACAGGAGTCGTTCCGGAAGCGTTCAAAATAGCTGCAGTTACTCCTATACATAAAGGAGGGGACATCTTGGATTTAAATAACTACCGGCCAATTTCTTTACTACCTGCTATATCTAAAATAATGGAAAAAGTTATGAACAAAAGGTTGATTGATTATTTAGAAGGAAAAGGGATATTGTCAGCTAGCCAATTTGGGTTTAGAAGGGGCAAATCTACGGAGGGTGCCGTCAAAACCTTAACTGAAAGAGTTTCCTCACTATTGGATAACGGAAAATCATGTATCGGAGTGTTCCTTGACCTCGCCAAGGCCTTCGATACAGTATCAATTCCAATACTTTTAAAGAAGCTACAGCAAATAGGTATACGCGGTGTTGCTCTCAGTTGGTTTGAAACCTACCTAAAAGGCAGAACCCAACAGGTTAAGGTAAACGATTGGACTAGTTCTGCAAGGGAAGTGACTTTTGGAGTGCCACAGGGTAGTGTCCTCGGGCCGACTCTATTTTTGGTCTACCTAAACGGTCTAACCATGCTGAATTTAGAAGACGCAGATATCGTGTGCTATGCGGACGATACGGGGATCATATTCCATGGCAATTCTTGGAAAGAATGTTTTTTGAGCGCAGAGAAAGGCATGACTATTGTGAGCAAATGGTTGACTGAAAATTTAATGTCTCTCAACACAAATAAAACGAAATATGTTTGTTTTCACAAAACTGCCGCTACTGCTCCTGATCCCTTGCTTAACATGATGATACATACTTGTCAAACTAACATAATTAATCGAAACTCTTGTAACTGCAATGTCATCACAAGATCAAACACAATTAAGTACTTGGGAGTGGTAATTGATGACCGACTTACCTTCAGGAATCACATCGAGGCTACGGCAGCTAGGGCTAGAAAATTAATCCATGTTTTTAAACAGCTGAGACATGTAGCCAGCATCGAATTGTTAACATCAATTTACACAGCGCTTTGTGAGCCTATACTTACATACTGTATGGAGGTATGGGGAGCGGCAGCCAAAACTTATATGATATCCTTGGAAAGAGCACAAAGGGCGATCTTGAAGGTAATGCTTAACTTGCCGTATAGATATCCCACTTCTCAACTCTATGAGCAAGCACAGGTGTTAAGCGTAAGACAACTTTATATATTAAGGGCTGTCGTTAGTACGCATAAAGCGGTACTGAACTCGGAAAACTATAATACCTTGTTAAAACGTCGAATTTTCAAAATACCTCAGGAACCAGTAAAATCAAATTTCGCCTCCCGATTTCCCCCTTTTATGTTACCCTTTTTATACAATAAAATATTAAAATTACATGATATGAGACACTTGACGGTACACGAATTTAAAAATAAAGTAAAACGAGTTTTAATAAACTTGACTTACGATGAAACTGAGAAACTGCTAACCCCTTTAAAATAGAGACGAGACGCTTTCGAAACTAAATAATACATTTACATACCCATACACACACACGCACTCACAAACCCATCCACAAATCCATACAAAACCCATGCACTAATTTCTAATGTCTACTGTTAGCTTAATTATTGTCGCTTTAGTTTCTGTAATTTTTCTCTGCACTTATCTTTCTTGTAGTATAATGTATTTAAAGTTAAGTTATAATATAACTATGTAATTTTAATTATGTTACTCTGTTTAGTCCCGATGTTCCTCAATTGGTCGTGATAACCACGACACAGGCCTAGCCTAGTGTGGTTATCAGAGAAAAATTGTTTTATTTGTTAGCCGGACTTTTTAAATAAATTATTTTGTATTGTATTTGTATTTTGTATTTAACTTAACTGCACGTGAAAGAATAAAAATAAATTATTATTACTGTAAAGGGGGCCCAAATACAACAAACACACTTTCAAATTGCCGTTACTAGGTTGAGTGGGGTATCAAATGAAAGGGCTTTACTTGAACATTCTAAAATATATTTTTGTATTTTTTTACGACTCTTAGTTTTCAAGTTGTGATGAAAAAAAAATACCGTTCCCCGAAGTTTGTGAAAGGAAAAATCTGAATTAATTACAGACAATAGGAATTTATGTAAATATTACAGCAAAAATAAAACGACCTTTATAAGTTACACAGTTTTTTAGAAATCTGCAAAAACCCTTTACAAACAAATTTAGTTTTGCGGTCCTAAAAATGGTCTTTCCAAAAATACTTTAGGTATACCGAAACCCTCGGCGCGCGAGTCCAACTCGCACTTGACCGGTTTTTTCTGATAACGTTTTCCTCTTTTCAGTTTCTGCAATGGGTGTACGCGTTTATAGGTCTGACTTGTGACTTGCTTACTCTAAAGAATTCGGACAAGGAAGACTACAAACTGAACATTCATTTAAGAAGGGCCAGGGACACTCTGTTTGCTGCCGTATTGTGGCCTGCTACCTTTGTAAGTTTTCGCAATGTTTTCCCTTTACGAACGAGTCCGGTCATTACTAATAACGACAAAATTAATTTTTTGGTCCATACCTATCGGCTGGGCAAGAATTACGAACTGTAGTTCTTCTACTTCATACTAGATGGCGCTATATGTGAAGGACTTTGCTGGTGCTACAATTTTTAAAGAGATCAAAAATTGTATAGGAAATTAACACAATTTTTTGTCGAATTTTCGTTTTTCAAACTCATCATCAGCGTTGCCACCTATGAAATCTTTCGCTATATTTATTTAAAACACGGTATTTATATTTTTTTCAGATGGTATCCAGCTTATTTTGGACCCTCTTCCACGTTGACAGAGAGCTGATATTCCCTCCGATTCTGGACAAGGCGTTGACTAGGACCTCTAACCATGTCATACATACGGCCATAGTGCCGGTCGTGCTGTGGGAGGCTGTGTTTAGACCCAGAAAACAACCAAAATCGCATTTTTGGAACTTGGCGCATAGTCTTTTTCATTTTGTGGTGTACTATACTGTGTAAGTACTACAAAAATTTATGGGACTCCCAGCGCTTATATTCTATACTATTAATCGAGCAATATTTGTATATCCTATATAACTATTAAACGAGCAATATTTGTATATTTGTAATCGGTTTCTCGAAGACGGCTCTAACGATTTCGATGAAAATGACCATACGGGGGTTTCCGGGGGCGAAAAATCGTAAAATAAACATTAAATAATAAAAAATAAGGTTGGCTTTCCTAATAAAACTGTGTTTTTGCTTGATTTTTGTTTTAGCTCTAAAAAAGGCGATTTTTGCTCGATTTTTGTTTTAGCTCTTTCGTAAAAACGGAAACTCTTACAAACGTGAAAATTGGTAGGTATGTTTGTAGTGCACAAGCTATAAAATAACAACAAATAATAAAAACTGGTCAAGTGCGTGTCAGACTCGCACGAATTAAATTCGCTTCTACGTATCTGCGCGTCCATAACTAAAACGGTACTTTTTTTTACCTTAGTGTTACGGAACCCTCGGTACGCGAGTCCGACTCGCACTTGGCCGGTTTTTTTGTATTTGGATCTTGTTGTACATTTCAATCATGTAGGTACCTATGAATTTTTTTTTGTTTCAGCGTTTTCTACACCTACTACGAAAGCGGCGCCTGGATTTACCCAATTTTTAAAAAATCTTGGGGTACAATTCTGTTCCCTACATTCATGATTATAACTTGGATTTTAATGGTATTATACTATTATATTCAATGGCCATTAAATAGGTTTATTCATGGTGATGTTACAAACGCGAAGGAAAAAGTTCGATGATTGCTTAAATATTTGTACAGCTCAGGTAAGGAGCCAATTCTTGAATATTACCAATCTGGTGATAAGATATCACAAAACATATTTAAAACACTGATTGCCTTTTCAAATCCGAAGATTTATATTCGGTAATTGTAAAGTTGTTTCATCTTTTTGTATTACTTTTTAACAAGTTATCAGTGTGAATTAAAATTTTTAAAGTCTCAAAAGTGATATTTTATCACCTGGTGATATTCAATAATTTTCTCCCAGGTGATTCATGTGATAGATAACTAACTATAGAGGTACAGTAGCTAAACAGTACGTAAAGCTTGACACGTTCGACTTTATACCGTCCTTACTTCTTAAGCTCTACGAGCTAAAGCCGCCCTATAAGTGTTAAGCTAGACCAGGGAGTCAATTCTTGAATATCACCGGGTCAATAAATATCACTAAAAATTCAAAATCACAGATTTTTCTTTCCAAAATTGAAGATTGATTGATCCTTTATTCGTAATTTTCATGTATTCTGATTTACCTTTCAACAATTTATCAGGGTAAATTTGAATTTTTAATGGTTCAAAAGTGATATTTTATCGCCTGGTGATTTTCAAGAATCGAGTCCCTGGGGGCCAATTCTCGAAAGTCACCGGGTGATAAAAAAAAGCCACAATAAAATCTTAAAACTCAAATTGTTATGATGGTAATTTTAAAACTGAACATTATTTTATAATTAACATATATTGATCCTTACTTTTGAGGAGTTTAATAGGGCTTATTTTAATTTTGAAAATCACGAAAATCACCCAGGGACTTTCAAGAATTGGTCCACTGCTCCTCTTGACAGAACATACAACGTGTTAATGGAATAAGCGAAACCCTCATACACCCCAACTGATTTTGATTAAAATAAATTCATTCTCGTAAAAACAATCATAAAAAAAGATTTTTTTCTAAATATTGTTATTTTAAAGTTTTTTTTTATCGTCATTGGGCTGAATCTTGACCTCGACCTAGTCTTGAAGACAGAGATGAGGTCGACGATGGAACGAGCTTGCCCAGAAGAAGCCTATTCACTCGCGACTTGAATAGGTTCGGGATAGTTCCATCGTTGTTCTAGTAGATTTTAAAGCTATCATGGCGCGTCCGCCTTGCGTCCACGCACGCCACGCCCACTTCCCTCCCCTCCTCACCGCTCACGAACCGCGCGCCGCCCGCGTGCATATTCACAGAAATGTTTAGAAGCGGCAAAAAATTAAATAATAAAAAAATACCCCTATCAATAACCTGTAAAGCTGATTCTACTCTCGATTCTGAACAAACTATTTTCTCAGTTTCGCTTATTCCGTTAACACGTTGTATAAGCAAGAGAGCGCTATAATAGAGTTCAAAAAATAACCTCAAATCCATATAAAAGTGTTAAAAATGAGAATATTTCTGACAAGTTGTTTGTAAGCTATAATTAGATTTTAAATGGAGCTAAGAGTTAATAATGTGATAATTAATAGGTAATGAATTTGCAACAGACAGCCAAATGTAAGGAATAGAGATAAGGTAATCAATCAATGATAATTTATAGAACACAGATAACGAAATTAAAGTTATTTTTATTTTCGTAAAATATCGATTCCCGTATGGCAGAATGAAAAATAGTCATAGCCTATTACAGAATTAAAAGTAAAAACTGTCACCTCTTAGTAACATAAAAGCATTTTATTTTCATTATAAGAAAGGCTATAACTTTTTTTTCTTATGTCATAAGTGGGCATACAAGCAGGTGGGCCACCAAGTGGTCACCACCGCTCATGACACCCAGTGTCTTATTAGTGAAATAGTTTACACTAATAAGAAAGCAAAGCGCGTTACCCACCCTGAGAACTTAGACGGTATGTCTCATGTGCCGGTAATTTCACTGGCTCCCTTACCTGTTAAACCAAAATAGAGCAGTGCAAACACTGCTGCTTTACGCAAGAAAAATGCAAGGGGGCGGTACTTCCCCAGGCGGACTTTGTACAAAAGCCCTACCACCTGTGTTTCATTCTGTCGTCTGTGTTGGCGTTATTTCTGTTCGATTTTTTTTATATTTTTTATAGTAACTTAATGATCCTATCTCTATTAATCTGCCGAGTTTGAGGTTCCTTACATTTTTATGTTGTGATTTTGGGTGTAATGTAAGTTTACTTGCTCAAAGAGCGAGTATAAAATAATAGTACATTAAGATGCAAGTGCGCTATTTTACTCATTACACTCGAGGTTCAGGAATTGTAGCCCGAGCCGCAGGCGAGCGCGTAATAGAGTCGAGAGTGTAATGTCAATGCGCACATGCGTCTTACGACGTTTTTCAACACATTTGCGAGTTAAATACTAAAATTTGTCCACCGGAACATTTTGTAGGCTACATGCATATATGTTGGTGTTTTCCATTGATTTTCTTGTATTTTGTGCCTGATTATTAATTAAAGTTTTTTATTTGTAGAAGTAGACTCTTTTAGAAATAATTACAATAATAAACACCACATTTATTTGTAATTATGACGCGCATTATTTCTTTTATTTATTTAAGAGGCAAAGAATAAACTGACAAACATCCTATTTATTGACTCATAAAATAAATTATTAAAAATTGAATATCATGTTTGACAAATGTATTGCTGAGTAGTTAATTAATATAAATAATTTCATAAAATGAATATTCATTTACTTATCATATTTTCTCGAATACAGCTTAATTTTATGAAAATTTTACTAACGTAATAAGCATAAAAACTCCTTGCTTTTTGCCGAAAAATAAAAGAATAATAAAACACTAGTGCGATAATATAATGAAAAAAGTACGCGTGTTTAATAAGCTGGATTATGGACCTTAATATACTGACTTAATATACTGTTTTATAAACAAATGTGTTGAAAAGAATATAACATGTCCCAGTGTAGATAAATGTAATAAAGGATGTTTAAAAAGCACCGTGATTCTGGAAATCACATGTTCTACTAATTAAACTAAACATCTTTTCCCAAAGAACATTGGTCGAAATTAGATTTTTTTATGCTTCCTAGGTAGAGATAATCTGCGATGAAATGACCCGCCCATCCAGGTTACTTTTAATACGAACGAAACTATATGAAATGCAAGTGGAGGGGCGGGCCATATTATTGTTATTTATTATCTATACAAATTAAGGTAGGGCCGACGTAAGAAGTCCGTTTTGACATTTCCTTAACTCCAAAGCACTGGGGGCCAATTCTTGAAAATCACCGGGTGATTTTCGAGATTTTTAAAATTAAAATAAGCCCTTTTAAACTCTTCTAATTATGTTCAGTTTGAAATTGCCATCATAATGATTTGAGTGTTATTATTAATATAATATTATATCCACCGACAAGAGCACAGCTCAAGAATAATATTATATTATAATTTTAAAAATCTCGAAATAACCCGGTGACTTTCAAGAATTGGCCCCCTGGGTTCATTTTACTTTGCAGGTCGTAATTTTTTATACGTTTGAAAGCTGTCAGAACGATCCTATTGCAATGGTCTATTTTTAATATCAAGTAACCCATAAATTTTCATAGGAAGTAGATTTTTTAATTTATTTATTTTTTCCCAGGAAAGGGAAAGTGGAAAGGTGGGAGAGAGGCCTTTGCCCTGCAGTGGGACACAACAGGCTCCTAATAGTAATAATAAGATTTTTTTAGAGATTTACCAGGGGACCAATTCTTGAATATCATCATCATCATCATCATCATAACATCCCATGAACGTCCACTACAGGACAGGGAGCTCCCTCCAGTATTCTAGCTTTTGCTGGAAAAATGTGGAGGGGAAGTACCATAGTCACCTCGCTTGTTAGCGTTACGGCTGGCACCATGGACCGCGGTTGTAGGTGACCGCAGTAAGTAAGATGTAATATAAAAAGGTGGATGCTGCTGCCCATCCTCCAGTTAACCCTTAGTCGCCTCTTACGACACCCACGGGTATGTATGGGTTGGTACTATTCTTTGCCGGCACCACACGGGGTATCTTGAATATCACCGGGTGATAAAATATCACTCAAAAAATTCAAAATCACAGATTTTTCTTTTCAAAAGCTAAGATTGATATTCGTAAAATATAAAGCAGTCCTTGATTGTTAATTTTCATGTATTCTGATTTACCTTCAAACAGTTTATCAGGGTAAATGTGAATTTTTAAAGTCTCAAAAGTGATATTTTATCACCCGGTGATTTTCAAGAATTGAGTCCCAGGTGAGAGTTAATGAAAACATTGAAATTTAGGACGTGTTCTAAGGACGTTCTTTCATATGTATGAAAGGATTGATAGACGTACAGGAAGCGAAAGAGGTGTGTCGAGATCGTAGCAGGTGGAGACTGTGGCCTCTGCCTTGTCTCTGCCTACCCCGACGGGAAAGAGGCGTGACATTTGCATTTTTTTTTCGTGTTTCGACTTATGTTCCTAGGGATAAAATATTTACAGGAAGAAAATGTGCTTTAAAGGATCGCATTACTATTTCAAACACCCTCTATATTAGTGTAGTGATTATACAGGATGCCAAAAAGTACGATGGTTTTTTAAAAAGTGATTGTGCATCATAAAATAAATTATCTTTAGAAAAGGATTTTTGACAAAATAGCCTCTACTTATTATTTCTCAGTGTAGGGAGGACAATGACTATTAAATTAATTTCTGTAACATTATTTAAAAAAAACAAAAAAAACTGGCCAAGTGCGTGTCGGGACACGCGCAGTGTAGGGTTTCGTAGTTGCCTGTAGTTGCCTTGCCTAGGAATCATTATTGTTAAGCAAGTTTTGATTTTTTATAAACATTTTCCCTCCTAACGAACAGCGAGGTTGCTATTTCTATTATTTTCAGTATATTGACTATTACACGTTAACATGTAAAGTCATGAAGTCTTCTCTCGCCCCGGGATTGCTCCTTCGGCGGGGAATCCTCGTGGAGCTACTGTGGCTCCCTGAGGAGGTATCGGGCGCGGCCTGTGGCTACAGGCCGGTCATTGGAGAGCCGCCCTCCGCGGTACCAGCCCCCCGGGTGAGACTCCATGAGGAGAGGCCCGGTGAGCGATCAGGGACTCAATTCTTGAAAATCATCGGGTGATAAAATATCACTTTTGAAACTTTAAAAATACACATTTGCCATGATGAACTCTTGAAAGATAAATCAGAATACATTAAAATTAACAATCAAGGACTGCTTTATATTTTACGAATATCAATCTTAACTTTTGAAAAGAAAAGTCTGCGATTTTGAATTTTTTGAGTGATATTTTATCACCCGGTGATTTTCAAGAATTGAGTCCCAGCAGCGAGCGGGCGGCTATTGGCGAACTTGTAGATGGTAGTGGCGCGGTAAGGAAGATAGTGGGGATGTAGTGCGGCAGGTCAAGGATTGGTTGGTAGGTGTGTGTTGACTGGAGTTGGAGAGCCGCCCTCCGCGGTGCCAGCCCCCCGGGTGAGACTCCGTGAGGAGAGGCCCGGTGAGCGACCAGCGAGCAGGCGGCTGTAGGTCAACATAGAGTCGAAGGTGGTGGTGTGACCGCGTGGTGTGGTCCGGTGGTTCGATGGTCGGGTGTGTTGTTTGGTCGTGTGGTTGTTGTTGACCATGCAGTTGGAGAGCCGCCCTCCGCGGTGCATGTAAAGTCGCTGTGATAGTTTTCCTTTTAAACTCATCATTTATACTACCACATTGTATTTTTTCACGTTTCTGGTATCCGTCGTTTAGCTGGGAGAGGAAGGAGGGGGGATAACACTTAAGCTAAATATTTCGCAAACAAATCACATTCTTAGAATACTTAGCCACTTTTGACATAAAAAAAAAAACGTACAATGTTAATCAAAATCCTACCTGACGACACCCCTCACCATGTGGTAGATACTTAAAAAATCCTCCCCACTTTACGTCTTGGGCAGGTACCCCAAACAAATATTTTTACAATATTTTTTTTCATAAACTCATACTAAATAATTTACTGGTATACATTAAGGAGTGTTACTTCATTTTTACTAAGTGCCCAGTAAAGTTTTAATGTTCTATTCATCTTACAACAACAACAGTGTTAAGTCTTACTGCAGTTTAATGTAGTGGATATTCATATTTAAATTCTATGAAAGTGCAAAGAAATATTGCTGTAAAGTCAGAGTTACTGCAGTTTTGAGCTAAGCCGCGGACATACAGACAGATGGATATAACGAAACTACAAGTGTTCCTTGTTGACTAAGGTACCCTAAAAAGGTTTTTGTTTTTTGTAGTGATTTTAAAAAGACCATCGTACATTTTTTGACACATTATATTATAGTTGATGGATGATATTAAATAAATGGATTTTTGTAATGTAAGTACCTGGTAAAAATGTGTTATAAACACAGATACACTTATAAGTACTGTAGAACTTTTTTTACTTTAAGTAATTGGTTGAGGTAAATAGTATTGTGCTAAATAACGAATAATATAGTTATTAGAAGAACCGAATGCCTACCGAGATGAAAGAAATAAAAAAACCCGAATATATGCAAGTCGCGAGTTAATAGGCTTCTTCTGGGCAAGCTCGTTCCATCGTCGACCTCATCTCTGTCCTCGGGACTAGATCGAGTTCAAGAATCAAGAAAAAAAAGGACGGGTTGCACTTTGAGAGTGCCGGCAGAAGTGAAAACTTGCATTTTTGAATATAATGCTTTTTGTAAGGGTCAATCGCGCCATTGCTCGCGTACTTCTTTGATGTCACTGAATAAAAAACCCGTATTGTAATAACAATACAGTGGACAGTTGCCGCTTTTTCGATCAGGCTACAGGCTAGAGAGAGAGTTTAACATTTTTTACCCATCTAAAAAAGTGCCAAGCGCCGCTAAAGAAGTTTTCACTTCAAAAAACTAGTGCAATCTTTAGCAAAACTATCAGTCCTTGTTAAGTTTTTATTAATATTTAATTTTAAGTATTTTCTTTGTGAAATGATCAAAGTATTTAATTTTTTTAAAATTCGTTATTAGCTTTGGTACATAGGTTCAAACCTTTATTAGAAAGGTCATCGGAACTGTAAATGAAAAAAAAAAGAACCTGATTAGTTCCTAAAAATAGAAAATATTTGGTAATGGTTAAAAAGTATTTGATAGTTAATAAATAATTTAATTTATACATCTTATAAGTCACTCGTTGATACCTATTTTTGTTTTGTTTCATTAACTAATAAAAAATAGGTAGGTACCTATATTATTTATGCATTACCAATTTTTTAAAGTTTTTTAAAGACGTGATCGGGTGTCTTCTGTTTTTAATATCTGTTTTGTTGTTGAAAAAAAAAAGATAAGTATTACTTTATGTTATCATTCTTAAAAAAATTGTACCATGTAACAACATCACAGATATTTTTTTAAATATTTATTATAGTTTTAAGTTGTAATTGACATTATCAGACAGATTTATTAAATTAAATATAAAAAATTTAAAATAAAAAGAATGATGCTTTATTTAACGAATACTAATCCTCACTTTTGAAAAAAATATCTGTAATTTTGAATTTTTTTGTGATATTTTATCACCCGGTGATATTCAAGAATTGGGTCCCATATCTAGCGAGATCGATAAAACGGTATACTTCCATTCACCACACTTTTGACTCACTTTTTAATGAGGAATTCCATGGATCCGAAGTAAAAATCAAAAATCAATATATTCTTTATTCATTGTAGGATATTACAATGTCTTAATGTCGTCACTTACATTTACGTCGCTTCACAGAGTGGCGCCATGTGGGAAAAAAAAAACCGGCCAAGTGCGAGTCGGACTCGCGCACCGAGGGTTCCGTACCACCACATAATTATATTAGTTGAAATTTCAGTAAGTTAATGTGCTAGATTTTTTGAGTCCGACACGCGCTTGACCAAATTTTATTATTTGTTGTTATTTTATAGCTTATGAACTATAAACATACCAATTTTCAAGTTTGTAAGTGTTCCCGTTTTTAAAATAGAACTAAAACAAAAATCGCCTCAGCGTCCATCCAACTTGACCCCTCTCTTATTGAATGTTCTTGAAACGGGAGCTCACCACAATTGGTTACCATTAGTTGTGAAAAAGGTTGTAATATTTAATGATTTCAGACTTTTCCCATTGTTTGTACTGGGTTCCGATATACTTTTTGTATTTTTGGAAGCAATAAAGTCCATTTTTAGGACCGCAAAACTAAATTTGTTTGTAAAGGTTATTTGCAGATTTCTAAAAAACTGTGCAACATAGAAATGTCGTTTTATTTTTGCTGTAATGTTTACATAAACTTCTGTCAACTGTAATTAATTCAGATTTTTCCTTTCACAAACTTCGGAGATAAGGGGGGGAATGTAATTTTTTTTGTTATTTTTCATCATAACTTAAAAACCAAGAGACATAAAAAAATACAAAAATATATTTAAGAATGTACAATTAAAGCCCTTTCATATGATAGATACCCCACTCGACCTAGTAGCGACAATTTGAAATTTGGCCCCCTTTACATTAATAATCATAATTTTTTCAAAATTCTTTCATGTGCAATTAAGTTGGGCAACTATATTCTAAAACTGTTCCAAATTCCAGGTCGATAGCATTAGTGGTTGCTGAGATATAGAGGTGTGACAGACAGACGGACAGACAGACAGACAAAGTCGCAACATAAGGGTTCCTTTTTTTTACCGTATCGGAACCCTAAAAAGAAGCGACGATACAGGGTTGACACAAAAAACATAATTTGAATTAGCCTGTTAGAACCGCAGTCTGATATGGTATATTTCTCTTCTAGATGATCTGATATTTTATAACTCTTCTTGTACGGTCAACCGCACGTCGGTTGCAACTTTTTCAACTCTATTACCACGCCGTAAGGTCCACAAGTGTTTCTACTGATGTGTGGGCGTGTGTACAATTTTTGCTTGATAACAGTTTGAAATTTAACTAACGGTAACTTTTCAATATCAGTGGGTACCTTTTAAAGAAGCCTATCACATATACATTACACATACCTTTTAAATATTTACTAATCTTGTGAATACGGCTAACACAAGAAGCAAGTTGATACTTGTTTCTTGTGTTGACACTGTTTCTGACAATATTTTTGTCAAAAATATTTATAGTTCGTTTGACATACTTACACAAAATTTTCGTAAATGTATTGCGACATAAAAGTCAAAATGTTGATCTCTTGAAATTTATTTCTACATTGACCTTCTCATATTCTAGTATCTTATCGGATTTGGCTACCATCAATAAAATAATGATAATGTCACCGGAAAATAATACGGAATCGTAAATTGATCAATTTCCTAGTAAGTTTATCAACTTAAATAATGAACCGGTACCGAATTCCCTTCCGGCTGTGCGTTTGGTCGAAAGACAACCTTACACAACCTCACCGATGCCATTCGGGATCGGTTAGGTTGTGTATGCCTTACCTAACGGACTTATGTATCTACGAGTTTATAATTTTTTCACTTCTCATGCTCTGACAGTGCTTTTTTGTGCAGGATATAGGAAAAAAAGTAATCGCGGTGGTGTACGCCCTGCGCGCGGGCCTGCTGAGAGAGTACTTTTACGTTTTATTTCCTCGCAATCAAAGTGAAAAGCAGAGTTTATAACTCGTCCACAAAACCATTTTATCCTCGACATTACTATCAGCCCTCGCCTTCGGCTCGGGCTGCTAAAAGTCTCGGAAAAATGGTTCGTTTTGTGCACTTGTTGTAAAATCTACTATTCTAAAGTTGATCAACTTACTAGGAAATTGATCAACTTACACGATTCTTATCATTTTCCGATGACATATATACCTGCACACATTCAAAAATATTTTAGTCCTTGCAGTGATGATTGTAAGGGCGATTTTATAATGAAAGCCGGGATTACAACGCACAAATGGTTCATCGAAGCAGTTTACCTACATGGGAGAGTAATCTCGTCGGCCAGTTGTTCCACTTTTCACGGTCAAGATCAGTAATGTTGCCAGACGATGTTCTTTTTCAGTATTTACAGATTTTTCGTATTACTCATACACTAGTGTAGTAAAAATAGTAGAATAATTACATACATACACACAAAAATCATGCTACTTTCTCACAGAAGGCAAATACCACATAGTTTTCTAATAATTGCAATTATCGATTAAAGCGACTTCTGAGTATATTTAAAAAAAAACCTGGCAAGTGCGAGTTGGAGTCGGATGTTAAAGGTTCCGTACCGGTCTACAGTCTGATACTACAAGCTTTTGCCCTATGATTTAAAAAAAACTCCGCGTCCACTCAAACTTGACCCTACTTTAATATTAATGTACTTGAAACGGGAGCTCACCTTAATTTGCAATATTTAATGATTTTGGAGTTTTTCTTTCGGCTGTGCTATAAGACCAAATTTCATGATTCTCGGTCAACGGGAAGTACCCTGTAGGTTTTGGTTTGGTTGTGTTTGTTTTGGAGATTGGAGATGAGGACATACGTAATGGCTGTATCTTTTGATTGTGTTGTTGTAGAAGCTTGAAATTTTTACATCAACAGGGGACCATAGACCTTTATATTTAATATTATTTCAACTTGATACCTTTACCCTTTAAAACACCAGAGGGCGCTGTAATAACATTTTTTTTCAAAATTTTTAATTTTGCTGTTTATTTTTAACTTTTTAAAGAGTTTTCACTTAACTGATTATTATAGCGCCCCCTGGTGCGTGACGCCACAACTTTAGTCTAAGAATAATCACAGATAAATCATAATTTTTTTACTGAAAACTGCATCTACATCGATCAAATCGTTTTGGAGATAAATGAGAACAATTTTGTAAATAAAAATGGTTATTACAGCGCCCCCTGGTGTTTTGACGCCACAACGCTAGTCTAAAAATCATCACTGATAAATCATAAATCTTTTACTGAAAACAGTATCTAAATCGGTCAAACCGTTTTGGAGATAAATGGGAACATTGGCTTAAATAAAAATTATTAATACAGCGCCCTCTGGTGAGTTGGCGCCACAACTCTAATCTACAAACCATCATTGATAATTTATAAATCCATTACTGAAAACCGTAACTAAATCGGTTAAGCCGTTTTTAAGATAAAAGGGAACATAACTTTGCACACACAAACGAACAAACACACAACCTCTCACCCTAAACGCATACACCTTCTCCGTGGGTAAAAAAGGACCTTGACAGACAGACGAAAAACAAAGTACAAGGGTTTGTTTTTGTTTCTTTTTGCGGTATGAAACCCTAAAAATTAATAATAATTGCAAAGAAAAAAAAACAGCTGGACCAGTTGCGACACAGGTAAAGTTTTTAATTTTCTTCCAAAAAAGGGAGAAAAAAGAGTAGCGTCGTTACGGGTAAGTAACCTCAGTAGCCTGCGTTTTCATTTAAATTTTATTATAAAATTATCAGGGAATAACATTAAGATAAGTGTAAAATTTTCTATCTAGAACATGAAATGTAGAGTCATTCCATAAAATTAATTTATACATTAATAACAAAACACTATTTGGAACTGTATTTCTGTAAACAGGAATGTCCTTGCAAAACTCATAATTAAAGCGTTGTTGCGTGCGTCCTCTATAATCTTAAACATCAAGGTGCTAATAATTACGTAGGCATGGCAACACCTAACTCGGTAGAAATCTCACTCGACACCCTGCATTTTACCGCCAGTCACCTAACGGCATACACGACTGGCTGGTTACAAAGAAAAAGTTTGTTTATATTTAAAAAGTTCGAAATAAAGATGGCGGTGCCAGCTGTTTCGTACACGGTTTCCCGCGTTTTGCGGCGCGCGTCTCCTTTCCTTTTCCAGCAAAGAAGATTTGAATCGACAGTGGCCAGTTTGACTAAAGATGAGATTTTAATACTATTGCGACCTCCTTTTACGAATTGGAGTAATATTATTCGGGAAGCGGAGAAAGTTGTGGGATACCCGACATCTTTCATGAACTTGAGGTGCCTTTTAAGTGATGAATTCGCGAATATGGCGCTCTATTTGCGGAAACTGGTAAGTTTTTTATTGTTTACTTAGTTTATTAAATACTTCATAACGTAATAACACATTGGTGTTAATAAAACTAAATAGCTAGGTGTCAACTTTTAAGTCGATGTAAACAGTTTATCATACTTATTGCTAAGTTTTTACTATTTGTGAGAATAGAATTTCAAAAATTAAATTTTATTACTTTAAAGATTCCTTTAAAGATTGGAAAGTAACTCAATTGAATTTATAAACAACTTCTCGAAACCAGTTGAAAGTTAAGTAGACTTTCACGTGTCAGTCGCTTCGGCGAGCCTACATATTAATCTTATATTAATAGAGGCCAGAAAAACTGAGAGGCATGCATATGGTCAGTTAACACAACTTAATAACTTTTCCCAAATGGACCATCGGAAATTAAGAAAAATCGGTGGTCTAGATAAGTTTGTAATTTTTTATGGAACGGGCTATTTTATTTTATAAGTACCAATAGTTATGTTTCGTATGCAATCATATTTTTTATATTTTTCCTACGTATTACCCTATATATTGGATTATAACCCTTATTGTAAAATAAAACATGCTACGGGTGAAATGACGCAACTTATCGTTGATATACTAATTCGAACCATAGAAGTCACAAAATGTTTAACTTTTTAACAATCACTTGATCAATATAACTAGGTAAGTAATATAGTTGTTGTCTCGCATATTTTTGTTGAAGAGGTTCGCAGTGAAAAAATCTTAATTTATTTTAAAAATAAAAACACTTTTATTTGTTGAAGTTGCTTTCGTTGATAAGGCATAAAAAATACAATAAATCACAGATAAATAGGTTTATTAAGCATTCTTAAAAAATCTGAATCTAAAATTAATTTAATAATAAAATATAATATAATAAATAATCTAAGTCTTAATCTAGCATTCTTATAATTCGATTTTTTCAGTACCTAATAACGTTATTGAAGAATGTTTTGATCGTCTCATACTTAGTCAATGCACTGAACCACATCTAGCAATAGAATTACTTAATTCAAAATTACTTGAAAAGTTAAAATAAAATCACAGTCGAAACGTTCCTTTAAAAAAATATTCATTGAAATATGGACTAGCCGGAGTGGTTTACATGACTTTCACAGCGCTACTTGGTGTGTTGTACTGCGTTTATCAAGAATCTGAGTAGGGCAACGATCGTGTTTCACTTTTTTTAGACCTCTATTATTTTCGATCCCTCCTTCGGTAGTATGCAATCGGATTTAAAAGGGTCATCAGGAAACGGATGGTTATTTTTTTCTATAATATTTCAATCCAACGTGATATGTTTTATGGTTTTATAAAAATATTATAAATATAAAGCTATGTGGTCATGCAGTGTTTGACATGAACTCAGCCAAACTTTTGAAAATAAAAAAAATGGCAAGAAAATCACGCTTTATGAACGTTTATTATCTTTCCCTCAACTCAACTCTCAGCCGAGCAAAAAAAACCTGACTGAAAACGTAATTTTATAAAATATTTGCCTGCTTTTCAGGTCGGCAGCAACCACCTAGTTATGCAGACAGCGAAAAACATCCTATACGGAGACTCAAAGAACCTGCAACCTTGGGGGCTGATCATCCTACTCCTGTCTAAGAGCGTCAGGACCAACACTCCAGCGCTGCAGGTTAAGAAAGTGGAAGAAAACCAGAGGCAGCTGGCAGAGTTGACTGAAATGATCAGGACTGGACATCTGATTCATAAAGGTATGGATTCAACGTTTTTTTATATGCGATAGGTAAGCATTTGACTCCTATTTGACCTGATGGTAAGTAACAATGGAATAGTACATGTAGCATTCCTAGTTTCCTACCTAGAAGATGTCTGTTCTGTATTGCCTTTAAAAGATACAGATTTTATTGTTCGGGGAATAAATCTGCTGGGAGGGAGTTCCAATCTTTAGCTGTGCGCATTATGAAAGATGAAGCCAAGCGCTTTGTGTGAATGGATGGTATATCAACAACATAAGGGTGGAACTCCGACCGGCGTCTATTTTCACGAAGATGGAAAGGAGAAGGGGGAATTAGGTTATGTAATTCAGACACACACTTTCCGATATATGTATTCTGTAAAATACCGAAAGACACGTAATGCCAAATATATTCTTTTTTGCAAACATAATTTCAAAAAGGTGATACATGAACTATGTTTACAAAGGTGAGCTTATCTCTATAAGATATATCTTTCAGCCAACCTATCCAATGTGTAAAAGCAAGTCATCACAGGGGGCACAAGAATGTGCAGTTATAAATTGTAAAAATAAAAGAAACCTAATAAAATATATAGACTAGTATATAAATTCTATACTTCAGAATTTTCAGGCTGTATTTTAGGGTAGATTATCCTACTTTTGCCCAATAGTGAACAAACAACGGCTGCAGCTAAAGAATGTAGACACAGCGCACATGGCTCGCGGAGTTGACTCAAGATAAGAGCAACTGATTCGTTTGACGGTTGAAACTCTTACATCACTTCAAAGATGTTTTAGTAGTATTAATGAATGGTGATGACCGCAAAACTCTCAAGCAAGTATATGTATTATGTTGTAACAGTTTTTTGTTTGACAGGAATTGTGAACGTCCCATTCGCGAAGCGCTCCAAGGACACAGAATCTGCCATATTCGGGAACAAGATCGCCATTTTGCTCGGAGACTACCTGCTCGTTACTGCCAACGGGATGTTAGCTGGTCTGCGGAATTCGGACGTGTCTTACATCATCTCTACTGCTTTAAAAGACCTCTCCGAAGGAGAATTCTTTGGAGAAAGAGATGAGCAGAACCAACCCTTACCTGGGAAACCTAAACATTCTAAAGAAGATTTCGATATTGCGTTTGACACGAAATCTATTAGTTTAGAGGTCTTAGGGAAACCTAGAAAAGAATGGACGGCTAGATCTATTTTTAATGGCGTCAGTCTTTTAGGTCGAGGTTGCCAATCGGCTATGGTTTTAGCCAAGCAAAGTCGTGAGACTCAGAACTATGCGTATCATTTCGGCTGCCACGTTGGTTTGGCCTGGCAGGCAGCTGCAGAACTTCAAAAACTGACTTCTGAGACAAAGGAACAATTTTGCCTGGCAAGTGCTCCCGTTTTATTTGCTCTTGAAGGCAATCCAGAGTTGTATAAAATCATCGACCAGGCCAAGAATGATGTAAGTGACGTTGACTATGAAGACTTGAAGTTTAATATTTTAAAGACTGATGCGGTGGACAAAACCAAATTGTTGTATGAACACCATGCTAAACAAGCCACAACGTATGTTGAAAATATTGGTCAGAATGAATCTGTTGATATGATCAAAAAGCTGATCAATACATTTTAAATTAACCTATATTAGATTTAATAAAAATAGCACTTAAAAAAAAAAAAAAAATTATATGCTGAATAATCTTAAGTAATTAATATAGGTCCATATTAAGAAAACTAATTATGTGCATTACCTTTAACACTGTAATGCACATAACTAGTTTTTTATAAGGTCCTAATTAAATAGTGAACATAATTTAAGTATGTTACTCAGACCAAACTTTCACCAAGGAACATAAGTCGAAATACGAAAATGCACGCACAATGGTCTTTACTGGACTAAGTGCGGAAACCACACACTTAACTTAGAACGAAAATAAATTTTTGACCTCCCATAGAAATTGCATCAGCTGATAGCGCATTTAGTATGAGAGGTCAAGTTTGGTGATTCGTATTTGACCTATCGTGTATATTCATTTGGGAAAGTTGTTCAGTTTCATGGTCTAAGTAACCTGTTAAAATTATGTTCACCATTTCTGTAGGACCCTATATAAAAAAGAGAAAATATAAAGAGGTTCCCGTTAATTCTTTAAAATGTATTAAAATTTAATTTATTTTGTCATTAATTTATTTCTATATTTATTTACATTAAAAATGTAAGTTTAAGTATTTACTATTGTTTCATTTAGTGCATGAAATGAATAAAAAGGATATTATTGTTGTTCCACAAATCGACTGTAAGCATTTGATTAATATCGTGAACAAAATATTTTTTGACAATGTGAAATAAAAGATATAACATAAATATACTTACTTATATTTTAAATTGATAGATTGCTTTTTAAAATACCTAATAAAGAAGAAAGGTAGAAGAAAATACTGGTTTTTTTTTATATTATCTCGAACAGCATCTGAAATCTATCAAAAAAAACCCCCTTAGAGCATTAAATCAATTTATTTTAATATTATTTATTGCACACATACACTTAAAATAAAATTACAAAATTAAAGGACATACAAGGGCGGGCTTATCTCTAAAAGAGATTTCTTTCAGCCAACCTAAGGCAGTGAGAAAGTGAATAGCAGCGGGACACAATAGTGCAGAAAGTATAATTAAAATAAAAGTCCATAAATATACCTACAATTATTATATAAATAACTTATAATAAACTTAGACAAATACAGATAAGAATATACTACTTACATAATAATTACACATATACATATATGTACTTTTTATTTAATACTCTAAGAAAATCCCTCAAGAACATACCTATTTCTAAAACAAATTGCGACATAAGTAATTAATTAGGTGTACGACAATGTCTAAACCAGGGAATCAAAGCAACGACCTCATATTACGGTGACTGTGACTGGCCAAGGTTTTACCCACCACACCGTAAAATAGAGAATCCTGCTTAGTGATGATAATTACGGTAATTCTACTGCAAATTATACTTGTAAGCCCAAAAGTATGTCACTAGTTTGATAGTAGACACGGTCTCTCGAAATTAACAAAAAGCATGATACTCGTATCTGTGGAAGGCCAACTGAGGTTTTCTACAATTTATTTAAAAAAACGGTCAAGTGCGAGTCGGACTCGCGCCCTAAGGGTTCCGTACCTATCTACCATATGATATACTAAAAGCTTTTGCTCTTTGATTAAAAACTCAGCGACCATCCAACTTGATCCCTCTTTTATAAAAAAGTTCTTGAAACGGGTGCTCACCTTAATTGGTTACTATTAGTTGTGAGAAAAATTGAAATATTTAATGATTTAAGACTTTTCCCTTTATTTGTAGGTACTGTGAGACCAAAGCTTCTTGCCAAATTTCATAATTTTAGGTCAACGGGAAGTACCCTGTAGGTTTTGCTTTTTTGCAGAAATGTATGGAGATGAGGCCATAAAAAGCCATATGTTTTCATTGCGTCGTTGTAAAAAAATGAAATTTTCAGATCTTGTGTGGTTTATGGACCTTAATATTTGTTATCAATTTCAACCCGATACCTCTTCTCGTTCGTGAGAAAAAGGGTCTTGACAGACAGACAGACAGACAGACGGACAACAAAGTGATCCTATAAGGGTTCCGTTTTTATTTTGGTGTACGGAACCCTAAAAAGGGTAGTATCCAAAATATTATTACTTTCTATTAATTATTATTATAAAATAATAAGTTTATGCAGGTTTTTGCAAATATTCTTAATTTTCATTCAGTTTGTTAAATACGGTTAGGGTATAGTTTGCAGAATACAACAACGTTTGTTTAACTAGGCGGAGCTACGTTCATATTCATAAATTACACCAATCATCAGGGATTAAATTCTTAAATATCAACAAGTGATATTAGCGATTTTAAAAAATAAATTTTGCCCAGGGACTCAATTCTTGAAAATCACCGGGCGATAAAATATCACTTTTGTGACTTTAAAAATTCATATTTGCCCTGATAAACTGTTGATAGGTAAATCAGAATACATGAAAATTATCAATCAAGGACTGCTTTAGATCTAACGGATATCAATCTTCACTTTCGAAAACAAAAATCTGTGATTTTAAATTTTTCGAGTGATATTTTGTCATCCAGTGATATTCAAGAATTGACTCCCTGGAGCCAAATTCTTGAATATCACCGGGTGATAAAATGTCACTCAAAAATTCAAAAGCACTGGTTTTTATTTTCAAAAGTGAAGATTGATATTCGGTAAAAATAAGCTAGTGTATAATTGTCAATTTTCATACTTTTTATTTGCAATTTAACAGTTTATCAGGGTGAATTTTAATTTTTAAAGTCTCAAGAGTGATATTTTATCACCCGGTGATATTCAAGAATTGGCTCCCTGATAAAGTCATAAAAAGTAAATTATTATTTCAATAATTTAAAATCCGAACAGTATTTTAAAGTAATCTACCTAATATTATTATTTACTTTTTTGGAGTCTAATTTAAAATTTTAAAATCTGAAAATCATTCGGTGATATTTACAAATTGGTCTCGGGGCCAATTCTTGAAGATCACCGGGTGATAAAATATCACTCAAAAACGAGAAAATCATACATTTCCCAAAAGTCACATTCTTGAATATCACCCGGTAATAAAAAATCATACCTATGATATTTGAAATCGAGTGCCACCCCCCCTCGATTTCAAGTCACCGGTGGTCCAAGGCCGGTGGTAATATTTTTGACATTAAAAAAATTAAATGTTATTAATGTTGTGTGTTCTGTGTTAAAGAAGTATTGAGTCTTGAAACTGTTTGCGGTAGCCTCAGCAATAGACGCGGCATATACTACTTTATATTTATCGAATATCAACTTCACTTTTGATAACAGAAATCTGTGATTTTGAATTTTTTGAGTGATATTTTATCACCGACTCCCTGATTTAACTCCGTTTACAATCTGTTGATGTCGTTTTACAATTTGCCAGCCGTTTGTAAACGGCGAATTATATGATTTGCGTGCGACATAATTATAGTGGCGTTTCTTCTTTTCGGGGGGCCAATTCTTGAAAGTCACCAAGATGTTTTCAAGATTTTAAAAATTAAAAAACCGGCCAAGTGCGAGTCGGACTCGCGCCCTAAGGGTTCCGTACCTATCTACTATATGATACCTATACTAAAAGCTTTAGCTCTTTGACTTTAAAAACTCCGCGACCATCCAACTTGACCCCTCTTTTATAGAAAAGTTCTTGAAACGGGAGCTCACCTTAATTGGTTACTATTAGTTGTGAGAAAAATTGAAATATTTAATGATTTTAGAGTTTTACCTTTATTGTACTGTGAGACCTAGCTTCTTGCCAAATTTCATAATTTTAGGTCAACGGGAAGTACCCTGTAGGTCTTGCTTTTTTGCATAAATTGGTTATCAATTTCAATCTGATACCTCTTCTCGTTCGTGAGAAAAAGGGTCTTGACAGACAGACAGACAGACGGACGACAACGTGATCCTATAAGGGTTTCGTTTTTTTATTTTGAGGTACGGAACCCTAAAAAAGGTACGTTAAACTCATAAAACTCAATTTGTTATGATGGTTAATTTTAAAACTGAAAATTATTTTTTATTTAACAAATATTGATTCTTACTTTTGAGGAATTTAAAAGGGTCTATTTTTATTTTTAATATACGAAAATCACCCGAATTTCATTAAATTCTTGGATATCACCGGGTGATGAAATATCACTCAAAAAATTCAAAATCACAGATTTTTCTTTTCAAAAGCGAAGATTGATATTCGTAAAATATAAAGCAGTTCTTAATTGTTAATTTTCATGTATTCTGTTCTAATTTACCTTTCAACAGTTTATCTGGGCAAATGTGAATTTTTAAAGTCTTATAAGTGATATTTTATCACCCGGTGATTTTCAAGAATTGACTCGGTTTCAAGAGTAAATTTTTATGTAGGTACACTTTTTTATTAAATGACGTAAATTCAATCAAATATAACAAATTGAAAGCGAATGACTTGTAGAATATTTCCGATTAATTATATAGCCAAAAACACGTTTGCACTTAAAAGGCAAGAAATTAACAACGCTGATTGACTGTAGCCTCTTAAATAAACAATTTTCCTATATTTTATGTTTCTTGTGTTGTGTAATATTTTTATGTTTGTTCTTACCGGGCGATAAAATATCACACCAAAGAATTCAAAATATAATGTATGCTAGAAAGAACATTCATCAATTACCTAAAATTTGTGACAGGCATAATTTTAATACTAGAAATAATCATAAAATTGATCAACCATATACTAGATTAACTAAAGTTGGTTGGTTCGTTGGTCTGTGTATACGATACTACAACAAAATACCTGACAATATAGTGCAATTACCTGAGAGAAAGTTTAAAGAATGTGTAAAGCAAACGTTATGTAAAAAAGCTTACTATAGATTGGATGACTATATGAATGACAAAGAGGTATGGTGCTCTGATATTCCAGCGAAACACAAGAAACACATTGTAATAAGCCGACTCTTAAAGTAGGCCGTGCTGCAGTGGTTTCTTGCCGTTTCTTTTACGCTGCCATAGCACGATCCGAAACGGCGTAGACTCGCTCTATTTGCATTGTATTCTGCATGACATTCAATAAGTATTCTGTAAAGAATCTACATTGAATAAAATTATCTAAATCTGAATCTTCAAACTCAGTCCATTTGTTCTATTCAAAAATAAAGATTGATATTCTTCAAATATAAATTAATGCACATATAATTGATAAATTTAAAAAAAATATATTTACTTTTTAAAAGTTTATCAGGACGACTTTGAATTTTTGAAGTCTCTAAAGTGATATTTTATCACCGGTGATATTACTCAAGAATAGGCTTCATTGTCTATCCTTCCTACTAACATAAACGTTAGTTTACTATTATTTAATATTATTATAAACGCGAAAGTTTGTAAGTATGGATGGATGTTTGTTACTCTTTCACGTAAAAACTACTGAATGGATTTTAATGAAACTTCAAAATAATATAGCTTAACATCAGAAGTACCTGGTCGACCGAGCTTCGCTCTATAATAGCCGCCTCAACATTAAAATATCATCGCGTGAGCAAGCTATGCTACTCGCTAATAGATGGCGCTGTAGGTTTCTGTCTAAAGCGCGGTATTTTTTTTATGCCTAAAAAAACCGATTACAAATATATATACAAATGTTGCTCGTTTAATAGTAAATAGGCTACAATTTATAAACCTGCGCAGACGAAGTCGCGGGCACCAGCTAGTTAATCTATAATATTTTTATTTGACAAATAAACACTTCTGTATTCTAAAAACGCCTGGGTCATTCACAATATTTATAAGCGAGAACCAACCAGTATTTGAAACTTTGCTTTACTAATTTTAAAGGGCTCTTATTATTATTAATACTACTGCACTGGAATAATATAAAGCAACAGGAAACAGAAATTAAACAAAGTAGAAAAACTCCCCTTTTAAAAATAATAAGTAATTAAATAAGTAATTTATTCGAGTAAATAAGTAATTTACTCGTCACCAACGAATCCAATTGATATATTTATAGAATAATATATGAGCTTCTTTTAGGTTTAACCAAGCATGAATTAATTAAAATGAATGTTAAATTGGTTCGAGTATTTATATAACAAAATGTCAACTTAAACTCTAACTAAGCTGCTGTTAGCCTTAGTCATACATAAAGCCCGCCCCGAATTGCACCCGTTGGAAATGTGCCCATCACACTGGCTGCATTTCCGCGTTGGATGGCCAGTGAGATGTGCTGCACCATGTAAGATTCGACACGGGGCACCCTTTCTACGCAAACTCCACCCCAGTTCCCTCACAAAACCGATAGCCTGTTTTCAGCACACACCCGTCACCTTTACGGCAAAAGCGTATAATTATAATAATTATTATGATTGTTTAATTTTTGTGACGTGTAATGGAATGATTATGAATAAATTATGTCTTATGTTTTAAAGCTCGTAAAATTTCATAACTTTTTAATTACATTGTTGCTTAGTTAGGGTCTTCCGGATAAACTAATCACTATTTTACGTGGATAAAACAACAAATATACCTGACTTTTTAATTTATTCAAACACTTGCCTCTTAACTTTGACCATAGTCTTAAGAATTGGTTTAACATAGGCACATGCCTACATTATGTTCCTATATTTGACCAGATTACTTTTTAGCATTTTATCAGAATTAACTAACTTCCACGAATTCATTTATATTAACTTATATACAATACAATATAAATACAATATTAACTTATTTTACGACAAATGTCAAAGTCAAATTTATTTATTGCAGTGTTACAGGTATAAATACAAGATGAAATATGTATGAAATATGTGCACTGTAACATACCGAAATCGGCGTGCAATGTTTACTATGTTATACATAGATACTCGTAAAACTTATTTCTAATATTAGAAATATTTCTTACTTCTAAAGAACTTAATAATATTTACACAGTAGTATCACATTTTTATCTTTATTTATATTTAAGTATATTTACAGCACATTTTTATCTTTATCTAATAAATATTCTTCGATACTATAGTAACATTTGGTATAGAGCAAATAATGTAGTTTCAATTTAAATTTTCTACTGTCTAATTCTTTCATACTATCTGGTAAACTATTGTATAATTTAGGTGCTAGAGCAAAAGCTGTGTTCTTGTCGTTCGCAATATATATTTTATATATGTTGGTTAATTACTGTTACTGGTGCAATAATAATAAAATGTTTATTTTTCAGCCAGAAAAGCCACAGTACAATAGTACTTAAACTAGCGCACTAAATTACTAAACTAAATAATTCAATAATTAAACAAGCAATGGGTGGTCAACAATTGAAACTCATTGGTCAAACTAAGTATACCTTTTTCCAATTTAAATTAAAATTACAGGAAAACCAAGTAACTTAGGTAAAAAATATTTCGGATCTTCGTTCCGGAATAACCAATAAATCTAAAAAGTCACCTCATTAATGCACGTTAAAAAATTATACCGTAATAGCGAACAGAAGTGAAATTATTATCTGGTTTGGGATTGGTCCATCCGCAGCGAGGTTCAAATCTCTTTGGGTGCACCCACCCTACCTATACTGACATCGAAAGTAAAGAATATCCTCAGTGGAAATTTTCTAAAGTACGCGACATGTTAAAAACTAAAAAAAAACGAGTTGCGGAGAGCGACCCAAATTTCGCGGTTGCTAAACGAGAATGAGTAGAATTATGAGCTTAGAATATTGTATTTCGGCACGTGTATGTCCATACAGAGTGTCTCCTAATCAAATCAAAATAATTTTATTAATTGTATCATGTATTGTCAGACATTAAATTACATCATTTCACAATGTAACGCAGGGAGCGAAGACGCGATAGCTCAGTGGAAAGTGCGTCGACACGGTGCGCAGAAAGTCGCAGGTTCAAATTCGGCTTGCGTCAAACTTTCTTCCTATTAATCTATTTAAAAAATCAACAGTGACACCTGCAGGGCTGCAGTGTCTAAATGTCATAAATATATACCTATTTACTTGTTTAAGGTGTACGCAGCTACTGCTACAAGCGCTTAGGCGTGGTGGGCAAAGCCGAAAACCTAAATACGATATTGCCGATTTGGACCTCATCCACCGCGTGCGCAAGCACCCAGGCACCCGCGGTGGATGAGGTACCTATAGGGAGGGAAATACCGCCAAGAGAAGTGGATCCACTAGGCTGGGGACACGGGGCGACTTGAAATTTGGAATACCCGAATCTATTTAAGTCGCGAGTGAATAGGCTTCTTCTGGGCAGGCTCGTTCCATCGTCGACCTCATCTCTGTCCTCGGGGCTAGATCGAGGTCAAGAGTAAGCCCATACATAATAAAAAAAAAAAAAAAAACCTGCTTTTTTACCTACTTTTAAAATCTGCAAACGCCTTTACAAACAAACATAGTATTGCTGTTCTAAAAATGGTTTTTATTGCTTCTAAAAATACTATCTAGATATATCGGAACCCTAGGTGCGCAAGGTTGACTCGTTTGGTTTTTAAAATTGTATATGTCACCGGAAAATGATAAGAATCGTAAGTTGATGAATTTCCTAGTAAGTTGATCAACGTAAATTTAATCGAAATCGTTAGAGGCGTTTTCGAGAAACCGATTATAAATATATATACAAATATTGCTCTAATAGTACAGGACTGCCACACAATGCCATTGGCCAATCAGAGAACAGTGCATCTATTATTTTACGGGTGTAGTTTAACGTAAAATTGTATACTGAGCAGCGATTGGTTCATACGTGTACGATTTGATGTATAGTAAAATCGTTAATGTTGATCAATTAGCTGAAATTTATTGCGTTAAATAATACTTTTCAACTACTGTTCATGATTTTTCGAAAGTTTATCAACTTATTAGGAAATTGATCAACTTACGATTTTTATAATACACCAACAAGCAGCCTACATATTGTTCCCGTGGACGTGCGGTGGACATAAGGTTAGCAAATTTTAGTATTTTAACTCGCAAATGTGCTGTAAAACGTCGTAAGATGCACTTGCGCATTATCATTACACTCTCGGCTCCATTACGCCCTCGCCTGCGGTTCGGGCTGCAATTCTTGAGCCTAGGGTCTAATGAGCAAAATAGCGCACTTGTATCTTAATGTACTATTATAGTAGTGCTTGATTTACATCATAAATCATAACATAACATAGATTATACACGGCAAGGCTCGGTCGCTCATTTAATTTTCAGGTTAAATTTATAATGACTGAGATGCAAGTAGGTACAAACAAGAACACTTGCAGACTCTATCGCGAAAACTGTCAAAAATAAGAATTTCACAAAATCCAATGTGTTAAGCTTGACATGGTCTTGACTGTACACTAAAGTAAGATTTTATTTATTCATCTAGAATTGCAGGGTTACTTTGCGACATTCTGTACGAGTGGGGGAGAGCGTAACTGTTATTCGTTCAGTGGCCAATTATAAATAAACTATTAAGTACTTACTTATTTTTGGTAAAAAACTTGACCAATAATATTTTTACGATAGCCATAAATAATAGTAAAGAACTACTTATTTTTATAACAGATGTCTTATTTTGATGGCCTTTGAAGATTACACTATTTGTTTTGACGTACATACATTTCTTGCTTAGCCAGTATTTTATCACAGACGGTAAGTACACCCAAACGCACGTCAGTAGAAACACTTTGGACGTTATGGCATGGTAATAGAGTTGCAAATGTTTCCATTGAAGTGCGGTTGACCGTACAGTATGACCGCGATATCTGTTCAGGTGGTCAAAATTGGTACATTTTTTGTAGCGATCTATTGGCACGCCCAGGCTTCGCACGGGTTGTAATGCTTTTTTATCTTTTCAACAAAATCTCAGCTCTTACAGCTATTGAAGTAAAAAAATTACTTCCGGTGGGTGTTGTAATAGGCGACTTATAGATCGTGAACGGGCGGATGACAACCATATCGTACATACTGCGGTTACCACCCACCGCGTTTAACCAGCCGTAACACTAACAAGCGTGGTGACTATGGTACCTTTCCCTCCGAATATACCACGCATTTTGTTGTGAATTTCTGAAACGAGCTCCCTATATGGAGCTGAATTCCAATAAGGGAGCCAATTCTTTAATATCACCGGGTCACGAAATATCACTTTTCGACGACGATATTCAATTACCTCCTAACTCACTAAAACCAAATTTTTCAGAAAGCAAAAAAAAAAACGTTTTATTCCCCACCAGCGGTGGGGTCCGCAGTCCCCACCGCTGTCCCCACTGCTGACCCCACCGCTGTTACCACGGCTGTCCCTACTCCTGTCCACATCCCTGTCCCCACCCCTGTCCTGTCCCCACCCCTGTCCCCATCCCTGTCCCCACCCATATCCGTGTGTGAAAAGTAAATTATAAACAGATTTATCTTTTTTAACATCTTAACAATCAACATTTAACACTACATGTAAGGGTGGAAAACATCTACCCTTACTTACACTACCCCTACTCCTTTACCCATCCCTACTCCTTTCCCCAACCCTATCCCCACCCCTATCACAACCCCTGGATTTGGATGGATGGATTTACTTTATTTATGAAAATTTTTAGTACTCTTATTGATAATTAAATAGAACGTCAATTTGATGCTGGCATTGATTTTACGTTTAGGCAACCAGTTTCCAAGTTAGTGTTAGTTAGAAGCTATTGGCTTCACTCCCCGATTATATTTGTAACTTCATATTGAACGAAGGCCCGCCAATAAGAAAGGGGGCAAAAGACTATGTCTAGTTACTTTTATCATCAAACTACTAACTTACTTTATTATTAAACTTAAACTTAAATTACTTTTAAATCTTCTTGTAAAATTATAGGTCAATAGTGAAAATTAGTGCAACCTAATATAATTATATTTATTAACAGTTCTGGGAGCCAATTCTTGAATATCACTGGATGGTAAAATGTCACTATTGAGACTCCTCTAAAGCTCCATAGTCCAGTAAAAATACGGTTTTGCAAAACATTAAATGCTAATAGCTACTTTTTTGTGTATATCGTATTTAAATATGATGTTAAGACGCAATATTTACGAATCCACCTAAAATTTAAAGCGGAATATTTTTTTCGAATAACAGCTAAGGCAAAAATAGTAATAGACAATTATATACTTTATATCATAGATAAACGTATACTTTACATATAGGCATCAAAATCCACCATAAATATATTTAAAAATATCAATTTATTTAAAAATATACAATCTCCACTTATTTTTACATATAAGGTCCAATAAAGTCGATGTAAAATAATAGAAATAAACTGAGCTAAACTCAACCTTTTTAAATGTAAGTGATTCTTATATATATTCACAAAAATGCCATACTAAATAATAAAAAGTTTTTTGTAATCGCTGGTTTACAATGATGTTGTAAACATTTATTTTGGATTTTCCAAAAATGTGATTATATAGCACTATTTAAATTATTAGAAAGCAAAACGGATCTATTACTATTTTTGGTTGCGAAGATAAGCTGTATTTAAATTTCGTGCTATAAAAGTTAAACAATACAAAAAAGCTAATATTTTTAGGTGGATTCATGTATAATATGAAATTCTGAATATATAGCAAGCCGTAAATAAAAAAAATAATCATTAACATTTTTTTCCGAAATTCCATATTTTTTTAATGTTTGGAAATAAATAAATAAATGAAGTAAATTTAGGTGGATTCCATTAAAAACCTTTACACAGAAATATAATCTATCGATCTGAAAAAGAATCACGGCTCTTATCAATTATTTCCGTTTCGCCATACAATCTCTCGTAATTTTACTGGAGTACCAGCTAACGTTGACCTTGAAAAAAATTCACAAATATTTTACGGGTGCTTCAGAGGCTAAAAATTCAAATTCGCCCTGATAACTGTTAAAAAGTAAGTAATTTGTTTAAGATGACTGCTGTACATTTAAATGAATAAATAAAAATAAATAAAAACTAATAATTGTACACACATTTTAATAAACTTATTTGAAAAGAATAAATCTGTGATTATGAATTTTATCACGGGGATATTCAAGAATTGGCTCACAGATTTTTAATAAATTTGAAATTTTATTAAGGCTTATTCTAAAAGCCAATGGGACAATTCTTTTTCCAATTTTTAAATTCGCAAAAAAGAATGGTGAATGTACCAATAAGCTGATCATTAGAATACCTACTACGGCTTTAGGTTTCCTAAGAAAAGGTAGCTACACGTGTTTAGTCACACGTTCGTTCGAGCTCGTTCCATCGTCGACCTCATCTCTGTCCTCAAGGCTAGATCGAGGTCAAGAGAAGGCCCATTACATAGTAAAAAAAAAAGTGTAAACCACTTGTGAATACCCTTAATATCATCAATATCGTCAACATAGTTCGCCTATTCTTGTTAAGGGGCTGATAAGAGCTAAATACGCTTCACTTGAGCAGTTTTTTTACGAAAGGTGATGAATATAATAATATGGACGTGAAAAAAAAATCGGCCAAGTGCGAGTCGGACTCGCGCCCTAAGGGTTCCGTACCTATCTACCATATGATATACTAAAAGCTTTTGCTCTTTGATTTTAAAAACTCCGCGACCATACAACTTGACCCCTCTTTTATAAAAAAGTTATTGAAACGGGAGCTCACCTTAATTGGTTACTATTAGTTGTGAGAAAAATTTAAATATTTAATGATGTTAGACTTTTTCCCAGCGAACTACAATCTTTTTCCTTTATTTGTACTGTGAGACCTAGCTTCTTGCCAAATTTGATAATTTTAGGTCAACGGGAAGTACCCTGTAGATTTTGCTTTTTTGCATAAATGTATGGAGATGAGGACATAAAAAGCCATATATTTTGATTGCGTCGTTGTAAAAAATTTAAATTTTCAGATCTTGTGTGGTTTATGGACCTTAATATTCGTTATGAATTTCAACCTGATACCTCTTCTCGTTCGTGAGAAAAAGGGTCTTGACAGACAGACAGACGGACAACAAAGTGATCCTATAAGGGTTCCGTTTTTTTATTTTGAGGTACGGAACCCTAAAAATATGATAATTAAGCATCTTTCCAAAAAGATGACTGACTCTGAAACACGATTAAACATATTTTATACGCCAAAAAAAAATCCACAGTTTCCCCTATGCTTTTTGCTTTTAAACGGTTTTTAAAACGCGTGCTTTTTCCATTACATACCGCACTAGGGTTTTATTTAGTTTTTTTTTCAATATCGGCAAGGAGCAAGGAGTTTTTATATACAGAGTATTAATTTGATTGCGTGTCATGACTTAGGGGCGAAATCAGTATCAGTAACTGAATAACTTTTCCCAAGAAACATAGGACGAAATACGCAAAACCAAATTTGACCTTCCATACAAAATGCGCTATCAGCTGATGCTAAGGGAGATCAAAAATTTATTGGTGTATTTTGACCTATGTTCCTTGGGAAAAGTTGTTCAGTTACTGATACTGATTCCACCCCTGAGCTATGGCACGAAATCAAATTAATACCCTTTATATACAATTCATAACATTTGATCTTTAATATGATTAATAAACTTTCATTTAATGAAAATATTTATATTGATCAACTTAGTAACAACAAATTCGTCTTTTAACAAAATATCCCATTTTAAATAATTTAAGACGAGGCTGTTTGGCAGTTTAGCCAACGCCTCCTGCGCGCATGTATTTAAAATGTGTGTCCGCTAAAACCGCGCGGCATTTTTAGAAATATTCGTGATGTTTACATTGTGTTTATTGTACCTAATACATACATACATACATACATAACATCACGCCTTGTTCCCGTCGGGGTAGGCAGAGACCACAGTTCTCCACCTGCTACGATCTTGACATACTTCCCTTGCTTCCTGAACCTTCATCAATCCTTTCATACATGCTCGTCGGTTTAGGGTACTTTTAACCTGGCCTTTATTCAGAACGTCCTGAATTTGGTCCTGGTACGTTCGCCGAGGCCTTCCCCTTCCAACGTTTCCATTCACTCTCGCCTTGTGGATCTCTTTCGTCAATCTTCCTTCATTCATCCTCTCTACATGACCAAACCATCTCAGCATCCCTTTCTCAATTTTAGTCACTACGTCTTCTTTTACGCCACAACGTTCTCTTATCACACTATTTCTAATCCTGTCACTCAATTTCACACCAATCATACTCCTCAACGCTCTCATTTCTACTGCATTAATTCTACTTTCATGCTTTTTCTGCCATACCCAGCTTTCACTGCCGTACATCAGTGTTGGTACTAAAACGCCTCTATGAACAGCCAGACGAGCCTTGTGAGACACCTTCTGACTCTTCATAAAAGCATGCAGAGCACCATTCACCATGTTTCCAGCATTCACTCTTCTTTCGATATCACTTTCACACTTTCCATCTCTCGTAAACTTAGAACCCAGATACACAAACTCCTTTACTTGTTCGACTTGTTCACCACGTATTAATATAGTACACTCTGTCATACACTCTTCTCTTTCAAGTACCATTACTTTCGTCTTGCTTACATTAACTTTCATTCCTTTCCTATCAAAAGCCACATTCATCATTGTTACCATCTCCTGTAACTCGTCAGCAGATGACGCAAGTATAACTTGGTCATCAGCGTAGAGAAGACATTTGATGAGTAACTCATTCATTCTCAGTCCACACATACTCTCTTTCAGATCAGTCAAACAATTATCCATGAATAGGTTAAACAGCCAAGGTGACGCTACACATCCCTGCCTAACACCTTTTTCGATGCTAAACCATTCAGTGTACGCCCCGTTTATTCTGACACAAGCACTGGAATCCTCATAGAGAGATTTCAGTGCTTGAATCAGATGACCGTTCACCCCATACATAGATAATGCCGACCACAATTCATTCCTCACCACTCGGTCATAGGCCTTTTCCAAATCCACGAACGCGCAGTAGACTTTTTGGTTTTTGGCCAAAAACTTTTCAGCTATGCACCGCAAGGAAAAGACCTGATCTGAACATCCCATTCCCTTTCTGAATCCCGCTTGTACGTCCCATATTTTTTCGTCAGTATCTTTCATCACTCTTTCAATCAAAACCTTTGCATACAGTTTGCCGACGACACTGAGAAGACTTATCCCGCGGTAATTTTTGCAGTCCTGTTATGACCCTTTTCCCTTGTACAGCGGCACAATCACAGCCTTGCACCAGTCACCTGGTACTTGGCCATTCGTCCAACACAGGTTGAAAAGGCGGTACAGCTGACTAGCCACAATGCCTCGCCCAGCCTTCAACATTTCGACCGACACTCTATCATACCCACCTGCTTTACCTGATTTCATACATTTCATTGCTTTCATGATCTCATCCATACTTATCTCACTTGCATTACTCTCATATTCATTCTCATGCATTTCCACAGAAGACCTCGGTACGCTAGCCTCTGCTTCTCTCTCAAACAAACTTTCAAAATATTCCTTCCATCTCTTCAGCACACATTCTTCACCTTTTATAATACTTCCATCCTGGCTTCTGATTTTACTCAGCTCCGATGTTCCAAACTTTCCTCGGGCTGTCCGTATGGATTTCCAGAAAAACTTTTGGTTTGACTGGAAATCTTCAGAAAGCCTTCTCTCAAACTCATCTTTACACTCCTCTTTCTTTCTCTCAACAACATCCTTTACAATACTTTTCACTCTTTTATATTCCTTTCGTGCTACACTAACATCAGCACTTGTGGCCTTCTGCATTCTTTGATTAGCTTTTACAGCTAACCAATCTAACCATGCTTTTTTCTTCTCACAAACAGCTGCCTGTACACTTTTATCCATCCACACATTCTTCTTCTTTCCACCATTTCTCCTTTTCGACACCCCACAAACATTGACAGCTACTCCTACTAATCCATATTTAAATTCATTCCACAAGCATTCAATATCATTCAATATCATCAAAAAGTAGGTATCCACTCCTACAAATAAAAAAACAGTAATTACTTAATGTATTTTTTACTTTTAACGTAAAAATAAGGCACGAAACACAAGTCTAGAGAATGGGGTGTCCGTAGAAATGTAAGGAAAAATACGTAGCTTGTTGTCTACGAATGTTCCTTCGGGAAAAGAGGTAATCAAAGATATATGGTCTTACTACAAAAAAGTTAAACATCTGTTGAAGAAATGAAAAAAAAAATCGTACAAAATAACTCTGGCTATGTATCTGGTGCGCAGAAGTCAAAAACGACTTATTTTCTTATGACTTGACTTGAGGGCCGTGTAAATAATTACCGCCCCATTTCTGTGCTCCCGGCTATGTCGAAGATTCTGGAACGCATCATGAACCAGCGTCTGGTCAGTTTTCTTGAAAAGAATAAAATGTTAGCCCCAGAGCAATATGGTTTTCGCTCTAACAAATCTACTTCAGATGCGGTTCACGAACTTGTTACACACGTAGTCGATAGCTTAGATAATAGTTATAAAAGTGTAGCGATCTTCTTAGATCTTGCGAAAGCATTTGACACGGTCTCGATCCCTCTACTTCTGTATAAATTGGAGTCTCTAGGCGTCAGGGGCAACCAGCTTGACTTGTTCCAGAGTTATTTGACTGGTAGAACACAGAGAGTCAAGATAGATAATCACATAAGCTGTGAGTTAACAATGGAATTTGGTGTTCCTCAAGGCAGCATCCTTGGGCCCAGTCTATTTTTAACATATATCAACGACCTCTACAGCTTGGAAATCCCAAACTGCAAGATTATCTCCTACGCAGACGACACTGCCCTTATATTTACCGCTAAAACATGGTCTGACACTTTTACTTTTGCTCAGCGTGGATTTGATATTGTATCTAAATGGCTCAATGATAATTTACTTTCCTTAAATATTGAAAAAACAAAGTATATATCTTTCTCTATACGTAATAATAATATTCCTAACAACTTCGACATCACAGCCCATAAAGCTCTTAACTGCGACCCTAATTCTTGTAAATGTCCTAAAGTTTCTAGTATAGAATCTATCAGGTACCTAGGCATTATAATTGATAAAAATCTCTCCTTCGTCCCCCACATTAAATACCTCTCCGCTAAGGTCCGAAAAACTATTTTTGTCTTTAAAAATCTCCGACATATAGCAGACTTTCACATCCTTAAAACCGTTTACTTTGCCTTATGTATGTCCATTGTTACCTATTGTATCACATCCTGGGGTGGTATTGCCAAAACTAACCTTTTACAACTTGAACGTGCCCATAGAGCGGTACTGAAGGTTATGTCATTTAAACCCCTTCTCTTCCCTACTACCGAACTTTACCAATCCTGTGATCTCCTTACTGTTCGACAACATTTTATCCTTTGTACCATATTAAAACAACATACCCAATCTTCTTATGACCCCTTGACTTATCCACCTAAACGAAACCATCTTGTGATTCCGAGTTCCCGCTGTAACACCACATTTAAGCAGAGGTTTTACCCATTTCTTGGCCCATTTCTTTATAATTCCGTACACAAAATCTTATCATTACTTCCTATGTGCAAACACCAATGTAAAATCGCTGTTTCTGAGTGGCTCAAGACACTAAATTACGAATCCTCTGAAAACCTACTAAAACCCCTTACATAAATATACCTCGTCATACTTATCCTAACTTAAACTGAAACTTAGTAAAGTCAGATTCTTTCTTATTTATTTTATCCTTTTCTTATCCTACTTTGAATTTGTGTGTACTAAATTTGCAGATAGTTTTAGTTTTACTTCAATTGCTTTTTATCATTGTTCTAATTTAATGTTCTAATATTATGTACATTAACATCCATAGATTCATAAACACTGTCTTAGCTCTGTACACCTCATGTTCGCTGGCTAGTGCTTATAGCACAGGTCTACCTTTTTTAAGTACTAGCCTCACCTACTGTTTTTTGCATAGCCCTAAGATAGCTCTAAATTTATATTATATTATAACTTGACTGTTATGGCTAAATGTAGAACGTTAAATAAATTATTTTTATTTATTTATTTTTTATTTTTATCTGTTGAAGAAATGGCCAAAAAAATCGTACAACATAACTCTGGCTATGTATCTGGTGCGCAGAAGTCAAAAACGACTTATTTTCTTATGACTTTACTTCTGCGCATGAACTGACATAGCCAGTTATTTTGTGCGATTTTTTTGATCAAGTGTTCAACAGGTGTTTAACTTTTTTGTAGTAAGACGGTACTTGTTTTTATTCGCAAATGTGTTACTGCAATTCTCGAGCCTCGAGTGTAATCAACTAAATAGCGCACTTGCATCTTTATGTACTATTCCATATTCTTTTAAGTTTATCCATTTAAAATATACCGGGCTTTTAAAAATGGTGTAAACATTTTAATATATTCTGAAAATGTATTCTATGACTTTTGGTGATTCGCATTACAACTAATAAACGAATAATTTATGTACAATTGTGATTTTTTTTAGTCCCCTCCTCTTGTTAGACTTTCACGTGATTGTGCTTTGCGATAAAAAATCCAAAAAAACTACGGAACCCTGAACTGCGCGTGGTCCGACACGCACTTGGCTGGTTTTTTTTTTGTAAAAAAAACGGAAAGCCACAGAAAAATAAAAGTACTTAGAAGGAGGATTAAAGAAATAATTCGTCACTAGGTGGTGTAGGCGTTTTTCTATGGATTTGACAGGTTATTACCCGACTGCCCCAAAACAGGAGGGTTACGTTTTTCGAGTGTATGTATTTATGTATGTATGTATATATGTATGTATGTATGTCGATTTCTTTGTCGCGCTCTGCAGCCTAAACGGCTTGGTAGATTTCAACATGTGAGGTGTCGTTAGGTTCGTATTCATTGTAGGAGTGTCATAGGGTATAAAAAATATAAAAAGTACTAAATAAAAAAAACTATTTCAAAAAATAAAATACCCGACTGAAAAGAGAATCTTAATCGGTTACCGATTGAGATGAAATTTTGCATGCGTATGTGAATCGGATGACAATGCAATATTATTGTAACTTGGAACTGATCTGATGATGGAGCCGGAAGATATCCATAAAAAAGTGGAGATATTACCGCGTTTCAGAATCCTACAGCGCCATCTGTTGGTGGGTAGCGTCGCTTGCTCACCTGGTAATATTTTATTGATAAAAAAAACTCTGGGAGGTTTCTTTATAAAATATTTGGGCTTAGATAGGCCTTTTGGAAAAAGAGTCACTTAGTTTCAACACACAAAGCAATGACTAAATTTCCCGTGTAAGATGCCGCATTCATTACTTTTGTAATATACTGTAGTTTTTCTACTCCGTACCAGAGGCGCTGTTTTTATTACCGCGTTTCAGAAACCTACAGTGCCATCTGTTGGTGGGTAGCGTCGTTTGCTCATCTCGTAATATTTTATTGTTAAATTTCTTTATAAAATATTTGGGTTTAGCTAGGCCTTATGGAAATAATTTTCTATGTTTTAACATATAAAGCAACGACTAAATTTCCCGTGCAAGATGCAGCATTAATTACTTTTATCTACTCCCGTACCGGAATATTCCGAATTCGAAACCAATGACAGATTCGAAATTGAGGTCATTGTCCGCTATCATTTTCATTTCCACACTGTTCCATACTACGAGCAGTACGGAAATGGAGTATGGGATTTTCATTCCGCAACTGTTATAATACATAATTTTCAATCTGCATAGGCTAAGGCAATACTACCACAGTACTACATACAGCCTATTTTAAAGTAATTTTGTAAAAATACTTTTTACTGGGGTGACGACTGCCTACCTTTAGATTGATACTATTTAAAAGAAAACGGAGAGTACCAGGCCTGACTAGGAGTACATAAATCGACAAGAAGCTGACAGTTGACTCGCTTCTATATAAAGTGACATTGGCAACAAAAGAAGTGATTTGAACAAAATGGAAAGTATGTACCAGGAGAACATGATTCTACAAGAGGCTGTCAGTAACCATATACATGAAATTAAAGTTAAAGCAACGCCATCCACAAGCTCTGGATCTGGAATAACTTCGGGAATAACTTTAATTAACTGTACTAACTGTCCTCTTAGTTCAATAAATTGATCACTACTCTTTAAAAAACATTTTTATTTCGTCGGTCGTAGATAAAGTTTTGTATGCAACTATACGTAATTAGTAATTTTAACACTCGATCTATACTATTTTGATACTCGGCTGCGCCTCGTATCAAAAACCAGATCTCGTGTTAAAATTACTCTCATTACGCAACAGTTGCATAAATAACTATTGTGTTATACTGTAGCTTTTCTAAGGAGCTGTTTATTGATGTCGACTACCTAAGGAGGTTTTAGCCCATGCTTCGCCAAAGCGAACCACCAGCGACTAAAACCTCTTTGTAACTACCAAATACAACCATACCTTACGTACGGTCAACCGCTCGTGAATGGAAAGATTTGCAACTCACGTTCGAAGTGTTTCTACTGACGTGCTGTTGGGTGTATGTAGAAAAATACAGTCAGCAGAGAGGGACTATATATCGCTATTAACAGCATCGGGTGTCCACCAAAGCTTCTTAGTTTAATGTAGAGCTTCCACGAAGATATGAATGGCGCGGCGCTGTGGTTGCTGGTGGCATTACATCTAAGCCGTTCAATATGCGCAGAGGTGTCCGCCAAGGTTGCGTGTTAGCACCCACCCTGTTTGGTATAGTTTTCTCATTGCTATTAAGAAAAGCATTCGGCAATGACCAGCAGGGTATAAATTTACATACAAGAGCTGATGGGAAGTTGTACAACATAATTTCACTTCTTAAGTCAAAGCGCCGTCGCGAGGATGTTTTTATTGACAGCCTTCTATTTGCTGATGATGCAGCCTTTGTGGCCAACACTGCAATTGATTTACAAATCATCGTCGTTAAGTTTTTACGGGCATGTTCCTTGTTCTCCATGTCTATAAACGCCAAAAAGACAGTTGTGCTGATGCAAGGGAATACAGAGAAGCCGGTAATAACCCTGGATGGTGCCATATTGGAAGTAGTGGACAAGTTTGCGTACTTAGGGTCGACTGTGCCGAACAATCTCTCACTTGACCTGGAATCGATGTTCGTATCGGCAAAGCGGCGACCATGTTCGGCAGGCTGAATACAAGAGTATGGCAAAACAATCATCTTACGGCGAACACCAAGATGATCCTTTACCAAGCATGCATTTTAAGCATATTGTTGTATGGAGCAGCAAGGACAACGTACGGAAAACAACAGCGTCGACTTAATGCCTTTCATATGCCTCCGAAACATCCTAGGCATCTCCTGGAAGGATAAGGTAACCCACAAAACGGTCTTACAACGAGCCCAGCTGCCCAGTTTCTTCGCATTGCTGAAGCAGAGACGATAACGATGGTTGGGGCACGTGAACCGCATCGAACCAACCCGTCTACCCCAGCGTATATTGCTTGGTCCTAATGTTGGTAGGCCATTGCTACGCTTTAAAGATTGCGCCAAGCAAGACATGATCACTTTGTGTATTGAACACCTAGACTGGGCGCAGACAGCTGAGGACAGAACCAAATGACATAAATCATTACTGGATGGACGCAAGGTACACCATGAAGCCTGGTGTTATGCCCTTGCTGAAAAAAGCGAGAAACGTAAGAAAAATAACGACATAACATCAGTTATTGATAACACAAGCTTCACCTGCAGAGCGTGTGACAGGACCTGCCGCTCCCGAATAGGCTTACTCAGCCTCGAAAAACGGTGCAATCGACAGAATATTGCTTAAATCGTCTGACATAGACGGCTATGGCCTATGATGATGATGTATGTATGTATGTCGATTTTTTTGTCGCGCTCTGCAGCCTAAACGGCTTGATAGATTTCAACATAATGGTGTCGTTAGATTTGTATTCATTGTAGGAGTGTCATAGGCAGGCGCGGTTCCAGCCCTAGATTTTGGGGGGGGGGGGGGGGGGTCATCGAGGCTGATCCTAACCACAAAGTTTTATGAGCAAAGGAAAACAGATATCGCATACTCACAGAGACAGGCAAATACATATTGCAAGTTCACCATCGAAGCGAATTACAAATTTCACGTAATAGAGCTAACAAATATACTGATAATAATCTAAATATATAAAATAGCTTGACCTGACTTAATGATAGATTCATCAACGCCGAGCCGTAAACGCTATAGCTACAGATTTTGTACATAGGTTTTTTGCATTTCAAAACCACCCACTAAGGAAGGATTTTCCAAAATTCATCCCCATAAGGGACAAAAGTTTGTTTGAAAGTCTTTGTTTCTTGAATTCGACTCACACAAATTAGAATTTAAGCTTTTGGTGAAAAATAAAGAAACACGTGTTTAAGCATTTTTTAAAAATCTCCCTTCAAGGAGGTGAAAAAGGGGATGATTTTTTCTGTATGTTGGTCTATAAGTCTTTCATTTTTAAAGGTAGAATCATACAAATTTGGTTAAGAGCTCTCCATTAAAAAATAAAGAGTACGTTTTAGCATTTTTAGAAATTCATCCCCTAACGTGATGAAATGAGGAATGAAAGTTTGTATAGAAATCACAGTTTTGTCATGATGTGCTCGAAAATTTAAACTTAAGCTAAGAAACAAAGAAACACGTGTTTCAGAAATTTTGAGATATCATCCCCCAAAGGGGTGAATCAAGAGATGAAAGTTTGTATGAAAATCTTACAGCTTTGACATGCGGTACTTGAAAATTTCGGGTATTGCGGATTTTAGCTAATAATAGGAAACAAAGAAACATATGTTTCAGTAAGTTTGAGATATCATCACCCAAGGGGGTAAAATGAGGGATGAAATTTCGTATGAAAATCCTACAGTTTTAGAAGTAAAGAAACACGTGTGCGGAGAGCTCAAAAAATGTGTATAATTCTACCCTTAAAAATTAAAGACTTATAGACCAACATACGGAAAAAAATCATCCCCTTTTTCGCCTTCGTGATTTTTAAGAAATGCTTAAACACGTGTTTCTTTATTTATTACAAAAAGCTGAAATTCAGATTTTTGTGAATCTAACTCAATAAATAAGGGACTTTCAAATAAACTTTCATCCCTTATTTCACCTACTTAAGGGATGAATTTTAGAAAATCCTTCGTTAGTGGTTGGTTTGAAGTGCAAAAAACCTGTGTAAATCTGTAGATATAGCGGTTACGGCTCGGCGTTGATGAATCAGTCATCAAGTCAGGACAAGGTATTTTCTAACGGTGTAAGGGACATCACTCCGAATACTGAAAGGGCATGATCAATCAACGTAATTAAACAACTTTCAGTGAACAAAACTTTCAGGAAACGAAAAAAAATCGGCCTCTCCGTACAAACTGTCCAATCAAGTTTGCAATTTTGTATGGAGAGGCCGATTTTTTCTTTCATTTCCTGAAAGTTTTATTCGCTGAAATATGTTCAGTTACGTTGACTGATCATGCCCTTTCAGTATTCGGAGGGCTGTCCCTTGCTTAATGTAACTTAAGGTGAAAAAAATTGCTATACGATGTCTTTCATCGCATGCGCTACGGAAACTATTGATGATAGAATAAAATAATGTTCGAAAATATTAAAGAACAGATTAATATCTAAAAATATCTTCATATTGTCCAACCAAAATCAGAACTTGTTATCCATACCTTTGTATTAATCCTTATTCAAATAAATTATTTCGTATCCAAGACTGTTTCAATACGTGTAGACTTCTTTTTAAAATTCAAATCGAAAATTCCATTCAAAAGATATTACAAATTTTAAAATTTCAATCTAAACAAAATAGGTACTGAAAAACATGTTTAAGCATTTCTAGATAAACAAACATCCTTCAAAACTAACTGCACTCGTGCGAACCCGGGGTGGGCGGCTAGTATGAATATAAAATTACGAGCTTTAGCCCGCGACACTGTACAAATATTGTACTGTGAACGTATGTTTGATTCTGTTTAAACAGCGTGTAACAAAAAGGTGTGATAATACTGAAGGGTGTGAATCTGCCCATGAAACTGAACAACTTTTCCCAAGGAACATAGGTCGGAGTACGAAAAACTAAATTTGACCTTCCATACAAAATGCCCAATCAGCTGATGCAGTTTTTATATGAGGTCAAAAATTTATTTTGTTCTATGACCAATGTATGTTCCTTGGGAAAAAAAAATCAGTTTCTTGGGCAGATTCACACCCTTCAGTATTATCACACCTTTCCGTTACACGCTGTATAGTTTGGGTACCGCGTTTTCTAGATTAACGTAAAAAACTCTTTTTGGATTTCGGGGGGGGTCATGATCCCTGTGACCCCCCCCCTGGATCCGCGCCTGGTCATAGGGTATAATATTTTAGTTCGGCACCTTTGAAGAGAAACAAAAGGGTGAAATAAAATTTTTAAAATCATTACTTTTACAACATGGGTATCAAACAATAGCTGGTAAAAACCTGATTCTAAGGTTGAAGCAAATGTTTTAGTATAACTTGACGTAGCAAATCTGAAAACTAAAAAGTTTAAAATAAACAATTATTAAATAACAAAAAACCCAACTGCTTAGCACAAGAAAGGAAAATAAGCTTAAATCTATTGGATTTGGTAACCTCTACAAACAAATTTAGTTTTGCGGTCCTCAAATTGGACTTTATTGCTTCCAAAAATACTATAGGTATATCGGAACCCTCGGCGCGCGAGTCCGACTCGCACTTGACCGTTATTAGGGTTCCGTACCTCAAAATAAAAAAACGGAACCCTTATAGGATCACTTTGTTGTCCGTCTGTCTGTCTGTCTATCTGTCTGTCAAGACCTTTTTTCTCACGAACGAGAAGAGGTATCAGGTTGAAATTGATAACAAATATTAAGGTCTATAAACCACACAAGATCTAAAAATTTAAATTTTTAACAACGACGCAATCAAAAGATATGGCTTATTATGTCTTCATCTCCACACATTTATGCAAAAAAATAAAAGCAAAACCTACAAGGTACGAGTACTTCCCGTTGACCTAAAATTATAAACTTTGGCAAGAAGCTAGGTCTCACAGTACAAATAAAGGGAAAAGTCTAAAATCATTAAATATTTCAATTTTTCTCACAACTTATGGTAACCAATTAAGGTGAGCTCCCGTTTCAAGAACTTTTCTATAAAAGAGGGGTCAAGTTGGATGGTCGCGGAGTTTTTAAAATCAAAGAGCAAAAGCTTTTAGTATATCATATGGTAGATAGGTACGGAACCCTCAGGGCGCGAGTCTGACTCGCACTTGACCAGTTTTTTTTTTCAAAACCGGTCAAGTGCGAGTCGGAAAAAATCGACCTAGCTAGGTGTCATGTCTAAAAAAAGCGCGTTTCAGAAGCTCTACAGCGCCATCTTTTAGTGGGTTATAGTTAAGACTATACAGAGCGAAGCTCTAAATTATTTTAGGTACTAAAGAAATATTATTATCCTTTTTTATGTTTTCGTGTTTCGAAGTAGGTATGTTTGATGAGAATAATGGTTCAGTTTCATGAGCAGATTCAATTGGTATGGTTGGTATACTTTTTATTTACTCGTTATTAAGGGGCTGATAAGACCTGAATTACCTCCCTTTCTAACAAAGGGCAGAATGCGCGTGCTAGAACGGAGCGAATTCGCGCTGTTTTACGTTTTACGCTCATTTTTGCATTTTTCTCATAATCTGTACCCATAATATTAATTATCAAATAGCTATATTATTATGCATAATGTATTGAATAATGTGTAAAAGTTTTGGCATCATAGATTAATGGGTACTTAAGAAAAACGGTTTAAAAGCAAAAAGCAGAGGTAATTTTGGATTTTTTTTATGGCGTACAAAATATATTTAATCGTGTTTCGGAGTCGGCCATATTATTGGAAAGATGCTTAATTATCACATAATTTTTTTTCACGGCCATATAATCATCACTTTTCGTTAATAACCTGCTCAAGTGAAGCGTATTTAGGTCTTATCAGCCCCTTAAACTGTATGACCTACCAAGGCGAAGGCCACCGGTTCGATGTTTGAGTCAGGACAAAATGGTGGTTGATTTGAAGTTGGTGCATTGGACCGAAACAGATTACACTATTTTATCTATACCTAATATAAACAGTTAAATCTTAAATACTTTTATTGACAATTCTTGAAATATTTTTTTTATTGATATTTGTTGATACAATTACAAGTCGATAATAAATATCGCCCCGTGTGGTGCCGGCAAAGAATAGTACCAACCCTTACATACCCGTGGGTGTCGTAAGAGGCGACTAAGGGTAATAAACTGGAGGATGGGCAGCAGCATCCTCCTTTGTATCTAACATCTTACTTACTGTGGTCACCTACAACCGCGGTCCATGGTGCCAGCCGTAACGCTAACAAGCGAGGTGACTATGGTACTTCCCTTCTACATTTTTCCAGCAAAAGCTAGAATTCTAGAGGGAGCTCCCTGTCCTGTAGTGGACGTTTCATGTGATGTTATGATGAATAAATATCACCGGGTGATAACATATTATAAAATTTCTGAACAAGTAGGAAATTACGGCGAGTTTCGACGTCTGCTAATCTCAAAGCTAAGTTTTTAGGATGTTTTGTCGCTCTAAGAATAAAGTTAGGCTTAATTCAAGGTTTTCGTCTCACATACCTAAGATTTCAATCAAGGGTTCCCACAAATTTTTTTATGTAATTAGACACCATTTTCACACTAGTTCCACTATTTATCATTTATCTATTGGTGTCTAATTACATAAATACATTGGAGTTCCATCAAGTAATAACAACACAAAGTGTATCATAGTTCCCACAAATGGATGGTTTATAATTTTTATTTTGTGTTATAGTTGGACAACAGAGCTCAGGGATCCGATTTTCGAAAGTCATCGATGACCTTCCAAATCACGAAAAATATCACCTGTGACTTTTAAGTCATACATTCCCAAAAGTCGTATTTTTGAATATCATACTCTGTGTACAAACATGCGAAACTTCGAATCAATAAATTACTAAAAACTTAGTCTATGGTGTTTCATTTCGAGTCGGACTCGCGCGCCGAGGGTTCCGATATACCTATAGTATTTTTAGAAGCTGTAAAGTAGATTTTTAGGGCCACAAAACTAAATTTGTTTGTAAAGGCTTTTTGCAGATTTCCAAAAAACAGCAATTGCGAGTGGCCGAATGCAGCCGGCGAGAGCGCTCGAACCAAGCGGTACTTGTACAACAGTTCTTACTTTTCGGGTAAAACTTTAGATTATGGACCGTCGAATTGAAAGCTGGTTCTTTTTTGGGAAAAGGTCTTACCATACCTAGCCTGCGTGCAAAGTTTCAAGCCGCGGAAATTTCTAGTTTTTGAAAAAAAAATATTGAAATTTAAAGTTCGATATTTTCTTACCATAAAACCTACAAATTACTGACAAGACTTTATATTACAATACGTAATTCGTTTCTCGATTTTAATACAGGCTATAGACGCCTTTTGCTAGGCGGCGTGACGACACGATGCGACGAGCTAAATTAGACAAAAATATGATAAATTGATCATAAAATCGGGTTATTTCGGTGACTATAATCCCTTTTCCAATATAATTATTAATAAATATGAATTAAAATATGAGTTATGAATATCCGTTCGGATCCTTTAATTATTTTGCTTTTACGGACTGGGATTCGATTCTTGAAAATCACCGGGTGATAAAATATCACTCAAAAACGAGAAAATCATACATTTCCCAAAAGTCGCATTCTTGAATATCACCCGGTGATAAAATATCACATAAAATATCATACCTATGATATTTGAAATCGAGTGCCCCCCCCCAGTCGATTTCAAGTCACCGGTGGTTTTGACATTAAAAAAATAAAAGGTTATAAATATTGTGTGTTCTGTGTTAAATAAGTCTTGATGAATACAAGAATACCTAGGTCTTTAAGATTGTTTGAAACCGTTTGCGGTAGCCTCAGCAGTAGACGCAGCATTGCCGGCAAGGCCCAAGAAATAATATTGAGAACATGTTTGTTTGTTAAGATTGCTTGTTTGGCGATAGTTATGAAGAGAAGACCTTCAGATAACGTCGGAAGCATCTCGGCAAACCTAAACATCAAGGACCATACCTACCTTGAAACTTTATTCAGAAAGTGACATTCTTTTATTTCTCCTGCAAAAACAGCAAGCAAGTACCTAACTGCAGGAAAGATAATATACCTAAAGGTTGGGTACAATGCCATATCTATACTCGTAATCAAGATGCAGGTAATAAGCGGAGCCTTCATTAGTTTATGAGATAGAAGCAGCATGATAGTTTGACCGATCAATGATGTTGTGAAGCAAGTGGTGGTGGGTCTTTCTTTCCTATAATTGACTGTAGTCAGAACCTAGAAGAAGACGGCTAGTGATAGAATGATTCGAACATGTTCTACAACAACTTTCAACATGTTCTAGATGTAGAGCCAAGTCAGAAGTCCTTCGGCAACTTGAAAACTCCGGCAACTAGTGATTTGTCCGCTGGACAATGCTTTGTATAAGCTAATAAAGTGTAGACTTATTAGTAACCAGTGTAATATATTGGAGTAAAACTCTTTATTTGGATCATCAATATCTTTTATTTATTTTTAAAACATTACCTACACTTAACAATGTCACTTTACAATATTTCATTTATTTAAATCTAATTACACACAACAGGTCAACCCAAGGCAACGATGCATAAACAAGCTCAAAATTTAAATTATTAAAAAGCAATAAAATATATTATGCGTACATCCATTCCGTCATTAGACATAAGAAAATTATTAATTACATAACATTTCATTCATTCTGTAACAATTAAATATAATTTAAATAGAATCAATTAAAAGAGTAAAACTAGTTAATATTTGAATTACTAATGTATATGAAAGCTACTTCTGAGAATTTCATCAATCTACATTTAAATAAGTCCAACTTACCCGATGTGGCATTTAAGATTCTAAGTACAGTAGTAAGCGGGATTTGTCTCAAAATATTTGTCCTACAGTCAGGGAGAACAAAAACCACATCTCTAAGTCCCCGTCTCAACCTCAGATTTGGTACAGCTAACCCCATATGCTCTAAAATCTGCGCGTTACTTAGTTTTCCACAGAATACCTTGAATACATACGAGTACATAACTAGGGTCAACTTTCTTCTAACTTCTAACCTATCATAGCCATCCAATCCCATTACAAACAGTGTTGGGTATTTTAACCTAAGATTGTGGTAAGGATAGCTATTGCATGGAAAACCTGCAGCGTTATGAACAGGCAGTGCAAGCAGTTTTTGCAACGAGCAGAAAGTTTTGTGAAATATTTTTACAGAACATCACAAAATCTCGTTACATAATTATAATATTATTTCTATTGGGGACACCGCGACGCACGCAGGCAGGTGATCAAATCACATGTACGGAACTATTTCACACTTTATCCCAGGAACAAACGGCAACTCCTGTGCTTTGAGCCCCAGCTAATCCATGGGAATAGCAACTTTTTAGTCTTCTCTTCATGTAGGTAAACGCAACAGGTAGCAAGTTGTTCTTGTATCTGTAAATAATAGATTTACTTATTACTCACTCTCTCTTCATTAATCACAAGAGATACTTTACTTAGATACTTGCTACTTAACAGCAACTTAATTTTATAGCAAATATTACTATAAATATTACTTATTCCTCCAAAATATACTTACATGATAAATAAGGTTTGGTATTTATAATTATTTGGTTTACTTAATCAAGGTGTCTCCTGTCATATATCCATCTTTAAAAAGTGCCTCCTCTTGTAGCTTTCAGCTTGCTTTTTTATCTTAATTCAATCTTAATTGCTCCTATAATTTATAATCAAACCATTTTCAAAACAATGTTGGTGAGGTTAGGTTATTATTTTATAAATTTTTACAAACATGCGTTTCATTACACGCTCTACTGCTGTCACATCATATTTTTCAGCAGTTTGTATGAAAACAAAAACCGGTAATTACCGGTAAAAAATATTTTTTGCATGAAATGGAACACAACTAAACGTCAAAATCCGCATAGTTTCTGCATGTTGGTACTCAGGGTATGATATTCAAGAATACGACTTTTGGTGAATGCTGATTTCGAAATCATCGGTGACAAAAATTTTCACCGGTGATATTTTATCACCCGGTGATTTTCAAGAATCGAATCCCTGATCCTTTATACCTACTTGGTAGGCAAGTAAAGTTAAAAAAATAAGGCTTATGAAATTAAAAATATATATTTTTTGAATTGTTATTATTTTCACAGTTTTACATCAAATCGATTTAATAATAATTTCCCGTTATGGTTTTGTAGCAATAAAAAAAGTTACAGCATATTTTATGTATTAAATATTATGTGGTCCTCTGATTTAGACTAGCTTAAATTAGAGATAATTTAAAAATCATCATACATGTAAATTACTAATATCTCTTATCTAAATATTATTATCTCAGAACTCGTAGGTTCTATCATGAAAAGGCGCAAGTGTACCAGTTACAACAAAAAAAATAAAACAAATAGTACGTCCTTCATTTCTTAAAAATTATAATAAATCCAAAATTATTCAGTAAAAGCTGCAAACAACTTTTATTACTGACTGTGCCAGAAATATGTTTACAAGTACCTAAAGGATCCGAACGGAATAGTTATAGTACATTAAGATACAAGTGCGCTATTGTTCTAATTACACTCGAGGCTCAGGAATTGCAGCCCGAGCCGTAGGCGAGGGCGTAATGGAGCCCAGAGTGTAATGACAATGCGCACTTGCATCTTACGACGTTTTTCTACACATTTGCGAGAAAAATATAAAAATTTGCTAACCTTATGTCCACGGCACGTCCACCGGAACATTTTGGAGGCTGCATAATTTATGTTGGTGTTTTCCATTGATTTTCTTGTATTTCGTGTCTAAATATTTGAGATGATTCAAGAACTACATTAATTACAGTTTTTATTTGTAGAAGTAGACTCTTTTAGAAATAATTACAATAATAAACACCACAAATATTTGTAAGTATGACGCGCATTATTTCTTTTATTTATTTGAGAGGCAAATCTTTTAAAAAGTAAATATAAAATTTTTAAATTTATCAATTATATGTACATTAATTTATATTTGAAGAATTCAATCTTTATTTTTGAATAGAAAAAATGGAGTGAGTTTGAAGATTCAGATTCAGATAATTTTATTCAATATATATTCTTTACAGAATACTTATTGAATGTCATGCAGAATACAATGCAAATAGAGCGAGTCTGCGCCGTTTCGGATTGGCTATGGCAGCATAAAAGAAACGGCAAGAAACTACTGCAGCACGGCCTACTTTAAGAGTCGGTTTTTTACAATGTGTTTCTTGTGTTTCGCTGGAATATCAGAGCACAATACCTCCTTGTCATTGATATAGTCATCTTATCAATAGTGAGCTTTTTTGCATAACGTTTGCTTTACACATTCTTTAAATTTTCTCTTAGGTAATTGCACTATATTGTCAGGTATTTTGTTGTAGTATCGTATACAAAGACCAACGAAAGATGTATTGACTTTAGTTAATCTAGTACATGGTTTATCAATTTTGTACTTATTTCTAGTATTAAAATTATGCCTGTCTTATGTAATTAATGAATGTTCTTTCTAGCATACCTACATAATGTTTTCATAAATTGAAAATAAATGAATTTGTATTTATATTTTTTTCTATATCCTATACTATTAAACGAGCAATATTTGTATATATATATATATATATATATTTGAAATCGGTTTATCGAAAATGGCTCTAACGACTTTGATGAAATTTAGTATCCGGGGGTTTTTAGGGACGAAAAATCGATCTAGCTAGTTTCTCATGTCTGGGAAAATTCGTTTCCCTCGAGATTTTAAACATTTTAAAAAATTTCCGCATTTTAGACAGAAACCTACAGCGCCATCTATTCGCAAGTAGCATAGCTAGGTCACCCGATGATATTTTAATGTTGAGGTAGCTATTATATAGCGAAGCTCGGTCGACTAGGTACTATATAATAATATGTCAAACATCCTAATTCTTGAACCGTAGTTCCTCCAAGCCTTGAACCCTAAAATTAATTATCAAAAAATGAACAACTTGTTACATAAATGACAAATTAATTGTTGATTAGTTAATTAATATAAATGATTTCATAAAATGAATATTCATTCATCATATTTTATCGAATACAGCTTAATTTCAAGAAAATGCTACTAACGTATTAAGCAAATGAACTCCTTGCTCCTTAATAATAATAATAGTTTATTTATTGACTAATGTTTTTACAATTTAAGTTTCTTAGGCTAGTACAAATATTTACAAATTATAGTTTCCCTGCCACCTAAACTAGGAAAAACCCTGTATTTTAGGTGTCAGTGATTCCCAAGGGACGTTTTCAGGTACGTACAAGCTATATACTAAAACTTTACACTAGTAATAAAAATTAATAGATGATTTTAACTTCAGGCAGATAAATTGGACTATTTAAGGAGGATGTGTGTGTGTGTGTATGTGGAAAGATGTGTATGAGGAGTGATATCATGTATGTGTGAGCGTATGGTAGGATCGTAACAGTGACTGAACTAACGATAAAATAATATAGGCATATCGAAAAATTATTAAAGGAGTTTGTAAATTGAGATCAAAACTAATAATAATAATACTATAACGGTAAAAGTAGTTTTTCCGTTTCCGTGTAGTCAAGCTTTTTTAACCATTCAAGTAGTGTATGTTTAAGTTTTTTTTTAATCCTTGCAGAGATTAAAAAAAAAAACAAAAATAAAATACTAGTGCAGTAACATAATGAATAAAACACGCACGTTTATGCTGGATTATGGACCTTAACACACTGCAAATAGAGCTGTTTTATGAGCAAAATTTTTAATACTGATCCTTTAAAGGATCCGTTAATAAAGTACATCAGACCAGAACGACCCATAAAATTATGTAATTACAAAAACACGGACATAATCCGTAAACTTGAAAGATCAATAAACATAGTATTTGCGATCGATTATATCGATCGAGGCATTTAAGATTTGAGATAACGACTAAACTTTGAACGTACAGGAAAACGCATTAAAACTGTTCACACAAACATTTTTCTAGTTTATAGTGTCCTCAAGCAATTGGAAGTGGATTTGGTTATGAGCGGAGCGGATTTAAAAACGCCACTTATTTGTTCTAGGTGTTATTTTCTTTTTTTATTCTTATTGAATGATTTATTAGATTAATGATGAATGGCACTTTAAATCAATAATATTCAGGGTGTAACAAAAACGGTATACCAACCCTGGAGGAATCTGCACACGAAAGAGTACGAGATGCCTTCTTTTCAAAAATTATAAGGTGCGATTTTAACTCCTATTGCATTGAAATAAAAATGCTTCAAAGATCCAGTGTCTCAGGCTTTACGTGCCCTTGACTGTTTCGATGTTGTCCTCGCAAGACTCCAATCTATATTAATACTAGGTAAAGTAATGGGAACAGCGAAAAAAGCAACCATAAAATTAAATTTTTGGATTGAAATATATCCAAGAAACAAAAAAAAAACTATTAATCAAACATTTTGAATAATGCAACCAATTTCGTTACTTTTGAAATACCTAACCAAATATTTTTTCAATTTCCCTTACAAAACTTTCTACAAAGAGCTCAATTTTTCAAATTTTTAGGGTTTCGTACCTCAAAGTAAAAAAACGGAACCCTTATAGGATCACTTTGTTGTCTGTCTGTCTGACTGTCTGTCTGTCAAGACCCTTTTTTTCACGAACGAGAAGAGGTATCAGGTTGAAATTGCAAACGAATATTAAGGTCCATAAACCACACAAGATCTGAAAATTTCAATTTTTTACAACTACGCAATCAAAAGACATGGCTTTTTATGTCCTCATCTCCATACATGTATGCAAAAAGCAAAACCTACAGGGTACTTCCCGTTGACCTAAAATTATGAAATTTGGCAAGAAGTTAGGTCTCACAGTACAAATAAAGGGAAAAGTCTAAAATCATAAAATATTTCAATTTTTATCACAACTAATAGTAACCAATTAAGGTGAGCTCCCGTTCAATAACTTTTCTATAAAAGAGGGGTCATGTTGGATGGTCGCGGAGTTTTTAAAATTAACGAGCAAAAGCTTTCAGTATATCATATGGTAGATAGGTACGGAACCCTTAGGGCGCGAGTCCAACTCGCACTTGGCCGGTTTTTTTAGGGTTCCGTACCTCAAAAGGAAAAAACGGAACCCTTATAGGATCACTTTGTTGTCCGTCTGTCTGTCACGACCCTTTTTCTCAGGAACGCGTTAAGGTGCCAAGCTGCAATTCATACCAAATACTCAAATTTACTGTCCCTTGGAGCTGTGAAAAAAATCTAACTTCTAAGCCGACGCAATCAAAAGATGCAGCCGTTTTTGGCGCTAAGTTTCGAGTTTTTCGACACTCGCAAGGGAATCAAAACCAAAAAAAAATCAGGGTACTTCCCGTGAACTCAGAATCTTGAAATTTGGTACGAAGCAACGTCTTATAGCAAAAATAAAGAAGAAGTTGCGAAAAGCATACATTTTTAGTTATATCATATAAAATAAAAACCTTTTTTTTAAAATTTTATACTTTTTACCCTTTTCCTCATGAACGCATACAGGAATTAAATTGAAATTCATATCGAATACTCAAGTCTATAATACCTTTAGGCTGTAACAAAATCAAACTTCTATGTTAACCCAATCAAAAGATAGGAAATGAAACCCTAAAGGATACTTCCAATCGACCTAGAATCTTGAAATTTGGCATTAAGCAACGTTTTATTAAAACTTAAATTTTTTGTAACATCACATAATTTTTTTTTGCACTTTAAATACCATAACTTTTACTTATATACCTACAGGTTTGTAAGGAACCCTTGGTACGCGAGTCCGACTAGCACTTGGCCCGTTTTTATAATGTCATGTAATTTTTTGTATCAAGCGTGTTTTGTCAATGGGCTTGTTCCCGATGGAATTAGATTTCCCAGAATAAGCCTTTTCATTCGAAAATGAGCCCCTAAAGTATTGTACACGCAATCAATAAGCAACTGTATAAACCTGCTTACCGCTCCGCTTATGATTAAGTCCACAGCCTACGATATATCTGCTCGCACCCCTATAAAAGCGTATTCGCCGATGCGCCCTGGACAGTACTCGTTCGTGACTCGCCCTCCATACAATATCAATCATCATACAAATTTCGATTCCGGGCGTGACACGCGTGATTCCAGTTTCCAGGTTTACAATCGTAAGTATTGTTTTTACTTTCTTTCTTAATAATATAAAAAAGATATATTTTTTTACTTCTTGCATAAAAAATTTAACGGCATTTTTTAAATGATTATGTAGATCTACAGTTCGTTTCAGGTACATAAAATGTGATAGAAATTTATATACGTACATTTAATAGCTACTAATATATTTTAATATGTTAGGAAAGTAAGCGTAATAAAAGAAATTATATATAATTAAAATTTACTTAACGTTAGGTATTAAAAAAAAACTGAAAATGTAATATAACAATAATATGTAATGATGGAATAGTACAACTATGGATTCAAAACGCGAGACAGAACCACTTCCCAAGAAACAGATGTGTGTTGAAAATATAAAATGTCGGAAAACGTGTGAACTTTTGTGAAAATTAATGAGTATTATGTATGGGAACATATTTTTTTATTTTGTATGTATTTCAACTTTTGTTCCTTGTTCAAGGTCTCAATCTAAAGTCTCAATTTTCAAGAGATTCGTTTTTTACACCCAAACTATTGCATTACTTTGAAATGATGTCCGAAATTATTCTAGTCTACCAACCGTTGCTTCAAACACGGTTGTTGGAGCGTAAGTTTCAAGCCGCCACACGGACTCTTACTTAGCACTATCTTTGATAGGAGGAAGCAGTGGTCCAAAGCATAACACCAATGATCCTTTTACGTTCATTGTCACCTTGATGTATGGATGCGAAGCTTGGATACTGGTGCAGAAGGAGTATTACTAGCTGATAGAAGCAAAGAGATATCTTCTTTGGTTTTATGACCAACATAGAAGAGAAGGAATTTGGAGGGTTAGGACAAACCTGAAAATTCAAAACCTGATTTCCGAGCTTGCTTCAATGGCTAAGTGGAAGTAATGCGATAGAATCGTGTGGCCAATAGGGAACGGACTGGCAAACAGTCCGTCGAACATCCTAGGTACCGCTGGGTTGAACAATGTAGGGTACCTATGATGCGAGGGAAAGACAACTTTTTAAAATTTGGTTATTCCAGTCATCATAACGTCCCATGAAACGACCACTACAGGACAGGGAGCTCCCTCCAGAATTCTAGCTTTTGCTGGAAAAATGTAGAGGGGAAGTACCATAGTCACCTCACTTGTCAGCGTTACGGCTGGCACCATGGACCGCGATTGTAGGTGACCGCAGTAAGTAAGATGGTATGATACACAGGAGGATGCTACTGCCCATCCTCCAGTTTATAACCTTTAGTCGCCTTTTACGACGCCCACGGGTATGTATGGGTTGGTACTATTCTTTGGCGGCACCACACGGGACGTTATTCCAGTATCAGCAATAAATGGCACATTAGTTTAGAAGTCTTAATGAAAAATTTTAGCTTTTTTGTAATTGGTATTAAATATGATAATTTGAATACGTGGTGACACATAAAGGGTATAAGGTACGGTCAACCGCTTGTCGGTAGAAACTTTTTCAACTCTATTACCACGCAATAAGGTCCAAAAGTGTTTCTACTGATGTGCGGCCGTGTGTACAGCCTTCCGAATACTGATAGAGCATGATCAGTCAACCTTACATGAACATATTTCAGTGAATAAAACTTTCAGGAAATGAAAAAAAAGCCGCCCGGAGGAGGGGTATTGCAATGTTGTATGGAGATACAACATTGCAAACTTGATTGGACAGTTTGTATCGAGAGGACGATTTTTATATTCATTTCAGTTGTTCAGCTACGTTGGCTGATCACTCCCTTTTAGTTTTCGGAAGGCCGTGCCTTACAACCTGTATAAAATCGCTATATCGTCCATCATTTTGTTAATAAACCTCCATATAAAATTCCTCACATAAAGGTGAGCGAGTTCAAAACTTTTTGTAAAATTCAGACCTTAAGATTTGTACTTAGAGAGCTGAAATTTTGTATGGATGTATGGATCATCATATGATACCAAGTATGATACTCGTATACAAGAATGACAAAATTTAAAAAAAAAGTTGCTTTTCGCTCCACCCTGAACAGGTCCTGAAAAACCAACCTTGAGCATCAACCAGTCAGTTGAAGAATGGAATACTTATTTGTTTAAGAGTCAATTCTTGAATATCACCGGTTAATAAAATATCACTCAAAAAATTCAAAATCACGGGTAAGTAAAGTAAATTAGTAAATTATTAGTAAATTTGAAATTTGCAAAGTCTCCAAAGTGATATTTTATAACCCGGTGATATTCAAGAATTGGCTCCCTGCAGTGCGTCTGAAAGAATAATATTTTTTAGCTCAAAGTGCTCAACACGTGTCAATCTCGTGAAGGCGTCCTATTTATGTTTTAACTTCTCTCAATCAAACCGTAACAGTTAGTATTGTACGTACTGTAGCAGTCATTACTATCGATATCGTATTAATGTCACGTGTTCTTGTTATCTACGTCTTCTAGACGCCACGCTTTTGATTATGGGGTAATTTCCTGGCGGTTCTCCGCTTTTCCAGCTGTTTGACTCCTTTGTAAAACACCACATTTGCTACTTTATTCCATTACCGAATTAACCATTTTCCTTGAGGGTCCAGCTGAATGTCAGCACTGTATGGCCCGGACTCAATTCTCGAAAATCACCGGGTAATGAAACAAAACTTTTGAAACTTTAAAATTCAAATTTACCCTGTTAGACTGTCAAAAGGTAATACATCAAAATTAAGAAACACACACTACATTATATTTAACGAATATCAATCTTCAATTTGGAAAAGAAAATTCAGTGATTCAGAATATTTTTGGTGATATTTTATCACCTGGTGATACTCCTGGTGATGTAATTCTAATAGTTTTTAATCTGTTAGTTTTTAATTTGAATTTTTAAAGTTTCAAAAGTGATATTTTATCACCTGGTGATATTTAAGAATTGGCTCCATGAGGTTAGATCAATTAGCGGGCAAAAGGGCTTAATAAATCGTTTAAAGGTAAATCATGGTACAGTCAAGAGCACATCGAGCTTGACACATTGGACTTTGTACCGTTCTTATTTCAATAGACGTACGGGCTAGAGTCGCACAGCGAGTGTCAAGCTTGACCTGTCGTTGACTGTACATGAAAATTACCAACCAAACACTATTTTATATTTAACGAAATAACCATAACTTTTGAAAAGGAAAATCTGTAATTCTGAATATCTTATGTGCAATTATATCACCCGATGATATTCAAAAATTGAGTCCCAGTACTAAACAATACTTTGAACAATATTACCACAACAAAACGTTTTACTGAAACGTTACGTTATGCCAGCGTTTAAGACAACCGGTATTGTTTTGGTGATGTTGTTCAAATTAACACTATCCCCTCTAGGAAATAGCAGTTCTTTCTAAAAAAGATCTTGAATGACATTTTGTGGTATAATTACAACAAAGTAATAAATTATTACGTTTCTCTTTGAATAAATAAATATTAGTTTATTTATTTAGTGTCTGGGAGGCAATTCTTGAATATCACTGGGTGATAAAATATCACTTAAAAAAATTCTTTTCAAAAGTAACGAATAATGTTCGTTAAATTTGAAATAGTGTTCGATTGTTAATTTTCAATTATTAGGTATGATGTACCTTTCAACAGTTTATCAGAATAAAATTGTATTTTTAAAGTCTCAAAAGTGATATTTCAACAGCCAGTGACCTACCTATAAGAATGTAATTACTAATTGTTAATTTATATAAACTTAGGTAGTGAAACATTTTCAAGAATCTCATAAATGAAAAACAAAAACTATTTTTTAACCAATAAACCATTTTAGGATCTCCAAAACCATAAAAAATCTAATAAACAAGTAGATTAATATCAAAAACTTATCTTATACATTCGTATTGCGTGAAACAAACTATCTTTTAATATAACAATGGCTCCTCGCAAATAGAATCATAAGCAAGGCGAGATATAGGCTATAAAGTTTGGTAAATAACAAAAGACAGGTTGTGATGAATGCTGTTTACTTTCAAGGCGTGAAAGAAAATTGAATTAGATATCTATGTAGTAGACAAATCGTTTCACATGGCCTTAGAGATTTTACTGACAATTCCTGAGAAATTTCATAGAAGGAAAGATTGAAACAAGCGAATAAAATTAAAAATTTTGAAAAACCCACGCATGCGCTTTAAAGCTAGATATTTCACAAACAGATCCCTTAATCGAAAAATGATTTCAGAAAACTCACAATATTTCTAAAAGACCTATCTATCGACACCTCGCACTATAGGGTAAACGAGAAAATATATTTTTCTCCCCACCCATTCTGGCCGCTGCAGCGCCCCCTGGTAGTCTACAACCGTAAAATATATCTAACAACCTGCTCTGAAATAGCAGCTATTAAATGCAAAAAACCGCATCGAAATCGGTTCAGTAGTTTAGCTGGAAAATGGTAACAGACACACAAACAACCTCTAACCCCAAACGCATATACCGCCTCCGTTCCGTCCTCCAGTAAAATTACGAGAAGATTGTATGGCGAAACGGAAATAATTGATAATAGCCGTGTTTCTAGCTGGAAAATGGTAACAGACACACAAACAACCTCTAACCCCAAACGCATATACTGCCTCCGTTCCGTACTCCAGTAAAATTACGAGAGATTGTATGGCGAAACGGAAATAATTGATAGCCGTGTTTCTTTTTCAGATCGATAGATTATATTTCTGTGTAAGGCTTTTTAATGGAATCCACCTAAATTTACTTCATTTATTTATTTATTTTGCCGTCCAAACATTAAAAAAATATGGAATTTCGGAAAATTTTTTTAATAGATAATTTTTTTTATTTACGGCTTGCTACATATTCATAATTTCATATTATACATGAATCCACCTAAAAATATTAGCTTTTTTGTATTGTTTAACTTTTATAGCACGAAATTTAAATAAAGCTTATCTTCGCAACCAAAAATAGTAATAGATCCGTTTTGCTTTCTAATAATTTAAATAGTGCTAAGTAATCACATTTTTGGCAAATCCAACATAAATGTTTACTAAATCATTGTAATCCAGCGATTACAAAAAACTTTTTTTTTATTTAGTATGGCATTTTTGTGAATTTTTATAAGAATCACTTACATTTAAAAAGGTTGAGTTTAGCTCAGTTTATTTATATTATTTTACCTCGACTTTCTTGGATCTTATATGTAAATATAAGTTTAGATTTTATATTTTGAAACAAATTGATATTTTTAAATATATTTATGGTGGATTTTTATGCCTATATGTAAAGTATACGTTTATCTATGATATAAAGTATATAATTGTCTATTACTATTTTTGCCTTAGCTGTTATTTGAAAAAAATATTCCGCCTTAAATTTAAGGTGGATTCGAAAATATTGCGTCTTAACATCATATTGAAATACGATACACACAAAAAAGTAGCTATTAACATTTAATGTTTTGCAAAACCGTATTTTTACTGGAGTAAAAAAAGAGAAGAAGAGTAGGCATCAAAATAGGTTTGAGTAACTAGGTCAGCATAAACCAAAGAGATTTTAACCTCGCTGCGCTCGGTCATAGCGATGTTAAAATGTCTGTGGCATAAACTTACAAACATACAAAATGTGTTTCCGCTTAAAACAGGTACTCAATACTAATATCATCAAGTTATAAAATATCACTGATAAGACTTTAAAAATTCAAATTTATCCTGATAAATTAAAGTTAGGTTGATTATAAATGTGGAAATTAACAATCAATCAATCTTCACCTAAAAAAAATTGTAATAAAAAAAAATTGTGATATTTTATCACCCGGTGATTTTCAAAAATTTTGTTTCAGAGCTTTCACGTCTATATTAGGGTCCTACAGAAATAGTAACCCTAACTTTAGCGTGTTTCTGAGACCATGAAACTGAACAACTTTTTCCAAGAATAGGTCGAAATACGAAAAGCTATTTTTGACCTCCCATACAAATGCGCTATTAGTTGAAGCCGCCGAAGCAGTCTCTATGGGAGGTAAATTTTTTTTTCCGTATATCGACTATTTATATTTCTCTATGTTCTTTGGGGACAGTTGTTCAGTTTCATGGTCTGAGTAACATGCTTAAATTATGTTCACTATTTCATAGGACTGTTATCATAGGTCATAGAACAAAATCAATTAATTGACCTCCCATAGAAACTGCATCAGATAATATCACATTTTGTATGGGAGGTCAAATTTGGTTTTTCGTATTTCAACCTATGTTCCTTTGGAAAAGTTGTTCAGTTTCATGGGCAGATTCACACCCTTCAGTATTATCACACCTTTCCGTTACACGCTGTATATTGGGTGAAAAAAATAAAGAGCCAAGGACTCAATTCTTGAACATCACCGGGTGATAAAATATCACTCAAAAAATTCAAAATCGTAGTCAATCACGCATTTGTTAAATATGAACTGGGGGCCAATTCCTGAAAGTCACCGAGTGATTTTCGAGACTTTTAAAAATAAAATAAGCCCTGTTAAACTCCTCAAAAGTAAGGATCAATATTTGTTATTTTAAACTAATGTTCAATTTTAAAATTACCATTATAACAATTTGAATTTTATGGGTTTATCATGGTTTTTTTTTTATTTTAAAAAATCTCAAAAATCACCCGGTGACTTTCAAGAATTAGCCCCCTGATGTTATATTGTTAATTTTCATGTATTACCTTTTATGGGATATTTTATCACCCGGTGATTACTGATTACTAGTTAGAAAAAAATCGGTATCAAAAATAAGGGTCAACTCAATAAAAATAAGGAATTAGGTAAATCGGTCAGGGAGCTAATTCTTGGAAGTCACGGGGTGATAAAATAATTCAAAACCACCCGTTATGTATGAAGTAGTGTGTAATTGTTAATTTTCATATATTATTATTTATTTTTTAACAGTTTATTAGGTTGAATTTCAATTTTTAAAGTCTCATAATTGATATTTAATCACCCGGTGATATTTAAGAATTATTTAAGAAGTGAGCCAATTCTGGCCGAAATTACAATAATACCACAAAGTACTTCGCATCCCTTGGAATCCCGTCACCCCCCTGCGATCAGCCCGCGCAATTATGGTGGTTCACAGCCGGTTTCAGATGTACTGAATATGCGCGTCTGACAATTTCAAATTTTGACAGGTTTTGGTTTTTGGCAGGCGCTCGTTCTTATTGTCCGGGTCTGGTAATAGTTAAAAATCTTATAAGTAAAAGCGTTAGCAATATATTCAATAACATACAAAGAAGGAGGCATACATAAGTACAGGAGGCCAATTCTTGAAAATCACCAGGTGATAAAAAATCACTTTTAAAAGTCTTTGAAGACTTTAAAAATTCAAATTTGCCCTGTCAAACCCTTAAAAGGTAATTCATAATACATAAAAATAAAAAAATATATATTTTTATTTATAAACAATAAATAAGTAAATAAAATTATTTATATTTAACAAATATAAATCTTAACTTTTGAAAAAAAAAATCTGTGATTTGGATTTTTTGTGATATTTTATCACCCGGTGATATTCAATAATGAGGGAGAAATTCTTCGACATCACCGGGTGATAAAATATCACTAGAATAATTCAAAATCACTGATATTTCTTTTGATAAGTGAAGATTTACATTCGTTAAATATAAAAGTAGTGCATAATTGTCAATTTTCATATTATTTATTTATTTTTAACAGGGGAATTTTGAATTTTTAAAGTCTCAAAAGTGATATATTATTATTCGGTGATATTTAAAAATTGGCTCCCTGGCTTATAGTCTTTAAATTAGTTGTAAACGAAAAATTTCTAGTGATGTTTTCTAACCTACCACACTGCCTATTAGGTTACAATGAGTAGGTGACTGTCCTATGGCTTCCCAGTCTAGTCTTACGGATTATAGTCTTATGGAAGGTTAATGCCGATTATTTATTCTAAAATCGATAAGGCACCCTCATATCCTCTAACATCCCGTGTGTAATTGACCGAACCAATTTGTATGAAAAAGATTTTTTAATTTGCGAATTTACAAAAGTCGTTGAACAAAAGTTGTTCAGTTTCATGTTCAGAGCTACCCACTCGGGAGATTTTTCGCAATTTACTTAAGGTGATCCGTTTTCTATACAAAAATTCAAATGTCTTGCATTCTTACGCGCGACATAAAATTCTGTTGAAAAACGAACGAATACTGCTATTTTTAGTTAAATTTTTCGCTGATTAATACAAAAAACAGCTAATGTACTGAAATTACTAGTTTTTGTTAGCAATTTTTAGTTCAATATTAAGATTGTGGGCGTGCGGTCAAAACTGTACGGTTGTGCTTTGTGTGCATGTGTGAGTGATCGTACTCATGTAAATCACGGACTGACGAGAGTAATTGACTTTAGTGGAGATATGGAGATATTTTTCTTATCGAAATTGTTGTTAGGCGTTGAAGTTGCACGATGAAATTTTTGTGAATCAACTTTTTGCACATTTATAGTTGGTACTTATTGCATTAAAAAATAAAACCTTATATTTGAAGCAGTGGCTCCATCTAGTTGCGTTCGGGTCTAAGCTGGCCGTCACAGATCACCTTAACACCCTGTATATTATTGTAATGAAATCTTTTTTCATGCTCCCGTTTTTTTTTCTTTCAGGTATTGGCATCAACCACTACTGAAAATGGATCACTCTGAATTTCGTGTTAAAGGTAAGTCTTTATTTTTTATTTATTTGTACGAAGTAAAAAAGATACTGAGGACCAATTCTTGAATATCATCGGGTGATAAAATATCACTAAAAATTCAAAATCACAGATTTTTCTTTTCAAAAGTAGATATTGATATTCGTTAAATATAAAACAGTCCTTGGTTGTTCATTTTCATATATTCTAATTTACCTTTCAACTGTTTATCAGGGCAAATGTGAATTATTAAAGTCTCAAAAGTGATACGAGTATTTCATCACCCGGTGATTTTTATGCGATTTTGAATTTTTTTTGAGATATTTTATCACCCGGTGATTTTTAAGAATCGAGTCCCTGTACTTACAAATTTTCTCAATAAGTGTACAAATAAACATTTGATGGTGAATTGGGCTTTGCTAAGAGTATATAATCACTACGTTTTAGTACGAAGTCCGTCAAGAGTAGTTCAGTTTTAATTAGGACGCTCCTATACTAGTATAGAGTAACTTAAGAGTTGTAGGTCTTATAAAATTTTTCAAATCTTGAAAATAGGGTCCTTGCTGACATTCTTTATACAAGCTAATGTTGGCAGACTATAAATATTACTACAAAGTGGTTATGTGTTATAATTTCAAAGAATTTTCCGTAATTGTGACCATAAATAATTACATAGTAAATCAATAAATATAAAGTTATTATTTTCGAATGCGTTCTGAATATTGATTAGATTAATTGGAGTTTCTGTTATTGTCAAGGAGAGCAACGTTGCACAAATAATTGAATTAGTTTTCATGTTTTAAAAGTCATCATTTTTTTTTAAATGAAACCTGAATGAATGTTCAGTTTTAAAATGACTATCATAACAATATGAGTTTTATGAGTTTATCGTGTATTTTAATAACCTCGAAAATCACCAGGTGACTTTCAAGAATATGCCCCCTGGGAGTCAATTATTAAATATCACTGAAAAAATTCAAAAGCACAGATTTTTATTTTCAAAAGTAAATATTGATATTTGTAAAACATAAAGCAGTCCTTGATTGTTAATTTTCATGTATTCTGATTTACCTTTCATCACTTTATCAGGGCAAACGTGAATCTTTAAAGTCTCAAAATTTTATCACCCTGTGATTTTCAAGAATTAAGTGATAAAATATCACTCAAATAATTCAAAATCACAGATATATCGTTTAAAAAGTGAAAATTGTTATTCTTGAAGTAGTATACAGGGTGTAAGGGACGGTGTACCGAAAACTGAAAGGGCGTGCTCAGTCAACGAAACTGAACAACTTTCCCAAAGAAACATTTCTTTTTTTTAAATAAGGTGAATTTCTCAAAAGTTATATTTTATCACATCACCAGATGATATTAGATAACAACGTTCCTGAATTAGTAATCCCTCCAAAATATTTTTTATGTAAAATGTTGCCAAGGCGTGACCATATAGCTTGCATTATCAAAAAATCGATCAGGGGACCAATTCTTGAATATCACCGGGTGATAAAATATCACTCAAAAAATTTAAAATCACAGGTTTTTCTTTTTAAAAGTGAAGATTGATCTTTGTAAAATATAAAACAGTCCTTGATTGTTAATTTTCATGTATTCTGATTTACCTTTCAACAATTTATCAGGGTAAATGTGAATTTTTACCTCGAATTTTTAATGTCTCGAAAGTGATATTTTATCACCCGGTGATTTTCAAGAATTGAGTCCCTGATCTCATGTACTTAGAGCCAAGCTTCTAACTCTACACGCCCTACCTTCACAAAATTTACACCTTAGTCAAAATACGAGTATGTGGCTTGGCCGTTTCGCTACCGTCACGTAGGCGTAAGGTGAAAAATTTATTCACTGTTCATTACTTTCTGTTTTACAATAGTTCTTTTACTAACGAAACGACCAAGCCCCGGTACCCCAGTGCCCCGGCACGGTACTCCTTGCTTATTTTCAGTTGGTGAGGTAAAAGAGCTTGTTAAGTTTCTGGCAGATGAGACATTGCATCCTAGTTTCAGAGTGGACCTTAAGAATTTGGCAATTTTAGCCATAAATACACTCAAAATACCATTTCTATAATAATTCTTACGGCAAAACAACCAAATTCTGAAGGCCCGCCATAAGAAATAAACAAGAGTGGCTCATCTGTGACAAACAGGGGGCCAATTCTTAAAAGTCACCGGGTGATTTTCGAGATTTTTAAAATTATTTTAAACAAATATTGCTCCTTACTTTTGAGGAGTTTAACAGGGCTTATTTTAATTTAAAAAATCTTTAAAATCACCCGGTGACTTGCTCTCAAAACACAGTAGTGCAAATAATGCTACTTTATGACAGAAATAGGCAACGGGCAGTACTTTTCCAGATTGACTTTGTACAGAAGCCTTACCACCTTCAAAATTTGTAATAGGAATCACAAAATTAGGCAAATTAATTTTTTAAAGCCTAAATTAAAATTCAGGATATTTTCTCTCTCAACTTTTGAACGCCGATTTCAGCTGTAAATACCGTATTAAGTACCAAATTTTTATGTTTTGGGTGGCCTCGAGACCTGCAAAGTTTCCAAAACCAGTCACAATCTATGGAACATCCTTCTTATGTTTTACAATTTATGATCAAAATTTAAATCGGCCCATGAAATTTTTCGAAAATTTAATTTACCATATTTTTTTAGTTTGGTACTTTATTATTTTATGTGTGAAATTAAAGTTCAAAGCAATCATGACACAAAAAGAAAATTTGAAAAATATCCATTACAAAAACGATATAGAATTTTTAAAACTCCTTCGGCAGAGAAATGAAAAAAAAAAAAATATAACTCGTAAACTACTAATAGGTAATCGCGTAACATACATGGGGGTGATTTGGATACCCCTTAGCATGAGGCATCGAAATTTTTGTTTTGGACACCTATCATTGGGCCACCCTGTATATGATAAAATTAAAAGGAAAACTATCACAGCTAAGTAGGCTGCACAGGTTAATAAGCTATTAAGTTAAATACTGCTCGTGGCCCGACACGCACTTGGCCGAATTTAAAGAAAAAAAATACCGAAGGGTGTCTCCACACCCACTAAAAAGAAAAAGACCTAAGCGATTCAAATGTAACAATGTATCTATATGTAAATCAATAAACAGTCGGATTGAAACAATAACCGGGATCCGGTTGTAAAGACCGTAAAACCGGTTTATACTGGTTTACCGGACTGACAAACGACTCAATAAGCGACACGGGACAAATCCACGTCGTTTGTCGCTTCGCAGTCGTTAAGTTCGATATACAGGGTGTTCGTTGATAGATAAACTTAGAGCAACTTGAATCATTACATGATAATGGATCAATTCTTAAATATTTTTGTGTAATAAATTATCAACTAAAAATTTTGAATAATTGTTTTGTTTATAGTGAACAACGATATTAAAGTACTTAGTGTTTTGATTGTTAGCTTTCATATAGTGTACATTTAAAGAGATTTTCCGGGTTTTTTTTTGTTTTTTTTTTTCACAAATCACTTGGTTTAACTCAAGAACTGGAAGCCAATTCTTGAATATCCCCGGGCGATAAAATACCACAAAAAAAATAAACAAAAATATTCAAAATCACAGATTTTTCTTCTTAAAAGTGAAGCGTGATAATCGTTCAATATAAAGTCGTATTTGATTGTATGCATCAGTCAATTAAAAATCTGTCAGATAATTAGGACAAGTATTTTTAAAGTATCAAAAGTGATAATTTATCACACCGTAACATTCAAGGATCGGATCCCTGCCTGCTGCCGTATTCCGAAGTGCAACTACGATAATATCGCGCCGATAATTATATCTTACAATGATGATGAACTCTGTCAACCCTGAGGTTAGCTAAAAGAGAACTCAGATCGTAGCAGGTGGAGAACTGTGGTCTCTGCCTACCCCAACGGGAACAAGGCGTGATGTTATGTATGTATGTATGTAGATTCTGAGTTTAACTCGCCATAGTGATGATTTTACAGTAATACTACCAACAACACCAAGTGATTCATGAATATACAACGTGTTAATGGAATAAGCGAAACCCTCATACACCCCAACTGATTTTTATTACAATAAATCCATTCCCGTAAAAAAAATCTTGATTATTTTTTTTTATCTAGATATTGTTATTTTAAAGTTTCATCATTGTTCTTGTTTCATCGTTGTTTTAGTCCGCGCACTTCGCGCACGCCACGCCCACAAGGAACATAGGTTGAAATATAGTACTTATCTAGTCCCTGGTTGAAATACGAAAATAACTTTTCGACTTCCCTTAGAAACTGCATCAGCTGACAGCGCTGACTTATATAGGAGGTCGAATTTTTTTATATTTAAGTCAATTTAAATTTATACAATCGGTCCAAACAGTGTATAAAAAATCCAAAAAAGCTCTTAAGAAGTTTCAACATCAAAAGAATTTAACTGTTTTGAATATGAATAAATATTTTACCGAATATGAAAAGATAAAGTTTGGTGACATTTCGTCAGTCAATGATGTTGTTGCCTGAAATAAATGGTATAAAGAGATGCGAGACCTAGGTGTTATACTTGATACCAAACTTACCTTCAAAACACATATTAACTATATTACAACAAAGGCATATAAAATGTTGGGTTTTTTGACAAGAATTGGTCGTGACTTTCATAGAATTTCTTCACTTACTCTTCTTTACATTTCATTAGTCAGACCCATTCTCGAATATTGTTCAACAGTATGGAATCCTCAGTATCAAGTTCACAAAGCGACTGTTGAACGGATTCAGAATAAGTTTATTAAGCATATTCGGTACAGAATAGGAACAGCCCACAGGTGTGAGGTAGATAATCCTAAGATGCTATTATTGCTTGAAGACCGTCGCATTATCAGGGATTCATTATTATTGTATAAAAAATTGCACAATGGAGTTGATTCACCGTATCTTCTTAGTATTATCGGTATTAAGTGTCCTAGACAGAATGTCAGACGTAGAGAGCTGTTTTGCTACACTTCTGTTAAAACAAATTATGCTTCAAACTCATTTATTCAGAGATCTTTACACTTATACAATACAAAATTTGATGATATTGATCCTTTTATAACATCTTATATAACATTTAAAAAGAAGGTTACCTGCATGTTTAATGTCGTACAGATTCAATTAACTGTTTCTACTATTTACATCTTTTGGCTTCATAAATGAGGTTGTTACGAGTATATGTATATCACAATATCGTAATAATATTAACTTCTGTTTTTTATTAATCTTTCTTATTAATAATGAGGTTGTTAGTTATGCATTACGCTTTAGTTTTTACTACATGTTTAAATATCTGTGAAAACTGTAGGTTTAAGATTTACTTAAGTTAAGTTACCTATTGTTATTCAATAACATAAACTATTTGTTTCCCTTGAATATAATAATTTAAAAAAAATAAAGTTATATTACTAATAGGCTTTTTGTTTGACAAAACGTTGTGTTACACAGTTTACATTTTTTATTGACTAAGCGATCAGACTAGATTTTGTAGACTAGACTTTCAGACTAGATTTTTTACACGACAGGAAGTCAGCTTTTCAATTTTATTGTGTTGCGTTTTTCTCAAAGTGTTGTTCGTGCTTGATTGGATCCTTTGTGTGTGGTAAGTGGACACATGGCACACAATCTACCTTTTTATACAGAAGACTAGAAAAGATTTGAGAAAAAGCCTTCCTTTACGAGTTTAGAAGCACAAGTTTGATTTACAGTTGAGCTCCATGAGCTTATTCCACCATCCCTCTTCTAACATCGGGAGTCGCACCGCACTTGGCTGATAGATAAATTCTTAATTGTCACACAAAAACCAAACAATACATAGGAGACTCTATATGGGGATATTCCACACATTCGCACAAAGCGCTTTGAAACATCTTTTATTATGTGTACGGCTAAAGAGTGGAATTATCTGTCTGCGTCTTTGTTCCCGAGTTCATATAACACGAATCTATTCAAGTTGGGAGTGAAGAGGCTTCTTCTGGGCAAGCTCGTCCTATCGTCGACCTCATCTCTGTCGTCAAGAATAGATCGAGGTCAAGAGTAAGCCCAATGACGATAAAAAAAAATCCAATTCGGGGATTCTATTTTGAAAGCTGTGTAAATTAGACAGTTATCGTAAGAATGTAACAAAGGATGAATGAATAATAATATTATTATTAATTTATTATATTATTATATTTTTTTGTCTACAGGAAAAGAATTGGTGGACTTTATAGCGGATTACCTGGAGAACATTCGGGACCAGAGGGTGTATCCAAGTGTTCAACCAGGATATCTGCACAAGCTGCTTCCGACAGAAGCTCCTGAGGACGGGGAGAAGTGGGATGATATCATGAAGGATGTTCAGAACCATATCATGCCTGGGGTAAGAAATTAGTTTTAAGAAAAAGTGGCACCCAAAGGTGTCGTAGTTAGCGACTAAGAACCCAAACAGAGAAGATGGACAATAGCCTGCTTCCGTGTATTTTGTCGCATGAATACGTCGATCAACATATACGGTTCTGCGTAACTGTGTTCCTATTCTAATATGTTATTCAGACACAGGCCGTAATTCGAAAAAAAAACTTTGGGACCTAATGGAAACTGCATCAGTTGACAGCGCATATTCAAACCTAGGTGGAAATTTGACCTACATTCCCTAGGCAAAGTTGTTCGTTTTATGGTCTAAGTAAAAACATCTGCGACTGCGGTGTGATGCCACAAATCATGGCTCACCCCGCAGCATGCGCGTCGTGTCCTTTATTAGGCTCGCTAAAGGATCTGTACAGGGCCAGGTAAAATGCTATCTAAGTATCTATTTTGTCCAAAAAATTGTAAGTGTTGCCATCTACACGAAAGAAAAATAAGAATACTGCAGATTCATAAATAATGCATTGTTTTCGTTAAAACAGCGGTCATCCTGAACAACTCTTACGTCAGTTTTGTCAGAGCGCCTAATGTCCTATGTCTTGGATTACAAAAAATATTCGTGACCATGGGTCTACCCACAGGTCAGAAATAAGTCTAGATAACGCAAACTCCGCCGTTTGTATGAAAACGAAGCGTGTCACAGTTCTCGGTGATATGACAAGTCCATGACAAGCAAACTAAGCGTTTTGAGCTTAGTTTGGGCCACGGGTTTGGGCACGCAAAGTAGGTACACTTGAGTCATATAGACTTATTTCTGATCTGTGGGTCTACCCACTAAGTGTTCAGTGAGAGCATCTGCACAAGTTAATGTCAGCAGAAGCTCGTGAAAACGGGGAGAAGTAGGACGTTGTCATGAAGGATGTGTAAGCAGAACTACAATATCATTTTAATTTTGATGGTTAATCACAAGATGAAGGCCATGTTTCATCCATCCAACACTTTGTAAGTTTTTAGCTGTTCCTGATGTTATCATGTGAATAAAATGTACTTTTTGTCTAACAGCTGGTGCACTGGCAAAGTCCGCATATGCACGCATATTTTCCAGCCTTGAACTCATACCCTGCAATAATGGGAGACATGTTGTGTGCTGGTCTCAACGTCCTCTGCTTCACCTGGGTATGTTCACCTTGAAATTAAGTGACTTGACCTTTAATTTCAATTTTATAAAAATATTTTTGTAGTTCAAAGCCACTTTCATAAATAGAGATGTTATTTATTATTATTAAATTTTGACTTGCAGCACCGTGCAGCTGCTTTAGCGCTTTCACAGTTTCTAGAGTAAGCTACTGTAAAAATTATACTTAAAGTTACGTCATATTGGAAATTTTCAAATAGCGGAAGGAGTGTAATAACACGCTCTTATTGGATCAATTATGCTTTCATATGAAAAAACCGGTCAAGTGCGAGTAGGACCCGCGCGCCGAGGGTTCCGATATACCTTTAGTATTTTTGGAAGCAATAAAGTCCATTTTAGGACCGCAAAACTGCAAAACTAAAGGAAAATGCCCAAGTGACTATGGGATTTAGTATCGCTCAGAAATTGGTATAAAACTTATTGTGTCACAATGCTTTATGACTTGATGTAAAGTTGGCTCAAAGGACTTATTAAAATGATTAGGCATTTGATTGTAGTTCTCCAGGTTTTACAGTAATTAGCCCAGGAAATTAGGTCTTGATCACTGACGTAACAATAGCTGTCAAGTTTAGTGTTGCCAGCCGAATAGTACCTAAAACATTTAAAAACGTCGTCTTTTTGTGAGTACAATAACCTTATGAATGAGAAAAGAGTTGATAACTTGGCAAGTGTAGGCTAGCAAACTACTTATGTATAAACAAAAACTATGCTAGTGATTCGTTTGACTCGCTCGCCTGTCTGATGGGTGCTAACTTAAATGGTAACCGCCGCAGCAGGAAACTGCTGTGCATAACCTATCAACTGTTAATACCCTTCTAGGTACTGGCATCAATATTAAAGATATTTTTTTTTTACCAAAAAACGTACCTTTTCATTAACGGTTCAGGTAAGTTTGAAGTGGCAGGCAACACTGAATAGACGCATCGGAAATACGAAAATCATAAAAAAAATCTAATATATTTTTAATTTTTTACCCGGAGAAGTGGACAATTCCTATTAATATATAAAGTTATCTTTAATATAAACAATAATTACTGATGTCATAGACTGGTGACACAACTTCGATTTGAGCAATTTTGTATAATTTTGTGATACTACTTATGGGCATTCACCTTTGTTTGTTAAGGTTTTTTGCAGATTTCTAAAAAACTGTGCAACTTAGAAAGGTCGTTTTATTTTTTCTGTAATATTTACATAAACGTCTATCGACTGTAATTAATTCAGATTTTTCCATTCACAAACTTCGGAGATAAGGGTACAGAACGGTAGGGAACGGTATTTTTTTTTGTTGACATTTTTAATAATAACTTGAAAACTAAGAGTTGTAAAAAATAAAATAATATATTTAAGAATGTACAAGTAAAGCCCTTTCATATGATACCCCACTCGACCAGGTAAAGACAATTTGAAATTTTGCCCCCCTTATTTGGGCACCCTTTACAGTAATAATCATATTTTTTTCAAAATTCTTTCATGTGCAATTAAGTTGGGCAACTGTATTCTAAAACTATTCCAAATTTCAAGTCGATGGCATAAATGGTAATCAATTTAACAACTACAAAATCATTACAGCAAAAATAAAACAATATTTCTAAGTTACACAGTTTTTTAGAAATCTGCAAAAAACCTTTACAAACAAATTTAGTTTTGCGATCCCAAAAATGGACTTTATTGCTTCCAAAAATACTAAAGGTATATCGGAGCCCTCGGTGCGCCTGTCCAACTCGCACTTATATAAATTTTTCGCTAATAATGATTCTCAACTGGAAGTATTTTTTCTTGTAACTCCTTGGATAGATTTTGAAGCCCCTTGGTTTTCAAACTATTATTAGCCTATGGATTATAATGCACAAATAGTAGATTGTATCACAAGGCTGTAAAATAATATTTTTAAGGCGAGGGCGCTATTTTGAATCCAGGGCGAAGTGAAGGATTCTTGAGTAGAATCCCGAGCATGGCGAGGGATTCTAAAGTAGAATCCTGAACATAGCGAGGGATTCAATAGGTCGCCCAAGGTAAAAATATTTTTGCAGCCGCGTAATACACTCTACTTTTTATCTCCCTCTATGAGACAAGAATAAGAGGCTCATTGAGACACACACTTTTTATTAACTTTAAATATAAAATACCATTACAATATTATTACTTGATGAAACAATACTAAAAATCATATTAAGTATTATTTGTAAACAACTGAAAATGTTATTGACATTTTTGTATCTATCGGCGCAGGAGGCCATAATATCATTATCACAAGATTCACAAGGATATAGTGGGTTCAGGTATAATTAACCAGGATCTAATTATTGTCACGTCACGTTTCGTGCTCCGGGCTTATGATGAGGCACCCGGACCTTTCTGTTCCAGTCTGACCCTGGGTAGCTATTACAGTTGACTCCATGTTTGCACATCCTGTGCTGTGATACCACTAATCATTAGTTCAGTTATGATTCGTTTTGGGTTCAGGACGATCGCAACCCTCCACCCAGATGGTTTGTTGTGACGTCCTTTCACCTTGACGCTTCATAAGATCGACAGCTAACTATATACTCAGCTGCCAGTCTATTCCTGAAGCAAGGAGGCCTCACTCGGTGTCGCTAAGAAGGTGCTGCTAGTATGTGCCTACATATCAATTAGGAACAGAACCTCTTTGGTTGGTAGTCTTGTTTACATTTCAAGCATATTTCTTTTTTTATATTCATAATAATAGTACAACCGGCCAGTATAATTTTTCATACAATATTGTGGTTCGACCTCTATGGTTGACCTAAAATATCCCTATGGTGGACCTAAATTCAAATTCTAATTTTGAATCCCATTTTTACCCGCTACGAAAGTCTCTTGGAGAAAACAGCTATTTTGTTCGCCTTTATTGACGAACCGTTCAACGATTTTCGAATTGATGGGATGAAAAATTAATTCTGGGCAGCATTTAGTCCAACATCCACACAAAGATTAGCAATGTCCTTGTCTTATTTCATTTATTTTGATCGTAGGCGTCATCTCCCGCTGGTACTGAGCTGGAGACTATCGCGATGAACTGGCTGGGCAGAGCGATAGGGTTGCCAGAATGCTTCCTCAACGAGCACAATGACAGCACTGGAGGAGGAGTCATACAGGTAACCTCATCTATACCAAGAGCTCAATTATTGAATATCACATATTCAAAAGTGAACAATAAGCACGACCAAGCTTCGCTCTATAATAGCCACCTCAACATTAAAATATAATTTTTTGTGTTCGTTTATCGTTACTGAAACACCCCCTTAGCTATACTTTTTACGTTATAAAGAAACCGCTATCTCTGCTCCTAGACAACCGCCAGTGAAGCAACCCTGGTCAGTCTGCTAGCAGCCCGGACACGAGCTCTGACGGAGCTGTCCAAGAGGAACCCTGACGTTCAGTCATCGGAACTCCTGGGACATCTGGTCAGCTACTGCTCTGACCAGGCCCATTCGTCAGTAGAGAAAGCAGGACTTATAGGTGAGTAGATATATAATTATGGGTCGAAATTCAAAGTTATTTTTGGACCTGATATGAGTAGGTATACGTACCTTGTTAGTTGTTGTTAGCAAAGTCGTAGAACAAAAGTTTTTGCTTTTGACCTCACTAACAAGGTAGGGCATGCTCATATCAGGTCCAAAAAAATTACCTTTTATATTCTTTTTAAGATGTGCCTTGAATTGCTTTGCTTAAAAGATTGTAAAAAATTTGGCCTTTTTAGTGGTAAACTCTCATAAGGTATGGTACAAAAAATATCTCACCATACCACTAGGATCATCATCATCATGGCTATGAACCTCGATTAGAATTTTTACAGCAAAGCGTGTTGTTATTATTATTAGGTTTTTGAATGTACAGTCAACGATAGATCAAGCTTTATACTCGAAGTGCAACCCTAGACCTTACGTCTATTGAAATAAGAAGTCCAATGTGTCAAGCTTGATGTGCTCTTGACTGTACCATGGTCACCAATCATGTTGCGTTGTGGCTGGTATAAATGGATGGAGGTGATTTGTTACTCGGTGACGTGTTAATATTAATTATTTGTTTTATTTGTTTTATTTGCACATTTAATATTTTTTATTTAAAATTTAACTATTTATCTTTTAATTGATATAATATTATTATTTCTTATTAATATTTTCTAGTAGCGTAACCAGGGCCCTGAGTCAAGTTGCTTTCTACAGTCGCAAACGTAGAATAGAATGAAAATGTATGGGATTGACATTAGCTAATGAAATGTTGCGTGACAGCTAATGTCAATCCCATACATTTTTATTCTATTCTATAGCGTTTGTGATAATAAAGAGCCACTTGTTTACCAATTAAAGGCCTCCTCCATCCATCCCATCCCGGTCAAGAGACGGCAGCACAAGCTTTTGCTTCATACATCGAACGTCAAAAAATTACATTTAGCCTTAGTTATATTTTTTCTAGAGCATCGTGCAGAGCCGAGGTTCATGCTCAGCCAGCAGAATATTTCCTTTGTGTAAATCAGCCATAAATACGAGAAACGAGGGCTTATCAACGGTGTGAGCATAAGATTCCGTAGTATCGTGATAAACTGAAGTACTTAGAACAACCATTGATTACCACCTTATTACAATACATGTTACAATACACAAGCTCATATTATATCATTCTCGATAACGATACGTGCAGCGTAAAAACAACATTGTGGGATACAGGAAAACTTCAAGGGAAAAAAACCGGCCAAGTGCGAGTCGGACTCGCGTACCGAGCGTTCCGTAGGGCTAAAGTAAAATACCATCTTAGTTATTGACGCGCAGTCACGCAAAAGTGTGTTAAATTCGCGGGAGTCCGACACGCACTTGACCAGTTTTTATTTTTTGTTGTTATTCTATCTATTAAATCCTGTACCGTTATTCGAAACCTATACATAAATACATGAGAGTAGCACTTCCGTTTTCCTCAAGTACCGCTAACTTCAGTGCGTTTCCCTATTGGTCGACCCTCCCTTCCACCGCCAGCAGGCGAACCGACCTGAACGTAGGCCGGGCTCGCTTCGAGCTCATTGGCGTCTGTTTTCCTCGACGCGAACGGTCGTCTTCAGAAGATCTGGCATTCTGTCCACAGTGACGAACAAATATATACGACGACCGTTAAAATTGTATCGCAAATTTTAAAAGTAAGGTTTTAAGAAATCTTCTTTTATCTAACTGTGGTAAGCACAACGATTTTTATCGTTCGTTTTTATTATTTTCTACCCTCGAGTTTTATTTTATTTTCGAGGTGATTGCGTTTTTTTTCCCAGTGATTCATTACAGTTTTATTGCAGTAATAATGAATAATTCAAATGACGATAACGACCCGAAGGAGAAAGATGATTCAAATGTACATAATAAAAAGGTGCGACGCAGAGATTCCAGCTCGAGTTCTAGTTCGAGTTCCAGTTCAAGCTCAAGTTCCGACTCGAATTCATCTTCAAGGAAGAATCGTCGACGTCGCCGTCGCCGCCAAAACCGTATGTTGAAAAAACTTTCTAAACAGTTTTCTGATTTGCGTGATCAAGTGCAAAATAATCAAATTCCGCCTTCAAGTACCCCTATGTGTAATTACGAAAATGATGTGCCTGTGTTTCTCGATCCCAATGTTAGCGGTTCTTTGTATCGCGACTGTCAGTATGACTCGCCCGTTTCTGACTCACAAGCTCAGTCAAAGGCTCAACCCCAACCGCAACCCGACCAATTTGATGCAAAATTCAAACTACAAATGGACACAAATGTGAAAGAACCTTCTGTTCCAATTACGCCAGAACCGTATTTACGTACGTTGAAAAGTATTCAAAGGTTTGAAGAACCTACCTGGTGTGAAATCCGTTATGCTGATACACAAAAAACGTACTGCCACTCGCCAGGCTTTGTTGAGCTCGAGGCGAACGAAGAGGTTAAGCAATATGAAACCTCTAAAAGTATGCTGTACGCCGAAAGATCATTCGCTGCGGTAACTTATACCCTATTAAAACAAAAAGAAGTACTTGAAGACGGACTCTCTAACCTTTTAAAATGGTTTCAAGAGTCTGAGAATGTTACAGTTTTAGATATGAAAAACAAGATCGAAGACATCTTTATTAAGGGCGATTTTCACAAGGTCTCGGTGGATGCCTTGCAGCTAGTGTGTGGCCATAGAGCAGACCTCATTCAACAAAGAAGGGAGGGAATTTTAAGACATGTGAAAGACCCTCTTGTTAAAACTACCCTCAGAAAAATTCCTCCATCTTGCTCAAACCTATTCGCAGCTGATCACTTCACTTCAAATTTGGAAAAAGCCGGAGGTGTTAGAAAGAACTTCTGGCCGCAAGCCAAGACAATGGAAACCTCGAGAAATCAAAGCCGCCCTGCGCAAGGGCCTCAAAACACATATCATAATTTGCCTGCGCAAGGCAATAATAACAATTATAATAAAAAACGAGCACCTGCGTAAGGTGCCCCTGATTTTCAACGGTATTACCTACCCGCGCAGGGTCATTACCACCAACAACACCAATGCTGTCCTGCGCAAGGACCAAGCAATATTGGGAATAAAAGAGGGGGTTACTCGCGCAACAGTGCCCCGTTTCGGGCAAGACACGGTACGTCATCTTACCCAGAACAAAGAAGTGGCACTAAGCGATCATCTTCTCCCAGCTACAAGAACAAGTCCAATAAACGTCGCAAATATTGACTCGCGGATTTTCCGGGCAGGGCAACTTCAAAACTTTGTACATGTGTGGCAAAATATGAAAGCACCGCCATTCATACTAAAGATCATTCAAGGTTATCGAATACCCTTTCAAAAGAAACCGCCCCTTGTAAGACCCGGACAAAAGTTTGCAGTTCCAACATCACCCGAAATGACAGAAGTAATTCAATCCATGAAAAAACAAAAGATCCTGGAACCAGCTCAAATAAGCGCCAGCTTTTTGTCAAGCCTGTTTCTTGTAGCTAAGACCGACGGCTCGCAAAGACCGATTTTCAACTTGAAGGCACTAAACAAGTTTGTTCACACAGACAAGTTCCAGCTGATAAATGTACTCAAGGTTCCGGATTTTCTGCAAACCAGGGATTGGCTTACAAAAATAGACTTGTCACAGGCCTATTTCCACCTACCCATCGCACGGTCGCACAGGCGTTTCCTAAGACTGGTATACGAAAACGAACTACTACAGATGACTTGTCTGCCATTTGGCTTAAGTTCGGCGCCAAGAGTTTTTGCCTCAGTGACAAACTGGATGGCGCAAAAATATCGAGACCAGGGCATAAGGATACTCGTGTATTTAGACGATTTTCTTATCGCTCACCAAGACCATCACACCCTGGTCTTGCAAACAAAACTCGTCGTCAAGACTTTGTTTCAATTGGGCTGGCAAATCAACTGCCAGAAATCCGTATTCGAGCCCCAAACTTCTATCGAATACCTAGGAATCCTCTGGGATCCATGGCACGACGAGAAGCTTCTTCCCGAAAAGAAAATTATAAAAATTGGACATCTGGTACAGAAAGCGAGAGATCAAACAAAGCTGAATCTTGTAGAGACTCAGACGCTTCTGGGGGTTCTGAATTTTGCCAGTATCGTGGTGCCTCGCGGGCGACTGAACCAGCGAATGCTACAACGCTTCCAGAACTCGATCCTCAGAAGTCATCCAAAGAAACGCTGGTTTTTGCCACCAATGGCCACTCAAGAACTTCAATGGTGGGCACAAAACTGCCAGAACTCGTCGCCCTTAAAAATACCGCCTCCCTCGCATTTTCTAACAACCGATGCATCGGACTTGGCTTGGGGAGCAAGATTGAACAATCTGAACCTGTCGGGAACATGGACAGAAACAGAAAAACATCTCCATTGCAATCAGAAAGAGTTGTTAGCAGTGTTGAAGGTCCTCGAACAAGCCCGAACTTTAGGTATTCACAAAGCGTCAATCTTGCTACAGAGCGACAGTCGTACTGTCGTGGCCTACTTAAGAAACGAAGGCGGTACTCATTCGGAACCCTTAATGAATTTGACTTACAGAGTCTACCAGTTACTGGACCTCCACGAGATACACCTCAGGGTCTATCATTTACCCGGAATATTCAATTGCGAAGCAGACCGTCTATCGAGATTACAACCGCCGCCAGAGTGGCACCTGTTACCCAGAGCGACATAGATTTGTTTGCCTCTCAAACCGCTCATGTAGTACCGACTTATTCAACCCTAGATCAACGAGATCCCCGGGCAGCGTTTTACGATGCTCTGAGCAGAGACTGGACATTCAAGATAGCCTGGGTGTTCCCTCCACCTTGTCTAATTCCGAAAGTACTATTTCACTTGAACCAGGCAAAGGGAGTTTACCTGATAACCGCTCCGAGGTGGGAGAGAGTTTATTAGCGGGCCGACCTGAAGGCCAGATCATTAGCCCCTCCTCACACGATTTGGAACTTAGAGCAGGTACTTCTGGACACAACAACTCAAGAACCTCCCCCGAATGCGACGAAAATGACCCTAGAAGTTTGGAAGTGTGCTGGTGGACTAGGGATCTGACGAATTGGTCCCCAGATCAAAGACGTTTGTTGTTATCAAGTTGGCGAGAGTCTACATTAAAGACCTACAAGGTTGCTTGGAATCGTTGGTGTAAGTGGGCACAATCAAGTAATGTAGACAATACCGGTCCTAGCGGCTCAGATTTAGCCAGGTTCCTGTCGGACCTTCACCAAAAAGAGGGTCTAGCGTACAGTACCATATTACTCCACAAGTCTGTTGTAGCTACCTTCACCAGAACTGACGTGTCTGGATCATTATCTAGCCATAAGTTAGTGCAACAAGTTTTAAAGGCAATCGCGCTAAAGCGTTCCAAAGATCCGAAGCCCCCAATATGGGATGTCTCAATCCTGACATCTTTTTTACAGGCAAGGCAAACGTTAGATGACAATCTGTTCGAAGTTTCAAGACACACTGCGATTTTGCTTCTCCTCTGCTCCGGCAGAAGGATCCATGACCTAACTCTACTGTGCGTTGACTCACAGCACATGACCGAATCAGATGACAGTATCACCCTATGGCCAACCTTCGGCTCAAAGACGGACTCTGCAGACAACAGACAGTCAGGTTGGAGGTTACTTAATTCTGGTCAGCCTTTGTCTACAAATCCGTATCACTGGGTGAAACAACTTATCACTATCGGCGAGCATCGTCGAACCGTTGGCAAAAGTACAAGGCTGTTTATTACCGTAAGAGGCGAACCTCGTCCAGCCAGTCGCACTATTTTAGCAGGATGGGTAAAATCCCTTTTACGAGACGCAGGTATTAAGGCCTCTCCTGGGAGTGTAAGAGCAGCCGTGGCTTCAAAAAATTGGATAGAAAACTTTCCTCTAGATCAGATCCTACAGCAAGGAAATTGGCGATCGGGAAATACCTTTCGACAATTTTATCGCAGAGAAATTTACCAGCCCAGCTCCGGGAGTTCTAAAAGTTTGAGTAATAACTTCCAATCAACGTGATATTCCTCAAATTACAAGGGTTATTTCGACAATTACATACTTATATAAAAGCCCTTAGTTACTGTGGTTGATTTGTTCTGTTATTGTTTCCTAAGTTGTAATAATTAAAACAACTTAAGATGACCTTTATGTTAAATTTAATTGCAACAATCTTGCCTATGTATCTTTTTAGTTTGTGTTAATTGGTTGATTCGTTCTGTTAATGTTTCCTACGTTGTAATAATTAAAAACATCTTAAGGTGTCCTTTCAGGTTTTGATTGCAATATGGCCTATGTATCTTTCTTGTTTCTGTTCATTAATTATTCCTTAATTGGCCACAATGCTAACACTTATAGTCTAAAATATATGTGTAAGTGATAGGACTCCTCTTTAGTTGTTCTAACATAATATCATAATAAATATGCAAGTGAATAAATAAAAGTCTATTTTTAATTTAAATATAACCCTTTTAATATCTTAATATGATTATGTAATATAAAATACAAATCAAATTCCGGATTGCTTTGTTCATCCTCTATCATATACATAGGTACACACCTCTTAAATACATTGGCGTCTCTGTCTCATAGATGCTGAAAAACATATACCATCCACCGCCAGGCGATATCAAACACTTCTCATGTATTTATGTATAGGTTTCGAATAACGGTACAGGATTTAATAGAAGCGTTTTACCTCACAATAAAACGCATATTAAATACTTACCTTATTCGAAACCTATACAATAAGTCCTGCCTGGCAGACTTGCAGCCGCAATGAGCTCGAAGCGAGCCCGGCCTACGTTCAGGTCGGTTCGCCTGCTGGCGGTGGAAGGGAGGGTCGACCAATAGGGAAACGCACTGAAGTTAGCGGTACTTGAGGAAAACGGAAGTGCTACTCTCATGTATTTATGTATAGGTTTCGAATAAGGTAAGTATTTAATATGCGTTTTATTGTGAGGTAAAACGCTTCTATTATGCACTATGAAATACCAATTTTTACGCTTTTAAGTGTTCTCGTTTTTACGATAGAGCTACAACAAAAATCGAGCAAAAATCGCCTAAATAGAACACGTTTTTAATAGGGAAAGCCCCCTTCATTTTTAATTTTTTAGTATTTGTTGTTATAGCGCCAACAAAAGTACATAATCTGTGAAAATTTCAACTGTCTACCTGTTATGTCTTCAACTGTCTTACCTGTCTACGTTTCATGAGATAAAGCCCACTGACAGACAGACATCGGAGGCATATTAATAGGGCCCCGTTTTTCATTCAACCTTTGGGTACGGAACCCTAAATAGAGCAAAGTATTGCTCAGTCAAGGAAACTAAACAACTTTCATAAAAAAACATGAATTGGATAAAAATGATGGCTCCATAGAAAATTATACGATCCATTTTTTTTTTCGATTATTTTTACATTTACCAACACATTTTGCAGCTATGTCAAAGGCAATCGGCTAAAGCTGTTAGAAAAAACAAGTTTGTAAAACAATGTTATTCTTTCCGTCAATTTATGAAAGTTGTTTCTTTAGATCCAGCTTAGAATAGGCTGAAAACGCACTACAAATGGCTTGCTTATTTAGCGCCTGGAGCCCTGCGAGCCGCTTAGATGTCGCTTCAAAATTCAAAAGTTAGGGATTCTTGACACTGCCTGGTTTTGTTTGATACGATCTAAACATACAGCGATAGTTTATTTCACCCTGTATAATGACATTACCATTTCACAGGACTAGTGCGCATGCGCTACATAGAGACGGACGAGAATCAGAGCATGCGCGGTGATAAGCTGGAAGAAGCGATACGCAGCGATAAGGAAAGAGGACTCGTACCGTTTTGGGTAAGCAAATTTTTATTCTTTCTTTCTTTTTGCCTGTATGCACTATGAGAATCAAAGCATGCGCAGCAAATAGCTGGAGGACTTGTGCCGTTTTGGGTAAGCTAACTTTTATCCTTCTGTCTGTTTGTCTGTATGCGCTACATAAAGTTAAAAAAGAATTAAAGCATGCGCAGTGATAAGCTAGAGGAGGCTATACTCAGCGATAAGGAAAGAGGACTCGTGCCGTTTTGGGTAAGCTAACTTTTATCCTTTCGTCTTTTTGCCTGTATGCACTATGAGAATCATAGCATGCGCAGCAAATATCTAGAAGACGTATAACATCCATTTATTCGATAGGGTAAGAGGGCTTGTGTTGTTTTGGGTTAGCTAACTTTTAGCTTTCTGTCTGTTTGCCTGTATATGCTACATAGAGTAAGAAAGGAATGAAAGCATGCGCAGCGATTAGCTAGAGGATGTTATACTCAGCGATAAAGAAAGAGGTCTCGTGCCATTTTGGGTAAGCTAATTTTTATCCTTTTGTTTATTTGCCTGTATGCGCTACATGGAGTCGGAAGAGAATTAGAGCATTCGGGGCGATAAGCTGAAGGAAACTTTACTCAGCGATATGGAAAGAGGTCTTGTGCCGTTTTGGGGAAGCAAACTGTACGAGAAAGCTCACACATTCATACCTCCTTAGGTATTGTTTCTGCTGACTGCAACATTTTCACTTTATATGACAGTGGAAATTGCACCTTCCTTGCAAACGCACGCGTCACTCTTTTACTTAAACTTACCCTTAATAACATCGTGTAGGGCCAGCCCCTACATTTATGGTCCTTCGAGCCGGATACTTTGAACCTTCTGTATATTTGCCTGCATGCGTTACATACAGTCGGGCGAGAATTAGAGCATTCGCGGCGATAAGCTGAAGGGAACTATATGCAGTGGTAAGGAGAGAGGACTTGTGCCGTTTTGAAGCTAACTTTTATCCATCTGTTTATTCGCCTGTATGCACTACATAGAGTCGAACGAGAATCAGAGCATGCGTGGCGATAAGCTGAAGAAAGATAATACTCAGCTATTAGAAAAGAGGACTTGTGCTATTTTAGGGAAGCTAACTTTTATTTTATGCTTTAGGAATCAATTCTCGAATATAACAGAGGTACTTTACCTGCTAATTAAATCACAATCCGATAAAATAGCAGTGCAGCATTTTATGATGAGATATTATAGTTTTGCAAACATAGCTAACTTTTTCTTTAAAGAATTTTGTATTGATATATTTTTAGTGCAATATACAGGTTGTAAGGAAAAGTACCGATTTCCTTTTAACCACATTTTCTATATAGGGTGACTTTTAATTAGTTCTTGATAGCAAAAGATATGCATGTACTCATGATTGTGAACAACTTTTCCCAAGGAACATAGGTCGAAATACGAAAAACCAATTTAACCTTCCATACAAATTGCACTATCAGCTGATGCAGTTTCTATGGGAGGTCAAAACTTGATTTTCGTATTTCGACCTATGTTCTTTGGGAAAAGTTGTTCAGTATCATGAGTACATTCATACCTTTTTCTATCAAGAACTAATTAAAAGTCACCCTATATGTAGACTAAAGAACAATAAGCATGTTTAAACAATAACAGATTTTAAAAATTAATAAATATTAATATTTAATTGTGTCAACCCTCACCAGACTAAAGACTATCGCACAGATAAGCGTGAGTATTTGCCAGTTTGCCTAAAGAGTCGACCTTACGTAGTTTTCTATTTCCTATCTCTGTTGCACGCTTGTGAATGAAGTTCTTTAGTGAATGGGGGCTTAGAATAGGGTTGGCAACTTGAACTTTTTTTCATAGGAAGTATTTTATTTTTATGTTATTTTTTTATAAATAATAGGTTTTATGTACTTTATTCTACTTACACAACATTGTGGTTAAAAGGAAATCGGTACTTTTCCTTACAACCTGTATAGAGTGCTTCCTATAATCAGCTGCGTTCCTTTGAGTATCTTACTCGGACCATAAAACTGAACAACTTTCCGTGATGATGCAGTTTCTCTTTGTATAATCTATATTTATATCTTTATCATCTTTATTTCAATTTTATGGTCCGAGTAATACCCTAAGAGAAATGCAGTTGATTAAGAAGCATCCTGTGGTAAAATTTGACTAGAACATACTGTAATTCGAAATAACTAATGATTGTAAAAAGTTAATGTTTTAGAATTTATTGGCAAGGTAATAAAAATATTGATCTATTCTTTTGAACAGGTACCTACATTTGGCCTCACGTCGGTGCTCATGCATCTATTAATATTAAAGAATAAAATCAATCTAGAATTTCTAAATACTCAATTTAGGTACACAATAACAGAACACTTTTTATTATTTTTCAAAATCAAACTTGAAATAAAATTGCAATTATTAATTATCTGTATCCTAAAATGTCATATATCACTTATTTCATTGTTTACCTTTCATGTAAAAAAAAGTCGGTCAATGTGCAGTGAAATAAGTTTATTTTCTCAGAAATTTCAATTAATGAAAATTAATACAAGGTTGTAAATAATATACAAAACTACCAACACAACAGCCATCCATCTGCCGGCCATCTCGATTCTCAGGATGAGTAACGCGCTTTCCTGTCTTAGTTTACCATCAGGTGGCCCAACTGTTCGTTTGCCTACTTGTGACGTAAAAAAATTTTTAAAAGCACAATAAATTCTATTAATTGTTGCACGATCTCAGTTAAGAATAACTAATAGTTTATATTAAAATGCTAATCCCTAGTGCAAAGTAATATCATATTTCATAGCTTTTCATTTTCCAAGCATCTTGGAGCACTTAAATTAGCACGATCATTATTGCAAGATTACTTGTTTCCATTTTAAAGCTGGGAGGTCCCTTAGGGGCCAATTTATTGTGTCCTCCTAGGAGGACTCGTCAGGAAGAGGGATTTACTATAGCTGTCTGTATACTTGTCAGTTGTGTTGAAAAGTTATTTTAGAATGGTTTAATTTGCGGGTGAATGTAGGTCTGTTCCAGCGTTAAGCTTCTAGTTATTTTAGTTACAATGATGCATCGCCAATTGATTTTCGGATTAAGATAGGGTTCTTCGATTCTTTTTAGGGTTCCGTACCTCGGAAAAAGGAACCCTTATAGGATCACTTTGTTGTCCGTCTGTCAAGACCCTTTTTCTCAGGAACGTATGAAGGTATCAAGCTGAAATTAATATCAAATACTCAGGTCTACTACCACTGGAGCTGTGAAAAAATCAAACTTCTAAGCCAACGCAATCAAAAGATACAGCCGTTTATGCCGCAAATTTTCGACACTCGCAAGGGAATCAAAACCTACAGGGTACTTCCCGTGAACTCAGAATCTTGAAATTTGGTACGAAGCAACGTCTTATAGCACAGATAAAGGAAAAATTGCAAAAAAGCATGAAATTTTAGTTACATCATATAATAAAAATATTTTTAATATTTTATACTTACTACCCGTTTCCTCATGAACGCTTTCAACACTCAGAGGTATTAAATTGAAATTCATATCAAATACTCAAGTATATAATACCTTTAAGCTGTAACAAGATCAAAGTTGTTGTCAACGCAATAAAAAGAAACAGCAATTTAAGCCGCATATTTTGAAACTCGCAACTACTTGCAAGGGAATCAAAACCTAAAGGATACTTCCAGTAGACCCAAAATCTTGAAATTTAGCATGAAGCAACGTTTTATAGCACATATAAAGGAAACATTCCGAAAAATTTTTTTTTTCACTATTTCGGCCATAACTTTTTTGTTTTTGACTTTGCACCTTACAGCTCTCGTGAACACGCGTCTTTTGAGCCCTTTTTGAATGTTATATCTTCACCTCTCAGAGATCTATAGGATCTCACTTTTACGTGAAATCGGAGCCTACATTGGAGCGAACGAAAAGACATTTCCAATATATATTTTTTTTGTCGATTATTAGTTTGAGGTAGATTTTAATAAATTTATTATCGCGTTTATCACACGATACATTCGGATACAAGTAGAGTAGCTGTTTACAAGTCATGTTATACGCATTTTCTACGATAAACATGCTACAATGAAAATGGCGTTACCTCGTTAACGGTAGAATCTAGAACATACAATTTTATAGATATTTACGAATAGGAACGAACGAATCGGTCTTTGACCAGTGTGTGTTGCCAGTCATGACATATGGCACCGAGACGTGGCCGCTCACGATGGGCCTTATCAGAAAGCTCAAAGTCACCCAAAGGGCTATGGAAAGGCCTATGCTCGGAGTCCGCAGATCCGCAGAAGAACTAAAGTAACTGACATAGCCCTGAGAATCGCTGAACTAAAGTGGCAGTGGGCAGGGCACATCGCAAGAAGAACCGACGGCCGATGGGGCGTAAGGGTTCTAGAGTGGCGACCACGTACCGGAAGACGAAGCGTTGGCAGGTGGACCCCCCCCCCCACAAGGTGAACCGACGATCTGGTCAAGGTCGCGGGAAGCCGCTGGATGCGAGCAGCGCAGGCCCGGTCGTCATGCAGATCTTTAGGGGTGGCCTATGTCCAGCAGTGGACGTCTTTCGGCTGATTGATATGATGATGATGAGGAACGAATGTGATTTGATTTATCATCTCTCGCTCTCATGGGAAGATCCCGAGGTGGTATCTATTCTTTGATGCCGATTGGTTTATTGATAAGAATTAAAAAAATATAAAAATTATATCATTAGGATCACTTTGTTGTCCGTCTGTCAGGTTGAAACTGATAACGAATATTAAGGTACATAAACCACACAAGATCTAAAAATTTAATTTTTTTACAACGACGCAATCAAAAGATAGGGCTCTTTATGTCCTCATCTCCTACGTTTATGCAAAAAAGCAAAAGCAAAATTGTGAAATTTGGGAAGAAGCTAGGTCAAATAAAGGGAAAAGTCTAAAATCATTAAATATTTCAATTTTTCTCACAACTAATAGTAACCAATTAAGGTGAGCTCCCGTTTCAAGAACTTTTCTATAAAAGAGGGTTCAAATTGGTAGGTCGCGGAGTTTTTAAAATCAAAGAGCAAAAGCTTTTAGTATATCATATGGTAGATAGGTACGGAACCCTTAGGGCGCGAGTCCGACTCGCACTTGGCCGGTTTTTTTGGTAATGAGTGAGTATTAGTCCGTGTGGTGCCTTGCCGGAAGAATAGTACCAACCATATGTACCCGTGGGTGTCATAATAGGCGACTAAGGGATTGTCAACCGGAGGATGAGCAGCAGCATCTTTCTGCGTATATAGTACCACCTTTTTGAAGGCAACCAAAAGGCTACTGATGTGGCTACTTTTTGGGCTAAGCTTTTATAGTCAGTTTTGTCATTGACTCGAAAAGAAGAAGAAGTACCACCTTACATACTGCGGTCACCAACAAAAGCGGTCGCAACCGCAACATTTAATAGCGTGGTGACTATGATAGATCCCCTTCTAAGTACTACTAGGGGTTCCCTATCCAGCAGTGGACGTTTCATTTTATTTATTTTATTTATTAATTTATTGCAAACTTCACAGCATAAAAAAATAAATTTGACAAACGTATTAAAATTGTGTACAGCCAATTAAGAAGTTCAACATATTACAAATTACCTTAAACAGAGGGCGAGAGAAAAAGGAAAATAACATTGCAAGTGCTAAACAAATTATAAACGGAATGTAGTGTGTAAAGTGTGTGTTGTATGTGTGTTACTGTGTGAATGCGATGCAAAAATAGTTATTTGTTATGCAAGGCAGCAAAAGCGTTATTTGGCGTGAGTGCCTTGTATTGAAACCTGAGCAAGCGAAGGATTCTAGAATTAAACCACGAGCGAAGCGAGTGGTTCAAAAGAAGAATCCTGAGCGTAGCGAAGGTTTCAAGGCACGAAACGCAAAATAACTTTGCTGCCGAGCGAAACACAAAATTTTTCACCTCACTAAAGCGAGGAAGCAGCCAGTACCGCAGCGTGGAGGTCTGCCATACTGCATCACGTTCGAATTTCAAAAACCTTTTGCCCGCTAGCGGCCATAAATCGCTTTTGGCCGCAGAAAAACCTTTTGCCCGCTAGGGGCCAAAAATCGCTTTTGGCCGCAGAATTTAACCGACAAAACAAATGTTTCCGAGCTTTGGAGGTGAAAAAAGTATTTGTCACTCCTACTCAGATGCATCCTCATTGAAATGAGGAAGACTTTTAATAATAAATTTTAAGAACTGATTACGCGAGAGGAAGAATATATCAGCGGTTCTAAAATCGGACTCACATATGCGAACTAATCTATGGAGAACTGAATTTTGAGCATAGTTAGTACGAACATACCCAGCGTATAGGGATCGCGTATGTCTAGTGCGAGTAGTACAGGCAATAATACCAATCTGGGTTATCATGGCAGGGCAGTCAAGTTTCGAAGTAATCACGTCATAAAGGAACTTCATGTCAGTCACTTTCCGTCTGTCTTCAAGTGAATGAATTCTGAAATGAACTAGACTTTCGTTGTAATGACCATCTCTTTTGAATCTATAGTTTAACCGCCTAATGAAAATACGCTGTACGGATTCAATTTGAGCTATATGGGTCACATATACTGGTGACCATATTGCTGAAGCATATTCAAGTATACTTCTAACGTATGCGAAATATAGTATTTTTAATGTACTAACTTTTTTGAACGGTCGAGCAGATCTATAGATGAACCCTAACATTTTACGGGCTCGCTGACTAATGCAGTCAAAATGAGCCGTTAAGAGCATTTTACTATCTAGAATAACACCAGGATCCCTCACCAGAGAAACTCTAGATATTGTTGTATTATTAAGTGTGTAATTGTAAGTGATAACCTTGTTTTTTCTGGTGAAAGTAATAGCTTGGCATTTCTTAACGTTCAAGTCTAGTTTGTTTCGACTACAATACTCAGCGAGTCTGTTTAAATCTTGTTGTAGTTTTTCACAATCTTCCTCACTACCTATAGGCATATAATTTTTTTTGTCATCGGCGTACATTAACACATTTGAGTGTGAAAAACACGACAAGATATCGTGCAAATAAATATTAAATAGTAGAGGTCCCAAATGGGACCCCTGAGGTACCCCCGAGGGGACTATCGAAAAATTTGATTTGAACGTTCCAATTCTCACTGCTTGTAACCTATTTCTTATATAAGAGTCGAGCCATCTAAGGAGATCACCGTGTACACCGACCTGAAGAAATTTTGTTACCAACACATCGTGATTTATTCTATCGAAGCATTTCGCATAGTCGGTGTACACGGCATCTACTTGCAAGCCCATATCCATATGACGAGTGACAAACTCTGTAAAAACTGCCAGATTTGTCACTGTAGAGCGCCTACGCATGAAGCCATGTTGTGAATCCGGTATATAAGCAGCAACAACTGGGTATAATTGATCGACAACAATCGCCTCAAAAACTTTACCAAATACGGATAGTATTGATACTACTTACTTACTCCTTTGGCGCAACGACCCAAAATGAGTCTTGGCCTCCGAAACGAGAATACGCCACTGGTCCCGGTCTTGTGGGATAGTATTGATACGTCTATAATTCTCAACACTTTGTTTAGTTCCACATTTATGGATTGGGGTTATATAAGCCTCCTTCCACTTAGTGGGGTAAATACCCTCGTCAATAGATCTTTTAAAAATGATACACAAGGGAACAAAAAGCTCCTTGGCACAGTTCTTTGCAAAGATCGAGGGTATTCCGTCACTGCCAGCGCCTTTAGTCTTCTCGAGACTTTTAAGATACTTACAAATGAGATTTTCCGTGATCTCAATAGTATAGTGTTGATAAAATTTGGTGATGGTTCAGTAGTATTAGCAATACAGCTAGATGATGTAGTATTTGTATAAACAGAGAGGAAATAATTTAAGAACATACTGCATATGTCTTTACCTGTGCTTGCTACCTTCGACCCATAGGTAACTAAGGCAGGCACTCCCCCATCTTTTCGCAAGGAGTTGTTGTAATTCCAAAAAGATTTAGGGTGTGTCGAAATGTTTTCTTCACAACTTCTAGTATACCTATTCCAGCATTCAGATTGTATAGTTTTTTGACGTTCTCTTAGTTTTATGAAAGCATCATGATCTAAGGGATTTTGGTATTTTTTCCAACGTTCATGAAATTTTGTCTTTTTTTTAATCACTTTTATTAATGGTTTTGAAAACCAGATTGGATAACTTTTGCCATTACTCAGGAAGCTGGGAACTTCTTCCCTTACAATAACATCAAGATTTTCATTGAAAATATTCACCGCATCATCTATGCCAACCGAAATTAACAGAGTAGACCAGTCAATTTCAGACAAGCGTTGCTGAATTCTATCATAGTTAGCTAAAATTGTATATTGTATGAACGGGCTCTTTTAACATGACTAAGCCAATATTGGAAATCTCCAATTCTAAAGCGGGATGGTGTGGCATATCTTCACGTGTAAGTGGTAAAGAACAACGGGACGTCGTAACATCGGTGGAGCTAAAAACTAAGTCAAGGTAACGACCGTTGCCATTAGCAACATTGTTATACTGTTCGAGACCGAGCAGACTAGACGCTTCTAAAAATGAAGACTGAGCATCGTTAGTAGCACCAATGGAATATAATGACAATTTATCAGAGCTCTGTTGCCATCCAATGTCAGGTAAGTTAAAGTCACCTATTAAAAGATAATCAGAGCTATTGCTATATGGTCGTGTAGGTACTTAGTAAGGTGTAACAGCTGTGCATCGTGAGATGGTCCGGAACCAGGCATGTAAACGCAAATAATATGCAGATCGCGATGACCACGAAGCGCACGCGCTTCAATAAGTACGTGTATTAAATCGTACGGGGCGCCCGCGGCTGTCCGGAGCGTCCTCGCGCCAAGACTGCGCCGCGTGAGGAGCATAACTCCGCCGCCCACCGCGCGCACGCGTCCGCTTCCGCCACGACATTGCAGAGAGGAGCCCTCTACATGGGATGTTATATGCTTCTTTGTGCTCTCAGTCACTTTGTGGCTGATGAATCTGGGCTCACAATGTAACGAACTCATCCAGAAGAAACCTATTCGCTCACTACTTGAATCGGGTTACATGAGCTCGGAACATCCCAGGGATTCAAATCTTGAATACGAGTATCACCGGCGGACAGCGGACATGCGCATTTATTTATTTGTAGGAAAACCGTTAGTTTCTAATATATTTACTAAAAAACTTACACAAATACAGGTAACTTTAGTTACTATAAACAATATTAAAAGGCCAGAAACTCTAAATTAAAGGTAACACACATGTAGTAGGTAGTTTTCAAACCAGGTAGTCTACTAGGTAATATAATAATACAAATAGGTTCAAAGTGTACATATGAAGCATTGTATTGTACGGAAGTGAGACATGGACATTGACACAAAGAGATAGAGAAAGGCTAGAAGCATTTGAAATGTGGTGCTGGAGTAGAATGGAAAGAATTAGCTGGACGGAAAGGAAAAGAAACGAGGAGGTGCTAGAAATAGTCAAAGAGAAAAGAAGTGTACTAAAAACAATAGATAACCGAAGAGGGAAAATGATAGGTCACCCGATACGGCACGAAAATTTCCTGAGAAACATAATGGAAGGAAAGATTGAAGGAAAGAGGGGACGAGGAAGATCTAGGCGACGCTACTTTGACCAGATAAAAGAAGAGGTCAATGTCGTGTCGTTTCAAGAGGTAAAGCAACTCGCGATACGACGTGAGGACTAGAAGTTACTCCATCGACAAGAGCCAAGCTCTTAAATTAAAGAAGAAGAAGAAGGTTCTGAAGGAAAAAGAAAAAAAAAAAAGGTTCCAAACCGATACATCTCGCTAAAAGAATAACTTATATTATGAATAACCGTTTTAGAGATTTTCTGAGCATTATAGCAATGATGATGATGATGATTTTACTGATGATATCTTAATTTATGTATTCCAGGTTTGTGCAACTCTTGGGACCACGGGTTCGGTGGCATTCGACAATCTGCGTGAAGTAGGCGAGGTCTGCGCGAAACACTCCGCTTGGCTTCATATTGACGCAGCATATGCTGGCACCGCCTTTATGTGTCCTGAGTTTAGGTGAGTATTGCTTCCTTTTTAGGGTTCCGTAGTAAAAAAGGAACCCTTATAGTTTCGTCATGTCCGTCTGTCTGTCTGTCCGCGGTTTAGCTCAGAGACCCTTAGTAGTAAAAAACTGAAATTTTGTAAGGATATACATTTCATCTACGCCGACAAACTGGTAGAATAAAATTAAAAAAAAAAAATTTTTAGAATAAAGTGGAGATGATTTTTTTTTCTCGTCTACCCATAGTGTGGGGTGTCGTAAGATAGGTCTTTTAAAAATAATATGAGTTTTCTAAGATCATTTTTCGATTTAGCGATCCGTTTGCGAATTATTAAGAGAGATTAAGAGTCGAGTGTCCCCTCTGCTAGCTAAACGGTTGTTATTGGAAATGTGAATAAATTCACAATAGTAGCATATATGATGAAATTAAAAGGAAAACTATCACAGTTAAGTAGGCTTAGCAGGTTAATGAGCTATAGTCGAACAACTAAAAATAATATAAACAGCAATAGCAATCAGGCGCTAGGACCTCTGAGCATTAGGAGGTAAAAAGTTTATGTTATAAACGTTATGAAATACTTATTCAAAACCCACCTTGCAATAAATTAAAAACAAAACTACGGAACCCTATACTGCGCGTGGCCCGACACGCACTTGGCCGGTTTTCTATTAATAAAGGTAGAAGGGCTCACGCAAAGTCCATGTGGGGAAGTACCACCCTTTGCCTGTTGTGTTTCAGTATAACGAGACATTATTTTATTATTATTTTTTATTTTACTACAACATAATACAAATTAGTTTAAAGATTTAAAAATATAGGTCTATAGGTTACAGTTAGGTTAGTGCCAAATTATTGCGTTATTGATACAGTTGGTGCTATCGACGGGTTGACCACTTGACCACTTACCATCAGGTGCCCCATCTGTTCGTTTGCTCACTTGTGGCATAAAATATAGTTGAATCTTTTCAAAACCTTCAATGTGTTTCATAATCAATGTTTATGATTGTGTAGGGTGAGTGGGTGACTATTTCGAGTTTTTTTTTCGAAGAATAGATCGGACAGAAAAAATATTGCGTTAAAAATATTTACTTTTGTTACTTGGTCATTTAGCCTTAAACTACCTTAAAACGAAGGAAACCTTTAATATTTTCTACCATGTGTAATAATGTGTATTATTATTTTCTTTTCAGGCACTGGATGGATGGTGTTGAGATGGCAGACTCGTTTGCTTTCAACCCTTCAAAATGGATGATGGTCAACTTCGACTGTACGGCTATGTGGTAAGCGATAATATAATAGGTCTTTTCAGTTCTCATGCTCTGAAAGTGCTTATTTCTGCAGGAGATAGGCTGCACAAAGTCGAATTTTGTGCACTAGGGCAAAAAAGTAATAGCGGTGTACGCCCTGCGCGCGGGCCTGCTGCCCCCCCCCCATGCGTCAACATATTCTTCACTAAAGCAGAACAACTCATTCTTCAGTTACATTTAGAGAGTACTTTTATGTTTTATTTCCTCGCAATCAAAGTGAAAAGCAGAGTATATAACTCGTCCACAAAACCATTTTATCCTCGACATTACTATCAGCCCTTGCCTTCGGCTCGGGCTGCTAAAAGTCTCGTAAAAATGGTTCGTTTTGTGCACTTGTTGTAAAATCTACTACGAGTATTACCTATAAAATTGCCGTTTTGTATGGGGAATTTTAGGTAAACTCAATTTTCAGTACTAAGATTTTTGCATTTTTCTTAGGAATTATAAATCCATTTTTTTAAGCATTATTGGGAAGACATTAAGCTAACAGAAGCTTTAATTTTATTTTCGAAAAAAAAAAATTCTGTAAAAAAATATAACAAATCTAATGATGAAATCGGACGACATTTAAGACAAACAATTTTTGAACCTTTTAATTTATATATCAAACTAAAAATAAAAACTTTATTTTGTGCGTAAATTGATAACCTTGAAGTCAACTTAATTTTTATTATTTTATTTATTGGGAATAGTTAACAATTGTGTACATAGCTTAAAATTAACAGTTCATACTTGAAAACGGATTAAAATTTATACACAATCCACAGCACTATTCACAGATTATTTTTCATAATGTTGGTAGTAGCGATACATATGAACTAATAGAAAAATCTTACGTTTTGTGCATGTGACTTCGTTTAAATTAAATTATAAGTTAGGTGGCGCAAACTATCCTTAATTTACATAGGGAAGCCTTAGTTCTAAAAAAGAAAAAAATATATAACATCTATTGTTGTTTTAGTTCTTTTATAAGCAAACTCCTAAATCGGTGATAAGAATGCGCATAAATGTCCAAATGAGTGAAGTTATCATTGTAAGTTGCAATTAAGCGCCTCAAAGGAGAGCGTACTCCGGCATTAGTATTGCAAAAAATTTTGCTAAACAGCTTGTGCGGGTGTGTTTTACGTTGTGGTCGAAAGGGGACACGATAAGCTAGTTGTGCAGCAAGATTAGGACAGTCTACCATATTATTGCAAATTTTATAGAAAAACATAGTATCTAACTGGGTTCGTCTTGATTGAAGTGAAGTAATAGAATATTTAGTTTTCAGACAATTATATGACAGCTTTTTTTTTTTTCATATATAAGACAAATAAAAAAATAGCATTACAATTATAGGAATTATGATCTCATTAATCTGTAAGAAAATTTCGGCAATTTCATAGGGAAAGACCAATTATTTTTGTGAAGTTGTTGGTGGCAGGGTCGCCATGAAGTGTGCGGCGTTGGAGGCAAAGAAAACACTCTAGTTGCTGGTGGAAACTGAACTACTCATTGATTGAAAATATTGGGTTTATAGACTAAAGGCTAGTGTAACATGATAGCCTTGTTTATAATAGCTATAATAATAGGTAACAGAGATTTAATCAAGTAATTTGATACTGGGTTTACCTTAAATTAATTAGAAAGTACCGAAAATGGATATTAACGGCTTGTGATCTGTGCGAAGAGTAAACGGTACTGACCTACCATACAGGTACTGATGGTACCTACGTACCCCAAATATGATAGCAGTGGCCTCTTTCTGTATTTGTGAGTACCGTTTCTCTGCCGGATTCAAAGTACGGGAAGCAAAAGATAACGGCCTTTCGTACCCATCTTGATCGATTTGCGAGAGGATTGCCCCAAGGCCCTCCTGAGACGCATCCACAGTTAGTATTAATTTTGCTTCTGAATTAAAATGTGCCAGTGTTTGTTCTGATGACAGACATTTCTTTATTCTTTTAAAAGCGTTATCATGTTCACGGTTCCATGTCCATTTTGCCCCTTTCTTTAGTAATTCATACAACGGCGCTAACAAGGTCGAAGCCCCTGGGACAAACATGCGATAATAATTAACCAAGCCCAAAAATGACTGCAACTGGCTTACATTACCTGGTACTGGCGCTTCTGTGATGGCCTTCACCTTTTCTGGGCTTTTCTTCAAGCCATCCTTATTGATAACATAGCCCAAGTAACTGACTTCGTTCTTGAAGAATTCGCATTTTTTTTCCTGCAACTTTAACCCCGCATCTTGCAACCTTTGCAACACACAGTGCAGCCTTTCCAGATGTTCTTTGTCGTCCTTACCTGTGATGAGGACGTCATCCAGAAGACACAGCACGCCATCCAGCCCCGCCAGAACGCATTCCATCGCGCGCTGGAAGATCGCTGGCGCGCTCGCCAGACCGAACACTAAACGTGTGTACTTGTATAGACCCCGATGTGTATTTATACAAGTTATATTCTGCGATTCCTCGTCAAGTACAAACTGGTTATAAGCCATTGTCAGATCTAATTTTGTGAACTGTTTGCCTCCATATAGTTTCGCAAATAATTCCTTAGTGGTTGGTAGCGGATATTGTTCAACCTTAAGCTGTTTATTGATACTTATGGAATAATCAGCGCAGATTCTCACAGAATTATTATTCTTTAGTACGGGAACAATAGGCGAGGCGTATTCAGAGTACTCAACCGGTACTAGAATTCCTAAATCGACCAATCGATCTATTTCTGTATCAATTTTTTCGCGCAATGAAAATGCTATCGGGCGCGCCTTGCAAAAAACCGGTTTCGTATTTTCCTTTAGGGTTAATTTTACCTTGTATTTGTTAAACGTTCCTAACTTATCGTCGAATAGCCGCGGGAACTGTGACTGTAATTGTTCCTTGGTAATACACGATTCATTACAATAATTTACAGGAATAAATTCTAACTTGAATTTGGATATGAAGTCCCTGCCTAAAAGTGGCGGCCCACCATCATGAACTACGTGAACATTTAACATGTGGGTTACTCCCGCATACGTTATTGGCAGACAAATAACACCCGGACATACTAATTTGTCACCTGTGTAAGTCGTTAACCTTTTTTTACATGGCGACAATGGCACTTGCGTAAAATATTCCTCATAAGTTTTTTGTGAAATCACCGTCACGGCCGACCCGCTATCAATCTCAAAATTCAAAAATAACCCATTAATGTTTACCGATTCTGCCATAGGCTCGCCTCTAACTGAACGAATATTGTATAACTCACCGTCATCGCCTTCGCCATCGTCCACGGCTTCTGTGAAAACGTAGTTCACTTTACTACGACACATTCGCGAAATATGCCCTTTTATTTTGCACTTCCTACATTCTAAATTAGCGTAACGACATTCCGCACTTTTGTGGTTAGTATAACCACACACTGAGCACTTAATTTTTCCTGAACCGACACATTTCTTTCCACTTTGTACGATCTTGAACAGCTGATTTCCGCTGAAGGACGGATCGGTAACTGCGGCGGTGCCCGCGCTAGCCGCGGCACCTGCCCGAGCTGCTCGAATGTTCTCCGCCATCTCGACTGCCTTCGCTAGTGTTAGCTCACTGAGGTCCTGTGCGTACAACTTTTCCTTTTCGATCCCGGGCTGCATACCCATGACGAAACGATCGCGTAACGCCTCCTCTACGTTGGCAAAACTACAATGCGCTGTCAAGCCCCGTAACCTTGCTGCCCACTGACTCATGGTTTCGCCACTTTGTTGGTTTGCTGAATAAAACTTATGTCTTTCGCTGAAACCAATCCTTTTTGGGGTGAAATGTGTGTCCAGCAGTGTCAGGATATCTTCATATGGCACAGAGGTCAACTCCTTTGGCTGAGCTAGGTCTGCTGCGAGTTTGTAGGTATCCTCTGCGAGTGCACTTAATAATATCGCCCGTCTTCTCGTACCGCTTCCGTCCTTGGCTGCGGTCACATCGTTGGCTATTAACCACTGCTCCAAACGACTTTTATACGTCTTCCAGGTCTGCTGATTATGATCAAAAGGAGATAATAATCCGAAACTAAACGAAGACATTTTTTATTTTTTCTTAACTTGTGGGTAAACGAATAACTCGTCGCCACTATTGTATATGAGGAGGCGAGTGAAACCACGGACGGCTATCGGTGCACTGGCCGTGCGTTTAATAAGGTATACGCTTATAAGTATAGGCACATACGCTACAATTTATAAAAACAATGTGGTTTCAAATAACTCGACTGAAGTCACAATTACGTTTGCTACCACACCTAATTAAGGGATACTCTATAATTAGGGTGTCTACACATGCTAAAAATAAATGGATGTTACATACAACGTGTAACGGAAAGGTATACGAGTAATAATACTGAAGGGGGTGAATATGCCCATAAAACTGAAAAACATTTCCAAAGAAACATAGGTCGAAATACGAGAAACCAAATTTGACCTCCCATACAAAAAGCACTATCAGCTGATGCAGTTTTTATGGGAGGTCAAAAATTTATTTTGTTCTATGACCTATGTTCCTTGGGAAAAGTTGTTCAGTTTCATGGGCAGATTCACACCCTTTAGTATTATCACAACTTTCCGTCACATGCTGTTTAAATAGGCATAAAATAAATAAATTAGTAAAACATGTGGCTTGGGATTTATGAGAGTGCAGGAAGCGAGGGAAGTATGCCAAATCGTAGCAGGTGGAGGACTGTGGTCTCTGCCTACCCCAATGGGAATAGGCGTGATGTTATGTATGTATGTAACTTGTGGCGTATATAAGACACCAAGGTGTTGAATTTCCGTGGTGGCCGTAATAGAGTGGATGTTCTAAATCACACAAAATTACATAAATATATCTGTCGCAGTCAACTGCTTTGACTAGTCGGTCAATCAAATGGCTAGCCGTTTGATTAGGTTGCGTCCACAACCCACGACCCGACTAGCGACTGAGCGGAGCGAGGGTGCCCCGGACGCCATAACATTCCATGAAACCTCCACTGCAGGACAGGGGCCCCTCCAGAACTCCAGAAAAATGCGTGCTACTTTGGAATCAGAGTAAAATACTATGATATTTGTAACTGTAGAAATAACGTTGCTCTTATAACGTGTTTTTAAAATTTGTTGCATAATGTTTTTACCCGGGTGCTGCCGGCAAAGAATACTACCAACCCATCTCTACCCTTCAGTGTCGTAAGAGGCGACTAAGGACTTATGAACCGGAGGTTGGGCAGCAGAGCATCTTTCTGTGTTCATCATACCATCTTACATACTGCGGACACCAACAACAGCGATCACCAGCCGCAACGCTTACAAGCGTGGTGACTAAGGTGCCTAAACACCACGCATATTTGCTGAAGTTCTGGAGGGAGTTCCTTGTCCAGCAGTGGACGTTTTATGGGATGTTTTGATGACATATAACGTGTTTTTAACATTTGTTGAATAATGCTTTTTCCAGGGTAAGGGACAGTACGGCTCTACATCGCACTTTTAACGTCAACCCTATCTATTTGAGGCACGAGAACTCTGGTAAGCAATGGTTGAAATGTAATTATTATTAATCACCATTATACGGTGTGGGTTGCAAGGTCGATGACCGACCTTAAGAACCCTGGTGTCAGAGATATTGAGCCGTCAAAGGCTTCAGAAATGGCTCATTAACGAGTTCATCCGTAGATAGTAGGCGGGACCAACGGCTTTACGTGCCTTCCGAAGCATGGAATCATCCAACTTTTCGGACAATCAGGTGATTTATGCTGCAATGTGGTCGCACAAATGGATTTTCGTTTGATATTGTTCCGGGAACTGAACCCAGAACCCTCCCGATCGAGAGCCGAGCGTTCTAACCATTAGACCGTTGAGGCTGTAAATGAGTACCTACACTTTGTTTCTTTTGATTAATACTTAATCTAATGTTTTCTTTTCAGGAAAAGCCATTGACTACATGGTAAGTTGCCTCTTACTTAATTTATAAAATGCTGCTATTGGTACCTACAAAAACAACTTTCTTTTCATTATGAATAAATCCAGCCAAGTGCAAGTCGGTCTAAGGGTTGAAGTAGGGATCTTTAAAAAGTAATCGAAAACGACGAAAACACTGAAACAGCAAATGGAAAACCAATTTCTCAACTTTGGAGGAGATGAGCTCCAAAGTTTGGTTATGAATTTTCTTTTTGGTTTTGAGTTTTGAATTTTTGGTTTTGAAAGTTGTTTGTAATGAGTAAAAATCTTCATTTGAATATTATTTTAACAACGTTATTCCTTTTCTTATTTTATTTTAAAAGATTCAATTACAAATACCAGACTCATTATTCTTTGATTATTTTCAAATGTTCATTTTAATGTCTTATATTTTTATTTGTTAAATACCATTATGTTTACCACTACATATTTAGGTTGGAACTCGAAAATCGCACACACGAAAAATCATTAATGGACTGAAAGAGTACTGTTTTGCTACAACGGATGGTGAAATTGTCGATGTCGATGATTTCGACTACAGAAATGACAATACCGTAAATATCAGTGACAAACTTGCAAATGGACATGACGAACTCACAGTCATCAATGAGAAACAAGTAAATGAAAACAAAAAACTTATAAACTTCATTGAAAAACTCCCAAATGGACATGACAAAGCTATGATCAGTGATGATAAACTTTACGAAATCATCAATGAAATAAAAGATATCAATGGTAATATTACCGAAAAGGATGAAGATACAGGAAAAAGCCTTTACGAAGATGAAAATCAAGATCTACACGGATATGAGAAAATTGCTTTCGGTTGTCTCAAAGAGCCCCAACTTGAAGATCCTGATAAGAAAGAGCTGATGGTATGGTACCGTGGTGATGGTACAAGACTATGGTGCTGGAAACTTTAAAATTGAAATATAAATTAAAATATGCATGCCAGTAGTGCCTTAATATAAATGCTTAATTATATTTAATAATATTTGAAAAATATTTTAAGCAAATATTATTTTTTACACCCTGTGGAGACTGGTGCTACAATGTATATAAGTTCGTCTGAACCTACTACTTTTTCTTGACATACTCGCTCACATATAGATTTATTAAATGATTTATTATATGTTTCAGCACTGGCAAATACCACTAAGTCGTCGCTTCAGGGCGCTCAAACTCTGGTTCGTTTTAAGGAACTATGGAATCACTGGAATTCAAAAACATGTCCGAGAGGTGAACAACATTACTTACTCCTTTTGTTGAATGTCACCAATAACACAGCACAGTAAGTTAATATTACGATGCAAATTATTTCTTTCAGGGCGTCCGCTTAGGACAGAAGTTTGAAGCATTGGTGGCGGCTGACCCAAGGTTCGAGATTCCGCAAGGCAGGAATTTGGGTGGGTAATAGATTTTTGTTAGAAGAATTTTATAATTATTTGACGGATTACTACGCTACACAAAGTGAATTTATTAAAATTAAACTAATCAACATTTTCTTCAGGGGTGGTGGTATTCCGGCTTAAAGGCGATAATGCTCTTACTGAGCGCTTGCTGAAGAGGCTCAATGCTCGAGGAAAAATGCATGCTGTCCCAGCCTGCTTCAAGGGCACGTACGTCATCCGGTTCGTCGTCACCTCACCTAGGACTACCAATCAAGATATTCTAGGTAAATACTTCTGGGCTATGCTCGGAGTCTCTCTGCGCGATCGAATCAGAAATGAAGAGATCCGCAGAAGAACTAAAGTAACTGACATAGCCCTGAGAATCGCTAAACTAAAGTGGCAGTGGGCAGGGCACATCGCAAGAAGAACCGATGGCCGATGGGGCGTAAGGGTTCTAGAGTGGCGACCACGTACCGGAAGACGAAGCGTTGGCAGGCCCCCCACAAGGTGGACCGACGATCTGGTCAAGGTCGCGGGAAACCGCTGGATGCAAGTAGCGCAGGACCGGTCGTCATGGAGATCTTTAGGGGAGGCCTATGTCCAGCAGTGGACGACTTTCGGCTGATATGATGATGATGAAATTTTAATCCCAGATATAGAAAATCATTGTATTTTTTTCTCTAAACTTGCAGATGACTGGAACGAGATAAAGTCAGTGGCAACTGAAATCGTGATGGAAGAATTTGGCTCTGAGGACGGAAATATTGCGCACCCGAAGAAACCAAGGATCTCATTGAAGGGTAAATATTTGCAGAGGGAGTTCAATAAAAGGCCTCAGACTTTTTGAGTAGGATAACCATCTGCAAACTTGACGATTGATCAGATATAACAAAAATATCGCCTTGTTACGAGATATGACAAAAAAATGATCCAGTTTTTATGCCTTTAATATTTGTTCTGTGGAAGGAACAGTAAAGCATTTTGTAATTAATTAATAATTAATTTCAATATCTTTCAGAAACTCGCAAGCTGAATGTGACATTCGGCACAAGTCTCCTGCTTGCTAACTCCCCTATGTCTCCGAAGATTGTGAACGGCACACACGCAGCCATTTGCGACTACGAAGATGTCCTGCACTCCTGCGCTCACACCTTCGCGCAACTCAAGATGGAGCTAAAGGATAGCCCTGGTGAGTGTTAATCATAACTACTAGAATCGTCCCACGATAACTCGGCAACTCGGCATAAGTTATTAAATTTACACACAGAAAAGTCATGCTGAACACCACGGTAACTTTGTTACCGTCATTCAAAAATTACATATTGACTTCAAGGTTGACTGGTAGAGATCTCACCTAGGGATAAGTCCGCCTTTGCTTGTAATCTTTCAGACAATAGCCACTTTGTAATAAAGAATAAGATAAAGATTTTACAACAACAACAACAACTTCTTGAATAATTGTCGTGGTTTATTATGGAATTCTTTCTTCATAATGGGGAAAAATTGTTCAAGAAAAAATATTCAAGATGTTATCTCATTTCACAAATATAAAATATGAAATGGAGTCCATCCGTGAGCAAAAGGAGGTATGTTTACAAGAAATTTTAAACTCTATGAATATGTGGACAACAAAATGTTGATACTTCTCTGATATTTTCGTTGTTATTTTTTACTTTCGATCAAAGCGAAAAAGACATCGACGTCGTAAAAATAATCTATTTTGTACAAAAATGTGTTCTTAACTTCCAGACCCATAGAAGAGAACAGAATATAGAATAGAAACGTTTATTTGCAGAGATAATTACAAAATACTAATTCCAGATCTTATACAAAAAAAAGTCTTACTATCTAGTCTGCGAAACAGGCATGCAAATATTTATATAAATGAGCAATAGTAATGCCTGTCACTAATTATGCGTGGCTTTATACTCTATATACTCCTTTAGGCTATAAAAACAATGTTCCATTAATCATTTAGTCAATCGTGTCTTAAACATGTTTCCATCTAATTGTTTTATTTCATCTGGTAGTTTATTATAACCGCCAGCATCGGAGTTATTTTTGAATTGTTTTTATAACGCTTTGATTTTTCTAAAACTGTTATGTTATAAAACATATATCTATTTACACATATATATTTATGACCTGCCGGTTTATGTAGTAAGTTTAAACATTGAGTTCTTTTTTGCCTAGTATGTACATCATGATATTTACTAAATAATGATCTTTTACAAAACAACATGCACTTTTATATGTATGAGTATTGAAGGGGCAGGATATTTAGACATCTAAAAAGTGGTTTACACGTTTCAAGATAATCGGCCTGGCGAATTGCTCTGGTACACTTTTTTTGAAGTCTAAATAGTCTGTCTACCTCCACGCAGTTTCCCCACAAAACTATTATATTATCATCAAACTATTACTCATCATCATCCTAACATCCCATGAAACATTAACTGCAGCGCAGGGAGCTCCCTTCAGAATTAGGTACAATGTGGAGGGGAAGTACCAGTCACCACGCTTGTTCGCGTTACGGCTGGCACCATGGAACAAGGTTGTTGTTGGTGAGTTGGTGAGTCTTCGTTGAGACAAAAATATTATATCTGCGGTTAGAGTGAAATAAAATATATACCAGCGCTTAAAAAGTTTCATTAAAATCGGTTCAGTACTTTTTACGTGATTGGCGAACAAATAAACAAACAGACAAAAAGTCCAAAAATCTTTGATTTGGATTTAAAAAAAATCCAAAAAGGCCAAAAATCTTTAAAAAAAAACGTCCAAAAATCCAAAAAGTCCAACAACCCTTTAGGGTCATCATAAAAGCATGACATTTTTTTCAAATTTCAAATTCAAATTTCAAATTCATTTTTTTTTTCGTAAATTTAATATCTTCAATGTACTGACAAAATCGATTGACAATTTTTGTATGACTATAGAAAAAGAGATTATTGTAGTCCGTGTGGTGCCGACAAAGAATACCTAGTACGGTCAACCACACGGCAGTAGAAACTTTTTCAACTCTATTACTATGCCATAAAGTCCAAAAGTATTTTTAGTGACTTGTTTTTGGGTGTATAAACCATCTGAACCCGTGGGTGTCATAAAGGCGGCTAAAGTATTATGAAACGGAGGATGGGCAATAGCGTCCTTTTGTATATTGTACCATCTTACATACTGCGGTCACCAATCACAGCGGTCACCAGCCGAAACGCTTACAAGCTTGGTGACTATGATAATTCCCCTTAAAAGTACTACACGTTTTTTTGGTGGTACTTCCCTGTCCTGTGGTAGACATTTCATGAAATGTAAGAAATAGAATAGAAAAAATCGTATTTAACAGTAGAAACTTTCTTCAAGGTCAAGCTGTCCGAGTTAAAATCACAAATTCTGTACAGATGATAAAAGAACTAGATAAGTTGAATATCAGCACGGAGGCAAATTATATTCAAAATATCAGTACAATGACTGGTAAGATGTTACGAGTAGATGTAGCTGTAAAGTTTCACGATATAATGCATATTTTCTTAAATAAACAATTATTTATATATGTATATTTAACTTACTATTTTAAGGTATAAGCATAAACACAATCCGCCGGATTAAGCACGAGGGAAATATTAATTCAGGAATATGGAGAACTCTGGGCAAGAAACGAAAGGGTCGTGCCACAAAGAGAAATATTAATGACAAGTGTGTCATCATACGTAATGAATTTTATTTAGTACGAGTAAGGTATGAAATCCCTACAATTGCTAAATTGCTGGTAGAGTTGCAACAATCTATACAGTTTGATGGTGATGAAGAAACACTACGTAAGATTATACATGACATCGGATTTTACTTCAAGAAAAATGTAGACGAGAGAACCGTATTAATGGAAAAGAACGATATTGCTGCAGCTAGACACAAATATATTCGGAAAATTACTGAACATAGAAACATGCCGTTCAAAGAAAGAAAACAAATAGTGTATTTAGACGAGACATATGTTCATGTTAAATATAAACCAAAAAAAAGTTGGCAAGGTCCATCAACCTCTAAAATAGTCACAAATATATCAAAAGGCAAAAGGTTTATAATTGTTCACGCAGCCACTGATTCAGGATTTGTAAATAATGCCCTTTTAGTATTCAACAGCAAGTCAAAGTCAGCTGATTATCACGATGATATGAACGCTGCAAACTTTTCAAAATGGGTTCAAGAAAAACTGCTGCCTAATTTGACTACATCAAGCGTTGTAGTGATGGATAACGCAAGTTACCACTTAATCCAGACCAACAGGGCACCAAACTCTAGCTCCAGAAAACAAGCTATCCGTGATTGGCTTACTTCTATGGATATTCCTTGGGAAGAAGTATTAACCAAGGCTGAACTTTTGACCTTGGTCAAGCGCAACAAACCTGATATATTACAGTGATGAGCTTCTGAAGGAAAATGGACATGAAGTATTGCGGTTGCCCCCGTACCATTGCCACTTAAACACTATTGAGCTAATATGGAGCATGGCTAAGCGAAAAGTAGGTAGTGTAAATGTGGAAGGTTCGGCTCGAGATATCGTAGCTAAGATAGAACAAGCGTTCGCATCTATTAGTGCGGATGACTGGCGTAAGTGTGCCGAACATGTGAAAAAATTAGAAGCAGAACACAGACAACAAGACAGATTATTGGATGATATGGTATCATTTGTAATAAATGTGCAAGATGACGAAAAAAGTGATAACGACAGTGACTACGGTGACAGTGTAGAGTTAGATGATCGAGAAGGGATTGAGTGTGAGGAAGAACAGGTTGAAAGAGAAGAAGAGTTAGAAGAAGTTGAAGTTCAAGGAGAAGAGTATGCAGAGGTGAAATTTTTATACTCGGATGTGTCGTGAATAATAACTAGGTAAATAATAAGTTTGTGAGTAATATCTGTGTAATGATAACTATGTAAATAATCACTGTGTAATGATAGCTATGTGAATAATAAATGTGCATTAATAAATGTGTAATAATAGCTATGTAAATAATAACTGTGCAATAATAAATGTGTCAGCCGTAACGCTAACAAGCGTGGTGACTAAGGTACTTCCCCTCCACATTCTTCTAGCAAGAGCTGGAACTCTGGAGGGACCTCCCGGTCCTGTAGTGGACGTTTTATAGGCTGTTATGATGGTGATGATGAATAAATATGTAATAATAACTATGTAAATAATAACTGTGTAATAATAACTGTGCAATTATAAATGTGTAATAATTATTATGTAAATAATAACTGTGCAGTAAAAAATGTGTAGTAATTATGTAAATAATAACTGTGTAATAATAACGTTTTATAATTTATTGTTACTTATTATATGTAAAAAACATATAGGAAGTAAACCCTTAGCTAGAGTTAAGATCACACTAACGTTGACAGTTTGGTCTTAGGTCCAGTTCAACCGCATAATGCATGACGCGGACTGCGCATATCTGGCACATGTCAGATAGAGCTTATATTCTATTGGTGGTGTCATGCTTTGAAAACGTGTTTTTAGACTATATCACAGTATTGCCATCATCAAATTTGATTTCTACCGCAGTCAGTGCGTTGCCAAGTTATTGTGGGCCGACTCTAAGTACCTTTGGTAGTTTATTAATTTTATTATTGCATGTGAGAAAACTATTCCAATACGTATCGTTGAGACTAAATGGTAGTGAACAGGACACGACCGAGACATAGAGACAAAAGGAGGTAAGTCTTTAATGTAATGGTGATGGCAAAATTTCTCCTGGTTCACCTGCCACCACAAAACGTATTGCAATAAATAAAAGAAACATTTGTAGTCATGCAAAGGCCAAAACTTAGGAAAAAGTTTTGCTCCTGGACCAAAATCGGGAAAGAAAATAATGAATGACCTAAAAATTAAGAGGGGCTTGCAACTAGGTGATAAAGTTATTAATAGTATCATCCTTCAAGTTAATGACTTGTCACTTAGTGACTTGTTGAAGCAAAATTTTAGATTTTGCGAAATATGGAAAGTACACTGAGAATGAGAGAAAGGTCTATTTAGGAAAAAGTATGTTACTTAATCCTCAAAACACTGCAATAAAACGAAAAGATATAGTTTTCTAAAGAGAGTAGAGTTAGGGTTCTAGCTGTCTCTGTTTATGCAGATGATATTATACCTAATATTAAGGAACAGGTGGCATGAAATAAAATGGTGAAGATCTGGTGATGGTTAAGATATTCCGTAATGTTATGGCAAAAAACAACGAAAACATCCTTTGCGATTTTACTTTAAAATCTAAATTAGTGATTCTGAGAACATTTTACATTCTGCTCAGCGCTAACTTCAGTTCTGAGAATCTTGTAAAGTCTACTTTGACCCTTTCTCATTTAGTGTTCTATCTACAAGACAAAACTGATCGAATCAAAATACATTTCTTGTCCCAAACGATTTATAGTATTTTCTTCTACGCTGTAACATTTAATATGGAACGCTATTTTGTTTTCAGAAAATCCAGCTCTAGCGTTCTTCAAACTTACTGGGATTATTGAGCCCGCAGAATGATCCTTAAATTTTGTTTGTTTCAATCATTCACTTGCTTGTGCATAAAAAAAAATAATGTTGTTCTCCTCTTTTATGTTATCCGGAATTTAGAATTTTATAGTCGCCTTTTGTGTTGTTCTGCACTTCAAAGTTTGGGACTTTATTGATGATGATACTTAAAATTTTCCGTGATGTCAAGCTTAGTGATTTGTTCATTTAACTAATAATGTCATTATGCTATGTCTTGTAAATTTGTCGTTTGCGAATCGTTTCCAGATGTTTGTCTGTGTCTGTTTATGTTTATGTTTTTATCTACAGAACATAGTGCCCAATAAGACTAGGTATTGGTTTAATAAGAATGAGTTGTCTGACTATAATTTTACTAAATGTAAATTGTAACTATACGAAGTATTGCAATCAGTAGACTAGGTGGGGTCAGGTATTACTTGTATAGTAGCTATACTGTACCAATCAATGGGTATATTATTAATCAAACTAACACAACTCAGCACTTATAAATTATGATAACATTATCTCATAATTATTTTTGTAGTCTTGTCAGTATGATATGGAGCCCAAAACCCACACTTAAAATATCAAAGTCAAGTCCTGAGATGATGTCGTCATAATGTTTCAGATACACAGCTTTATTCGCACTAACACATATTAACATACCTCAATAGAAATGCGTCGACGAATCCGAGGCATCAAGATGTGTGGGAAGAAGTTCTCTCTGGACTCTTGTATGGACATGGTTCATGGTCTGATGGTGGAACAGAGTCTGCCACTTTGCACTGAAGATGAAAGAGAAGACGCTTCTAATGGTAAGTTGGAGGTAGATATAAATACAAGTTCGTCTTTTCATGGTCAAGACAAAGTCATGACATGGTCAAGTCATGGTCAGATGGTGCAACAGAGTCTACCATTTTGCATTGGCGGCGAAAGAGAAGGTGCTTTAAATGGTAGGTCGGATTGCGGTAGCTAAATTAGTACAAATTTCTCTGTCATTAGCTGCGGATCCATGTATGGAAGTGGTTTGTGGACCGATAGTGGATCAGAGACTTCCCACTGAGGCTGAAAGACATGATGCTTTTAACGGTAAGTGCATGTTTTGTATCAAAATGAAAGCGTCTTTCTATCAACTTTAAGGTAGGAAATCAAAGAGAGAAGATATATTTTTTGAGCAGGTAGAGTATGGTGGAGGGAGTGGTGCTTATAAGCTTGGTTTAATTTAGTTACCAATAATATTATGCACTATAGATTATGTTCAAACAAATAAGTTAGGAACTGAAAATTTATTTTAATATTGATTACCGATTTTAGGACACGAGGCTGAAATTATGAATGGAACTCATTAGATTACCCGCAAAATTAAGGTAATTAAATACAATTTTTGTCATAGGTAGGCAGTGGGTCTTTTAATTTTAACATAGGATAAGCATATGATAAAGCTAATGAAAAAGGTCAATCACATTTATTTATACCTTAATCAACAAGAGACCAAATCGTTTTGTAGACAAACATTTTTCCGGTAAGAACTGTTTCTCTCCAATCATACATGTGGTTTAGATTAAACATTGATAAGTTTTTTTTTATAGATTACACATAAAAAAATACATAACTATGTTTTCAAAATGATTCGATTTCTCGTGGAAAAGGGTACTTGCTTTTATACCTTAAAAATGCTTCTAATAAACTGAGATAAAAATACGTTATTTTTCTTTAAAAAACATTTTAAACTGCAGGATCGAGTCCGTGCGATAGGTCTTCTCTGTCTTCATCTCCAGTGACTTCTATCGGCACTGTTCAACAAGACAACTGCGACTTAAATAATCTGCTTGCTCCGCCAGCACCATCTAGGCAATACCGATCTAAATCTGTAGACGTCAATCTCGCCGGTCTGAAACTAGATGACGCTAAAATAACTATTGACTTGAAAAATAACGAAATAGTTATCACGCCAACTGCATCAAAAAGCTTCACAGACGATGACACTAACTCGTTCAGTGATATAGAAGATAAATTAAACATAGGAGACAAAACCACCGATGAGTTTGAAAATTTTCAAGATGGTCTCCAAATGCTTAACGAATATAGGCAAAATGAAGAAAAAGCTGAAAGCAATGAATGCAATGCTAAAGTAACTATAAGAGGACCTGGCAGTTACATTAAAAAACTGATTCAGCAATTTAGTGAAAGTCCTTTTGAATCAGAAGATTCTAAACCTGAGTCTGAAAGAGCAATGCCTACACAATCTATTAAAGATAGAGCCGATGCTATTTGTAAAAAATGTCTTCATTATAAAGGGAAAATATCTAAGTAAGTAAGTGTTTACCTGTAAAGACGGCTACTAAAATTTAAATATGTGTATTTTGGCAATAATTTATAAATGTGTAAAGCGATGATAGTCATATTAATATCTGCGTAGATTGAGCTTCTACAAATAATTTAAATTGTTCTTGTATGCAAAATAGTAGTTGGTAGGGTTACGCTCATATAACTTCCAAATAACTTCTTATTAATTAAGGCGTATGGCAAATAATCTCTGTTGTCAAATAACTAATTTTATTTTAGAAAAATGTTAGAAAAAAATAATCTATAAGAAACTGAAAGGTCAACCGAAAGCACAAGCTAACATAAAAGTTAACAGTGTTTCGGAATTCACCTGATAAAATGAAACTCAAATCGATCTCTCTTTAAAATAGTTAATTTTATCATAACATGGTTCTTCTTTCAGAAAAAAGCTGCAAATAAAATTTTAACTCTTATTATAGAAGTACATAAACCTACCCTTCAGTTTTTGGTAGATTGAATTATAATATGATGATTTTGTAGTATTTCTTTGTATATTTAGGTGGCTGGGTTGATCTATAACGTAGGCATTAGTAATTCTGCACAATTGTTTGCGTTTATACGTGTATATTGTTAATATTATTGTAAGTTATTCAAATATTATCATGTATTTAAATCAACATGTTATTACATAAATTTCATAAAATTCTGAAGTATCCTCAGGTTTTAATTTTGATTGATTCTTCGCAGTAAACAATTGAAATTCATCTTAAGATGACTAAGTAACCACTTTTGTTTAATTATTGTCAGCTATAATGTCAGAGGTGTTTAGGACAACTTTTTGTTATTGTTTCATTCTTATATGTAATATTTTATTCTCTAGTTATGCTGACATGCTGACCTATACAGAATCAAGTCAGATTGGTCTATAATAATACTTGGTTAATACTTTAAAAAAATACAGTACACCCAGGTGGAAACTAATTATTATTGCACTTAAATTTGTAAAAACTGTTCTTTAACTGACCACCAAACTTAGGAAACGCTCACCAAAATGAAAACCCCATTTTATTAGGGTGCGAACCAAAATTGTAATTATTAGACTGTTTACCAAATCAACTTCATAGTAATACCCTGCTAACTCTTAAAGGTTTTTCTTCCACGCGACCTTGTTTCGGTCACAAAATAACTAGCCTAACCTAGTTAACGCTCTTATAACCTGGAAGCCAATTTTAGAATATCACAATGAAAATTCAAATTCACTCTGATAAACTGTTAAAAAGTAAATAAAAAATATGGAAATTAGCAATTATACGCTACTTTATAATTAACGAATATCAATCTTCACTTTTGAAAATAAATATTAGTGATTTCGAATTTTGCGAATTATATTTTATCACTCAAGAATTGAGTCCCTGACCTAACGTATCAAAACCTACTGTTGAAAATTTTGTCAGCTGATTTGGTGGTTAACTAAATTTGATAAACATTTACATACTCAATTTGGTTTGCAGTATATGGGGACGCAAAAATATATCGCTGCTGTAAGTATACAATTTTGCTGGTCAATATAAATATTTGCTGCCTTTGTGGTAGGTATGCCATATCCGATTAGATAGGTAACTACTTATCTATGTTAATAACATGAATTTCGTTTGGCCACATGTTCCTATCGCCTCCACTCCAAATGTGCTCAAAAGTTGTCCAACACCGGTTTTTAAAGCCTTAACGTTATAAACCTAAGACATAGTTGTTTAGATTATTATAATTTTATATGGGAATATTTTGGTCATGAATGAAGGATAACAATGCAAATAAGAAAAATGAGAAAAATCTGCCACTTATCACATTCATAGCCCTACATAAAGATAACCGTACGCGATATTAGCTCTTATTGCTATTGCTATAAAACCGATACTAAGTCCAATATGCCAAGCTTTACGTGCTCTGGGCTAAACAAAGAGTACGAACAAAATCAGGGGAGATCTACTTTTGAATACAACAAAATATATTTAAAATATTAAAATACTATATACCTACATAATAATAAATTGTAGAGAAGTCGTGTCTGTAAATTTTTTATCGATATAGACCCCAAATCCACTATTTTAAAGTGTTATTTAGAATGAAAAAATATTTCAAAATTATTTTCAACTATATGGGGTCTTACTACAAAAAAGTTAGACATCTGTTGAACACTTGATCAAAAAAATCGCACAAAATAACTAGGCTATGTCAGTTGATGCGCAGAAGTCAAGTCATAAGAAAATAAGTCTTTTTTTTTTACTTCGGCGCATCAATGACATAGCCAGAGTTATTTTGTACGGTTTTTGTTGATCAAGTGTTCAACAGATGTCTAACTTTTTTGTAGTAAGACGGATGATATTTAAAAATAATTATTCTTATATTTAAGTATTTACTTACACCTTTTTTTTGTCAACAGGTAAGTAGATAAAAAAAAATTAGAGTGCGTTTCACAAAAAAGTTCCCATTTCGTCAATGAAAGAACGAGGAGGGAACTCTTATATGAAACGCGCTCTAGTTATTTTCCTTTATTATTGCTTTGTTTTTTCTCATACTTGATCAAAATAATACCCAATATACTGCTGTGCATTCTCAATAATTAAATGTGTATAAAAATACTTTTCAAAAATCTTTAAAAATATTCTTTCAAATGAATATTAGTGAAATAAGATCGTAGAAAGTAGGAAATTGTTTAAAATATATTTTATTATTTAGTAAAGGATAAGATTAGAATTTTTGAAATTCGCTAATCGATTTATATTAATAAAACATTTTAGCAAAATATTACCTATTTGATAAGTTTTGAGAATCACAATGAATAAGACACAAAATATATTAAAATTTAAGAATAAATATTATGTAGATGTAGATATTAGTCTTTCAAATAGTATTTTCGGATGTATATGGAAATGTTATGTTATGACGATTTTGATCTGTGCAATAAATTATAATCGCATCTCAAAACATGTTTTATTATTCCGAATCCAAAATAGAAGCGTTTTACCTACCAATAAAACGCATATTAAACATACTTACCTTATTCGAAACCCAACTAAACATGAGAGTAGCGTCGAGCGTTTCCGCTAGCTAGATGGCGCTAGTGCCGTCCTGCTCCGCCTATCGCCGCTGCATTCACTACGTCGTTTTGTTGTTTTCTCCCACCACCGAGAGCTTATAAAGGCAGGTGCCGCCATTTTGTTCTCATTGGAGTCGAATGTTTTCACCAGGCAGTGCTTGAAAAGTGTTGGGTTTCGAATAAGGTAAGTATGTTTAATATGCGTTTTATTGGTAGGTAAAACGCTTCTATTAAACATGACTGTACCGTTATTCGAAACCCAACTAAACATGAGAGGTGTTTGTTCTCGCCTGGTGGTGGGAGAGATGCCAATGTGATGATTATGTTTTATGATGATGTAATCAAATAAAACTGTTTATATACTTACAAATCCTTTTATTTTATCTAATTAAGAAAGAAAGTAAGAAATCGAAGCGGGCAAAAAGGCAACAACATCTGAAAATTTACTTAATCATGACTATAACATTGACATTTATTCGTTTACTGGAGTAAATAAAGTAGTAATCAACGATGTGTTTTGGGGGGTTGAAGCAATTTCTCTTCGATAAAAACGCATAAAAGTGTTCGCCGAGCGCCAATTACCTCGTAGAAGAATATCATCCAACGGGAATTGTTCAATCCAGTTCTTAGAAGCCACAGCAGATCTAACGCTTCCAGGTGTGGCATTAATGTTGGCTTTGTTGAGTAGATGTTTTAACCAACCTCCTATTATTGTCCGTGATGCCGGTCTGGGTTTACCTGTGGTGCTTATGAACAAGTCTTCGCATTTAGCTATCTTTCTTCGGGGTTCTGACACTTTTAACAATTGTTTTATCCAATGGACGGGGTCTAAAGCATTATTATCAATATTTGTCAGTAGCTTCCAACCAGACTGCCGGTGGTTTAAAGAGTCAGTTTTGGAGCCGTAAACAGGCCAGAGTATTATGTGATCATCGTAGACGATGCAACGGTCTGATGTCATTCTTAGTAATGTTAAATCGTGGACTCTTCTTCCCGAGCAAAGAAGTAGAATTGCCGCCGTTTGAGCGGATACGTCGTAGAGACTTGACGAGTCGATTGTTCTGGTGGCTAAGTGGTTAGACAAGAGGTCGATATCCCAGATTGGGGGCTTACTAGGTTTAGGTTTGGCTAAGGCTATTGCCTTTAGCACTTGTTTAACTAGTGGGTGTTCACTTAATTTGTACCAATTGTTTGGGTCGCAAAATGTTGATACAGCAGACTTATGGACCAGTATAGTGCTATGCGCTAGTTCATCTTTATGGTGTAGGTCAGCCAGAAATCTTGCTAGATCTGATCCCGACGGTTTATGGGGGTCAACTTGGTTGTCATCTGTCCATTTTAACCATCGTTTCCAAGCTGGGCGATATGTGGTCAACGTTGATTTACGCCAACTTGAAGACAAAAGTGACCTTTGTTCTGGTGTCCACCCAACTAAGAGCTGATCCCACCCCCAACCTTCCATACTTCCAGAACCATGTCCGATACATTGGGTGGTGGTCGGCCTGTGGTCACGTCTATGAGAACTTGGTCCAGGTTCCTCACTGTGAATGGGGCTGCAAGGGCTCTGCTCTTCAGGTCTGGTCTCCAGTATACCTTGTCCCATCTGGGTACTACAAGGAGATAAGTTCCTCGAGACTTGTTCAGGTGTATTAGAATTCGAGGAATGAGGTAGGGTGGTGGAAATATCCACCCTAGGTGATAGTCCCATTTCGTCCCCATTGCGTCGTGTATTACGGCTCGAGTGTCGCTCCTGTCTAGCGAGCAGTATTGGTCGATCACATGAGCTCTGTCGGACGCGAACAAGTCTATGGAGGGTTTGCCCCACTTCTTGAACACTATGTTCGTTATGCTCGGAAGTAAGTGCCATTACGGCAGCATTTGATTCCTGGAAAGGCGATCCGCATCGCCGTTGTATCGGCCTGGTAAGTAATATATCGACATATGTATATTGTGGTCGTCTAGGAGTCGAAAAACTTCTACAGTAAGTTTCATCAGTGCTGCAGACTTCGTTCCGCCTTCGTTGCGCAGATAGGATACGACGGTTTTGTTGTCGCATTGGATCAGGAGAGCAGAGGATCGCAGGTGTAGACAGTGATCTTTTAGAACGTTTTTTATGGCTATCATTTCTTTTTGATTGCAGTGCAGGTGTTGCTGCTCCTTCGTCCATGTGCCTTGAATGTTCTTGTTGTCCAGCTTCGCTCCCCATCCGATGTTGCTCGCATCGGTTGTCAGATAATAGTTGGGGAGCACCGAGTGAATGTGTGACGTGTTGGTGCAGTTGGATTGCCACCATTCCAGTTCTAGGAGGACTTGTACGGGTAGTTCCACTGTTTTCAGATTCTGAGACTTTAGGAGATTGTTGTACAGAGCCTGTAGGTTCCGATAGTGTAAGCGTCCTCGTGTCACAGCGAAACTGGCAAAGTTCAGGGTTCCTATGAGCTTCTGGATGTCGGTAAGATTTGCTTTTCTGCTTTGAGTCATTGGTGTTACCAGGTTTTTTATTTTGGCAGTCAGACGGTCTGGTAGAAATTTTAAGTTTCTTTTTGTGTCCCACATAATGCCTAGGTACTCTGCCATGTGATGCGGATTGATAACGGATTTGCTCATATTTATATGGGTAGATCTACAAACTATGGACGAAACTTAGTTTGATATCGGCCAACATTTTTTTAAACATTCTGGTTGCGGAATTCAGTCTAATAACATGAGTACAACGTCTTTTAGCGCATCTAGAGCGGAACAGTCAAAATATTTAATAGTTTTCGATTTATGGCCATTTTAAGGAAATCAAGCCACAGGAAACTGAGAAGGTCACCAGGAAACTGAGAAAAACAACAAAAACCTATAGAGATCAACGTTTATTTATCATGTATTACATAAATTTTAGAATTTGTATTATTAAATTAAGTTTTAATAGTACCAGTACCTTTATTATTAACAAAAAATAGCTTTATGCTTGGCTTAGATACTAATTCTATACTTAAACAGTCTTAAACAGTAAATCTAGACATCAAATGTATTATGTATTATAATTCTAAGTTTAATAAAGTAAAATCTTCTTAAAGATAGTAAACAACATGAACATATGAAGTCTGAGGCTTAAAGACACTTTAATCTACTATTATAATAGTATTATTTCACCGCAGGTCTACTATTATTTCACCGCAGGTAGTAGGGGGCCCAAGTACCACGAAAGCCGACGTGGGAAAGGCTGCCCCGCCAACTAGCGAACAATCCCGAAATGCTTCATTGTGCCAGCTGGCAACTGGACGGGAGGACCCGATGGACCCATTTCGGGGGGGCTCGGGCGTCCCCGCAGTCTCCAGATGAGTTCCCCACAGGTCGAATAAGCTGAAACGTCCAATTAGAGAAAGGAGTAGCATCTCGTCCATTCTTCCGTTTCCCCACCACACACTCCTCAAAATGTCAAAAGTCAAAAACAAGAATAAAGTTACCAAACGGCGGCACTTCCTAGCTCCCGCTAAAAGTGCACCTAACAAACATCAGGGGGTTGCACTCAAATATCGACCCGGTCCATCATCATCTCGAGACCGAGAAGCCACACTTATTCTTTTTAACGGACACGCAAATAGGAACACCGTCGGACGCGGCGTACCTCAACTACCCAGGATACTCGTTGGAACACAAGTTCAAAAATCGAGCTGGGGTCTGTGTGTACGTTCGCGATGACATTTGCTATCGGCGTTTCCGTTGCTTTGAGGTTTCCGGGTTTTCTACAATCTGGCTACTGGTAGACACCGGGGTCGAGAAATCTCTCTACGTCGGTGTCTATCGGTCGCACAGCAGTGACGAAGAGACAACCAGGCTCTTTGAACAGCTAACGGAGAAGGCGGATTGTGCCCAACAACGGTACCCAACAGCGCAGCTTCATTTTCTGGGGGACTTTAATGCCCACCACAGCGAGTGGTTGTTCCCATACCAGAAAACTGACCACGCTGGGAGAGAGGCACGCAAACTAGCACTGTCGCTAGATCTCACCCAGCTGGTTAATGTTGCTACGCGGGTGCCAGACGTTGACGGACACACGCCCAATTGCTTGGACTTGCTGCTGATCACAGATCCGGACAGGAACTCCGTGTCGATATCAGCCCCGCTGGGAACATCCGACCACTGTCTGGTGAAGTCAGTGTCGATCATCTCTCCTCCGGATTATAGCTCAAGAGGCACGAGGCGAGTTTGGCGATACGAGTCAGCAGACTGGGATGAGATGCGGCACTTCTTTGCATCCTACCCATGGCAGCCAGTGTGTTTTTCTTCGGGCGACCCCACCTGTTCAGCTGAAGCGGTTGCAGATGTGATACGGCAGGGAATGGAATACTACATTCCGTTCTCCGATATACCGCTCGGTCACAAAGCCCGACCTTGGTTCAATGCGGACTGCACTCGCACTGAGGCTCGAATGCAGTCTGCATACCAAGCCTGGGTTCAAGCCCGTGACCGCGAAGTAATTCTGCTGCAAAGTCCTGCAAGCGGTTGATCCGGAAGGCTCGTTACGACCACGTCAGTCGCATAGGGACCAAACTTGCATCCTACCCCTCTGGTAGTAAACAATTTTGGTCCCTTTCCAAGTCAGTCGAAACCAACTTCTGCCGTCCTACATTACCTCCCCTGCTGAAACCAGACGGATGTTTTAGTATGAACTTATCAGGATCCTGGATGGTTCTCAGTATACTGGGTTTCAATTTGACAGGAACCTGAGAGCAGGGTCCTGAGAATTTCTATCTAATATTAAAAAAAACGGATGTATTTATAACATTAAACCAAAATGAAGCAAAACTATGCCTTTGCGTCAGCAACTTACATATCAAAACGCTATAATTACTCATATTATTTATTTATTAAGTAAAAAAATATCTTACCAGGATTCTGGGAACTCCACTGATTACGACACCACTTCCCTTGCTGACCGCGACGGGCTGACTAAACAACGCGCTAGGTGCGAATAGCTAGATGATATTATTTGTCTCTTTCGTACGTCTGATCGACTCAGCTGAACGGCAACATCGCACACCAAAAAGCCTAGCTGGTATTTGCTTATTTTACACCGACCAGGATCCTGATATGAAATCGTGGGGACAAAATGTTGACAAGATTTTTTAAATATATTTTTGGGAAAATAAGATAATAATTATTCTACCTAGCAAGAAGAAATAGTAAACTCATTAATTTGGGTATCATATGACCTTGATACAGAAAATTTAATAAATCACGACGCACTCTTTACTAGAATTTGTCCGAGGGACAGTACAGGATCCTGAGAATTTGACACTTTGAACAAAGATTTCGTTGTGTAAATAATTTTTAATATTAATTAATTTCAGTGACCAACTAGAAACAGCTTAAAATAACAGTATTCCATACAAATAAATTACTTTGAAACATTTTTTTTTGTATAATTTGGCTGAGCCGCTAAAAATTCCTTACTTTGTAGATCTACCCATATGCCAGCCGAGGGTTTGTAGGGTCTGCAATGTCAGGGACACGTGATCTTGTAATATCTTTTTGTTTTGGTTTACGATTAGGAAGTCGTCCAGATAGATAAGGAGACGGACTCCCCTTTCCCTTAGGTATTGACCTATCCAATTTGTCACAGATGCGAACGTTTTTGGAGCCGAGCTGAGGCCGAACGGCAGGCATGTCATTTCGTATAGCTGGTCGTTGTAAATTAATCTGAGGAACCTTCGATGAGGTTTTGTCACGGGGACATGGAAATAAGCTTGATGAATGTCTATTTTGGCCATAAAATCCTGGGGCTGCAAGAAGTCTGGCACACGATGCATGTTTATTAATCGAAATTTGCTCGTGAGGACATACCAGTTCAGATTTTTTAAGTTGAAGATTGGTCTGAACGTTCCGTCGGTTTTCGGTCTTAAGAAGATCGTGGAAATGTAACTTGGTGTGTTTGGAACAGCACGCAGTACGCTTTGTGATACCATCTTGTTTATGACCTTCGACATTTCTGGCGAGGTTTGGGTGACATTTCCGCATCTGGTGGGCATGCGCAGTGGCGGAGTGGTTATGAAAGGAATACGATATCCGTTTATGATTTTCAGTATGTATGCCGGTGCTCCTAGGCGTTGCCATTGTTGGTTGTAAATTGGGAGCTTTCCGGCATAGAAGTTCTCGGCATAGTCAATATTTCCTGGATCTGTATTGTCTGTTCCGATCCCGGTGGGATGCAGGCGAACGAGGTCTTTGGTTTTTGGAAGAAGTTTCTTCGCGACGTCCGCCGCGTGAAGATTTGGCACCTCTGGTCTGAAATATACCTCTGTTAAGCTTTCCGTTACCTCTGGCAGAGGCAGCAGTCTGGTAAGTTTTGGTGGAGTTGAAGGTTCTGGCCGGATTTCTTTGATTTTGGCCTTGGGAGCTTTCGTTGGAATCGTGCTGCGTTGCAGGAAATTGGCGACCTTTGGGGGTGTCCCAGAACACATTCTTTGTACCTCCGGCTTTCTCGAGGATTGCACTAAACTTTTCAGCCTCGAACAAGTTATTCACAGAAGGCGGTATTTTTCGAAAGGCGGTTTTATGAAAGGGGTCCTTTACAGATGCCAAGATTGTCTCCCTTCGTTGCTGGATCAACTCGGCTCTGTGTCCACATACAAGCTGAAGGGTGTCGTTATAAGATTTGACATAATCACCCTTTGAAAAAACATCGTTTATTTTTTCGTTCACAGAATTGAAATTTAAATTTTTTGGATCGCGGGCCCATACTAAAAAATTTCTCATTTCATTTTGAAGTGCATCTCGCTGCTTCAAAAGAGCAAAAGTAATGCCAGCAAATGCCCTCTCCGTGTTGCCAGTGGTACGTGATGTGTCATACCTGCTTACTTCATCGTTTGGTTGAAGTTGAACGAATCCTGGTTTGTGAACGTATTGTTTTTGAACATCCATGTAACGTACATTGATCCAATTCTCATTATTAAACCTTTGCAAATCTTTTAGTTGATCTACGAACATAGGCGGTGCCTCTGGGACGTAGGGTTCCTTTGTTTTTGTTGCAAAAGACAAATAGAACTCGTTTTGACTACCGTTGGCAGTTGCAATCGAGGGATCAGGGTTTGTTTCTGCATGTGATCGAGGAACCGGGTTTGCCGTTGGCATGGATTCCGGCTCTGGGTTTCCGCTAGCACCCTCATTCTCGAATAACTCATTGCTTACATTTAAATCTACAGAATCATGGTTATTGTAAGCGTAAGCACACCAATCGCTAGGCATTTCGCTAGGTACATTGTTTAATTTCTGCTTGATTTTATTAATTTCGTGAAACAGTTTTTCAAACTTACGGTTTTTGTTCTTCCTCCTGCGTTTCGATTTCTTTGAGCCACGTTTACGATGTCCACTTGAGTTTGAACTTGAGGATGACGAAGAACTCCCACTACTACTACTGCTGCTTCTAGCGGATGACGAGCTTGCAGATCTAGCTCTCCTTTTCCTCCGAATAGTATTTTGTTCCATCTCCACAGGAGTACCTGCTCCATTGTCGGTAGGCGGAGCCGGGTTATCCATAAAAGCGATTTATTTGTGGCAAAAATCGTCACTACGATCAACATTGCTAGCCGTGGACGAATGTGAATACAGGATGTAAAAAAAAAGTAGGATGATCCTTCTAAGGGGTGATAGTACGGTCAACCGCTTGTGGGTAGAAACTTTTTCAACTGTATTACCACGCCATAAGGTCCAAAAGTGTTTCTACCGAAGTGCGGCCGTGTGTACATTACTAACAGATTGTAAAATAAAAATACTTTAATTAATATTTAATTTCTAATTTGTTTGATCATTAAATTAGTTTTTCCTCCGAATTACATTCCAGTAATTTATTGAAATGTGCTAGTGAGTGGATATTAAATAACAGTAAACATCCTTGTCTGCGTCGTTTAACCCTTGTGCTTCACTTCTTCTTGAGCTAAAACAACTTTTTATAGAGCAAAATATTTTTTTATATTTTATACGATGTAGAATCACTCCTTAGAAGTATAGTCGAACTTTTTTTACACCCTGTAGATTAAACAGTTCCGTGAGATATACAATGTATGCAAAAGCTCTCGAGTGGTACTTTTGTTCAACAAAAATACAAAATTCCAATTCTCAATTTTTAAATTCTAATTTCCAATAAAGTTGTTCAGTTTCATGAGTAGAACGAGTAAAACTACCACCCGAGAGGTTTTGCGTATTGGTAATTACAAGTTGTATAATAATATACCTTCTTGGTAACCTAAACCTACCTAGTCATCATCAGAGTGATTGTGTATGTTTGACCAACAACCGCGGCCGTAGTGGGTAGGTACAGTCAGCCGCACGTTAGGTAGTAACACTTTGACCTTGAGCGGGTCTTTGGTTTCGGGGGTTTGTAGTTTAGCGCTGGTTCTAGTTATAGGTACCTACTGGCTTTGTTAACACTTACTTGCTACTGTGCTCACCTTGTAGGTAGTTGTAATTATACTGTTTTTACATCTTTTGTGGTACAAAGGTACTTAGGTAGGTGCCTAGGCTAGGTTCTAGAAACTTTAGTAAAAAAATATGAAACGCTCGCACTGCCGGATTTTTTATGTTTGTATGCTTGGAGATAATAACAAATAGTTCAATCATTATGACATTTATGACCCGTGAATAATCAGTTCTTGGTTTTTTTTTCGTAGGCCCTCGGGGTCACTGGGAGTGTAAATTCAAAAAGTAGACTGAATCAGGCTCCTGTGTTTATTCGAAAAATGTTTTGTTTTTAAATGGGTTTTCTCGAATAACTCGACCATTTTTACCCACGACGGAACCACAGTAAATATATAAGCTAAAGCAGTATGGAAACTGTCGGATTTTCATGGGTACTTTCTTCGTAATATTTCGTTACCTTCTTCCTTTTAAGTCGGGGGTATTTCAAAAGTCTTATTTAATATTTTTTCAATAACAACCGTCGTGGGTTTTTTCAAAATTTTTAATTTTGTTTTTTTGAATTTATAGTAAAACCATGAAGACAAAAATTGTAGAAAATTTGATTCTCCACAAGTTTGTATATTAAAATTTTTCTTCCAGGATCGATATTTTGGAAATTAAACCTGAAAAACGCGACAAATTCAAAATATTATCATTATCTCTTATGTTCCACGTTTTACGGCATGAATGAAAAGAAACAAAGTTGTAGAGTCAAATTTGGAACAATTTTGGTTTCTACCTTTTTTCCCCAAAATCGATATTTTGTAAATTAAACCTGAAAAAACCGGCCAAGTGCGAGTCGGACTCACGCACCGAGGGTTCCGTACCACCACATAATCATAATTGTATTAGTTGAAATTTCAGTAAGTTAATGTGCTACATATTTGAGTCCGACACGCGCTTGACCAAATTTTATTATTTGTTGTTATTTTAAAGCTTATGCACTAAACTTAACACTACTAAACATACCAATTTTCAAGTTTGTAAGTGTTCCCGTTTTTAAAATAGAACTAAAACAAAAATCGCCTCAGCGACCATCCAACTTGACCCCTCTCTTATATGAATGTTCTTGAAACGGGAGCTCACCACAATTGGTTACTATTAGTTGTGAGAAAAGTTGTAATATTTAATGATTTCAGACTTTTCCCATTATTTGTACTGTGAGACCTAGCTTCTTGCCAAATTTCATAATTTTAGGTCAACGGGAAGTACCCTGTAGGTTTTGCATTTTTGAATAAATGTATGGAGATGAGGACATAAAATGCCATATCTTTTGATTGCGTTGTTGTAAAAAATTGAAATTTTCAGATCTTGTGTGGTTCATGGATCCTAATATATACTATTAATTTCAACCTGATACCTTTACCCGTTCGTGAGATAAAGGGTCTTGACAGACAGACAGACAAACAGACAGACAGACAGACGGACAACAAAGTGATCCTATAAGGGTTCCGTTTTTTTCTTTTGAGGTACGGAACCCTAAAAACGCGACAAATTCAAAATATTATCATTATCTCCTATGTTCCACGTTTTACGGCATGAATGAAAAGAAACAAAGTTGTAGAGAATCAAATTCTGAACAATTTTGGTACCTACCTTTTTCCCCCCAAAATTGATATTTTGGGAAAGAAACCTGAAAAACGCGACCAATTCAAAATATTATCATTATCTCCTATATTCCTCGTTTTACAGCATGAAAGAAGAGAAACAAAGTTGTAGAGAATCAAATTCTGAACAATTTAAGTTGTCATTAATTAATGGATAATTAATTAATTAATTAAGTTTAATTTCCAAAATATCGATTTTGGGGGCAAAAAGGTGGGAACCAAAATTGTTCAGAATTTTATTATCTACAACTTTGTTTATCTTCATTAATGCCGTAAAACGTGGAACATAGGAGATAATGATAATATTTAGAATTTGTGTCGCGTTTTTCAGGTTTAATTTCCAAAATATCGATTTTTGGGGAAAAAAGGTGGGTACCAAAATTGTTCAAAATTTGATTCTCTACAACTTTGTTTCTCTTCATTCTTGCCGTAAAACGTAGAACATAGGAGATAATGATAATATTTAGAATTTTTGTCGCGTTGTTCAGGTTTAATTTCCAAAATATCGATTTTGGGGAAAAAAAGGTAAAAACCAAAATTGTTCAAAATTTGATTCTCTACAACTTTGTTTCTCCTCATTCATGCCGTAAAACGTGGAACATAGGAGATAATGATAATATTTTGAAATGGTCGCGTTTTCCAGGTTCCATTTCCAAAATATCAATTTTGGGGGAAACAAGGTAGGGACCAAAATTGTTCAGAATTTGATTTTCTACAACTTTGTTTCTTTTTATTCACGCCGTAAAACGTGGAACATAGGAGATAATGGTAATATTTTGAATTTGTTGCATTTTTCAGGTTTAATTTCTAAAATATCGATCCTTGAAGAAAAATTGTGAGGACTAAACTTGTAGAAATTCAAATTTCCTACATTTTTTGTCCGTACGGTTTTACTGTGAAATCAAAAATGGCCGAGTTATTCAAGAAAAACCATTTTTTTGAAAAAATAAACCATTTTTCGAATATACACGGGAGCCTAATTCAGTCTCCTTTTTAAATTTACACTCCCAGTACCCCCCGAGGGACCTACGAAAAAAAAATTCAAGAACGGATTATTTACGGGTAGGGTCGGTTTTTGGACTGGAACAACCGAAACAACCGGTTTTCATTGTTTTTTTTTTCCAGTTTCGTTTCAGGTTTGGATAGCTATGCTAGGTTGGTACGGTCAACAGCACGTCAGTCAAAACATAAACAGGACGCCCGAAACCAGAGACCCGCAATGTACAAAGTGTTACCACTGAAGTGCGGTCAACTGTACGTAGGCACTTTTCTATAAATATGCGTCTTACTGCCAGTTGCAGAAATCTTCTTAAAAATAAAAGCTCCTTTACTATATTACGATGTATATCGTAATATTATAATGACATCCCATGAAACGTCCACTACAGGACAGGAAACTCCCTCCCTAAATTTCTATAGCAAATAAATATTTTTATCTTATCTCCAAAATTCCAGTTTTTGCTAAAGCAATGTGCAGGAGAAGTATCATAGTCACCACGCTTGTTAGCGTTACGGCTGGCACCATGGACCGCGGTTGTTGGTGACCGCAGAATATAAGAAAGATGATACGATACACATCCTCTGGTTCATTAGCCCTGTAGTCGCCTCTTACGACACCCATGGGTAGAGATAGGTTGGTACTATTTTTTGCCGGCACCACACGGGGCGTGATATACTGTGCCGAATTAGTCTTTGAATTCAGCCAGGTGTGATCTCTCCTTAAGTTTGGTTCTGACCACAGAACTACGATAGGGCCACTCCGCCTGCGCGCGCACCCCCCCATAGAAGCGAATATAGTAAAAAACATTGGTTCCTTATTGAATAGGTATACTTTCCAAATTTATGTTCCTAGGTGCTTATTTTGAATGCACATCATAAACACATTCGTTGCCATAGAGACGCTGTCACTGGTTTTTTGCATCTTACTCTCTCGCGATAATGGTACTATGTTTATCGCACTCAAAGGAAAACGTGTTAGTTTTAGTAAATGGTGACACTGATTTGTAAAGAATGACATAAAGAATTCGTCTCTAGAAGTAGATGGACTTCAGAGCTCTGTGGTTCTTATTTTCTGCGCATGGGTGACAGGCGGAGAGCCAATGAACGATTCACTCGCATCCTCTCCCACTACCGCGCTCACTCCCGCGACTCTTTTCTTGACTTCTGCGCCACAGTAAGAGTTATTTTTACCCGACTGCCCCAAAACAGGAGGGTTATGTTCGCTGTATATGCCTTATACCTACACATGCGTGTTGGCTTATATTTGGCGGTCATGGCCGAATATGTGGATGAGCCTTTAGCCCCCAGTAGACTTTGGGCCAACCCGCCGCGCCGGCCGGCAAGCTTGATGACAGCGTTCACACGTTGGTGTGTGTAGGTGTAGCGTGTAGGTCTGTCAAGCAAGATGGACGTAGACGCGGAGACTATTACTGCCGCTGCAATGTACTTTTACAGTGCTTTTAATTTTTATTACCAGCTGCACCATATTTGAAAAATAAGACGAAATTATTTTTACTTATTAAAAAAAATTAAAACGTCCATCTACTCCACTTATTGGAAATGAGGACACGGCCAACGTGTGAACGCCGTTTGCGGCTTGTGGCAAAACCGATAACCGACGGCGGCACGCCGGCGAGCGTTGGTCGCAAACGGCAAACTCACGCAAACGGGCCTAGTAGACGTTGGCTGCGCCGGCGCGGTCACGCGGCCAACGTGTAGAGCCAGTGTTTAGTTATCAACCTTTAAAACAAGGTGTATTTACGATGCCCGCCGTATTTACGATGCCCGCCCCCCTCCCCCCGCTTCACCGCAAGTACCCCTCTGTTGCTCTGCGTAAGTACATTAGGTGCGCTAGAGTAGGTACTAGTGAATATAATATAATCTGTTTCACGAGTCAATGCCAAAGTTTAGCAACACATTTTGCAGCTACCTATATCAAGGCTATTGTGCACCATGATCAATAGTAATCAGCTAAAGCTGTCAGAAAAAAAACTAGTTTGTAACATAATGTTATTTTTTTCGTCAAATATACTCTAGTTCGTCTGGTTCTTGGTGGTTTGTCTGGTTCTATGGCTGCAATATGTGTTGGTAAGTGTTGGCATTGACTCTTGAAACCATAGCTTGAAACGGATTAGGTATATACTCGTACCTACAACGTGTGGCACGTTAGTCCTGTACATAACAGGGGCAAATAATTAAAGTATAGGCTCTCTTAGATATTATGAGGAATTGGTTTAATGATGTTTAAAGTTATTTTAATATTAATCAAACGCATCATCACGCCTTTATCCCATAGGTAGAGCATCAAAGAGTGTATGCGATGATGAGAAATCTAGCTTTGTCTATTACTTATGAACCTTAACCATTTTTTTTATGTTACAAGTGAGCAAACGTGCAGGTGGGCCACCTGATAAGTGCTCACTACCGCCCATAGCACCCATATTAGTGGCAGTAGTTGGTCGACCGAGCTTCGCTCTATAATAGCCGCCACAACATTAAAATATCATTGGATAAGCAAGCTATTCTACTCGCCAACAGATAGCACTGTAGATTTCCGTCTAAATCGCGGAGAAATTGTAAATTTCATCGAAATCGTTAGAGCCGTTTTCGAGAAACCGTTTACAAATATATATATACCGGGTAATTTGAATGCGTGACATAGATCAGGGATCAATATCAGTAACGGAACAAACAACTTTTCCCACGAAAATCAATTTTTGACCTCCCATAGAAACTGCATCAGCTGATAGCGCATTTTGTATGGAAGGTCAAATTTGGTTTTTCGTATTTCGAACTATGTTCCTTGGGAAAATACTATTTAAGGAGCAATATTTGTATACAAATATACCTATATGTTTGCAATCTGTTTCTCGAAAACGGCTCTAACGATTTCGATGAAATTTACTATAAGAGAGCGTTCGGGGGCCGCCTTTAAGACAGAAACCTACAGCGCCACCTGTTGGCGAGTAGAATAGCTTGCTCACCCGATGATATTTCAATGTTTAGGCAGCTATTATAGAGCGAAGCTCGGTCGACCAGGTACTGTACAAATATTGCACGTTTAATAGTATAGGATATTTGGAAACTAATAAGATAGCAAAGCGCGTTGCTTACTTTGAGATCTAAGATGGTATGTCTCATGTGCCGGTAGTTTTACTGACTCCCTTACCCTTCGAATTGCTGCTTCACGGCAGAAATAGGCAAGGGGGTGGTACTTCACCAGAAGGACTTTGCACAAAATCCCTACCACTAAGTAATTTAAAAATAAATCCAAATTAAAAATAAATCCAAATCGTTTTTACTCTTTTTAGGGTTCCGTACCTCAAAAGAAAAAAACGGAACCCTTATAGGATCACTTTGTTGTCGTTCTGTCTGTCTGTCTGTCTGTCTGTCAAGACCCTTTATCTCACGAACGGGTAAAGGTATCAGGTTGAAATTAATACCACATATTAGGATCCATGAACCACACAAGATCTGAAAATTTAAATTTTTTACAACGACGCAATCAAAAGATATGGCATTTTATGTCTTCATCTCCATACATTTATTCAAAAATGTAAAACCTACAGGGTACTTCCCGTAGACCTAAAATTATGAAATTTGGCAAGAAGCTAGGTCTCACAGTACAAATAATGGGAAAAGTCTAAAATCATTAAATATTACAACTTTTCTCACAACTAATGGTAACCAATTGTGGTGAGCTCCCGTTTCAAGAACATTTATATAAGAGAGGGGTCAAGTTGGATGGTCGCTGAGGCGATTTTTGTTTTAGTTCTATTTAAAAACGGGAACACTTACAAACTTGAAAATTGGTATGTTTATAGTGCATAAGCTATAAAATAACAACAAATAATTAAATTTGGTCAAGCGCGTGTCGGACTCAAAAAATCTAGCACATTAACTTACTGAAATTTCAGCTAATACAATTATGTTTATGTGGTGGCACGGAACCCTCAGTGCGCGAGTCCGACTCGCACTTGGCCGGTTTTTTTATTTAGTAACCCGTGACACAAAAAAACACTATATCTACCCGTGCGAAGCCGGGGCGGGCCTAGTCCTACCTACTATACCCAGCGTTTGATCAAGACGCTCCTAACGGTACCTCATTTGTCAAATTACGATAACTAGTTTAGAAGTTATGAAGGACCAGTATACATACATACCGTTCAAAATCATAACCCTCCTCTTTGCCGTAGTCGGGTAGTGAATTAAAAGTTTATTGTATTTATTGTGCAGAATTTATTGGTTTAGGATACCTGCAAGTACTGTCAATCGATCAGTGATACCCTATGGACGGTCCATTAATTTTATTTGCCGCTGCTCCAGGCCACACGATGTACATATCGTAATATCATCATAACATCCCATAAACGCGTCCACTGCACGACAGGGAGCTCCCACCAGATCTCCAGTAAAATCGCGTGCTACTTTGAGGGGGATTTACCATAGTCACCACGCATGTGGGCGTTGCGGCTGGCGACCGCTGTTGTTGGTGACCGCAGTATGTAAGATCGTACGATTCACAGAAAGTTGTTGCTGCCCATCCTCCGGTTCATAAGCCCTTAGTCACCTCTTACGACACCCACGGGTATAGATGACTCTGTACATATAGTGATCCTAATCTAACACCCTGTATACTTACCCTAACACCCTGTATAGTAATCCTAACCTAACACCCTGTATACTTACTTTAAATTCTTGTACATAGTGATCCTAACCTAACACCCTGTATACTTACTTTAAATTCTTGTACATAGTGATCCTAACCTAACACCCTGTATACTTACCCTGAAACCGTGTGTATTTATCCTAACCTAACACCCTGTATACTTACCCTAACATCCTGTATACTTACCCTAACATTCTGTATACTTACCCTAACATTCTGTATAATAATCCTAACCTAACACCCAGTATACTTACCCTAGCACCCTGTATGTATAGTACTTAGTCGTTCTAACCTAACACCTTTTATACTTACTCTTACATCCTGTATAGGTATCGTAGCCTAACACCCTGTATATTAACAAATAATGACCATTAGAAGCATTTTTGATAATACCGAGACTTATAAAAAAAAATGTTCATGGAATCTTATCTCACTAACAAAAAATAAAATTATCGACATCGTGTGTCGATATTATTTTGATCGATCACCTCCCTATCGTCATTCGTCATACAAGAAAATCGGTCACCGATTATCGCTCGTGTGCGTTGGGTCGGTCACAAAATCGGTCGTAAAATCGGGGGAAAAATGTGCCCGATAATCGGACCTACAAAAACTCGGTCGTGTGCGGGAGCCCTTAGTTGGGTTTCGAATAACGGTACAGTCATGTTTAATAGTTTTATTTACGGTATATGAAAATATATGATCCCATTTTACCAACAAATTTTGCAGGTATATCGATAGAAATCGGCTAAAGCTAGCAGAAAAAACAAGTTTATTAAATAATGTTATTCTTTCCGTCAAGTATACTCTAGTTTTAGTGTCATGACTGCAAAACGTGTTGGTAAGCGTTACAATAAACGAAAAAAAAAATGGATTTATACAGATTTAGTTTTTTGACTTTAGTACTTTTCCATTTTCACATGCAAATTAGTCCGACCGACTAAGATAGTTAGTGTAGGCAACGAAGCAGTTGACACCCGCATTAAATCCTCAGTCGATGAAACTTTGCTGGGGTATTACACGATATGAGACAAACCTTCTTTAAAAAAATCCAAAAAAAAAATCGGTACCTACTTTTAATTTTTTCATACATTTTTTGTAATTTTTGTATGGAAAAATTAAAAGTACCGATTTTTTTTGAATTTTTTATATAAGGTTTGTCTAATATCCCAGCAAAGTTTCATCGACTGAGGATTTAATGTTGGGGTTTTCATACAAAGATCCGCTTCGTTGCCTAGACTAAGTATGTCTCTTGTGCCAGTAATAATAAATAACCGCCTTATTTTGTAAAAATATTTACGACAAAATTAAAAATATATTTTTTATGGGTCTTATGAAGAAAATGAAAATAAAATAAATACTTAAATCTTTAATAAATGCATAACAGTCAATTTTTCTAATAACATTTTTGTTTTAAATTTACACTACATTGAGCGTGTATTGTATAAACAAGGAGCTATATTACGTGATATAATAATTTCTACTTCATCTACTTTATGGTAATAAAGAAAATCTTGGTTATTGTAAGGTAAGATAACAGTTTTTATAATACCTACTTATTCAGAAATCACAAAAATCAAACAAATTTCATCCATAACTAAACAAATTGCTTAGAATTTATTAAGTATCCTTAGGTGAACAACAATTTTAACAAATGCATTTTTACATAATTAAAACTACCTACTTAATTAATTTAATCCTTAATTTAAAATAAATATAAATGCAATTAATTTACAATAATTATACAGTGAAATATACAATTTTGTATATTACATTTTTATGTATTATAATATTTTTATGTAATTTAATCGCTCCAAACAATTCTTTAGAGAGCAATATTATGATTCTTTTTTTATCATCAAATTCCAATATAACTACCTAAATAAATAAAATTTCAATATATATTTTTTTTTGTTTTGTTATGTCGTATTGTTCTGGCAGTCTTTGATCTATGATTGAAGTGTTTAGGTAGCTTGGTCGCCCTATACCAAACGCGTATTACAGTCTGACCACAGATCAGAGGAAAAATTGGACTTCATACAGGCCATATGCTGACACAGAACAGTATGTCCATTTTTCAGTTTTCTTTGTAATAAAGCGAGAGGGAAGACACGTTCTGCCCTGCCCTGCACAATCTGCATCTCTGTTTACGCTCATCCACATTTTTCACGTTTAGCTGGCAACTAGCGGTTATACAGGGTGTAAAGAAAAGTACCGATTTCCTTTTAACCACATGTTGTGTAAGTAGAATAAAGTACATAGAACATATTAATTATAAAAAAAAAACATAAAAATAAAATATTTCCAATGAAAAAAAAAGTTCAAGTTGCCAACCCTAATCTAAGAATCACAACGCGATCCTCCCACCCGGCGCGGCGCACCAATTGTAAACAAGAAAAATAGGTACCTTCATGCGCGCTGCGACTGGCGAGGGTTGACACAATTAAATTTTAATATAATTTTTTTATTCCTGTTTTTTTTTGTTGTTTAAGCATGCTTATTGTTATATATTCTACTTATAGAACATGTGGTTAAAAGGAAATCGTTACTTTTCTTTACACCCTGTATAAACTAGCTGATTCGCCAATCCATCTGCGACACCACGTGCTAGGTGCCAATACTCTAAATGTCAAATTTAAGCCAATCACATTCACTAAAGACTTTAAAGCGTGTTTTGCCAGGTTACCACCCTTCGCGTAACAATACTCTTCACATTTCGAGTAATTAACCGCCAGTTGCAAAAATCGTCGTTAAAGTTAAAACTTCTTTAAATGTATTGCTATCTCTTTCTGTTTTGATAACGAAGAGTGTCAAAAAAACTTTTAAAGGGGCTTTAATTTTAAAGACGCTTTGTGCAACTGGCTGTAAGTCTTTAAAAGTTTTTATACCTTTTCGGTTAAAATGGTCACATCTGTACCCCTTCCAAACGAAAAATTGCTTTGGACTAATTTCTCCTTTCATCAATGCACGCCAGTGATGCTCTTCAGCCAGGGTTTGTAGAAGGTGGTCCTCATGTAGACTCCAGGAAGGAAGGGCGCGGCGCACTTGATACCATGCGAGACCGTGCCCACTAGCTGCCAGCGACCGTCGTCACGTTGTAAGACTAGGGGACCACCACTGTCACCCTGGAAAATAATAACGTTACATTCACAGTCGGAATAATGTAACTCGAATGGAATGACAGCAGGGGAACTCATGAAGAGGTGGGGAACTCATGAAGAGGTGGGGCTTCTCTGATAACGACAAGTGTGAATGCGGTATTTTGCAAACCATGACACACTTGCTGTCGTGCCCTACTTCTCCAGTTTCCTGCACTCGGAGGGACCTTTTTGAAGGCAACCAAAAGGCTATTGATGTGGCTACTTTTTGGCCTAAGCGTTTATAGTCAGTTTTGCCATTGACTCGAAAAGAAGAAGAAGAAGAAGACGGCAGGGCAGAGCCACAGAATAAAGTAATAGTACTATCATACAGAACGTACACTCTCCGCCCCCCGCCCGCAGTCTACCCCGCACCCCGTCGAGCACCCGCCCGCGAAATTATCGTGGTCCTTCTGAGGGTCTTTTGTACTGAATATGCGAGCCAACGCGACCTTCCAATTTCAAATACACGCCCGATGTATGTAGTGTCTGGGGTGTAACAGAGCTATGCGTGAGAGCAGGACCGGTGATACGTGTCTTTGTCGCTCCAATATCTTTCGCGTCGCTTCGTCCTGCTCTCACAATGCTCAGCTGTCATTATAATTAAAGTTACATTATTTGGTCGTAGTAAGATCAAGACGTGTACACTGCAGAAGTCTATTATAATGCATTTTTTTTTTCGTTTATTCCAATGCTTACAGCCATGACACAAAAACCAGAGATTATTTGACGGAAAGAATGACATTTTTTACAAACTTGTTTTTTCTGACAGCTTTATTTTTTGCAAGGCGGCTGAAAAGCATAAAATTTCGTTAATAGGCTAGGATGAAATTCAGAATTTGGCTCTCCTTTTTAGGGTCAGAACTTAAGTTTTTCTGGGGTCTTGGAAAAAAAATAAAATCAGGGACCCCTTTGAGGGTGGGAATGGGGGAGCGTAAATGGAATCAACAGATAATTTTCTGGATATGTTCAGGGGGACCTAAGGAACACTTTTAAAACAAGAAACCTCTTATCGTAATTTTGCCTAGGTTATTGTTTGACTTTTTTGAACTAGTAGGATTCGGCTTGACAACATTGATTTCTGGATTCTGTGATGTCCAAAACCCCATAAAAACTTTGTTGTTAAAAATGGTCCCGTTTTAGTTCTGAGAAAATTTAATTATCACTTATCTCCTACTCTATAAACTTACTTCACACGAGTCCTTCTGCCCGTTGGCGTAGCCGGCGCAGATGAAAGAGCTCAGTATCTTTTTGGAGTGTCCTGCCGTCTGGAACATCTCTTGGCACGCGCTGTTCTCTATCACTGGCACCTGAAAACGGGAATTCCAAGTATCTGATCTCATTATCCACGATCAGTAAACCCAAAACAATATCCACTGCTGGACGACAGCTTAACAGTAGGTAGTGGGTTATCGTCGTGGATAAATTTAAGGGAGAGCTGTCTCCAGCGGTAAAAGTCTATCGATGATGGTTGGTGTTCTTATAGCACGGTCAAGAGCAGGCTAAGCTTGACCCTTGCAGTGAGGCTTCTGTACCTACGATAACTAGGATAAGAGCGGTACAAAGTCCAATGTGTCAAATGTGCTCTTGACTGTAAGATTCACAGAAGGACGCTGCTGTCCATAATCTTTTTCAAAATCCTTTAATAGCCTTTAAAATACTCAGGGTTAAATGGATGGTACTTCCTTCCGTTTGGATCTGTTTTCAATCTTTTTCTTTAAGCCATTGGTCTCGGCTACTTACTTAGACCGAAGCGGAGTGTAATGTCCCGTTCGCAATATGCCCCTCTCCCGAAACCATAAACTTTTCGAACAATTTAGAGAGTGATTGATGAGCCATACATGAGGTCCTTTAGCGACTTAAACAGTGAAGCTGCTGACACTTCAACATATGTTTGTCTGACAACGCCATTTTTGAACTACCCACCTGAACCTCCTGCAAAACAGCAGGTACTCCACCGCCATACTTGAGCCTGCCCCATCCAGTGACCGTTGCCATTCGTCCCGTGAAGTCCGATTCGTCTGGCGGCATGCAGATTGGAACTGAAATAGAAAGACAAGAGGGAGAGAAATAAGTATTTGTAGCAAAACGAAACGATTTTCTTGATAAAAAGGCCAGAGGCTTTGCCTATAGTTGCAAATATTGGTCTGGATTTCCTTGTTTTTATGAAAATGCATACAGGGCACATATTATCCTTATTTATCGTCCCGTAAATCTTTTATTTTTGACACTATCTTTTTGGACGACATCGACGTCTGTGTTCATAATCTGCTGACAATTTACCTACTCTACAGACCAACCAGAAGAGTTTAGAAAAAGTATTGGAACTAATTTCTAAACCAAAAAATATTTGAGAAATACAAGATGCCAATTTACATTCACATTACTACATATACACTGTGTTGCTAAGTAAAAAGTGAAAGTGCCGCCCTCAGAGTAGGTTTTTATCTTCCTTGTCAGTCTATACTTACCAATATGAGCATCAAACTTAATAGGTGAATCCAGTTCAAGCAGAGCCAAGTCATTCTCAAAGGTCGCAGCATCATACTGCCGGTGTACGATCACTCGTCTTACATTCCTCGATACTGGTCTCTTCGGCTCTAGGTCTCCAGAGATGTCATTCTCACCGAATACTGCTACTAGGGAGGCAAGGAAGCTGGAATTAGAAGAGTTTAGGATTAAACTTTTAATTAGATGATTGGATACTAGAGTGAGTTCCCTTCTCGTCCTGCTGGCTTTCATATTATCTCAGCCAACTTGAGAAGAAATCACTAATTGTCAAGATGAGACTGACTGACATAAATGCCACGCCGTTGGCCCGCGATCCGGGACCCAGCAAGCAATGGCTTTGCAAGTAATGGAGGACGTAAGGCATCAAAAATGGGAGGGGACGGGGAATTATCTATTCTCCTTTTTCTGTGAGCAAGTTCATGCTCAGTCGTATAAGCTCATCGAATATTCCATTCAGTGCCAGTTGAATTGGCAAAATGTTGAATTGGCAAAATGTTCAATAGCAAAAAGGTCTTGGACTGAAAAAAAGATTTCACTCTTCCTTTTTAGTAAGAACTGGTAAAATTATATCAAATTGGCCAAGAAGAAGCCAAAACCCTTTAAAAAAATCTTACAAAACAGTACTCTCTTACCCAGGCTGACAATGCGCGGCGGTGGTAACGAATCTGTTGGTGATGAGGACACCACCGCACTTATTCTTCGTGAAGAGACCAAGCCAGGTGGACTCCCGCACCAAGACCTGCCACGGCCATTCGCCAAACTTAGCGTTCTTACCACCGACGATACGGCCGGTCTTCACCAAGGGACGAACGCCACACACTGGAAAGTCGATGATAAATATTTTTATAATAATAGGAAAATAGCAAACAGAAGAAAATTAATGTGGTTTGATAGAATAAACGATTCTTCTTGTTTTGTATGATACGAGCTTCTGCCCGCGACTTCGTCCGCACGTATTGTAAATAGTATTCTGATTGTAAAAGCTCTGCGCGCGTGGAATTTTGTGCAAGAACGACTTAAAACTGACCAATAAATAACATGTCGTGGTTAAAAACTTACTGATACTTGGTTGATAAAAATTGTTATATCTCCGGTTTCCATCATTGTTGTGAGATGAAATATGTACCAAAGTTTAACTTAAGATTTTTTTTTCTTTAAAATAAAAAAGTTTCATTGAGTTTCATTGGTTCAGCAGTCTTTGTGTGATGCTCGAACGAACATATGAATAAACAAACAGACATAAAGTGCAAGGGCTGTAGATTCGGAAGCATCAAAATACTAACTCGTGATGATTTTTTTGTAAATATCTTATTCTATTTGAACCTTTTGTCCTCTTTCCTAAATAGTTTTTCTTCCCTAAATAGTTTTTCTTCCCATACACTTTCGTCGTGATGGCTGATATGAGGGGGGATGCTAAAACCAGGCAAAGTGGAGAAAATCGAGCCAGAAAGCAGACCCTAGCAATAGGCCGGGATGACGCTAGGTAGAAGAAGATAAAATAATAAGACACGCTCTCAGTAACCTCGTTGCAAAGCAATATTTGTCCCGTTTGAGCTCTTATAAGATAACCGATAAATGGCCTATGAAATTGGCGATATTTTCTTACAGATTCATAGGATCATAATTCCCATAATTCTATGTTAATTATTTGTTTTATATTTAAAAGTTGATTTCAAGGTTATCAATCGTTTTTATCTAAAAATTTTTTGTCTTAATTTCGTCCATTTTCATCTGTTTGTACTGAGAATTGAGTTTACCTAAAATTTTCCAAACTAAACGCCAATTTCATTGGTAAGGATCTAAATTCATCTATACTCTTGCGGGACTAATATGATATACAAAACTTTTCATGTAACTTACAATTCTTATCGTTATAATTGATATTCTGATCGACGTAGGGCTCCGTTGTGATCTCGTCAGCCAGTTCCGTCACAGTTGTCGTTGCCGCCGTAGTTGTCGTCACTTTCTTCGTCGGCTTTGATTTCTTCGTCGTTGTTGCCTGTAAAAACGACAATCACAGGCGGACGCACAGTGTTCTTAATAACTAATATCATACTAATATATATTTCATACGAGTACATTTCCGTAATATAAAAATTATGAACTAAAGATTTCTTCCACTTTGGATCGCCAAGTTGATCCTTTCGGCAAGGTAGTGGCTAGCTCTGTGGTCCCTAGAGGCCTTGTTGAGACGCACTGAAAGATTTCTACCATACCAATATATAGAACATAGAAGTAGTAAATTATTTATGTCAGAGGTCTTTGGCGGCATAAAAACTTTGACACCAGGGTCTGTGAGGTCACCGATCGATGTTACAACCCTTACGATGTGATGATGAATGTAAGGTTGTTGGTTTTGGTTTTCTTCCAGCTACGCTAAGCGAAACAATTTACCTCAAGAATGTTATTTAGATTACAAAGAAAATAAAATATGGTTTGATTCCTAATAATAATAATCAATAGAAATGCTTAGATGTAAGAGTAGCTTACCGATTTTTTTGTTGTTGTGGGAACCGGTGTCGTTGTGGTAGGTTTCCTTGCAGCCGTAGTCAACTTGCTTGGTTTCTTCGTCGTCTTTACCGTTGGCTTCTTAGCGATCGTCGTTGATCTAATCGGCTTTTTCGTCGTCGTCGGCCGTCGCGTCGTCGCCAGCGTTCTCTTCGGCTTCTGCGTCGTCGTTTTAGTATCCTTAATAATCGTCGAGTTCGGTTTCTTGTCCAAAATTACTATGTCATGCAATTCTTGGAATGTTCCTTGTAAACTACCGACTATCTTGTTTACGAATAAGTTCATCTTTTCGTTCAATTTTTCGTCTTCTTGCCATGTTGGTGTAGTAAAGTCTAGGTCATGTAACATATCAATTTCATTAAGATCTGATATAGCTACACTGGTGTTGTAAAGGCTAGGGTTCGATCCTGTTGCGTTGAGCAGTGGGTTCCTTACTGGAGGGAAGTTGATCAATTCATCAGGTGAAGTCTGCAGTTCTGGTTTGAAAGTTGTTGATGAGTAAAACTCAGTATAAGAATCAAATGATGGATAGCTTACGGTAGTTACTGGCCTCGTGGAAGATACAGCTTTGATTGGGTATGGAGTAGTACTCGGTGAAGGTTTCGGAGTTATCAAAATAGTAGGGGATGAAGGAGATGAAGGTCTTTCATAAATAACAGAAGTTGGTTTGTCATATGACGCTGGTGGTTTACCCATGAATATGTTGTTAGTTGATTCTATATGGTTATTGACTGTAATCTGACTGACAGGCTTCTTGAAAGGTTCTTGAGAAATTTCAACAAACTGTGGCTCTTCTGAAGAGTCTGGCTTTGTTGTTTGGAAACCGTTGAGTACTATAACTGTTGGAGTTACACTGGAGAATGAGTCTGGAGCTACATCATAGCTTGGAATAGGAGTGGAGTCTGATGTGATGGGTCTTCGTAAAGGGTTCGCTCCAGTGACGTAGCTGGTCGAAGGCGGTCGTCTAGTTGTTGTCGTTGGAGGCCTTCTCGTTGTCGGAGGTCTTCTTGTTGTCGTTGAACTCACATAACTGAAGGTAGTTACTGAATCTCCAAAATAATTAGGGTCAGTTGGATATTTGCTGAAAGCATCAATAGCTTGACTAGTAATTTGACTAGGGTTGGAAGTGACATAAGGTTTAGTTGTAAGTTTAGTTTGGATAGAGTTTGTAGAAGAAGAAGGTACTTTTGTTGTAAATGTAGGTTTCTTATTAGGATACTTTACTGAGCTTGAATGAGTACTACTTTGAATGGCATAAGTACTGCTTTGGTAGGGTTTTAATGTAACATAGTGACCGGTTGAAATATAGGTGGGATAACCACTGCTGTACGAAACTGGGGCTACTGTGGCTGTTGGTGTGGGGGATGATTTAGTCTCTGATATTTCTGTTGCTGGTGATGTAACATCTTCCTTCAAACTTGGAGTACTATCATTAAGCATTTGTATGATGCTATCAATAGACGACAATTCAGTCACTTTTTGACTTTCTTTAGTAACAGTTGAAACCATAACGTAGTTTTCAGTCGATGGGTTTTTAGTTGTGGTTGATGTTGAAGTCTTATTGGCTGCATTATTTGGTTTAGGTTTAAAAATAGGTTTAGTGTATACTGGTCTATGTGTAGATACAGTCTTGGGAGGTGATGATTGTAACGTTGTAGGCGCAGCAGTGGGTTTAGTTTGCATTGAAGATATTTGAATATTAAAATCTGATGGTCTCGCAACGTTTTCTGCAGCCGTACCATTTTCATTCATTAGTATGGTATCAGCTACGTTATGATCTATTGTACTGTGTGTGTATATGTTGTCTGGCTTTACAGGTTTTATATAAACAAAGTCATCATCTGTCGGTGGTGATTGAAGTAGACTATTAGTGATTTGACTAAGTCCTTCGGAAATTATTTCAGCCTGAACGCCTTCAGTACTAAGATTTGATACTGCCTTTTCAGTGGAGCTGCCAGTGGTAGGAGCTTTCTCGCCAGGTCTGTACCCTGGCGTCACGATAGGTTTGAAGCTGTTGTGCCAGGCAGTTAGGTCATAGTCGTCAGTTTCTGTTTCAGCTTCTGGGTAGTCCAGGTAGCTGGTCATAACAACTCCTGGTCCTTTGGGGATATGTGATTGGCTGTCGCTCTTGAGCTGGCAGCATGCTCCGAAGAGGAATCCGTCCATGCAAGTCCCAACCACCTCCCCTCCCCGTCTGACGCACTCATGGTTGAACATGCATATCGTATTTCCTCTGTTGAATTTGGCTGCTCGACTTGCTTTGCAGTAAGCTGGTGTTATTCTGTAGCCACCGAAGAGCTTTTTTGATTCTGGAAAGAAGATAATTTTGAATTTAATGTATGGTATAGTTTTTTCGTGGTTACTTTTATGGTATGAAGAAATATAATTATATTGAAATATAATTACAACGAATATTTCTAGTGTAAAAAAAATATCGCTCTGCTGAAGTACCTGGCAACTTTCAGTGTGACTCGTTATTATGAGTTTTCCACATTAACTAGCCAACTTTCTTATCTATTAGTGAGAAATCATTGTTAAACAAATTATTTGAATTGTAACTCTATAGGAAATTTTTTCATTGTACAAGCAAACCATGAGTATTATATTTTTTCAAAAATTTACAATAAAAAAGTGCTTTGAGTACAATCAATAAAAAAAAAAATAAAAATAAAAAAATAAAATAGTTTATTATTCACAAAAATTATTATTATTATTATTTATTATTCAATAACCAATCATTGTCAATTTATAGAACTTATAGTATCATTAGAGAAGTAGCACTACATTCACACTTATCTATAACCGTCATTCCAAGTAACATTAAAGGCACTGCCACACCGGTGAACAGAAACGTCTGTGAACATTCAGAATTACGGTGACGAAAAAAATGTTTTTTTGTTTGGAAATGTGTCGTTACCTCGATTGTAAAATTGCGTCACAAAAACAAAACTATTGTTCGATTAACAGTAATAATATGGTATTTCTATATTATGTAACCCATCACATCATTGCTTAGGTTATTCGTATGTGGTCACTTTTAGCACTTTACCAATACAAAGCTATATGACGGTAATCAAATATAATAACTACTACTTACAAAAACAAATGAAATTAACACATACACAACATAAACACACACTTAAGGTACTAACAGAATAACAGCGTCGTGGCTCGCTAAACGAATCACGGCATATTGCTGCTTTCTTTGGGTGCGGTAAATATAATGTAAGTCCTGAAAATCTGTACTGCAAACTAGTTTTATTTGTATATGTTAAAAAGTTAGTTTAGTCAAAAAATTGTACCGTTCCCAAATAAACGTTTTATCTATCTATCTATCTATCTATCTATCTATCTATCTATCTATCTAAATGTTATGAATTTGTAACGCAATAAATATTTTTTTTACCACCCTAAAGCTAAATTATAATACTCTTTTTCTCACTTTTGCATGAAGGGTGAAGGAAGATAAGTCTATTTTTATTTTTGTAAAGTTAAAAGTTAGATCGCCCGTGTGGTGCCGGCAAATAATTGTACCAACCCATTTCTACCCGTAGTTATCGTAAGTGGCGACTAAGGATTTATGAAGTAGAGGATGCATAGCAGTCTTTCTGTGTATCGAACCATCTTACATAGGTACTGCGGTCAACAACAGCCGCGGTCCAAACTGCGGTCCAAACCCCAGGGGACAGGGGTGGCACTTCCCCTGAACAGTGTTATAGCAAAAGCTAGAATCCTCGTCCTGCAGTGGACATTTCATAGGATGTTAGGATGATACATACATACATACATAACATCACGCCTCTTTCCCGTTGGGGTAGGCAGAGACCACAGTCCTCCACCTGCTACGATCTTGACATACTTCCCTTGCTTCCTGTACTTTCATCAATCCTTTCATACATGCTCGTCGGTTTAGGTTACTTTTTTTAGGATGATGATCAAAATAATTGGTTTAAAATTGATTAAAGAAATAGGTAATCTCTCTGTACAAAATAATAACGTAAAATTAATAAAACTAACTATTTTACACTTGGTGTGTAGTTCATGCACAGAAAAATAAAGGTCATTAGAAGGAGGATTAAAGAAATAATTCGTCACATGGAAGTGAAGTCGTCGTTCTATGGATTTGAAAGGTTATTTTGAATATTTCCTAGTGATCATCGATGATGGGGTTGGGACATGTTGGCAGATGTCATGCCCTACTAAAATAAATAAGCAAGGTAAAATTGGTCAACGCTGGTCGGCTCTGTAATTAATTCCGAGCGAAGCAAGGAGGTCCGAAATCTTTAAGTTCATGTGACGATTTTTTTTTAAGTTTTTGAGCGACCACAAGACATCATGTTTCCGTTTTGACTTACAACAAAAAGTAGCTGATTTGACTTGTTTCTTTTTTCCTATTTTATTCCGGGTCTTAGCGCTATTATTATAATTAGGCTAATAAATGACCTTACATGTCTCAAAGATTCAGCTGAGTTTAATCAGCCGTGGTCACGGGAGTTAAATAGTTGATTTGCAGCTATGGTGGGAGCACCTTTCCAAGTAACGTTCAAAGTGATTTCACACGTGCGGAGAGAACGGGAAAGTGTCTTGTGAGGTCTTGTGTGATCGGCAATTTGATGACACAGCTATTTTACTAAACGCCATAGAGAAAATCAAGAAAATCTAGATTTCTAGTATTTAGGACTATTAGGAAACTCTCTAAGTGTGATAGCCTGAATTATTTGTTTTCGGATTTGACATAATAATCCTATATTATTAAACGAGCAATATTTATATATCCATTTGTAACCGGTACCTCGAAAACGGCTTTAACGATTTCGATGAAATTTACCATACGGGGGTTTTCGGGGCCGAAAAATCGATCTAGCTACCTAGGTCTCATATCTGGGAAAATTCATTTTAAGTTGGGTATCCTCAATAAGGTTAAGCGGTATTTCTCTCCTGGACAGTTGCTAGTTTTATACAAAGCACAAGTCCGATCTTGCATGGAGAATTGCTGCCACCTTTGGGATGGCTCAGCCAAATACCAACTAGCTGCTCTAGACTTGATCGATCGCAGAGCCAAGAAACTCGTTGGTGATGAGATGCTAGTGAAAACCAAGTTTCACAGCGTAGCCCACCGGCGCAAAATTGCATGTCTGTCGGTCTTTTACAGATTGTACTTCGGAGAGTGTGCCCAAGAGCTCCATGAGCTTATTCCGCCATTCCCCTTCTACCATCGGGAATCCAGACGCACCGCAGGATATCACCCATATCTGGTTGATATTCCACACATTCGCACAAAGCGCTTTGAAACATCCTTTATAATGCGCACAGCTAAGGAGTGGAATTCTCTGCCTGCGTCTGTGTTCCCGAGCTCTTATAACCCGAATCTATTTAAGTCGCGAGTGAATAGGCTTCTTCTGGGCAAGCTCGTTCCATCGTCGACCTCATCTCTGTCCTCAAGGCTAGATCGAGGTCAAGAGTAAGCCCATACATAGTAAAAAAAAAAAAACCTAAAAGATGCTTAAAAAAGCAAGCTGTTGTATACAGAAACCTACAGCGCTATCTGTAGGCGGGTAGCATAGCTTGCTCATCCGACGATATTTTATTGTTGAGGAGGCTATTTATAGAGCGAAGCAGGTACTGTAATTATTAAGTGAAAACCAATTAATACATATGATTAGGAACACTCAGTCAAAAACCCTGTCGCGTATTACTGTCAGTCCACTGTTTCCGTAGCTTTGCTTCCGACTGGTAAGAATGCCGAAATCAATCAAGTCGCAGTTTTAGGTTGGCAACATTGGAACCATTGGAAAGTGACCTCCAACGATCCCATTACACAGATTTCGTATGATTACTATTCAGTCCGCAAAGTTGGTAGTAGAACACATCCTGTTTAAATACTGAGAGCTCGATTTTTAAATTACTCGTCTTCGAAGACATACTTGACGCATACGAATCTCTATGTAGAATATTTTTAGAATCATGGAGTCAATTCTTGAAAATCACCGGGTGATAAAATATCACTCAAAAAATTCAAAATCATTGATTTTTCTTTTCAAACGTGAAGATTAATATTCGTTAAATATAAAGTGCTGTATAATTGGTAATTTTCATATCTTTTTACAAAATTTTTGACAGTTTATCAGACTGAATTTTAATTTTTAAAGTCCAAAAGTGATATTTTATCACCCGATGATTTTCAAGAATTGGCTCCCATGTCTCGTTTCAATGATTGATGAAAAATTAAAAAAGTTCCAATTACCTCTAATAGAAAAAATTGTGTACATCAATAAACAAACCAATATTGAACTCTCCTTTTTATTCCCTAAGTAACCCGAATTAAAATCCTACTATAAATAAAACAAATGGTGTTAAAAAAAAGTTTACATCTCTCATATTCGGTAAGTAGGTCCTTATTACCCCCAAATGGGGCATGTAGGTGACCAATTAGCGCTCTAGGGTAATAATGTAGCTAGAAAAGCCCTAGGGCGGTAAATAATTGAGTTTTAAAAGAGTGAAGTATTTTTTTTATTTACTTACCGCCCTAGGGCTTTTCTAGCTACATTATTACCCTAGAGCGCTAATTGGTCACCTACAATTTGGTGGTAATAAGGACTTACTTACCTCACAGTCGAGATGTAAAGCAGAATAGTTAGCTCGGGTGTAAGCATCAATTGCATGCCTTACAGCCCTTGGCTACTAATCTACTATTAACGTCAATTTATTTGTTATAACACTTATAACTCTTGCAAATGTAGCTTCATCAAATCATTTTCATGGTAAAGGATTTTCGTTTGTCATACTCGAGCACTGTGTACGCACGGTAGCAGCCAAGTGGAGACAAAACCAGTATAAGATAAACCAGTGCTACGCTACAAACGCCCAAAACCAGAGACCCAAGGTTAAAGTGTTTCTACCGACGAGCGGCCGTGTGTACCGTATCACCATATTTTGCACCCCTGGCAATATTTTAGTATGCTCAGAGCATGAATCCAAACAACCTTACAAACGAACATTCGTGATAAAAATCACCAAAATATTCAAAATCGAGTTTAATGTTCACGATAATGAAGAGTGATACTCGTTAAATATAACAGCCTACGTGGTCTAGTGGTTAGAGGGTTCGGCTCTCGATCCGGAGGTTCTGGGTTCGATTCCCGGTGGGGACACTGTCAAACAAAAATCTCTTTGTGCGACCTCCCCAGTTTGGTTAGGGCATTGCAGGATGAATCACCTGATTGCCCGAAAAGTTAGATGATTCCGTGCTTCGGAAGGCACGTAAAGCCGTTGGTCCCGACTACTATCTACGGATGTAGTCGTTAATGAGCCATGTCAGAGGCCTTTGGCGGCTCAACAACTCTGACACCAGGGTTTGTGAGGTCGGTCATCGACCTTGCAACCCACACGATATGATGATGATGATGATGATGAATATAAAGTAGTATTTGATTGTCACTTTTCTTAATAAACGAGCAATATTAAAGTATTATATTTGTTGTATACGGTATCTCAAAAATGGCTCTAATCGAAATCGTTAGAAATTTACTAGAGGTTTTTGGGGGAGAAAATTGATCTAGCGAGATCTTATGTCTGGAAAAACTCGTTTACTCCATGCCTTTACCATTTCTTGAAAATAGCGCGTATTTGAAAGCCTACAGCGCCATCTGTTGGTGAGAAGCATAGCTTGTTCATCTGGTGATATTTTAATGTTATAGTTTTATCAATAAATATAATCAATGATTGTGGTTAAATATTTTTATTTACGTTTTAAGAGTTTATAAGGCCTTATTTAAATTTTTATAGAACCGAAAATCGACCGATCAAGAATTGCGGTTAGTTTTTCTACTCCATACTAGATGGCGCAGTATGTAATGGGGTTAGGTACAGAAAGCAAAGCTCGGTCGCGGTTGGTACTATATTATTATGATCTAGCTTTTTTCATATTTTAAAATCCAATATCACTCGCTTCTTGTCAGGAATTGGGCTCTTGCTTGCGTACCATATTTTTTTTTTTAATAGAAACCGAGATAATGGCGAAAAACCAATTTTTGAGACCTTCGACCTAACGACGCGTACACGAGATTTTATGAGACTTTTGAGACAACTTTTAGAATGCAAAAATGAAGGTGTACACGAGTTTACAGCTTGTTATCTCTCATTCCGAGGTTGACCCCCCCTTTTTTTTACGTGACTGGATTAAATGGCTTAGAGATGAAGAAAGAGAAATACAAAAAATACAAATCCATTTATTTTCAATAGATAGACCTTAGTATACGATGTTAAACGTGACCTTTTTACCCGTTCATGAGAAAAATATCTTGAAAGTACAAAGTAACCCTATAAGGGTTAAAAAAATCCGTTTGAGGAACCCTAAAAAAACCGGTTAAGTGCGAGTCAGACTCGCGCCCTACGGGTTCCGTACCCATCCACCATATCAAATTCTGCTTTTGCTCTTCTCTTCAATATGAATGTACCTTCTTGAAACGGGAGCTCATCTTACTTGTTACAAATGTTGTAATATTTAATAATTTAGACTTTTTCCTTTGCTATGAGACTGAGATTTCTTGCCAAATTTCATTATTTGAGGTCAACGGTAAGTACCTTAGATTATGAATAACGGCAGCTTACTGCCTAGTAAGTACCCTTTAGGTTTTGTTTATGAATGTATGGAGATGGAGACATAAATCTTTTATCATAAGTATCTTTTGATTGTGTTATTGTAGAAGTTTGACAGCTTTAAGAGTTCATAGACTTTTAAACTTGATATCAATTTCAACTTGATACCTAGAAAATGACTAGACAGACAGACGGTCAACAAAGTGATTCTATAAGGGTTCAATTTTTTCCCTTTTGAAATACGGAACCCTAAAAAAGGAAAGTCCAGCATTATTCTTCTTCATATTGTATCCCATATACCGCCAGTTGCGCAAAGCATCCTTAAAGTAAAAGCTCCTTTAAGTCTATTGCTAACTCTTTCTATTTTGCTGACAAAGAAAGTGACAGCAATAGATTTAAAGGAGCTTCAATTTTAAAGACGCGTTGTGCGACTGGCTGAAAGTCTAATTAAAAGTCAGAGCAGCCCAGGTTAATGTTAAAAGTAAAAGCAGGATGGGACCATACCGCTAGATGCGGTTTGCATAAATATCAGATTTGTAAACCTTAAGAGCATCTCCGCCTTTGTAAATTTAAATTAGACTTGTAAATTTGATCTACTTGCAAGCTATTTAGGACCTAAGACGTGTCCTGTTTGTTAGACTTAAGATAGAGGCGAGTCTAGCTTTATTTCATTGTCAACTAGCAGCGCGCCCCAGCGTGGCACCGGAATTTTTAAGTTTGAGTTTATACAATAATCCCATAGATGAAAGCACTAGATTTTTCATGATATGAAATTTTTTCGGAAAACTACCTTTTTTTCCCGCCACGGATGTTTCCGTCAAGTCTGACATACTAGTAGAGTGTGATTTCCGCGTCGGAACTTACCGCAAGATCTAGTCACTTGTGACATTCGCTCTTACCGCAAGATCTTGTCACTTGTGACATTCGCTTTGTGGTCGCGGATCATTCCGATGCGGAAGAGCGAAGTTCGAAGAGTCTACCATCCTGTCGTGCACCCGCATACATACATTACGTCAAGTTAGATATGAGGCCGTAGGCCGAGCTCCACGTAGAGCAAAGCTCGAAGCGTCCCCCAGCCTGTCGTTCTTCCACATACATCTTTTACGTCAAGTAACATACGAGTATGAGGCCGGAGGCCGAGCTCCGCGTAGTGCGAAGCCCGAAGCGTTCTTCCTTACCAATACCTTCCCCCACTAATCTCGCCCCCACAAGTAAAAACCGCGACCTCCAGCTGACCCTGCCCCCACCTACAACTTATAGTGATTTACGAGGCCGAAGGCCAAGCTACGAGTAAGGCAAAGACCGACAGTCCCCCTCCTCTTAGAAAAGGTGATCTAGTGCTTAAAAGAAAGATGCAATCCAAGGCCCTAAGCATTGATGTCTGTGTGTAAGTTATGTGGTAACAAACATGTACCTTGTGAGATTGAAGCATTTTTAGAGAAATCTTTTCTTAACCGCAAAAATGTTTGTTTAAAGTCGTGTTCCTGGTACGAGTATATCTTAAATGTGCAAGTACCCTACTCCAACTCCTGCGTCACTTGGCCGATTTTTTTGTCTGTTGCAAGGACAAACTTTCCCTTCAGACTTTGCACTGTGTTGCACTTTCTTACAAACACCTCGGATCTCGTAATACCTACCCAACCGCATTTTACAGTGAAAGTATCGAAACCGTAATAAAATGTGAAATGAAATGAAACAAATGACAGCCGCTTAAGTTTATTATAGTCGCGTTTAATATCGCCCGACGAGACAAGAGGACTTGCTTGCTCTACAGAGTTGTCTACTGTAGACAAATGCATGTGATGTCATTTTTACGACGTACTACCGGTTGCACAAAGTGTCTTTAAAATTAAGGCTCTTTTAAATCGATTGCTGTTAATTTTTTGTCATTAACACAGAAAATTATAGTGTCAGATTAACAAAGCCTACAATGGTATTGTCCGTGTGGTGCCGGCAAAGAATAGTACCAACCCATCTCTACCCGTAGGTGTCGTAAGAGGCGACTAAGAGATGATGGGCAGTAGCGTCCTGCGGTGTATCGTACCATCTTACATACTGCGGTCACCAACAACCGCGATTCATGGTGCCAGCCACAACTCTAACAAGCGAGGTGACTATGCTAGGTACTTCCTCTCTAAAATATACCACGCGTTTTGGCTGCTACGCTGGAGGGAGCTCCCTGTACTGTATTTAACGTTTCATGGAATGTCATCATGATGATGACAATGCTATAACATCACTGATCATGGCTGGACCAAATTGTTTGCGGGTAGGTAGAGCCGTGGTACAGCAGGTCAATTGATTTTTCATCTTAACACTAGCGAACCAGGTCGAACTGTAAAAAACTACAGCCGAAGAGGTCTGTTTCTAATAATAGTAAGGGTGATGAAGGACAAATTTCTATATGATTTGCTCATGTCTGCCTCTTTGACTGATGATAAATTGATAAGGAGCATCCTCTAGAAGATACAAAAAATATTGGCGGACATCCACACCCCTGCGTTTTTGAGGAATTAAGTTTTAACTATTTTGAAATTTGACAATGAAACGTACACCTGGCAGACTATGACTATCTGTTTAAATACAATGTATAAAACCCCAGAAAAATGGTCTGCCACCATAATAACTATGCGTCGTAAAGTTACAGCTTTCAAAATGCAAAAATTCACTACTTCGTCCCGTGATAATGCAGAGCCCTGCATGTCTGCCTCTTCGATTTTCTACATCTTCAGAAGTATTTTAAACAGGAGCCACAAAGGCAGACCAAAAAAACATTATTTAGTATCTTATTAAATTTTTTTTTGCTTTAACTCAAAAACGCAGCGACGCAAAGAAAAACTTGTAAGGACCAAATCGATTCGTATTGAGCTGATCTATCATCCCTATTAATATGAATCATGAGCAAATCATATACCCAAATTGCAGCCAGCACCCTAACTTAGGACCTTATGGTCCTACTGAAATAGTGAAAATAATTTTAACATGTTACTCTGGCCATGAAACTGAACAACTTTTCCCAAGGAACTTAAGTTAAAAATAAAAACAATTGAGCTTTCCATAAGACTGCACAAAGAAATTTGAGCGAAGCAAGGAGGTCTTTGTTCTGAGAGACTGCATCAGCTGATAGCGCATTTGTATGGGAGGTCAAAAATTTATTTTCGTACTATATTTCTAGGGAAAAGTTGTTCAGTTTTATGGTCTAAGCAGATTGCCAAAATAATGTACTATTTCATTAGGGCCTTATATAATTAATACATAAATTTACAGTTGCAGTTTTGAAGTTTCTTTAGCGGCGCTTGGCCCTTTTTCAGATGGGTAAAAAAAATTAAACTCACGTCAGATGTCGCGTCAGATGTAGCGTCAGATGTTGCGTCAGATGTCACGTCAGATTTCGCGTCAGATGTTCAAGTTTTGAAGTGAAAACTTCTTTAGCGGCGCGTCAGATCTGACGAAGATTTTCTATATGTAATATAAATTGTCATGTTTGTCTACGATAGCGCAATAAATGAATATTGTATGTACTTTTATACTGATAGATAAAACAATTCGTGCGAAATTATTCCCTAACCATTCCAACTTACTTACTTCGCTGGCTCAGCGACCCGAAGTGGATCTTGGCCTCCGACATTAAAGTACGCCATTCTTCTCTATTCCACCAACCACTCCAAAATATTCAAAGGTTTAAGGCTACTACCTACGCCAATGACCTTGCCGTGTGGGCGGAGCTTATACCCTCTCCCCGCAAAAGTGTAGTTAGATTAGAGTTACGTAACTCAGGGTGCACAGGGTTTCATTTTGCTTGCTCGCACAGCTCGCACTACGCAACGCAGCATCCGTCTAGCATGACGACTCGCCCCGCACTGACTTCATAGACAAAGGCGGGGTATGGGCTGGGTAAGGGTGGGAATTTAGTCGATTTTTTTAAGGAATTAGATACAGTTAAAAAAAAAATAAGCCGACCACAGGAGCCCATTTTTTTTTATCAACCTATAATAAAATATCATATTATTAGTAATGTATCATAATAATAAATTAATAATAATAATAACTTCTGTCTACCTGCTGCGTTGAACGTAAACAGAAATGAATCATCCTTCAAGTATTTCACATAATCTCAAAATTATTCAAATCGGTGCAGTAACTTTGTAAGGCAGTCAATGAAAGCAGATTTTCGTTTTCTGGGTTAACCGATTCTCGTTCAGTGATTCATGACTTGTGGAGTTCCGTTTGCGTAAGACCAACTCTGTGTTTTGTTCAATGATTGCTATGTTTTATTTTTTAATGGTAGTCATCATCATCATACCATGTGGGTTGCAAGGTCGATGACCGACCTCACAAACCGTGGTGTCACAGTTGTTGAGCCGCCAAAGGCCTCTGATATGCATGGCAGTCGGGACCAACGGTGTACGTGCCTGCTACAATCATAACATGCTGCCCTCGCTCCTCTACTTTCATCAACCATTTCATACATGCTCGTCGGTTAAGAGGATTATAGTCTCGAATGACCTTGAGCATCTGGGCGGAGCAAAGGCGGGCGACGCGCCTCACTCCGCGCTCCCCGCACAACTACCAAGTGCCTTTATTAAAATATCCTGACTGTACCGAACATGCTCTTGACTGTACCGTGAACGAGTTTTTGTTTAGGATTGTGACCACATTTTTTTATTTTTCGAGATAGTTGCTTGTTTTCATAAGTAGAATAATGAGGCGGATGTGTGCAATGAAGGCGTCGTTCTATTTGGTAGGGTTATTTTGAATATTTTACATACAAAAAAAAAAAAATCATAATGCTCGATGATGATGTGACATTGCAATTTAAGACATGTTGGCACATGTGATCCCATCACAGAACAACGATAGGGCCACTCCGCCTGCGCGCGCACCCCCCCATAGAAGCGAAGAGAGTAAACAAATTTGGTTCCTTATTGACTAGGTATACTCGTACTATCCAATTTATGTAAGCGCTTATTTTGAATACACATCACATACCTAACACATTCGTTGCCATAAACACGCTAGTAGTAGGAGTGCGGAAAGCGTGTTAGTTTTAGATAATGGTGATACTGATTTGTATTAAATGAAATAAAGAATTCGTCTCTAGATGCAGAGCAAGGCGCATGGACTTCTCTGTGGATCCCATAGTTAAATAATTTAGCAAGGTTTCTATTCCGAGCGAAGCAAGGAGAACCAATTCCGAGCGAAGCAAGGAGAACCAATTTCTTTGAGTAGAATCATTTGGCTTTGGAAACGAAACCAATGGGTTCACTCTATGTTACATAACATCCCTAACGTCCACTACAGGACAGATAGCTCCCTCCAGGGAGCCAATTCTTGAATATCACCGGCTGATAAAATATCACTATTGAGACTTTAAAAATTAAAATTCACACTGATAAACTGTTAAATTGCAAATAAAAAAGTATGAAAATTGACAATTATACACTATCTTATATTTACAGAATATCAATCTTCACTTTTGAAAATAAAAATCGGTGCTTTTGAATTTTTTGAGTGATATTTTATCACCCGATGATGTTCAAGAATTGGGCTCCAGAACTTTAGTAAAAATTAACGCGTGGTAGTTTGGAGGGGATTTACCATAGTCACGACGCTCGTAAGCATTGCGGCTGACGACCGCTGTTGTTGGTGACCGCAGTGTGTAAGTTGGCACGATACACAGAAAGGCGCTGCTGCTCATCCTCCGGTTCAGAAGCCTTTAGTGTTGTAATAAATACTCTAGGTAAAGTCACTGGCTGATTTTTTTTTACTATGATGGGCTTACTCTTGACCTCGATCTAGCCTTGAGGACAAAGATGAGGTCGACAATGGAACGAGCTTGCCCAGAAGAAGCCTATTCACTCGCGACTTAAATAGATTCGGGTTATAAGAGCTCGGGAACACAGACGCAGGCAGAGAATTCCACTCCTTAGCTGTGCGCATTATAAAGGATGTTTCAAAGCGCTTTGTGCGGATGTGTGGAATATCAACCAAATATGGTTGATATCTTGCGGTGCGTCTGGATTCCTGGATTTAATTATAATCTACAATTTCAAACAACGGTCTACTTAACTGCATTTCAAATTTTTATTCGACTCGCATTGCTCTTTTATGTTATTTTAATATACTTAGTCGCCTCTTACGACACGCACGGGTCGGGTAGAGATGGGTTGGTACTATTCTTTGCCGGCGCCACTATCAGTATACTATGCTCTAACTAACCAAACTCAAGGAAAGTAAGTGAAAGTATGTTTAAGGCGGTTTTTGTCACTACGTATTCTTACGTCATGCAAGTTGTCTAATGTAAACCTCTGTGGTTTTAACTGGAGTTATTATGAAAAGAAGGTTTATCGTGTTGTGATTGTGAAGTAAAGAAAGGCTGTAAAAGTAATCATTGTGGTAAATTTTTTGTATGTAAATTTACACGCATTTACGCGATTTGTTTATCTATTTATTTGCCAACGACTTCCTCCGCGGGGCTTTAAAAGAAAATTTGGAAATTATTTTCCCGTGGGAACCGACGTAATAGGTCTTTACCTATGAAATTGCCTTTTTGTATGGCGAATTTTAGGTAAACTTAATTTTCAGTACTAACATTTTTGCATTTTACTTAAAATTTATAAATCCAATCTTTTTTATTTTTTAAGCGTCATTTGGAATACAATAAGCTAACAGAAGCTTAAATTTAATTTTGGAAAATATTATCTGTAAAAAAATATAACAAATCTAATGATGAAATCGGACGACATTTAAGACGAAAAATTTTCGAAGTTTAATTTTATATATCAAATTAAAAATAAAAACTTTATTTGGTGCGTAAATTGATAACCTTGAAGTCAACTTTCAAATATAAGACAAATGAAAAAAAAAATGCATTAGCATTATAGGAATTAGGATCTCATTAATCTGTAAGAAAATTTCGGCAATTTCATAGGTAAAGACCTAATACCCTTCTCTGCTCCGTGGTAAAGACCTATTAATTCCAGCGGAGAAAGTCAATTTCATGTTTTTACTATATTTCATTAAACTTACATACATACCCAGCATCAGGCATCTTTACCGGTGGGGTACAGACATACTTCCTTTGATTCCTCTGCTTTTATAAAGGCGCACATACACGCTCCGAGGAATAGGATACTTTAGAAAATTCTGAATTTAGTTTGGATTGCCCGTGTGGTGCCGACAAAGAATAGTAACAACCCATCTTTACCCGTGGGTGTCGTAAGAGGCGACTAAGGGTTAATGAACCAGAGGATGGCCGGCAGCATCCTTCTATCTATCGTATCGTCTTACATTCTGCGGTTACCAACAACCGCGGTCCATGGTGCTAGCCGTAACGATTACAAGCGTGGCGACTATACATACGTACTTGTGTATGTCCCCTCCACATTGTTTCAGCAAAAGCTGGAATTTTATAGGGAGTTCCCTGTCCTGTAGTGGACGTTTCATGGGATGTCATGATTTAGTTTTGGAACGTTCGCCGAAGCTTTCCGTTTGCAAGGTCCATATTCCTGTCAAATTTCCTTTGTTGTTGTTTGTCATGACCGGAATTATACACTGCCATAGTGTGACGTAGACAATTTTTATGACATACCTCGTGATTTTTTAATCAACAGAAAAAATTAAGTAGTAATCCAGTGCATTTAACTGAAATGTTGTTCAGTGTGTTTCCAAGAAAAAAAAAATCGGAATACGAAAAAAAAACTACTTCTTATACTTTTTAATTTTTTCCGGACTAGATATGCTTAGAATTACATAAGCAACGTATGTCGTTAAGGGCATCTCTTCAACCAACCAAAAAAGGTCAATACTTCCAATTTCGTACGAGAGGTAATTTTTTTTTTAGATTCCAACTTATATTCCCTTGAAAAAGTTTTTCAGTTTCATGGGCTAAAAATATTATTTTTCTCAAACCTTTTCTGGTAAATAAACATCACGGTGTATAGTAATATTTATATCGGTCACAATTTATACCACATTTGACAGGTCGGTCATCAACCCAAAGAAGAAGTACAAATAGCAAGTCAATAACCTATCAAGCGACGATGCATAACCGTGAGATAACTTGTATCGTGCATCTGCGACGGTATGCGTTTCTAGCACGCTCTGCTTGCTATATAGGCCTTATGCGCTTGCGCTGAAACTATAAGGGAACTGTTTCCGATTATGTTTGTATGGAGTCCAATGTTTCTTCTACTCTTCCTTTTCCGTGCCTTGTCTCTTTATTCGGGGTCGCCCCTCCTCGTTTTGCGGCGCCAAGCAAGTCTGTATTGGGTTGTCTGTTCGTCGACCTGTGCCCGTTCTGCGTCCCCTTAGCAACGGTGGTCCACCACATGGCCTGGGGTCGCCCTCTACCCTTCTTCTTCTCTGGGATAGCTAGTGCATTCCTCACAACGTATTCTTCGTCCCGTCTCATCACATGCTCGTACCAGCGCAAAAGACTTTCCACCATATTATCCACAATGGGTGCGACCTTAAAAGAGCCTCTTATGTTTTAATTTCGCACTTTATCGAGTCTTGTTACTCCCGCCGCCCATAGTAGCATTTTCATTTTCTTTTTAATATTGGATGGACTCCATGTTTCCTATAGTTATTTCAATTTCGTCCGTGTAGTGCCGGCAACGAATAGTAGCAACCCGTCTCTACCCGTGGGTGTCGTAAGAAATGACTAAGGGCTTAAACTAAAGGATGGGCACTATGCGCAGCAGCATCTTTCAGTGTATCGTATCGTACCATCGTACATACTGCGGTCACCAACAACAGCTGTCGCCAGCCGCAACGCTTACAAGCGTGGTGATTTATGGTAATTAATTCCCCTCCTGGCCTTCTGAATAAAGGCCAGGTTAAAAGTACCCTAAACCGACGAGTGCATGTATTAAAGGATTGATGAAGGTTCAGGAAGCAAGGGAAGTATGTCGAGATCGTAGCAAGTGGAGAACTGTGGTCTCTGCCTACCCCGACGGGAACAAAGCGTGATGTTATGTATGTATGTAAATAATTCCCCTCCAAAATACCGTGCGTTTTTTCCTGAAATTCTGAAGGGAGCTCCCTGTCCAGCAGTGAAAGTTTCATGGAATGTTATGATATCAAAGTTGATCTCTAGACTTTAAGTGCACTGCAACTTATCCTACGTCATTAAGTAGAGTAAATAAACATCTTTGTAGTGAGAGCCTAATCAGATCACATCCACATCACATAATCATAGCCTATCATGAAATAAAAAAAAACTATCTATTTTTATTGGTGATATGCTAGTTTTTTTTAATTCTAGTACCTGGGCAACCCAGCTATGCTCTGTATGATTAAAATAACGTCGAGTGAGCAAGCTATGCTATTCAACAACAGATGGCGCTGTAAGTTCCTTGAACGCATTAAAACGCGCTAAGAAATATTATAAAAGATAGTGAAAACGAATTTTCCCAGATATGAGACCTAGCTAGATAATTTTTTTGCCCCCAAAAACCCCTGTATACTAAATTTCATCCAAATCGTTTGAGCCGTTTTTGAGAAGCCGATTACAAATATATATATACAAAGTACCTGGGCGACCGAGCTTCGCTCTATAATAGCCGTCTCAACATTAAAATATCATCCGGTCAGCAAGCTACGCTACCCGCCAACAGATGGCGCGTAGGTTTCTGTCTAAAACGAAAATGCTTAAAAACACGGTGAAAACGAATTTTCTCAGACATGAGACCTAGCTAGATCGATTATTCGCCCCGAAAAACCCCCGTATGGTAAATTTCATCGAAATCGTTAGAGCCGTTTTCGAGAAACCGAGTACAAATATATATACAAATATTGCTCGTTTAATAGTATAGGAATAGGCTATGCCTGCGTTCTATTCTGCCGGATGGTGATTGATTATTTTTTTATTTGTGGTCTCAAATAAATGATATTTTACATTTTCTCTATTTAACGGCCAAGTAACAGGTTCCTTACATTCGAGTTTCCCTTGCGAATCGATATCGAAATACCAACACAATTTCGTGACTACCGCATCACTTCAAGCGACCTATTTGACAACAGTGCGTAAAATCCACCCAAAAATATGATTAGTTTTAATTACGCACTGAATGAAAGTATTGAGACAAGGAAAGTGGAACGAAATGCTTCTTGAAGGCCGTGAGAATGTGACAGATACATTTTATTTGATTTTATCTGAACAGCTGACTTGATTGTATCTGAAGAGTTTTATTGTTTTCGACTACTGGTGCGCGTTAAGAATTTTACTTTTAGGGTTCCGTGCGTATGGATTACTAAGTCTATTATAACTATGTCCCGTGTTGTGGTGCCGGCAAAGAATAGTACCATCCCATACATACCCGTGGGTGTCGTAAGAGGCGAGGCGTTATAAACTGGAGGATGGGCAGCAGCATCCTCCTGTGTATCATACCATCTTACTTACTGCGGTCACCTACAACCGCGGTCCCAGCCGTAACGCTGACAAGCGAGGTGACTATGGTACTTCCCCTCCACATTTTTTCAGCAAAAGCTATAATGCTAGAGGGAGCTCCCTGTCCTGTAGTGGACATTTGATATGGGATGTTATGATTGCACCTAAACGCCCCCATCGTCCTTCTATCTATACGGCCGACCTTTTAAACCATAATGGTGTCTAGTTTTTTGTGCAGAGTATGTATTATAATGGTGGATATTCTTACAAGTGATAAAAAACACAAGAAAGTAAAAACATAGGAAGGAAAGAAAATAAATGACGCAAGAGACGTGTAGTTCTCACCGGTTCTTTTGCATCTATAATAAATATTGTATTTCATGCAAGCTTCAAACTTGGTGTGAATAAAGTAACAAATAATGAGAATGAACTTGCGCTATGGTTTCCGAACCTCGTTGCAATATAACTAGATTGTTTAGCCCTTGCCCGCAGCTTTTTACGCAATCCTACTAATATTATAAATGCGAAAGTTTGTAATCCTACCAATTACTAATTAATTAATTAAACGCGAAAGTTTGTAAGTATGGATGGATGTTTGTTACTCTTTCACGTAAAAACTACTGAATGGATTTTAATGAAACTTTACAATAATATAGCTTATACGTCAGAATAACACATAAGCTACAATTTATAAAGATATTGTGTGAATTGTCCAATTCTGCACAGACGAAGTCGTGGGCACCAGCTAGTAAAATATTAAGCGTAATAAAAACTTAAGCACTGGTAGTTTAAGTTTTTGTAAAGCTAATAGAACAAATGTAGAGGTATCACCGGGAGATCAAATATCACTTTTGAAACATTCAAATTTTAATTTACTTTTTTTTTACTACTTACTTACTGGCTTACTCTTGACCTCGATCTAGCCTTGAGGACAGAGATGAAGTCGACGATGGAACGAGCTTGCTCAGAAGAATCCTATTCACTCGCGACTTAAATATATTCGGGTTATAAGAGCTCGGGAACACAGACGCAGGCAGAGAATTCCACTCCTTAGACAGCTAAGTGGAATTCTCTGCCCAGGCGCATTATAAAGGATGTTTCAAATCGCTTTGTGCGGATGTGTGGAATATCAACCAAATATGGGTGATATCCTGCGGTGCGTCTGGATTTCCGATGGTAGCGCTCTTGGGCACACTCTCCGAAGTACAATCTGTAAAAGACCGACAGATATGCAATTTTGCGCCAGGTGGGCTAGGCAGTGAAACTTGGTTTTCACTAGCATCTCATCACCAACGAGCTTCTTGGCTCTGCGATCAATCGAGTCTCGGGCGGCTAGTTGGTATTTGGCTGAGCCATCCCAAAGGTGGCAGCAATTCTCCATGCAAGATCGGACTTGTGCTTTGTATAAAACTAGCAACTGTCCAGAAGAGAAATACCGCTTAACCTTATTGAGGATACCCAACTTTTTGGCCGCAGTTTGAGCTTTTAACTCAATGTTGGCGCCGAAGTTCAGGTTTGCACATAGCTTCATGCCAAGAAGCTCGAGGCTGTCTGTGACCGGTACAGATGTATCTCGAAAAGTAGGAGTCAGATTGAATAGACTCATTTTGGCAGTGAATAGACACGCTTGTGTTTTGGTGGCGTTGAAACTCACCAGATTTTTGTCACCCCGTCGGAGACAAGACTTAAGGTTGAGTTTATACGCTCTACCATGGCCTCTCTCAAAGAACGTATTTCGTCACTGCTGGCTTTTGCGCTTGACATATATCTCTCGACGACAGTACTGTCATCTGCGTACCCAACATAGTAAGGACCAAGTAGGTCGTTGATGTGCAGCAGGAAAAGAGTCGCAGAGAGAACAGACCCCTGAGGAACCCCGGCGTCAATAGCCATGAGGTCAGAGGAGCAACCATCAAGGACTACTCGGATCAACCGTTCACTCAGGAAGTCAGTATCCAAGAGCAAAAGTCAGCGGGAATGCCGTATGCAGGAAGTTTGCTCAGCAGACTTGCGTGCCATACCCTGTCAAAGGCCTTTGAGATGTCCAGTGATACGGCAAGGGCTTCGCCGTGTTTCTCGATGGCCTCGCCCCAGAAATGCGTAACAAACACTAGAAGATTCCCAGTTGATCGTCCCCGGCGGAAGCCATACTGACGATCATTGAGTAGGTCGTTAGTATCTAGGTATGTCAGCAATTTTACATTTAGTACTGTACAGATCTGAAGTCCCTTCATATAGGATTCTCAAATCAGATACGTGAAAGTTTTGGCCAAGGTTGATCGTCTAGAATAATATCCTTTAAGAATATTATATTTTTCCTGAATCCTACGTCATTCCGTTTTATATATTTATAATATCTTGTAATTTACAGATTCTGCTCGGTGGAGAGTGGCAATAGAAGAATGAAAAAGAAACACACTTGTTATTTTAATACTTATATTAGAATATAAACCTATTCTTTACATGTCTAATTTGTGTTATTTATTTTATATTGGATCACTATTTATTTATATTTAGTCTCATATTGACGGGAGTAGTTCATCTGAATTCATGTAGTTTCATCAATTTAGGAAAGGTTTCATCTCATTTACAATGCAATATTAGAGCCGATAAGTTTCTGAAAAGAAACCTATGTTAATATAAACGAAGTAATAAAAATAATGTGGGGACAATCCCCAGGTTTGGGGCACCGCCATCGCCCCAAGCAGCTCGTCCTAGGCCTCCTCTACCCTAAGTCCTAGGTCCGAGGCATATCATCACCCAGCTCACGATGACATGACGCTAAACTACCCTAACAATCCAACTGGATCGTCAGGATTCTGATCATCCTCGCGGAGCTGGAAATCCCACCGAAAACTTAAACTACAGTAAAGACTAGGGTTAATGTATGTGGAGAGCGGAACTAACTAACCACAGTACAACCCAGACGGTGATGATGTCTCCCCCCGGTATGTTCATGCCCCGCGTCAAACCCGACTTCCACGTGGCCCACCTTTAAGGGACGATCACTGACTCATCCAGGGTTCACAGGGTATTGACTATTTCTTTTAGTCACCCATACCAGAGCTGGTCACCGAGCCCGCCAGGCACACGAAGCATACGGTCTTCCTTTAGGAAAACAGGGCACTCTCCATCATGAGCTATAAGAGCTCTTCCTGTAATCCCTCCGGGCAGACAATGACCGACATCATCGAATCCCTTAGTTTGTTTTGAAATAAGTTAAACTGAAAATAATTAGCCAGCTCCACACGTCCAAGTGTGAAGTCTGTACTAGATACGGGTATAGTATTATTGCTTGCATGGCCAGCCTAGATCAATAACGGTTTTATAACGAGAGACATAAAGAGTTTGAAGGGCAATCTCCCTCCCCCCAGTCACTGAGTGACTTTATTGCACCAACAAGGTCTCCGTATATCCTTCATAGCTCTCACTTGTGATGCGTAGCTAAATCTCTTTTCCGTTACCAACCCACGCAGGACAAGGATTATGTAGAGTAACCCCAGTCTAAACACTCATTTAAATAAAATGAATTGCATCTAAACTATAATGGGATTACCCAGCATATTTCGAAGAAGAACATATAAGAAGTAAGTATAACAAAAGATTACTGAAGGTAATCCTTAATTAAAAGTGAAGTATGATGACCAGAACCGAGAAGATACGGGATAGTAGTATCTAAGCTAGGTTGGGCCAAACATTTATGATTTAAGATCTTAAGGGAAAATCAAAAGCATCGAGTATTCAAAACCAAGAACACTGGGAGAATTTAGCGTAAACAACACTAGCTAAAACTCGATGTTCTTTAAAAGAGGACTCAAAAGAAGTATAAAAATGGGGTTATTGTATATACTTAAATATTCGGAACTTATTTACAATGAAAAGAAACTAAACATTATAATTTCTGTTCCATTTTTGTTTTCAAGAATCTATTTAGTAAAGTTAAGGTGGTTTCACACTGAGTCAAAGTATAATTTTAAGTATGATAATTTATGACAAGTTTTATTAAGGGAAAATTAAAACTTAGAATCTTATAAAGTTTAGATTCCTGTATGATTCAATGAAGATTAAATAAATTATTTAACTACTTTAGGATGACACACATAAAGTTCAGAGGTCCCCCAAGGTCAGAGTGTCGTACAGCCGTCGCAGCCTTATGGGCGAACGTCGTCAACACACTTTACAAGAAGCAACCCACGAACGAACGTAATGTCTCCATCAAGAATATTCTTCCTATTGATTCAGGACAATTCTAATTTATTCCTTATAAACAATTTAATGTCATTAGACTAAACTAGAATGTCCCTTCACATAAGAAGAAAGTTTTATGTTGTCTAACTACTCTACATTTGGTAATCTAACGCTAAGATCAGGAGGTCCTCCCGCGGTATATGCCACTCAAACGACGCAACCAATAGTGGGCAAGCGTTGTCAGCACATAACACAAGAAACATTATTTCCAAAATCCAACGTTAAAACACCTTGCTAATATCCCTCCATTTGTACTGGAGTAACACCAATTCATCCCATACATACAGATGGAAGAATCAGGATGAATCAGCGAAATCTCACACAAATAGAACGAGAAGAACTTTAGTATCAGACCCTTTTAGGCTTGAGGGCTCCGGCCCAAGAATGATTAAAATAAATAAATCCGAAGGTTGATATTATCAGATAGACTTAGACAGATACTCCAGTGACACGCGACATACATTAGCCACAACCAATATAGTGGACATCGGGGACACAAGTCACGAGGGCATCCATCCAAGCTTGGTTGAACTAAATAAACCTGAGAGCAGGCATTTCTTAATCTCAAAATCTGGGACTCCTATAGTATGAAAGTAAAAGGAAAGATAAGCACCTCCTATGAGCTTGAGTACTGAGATGTAGTAATGCTCTCAGCATGTTCCAATTTTGGGAAATTGAGGTAAAAGATTCAAAATCACTATCAAAGCAATTTATTATTACTTGAAATATTATTATTTATAATATTCACTCTACTTAAACTTACCCTTTATTTCACAATAAAATATCACAATCTATATCCAAGTTTTAGTTTTCAGATATATTATTTTAAGATTTTGAATTGACGTTCTAATTCTTTTGATCTGACGGAATATTTTTCTTAAATTTTATCATATGAAGACATTAGTATATTAAAAACTGGAATTTTGATTTAGGGCCAAAGATTTTATATTATTTTCTAAAAATGGTAATTATTTAATGTATTAATATTTTCTTCCATTTTGATTTTGGGTTTTGATTTATTTTTTGTTAAAGAGATAAAAAATTTATAAAGATTTCAAAATAGCGTCTAGCTTTGAGTAAAACTAAATCAAAAATGATTTATTTGTTGACTATTTGACAATAATGTCAATTAGACAATTCTACCTAAAAAAGTATAAAAAATATACATCGTTTAAAGTCTCCTTGAATTGATGATAATAATATACATCGTCCAAAGTCTCTTTGAAATGTTGACAAAATATACAACATCTAAAGCCACCCCTAATCGATGACAATATACATACATCAGAGTCCAGCTTCCAAGATTTCACCAAGGACTATTTTTATCAATTTCTCTGTAAAGGAAAGAATTAAACACAATGAAATTTACATTACCTTTACAATCCAAGCAATACCTTTTTTTAGCCTTCACGTTTTATCATTTGTGGTTTGCTTTTCCATGTCTATAATGTTCCCTGTAATTCCTGTACCTGTTTAGAAATAGAACATTATCCTGCCTAGCTATACGCGAACAAAGACACTTGTAGAACTAGTTTATACTTAATTATGGGAAAAGAAAATCTTTATTACTATCTACAAATAACGACTCAGATTAGAAACACAGTATGTTATAATTTCCGCAGAGTTATTAATGTTTACAAACGAAAATCATTAAGTGGGAATATCAATTTACTTAAAGTATCACACAGTACAAGCCTCTTATGACCTCGCAGGTTGATCTGTAAAGCTGCAAATATTCTCCAATCAACTCTTCCTCTTTTGACATTGAAATCTGATTTTCTCAACGTTATTTAGCTCACATAACCTGGAAGAAACTATAAATTTCATTAAGTCACATTTCACCTTAACTCAAATACACACAACAACTTTGAACCGAAAATAAATAAAAGATGAAAACCACAAAATTGAATACTTACATAACATTAGTTTCACTCCACTTATTCTTTACACTTTGGAATCAAACCCTGAATGTTAGCATCTTGAAATTATGCGCTAATAAACCTTCCTATACTATATCCTACACGAAGCAATCCCTATCTTTTTCTCAATTGAAGGAATCCACAATCCAGGATCATAGCCTCCTTCAAAAGATTCGTCTCATCAGCTGTATGAATTCTATTTTTTTCGCGAGCTACAAAACAAAAAAAAAATTATAACTCACAGAAAACCAGCATACTATCGACTTTTCTTTCACAGACGTCTCAAAGTAACATCAAGAATATTTGGATCGTTTACCGATTCCATTCTTCCTTTTTTCTCCGTTTTTCCCAAATTTTCCTTGCTTGACGGTCCAAAATCTCTCTCACCTGAAACTTAAAACATGTTAAAATTCTATTTGAGCTCCATTGCCCTCACTATTCAACAAATCCTGATTCTTAGTTTTCTTCTGTTGCTTTCGTTTATCAAATTTTTAGCAACTATTCCCTTTTATCAGCAAAAATAGCTTTTTTCCTTCATTTTTCCTTTTCGACTCTTTCCCGACCCTGTCTCGACTGTCACTCCTTGTCATATTTTTCTACTCCCCGTTTATCGTTACACTTCTTGACACTTCCTCTAAATAGTATTTTATGCATTTAAAATTTTTTTAGGGTTCCGCAAGTGCACAGTACCCTTTCTATAATTTTGCAGAGTATGGAGGTGATAGCGATCGGACGATAGTTGGTGGGGTTGGCACGACTACCCTTCTTGGGTACCAGCTGTACATTGACAACCTTCCAAGGTTTAGGCACCGTTCTTGTTTTAAGAGAGAGGCGGTACAAACGCGTCAGCACAGGAGACAACTCAGGCGCACAATTCCTCAAGACTCTTACTGGTATTCCATCAGCGCTAGCTTTGTTCACGTCTAGACTTCGAAGTACTCTACGAACCTCTTTTGAGTGTATTGTGATCTCCGACATCGAAGACTCACAGCGAGGAATCGTCGGTGGCTGATTAGAGTCGGCATCTAGGCGAGAATTGCTTGCAAATAGAGATGCAAATAAATTTGCATTCTTTGTTGCGGAGTGGGCTAGCGACCCGTCTGGTTTCAGCAGGGGAGGTAGATAATGTAGGACGGCAGAAGTTGTTTTCGACTGACTTGGAAAGGGACCAAAACTGTTTACTACCAGAGGGGTAGGATGCAAGTTTGGTCCCTATGCGACTGACGTGGTCGTAACGAGCCTTCCGGATCACCCGCTTGCAAGACTTTGCAGCAGAATTAAATGCTCTTTTCTTCGCGTGAACCCGCCGAGCTCGAACTTTGTGGTCACGGGCTTGAACCCAGGCTTGGTATACAGACTGTATTCGAGCCTCAGCGTGAGCGCAGTCTGCATTGAACCAAGGTCGGGCTTTGTGACCGAGCGGTATATCGGAGAATGGAATATAGTATTGCACACTGGCTGCCATGGGTAGGACGCAAAGAAGTGCCGCATCTCATCCCAGTCTGCTGACTCGTATCACCAAACTCGCCTCGTGCCTCTTGGGCTATCATCCGGAGGAGAGATGATCGACACGGACTTCACCAGACAGTGGTCGGATGTTCCCAGCGGGGCTGATACCGACACGGAGTGCCTGTCCGGATCTGTGGTCAGCAGCAAGTCCAAGCAATTGGACATGTGTCCGTCAACGTCTGGCACCCGCGTAGCAACATTCACCAGCTGGGTGAGATCTAGCGACAGTGCTAGTTTGCGCGCCTCTCTTCCAGCTTGGTCAGTTTTCTGGTATGGGAACAACCACTCGCTGTGGTGGGCATTAAAGTCCCCCAGAAAATGAAGCTGCGCTGTTGGGTACCGTTGTTGGGCATAATCTGCCCTCTCCATTAGCTGTTCAAAGAGCGTGGTTGTCTCCTCGTCACTGCTGTGCGACCGATAGACACCGACGTAGAGAGATTTCTCGACCCCCCCGGTGTCCACCAGTAGCCAGATTGTAGAAAACCCGGAATCCTCAAAGCAACGGAGACGCCGATAGCAAATGTCATCACGAACGTACACACAGACCCCAGCTCGTTTTTTGAACTTGTGTTCCAACGAGTATCCTGGGTAGTTAAGGTACGCCGCGTCCGACGGTGTTCCTATTTGCGTCTCCGTTAAAAAGAATAAGTGCGGTTTCTTGGTCTCGAGATGATGGTGGACTTACCCTGATAAACTGTTAAAAGATGAATATGAATACAAATAAATGAACGATCAAGGACAATTTTTTATTTAACGAATATCGATCTTCACTTTAAATAAGAAATATCTGTGGTTTAGATTTTTTGGGTGATATTTTATCACTCGGTGATATTCAAGAATCGACTCCCTGGCTACCTGACAGTAACAAGGAAAAATCACAGAACCAGCAGCACCAGCATGATGTCCTTATTCCTAGATAAACGCTTTATTTCTTCCAAATTAAAAAAAAAATCATTTTATCTTAGATATTTTATTTTTGGGACTCATGCTAGCACTGAAAAAATATCTACCAAAAGAAATATGATTATCCAACAACCTGAAAAAAATACCCGTTTTTCCGCCATATTTAGACGACTACCTACTAGTTTTCAAGACACAGGAAACCTTCCTTTAGATTTTGAATTAAAAATATTGGATTCAAAGAGAAGACAACAGAGAAAAGCGGAACGTCGTTTCGTGGGTAAAATACACTGACCTCTATATATATATAGAGGTCAGTGGTAAAATAGGTCTAAGCTGTAGGTTGTCCCTGTCGCACACTACGGGGAGGATTGTTGTGGTGCAGCGCGTGAGCAATTAGGAACTCTCCTAATAAATGATCGATTTGGTTAGTGGTTCATGATTTATAACTTGAATGTGAAAATTAAAATAAAAAAAATTAAATTCAGACGTTAGACGGGAGAAAACGGCAACTTTTATCACAACCAATTTCTACGCTAAGTCTCCGATTGCTTTCATAGAGAAAAGCTGATAAATATTGATCGATAATTGTCACACAATCGCGAAAGTTGATGGATTTCCCTAGCGGATATTATACTTTAATAAGAAGTTAATTTCTATTGTGAATATGCGAAGGGGTAGCTTGCAGCTCTATCTATTTCCAGGTGGGACTTTCCATGCAATATTTTTTATTTATTATTAAGTTGGGTTGTTTAATGAACGTTCCGCAATTCATTTTAAATGATACAGTGATCTTAGATAATAAGCAACATAGCCCTCCCCTAAAGATCTCAGATCTCATGATTGAGTCTAATTCGTATGTTACTTGCAGTTGCATGGTTACCAGGTTGAATGATTATCAGTCACCAGTCAACGGAAACACTTCGACCTTGAGAACGCTGTTATTACGTAGCAGTAGTGCTGATATTCAAATGTACAGTGATGTGAGGCTAACTGTATAAGTTACAAATATGTTTAACTTTTTTTAGACTTTCCAGCTTTACATAAATTATGGGGACATTTTACACATGGTTATCTGATCCCAACAAACTAAGCAAAGCCAGACGCAGAACAGTTTGCCCTAGGCAGGGACCGAACCCGCCGCGGTCCAGGGCGTGAAAGGCAGGCTCACTACCAACCACACCAACGGGCTTGTCAACATAAATACACTAATATCATACCATTTCTTTGTACCCCTAACCTACTCCAAAAATCTAAAAAAAAATAACCGTGGGAATAAAATTTGAGAATTTATTGTTCTAACTTACTCACTTTAGAAGATACGGCAGTTTAATTACTACACGAAATTTAAATAGTTTTTAAAATTCTTTATAGTCTATTTAGTTATAGTCCAGTAGATGGCTGTGTTCAAATCAAGTCTTTAAATTAACTCAGTTAACGGATGAATGTAAGTTTTAATAAGAGTTTTGTGAAAATATGTGCAAAAAATAATAATATTGACCTCTTTACAATGCTCTCACGTTGTGTTTAATTATGTAAGTACCTGGGCGACCGAGCTATATATGATTAAAATTACATTGGGTGAGCAAGCTTTGCTACTCAACAACAGATGGTGCTGTAAGTTTCTTGAAGGCACTAAAACGCGCTAAGAAATATAATAAAAGACGGTGAAAATTAATTTTCCCAGACATGATCGATTAACTAACTAAATCGATTTTTTGCCCCCAAAAACCCCTGTATAGTAAATTTCATCGAAATCGTTAGAGCCGTTTTCGAGAAACCGATTACAAATATATATACAAATAATTCTCGTTTATTAGCATAGGATTAATTTTTTTTGCTTGTTACCTAACATAAGTGTCATAAGAATTAATTTTTAAATATACTTAATATAATAAAGTTAACACCTTCGTTTCATAACTCAATTGAAAAAATATAATGGAAGAATAACTTGGATTACTTTTTTAAATTTATATTTAAGAAGTTTTTTTGAGATAAAAGATTTTTTTACGCTATTGTGCAACAAACAACGGACTTCCGCTTAAAATTAATTAACTAATAAACACTATTAAGAATGAAACAAATTCTCTTAAATATTGACGTAAAGTTTATGTAATTATAAAACTGACTCCTTTTGTGGTCTGTCTCTTCCTTGTAAATTACCCCAATTTCACTTTCAACTACAACAGTACAAGAACCTCTACTAGACAGCTCTATTGAATCTCTAAAAAGCTTGTTTTAAACAAAACTGTATTCATTTGCAAAAGACATACTCAACTATGTTATGCACATGAAAATTGGTCAAAGATTAAAAATAAAACCGGTCAAGCGCGAGTCGGACTCGCGCGCCGAAGGTTCCAATTCTATAGTATTTTTGGAAGCAATAAAGTCAATTTTTAGGACCGCAAAACTTAATTTATTTGTAAAGGCTTTTCGCAGAAAAACTATACAACTTAGAAAGATCGATTTATTTTTGCTGGAATATTTACATAAATTTCTATCGACTGTAATTAACGGGGGAATGGTATTTGTTTTTTTAATTTTTCATCATAACTTGAAATCTGAGAGTCGTAAAAAATTCAAAAATATATTAAAGCCCTTTCATATGATACCCCACTCGACCTAGTAACAACAATTTGAAATTTTGCTACCCCCTTTACAGCAATCATCATAACTTTTTTTTATGTGCAATTAAATTGGACAACCATATTCTAAAACTATTCTAAATTTCATGTCGATAGCATCAGTGGTTGCTGAGATATAGAGGTGTGACAGACAGGCAGACAGATATACAGACAAAGTCGCACCATAAGGTTTCCTTCTTTTACCATTTTGGTATCGGAACCCTAAAAAAGGTTTACCATTCACAATTAAATTGATTTAAATATTCGATTACCTACACAAACTACTATGTTCATCGTGTAACTCGATAAAGTATAGTTTTATAGCTCGGCTCTTCGACTATCGTAGTGCAAATTCAGACTACTGGCATTCTCTGAGTATCGTTTATGTCTCTATAGTGAGTGTGAGAAGTATGCTAGTGGCACGATTTGACATAAAAAATGAACAACGCCTATCATAACTCCATTTTCAAAGATTTTTATTGTTTTTACTTGTCTGGCATTTTTTAAACCATCACGTGGGATTTTTTGTTTAAAATTTCTTTTTCATTATTTTCCATTTTAATATGATTTATGATCAAAGCTTAAAATCTTTTTTAATACAAGCGAAAAAATTCTTTAACGGCGCTTGGCACTTTTTTAGATGGGTAAAAAATGATACACTCACGTCAGATGTCGCGTCAGATCTCGCGTCAAATGTTTAAGTTTTGAAGTTAAAACTTCTTTAGCGGCGCGTCAGATCTGACGAAGATTGTCTATTATGTGAAATTTAAATGTCATTTTTGTCTAAGATAGCGCAATAAATGAATATTGTATGTACTTTATACTGATAAATAAAACAATTAGTGCGAAATTATTCCCAAATATTCAAAAATGCACAACGTTGATGTTTAAGTTTTCACTTCTGCCGGCGGCACTCCCGAAGTGCAACCCGTCCTTTTTTTTTTTTAAAGCAGCCGGTATTTCACTGGGACACTGGTAGAGCGACTTGCGCCACTGGTGTCCGTAACTAGACACCAGTAAAGACACACCCTGCGGCCACCAATTTTCACCAATTTGGCGGCGCAACCAGTCCGGCTGTTGGTCGCGCTACCACTCCCAGTGAAATATAGCCCTTAATACTGTGGCCGCAGGGTGTAGCGATTCTGGTGTCTAGTAACGGACACCAGTAGCGCAACCAGTCGCGCCACCATGGCGTCCCAGTGAAATACCGGCCTAAATTCGGCCAAAAAAATCCATCCCTACGAAGATGTTCTTAAATTTTGGTTCTCTGCGAATCATTAGAATTTTTTCTATTGGATAAATTTTTAATCTTGAATAACGCTGAGTGATAGATGAAATATTACTCAAAAAAAAATCACAGTTTTAGGGGTCCGAACCAAAATGACAAAAAGCAACCCGGTGTGACTTCGTCTGTCTATCTGTCGCATCTCAACTACTCACGCTTAAAATTTATAATACTTTTAAAAATATGCTTGTTCAACATAGCGTGTTGCCCTCCATCCCAAGATGGCGTCTCATTTGACGGTGATCGATCTCACATCCTTTGTTCCGAAATACAGCAGTGCCAACACAGTGCTGCTTATTAGTAGAAATAGGCAAGGAGTTAATAATAGGTCTTTACCTATGAAATTGCCGAAATTTTCTTACAGATTAATGAGATCATAATTCCTATAATTGTAATGCAATTTTTTTCATTTGTCTTATATTTGAAAGTTGACTTCAAGGTTATCAATTTACGCATAAAATAAAGTTTTTATTTTTAGTTTGATATATAAAATTAAAGGTTCGAAAATGGTTCGTCTTAAATGTCGTCCGATTTCATCATTAGATTTGTTATATTTTTTTACAGATAATATTTTTCGAAAATTAAATTTAAACTTCTGTTAGCTTAATGTCTTCCCAATAATGATAAAAAAAAAATAAAAAAAATTGGATTTATAGTTCCTAAGAAAAATGCAAAAATGTTAGTACTGAAAATTGAGTTTACCTAAAATTCGCCATACAAAACGGCAATTTCATAGGTAAAGACCCAATACTTCCCCAGACGAACTCTGCACAAAAGCTCTACCACCTATTTACCCTTCTTTTTAATTAAAAATCACAAAATTCACTAAACGATATTCAAAATTGGGCCCCTAATTTCCGGTGACCGGTCTTGAATCACCTGTTTCATATTAGCTAACAAAAACGGACTCATAACAAAAATAGCTCTTCCTGACAAGCAAACCACGCGGCTTCGTTCGTCCGCATCATGACTTGACAATGTCTCGAATTATACCCATTATGTGTGTTTGTGACAAACAGACCGACAATTCCAGGTCATGTTTACATTTAATAGTGAAAGTAGAAGTAAGAGAAATTTCAAAAACTTTACTAAGTGAATCTTGTGATTAAATTTACCACGTATAAGTTTCTGTGTGTAGATAATTGGTTAGAGAGAAAATGTTGTTAGTTTAACACTTTTTCTTTGCTTTTCAACAGTGTTTTCTGTAAAATAAACATTTATGTTTGTTTTGATGGCTCAGTGTTACATGGTTCCACGAATTGTACGTGCATTATAGAACTTTATTTGTACGGTCAACCGCTTGTCGGTAGAAACTTTTTCAACTCTATTACCACGCCATAAGGTCCAAAAGTGTTTCTACTGATGTGCGGCCGTGTGTACGAACAACTTAATCAAAATCTGTTTTGTGAAAGAAACTACAGAACTCTATATTGCTCTTGGCCCAACACGCACTTGGCATTTCTTTTTCTTTTAAGGAAATAAAGGGCTAAATTAAGCACGTTCTGAACTTTAGGGCGTTCGGGTTCCAATTATTAGGAGGTTCGATTCCCAGTTGGCAAATTGTCAAAATTTAATGGACAAAGCTTATATAATATGTACAAAACATGTTGTTACCACGTTTCAGAAATACAGTAGTGACATCTTTAGACAGAATTAAACATAACATAAACTTAAAGCACAACTTGAAGGCTAAAGTAAAAAGAGTGCTTTCGTGCCGGCTAAATGAGCTATACCAGAGGCTTGTGAGGTTGATCATCGATCTTATAACCCACACGATATATGAAACGGGCAAACCCGACCCATTCCCTTCCGACTAGGCTTTACCAAACCCGACCCATTCCCTTCCGACTAGGCTTTACCAAACCCGACCCATTCCCTTCCGACTAGGCTTTACCAAACTCGACTCATTCTCTTCCGACTAGGCTTTACCAAACCCGACCCATTCCCTTCCGACTAGGCTTTACCAAACCCGACCCATTCCCTTCTGACTAGGCTTAACCAAACCCGACCCATCCCCTTCCGACTAGGTTTTACCAAACCCGACCCATTCCCTTCCGACTAGGCTTTACCAAACCCAACACATTCCCTTCCGACTAGGCTTTACCAAATGGCCTCTGAATTGGCATAATCTGAAGTCCCCGCAAGTCGAGCAAGAAAAAAAAAGCGGCACGGCCGTAACATCCTTTTCTCGAAGCAGTTCAGGCCATTTTCGACCCCTTGTAACTTCGTTGTGGATAAAACTAAGCCAGGTCAATCTATTTATGTAAAACATAAGATTTTTAATATTGATATGGTTACTATAAGAGGTTGTTAGGTTAGCTAATTACGTAATAACTTAAGACAGAAGGACCCTTAAGTAGGGACTAAATAAATTAACCGACTTGGTATTACATGGATCTCACAACTTTTTACGGTAGAAGAACTGAGTTGCGAGACTTGGTTTTTTACAAGTTATGTTTTTGATGGTTAACTATTATCGGTAACAACAACCGGAACGAATGGCTGGCTTAACGTAACCTCCGAAGCACGAAAACTTGAATTAATCTAATTGAACCTGCCTCAAATTTCTTTTCTCTTCTCTACTGTTATAAAATTTTAATTGTATTTATTATTTATTCATCATCATCATATCAGCCGAAAGACGCCCACTGCTGGACATAGGCCTCCCCTAAAGATCTCCATGACGACCGGTCCTGCGCTGCTCGCATCCAGCGGCTTCCCGTGACCTTGACCAGATCGTCGGTCCACCTTGCCTGCCAACGCTTCGTATTCCGGTACGTATTATTTATTATTATTTATTAATTAAATTGTATTTGTCTGTATATTGAAGATTTTTATTTATAGGAATTATTACGTTATGCTAGTTTGATGCTCCTGTCCTCCTGAATCCAAATCCCAAATGTTTTGGACTTTTTCTCTGTTTGTTTATTTACTCGAGGATATCGCACAAAATCTACTGAGCCGATTTTAATGAAACATTTTTTTTTATCGGTAATAGTTTGACTTAAACACACTTTTTTTATGGGAATGTGAATCGGTCCAATCATTTAACATGCCGACGGAGTCGCAGGTAAAAGCTAGTTATTAACTATTATCGGTAACAACAGCCGGGACTAATGGCTTAACGTGCCCTCCGAAGCACGTAAACTTCGCTTGAGTTAATCAAACTCAACCTGCCTCAAACTGACGAATAAAATTACGACTCAAACCTCATAACAACTCAATAAAATCCACTTGTCGGAGCACGACACGACATCTAACATGTTAACCGACCACTGTAAGTAGTAGTTACAAGTTCATTTTGAGCAAACGAGCAGGTAGACCACCTGATGGTAAGTGGTCACTACCACCCAGAGCACCCACTGTCTTATTAGTGGCATATTTGGACACTAATAAGACAGCAAAGCGCGTTGCTGACTTAGAGAACTCAAATGGTATTTTCTAATATGCCGGTAATTTCACTGGCTCCCTTACCCTTCGAACCGAAACACAGCAGCGCAAACATTGCTGCTTCATGGCAGATATAGGCAAGAATGTGTTACTTCCCCAGACAGACTTTGCACAAAAGCCCTACTACTACGTAATTAAAAATAATATCAAATGTTTTTTTAAAAATCTTTTTTTACTCTTTTTAGTAACCCCCGACGCAAAAAGAAACGGGTGTATGAAGCCGGGGCCGACCGCTAGTGTTATATATTTTATTAACGTGCAGATGAAGCCGAAGGAAAAAGCTAGTTAACTAAAATTACGACTTAAAACCTCATAACAACTCAATAAAATCCACTTGTCGGAGCACGACACGACATCTAACAATGTTAACCGACCACTGTAAGTTGTAGTTACAAGTTTATTGTGCACGTAGAAAGTTACAGGGTCACCGATAGTGAAATTGCGCGGTAAAGAGGCCAGCGCACGCGCAGGTGGCCCTGACATCTACGGCGCGGAAGAATCTATTGCAGATCATTTCTTGAATATCATCGAGTGACTTCAGATATAAAAAAACCGGTCATGTGCGATTCGGACTCGCGCGCTGGGAGTTCCATTATACGTATAGTATTTGTGGAAACAATAAAGACTATTTTTAGGACCGTAAAATAAACTTGTATCGATAACCTAAAATTTTCCTTCCGCAAATAAATACTACAATGTATTTTTGGAATATACAAGGAAAACCCCATTTATAATGATACCCCCTGCCCCCTTTGGGCCCCCTTTACAATAAGAATAATAACATTGTTTTATTCTTTTGTTCGCAATAGAGTTGGTCATACTCTAAAACTATATCAGAGAATGCAAACTTTTGGCCTAAAATTTTAAAAGTCATTGTTGTACAAGAATGAAACATATTATGTCAAATCCCAGGTTTTATCATCACTAACCAGGGACTAGATAAGTACTTAACTAACCAGGGACTAGATAAGTACTATACGTACATCACTAACATATATTTTCTCACATTTGCCAAATCAAAACTTTTTTCCAGGACCGATTTATATGGTGCCATAGTAAAAGTTGTTACTAAACGTAGTGTATTAGAATTCTATGGTTGTTAGTACAATATGTTTGTTGTTTGTTTAATTTGCATGCTCTGTATGGGGTCGTTCATCACATGCAAAGCTAGTGGATACCGCCTTAAATGAAACTTGTCGCACAATTACTGGCTGTCTAAGGCCGACTCCGCTCAAGTTACTGTATCCATTGGCTGGAACAGCGCCTCCAGATGTCCGCAGATCTGTGGCTAGCTCATGTGAAAGGGCCAAGATGAAAGACACACGACACCCTCTGCACAGCCACGAACCAGTGCCGCAAAGGTAAAAAGCCGAAAAAAATCGTAAAGTGTGTCGATAGCCTGACCTCTGACCCTTCACAGGCTCGCTGCAGACTGTGGCGAGAAAGAGTTCCACCTTCAGAGAGTCTTTCGCCTGGACAGAATTTGCCATGGCTGACCTGGAAGTCTCTAAATAGACTTCGGACTCAGGTAGGCTGCAGTAAAGACAACATGTCCAGGTGGGGTTTCTCAAAGGATCCTAATCTGATCTGCACGTGTGGTGCGATACAAACTATGGCCCACCTAACATCGTGTTCTGCGTCCCCTTCCACCTGCACACAGCAAGAGTTAATGGACGCCACACAAAATGCAGTTCATGTTGCCGAATTTTGGGCTAAACAAATATAAAATTAAAATGACGATGCCATCGACACGCAAAGAAGAAGAGTACAATATGTTTCACTCTTGTACAATACCTTTCAGGGCCAGAGGCCTAGGGAAGACCATGAGTTGTTGCTGAGATAAACAGGTGTGATTATCACCAGTACGAACGGCAGCAATCACGTACTCGTAGAAACAAAACCAGTACGGTCAACCGCTTGTTGGTAGAAACTTTTTCAACTCTATTACCACGCCATAAGGTCCAAAAGTGTTTCTACCGATGTGCGGCCGTGTGTACCAGCTGAACCAGCGCTACGCTGCAAATGCCCGGAACCAGAGACCCGCTCAAGGTCAAAGTGTTTCCACCGACGTGCGGCTATGTCTACTACTAAAAGCTAATGTAAATTTAAATTTGAACTCTACTGGTTCTAATTAGGGAGAGTTACGGGAGTGGTGCCGGCAAAGAATAGTACCAACCCATACATACCCGTGGGTATCGTAAGAGGCGACTAAGGGTTAACTGGAGGATAGGCAGCAGCATCCTCCTTTGTATCTTACATCTTACTTACTGCGGTCACCTACAACCGCGGTCCATAGTGCCAGCCGTAACGCTAACAAGCGAGGTGACTATAGCACTTCCCCTCCACATATTTCCAGCAAAAGCTAGAATTCTGGAGGGAGCTCCTGTCCTGTAGTGGACGTTTCATGGGATGTTATGATGACGGGAGTGGAACTCATAAGACATATGTATGTCCAATTTTTTTATGCAACTTTTTAGCCTACTGCAATCGTCATTCGCATGGCTAAGTATTGGTAAAGATAAAAGTGTATATTTATAAATATCATTTTGTCATTCAAATACTCATATCATAAACAGTACCATTATAGTAAGGGCACGTGTGCAAGGGTCTTTAGCGGTTAACCTCATAGTTAGAGAAAAATTGTCGTTACAGGCAACCCGTCTTACAAAGGGTCACGAGCACAAATGCAGTTCATTGATGTATGGTTGAAACCAAGCCAGATTACCTGTCAATCCCGTCTCTTTACACTGTATCTGGGGACTGACTGTACAAACTTGAGCGGTAGATTCTGCCTATGAAACTGAACAACTTTTCCGAAGGAAAATAGGTTGAAATATGAAAAAATAAATTTCGACCTCCCATACAAAATGTGCTGTCAGCTGATGCAGTTTGTATGGGAAGACGAAAATTAGAGAGAATAAGTGTAGCGAAACACCTGCAAAAATTCCGCGATGGATCTTTCAGTCAAGTATGTTTACAAAAAAAAATCCTATATGAGCAATGGCGCGATAAACTCGACGCTTTCTGTAAAGACTGGCAACAAGAGGCTCAAAGTAGAGACCAGTGGAAGGAACGGAGGAAGGCCTTTGCCCAGCAGTGGGACAGAAATGGCTAGTAAGATAAGATGAGCAATATTTGTATGTTTGTCAACGACAGGTCAAGCTTGACACTCGCAGTGCGACTCTAGCCCTTACGTCTATTGAAATAAGAACGGTACAAAGTCCAATGTGTCAATCTTGATGTGCTCTTGACTGTACTTAGTTCAACGCAGCTACTGTTTCTATTTATTATTCAGTAGTTTAAACCAGAAACATAGTTAAAAATACGCTCATTCAAGCGATATGACAAAGTAATGTTCATGTCTTAGTCATCTAACTAAGCAAAATAAAAGTGAAAATATCTGGGAAAATGTATTATTGTCGACTTTTTTACACACAAACGTCATATCAAGTGACATTTTCCACTATATTGTGTGTTGCCAGTATGGCCGATAAATAAAAATTTATCAGGATATTACAAGTAAACTATGCCGAATTAAACTAAAATCAAATGATAGGTTTCGGGGTCCCATAGTAATCTGAACCGACCCCTTATTAATTAAAATTTTATTTAATTATTCTTAGAACACAAGAAAATGGGGATACTGTTTTGTTCGAATCTTTTGTGTGGTGTCGGTAAAGAAAAGTACCAACCCATCTCTACCCGTGGGTTTCATAAGAGGCGACTAAGGGCTTATGAACAGTAAGATGCATGGGCAGCAGCATCTTTCTGCGTATCGTATTATCTTACAGTACCTGGGCGACCGAGCTTCGCTCTATTATAGCCACCTCAACATTAAAATATCATCGGGTGAGCAAGCTATGCTACTCGTCAACAGTAGGCGCTGTAGGTTGCGGTGTTTTAAAAATACGTATTAACTCGAGGAAAACGAATTTTGCCAGACATGAGACCGAGCTGGATCGATTTTTCGCCCCCGAAAACCCCCGTATGGTAAATTTCATCGAAATCGTTAGAGCCGTTTTCGAGAAACCGATTGCAAATATATATATTTATATATATACAAATCCAAAAACAGTGGTCGCCAGCCGCAACGCTTACAAGCGTGGTGACTATGGTGAATCCCCTCTTAAGTACACAAGGCCGCACGTCGCTGGAAACACTTTGACATTGAGTGGGTCTCTGGTTTTGGGTGTTGGTAGTGTAGCGCAGGTACAGATTATACTGGTTTGTTTCTGCTAACTTGCTGACGCGTTTCTGCTGGAGTTCTGGAGGGAGCTCCCTGTCCAGCAGTAGACGTTTCATGGGATTTTATTAGGATATTCTAAATTCAAAAATCTTGTTATCACTTCCCAAAAAGAAAAAATGTAAACATAACACTGTTAACTTATATTATATATTGTAATTGCTGTAATTAATTACTTCTCGACACTTAAAATTACCTGTATCTACCGTTTTGTTAACCTAGAACTAAGTATTTATATTTATATTGTTGGCACTCAAGGTCTGTATTTATATATGAAACGTATAGTTAAAAAAACAAAATAAAATTAAATACCAAAAACTATAACCGAAGGTTTAGGGTTGATATTTTAATCCATATTTTATGCTTTGTTTCTGAAGACGTATGACATGTTTGTATTTTGTTTTATTATCCTATACTCTACTAAGAGCAATATTTGTATATACATTTGTAATCGGTTTCTCGAAAACGGCTGTAACAATTTCGATGATTTTTTTTTTTATTGATTGTAACGATTTCGATGAAATTTCGTTTTCGGGAGCAAAAAATCGATCTTGCTAGGTCTCATGTCTGGGAAAATGTGTTTTCTTCGGTTTTTTAATAATTTCTTTGCGCGTTTTATTGCGTTTAAGAAACTTACAGCGCCATCTGGTAGCCATAGCTTAGCTTAGCTAGCATAGCTTGCTCACCCGATGATATTTTAATTATACAGAGCATAGCTCGGTCGCCCAGGTACTGTTACATTATTGAAGATTATATTATTAACTGACATTTGATGAATCTAAATGAATCTAATCTATTTTACGGATCGAAGCACAACACGGAAACAGAAAAAAAAATGGTTTGTTTCGTAAGAACATAATTTTTGTAGCTTTTCTACTATTACGACTAAAACGGCAATGGCGTTGCGAATCACCGTTTAAATTATTTAACAGCATGCAATAAATAAGTGGAAATCTCCAAACTTTATCGAGATCTAGATGATTTGTTTCGACTTTCTAAATGAAATAGAAAGTTACGTGATCTGTGGCAACAAATTACTTTGATTCATTGGTAATCGTTTTATCTAAGACTAGCCGTTGCCCGCAACTTCACCGGCGTAGATTGCCATGGATTCGTAAGAGTCCTTTTAGTCCGTAAAAATCCTTTCTTAAGGATAAATGATAAGAGGTGGACCAAACGTGCAACAAAATGGCCAGGCCCCGTAGGCAAAAGAAGCGTGGGAAGACCAAAGAAAAGATGGATAGACGATATCACAGAAACAGCTGGAAAAGACTGGATTCAAGTTGCCCAAAACAGGAACCAATGGAACAAGATGGAGGAGGCTTTTACCCTAACAGGGACCATACCAACGAAATACTAATAAAATTAACATAGTATTAACAAAACTAAACTAACAACAACATTATAAAAATTGTGGGCAAAACTGTAAAAAAATGTATGGAAATAAAGCTTAAATAATAATAATAATAACGGATTCTTACGTTAAAATATCTGTGTGCCGTGGTTGGAGCTATAAATAATAAAATTATTTAATCAGATGACCAGGATCCATTATAGAGAAAAAATTACAAATTCAATTAAATTAAATTACAATTATGTCTACAAACTAAGTATTAAAATTACATTATCTATGCATTGATAGATTAGTTATTCAAAGTTTTTATATGTACTCAAAAAAATCTAAATATCTAACTGATTTTTCTTATCAAAATTGATGATTGATATTCGTTAAATATAAAATGGTGTTTTGTTGTTAACTTTCATCTATTATGATTTTCCTTTTAACAGTTTATCAGATTAAGTTTGAATTTCACTCACTGATACTCAGGCTCAATCAGTGATATACACGAACTGAGTCCCAGCTTTGGCTTCGCATAAAATGTCAATTCTTAAATATTAAAGAGTAACTTTTGAGATTTACAAAATTTAAATACTTGTTCTAAGATAAAAAAGTTATTGGTAATAAAAAACTATAAATTCGAATCGTTACCATTATAATAAATTAAAATAAATTAAAACAGACAAAAATCTATTTTTTTCACAAATTTCCGGTGAACCAACAGAAATTCTATACAATTCCTAACAATTTCTAAGAATTTTATTTATTTCTTAGGGAAAGTGTTTAATGTTCGTAATATTTCATACATTTCTTAAACGTTTTGGAACTTTATAAATTTTCTGGGATTTGTATAGAATTCCTATATACAACATTTCTGGTAACATTTACAAAACGTCGCGTGACTTTGTAAATAACGTGTTCCAAGCTTTAGATAAAGTTATATAATTCGACGTCATAAAGATCAATTGGATTCGAAGTTTTAAGAGATCAATTTCATTTTGAATTGTTATTGTTTTCCTTACGTCATGAATGTGATGATACAATTTCTCTTATATAATTTGAAGCATTTTTAAAGTCGCTATTTATTATTTATTTATTTATAAGCAGCTATTTTTCTGGTCACTACTACGAATTGAGTCCTAGGGCTTTCTTATTACTTAAAACCTCAAAGACTATCAATAAGTCCTTATATTAAAATCCATATTCAGATCATAGCTGGTGGAGGGTAATGGTGTCTGCCTACACCGACGGGAAAGAGGCGTAATATTATACATGTATGTATTAAAATCCTAGGTTAACCACAACATGCATTCTTAATATTTGCATACGTCCCGGCTAGGATAAATAAACACCCTCTACCCGACTGGCCATAACCTGTCCCAACCACTCATCACAGCGGGCTGGTTGGAATCCGTTGCCTCTTACAGTTTTGTGACCCCGTTACCAGGATATTGCGTATCGGACGGGCTCGATTAGCTGATCAGTGTAGCGTGACGTCTATCGGTTAAAACCGCTATCACACCTTCCTTAATTCAGAAACTAATTCAGCATACATTGCTGATAGACGTAAAGATAATGGAATTAACAGTACCAAACCTCCCAGCAATATATTATATCGGATTAGTCTTTCAAAATAGGAAGGTGTAATTGAGGTCTAACGTGTAAGCCAGGAGCTAATTTGTACTATCCTTATTCGTGGCCACATTGATGATAGCTTATAAATTTACATTCCAAAAAAAGGTTGAGGCTGTCACCGAATGATAATATAACACGGGTGATATTTTATTATCCAACGTATTTCATGAATTGATCTCCAGCTTTGATAATATATTCTGGTAGATGCACGACAGCTGCTCAAAAAATGGCACCGTTAAAAAAGGTTCATGCTTCTTTTTTGCTCTCAGTCACCTTATGGCTCAGAAAATTTATTCTCTGAAATTTTAAATTGTGGATCGTATTGATAAAGATTGCACTCAAGATGTATAATTTTTACGTGTAAAGTGCATCTTCAGAGAGATCTCACACTTGAGAGGCATTAATATTAGTACCACTGTTTGAACTCAAGAAAAACGGGGCACATTTTCGTTCGAATCTCCTACAAAATGTATAAATTATAATCAAAAATGCCCTCTGTACGAGTATCAGAACTTGAAAAGTTACTTTTTAAACAACCTGAAATAATAAAGTTGAGAGAAAATATCTCGCTCCATAAGACACGCTTTAAATGCAAGACTGCTTGCTAAAACTGGACCTTGACACGCGTAATTATAGAGACTACTTATGATATTTTTTTCGCTTCTTACAATGCTTGCCAAAACATTTTGTAGTTATGTCAAAAGCAGTCGACTAAAGCTATCAGAAAAAAAAATTTGTAAAACAATGTTATTCTTTCCGTCAAATATATTCTGGCTTTAGCGTAGGAATAAACAAAAACATGAATGTGCAATCAAAACAAAGCGAGAAGAAAATAAACTTGATATAGGGGGGATTAGATCTTGAATATAATTTGGGAGCCAATTTTTGTATTTCATCTTAAAATAAAATTCAAAAGCCTGATAAACTGTTTAAAGGTAGGTAAGTCATATCATAATTATTGAAGATTTTGAGCAAACGAGCAGGTGGGACGACTGATGGTGAGAGGTCACCACTGCTCATAGCACCCATAGACACTAATAAGAAAGTAAAACATGTTGCTTGCCCTGAGAAGAAAGATGGCATATCTCATGTACCTGTGCATGTGCATTTTACTGGCTCTGTTACCCTTCAAACTAGCTTCAAACCAAAACACAGCAGTTCTAAATCTGCTGCTTTCCTATAGGGACTTTGCACAAATGCCGTATCATCTTTGCTGTGCAAAAATGCGAAAATTCATATTGAAAGTATTTTGTCCGGTATTTTATGATACCTATTGGAATAGAATAGATGGCATCAAATACATGATTTTTGTCATAATCTTCTAAGCGCTCCACTGGCCTCAAATCGTATCGCTAAATCGGTGTATATGTTCAACATATTATCATATTTGTGACAGACGTAAACCGGTAAACGCATACCTCATTCCACCGGTTCACGATAACTCAGGAATCCCTGAGATAATGACAGCTTTTTGGGGATTTTAATAAAAATACATGTTATTGAAAAATGGTCCTGTGTGGTGCCGGCAAAGAGTACCAACCCATACATACCCGTGGGTGTCGTAAGAGGCGACTAACGGTTAACTAGAGGATGTGCAGCAGCGTCCTCCTTTGTCTTACATCTAACTCACTGCGGTCACCTACAACCGCGGTTCATGGTGCCAGCCGTAACGCTAACAAGCGAAGTGACTATGGTACTTCCTCTCCACATTTTTCCAGCAAAAGCTAGAATTCTGGAGGGAGCTCCCTGTCCTGTAGTGGACGTTTCATGGGATGTTATGATGATGATGACATGTTATTGTGATAATATAAACGAGAAATACATACATACATACATAATATTACGCCTTGTTCCCGTCGGGGTAGGCTGTAACGAGTTCGATAGATAACAGGGGTTTCTGGACGAAAATTTAATTTGGCTAGGTCTAATTATTTTCTTCGTCTTCAAAATTCATTTTCTCCGTTTTACTTAGTTACACCTAACATTTCATGGTACGTCCACTGCAGGACAGGGAGTTCCCTCCAGAATTCCAGCTTTTGGTGGAAAAATGTGGAGGGGGAGTACCATAGTCACCACACTTGCTGGCGTTGCGGCTGGCACCATGGACCGCGATTGTTGATGACCACAGTATGTAAGACGGAATGTTACACAGAAGGACGCTGCTGACAATCCTCTGGCTCATTATTCTTTGGTCGCCTCTTACGACACCCACGAGTAGAGGTGGGTTGGTGGGTGGGTGGCTTTGCCGGCAACACACGGGCGACGGGTGTAGGTACTACTTCTTCGGAAAAAGAGAGTTCCGCTTTTCAGGAAGCAGCGGCAGATATCTGTTGATTCGCTTTGGTTTAAGTATTTCGAAACACGAAGCACGGAATCATCTTACTTTTTAGGCAATCTATTGATTTATCCTACTGTGCAATTTCCTATCATTCTGGAGATGTTTCATACAGGGATTTTTGTTTGACAAGTGTCCCACCGGGAATCGAACCGAGAACCATGTACATACAGCATAAGGCTATCCACCAGAATACAGTACAGCGTGTAATGGAAAGGTGTGATAATACTGAAAGGTGTGAATCTGTTCATAAAACTGAACAACTTTTCCCAAGGAACATAGGTCGAAATATGAAAACCGAAATATGACCTTCCATACAAAATGCAGTAAGTATATATTAGCTGATGCAGCTTCTGTAGGTCAAAAACAGATTTTGTTCTAGGACCTATGTTCGTTGGGAAAATTTGTTCAGTTTCATGAGTAGATTCACACCCTTTAGTATTATCACACATTTCCGTTACACGCCCCTTTCAATATGTTACTCGGACCACAAAACTAAACAACTGTCTTTACAAAAATATTTTTCTTTTTGGAAAATGCCTCACTGCCTGCCATCGTATTTTGTATGTGAGCTATTTTCTATCGCTTTTCGATCTATGTGCCTCAGAAAAAGTTGTTCAGTTTTATGGTCCGAGTACATACTGAAAGGAACGCAGTGGATTAGGAAGCACAATAGGCAAAAAAATATTGACCTCCCATATAAAATGCGCTATCAGCTAATGCAGTTTCTTAGGAAGCAGCGTTAAACATTTTTTTCGTACTACGACCTATTTTCCTCAGGGAAAATTGTTCAGTTTTATGGGTAGAGTTTTGCATACATTTACCAAGCAATCTGTATACTGATTGTAGAGTCCTATCATTCAAATCGCGGATAGACGAACTTCCCCTATTATGTGACGAACTTTTCCTATTATCTGACGAACTTCCCCTATTATATGACGAACTTCCCCTATTTTGTGAAGGACTTCCCCTATTTTGTAAGAACTTCCCCTATTATGTGACGAACTTCTTCACAATAAAATTACAAGAAAAATAATAACTTTTTGTATATTTCATGCCAATTTTTATACTGCCTTGCGTTGACGGCCATGACTAAGGTAGCCGGGTCAACGCATCGCCTCGCGAAGTGCAAGGTGAAAGTTGTCAGTTGTTGCACAACCTCGCAAGGTCCGAGATAGGGCACTTGTCCACTACACTCATCAAACAACTTCATATAAGGTCTTATAACAGACTAAATAAAACTAAACATTTGAACTCATGCGTACTAACAACTTTTATGAAGGACGCATTATCAATTCTTGATTTATAAGACAAAAAAGAAAAGTTCAGTTTTTAGCAGGGGAGGCCGCGTTAATTTATAACTTTTTTAATTTTACTTGCCGTTGTAGCGGCATCAAATACACATAACCTATGAAAATTATTTTACGGTTCATGAGATACAGCCCGCTGACAGTGAGACAGACAGACGTCGTCGGTGGCATATCAATAGGGTCCTTTGGGTACGGAACCCCAATTAAAATTCTTTCAAAAAAATACAGAATGATATGCGTTGAAATATAAAGTAGCGTTTGACCGTTAATTTTCATACATTATAGTCTTATATGTATTTCTTTTGACTTTGGATAAGAGCAGGTAAATTATATTCTTTTTAAATTAAAAACATGTATCAGATACTTCAGAGAAGTAAAAGTAAGTCCCGTGTGGTACCGGCAAAGAATAGTACCAACCCATACATACCCGTGGGTGTCGTAAGAGGCGACTAAGGGTTAACTGGAGGATGGGCAGCAGCATTCTCCTTTATATCTTACATCTTACTTACTGCGGTCACCTACAACCGCGGTCCATAGTGCCAGCCGTAACGCTACCAAGCGAGGTGACTATGGTACTTCCCCTCCACATTTTTCCAGCAATAGCTAGAATTCTGGAGGGAGCTCCCTGTCCTGTAGTGGACGTTTCATGGGATGTTATGATGATCAGATACTTGTTTCCAAACTAACTAAGTTACACCCATAAACATACAAGTATCTATAAATTATAATGACAAATCGAAACAGGTATCCGGCACATACAATTTTAGGGCAGAGTCAATTAAACTCGGATGCACAAGTGTTTTTTGTACTGTTACAAGGTACCATGTTATAAACTGTTGTATTCAACATGTAATCCATTTATTAGTGGGACATTTTTTTTTTTATCAGAGTTAAGTTTGAATAACGCGCTTCGTCAAAACCGTTTCGTATAAAAGACATCAACGAGGGCTTTTTAGTTTCACATCCATTTTACAAGGTGTAACAGAAATATTAACCATTAAACTTTCACTCCTCTTTATCCCCCTCCTCGCAGATCTGACCTCGGCTCCAACTCTCCTGTTTGTAGACTTAGTAAATTGGCCAATAGCTACAGTGACAAGGTGGACATATTCACGGACTCTATCTATAAGCTCCGTGAAATCTTAGCTAAGTAAGTTGCCTTATTGTACGTTTATATCGCATGAGGTGTTCGTCTATAATTAGTTATAGCACTTAAAATTGTTCCTTTGTTGCCTACAAATAAGTTTGTGTAGAATTGGTGTGTATAACTGTTGATGAACCTAAATAAATAAAATAAAAAAATAAACTTAGCAATTTTTTTTGGGACAAAATTTGAAAAAAAAAAAAAACTTCTAATATGATGTGATCAGCTGATGCATTTGTACGAGATATTTTTTTTTTCTATTTCATTCTGTCGTCTTCTGTGAGGAAAGTTGTTCAGTTTCAAGGGTAGATTGACATCCTACAGGTTTGTTATACTCTATTTATCTCTCGTTTTACCTACTTGAATACGTTAAATCATTCTCTGGCTGTAAAATTTTAGCTAAAATTAGGTACTAAAATTCTCAATTAGCCAGGATAAATAATCAAAATCATTTGTCCAATTTTGTTCCCAAATTCAGTTTTAAAATTCGCGTTCTCGTCCTAAATTCAAAAATTTGGGTCACATAATTTACTCGACACAAATATCTTAAATGTTTCCATTTATCAACGACTTAATTCAAATTCAGCTACTGGAATGACAGTATCATTCCCAAAGAATATTTAGTGCGTGTTAAGTGTCCGAGCATCTAATTTTGTGAAGATTACAAGTTTTTTATGGCGGCAACTCGACTGGAGGCCATTTTAATTTGAGTAAAGGCTATGACCCAAATAATATGGAGCCTCCTTATGCCGGACGTCGTCAAGAGAAAGTGAGTTCCTTGTGATATTATTATCATCGAAACTGCTTGATTTATTTGGACTATGCGGCGATAAAATTGTAGGTTAGTCTGGTTTTGGGTCGTGGTCGTTTCGACGTGTAAAAAATGAAAACTCGCATTGTTTATTAAGTATTAAAGTTTATAGCATTTCGCTCTTCCAAAATTTTATTTATTTATGTACATGGTTTAGCGTGAATCAATATTTGGTAAATCAATTATTTTTTCAACTACAGTCGTAAAGAAATTTTATGTAAAAGTGCAGTTAAAGCTTGTAAGCCACGAAATATAGTTTTATTTTATTCCTTCGTTTAATATGTTCTTTCGATTTGACGTATTTTATAAATAAAAAAAAATGTCTTTAAAAATCTTATTTAAGTAAACACAACTTTGTACTATTTTCCTGTACAAAAATGTTATGTTATATTACGTTTTATTATATATTTTACTTACCTCTATCGTAAGCTTCGCCCTTACAACTCGAGGGCAAAATGTCCAAAATTGAAAACATCACTATTAACACAAACATACGTCTCACATCACTAGCCATTCCAAATTCGAACCACCTTCGAGCTGTCATTTTGACAGCCCGCGCGAAAATCAAAAAGAATCCCAAGATTTACTTTTAAAAAGAAAAGTTTACTTTTTAATTTTGCAACCAGTCACATTGTAGTTTCTGTGCCTTTGTTTTTTATTTTTTCGTTTATTTTTATTTTTTTGTCAAAGGGTTCTTCATAAGCGACACTTGATTTTTTTGGACTTCCTCGGCATTTTGTGTGAAGTTTTCTTTTTATGTTTAAAAAAGTTTTTTTAATTGTTTTTTCTTTGCGTTAAGCTAAGACGTCCGTTCTGTGTCGCGACGCAGAACCCACTAGCCGACTGACCAAGATAATACTGTAAAATAAGAAACACATATTTTACTGAACCAGCCTACTATCACAAAGTGCTATCTTTAAAATACCTCAACCAACTTTCTACTTACTTTCTGACTGCACATGGTAGAGATTGCGACTATAGATCGATAGCAGAAAGAACTCTGTCGCATTAAATATAGACTCGCTAAACAAGTGAACGGAGAAATTATGTGAGACAGGTAGAAGTGCGAAAGAGACAAGTAGACATTTCTTTTAGTAATACCACCACGTAAACTGTGGAAATGGGTAAAATCTTTCCTTAGGAACAAGTCAACAATCAAAAACCTTAAATTTAATTATTAATCAACATGTTAAATTATAGTACAAACTACACACTAACTCAAAACGTAAAAACACATAAATTAGGTACTTGACTATTTTGACTCATAATGTAAAAATGTGACACTTCTTATCAAACAACTGGAAGTCAATTCTTGAAAATCACCAGGTGATAAAATATCATTCGAAAAATTCAAAATGGCAGATTTTTCTTTTAAAAAGTGAAGATTTATATTAGAAATATACAACGTGTTAACGGAATGAGAGAAACTGAGAAAATAGTTTGTTCAGAATCGAGAGTAGAATCAATTTCACGGGTTTTTGATAGGGGTAATTTTTTAATATTCTCTATATTTAAATTTCTGCCGCTTCTATTCTAAAGCTGGGCATCCTCAATAAGGTTAGGCGTAAATTCACTCACTTCACATATTTGTTTAATTATTTGTAATTGGTTTCTCGAAAACAGCTCTAATGATTTTGATGAAATTTACTATACAGGAGTATTCGACAGGCGAAAAATCTATCTAGCTAGGTCTCATATCTGGAAAATTTTATTTTTTTAAAGATTTATTAAAAATAGCGCGATTCAGAAACCATACAACCCTTAGTCTGCTTTGGTTAAGATTAGTAAAGTTTGGCGACTCAAAGGAAATATAATGACAGTTAAAATATATTTTTTAATTTAATTTATTTATTTAGGAAATCTTACAGCATTAAATGTGTTTATAAACATAAACATAATACATCGAGCTTGCCAATTAAAAAGATCTCACAGTTAAACATTTAGAAGTTAATAACAGCTATTACAAATAATAAAAAAAAAAAACAAAAACAAAAGGATGTCAAAGGAAAACACGATATAAGTACAAAAAATAAATAAAAAGAACTAGTTTATCTACATAGAAAAGAATGCATAAGTGTAGTGAGTGTGAAAGTGTGTGTGTGTGTGTGTGAATGATAATGGCAGTGACACCATATTGTAATGTCTTATGCGACTCAAGTAACCATTGCATGACCACTTTTACCTGACAGTACATCGCACGCTTGCCTTTTGAAGCTTGTCTTATTAAGATTAAAAATGTCAACATTTATAAAAGTGTTATTATAGAAGCGTGCACATCGACTTAAAATTGAGTTTTGGGCATAATTCGTGCAAGATCTTTTGACGTTTAAGAGTTTTGTATGTCGGGTACGTACAGTTGGAGTGCACAACCCAAATCTTGAAACTAATTCCGGACAGTCGACAATATTATTTAATATGTTATATAAAAATATAACGTCCGATAACTGTCTCCTCTTATCGAGTGGCATGATCCTATAATGCTCAAGACGCACATCGTAATCTGAAAGTGTAGGGTGGAATCGCCTGGATAAAAAGCGAATAAATTTGCGTTGAATACCTTCAATTCTATTTGTGTGAACTGAGTAGCCAGGCGACCACACCTGTGACGCAAATTCCAGAATGCTTCGGACATAGGCAAAGTACAGGGTGATTAGTGACTGCGCATTTTTAAATGGCTTTGTGATACGCATAATAAACCCTAACATTCTATAGGCTTTCTGCACTATATGTTCATAATGCAGTATGAACGATAACTTATCATCAAGGATCACCCCCAAGTCTCTCACTTTTGACCGTCTCACGAGGACTACGTTATTGATGGTGTAATCAAAAAGTATGGGATGTTTTTTTCTGGTGTAAGTGATGCACTGACATTTATCTACATTTAGGTCTAGGAAATTCTGCCTGCAATAGTCGCTGAGCCGAGATAAATCTTCCTGAAGGTTAATACAGTCCCTTTGATTATTTATGGAGGCGTAGATTTTCATGTCATCCGCGTACATTGAGAATTTTGAATTTCGGAAGCTGGTGTATATATCAAACACGTAGATATTAAAAAGTAATGGGCCTAAATGCGATCCCTGCGGAACGCCTGAAGGGATTGCCGCAAAATTGGATGTACATGCTCCGATTCTGACAGCCTGAGACCTGTTTTCCAAATATGACGTAAACCATCTCAGAAGGTCGCCGTGTAAGCCAACTGCCCTGAGCTTGTTTAATAATAGGATGTGATCCAGTCGGTCGAAACATTTTGAATAATCAGTATAGATGACGTCCACTTGACCACCATCGTCCATACTTTTAAATACATCATCGGTGAATACCGCTAAATTGGACACCACGGATCTTTTTCTCATGAAACCATGCTGTTCCATCGGTACTGACTGAGCTAAAAAAGGATAAATATGGTCGTGCACTATGAGTTCCAGAAGCTTGCTGAATACTGACAAGATAGATACAGGCCTGTACTTATCAAATTGAGACTTGGGACCTCCTTTGTGTATTGGGACTATAATAGCCTCCTTCCATTTTTTAGGAAAAACGCCTTCAGTTAGTGATCTATTGAAGATCATAGAAAGCGGACGTGACAATTCTTTAGCGCACATCTTGACTAAGAGAGGCGGGATGTTATCGCTTCCGGGACCTTTGTTAACGTTGACGCCTTTCAGATATTTGTGAACTTCGTTTTCAGTTAGGATAATTTTGCTTTGCGAAGATGACGGGTTGATCTCACGGACACATGGAGCTGTAGCTGTAGAACTTGGACGGTAGACGGATTGAAAATAATCAAGGAATTGTGTACATATTTCCATAGTATCCGTGACAACAACGGAACCATTTTGCATTTGTTTTGGAATAGAACCGGTTTTTTTTAGATCTTTGGAATACTTCCAAAATAATTTAGGATTTTTTGTGAGACCCAGTTCACACTTCATTATATATTTATCCCAACATTCGTCCTGTGCCTCTTTTTGGCGCCTACGTAGCAGTGTAAATGAGTCTTGGTCGCGAGGGTTTCCGAATTTTTTCCACAAGCTGTGAAAATGTATTTTTTCTTTTATTATATGGATAAGACTCCTACTGTACCAAGCTGGATAAATTTCATTGGAAACAAGGACAACTGTAGGGACAAACCTTTCAATTGAAATTTGTAACTCAGCATAGAAGCAGCTAACAGCATCGTCTAGACTGAGTGTGTTAAGTTTTGCGTTCCAATCGATGTTACTTAGGCAGGACCGAATAGAGTCAAAGTCGGCTTTTCTGAAAAGGTAAATTTTTCTTCGGGGTTCCTTTATGGGCTTTAATGAGATATTTGGCAGACTAAGCTCAAGTGCTAGATGGTGCGGCATGTCTTCTCGGGTAAATGGGTTTTGAGACCTAGTAACAGACGTGTAAGTTGTGCTAAATACTAAGTCTAAGAAATTATGGTTATCATTTGCCAATTCATTAAACTGGTTCATACCTGATAACGATAAAGTTTCAATAAATTCATGTATATGACCTGTGATATTGCCCATTGCAACCAAGTCGTCATCGCCGGAGTCCCTTAACCACTTAACGGAACTCATATTAAAATCACCCAAACACACTAGGTTGCTGTCTGGGTATAATTCAGTCATTCGTGTTAGATATTGATTGAATTGGCTTAATATGGGGTCCGTTGGAGAACGAGTACCTGGTAAGTATGCGCAGATTATGTGTAAGTCAATACTAGATTTGATAGTCTTGGCGGGGATGATTACGTGAATAACCTCAAATAGCGCATTAGTAGGAAGATATGAATCATCACGGCGTGCAGCTAAGCCGCGCCGCGTTAATAGCATCACTCCCCCTCCACGCGTGCACTGGGTAGCTGTTAAGTCCCTATCACACCTATGAATATCGTAACGGGCATCGGAGACCTCAGCGTCAAATATACCGTCGTGCAGCCAAGTTTCGACGATAGCGACAACGTCAAAGTCAGTATTAAGTAAGCTTTGTTTAAAAATCAATGTTTTTCCTCGGATGCTACGAGCATTCTGAAAGTATAAATTAAAAGTCATTGAGAGAGAAAATTAATTGATTTAAATACGGAACCTTAAAAATGACTGATGAATAATTTAACTGTGTAAAAATATTAAGGTGCAAGAATGCAATTGGTTGCTGTGAGTCTGTGTTTGTGTTGTTTAAGTGTAAGTGTGCTGTAAAGTTTCGATATGAGTAATTATTAAAATAAGAATAACAATAAGTAAACGTTAAAATGAGATAAATATATGCTATCAGGAAAACATAAATCGCATTATTATTAGAGTTCATGTTTAAGAAATAGGATTTTGAATGTAACCGGAGCTCTTCATTTTCTTTAAATCTGTGGCGGTGCGAATGATAAGCGCTGGGTAATTTTTCGCCTTCCTGACATAAATTTTTCCGTTCCGTACCCAAGGGTTTAGAAACCCCAGATTAGTGCAGGCGACTTTCGCTAGCTTGAAGATGTTCTTGTTCTCCACTGTCAAGTGCTCGTTGACGTAAACTTTCCTCTCGTTGCCTTCGAAGCCTAGTTCAGCGCAAGTACATCCTTTCCTCTTGCGAATGGCACTTATGAGCGTGTCCCGTTGTAGCAGTGAAGATAGCTTAGCCACTATTGGCTTTGGTAACTTGCTAGTTTTGTCCTTCTGGGGAACGCGGACAGCCGATATAATATCCTGCGGGGTCAATTGGGTACCTAGGGTTTGAGATATTGAAATAACGATTTTATATAAATCTTCATTTTTCTTTTCAGGAATTCCAAAAATCTCGATATTGTTTTCTCTGGATTTTTGCTCGTATGCATTTAATCTGGCTTTTAATTCGTCCAATTCGGTATTTTTGCTGTTAATAATTTTAATTTCAGTTTTAATTTCTTTAACTTCGGCCTGGCAGTTAGAGATGTCAGTGGACTGTGTATCGTGCTTGGATGAGATGAAGTTAGTAGCTTCTTCCAGCGATGATTGTTTCGTTGATAAAGCAACCAATTCTGAGTTGATTTTATTTATCGTGGATGACCACTTTACGATTTTCTCCTCCTGGGCCTTGAACTTACTTTCCATGGATGTCAGAATTTCTGTCTTCAGTAAATCCAAGCTAGTTTGGTTATCAGCGCGTAACTTGTCTAATTCACTTTTAAACATGCCAAACAATTTATCAAAGTAGGGAATACACGCCGCTTCTGCACTTGGAAACACACCTGGCGATGCGCTGCTCGAAGTGCCGGCCGGGTCGCTTATCAGTAGATCGCTGACCTCCGCGCCCGCTGCCTTGTCACCGGTGCGCGGGAACTGATTTTTCGCATTGGTGTTGTTACTATCCAAAGTTTTAGAACAGCAAGGACCCGTCCAATTCGATTTAGCCCTAGATCGCATCTTCCTAAACTTATCTTCGGTAATCCCGACGCAAGGGGCATGATATTTCAGCTCACACACGCAACATGTAATATCTTTGTAGTGTATAGCCTTTGTCTCGAGCGTGCATACTCAGTCTGCAACCGACCGTACAGCGAGTAGGATGTGCAACGTGGTGTGTGCGTTGGCGAGCCAAATAAAGAGCTTAACAACTAACATCGGCGACGCTACAGTTGGCGACGAGGATTAAAAGTGAGTACTTGCTTAGAAAATAATAAAACAGAAAAAAAAGGAAAGGAATTACTTAATTTCACCGAATAGTTGTGAAAAAAAAATTTTGGCCTGATGTAAACAAACATAGTTATTGTCGGCCGGCTATAAATAGAACAGGTTTGAACGGACAAAGGATGCGTGTTAGCCCATCCAGATTTTGCATTATATTTAAAGATTTCCTTGGCTGTGGTTTGAGTATTTTAACCAAAGAAATCGGAACGGATAGAAGTCAATACGTAGGTAGTTGCGTCAAGCCAATCAAAATGAGGAGGATTTAAGGAAACTTGAAAATAACCTATAGGGTTCCTGTAGGTTTCGCCGAACAGTGGTTCGGTCGGTCGTTGACAACTTGTCACGGCAAGAATTATTTTTGATGAATATACCTATGAACTACCTACACAAACTTATTTACTTTACTATTAAAAGGGCTGACCCCTCATAATTGACCCACCGTGTGGCATATTACGGGGTTACCAGTACAGTAGATACTAATACTTTGATACATATTTACCATTGGTTTTGATACCACCACCCATGTAATAATATTTGGACTGCTACTTCGAATAACGTATAAAACTAGAACGCAAGGATATTACATGAGATAAAACGATACACTTCGTAGCGCAGACGCAGATAGAATGACTGAAAAAATGTTCGATGAAACTCGATTCAAAAATAAGGTTATTTTTTAGAGTATACGTCGTTGAGTTTTTAGGGCCGCTGCTAGAAAACTCTACTGAACCCAAAAAACTAACTAGCTGGATGCTAACTCAGCGCAGGTTATTTGTGCTGTTTTTACTACTATTTATAGAATAATTTACTTACCTTGGATCCAACGAACCAGCCACGAGTTAGTTTTAATGATCCTAATTATTTTATATCCCGTGTAGTGCCGGCAAGAATGGTACCAACCCATACATACTCGTGGGTGTCGTAATAGGCGACTATGACTCATAAACGGGAGGAGGTAACTGACATGCCAATTTTTATTTATCAATAAATTTTGAATTGTATTGATGGGTTATCCTCCTGTGTGCCTTACCATATTACATACTGCGGTCACCTACAACCGGGTTCCATGGTGTTAGCCGTAGCGCTGACAGGCGAGGTTCCCCTCCTCACTTTATACAGAAAAAGCTAGAATTCTGGAGGGAACTCAGCGTCCTGTAGTCGTCGTTACTTTGGATTATGATGAAATATTATATGATATAAAATATACTCTAAATTTGTCAAATGCAATCTATTTAAGTTGCGGTTAGTGGTACTTGTGCTACATATGTACCATGTTATGAGCAGTTATGATTATACTAGGCATTAAATTGCATATTATACATATTAGCAGTTATACACTGGGCATTAAATTGCATAGTCTTTTAGTAATTTGACATATTGGCAGTTATATACCTACTGGGCATTAAATTGCATATTGTCTTTTAATATTTTGACATACAAGCAGTTAAATACTGGGCATTAAATTGCATATTATACGTATTGGCAGTTACATACTGGGCATTAAATTGCATATTACACGTATTGGAAGTTAAATACGGGGCATTAAATTGCATAATACACATATTGGCAGTTATATACTGGGCATTAAATTGCATATTACACGTATTGGAAGTTAAATACGGGGCATTAAATTGCATATTACACGTATTGGCAGTTATATACTGGGCATTAAATTGCATATTACATATATTAGCAGTTATATACTGGGCATTAAATTGCATATTACACGTATTGGAAGTTAAATACGGGGCATTAAATTGCATATTACACGTATTGGCAGTTATATACTGGGCATTAAATTGCATATTACACGTATTGGAAGTTAAATACGGGGCATTAAATTGCATATTACACATATTGGCAGTTATATACTGGGCATTAAATTGCATGTTACACGTATTGGCAGTTATATACTGGGCATTAAATTGCACATTACACGTATTGGCAGTTATATACTGGGCATTAAATTGCATGTTACACATATTAGCAGTTATATACTGGGCATTAAATTGCACATTACACGTATTGGCAGTTATATACTGGGCATTAAATTGCATATTACACATATTGGCAGTTATATACTGGGCATTAAATTGCATATTGTCTTTTAATAATTTGGCATATTGGCAGTTATATACTGGGCATTAAAATGCATATTGTCTTTTAATAATTTGGCATATTGGCAGTTATATACTGGGCATTAAATTGCATACTATCTTTAATAATTCGACATGTAAGCAGTTATATACTGGGCATTAAATTGCATATTGTCTTTTAATAATTCGATATATAAGCAGTTATATACTGGGATTTTAATTGCATATTGTGTTTTCAATAATCTGATAAACAAGCAGTTACAAACTGAGCATTAAATTGAATATTGTCTTGTTAATGATGCGATATGTTATAAACGGTTACAAACTGGACATTTAATTGCATATTGGCTAATAATTGTGCCAATAATGAGATACATACGAGCAGCTACATACTGGGCATTAAATTGCATATTGTCTTTTAATAATTTGACATGTAAACATTTATAAACTGGACATTAAATTGCATATTGTCCTTTCAATAATCTGACAAACAAGCAGTTACAAACTGAGCATTAAATTGAATATTGTCTTGTTAATAATGTGATATGTTATAAGCGGTTACAAACTGGGCATTTAATTGCATATTGGCTAATAGTTTTGTCAATGTTGAGATACATACGAGCAGCTACATACTGGCCATTAAATTGCATATTGTCTTTTCTACAATTTAAAATATGAGCAGTTACTAACTGGGCGTTAGATTGCATTATGTCAATTATAAAATGAGGCATAATTGGAGCAGTTGTGAATTCCAACTGAATTATTAATTGGTCGGCTCCAATGGTTGGAACGGCTTACTCCTCACCAGTAAACAAAACCATAGAATTACCATTATATGCATGTTTATGCAGGTAACATGAACAATACCTACATAATTATTTAACAATTCTGTAAACTGAATCAGCTTTCATTTCCTTTTGTTTAATATGTAGGCGTATGGAAAAAATATTTAATTATTAGACAAAAATGATAGTAAATCGTATGTTCATATTTGTTGCATCAATAATATTATGAAACTCAAAGAATAGTCACGCATAAACAAAATATAAAGAGAATAAGGGAGTCTAGATACGATAGCACAGTGGTCTATGCATTGGATTCGTGCTGCTTCTGATGTTTGTTGTATGTAAATACAATTCATGCTTGGTCCGTTCCAAAGGTGCGGGTTTAAATCTAGCTCGCGTCTTAAAATATTTCTCATATATTTTCAGAAAGGTTATATGCGTGGGCGAATGACATGTGTTGTTTTGAGCCATGGTATTAAAGAGTGCAAAGAAAGTCCGGGTGGATAATGGATAATGATATGATACGATTCGGGAACCGATTAGTGTGAATTATAAATAACAAAATGCTTCCTTGTTTAGTTGAAAAGAAGTAACAAATGGATTTCAGATTCACACACATTGTTTGACAGTCAAGTCATCTTTATAAGGACATATGGTGACAATTTTATTTTGTCCCTAAATTCAGTTTAAACATGCTGAGTGTTTGGAAAAGGTATGATAAAAAGTACCAACCTACAGTTTGAAATTTAAATAGTTTGATACCTACCTTACAGTTTTCAATACCACTGGTGTAGTTAGGGAGCAGGTAAATTCTGGCACTTGTAGCGAGAGTACCCATTACTGTACATTTCCTACTATAATTAATACATACCCACGAAAAGTCAAATTATTCTGGAAGGGTTTATTTAATGATCATGTCCCTATTTCATTATGTTTAACATACGTGCTTTGTACAACGATGCCATAGCCAAAAAAATAAAAAACTTGTGTACATCGGCGTGTAGCTAGTATATTGTACTGAACGATTTCACTTAAATTGGAAGGACCGGTACATAGACAATATGCGTACTTAATACATCTTAAAGTTATATTGATTCTCCTCTATGGGCCAAGACAACCACAAATAATACCTACCAACCTATTTCAAGTGCCTAAATCAAGACATTGGGATCAAGGATTATTTCTTCTTCTTGTCGTGTTAATCAATAAATAAATAAAGCTCAAGAAGCAATCGATTTTAAAGATAATTAAGTAAATAATTTTACAATGTTTGAAATAAATTATGTGGTTTGTCCATTTACAACGATAAAAAAAAAACTAACCTATCATTCTTAATAGGTACCTATTTAAAATTAGTGCATACTCAAATATACTTTGGTTGGTAAATAGCTTGGTTCCTGTGAAAGGCTACAGAAATTGGAATAATAATTCGGTCACCTAGTAGGATTTTTGTGGTAAATGAGCCTCGCAGGTAACTATTGAAAAGCAGTTTTAATTTAGGTTTTCTTATGTAACTTTACTGTTAAGCAACAAAATACTCTTTAAAAGCGTTGTAAAAATAAAGATACCTATGAACTTACGAAAACGTAATTAGGTATATTTGCTTAAATAAATGAATAGTTCTGTCTGAATAATGAGTCCCAATGAATTAAAAATTTAATGGAAAAGTTGATTTGTCGACATACACGGTACAGGTAAGATAATAAAATCAACAAAGTGGACAAGCAGCAGTTCCACAAGAAATTTGTGAGCAAAGGTTTTAAGAGATTAGAAAAAAAAATAAACGTGGTATAAAAAAGGGGTGCTGTTCTTTTGTGCAGCGGCAAATGTATAAATAATTCATTTACAAAATTGATACAACTGAAAGAAGTCTTAATAATAAAAATAAACAATAATAATAATTCCTTAAATTTGACAATAAGGTTTGAAAATTGATCAGTAACATAAAAAATAGTTTTCGACAAACATTTCGAGTTTAAATCTGGTGAGATTCTACATTCAGAATAAAGGTACCAGTAGTTGAATTAGATTGAAAAATAACTTCATTTGATATCGCCATCTTATTAATTTATGTCAAATTGTGACGAAGCACTTTATTGCGATCAGGACAACTTTAGTTTCCTTTTTATATGGGAAAAACACCATGGTAAACAGAGATCATTCACCTGAAAGCTATCATTAGCCTATCTATATTATAAATGATTGATGTCATAATTGTCACCGTGCTAACAGAAATAATATAGTACAATAATAGTTTAAAATACTTATTCTTATCATAATAGTCTTGGAAGATGTGTTGGACGCTCGATCCAGACGTGGTGGGTTGGAGTTCAGCAGGTACGTGCAGAGTAATGAGCCGAATTGATAGATCGACTTTCCGAGGAGTTCCTGGTTTGAAACAGCCAGTTTGTATCATCACCACACATTTCGATGACATAGGTGTGCACCATATAAATATGTACTTTGAAGAGTGCGTTTTGTATGTCTGGGTATAGATCATAATTTTAATAGGTGTAATTAGAACACCAAGAATTCGTTGACCCTGCAAACCATACGAAAAAAAAGAAAAAGAAAAGAAATTATATACCTATAATAAATAGCTGAAGAACTTGTTATTGTTCTGGATTAGTTGTAATATTTAAAACCTTCATTTAATTTGAATAGTCTTTGTATTTTTCTTTGTTTATCACCTGCAAACCTATGGAAACCAGTAGTGTGAAATAAAAATATTAAGAAAAAAGGTAGAGGAAAGACAGGTAGTGGTGTTTCTCACTCTTGCCTTCCTCTCAAGGCTTTAAAGTAACACAGGGCTTAAAAGTAAGGTCCTCCTGGAGTTTCTGGGTTGGCTGCTGTAGGCAAGCTTCATTGGTCAATAGTTGTTGTAAGTCCAGAAAAAGGAGACGGGGCAGATAAGAAGAAACGTAGTACATTTGAAGAATATACAAGGAGACTGGAAAGTGTTAGACATAAAGAATAATTTGGGAAAAGATAACATTTGCAACAGTAGTGGAGAGGAGGAGTAACTAAGGAAACTATGAAAAACTATTTTGTAGAAGGTACCGCTAGAAGCGTATTATGATTTGATAATTTCCGATTCAAATGTAATTTATTATTTTAATTAGGTAATTTATGAACGATATAAAAATCTAATTAAAATAGGGAAGGGATGTAGATGTAGCCTTTGTCTCGAGCGTGCATACTCAGTCTGCAACCGACCGTACAGCGAGTAGGATGTGCAACGTGGTGTGTGCGTTGGCGAGCCAAATAAAGAGCTTAACAACTAACATCGGCGACGCTACAATCTTCTTGATCAAATATGATTTGATCACAAGTGGTACAGCTAGACATAATGTTAATGAGTGCAGAATAGTGTTTCCTTTGTGTCTTTACCTGATGATAACGGTTTAACAAGCGCCTCTGAGGCACCGGACTTCTGTGCCTATTATCTCCTTTATCGACGAGAATCTTCAAAGCAGCAAAGTAAATTCAATGTATACACTTTTGAACTGTTATTCTATAATAATCACAGGTGAAATTTTGTGGTTTAAACTATATTTATCAATTAAATACGCGGGACAAAACGAGAACAGCTGTTATTAACAAAACGGTAGGTAGGTAGGTTATATTTCGTCAATTTACAAAAATTTTAATTTTGTGCAAACTATTTATTGTACACGGGGGCTTCGACTCTATTCATTTTTCTCTACGTTCCTAAGTCTCCAGTGTGCGTTGTCGCACAGTTACTAATATTCCGCGTGGTGGTGGCAACAGGTACCAAAATATCGCTTTTCCCAAATAACTTCCTTGATGACATAATTTTACAAATGTGCTACTAAAATCCCGATAGTATTTGCTTCTCCTTTTAAGAGCGTAAAGAAAATTAGTTTTTTCTGCGTAGCGATTCCAAACTTTTGTGCAGAACCAAATGGAGGAGGGGGGGGGGGGGGTGGGGGGGGGGGTCAGGCATGAAGGAAACACTTCTGGTATTTTTTTTTGTGCGGTAAACATCCCTTTTTTTTTTTTTTTACGGCTCTATATTTTAACATATTCAAAAATTTACACGAAAACATTATCACGAAATATTATTTGATAGAAAACAAAACGTCATCATAATGGCGTATTCAGCGGTACTGCATCCTATTTTGGTTATAACGACTGAATAAAGTGATTATCTAACTACAGCCTTCTTCGAAAGGCATGTTTTTTCATCTTAGATAGTGGTCATTACACAAACTATTACCCATATTTAATCCTAAGCTATATTAAAAACTCTGGGATTCGATTCTTGAAAATCACCGGGTGATAAAATATCACTCAAAAACGAGAAAATCATACATTTCCCAATAGTCGCATTCTTGAATATCACCCGGTGATAAAATATCATACCTATGATATTTGAAATCGAGTGCCCCCCCCCAGTCGATTTCAAGTCACCGGTGGTTTTGACATTAAAGAAATAAAAGGTTATAAATATTGTGTGTTCTGTGTTAAATAAGTTTTGATGAATACAAGAATACCTAGGTGTTTAAGATTGTTTGAAACCGTTTGCGGTAGCCTCAGCAGTAGACGCGGCATTGCCGGCAAGGCCCAAGAAATAATATTGAGAACATGTTTGTTTGTTAAGATTGCTTGTTTGGCGATAGTTATGAAGAGAAGACCTTCAGATAACGTCGGAAGCATCTCGGCAAACCTAAACATCAAGGACCATACCTACCTTGAAACTTTATTCAGAAAGTGACATTCTTTTATTTCTCCTGCAAAAACAGCAAGCAAGTACCTAACTGCAGGAAAGATAATATACCTAAAGGTTGGGTACAATGCCATATCAATACTTTAAAAAGTGCCTCCTCTTGTAGCTTTCAGCTTGCTTTTTTATCTTAATTTAATCTTAATTGCTCCTATAATTTATAATCAAACCATTTTCAAAACAATGTTGGTGAGGTTAGGTTATTATTTTTTTAATTTTTACAAACATGCGTTTCATTACACGCTCTACTGCTGTCACATCATATTTTTCAGCAGTTTGTATGAAAACAAAAACCGGTAATTACCGATAAAAAATATTTTCTGCATGAAATGGAACACAACTAAACGTCAAAATCCGCATAGTTTCTGCATGTTGGTACTCAGGGTATGATATTCAAGAATACGACTTTTGGTGAATGCTGATTTCGAAATCATCGGTGACAAAAATTTTCACCGGTGATATTTTATCACCCGGTGATTTTCAAGAATCGAATCCCTGATATGTACCCGCTGTGACGGTTTTCTAGGTCTGGTCAGCAGAGACCCACACCTCGAATACTCAATTAAACCTACAATGGCTCGTAGTAACGGACCTCTAATCGTCGCGCCACCAACAGGATAGGTGAGTTTTCGGAATCGGAGAGGGGCGAAGAGTGTGACCTTTTTGTTAGATAGTAATACGACCTTCTTTTATAACATGGTATAAATAACAAGTACTGTAAAATTGATTAGTTACCGTCTAATCATTAACAATAATACATCAAAAATTTGAAACTTTAGGTCCATTAGATTGCTCTTGTAACCACAACGTCAGAAGCAAAGTTTTTAATTTTCAGATAGTTTATAAACTAACAATATTCACGATCATATGGTGACAAACCAAGGATGACAAATACAAATAAAAGATTATAATGAAACATATAGCGATACTAGCTCTGCAGGATAAAAACTGATCGAAAGAAACACGACTTGGTAGCCAGAGCTCTGTAGTAGAAATGAAAAACCTTTTTTTTAAACAGCATTATAATTATGAAGTTGAAACAACTATATCCCGAACTTAAGTTCACTCGACCGAAAGACCCCACCAATTGTAGTACAGATTGAGAACCGCTACCGCGAATGTGGTTCTTCGGAATAGGCTGGTAATAGAGTCAATACTATGGGAACGGTAAATTAATTAGCTGCTCGGTGAATCTGATCTGCTTGCGATTGTGGTACCGTTCCAAAGCCAACATTGTCTATCTTTTTATGGTTCCAAACCAAAGTGGTAAAAACGGAACCCTTATGGTGCGACTTCGTCTGTCTGTCTGTCTGTCACACCTTTTTATCTCAGCAACCACTCATGCTATCGACTTGAAATTTGGACTTGAATTTAGTTTTCAAGTTATGATGACAAATGTCTAAAAAAATACCTAACGCCCCTAAAGGAAAAAAAAAATTGTCATAGTCGATGGACGTTAACGTACATAGGTACCAGGGAGTCAATTCTTGAATATCACTGGGTGATAAAATGTCACTGAAAAAATTTAAAACACAGATTTTTCTTTTCAAAAGGAAAATTGATATTCGTTATATATAAAGCAGTCCTTGATTCTTAATTTTCATGTATTCTGATTTACCTTTTAAAAGTTTATCTGGGCAAATGTGAATTTTTAAAGTCTCAAAAGTAATATTTTATTTGCTCGTTTAATACTCGTAGTATAGGAAAAAGTAGTGTTTTATTGTTAATTTCCATGCATTATGATTTATCTTTTAACGTAATAACAGGGTATACTTGAATTTTTAAAATCTCAAAAGTGATATTTTATCACCCGGTGATTTACAAGAATTCAGTCTCTATACGACCGAGCTTCGCGCTATCTAAGATAGTATAATTTTACTAAAATGGAACTAATCAAAGCCCACTCTATTTCTGAAACGCTTTATTCAAGAAATGTTTAAGCGCCATCTTGTATAGAGTAGAAGTACTACAGTTTATAAACCGAAATTTTGCACCGGGTAATTTTTTGGGGTTGTAAAAATTAAATACGCCCTTGTAAACTCTTAAAACGTAAATAATAATAATAGTATTTCAATTTTTATTATAATACCTTTTATAGCCGCTTTATATGAGCTTTGCTACCCACCAAGAGATGGCGCTGTAGGTTTTTGAAACGCAGAAAACAATTTTTCCTAGACATGAGAAATCGTTAGAGCCGTTTATGAGTGAACAGTTACAGATATTGCTGGTTTAATAGTATAGGGTTACGGTATATTATAGTAAATGCTCAAAATCACGGGGAAAACGAATTTTCCCTGACATGAGACCTAGCTAGATCAATTTTTAGCTCCCAAAGACCCCCGTATGGTAAATTTCATCGAAATCGTTAGAGCCGTTTTCGAGAAACCGATTACAAATATACAAGGTTATTTTTTTGGACCTGATTTGCCTATGCCCACGTTATTACAGAGGTCAAAAGCAACAACTTTCTTTCTACGACTTTTGTAACAACGCACGAAAAATTTTAGCTTATAACAAAAGTTGTTGCTTTTGACCTCTGTAATAACGTGGGCATACGCAAATTAAGTCCAAAAAAATAACCTAGTATATACACAAATATTGCTCGTTTAATAATAGTACTAACCTATCCCTCCCGTTCCTTTTATCCCTGTCCATTCCGCCAATCTAAGGTTGACCGCGCCGATGGATGCGTGGCTAGAGGCGAGTCTAGTCGAAAGCGGTCACAGGCCCTGGGCCCAGGCGAACCCAGAACTAGGCTAGCCTTGTCCTGGCATGCGGGCTCTGTCAGGATGGACCGTAATCCCTTGCTACTCGTGGGAACGCAATGTTTTTGAATAAAAATAAAAACTTAAAAGGCGGCGGTGTGGTTCGCAACCCATCACGTCACGTTCCTCCCGGGGGCGAAAAGCGGGCTACGGAGAGCCGCTTTGCTACGATGAATGTCAGAGGTGGAATGAATGGCAAAATAGATGAAGTATGTCAGATGATGGATGAAAGGCGTATAGACGTTCTCTGTGTGAATGAGACTAAACGGAAAGGTTGTGACACCACAGAACACGGCCCTTACACAGCGTACTGGTCTGGTGTTCCCAGTACCAGCAGAGGCTGTCAGGGAGTCGGTGTCATACTTTCCGGAAGAATGGTAGAGTGCGTGAAAGAAGTCGAGTGTGTGAGCCCAAGACTCATCTGGGTCAGACTGAAAGTCGGACTGACCCGAATTTTTGTTCTAGGTGCATATGCACCAACGAATATTGGTTTGCGAAAGTCCCTGAAAGCCCAGAAAGAAACAGATGAGTTTTGGGAAAATATGAGAGATACGTTAGAGAAATGTGATCAGAATGAAAGAGTTATCATGCTAGGTGATTTTAATGGATGGGTAGGAAGAAAGCGTGACGGTTATGAAAGAGTTGTTGGTAAGTTTGGTGATGAACGTGTGAATGATAATGGAATAAGTTTGCTTGAGATATGTTTGGAATGGAGTCTTTTTGTGGCAAACACTATGTTTGACCACAAAAGGATCCATATGTATACAAGAGAGGAGGGTGATGCGAGAAGTATGATCGATTTTGTAGTTGTGGATGAAAGATTGAGAAAAAGAGTTCTGGACGCTCGCGCATATCGTGGAGCCGCCATCGACACAGACCACCACCTGGTTGTGACCCGAATTGGTGGTCTATTTAACCGGTGGCGGCATAGACCACAAGAGCAGACGAGCGTTCTAAAATTTATCAAAGTAGAGAGATTGCAAGAGGAGGATGTCAGAAAAGAATACTTGAAAGACTTGAGTGAAAGATTTGAGAACCTGGATGAAGTAAATGATATTGAATGTTTGTGGAATGAATTTAAAGATGGAGTAGTAGGTATAGCTGTCAATGTTTGTGGGGTGTCAAAAAGGAAAAAGAGTGGAAAGAAGAAGAATATGTGGATGGATAAAAGTGTACAGGCAGCTGTTTGTGAGAAGAAGAAAGCATGGTCAGATTGGTTAGCAGTAAAAGCTAACCAAAGAATGCAGAGGGCAACAAGTGATGACGTAAGTGTAGCAAGAAAGGTATATAAAAGAGCGAAAGGTATTGTTAAGGAAGTTGTTGAGAGAAAGAAAGAGGAGTGTAAGGATGAGTTTGACAGAAGGCTTACTGAAGATTTCCAGTCCAACCAAAAGTTTTTCTGGAAATCCATACGGACAGCCCGAGGAAAGTTTGGAACATCGGAGCTGAGTAAAATCAGAAGCCAGGATGGAAGTATTATAAAAGGTGAAGAATGTGTTCTGAGGAGGTGGAAGGAATATTTTGAAAGTCTGTTTGAGAGAGAAAAAGCAGAGGCCAGCGAACCTAGGTCTTCTGTGGAAATGAATGAGAATGAAGAGGAGAATTGTGTAAGTGAGATAAGTATGGATGAGATTATGAAAGCGATGAAAAGTATGAAATCAGGTAAAGCAGCTGGGTATGATAGAGTGTCGGTTGAGATGTTGAAGGCTGGGCGAGGCATTGTGGCTAGTCAGTTGTACCGCCTTTTCAACTTGTGTTGGACGAACGGCCAAGTACCAGGTGACTGGTGCAAGGCTGTGATTGTGCCGCTGTACAAGGGAAAAGGGTCACAACAGGACTGCAAAAATTATCGCGGGATAAGCCTTCTCAGTGTCGTCGGCAAACTGTATGCAAAGGTTTTGATTGAAAGAGTGATGAAAGATACTGACGATAAAATATGGGATGTACAAGCGGGATTTAGAAAGGGAATGGGATGTACAGATCAGGTCTTTTCCTTGCGGTGCATAGCTGAAAAGTTTTTGGCTAAAAACCAAAAAGTCTACTGCGCGTTCGTGGATTTGGAAAAGGCCTATGACCGAGTGGTGAGGAATGAATTGTGGTCAGCATTGTCTATGTATGGGGTGAACGGTCATCTGATTCAAGCACTGAAATCTCTCTATGAGGATTCCAGTGCTTGTGTCAGAATAAACGGGGCGTACACTGAATGGTTTAGCATCGAAAAAGGTGTTAGGCAGGGATGTGTAGCGTCACCTTGGCTGTTTAACCTGTTCATGGATAATTGTTTGATTGATCTGAAAGAGAGTATGTGTGGACTGAGAATGAATGAGTTACTCATCAAATGTCTTCTCTACGCTGATGACCAAGTTGTACTTGCGTCATCTGCTGACGAGTTGCAGGAGATGGTAACAATAATGAATGTGGCTTTGGACAAGAAAGTAATGAAAGTAAATGTAAGCAAGACTAAAGTAATGGTACTTGAAAGAGAAGAATGTATGACAGAGTGTACTATATTAATAGATGGTGAACAAGTCGAACAAGTGAAGGAGTTTGTGTATCTGGGCTCAAAGTTTACGAGAGATGGAAAGTGTGAAAGTGATATTGAAAGAAGAGTGAATGCTGGAAACATGGTGAATGGTGCCCTGCACGCCTTTATGAAGAGTCAGAAGGTGTCTCACAAGGCTCGTTTGGCTGTTCATGGGGGAGTTTTGATACCAACACTGATGTATGGCAGTGAAAGCTGGGTATGGCAGAAGAAGCATGAAAGTAGAATTAATGCAGTGGAAATGAGAGCGCTAAGGAGTATGATTGGTGTTAAATTGAGTGACAGGATAAGAAATAGTGTGATAAGAGAACGGTGTGGCGTAAAAGAAGACGTAGTGACCAAAATCGAGAAAGGGATGCTGAGATGGTTTGGTCATGTAGAGAGGATGAATGAACGAAGATTGACGAAAGAGATCTACCAGGCGAGAGTGAATGGAAACGTTGGAAGGGGAAGGCCTAGGCGAACGTACCAGGACCAAATTCAGGACGTTCTGAATAAAGGCCAGGTTAAAAGTACCCTAAACCGACGAGCATGTATGAAAGGATTGATGAATGTACAGGAAGCAAGGGAAGTATGTCAAGATCGTAGCAGGTGGAGGACTGTGGTCTCTGCCTACCCCAACGGGAAAGAGGCGTGATGTTATGTATGTATGTATGTATGTAATAATAGTATAGGATTCTGGGTCGAGCCTTCTGCTCCTCAACCGTCCGGTGAAGTTGGGACAGCCACTAGGGCTAACAACAGGAGCCCATAAAAATTGGCACGACCAAAGTATTCTCTCCTTTGTCGTCCCATGCATCTTTGGGACAGTTCTTTGTCACAATTACTTAAATGCATCACATTCGAAATTATATAAATTCAAATAATAAGAAAACAATTAAAAAATTATAACTTACAACTAGCCAATTACAACCATGTCAAAAGTCGACAAAACCGAAACATTTTACTATTAAAATAAATTCTATACTATTAAACGAGCAATATTTGTATATATATTTGTAATCGGTTTCTCGAAAACGGCTCTAACGATTTTCATGAAATTTAGTATCCGGGAGTTTTTGGGGACGAAAAATCGATCTAGCTAAGTCTCATGTCTAGGAAAAATCGTTTTGCTCGTGTTTTTCGGCATTTAAAAAAAATACCGCGTTTTAGACAGAAACCTACAGCGCCATCTGTTAGCGAGTAGCATAGCTTGCTCACCCGATGATATTTTAATGTTGAAGCGGCTATTATAGAGCGAAGCTTGGTCGCCCAAGTACTGTAAAATAAATGAACAATACGGGGACTTTGATTTTCAAGAATTGAGCTCCTGACTCGCACTTGTCCGATATTTTTATAATTTGATTGAATCAGAAAATACAATTTTCTGAAAAACGTGTGAGTCCCCGGTGCATCACGATAACTGATGGCGCTACGGAGGTTTCCAAAACGTGACAGCGAGATAATTTCTTCGTAACACGACCTTCGAGACTTGGATATTTAAGGGTAGGTACAATGCACAATGACTAATGAAAGAAGCTAATTTTTGTAAACTGCTTTCTATAGCAGTTTTATACCGAGTGTAAGGAACAGGTTGGCAAATACTGAAAGGGCATCGTAACTGAACAACTTTCAGTAAATAAAACTTTCCGGAAATGAAAAAGAAAAACGGCCTGGACATACAAAAATGCAAACTTGATTGGACAGTTTGTACGGAGAGGCCGATTTTTTTTCATTTCCGGAAAGTTTTATTTACTGAAAGTTGTTCAGCTACGTTGACTGATCATGCCCTTTCAGTATATGCCAACCTGTCCCTTACACCCGTTATATGTAAAAAAAAGGAAAAGTAAAGACTTGTGGCCCGCCTCTGCTTTTCAGGTAGATTGCAAACTACTCGTTACTGTCCGTCACATATCATATTTTGATATGTCGGTGCGAAGGTTTAATTAAAGGATTAGTGACATATGCCCCCATTATCAAATGCCCCCGTCTCATACGTCCTCAGTGTCATTTGCCCCCGATAAATTTTATTTAGAAAAATACTTATAAAAATATTTTCTTTACAGTCAAGGACTAAAGAACTAACAGTTTTTTTTATTAATCAGTCTTCTGGGTTTTTTAATTTATTTAATATGGTGTTATACATTTACGAGGCATATAAAAAAGTGAATTCACTGTGCGTATAATTACAATATTATTTTTGTCAATACTTGAGTTTTAGCTTCACTTTCAATGAGCGTAAATTCCTGAACAAAAACTGAGGGGCTAGAACCGAACTCAATCGTTATCGATTCTTTCTTTTTTTCTATACGAGAAGAAAAGAGAGATTCGATAACGATTGATTTCTGTGCTAGCGCCTCATAACAATATCCAAATACTGTCCAGGGACTCAATTCTTGAAAATCACCGGGTGATAAAATATCACTTTTGAGACTTAAAAAATTCATGTAAACCCTGATAAACTGTTGAAAGTTAAATCAGAATACATGAAAATTAACAATCAAGGACTATGCTTTATATCTTACGAATATCAATCTTCACTTTTGAAAAGAAAAATCTGTGATCTTGAATTTTTTGAGTGATATTTTATCACCCAGTGATATCGGTAGTTCTATCTCTTTTTCTCACGAATGACTCTTCACCGAGAGAGGTTTGTTCTTCACACTTCGACCAATCTGGACGCTCATATTAGTCATTGATCTGTAAGTCCAGTCAATCTACGAAAGTTTGTATGTAGGGGCTTTCATTAAATGCACTTTTTAGGGGATAATTTATTAAATTACCAGTAAAACATTCAAAAATTTCAAACCACAGTAATCCCCGACATAACGTTGATATTGTTAAAACCAGTATAAAATGAACTAAACCTGTATAATATTTACCATGTAGCAAAGGTCAGGTTGTACTGGTACTTTTACAAAAAAATGTGTTTTTCAAAATTGCCAGATTTCATTATTTACAGCTTCAAATAGCCTACACTACTATTTAAAATCCTATACTATTAAACGAGCAATATTTGTATATAAATATATATATATAGGTTTCTCGAAAACGGCTCTAACGATTTCGATGAAATTTAGTATACGGGGGTTTTTGGGGGCAAAAAATCAATCTTGCTAGGTCTCATGTCTGGGAAAATTCGTTTTCACCGTCTTTTTATATATTTCTTAGCGCGTTTTAGTGCGTTCAAGAAACTTACAGCGCCATCAGTTGTCGAGTAGTATAGCTTGCTCACTCGATGATATTTTAATCAAACAGAGCATAGCTCGGTCGCCCAGGTACTGAATTTCTTTAAATGTGCATTTAATGCAACTTCATATCGTAGATTGACTGGACTCTACTCGTTTCGGTCAGGTGGTGACTACCTTGACTACAATGCATGTTGCCATAAGATAGGGGGTACTATTTAGTGTATTACCTTATCTCAATATGTCGGGTGAAGGTCCCAGACAATCTTAAAATTGTATTTATTTATTTAATTTGTTTTTAATTTTTACAGAAATAACAAAGTCTCGTAAGTGTGGATACGATCCAAAAAAACCGGCGTAGTGAGAGTCGGTCTTGTGCACCGAGAGTTCCGTACCACCACATAATATTAATTGTGTTTTTTTTTTCAGTTTTTATTATTTGTTCTTATTTTATAGCTTATGTACTATAGACATAGATTTTCACGCTTCTGAATGTTCCCGTTTTTACGATAAAGCTAAAATAAAAATGTAGCAAAAATCACCTAAAAACACGTTTGTAGAAGCGATTCCTCGTTTAAGCGGCAACAGAAATAAATAATCTGTGAAAATTTCAAGTGTCTACCTATTACTGTTCATGAAATATATGCAGCCCAAACAAAATTTTGTATAGCACTGACTTGGTGACATCTTATTCCTTTGTTTTTAAATATTTTTTAAAACAAAAAGTACAATATTTATTTACTCAACGAGATCTAAACAACAATACATTACTCAATGGGGTAGGGCAAATTTCATTTTCGCGCCCCCCTTTAGCTGTTTGTGTTGCGCCTTTTTAACAGGTGACATTTTTTTCGCAATTTTAATTTTCAAGAGTTTGTCCCTAAGTAAAAACCGGCCAAGTGCGAGTCGGACTCGCGCACTGAGGGTTCCGTACCACCACATAAACATAATTGTATTAGTTGAAATTTCAGTAAGTTAATGTGCTAGATTTTTTGAGTCCGACACGCGCTTGATCAAATTTTATTATTTGTTGTTATTTTATAGCTTATGCACTATAAACATACCAATTTTCAAGTTTGTAAGTGTTCCCGTTTTTAAATAGAACTAAAACAAAAATCGCCTCAACGACCATCCAACTTAACCCCTCTCTTATATGAATGTTCTTGAAACGGGAGCTCACCACAATTGGTTACCATTAGTTGTGAGAAAAGTTGTAATATTTAATGATTTCAGACTTTTCCCATTATTTGTACTGTGAGACCTAGCTTCTTGCCAAATTTCATAATTTTAGGTCAACGGGAAATACCCTGTAGGTTTTGCATTTTTGAATAAATGTATGGAGATGAGGACATAAAATGCCATATCTTTTGATTGCGTCGTTGTAAAAATTAAAATTTTCAGATCTTGTGTGGTTCATGGATCCTAATATATGGTATTAGTTTCAACCTGATACATTTACCCGTTCGTGAGATAAAGGGTCTTGACAGACAGACAGACAGACAGAGGGACAACAAAGTGATCCTATAAGGGTTCCGTTTTTTCTTTTGAGGTACGGAACCCTAAAATTGGTTTGTACGTGCTAAGTTTATTATTTCAGTATGTACTTTTGATATCATCTTTCATTGAACTCATGTTATGATTAAACTTTTACCACACGTTACAGTTTTTTAATACAATCTAAACAATAACTGAATTTAAGAAGAAATTGAAACTTCTTTTTCTTTCAGATATACGTTTTTCAAGTCGGTGATGGTTTTTACCAAATTGTGAATGTTATTAAGTGTCAGTTTTTCAAGAAGAACTTACAGATCAGTGTATTATGGAAAAACTTTATACCACATTCTGACATGGTGCACGTTATCATTCATTTTGGCATTAATTTACTGGTCTACAACGAGCCCAGTTGAAGTGGATATGAAATACGTACTACTATGGTCACCTAAATGGAAAAGACCGGCGTTTTCTCTTGAATTTGGACAAAAAAAGCTTCTCGAAATGAACTGCCCAATCAAAAATTGTTACTTCACCGACGATAGAAACTTTTTTGGTGGCGATTTGAAAGATTTTCATGTCGTTGTATTTAACGGAATGTCCAAAGAAGATTGGTTTGAAGGTGATCTACCTAAACAAAGATATTCTTATCAAAAGTATGTTTTTATGAATATGGAATCAGCAGATAGATTCCCAATATGTTCTTCATTTTACGACCACTTCTTCAATTGGACATTGACTTATAAACTTGATTCTGATTGTGTGATGCCCTATTTTACTATTCATAACAGAGAAGGTTCTAAAATAGGACCAAATATAAATATGAATTGGACTAAACCTATGAAGGAAATAAGTGAAAATTTGATGGAAAAGTTGAATAAGAGAAACAGAACGGCTGCTTGGTTTGTCTCAAATTGCGACGAAGAAAAAAGTGGTCGCAATGATATAGTAGACAAACTACAGACAGAATTAGACAAATATAATCTAGAAATAGATATTTACGGGAACTGTGGCAAAAAGAAATGTGTAAAATGTGGTAAAATGCTGGAAAATGAATATTTTTTCTATTTAGCGTTTGAGAACTCGATAAGTGAAGATTACGTGACGGAGAAGTTATTCCGTACTATGCATCGTAAAGTTGTGCCCATTGTCTTAGGCGGAGCAAACTATAGCAGGTAATCTGTGTTTTATGTTATACGGGATGTAAGGGGCGGTGTACCGAAAACTGAAAAGGTGTGCTCAGTCAATGAAAATGAACAACTTTCCCAGAGAAATATTTTTGGAAAATAAAAATAAAATTGACCTCTACATACAAATCGCTCACTCAGATCGACAGACAAAACTTACTACTCTACTTTCTTGAGATTCAGATTCAGATAATTTTACTCAATGTAGATTCTTTACAGAATACTTATTGAATGTCATGCAGAATACAATGCAAATAGAGCGAGTCTACGCCGTTTCGGATCGTGCTATGGCAGCGTAAAAGAAACGGCAAGAAACCACTGTAGCACGGCCTACTTTAAGAGTCGGCTTTTTACAATGTGTTTCTTGTGTTTGCTAGTATTTTTTAATAGCTCGACCTGATGATTAGTATGACAACTAATCTGTTCTATATTATATTTGATTTAAGGTTCTTACCACCAGCATCCTATCTGGACGCTCGAGCCGTATCTCCTCAAGAACTGGCTTCCACCATGCACCAAATGGTGAACAATTTAAGTTTGTATGCTTCATTTTTAAGCTGGACGAATCACTACCAATATATCGGTAACGGCTTGGATAGAAGCATCTGTGATTTCTGCGAACTTGTAAACAACAAGGATAAGTTTAGGGAATTTTCTCTGTATAAAGATTTCCGCAGCTGGTGGCAACCTGATTTCAAAAAAAGGTGTAACGATATGATTGAAGATCCGAAATATTTCTTCTCTATACCTTTGTTACTCTTCGCTGCATAGATCGGTTTCTAGTTTTATATTGTCGATCATTCTCATTGCGTTCGCGCTGCGTTGGGTATCGATTCAAGAGTAAGCCCATTTTTAATTAAAAAAAAAATTGTATAGTAATTGCGTTATAGTTTATGCGCTAACCGAAGTGAAAAGCCTGTAGGGCTCTCTGTGTGATTTTATACGTGTGTTTTTTTCCAGCTGTGTAATAATTGTTATCTTTAATGGATTAAAACTGATATTCTATTGAATTCTGTTGAAAATCAGGAATTGCTTGATGAGTTATGAATGGTCAGACGTATACACATGTGATGATACTGAAAAAGCTTTCAGTTACTTCCATTCGGAATTAAGACTCCTCTACAATCTTTGTTTTCCAAAATATAGACTTAGAGTAACTAATAATAAAAAATCTAAGCTTAACTGGGTGACTAAAGGCCTCAGAACCTCTTGTAAAACAAAGCGAAAATTACGTTTCTCTTATTATATAAATAAATCAAACAAAATTAAGAAAAGATACAGAATATTTTCTAAATTATTAAATAAATGTATTAAATCTGCTCAAAAATCTAAAAACAACAATTATATTGACAAGGCAAAGAACAAATGTAAAGCAACATGGGACGTTATTAATGATAGGCACAACTGTTCACCAACAGACACTGTCCATCACCTGTGACCTGACATTGAATAACAATCAAATAATTCAAAATCCTGTACAAATTGCAACAGAATTCAATAATTATTTTATTAACCTACCCAAAATCGACATGGATCCTAATACTGAAAGTTATCCGGGTTCGTTATCATTTAATAATAATACTTTCTTTTTGACGCCCACTGACGATAATGAAATAAAAACTATTATAAAATCGTTAAACAACACAAGTGCCACCGGTTATGATGAAATAAGTACAAATATAATTAAAGCCTGTTCCATTGAACTTAGCCCCCTATTGAGTTATTTGATAAATTTATCTTTTGCCACTGGTGTATTTCCATCTTCTCTAAAGTTATCCGTGGTAAAACCCACGTTCAAAAAAGGAGAGAGGGAGAATATGGGTGACTATAGACCGATCACGCTCATACCAGTACTCTCAAAAATATTTGAAAAAGTTTTTTATAAAAGACTGTTCTCATTTTGCGAGAAATTCTCGATATTACACTCGGAGCAGCATGGTTTCCAAAAAGGGAAGTCCACTTCTATGGCCTGTTATAATATCGTAAAGAAAATTTCATTCTTTATGGATAAACGCATACCTGTCTCTATGATCTTATTTGATCTCAGTAGAGCTTTTGATCACGTCTGTCACACCACTTTATTACAAAAGTTAGAAACTTATGGTATACGCGGGCACGCACTTGGTTGGATTAAATCATATCTTGGGGATAGACAACAAAAAGTAGAAATAATTAAACTAAACGAGTCTCTACATTTAACGTCCTACCAATCAAATTACGCCAAAAATTACTTCGGGGTACCACAAGGAAGTATCCTGGGACCCTTGCTATTTATTTTATATTTTAATGATCTCCCGTCAATCACTAAGTATCAATGTACATTATATGCAGATGACATTTCAATAATTATTAATAAAATTCCAAATACTGACTATCAAAATGAAATAAACTATACAATAAATACGGTAATTAATTGGCTTAAACATTTGTAAATTTATCTAAAACTAAATTTCTTCAGTTTTATAATGTAAATGGACGCCCCCAAAAAATATCTGTGACCCACAATGGTGAACCAATCTCTGAGTGTTCTACGGAAAAATTTCTTGGGATAACTCTAGACTCCCATCTGAATTGGAAGGAACATGTGTCGATTGTCTGTAGAAAAATTAATCGATTCAGTTATGCCCTCTACAAACTTACAACACTTAGTAGTCAAAAGACAGCACTTACAGCTTATCATGGCTACGTCTGCTCTATACTAAGGTACGGTCTCATTTTATGGGGAAACTGTGTTGAAGTCAATCGAGCGTTTATAATAAAAAAAAAATGTATTAGAGCAATGTGTGGAGTTGGACCCATGGAATCCTGTAGACCTTTATTTAAAAAATTAAATTTATTAACATTGCCGTCAATGTACATATTTGAAGTATGTCTATTTACTAAAAATAATTTATATATATTAAGAAAGAATCGTGAAGTATGTGGATTCGCAACCCGGTATCCGGATCGTTTGATAGCGCTTCCTTGCTCTACTACAGCTAGTCAACGAAACTGTTATCAAATGTCGGCTAAACTCTATAATAAACTACCAGATACCATTAAAGATTTACCACATAATAGGTTCAGAACTGAGCTGTATAAATTTTTGTGCAATAAATGTTTTTATAGTATTAACGAATTTATGTCCTGCAAGTTCTAATCTGACTGATTTTTATTATTGTTAATATTAGCACTATCTCCTTTGACATTTGATATTTTATTTTATGTAAACTTGACATTTTATTGTGATTGTTATGATTTATTTTTCTTCTGACATAATTTGATTGCATGCTACTCTCTCTGTTTGCATACCATTATGTTGGTTAAATGTGAGATTCACTATGTTAATGTTACACCAATTTGTACCACATTTAAAGCAAATAAAGATTTATTTATTTATTTATGTATTTATTTAATTGAAGCTCTGTATTTTATTGTTGAGGGAACAGCTGGTAAGGTCTTTGCAGGTAGCCAATTTTAATATATTCCATCTGAGCTATTCCGCCCCCAGGGGCTCTTGAAGTTTCGTTATAGTACACTAACAAATGGCACTGTAGACTCACCATTTCATTGTGCAGCAGCCTAGCTAGGTCGTTTTGGTATCCGATGAGGCAGGGTTGCCAACTACCCGCTCTTAGTCTATAACCCGAATTTATCCCATTCGCGAATGAATAGGCTTCTTCTGAGCAAGCTCGTTCCATCGTCGACCTCATCTTATCCTCAGGGAGAGGTCAAGAACAACCACATTGACGATAAAAACTGATCGATAATTTCGACGAGATGGGATGGTACAGGCCAGAGCACATCAAGATTAACACACTGGACTTTGTACCGTTCTTATTACTTTCACTGTTGCGCTGGAGTGTATATAGTTATATACAAGGTGTTAATTTAATTGCGTGCGGTAGCTTAAAGGGTGCTTCAGCTACGATAAAGGAACACACAAAAAAAATTAAATCCTACTGGAAAAAAAGAAACTAAGACTCCATTGAAACTTAACTAACGTTGAGCACCGCGCTATCACCGTGTCAGCGCGCAAGAATCAGTGGATAAGGTAGGCACATACGTACATAACTGAAACTCTTTCGCGTGCTTTTGATAGCGTGGTGCTCCGGGTCATTGCCCTCCGCGTTAGTTTAGTTTCAATGGACTTTAAAAAAAATTTAAGTAGGATTTTTATTTAATATTTTTTTTGAGTTCCTGTATCGTTACTGAACCACCCCCTAAGCTATGGCACGCAATCAAATTAACACCCTGTATACAAAATGTGCAATAAGCTTGTGCAGTTTCTATAGGATGTCAATTTTTTATCGTATTTCGACCTATGCTCGTTAAAAAAAGTTGTTCAATTTTATGGTCTGAGTGTACATTTGCAATATGTTAGTGTCCACTCGTGGAGCGATACACAGACTTGACGGAAATATTAGTTGCGGATAGTTCCGACGTGGAAACTCCGTATACATGTAGGTAAACCCTAAAATCATGTAACAAAACCTGTCTCAATTTTTCTACATAATATGTCCATAAATTTTTTGTCACAAGACAAATCACTTTCCATTTCTCAGCATTACTTCTTACTAAACCGCCAGCCTACTTACACAAGATTCGACGTGTCAAACTATTGTGAAGGATGTTAGAACTTTGTAGCAGTGAGTCGGTGAAATGTGCCGGTGTGGTGCCAGGTCACCATGCCAAGGTCACTGACCTCAGCTCAAGCTAGGGAAACACAGCTTAGTGCTTTCGCTAAAGGTTATCGGCTAGGGATGGGAAAATGGGAGATTTTATCGATAATTGGAAACTTACAGACATAACATAAAACAAGCGCAAATTTGAAATTGGAAAGGCGCGTAGGTCTGCATTTTAAATACAAAAGACCCTCACGAAGACCACGTAAATCGCGCGCGCGGGTGCGCGCGGGGTTGCGGGGTGGATAGCAAGGGGGCGGAGAGTGTTCGTTCTGATTGGTAGTAATACCTTTATTCTGTGCGACTCATCTTCAAAATAACATTCATAACGACCTGTTAAAAGGACACTGCTAGGCAGGGAGTTTCCCAGAATTTCACAGCAGAAAATTGTGGTATATTTTGAGATGTAGTACAGGATGTAAAAAAAATTACGACGGTCCTTCTAAGAAATGATTCTACATCACTAATAGATTGTAAAAGAAAATAGAAAAAAAAACCTTTTTTTTTTTGGATGATCATGAAATTTGATATTACAAATACAAAAAAATACAAAATAATTTATTTAAAAAGTCCGGCTAACAAATAAAACAATTTTTCTCTGATAACCACACTAGGCTAGGCCTGTGTCGTGGTTATTCCATCGAATTACATTACAGTAATTAATTGTAATACACTCAAGAGCACATCTATCTTGACACATGCTTCTTTGAACCGTTCTTATTTCACTAGGCGTATGGGCTAGAGTCGCGCTGCGAGTAGAGACAGAAATTTATAAACGAGTGATAAACACTGCAGCTAAAATACAAAATAATAATTACATACAGGATGCGGATAATATACCGAAAGCAACTTGGCAAATTATAAATAAACACAAATATAATTAACCAAAATTATATATAAATAAGGTCAAATTTAATAATCTAGAATGGTAGCACCTAAAGACATTGCCAATGCTTTTAATGATACTTACATTGATATTGCAAAAAATACGTCTGAGGGTGAAAACGGAGAAATTAAAAATAAGAAATTTAATACTATCTGTAACTTTATTTATTTATACCCTATAACCCCGAGCTACTTACTAAAATTGATACAAAATATGAAAAACACTAATAGTGTACGGTATGATGGCGTTTCAACTAAAGTTATTAAATATTGTGCTAAACAGTTAGCTAGTCCATTAAGCTATATAATTACTCTTTGTTTATTAAACGGAGTTTACCCTGACAAATTAAAAATTACTGTCATAAAACCACTATTTAAAAACGGTGATAAAGAAATATGTGAGAAATACCGGCCCATTGCATTAATTCCAGTAATCTCCAAGCTATTTGAAAGGGTTATTTATAATAAATTTTATAACTTTCTAGAAAAAACAAAGTACTTAAAAAGGAACAATATGGATTTCGTAAACATCGCTCTACGACGTTAGCAATTTTCGAATTATTACAAGCCTTCAGCAATAGTATAAATGACAGGAGGCCAGTTTCAACCATTTTCAAGGATATGACGTAAGCCTTTGATTTGGTCTCTCACCAGATCTGACTTTCGAAGACTTACAACTATGAACTAAGAGGGGTCACTCACGAATTAGTAAAATCATATCTTGAAAATCGACAACAATTTGTAGAAATAAGTTATATGGACAAGTGCAAATGTAAGACCAAAGCTATATCGCAATATAAAATAGTAGATTATGGAGTACCTCAGGGTAGCATACTGGGGCCTCTTTTATTTCTTATCTATATTAATGATCTACCTGACACTGTCGATCATAAAATGGTACTTTTCGCAGACGATGCAACAGTAATAATAAAATATGATGAAATGACTGAATATGAGACGGTAATGAATAGTGCTCTAAAGATAATAAGTTCGCTTAAAACAAATAATTTGGTCGCGAATTTCGATAAAACTAAATTTATGCAATTTTACTTACCACAACAGAATAAACCGAAAGAACTAGCAATCTGTTATAATGATAAGATGATACAAGATGTCTCTGAAATGAAGTTTTTAGGAGTAATACTAGACTGTCATGTAAATTGGAAACCACACATTATCAGCCTAACAACTAAAATTAGTAGGTATGTGTATGCTTTAAGAACGCTAACTCGAACGGTATCTCGGAAAACAGCGCTAACAGCATACCATGCTTATGTCTCATCAAACCTAAGATATGGTTTAATACTTTGGGGAAATGCAGCATCAGTTGATATCCTACCACTGTTTAGGGCTCAAAAGAAATGTGTTCGGGCTATGTTTGGGGTTGGCCAACGAGTAAGCTGTAAGCTTCTCTTTCAGCAACTGAAAATTTTAAGCCTACCGTCACTTTACATATACGAAGCATGTCTTTTTGTCAAAATGAATCCTCAATACTTTTTATGTCACGAGAATAAACATCACAGATCGACAAAAAATAAGTGTATCATGCGTCCTTTGAATTTCTCTAATGTGACAATTTATTTTAATACGATTTACACAATGGCGCCAAGACTATATAATCATTTGCCTTAGTGTATAAAAGAAGTAACAATTAACATATTTAAATCTAGTCTTTTTAACATTTTACTAAATGGATGCCATTACAGTACTGAAGAATTTTTTAATGATAAAATTAAATTGAATTGATTATTTAAGATATTCTATTGTAATTTGGTATTGATATTTGTCTTTTCTCTTTTTATTGTTGACATTTTTTTTATTTTATTTTGATAGTTTTAACTTAATTGACATGATTGTAATGTGTTGTAATGAAATGAAAATAAGTAATTTTATTGTAATAATTGATTTTTAACTATAAATGTAAAAATTGCATGCTGATAAGGCAAATTACAGTGACACAAAATTACATTTAACATCAATTTGTACCTGTACTGATACCTGTGATTGCAATAAATGATGATTATAATTATGAGTGTCAAGCTTGTCCTGTCGTTAACTGTACTTGCTAAGTGACCGAATATTATAACATAATCATCTTTGCCTGCATCACCAGATGATTCCAGGCGCTTCACTTCCTCTTGAGCTAAAACTACTCTTTTTCTATATATATTTTTTATACAATCTAATAGTGATGTAAAATCACCCCTTAGAGAGATCATCGTACTCTCTTTTACACCCTCTATAATTAATAGTCACCTCGCTCGTTATCGTAGCAGCTGGCTCAAAAGACCAGTAGTGGTTGTCAAGATGATCGTAGTAAGGTGGTGGTACACAGAAATATGCTGCAACTAATCGTCCAAACATCTATAAGTCACCTTTTATTACACCTATGGAAAGACATAGAATCGTGTTATTGACTAAATATCTCTCATCAGGTCGACAGTTAGGTTTCCTTTTAGGTTGACAGTTTAAACGTTGATGTTAGATGTGAATTTTGTATGGTAAATTATATTAATTTTATAAGTCCATTTTACAAGTACTCCGCTGGGTTCTAAAATGGACTTATAAAATTAATATAATAAAAATACAAAATTCACTTGTTCCTTTTGGAATTTTAGCAGTAAGTATATTTTAGAGGTGAAGTACTATTAGTCACTACGTACGCTTGTTAGCATCATGGGCGGCGTTTGTTGTAAGATGGTACAATACTCAGAAGACGCTGCTGTTTATCCTCCATTTCAAATTACCTTATTGCTTTACGATCCCCTATGTGAGAGAAAAAAAGAAAAATTTGTTAGTAGGTACTACTCTTAGCCGGCCCCACAACGAAAAAAGTATCGGATTTAATTTTAAAATTAATTTAATGAGTATTATTTTATTTGTGTTATCAATTAATAATGATTTAAAATGAAAAAAAAAATATATGCTTCTTATAAATAAAGAATTTTACTTCAATTATCAACATGAAAAATATTCATCATCGATACATAAAATGATCGATCATATTACATCACTACAACCGTAAAGAGCATTTATCGACAGAGTATTAGACACGGCTTCACAATAGAAAGTTTATTTACTTTGTACCGTCAGCAGAACAAACCTTACTTCCTAATTTTTTTTCTTTCTAGACGTGAGTTTCTGTGTTTGATTAGGCTTATTTTTTTAGGGTTCCGTACCAAAAAGGTGCCAATGGGACACTATTATTAAGCCTAGTACGATGACTGTCTGTTCAACCGTAAAAGGGCACTATACAGAGTGTAACAAAAAGGGTATACTATCTGTAGTGGACGTGAGTCTACCCATGAAACTGAACAACTTTCCCTGAGAACATAGGTAGAATACGATAAAAAAACAATTACCTCGCATAGAAATTAAATCAGCTGAGAGCGCATTTTATATGGAAGGTAACATTTTTTTTCGTAATTCAACCTTTGTTCCTTAGGGAAAGTTTCTCAGTTTCATGAGCAGAATCATATTCTTCATGGTTGGTATACCCTTTCTGTTCCACCTTGTAGAGTAAACCGTTACAGCTAGCTAGTTGAAGTTTTCACAGAAATACATACAAGATTTATTAAAAAAATACCTATAACACGTGTGAAGGATGTGAATCTGCTCATAAAACTGAACAACTTTTCCCAAAAACATAGGATAGAGAAGTAGCACAAAAGTAAATTTGTTTGCCCCCCGAAGAAGCCATCAAAAGGTATTTACTGTGTGGTAAGGAACCCTCGATATGCGAGTTTGAGTCGCATTTCGCCAATTTTTAAAAATTAAATGTTGATAAGCTAGAGTTTTTTTGTGACATGCCTTGTTGGGTGGGCTATTAAAGGATGAGATTAAGAAACTCATTTTGAATGGTTTAACTTTAGGATTTTTTTTTAATCCCTTGATTCACTCTTAGAGGAAAAAATCTTTTCATAATCTTTTAATAAATTACTAGTGTAATATTTCTTAAAAAACGTTAAAAAATAATGAACACCCATCATTCAAATCGTTGTATGGTTAACGTAATATTATTTGGCCCGATTTAGCTTAGCGTCTTATGAATCAAAGAACAATAGAACAAAACATGAGTGATCCGGTCGAAGTGCGTGCCAGTCTCACATTTGTTGCTGAGAGACGCATCGGTAGTTATATTAGGTAGGTACACTTTTTTGTATGGGAGTCGTTCAGTAATAGGATTCATCGGGCCAAATAATATTTCGTCAACTATACTAGCTTATAATATTAGTGTGGATCTGAAAGTATAATATCACTCCGGTCACAGTTATTATCCCTCCATGTTCCTTTTCCCACTTCTATAACATGTTTACTTTATACGAGTAGTTACGATATTTATAAGACGTTAGCGCTATATATTGAATGTAATAATATAAAACTTTAATTTAAGTATGTGTATTTATAACCCAATCCTTTTTATGTTCCATTTCTGACCCGTTTCTTTTAACTTTTAATGTTATCCCTAACTTTAAAATAAAATAAAATTTGATCAATGGCTTATGCTTCTGCAAAGCCAAAAAAAAAATATATCACTCCTGCTGTATTTTTATCAGATTCTAGATTTTTTTTTTTATAAAATTTGCGGAAATGTTATAGTCACTGTCGTTCACAACCCGAACACTACATACATCGAGCTCGAATTTGAAATTTGAAGGTCACGTAGGCTCGCACATTAGGTACAAAAGACCCTCAGAAGGACCACGAGAATCCCGTTGTATGATAGTACTATAACTTTATTATATTCTGTGCACCATCGCTTAAAATTAAAATTTTTAGTAAACTTAATTTAATCTAATTTCAACTGTGTTTTGCTATCTCTACCTGACAACAAAGAAGCGATGTAATGTCTGACAGCAATCACAGATCCGCCGTTGGACAGGTGGCTATTGTAGTAGCTACATTGTACAATATCTTCATTTGATCTTTATTTAAGACTTTTAAGACTCAGTGAAACTTATCAAAAATACTTCTTTTGTTGATTCTTCTTTTTTCGTGTCGACTATCCCAGTAATTTCTTAAAATCGACAGGGACTCAATTCTTGAATATCACCGGGTGATAAAATATCACTTGAAAATTCAAATTTTAAACCAAAAGTATCTGGGTGACCGAGCTTCGCTCTATAACAGCTGCCTCAACATTAAAATATCATCGGGTGAGCAAGCTATGCTACTCGCCAACAGATGGCGCTGTAGGTTTCTGTCTAAAACGCAGTATTTTTTTAAAAATGCTTAAAAACACGGGCAAAACGATTTTTCCCAGACATCAGACCTAGGTAGATCGATTTTTCGTCCCCAAAAACCCCCGGATACTGAATTTCATCAAAATCGTTAGAGCCATTTTCGAGAAACCGATTACAAATAATTTAGTATAAAGAGGTTTTTGGGGTCAAAAAAATGATTTAGCTAGGTCTCATGTCTGGGGAAATTCGTTTTCAACGTCTTTTTAAATATTTCTTAGCGCGTTTTAGTGCGTTCAAGAAACTTACAGTGCCATCTGTTGTTGAGTAGCATGGCTTGCTCACCTGATGATATTTTAATCATACAGAGCATAGCTCGGTCGCCCAGGTACTATTATATATACAAATATTACTCGTTTAATAGTATAGGACAAGTAATAGCATAATACATGAAAATTAACAATCGAACACTATACTTTATGTTCACCAAATTTCATACATCTCGTTTGAAAAGATGTTTGATATGAACATAAGATAGTTTGATTGAACTACGGGAAAGGAAATAGGCTACTTTTTTATGAATTCCACTCAAACAATATCAAAGGCAACAGCTAGTATCTAATAATTACTTATACATATTTGCGTTACTGTAAACTAGGTAAACAAAGGCGTACGTTTATCGCGCACGGTACGTGTGAAACGCGCATCTTGGCAGCTTTTTGCTCGCGTACGCACTTAGAATGCGCAAGTCCCCATTTGAGGTCACTGGCAAGCTTCTGTTTTTGCAACGAGATTTGTAGATAATTCAAACTATGTTTCTTTTTTTCCGATTCTCAGCCTAGGCAGGGAATCAATTCCTGAATAACAGGGTGATAAAGTATCTACCAAAAATCGAATTTTCATATTTTATGATCTTTTAACATTTTTCTGGATATTTTAATATTTAAAATCTCAAAAAATTATTTAATAGTTAAGCCACTCACCTGGTGATTTGAGTTCTATCAAATTATCAAACTTACATGCAGCCGATTCTTAAATATCACTGGATGCTAAAATAATGAGACGTTTAAAATTCAAATTCAACACTGATAAACAGTTAAGAAGTAAATAAAATAATTATAAACTACTTTTCATTTAACGAATATCAATCTTCACTTTTGAAAAGAAAAATCAGTTATTTAGAATTATTTTGCTGATATTTATTACCCGGTGATAATCAATAAAAATATTGACTTTTTGTAATAATTCATAAATTTCAGAATAAATCACCCTTAATTATAAAAGTACCTGGGACTCAATTCTCGAATATCACCGGGTGATAAAATATCACTCAAAAAATTCAAAATTTCAGATTTTTCTTTGCAAAAGTGAAGATTGATATACGTAAAATTTAAAGCAGTCCTTGATTGGTAATTTTTATATATTCAGATTTATCTTTCAACAGTTTATCAGGGCGAATGTGAATTTTTAAAGTCTCAAAAGTGATATTTTATCACCCGGTGATTTTGAAGAATTGAGTCCCTGGGGACCAATTCTTGAATATCACCGGGTGATAAAATATCGCTCAAAAAATTCAAAATCACATATTTTTCTTTTCAAAAGTTAAGATTGATCTTCGTAAAATACGTGGGACACTCAGAAATATTTGCGACACTAAAAAAAATTGTTCTACAGGTACATATATTTTTATTAAATCTTTTCAAAGTACTCTCCACCAGCCTCTATACAAAGATTCATGCGTCTGAACCAGTTTTCAAAACACTTTTTCCAGTCCGCCGTAGACACCTCGTTTACAGCCTGCTCGAACGCAGCCAGCGCATCTTCCGGCGACGAAAATTGTATCCCCTTGAGCTGATTTTTTATTTTTGGAAATAAAAAGAAGTCACACGGTGCTAGATCAGGGCTGTAAGGAGGGTGACCCAGGAGTTTGACTGGTGTGCTGTCCAGGAAGTCCCTCGTTTTGAGCGCGGTGTGTGCAGGCGCATTGTCGTGGTGGAGCAGTAGTCCGCGGAGCCCTGTGTTTGGTCGCTTGTTGCTCACAACAGAAAAAACTTCTGGTAAACATTTGGTAGTATACCATTCGGCGTTGATGCTTCTTTGATCTCGTAAGGGAATTGAGGCCAAGTGGCCAGTCAAATTAAAAAAGCTGGCGATCAAAATCTTCCCCCCGCTTCGAGATCGCTTCACTTTGGTAGGCGTTGGTTCATTTTGAAACACCCAAACTGTCGACTGGCGCTTGGTTTCTGGATCGTATTGATAAATCCAGGACTCATCACCTGTTACGATGTCGTAAACACGCCGAGACGAGCCTGCTTCAAATTTGTTCAGCATATCACGGCACCATTCCACCCGGGCCTGCTTCTGAGCGTCGGTGAGGTAGTGCGGCACCCAGCGCGATACTATCCTCCTCACGCGAAGATGCCCGTGTAGAATCTCGTGAACGCTTCCCGATCCAATCTTTAATATGTGCTGAATCTCCTGATATGTAATTCGCCTATTATCTTGGATTAAATTTTTCACTGCTAGCACGTTTTCTTCCGTAATAGCCGTCAAAGGGCGACCGCTTCTTTCTTCATCCCCCAAGGTTGGTCGACCGCGCCTAAATTCGTTATACCAACGATACACGGTTGCCTTGGAGGGGCCTTCATCCATAAATGCCATTTGAAGTCTATCGAACGATTCATCCGGTTTCAGGCGACACTTGAAATCGTAAAAAATCATAGCTCTAAAATGTTCCCGGCGCAGATCCATTTTTCAGTAAGACACGATACTTTGAATTGGCTCGCAAAAAATGTGGAGGGAAATTTTGAAAATGGAACACACATATTTTTACTTACAAGTAATCATATTTTCGAAAAAGATTCTGACCGGCCAGTCTCCCATATATAAAAACTATTTTTCGCAATACTTTCTGAGTGGCCTGGTATAAAGCAGTCCTTGATTGTTAATTTTTATGTATTCTGATTTACCTTTTAACAGTAAATCAGGGTAAATGTGAATTTTTAAAGTTTCAAATGTGATATTTTATCACTTGGTGATTTTCAAGAGTCGAGTCCCTGGTCGACCGAGTTTTGCTCTATAATAGCCGACTCAACATTAAAATATCATCAGGTGAGCAAACTATGCTACCCGCCAACAGATGGCTCTTTAGGTTTCTGTGTAAAAGGTGGTATTTAAAAAAAATGCTTAAAAACACGGGGAAAACGCATTTTCCCATCGATTTTTAGCCTCCTAAAACCCCCGTAAAAACTCAATCGAAATCGCTAGAGCCGTTTTCGAGAAACCGATTACAAATATACGACAAATATTGCTCGTTTAATTGTATAGGATGTACACGAAACTATCAACACTTTAGTTGGCCTTATGCTAGAAACTTGTTGCAGAAAATTCTCGCGGCATGTGCAGTATTTTCTTCTCTCCCACAATACATTATTAAGATTTTCTACGTGCCGCTCATTGACTACAATTTGTCTATTGTTCGACAGCACATAACTATCCGTTGTTAAAGTAACACTTGGTATTTTATGTGTTTATTAGTGGGTGGCATGGGAAGTGGTCAGAAAGTGATGATAAGTGTGTGTGAATATTTTTATGTACTTATGTACTGGCTCTCCACGTGGCCGAGCCAGTGACGCCTTGCAGCCTTGGTCTCGCCCATGATGTTGGGTTCGGGCAGTAGGTCTTCAGTGTCCCTATTTTTTCTTCGCCTCCATCTGCCATCCGCCTCCTTGACCGGTCCCAGAATTTTCCGCAAAATTTTCCGCTCTGCCACTAAGAGCTTATTCTCTTCTTTCTGTGTCAGGCTGCCAAAAGAGCTTACATGGGACGAGCGAGTGGAAAACGACCAGTCTGTCGTCCTAGGTACAGATGGGATGACGAAGTGCGGAAAGATCTGGATGCCCTCTAAAGAGTCGATTGGCAAGAAGCGGCACAGAACAGGAAAACTCTCGAGTCGGAGGCCAAGAATACTATATATTATGTTGATCTTTGTTGCTGTGTCAAGTAGTCTTAGTAGCCAGGGCAGAGGCCATTTGTTTTAAACTCTGACGGTCAGGTAAACCTTAGAATATCACAGACATCAATAAAAAAAAATTGATTTTTAAAACTGAAGTTTTGCAGGTTTTCATTAAACATTGTTGTGAAAATTAACAATCTATCTTTTTACAGTTTAATCAAAGTCCGATTCTTGAATAATATCACTGCGTGTCAAAATATCACAAACAAAAATTAAATCACAATTTTTTATTTTCGTTAGTGAAGATTGATATTTGAATCTTTTAAGGACAAAGTGTTTCCAAAGTGATGTTTTACCACCCGATGATATTCAACAGTTGGGCGCCAGGGTAAATTTTATTAGGGCTCTGGGTTGCCCAGGTCAGGAACTCAATTCTTGAAAATCACCGGGTTATAAAATATCACTTTTGAGACTTTAAAAATTCACATTTGCCCAGATAAACTGTTGAAAGGTAAATCAGAATATATGAAAATTGATAATCAAGGACTGCTTTATATTTTACGAATATCAATCTTCACTTTTGAAAAGAAGATTCTGTGATTCTGAATTTTTTGAGTGATATTTGATCACCCGGTGATATTCAAGAATTGACTTCCAGAAGGCGATTAGAGGTCGATCCTGTACCACCACCGGGTGATAAAATATCACCTTTGAGACTTTAAAAATCTAATTCAGCCTGATATACTGTTAAAAGGACAAATAGCAAAATAGACAATTATACACTATTTAATATTTAACGAATATCAATCTTCACTTTCGAAAAAAAAATTCAATTTCAAATTGACTCCTTGTACTTACCCCTGAGCATCCAATTTAAAATGAAGAAAAAATCGCTTTAAATTTTGTAGGCGTTCAAAATGCCGATAACTACTTAATTTGAGCTATTCTTTGCAAAATTAAACCCAATTTTCTATCAATTTGCGGCAATTCACACGAATCAGTCCCGCTTGACAGAATTTCGGTAAAACTGTGCCATCGAACACATTACCGGTAGAGATGAAATGTGCGAACATCCAAAATGCGGGACAGAAAATATTCGAAAATAAATTGTGCATTCATATATTTTTGAAACTTTTCATAGTTGTTTGCATTAGAAATATTTATAACGAATAATTTACCATTTTAATTTGTTACATGTGCGTAAACAAACCCGCTGTTAAACAATCAATAATGTTTTTTGCTTCGTTTAACCTAAAATTTGACTACTTTTTAGAGTTCCCAAGCCAAATGGCAAAAAACGGAACCCTTATGGATTCGTCATGTCTGTCTGTCAGTCTGTCCGTCCGTATGTCACAGCCACTTTTTTCCATAATACTGTTAAAACTTGGTAAGTAGATATATTTTGTGAACCGCATTAAGATTTTCACACAAAAATAGAATAAAAACAATACATTTTGGGGGTTCCCCATACTTAGTAGTTAGAACTGAAACTCAAAATTTTTTTTTCATCAAACCCATACGTGTGTGGTATCTATGTATAGGTCTTCAAAAATTATATTGAGGTTTCTAATATAATTTTTAGGGTTCCCTTATGGTGCGACTTTGTCTGTCCGTCAGTATGTCTGTCTGTCACACTTGTATATCACAGTAACTACTCATGCTATCGACTAGAAATTTAGAACAGTTTTAGAATATGGGTGCTCGACTTAATTGCACATGAAAGAATATTTTTTTTTATTATTATTGTAAAGGGGGCCCAAATAGGGGCAAAATTTCAAATTGTGGTTACTTGGTCAAGTGGGGTATCATATGGAAGGGCTTCACTTGTATATTCTGAAACATATTTTTGTATATTTTTTACAACTCTTAGTTTTCAAGTTATGATGTGAAATGTCATAAGAAATACAATTATAAATAACCCCTTATCTCCGAAGTTTGTCAAAGGAAAAAATCTGAATTAATTACAGTCGATAGAAGTTTATGTAAATATCACAGCAAAAATAAAATGATCTTTCTTAGTCACACAGTTTTTTAGAAATCTGCAAAAAACCTTTAGAAACAAATTTAATTTTGCGGTCCTAAAAATGGACTTTATTGCTTCAGTAAACACTAAAGGTATATCAGAACCCTCGGCGCGCGAGTCCCACTCGCACTTGACCTGTTCTTTTACTGTAACAAATTTTAGAAGGGAGGCCCCCTTTTGATAAAGACGGTAGTTTTATCTTAGTGGTACGGAGCCCTAGGTGCGCGAGTCCGACTAACACTTAGCAGGTTTTTATTTTACATTTGTTGAATCGTGAACCATCTATATTTTCTTAACGGAACTAGTAGAACTAGGGTTCGGTACCCAAAGGGTAAAAAACGGGACCCTATTCATATGCCTCCGATGTATGTCTGTCTGTCAGCGGGCTATATCTCATGAACTGTAATAGGTAGACAGTTGAAATTTTCACGGTTTAGGTATGTATTTCTGTTGCCAATAACAAAAAATACAAAAAAAATGAAAAAAATATAAATTGAGCGGGGCTCCTCTACTAAAAACGTGTTTTTAGGAGATTTTTTGCTCAATTTTTGTTTCAGCTCTACCGTAAAAACGGGAACACTTACTAGCGTGAAAATTGGTATGTCTATAGTGCATAAGCTATAAAATAACAACAAACAATAAAAATGGTCAAGTGGGTGTCGGACTTGCGCTCAATTAATACACTCCTGCGTGACTCCGTCCATAACTAAGACGGTATTTTTACCTGAGTGTACGGAACCCTCGGTTCGCGAGTCCGACTCGCACTTGGCCGGTTTCGTTGAGTGATATTTAAGAATTCGCTCTCTATAACTCTGACTTTTTAACTCTGACTCTGTCTCCATGTCGGTTATGTACTCGATGGGCAGTGCATTCAAAAGTGCAAGTGAGCAGGTATTGAATTCTAAAGGAAAGTGGCTTTCTAGTGTTATTTGAACTTGTGTTAAAGATGTTATTACAAACTTTGAGAAACCTTGCGCTTTCTTCGGGTGAAGAACTTCTCTTCGAGTTGCTTCGGAAGATTTCGATTTCCTGAAGAATGTTCATAAAAGTACTCGTACCCACAAGAAAAAGCCAGCAAGAAATTTCAGGAATGTACTTGAATCCTAACTGACGATGAGTCATTTAGTCATTTAGCCAAGTTAGCCCATATTTGAGCCTGACAAACACCTTACCTTTTCTAGGTTGGTCTGGTTTTTCCTATGCGTTGCGGAGGTCGGGGAGCCAATTCTTGAATATCACCGGGTGATAAAATTTCACTCAAAAAATTCAAAATCACAGATTTTTCTTTTCAAAAGTGAAGATTGATATTCGTAAAATATAAAGCAATCCTTGATTGTAAATTTTCATGTAATCTGATTTACCTTTCAACAGTTTATCAGGGCAAACGTGTATTTTTAAAGGCTCAAAAGTGATATTTTATCACCCGGTGATTTTCAAGAATTGAGTCCGTGATGATAATCGCTATCAAATGTCTGTAATATATTTTCTTCTAAAAAAAAAAATTTTTTATCAAGGCCGTAAAAATAAATTACCAACAAAGATGAGCGTGCTACCTATCGCAACTTATAAAACGTAGTTGACAAACGTCATAGAAAATTGCCAACTAAAAAAATTAAACACCGCAGAAAATCTCCTGAAAAGTAAATTGTACTACTCTTTTAACGAATATCATTATTTATACAAGAGAAACACCTGTGGGTTTGATTTTTTGGTTATTATTCAAGAATTGATCCCCAGTTACAAAAACAACTGAGTAATTTTCGAAACCTTGGGTTATATCACTTTCTCTCTGCGGTAAACGATGTTTTCAAGCAATTTACTTTGATTTGGTCACATATTACGAAAAAGAGAGTTGATAACTTGCGGTTCACAGCATTTGTTTACCTATGGCTTTCTTATTTCACACTTTACCATTGAGCAACCAAATACAAGCTGGCTACAACATGTAACTACTTACTTATTGTTTGTTTTGTTATTTTTAGGGTTCTGTATCAGAACGTGCGACCCTTACGACGATTGTATCCATTTTAGCTCCGCCCGACTCTTGACAACGAGGACTTTAGACTGACAATAGACAACTAAGACTCTAGACCACCTGATCACCTGAAAACTGAAAACATTCGACAAATTTTAAGATTGAGTTCAAATCGCGAAACTGAACAATTTTCGACTTGGAACATAGGTCATCGAACGAAAACAAATATTACCCTTTCATAGTAAAGTCAGTCAGCTGACCATACATTTTGTATGGGAGATCGATTTTTTTTTTACGTCTAACGACCTATGTTCCTTGGGGAAAGTTGTTCAGTTTCGTAGTCTGAACTCAATCTCAAAATTTGTCGAATGTTCGAAAATTCACCCTGTAGATCTCAACCTCCTCCGGTTAGATTAACTTATTATGCCGGATTTAGACGGAGGCAAATCTCAGGCGCCTACTTTCTAGGCAAGACAATATGCACCGTGTAAACAGTTTATGGCGTGCCTCGGCTGGTTTAGACGACGGCAAAATATTGGCGCCAATACTCTAGGCAGGACGGTAGGCAAGGTGTAAACGGTTTTTGGCGTGCGGCTTGCCTGTAGGCATGAAATAGATCAGCGGCCTTAAGTAGATAAATGTGCTTTGTTTATTGTAGTAATAATAGTGACCTCCCAGTCCTCCTCCCCCAGGAGTATAACGGAATGCATCTATAGTTTTCTAAGTAACCGTTCCTAACAATAAATTCAGCTGCGAAAAAAATTGCCGTCGTAGGTATTCTTCTATAAAATCTTTAACGCAGATTCCTGTGGATTTGCCACATTCTTCATACCTGAAAAGAAAAAAAATACGGAATCCTTTTTAGGATCTCTTTATTGTCAGTCTGTCAAGCTATTAGGTTAAAATTAATATCGAATATAAAGGTCCATGAATCCTTGGAAGAGTGAAAATTTCAAGCATCCACAACAACATAATCAAATTAAGATAAATTTTGAAACCAAAACCTATAGGGCACTTTCCGTTGACCTAGCATGAACTTGGCAAGAAGCTAGGTCTCACAGTACAATTAAAAGGTGAAATAATTAAATATTACAACTTTTTTCACAACCAATTATAACTAATCAAAGTGAGGACACGTTTCGCACTTGGCCGTTTACACTTAGAGACGTCAGTAAAGTTAATCTTTCGTTAAGTACAATGCTGTCGACTTGAAAACTCTGTCAGCCATGTTGGGCGGGCACTAGCCTGGCGAAGCCTTGAATCTAGTATGCCTTCTAGATTACGGATGTCAGGCAGCTGCTGTGTATAAAAACTAATGCCCTCGTCAAATACTCCGCGTACAAACCGATTGCCTTATGCAGGACTTAAGTTTCACTTAAGACCCAAGGGAGCTTTCCCATTTTAAGTTATGGCTACGACTTTAACGCTAGTTATATAGGGTGTCCCAGGAAACCAATACCAGCAAAGTACTTAGTATTAAAAATAGGTGAAAATTTCCAAGTTTTTTTATGGTTGATAGGCTTACTTTTGAACTCATTCTAGCCCTGAGGTTGACGATGGAACGAGCTTGCCCAGAAGAAGCCTATTCTAAGTGCTTTCATTCCAACATATATATTTTTTAGTTTTTTTTTACTCTACAACGTCTCCAAAAAAAATTCTCTCTCATAGGTTCACAGGAACACATAGTTAAAACACCCAAACTTCTTAAAAATTACTATCAAAATTGGACTTCATTGGACACTGAAAAAAGGCGCAGCTCGTTAATTATTTTTGCGGAACATACATACAGGGGGATTGAAATTGTAACCTCCCTTTTTTTGGTCGGCAGTTAATTTTTAAATTTCTTATTTTGAAAGAGACTGTCAATAAAAATATGGCGATGTGAGTTATGATGTTTTTCCTCGTGTGATTAAAAATAGCTTAATCGAGATACAGGCCCATAGATACATTATTTTTAGAGATTAAGTCGATAGATAATGAGGTTCCTGAACGCCAGGCTTTCGCTGGCATAAGTTTTCTGGGACACCCTGTATACAGGAAAACGAAAGTTGACACGCTGTTTATTATCGTGAAAAGCGAAAGAAAGAGCATTGAACGACCTTTTCGAAGGAAACAACAAGAAAAACGCTTTTCAACCGGTTTCTGTTCCCGAGAATCCCGAGGTTCTAAAGATTCCAATGAAATTTACAATTTTAAAGGATTTTGGGGTGAAATCGATCACGTAAGTTTCTTGTCTTTAAATAAAAAATAAACTAAAGCCAATTCTTGAATATAAACTAATTAAATTGAATTTGAATCAGCTTAATTAATTTGAATTTTTAAAGTCTCAAAAGTGATATTTTATCATCACCCAATCTTTATTCAAGAATTGAGTCTCTATTTATTTGGTGTAATTAGATGACGTAGACTTAGTAATAGGATCCCGTTGGCATAAACAAAAGAAAACAGCACATTCTGAGACAGAGGATCAATTCTTGAATATTGCTAGGTGATAAAATTATCACATTTGAAATTCAAATTTAACCCGTTAAAAGGTACGAATATCAATCGTCATTTAAAAAAAGTAAAATCTGTGAGTGATATTTTATCACCCACTGATATTCAAGAATTGGACTCCAGGCCATCTCTTAGTTGTATTTATTCAAATCTCTTTACATAGCAACCGAGCTTGCTCACTTGGTGAAATGCATTCGCAAGAAGCATCGTCGTCCCTAAGGTACGCCCCGCTTTCACTTTCTACTTGCACTTTTGCTTAGTTAGAAATACCTGGGGATCAATTCTTGTATATCATTGAGTGATACAATATCACCAAAGAATATCACAATAAAAATTCAAGGACAGGTTTTAATGGTTAAAAAATTTTTGTTTTATTCCAGATCTTAGCGTGATAATTATAACTACATTCGAAATCATGTAGCGTGATTAGAATGACAGAAAGACAGAGCTAATCTAATCGCTAATCAAGTTACGATATTTGGACTTTAGGCAATAGTACATTAAGGCCGATATTTCACTGGGACACCATGGCGGCGCAACCAGTCGCCGCTAACAACAAAATGTACACAGCTCTATAGAGGGTGTCCGTTTGGTTACGCAACCAATTTGGCGGCGCGACCAGGGAGTCAATTCTTGAATATCACCGTGTGATAAAATATCACTCAAAAAATTCGAAATCAAAGACTGTTATTTTCAAAAGTGAAGATCGATATTCGTAAAATATAAAGCGGTCCTTGATTGTTAATTTTCATGTATTCTGATTTACCTTTCAATTGTTTATCAGAGCATATGTGAATTTTTAAAATCGCAAAAGGTATATTTTATCACCCGTTGATTTTCAAGAATTGAGTCCCAGCTCGAATGGTGGTCGTGCTACCACTCCCAGTGAAATATAGCCCTTAATACTGTGGCCGCAGGGTGTGGCGACTTTGGTGTCTTTACTGGTGTCTAGTTACGGACACTATGGACACCACGGTGGCGCGACTGGTTGCGCCGCCATGGTGTCCTAGTGAAATATCGGCCTAAGACACAAGTGCAGGCATTGTAGTATTTTACTGACTAGAGGCTCGAAAATTGTAGCCCGAGCCGGATATTTTTACGAAGGTTGATATCATATACCCTCATTTACCTTTGGAAATTGCGACGCGTAAAGTTTCGCGACCTAAAAATCAGTTTAACACCAGGGACTCAATTCTTGAAAATCACCGGGTGATAAAATATCACTTTTGAGACTTATAAATTCATATTTGCCCTGATAAACTGTTGAAAGGTAAATCAGAATATATGAAAATTAACAATCAAGGACTGCTTTATATCTTAAGAATATCAATCTTCACTTTTGAAAAGAAAAATCTGTGATCTTGAATTTTTTATCACCCGGTGATATTCAAGAATTGACTCCCAGCGGAAATTCCGCTAGATGTGTCGTAGATAACAAAATAATTGTAAGCGTAATGAGCGGAATTTTCCGCGTCGGAAATATCTGCAGGCGTGTTGCTAACCTAAGTGTTGCAAGAAGAAGGAGCTAGGACCCGGGGGCCCCCGTAATAAAATTAACATGTAATACTCGTAGGTATACTAAGTGCGAAAGTTTAAAGCAACCATTTAAAATGACATTCAATAAATGAGAGTTTATTGTTAATTGTATATATTTAAACTATGATGAACCTGTCAGAGTTTTCGGAAGAACAATTCTTGAATATCACTGAGCGATTAATGAGATTTAAAAATAAAAACAAAACCTCAGACAAACGCTTAAAAAGCTATACGACAGTTATTAATACGAAATTTTGTTTGGTTTTATATGAGTGATATTTTATAAATCATTCAAGAAACGGGGCCCTGGTTTTTATTTTCAGTACTAAAATATATTCGTTGAATAGGTGCATAAAGCCTTTCACAGTTTTCAGAGTACAGGAATGATTTATTTTATGCATAAACTATTTGCAAGATAAAATATTAATAAATTAAAAACAAATTATTGAGGCAAATATTATTTATTATTTTAAGTTTGTACTTAAATAAATTATTACAAAATAAAAGTGTACCTAGGGATATTGTAGTGGAAATTAAAAATATAATTTAATGAATTAGGTACCTACATAATTAATGACATTAATTTATAAAGATATTCGGTAACTTTTTGTATCACATGATCAAATAAGGTAAAAATAAGTAGTACTTACTTATCGAAAATACATATTTTTAAACTATACTAACTTAATTAAAATTAAAATGAAGCATCGTCAATCCAACTCAAAATATTGGGTATGTTTTGAGTCAGACTGACAATTTCTAAAGCACCAATCCTCTTAACTAATAAAATTGACAAGGTAATTAAAATATTTGCAAACTACATAATTTTGTATCTTAAAATAGAAAGATACGCATAGCCAGTTAAAATTGATAAATTAAAAGCTTAAATATATCGATACAATACCAGAATTTTTTATAAAATATGAATTTACATGCTTTACACGTAACGATACTAATTAGGTTTTAGGTTATGTTTAAAAATCACGTAATATAAAATTATATCGTATGAAAACGGAAATCTAAAATTTTTGTTTCGAATATAGCCAAATAAATGCTAAGAAAGAAAAGCTAAGCATTCGTCTATCCATTATCAAATCTTTTTATTTTCAGCATTCTCTTTCATGCTCTTCTCTCGCTCTAACAACCTCCTTCTCACTTCATCCGGATTGTACTTCCGTCTATAAACCCTTCTCACTTTTCTTACCGGATTCACAACATTTCTTGCTCTAACAACTTTTTTCTTCCCATAACTTGCATTGTTCAAAATCGACGGAGCTCTTTCTTCTAAAGGTCTTAAGTTTTTTGCCTTTCTGGTAGAACTGGTGACGTTTCTAACATTGATATTATCTTTTCTTAGATTTGAGTTAGGATCTTTTCTTGAATGATTTGTCAAATCGCGTTGGTCTCTTAAGGAAGCAGAATAAAATACCTTTCCGTTGACGATAGCTTTTCTTATGTTTTCTGTGGTGCTAACAATGTTCAGGACTCTTGGTGGGCGCACAAATGTTGTCTCGCTTACTTCTAAGCTCTTGTCCATAAGTCTGTCTCTTGCTAGCTCTGCTTTTGTGACCCTCTGGACAGTACCTGAAGAAAGATTATTGTCACAGATTTTTAAAATGTACATTTGTATGTATTTCATGTCTCATTCCAAAACAAAGTATATTTTGCACTGATCGCAGATGGACGTCTCGTCTGCAATTATTGATTTATTAAAATAACAATTAAATTGTGAAACTGGGTCAAATCTGATTCAGCGCGTTGTGTGCAGACTGGCTGTGAGTGTGACGAAATTTATATTAAAAATGAAGTAATATTGCATTTTCTTTTGGAGAAAAATGAATAACTCGCCCTGTAGGGGATCACATACTTCCCGAAACCAACCACCGGAGCATCAAGAAGATGAGCCAAGACCGACTCCATCCGACATAGGAACTGAAGTAGTTAGGACAAGAGAAATTCAGTCATGGCTCTCCAAGATCGAGCAATGCCTATCTGATATCTGCACCATTACGACTGAAGGAAAACTTAACACGGAGCAAAAGCTAAAAGTGAGCAACATCAGCAGGAGTGTTTTGGGAGGTGTATCTCAAATGGCGGTACATTATCAGTCCCTGAAGCAAAAATATATCTCGGCCAATATTCTTATTCAGCAACTTCGCGAGCAAGAAACCATAAGTGACCAAATCGTTGACCTGAAAAAATCTATGCAGTCTGCGCCTAAAGAAGCGCCTTCAAGTACTTCATTCGCCGACGTAGTGAGGAAATCCAACAACTCAGTAGTACGTCCATTGAGCACTAACAACATAGTCATCTACCCAGCTGACAAAGAAAAGTCTAGCGAAGAAACTAGACAACTAGTCCAGAATATTATCAAGCCCGAGAAATTGAAACTACATGTACGGGGAGTAAGAAAGACCAAAAATGGTGGCGTAATTATCAGCACTGAGCGTAAAGACGATTTAGAAAAACTGAGAAAGTCCGACCAACTAATAACATCTGGATTAATTCTAGAGGAAACTACTAAAAAGAGGCCGAAAATTATACTCCTTGGTGTCCCTACTAATATTTCGGAAGATGAGGTTTTTGAATGTTTGTATGAACAAAACATTGCTGAGAAATATCCTGAAATAACGAAGGACATATTCAGTAGCTCCATTAAATTTAGCCATAAATCTGGTAAAAAGGATTTATCCAACTGCAATTATATCCTTGAGATATCAGCCAACCTCAGAAGAGCACTAATTAAACAAGAACGCGTTTTCATTCATTGGACCTCATGCCCTGTTAAGGACTACACCCTCGTAACCAGGTGTTACAAGTGTCATCAGTACGGTCATTCGGCTAAGTTCTGTCGGGATGAAGACCAAACATGTGGACACTGCGGAGGCACTAGCCACTCTATAAAGGAATGTATCAAGCGTGATGAACCACAGAAATGCGCAACTTGCCTACGTTTTAAAAAACCTAGCAACCATAAAACTGGAGACGTAAATTGCCCAGCAAAAAAGAGCGCCGAGACTAGGCACATAAATAACATAGACTATGAGGGCGCCTAAACCGCCGCACAATTCTAGTGACAAATCAACGAAATTTAAAAATAATTATTTTAATCTTAGACAAAAGGAAAACAATTAACTACTATAGAAAAGTAACAAACAAAAATATTCAGGCCACCGCAAGAAAAGTTATAGCAAGTCATCAAGATTAAAACTATGTCAAATTGCAAATTGTCTGCTCAACTAGTCAACAACTGCAATAGCAGGCTCGTCACTTTAAATAAGTAATTAGGTTAAGCTTATTTTATGTTGTTATTTTAATCTATCAATTTGTTTCTTTATTTTAATTTACCTACTTTCACTCAAGGACTGATTTGTTATGACAAGTGGTACCTGAGATACAAGTATTAAGTTACTTAGTTTAGGTATCTTCGTCATTATTAATCCGTGTTCATATTAATATTTAGGCTAAGTGAATATGTAATTAGACTAAGTTTTAAAAAGAAATAAATTTATCTTATCTTATCTTATCTAAAGTGTCATAGCGCAGAACAGTGAGGAGACTTGACCCCAAATAATGGGAATAGGGAAGGAAATTGAAAAAGACATTTGTTTATGTTATTGGAGATGACTTATAGAGCGTATTTTTTATGTAACAAGTGAGCAAGCGAGCTTGTGGGCCACCTGATGGTAAGTGGTCACCACCGCCCATAGCACCCACTGACTTATTAGTAGCATAATTGACACTAACAAGACAGAAAAGAGCTTGCCCACCCTGAGAACTAAGATGGTGTGTCTCATGTGCCAGTAATAACTAAATAAACTCTACAATAAACTGAATAAAATACATGTTTCCATCTAAAAAAATACCCGCAAAATTACTGAAAAACTAAAAGTTCATATTTAGCGTGCAGTTTTAAATTTATTAATAAATTTTGTATTAAAAAAATCGTAAAAAGTTAAGTAAGTTCAAACAATTATGAATGACGTCATAAAGATGAGATTCCATATAAAATGTGTAGTAAAAGCCTTTTGGTTTTACATTCAATAAAGAGTAGTTTATTTGACTAAGTGTGGCTTTCTTCATTAAAATGGCATCTACATGCAACAGATTTGTAATGGTTTTCTCTGCAATCATTAAATAGTTTTTTTGTATGAATATCTCAGAGCACAGAAGGGTCACGCGACGAATCCGTCCTCGTTGGTCAATACAGTCTACGAAACCAATAAATACAGTCTACCTAGATCAAAACTACTGGAATACCTTACCTCTTCTTTCCACATTTGAAGCAGGAAACCTATTTCCAAAATTAAAGTCAACTAGATCTTTATCCAGGGCTATGTTTTTAGATTCCAGGTCTTTCTGAGATCTTTTCTCCAAGACTAGCTTTGTTCCTCTTCTAGAAGCTAAAAGTCTTCCTATGGCTTCAATTTGTCTCTCTTCTGCCTCTAAAGTTTTTAAATCTGAAAGTTTTTCTCCTTTTTTAGCATCTTCTATATCTAGGACTTCTATAGATTTGGAAAAGTCATCAATTTTGTCATCAATACCTTTCAGACTGTCTAGTTCCTTTTCCATAGTAACATTTTCCACTGTTTTGACACTTTCAACTTCAGTTGTGTTTGTTATATTATTTTTTTCTTCTTCAACTACTTGTATATCAACTTTCGGAGTTGTTGTTGAAGTGTTATCTAAGTCAACAGACAAAATATCTTCGTCTGAATTGGTAATATTACTTGTCTTTTCGTCTCTATGCTTTTTATAATCAAGGTCATTATTCTTAGGTCTATCTGGGTCAACTTTGGTAAACGATGGTAGAGGTATATCTTTAGGCAAACTTCTATCTCTTGTAGGTTCTCTGGGATAGTCTCTGGAGGAATCTCTTGATCTATCTGTATCTTCGTCTTTATCAAAGTCCCTAGCGTTGGCTCTATCAAATTCTCTTGATGGTTCTCTGTCAAAGTTTCTAGTTTGATCTCTATCAAAATTTCTAGTTTGGTCTCTGTCAAAGTTTCTATTCTGGTCTCTATCCATGTTTCTGTTTTCATCTCTGTAGAAGTTTCCATTTTGATTTCTTTCAGTGTTTCTATTTTGGCCTCTATCAAAGTTTCTGTTTTCATTTCTGTCGAAATCTCTATTTTGGCCTCTGTCAAAGTCTCTGTTTTGATCTCTATCGAAGTTTCTGTTCTGATCTCTGTTAAAATCTCTAGAAGGTCCTCGCGATGAAATATCGTCTCTAGAGAAGTCTCTAGGTGGATCTCTAGAATTATCTCTGGAAGGTGGTCGAGAGTCGTACTTTTCAGTAGTGCTGGATATCGGTCGTTCTGTTTGGTTGTATTTAAAGTAAGTTGTATTGGGCGGTGGTCCCTTATGGAGGTAAGCCACTGGCCAGTATCTGTGAAGAAATGTGAAGTTTTCTTTATATAATTAAAATAAGCAAATGTATGTGTAATGTTAGGAATAATTTAACCTAGGCTAGGAAGCTGGCTGCGTAAAAACGGAATAAGATTTGGATAACGATGATGAAGGTCTAGGAGTTAAATTATTGAATATCACCGGGTGATAACAAATCAGTCAAGAAATTCAAAATCACAGAATTTTCTTTTCAAAAGTAAAGATTGATGTTTTTAATGCGGTATTGTTAACTCCAAAATTTCGACTGGCCTGAGAAGGTACAAAGAAACGACGACTGGTGGCTTTTGATCTCTAAAGCTGAGATCCTTTTTGAGTTGCTGAGCCAGCGAAAATATTTAAGTAGTAAATGTATTGATACATACCTGGGTACTCCCAATCCTCCGGGTACTGGAGGCTCTAGTTCCTGCTGGACTGGAAGCCAGGTCCCGGAGCCAGGTCGAGGGTAGTTGTGATGGTATTTGATGTGAGGCCGCTCCGCCATCGGGACCCTGGTGTAACCTGGGGTGACGGAATTTAAAAATTTAAGTTTTTTTTTATGTGGCGAAATATATAAGTGCTTAGTTTTCTTTTTTATAATATGGTGATAAGAAAAACGAAGATGAAATAGTGAGATTAAGGGTGGGTTGCACCATCTAACTTAACCATAATCGAATATAGGCCTCTTGCTTGCTCTCTCCACCTTATAGAGAGCAAGACGCTCATATTCGGTTATGGTTAAGTTTGATGGTGCATATGGTCTATACATACTATATCGATCATTTGATAACTTTTATTTTTAAAAAGTCAATTGCCATGTACAGTCAACAGCACTTCAAGTTTGACACATTGACTTTGTACAGTTTTTATTTCGATAGCCGTAGAAGTTTGAGGACGGCTCGATCGATTTGGCTGTTTTATTTTTGTGTATGTATGAAAAAAAAATGAAATTTATATCCCAAAAAAATATTTAATTTGGGAATAACTGAAAGTGCTTTTTTCTATGGGATTTATAGTCCCTGCCAGTTAAGCCATCTGGTCGTAGAAACTTAGCGCTTCCAGTGCAAAGCCGGGGCGGGGCGGGCCACCAGTTAAAAATATGGTTATTTCCTACCTTATATAATTTAAGATAAGCTTTTTAATACAACAACTTTTGAAGTTTTCTCAGTAGTAAAATAAGAATCACATTTCCAGCTTACCAGGCAAAGGATTTCCATATTTATCATAATAGGCTTGAGGTCCGTTTTTGTATAGCTCGTCCCAATATCTCCGGTCAGCTTCAGGTAAGTACGAAGGATCGGGTCTGTCGTACGCTGGCCTGCCAGGAGGTCCAATGGGTCTACCGGGAGGACCAGGAGGCCCGGGAGGAATGGGTGGGCCTGATGGTAAGGGACGGTTCGGGTCTGCAGATAAAAAAAAATAGCACATGTATGACGGAGCATCACTTGAGAACAGCTGGACCGATTTGGTTGATTCTTTTTTGGTATGTACGTAACGTAATATCAAGAACAATGTTTTTACAAAAAGAAAAATTGGAAATGTTTCCCAGAAAATTAACGAAATCCAAATAAGTGCAAGAAGAAGTACATACGTATATAACAGCATACTTCTTTCCATCGGGGTAAGCAGAGAGCACAGCCCTCCACCTGCTACGATTTTGACATACTTCCCTCGCTTCCTGTACTTTCATCAATCCTTTCATACACGCTCGTAATGTAGTAGTTTTATTTCTCTAGATTTTTAAGAAATTGTGACAGTTTTTAAGAAAAGTAGACCAATTGAGAAAGTAGAGCAATTGGGAAAGTAGACCCATTGGGAAAGTAGACCAATCGGGAAAGTAGACCAACTTGCACCTGAAGGAGTTTAGGGGTACTACTAGCGGAAAAGTCTCTGTTACAATCAGATGTCGGAATCTACCGGTCATTCCAGGTCCGCATTAAAGTGATATGATTGGGGCCCTCTTATTAAATTGTATTGTGTCAGTGTGGGGAGGGGGCTACTATGGTTTGGCTTAGTTTAGAATCTCAGAATAACAAGGATTTCATTAATATAAATATTAGAACTGTTTGCAAAGTCAATAAATTGGAGTAATTAAAAACGGGCCCCAATCATATCAATTAAGTGCGGACCTGGAATGACCGCAAGGTGGCAGATTTAGACCTCTGGTTGCATATTTACCTCTATGCCCTTGAGTTGGATGGGGGATGTTGTGTTGGTGGTACGGGTAGTATTTCTCACTACAAGGCCGCCATTGATCCTGGGAGGGTCCTACGTAACACCTGAATAAAACAATCACGCTTAAAAATTTTGTAATACATTTGAACCTTAACATTTAAATTAGTTAACTTCATTTCTTTCAGCTTTCGGCTTGAACTCTATCTTCAATGATAGACTATTTGAGCTAGTATAGCAAATGCTTACTAAGCGCTAGCACAAACGCAACACTGAATGCGTATAGAGGTCGCAACATCAGGCAGGATCACCAACGTAGACGCAGGTTCGAATCCTGCCAGTGGTTTAAAATTTTGCAATTTTCTACTTTGTAGAGTTATCCGAACACAGAAAGTCAAAATAAAATCATTTCTTCTTACATTTTAAGAGATTTTCAGGGCTAATTTTAATTATGTTTGCCATCATAACATCGGATGAAACGTCCACTGCAAGACATCCGAGCCCTCTCCAAAACTCCAGCAAAAACGCGTGGTACTTTGGAGGAGATTTACCATTATACAGGGTGTTAATTTGATTGCGTGCCATAGCTTAAGGGGTGGTTCAGTAACGATAAAGAAACTCAAAAAAAATATTTAAAAAAATCCTACAAAAAAAAAATTCAAACTCCATTGAAACTAAACTAACGCGGAGGGCAATGACCGCGCGAATGGGCGCGCTATCAAAAGCGCGCGAAAGAGTTTCAGTTATGTAGTCGTCATCTTTAGGGGAGGCCTATGTCCAGAAGTGGACGTCTTTCGGCTGATATGATGATGATGTGCCTACCTTATTCACTGATACTCGCGCGCTAGCGACGTTGCTCCGCGTTAGTTAAGCTTCGATGCAATTTTAGTTTTTTTTTTTCAGTAGGATTTTTTTTATATTTTTTTGTGTTCCTTTCTCGTAGATGAAACACCCCTTAAGCTATGGCACGCAATTAAATTAACACCCTGTATTTATTTATAGTCAATCATCATATCTTTATTCAAAAAACAGTACAAACTGTGTGCGAAAAGAGATGCTTCAATTAAAAAATTACTAATATGATTTTACAACTTGTCAAAAGTATCTATACAATCATTAAATTAATAACACAATAAAAAATAATGTTATGGATAAATTAAAAAGATAAATTAAATAAAAAAAATATGTCAAACAAAACTAAAATTAATAAATGATTGAATTGCAAGACTTGAAGGGATCAGAAAATTACTAAAAATAATGTCAACTAAGTAATACTAAAAATAATGTCAAATAAAATAACACAATAAAAAATCATGTCATGGAAAAATTAAAAAGATAAATTAAATAAAAAATATGTCAAACAAAACAAAAAATACAACAAAAATAATAAATAATTGAATTGCAAGACTGAATAGATCAGAAAATTACTAAAAATAATGTAAACTAAATAATACTAAAAATAATATCAAATAATAATAACTAAAACTCGTCAATTGAATAACAATTTTTATCTAAGTGTATTTGTTTCAGTTTGTCCTTGAATGTATTCAAATTAATTTTAGATTTTAATTCAACCGGTAGTCTATTAAAAGTAGTACAGCTTGATATCTAGGACAGTGACATACAATGTTTAATTTATACAAGGTTTAATTTTTTGACTTAGATCTCGTCTCCTAGTACTTAACCGCAAATTCATTTCCGCATCTGAGCCTTGTTTGAGGCTCTATGTTTTATTACATCTGTCAGAAGAACCAAAATATATAGACTGGGTACTGTCAGGATGCCATATTTTTAGGGTTCCGATACCAAAATGGTAAAAAAAAGGAACCCTTATGGTGCCGCTCTGTCTGTCTGTCTGTCTGTCTGTCCGTCTGTCTGTCACACCTCTATATCTCAGCAACCACTTACGCTATCGAGCTGAAATTTGGAATAGTTTTAGAATATAGTTGCCCAACTTAATTGCACATGAAAATTTTTTGAAAAAAGTATGATTATTAATGTAAAGGGGGCCAAAATAGGGGGGGCCAAATTTCAAATTGTCGCTACTAGGTCGAGTGGGGTATCATATGAAAGGGCTTTACTTGTACATTTTAAAATATATTTTTGTATTTTTTTAAGTTTCTTAGTTTTCAAGTTATGATGAAAAATGTCAAAAAAAATACCATTCCCCCCCCCTTATCTCCGAAGTTTGAGTAAGGGAAAATCTGAATTAATTACAGTTGACAGAGGTTTATGTAAACTTTACAGCAAAAATAAAACGATCTTTCTAAGTTGCACAGTTTTTCAGAAATCTGCAAAAAACCTTTACAAACAAATTTAGTTTTGCGGTCCTGAAAATGGACTTTATTGCTTCCAAAAATACTATAGGTATATCGGAACCCTCGGCGCGCGAGTCCGAGTCGCACTTGACCGGTTTTTTTTAAATAATCCTTGCATGATTCCCATGGGGGGTATGCGAGCAATAGTTCCAACAGCTCTTTTTTGAATTGTGAATGCTTTGGTCATATTATACTTATAACTATTGCCCCAGTACTCAATACTATGCTTACATACTTGTAAGCGTTGTGGCTGTGTTTTTGTTGGTGACCGTAGTATGTGTGATGGTACGATAAGATGCTGCTGCCCATTCTCCGGTTCATAAGCCCTTAGTGATGGATTGATATTATAATTTATAGTTGAAGGATAATTAATGGAAATAAATGCAGGTAAAAAAAAGTCCTTCAATTTATAGGCCTTAACTGCAGAAAGCTTCACTTACCAAGGTTTATGGAATCCTTCACTATATCCACACCGATGCGTAGGAGCGCAGCAATAGTCCCATGCTCCTAAATATTTAATTAGTTAATAATAAATACTATAAACTTATTATTATTTTAGTTTTGGGTAAATTGATTTAATTGGGTAGTTGCATGCTATCAAATATTTATTGAGATGATATATTCAAAATATAATTCGAAATCAAAATCGAAATTCGTCGAAAAATTAAAAACTTATATCGTACCAAAGATTTTTGTCTATCTGTTTTTAACAAAACGTAACTTCACGTTTGACGTCACTGTTCAGTATTACTCTCTCTGTCTTCCTGAGCGTTTTAAACTTTCTTATCTTTCTTTGTTAAAAGGATATCAAGAACCTAATAAAAAAAATACTCTAAAATATATACCTGCCGGTTTAGTACGCTGCCCGAGAGAAAACATATCTCGAACAAATGTCACTTTTTTTAAGGAACTATGTCATCTATCACCTCCAAGTGCGAAGAAATGTCAGTGGAGGAAAATGTAAAACAAATCCACAAATTACGTTTTTGATATTTTAGACAGAGATAGCTTTATACATTAATACATGTAGCCGTCCTTGTCTTTCAAAATGTGCCGTACTGATCGGATGTCAAAAAAACGTGAGCATGCTTAAAGTCTTTAATCTATGGGCCTAGATAAACTGACAACTGCAGCGTGCTAAGCCGGCAGGCTATTTGTCAGTTAAAAAATCTTTATTTTAAATAATTTAAAAAAGGTTGTCAACTAGCGAATTTATCATCCATATTGAGGTTCCATTAAAAGTCTAAGGACTAATTAGCTGCCCCAATAATTCGCAACAGTATAGCAAAAATACTTGGTTTATTTTGGAGGGGAAGTACGATAATAGTCACCATCACCACGCTTGTTAGCGTTGCGAGCAGAATGGACCGCGGTTGTTGGTGACCGTAGTATGTAAGGTGATACGATACAAAGAAGGTCACTGCTGCCCATACTCTAGTTTAAAATCCCTTAGTCGTCTATTACTTATATTCTTTTGACAGTGTCACATTCCAGTTACTAATTTGATGTGGTCTGACTAGCGAAACTACCAAGAGGATGTGATGCGAGGCGGACCTTTTTTTAATTATTTTTAATTTATATTAAAGTATATAATCAAGTTTCACTGTCAAGTTGCGCATTGGCCGACCAAAGTTTTGTGTATCTAATAGGCCTCTACTCTCGCTACAAAGTTGAATATTTAGTGTGTAGCGTGTGCAGGATAAGTTTGGCTCTGACGGTTATTTTCTGTGCAAGGGTCACGATTCGCACGCCTCTCCTGCCGCGCTCACCCCCGCATCTCATTTTTTGACTTCTGCGCATTAACGGTCACAGCCAGAGTTATTTTGGACAAAGGGTCATTTAAATTTGCATCGCCCTCAAAGTCTATTGTTTTAGATCGTTACCTATCTCGCCTCCTTCCGGCTCGCAGGACCAGTGTCCGGCCACCTGGTTCTGCGCGCAGGACGTGCCCTGACGACACGGGAATCCGGACACCGTGTAGTGTCGCCACGATACTGCTACTGTAGACACGGTTAAGATGATAGTTAGGCCGTGTACACACCACGATTTTTTTGCATCGATACAGTCGCGATGCAACATTGATACTGGAGAAATACTATGAATGTTTTGCGTCGTTCTTTCATAGCTTTTCTATGTCACGTTTCCATCGCGACTATATCGTGACTTTATCGATGCAAGAAATTGCAGTGTGTTTAGGGCCTTATAGACTGCTCTGCTCCTACGGGCACTGTTTACCCGTAGTCCCGGTGGATCAACACATCACCGGGTCCACGGGTACTATCTCGGTCTTTCGCACCTGATATTTTTTTTTCACATTGCCTTAAAGATCTTTCACAGCATTTCAAAAACGTTAAACTTATCGTCAGAGCAAGACGGAACGAGTGATACGTGTCTCTGTCACTCCAACATCTTCAGGCATCAACAACAACTCAAGCATCGCTCCTTCCAGAGGCGCTAGAACCGAACTCAATCGTTATCGATTCTCTCTTTTTTTCTATACAAGAAGAAAAGAGAGATTCGATGACGATTGAGATTGCTGTCATTCTAATTACGCCATATTATTTCGGTAAGTTACTACGTGGATGTTTTTATGAATGTTAAATGAACAGAGACTGCAACAGTGCTACAACAAATATGGTGAAATGCTACCTAGTGCATTAGTTAAAATGTGCAAATGTGTTTATTTGTGAAGTGAAATACTGTGCAGATTGTTTTTTCTAATACGAAAATATGTTATAAAATGCTAATGTCAATTATAAAAAAAACATACAGGGAAACCTGGACAAAAAAAAATGTTAATAAGACAATTTTTTACAAAAATCTTAAATTAAAGTAGTAGTATTTGAAAAAATTTTCCTTAAATATTAATGGCTTCTTGCATTTCACTTTAAAATCAGCTATGTACCTATTAAACTGAATAAAATTCAATTTAATTTCAGAAATAACATTACTATACGTACTTGGCTCCTCTTCTCTCGGCCTATCAGGAGGACTTTGTCCAGGGGGCCCATAAGGTCCCGGAGGACCATGAGGCCCTGCAGGCCTGTGATGTTCAATTGGGGGCCCCGGAGGTCTATGATGTTCAATTGGGGGTCCAGGAGGCCCAGGTGGTAACGGAGGTCCATATCCAGTATCGGGGTACACAGGCCTTGGGCGTTCAATAGGTGGCCCGGAAGGCCGGAATGGGCCACTAGCAGGCCGATAAGGGACCCCGGGTGGAGAAGGCCTGAATGGACCACTAGGGCCGTACTCGGGAGCTCCGGAGGGAAGGTAGCCTGGTCCTGAAGGTCTAGGCCCGCTTGGATAAAAAAATTAAAATCTTAATATACGTGATTTTCACAATATAATCCAACCAAGCAATACTAAGAGTTAGGCAAAATATCGCACTGATAAATTCAAAACTACAATATCAAACTTCGTTGAGTTCGACTCACACTTGAATATTTTTTTATTATTCGCTCTTCGATATTCGATGTTTCAAAGTTTACCAGCTAAAAAAAATTATTTAAACGCGTTTCTTGAGTAACTCATATAAGAATTGTAATAAGAGAAATTGCTTTGTGTCTTTATTGTTGTTAATTAACTAAACAATCACAATAACAAATATTTTGTAAAAAAAAATACAACCAGCTAGCTATTGCACAGCAAAAGATCCAGCTTTAAAAGTTGGACAGACAAACGACGTAGTCTCAGTACGTTGCTACTATTTACACTTTTACAAGCTTTGTATGGCCCTATGACTTGTCTTACCTTGGTCCAGAGGGCCTGTAACCTTCACCATACCCAGGCCCGGAAGGTTTGGGTAAATACCCGGGTGGCTCAGCTGGTAAATAGACGGGCCCTGGGTAACTGGGTCTGGGCTCAGGTCTAGGTTCTAGGTAGGGCTTGTAGCTGGGACCTGAAGGACCTGAGCCAGAGATGTATGGTGGTTCTGCAAAGAATATATTTTTAAAACAGGTAAAGCGACAAATGACTTGACATCACTATTAGTAGTAAATTAAATCGCACATTGGTGGTAACCATTTGATTTTGGTCTTACGGCAACTATTACTTATTAGTGTTTTTTATATAGTAAGCGAGTTTGTGTGCCACCTGATGGTAAGTGGTCACCACCACCCACAGTGATCACTGTCTCTTTAGTAGCATAATTGACTCTAAAAAGACAGTAAAGCGCGATCCCACCCTGAGAACTAAGATGGTGTGTGTACTTATTTTATTTTAGTACTACCTGTTGCCCCCAATTTTGTTCTGTGATGTTGATAATGGATCGCTCTCATGTGTAGGGTTAAGAGTACCTACTTATCTTTTTTTTTTCCAGGAAGGCCCTGATGATGAACCACTTAGAGTAGAGGTTAACCTCAACGACGTGTTATCACTCTGTAGGCATACTATTAATAGTACATACTATTAATAAATGAAAATAAATAATGTTTATTTGCTAGTATGAGTTAGACACACATAATTATGACAGGGGTCCCCAAACTAGGACGCAGCCTGTATCTTGGGAGACCTAAGAAATTTACTAGTTGCTAGTTAAGATTCTACGTACTTATACAGTAAAAAAGTAGTGTTTTCAGAAATCTAAGTAGGTAGGTAATAATTTTGACAAGACCAACAATTCAATTGAAAAATAAAATAACAAGCAAAATTTTGAATTAAAGTACAATATCAAGTAGGTAATAATATTAACAGTAAAAAGTTACAAGACCAACAGATGTATTCACAAATGGTGTAAAAAAAAAAAAATATTGGGATTTTTAATTTGAAGTGAATAGTATGCCTACAGAGTGATAACAGTCGAAATAATGTATCTTGATTGATTAGATTGACAGAAAGACAGAGCCATTCGTGAGAGCAGGACGGAGCGATAGGTGTCTATGTGTCTCTATCACTCCTATATCTTACGCATCACTCCGACCAGTTGTCACACTGCTGTCATTCTTCGCACAAAATAACTTTGGCTCTGTCATTGATGCGCAGTAGTCAAAAATGGGCCATTTTTTTCTTCTGCGCATCAATGACAGGGCCAAAGTTATTTTGTGCGTCGTATACATCATTGTATTGACTTTTTTTTATCACAAAGGGTTCCTAAAGTCCGGAGTAACCAGTAAGCTTGTAAGTACAGAGGAAAATCGTGACGGTGGACCACTTTCTCTGAAAGGGATAATGTTTTTGATAGATATAAGATTTGTTACAAACCTACAGGTCCAGATATAGGTAAATGCCCAGTGGGCCCAGAAGGACCACTAGGGCCGGATTGTCCTGTGCTTGTAGGCCCGGAAGGCCCTGATGATGGGCCGCTCTCGTGTGGAGGGGATAAGGGTCGCGGAAGTTCTGGGACTGGTGAACTGAAAACATAAAGTTTTATGTTGATTTGACTTGGAACGTCATTGACCTGCTTGTAGTTGTACCGAGCTACCAAAAGTACGCAATTACAACCTCGAATTAATCGAAACGGACCAACTGATCGCCCCGTAAGGTTCCCTGAATCATATTTATCGTCTGTATGGTGCCGGCAAAGAATAGCACCAATCTATCCCTACCTGTGGGTGTCGTAAAAGGCGACTAAGAGATTTTGAACAGGAGAATGAGCAGCAGTATCTTTAAGCGTTGAGGCTGGCAACAGTGGTTGCCAGCCTCAACGCTTACATGCTTGTGATGACTATATGGTTAATACCCTCCACGTGTCTTTGCTGGAGTCCTGGAGGGAGCTCCCTGTCCTGCAGTGGATGTTTCATGGGATGTTATGATGATGATGAATACAGAAATCACATTGAAATGTCATAGAAGAAGTTAAAACAGGTTTCGAGGACGCGATAACAAATAAATATTCCTTGTGAAGTTATGATTTTTTTTAGCTTTTTGGAAATAGTGCAGTAATATCGTTATAGTAGCAATACTAGCTACTTGTCATTATAAAGTGTATTGTATCAAGCCTGTTCAGAAAAAATATGGTTTACAACTGCTGAACTGTCTTAGCATTTCTCAAAAGTAACAATATGTTGTAACAATGTTCTTCTAATACCGTTTATCATGAACTTTCATAGCACTGTCCGTTTAAAAGGTCAAAGGCAAAAAGTCAATCATCAAATATTCGAAAAATCTGATAGGAGATGATAGACAAATGACTGACTAACTTACTCATAGTCCCCTTTGCCATGCATATTCCTCCAGCACTGTCCGTTAAACAGGTCAAAGGCAAAAAGCCAATCATCACATGTTTGTATCATACGGTCCAGTTTCAGATAAGAGCATAGGAGTGGGATTTCTGTATGATAGACATATGACAGACTAATACTTACTCATAATCCCCTTTGCCATGCACCTTCCTCCAGCACTGTCCGTTAAACAGGTCAAAGACCAAAAGCCAATCAAATAATGTTTGTATCATACGGTCCAGTTTCCGATAGGCACCGGATCTCTGTATGATAGACAAATGACAGACTAACTTACTCATAATCCCCTTTGCCATGCACCTTCCTCCAGCACTGTCCGTTGAACAGGTCAAAGGCAAACAGCCAGTCGTCAGTGGAATGCTCATAGTCCACTCCGCGCTGAAGGTCGAACAGCCGGATCTCCGATAGCAGGCAGTTGTCAGTGTCTGGAGGGGCGTTGTTGCTGGGAAATATAATAGAATGGAATTTAATGAGATAAAATAGAATAGAAAGGAATATAATGAAATGGAATGGAAAATAATGGAATAGGATGGAATAAATGGAATAGGATTTAATGGAATGAAATATAATAATGGAATAGAATAGTATGGAAGAGAATAGAATAGAACAGAATGGAGTGAAAAAGAATGAAATATAAGGATTGGAATGGAATAGTATGGAAGAGAATGGATTAGAATGGAATGGAATGAAGTAGTATGAAATAGAATGGAAAATAATGTAATAGCACGGTAGAAAATGAAATAGAATGAAATGGAGTAGAATAGAAACAGAGTGGATTTTAGCTAGAAAGTTTGACCTTGAGTGACTTAATTTTTCGAAGTTTGGATGATCTATGACGTCACAAGCTTTGAAAAGGGTTTGGAAAAGACTTAAAGAATCTCGATGATTTCCACTATAGATAATTCTATACCTTAAGGTCCCAGATTCAGGAAAGTTTACCATAATAACTGATAATTGAAGACAAGGAATTGATAGATGATAAAATAAGCTGTACTTGCTATATATTTTGAAAGTACGAACTCTTTTACATCAGAGTTTAAATAACTACTAAGTCGAAACGTTTATTACAATTGTAACTAGTATTTAAAGAACGTAGGTACTTATATAAAGAAAAAGAGCGCCGATATAGATTTCATAGTTTTCAATGATTTACTTGAAAGAAAAGCTGAGACATCTAAACGGTGCATCAGTGCAGGCCTGTCCGCAAGACCTCTCATCCTTCACTTTAGCCGAGCCCTTCACCGCCGTGCCTATCAGCTTCGCTGCATTGTCATATTGCAGGTAGCACTCTGAAAAGAAATAATCACATGTCATTAAATGGAACTGCATAAGGATGGTCAAACATTATTTATTGGTTTGAAAACTTCGACGCTATGTCTGCATGAATTTGTAAGGATCGAAGGCCAGAATCTTTATCACTCTTTCTCCACAGACGTCATTATTATACGCTGGTTCACAGGCACTAAAGTTGATAGAATGACAGCAGTGAGAGAGCAGGAAGGAGATAGACATTGAAGTGACAGAGACACGTATCGCCCCGACCTGCTCTCACGCATAGCTCTGTCTTCCAATCAAGCTAAGTATATAATTTTTTACTAATGGCCGTTAGTTCCGTTCTAATTTTAAAAGATGAGCTAGATTGCTCTTGAAGACTATTGGTGGAAACAAAGATACGTAGTCCGTGTGGTGCTGGCCAAGAAAAGTACCAACCCGTCCCTATTCATAGATGTCGTAAGAGGCAACAAAGGGAGTTTGAACCAAGAATGAGCGGCAGCGTACTTACTGCGGTCACCAATAACTATTTATTGGCTTGTCTATGGTGCCTTAAATACGGTCTATTTTGCCTTATTCAAGCGTAGTTCTATGGTACAGTCAAGAGAAAGGTCAAGAGAAAGTCAAATTGAGACTCACAGTACGACTTCCTTCTTCGCTGATAAAGATAAGTGCGTCACAATATCCAATAAGTCAAGTTTGACGTGTCCTTGACTGTACTTAGAATCCATTACAAAATGTATCACACATTTTGGTTAGAAGTTCTGAAGCGAACTCTATGTCCAGCTTTCAATGAGATCTTATGATGAAAGACTCCTTTAGAAGCATAATGGGGACTTCTCAGAAAAAGGGTTTCTTGAAACGATGGTTTCTCAAAAAGGACAGTTAGCAAAGTGCTCACCTCCGGTCTCTCTATGCACGTCATCATACAATGCCGGCTCGCAGCCTCGGCCGTAGTTCCCTCTCGCATACAGCTCATGTCCAGCGCTGGGCTTCAGTCCACGGCCAGCGTCCAGGGAGGTTGGCGGAGTGGAGGTCAGGATGCAGTTTTCAAGGTCTTCACCGATGGTTGGAGAGTCATATCTGTGGATGATTGTTTAATAATTAGTGCGACTTATTAAGCTTTATGCTCGCCTTATGCATCAATGCTTACATACTTACTAATAAATAAAGTATTTAGTCAAAATTATTTTTATTTTAGCACTTCCTGTGCTCGGATAAATCTACAAAGAAGAAAATCGCTAAATTCTACAACCACAGGCAGGCAAAAAATTTTCGATTTGATATCTATCTGCAATGATGGACTAGTTGAGCTAGTACAGCAAATACTTACTAGGTGGCAGCACAAACGCAACGTTGAAATGCGTATAAAGGTCGCCAATTTCACAACATCAGCAGGCCTGTGACACTCCGCAATCTAGGTATGCAACGCGGCGCTAGAAGTCGACTGGGTGAGGCAGTCGATTTTACTTTTCTTTATGTCATCTTAAGCTTATGGCGGCAAAATAGGTAAGTAAGTACTACATACCTACTTGCACCCGCTCAGTATCTCATAAAGTGACAAAATCATCGCTTTAGCCCACCTGCCTGCGATCACCCACGATTTAAAAACGTGTCCTAAGCGGTGCACTGCAAGTATCAACTTTACGCTTAGATCGTAAGGTTGAAATTTGTTGGCACCCCGCCTGGAAGTGTCGGATCTGTAAGCGTTAGTTTACTATTATTTAATCTTTGACATCAGGCAGTACCACTGTAGCCTAGTTGGTCAAGCGTGTTCGGTAGGTTTGAAACCGAAACCTGCTTGTGGTTGTTAAATTTTACGATTTTATACTTTGTAAAACTATTTACTCATAATTGCTATTAAACGAACAATACAATTTTCTATACGGGGGCTTTTCTTAGCTGCAAAATATTTCTGACAATGTGATATGTCTGGGAAAATTATCTCTTCTTTTTTAGTATTTCTTGAAAATAGCTCAATTTAGAATCCCTACAGCGCCATCTGTTGGTGAAATTTAATTTAGATTACTTAGGCACTATGCTTTAAAGCTTAAAGATTCATCAGATTCAGATAATTTTATTCAATGTAGATTCTTCACAGAATACTTCTTGAATGTCATGCAGAATACAATGCAAATAGAGCGAGTCTACGCCGTTTCGGATCGTGCTATGGCAGCGTAAAAGAAACGGCAAGAAATCACTGCAGCATGGCCCACTTTAAGAGTCGGATTTTTACAATGTGTTTCTTGTGTTTCGCTGGAATATCAGAGCACCATACACACCATACCACCATACCTGTCATTCTTAAAGTCATCTAACCTATAGTAAGCTTTTTAAAAGCTTTTTAAGCTTTTGCATCTGACAGGCAACTGCGCAAAGTTCTTTAATGTTAAATCTCAAGTTAGTTCTTTTGTTGTCACTTTTTGTTTAGATGACAAAGAAAGCCATAGAAATAAATTTTACTTTTAAGAGTTTAACAGGATTCCTAAATTTTTTTTTGCTCTAGTAAGTTACTTAAGAATTGGTACGCATGAAAACTTCGAAAAGTTCTGATCCCATCATACAAAAAATTCGCAATAATCTATGCAATTAAAAAGAGGGTGGTAAATTTTTACGGTCGTATAATATGGCCTTGAACCCTGGCCGCCATTGACCGACTCAAATCGGTCGGATGTTGCCACGTGACCAGGATTTTCAAAAATTTTGAACTTTGGCGCGTCATGCGTCCGATTGCCGCCAACTTTAATCTATGGTTTATACGTCATTCGAAAGGTAATTTCAATAGGTCATTACTCCCTATACACACCAAACCAAAATAAACCATAGCTTCGACGCAATAAGGCAGAATATCGAGCGCGGGAGCTCGATCCTATTCTGTATGCTTCGGGATACACCGGGGCTCTATTAAATACTCATTAATGTATACGAAGCATGTCTTAGCGTAATACCTGTAAATAGGCAAAATAAATCAGGAATAAACGAGAGAAGTGAATGAGTGAAGCGAGTGAGTGAATGTATGAGAAGTGCGAACGTTTACGACGCAGTCGAATAATAATCGCAATAATATAGAAAGAAGAATCTGCAGAAACGATGCCTACGTATTATATTTAGAAAATCTAACAATTATTCTCTTAGGTAAATTTTTAGGGATAAGGGTTTCTTAAAGGTTACGGGTATCTTTATAATGGAAATCTGTAGCCTAGTTACAAAAGCACAAGATTTTTTTTAGCTGCGTTTCTGACATGCATTCTAGGAATGTCAGACATAAACACCGTCTTGTTATTTCTATTTCTATCAGATGAATGATATTTGATAAATGTACCACAGTGACCGCGGTCAGAATTAAATTTTAATTTAGTTGTTATATAATTTTGATTTATGCTGTAACTATTTGTAAATTTTTCTTATGCTTAATTTAAAGTCGTAATTTTATTTGTATAGTGTGATCGATTAGATCTTTTAAAAGACTGCATGCCTGATGTAAGGTAAGAGCTGTAAGGCGCAGGCCAGACAGAAGAGGTGCGCCGCACGGCACGCCTTCAGCGCACCTCTTCTGTCTGGCTTGCACCGCGTCGTTCTCCTACATTTTGTATGCATGTGATTTGAACAGGCGACGAGACGGCATGCCTAAGGCGCACTGTCGGTGCACCACCGGCGCACCGCCGGCACGCCGCCGCACAGCACAGTCCGCTGCCATCGATTGCGTCGTCCAGCCGAAAAGTGTACCACGGGGGCGCTCGAAGCGCGCCTCGGGCGCACCCGAAGCGCGCCGCGCCCTATCTGTCTGGCTTGCACCTAATGTGCTAAACTATATTTACTACTTACCATCAGCAAAAAAAAACTTTTCTAGTGTATAACTTGATTAGAATGACAGCAGGACAGAGCTATGCGTGAGAGCAGGACGACAGAGCGATACGTGTCCCTGTCTCTCTAATGTCTAACACATCGGTCCGCCTTCCTGTCACACTGCTGTCCAAAGAAAGCAAGGAGGTCTTTGTTCTGAGCTGCTGTCATAATAATTAAGTTACATTATTTCGACGTAGGTAGACATCTCACCCCGTGTGGTGCCGGAAAAGAATAGTACCAACCCATCTCTACCCGTGGGTGTCGTAAGAGGCGACTAAGGGCTTATGAACCAGAGGATAGGCAGCAGCATTTTTCTGTGTATCATACCATCTTACATACTGCGGTCACCAACAATAGCGGTCGCCAGCCGCAACGCTTATAAGCGTGGTGACTATGATAAATTCCCTCCGAAGTACCACAAGATTTTGCTGTAGCTCTGGAGGGATCTTCCTGTTCTGTAGTCATGGGATGTTATGATGAGACATCTTACCGGAAACTGAATCCCCGGCAGAAGAAGGAGTGAGCGCGGATGCACTCGGCTTCACAAGCGCCCAGCCCCGCGACTGTCAGCGCAGCCCTCACCGCCGGCCCGTCTACTGCCGCGCCGGACCGCACGTGCCAGAAACACTCTGAACCAACACACAAACATTTAAATGTGAATTGAATTACAATGTGTAACAGACACCGTATATAAATCCTGAAGGATCCGAATATGACACTGAAACTGAACCACTTTTTTTGATTTACACGAGTTGAAATTTTTACATACCAACTGATACAGTTTTATGGGAAGTTTTACCCAATAGGATAAGAATCAAAATAAAGATGGTATATCTACAATAAAATATTAGGAATAGGTCCAAAGTAATAACTTACCGTTATTAAATTATTTAAATACAAAACAAAGTAGGTCCAAAAGTGTCACCTTGGAAAACTCAGATTTCATAAATAGTTCCATCTATTTCATAGTGAATTTAAAAATCTTTAAATGCTTTTTTTCTGTGGTAGGATTACAAATCAAAACGAATTTAAAAATTTAATACTACACTGGGTAATAATATCAAATGCCTTTAACAAATCCAAACAATGTGCACTAGGATTTGTGGATTTTAATTATAATTAGGCTTATTTTAAATATTTACCCTGTGATCGCGGTTGTTGGTTCCCAGACTCCTACAGTCAAAATAAATAAGCTTGATCAGTATTGCAGCATTGTCCTTTGTGGTTCCGGCAAATAATAGTACCATCCCATACATACCCGTGGGTGTCGTCGGAGGCGGCTAAGGGTTATAAACTGGAGGATGGGCAGCAGATTCCTCCTGAGTATCATACCATCTTACTTACTGCGGTCACCTACAACCGCGGTCCATGGTGCCAGCCGTAACGCTGACAAGCGAGGTGACTATGGTACTTCCCCTACACATTTTTCTAGAAAAAGTAAGAATTCTGAAGGAGCTCCCTGTTCTGTAGTGGACATTTCATGGGATGTTATGATGAGTATTGCAGCAAACGAGAGCTATGTATGAGAGTGGAACGGACCGATATGTGCCTCTGCTGTTCCAATATCTTACGCTTCACTCTATGCGCTGTCATTCTAATTGAGCTCCTATTTGATTGTAGCATGGTTCATGAATAAACTTCAGAAATACTGAGTCTTTACAGGAGCACAGCTTTCTGAAAGCTGAAAGTGCATGATCAGTCAAAGAAACTGAACAACTTTCAATGGATGAAACTTTCAGTACCTAGTGAATAAATCTGCATCTCCATGCAGAATTCTAAACTTGATTGGACAGTTTGTATGGGCAGCCGATATTGTTTTTCACTTCCTGAAATTTTCATCCATTGAAAGTGGGGCATTTTCGTTGAGTGATCACGCTCTTTCAGATTTCGGAAAGGGGTCCCCTACACCCCACATGTTGTGATTGTTTTAACTCCGAATAGAATATGTAAAAACATGTTATTCACATGACAATACAACTTACCACTTTCCACAAAAGGCTTGGTACTTGGTGCAGCACAGCCGTGATCCTCAGGCATGGCGTACACATCAGATCCACTATCATGGGACAGCTCCAGTCCACGGTACGGACGCTCACTCAGGAAGCAATTGTCAGAACCTGGGGAACTGGAGTATCTGAAATACATGACATTAAATATTTATTTAATCTCGGAATTGTCGGAAATTATAAGTCTACATCCTGGCTACCTAACCAGTCAACAGCCTGAGGTGTCAAGTTGTTATAGAGGTCGCCGGGATCACCCCAATATCGTCGCTTTGGACAGCTCTCTAACCGGTCAATAGCTACCTAACCAGTCAATAGCCTGAGATGTCAAGTTGTAATAGAGGTCGCCGGGATCACCCCAATATCGTCGCTTTGGACAGCTCTCTAACCAGTCAATAGCTACCTAACCAGTCAATAGCCTGAGGTGTCAAGTTAGTATAGAGGTCGCCGCGATCATCCAATATCGTCGCTTTGGACAGCTCTCTACAATGTGCTGAACGGTTTAGATAAAATAAATTAGGATATACCTGATTCCACCCAAAATTTACTCTGATTTTGGCAAAAATCTTTCAGATGACTGAAATTCCAATGGGAAAACATTTCGCTTGCAATAAAATATCATGAAAAATTTAGGGTTACCGCTAATATAACCACTGGCAAGGTTGACAACATTCGAAGGCTCTCACTCTCATAGATAAATAATGGTTGTGGAGGTTTGTCAGTGTACCTCAATGGTACAAAGGGTATTCTCAAGTTCTCTCCACTTCCCTCTGTCTCTAAATTTGCGGCAATTGCCCGTGGTCCACCCATGTAAAAAAAACCGGCCAAGTGCGAGTCGGACTCGCGCACTGAGGGTTCCGTACCACCACATAAACATAATTGTATTAGTTGAAATTTCAGTAAGTTAATGTGCTAGATTTTTTGAGTCCGACACGCGCTTGACCAAATTTTATTATTTGCTGTTATTTTATAGCCTATGCCCTATAAACATACCAATTTTCAAGTTTGTAAGTGTTCCCGTTTTTAAATAGAACTAAAACAAAAATCGCCTCACCAACCATTCAACTTGACCCCTCTCTTATATGAATGTTCTTGAAACGGGAGCTCACCACAATTGGTTACCATTAGTTGTGAGAAAAGTTGTAATATTTAATGATTTCAGTCTTTTCCCATTATTTGTACTGTGAGACCTAGCTTCTTGCCAAATTTCATAATTTTAGGTCAACGGGAAGTACCCTGTAGGTTTTTCATTTTTGAATAAATGTATGGAGATGAGGACATAAAATGCCATATCTTTTGATTGCGTCATTGTAAAAAATTTAAATGTTCAGATCTTGTGTGGTTCATGGATCCTAATATATGGTATTAATTTCAACCTGATACCTTTACCCGTTCGTGAGATAAAGAGTCTTGACAGACAGACAGACAGACAGACAGACAGACAGACAGACAGACAGACAGACAGACAGACAGACAGGCAGACAGACAGACGGACAACAAAGTGATCCTATAAGGGTTCCGTTTTTTTAGGGTTCCGTACCTCAAAAGAAAAAAACGGAACCCTTATAGGATCACTTTGTTGTCCGTCTGTCTGTCTGTCTGTCTGTCTGTCTGTCTGTCTGTCTGTCTGTCTGTCAAGACCCTTTATCTCACGAACGGGTAAAGGTATCAGGTTGAAATTAATACCATATATTAGGATCCATGGACCACACAAGTTCTGAAAATTTCAATTTTTTACAACGACGCAATAAAAAGATATGGCATTTTATGTTCTCATCTCCATACATTTATTCAAAAATGCAAAACCTACAGGGTAGTTCCCGTTGACCTAAAATTATGAAATTTGGCAAGAAGCTAGGTCTTACAGTACAAATAATGGGAAAAGTCTGAAATCATTAAATATTACAACTTTTCTCACAACTAATGGTAACCAATTGTGGTGAGCTCCCGTTTCAAGAACATTCATATAAGAGAGGGGTCAAGTTGGATGGTCACTGAGTTTTTAAAGTCAAAGAGCAAAAGCTTTTAGTATATAATAATTATGGTAGGTAGTACTGGGTAGTATGGGTCATACTGTGCCTGGACGGTGGTGGTATTGCTTATTAAATTTTTAAAAATTTTTGCTTTTTTACTTTTGAAATGTTTTTGATATTTTTAGACGCTTACCTTACAGGTTTCGCCGTCAATATTTAAATAAAATAAAGATAAGAAAATAGTTAATGTTTTTTTACTTTTATAATATAATTATACTTACTAAACAAAGTTTATTTAATACGTGACAAAGTGTGGAACCATAATCTGATATCAGCGCCATCTTTAGGTACACGGTACAGACTTTTTAACCTAACTTCCTCTGAGACATCCAAAGCTCAAGATAATGGCCGCTAGGATTGCCACTAGGACGACACAGGTAAAAAATAATTAGAACCGTTTGATTGTATGCTATAGGTACTCAAAAAAAATTTCCTGCTTATAATAAATAAATTATATCACGGATTGCTTTAAAAATTAGAAATATGCAACATAAGCGTAAATTGGGTTAGGATGGAGGTAGGATACGCCATCTATACCGTTTAATATAGCTGGTAGGTAGGTATACTGCGTGCAAAATAACTTTGTCTGTGACCGTTAATGCGCAGAAGTCAAAAAAATAGTCGCGGGGGTGAGCACGGCTCCCCCCAGGGGGCGAGCGAATCGCTCATTGGCTCTCCGCCTGTCACCCATGCGCGGAAAATAAAGACTTGTTCTGAACGCGCTGTACCTATTCCAACCTATAGCGTGAGCTGAGGTTGGTCTTAGGTACACTTAACAGCACATCAGGAGAAACACTTTTGCACCTTATGGCATGGTAATAGAGTTGAAAAAGTTTCTACCGACGTGCGGTTGACCGTACGTACACACGGCCGCACATCGGTAGAAACACTTTTGGACCTTATGGCGTGGTAATAGAGTTGAAAAAGTTTCTACCGACAAGCGGTTGACCGTACGTTGACCGACCGTACGTAGCCATGATCACACCTAGCTGTATTCAAAGACTAATTCAGCGTACATTGCTCGTTGAAGTAAGGATATTGCAATTAACATAACCAAGCCTCCCAGCAATGTATGCCGAATTAAGTCTTGGAATTTAGGTAGGTGTGATCGTGGCTTAAACTGTCAAGCTTGATGTGCTAAGCAGGTAATTTAGTTTTATACTATGGTTTTATTGTGCACCTTTTAAGATGTACCTACGTCAGCAATCAACTGTAACAAAACGTAAGATGAACATGTTATCTTCAATTATTATAGGTATAGGTTTTATCAATGAAAAACCTACAGGGTACTTCCCGGTGACCTAAAAATATGAAATTTGGCAAGAAGCTAGGTCTCACGGTACAAATAATGGGAAAAGTCTGAAATCATTAAATATTACAACTTTTCTCACAACTAATGGTAACCAATTGTGGTGAGCTCCCGTTTCAAGAACATTCATATAAGAGAGGGGTCAAGTTGGATGGTTGCTGAGGCGATTTTTGTTTTAGTTCTATTTAAAAACGGGAACACTTACAAACTTGAAAATTGGTATGTTTATAGGGCATAGGCTATAAAATAATAACAAATAATAAAATTTGGTCAAGCGCGTGTCGGACTCAAAAAATCTAGCACATTAACTTACTGAAATTTCAACTAATACAATTATGTTTATGTGGTGGTACGGAACCCTCAGTGCGCGAGTCCGACTCGCACTTGGCCGGTTTTTTTTTTTCTTTTGAGGTACGGAACCCTAAAAAGCATACATGACTCACCGATAGCTATAAGAGACGCATTTGAACTCCCTTTCGTTGAAGCAGGCAGCCTCACACTGTACCACCGTCTTTGCGTGCAGCGACCGTCTGATAGCTCCGGAGCCCAGGGACATGCCTGGACGCCTTCTTGATGAACAATCTATAACATCATTTCACGATTAGAACTAAGCCAACAAAGTTTTACCGTAAATGACTTAGTATGTAGACTATGGCAAGAATATAGATAGATAGATAGATAGATAAACACTTTATTGCACACAATTACAGAAACAAAAACAATACAGTCACAAAATAAACAAAGAAGTGCACATCTTTACTTCTTACTTACTTACTCGTTTACTTCTTTTATTCTGCAGAATATAGTGGTGCAGTAATAAATACCGTGATAAGAACCTTTCAAACTGTCATTGTAGAAGTAGGTAACTAGTGAATCTCATCATTAGAAATCTGATCTGACTGAAAGTAAAATCGAAATATTCGTTGCCAAACAGGTAGTTAACTCAATGGAAAAAAGGCAGGCAAAAAGATTTTCCCAGGTTGAGGCCAATTTGGACTCGTTTTAAATCTTGTCTTAAGAGTGCACTCCGCGCACACTAGCGCCCTCATCAGAATTTAATTAATTTCTTTGAATTGGAGACCAAAATGAAAAATTGAAGAACGGCTAAGTGTTCTTTGTCAGGATAGCGTTATTTTAAACTATTACAATTAGCTTTATAATATCTTGTTTATTCAAAATCCTTAAAACGGAAATTGGTGGCCACCGCGTTCCGTTCAAAGGATTTTGAATAAACAGGATAACAAAAAGCTTATTGTAATAGTTTAAAATAACGCTATCCTGACAAAGAACACTTAGCCGTTCTTCAATTTTTCATTTTGGTCTCCAATTCAAAGAAATTAATTAAATTCTGATGAGGGCGCTAGTGTGCGCAGAGTGCAGTCTTAAGCAGGAGGGATATTGATTTGGCAATGATAAAATTCTGGCGTCATTTTAATATATTATGAAAACTTATTCAAAAACTGTGTTCTCGCAACTCGGCCCCTAACGTAAAGTTTGGCATAACTTTTACCAATATTCTAGACGGGATATTGTTGATGGGCGCAAAAATTGCTTCCTTTGACTGATATTGTTTTAACTAACTGGCTGTTAAATGACAACTAATAAGAAACAAAATCTCACCTTTAATTGTGACTTCTTCACTCCTCTCTTCAGATTCACCAGATTCATAAAAGACTGGCTTGGAAGGCTTGAAGTAGCTCGATTCCCCATATTCCAGTCCATTATGGTTTCCACCAGTTACTACTGTAGGTCCACCGAATCTACCTCTTTTCCACGCGCCGTATCCGTATCTATCTATCCTCTTCCCCAGGTCAGGATAGTTCAAGTTCTGATTGGCTAAGGGTCGGACGCCGTATAGAGGAGGTTCGAGGTCGTTTAAGCCCCAGTGGTGAATGGATTTGTGGTAGTCGTTCCGGTCTTTGTAGTAGGAATGACCGTAGGTTCCGCCATATTGACCCCAGCTTTCTTGATCGTCGTTGGAACGAGCCAGACCACCTGAGAATTTATAAATATTTTATGTTATTTACGAGAGTTCCCATAGTGAATATTTTTTATTTTATTTCAGTTAGTTATTCACTGTTAGTTAAATCATTTTGGTACTTGCATTGAATGGGATATCCCCTAGATTTATTAATTGTAGTAAGTTGTGAGAATGACCCAGAAAATAAACGACTATTGATAAACCCTCGTAGGATTTCGTGGTGGAAAAAAGGCGTGAAGCGTAGGCACAGAATAAAATAATAGTAAAAATATCCTATGTCCCGTGTGGTGCCGGCAAAGAATAGTACCAACCCATACATAACCGTGGGTGTCGTAAAAGGCGACTAAGGGTTAACTGGAGGATGGGCAGCAGCATCCTCCTTTGTATCTAACATGTTACTTACTGCGGTCACCTACAACAGCGGTCCATAGTGTCAGCCGTAACGCCAACAAGCGAGGTGACTTTGGTACTTCCCCTCCACATTTTTCCAGCAAAAGCTAGAATCCTGGAGGGAGCTCCCTGTCCTGTAGTGGACGTTTCATGGGATGTTATGATGACTATCATACAGAACGGACACTCTCCGCCCCCCTTGCAATCCACCCCGCATCCCCGCGCGCACCCGCCAGCGAGATTTTCGTGGTCCTTCTAAGGGTCTTTTGTACTAAATATGCGGGCCTATAAGTACCTTCCAATTTCAAATTCGCGCTCGATGTTAGTGCCCGGGGCGTGGCGTAAGTTAAAAGCTCCTTGCTCCTTGGATATCCGTATTGTACATACCATAAGTAAACTTTTTTAACGAACCTCTATTGACCCTTACCTATTTGATAGGGCACGAAGAAGGGATCCTCATACCGCCGTCTGCCCCCTCCGTAGCCACCTGGGAACCTTCTGTCGTGGTACATATTTCTATCGCCTCCATCGCGCTCATACCAATCATTACGGTTCCAACCATTACCGGTTGGAGCTTGGAAGCTGTGGATAGACATTCATGAATTAAATCAAAATATATAGGGTCCTAATGAAATTGTGAACATAATTTTAGCATTTTCTCAGACCATGGAACTGAACAATATGGGAATTTGCAGGGCCATTGTTGGAGGGGCGGAGAGTTGCTAAGGACAATGAGGAGTGGCGGGCTCTGGAGGAGGCCTTCGTCAGAAGACGAACCAAGCGAAGAAATTAGAATTATGGAAAATATAATACATACTCGTATATAAAAAAACCGGCCAAGTGCGAATCGGACTCGCACACTGAGGGTTCCGTACCACCACATAAACATAATTGTATTAGTTGAAATTTCAGTAAGTTAATGTGCTAGATTTTTTGAGTCCGACACGCGCCTGACCAAGTTTTATTATTTGTTGTTATTTCGCACTATAAACATACCAATTTTCAAATTTGTAAGTGTTCCCGTTTTTAAAATAGAACTAAAACAAAAATCGCCTCAGCGACCATTCAACTTGACCCCTCTCTTATATGAAACGGGGGCTCACCTCAATTGGTTACCATTAGTTGTGAGAAAAGTTGTAATATTTAATGATTTCATACTTTTCCCTTTATTTGTACTGTGAGACCTAGCTTTTTATAAAATTTCATAACTTTAGGTCAACGGGAAGTACCCTGTAGGTTTTGCTTTTTTGCATAAATGTATGGAGATGAGGACATAAAAAGCCATATCTTTTGATTGCGTCGTTGTTAAAAATTTAAATTTTCAGATCTTATGTGGTTCATGGACCTTAATATATGGTATCAATTTCAACCTGATACCTTTACCCGTTCGTGAAATAAAGGGTCTTGACAGACAGACAGACGGAAAACAAAGTGATCCTATAAGGGTTCTGTTTTTAGGGTTCCGTACCTCAAAAGAAAAAAACGGAACCCTTATTGGATCACTTTGTTGTCCGTCTGTCTGTCTGTCTGTCTGTCAAGACCCTTTATCTCACGAACGGGTAAAGGTATCAGGTTGAAATTAATACCATATATTAGGATCCATGAACCACACAAGATCTGAAAATTTAAATTTTTTACAACGACGCAATCAAAAGATATGGCATTTTATGTCCTCATCTCCATACATTTATGCAAAAATGCAAAACCTACAGGGTACTTCCCGTTGACCTAAAATTATGAAATTTGGCAAGAAGCTAGGTCTCACAGTACAAATAATGGGAAAAGTCTGAAATCATTAAATATTACAACTTTTCTCACAACTAATGGTAACCAATTGTCGTGAGCTCCCGTTTCAAGAACATTCATATAAGAGAGGGGTTAAGTTGGATGGTCGCTGAGGCGATTTTTGTTTTAGTTCTATTTAAAAACGGGAACACTTGCAAACTTGAAAATTGGTATGTTTATAGTGCATAAGCTATAAAATAACAACAAATAATAAAATTTGGTCAAGCACGTGTCGGACTCAAAAATCTAGCACATTAACTTACTGAAATTTCAACTAATACAATTATGTTTATGTGGTGGTACGAAACCCTCAGTGCGCGAGTCCGACTCGCACTTGGCCGGTTTTTTTTTCTTTTGAGGTACAATACAATACAAATACAATAAAATACAAAATAACTTTATTTTCTCTCACACAGATTACTAAATAAGGTGAACTTAGTCATTAAATGGTTAGGTACACAACAGATTCAATCTATGTGAGGGACTGGTTTCTGCACTAGGAGGACCTGGGACGGAACCCTAAAAATATAAGAAAAGCTTGGAAAATAAGGCTATAATAAATAAATACGGGAATAAAAAGGTCTTTATAAAGTAAGTAACTAGTCCCGACACAGACCAAGGTCTACTGGGGCTGTTACTGACCACCATAGATTTTTGCCAACGCCTACCATTAATTTAGTGTTACTTAAGATGGTGTAAATCTATAAATTGTATCTATGTGTTTATAAATAAATAAATAAAAATAATGTACGGGAAGTGATCATTCTTCTTTTATCTTACCTTTCCATGTGCGGTTTCGAGCTCAAATAACCTGAATGCAACAGCCCAGGTCCGTTCAAAGTCTCAGGACAATGAGGTTCCAGGCTGTTACGGTCCAGCTCATAGAAATCATAGTCCTTATCCTCTACGAAGTCTTCACGGATGTTGAAGGCTTCAATCGGTTTCGTCATCATCTCGCATAGGCCTTTGCCCCGGAAAGAGGGGTCCAATCTGCAATAAAAAAAAAAATATTAGTTTACCTTTTCTTATTAATGTAGCGGCAACATCCTACTAGTCCTATCCTACTAGTCCTACTTATTTCTAATATTATAAATGCAAAAGTTTGTAAGTATGGATGGATGGATGTTTGTTACTCTTTCACGTAAAAACTACTGAATGAATTTTAATGAAACTTTACAATAATATAGCTTATACATCAGAATAACACATAGGCTTATAATTTATAAAGATATTGTGTGTATTGTCCAATTCTGCGCAGGCGAAGTCGCGGGCACCAACTATTTATAAAATAATATTAAGGTGCGTTCATTAAATTTAAACCTTCATAGGATATTTTACGAACATCAAAACATGAATGCCTATTATAATTTAAGCCTTGCCTTGCCTATTATAATTTAAGGGAATATTTTTCGAAGAAAAAATCTTAGGTTTAAGTTTGACATTTTGAGATTGATATTTAACAATTTATTGATTTTTATTCCTGACTGATTAGTATTTCTTTTTTTCGATTCTTCTTGTTTAAATTTATTTTTTTAATGTATTTTTCTAAAAATTTGCATGCTAAACCAAAATTAGCAAAACATGTACATGATCATTTTATATTTTTGTACCACCTCTGTAATCCTTACCATGTTTTCGCAAATAAACGATTCTGATTCTGATTCTGAAAAATGCATTGCAAAGGAGATGTATCATCCATCTCTACATACAGTTAACGACAGGTAAGGCTTGACACTCGCAGTGCGACTCTAGCCCGTACGTCTATTGAAATAAGAACGTTAAAAAGTCTAAAGTGTCTTGATGTGCTCTTGACTGTACACCTGCTAGAAAAAAACTGGTCAAGTGCGAGTGGGACTCGCGCGCCGAGGGTTCCGACATAACTATCATATTTTTAAGTTCATTTTTAGGACCGCTAAATTAAATTTGTTCATAAAGGTTTTTTGCAGATTTCTAAAAAAACTGTGCAACTTAAAAAGACCGTCTTATTTTTGCTGTAATATTTACATAAATTTCTATTGACTATAATTATTGCAGATTTTTCCTTTCTCAAACTTCGGAGATATGGGTGGTTGGGTGTTAGGTACTCTTGCGACCACAACGCGCGTTTTTCGCGCAAAGTTTTCAGTAGAACGTAATTAAAGCTGGTAAAAAGTATAACAACAATAAAGTCATGTTTATTTTTCGAAGATTTCAGTATCTCATTCGGTCGTTTCGTCATTGTTATTCGGACAAAAGTAGTCGGAAAGTTGGTATTTTAGGCAGTAGATTTTATATTTTGAGTAAGGAGAATTCTTATTTTCTTTTCGGAGCTTTTATTACTACTCTTAGTTATACACAAGATATTTTAAATCGAAGTTTCAAACTGCTGTCCGCGATTCACTCACAAACTACTGAATTGATTCATACAGGATTTTCAATAATGTGTTTGGGGTAATTATTACTTTCGTGCAAGCTTTGTTTCGTTTAAATCGGTTCACTAAAACCACAGAGTAATAAGTATAAGCTAAAACAGAAAAAGTAAAGATGGGTTGGTCTTATTTTGCTATTCCTTATATGCGCTGTTTCATTAAATTCGGTTCACTCAAACGCAAGATATTCTTAAGCAAAGTTTCAAACCGCTGTTCGCGATTCACACACAAACTACTGAACTGATTCAAACTGGGTTTTCAATAATGTATCGGCACTGTTGTCTGTGTATACTGTAAAAGTCCAAATTCTACGCGAACAAAGTCGAGGGCACAGCTAGTTAATAATAAATAAGTATAATTAACGTATTACGATTATTATGCGACGTCACAGAGGATGCAATTTTCTCATCACGATGACGTAACCGCGACCTCCAAGTGACCACTCGTGACCTAATTCTGACACAGATTGTAACAGGCCCATCACTGTGATTATTATGTTTGCATTGTGGGAATCATGTTTTATGTAAAATTATTGTTGTTTGGTTAGTGACACAGGGATGGATTCAGAAGTTATCTGACATGGTACTGACCGACAAACTGACGATACTTGAAGATACATACATACACAACATCACGACTTTTTCCTGTCAGGGTAGACAGAGACCACAGCCCTCCACCTGCTACGATCCTTGACATACTTCCCTCGCTTCTTCTATTTTCATCAACCGTTTCATACATGCTTGTCTGTTTAGGGTAAATACTTAAACCGAAGAAAACAGAAGATAACAACTGAAATTGTCTGCACAATAATGTGAAAAACACACAAGAAATGTTTTTTTAATCCATGTTTCCACATGAAAAAAATACTTTTTAACTAAATACTGTATTTCTGATGAAGTATCTTAACACAGGAGACAGTCAACTCTAGAAACAACAAAATATGAGCCTCCCTGGAGTCTTCTGATATGAGCCTCCCTGGAGTCTTCAGAGGCTGGCTCAAACAACCTGCCTAACCTGCACTCAAAAAGAATCACTGGACGAATGTAATACTTTATAGCCTTGTGAAATGAAGTAAAGAGAGAATAATGTAGAGTTAAAGAATAAAATAAAGAAGAAGAGTTAAAAGACTTTAAGAACGTCAATAAACAAATCTTGCAAAATTTTGTATAAAATTCTAAGCTAGGTACACATGGCCGTAAATCGGTGGAAACACTGACCTTGAGCGGGTCTCTGGTTTAGGGCATTTGTGGCATAGTTCTAGTTCAGCTTATGCTGGTTTATTCCTACGTGCTTGCTGCCGTGCGTGCGACGACAATTTTATTGCCGTTGTTTATCATTTTCTTAACACATTCAATTCGTCACAAGAATTTAAAACTAAAAACTTAACGTAAATAGTTTTTCATATATTAAGTAATATTTTTTTATTGAATCTGGCAATATCCGTATTGCGAACTTAGGGGACGAATCAACTTGTCCGGACTATTTCATTTTATCATATCAGACGTCAGGCAGCGTTTAGCTCACTCCGACCCTGTGCTATCATCCGCTGCAAGGTGATCAGGCAGGGGCCGTTTGACAATGCTGATGTAGCGATACGGCCGAGGTTCACGTACCAGTACTTATAGAAGGTAAGGCTAGAAAAACTTTGATTGATTGCTAGATCTTCTGCAGTAGGTAGGTAACTCAGATAATTAAACTAAACAATTTAAAAGTAAGTTTGCCATTTGTGACGTACTTTAACAATAATGACACAGCAAAGCACGTTTCTCGCCATAAAAACTAAACGGAATGACTGGGTACCGGTAATTTGACAATATTTTCATGAGATTATCAAGAAAAACCATGTGAGAAATTCTAGACCGGATCCCTGTGTTTAGGACGCCTTTTCCAGATTTTCAGACTGGTCTTTTTAGGGTTCGGATACCAAAATGGTAAAAAAAAGGAACCCTTATGGTGCGACTTTGTCTGTCTGTCTGTCACACCCGTATATCTCAGCAACCACTCATGCTATCGACTTGAAATTTGTAATGATTTTAGAATATGGTTGCCCAACTTAATTGCACATGAGAGAATTTAAAAAGTTATGATAATCCATGTAAAGGGGGGCAAAATAGAGGGGGGCAAAATTTTAAATTGTCGTTACTAGGTCGAGCGGGGTATCATATGAAAGGGCTTTACTTGTACATTCTTAAATTTATTTTTGTAGTTTTTACAATTCTTAGTTTTCAAGTTATGATGAGAAATGTCAAAAAAAATAACACCCCCCTTATCTCCGAAGTTTGTAGAAGGAAAATTCTGAATTAATTACAGTCAATAGAAATTTGTTTAAATATTACAGCAAAAATAAAATTATCTTTCTAAGTTGCATAGTTTTTTAGAAATCAGCAAAAACCTCAACAAACAAATTTAGTTTTGCGGTCCTAAAAATGGACTTTATTGCTTCCAAAAAATACTATAGGCACATCGGAACCCTCAGCGTGCAAGTCCGACTCGCACTTGACCGTTTTTTTTTTAACTAAAGCCTCCGACTTTCTTGTCTGACAAATGTTATTAAGTAACACAATAGGTAATTTTGGCGCCTGCAGTAGAATAATGTAGAATGAGAGTGTAGCTTAAGCTACTCTCTCATTCTACTTTATTCTACTGCAGGCGCCAAAATGTTACCTTCGTGTACACCCAACAGCTCGTCAGTAGAAACACTTTGGACTTAATGGCATGGTAATAGAGTTTAAAAAGTTTCCACCGACGTGCGGTTAACCGTACTCAGCCATAAAGTTTATAGTAAAGATACCAATAAGATATTTGTTATATGACATGTTTCGATCAAAATTAGGTCTTATGGCTATTATAAGGTTCCAATAGGGCTCCTAGGTGTATAGGTGACCCTGGCAGGGTACTTAGGTAACCTAGATGCTCAATATCCATGCAGAGAAGGGCCAGTACCAGCTTTGTTTGTCTTAGTTTAGTACCTAAATCTAGATATAAAGGGTCTTAAGGGTCTAGGTTGATATAAGAATTTTAACAATTAACACAATTCTTAAATGAGAGGGTTAAATATAAAAAAAAATATATAATTTATCGTACGATTTATGATTTCTTTTTAATAATTTGTGGTAATTTGTAGAGGTAGAAGGGGTGTGGAAGAAAACTGTGATGTTATTTACCGTTTTGCTTATACCTACGTAATTAATGGGGCAAACAAGCTCCAGAATTTTGGCAGAACAAAAAGACAGGTTTAGAAACCGACGAGCGTATATGAAAGGGTTGATGATAGTAGAGGAAAGTTGATGAAAGAGGAGTAAATTGTTTAAGCCTTTAAAAGTATTAAAATGAAAACTACTGAGCACCTATGGGGAATGTGAGTAAAAGTCTGTAGCGCGATCATTGATACTATATCTCGCTGTTATATTGTGTCGATCATGGTACTTTTCCTGACTTAATGAAAAAAAGTAGTTTCATTATTCAAAGCTGGTGACAAAAAGGATCCCAGTAATTTTAGACCAATATCAGTCTTACCTGTACTTAGTAAAATTTTTGAGAAGGTCATACTCAATCAAATGCTTTCGCACTTTAATAGAAATAACTTACTACATGACCATCAATTTGGTTTTACGAAAGGGCGCAGTACAACGGAGTGCGGAACTGCACTTTTAAAATACATTTTTTGCGCGTGGGAAAAATCTGAAGATGCTATTGGTATCTTCTGTGATCTATCCAAAGCATTTGATTGCGTAGATCATAGCACATTGTTGCTAAAACTTGAACATTACGGTGTTAAGAATAATTCACTTAAACTACTTAAGTCATATTTGGAAAACAGGATTCAAAAGGTACAAGTGAACAGGACGAAATCACTGGGATCTGTTGTAAAAATTGGCGTACCTCAAGGGCCATTTTTATTCCTTATTTATATTAATGACCTCCCTAATGATTCTGTAGTGAATAATCTGTCAAAGATTGTGTTATTTGCTGATGATACTTCATTAATATTCAATGTAAGTAGGAAATCACAAAATTATAACGAAGTCAATGATGCACTTGGACAGATTCATGCATGGTTTACTGTTAACAATTTAGTCCTAAACCCTAAAAAAACTTAATGTATTAAATTTGCACTACCAAATGTAAGGTCTACTTCACATAACATAGTATTGAATAATGAACCATTAGATTTTGTAAATAGTACAGTTTTCTTAGGGTTAACACTAGACTCTAAACTTCAATGGGGCCCTTACTTAACTTACTGATGTAGCTACCGCAAGGCTGGTTTACTTTAGCTACTTCCATAGCATTATGTCTTATGGCTTACTGCTTTGGGGCCGAGCAGCTGATATACATTCAATATTCGTTTTACAAAAGAGAGCTATAAGAGCAATTTATTGTCTGAATACTTGTGATTCCCTGAGAGAGCTATTCAAGGAAATCAACGTAATGACAGTGCCATGCCAGTATATCTATGAAAATATTATGTATGCTAGAAAGAACATTCATCAATTACCTAAAATTTGTGACAGGCATAATTTTAATACTAGAAATAAGCACAAAATTGATCAACCATATACTAGATTAACTAAAGTCAATACATCTTTCGTTGGTCTGTGTGTACGATACTACAACAAAATACCTGACAATATAATGCCATTACCTGAGAGAAAGTTTAAAGAATGTGTAAAGCAAACGTTATGTAAAAAAGCTTACTATAGATTAGATGACTATATGAATGACAAAGAGGTATGGTGCTCTGATATTCCAGCGAAACACAAGAAACACATTCCCGACTCTTAAAGTAGGCCGTGCTGCAGTGCTTTCTTGCCGTTTCTTTTACGCTGCCATAGCACGACCCGAAACGGCGTAGACACGCTCTATTTGAATTGTATTCTGCATGACATTCAATAAGTATTCTGTAAAGAATCTACATTGAATAAATAATCTGAATCTGAATCAGGAAGCAAGGGAAGTATGCCAAGATCGTAGCAGGTGGAGGGCTGTGGTCTCTGCCTACCCCACAGGGAAAGAGGCGTGATGTTATGTATGTGTGAAATGTAGAAAGCAGATATCAGTTTCTAGCGGGTTCTTACCACAACTTTAGAAATATTGGTGGTTTATGAAAACTTAAAATCGTGGACACGTAAAATTGTTATCTAATGTTATTGACCGAGAAAACCTCAACAAAATGATCAAATATCTCCAAGACGAATCATTAATATGGTCATCAATCACCATTCCTAACATCCCTTTGAAACGTCCACTGCAGGACAACCCTGTCCTGTCCAATACTGTCCATCCCTGGCTTCTTCCAGAACAACAGCAAAAACCCGTGGCACTTTAGAGGGAATTTACCTTAGTGACCACAAAAGTTGCGGCTGTAGGTATATATGTATAAAATATTAAATTTTCTATCAATAAGTATTCATTTTACAGAAAAGGGCTATAAAAGCAATGTATTGTCAAAGGAGTCGTGACTCCCTAAGATAACTGTTTAAGGAGATTAACATAATTACAGTGCTATGCCAACAATGAATTACCTAAAAATTGTGACAGGCATAATCTTGATACTAGAAATAAGTACAAACTTGATCAACCATACACTAGATTAGCAAAAGTCAAAACATCTTTTGCTTGTCTGTGTGTACGATACTACAACAAAATACCTGACAATGTAGTACAATTACCTGCGAGAAAATTTAAAGAATGTGTCAAGCAAACGTTAATTTAAAAGGCTTATTGTAGATTAGGTGACTATATCAATGACAAGGAGGTATGCTGCTCTGATATTCCAGCGAAACACAAGAACAACATTATACAAAGCCGACTCTTAAAGTAGGCCGTGCTGCAGAGGTTTCTTGTCGTTTCTTTTACGCTGCCATAGCACGAACCGAAACGGTAGTAGACCCACTCTATTTGCATTGTAGTCTGCATGTTATGTTTTTTTTTTTTTTTTTTATGTTACAAGTGAACAAACGAGCAGGCGGGCCACCTGATGGTAAGTGATCACCAACGCCCATAGCACCCACTGTCTTATTAATGGCATATTTTGACACTAATAAGACAGCAAAGCGTGTTGCTCACTTTGAGAACTAAGATGGTATGTCTCATGTGCCGGTAATTTCACTGGCTCCCTTGCCCTTCAAACCGAAACACAGCAGTGCAAACACTGCTGCTTCACGGCAGAAAAAAGCAAGGGGGTGGTACTTCCCCAGACGGACTTTCCACAAAAGCCCTACCACCTCTAAAATGACCTTTAATAAGTATTCTGTAACGAATCTACTTTAAATAAAATAATCTGAATAAGAAACCTAACACTATAAAGGCGCTTTCCTCAAAAATTCACAGTAAAAAAGCGTATACTTTAGGAAGAATGTGTGCAACGTTGCGGCTGGCACACATAGGCTGCGGTAGCTGCTGACTGCAATATCGTGTACGATACGCAGAAGGATGCTGCTGCCCATAATCCGGTTCAAGACCAGCCATAGTCGCCTTTTTCGACACCCACGAGAAGATAGAGTGTGATAGAGTGCATATCATTAATGAACAATAAAGCAAAATTCGTTTATTAAGGTCATGTGCACCGGTCAGGAAATACGAATAAGCGTGTGAAAACCACGCAGCGTGAGAAAATATATTAAAGTGCTCGTTTTATGAAACACTGCATTGCAGACTTGGAAAACTTAATTTTTTTATTTGTATGAAAGGATGTTGTCTCTCCCTCTCTCTGTGCATACCCCTACGAGAATCAGGGACTCAATTCTTGAAAATCACCGGGTGATAAAATATCACTCAAAAATTCAAAACCACAGATTTTTCGGTTCAAAAGTGAAGATTGATATTCGTAAAATATAAAGAAGTTCTAGATTGTTAATTTTCATGTATACTGATATACCTGTCAACAATTTATCAGGGCAAATGTGAATTTTAAAGTCTCAAAAGTGATATTTTATGACCCGGTGATTTTCAAGAATTGAGTCCCAGGTGATGCATATAACGTAATGCATTTAATGTACGCAGTATTAGATTTTAATTTAGCTACAGTCGAACGCAAATCAGTGAAGACACTTTGCTTTTCAAACATAGGCTCTATAACTACCAAATAAAGGGAGTCTGGGGTAGTTTTCCACCAGCGCTTTGCGAGGGAGCTAAGTTGTGAGCTGGGAAAACTCCAACCAATAGGATTACTCCATTTTCCTGGCTTGTTACTCGCAAATCTTATTCGTTGGAATTTCCCAGCTCACAGCTTAACTCCCTCGCACAGCTCTGGTGGAGAACTACCTTTAAAAGTGCGGTCAGTTAGCTGTTTCACGTAGACACGCCTTACAATTTCACAATTGTTTTTCTAGGTACTAGTTAGGTACATAGATCTCAATTTTTGATAGGAGCCAATTCTTGAATTTTAAAAAATTTCCATAGAAAATTCAAGAATTGGCTCCTATCAAAAATTAAGAGCTATGTACCTAACTAGTACGTGAAAAAAATTTGTGCAATTCGGTGAATTTGGCGATGTAAGACTATAAGGGACCGGACTATAAGGTCAGTTCAACATAGTGATGAGCAATGAGGTTGCATGTTACGAGAAAAAACTATCAAGAAGAGCAAACGCAATCATACAGCAAATGGTTCGTAATTTCGCATCACTCTCGTCTAGTCTGCCTGAGATCACTAATCTCAGAAACTACTTTTATTTTTTATTAGTTCTTGATAGCAAATGATATGCATGTACTCATGATACTGAACAACTTTTCCCAAGGAACATAGGTCGAAATACGAAAAACCAAAGGAAAATGCAAAAATCGGTATAAACCTTGTTGTGTCACAATGCTTTATGGTTTAATTTAAAGTTAGCTATACGGACTTCATAAAATAATTAGACATTTGATTGTAGTTCTCCGGGTTTCAAAGTAATTAGCCCAGGTATTTAGTCTTGAATTCCAATTCTTGAATTAGAGATTTCATACCCCGCGTTGCAAATTGCGTTAATAGTGTACTTTAGAGCACTGTGAACGCGCTTAGGGCGTCTGCCACATGAAGCGTATAAGCTGGCGTTCGTGTTTATATGAACACCGCAACGTGACGCGTATAATACATCGCGACTCTCTACACGTGGCAGAGGGCCTTAAATGAGTACACCTCAAGCAAGCGAGCGAGTGGAACAAAGGGCTTTTTCTTACAGACCAGCGATAGGTTGGGGGTTGAGTGTCGGCGACTACCAAAAAAAAGTCGCGATAACTGCCGGTGACAGACGTCGGCGGTCATCATTCCACCTTGTTGCTGGCCTGTGAGCATAGTCTCTTGTTCGTAGTAAGCTCACCTACACTCGTCAAGTTTTCGTCCCTTTTCTCATTCAAAACACAATCAATATTTTTCTACAGATAAAAGGATTATAGTACCCACAAAGAGGTATCCTTTTTTCTTAAATGCAGGTAATTTTATCAAGATTTGGCTGGTAAAAGCCTTGTCAACCTGTCAGTAATTATTACGTCATTGTCAAATTCCCTTTGTCGTTGATATTTGAAAAACAATCTTTAGTTTTTGCTCCATCGTTAATTTAAAGTGAGCGCAAATGACTTCATGAAATAATTAGGTATTTCATTATAGTTTTTCGGAATTCGAAGTAAGTAGGTCCTGAATTCCTACTGTTACCGAAGACCTAGTGCTCGAACCCAACATCATGGGCGAGACCAAGGCTGCAAGGCTTCGCTGATTCGGCCACGTGGAGAGAATGGGAGAGGTTCGGGCTTAGGTTCTGCTCCTAGTGACTGCCAGCGTAAATGCCGCAGTCGTAGTGAGCAATTAATACATCGGCGAACTGTATCTTCCATAACGAAAACGAATTTTCATCCCATCTATTCGAACGGCGAAAAGGCGAACTAAATAGCTGTTTTCTCCAAGAGGCTTTCGTAGCGGTTATAAAACGGGATTTAAAATTCGAACATGAATTTAGGTCCACCATAGGAATTTTAGGTCAACCATAGAGGTCGGACAAAAATATTGTATGAAATATGATACTGGCCGGTTGTATTTTTAATATTATTATGAATTTAAAAAAAGAAATACGCTCGAAATGTTAACAAGACTACCAACCAAAGAGGTTCTGTTCCTAATTGATACAAAGTGGAGAACGACCGTCGGCGACTGCCGACAACAGTCGCGCGCGATTCTCGACAACCGCCGGCGACAATCATCGGCGTTTGTTGTCTCACCTTGTAGCTGGTTTGTAAGTTTCTTTACTGCTTGATATACTGTTATCAACTCTGGCGGTACTTGACGTGCGCTTGACTGTACATAAAGGCGCGGCGTTCGAACGCGGCGGCGCGAAGTTTACAATTTAGGACGCGAGGTGATCAGAGGTGACTTTGTCACTGACGTTACTGCTGACAAGTGTAGTGTTGCCAGGCAAGTTTTACCTGAAATGTATAAAAATGTCCCCCTTTTGTGGGTACGATAACCTTGTGAATGAGAAAAGAGCTGATAACTTCGCAAATAGGTACTCATTTAAATGGTAACCGCCGCAGCAGGAACCTGCTGTGCCTAACCTATCAACTGTTGATACCCTTCTACAGGAATGAGTATTAAAGATATTTTTTTTTTGTGTACAAAAAATGTACCTTTTTTTTACGGTTCAGGTAAGTTTGACGTGGCAGGCAACTCTGAAAAGGCGCATCGGAAATACGAAAATCATAAAAAAATCTAATATATTTTTACTTTTTTACCCGGAGAAGTGGACAATTCCTATTAATATATAAAGTTATCTTTAATATAAACAACTCTCTAGAGTATAACCAGCCACTTTGTCTAGCGTTTGTGGACTATGAGAAGGCCTTCGATTCGATCGAGACGTGGGCCGTGCTACGATCTCTCCAGAGGTGCCAAGTCGACTATCGGTACATTGAAGTGTTGAAGGATCTGTACAAAAACGCCACTATGTCGGTTCGTCTTCAGGACCAGGACTCGAAACCTATCCAATTGCAGCGAGGAGTGAGACAGGGAGACGTCATATCTCCTAAACTGTTCACCGCTGCATTGGAAGACGTCTTCATACTCCTGGACTGGAAAGGACTTGTCATCAACATCAATGGCGAGTACATGACCCACCTTCGATTTGCCGACGATATTGTCGTAATGGCTGAGACCCTGGAAGATCTCGGCACGATGCTCAATAACCTCAGTAAAGTTTCACAACAAGTGGGTCTTAAAATGAACATGGATAAGACGAAAATTATGTCTAACGCCCTTGTTGTACCCACTCCACTCAAAGTTGGAGACTCTACGCTCGAAGTTGTTGATGAGTAAGTAAACCTGGGACAAACAGTCCAGCTGGGTAAATCCAACCTAGAGAAAGAGGTCACTCGTCGAATCCGACTCGGATGGGCAGCGTTCGGGAAGCTCCGCAATATCTTCACGTCCAAAATACCGCAGTGTCTCAAGACGAAAGTCTTTGACCAGTGTGTGTTGCCAGTGATGACATATGGCACCGAGACGTGGCCGCTCACGATGGGCCTTATCAGAAAGCTCAAAGTCACCCAAAGGGCTATGGAAAGGGCTATGCTCAGAGTCTCTCGGAGGAGATCCGCAGAAGAACTAAAGTAATTGACATAGCCCTGAGAATCGCTAAACTTAAGTGGCAGTGGGTAGAGCACATCGCAAGAAGAACCGATGGCCGATGGGGCGTGAGGGATTTCTAGAGTGGCGACCACGTACCGGAAGACGGAAGAAGGTGGACCGACGATCTGGTCAAGGTCGCGGGAAGCCGCTGGATGCGAGCAGCGCAGGACCGGTCGTCATGGAGTTCTTTAGGGGAGGCCTATGTCCAGCAGTGGACGTCTTTCGGCTGATATGATGATGATGATGAATATAAACAAGAATTACTTATGTCATAGACTTGTGATACAACTTCGATTTGAACAATTTTGAATAATTTTGCGTGGTATCTCATGGGCATTCTCCTTTAACCTCCCATACAAAATGCGCTATCAGCTGATGCAGTTTCTATGGGAGGCTTTGATGGGAGGTCAAAAATAGATTTTCGTATTTCGACTTGAGCAGAAGTTGTTCAGTTTCATGGGCAAATTCACGCCTTCAGTATTATCACACCTTTCCGTTACACGTTGTATAACTAGTGGCCCGCCCCAGCTTTGCACGTAGGTTGCAAAACCTTTAAAGTGCCAGGTTTTTTTCGATTTGATTGACAAAAATCCTCTCAGTTCAGTGAATTTGCACTAAATTATAAACACAAACTTTCCATGTGATATATATTAGTCAAAACCGTATCAAAATCCATATAGGGTGACTTTTAATTCGTTCTTGATAGAAAAGATATGAATGTACTCATGATACTGAACAACTTTCCCCGAGGAACATAGGTCGAAATACGTATGTACGTAACGGATCCACTAATTATAAAAGGTCACTCGTTCGATTGCCTGCATGGGACTTCTGTGTGTGCCTGCCCTGCTATAGAGCAGGTTAATACTTACAGGTATGTGGGACTGACAGTAGATGAGCGCTTTAGTTGGTCGACACACATAGATGTCTTATGCACTAGACTAAGACAAGCGCTGGCCATGTTTAAATTATTATCCTACAGGACGCCTAGAGGGATTTTGTTATTAGTTTATCATGCACTGATAGAATCCATTATCAACTATGGAGTGGGTACGTATGGTACAACATATGCTACATATTTGCAGAACATTAAAAATTTACAGATACGTTTCTTAAAAATATTAGCTGATAAAAAATTGCGACGGGAATGTAAACTTGCTAACAACTATGAAGCATTGTTCAAAAAATTTAATATTTTGCCCATAGAGAAAAAATATGTGTTTTACCATGCGATCAAGGAATACTCTAGTGATGAATTTAAAGTACCTAGACAATGCAGTCATACTGTAAGATCTGCAACGCTGCAGCTGTTAGAAGTGTGTAGAACAAATATCGACGGTTAAGATCCAAAAACGTCAATCTAACAATCTACAAATTTTACAGGAGGCGAAAAAAACGTTTCATGTCTTAAAATAAAAAATTATGTCAAATCTACTTTTGCTAGATGTCATAGTAAAAATGTTGAAATATTATAGGTAGACCGGCTTTTTTCTATTCCTTACGATTTTCGAAATATTGTAAGTTAGGTGGTTTTGGTTTAAATAGATGCAATATATATAATTTATTTTTGGATATAGGTGATATTTCTAAATAAAACAACGTGTATATAAGAAAAAAAGGTTTAATCAAAAACTAGAAAAATGGCACTAGGAGACTAGTAAAATAAACGAAACTATTAAATTAATGATTAAATTAAATGAGATCAAGTTCACTAAGAAATACTCTAAAGTAATCATTATAAGTAAGATAACAGAAGCAGCAGGCATTTATATACCTACAAATACAAACAAAACAATTCAAAAAGACAATTAAATAATCAAATTTAGTAAGAAAAGAAAAAAATAGAAAGGCATATTGTAGCAGAAGAGGCAGTGAAAATCATCGTCACTTTTGGGGGACTAGCAGATGGTGTCAGCTCTTTAGAAACCGAAGGCTCACTGCTATCCAACTGCTGGCGTAGTTCATTTGAAGTCATCGTCACTTTTGGGGGACTAGCAGATGGTGTCGGCTCTTTAGAAACCGAAGGCCCTTCGCTATCTAACTGCTGGCATTGTAGATTTGAAGGCTTCACTATTGGCCTTTTTGTTTGACTATCCGTGATGCTTTTTGCCTGTTTTTTTTTCTTTTCTGAAAACAACGTTGAGCATTAACAAAAAAACAATTGACGTACCAATCAATATCATAAATACGTCCCCTTATGAAAAGAAGTCGATTATTTAAAGTACTTTTTATTATGACTTATCATCTCTTACTTTTGGGAGGAATTCCACCACTTTTATCATGACCATCATTTGAAAATTTCACGTTTGATGAACTCGCAGACGGGTTAATTGCATTATCTTTTTTATTTTTCGCAGTGCTTTTTGTTTGACTCCGTGTCTTCACTAAAACGAAAAATATCAATTTTATTTTATTAACTTAAGTTAAAACACAAAATATAATTTAAAAATCGAAAATAAGACTTTTTTTAGTCAGAAATCTCATCGTCATTATCTTGACTTGCAAGTTTAGAAAGCATTTTCCTAGCCCGGACACCATCGTAATGCCAGTGAGACATTTTACCTAAAAAAAAACGAATTGAAAACAGGCATTTTTTAATCGCAGCGTTTCTGCTCTAAAGAAATACCGTCAAACTGCGCCAACATATCCATGCAATTTTAAGAGATAGACGGTTTTTTTTACATTTGTAAATCTCGTTTAAAGAAATATCGTCTATCTACTTGTCACGCAGGTCCCAGAATCTACGAACAACCCAATATACTAAATGTTCTCACAGCAGTTCGTTTCTTTAGATATTCAAGTTTGTAAAACCAATACTCATTAGTAATAAAATCAGCGAACACATCTAGTTACACATTAATTTATTTAACTCTGGATAGGTTAGAATCACGAAAACAACAGAAAAGAACATTCCCACAGTTAACAAACAAAACTATCAAGAAAATCATTAAATAAATGAACAAAACTCACCAGTTCTTTTTAAATATTATCATAATATCACCAATAAACACTTTTTAATATTTTTTCTATCAAAAACAACCGTTTTGTCATAGAGGAAATAAATCACTCCGTTTTACGTTTTGTTATGAAATTATTCCACCGAATGAAAAAATCTGCAACAAACAGTCCGTCTCTTTCTCACACATGCAGTTTGAGATGCGCCGCAAGCGCCTGCTCGTTCGGCCGGCCGGCGACCGGGTTTCAGTTCAGTTAGTCTTAATCAACGGTGGAGTGCGCACATCGTTGCTGTAAGATTGACGGAATTTCCAGAAATATATACGCGCTGGAACTTAGCCGGTATTTCCACGGCTCATTTCTCGCGTTATTTTTAGGTTGTATTATTGACGGTTTTGGTAGGACATGCAAAAATGAATTTTAAATCGATGTACATAAAAATGTCAATTTCGTCAAAAATGTAAGATTGACGTTTTTGGAACTTAACCGTTAAGTTATCATTATCTAACAAATATTTTTTTCATTTTTCCCTTAACTATACTTATAGATCCTACGATGTTTCTTAATTCTAGTGGTAATTTATTAAATATATTAGGAATTATGTAATGTTTTGTCCTTCTACCATATACGTTATTAAATAACGTATATGGTAGAAGGACAAAACATTACATAATTCCTAAATAACGTATATGGTAGAAGGACAAAACATTACATAATTCCTAATATATTTAATAAATTACCACTAGAATTAAGAAACATCGTAGGATCTATAAGTATAGTTAAGGGAAAAATGAAAAAAATATTTGTTAGATAATGATAACTTATAGTCAGGTTAGCTTCTCTCCTTATCAATCTTCTAGATCTGCTACATATATTGTATAAAAACCAGTAATGTAAGCTGTTAAATATTTATTTTAATTAATTCTATATGCACTTAAGGATTAAGTATACATGAAAAACTGTGCGCAGCAACTCTCCCGATAAACTTCTACGAAATTTGGGAGAAATCAGTAATTTTTGTTTAGAATTGTATGCTTACGAAAAATTAATTAAAAAAAAAAAAAAAAACGTAAATCAAGTTTTAACCTCCCATAGAAACTGCATTCAGCTGATAGCGCATTTTGTATGGGAGGCCAAATTTGATTTTTGCATTATGTTCATTGGGAAAAGTTGTTCAGTTTCACACCCTGCAGTATTATCAAACATTTCCGTTACACGTTGTAGAAAAGATATTGTTCATTATTTCCACACAAAAAGCAAAGAAACAGTTTCTTGACAACCTTAACCGTTTTGTTACAATTTAACCACTTTTTTCATCGTTTGGTCTTTAAGTGAGTCTTCTGTCTGGGTAAACAAGTTAGTTATCTGTACTCTCACCTGTAGTTGAAGCTCTCGCAGTGGAACCTTCGCTCCTCGGCACATTCCCGCCTGCAGTCTTCGAGTCTCTCGCACGGTACCACTTTCCTGACGAAGCTCCTGAGCGCTCGCTTGCCAGCCAGGACTCTTCGGAAACAGGCTGGGGACAATGGCAGATGAAGCGTAAACACTGAGTAAGTAGAGGGTGCCCTCTCTGTATGTCGATCAGTCTGTCCAACTTTAAAGGGAGCCAATAATTAAATATCCCCGGGTGATATAATATCACTCGCAAAATTCAAAATTACTGTTATTTTTTCTTTTTAAAAGTTGGTTGAATATAAAGTATGTAGTGAACGAAAGGCAGGGAGTCAATACCTTGGATACAAAGATGTCCTAAAACAACATTTAACAGCTTGTCATATACCGACAGGAGATTGGAAAAGTCTCGCAGGGGGCCAATTTCTCAAAGTCACCGGGTGATTTTCGAGATTTTCAAAATTAAAAAAAGCCCTGTTAAACTCCTCAAAAGTAAAGTTTCAGTCAGTTTTAAAATTACCATCATAACAATTTGAGTTTTATGAGTTTATCGTGGCAATTTAAAATTTTTAATATCTCGCAAATCATCCGGTGACTTTCGAGAATTGGCCCCCAGATCCACAAGAGTATCGAAAACTTTTAACAAATGCGTCTGGAAGACCTTGATGCAAAGCGGCAGATAAAGAAAGACAGGCCAAAACCGACTTACATCTACACCTATAATAACAGCGGTGAACTTTACTGTGCGACATGTGATCGCATTTTCAAAACTAAAATCGGCATTGCAACCCATTCACGAGCTCACAACAGAAGATGAGTCCTGGGACTCAATTCTTGAAAATCACCGGGTGATAAAATATCACTCAAAAATTCAAAATCTCAGATTTTTCTTTCAAAAGTGAAGATTGATATTCGTAAAATATAAAGTAGTCCATACTGCTACTTTCATGTATACTGACTTACATTTCAACAATTTATCTGAGCAAATGTGATTTTTTAAAGTCTCAAATGTGATATTTTATCACCCGGTGATTTTCAAAAATTGAGTCCCTGAGAATCTCCGTCGACGGATGAGGAGGACATCATGTAGTGTATAATTGTTAATTTTAATATTTACTTGACAGCTTAACTGGGTAATTAATGATGATGATGAGAGTTAATTTGAATTTTTAATATCTCAAAAGTGATATTTTATCACGGTCAGTGATATTCAAGAATTGTCTCTTTGTATGTTTTTGTATACTGTAGTAACTAGCCAGTTGACATTTTCACAGCATATAATATGTATGTGTAATGTATTTGAATAAAGTTGCTCGACCGCGGACTTGCTTGCTGGCAACACTGCTGACGAGAGAATCGAGGCAAGCGGGTGTGCGGCGACAGGCTCCCAAATACCTATATATCACATTTACCCGAGCCAGAATAGGAGATACTGAACACCACAATATGTTTATTCTAATCAAAGATTCTAATATGTTTATTCTAACATTATGATAATAACACCTTTATGTTGTGTTCGTTTCGGCAGCAAGCAAATTTCCACTACACTACAAAACCAGTATAAGCTGAACTATTATATAGCGCTACGCTATAAACGCCCTAAACCAGAGACCCGCTCAAGGTCAAAGTATTTCCACTGACGTGCGGCCGTGTGTACATGGTGCATGATTGTGTTAATGACGCGCCTTCTTCGCCAACAAACTGGCACAGTTTAGTGAAAATTTAGTTTGTAAATAAATGCATGTAACTTTTGTGATAATAAAAAGAAATCAATGAAAAGTGGAAAACAAAGGGATTCTGTTACAAGGATCTTTTCCTTTTTGTCTGTAAATTTTATTTTAACTCTAACATAAAAACGGTAAAACATAGAAGCGTCAAGTTATTGTATAACAAAGAATAATAAAACTTTAATTGCTACTCGGACTCAACAAAATTTTAAATCCTAGTTTTGAACCTAAGACTGAAATTTTGAATTAGTATCCAAAATAATATCGGTGGAACGAAACCTTCCGTGATTGAGCCCTACTCCCATAGACAGCAGGAAGCATTTATTGAATTAGTCTCCTGTTGTTAGCCTAAGTGGCTGTCACAACTTCATCGTACGGTTGGGGAGCGGAAGGCTCTACCCAGGAAAAACACGTTAGGCTACAACATACATACATAACATTATGCCTTGTTCCCGTCGGGGTAGGCAGAGACCACAGTTCTCCACCTGCTACGATCTTGACATACTTCCCTTGCTTCCTGAACCTTCATCAATCCTTTCATACATGCTCGTCGGTTTAGGGTAAAAAATTACAAAATTTAAGGCTACAAGCCTAAGGAAACGTTAGTTTACTATTATTTAATCTGTGCCTAAGGGTGCCTCGCGGAGCTCAGACCTCTGCTTAGGTTTTGTTGCCGGGGATTGGAGAAACGGCCTGGAATATGCCGATAGTTCCCAAAGTATGGGAATAACTTGGGGGCGACCACGACCCCGCCGACGGGGACGGGTGTCAGAGTTCGCGGTTGTGAAGGGTGCAGTACTATTATTTGCCAGTACCACACGTACGTGTAGGTATACCACTTTTAGCATGTATACGCCCCAAATGTTGTGAGGTCAAAGTTGATAGTTACAGTAGCTTTAAAGTATACCATTAAACACGTGTCATCATCACGGTCATGGCCAGCTAGGCCAAGTTTGGCATAGTGCGGGATTTTAACGAAAACTGAACCGCTATAATGATTTAAGCCTTAAACTATAAATCAATGGAAAAACGAGTTTCTTAGTGAGCGCATGCGAAACATAATTTTTTTTTTATTTCAAAATAATGTTCCGTGTGATATCACTTTTGAGACTCTAAAAATTCAAATTTCCTCTGATATACTCTTAAAAGGTAAATAAAATATATGAATATTAACAATTAATTAATACGAGTATATATTTTGACGAATATCAAAAGAAAAATCACGTGTTTTTTCATTTTTGAATGATAATTTAACACCCCGTGATATTCAAGAATTGGCTCCCTGAGCAAAATCTTTGATACACATAAAATAAAAAACCGGTCAAGTGCGAGTCGGACTCGCGCGCCGAGGGTTCCGATATACCTATAGTATTTTTGGAAGCAATAAAGTCCATTTTCAGGACCGCAAAACTAAATATGTTTGTAGGTTTTTTGTAGGTTTAAAGGTTTTTTGCAGATTTCCTAAAAACTGTGCAACTTAGAAAGATCGTTTTATTTTTTCTGTAAAGCTTACATAAACTTCTGTCAACTGTAATTAATTCAGATTTTTCCTTACACAAACTTCGGAGATAAGGGGGGGGAATGGTATTTTTTTTGACATTTTTCATCATAACTTGAAAACTAAGAAACGAAAAAAAAATACAAAAATATACTTTAGAATGTACGAATAAAGCCCTTTCATATGCTACCCCATTCGACCTAGTAGCGACCATTTGAAATTTGGTCCCCCCCCTATTTTGGTCCCCTTTACATTAACAATCATATTTTTTTCAAAATTCTTACATGTGCAATTAAGTTGGGCAACTGTATTCTAAAACCAGTATATACTGTTTAAGAATAAATGATGATGATGATGATGACTCATTCCAAAAGAGATGTAAAATTTTACTATGGAGGTTGGATTTTTATTTCGAGGGAAGATTAACAGGGTTTAAACCAAGTTCATATGGTGGATAGGATAGTAGATAATATTTTGGTGAAGAAAGAATATTTTTATAGGCCACCATTTTTTTACAATTGATTTTTAAAGTTATTGAAATACGGCATCACTGATTGGAATTTGGCAACACTGATTAGACTATGACAACCCTACTTACAACAGGGTTTTAGGGTAAGTAAGTATACAGGGTGTTAGATTAGGATCACCATATGTACAGGGTCTTAGGGTAAGTATACAGGGTGTTAGGATAGGATAACTATACAGGGTTTTATAATAGGATCACTATATGTACAGGGTTTAAGGATAAGTATACAGGGTTAGATTAGGATCACCATATGTACAGGGTCATAGGGTAAGTATACAGGGTGTTAGGATAGGATACCTATACAGGATGTTAGGTTAGTATCACTTTATGTACAGGGTTTTAGGGTAAGTATACAGGGTGTTAGGATAGGATAACTATACAGGGTGTTAGGTTAAGATCACTATATTTACAGGGTTTGAGGGTAAGTATACAGGGTGTTAGGTTAGGATTACTATACAGGGTGTTCGGGTACTATATGTACAGGGTCTTAGGGTAAGTATACAGGGTGTTAGGGTGTGTACAGGATTTTAGATTAGGATCACTATATGTACAGGGTCTTAGGGTAAGTATACAGGGTGTTACTACACAGGGTGTTAGGACTAACACTAACACACTAACACCCTGTATAGTTATCCTATCCTAAGACCCTGTATAATTACCCTAAGACTCTGTACATGTGGTGATCATAATCTTACACCCTGTATACTTACCTTGAAACCCTGTGTATTTATCCTATCCTTACACCCTGTATACTTACCCTAACATCCTGTATAGCAATCCTAACCTAACACCCTGTATACTTACCCTAAAACCCTGTACATATAGTAGTCATCCTAACCTGACACCTTGTATACTTACCCTAACATCCTGTATAGTTATCCTAGCCTAACACCCTGTATATTAACAAATAATGACCATAAGAAGCATTTTTGATAATACCGAGACTTATAAAAAAATATATTCATGGTATCTTACTAGAAAAAAAAAAATCATCGACATCGTGTGTCGATATTATTTTGATCGATCACCTCTCTAATTATCATACAAGAAATCGGCCGACAAAAATACGGTCTTAGATTGTAATAATACTATAAATACGGTCGTGAGCGGGAGCCCTGAAACACACTGCTTCAAAAAATTATTACTTTGAAAAACTCATAAACATTACCCTTTTGCCACAAACAAAAAAAAATTACCCTTTGACAGCAGTCTGTCTTGACCACGCACACGGGCGTCATATACAGCTATCCTGCTGTCAATGTCAAGGTAATATTTTGCCGCACAAATCTTTGGTGTTGCCAGTACTTAAAAAAAAGTCCACTATCAATATTTAAAAAAAATATTATAAAAAAATGGCGGCCCCAAAAAAAAAATTTTTGTTGTTCTTCTTTCTTTTTTTTATTCTCCTTTATATGATATAAATTTCAAGTCTGTTAGTTTTATCTCGGAATAAAAAACCACTAGTATACATGTCTTTTCAAGTCGATAGCATGAGTGGTTGCTGAGATATAGAGGTGTGACAGACAGACGGACAGACAGACAGACAAAGTCGCACCATAAGGGTTCCTTTTTTACCATTTTGGTATCGGAACCCTAAAAATGGGGGTCCGAGTGTTTCTGAACTTTTCGGTCTCCCAGAAAACCATTTTTAAGTATATATACTTTGCGTTAAGGGCTTTCCTGTAGTCAACTAGCGCCCCCATCAGTTAAAAAAATAATACTCGCTAAATACAAAACTTATCGAAAATCTGTCTTACCAGATTGAAGTAAAAGTAACCTAGTTTATTTAGAACCTATCAATCCTCAAAAATATAGTTCACTTTAGTTACAGATAAATGAATATTTGAATTTAAATAATTACGATACGCCTTCCAGTTAGCTTTGTCATATTTGTACTTCGTTTGAATAACACGAGTGACAAGTAGATCCATGCATATCAGTATTGGTAAGTGGTTCGATGACAGTGCTGGAACCGTTTGAATAAAATCAAGATTGTAGATGTTAGAGGTCAATACAAGGTCTGGCAAGGTAGGGGTCCATTCCGGATTATAGTGTACAAGGGTAGGGGTTGGTGGCGTCAAAATGTTGAAGTCTCGTTTGAGCATATGTTCAAACAATTTAACTCCACGTGCATTATTGACGTTACCGTACCAGTACTCATGTCTGGCATTAAAGTCTCCAATAATTAAGACACGGCTACCTAGTGAAAGCAATGTGTCTATATCCGTAGCAATTAGTGGCAAGTTTGGTGACTGATAAACCGAAAAAATGGTATAACTTTTTGTAGACACGTTGAGTTTAATTCCAACAGCTTCGATGTGTTGTGTAGGTGGTATACAAAGAAGTGTATGATCTAAATCAGTCCTTACACAAATTGCAACACCCTGGCCAAAACCAGTTAAATGCTTATCTTGTCGATAGCAAGCAAAATTTGGAAGGTGAAAGTCAATATTTTCAGTAAGTTTAGTTTCACAGATAGTTATTATATCAATTGAGAGCTCGCTTACCAAATCTAATAGTTCGCTGCGCTTAGTTCGTACGCCGTCTGCGTTCCATGAAAGTAACCTTAATTCACTATTATTACACATATTGACCAAGATGAGTAAGTACTAAAAATACTTTTTCAAGTAAGGACATATTACTAGAAATTTTTTGTTTTAAGGCCCTCCAGAGTCTACCAAAGTGTTGATGAGATTGATGCTGAGGTCACAACTCTAACGGACCTCATTTTGAAAGCCAGAGACTTGAGTGTACCTGTCCAAACAGCAAAGTTAACTCCTCCTTCGCTGCCCCGCACCATAAAAAGACTCATCTCGACTAAAAATAAACTTCGTAGACGCGAGCAATATGAACCAAACCCCAGTGAAAGACGTTTGTTGCGTTCTAAAATAAATTCTTTACAAGATTACATAAACTGTCGCATCAAACAACATAACGATAAAATATGGTCAGACAAACTTTCCAAGATTGACAACCCAAGTACTGAACTATGGCGTACAGCAAAGTCCCTTAAATCTAAGCCATTTACTATACCTCCCCTAAAACGTGTGGATGAGCACCTAGCAATGGACACAAATGATAAATGTGACGTACTTGCTGACACATTTAAAACCAACATTGGACTTACCGTATCTACGGCTAGCGATGCTGAAAATATGGTGAAAGAATCAATACAAGGTCTTGATGACTTCGTTTTTGCTGGTCCGCACTTTGTTACCACACCACTTGAGCTCCAAAAATACATCTATAAGCTTAAACCTAGAAAAGCCCCTGGCTCAGATGGTATTACAAATACCCTGATTCGAAACTTACCCCACAAAGCAATAGTACTTTTAACCAAAATATTTAACTCGTGCTTGCGCTTATCCTATTTTCCTAAAATATGGAAGATGGCCAAAGTCATAGCCATAAAAAAGCCTGGGAAGGACCAGAGTCTTCCAGTTAGCTACCGCCCCATTAGTCTACTACCATCTTTAGGCAAATTAATGGAAAAAGTCATTCATCGCAGAATTTTACGATCTCTTAACAATGACATTATGGACGAACAGTTTGGTTTCAGACAGTGCCACTCTACTGTCCAGCAGTTAGCAAGGGTTTCTGAGTATGTTGCCCATAACCTAAATCTCGGCAACTCCACCGGAATGTTCCTGCTAGATCTGGAAAAAGCATTTGACACTGTTTGGCACCAAGGATTATTGCACAAAATGATCAAACAGAACATTCCCATGTGTCTTGTCAAGCTCGTTGCCTCGTACCTTGACAACCGCTGCTTTCGCGTATATATTGGTGATATCTGCTCAAATCCACGACTTATTGCTGCTGGAGTCCCTCAGGGATCGATTTTAGGACCGCTGCTCTTCGTCATCTATGTCAATGATATACCTATTCAACGAAGGACACACTTGGCTTGTTTCGCAGACGACACAGCATCTTTTACTTCGTCAAATGATATAGACTTGATTATTGGCCGACTCCAGCTGTCCATCGAATTATTGCAATCTTACTTTAATAGATGGAAGCTGAAGCTGAACGAAACCAAAACGGAAGCTATTTTGTTCACTAGACAGAGACAAATACCAAAAAGACAGCTCATCATCAACAACCATCGTATTCCCTGGAATCGATCTGTAAAATACCTTGGTGTCACTATTGACAATAAAATCAACTGGTCTGAGCATGTCACTCAAATGAAAATGAAAGGTATTAAAGCCCTCCAAGCTCTCAGTCCCCTTTTAAACAGGAAAGCTAATTTGAGCAGTCGTACTAAATTATTATTATATAAAACACTTGTTAGACCCGGTATTACCTACGCTGCGCCTGTTTGGAGTAGTACTTGTAATTCTAATTACACCAAGCTTCAGGTAGTACAAAATAAAGCTTTGAAGTCAGCTTATAATACTCCCTTCCGAGCAAATCTCCAGGCATTACATGAAAAAATCAAATTACCCACATTAAAATGTTTTATATTAAAACAGACTGAAAAATTTTATTTGATTACTAATAAAAATCATATAAATAAATTAGTTTCCGCAATTGGTAACACACGTTGGTGTGATTTACCGTATATCGACAAATACTGCCGATATCGTCTTCCACATCACTACATACTAGACTTGCTTGACGAGTGACGCACCGGTCTTTTGTTCGCTGCGCTTGGACGGCATTATTTTATTTGACGGTATTCAACGTCGAATGTTGTTGTTCTTTAAAAATCCGTTCAGATATTAATGTGTTTTTACTCTTTTAACACATATTTTTATTACTTCATGTTGTTATTTATGTTATTTGTTTTTATAGTGTAGTGATATGTATAAAAGAAACAAGGCAATAGTTTGTGAAGGCGTTCCTAGCCTAACATCCTTACGGCATAATATTCTTTAGACTTAGGATTGTAACACTGAGTTTAAAGGTAAATATTGTACATATTTTTAGAATAAAGAAGTTTTAAAAGTAAGTAAGTAGTTACAGATACAAAACGTGCTAAAAACGGCCACTTTTAGCAGGAAATCCGGAAACACAGATTGAAGTAAAGGTACCTTAGTTTATTAGAGCCTATAAATTCAGTAAAATATAATTCACTGTAGTTACAGAGTTTACAGAGTAAATAGGTTCTAAATAAACTATGATACCTTTACTTCATTCTGTCTACCTGGATTTCTGATAAGTTTAGTATTTAGCGAGTAATAATTTTTAACTGATAGGGGCGCTAGTGGACGGGAGGTAGCCCCTTAGTCGCTTTAAATTGCTAGGCCTACGTAGGTGTATCTACATACCAACCAGATACATAAAAATAAAAGATACACCCCTTATTTACACCCTTTTCTATAAACAGACATAGTGTCTCACCCAGTTGGCACCCTTTGGGCACGGCATCGTAAAAACATAAAGACGATCTCATATTCATTATTTATTTACTACATCTACGAGATTATTATTTCTAACAGGATCTCAGAACCAGTAACAAGATTAACCTTGCGTAATTTACTACGAATTATAATGCAAAAAATTGTATACGGGTAATCATGTTTGATGTTTGTTGTCTGTTTTACCTAATCACGGTAAGCCGTTGGTTTAAAATGTCACATATAAGTATACAACTACGCACCTACGTACAGTTAACAGGGACCCAATTCCTGAATATCACCTCGCGAGATTTTAAGAATAAAAAACATTTCTTGTGTAATATGACGTATCAAAGAAATGAAACAAATATATAGCCACCTTCCGCAACAATGATGGATGCTATGTACTCACTGTGCACCGCCCGCCCGCCCGCAAATAAATGCGCATGCGCAGGCAACTGCAACACAGCAACCACCCAAAAACACTCTACACGTGTTTCGCCTCTACACGAGGCATCCTCAGGAGATGTTAGACCGACCAGTGCCAAACACCGAGCCTCCGAGCCGAGCTCGTGTAGAGGCGAAACACGTGTAGAGTGTTTTTGGGTGGTTGCTGTGTTGCAGTTGCCTGCGCATGCGCATTTATTTGCGGGCGGGCGGGCGGTGCACAGTGAGTACATAGCATCCATCATTGTTGCGGAAGGTGGCTATATATTTGTTTCATTTCTTTGAGATGGACTTCCGCAAAGTAACGCCTGATTCCATTAACTAATATGACGTATATTATTATGTGCATTAGCCCGTGTGGTGAAGGTAAAGAATAGTACCAACCTATCTCTACCCGTGGGTGTCGTAATAGGCGACTAAGAAATTGTGAACATGAGAATGGGCAGTAGCGTCCTTCCGTCCATCTTATATTCTGCGGTCACCAACAACCGCGGTTGCGGACACAATTCTTGAATATAACCGGGTAATAAAAATCACAATCGGGCAGTAAAGTATCATAATGAAACATACAAGTTTTTCTTTTCAAAAGCGATTTATCGTTTAGGCTTAGGTTTTCGTAGAATATAGTGTTTCATGGGATATTATGATGATATATTTTACCATTGAAATTATCATGAGCTAAAATGGACTGATTAAAATACCGAGGAATAGATGCTAGGACATAAAAAAGTGAAGGGAGCAAGGAGTCTGCGACAGGTATTTATGAACTTTTCTTGGACTTTATAATATTTTTAAGTCTCAAAAGTCATTTGAAATTCAATCGGTGATATTCAAGAATTCGATTCGTGGATGCATTAATCTTCTTTTTGTTAGCACTTCTTGGCAAAGGCCCTCCTCCCTCCCTCCCTCCTTTACCTCCACTGGTCTAAACGCCTAGAAATCTAGACGTCTATAATATCAACTGTATCAAAACAAAAATTCGTAACATCAGTCTGAGATACTCTTGTTTCTCTAAAATTTCTTAAATATCATGGTGGTGGTACGAAACATTCGGAAGGTGCGCAAATCCGACTCGCACTTGGCCGGTTTTCTACACATTAATTATTAAATTTTAGAAAGAGGGTTCTAATGTTCTTGCAGATAAATATAAAAATACATACTTGGTGCATTCTCCACAAGAATAACTCTGGATGATATCACAGCGTGGACATACAGACAAACTGACAGACACACCCAGAGCACTGCACTTGCACGCATCTTTAAATATCCTTATCATAGTTCACTGAATCCAAAGCAAAATTCACTTAAAATTGCACTCAACATCGCACTTACACTTAATTTTTAAAGTTCCCTTTCTGTCTTTAACATGCATTTAAATTCGATTTTAAAGAAACAAAAACTTTTTACTATTCATAAATTATTACTGTGTTCGAAATACAAAATTAATTATTTTTTTAATCGCGTTCCATTTTTTATTTCACAGGGGTTAGTCAGAAAGTTTTGAGCATTCAATATTGTTTTTATTTATTTATTTTATTTTTCATTCTCTTATGTTTGTATAAATATAGGTCATAGAGGTCGCAACGCGCAGCATAGCCGACTGAGCGCCAGCATTGTCTAACATAAGCTTATATGTGAATGGGAAACTGCGGACAGAATAGCATGGATACGACAATTCAAGAGGCAATTGTTAAACTTCAGATAGATGAATAAATTCAATTTAATAATACTAAACGTAGGCTATTTGCAATTGTTGATCTGATATTGCACAATCGAATTGGTGTGTCTAATCTTCGTGTTGAATGTAGGCATTTTCTTTAAATATTCATTGAAAAATCACGACCGAACAACAAATTTTTAACCAGTAAGTTTAACGTAACATTGTAACGTGTTTTGACAGTGCATTACATTCAAGTGGTTAAATAGTAGATACTAAGTATTGAATATTTTCCATTTAAGCCGGTAATTTCATATGAAATTAATTACAAAGTAAGTTGCAGAAGTAACATTATTTAATAATTATATATAACTTTAGACGACATTTAGAATACTTATACATTTTACAAGAGAAGTCTTCAGTTATCTTATCACGCAGTTTTTATCAGCAACCGACAATATCTACTCCAATGACTTTATTTTTTTCAAAATGTATTCTTAGATCCTAAGTTTTTTTAGTTAATGACAAACAGTTGGCCCTTTAGGGCCATTAGTTGTCTTCCAAAGTCCTGAAGTGCGCGAAACTACAGAACTGGGGCACGACAACAAGGTTGCACTATAAGACGAAATGCCGTAATGAAAACATTTACTTTTCAAGACAACGAATTATTTTATTATAACTTATCCGAAAGAGAAACGAACATCATTTAAATGTGCAGGTATAACTTTTCAAAGAGCATTAACTTCTTTCAACACCAGCCAAATTGAATCCTCTCTATTATTTCCCCGCACTGATTACACTGATAACTTCGTCAGCGGGCCATTGTCTTCGGAAAAAAGGATTCGGTAGCAAAAAGTTAGTATATCCGACTATTGTAGGCCAATGAGAACTACCATTCGTATGTCGTTACACATTCTGAGAAACATAATTGTAGGCCTAAGTCTATGGTCTAGAATGATTGTTAATTAATTTAAGTAAAACAATGCTGAGATAGGTATTCAGTTACCTACGCTGATATTTTCCGACTGCTTAGACTAAGAGAGAAAATATAAAGCTTAAGCCCTACAGTGGGTGATTTGATTAATAAGCTGATGGTGATGTAAATATCAATCACCTAAGCTCTTTTTTAAAGTAGATACTCGTGTAACTTCGTCTGCGTGGATATATATATATATATTGAGATCAATAACAAAATATATTTTTAGTATTATTAAACATACAAACTTTACTTATAATATTAGTGTAATGTGATTTTTAAGTTTAGTAAGGTTTACTTGTTCGTCAAAATAGACTAATTTAACCAAGTTTAAATTTTTAGAATTCAAATTGCATTTCTCAGAACTTTCATCATCAGAAAAACTTTTTTCCTGAGCATTTTGACTAAGAAACTAAAAGTATCTCAACAGTGCATAAAATATATATTTGCAAAGATATATAACAAATAATAAAGTTTATGCGAAAAAACATCAAGTCTTTAACTATCTAAAACAAAGATGTCCCAAAAAGGAACTTATTACGCGATTGTTAGACCCATCCGCTGAACCAAGGTTAAAGTTCTTAAAATAAAAAAACCCTTTTTGTCTAAATAATGCATCTAAAAAAATAAATTCGCTTTTAAACACATCGCGCCTTGGGCGGATGATGGCAATTGTTTTAAGTACCCGGAAGGGTTACATAATTTTTTATTGTCACTGCACCTAATTGTTTAGCCATTACTTTAGATTGAGTTCTAAGAGATTGTCAAAGGTAAACATACATACAGATACACCTTGGCTGTCGTTTGTCAGCAATTGAAGATGTCGGTCATGTATCTGTTCAATTTTAGTTTTACCTGTTTATTTGAGATAAATGTACAATTTTGATAGGGTGTTATCCCGTAAACGACTTTCAAAGTGAACGTATAATAGATAATTGCAATACATTCATCTACTGAGATTTTTGGATGGTGAAAAGCGGCTGTCATCGTGACTTCAATAATTTCCCCTATCAACTTATCGAAGTCATCATAGTACACAGGCCCTCGTCCTCGTGATGTGGATTCCTGTGTAAATCTGTTACTAGATATTGGCGATCTCGCCATAATTTTGTAACAATTTCTTTACTTTGAGACTGGTGAAATACGACTTGTAATGAGATGTGATGCCATTGAATAAATATCTATCTATATAATCTACAGATACACCTTATAAGATAGTTGCTTAGCTTAATCGAATTTTTGTCCACATTTTAACTGTTTTAATTCTTAAATATTATTGAACGATCAAATATTACCCAAAAATTACAAGCTACAGATTTTCTTTTCAATAGCCCTATACTATTAAACGAGCAATATTTGTTATTAGTATAATATATTTGTAAAACGATGAAATTGACTATACTTGGGTTTTCAGTTATCTGTTCACCGGTTAGGGCGTGAAAGATTACGATAAATCTATCAAATAGATTAACGATAAATCGATCTATCTAACTAGGTCTATTGTCTGGGAAAATTCGTCTTAAAGCATTCATTTGAAATAAAATCCCGTGTTTTAGATAGAAAGCTACAGCGCCATCTGTTGGCGGGTAGCATAGCTTGCTTACCCGATTATTAATGTTGAGGCGGCTATTATAGAGCGAAGCTCGGTCGCCTAGCTAGGTACTGAAGAATGATATTCGCGAAATACACAGTATTGTTTAATTGTAAAGATACCTACATAAGTGAATAATGATTTACTTTTTGATAGTTTATCAGTGTTTCTTATCTGATAATTCATTAGGTGATCCCCAGTGTAACTTCCATGAATATGAAACTCATGTGTCTCTCTGTGTACTAATATAACCCTCCTTTTTGCCGTAGTCAGGAAAAAAATTAATTGCAATCTGCATATTACTAAAAAATAGTAAAACGGTGGGTCAAAGAAACGAAATACAGGGCAAGGAGTGAATCGAAATGAAATCATCTTCTTATCTTCATTATAGATCGCAATAAATATACAAAGTAATAATTACACTGACTCACTAGGATTCGTAAAACATGACCTCATATAACAATGCCAAACCCAACTTTGATAAAAAGTTACGAATATTAAGAAAATAAAGGTTCTGCCCATCAATAATAATGTTAAGAACAAATTTCAGATATGCATTGGTCAGTTTCAGAAATATTATTTAAGGTACAGTCAACGACAGGTCAAGTTTGACCCTCGAATTGCGACACTAGTGTAGATAAAACCTCAAGCTCAATGTTCAGCCTAAAATACCCTGTTTATGACAATACCAGGGCTCAAAGTTGCCAAAAGTTTCCAACTTACTAGGAAATAGATCAACTCACGATTCCGTATAATTTTCCGGTGATATACAGGGTGTTAATTTAATTGCGTGCCATAGCTTAAGGGTTGCTTCAGCTACGATAAAGGAACACAAAAAAAATATTTTAAAAAATCCTACTGAAAAAAAAAACTAAAACTCCATTGAAACTTACTAACGCGGTCGCGGAGTACCGCGCTATCACCGAGCCAGTGCGCGAGAATCAGTGGATAAGGTAGGCATATACATAACTGAAACTCTATCGCGCGCTTTTGACAGCGCGGTGCTCCGGGTCATTGACCTCCGCGTTAGTTTAATTTCAATGGAGTTTTTTTTTAAGTAGGATTTTTCAAAATAATTTTTTTGAGTTCCTTTATCGTTACTGAACCACCCCTAAGCTATGGCACGCAATCAAATTAACACCCTGTATAGTATACAGAATTTCCAGTGATATATGACGGCAAATTTTCAAGACTAAAGTGTAAAATTCCTAAGCATAAAGAACCCTGAATTCAAGCAAAACAGTATATAAATCTTGTAAGAGCGATGTGGCCTTCATTTTGGCGCAACAATGGGAGCTAGGAAGAACCGAACCTTTTAGTTCTGTCAGGCTTGAATCAGGTGTTATTTCCGCCATTAGAATAATGGGATTTAGGAAAAAAATCATTTGGTAATACGAAGCCTAAATATAACTTTCGTCGACGACATCCAACCGCTGAGCCAGAGCCTGTGGTGTCGATTCAGGCAGGCCTAAAAACTAAACTAAATTTGACTCGTCCAAATGTGTTGCTGTCTTTGTGACTTCCTACAGACTAATAAAAGACATCATCATTTATAGATCTGTTAAATTTAGTTAAGTTTTAGTTTGGGTCTGCCAGAATCGACACCGTTACCTGTTGCCTTGGTTAGATCTACAAGATGAAAATTTATTTATTTCTTATATTTTGTTTCCTTATTTCATTGTAGATTTTAATACGTGCACACTTATTATTACGATGCCCTCTATCATAACTAATTCCTCCCTTCCAACGCGCAATGCAATTTAATGAGAGTTGTGTCTGGCTCTATAAACATGAAAATATTTACTCCGAGCTGAGTTCTGAGGTTGACTTCAGAAATCATGGCCAATGCCACAAAACTAATTAACTAACAATCCCAGCGATTCCTTACACGTAGTTTTTCCAGAGTTAATAAAATAATAGAAAAATGACGATCATAAAATAGACAATAGCAGGCTTCAAGGCAGTGTACTTTATGTACTTATAGACATAGGAGTTGTGAACAATAAGTTTCGTGAACAATGATTCAAGATGGTTGATATCAGATCGCTATCTTACGAGGGTTGGCTTAAGACACTAGTTTTTGAGGTTATATAGTGGTTACAAGAAGAATCGAATAACATAAAAAAGGTGTGAAGATATAAAAGAGCTGAATTGAAAATTTCTAGTAGGTAGGAATTGGATCAGAAATTGACATTTCTGAAAAGGATGTGAACATTTTGACAAAGATTGAAGACCGATTTTAAAGTAACAGGCTCCAACAAGGTAGAACTACTATCAGAAGCAAGAAGTCGCTTAATGCATTTGCTTTAAATTTTAAAGATAATCGTTACGATAAGCAGAAATCTAGATCTAAGCTTGTTCCAACTAACGGAGAGAAAAACATTTTATAAATATCTGCATGGCATCAATCTGAAACTCTTGTAACTTAACTCATGTCTTATCTAGCTGTTGGTAAATTGCAAACAGTAGGCGCAAGGCAAAGAGTAAATTGTTTGGACCTTCCATTATGCGTTTTGTCGGGTTAAGCGAGAACCTTTGCAGCACACTCGATGATGTATGTATAGGATATTACGTGATGACAGCGGAAGAAATTATTTTTGCAATACAAATGCATTTCTAAATGTTTTATCCGTTGAATTTTGCCCTTCAGCCGATCGAACAATCGATAAAAAATTTGGAAACGACGTTCAAAATCAAGACCTGTATTACCTGTAATGTAAATCTATTGAAAATGTCAAAATTTAAAAGGCCTGTACTCGTGTCTCTTGAAAACCTTTTTTTCATGGGGGCGTGTCGTTCAGAAAATTTACGAGCAGTTATAATTTATAGCGACAATTTTGATTTTACCTAGCTTATATAGGATGAACAATTACTAATCAACTACCTTGTTCAGCAAATACATATTCAATAACCCATATAAAAATACTTCCTGTATTATTTTTCATAAATTATTTTCTATTAAAATCCAAACAGTATTGACAAAATATTTTATTTATTTATTTTTTTCAAATTTCCATGATCGTTTTATATTGGTAACTGGTCAAATAAATTATGTCACCAACGCAAATAGTAAAGCATAGTGCGTGATGGCCACAGTGAAGGCTGCACCAATCTGTCATCTGGCCGATTGCTATCACATTAGGGCTAGCTGAATAGACCAATGACTCGAAAAATATAGGAATTTTAGGAAAACGTTTTTCTTTTTCACAACAACTATTCTGATTTAAATTTAAAACTACGAAAAAACTCGTAATTCAAAACCAAAAGCTTGTCGAGTTAATTTGTATCAGAAGTCAAAATTGTGTTTGTGATATTTGGAAAATCGCGCCCATTTACTTCATTAATTCTAACTTGACTATTCAGATAGCAGGTATTAAGCGGACATAAATCCAAAACTCTTAGCTTTAGAACAGTTTAAAATTATGGTGAAATTCTGTTATTAGATCATGATTGATGATGATGATAACATCAAGGAAAATTTTAATAATAGGTCCTATGAAATTGCCGTTTTGTATGGCGAATTTTAGGTAAACTCAATTTTCAGTACTAACATTTTTGCATTTTTCTTAGGAATTATAAATCCAATTTTTAAGCATTATTGGGAAGACATTAAGCTAACAGAAACTTAAATTAAATTTTCGAAAAATATTATCTGTAAAAAAATATAACAAATCTAATGATGAAATCGGACGACAGTTAATACGAACAATTTTCGAATAATTAATTTTATATATCAAACTATAAATAATAACTTTATTTTATGCGTAAATTGATAACCTTGAAGTCAACTTTCAAATACAAGACAAATGAAAAAAATAGCATTAGAATTATAGGAATTATGATCTCATTAATCTGTAAGAAAATTTCGGCAATTTCATAGGTAAAGACCTATTAAAAAGAATGGTTGTGCAGCATGAACTGTTGTCAAATTGTTTAACACCAAAGTTTCCTATAAACAAAAATCCTCTGGCTGTACTACCTCTACCATACAACTTGTTATTGAGGATATGCATTAATTTTAATAGCTCATTCAGTTAACGGAACTTTCCCTAAGAAACATAGGTTGAAGAAGAAAAAAAAAATCCTCCGTTTCTTAGGGAAAGTTAATCAGTTTCGTTAACCAGACGTGCTCTTTTTTGTATGAGAGGGCAAATTTTGTTTTCGTATTTCAACCTATGTTTCGGAAAGTTGTACAGTTTCGTTAACTGAACGTGCTCTTAAAATTAATGCCTATTCTCAGGACCACTGTGTATAGGTTGTCTTTAAAAAAAATTACTAGTAAAAACACTAAAATATTTTCGAATCGAGTACATACTGCAGACAATGCAGCTTACCGAAAATTCATCAACCTCACACATTGTCCAAACCCAACGCACCGTATACTATTAACATTAATTATATTGCTATACTGTTAGTTAACAAATGTTAAACAAAGGTCTGTGATATAATGTGGGATACTGACAGGGCATGACCTTCCGAATATGTATTATTTAAGCTAAAACATGAGAATTAATGGAGTAATTATAAAATTTGTTTCTGCGTAATGTATATTTGCTTTGTGTGATCTCTTGTGCTATTTCGTAATGGTCATTAGATATGTTACAAGAAGTAACTGTTCTGCTAGCCACTGTATATTATTAGTCTTTTATTTTATTGAATTACATAACATTGTCATGCATAGTTTCAGACACCAAACTAAAACTATAGCGAATGTTAGTGTTTTTGTTTGAAATTGTATAGTTAGTAAGTGTTCTTCAAATTACAGGTTAACCAAATGAGTTGATAATTTCATACTAAGTCCTAGTTCAGTGCCTTGAAGAAAATTTTATCATTTGATACACTTACCTTTGTAAGAGACCGTTGGTTCCCGTCCATAAGAAGGTCTGTCTCCGTAGTCTCCAATACTCACTGGTCTTGAAGTTATCACTTCTCCATTTGGCCTTAAAATATAACTGGGCACATTATGAGGTTTTTCCACGTCATATTCGTAAACAGGCTTAACATTGAGTTTATCAGAATAACCAGGTTTATTAGTATTAGTTTGGTTAACTTTTCCAGAGTTTTTATATCCACCGGTATCAGACTCAGGACCTAATTCTCCATCTGGGCGGTTGTTGTCATAAGAAGGCTGGTTGTAAGTGGGTTTCTCATACGGTTTATTGTCATTCGCAGGTTTATTATAAGACGGTCTGTTATCGTTAGATGGTTTTTCATAAGAAGGCTTCTCATTGTATGTGGATGTGCCACCATAGATTGGCTTATCTTCTGAAGGCTTGTTGTAAGTAGGTCTCTCGCCATGAGAAGCACCATGATCATAAGATGGTTTGTTATTATACAAAGGGGGATCATAAGAAGGATTGTCATTATATAAAGGTCGGTGGCCATATGAAGGACGATCGTTTGAAGGTCTATTATATGAAGGACCCTCATCATAAAAAGGTGGAGGTCGTCCATAAGAAGGTTTATCACTAATGGGTCTGTGGCTGCCATAACCATCTTGGTAACCCCCATATTGACTATTGTCGTAAGAGAATTGATGATTCGCATGAAAGTCTTGATAACTGGAATGGGATCCACCGTATGAAGATTGACTTGTACCATAACCTTGATTGTAGTCACTTGGAGTGCTTCCATAAGACCCGTAGTTGCTATGAGATCCTTGACTGCTGCCATAGGAAGGTATATCACTATCGTACAAAGGTTTTTCAGGTTTTGGGAAAGAATTTTGTGGTTTTTCATTAATGTGTGATCCGTACCCACTAGTGTGGCTTCCGTGACTTTGATCGTGACTTGATTGACTTGAATCATAGTTTGAACTCAAATGGCTTGAACTGGAACCGTAATCTGAACTAGAAGATCCATAAGCTGGTGTTTGCGGTTTGTAAGCATTTTGTGGGTCAGAGGTTCCGTAGCTATAAGCTGGTTTTATGGGTTTGTAGCCAATGGAATCTTGCGGATCGGAATTTCCATAGCCATTTGCTGGTTTCGTGGGTTTGTTGCCAATAGGTTCTTGCGGATCAGAAGTTCCGTAGCTATTAGCTGGTTTTGTGGGTTTGTAACCAATGGAATCTTCGGGATGAGTTGTTCCGTACCCAGAAACAGGTAAACTTGATGATTCGAAAGCTGGTTTTGAAGGTTTGTAATTTATCGGGTTCTGGAGTTGTGAAGTGCCATATCCTGAAACAGGTTTATCGTATGGCTTCTCTGGGTGATGTGGATCTTGAAAACCATATCCTGAATTTGGTCCATCTAAAGGTTTATGCGGATGGTTTCCAGTATCGTACGGCTTGTTCAAATTACCACCATAATAATAAGCTTGATTGTTTTGGTTATATGAATTTTGGCCGGAAAAGCTCCCTCCATAACTTCCATAATCACTTTGAGAGCCATATCCATAGTTTTGTCCATATCCTCCTGAAGTGCCATACCCTGGTCTATCACTCATTGGTTTGCTTGGTCTGTAAGGTCTAGGTGGGTCGAAGATTTCTAAGTAAATGGAATTGTCATTGTATTGATTCTGGCCATAGTTACTTGCATATTGACTGTTATAGTCATAATTTGGTCTATTATTTGGTCTGTAAGGATAGTTCATAGGCCTACTCGGTTGGTACGGTGGTCTTGAGTCACTGGGGCCATATGGATAAGGTTTAGCTGGGTAATCAAATGGTTTGTTTCCATAACCTGAACCTCCTAAATCATTATGAGGTCTGAAAGGTTTTCTGTTTGGCCTGTTAATGTAAACGAATTCTGGTTTTTCTGGTTGGTATGGTGGAAGGTGAGGTCTATGGGGTTTTTGGCCATACAGATCCATAACTTCATCATTTGGACGAGGTGGATAGTAAGGATCTGGCCTCCAGGATGGATGAGGTCTTGGTCCTTCAAATTGTAACACATCGTAAGGATCGGAATAATTTGTATGAGGTCTTTCAGGACCGAATGGTATATCCTGTGGTCTGTGAGCTCCATAGCTTGGTGGCGCATCAATGTTCGGTCTTTGATTAAGATAGTCATCAGGTCTATCGATATGATTCAAATATGGACTATTATGAGGCTTTTGTTCTGCATATGGTCTATAATTATTTCCAGTAGTCTCAAAAGGACGTGAGTCTTGTAGAAAATCGTCAGCTAAAGGTCTTTTTGCGTCCTCATCAACAGGTCTGAAGACTGGTCTATGTGTGGGACCAGGGCCTTCATCCTGTAAGGTCTGAAGAGGAGTAGGTGGAGCCTGTTCACATTGGAAACGACGAACATACACGTCGTAGTCGGGATGGCGCAGTAGGGTATTTTTTTCTTTGATTTCTTTTTCGCTTATATTACTGAGATCACATGTAGCGTTGCCTTTCGCACCAACCCTAAAACAAAGCAAACAATACGGATTTTAATTCAAATGTATATTTTATTGATGACACGTAGCGCCATCTATTGAAATTTACAAAATTGCAACGATTTTACAGCAACGCCACCCGTATTCATTATGTGAACTAACTCACCCATAATCGTAGACTTGGCACTGCTTGTCCTGCTTGCATATTTGTTCGCACTCTCGTGTTGTTAGTTCTGATACATTCCGGTAGATGGCGTTAGGAGGAAGTTGTTCGCCAATGGAGATGCGTTCAAAGCAATCTGGAAACAGAAAACGGACTTTACTTGACAATCACACTACACTTTTGCTTTCATCAGTGATATTTGTAAGTTTCCCACAATTAAATGTAACCGACCCGAGTATGTTGAAACTGAATGTGACAATTTTGAAGTCTGGGCAGGGTTAGTGGGTAATGTCAACATATCAATACAGTTTTAGAGTTCCGTACCCAAAGAATAAAAAACAGGACCCTATTTTTATTTATTTTATTTTGTTTATTAAGGTACACCGGCAGAGCATATATCGAACATTACATTAAAACTTATTTTAATAAGTACTGATATGTAATGTGTTCCATTATGGGTGACACAACATTAGCAAAAATGTACAGACAAGTTAGAAATAACAACTAATATAAACACATTAAATAAGAAAAAGTTGAATACTAAATGTTAATTAATTAATATTTAGTATATAACTTTCAAATTTAATTTAAAATTCAACTAATTAAATGTTAATTAAAATAAATTTTACAAAATAAAGCGATTTCAGATAATGATTACAAGTAATATGCTCGTAGTTGTTGATTGAAACGAGCCGTGAATATGCCTCCGATGTCTGTCTGTCTGACAGCGGGCTTTATCTACTTTATTTATTACTTATGATGTTGAGGTAAGTATAGACTATGCACCGTTCTTATCTAAAACGTTCTACGTGCTAGTCAGCCAGTTGCACAAAACATCTTGAAATCTAAAGCTCCTTTAAATATATTGCGGACTCTTTCTGTTTTGGTGACGTAGACAGTGACATCAATAGATTTAAATGAGCTTTAACTTTAACGAAGCTTACACAAAAAAACGCTTGGAGCTTTATTTAGAAAAGAATATCTGACGTTATCATTCATCGACTTTACTGGAATTATTGTGGTCTTTTCAGTGTTCAGAACCAAAATGGTAAAATAGGATGTGCGACTTCGTCTGTCAATCAACTTGAAATTTGAAATAATTTCAGAATATGATTGCCCAATTTTATTGCAAATGATAGAATCATAAAAATAATATCAACAAGTGGGTGGTCAAAATTTTTAATTGTCGTTACTAGGTCGAATGGGTTATCATAAAAAAGACGTCTTTTACATTCCAAAATATATTTTTAATTTTTTTTACGACTCTTAGTTTTCAAGTTATAATATAATATAATGAAAATATTTCTAAAAAAATACAATTCTCCCAAGAAACATCTGAATTATTTACAGTGGATAGAGGTTTATTTAAATATTACAGCAAAAATACAACGATTTCTCTAAGTAGCAAACACAAACAAACTTAGTTTTACGGTCCTACAAATGGAATTAATTGCTTCTTAAAATACTATAGGTATATTGAAACCCTTGACGCGCGAGTTCAACTCGCAATTGACTGTTTTTTTATTTATGTTTTTTACTACAATTAATACAATAAATTAAACTACATTAACTTTTGTTACTTTATTTATTAGGTACTTAAGATTTTGAGGTAAGTATAGTCAGACAATGTACCGTTCTCATCTAAAATAAAAAATAAAACGTGCTACGTGCTAGAGTCGCTAACTTCTTGAAGAAAAAATATCTGACGTTATCATTCATCGACTTTAATGGCATTATTGTGTTCTTTTTTTTATAAATAATTAACATTCAGTTACTACTTCCTAACGGAAGAATGAATCATTTTCTCTATACGTGTTACGTGCAACAAACTTAGAATGTTTTTAAATAAACTAGTCTATACTTATGTATAGACTATGCACCGTTTATTTAGTCTGTTCGAAAGGGTTTTTTTTTGGAACAGTTGTTAGAAATAGTAGACAAAATAAAGCACATTTTTCGTTTTTTCATAAGTGTTTTTTTTTTGTTTAAAAATAAATTTGTAGCTTACTTACAAATACGTTGCCTATTAAAAATACTACGGATTTAGGTATGAAGTAAAATAATATAAAAACGCTATAGGTTTTTACATTTTTTGCTGATACATTGTGGGAATAATCAGAAAAAGGTCTTTGTTAATTTAAATTTTAGTTGGTAAAACCGAATTTTTAAGAACTGTAAGTAACTTTAGCTATGCGTTTGAGTTTTTAAGGCACTGAGATCAAAAATAATTGAGGACTTCTAGCAAGAACCGTACTATACGTTTACTTCATCATCATCATAACATCCCATGAAACGTCCACTAGAGGACGGGAGCTCCTTCCAAAATTCTAGCTATTGCTGGAACAATGTGGAGGAGAAGTACCATAGTCACCTCGCTTGTTAGCGTTACGGCTGGCATCATGGACCGCGGTTATAGGTGACCGCAGTAAGTTACTTACGTTTACTTAAATGGTCCCAATTGACGTTAGTCATTCATAGAAATCAAAGTCAATTAAATTAAAAATAAAAACGTTGATTAATTTAAAAAGTCATCATAACATCCCATTCAAAGTCCACCGCTGAACCCGAAACTCCCATAGCTATCGTATAATTGAAACGACAGATTTTTTTATCAGGCATTCTATTTCATCTTAGAGCAACTCAGTTTTTACGTCTGCAGAACCTTTTCTAACTTTACTTTAAGTGTTTTTGTTTTTGTAATGTTAGTTTTTGTAATGTGGGAGCACGATAGTGCCCCTGCCAAGTCGAGTAAACAAAGGCACAGCCTACCATCCTTTTCTCTAATGTTATTGTCAGAGATTTAAAAATGTGTTCAGGCCTCTCACATGGTCAAATGGGACTAACTTTACAAAAAAAAACGGACAAGTGCAAGTAGGACTCGTCAAAGTCCATTTTTAGGACCGCAAAACTAAATTTGTTTGTAAAGGTTATTTGCAGATTTTTAAAAAAGGGTCCTACTTAGAGAGATCGTTGTACTTTTTCTGTAATATTTACATAAACGTCTATCGACTATAATTAATTCAGATTTTTCGTTTAGCAAACCTCGGAGATAAGGGGATGGGGGTATTATTGTAAGTATCATTTTTCATCTTACCTTGAAAACTAAGAGTCGCAAAAAATACAAAAATCTATTTTCGAATGTACAAGTAAAGCCCTTTCATATGACACCACACTCAACCTAGTAACGACAATTTTTATTTTTTTTCGTTTGCAATAAAAGTTGGGCAATCATACTCTTAAACTATTCCAAATTTCAAGTCGATACTTGGGTAGTTGCTGAGATAAACAGGTGTGAAAAACAGATAGACAGACGAAATCGCACCATAAGGGTTCCAAAAAAGCTGGCATATAGGTAGATTGTAGGTAACTGTTAAATTAATACAACAATTAACATACCCTCAATTGAAGTTCCAAGCTGAGAGTCTATTGACAAAGTTTGCACTCCAGCGGCAAATAAAACAGGGCACACAGCTAGAAAACACCACATTATAACAAACCAATGCACTTTCATGCTCTTTAGCTTTAGTTTCCCGCCATTTCACAATCACGATTGGCGCAAAACTTTTTGACTGCCCCTCAGTATAAAATTTGAAATTAGAAGTTTAGTTCTCGAGCTTCGTTCGAATTTGTTTGAAACGTTGAATATTTTTTTAAATTTGGAATAAGTATTTTATGTTTATTTAAAATATTTAAAACGTCAGAGTTACACTTTCTTTTTAAAGTCCGTGGCAAAGGATATTTTCGTATTCAGCCACGTCCGTTAAGTTTTGGTTTTGCAAAAGTTATGGCGCAAATCTTTGGGTGCGTCGAACGAGGATGCGGTCGGTTGAACAGGCTTCGCTTCCTCCTCATGTGAACCTTTAACTCGGTTAATCGAGACTAGTAGTCAAGTTGGCTTTGCTAAGAGAATTTTCATTGAGGATTTTTAAATAAGGACAATTGCTGGGTATCAATTTTTGAATGTCACTGTATAATTATTGAGATTTTAAAATTTTATACAGCGTGTAACGGAAAGGTGTGATAATACTAAAGGGTGTGAATCTGCCCATGAAACTGAACAACTTTTCCCAAGGAATAAAGGTCATAACAAAATAAATTTTTGACCTCACATAGAAACTGCAGCAGCTGGTAGCGCATTTTGTATGGGAGGTCGAATTTGGTTTTTCGTATTTCGACCTATGTTCTTTGGAAAAAGTTGTTCAGTTTCATAGGCAGATCTATACCCTTAAGTGATATCACATCATTCCATTACACGTTGTATAATACTCAGAAAAACCATAAAAGTAAATCATACTTATATGAAAATTTAAAATAAAACATTTGGTACTTTGTGCTTTTAAATTTGTTTTTTACTTTCCTTTTTTGTTTGTGGCTGCGACTCCAATACCCCAATGGTGCTCATGAAAAAAATCATTGATCTCCTCGCTGCAGTGGTTATAAAATTGTACGTGAAAAATTTGGAAGTAAAGAAGCTTTATAGCGAATTCGCATTATTTTTTTACCAAAATGCATAAGGTTGTATTATTTCTCCTTTTTTCTTTCATTTTGGATTATCTTATAAATCTAACCCTATGTAGGTTACACCAACTCTAAACCTGTTTCCTTAACCCGTTATTTATAATATCCTGCAATTTCACGGTCCAAAACAAAAAGAGCTTAACCGAAGCGATCGTATAAAGCTGGTGAAACAATAGAGCCGCGATAATTGCCAAGTTATGGGATACACGTCGTAATTTGTGGCACTTCGGGTTTTGGGGGAGACTAGGTAGAGTTTGAACTTGGGTAAAAAAAATCAAACGAAAACAGTGACATGAGATACCACGGATCTATAAAGCTGTAAATTTGTTCGTTTTTGTTTTAAGTAGGTACTGAACCAATTTGAAGATTTCTTTTCACTAATAGAACTAGATCTAAACCAACCACCTGATCAAGCGGGCTTCCGTCCTGGTATCTCTAGTTGACCAATAGAGTCAGGAACAGAATCGCTCAAAAACACAAATTGCTTATGTGACCCACGCAACCGCCAAGCTAGCTAAAGTGGGACTATGGGCTGGTCACGTAAGTCGCATGCCGCTGGAACTCTGGGCTAAGACCGTAAATATCTGGCAACTGCCGAGAGACAGACGGCGGTGGCGTCGAGGCCGACCACGGCGCAGATGGCGTGATGAACTCGACGCTTTCTGTAAAGACTGGCAATAAAAGTAGAGACCAGTGGCGGGAATCGAGGATAGACTTTGCCCAGCAGTTGGACAGCAACGGCTAATAAGATAAAAATAGACACCTACATTAACCTCAACTGACAGGCTACTTTTTACCGCAGAAAATTATATCTCATTTTGACAGAAAAATTATCGCACGACGTTGCGGTAAACAGATTGTATCTTTAAATGGTTTTCAGATCACACGAAGATTAGACCTTGGATAGAAATTTCTATTACTTAAACGAAAATATCCACACAAAGCCGATATAACAACAATGTCTAAAATGAGACCATCGTAATAGGCCCGTTGTGACAGCTGTTAAACGTACGAAATATCATAAGCTGCGAAGAAAAATGAGCTCTGTGTGTTGGTGATAAGGAAACGTCAAAACGGACTTCTTATGTTGGCCCTTCTTTAAGTGGGAGTACACACAAACAAGTGAGACCACAGATTCTTAACTTAAGTTTTTTGTGTCGACGGACACACATTAATGGCGCGATGTTTTTTGTAGAATTTTTCTCTTAAATGATCTAAAAAGTCTGTAAAGTTTTATTGCAAAAGTAACAACAAGTAAAGTTTAAGTAACAAGCTAAAATAGTGCTTACAATCTACGACACTAGTACAAAAATATTATATATATATAGATATTTCAGACATAGGAACAGTCGCTAAAATTTTCTTTGATTCAAATATTTCGCGGTCGCCCTTCAACTCTTCGTTAGCATAATTTTGGATTATCGCGTTACAAAGTTTATAGACCCCTTCTGTTTTTTTGATATTTTTTATTGAAAACTCAAAAAGATTTTATCATGTAATTGTATGGTATTGTAAATGTGGTACATTCTTCTTATTTCGATATAAATTTGGATTAATCTGGGTGTTGTTAGCTGTCTCAGTTGATATGAGTCAGTACGTAATTAACTGGCGTGGTTTTAATAAGTGTGTGACTTTTTAGGGTTCCGTACCTGACAAAAAATTATGCAAATGATATACAGGCTGTAACAGAAAGGGCATACCAACCCCGAAGTATGTGAATCTGCCTATAAAACTGAACAAATTTCCCTTAGGAACATAGGTCAAAATACTATTGTTTTTTCGACCAACCGTAGAAACTGAATAAGCTGATTGATTGCATTTTGTATGATTGGAAGAGTGCATTTTGTATGAGTCCTCAAAATTTTTTTTCGTGTTTCGACCTATGTTCCTCAGGGAAAGTTGTTCAGTTTCATGGGCAGAATCACATCCTTCAGGATTGGTATACCCTTTCTGTTACACCTTGTATAAGACCGAAATTTAGAATATTACCGGGTGATAAACTATTACTTCTGAGACTTTGAAATCCAGATAAAATGTTGAAAAATAAACAAAAAAATATGAAAATACGCAATTTTTACATTTGAATGCTTATTTTTGAAAGAAAAATCAGATATTTTGATTTTTTTTTGTGATATTTTATCACCCGGTGATATTCAAGAATTGGCTGCTGAACACTTTGTTGTCCGTATGACAAACAAGACCCCTCTTCGTAGAGATTTATTCTGGCAAATCTACCTAATTAAAATCTACTAATAGAGATTCATAATGTAGTTATGCCACAATAGAGAATTTTCTTTGGAATTTTCCATGACGTTTACGTACGTTTTTGTGTTACTTTTTAAGGGTTAGTAAAATATATATACTTACCTCTAATCTATGTACAAGAAAGCAGTACCTGTTGTATCGTGTTTTTTATCTGTATTTTGTGTGTTCTTTTTATGTGTACAATAAATAATTAAAAATAAATAAGAATAAGTATTTCATACTTGACAGCAGCAATTAAACCGACCGAAAAATTTCTTGCACCATTTGTGATGACCGTTTAAGGTGATCTGTGACGGCCAGCTTAGCCCCGAACGTAACTAGATGGAGCCACTGCTGCAAATATAAGGTTTTATTTTTTAATGCAATAAGTACCAACTATAAATGTGCAAAAAGTTGATTCACAAAAATTTCATCGTGCAACTTCAACGCCTAACAACAATTTCGATAAGAAAAATATCTCCATATCTCCACTAAAGTCAATTACTCTCGTCAGTCCGTGTTTACATGAGTACGATCACTGACACATTCACACAAAGCACAACCGTACAGTTTTGACCGCACGCCCACAATCGTAATATTGAACCAAAAATTGCTAACAAAAATAGTACTTTCAGTACATTTACTGTATTTTTGTATTAATTAGCGAAAAATTTAACTAAAAATAGCAGTATTCGTTCGTTTTTCAACATAATTGTATGTCCCGCGTAAGAATGCAAGTCATTTGAATTTTTGTATGGAAAACGGATCACCTGGCTATTTTCCATTCTCCATATGTTGATCAACAGCGCCATCTAGTTGAACTTTCAAAAAGTGGTAAAATCCACATAATCCTTAGTCAATCCTAAGTCGCCTCTTACGACACCCACGGGTACAGATGGGTGGGTACTATTTTTAGCCGGCTCCACAAGTACATGGTCTAAATACCAAGCTAAAATAGTGTGTACATTTTTTTTACACTTGATATTTTTGCAAACTTTCAACTTAAGCTAGTTAGGTACAGGAGGAAAGTTAAGCAGTTTTCTCACGGGGGCGGTTTTTTTTGGCAAGTCTGAATCAGTTAAATACACTAATTACAGCAGGTTAACGCACTAACAACAAAGAACTATGGAAAGAATGCTGTGGAGCTGACCGAGTTTCTCTTGGTGAAGGCAAAAATATAATTTTTTTTTATTTATTTATCCAAAACATATATAAATTACAAATTATAATTTAAGGTCGTGCGACGGAAGCTGTATAAAGCTTATCTGTCGCAGACGAGTTCTTTAGTACATTTTAGTACCTATAAAATATCAAAGAAAAATATCAAAAATATCAAATGCTTCGCATTCAAGTGCGTTCCTTTGGCTCGTACGACGTGTAACGGAAAGGTGTGATAATACTAAAGGGTGTGAATCTGCCCAAGAAACTGAACAACTTTTCCCAAGGAACATAGGTAGAAATACGAAAAACCAAATTTGACCTCCCGTACAAAATGCGCTATCAGCTGATGCAGTTTCTTGATTTTGTTTTAAAATTGATTTTGTTCCATGACCTTGTTCTAGGACCTATGTTCCTTGACAAAAGTTGTTTATTCACATCCTTTAGTATTATCACCCCTTTCCGTTACGTTACACGCTAGAAAAAATTGTAATCGGATTGTCGAAAACAGCTCCAATGATTTCAATGAAATTTACCATACGGGGGTTTTTGGTGGCAAAAAATCGATTTATGTGTACCCCCCATGTTATTAAGCATTCTTTTTTAATACCGCGTTTTAGACAGAAACCTGCAGCGCCATCTGTTGACGGGTAGCATAGCTTGCTAACCCGATGATATTTTCATGTTGAGGTTGCTATTATAGAGCGAAGCTCGGTAGCCCTACTTAATACGACTTATAACATATCCACTTGGTTCTTTCTTACAGAAACAAAGAGAATAAGAATAACAATGAATGGAGTAATTAATGGAACGGTAGTTTATCGGGGATCAGCACACAGACGGACAGTGCGAATTTATTATTAATTTTATAAAGCCTGTGTTCAAACACTAGTGTTGTGGCACATGTTATCGATAAAAGTAACGACGACGGTTTATCGCAGAGCTGACTGACGGCTACGGCGTTGCGGCCAGGACACTTTCACTGATTTTTCATAACTGCAATCATAACTTAGTAGTTTTAACGCACAAACAAGTGACTACAACAAGGGACCCTAGGGCATCCATTACTGCTGTGCTTGTTCTACTTAGTTGTAGTCACTTGTTCGTGCGTTAAAACTACTAAGTTATGATTGCAGAATAGCACTAGTGGCTAGGGATGATAAGAGAGCGCGAAATTATTTAGTAAAAACAAATCACAGCAAAAATAATAATACATAACAAATTAGTTATGATATGCATGGATGTAAGTTATATCGTACAATGTAAATTGTAAAGTATTAAAAAAACTGCATGCTGTTGACTCTAAAAACTAAAAATCAAACAGAGAAGAAAATAAAAAAATGTGCGAAAACAAGGCAAAAAAATGGATTACCATGGTATATAAACAAAGAATAAGAATAGTTTTATAGGAGTATATTAAGTAGAGTAAATAGGTTTAAACTTGTAGAAAGACTACTTATCATAAAATCATTTTTTTTTGTTCAATGTGAAAATATTTTATTTGATATAAAAGCATTTTAGTTTTACGCGTCGTCAACAAACAAACAAATAAAAACATCAACCTATTCAAATAATCATTAATATTAAGTTAAATAAATATAAGCATGCAAAGGCGTGGATTTTCCGTCTATACGGAGTGCAAAAAAAACCGGCCAAGTGCGAGTCGGACTCGCGCACCGAGGGTTCCGTACCAACACATAATCATAATTGTATTATTTGAAATTTCAGTAAGTTAATGTGTTAATTAGGGTTCCGTACCTCAAAAGAAAAAAACGGAACCCTTATAGGATCACTTTGTTGTCCGTCTGTCTGTCTGTCTGTCTGTCTGTCTGTCTGTCTGTCTGTCAAGACCCTTTATCTCACGAACGGGTAAAGGTATCAAATTGAAATTAATACCATATATTAGGATCCATGAACCACATAAGATCTGAAAATTTCAATTTTTTACAACGACGCAATCAAAAGATATGACATTTTATGTCCTCATCTCCATACATTTATTCAAAAATGCAAAACCTACAGGGTACTTCCCGTTGACCTAAAATTATGAAATTTGGCAAGAAGCTAGGTCTCACAGTACAAATAATGGAAAAAGTCTGAAATCATTAAATATTACAACTTTTCTCACAACTAATGGTAACCAATTGTGGTGAGCTCCCGTTTCAAGAACATTCATATAAGAGAGGGGTCAAGTTGGATGGTCGCTGAGGCGATTTTTGTTTTAGTTCTATTTAAAAATGGGAACACTTACAAACTTGAAAATTGGTATGTTTATAGTGCATAAGCTACAAAACAACAACAAATAATAAAATTTGGTCAAGCGCGTGTCGGACTCAAAAAATCTAGCACATTAACTTACTGAAATTTCAACTAATACAATTATGTTTATGTGGTGGTACGGAACCCTCAGTGCGCGAGTCCGACTCGCACTTGGCCGGTTTTTTTTTTGAGTCCTACACGCGATTGACCAAATTTTATTATTTGTTGTTATTTTATAGCTTATGCACTATGCACATACCAATTTTCCAGTTTGTAAGTGTTTCCGTTTTTAAAATAGAACTAAAACAATAATCGCCTTTGCGACCATCCAACTTGACCCGTCTCTTATATGAATGTTCTTGAAACGGGAGCTCACCACCATTGGTTGCCATTAGTTGTGAGAAAAGTTGTAATATTTAATGATTTCAGACTTTTCCCTTTATTTGTACTGTGAGACCTAGCTTCTTGACAAATTTCATAATTTTAGGTCAACGGGAAGTACCCTGTAGGTTTTGCATTTTTGCATAAATGTATGGAGATGAGGACATAAACTGCCATATCTTTTGATTGCGTCGTTGTAAAAAATTGAAATTTTCAGATCTTGTGTGGTTCATGGACCGTAATATATGGTATTATTTTCAACTTGATACCTTTACCCATTCGTGAGATAAAGGGTCTTGACAGACAGACAGACGGACAACAAAGTGATCCTATAAGGGTTCCGTTTTTTTCTTTTGAGGTACGGAACCCTAAAAAGTGGTCAAGCATGCAATCCTAGGCACTTTTACGCACAGGTAACACTTTGACCTTGAACGGGTTTCTGGGTTTTGTAGCGCTGGTATCAGCATAAATTATTTTTGTAGATTGGTTATCAATAAGGCATTAATAGCGCTCAGCGTTATTGATCAAATTAAAAATGCACTCTAATCGTATGTGCACGCTAAGATGTCACGCGCTTACAGTTTTTGGTCGGGTTCGCGGCCGCACGCGCTCAAAAACTCGGTGTTTTGCACTTTTCATTTGTATTATGTGTAATAAAAAAACCAGCCAAGTGCGAGTCGGACTCGCGCACTGAGGGTTCCGTACCACCACATAAACATAATTGTATTAGTTGAAATTTCAGTAAGTTAATGTGCTAGATTTTTTGATTCCGACACGCGCTTGACCAAATTTTATTATTTGTTGTTATTTTATAGCCTATGCCCTATAAACATACCAATTTTCAAGTTTGTAAGTGTTCCCGTTTTTAAATAGAACTAAAACAAAAATCGCCTCAGCAACCATCCAACTTGACCCCTCTCTTATATGAATGTTCTTGAAACGGGAGCTCAACACAATTGGTTACCATTAGTTGTGAGAAAAGTTGTAATATTTAATGATTTCAGACTTTTCCCATTATTTGTACTGTGAGACCTAGCTTCTTGCCAAATTTCATAATTTTAGGTCAACGGGAAGTACCCTGTAGGTTTTTCATTTTTGAATAAATGTATGGAGATGAGGACATAAAATGCCATATCTTTTGATTGCGTCGTTGTAAAAAATTGAAATTTTCAGATCTAGTGTGGTTCATGGATCCTAATATATGGTATTAATTTCAATCTGATACCTTTACCCGTTCGTGAGATAAAGGGTCTTGACAGACAGACAGACAGACAGACAGACGGACAACAAAGTGATCCTATAAGGGTTCCGTTTTTTTCTTTTGAGGTACGGAACCCTAAAAATAAAACATTCAAGTAAAAACATTGATATAATAGATACCTTTTTTGTGTGTAAAAATTATCTAGTGAACTTTTGCTGTTTTGGAGAAATTTTGCAAATTATCACAAAAATAGGTGCTGCTGGGGATTTTTTTCCTAAAACGTGGTTAACAAAAATACAATTCTGTTCAAGTAAAAACCTTTTTGAAATCTTGATATATCACCCTGTATTTTTTTCAATGGTTTTTATGGCCGCTTATTTTAATATTTCAACGTAAAGTTAGGCATTTGACCGCTATTAGCGCCTGGCATTTTTGAAGTAAACATCGATAAAACAGAGTGCGTCACTAACTCTTGGTTTCCGAGTTCACCCGTAAAGTTTGACCGCTACAGTCACACAGGCACCTAACTGAACATCGTAGGAACATCTTGATCTTTAGGATCTTTCTTGTTCCCATAGTAAGGCAATTAATTATTCAGGTACCCACAAAAGCAAAAGCTTTGCGGTTCAGATACTAAAGAAAATAATCTATTTAATTATTCATGCTATTCACCTTGTTCTGTCATATCTGTTAAAAAAGTTAAGTATCTACAACATTACTCAATTAATTATATGAACCTACAACATGCTACAACATATACATATTTAGATTTACCTTTATTGTGTCAAAAATTATATTTATTTTTGCACACAGTCATGCTCCGCTTCGAAGGAAAAGTATTATCTTTGAGTACGATTAAAGTGCGCAAAGGGAATACTTTTACAAAAATTTTATCATCAAATTTGATCTTGGATCCAAGAATTTGATCATGGACTAAAGCAGTATACTACTACGACTTCATGAAGTGAGACCAAAAAAATCGGTATATGAAGGACCCAATCAGACTTGGAAGTTACACCATTACCACGTTTCTGTAACTAACAGCGCCATCTACCGTGGAAAAGTGGAAGTGGTGAGTGGTTTTGAGATTCGCAGGGTAGCGAGCGTTTTCTGAATACATTGTCATGGGCACTGTCATGTTACAAGTGAGCAAACGACCGCCCATAGCACCCACTGTCTTACTAATGGCATATTTTGACTCTAATAAGACAGCAAAGCGCGTTGCCAATTTTGAGAACTAAGATACTATGTCTCATGTGCCGGTAATTTCACCGGCTCGTGCCCTTTAAACCGAAACACAGCAGTGCAAACAGTGCTGCTTCACGGCAGAAAAAAGGAAGGGGATGGTACTTCCCCAGACGGACTTTCCTCAAAAGCCCTACCACCTTCAAAAAACCGGCCAAGTGCGAGTCGGACTTATCCTATCTAACATATGATATATTAAAAACTTTTAGATTTTAAAAACATAACATACATAACATCACGCCTTGTTCCCATAAACTCCGCGACCATCCAACTTGACCCCTCTTTTATAGAAAAGTTCTTTCAACGGGAGCTCACCTTAATTGGTTACTAATAGTTTGTGAGGAAAATTTTAATATTTAATGATTTTAGATTTTTCCCTTTATTTGTACTGTGAGACCTAGCTTCTTGCCAAAATTCATAATTTTAGGTCAACGGGAAGTATCCTGTAGGTTTAGCTTTTTTGCATAAATGTATGGAGATGAGGACATAAAAAGCCATATCTTTTGATTGCGTTGTTGTAAAAAATTTAAATTTTCAGATCCTGTGTGGTTTATGAATCTTAATATTCGTTATCAATTTCAACCTGATACCTATTCTGGTTCGTGAGAAAAAGGGTCTTGACAGACAGACAGATAGACGGAAAACAAAGTGATCCTATAAATTTTTTTTATTTTGAGGTACGGAACCCTAAAAAACCGGCCAAGTGCGAGTCGGACTCACGCACCGAGGGTTTCGTACCACCACATAATCATAATTGTATTAGTTGAAATTTCAGTAAGTTAATGTGCTAGATTTTTTGAGTCCGATACGCGCTTGACCAAATTTTATTATTTGTTGTTATTTTATAGCTTATGCACTATAAACATACCAATTTTCAAGTTTGTAAGTGTTTCCGTTTTTAAAATAGAACTAAAACAAAAATCGCCTCAGCGACCATCCAACTTATATGAATGTTCTTGAAACGGGAGCTCATGACAATTGGTTAGTTGTAAGAAAAGTTGTATTTATAAAACCACTCTTTAAAAAAGACGATAAAGAAAATGTAAAATATTATCGACCGATAGCACTTATACCGGTTTTTTCTAAAATAATTGAAAAAATTATTTACAATTCTATTTATAATTACTTTGAAAATAGTAATATTTTAGTGGCAGAACAGAAAGGCTTTCGAAAAAATAAATCCGTTAATATGGCTATATATGACATGTTATATACTGTGTATACTAGGATGGATAAGAGGATCCCTGTCTTGGCGTTGTTTATGGATTTGACAAAAGCCTTCGACTACGTTGATCATAAAATACTGTTAAAAAAGCTTGAAACTTATGGTGTAAGAGGTAATGTCCACAATCTCGTAAGATCGTATCTTAGTGGTAGAACACAAGTAACGCATATTACTAGGGTCTGTCCAAAAACAAAAACAGAAACAATATACTCTTCTCGTGCATATCCTGTACATGTCGGAGTTCCACAAGGAAGCATTTTGGGGCCACTATTATTTATTATTTATATCAACGACATAGTTAATTTGACATCTTGTAATAAAATGATTCTGTTTGCTGATGATTGCACAATTCTTTACTCTAACGAAAATGACATTCAAAGTAGTATTTCAGAAATTATAAATTGGTTAAAAACTAATAATTTGAAGATTAATCTAAGCAAAACAAAAATTATAAATTTCAAACAAAGAAATCCCGTGCCACTCAATTCTACTGTAAAGCACGACTCAACAGTGATTGGGCAAACAGATGAAACTAAATTCTTAGGCCTTCATTTAGATTACAACATGAGCTGGAAATCTCATATCAATAGTTTATGCGAGAGACTCAACCAAAGCTCTTTTGCTCTGCGCAAACTTAGCAAAATAGCCAATCGAAATACAGTTTTAATGGCTTACCATGGACTTGTAGCATCAGTATTAAGATATGGTATAATTTTCTGGGGAAACGCGACCGGTATAGATGCAATTTTTAAAGCACAAAAACGCTGTATTAGAGCTATCTGCCACTTACGACGAACTGATAGTTGTAGACCACATTTCATAGACTTAAAACTACTAACATTTTCATCGTTGTATATTTTTGAGACTGTAATGTTTGTTCGTACCAATATGCATCTTTTTTCTCAAGTCAAAAGTACTCGTCGACAGGACAAACTGTGTCTACATTCCTGTAAAACTGCACTGCTTCATAAAAGTATAGTTGGAATGGCACCAAAACTGTATAACGCTCTTCAGATATAATCAATATTTCTGGTCTGGACTCTTTTAAAAACCGGTCAAGTGCGAGTCGGACTCGCGCGCCGAGGGTTCCGATATACCTATAGTATTTTTGGAAGCAATAAAGTCCATTTTCAGGACCGCAAAACTAAATTTGTTTGTAAAGGTTTTTTGCAGATTTCTGAAAAACTGTGCAACTTAGAAAGATCGTTTTATTTTTGCTGTAAAGTTTACATAAACCTCTGTCAACTGTAATTAATTCAGATTTTCCCTTACTCAAACTTCGGAGATAAGGGGGGGGGAATGGTATTTTTTTTGACATTTTTCATCATAACTTGAAAACTAAGAAACTTAAAAAAATACAAAAATATATTTTAAAATGTACAAGTAAAGCCCTTTCATATGATACCCCACTCGACCTAGTAGCGACAATTTGAAATTTGGCCCCCCCTATTTTGGCCCCCTTTACATTAATAATCATACTTTTTTCAAAAAATTTTCATGTGCAATTAAGTTGGGCAACTATATTCTAAAACTATTCCAAATTTCAGCTCGATAGCGTAAGTGGTTGCTGAGATATAGAGGTGTGACAGACAGACGGACAGACAGACAGAGCGGCACCATAAGGGTTCCTTTTTTTTACCATTTTGGTATCGGAACCCTAAAAACAACTTCACAAGTACTTAGTTGACAATGCCTATTATAATTTAAGGGAATATTTTTCGAAGAAAAAATCTTAGGTTTAAGTTTGACATTTTGAGATTTATATTTAACAATTTATTAATTTTTATTCCTGACTGATTTGTATTTCTTTTTTTCGATTCTTCTTGTTTAAATTTAATTTTTAAGGTATTTTTCTAAAAATTTGCATGCTAAACCAAAATTAGCAAAACATGTACATGATCACTTTATATTTTTGTACCACCTTTGTAATCCTTACCATGTTTTCGCAAATAAACGATTCTGATTCTGATTCTGTAATATTGAATGATTTCAGACTTTTCCCTTTATTTGTACTGTGAGAACCAGCTTCTTGCCAAATTTCATAATTTTAGGTCAACGGGAAGTACCCTGTAGGTTTTGCTTTTTTGCATAAATGTATGGAGATGAGGACATAAAATGCCATATCTTTTGATTGCATCGTTGTAAAAAATTCAAATTTTCAGATCTTGTGTGGTTCATAGATTGTATTAATTTTAACCTGATACCTTTACCCGTTCGTGAGAAAACGGGTCTTGACAGACAGACAGACAGACAGACGGACAACAAAGTGATCCTATAAGGGTTCCGTTTTTTTCTTTTGAGGTACGGAACCCTAAAATTAATCATCAATCATTGTAATTTAAAATCACAGGATTTTCTTTTCAAAGTGATGATTATACAGCATGATTATAAAAGGTCTGACAATACTTGAGTAACACAACACGTGAGAGGTCCCATGGATGGTCCCAGCATAATACTGAACAAATTCCTCAAAAATTAAAAAATTAAAAAAAAGATTGGCTTCTACGAACAAACCTTGCGCCGTCAATACTGGAATTTGCATGAGAGATGGAAAAAAATCTCATTTTTTTATTTCTTTTCTTGGGGAAAGTTGTTCAGTGTCATATCCTGAGTACCATACTCAAGTATCGTCAGACATTTCATAATCACACTGTTTATGACGATTTACCTTATAGGAGTTTTTTCTGAGCAAATTTTTAATCTCTAATAACCGGCCAAGTGTGAGTTGTACTCACGGAGAAGCCAACTGTATTTGCGCGAGTCCGACACGCACTTGACCATTTTTAGGGTTCCGATACCAAAATGGTAAAAAAGGAACCCTTATGGTGCCGCTTTGTCTGTCTGTCTGCCACACCTGTATATCTCAGCAACCACTCATGCTATCGACTTGAAATTTGAAACATGACCATAATATTTTATCTTTATTTGTTATAGAATACATAATCTGTGAAAATTTCTAATGTCTACCTGTTATGGTTCGTGAGATGAGATACAGCCCGCTGACAGACAGACAGACATCGGAAGCATATTAATAGCGTCCCGTTTTTTTTTAAATCACGTTTCTTGTATAGGAACCCCCCTTTCAGAATCTAGTAGCGCCATCTAACGGTGAGTATTGTTAATGAGTAGGTAGAGCAAAAAAATAATGATTTTAGACTTTTTCCTTTGCTACTGCTAGAATATGAGACCTAGCTTCTTGCCAAATACCATGATTTTAGTTCAACAGGAAGTACTCTGTAGGCTTTGGTTAGGTTAATAAATGAGAGATGAGGACGTAACTGGGAGCCAATTCTTGAATATCACCGGGTGATAAAATGTCACTGTTGAGACTCTTAAATTCGAATTCACCCTGACAAACTGCAAAAAAAGCAAATAAAAAACATGAAAATAAACAATTATACACGACTTCATATTTAACGCATATCAATTTTCACTTTTGAAAAGAAAATTCCGTGATTTTGAATTTTTTGAGTGATATTTTATCACCCGGTGATATTCAAGAATTGGGCGCCTGGGCCGTATCTTTTGGTCGTGTTGTTGCAGAAGATTGAAATTTTCACAGCTTCACGGGTTAATAGAACTTTATATTTTATATTTATTTCAGCTTGATATCTTAAGGATTTTGACAGACAGACAGACCAACAACAAATTGATCTTATAAGGATACTGATTATTTAATTTTTTGAGGTACCTAACCCTAAAAAAAAGTTGCTAGCAATCTATTGTCGGTGCAAGATTTGATTTGAAAGCCAATTTTTTTCTCGTTTTTCGAATTATTTGGGAAAGCTTTTGAGATTTTTTGAGTAGGTAATCAATATGAATTTTTATTGGTTTTGCTTGCTCATGATACGAGTAACAAGCACTTTTCCAAAGTTGTAGGGTTTTGGCAACGCGTTATTTTTAAGAAATGCTACTAAAAGAAAGAGAAAACGAATTTTCCCAGACATGAGGCCTACTTTAAACGATTTTTCACCCCCAAAAACCCCCCGTATAGTAAATTTCATCGAAATCGTTAGAGCCGTTTTCGAGAAACCGATTACATATATATACATATACAAATATTGCTCGTTTAATAGTATAGATACGATAACATATTATACAGGGTGTAAGAAAAAGTACAGATTTCCTTTTAATCACATGTTCTGTAAGTAAAACAAAAGACAATAACAATGTTTAAAAAATAAAAAAGTAATAAAAAAATAACATATTTTAAAAAATTATATTAAAATTTAATTGTGTCAACCCTCACCAGACTCAAGGCTATCGCACCGATAAGCGTGAGTATTTGCCTCAAGTGTCGTCCTTACGTAGTTTTCTATCTCCTATCTCTATTGCACGCTTGTGAATGGAGAATGGTGGCGGGTGCGCGTTGCGATTCTTAGCATAAGGTTGGCAACTTGAACTTTTTTTCATAGGAAGTATTTTATTTTTATGTTATTTTTTATTATTAATATGTTTAATGTACTTTATTCTACTTACACAACATGTGGTTAAAAGGAAATCGGTACCTTTCCTTACACCCAGTATTTTTATGCCTACCAGTAAATTGGATTAAAAATTGCTGCGAATCAAATTAAACTGACTGGGGGCTCATGCCACGGGGGAACACAACATTGGGAGCATATACCACGGACCCTCTGATACGTCTCCATGCGGTCCACTAGTGCCCCCATCAGTTAAAAAAATATTACTCGCTAAATAAAAAACTTATCGAAAATCTGGAAAGACAGGTTTAAGTAAAGGTACCATTAAGTCGCGAGTGAATAGGCTTTTTCTGTGCAAGCTCGTCCCATCGTTGACCTCATCTCTGTACTCAAGACTACATCGAGGTCAAGAGTAAGCCCATTGACAATAAAAAAAATATCGATAAGACAAAAACGTAAAAAACAAATTAGGAAAAAAAAACCACCAAATGAAACAAAAAAGCAAATAAGAAAACAACAAAACTATAATAATATGCTAGCAAACTACATGTAGATAAAATAATCCACTGGTATTTTTGTTGTATGAACCTAATCAGCCAATGAGATTAGTAGTCTCGTGGGAAAGGAAAATCCTCCATGAGACTACCGGTAGTGCCACGCAGTTGTGCCACGGGAAACAAACGGGCCTTTCTCTCTGCGACTCTTTTCCTGCTACACATCAACGACCTACTTGGTTGGTCCTGACTACTGGTATTGTTGGGTACACAGATATGATGACAGTACTGTCGTCGAGAGATTTAAATGTAAGCCAGTAGTGACAAGATACGTTCTTTAAGAGAGGCCATGGTAGAGCGAATAAACTCAACCTTAAGTCGTATCTGGTGTGTTTCAAAGCCACCAAAACAAAGGCGTGTCTGTTCACCGCCAAAAGGAGTCCGTTCAATCTCTCTCTCTCAGCCTCAAGCTTTTAGCGTAAAGTTGTGGGCAAACCTGAACTTCGGCGCCAACATTGAGTCAAAAGCCTCCTCAATAAGGTTAAGCGATACTTGCTATCAACTTTGGGATGGCTCAGCTAAATTCCAACTTGCCGCAATTGACTCGATAGATTGCAGAGCCAAGAAGCTCGTTGGTGATGAGATGCTGGTGAAAACCAAGTTTCACAGTCTGGCCGCAAAGTTGGCTTGTTTGTCGGTCTTTAACAGATTGTACATCGGAAAGTGGACCCAAGAGCTCCACGAACTTTTTCCACCATCTCCCTTCCACCATCGACAGTTCAGGCGCACCGCAGAATATCACCCACATTTGTTTAATGATACTCGTATTCCACTCCTTCACACAAAGAGCTTAGAAACATATTTTACAATGCGCACGGCCAAAGGGTGGAATTCTCAGCTGCGTCTGTGTTCCCGAGTTCATATAACCCGGATCTATTCCGAATTTATACTTCAGTTGCAAATCTTGAAATGTAGGCCCTTTCATTTAATACCTAATACGGTATGATTATTTTTTTTTTCCTTTATCACTTAATCTCCTCTAGAGCGCCACATTCAATTTAATGTGACTTTTTATAGCCTTTAACCAGAGGATGATTAAGACGCTTTTAAGGATACCTCATTTGTCAAATTACGATAAATAGTTTAGAAGCTATGAGGGGACAGATGAAAGAAAGAAAGAAATATTTTTTTTTATTTTAATAAAACAGTACTAAAAAAGGTAGCCACTCAGCGTATGCTACAGCACCTTGCGCTGCTGTAGCGCTGGTCTTCCGTGACCCCTGAAAGGTAGGTGTAGCAACATACATTTTACCTTACAATACTTACAAGGTAAGACTACAATTTAACCAAGCTATTTGAAAACATTATTAAATTCTTACATAGTTCTTCTTCTGTATAGTTTCATTAAATATCTCTATAAATATCATAGAAATCTAATAGGTATTTCTAATTAAGGAGCAAAAGCATACATGAATGATACAATAAAGTAAGTGCCCATAGAAAGTAGTTATATTAATTTTATATTTATTTAAAACGACTGCACATACCATTTTTAAAGCTTCTTTTGTTCGGTTAATAATAATAATTTTAGACTATTTTTAAATGATAAAATCGATTTGATATTCCTTAACGGTGAAGACACATATACAAGGTTATTTTTTCAAAAATTTCGAATTCCCATACAAAATGAGTTGGTCACTTACGTTACTTTGTATAGGAAGTCAAAATTTTTTTGACCTTTGTTAGCAAAGTCGTAGAACAAAAGTTGTTGATTTTGACCTCACTAACAAGGTATTTAGTATGCCTATACTCATATCAGGTCCAAAAAAATAACCTTGTACAATATACATACCGGTCAAAATCATTACCCTCCTTTTTGCCGTAGTTGGATAAAATAATGAATAAATAAACGAAATGAACAAATAAAAAATCAGTTCTAAACTAGAACCCGACTACTGGCAAATCTTGCTCTAAGAAGTATGAAACAAGAAAATATTGTCATCTGAAATTGTTATGGACGAACTATGGTATTAAATAAATTCGTAGTGATGTTCAGATAATAGCCGTGGTCATATTGTTATGCCACTTGGCCATAAAGTTTATGATCGCTTTGTTCGGATAGATGGCACCTAAGCCGGCATAACATGACCACATCACTATGAATATTTATTTACTCGTAATACCACAGTTCGTACATAACAATTTCAGATGACAGTATTATCTTGTTTCATACTGTTTAGAGCAAGATTTGCCAGTGATTTTTTATTTCAATTATTTTGGGGTTGTAATTAAGCCCTTTCGTTTGATACCCAACACGGTACGACTAAAAAAACTTCGACGCCACATTCAATTAAACAAAACTTATTGTATTCCATAACCAACGGATGATCAAGACGCTTCTAACGACACCTCATTTGTCAAATTACGATAAGTGGTTTAGAAGTTATGATGGAACAGATGAACATACATACACACATACATACTATACATACATACAGAAAGCTCGCTCAGTGACACCATATAACCACATCATACAAACTTCCTCTCCTCTCCTCTAGCTCTACCGATAATGAAAGTATTCTAAAAGGAATACTCATACAAAAATTAAATAATTGAGGTGGCAACACCCACGAATAAGTCACGATTATGTTTCTTGTAACCGTAATTATCATATGTACGAAGTCACATCGTTACTATGTTCCTGTAACTAATAGCGCCATCTATTATTAAGTAGCGGAAGTAGAAAAAACTTTATCAGCAGCAAAGAAAAATAATGTTGCTGGCTGCTGGTATATTGTCACAGCAGTGATATTATACAGGGTGTTTTTTAAAATTTTTGTTTACATATAAAGACGTTTTTGCAGAATCTATTAATATATTTAAGGGTTTGCTTATAAGAGAGAAAAATAATTGTTATTAATTTATGTAATGGCTACAAATTTATTTTATTTTGCTAACTTATTTAAGATCTCTTAACTGTAGTAGTTGAAACTTTATTTAATTAAGCTACTTATCTGTTAATTTCTCTTAAGAGGCTCGCCCCACAATCCACTAATGCCCCCATCAGGTAAAAAAATATTTCTTGCTAAATACAAAATTTATTGAAAATCTGGAAATATAGATTGAAGTAAAGGTAACTTAAAGCCCGCGTCACACAGAGGCGGTAGCGGAAGCGTTCCGGGGCCGGTATTTTTTGTAAAGTATGAAATCTTATGCACCCTGTCACATTGAAAAGCGGTCGCGGCGCGGTATTTTGTTCCCGCCAAACCGCCCCGGACCGCTTTCGCAATCATACCGCCTCTGTGTGACTTGAGCTTAATTCATTTAGAAGCTATCAATTCTGAAAAATATACTTCGCTGTAGTTACAGATACAAAAATTGCGAAAAACGGCCACTTTTAGCAGTTTTTGTATCTGTAACTACAGCGAACTTTATTTAACAAAGAAAATAGGTTCTAAACAAACAAAGGTACCTATACTTCAATCTGTCTTTCCGGATTTTCGATATGTTTTCTATTTAGCGATTAATCTTTTTTAGGGTTCCGATACCAAAATGGTAAAAAAAAGGAACCCTTATGGTGCCGCTCTGTCTGTCCGTCTGTCTGTCACACCTCTATTATATCTCAGCAACCACTTATGCTATCAACCTGAAATTTGGAATAGTTTTAGAATATAGTTGCCCAACTTAATTGCACAAGAAAAAATTTTGAAAAAAGTATGATTATTAATATAAAGGGGGCCAAAATAGGGGGGGCCAAATTTCAAATTGTCGCTACTAGGTCGAGTGGGGTATCATATGAAAGGGCTTTACTTGTACATTTTAAAATATATTTTTGTATTTTTTTAAATTTCTTAGTTTTAAAGTTATGATGAAAAATGTCAAGAAAAATACCATTCCCCCCCCCTTATCTCCGAAGTTTGAGTAAGGATAAATCTGAATTAATTACAGTTGACAGAAGTTTATATAAACTTTACAGCAAAAATAAAACGATCTTTCTAAGTTGCACAGTTTTTCAGAAATCTGCAAAAAACCTTTACAAACAAATTTAGTTTTGCGGTCCTGAAAATGGACTTTATTGCTTCCAAAAATACTATAGGTATATCGGAACCCTCGGCGCGCGAGTCCGACTCGCACTTGACCGGTTTTTTTTTGACTGATGAGGGCGCTAGACTGCAGGTACCCTCATACACTTTCAGACAACAAATACAAAGATATATTATTTTAATAGTAACGCAACTATTGTACCTAATTGTATGTACATGAATAGTGTTGTTGGTTATGTATAAATCTACCATTTATTGGTAAATGTGAAAATGGTATTTGAATTTCTTCATTTTTTAAGTAGTAATAATAAGTGTTATTGAAATTTCAACCCTTGGGGTAAAAAGGGTTCATTCTCCATTTTAAAAAAATGTCCTGAACTAGATTTGTTTCCTGACAGGTAGTGTAATTGTATTAGTAGAGCATTTATGTTGTTTTGTGAATGTATTCAGATTTAAATGATAAATTATTGTTATTTCATTTAAGATAACCAGCGCTTTTGGGTAGGTACCTAGCTGTAATGGTGAGTGAATTTTCTTTTTTTTTTTCAATACATAAATAAATATATTTTTGTGTGTGAAGTGCTTCATTTTTATGGTTCCGTACCTCAAAAGAAAAAAACGGAACCCTTATAGGATCACTTTGTTGTCCGTCTGTCTGTCTGTCTGTCTGTCTGCCTGTCAAGACCCTTTATCTCACGAACGGGTAAAGGTGTCAGGTTGAAATTAATACCACATATTAGGATCCATGAACCACACAAAATCTTAAAATTTCAAATTTTACAACGACGCAATCAAAAGATATGGCATTTTATGTCCTCATCTCCATACATTTATTCAAAAATGCAAAACCTACAGGGTACTTCCCATTGACCTAAAATTATGAAATTTGGCAAGAAGCTAGGTCTCACAGTACAAATAATGGGAAAAGTCTGAAATCATTAAATATTACAACTTTTCTCACAACTAATGATAACCAATAGTGGTGACCTCCCGTTTCAAGAACATTCATATAAGAGAGGGGTCAAGTTGGATGGTCGCGATTTTTGTTTTAGTTCTATTTAAAAACGGGAACACTTACAAACTTGAAAATTGGTATGTTTATAGTGCATAAGCTATAAAATAACAACAAATAATAAAATTTGGTCAAGCGCGTGTCGGACTCAAAAAATCTAGCACATTAACTTACTGAAATTTCAACTAATACAATTATGTTTATGTGGTGGTACGGAACCCTCAGTGCGCGAGTCCGACTCGCACTTGGCCGGTGTTTTTAAGGTAAATGAGACATTTCATCTCTGGCCATCTCTATGTATAACAGCTAGAAAAAAAATATACTTCGTTTTACCCAGTTACTCTTCAGTTTTTACGAGATAAATAATCTTCACATCACATCATTGAGGGGGTGTATGACGGGAAATTTACTCCTACAATACTCCTTTAAAATACCAAACCATTTAAATTTTTACCCCAGTAGTACTATTATTATCATGATTATTACTAGCCTATTGTGTCCCACTGCTGGGCAAAGGCCTTCTTCTTCCACTTATCACGGTCTTGAGCAAGCTCCCACAAGTCCCGGCGGAAGGCGTCTAGATCGGCACTCCATCTTTTGCGAGACCGTTCTCTGCGACTTTGTCCGTCCTGGGGAACAATTCTTGAATATCACCGGGTGATAAAATATCACTCAAAAAATTCAAAATCACAGATTTTTCTTTTCAAAAGTGACTTTCGTAAAATATAAAGCTGTCCTTGATTGTTAATTTTCATGTAATCTGATTTACCTTTCAACAGTTTATCACGGTAAATTTGAATTTTTAAAGTCTCAAAAGTGATATTTTATCACCCGGTGATTTTCAAGAATTGAGTTCCTGGGGTAACCACTGAGTGACGATCCTCGCCCGGCTGGGTGCATGCGGCTTAATTAATAAAAATCGTGCACACTACTAGTCTAAAACCTAAATTATTACCTACTTATTACTTGTAATATCATTTATTACATTACGTAATGAAGTGCGCAATTCCCTATGTATGAAATTCTTAGAATGCCTCAATATATTTTTTTTGTAGACAGGAATAAGGTTCCTGGTTTCAAAGAATAACTCTTGGATTTTTCTGCACATTAAAAATAAAAGAATAACAAAGAAAATTCGCGCCAACAATGAGGTTTTTCAGAGTTACTTGTACACCGGCTTTACACGTTGGCCGCACCGGCGCGGGTAACGTATACTACGCCCGTTTGCGTGAATTTGCCGTTTGCGACAAACGCTCGCTGGCGTGCCGTTGGTTGTCGGTTTTTTGTGCACGAGTCAAAGGGAATTTGCCGCAAGCCGCAAACGGCGTTCACACGTTGGTCGTGCCTTAATTTCAAATAAGTGCGTAGGAGCAGATGGACTATTTTATTTCAAATAAGTAAAAATAACTTTGTTTTTTTTTTCAAACACCGTGCAGCTGGAAATAATAATTAAAAGCAATGTATAAGTAATTTGCAGCGGCAGCGATAGTCTCCGCGTCCATCTTGCTTGCCACACTACACGAAATGAGCGGCGCCAACGTATGAATGCGGTCATCAAGCCAGCGCGGCCAGGGGACCAATTCTTGAATATCACCGGGTGCTAAAATATCACTACAAAAATTAAAAATCACACATTTTTCTTTTTAAAAGTTAGGATTGATCATCGTAAAATATAAAGCAGTCCTTGATTGTTAATTTTCATGTATTCTGATTAACTTTTCAACAGTTTATCAGGGTAAATGTGAATTTTTGTAGTCTCAAAAGATATATTTTATCACCCGGTGATTTTTAAGAATTGAGTCCAGGGGACCAATTCTTGAATATCACCAGGTGATAAAATATCACTCAAAAAATTCAAGATCACAGATTTTTCTTTTCAAAAGTTAAGAATGACCTTCGTAAAATATAAAGCTGTCCTTGATTGTCAATTTTCATGCAATCTGATTTACCTTTCAACAGTTTATCACGGTAAATGTGAATTTTTAAAGTCTCAAAAGTGATATTTTATCACCCGGTGATTTTCAAGAATTGAGCCCCAGGACTCAATTCTTGAAAATCACTGGGTGATAAATATCATTCAAAAAATTCAAAATGTCAGATTTTTCTTTTCAAAAGTGAAGATTGATATTCTTAAAATATAAAGCAGTCCTTGTTTGGTACTATTTATGTATTCTGATTTACCTTTCAACAGTTTATCAGGACAAATGTGAATTTTTAAAATCTCAAAAGTGATATTTTATCACCCGGTGATTTTCAAGAATTGAGTCCCTGAGCCAGCGCGGCCAGCCAGCACGTTCAACGCTTGGGCCAGCGTGAACTGGGGCATTTATACGCTAAGGTTCTTTGCCATGAATTTACAAATAAAATAGTCTATATTTAATCTGTGGTCTCGAACGAATGGAACTTTGACACATAACCTCCGCTTCCCCTCAAGATGCAAGATGCAATTAGTACAAGGAACATATATACATTTGTTACTATGTATTGCTGCTGATAAAATTTCTCTATTTCGCTATCTAATAATAGATGGCGCTATTATTTACAGAAACATAGTAACGATGTGACTTCGAACGTATGATAATAATGGTATGAGACTTTACATTATATTAATTTTGACAGAGCATTCCTTTTAGAAAACTTTCATAAAATCGATAGAAGAAGTTTGTTTGTATGGGGTAGATAAGATAGAGGTGGGTGGCTCGGTCGGTAGTCGGCACTAAACATGCGCATAACTGCAGTGCACCACATCACTCGTCATTTTCGTACATTCGTGATGTGAAATTCCCTATGTATGAAATTCTTAGAATGCCTCACAATTTTTCTTATAGACAGGAATAAGGCCTCTTTGTTTCAAATGATAATTCTCAGATTTGTCTGCCCCTGCACATTTAAAATAGAAAATAACAAAGAAAATTTGCGCCAAAAATTATGCTTAACAGAGTTATATGCTAATCTTAAGAAAATAGTTTGATCAGAATCGAGAGTAGAATCAATTTCACGGGTTTTTATTTTAATTATTTAAATTTTTGCCGCTTCTATTCTAAATAATTCTGTGGATAAGCGCGCTGGAACAACGATGAAACTAGGACAATCATGAAACTTTAAAATAACAATATCTAGAAAAAAAAATCTTCCTTTAATTTTTTTTTAGGGGAATGGATTTATTTTAATAAAAATCTGTTGGGATGTATGAGGGTTTCGCTTATTCCATTAACACGTTGTATAGATATATATTATTTTGAGATATTTTCTAAAGAAAATATTCTAAGAGAAATGCACTAACGCCATCTACACGACTCCTGCATAACTAGCGTCAAGATTTTCTCCAGTGACCAGCCTAGCTCTGCGTAGTTCAAGAAAGAGTAACTAGATGCCGCTAATATTTTAGTTTCGCTACTCGTCGAAAGAGGGCGCTTTTATAAAATTCCTACAATTTGAAAATCAGAAATATATAAAATTACACGATGGAAGAAATGGCTGCTTTGTTGCCTAAAATCCATAAAAGTGCAGAAGATCAAAAAAGAATTAAAATAAATGGAAGAAAAATATAAAGAGACGAATCAACGATAACATATATACAAAATTTAATTTTGTAGAAACGAAAATAAGCGAATTAGAAGAACAGTCAGTTGAAGGATCAAACGAGAATAGAAACTATGGAAAAGAAACTAAGAAAAACAATATCCTTATCTTTGTCTTGGAAGAAGACGATCAAAACAAGAAAACGTATTTTTAAATAAAACCAATCCTGTTAACACTTACAACTTTAAGAAAAAAGATTGAGATATTACGCAACAAAAGCTTCTTAAAAGACACTTCATACTAAAGAAGATATAACGAAAAAAGTTCAAGAAAATTGAAAGAAGTTGCAACCGTAATTACAAAAACTCAGTGAACAAGGCAAAAAAGTAATACTTAGTCAAAACAATATAGTGATTCTGAATGAAAATGGAAAACCTGGGGACCAATTCTTGAATATCACCGGGTGATAAAATATCACTAAAAAAATTCAAAATCACGGATTTTTCTTTTCAAAAGTAGAGATTGATATTCGTTCAATATAAAGCAGTCCTTGATTGTTAATTTTCATGTATTCTGATTTACCTTTCAACTGTTTATTAGGGCAAATGTGAATTATTAAAGTCTCAAAAGTGATATTTTATCACCCGGTAATTTTCATGAATTGAGTCCCTGACGCTAAAAAGAGAACTCTATCTCTGCCTTCAGACGCAAATTAAACGATGCCACAAAAAACATCAAACCTTGCGAAAAAAAACTAACGGAAACATGCTGCCAGTGCCCTACAATCGACAAAGTGAAACATATAAAATATCTTGGGGTCACTGTTGACGAACGTCTTCAGTCACACATAGAATCGATGTCCAAAAAAACAAGGAAGCTGATTTATGTAATGAATTTATTGCGCAACTCTGCCAGCATAAGTATCCTGCACCTCGTTTACAAAGCGCTCTGCGAATCAGTTCCTTGTTACTGTATTCCAGTCATACTCAACCTTTTTTTTAAAAGGGCCACAAAAACGGTTCAGTTGTGGTGCCGCGGGCCACAACATAAATATGTTTGGTGCTAGTAAAAAACTTAATTTTAACGGCTTATTTACTTTAATAAATAAAAAAGGAACGAATCTGGCTGTATCATGTTATAAATATTATGTTGTCAATCCAAAATTTAACTTTGAAAATTATGATTTTGAAACATGTTAATTAAAAAAAAATTGATTTTGGGCACATCTTTGAACAATTGTTTGAGTACAATGCCCTTTAAATTTCACATATTAGGAAGGAAGGGGTGTATTGTTTATCTCACTCACTGTGAACGCAGCTCACGGTAGGATTATCCAGATACTTATTTTACCTCGCCCGCCCACATTTCTATGAATCCCCGTGAAATTCAAAGTGGTAGACAAATTGACTCTGTGCCAGGTGGGCCACTTAGAAAAGCGCGGCGGGCCGCATGCGGCCCGAGAGCCGCAGGTTGAGTATAGCTGCTGTATTCCTATCTGGGGGGGTGCATGTAAAACCTCACTGCTTACGTTGGAACGTGCTCAGCGTTCGGTGTTAAAGGTAATGCTCCGGAAACCTTTTAAATACCCTACCTCGTCCCTTTACTCCGAGGCTGAAGTACTTACGGTGTGACAACTCTATATAATGAAAGTTGTTCTGTCTATGCACCGTTCTGTACTAAATTCGCATGAATATCATAACATGCTAAAAAAACGGATCTTCTCGGTCCGTCAGATAAGTGTGAAATCGACTTTTGCCCAGCGCCTTCCTGATTTCTTATTTCCAGCTGTGTACAATCGTTTACTCAACTGTGACATCCGACATATCTCTGTTCGACAAGCGAAGACGACTGTTAAGTGTCACCTACGCTCACTGTCTTACGATGAAACGGAAAGGCTTATCACTTCACAAAAGTAAACAGAAATCAATCTTTCTATTCCACCTTTTCTACAAAACACACATCTAACACATACACATTCACACACACACACACAATTATTCATACTATTATGCATTCTACTGTTTATCACATTTAACATTTACTAATAGATTAGTAAATGTTAAATGTGATAAACAGTAGATTAGAATCTGTACTTAGTTTTAAAAAAATGTTGTTCATCTGTATGTTTTAGTCAATACTGTTTTAATGTCAAAAATATGTTTGTATTATAGTGATTTTCGTTAAAGTGGACGCCCGCGAATCCCGCGATACAGGTTTACCTAGTGCGGGGTTCAAGTTATTATAAATTGTACAAATGTTTGGTAAATAAAGATATTACTATTTCTACATTACTACTTTCCTTGTAAACAAAAATTTTACTACTCAAGCTCCGTCTGCTTTCAAAGTAAATATTGATAACTGTCAGTAGCAAACAGTGACCCCTCCAGTAAACCCACCATCCCCGCAACGGCCAGTAGCTACCGCGGGGGTGGATGCCTGCAAACCTCCAACCACTTAAAACTGTCATTAGAACCTAGAATTTGGTACCACAACAGAGCACCACAACAGAACTTAAAACTTAATATATGCACCTACAGCGTCAGATCTCTGATGTCAAATTAAAGAATGCTAGAGCTCAAAGAGGCTTTATCTAATATAAAATATGTCATTAAAGGACTAGCTAAAGTCAGAAGACTTGGTCAAGAAATATAAGAAGTTATGGGTAGCATGGTGGGTATTTTCAATTTGTTAATTTTGAAATTTCATTATCCAATTTCATATATTGTAATCATTAATTTCGGTTAAAAAACAAATATTTCGTACAGACATTGTGTTCGATCCACTTCAGTACGACATATGGAGAAGCAAAATTGAACAAAAATTAAGTTCTATGATCAGAAATTCAGAACATATTTTTTCTTAACGCCCGATTTTTAAGAAAAAGCAAGCTCAAGTAGAGATGGGCGTTATGCAACGTAAATGGTTTCAATAACTATGTATCGGTGCAATAACTAAAATACGGTATTCGGTTCTGCTATAACTATTTATTGAGCGAAACTATTTATCGAAAAAAAAAAACTGCGTATAACGCCTACCTAACCTAAGTTTAGAAACAACGAAATTGGAAAAAACTAAACTGTACATTATAAAAAAAATATATGCCATTTTGGTCAATACAGATGCGCAAACGAAGAAAAGTAAATAATTAACAATATTAACTAGTCCTATAAGAAATATTTTTTTTAATTTACAATACCGTTAATATCGAATAACTAAAATAACGAAATACCCTGTTCACCGCGATAACGCAATAATACCAATACCTAACGCACAGAAACGAAGTCGCTTCTTGAATCGCCATACCATAAAATAAATAGTTTCAAAACCCGTTATCGGGTACTGATAACTAGTTACGTTTCGTTTCGGTATTAGAAAATCGCGTACCGACCCACCTCTAAGCTCAAGCTGTCTGATCTGACCATCTTTGACAATCAATAATTAACTAAATATAAATAAAGTATTCCAAATAGAACACTTTTACAAAAATTACTGAATTTAAAATACACTATCTGGTAACAATAGGGGCGGCATTGTACACACGAAACTATTTGTTATACATACGAAGTTAAGTCGTTACCACGTTTTTGTTACTAACAGCGCCATCTGTTATTGGATAGCGAAAGTATAAAATGCGTCATCAGCTAATAAAGTTTGTATGGAAAATCTAAATGTGATTTTCGACTTTCAAACTATGTTCATTAGTTTGTTCAGTTTCTTGGTCTGAGTAAAATGCAACATATTTCATTAGGATCAAATATAGACTAGGAACTCTAAAAATTTTATAAGTAGGTTTTAAAGTAATCCCTACATGATTACCACAGTTAGCGCCGCAAAATAGGCCGCTGGTCTATTTCATGTTAAACCGTTTACACCTTGCCTACCGTCCTGCCTAGAGTTTGCTCCAATATTTTGCCGTTGTCTAAACCAGCCGAGGCACGCCAGAAACTGTTTACACGATGCATATTGTCGTGCCTAGAAGGTAGGCGCCTGAGATTTGCCTCTAACTTGACTTAAGGTAAACACGTTTCGGATGATGAACCTAGTACCAACTTTTAGTATGTTATTAAAGATGATATTACGCCTTCAAAACCACCGGGATGAAAGCTGTCAAATGCCTGGATCAGAAGGTATGACGTCATCAATTTTTTGTATGGGTTTTCAAATTATTTTGAGTAATTTATGAGTAACGTCTGTATATTATATAAAATTCAGCTGGATCTTGAATTATACTCATTAATTTGCGCAGGGTTAGTCCTGTTTTTCCTTAGTTTAAAATTACCCCGAAATGACGGGAAAATATCTTATTGCTTCGGAAAACCGGTAACAACATAAATACGAAATCCACGCGAGCAAAGCCGCGGGGAACAGCTAGTATATTCATAACCGAGAAAGAAATAAAAAACAATTGGAAAAATTAGATTGTAATAAGGGTCCAGGTCCAGATAAAATTGCCCCCACTTTTGTTAAAGCTCTAGAATCGGCACTCCCATATCCATTGTACTTGATCTACAATAAATGTATTCAGGAAGGAACATTTCCTGACCGGTGGAAAATGGCCAATGTAACCCCTATTCACAAATCAGGGTCCAAGGCGAACGTCTCTAATTATCGTCCAGTATCTGTCCAATCCTGCTTTCCTAAAATCTTAGAATCTTTGATCCATAATGTGCTCTATCCACACGTTCAGAAAATGATTATCAAGGAACAACATGGATTTGTAAAGGACAAGTCAACTAAAACTAACTTAATCCCATATGCTGATTTCCTTCTTGAAAGTTTAGATGCAAGACAACAAGTCGATGTAATATACACCGACTTTCAAAAAGCATTCGACAAAGTCGATCACAACCTTTTACTAGAAAAATTAGCATTTAATGGAATAAAAGGAAATTTGCTTAGGTGGTTTATATCATATTTGGACCGTAGAAGTCAAAGGGTTGTAATAGATGGACATGAATCGTATTTGGAGGACGTAACGTCCGGAGTAATTCAGGGTTCTATTTTGGGACCACTGCTGTACGTGATTTTTGTTAATGATATCTCTAATCTAAGTGCTTTCAAAATACTAAATTTGCTATGTTTGCTGATGATCTCAAGATTTATAATACTATCAATAACTTACTTTACAACTACTAGGTACTAGAAAACCTAACAAGCAAACAAAATAGCTGTGAGACCTTGTATAATTTAAAATCCGATAACACTTCTAAAACGCCCGGTTTGTATTGGAATGCAGTCGCAGATAAATTCACATTCAAAGTTGAACCCCAGCACAGACCTCTAAGATGACAAAACGTATCCTACTGTCAGAAATATCCAAGCTCTTCGGCCCTATGGGCTGGTTAGCACCCGTAGTAACAAAACTTAAGCTATTGTTCCAAAATGTATGGAAATCAAACACTCAATGAGATGAGCAAGTGTCAGATAACATTAACAGCGAGTGGTCTAAGACAAGAGCGGACATCAACAAAATAAATGAGTGCGAAATAAGTACTAAGATGGATACTATGCTGTATAAAAGGATTCCTATCTACCAGTCACACAAAGTGATCACTGTATAGCACGTGACTTCTTGTCCACATTATCAGATGAAAACAGATTAACAGACCTTTGTGTAAAAAATGAAAACCATCAATGTAAAACAAGCATCGCCGCATGCAGCGACAAGTGGATGAGTCTAACAAAATTCAAATCAGTACCTACACTTTCGTTGCGAGCACAGTCGGGTTACTACCGGCTATCAGCTAACGGGAGCGAACATAATTAATATCGCGGAAGGTTGTTTGGTAAAACCTGACAACTTTATCATCTTTACACACAAGAACCAGCAGAGCAAACTGAATGTAACATTTAGTATAGTCGCTCCAGAAATAGCGCCAATTAACCACGTGATAAATATGACAATTGAAGAAGTTGCAATCGGAAATATGAGTAGTATTCTTAATAAAACATTTCTTCAACTACGCATCAAGGAGATGAAACAGAAAGAACCACTTTTAGACGACATTTCTACAAATGAAATACACCACTATTCTATGATCAGCAGTAGTTTTCGTGCTTCGGAGAGTACGTTCTTGGCGACAAGTGGCAGCATCCCTGGCGGCGGCTGAGGCTAGACCCGAGTACGCCGCCCGCAACATCGAAAGTACCAAGAGTAGTGCGCGAGTGATAGAGAATGAGTGTAAAAGTGCGAAAAATGAACGTAGATACAATGATAGGGGTACTTCCTCAGTATCCTTACATTTTGAGTAAAGAGATGATTCAGCTTAAAAATCATGTAGTTTACGTTTTATTGCTTAAGTCTACTAACATTTTGCAACTAAGAAAATTGTGTTTAATATGTTACTTTCTAGAATAGATACATTACTTACACTTTTCATCATCCCCATTGTTTGCATCATCCCCGGCAAGATGTTCGGTGCAGTGGGACCGAACACGTGACGGAAGTCACGCGCGACGAGTGGCGCCGCGGCCCACAAATTTGCAATGCAGTCAATATACAATAACTTACTATTAATATAATATAAGTACATACGTACTGATACAATATCATTCAATAAACAACATTAACATAAATTTCATTTTACAACAAACAAACCAACGCGATCCCGTCCCGCACCCTTATAACTCCCTATCTATTGCTTGGCAAAAAAACTCGCACGGTACTTTGGAAATTTAACAAAGTATTCTTAAAGGAATACTTATTCAAAAATTAAAGTGTTGGCAACACCGTAAACGACGGATCAAATTTCTTCCTAGCAGCGTATTATCATACTTATGAAGTCATATCATTACTACGTTTCTACAACTAACAACGCCATCTGGTTTTGGGTAGCGGAAGTAAAAAAACTGCATCGTAACAGAAAGAAATATATGTCGCAGGTATATTGTCACAGCAGTGATATTTTATTATTTCAAGGTAAGTTGTAAAGCTGGGAGCCAATTCTTGAATATCACCGTAGGTGATACAATGTTACTCAGAAAATTCACATCAGGGTTGGTGAATTAGAATTTTTAAATCTGAATTTTATCACCCATTGACATTCAAGAATTGGCTTCTTGACCCAACCAAACCTAGCATCTTGGGTCCATGGACCTAATTATTTGGTATCAATTTCAACTTCATTTCAACAATGTCATTACAATTTCAACTTAATTTCCCGTTAGTAAAAAAGGGTCTTGTCTTGACAGACAGACAGACGGACAACAAAGTGATCCTATAAGGGTTTCGTTTTTTTTTTCCTTTTAAGGTACGGGACCCTAAACACGACACCACATCTCCGTCGCATTCAATTCATGTTCAACCGAGATAAACTATATTTAATTAAAACAATTTCGAAATCAAAATAGTGTTAATGTTAAAACAATTTAGAGAATAGTGTATGTATATCAAATCAATAAGAAAAGCATTCTACGAGGAATACTTTTAAGAAAAGTAGTTTAGAGGTGGGTCGTTTTCGTTTTTCGGAATACCGAAACTAGCTATCGTTATAGTAGCCGATAGCGGCTTTTGAAACTATTTATTTTAATAACTAGTTATTTTTGAATATCGCTTAGCGTTCGAAAAACGGGTATCAGAATAACCGAAATGCGTGTTGGTTATTTTTATGAATTACGTGATTTAGTAAGATTAGGAATACTTTCAGATTTTTGACTGTAGATTTAAACAAATCTAACTTGACTTAAGGTAAACACGTTTCGGATGATGAACCTAGTACCAACTTTTAGTATGTTATTAAAGATTATATTACGCCTTCAAAACCACCGGGATGAAAGCTGTCAAATGCCTGGATCAGAAGGTATGACGTCATCAATTTTTTGTATGGATTTTCAAATTATTTTGAGTAATTTATGAGTAACGTCTGTATATTATATAAAATTCAGCTGGATCTTGAATTATACTCATTAATTTGCGCAGGGTTAGTCCTGTTTTTCCTTAGTTTAAAATTACCCCGAAATGACGGGAAAATATCTCATTGCTTCGGAAAACCGGTAACAACATAAATACGAAATCCACGCGAGCGAAGCCGCGGGGAACAGCTAGTATATTCATACGAGGGCCAAACCGAAAAGATCGGGAATAGAATACTCAGGAATAAATTAGATTAAAACCTTTTTGGTTTATGACATGTAGTATTATTTCAAACACAATTCCATTTTTGAATTTTAAAAAAAGTAAAAAAGAAAAGAGTAGTAGCCATTTGAATTTGACAAGTCAGTGGGGAAAATGGAGCTTACGCGGGAACATTTCCGTGCCATAATTTTTCACAACTTTCGTCGAGGTTTATCTCAAGAATAATGTCTCGCCGAGCTTGTTTCTGTTTATGAACTTGAAGCACCCAGTAAAACGACTATATATCGTTGATATTCTGAGTTTCGTCGTGGACGTTCCTCTCTCACGACAGTTACTTCTACTGGTCGACCAAAAACAGCGGTAACACAAGATAACATCGATGCTGTGCGCCAATTAATAAAACAAGATAGACATGTGACATACGAGCAGATTCGGGCTTCTCTCAGCATTGGTATGACAGCGATTCAAACTATTTTACATGATGAACTGGGTGTCAAGAAGTTAGTTTCCCGCTGGGTGCCCCATCGTTTGACCGAGGAACAAAAGTCGGCTCGTGTTAATTGGTGTCGGTCTCCTCTGCAACGGTTCAATAGAGGGAGCTCAAATGCAGTTTACAATATCGTCTCTGGTGATGAATCGTGGATTTATTCATATGAGCCCAAAAGAAAACATCAATCGGCTGTTTGAGTCTTCGAAGGCGAGGTCAAGCCAACAAAAGTTGTCCGCTCTCGTAGCGTGTCGAAAAAAATGGTCGCTTCGTTTGTATCGAAAACTGGTCATGTGGCTACGATAACTTTACAAGAACGCAGAACGGTTACTGCTGATTGGTACACAATAGTTTGTTTGCCGGAAGTCATAAGAGAACTTCGTAAAATTAATCCGAATCGTCGCATCATTCTTCACCAGGATAATGCGAGCTCACGCATACCGCTCGCAAAACGATCGCGTTTTTAAATCAGGAAAACGTGGAGTTAATGGACCATCCACCGTATAGCCCTGACTTGAGCCCCAATGATTATTTTACATTCCCAAGAATTAAAGATATGCTACGTGGTCAACGATTTCAAGGCCCAGAAGAGGCAGTCGAAGCTTACAAATCGGCCGTTTCGACTATATCCACTTCAGACTGGAATTACTGTTATAATAATTGGTTTGATAGAATGCAAAAGTGCATCGATTGTCACGGAGAATACTTCGAAAAACAATGAAAGTAAATATTGTTGTATTATTTTTGTACTTTTTTCTATTCCCGATCATTTCGGTGTGGCCCTCGTAACCGAGAAAGAAATAAAAAACAATTGGAAAAATTAGATTGTAATAAGGGTCCAGGTCCAGATAAAATTGCCCCCATTTTTGTTAAAGCTTTAGAATCGGCACTCTCATATCCATTGTACTTGATCTACAATAAATGCATTCAGGAAGGAAATTTCCTGACCGGTGGAAAATGGCCAATGTAACCCCTATTCACAAATCAGGGTCCAAGGCGAACGTCTCTAATTATCGTCTAGTATCTATCCAATCCTGCTTTCCTTAAATCTTAGAATCTTTGATCCATAATGTGCTCTATCCACACGTTCAGAAAATGATTATCAAGGAACAACATGGATTTGTAAAGGACGAGTCAACTACAACTAACTTAATCCTATATGCTGATTTCCTTCTTGAAAGTTTAGATGCAAGACAACAAGTCGATGTAATATACACCGACTTTAAAAAAGCATTCGACAAAGTCGATCACAACCTTTTACTAGAAAAATTAGCATTTAATGGAATAAAAGGAAATTTGCTTAAAATATAAATTTGCTTTGCGTAAAATATAAAGTAGTCCTTGATTGTTAATTTTCATGTATTCTGATTTACCTTTCAATGGTTTATCAGAGCATATGTGAATTTTTAAAGTCTCAAAAGTGATTTTTATCACCCGGTGGTTTTCAAGAATTGAGTCCCCGGTTACTACCGGCTATCAGCTAACGGGAGCGAACATAATTAATATCGCGGAAGGTTGTTTGGTAAAAACTGACAATTTATCATTTTTACACACAAGAACCAGGAGAGCAAACTGGATGTAACATATAGTATAGTCGCTCCAGAAATAGCGCCAATTAACCACGTGATAAATATGACAGTTGAAGAAGTTGCAATCGGAAATATGAGTAGTATTCTTAATAAAACATTTCTTAAAATACGCATCAAGGAGATGAAACAGAAAGAACCACTTTTAGACGACATTTCTACAAATGAAATACACCACTATTCTATGATCAGCAGTAGTTTTCGTGCTTCGGAGAGTACGTTCTTGGCGACAAGTGGCAGCATCCCTGGCGGCGGCTGAGGCTAGACCCGAGTGCGCCGCCCGCAACATCGAAAGTAACAAGAGTAGTGCGCGAGTGATACAGAATGAGTGTAAAAGTGCGAAAAGTGAACGTAGACACAAAGATAGGGGGTACTTCCTCAGTATCCTTACATCTTGAGTATAGAGATGATTCAGTTTAAAAATCATGTAGTTTACGTTTTATTGCTTAAGTCTACTAACATTTTGCAACGAAGATAATTGTGTTTAATATGTTACTTTCTAGACTAGATTCATTACTTACACTTTTCATCATCCCCATTGTTTGCATCATCCCCGGCAAGATGTTCGGTGCAGTGGGACCGAACACGTGACCGAAGTCGCGCGCGACGAGTGGCGCCGCGGACCACAAATTTCTTTAGTGCATTTTACGGAACCGTCGCGACCGGGTGCAGTCAATATACAATAACTTACTATTAATATAATATAGATAGGTACATAGTACATACATACTGATACAATATCATTCAATAAACAACATTAACATAAATTTCATTTTACAACAAACAGACCAACGCGATCCCGTTCCGCACTCTTGTAACTCCCTATCTATCTATTGCTTGGCAAAAAAACTCGCACGGTACTTTGGAAATTTAACAAAGTATTCTTAAAGGAATACTTTTACAAAAATTAAAGTGTTGGCAACACTGTCTTTCGAATGACAGATCAAATTTCTTCCTAGCAGAGTATTATCATACTTATGAAGTCATATCATTACTACGTTTCTGCAACTAACAACGCCATCTGGTTTTGGGTAGCGGAAGTAAAAAAACTGCATCGTAACAGAAAGAAATATATGTCGCATAGCAGGTATATTGTCACAGCAGTGATATTTTATTATTTCAAGGTAAATTGTAAAGCTGGGAGCCAGTTCTTGAATATCACCGTAGGTGATACAATGTTACTCAGAAAATTCACATCAGGGTTATTATTATTATTTATTTATTTATTTACTCACAATTTAATGTTACAATTTCGGAACTTAACACAATAAACCTTAATAGGTTTTTCAAGTGCTGCACACTTCTCATTACATAAATACTACAAATTACTTATTATTAAAAAACACTTACGACTTTAACAACACAAGATGAGAGTAATACAATAAAAACTAGTTACACAAACAATAACATCACGGGCCCAGCTCAGTGCCGGTACGACACATTCCAACCAAGATCCACGCTGACGAATGACAGAAATTGAATGAGTAAACAACGCCCTACAGGTTGCTCCATTTTTAGTTGGTCCCGATTTTTTTATAAAATACGTTTTTAAGTATATGATCATAATTTTTACAAGAGATTGTTTTCCATATGTCCAGTGGTAAATTTTTATTGATTAAGACTGCACTCTGCACACACTAGCGCCCTCATCAGAATTTAATTAATTTCTTTGAATTGGAGACCAAAATGAAAAATTTAAGAACGGCTAAGTGTTCTTTGTCAGAATAGCGTTATTTTAAACTGTTAAAATAAGCTTTATGTTATCCTGTTTATTCAAAATCCTTTGAACGGAACGCGGTGGCCACCAATTTCCGTTTTAAGGATTTTGTATAAACAAGATATAATAAAGCTAATTGTAATAGTTTAAAATAACGCTATCCTGACAAAGAACACTTAGCCGTTCTTCAATTTTTCATTTTGGTCTCCAATTCAAAGAAATTAATTAAATTCTGATGAGGGCGCTAGTGTGCGCGGAGTGCACTCTTAAGCGCGGTACCAAATAATGAGTTGTTCTTTCCCCATAAAAATTATTCGCTCCGATTGTAGCCAGTTTACCAGAAAGAACTTGTCGAGTTTCTTTAGCAGATTTAATAATATTATTACAGAACGTTAAGTAATTTTCAGACAAAAGAAGGAAATCCGCTTTTTCTTTAACTGAAAGCACATTACAATAATGAAACAAATGGTCCTCTACCCCACGATACCGTTCCCGCACCTTCCAAGGTACTACCTTTTTAAGTAGTCTAACTTGCAAGTTATGTATTCGATCTAAATAGGTTGGTGAATTAGAATTTTTAAATCTGAATTTTATCACCCATTGACATTCAAGAATTGGCTTCTTGATCCAACCAAACCTAGCATCTTGGGTCCATGGACCTAATTATTTGGTATCAATTTAAACTTCATTTCAACAACGTAATTACAATTTCAACTTAATTTCCCGTTAGTAAAAAAGGGTCTTGTCTTGACAGACAGACAGACGGACAACAAAGTGATCCTATAAGGGTTTCGTTTTATTTTTCCTTTTAAGGTACGGGACCCTAAACACGACACCACATCTCCGTCGCTTTCAATTCAACCGAGATAAACTATATTTAATTAAAACAGTTTAGAAAATAGTGTTAAGTTAATGTTTAAAAAATTTAGAGAATAATGTATATCAAATCAATAAGAAAAGCATTCTACGAGGAATACTTTCAAAGAAATGTTCCAATTTCTAAGGCACCTTGTGGGTTCTTCTCACTGCAGCGCAGCTGCAGCGGGGAGAGCCTGTCTGGCCTGGGGCCACTTAGGCTGACTTCAAACGACGCCTGCAGCGACAGGCGTTGCGATGGGGTGGCCTCCCGAGGGGCCTGTCAAGTCCGGTCTTCACGCCGCGGCGAGGCAGCCCACCAGGTGATTCCCCGTTGGGGGAGGCCTAGTGAGCGCCTACGAGCCAGCGGCGGCTTCTCATCATCGGAGGTGGGCGGGCGCGGTGCGGCGTCAGCACGCTTGCGCGGCGCGCGCGCACTGCGCACGACGTGCTTGGGGGCTGGTAGTAGGGGCCCACAGTCCTGACTACTCGACGGGGAGTAGTGGACGTGGGCTGCCTGGTGTGGAGGGGAGGGGCCTCAGCATCCTGACCTCATGCGAGACAGGATGGAGACACCCTCCGTGACAAACGCCGCCGGGTCTGTGCCTGCTCTCACGGCCTTGAGGACGGAGAGCAGGAGCTCGATGGCGAGGTCTATTGCTTCGGCTGCGTTACGTGTGGTCGCCCCCGGGTGATTCACCGTCTTGCCCACGTCTTGTGGGGCGGCGACCGCTTCCTGGGGCGTCTGATTCGGCGTAGTGGTAGCAGTTGTGCTGGGAGGCGCCTTCGTCTGCTTCGCCTTCCTCCCCGCGGGAGGCGGGGCGGCGACCGCGGCTGGATTGGCGGATGCGGACCCCTTCTTCCTCCTCCTTCCTCTCCTCTTCCTGGCCGGCCCACCGGGCTCGTTCGCGGAGGACATTAGTGACCCCGGCGCGTTCGACTCTCCCGTGGGCACGGCTACGACTCTGGCCGGTGTTGTGGCCTGAGTGGTGGTTCTTGGTGCGGTGCCGGCTTTCGTGTTGCGAACCTCGCGGCGCAGGATTGCGCACGCGTGGCTGTTCGCCGGGTGGGCCTTCCCGCAGTTCGCGCAGGTGGTGGGCTCGGTGCGTGGGCGTGGGCACTCCTTCGCCGGGTGCTCCTCTCCGCAGCACCCGCAGGCTTGCCGCCGGTGACAATTGTGCGAGCTGTGTCGGAACAGCTGGCACCGGTGGCACTGCGGGACTCTCTGCTTTCCACGCCATCCCTCGATCTTCACGCCGGGTATGCACAGGAGCTCGCTCACTGCGTAGATACCCGGGGTGTGGTTTGGCGTGTAGGTGAGCTGGGCGAAGTGAATGCACCCAGGGCGTCCTCGGCGGGCTCGGATGGGGCGCACGAACTGCGGTTCGTAGCCCAGGCGGCGTAGCTCGGCGGCGATGTCGTCCGGGCTCGTGTCGGCTGGCAGGCCGCGGATGGCGACCTTCAGCGGCTTCTCTTCCTTCGGCGCGTAGGCAAACCACGAGAGTCCGGTCTGCCCGTCCAGCGCGGTGAGGTAGCGCTGGTAGGCCCGGACCTCGTCAGCGGTTTGCGCCAGGAAGCGCATCCCCTTTCCGTAGGGACGCACATTCGGCGCGTGGCCCAGCTGCTCCTTGAGCGCGCGAAGATGGTGGGGCCAGTCGGGGAAGCTGTCCACCACGATGGGCGGTGGCTTCCGCGCCGACCGGGACTGTCCTGCGACTGGCTGCGTGGTTGGGGCCGTCTGCGTCTTCACCGGAGAAGGGGGCGGTGAGGGGGGCTTGGCGGTCGCACCCGCGTATGAGGCGGGGGGTAGGGTAGGTAAAAAAAAAAAAAAATAAATAAATAAATAAATCATTTATTGCACATAAAAACAGTTTAAATTTTACATACAAGTTCCGCCAAACTATAAAATAGTGGTGGCAGCGGCGGTGCGGAGGCCGTCGACGTGGACGGCGGCGGCGTCGCTTGGTCCATCGCTTGGGGCGCGGACTGCGGCGACGGGGTGAGCCGGCGGGGTGCCGGTTGCGGGGCGGGGGGGGGGACCCGAGGGCCCATCCTCCTTTCGTGGCGCGGGTCACGCCATGGGACCTGCGTTGGTGGCGTCCAGGTTGATTGGCTCTGAGGCGTGGGCTGGATGGCCCAGAGAGGCGGCTGTCGGGACCCCGTAGTTGCGGGGGGCTTCGACGGGATGCGGTGAGGCGGCGTTGAGGCGGGCGGCTTTGCAGCGCGCTCGTTGGCGGACTCTTCCCGAAGGTAGAAGGCCTGGGCAACATTGCGGGGTGCCCTGGGTCGCTTCTTCACCTTCGCGATGGAGGCAGGGGGAGTCATGTCTCCCTAGAAGGCAGCGTGCTGGGTGTCGCGTCCACACGTAGACAAAGCCTACCCCCGGGGAGACCGGGGGCAGGTGGGTAGCCGACGGTGAAGTACGCGGTAGGTAGATATTGGGCTCCTTACGGCATGTAAGCAGCCCGAATATCCTACGCGGAAGAAAAAGTCTACCGAATGTGGGTGGTCAGAAAATACGCGGACGTGATCTGACCTCCTCGACGCGACTGGCGAGATCTACCAACTTCTAAGGCACTGCTTGTGGGTTGTGCACGCGCACGTCGTGGTTGGGGGCTGGTGGTAGGGGCCCACAGTCCTGACTACTCGACGGGGAGTAGTGGACGTGGGCTGCCTGGTGTGGCGGGGAGGGGCCTCAGCATCCTGTCCTCATGCGAGCCAGGATGGAGACACCCTCCGTGACAATCGCCGCCGGGTCGGTGCCTGCCCTCACGGCCTTGAGGACGGAGAGCAGGAGCTCGATGGCGAGGTCGATTGCGTCGGCTGCGTTGCTTGTGGTCGCCCCCGGGTGCTTCACCGTCTTGCCCACGTTTTGTGGGGCGGCGACCGCTTCCTGGGGCGTCTGATTCGGCGTGGGTGTTGCAGCTGTGCTGGGAGGCGCCTTCGACTGCTTCGCCTTCCTCCCCGCGGGAGGCGGGGCGGCGACCGCTTTCGACGGCGCTAGTTGCGGAGGGATAAGGCCGGCTGAGATGGCGGCGGCGGCGGCTGGATTGGCGGAGGCGGACCCCTTCTTCCTCCTCCTTCCTCTCCTCTTCCTGACCGGCCCACCGGGCTCGTTCGCGGAGGCCATGAGTGACCCCGGCGCGTTCGACTCTCCCGTGGGCTCGGCGACGACCCTGGCCGGTGTTGTGGTCTGGGTGGAGGTTCGCGGTGCGGTGCCGGCTTTCTTGTTGCGAACCTCGCGGCGCAGGATTGCGCACGTGAGGCTGTTCGCCGGGTGGGCCTGCCCGCAGTTCGCGCAGGTGGCGGGCTCGGTGCGTGGGCGTGGGCACTCCTTCGCCGGGTGGTCCTCGCCACAGCAGACGCAGGCTTGCCGCCGGTGACAATTGTGCGAGCTGTGTCGGAACAGCTGGCACCGGTGGCACTGCGGGACTCTCTGTTTGCCACGCCATCCCTCGATCTTCACGCCGGGTACGCACAGGAGCTCGCTCACTGCGTAGATACCCGGGGTGAGGCCTGGCGTGTAGGTGAGCTGGGCGAAATGAATGCACCCAGGGCGTCCTTGGCGGGCACGGATGGGGCGCACGAACTCAGGTTCATAGCCCAGGCGGCGTAGCTCGGCGGTGATGTCGTCCGGGCTCGTGTCGGCTGGCAGGCCGCGGATCGCGACCTTCAGCGGCTTCTCTTCCTTCGGCGCGTAGGCGAACCACGAGAGTCCGGTCTGCCCCTCCAGCGCGGTGAGGTAGCGCTGGTAGGTCCGGAACTCGTCAGCGGTTTGCGCCAGGAAGCGCATCCCCTTTCCGTAGGGACGCACATTCGGCGCGCGGCCCAACTGCTCCTTGAGCGCGCGAAGATGGTGGGGCCAGTCGGGGAAGCTGTCCACCACGATGGGCGGTGGCTTCCGCGCCGACCGGGACGGTCCTGCGACTGGCTGCGTGGTTGGGGGCGTCTGCCTCTTCACCGGAGAAGGGGGCGGTGAGCGGGACTTGGCGGTCACACCCGCGTATGAGGCGGGGGGCGGGGTAGGTGGCAGCGTCGGTGCGGGGGCCGTCGACGTTGACGGCAGCGGCGTCGTGGTTTCGTCCATCGCTTGTGACGCGGACTGCGGCGACGGTGTGAGCCGGCGGGGTGGCGGTTGCGGGGCGGGGGGGGGGACCCGAGGGCCCGTCCCTCCTTTCGAGGCGCGGGTCACACCATGGGACCTGCGTCGGCGGCGTCCAGGTTGATTGGCTCTGAGGCATGGGCGGTATCGCCCAGAGAGGCGGCTGTCGGGGGCCCGCGGTTGCGGGGGGCTTCGACGGGGTGCGGTGAAGCGGCGGCGAGGCGGACGACTGTGAGGCGCGCTCGTTCGCGGTTTCTTCTTTAAGGTAGAAGGCCTTGGCAATATTATGTGGCGCCTTGGGTCGCTTCTTGACCTTTGCGATGGAGGCAGGGGGAGTCATGTCTCCCTAGAAGGCAGCGTGCTGGGTGTCGCGTCCACACGCAGACGAAAGCCTACCCCCGGAAGGGCCGGGGGGAGGTGGGTCGATCTTACGCGGTTTGTGGGTATCTGGGCTCCTCACGTCATGTAAACAACCCAGAATACCCACCGCGAGGTAATATCTACCGAATGTGGGTAGTCAGAAAAAGTGCGCGGACTGGATCTGACCTCCTCGACGGGACAGGCGAGAACCCTTCTAAGGCAAATTTCCCTCGCACCGTATTATCAAACAAACGAAGTAACATCTTTACTATGTTTCTGTAACTAGCAGCGCCATCTGTTATTGGACAGCAGAAGTAGAAAAAGCTTTATCAGCAGCACACACAATAATATTTTATATTATTTATATTTTTAATCGGAGTAGAAGGATTGCTTCCAAAAATAATATACAGGGTGTAACAAAAAGGATATGCCAACCCTATTTTGAACTTCCATTGAAACTGAATTAGCTGATAGTGCATTTTGTATGGGATGTCAAAAAATTTTTTTCGTAATTCGACCTATGTCCCTTAGAGAAAGTTGTTCAGTTTCATGGGCAGAATCACATCCTTCAGGGTTGATATACCCTTTCTGTTACACCTTGTATAGGGTGACTTTTAATTAGTTCTTGATAGAGAAAGGTGTGCATGTATTCGTGATACAGAACAACTTTCAGTTAGCAGCGAGCGCTCGATCCGACAGGTTATCGCTTACCTACCCACTGTGCGTATCCAACTGTGACTCATTTTACGTTCGTCCAGTGATCGAGTTCTCATCATACAATAGTTAACCTAATTACAACTGTAGTAAAGTCGATTAATACCAAAGACGTTTTAACATGAATTGTGCAAAGTGTCGACTGCCGGTTATGGATGCTGTATTCTGCAATTCCTGCCAAGGAAATCTACACTATGCTTGTGCTGGGGTTACTGAGAAGACCTACCGTAAAATGATGTCAGAGAAAAAGGCAGCCTGGCGTTGTGTAACCTGTCGCAAAAGCACGATAGCCGACTTGGGCGCAGCGACTGATGGAAATCAATCAAGTCATCAAATACCTACTGGCACCCCTTCACGTCCTGGCGGTGGTGATTCTGATGTCCCGAACGAGATGCAGCAAGGTTTTGCAATAATTTTAAAGGAGATTTAAGAATTTCGAGCGGAATTTAACGTGGTAAAATCTGATTTGGAACAATGCAAGGACGGTATAAAAAATATAGAAACAAAAATGAATAAAATGGAAACTAGATTTTCCGAGTTGGAGGACCGAGTGATCGTTTTGTCTCTAAATTGCAGGCCGATCTCGATGCAGCGACATCAATTATATCTACCCTCCAACAACATTGTGATGCGAGGGAACAATAATCTCGTATGAATAATATTGAACTATCAGGTCTGCCTTTTAGAAAGGGAGAATACCTAATAAACATCCTCCATAATATATACAACGTTGTGGGCCAAAAATTCGAAGAACACTACGTCAACTGCGTGCAGCGGGTGCAGCGTTTCCCTACTGGCGACGATAGAAACGTCGGCGCGAGCGGAGGAACAGACGGCGAATTGCCGAACGTCCGTGCACCGGCTGTTATTATTAAGTTTACCCGGCGTATTTACAAGGATCAACTTCTATCGCCAGTGCGTGCGCGTAAGGGCATCACAACCTCTTCTATCGGCATCAATGGCCCAGCGCTGAACCTGTAGCTCGAGTTCCAGCCGGTGCGCCGAGCCTGGCCCTGCCCCCCGCCTGCTTCCTCTGAGTGTGTTTGGGTATCCATACCGCTGACGCACAATAGCATAGAAAATAATTCTTTAAATGTTTGTTGTGCTTATATTCCTCACGGACCCGCATATAAGGATACGTTATTTGTAGTGAATTGATTATAGACAACCCTAATGATATTTTCCTGATAACTGGTGATTTTAATATATCTGATGCTCAGTGGTCAACATCTGATTGCTCTAAAATGTGCCTCATTATATAGGATGAGTCTACAAAATGAGTAGTGGAAAGACATGGTTTTTTTAGGTTCCGTAGTCACTGTATTTCTGTCTAAAAATATTTCACGTGTGCCCAGATCATTTTTCGATTAAGGGATCCGTTTGCGAAATATTTAGTTCAAAGCATAATTTTTTGATATTTTTTTTGCTTTAAAGCTTAATATTTCGCAAACGGATCCCTAAATCGAAAAATGATCTGGGACTCAATTCTTGAAAATCACCAGGTGATAAAATATCACTTTTGAGACTTTAAAAATTCACATTCGCCCTGATAAACTGTTGAAAGGTAAATCAGAATACATGAAAATTAACAATCAAGGACTTTTTTATATTTTACGAATATCAGTTTTCACTTTTGAAAAGAAAAATCTGCGATTTTGAATTATTTGAGTGATATTTTATCACCCGGTGATATTCAAGAATTGGCTCCCTGGGCACACTTGCAATATTTTTGAAGAGCTATACAACGACACCCCACACTATGGGGTAGACGAAAAAAAAAATCTCTTCACATGTATGGGAGGTACCCTATTTTTTTTTTTTACCACAAATTTGTTGACGTGATCAATGTGTACACTCATACCAAATTTGAGCTTTCTAGCATGTTTCTAGCTCTTGACAGAAAGACAGTGACTACGGAACCCTAAAAAAACCATGTCTTCCCACTACACTTTTTGTAGACTCATCGATTTCGTGAAGCTCATACTACTCGTACAGGTGACTTTTGACCAAAGTTTCAAGAATGTACGATTTTTTCCTTATTGTGGCAGTATTTGGTTTTACTTTACCCGTACTAATGTTGAATGACGAAAAACAATTTATGACCTCCGATACAAAATGCGCTATTAGCTGATGAAGTCTCTATGGAAATTCAATATTTGTTTTTCGTATATCGAGCTATGTGTTCCTCAGGAAAAGTTGTTCAGTTTGTTACAATATTCCTCAATGTTGCTGCTAATTATATTTTGTCTAATTTCGCTATCCAATAACAAATGGGCGTTAGATACTGAAAAATGGTAACGATGTAACTTCATCTGTATGACAAATAGTTTCGTGTGTAAAGTGCAGTCACAAGTGTCTAAAGAAAAGAACTTTAAATGCAGTAATTTTTGAAAAAGTATTCCATCTAGAATACTTTAAATAATTGTAAGACACACAGCTTGGTCTTAGATAGCAATAGAGAAATAAGCAAGCTTAGGGACATCCCTAAGCTTGCTTATTTCTCTCACAAGTCTCTCAAGTCACATGACTTGGTGCTTGAAAAATCGATTTTTAAATAATCGATTTTTTATTGCTGCCAAATAATCGATTTAAAATAAATCGATGTTTTTACTAAAATAATCGATTATTTCATAAAAATCGATTTTTTAAGGGATAAAATTAAACAGCTTAAAAGTACGAAAAATCAACTTTATTTACAATAATAATAATGAATAACAATTCAGTTCAGTACCTACTGCTGCCACAAATCTGTGGGCAAACACTGAAGGAATAATAGTTTGGGCAATCTTTTCCCCAAGATGCGGTTTCTTGTTTTTCGGACAATATTTCCAGCCTTCGAAAAAAGGCGCTCTGCCGGAGCTGAAGAAGCACTTACCAGAAGGTGCTTGCAAGCTAACCTTGCAAGCTTTGGATAGGCTCCTTCATAATTTTTCCAAATAGCCAGTGGGTCACTTTTTAAGTCAGACAAGGGGGCAGCAATATATAAATCCAATTCTGATGTGCCTGCTCCTTCGCTGCGCGAAGAATTTTCAGTCATTAGCTTTTGACGATGAGCTTGCCATATATCATCTGGATCACCTTCATCAGACGCTGAAGCTTGGCTTACAACAGGAGCAGCACCCAAATCGTTGGTATCATTCAAATATCGCTTTATAAAGTTTATGGTTTTAGCCAAGGCTGTCCCATCGTCCAAATGAATCTTTTTAAAGCGAGGGTCTAAGAAAGTTGCCATCGAAAACAAATGGACCTTTTGTATATTGTCAAATCTCTTCTTTATTTCGTTTAAAAGCGTATTTCTCAACTGGACAGTCAGATCATTTGTTGGAGTAATGGTCTCTAAATATTCTCTTAAGCATTTTATCATTGGTATGGCTTTACTCCCACTTACGTACTTCTCGCTACTCATTTCTTCAGTGACTTTTAGGAATGGCTTTAAGATTTTTACAATTTCCTTTAGTATCATAATGTCGCTGGCTTGGACCATAGGTGGGGCATTCTCGTGATTAATTAAAATTGAACCAATAACGCTGCTCATTAAAATGAATCTTTCGATCATAAATAGCTGCGAGTTCCAGCGAGTGCAAATGTGTCCAGGAAGTTTTTCATTGCTGGTTCAGTGACCGCATTATCAACAGCTAAATTTAACGTATGCGCCATGCAGCGAATATGTTTTGCTCGTCCAAAAACTATTTCTACGGCCTTCACAATGTTTGGCGCATTGTCAGTCGTGACAGAAACTATTTTTTCGTCAGGTATTTGCCATTCTTTGCAAATATTTTTTATGATAATTGATAGATATTCACCACTGTGTCTTTCTGAGAGTGGATCACAAGAAATATTGAAAGAAGTTATTTCAAAGTTTTCAATATAATGGACTGTCACACCCATATAGCTCTTCATTTGTAAATCTTTCCATTCATCAATAGTAAGGCACAGGTTGTTTACGGATCCTAACTTTTTTATAATAAGGGCTTTTTTCTCTTCATATTTACTGTCAATTAAGTTTGTAATAGTTTTTCTGCATGGAACTTTGTATAATGGCGCAACTAGTTTCATGAGTTTTTTGAAACCTTCACCTTCAACCAATTTAAAAGGAAGACTATCACGACACACCATTTCTGCAATCGCTTGAGTGATTTGATTATTTTTCGTACCACCAGAGCTATATTCTAAGATTTTTGCAAAAGAAGCTTCTATTCCGGATTTAGAGCGTTTCGGCGTCGAAGTTATGGGTTGTTCTTTTGCAAAACTTGTAGATGTAGATTGTCCTTCTAAGTCCATCGCTGTGGCTGGTTCTTCCAAGTTCAGTTCCGATTCCGATTCAATTCTTTCCTATGGCAACAAAAAGTGTCAATTTAGTCAACAATATTTTTCAAACTTAAAATGTTTCAATATTATTCGAAAAGTAGGTACGGTGGTGCCCCATCTCTAGCCTAGCATGCAAATGTTCCGCACAGCGAAACACACATGAAAAGATTTAAAAATGCCGCATTGTGTACTGAAAAGGTGAAAAAAAAACACTTTGGAATGAAAAAAAAGAAGATATCTTATCATTTCAAAAAGAAAACGTAATATAAGTACCTAACGTAACCGTCATATACCTACTTAACTAATTACACCAAGTTTAATAGTGGTTTTTGTTATTTCTTACCTTATTTGCAATTATTATGGCAGAATGCTTTCGTTCCATGTGCTGTTTTAAACTAGTAGTATTGCTGCACGTCTTTAATTCTTTGGGACAGTATTTACACTTAGCAGTTGTACCATTGTTTTTCATGAGGAAATATGACCTCCAACTACTTTTTGGTCTTTTACTTGACATTGTAATACACCAACACCAACAACACCACACTAAAAGTACAACTTCAGACACTAATCAGCGATAATTAAGTAATTCAAAGTTTAAAGTCGGTCGATGAGTGAGTTAGTTATATTTTTACAACTTTGAATACGTAAAAGAAAATTTCAAAATCACCCTCAACTCGATTCAAAATATTATTAGGACTGTTTTACCGACTAGGACTGTTTTATCGACCCAACGTACCCCGCGACATGGCCCCGCGATGAATAGATAGCAAAGCACCGACTGGACTGACTTGATAATTTTCTCGCTAGATACTAGATGGCGCTATTTCACACAGCCGTCGCCAGCGGCCATCACACAGATATTCTTTCTTCAGTTCAGACTGTGTTACCTTAAATAGGTACTCTTAAAAAATCGAAAGTATGTTAAGAAATTGCTAAAAAAAAATCGATTTTTCAAAAATCGATTATTAGTGATCCATAAATCGATTAATAAAAATCGATTATTTTTTTGAAATAATCGATTATTATAAAAATCGATTATTTTTTCACATCCCTAAGCAAGCTTAAAAAAAAGAATATACAGCGTTTTTTTTTATCACATTGGATATTTAAGAGGTAGTTCTGAAACTGAACAAGACCTTTGGACCTATGTTTCTTTGGTAAAGTGAACAACTTTAGCCAAGAAACGTAGGTCAAAATACAAAAAAAATATTTCGCCCTACCACACAAAATGCGCTATTAGCTGATGCAGTTTCTAAGGAAATTCAATATTTGTTTTACGTATATAGAGCTATGTTCCTTAGGAAAAGTTGTTCAGTTTCATGGGGAGGTTCGCGTCCTTCAGACTTGTTACAATATTCCTCAATGTTGCTGCTAATTATGTTTTCTCTACTTTCGCTATTCAATAACAGATGGCGTTGTTAGCTACTGAAACATGGTAACGATGTAACTTCATCTGTATTACAAGTAGTTTGGTGTGTAAAGTGCGGACACCAGTGTTGCCAGATACGAATTCTAAATTTGTAATTTTTGTAAAAGTATCCCTTTTTGAATACTTTAATTATTCAATTGGACAGCTTGTCAGCTTGATTATTTTGACGATGCCAAAAAATTGTCATAAGTATGAAAGAATGAATGTTTATTGTGTAAAGCAATCAGGTACATAGTGCAGATATAATTACAAAAACATTGTCCCATTGAGAGCTACCTTTGCAGGCATGCACACTATTACATTAAATTAAAACTATGACATTAAGAACTTAACTATTACAGTCACCATTTGGAAACAAATTGTCGCGTTACAATTCTAGAGTTATAGCTATGGTTTGCTGAAGATTATGGGCACAGGCAATATACAGAATCCTCAGCTTTGATGCAAGTAAACGGTGGGGACTATCGACTTGGTTATTATTAAAAAAAACCGGTCAAGTGCGAGTCGGACTCGCGCGCCGAGGGTTCCGATATACCTATAGTATTTTTGGAAGCAATAAAGTCCATTTTCAGGACCGCAAAACTAAATTTGTTTGTAAAGGTTTTTTGCAGATTTCTGAAAAACTGTGCAACTTAGAAAGATCGTTTTATTTTTGCTGTAAAGTTTATATAAACTTCTGTCAACTGTAATTAATTCAGATTTTTCCTTACTCAAACTTCGGAGATAAGGGGGGGGAATGGTATTTTTCTTGACATTTTTCATCATAACTTTAAAACTAAGAAATTTAAAAAAATACAAAAATATATTTTAAAATGTACAAGTAAAGCCCTTTCATATGATACCCCACTCGACCTAGTAGCGACAATTTGAAATTTGGCCCCCCCTATTTTGGCCCCCTTTATATTAATAATCATACTTTTTTCAAAATTTTTTCTTGTGCAATTAAGTTGGGCAACTATATTCTAAAACTATTCCAAATTTCAGGTTGATAGCATAAGTGGTTGCTGAGATATAGAGGTGTGACAGACAGACGGACAGACAGACAGAGCGGCACCATAAGGGTTCCTTTTTTTTACCATTTTGGTATCGGAACCCTAAACATGAAATTAGTCGTCTTGACTTCCAAATTCTCGAAAATAGTCGTTTAAGGATTTCAGAGTTACAGGGGTAGCTTGCTGAGGATTCTGTGCATAGCATTTCACGGACGCAGAATCCTGCAGAACGTTTAGGTTTTTCAGTTTGATACTGATGTCAAAAAATAGTCAACAAATAGTCGTCTCAAACCATAATAACTTCGGTCTGGTTTACCTGGCAGAAGTATGTTAAAAATGCATGTTAACTTCGCCACTCATTTTTTTCTTTGTACAGACGCGTACACAAAATTATTTGATATTGATTTTTTTTGTATTCCTTTATCGTTACTGAAACACCCCCTAAGCTACGGCACGCAATAAAATTATCACCCTGTATTACTCATTTAACGTAGTTAAGTACGAAGACTGTGATTTATACAAAAAACTAACTTAAAAATAATCTGTACTGAATATATTCATTAGGAAGATTTTTATTATTATTTTAGTTAAAAACCAATTATTGTACTTTATTAAGCTTTATTATAAAACATGAAAACAAATAAACTTTGCTTTTTATTACAGATCTAATTATATTGCATGGGTTCCAAATACATGAAAAAGAAATTTTCAAATTACAATAGTTACCATCAAAGATGATATGCATTTTGAACACGACTGTACTTGAGTCGAAAAAAATGTATGACGAAGTTAACATGCATTTTTAACATACTTCTACAAGGTAAACCAGACCAAAGTGATTATGGTTTGAGACGACTATTTGTTGACTATTTTTAAACATCAGTATCAAACAGAAAAACCTAAACGTTCTGCAGGAATCTGCGTCCGTGAAATGCTATGCACAGAATCCTCAGCAAGCTACCCATGTAACTCTTTATTTATTTATTTATTGATCCAGTTGCAAATTACATGTCATCTTATAAAACTAGTAAATGTCAATGGCATGCAACGCCTTGTTCAGGCACAGCAACATATCTTAATCTAATTACATTATTTTAACGGCACAATTATTTATATAATCTATACGAAAATTAAATAAATAAATCATCTAATTTCTACAATTCTTTATCAGTAAGGAACTCTTTCACAGAATAATAACATTTCGCAATTAATATGTTTTTGAGTTCGTTTTTGAATTTGTCATCACTTTCTACCGACCGAATGCTCCCTGGAATCTTATTGTAGATTTTCACAAATCTATTCAAAGGGCTATTACAAAACATAGTCATACAACTTGTGAATTTTTTTAATGTATCCTTAGGTCTCAAATTCCGGGTTTGCGTTTCTCTTGTTTGTTCAAACATGTAGCGGTATTTCCTGACAAATTGGCACACTTCCAAAATATATATTGAGGGAAAGGTTAGTATTTTATACTTTTCGAAGTACGGTCTACAACTTGTTCTACTGCGTATGTTAAAGAGGATGCGGATGCATTTTTTCTGCATAATAAAAACATCATGCGAATCGGTACTTTCTCCCCATAGGACAACCCCGTATCTCAGCCATGCGTAAGCCTGTCCGTAGTATGTCGATAATGCTGTCTCAAAGTTTGTGTTCCTCTTTACTATGCTCAGCGCGTAAACAAAAGTTGATAGTTTTGTTTTTACTGTTTGAACGTGTTGCTTCCAATTAATGTTTGTATCCAATATTATGCCTAAAAGTTTGCAATTTTTTACCTCTTCTATTTGTCTTCTCTGAAATCCTTGAATGACTATTTTCGAGAATTTGGAAGTCAAGACGACAATTTCATGACTATTTTTTTAAACAATAACAAAGTCGATAGTCCCCACGGTTTGCTTGCATCAAAGCTGAGGATTCTGTGTATAGCCTATGCCCATAATCCTCAGCAAACCATAGCTATAACTCTAGAATGCTAACGCGACAATTTTTTTCCTTATGGTAACTATTTATTATGGTAACTGTTTATTATGGTAACTATTTATTATTATTTATGGTGACTATTTATGACAATTTCATGACTATTTTTTGGCATCGCCAAAATAATTTTTTATCCAGTTTTTTTCTCTGAGGATTCTGTGTTGAGGGACATGACCCACGATACCCCTTGGTGGTTTAAAATCAAACGATACCCCCAAAAAATAGTGTTGGGACACTAATTAATAAGAGCTTTATCAGCTTGAGCAGAGCTTTATTAGCTTGAATTTTATATTTACAAAAAAAAAATAGTCTTAGTCTTCTTCCAGTTTAATTTACTTTATACAATATTTTAAGTACTTGCCGTCAGATTCAGATTATTTATACAATGTAGATTCTTTACAGAATACTTATTGAATGTCATACAGAATACAATTCAAATAGAGCGAGTCTACGCCGTTTCGGATGTGCTATGGCAGCGTAAAAGAAACGGCAAGAAACCACTGCAGCACGGCCTACTTTAAGAGTCGCACAAAACTTCGGAGGTCTGGTTGGCTGGGTTCTCGTAAGCCGATTGCAATTATTTTTATCTAAATCGACGCTATTTAGCCTGTAATCTGTTTTTAACTTTATTTGCTTCGATTTTTGATGCATGCTTCTTAGTATTCTTCGATTATGGGCACGCCATGGCTAGTAGCGAAACTTCAACAACTAATGTTTTCAAAATTAACGATGGTTTTTTTTTTTATTTATCATATCAGTAGATTAACTATTTAATGCACTTTACAACGATACCTCATTTATAACTGTAGCACAATATTTAACAAACTTTTTGCCTTTAGAAAAAAAAATCTAGACTATTTTTTGTCTAAAAAGTCACTTGTATACGATGACTAATAATTTGAGACGTCACGATCGTATACGAATTCAATTAGTCTTAGTGTAATTGCTTCACTTTATTCTAGCGATAGACACCTGTGGATTTATGCTCGGCCTGCGGGCGACTGAAGGGGACGCGATCGCGATATCTAATTATTTGTGATCGGTTTTCGTCAGCGCGATCCGGCCGACCGAGCATGGAAGACAGGGTTCCCTGTCAAAACGCCATCTGATATCGAATAGCGGAAGTAGATTAAACTGATTGAGCAGCTGAGTAACGTAAAAAAAAAATAAGGATGTGAATCTATCTACCCATGAGCTCATGAACAACCTTGCATCGAGAAGCAAAAGTCGAAATATAAAAAAACAAAACAACATCTCATAGAATAACATCACTTGACAGCGAATACTTCTTCGGCGTATGAACTCAAAAATCATTGTTGGATATTAAAATCTCTTAATGACATCAGCTAAACTCGCTTCGGCCACTTTCGAAACTGAACGTTCGAAACCAGTTTCGGAAACAGAATAATTTTTCTTTTTTCGAAACTTGGTTTCCAATAAAGAAAAATAATTCTGTTTCCGAAACTGGTTTCGAATACAGAATGTATAATCTTTTTTGAAACTTAAATAATAACTTCTTGACAAAATATTAGTACATCGCTTCACAAACAAAATGGCTTCATGGAAGAAAAAAAGCGACAATGAAAACCCACGCGCTCATTTGAATGTGTTACCTACCGGGCGAATTCTTGAAAGTCACCGGGTGATTTTGGAGATTTTTAAAATTTGTGTTTATAAAATTTAATTCTATGATCAGAGACAGAACATATTTTTTCTTTACTTACTTAAGGACAAAGCTGTGTGTGTGTGTCCAGTGTGTCTGACCGTCTGATTGACACTTAGATGAAGTATTCCAAATAGAATACGTATATAAAAACTAGTGTAACCAAACTACACCGTATCGTCTTACTAGGGGCGGCACTGTACACACGAAACTATTTGTCATACATACGAAGTTACGTCGTTACCATGTTTCTGTCGCTAACCGCGCCATCTGCCATTGGATAGCGAATGTAGAGAAAACATAATTAGCAGCAACATTGAGGAATATTGTAACAAGCCTGGGGGGCAATTCTTGAAAGTCACCGGGTGATTTTCGAGAATTGGCCCCCAGGGACTCAATTCTTGAATATCACCGGGTGATAAAATATCACTCAAGAAATTCAAAATTCCTGATTTTTCTTTTTAAAGGTTAAGATTGATATTTGATAAATATAAACTATTGATGTATCGTCAATTTTCATGTATGATCACTTTTTAAGGGTTTAACGGGGTAAATTTGAATATATGATATTTTATCACCCGGTGATTTTCAAGAATTGGCCTCCTGGGGGCCAATTTTTAAAATTAAAAAAGCCACGATAAACTCATAAAACTCAAATTGTTATGATGGTAATATTAAAACTGAACATTGTTTTATAATTAACAAATATTGATCCTTACTTTTGAAGAGTTTAACAGTGCTTATTTTAATTTTAAAAATCTCGAAAATCACCCGGTGACTTTCAAGAATTGGCTTCCTATAATAAAAAGTAACTCGTAATATTCTCAAGGTGACAGGCAGGGCTTTTGTTGCAGAATTACCACCTCTTGTAAAGCAGCAGTCTTAACTGTTTCGGTTTAAGGGAGCCAGTAAAATTACGGACTTAATCTTACTTATCAGGGCAGGCAACGCGTTTCACTGTCTTATTAGTGTAAATTATGCCAGTAATAATTAATAATTATGGGTACTATGGACAGTGGTGACCACTTACCATCAGGTGGCCTACCTGCTTATTTGCCTACTTGTGACATAAACAAAATTGTGAATTAATAAAATAACATGCTTTAAAAAGAAAAGTCGGTCATGTGGAATTTTTAGGTGGAGATTTTAAAATCTAAAACACAACCAACATTAATAAAGCACTTACAAGTTTATTTATCATGTCAACATTTTCTTTTTGTTCCAAACAATTTTTTCATATCCATAGTTTTCTCATCCTTATTTTTTTTATCCTTACTTTTATCATCCTTATTTTTCTTATCCTTACTTTTGTCATCCTTATTTTTTCTTATCCTTACTTGTCTCATCCTTATTTTTTCTTATCCTTAGTTTTCTTGTCTGCATTTTCTCTCTTTCGCTTATTGATCGGATTCCTTGGATCGTAGATGTCAAACCAGTCATCACCTTTAGTTGACGCGTCTTTCGCTAGGACTGCACCTTTTTCTTCAAATTTCAGCGTGTGGCCCAACCTGAAAAGTAAACAATGATTTCATCATCTTCGAAAGCACACAAGTATTCGTAATCTCGTTGATGACGCGTACGTATTAGCAAAGAATATATACAGGGTGCAAGGGACGGTGTACTCAGTCAACGAAACTGAAAAACTTTCCCAAAGATACATTTTTGGGAAATTAAAAAGACTGCTCCATACAAACTGTTCGTTCAGAGTAAGCAATTTGTATGGAAAGGTATTTTTTTTTACATTTCCCAAAAATGTTTCTTTGAGAAAGTTGTTCAATTTTGTTGACTGAGCACGCCCTTTCAGTTTTCGATACACCGTCGCTTGCACCCTGTATATTACGCTAACGCATTAGGTTAGGGTGGGTCAACGAACGAACATTTTTTTGGAATTCCTTATTCTAATAGCAACAAAAGGGTGCAAAATGGACTAGAAATGACATGCGTAAAATATTATTACATTCGCATTATGATAAACTGCCTCCGAATTTACTTTTAAAGTTTCTGAAAATATGGCTATAGAAGGTAAATTCGAGAGCCTATATTATTAACTACATTCAGGATTTTAAATAGTTTATAACGCCGTTTGACAGAAAATATTGTAATGTTGCTAAACAAACGCATGCACCTATTGAAGATCACTCACAAAATAAACACTTACTAGCTGTTGCCCGCGGCATCGCTCGCGTGGATTTCGTATTTTATGTTGTAACCGGTTTTCCGTAGGAATGAGATATTTTCCCGTCAAATTCGGGTAATTTTAAACTAAATACAAACGGGACTTACCGTGCGCAAGTCCATGAGTACAATTCAAGATCCAGCTGAATTTTATATAATTTACAGACGTTACTCTAAATTAATCAAAACAGAGGAACTTAGCAGTATTATTATGAACTAGCGGACCGCCCCGGCTTCGCACGGGTACTAATCTACGGGTAGAGGTGGTGCCTTTTATTGCGATATATGACGTAGACTTCAACTCTAAAATATTTCGTTGTACCTCAGGACGACAACCTCAAAAGAATATAACTAAAATTTTTAAAATCAGGCTTTGGACGACCAGTCGCAACGACGTGCGCCCTCTGTGTGTGCCCCGTCAGGTTCCTGGCTCGCTGATATTAACTTCGGAAACTCGGCTACGCTCGGCTATCATCGGAAATGCGCATCGAGTGTGAAGCTCATTCTAGGACTTTAATTAAAGTGATTTTAATATTGTGATATTTTCCAAGATATTCATTTAAATAACATGGTGTAAAGAACAATTTTGATCTACGTTCATTGTTTTATATTATTAACCTTTTAAATTAGATAAGGATCCATACCTTGAGGGCAAAAATACGCTCAAAAATACCTTATTTCGAAAATTATTTTTTTGCTATAAATAGTTGGTTACTATGGGTTATCCTTAAAAGATAGACAAATACTATCGCGGACTTTTCTTTAGAGCTCTTAGAGAGCAACAATGCTTTCATACATAACTTTGATATAAATGAAACCATTTACGCAGCGCACGCCCAGAAAGCTCTCTAGAGGCACGTTCTTTTCCGACTCGATCGACAAACATCATCACAGTTCATTCAGTTTGCACTCAATGATTATAAATTAAAGCCTCAAACCTTCCTATTGAATTAATCTATCTATTAGTGAAAACCGGATTGAAATTGATATAGTAGTTCCAGAGTTTAGCGATCACAGACAGACATGATGGATGACGACAGAAAAACGTTTCGGGGGACTTTCTTTTATAATATGTAGTGATTAAAGTTGCCACTTAACCTAACTAATGTAAAGAGTGAGATGAGAGACTCCTTTATGTAGAAGTAATTGAGAAAAACTAAAAAAATTGTCTAGGATGGAAGTACTACGGCTGGTAAAAAAAAAACGATATGTGATAACTTTAGAGAGGTTGGATAGTATTATTTGTAACAATTATTGTGATTTCTTAACAGATAAACCAAATTCAGTTTACTACATACAAATGCCCTGCCCCTATCCCTACCCCTATATCCCTACCCCTGTCTCTACCTCTATCCCTACTCTTACCCCTACCCCTATCCCTACCCCTAACCCTACCCCTATCCTTACTCCTTACTCTATCCCTACCCCTATCCCTTGCCCTTACCCTAACCCGTCCCCTATTCCTACTCCTGTCCCCATCATCATCCCCGTCCGCATTCCCATCCGCATCCCCGTCTGCATCCCCGTCCGCTTCCCGTCCGCAACCCCGTCCCTGTCCCCGTCCGAATCCCCGTCCGCTTCCCCGCCCGCATCACCGTCCCCGTCCCTTTCCCTATAATCTATCCCTATCCTGACCACCACGATGGATTTCAAAATCGTTGTTGTTTTCGTAATCAGCGACCCGATAAACCATACAAACGACACCCATATTGATTTTTAGACATTGCAACCTTATCGCACCCCAACCACATCCCCAGGGGATGATAGTCAACCCCGTTCGCATCCCGGTCCGCATTCTCGTCCGCATCCCCATCCGCCTCCCCCTCCACATCCCCGTCCACAACCCCGTCCCTGTCCCCGTTTGCATCCCCGTCCCTGTCCCCGTCCGCTTCCCCTCCCGCATCAACGTCCCTGTCCCCGTTCCCGTCCCTGCCCCTGTCTCTATTCCTTTCCCTATAACCTATCCTTATCCTGACCACCACGTTGGATTTTAAAATCGTTGTTGTTGACCCGAAATCCCCGTTTGCATCCCCGTCCCTGTCCCCATCCGCTTTCCCTCCCGCATCAACGTCCCTGTCCCCGTTTCCGTCCCTGTCCCTGCCCCTGTCTCTATTCCTTTCCCTATAACCTATCCCTATCCTGACCACCACGTTGGATTTTAAAATCGTTGTTGTTGACCCGAAATCCCCGTTTGCATCCCCGTCCCTGTCCCCATCCGCTTTCCCTCCCGCATCAACGTCCCTGTCCCCGTTTCCGTCCCTGTCCCTGCCCCTGTCTCTATTCCTTTCCCTATAACCTATCCCTATCCTGACCACCACGTTGGATTTTAAAATCGTTGTTGTTGACCCGAAAAACCATACAAACGACACCGTCAACCCCTTCCGCATCCCGGTCCGCATTCCTGTCCGCATCCCCGTCCACATCCCCGTCCGCATCCCCGTTCGCATCCCCGTCCGCATCAACGTCCGCATCCCCGTCCGCCTCCCCCTCCGTACCCCTGTCCGCATCCCCGTCCGCAACCCCGTCCCTGTCCCCGCCCGCATCAACGTCCCTGTCCCCGTTCCCGTCCCTGTCTCTATTCCTTTCCCTATAACCTATCCCTATCCTGACCACCACGTTGGATTTCAAAATCGTTGTTGTTGCCCCGAAAAAACATACAAACGACACCCATATTGATTTTAAGAATTTCAACCCTATCGCACCCCAACCACACCCCCAGGGGATGCTAGTATTTGACGTCCACCACGTTGGATTTTAAAATTATTGTAGTTTTCGTAATCAGCGACCCGATAAACCATACAACAAACGACACCCATATTGATTTTTAGACATTGCAACCCTATCGCACCCCAACTTCATCCCGAGGGGATGATGGGATTTCACGTCCACCACGTTGGATTTCAAAAAACGACACCCATATTGGTTTTTAGAATTTTTCACCCCATTTCCCTTTTTAAGGGGTTGAATTTGGGGTGACATGTTAATATCAGCGATGTACGTTCCAAAGAATTACAACCCTAATGCCTAAATAATAAATTTAGTGGATTGTACTTTAACTTCTACTCTTAACATATTGAAAAAAAACTGGAATTTTTAAAACTGGAATATAAAAGACAAGTTAAAATAAAAATAAATTAAAACTAATGGATTTTCAACTTCACCCCCCTTTGAATTCTACACCCTAAGGGGTGACTTAGGGTGTAGAATTTTCAAAAACCCTGAGACACGTAAGTATCTATTTTTAGTCGTCAGCCTAAATACAAAATTTGAAGATGCTAACTTCAAAACTGACGGAGTTTCATACAAAATTTCATCCCTTATTTCACCCCTTTAGGGGATGATTTTCGCAAAATACTTCCTTAGTGGATGCCTACACCGTATAAGGTATCTAAGTGTAAAATTTCAAGTCTCTAGATCCAGCCGTTTGGGCTGTGCGTTGATACCTCAGTCAGTCAGTTTATCCTTTTATAGGGTGAGTTTTAATTAGTTCTTGATAGAAAAAGGTTTGAATGTACTCATGATACTGAACAACTTTCCCCAAGGAACATAGGTCGAAATACGAAAGTCAAGTTTTGACCTTCCATAGAAACTGCATCAGCTGATAGCGCATTTTGTATGGGAGGTCAAATTTGGTTTGTCGTATTTCGACCTATGTTCCTTGGGAAAAGTTGTTCAGTATCATGAGTACATGCATATCTTTTGTTATCAAGAACGAATTAAAACTCGTATGTGTCGGGATAATGATAACAATTGTAAGTTGATCAACTTTCGAGAAATCATAAACGGCGTTGAAATGTATTATTTTACGTACAGATTTCAGGTAATTAATCAATTTTGGGATGATTTTGCAAAAATGATGAAACACATTATTTCTTTACAGTAGCTCAAATCCAATTTTTTTTGCATCCATGTCAAAACTGAAGGATTTTCATACAAATTTTCATCCCTCAATTTCATCCAAATATCTATCCTATAGCGTTGCAGCTGGTAAGATAAACTGCGGTTATTTGTGTCCGCAATATATAAGATGGTACTATACATAGAAGAAAAATGTGCCCCAACCTGCCGTTCAAATTCTTTTAGTGGCCTTTTGAAAAGGCATTTTCTAGGTAAGCATGCTACTCTTGAACTCACACACTTTGATACTAACCATTCATCATTATTAACATCTTCATCTTCTTTCTCCTTTTCACTCTCTTCTTGACTGCTTTCTTCTTGTTTCTTCTCTTTTATAGCGTGTAGCTTATCCTTAAACTTAGCCAAGAGTTGTAGGGTGAAACTTTCTCTGTAACAATATAACAGATATAATTGTTATTATGTGGGTTTGGAAGCACTATAAAGCGGGTGGGTTCTGCAAGAGGCATGATATAATATAATACTGGAGCGTTTCAGTGTTTCAGGAGGCACATTGATTTGGTAGTCGTAACTAGTTTCTACAGTCGATATAACGTATCTTGATTGAAAATAAAGCCAGCAGGATGAAGCGATGCGTAAGATATTGAAGCTAAGGTAGAGCATTTTAGTCTGACTATAAACAGAGTATTCTAAAAGGAATACTTTTATAAAAATTTATAGTATTCTATTATAATTTGTAACATAAAGCATCCTTGAGTCTCAGCCTCTTCTGTAGGATGTATACCTGTAAAGAAAGTTCTACCACTTAATTTTATAGAACAAGATTTTTGATCAAATCTACGTCTTTATTGAAAAATATACTAAATATTAATATTTTCCAAATAGCTTTCTTGACGTTTAATATGAGGATGTATAGATAGAGTCATTTGTAAAATATTTTGCAAAAAATATATTATGTAGATTTTTACCTGGAGGAGCCGAAACTTGGTATATTTATGAATTATTTATTAGATTTAAAGATAACTAGGAGCTGTAACGTGATAATGTTTTGTATTTTTAGGATCAAATTTTAAAGCCATTTAATTTAATATACTGCAAGGTAGGTTTCAGTAACAAAAATAATTTATTTTTTATCCTATACAATGTATAGGATACATTATACTTATGACGCTCTCCCTCAAGTTTCCAAAAACATCCTAGATTTTAGTTCGATTAGAATTTTTCTTAAGGTAGAAATACGTCGCAATAGTATTAATTTCTGCAAACCTCTGGGGTGGTTGCTCTTCTCATGAAACTGAACCCTTTTTTACGATTACCACTTTCCGCCTAGCCCGACAGGTATAAGGCGTGATATTATGTATGTATGTACAGTCAAGAGCACATCAAGCTTGACACATTGGACTTTGAACCGTTCTTATTTCAATAGACGTAAGGACTAGTCGCACTGCGAGTGTCAAGCTTGAACTGTCGTTGACTGTACCACTTTCCGTGAAATTATTTTGGCTTCTCCTTATAGTCTGACATATGGGACGGGCCATTTAGTATGAAAAACTAAGAAAAATATTGTTATACTTCGTATAAAATAACTCTGGCTATGATAGCTAATGCGCAGAATCTTGTTTACTACTTGTTGTATATTCTGTGGCAAAACTCAAAAAAATAATCGCTGGGGTGAGCGCTGCAGGTGTCGGAGGCGAGCGAATCGTTCATTGGCTATCCGCCTGTCACCCATCACGCGGAAAAAATAACCGTCCGAGCCAAACTTATCCTGTGCACGCTATTTATTTTGAAAAATTGTAGAACAAAACTTGTACAGTTTTATGCGCAAAGCCACCATCAGAGAAGTTTGCAGATGGACTAAAACCCTGAATATAGACTCTGAGGGCACCGCAAGTTATCCTACGTTATCGAGTACATAAATTTGCAACTACGCTGAGAGAGTAGTTGGTTATTAGATCCACATTACGTTGGTCTGAACTATTTTGTACTACATTGAAGGGTTTTGCACTCCGTTGAACTGTTTTGCACTTCATTGCATTGTATGGCACTCCAATGAAATGTTATTCAATTAGGATTATTTTAAAAGATTTATAAATTTGTACTGCATGCTTTAATTACTCATCAACTTACCTACTTATTACCTTTTTATATTTTTTTGTAAATATTGCTATGCTATTATTGAGTTTACAGTGAAACGAATATGTACATACCAACTTACATCTTGTTAAAACTACCTGTATGTACACCAAATAATGATAATTATGAAAAAAAAATACACTGAGTTGCACTCCATTGAACACAATTGAATTGTATTGCACTCTGTTGCACACTTTTGCACTCCATTGACCTGTATTGTACTCCACTCTGTTACACTATATTCCTTTGTATTGCACTCCTCTCTTATGTCCTCATCTCTCAATTCATTTCTCTAATTTTTATAACATCAAAAACTTATTTCCACAAAACACCTACCTATTCATTTATTGGAGTAGGATTGGTGTTTTTTACAAAAGTAAAAACACTCTTAATACTTGCAGTGTTTGTGAGGAATATAGAGTTCAAGTGTACATTATTTTTACTTGAATATAAAACTTAGTGATATTTACTTTATAATGAAAAACTTAAATAACAAATAGTAAATAAAGGTGCTGACGGATAAAATTTCTATATGATGTGCTCATGTCTGCCTCTTTGACTGATGATAAGAAGCATCCTCTAAAAGATACAAAAAATATTGGTAGACATCCACACCCCTGCGTTTTTGAGGAATTAAGTTTGAACTATGTTGAAATTTGGCAATGAAACATTAAACTGACAGACTATGACTCTTTGATTAAACACAATATACAGGACCACAGAAAAATGGTCTGTCACCATAATAGCCCTGCGTTGTAAAGTTACAGCGCTTCAAAATGCAAATAACCTCTTCATCGTCCCGAGATAATGCATATCTGCCTCTTCGATTTTCTACATCTTCAGAAGTATTTTAAATAGCAGCTACAAAGGCAGATAAAAGAAAACATTATTTAGTATCTTATTTTTATTTTTTTTGCTTTAACTCTAAAACGCAGCGACGCACAGAAATACTATTTGACCACTAAATTGATTCGTGTTGAGCTGATCATCCATATTAATATGAATCATGAGCAAATCATATGCCCCAATGGCAGCCAGCTACCTAACTTAAAATATAATCATCTCTTTATTCATCCCCTCAAGGGTTTAAATTCTAATTACACCAAAATACGTTGCGTTAGTTTCAACAACAAGCCAAATCAAGAATTTTTTTAATGGAGATGTTACATATTATTATAGGATACTGTTGTTTGTTGACTTACCGACAAGATAAAATATGATGGGAAATGCACCTGATATGACGCTTGTGTGTCAGAAGGCCGACAATATATTTTAAAAATGTTTTTATTTTGCTTAGCTGGATCACTAGGACATGAATGTTGCCATGGCGCATCACACAAATGGGTGTTGCTTATTGATGTGAAGATTATTTTTCTCGTAAAAACTACAGGTTTACTAACGAAGTTACTGGGTAAAATTAAGTACCTATATTTTTGTCTTTCTTCTAACAGATATATACTATAGAGATGGCCGGAGATGAAACGTCTCCTTTTCTTCAAAAATTGAAAACTCAACACACAAAAATTGGGGATGAACCCTTTTCACCCCAAGGGTTGAATAGCACTTATTATTATTACTTAAAAAATTAAGAACTTCATATACACAATTCCATCCTCCTTTTCACCCAAAGTGTTGAAATTTCGTTAACACTGATATGTATGCGCTGCGTTCGATCAATAAATTTATCCGGAGTGGAATTATCAAAAACGCTGAGACATATTTGTATAAATAAATTATTAATCGTTAGCCTAAACACAATTTTTGAAGAACATAACTTATACATAAAATAAAATTAGGAATAATAATGATTATCAAAACTTAAGGAAAATATGGACATATTTTTCATTTGCCCATCCGTACCACCTTCAATCAAAGCACCGGCTCATTACAACGGAATAGGTAAGTCATTCATTACATGTGATGCCTTGAATTATTTATTATCCAATCAACAAAAAGCCAAAAATATAGAATGGCTAATTGATAATGCCAAATAAATTCACACACAAAAGGGATACTTTCAAAAAGATCAAAAGTGGAGCTCCCGTTTCAAGAACTTTTCTATAAAAGAGGGGTCAACTTGGATGGTCGCGGAGTTTTTTAAAATCAAAGCAAAAGCTTTTAGTATATCATATGGTAGATAGGTACGGAACCCTTAGGGCTCGAGTCCGACTCGCACTTGGCCGGTTTTTTGTTCTAATTATCGCCAACAAAAATCTGTGCCTGAAAGAGTTAATCGTAATTCAATTACATTCATGATACGGGAGTAAACGGCTAAAATGGGCGCAATTTTTGAAAATGGGCGAAAACTTGTATTGTCTAAGTTAGCCAGGAATAGATACATACTATAAGTCAATCAGGAAGCTTCCTATCATTTCTAGTTGTAGTAGGGTATAATATAATATAATTGTTAAGAGTTTTGACAGTTTCATAAATAAAAATAATATACAATTTTTTTCACCTTTAAGGTGGTTTCTGAGTGGCAGCACCTTACTTTTAAAAATAAATTTATTGCGTCGCAAATACAAAACTTTTTATTAGTATTGTTCGTTTGGCGGCAATATGGGGTAGTTATATATGTTATAACCCATAAGATCATAGCTTAGCTTATCATTTATAGCTTTGTATTGGTAAAACGCTAAAAGTGGCCGTTTTTGGCACTTTTGCAATACAAAGCTATTCAAGATAAGCTAAGGTGTGATGTGATAGATAATAAAATATAGAACTACCCCTAATTGCTGCCAAACAAACAATCCTTATGAAATGTTTTGTATTTAAGACGCAATCAATTTATTTCTCAAAGTGGCAGCACTTCTGCTCAGCAACCACCTTAATTTTCGATAGGGCTTTCCTGCAGTAGCGCCCCCATCAGTACAAAACTACAAAGGCAGAATTAAACGAAGGAAATATTCAGGCGCCAAAACTAGGGCTGGGCAAAAATTTTGCCTGCCGCGCGTAGTCATGCCTAGCCGGTCGTTTACACGGAGCCGCCGCGCCGCCGCTGCCGCCAGTCTTGTGATGACCACTGTTTACACAATTCCGAAAAATTGGCGCGGGAAATGCGAGGGAAGCGGGGGGGGTTGGAAGAAACAATATTTGTTGATTGTAAAATAACGTTCTGTTTTATAATTACCAACATAATAATTTGAGTTTCATGACTTTATCGTGGCTTTTTTTTAATTTTGAAACTCTCGATAATCACCATGTGATATTCAAGAATTGGCTCACAGTTTTTTGTAAATTGAAGCATTCGTAAAAAAATATACTTTTGGTTTAGAGCCAGTAATGCCATACACATAGTGTGGAAATACTTACTTACTTACTCCTTTGGCGCAACGACCCAAAATGAGTCTTGGCCTCCGAAACGAGAATACGCCACTGGTCCCGGTCTTGTGCGGTGGTTCGCCAGTCGCCTGCCTGGAGCTCGCGCAGGTCTGAGCTCACTCCGTCGAGAACAAATACCTGGTCACCGAGAGGAAAATTCTCCGTAAAATCCTTGGGCCAAAGTTAAGAAGTGACGGAAGCTGGAGGATTCTTAAGAACGCGGAAATTCAAGAACGTGTGGCTGACCCTAATATAATAGGAGAGACGAAGGCTCACAGACTCCGCTGGCTCGGCCACCTAGAAAGAATGGGGGAGGACCGCCACGTCAAGAAAGCCTTCGTGGGTCAACCGACGGGTCGACGCCCGGTTGGCCGCCCCAGATATCGGTGGATCGACGTAGTGAGCTTAGTGTGGAAATACAAACTTTTATTTACGTTTTTCCAAAAAAATATTAGAATGAAATATACAGATCAATTCAGAATTCAAATTGTCGAACATTAAAACAAACAAACCTCAAACGATTTCGAGTAAATCACATGTTTAACTTTTCGTAGTACTGGAACACCTTTATATGAATTTTCACACATCAATGGATACTACCGTAGGATACTTGCATGCAGATTTTTTAAATTTAACAACATGTTCCTTATGGATAATTTTTCAGTTTAGTCTACTGAGCAAGCCCTTTCAGTTTTTGGTACACCCTGTGTACTAAATTTTATTTAAAAAAAAACAAAGAATATCCAGTCAGGTAGACAACCAATCCAGGATTAATATTATAGACATTTTTTAAACACTCAATGGAATCAATTTTGGGTAAATCACATATTTTACGATTTGGTGGTACAGGAACACCCCTTATATGAAATTACACAGATCAATTGATACTGGCGCAAGATATCTTACATGGAGATGCTTGGTCATGCAAAGTTTCACCAAGATTCTACGAGCCGTTTTTGAGAAAATTGAAATTTTTCATTTTCTTTGTATGACAGCTACCTTCAAAATGAGAGCCAGCAAGAAACCACTTAGAACCCTTCGATGGATTTGCATAAAAGTCCTAAATTCAAAATATGGTGTCAATCGGACTATTCGTTTAGCCGCTAGGCCGGCCGGACAGACCGACCGACGGACCGACCGACCGACGGACGGACATTTTTGGGAGACTTGTTTTTTATGATGTTTAAATGATATAAAACACATTTTTGAGAAAATTAGAAAAACTTTTTTTCACGAATACAATACCTTTCTCGCTCCGCTCGAAAGTAAAAATCGATACATTAGCAGCACATGTTGCTGATGCGTGTACAACGTGTAACGGAATGGTGTGATAATACTAAATAAAATAAAAACACGGCTAAGACTCCTTTAAAAAGTAAGAACGTGACGTGATTTGTAAACAAACCCCTGCTTGATTTATTCGTGAAATTAATTAGAAATTGTGATTGTTACTTACGAAGTTTATTACCAATACGAAGACGGACATCCAATACACGCGTGGAAGTCATTTTCAACGTATTTCACAAGTTATTTATATGAAAATCTACACCAATTAATCCAGGTACGATATCGAAAAGCAGTTAAATTTTGCAATTTTGAACAAACAAAGAACCAACACGAACAAATCACTAACCTCTAAAAACCGACCTACTGAATAACAATCAGCTGATTGGACGTCCAATTGACAATCTGTCATCGCATCTGCCAAACTACGGATGTGTTCATAAATTAGAAGGTCGACCGGCGCGTTACGTTCCTTTTTACGCCATTTCACTTCTGAAGCTGTTAGTGGTTCATCATCGAGTAGTTAGAGTGCGCCATCAATACCATATACCAACTACAGCAGCGCAAGCGCGCCTAACCACAGATCTATTAGCCGCACTACTACTTAACCCCGAGCGAAGCAAGAGTCCGAATTCTTTGACTTTACCTAAACGCTTGTCAGCCTCTGAGAGTATTTGTTAATTAAGAATAAAAATGAACTGTGGAGCTTGCAAAGTCCACGTTAATATTAGAGAAAGACTTAGATGTAGTAATTGTAAGCTGTATTACCACATTGAATGTGTCGGGTTTACTATGGAAACTTTTACTAGAGAATGTCATGATATAGAGCGCTGCTGGTCATGTCCGGACTGCAAGCGAAAAATCCGAACCATTAGAAACGATGACACACCCACACGGAAATCGATAGACGTTATTCCTACTATCGTTAACACCACTTTTGATAAAAAAACACTGGATCACCTGGATAATGACCCAAAATCTGTTGGAAAAGATGTGGAAGCGGGACCTGAAGTATCCGAAAATTATTCCATATTAAATACCTCCAATACTGACTTGCAAAATGTATTATTATTTAATAAATATGAAACCAGGAACGTAACCATGACCAGAGGCAACAAAAAATCAAATGAGTCCTTATCTGCAGCACCTGCTGAGTATAACGGGGTAAGAGATATGATACTGGAAGAAATGGATAGTATCCTTATCACGAGACTAAAAAGCTTCGAGACGTCATTATGTAGCAAAATGGAAGAAATATGCCAAAGACTAACTATGGTTGAAGAAAAAATTAATGGTGCTGGCTATATAGACAGTAAGAAAGAATCTGAATGTGGAATCAGAAAAATTGAAGAGAGATTGATTAATATTGAGGACAGAATTGACAATAAAGAATCCAAAAAGAACTACAAATCTAAAAAAATTGTGAAGAGTTCTCATCAAAACAAACTATATAATAAGTATAATCAGGCAGAAGCTTCCTCCAACGAAAATTTGGAAGATAATAGTTCTGGTATGGAAACTCCAAAAGACACAGTCGACACGAATACCAATACTAAACACCCAGTGGTCGAACTGTTAAGTCAGGATTCTGTAGGATCTGACGAAGGAGGGGAATGGAAGCAGGTACATCGTAAGTCCAATCGTTCGATGCGAAGACAGACTGAGATCCTACGAGGGACGGCAGACCCAGACCAGACTTCTCTTCAGGCATCGGAAAGAGTCAAGTTCCTCCATCTGTACTATGTCAAAGTTGGTACGTCGAGCAAACAAGTTTTTGACCACCTCAAAAAAATTTCTGATACCGACGAATATTCGGTTGACACTTTAAAGGCAAGGGGTAATTATGCCTCTTTTAAACTTGGAGTACCTGCTAGGCTTGTAGACGAAGTTCTGTTACCAACAAACTGGGCCGCAAATATATGCATCAAACCTTGGCGCCAGATTTTTCGTACAAAAAGGCAAAACAACGAAAACAAATAAGTGTGTACTTCCAAAATGTACGAGGCATAAGATCTACAAAAAAGTCATCTCTTTTCAAAAGAAATTTGATGCTATCTAATCCAATAGACATTATTGCGCTAAACGAAACCTTTCTAAATAGCTCTGTCTACGATGGAGAGTTGTTCCCTCCGGAATATATCGTGATCCGCAAGGACCGAGTCAACGACCAAGGCTATGGCGGTGTTTTATTAGCAGTTCGTAATACCTACACTGTACATAGGGTAATGGATATTGACGGCCTCACCGAGGATAAAGAACTTATATTTGGTATTGTGACGAAAAACAATTTAAAATTTATGTGTTGTGTGGTATATTTACCACCGAAGACAAGTGACGACCAGTACTTAAAAGTATTTAATTGTATTGAGAATGCTATGACCCAATACTCGTCATTAGATTTTTTTATATTAGGAGATTTTAATTTGACTTCAGCTAGTAATAATGTTATTTCTAATTTTAATTTATTAATGGAATTTTGTGACATTAAACAGCATAATACAATAAGTAATTCATACGGTGGCATGCTTGATTTAGTGTTGAGCAGTTTCAATGATGAGGCTATTGCTGTTGATGAGGAAGTTGAACCTCTTATTTGGATAGACAACCCACACCCCGCTCTAACAATCACCCTATCTTTCCCGCGTGGTCATGATCGAGTTGAGCAGCCCATCCGAGACCTAAACGATCCCCTCCAAAGTCCCGAATTAAACTTTCGCAAGGCCGACTTTGTTTCTCTTTATGCAGCCTTGGGTAATGTTGATTGGTCTGACGTTCTATCAGAGAAAAACGTCAATGTCGCTACGGAGAAATTTTACGAAATCTTGGATGATTTGCTGCGCCAGTTCGTTCCTTTAAAAAAATCCAATAAACATAATGATCGGTTTGTATATCCAAAATGGTACACACCAGAAATTATTCGATGTATAAAACTGAAATATTTTAATCTTATAAGGTACAAAGAAGAACAAAAACTATTTAATAAAGAGATGTTTAAATATTACAGAGAAAAGGTAAAAATATTAATTGATTCAGCTTTTAATAATTATACAAGTCAAGTTCAAAAAGATATGTTAGACGATCCAAAAAAGTTCTGGCAATATATTAATGACCGCAAAAAAAATAGATACCGCAAGAATTACTTCACCTATAATAACAGTACAGTTGCTGAGCAAGAGGCAGCAAACGCTTTTGGCACATATTTTGAATCGGTGTTCCTGAAGGATATACCAGAGCTGGATGTCATAAAAGCGGCTCTCAATGCCCACTCGTCTATGCCAAATGTAGAAATCAATCATGCAACTGTTGGTGACTTCCACCGTGCTGTAAAAAAGCTCAGGGCTCATTCCGCAGCTGGTCCGGATCAGGTACCACCCTTTTTATTAAAGGATTGTGCATCTGCTCTTGAGACTCCCTTATTGCACTTATACAATCTTGCGCTCATACAATCAGAGTACCCACAAGCGTGGAAAATCTCAAGAGTCACACCAGTACCTAAGGAACCGTCCAAGGACGATATTACATCATATAGGCCCATTGCGGTGTTGTCAGTATTTGGAAAGGTTTTTGAGGCAATAATCGATTATCAGCTTAGACACCAAATAAATCATATATTAAATGATTGCCAGCACGGTTTCCGCCCTTCCAAATCAATAACAACGAGCCATATTAACTTTTCAGATTACATACTATCAGAATTGGATTCTAACAATCAAGTAGACACCATTTATTTCGATTTTCAGAAGGCATTCGACCTTGTGGACAATGACGTCCTGCTTTCTAAGTTTGCTCAGATTGGTTTCACTCCGAACGCATTGAAATTTTTTGCTAGTTACCTAAAGAACAGGCGTCAATATGTCCAGCTTGAGGGCTACCGTTCACAAACATATTACACAAGATCGGGTGTCAGCCAGGGAAGCACTTTAGGCCCCACGTTGTTCCTAATCATGATAAATGAATTGCCAAGTGTGGTAGTACACTCGAAATGTCTGTTATTCGCAGATGACCTGAAGTTATATTCGAGCGTTAAGAGCCCTCAAGACTGTGATTCATTACAAAGTGATATTGAGTCGGTTGAAAATTGGGCCCGTTTAAATCGACTTCCATTCAATGAGACAAAGTGTAAAGTTATAACATTCACGCGTAAATTTCACTACTACACTGCCGAATATCATCTAAGTCAAAGGCCTCTAGATCGGGTAACAGAAATCAGAGATTTGGGGCTGACTTTGAATTCCCAATTTACTTTTAGAGAACACATAGCTGACACATGTAAAAAAGCCAACAAAATGTTGGGCTTCATTGTAAGAACAGTATACCCCTTCTCTAACATTAACGTGGCGCTGACCTTATATAAGGCATACGTTCGGAGTAGATTAGAATTTGGAGCAATGGTATGGGATCCTAGGGAATCAAAATACAATGATATGATTGAAAAGGTTCAGAAGAAATTTGCCCGATTCATCTACAAAAAAACCTATGGTACTTATCCTTTTCTTTATCCCTCTATATTTGTGTACGGAATGGTGAGTCTGGACAGTCTAGAATTGAGACGAAAATTGGCATTAGTCCTGCACTACCATTCTGTATTAACTGGTAAAATCGATAACAGCACAGCATTATCTCGGATGTGCTTGTGTGTACCGGGAACGTACTTGCGCGGTGGTGGTGCGGAGCTGCAGAGGCGCACGCGGCCGCTGTTCGCGACGATCAGTGTGCGCACCTGCAGCGGCGCGAATGCTCCCTCGGCACGTGCAATCAGGCTTATCAATGAAATGCTTACACTACAGCCACTAGCTGATATATTTAATGACAACCCAATTGTTGTCAAAAGATTTGCAACTCTGTTCCTTAACATGTTTTTAAGGATGAAAAGTAGTGTTTTATAATATTATTATGTAACTAAAGTATAAGTGTGTTGGACTAGTCTGTAAGCTTATATTTTTAAATAAATGAATTGAATTGAATTGAATTGAATTGAAAAAAAAAAACCGGTCAAGTGCGAGTCGGACTCGCGCGCCGAGGGTTCCGATATACCTATAGTATTTTTGGAAGCAATAAAGTCCATTTTCAGGACCGCAAAACTAAATTTGTTTGTAAAGGTTTTTTGCAGATTTCTGAAAAACTGTGCAACTTAGAAAGATCGTTTTATTTTTGCTGTAAAGTTTACATAAACCTCTGTCAACTGTAATTAATTCAGATTTTCCCTTACTCAAACTTCGGAGATAAGGGGGGGGGAATGGTATTTTTTTTGACATTTTTCATCATAACTTAAAAACTAAGAAACTTAAAAATATACAAAAATATGTTTTAAAATGTACAAGTAAAGCCCTTTCATATGATACCCCACTCGACCTAGTAGCGACAATTTGAAATTTGGCCCCCCCTATTTTGGCCCCCTTTACATTAATAATCATACTTTTTTCAAAAAATTTTCATGTGCAATTAAGTTGGGCAACTATATTCTAAAACTATTCCAAATTTCAGCTCGATAGCGTAAGTGGTTGCTGAGATATAGAGGTGTGACAGACAGACGGACAGACAGACAGACAGACAGACAGAGCGGCACCATAAGGGTTCCTTTTTTTTACCATTTTGGTATCGGAACCCTAAAAAGGAATGAATCTGCCCATGAAACTGAACAACTTTTCCCAAGGAACATAGGTAGAAATAAGAAAAACCAAATGTCACCTCCCACATAAAATATGCTATCAGATATGAATATTGTATGTACTTTTATACTGATAAATAAAACAATTCGTGCGAAATTATTCCCGAACCATTCCATAATATTCAAAAGTGCACAACGTTGATGTTTAAGTTTTCACTTCTGCCGGCACTCCCGGAGTGCAACCCGTCCTTTTTTAGGGTTCCGTACCTCAAAAGAAAAAAACGGAACCCTTATAGGATCACTTTGTTGTCCGCCTGTCTGTCTGTCTGTCAAGACCCTTTATCTTACGAACGGGTAAAGGTATCAGGTTGAAATTAATACCATATATTAGGATCCATGAACCACACAAGATCTGAAAATTTAATTTTTTTACAACGACGCAATCAAAAGATATGGCATTTTATGTCCTCATCTCCATACATTTATTCAAAAATGCAAAACCTACAAGGTACTTCCCGTTGACCTAAAATTATGAAATTTGGCAAGAAGCTAGGTCTCACAGTACAAATAATGGGAAAAGTCTGAAATCAATAAATATTTCAACTTTTCTCACAACTAATGGTAACCAACTGTGGTGAGCTCCCGTTTGAAGAACATTCATATAAGAGAGGGGTCAAGTTGGATGGTCGCTGAGGCGATTTTTGTTTTAGTTCTATTTTAAAAACGGGAACATTTACAAACTTGAAAATTGGTATGTTTATAGTGCATAAGCTATAAAATAACAACAAATAATAAAATTTGGTCAAGCGCGTGTCGGACTCAAAAAATGTAGCACATTAACTTACTAAAATTTCAACTAATACAATTATGTTTATGTGGTGGTACGGAACCCTCAGTGCGCGAGTCCGACTCGCACTTAGCCGGTTTTTTTTTAATTCGTGCCATTCACCTACATCTTACGGTTACTGTCACCAATGTTCGTTATTATTGTTCATTTAAATTTTTTTTCCATAACCCTGAATAACAATCTGTAATCACAGTCAAAAATAATAACACAACTGCCCCAAGTTTTCGAGAAATAACAATTTTATTTTTCTGTTTTTTTTAGTATTAAATCAGCAAGTGTTGTGATCAACATTTCATGGCGCTTGCCAAAGTGCTCTAAAAAAAAAAATATGTTTGACTTCCTATACAAAATGCACTATCAGCTGATGCAGTTTCTATGGGAGGTCAATATTTGTTTTTCGTATATCGACCTATATTCGTTAGGAAAAGTTGTTGAGTTTCATAGGCAAGTTCGCGTACTTCATTTCTCAATATTGCTGCTAATTAGTTTTCTCTACTTTCGCTATCCAATGACAGATGGCGCTGTTAGCTACAGAAACATGGTAACGACGTGACTTCGTATGTATGACAAATAGTTTCGTGTGTGGTGCAGCCCCTAATGTTGCCAAATAGTGTATTCTAAATTCAAAATTTTTGTAAAGTATTCCACTTGGAATACTTCAATTAATAGTTTAGTTGTCAATTTCAAGGTCAGACAGACAGACAGCTTAGTTAGTCTATACGTTAGTATTATATAGTCTAAGGTTAGTCTTAAGGCGATCCGTTTTCCATACAAAAATTCAAATGACTTGCATTCTTACACGGGACATAAAATTATGTTGAAAAACGAACGAATACTGCTATTTTTAGTTAATTTTTTCGGTTATTAATACAAAAATACAGTTAATGTACTGAAAGTACTATTTTTGTTAGCAATTTTTGGTTTAATATTACGATTGTGGGCGTGCGGTCAAAACTGTACGGTTGTGCTTTGTGTGCATGTGTGAGTGATCGTACTCATGTAAACACGGACTGACGAGAGTAATTGACTTTAGTGGAAATATAGAGATATTTTTCTTATCGAAATTGTTGTTAGGCGTTGAAGTTGCACGATGAAATTTACGCGAATCAACTTTTTGCACATATATAGTTGGTACTTATTGCATTAAAAAATAAAAACTTATATTTGCAGCAGTGGCTCCAACTAGTTGCGTTCAGGGCTAAGCTGGCCGTCACAGATCACCTTAAGGGGCTACCTCCGGTCCACTAGCGCCCCCATCAGTTAAAAAAATATTACTCACTAAATAAGAAACTTATCAAAAATCCGGAAAGACAGATTGAAGAAAAGGTACATTTGTTTATTTAGAAAGTATTTACTCTGTAAAATAAAGTTCACTGTAGCTGTAGTTACAGATACAAAAACGGCTAAAAGTGGCCGTTTTTCGCACTTTTTGTATCTGTAACTACAGTGTATTATTGCAGAATTTATAGGTTCTGAATAACTATTTTCGATAAGTTTTGTATTTAGTGAGCAATATTTTTTTAACTGATGGGGGCGCTAGTGGACGGGAGGTAGCCTCTTAAATATCGGTCCTAAGAAAAAATATGTTCTGTGTAATCTAATCAATCATAGAACTGATTTTTTTTTTTTGCTCCTCCATACTAAAGTCGTACTGAAGTGAATGGGGTCAATTTGTTTAAAAACACAATGTCTGTTTACGAAATATTTGTTTCTTAACCGAAATTAGCAAAATGAAAAGTCCCCACCATGCTACCATGTACCCTGTACAAACTGCATTTGGCATGGGAGTAGTCTTCTTTCATGGTTCCGTACCCAGAGGGTGCCAACGGGACCTTTAAAGGGCTGCATCTTTTGAACCGTAGTCGTAGCTATATGCAAAATTACCCGAAATCGACATTTTAGGTGACTCTCTTTCTGTTTCTCTTATATATGTTTTATATGTATTTATCCAATGTTTCTTTAATGTGATATTTATGTAAAGGTGTCTAGAAAACCCTATTACTGTAAATTATTGTAAAAATATTTATAAATTATCCCTTAAATTCAAATTAAGAAGTCTTTTTTTAGGGTTCCGTACCTCAAAAGAAAAAAACGGAACCCTTATAGGATCACTTTGTTGTCCGTCTGTCTGTCTGTCAAGACCCTTAATCTCACGAACGGGTAGAGGTATCAGATTGTAATTAATACCATATATTAGGGTCCATGAACCGCACAAGTTCTGAAAATTTAAATTTTTTACAACGACGCAATCAAAATATATGGCATTTTATGTCCTCATCTCCATACATTTATGCACTAAAGCAAAACCTATAGGGTACTTCCCGTTGACCTAAAATTATGAAATTTGGCAAGAAGCTAGGTCTCACAGTACAAATAAAGGGAAAATCTAAAATCATTAAATATCACAACTTTTCTCACAATTAATGGTATCCAATTGAGGTGAGCTCCCGTTTTAAGAACATTCATATAAGAGAGGGGTCAAGTTGGATGGTCGCGGAGGCGATTTTTGTTTTAGTTCTATTTTAAAAACACTTACAAACTTGAAAATTGGTATGTTTATAGTGCATAAGCTATAAAATAACAACAAATAATAAAATTTGGTCAAGCGCGTGTCGGACTCAAAAAATATAGCACATTAACTTACTGAAATTTCAACTAATACGAGTCCGACTCGCACTTGGCCGGTTTTTTTTTTACTATATTTTTGACGATAATTACTTTGACTAATTTTATTTAATTATAATACTGTTGCCGAATATGGTCAACGCTGTGCACACCTATAATTGGCATACATATTCTACCCTTACCTATTTTAATGTATCCACATTGTAATATTAATATGTTATTTAAGCTGTTGGTTTGCCTATAATACATAAATAAATAAATATTTTTTTTACAGAATACATTATGGTGAGTGTGCGTCTTAATCTCACAACGACGGCACGACCATCCCCCTTCCTCCTGCGTGGGACTAGACGAGGCTTAGAGTACCACCCCTATGTCGTCAACGTACCACCTATTCGCACAAAGCGGTTTGAGTCTTTATTCTTAATCGGCTCCTATCAAATAATTAAAGCTATGTACCTAACTAATACCTGGAAAAAAATTGGTGCAATGCACAAACGCTCAAAACGTACTTATTTGTGATTAGTTTGTGATTTGTGCAAATAACTCAGAATAAATATTGCCTGATACCTTTAAAAATGGTGTAGTTGTATTCCTTGACCCTAATTATGTGCATTTAGATACCAAGTTTGTGGTTTTATGTGATTAAGAAGACGAGATATGGATAAAAGAACAAATATTTTAAAATGGCCGCTATAAAATCCAAGATGGCGGATTTTTCCTTTTGCTCCTATCAAATAATTAAAGCTATGTACCTAACTAATACCTGGAAGAAAATTGGTGCTATGCACAAAAGCACAAACCGTACTTATTTATGATTAGTTTGTATTTGGTGCAAATATTCCTGAATAAATATGGTTTGACACCTTTAAAATTGGTGTAGTTGTATTCCTTGACCCTAATTATGTGCATTTAGATACCAAATTTGTGCTTTTATGTGACTTAGAAGCCAAGATATGGATAAAAGAACAAAATTTTTAAAATGGCCACTGTAAAATCAAAGATGGCGGATTTTTCCTTTGGCTCCTATCAAATAATTAAAGCTATATACCTAACTAATACCTGGAAGAAAATGGGTGCTATATACAAAAGCACAAAACGTACTTATTTATGATTAGTTTGTATTTGGTGCAAATCTTCCTGAATAAATATGGTTTGATACCTTTAAAATTGGTGTAGTTGTATGCCTTGACCATAATTATGTGCATTTAGATACCAAATTTGTGGTTTTATGTGACTTAGAAGCAGAGATATGGATAAAAGAACAACATTTTTAAAATGGCCGCTATAAAATCTAAGATGGCGAATTTTTCCTTTGGCTCCTATCAAATAATTAAATCTATGCACCTAACTAATACCTGGAAGAAAATTGGTGCGATTGTGAAGCGTGTCTACATAAACGCGATATAAGACCATAACTGACTGGAGCCCAGAAAGCGTGGGCTAAAACCTCCTTAGTAGTAGTAGGTAGATACTCGTAGACTCGAACGAAGCTATCTATCTGATATACCTCACAAAAGCTTATGACAGGGTGTCTCATAAAACACTGTTATTAAAACTATATGGAGCAGGTATTCGCGGCGTAGTCCATGATTGGTTCAAATCGTACCTAGAAAATCGTATCCAATATGTTGAAGTTCCGTATCACGATGAGTTGACCAATATAGTAAAACCTATTAGATCCACATATCTTAGAAGGATCTATCCCACAGGGTTCTGTGGTAGGATGTGCTCTATTTTTATTGTACATTAATGATCTGCCAAAGATTCTTGATGAATATTGTACTCTGTTTGCGGACGATGTATCCATTCTATTCGATTTTGATAAAAAAGATGACAATTTTAGTGCTAGAATTAAAAATACAATCGAAAAAGTTAACATTTGGCTCTCAAATTACAATCTACAAATTAATTTTAGAAAAACTAATCTAATTGAATTTCACACACACCAAACAAAGCCTGTTAACCTTGAAATAACTATTAATAATGCCAAAATTGAAGATGTGAAATCTATTAACTTTCTAGGCTTGCATGTAGATAGCCAATTAAACTGAAAAACACATATAGAAAAAACTAAAACCAAATTATAAAATTTTGCTTATGCACTTTACTTTAAGAAATCTACTGACAACACAACAACAATAGCAGCGTATTACGCGTCTGCATAATCATGGCTTCGATATGGAATCATCCTATGGGGTACTAGCACAGACGCAATGATATATTTGTAATGCAAAAGAAGTGCATTCGCATTCTTGCAGGAATAAGATGCCCCGAGAGCTGTACACCCTATTTTATAAAATATGGGGTATTGACCGTAACGTCCCTTTATATATTAGAAATGTCATTGTTTGTAAAAAAGAACCCCCACCTTTTTACCCTAAACAGTGAAATTCAAACTCGGAACCTACGCTCAAAACAAAATTTAGTAGTCTTCGCGTCAAGGCTAAATAAGTTTGGAACGAAGCCCCATCAAGCTGCAGCCAGAATATACAATAAAATACCCAGCAATATAAAATCATTAAAGCTTAAATCTTTCAGAAATACATTGAAATTATTATTGGTAAGAAAATGTTGTTATAATATATCAGAATTTTATGAAGATAATCTATGAAAACAAAATAAAATATTAACGTATAGTAAAATAATAAAAAATAACAATCTCACGTCCAGTTTAGAAACATTGTTTATAGTTTGTAGCGTATCTATCTATGTAATTTTTTTTTTAATGCAATTTAATTCAATATTTGTTGTGTGTTATTTAATTGTGTCAATTAAAATATTCCATTTACTTTGCAGTGCCCTTGCCAGGGCATCATATGTGATACTTTTTCTTATTTTTAACATCTTATAAAAACCATGTGATAGCAAGTAATAAATAAATAAATATCTCGGACTGCAATTGATGCCTTACAGCCCCCTTGGCTACTAATCTACAATTTTACTTTAACAAAGTATTCTGAAAGGAATACTTTAGCATAAATTATTTTATACAAACTGGCAACACCTAATTGAAAACCCCATCTTTTCCCACTAGGTAGGTGGATCAACATAGAAGTCAAATCGTTACCACGTTGTTATTGCTAACAACGCCATCTAATATCGAATAGCAGAAGTTAAAACTTGAACAACTGAGGAGTGCAAAAAGAAATTGAGGGATGCCTGTTCGCGTCCGCAGAAACAGCCGTGGTCAACAGGTACGTCCCGATAGATTGCAAAGAACCTTTTGGTTAGCAGACCTGAAGGCTCGAGCTCTGGAGGCACCAGTACCTATAGAGAACCTGATGGACACAGCGACAGGTCTTCCCCCCTCAAATAGACCAACTGAACCTGCAGCCTTGGTTAGTTGGAGGTGGGAAAAACAATTAAGTAACTGGTCAGAGTTAGAAATCGAACTTTTAAAAACTAGTTGGAAACAGTCAACAATGGGAACCTATTATCCAGCCATTAAAAGATGGCTGAAGTGGTGTGACAGTTATGGTGTAAATTGTAATAACCCTGAATTACCACAGTTAGCTAGATTTTTGGCCTATTTACATTTAGATGAAAAACTGGCTTACAGTACTATCCTTGTGCATAAATCAGCAATATTAACATTCTGTATAATTAAGAAAGATGAGACTGAGAACCATTTATTGGTACGACAAATGTTAAAAGCGATTGCTACAGCGCTGCCAGCCAAACCTAAGCCCCCTGTGTGGGATGCACAAGTCGCCTTTAACTGGCTTTTAGAACCTACCAATAAAAACACCTTGTTTGAAGCTTCACGCAGGAGAGCAGCAATACTACTGTTAGCTTCTGGCAGAAGACGGCATGATCTCACACTACTAAAAATCTCGGAATCTCATGCAGACTTTTCTGAAGATAAGATAGTCTTGTGGCCGGTGTTTTGGTCAAAGACAGACTCAGCAGGACATAGACAATCGGGTTGGCAGTTACTCAAACACCCTAATAAAGAAGTTTGCCCAGTCACATTGATTAAACGACTTATTGAACTGTCACAAGATAGGAGAAGTAAAGATTATTTAGATAGTTTATTCATCTCCATAGCTGGCAAACCTCGTCCAGCCTCTAGGACTATGATTAGTGGCTGGGTTCGTTCAGTGTTAAAAGATGCCGGTATAAAAGCCTCGCCAGGGTTTTAGATCAGCAGTTGATTCTGCAAGTTGGGTAGAAAATCATCCTATAGATGAAATACTGTCTCGAGGCATTTGGAAAAGTGAAAAAACTTTAATAAAATATTATTGTAAGGAAATAGAGAATCGTTAAACTGAAGTGGCAGTGGGCAGGGCACATCGCAAGAAGAACCGATGGCCAATGGGGTGTGAGGGTTCTAGAGTGGCGACCACGTACCGGAAGACGAAGCGTTGGCAGGCCCCCCACAAGGTGGACCGACGATCTGGTCAAGGTCGCGGGAAGCCGCTGGATGCGAGCGCGCAGGACCGGTCGTCATGGAGTTCTTTAGGGGAGGCCTATGTCTAGCAGTGGACGTCTTTCGGCTGATATGATGATGATGAAGGAAATAGAAAAGAAAGTCAATGGATCTCAATTATTATTTAATAATTTCATTCCAAAATAATTGAGTAATTTAAATAAGTTGACAATTTTTTGTTTTTGATTTTTTAATTTTATGTTGATAATAAGTTTAATGTTAAAATTCCTTGAATTATAATTTCATTACAAGTTGAATCTCTCTAACTTCTTTGGAGTTAATTTAATGTTGAAAGAATTTTAATTTTAAATGTTTATTAATCTGTCTTGTCTTATTCTTAATAAACATTATAATTTTAATTCACATAGTGTTTTGTGTATGTCACCAGCAGATACCAAACAAGTCTTCTATACGACGCTTTGTGTTTTTAGACAAACACATAATATTTTGAATTACAACAAATTAAATGTTATGTGTTGAAAGAAAAACACAAAGAAACTTAACTTCTATACGACGCTTTGTGTTTTTAGACAAACACATAATATTTTGAATTGCAACAAAATAATTATTATGTGTTGAAAGAAAAACACAAAGAAACTTAACGGAATAAGCGAAACTAAAAAATAGTTTGTTCAGAATCGAGATTAGAATCGATTTCACGAGTTTTTGAATCTTGGGGTAATATATTTTTTTTATTATTAAAATTTTTCCCGCTTCTATTCTAAATACATATTTCTGTGGATACGTGCGCTAGCGGCGCGGCGCCACGCGGCATTAGCGGTGAGGAGGGGAGGGAAGTGTGCGTGGCGGGGGCGGAGCGCGCGGTCTAGAACAACGAAGTAACTAGAACCATGATGAAACTTTAAAATAACAATATCTAGAAAAAAAATCTTTTTTTAAGATACTTTTACCGGAATGGTTTTATTTTAATAAAAATCTGTTGGGGTGTATGAGGGTTTCGCTTATTCCATTAACACGTTGTATATGAGTACTTTTGAAATTTCAGCTTTATAAAAAATATATAAAATCTAACATTTTACTTTTTAAATTCAAATTTAAACATCAAGTCTATTCCAAGAAAAAATACATCGCTGGTTAAATAAAATTACGTCAATAGGAATTTAAAGTCTTAATAAAAATTTTGATATTTTTGGAAGTATGCACCCACGGCAGTAAGCAAGTGGAATCTAAACCAGTATAAGTTGAACTAGCGCTACGAAACGAACGCCCAAAACCAGAGACCCGCTCAAGGTCAAAGTGTTTCCACCGACGTGCGGCCGTGTGTACAAGCAAAGATGGAGCAGTTTCATTTTTCGTTTTTATTTTGTTGTATTGCGAGCCACCTTATATAGATTCCTGGAATAGACTTTACAATGAAATAAATAATGCCATAATTTGACGGTAGCCTAGTTGGTAAAGCGTCTCCGGTACTGACGGAGAAGACGCAGGTACGAATCCTGCCTGTGGTTGTGAAATGCGATTCTCTACTTTGCAGATTTATCCCAGCACAGGAAGTGTTAAAATAAAATCATTGACTCTAAACTCTTTGTGCTATGATTATGTAATATGTCAAATTAAACTTACAGTATACTAATATTATTTACATCTCTCCTATTCGGTAAGTAGGTCCTTATTACCCCCAAATGGGGCGTGTAGGTGACCAATTAGCGCTCTAGGGTAATAATGTAGCTAGAAAAGCCCTAGGGCGGTAAGTAATTGTAACGTCCGCCTTGATGGCCGCCTCCAGCAGCGGGGCGGCGGGCGTTTTAATTACTTACCGCCCTAGGGCTTTTCTAGCTACATTATTACCCTAGCGCTAGTTGGTCACCTATAATTTGGTGGTAATAACGACCTACTTACCTCACAATCGAGATGTAAAGCAAAGTAGTTAGCTCGGGTGTAAGCATCAATTGCACCCTCGAACTATAGGCGCCCTCGCTGCGCTCGTGCGCCTAAATATCTCGGGCTGCAATTGATGCCTTACAGCCCTTGGCTACTAATCTACTATTATAAATCGGAAATATAATGTAGGTAGCGGAAAATGTGATTTAATGTGACGTTTGTGTTTTTTTTTATGTTATAAGTGAGCAAACGAGCAGGTGGTCCACCTGATGAAAAGTGGTCACCACCCCCCATAGCACACACTGTCTTATTAATGGCATATTTTGACACTAATAAGACAGCAAAGCGCGTTGCCCACTTTGAGACCTAAGATGGTATAGTTATGATGGTTTATGCTATTTTGATGCCCCTGAATCCAAATCTTGAGTTTGTTTATTTGTTCGAGCATCACGCAAAAACTACTAAACCGATTTTAATGAAACTTTTATTGTTTGATAGCTAATAGCTTGACTTAGATACTGGTATTTTTTTTTTTTAACATGCGAACGGAGTCGCGGGCAACAGCTTATATCTTAAACTCATAAATTTTCATCTATATTCAAACATTCATCTAAATCATCAGAATCATTTATAATAGCCTCATCCCACGGACCATATTTATTATCTTTATATTTTTGCCACTTCACAAACATTAACGGACAATACCCACTCAATACTAAAACTAACAAAATAAAATATACTAACAATACTTTAGATACTGAATACAAACTGATAAAAGTCAAAAATAAAGTCAAGAAAAACAATAATATAAACAATTCCGTATACAAAAATACTTTAAACCACTGGGGACTAAGTACGAATAATATAACTGATATAGTTAATAATATAAACGCATCGAACGGAGTAGACAGTCTTGATACTAAACAAACTGAGGCAAATATAGCTGCGTTGATCGATAATGATTTTGATACTATCGCTGCTGGGACGTCATAGTCAAAAAATATTAAATGCACTAACATCATTATAACTGACCAAGCATAAATCGAATCTGTACTTACAGTATCTGTCAAAGTGTGTAAAATTGGGGACAATAAATATCCTATAACAATATAAACTAAAACAGTTTTCAAATGTCTCAAAATTGCGCTACCTTGAAAATATACATAAAGTATATAACATACTGAAGTGACAGATACACATATATAAATAAGTTTATGTGTGGCTATCCAATCGTTGTACATATACACATAGATAACTGCATATAAAACGCATATGCATACACGTAGTACGACACGAAACGATCCAATCACAGCTTGGGATAGAGTCACTTTCTCTATGTAAAGATTTTTTCTTAATTCTTCAAGAAACTTGGAGTTCGTATAGTTGTCCGGATAATCGCGATTTTCGTATAAATTCTTGACCCACGGTTTTCTTCTTATAGGCGCTTTTTTCTTTGTTCTCTTGCTTCTGCAAAGATGCGATTTTCTTGCGTTAGTCTTCATTTCATTCACAAAATCTGCTACAACTTTTTTAAACACTCGCGTTTTGAAGTGATAAAATCACGACTAAAGTCATTCGACGTAAAAGTTTTATTCACTGGTCATACAAAATTCACTGGTGCATTTCAATTACAGTTTTTTTTTATATTTTCTTGACACAAATTTTCCTACCAAATTTAAGCACTTAACAAATTATAAAAATAAGTTTTAAATAATAATTTGTACAAATTTATGACCGCTGGTTCTTGCAAGCTTAAAACATAGAAAATAAACACTCATTCATACTTCCTCATACGTTTTGTCCGAATGTATGACGAATAGAAAATACTATATTATCAATCAATACCGTTTAACTGTAGGGAGTGGGTGAAAGATAAGGTGCGTTATCTAGTATGTCAAACACTTTTTTTGTACTTCCAAGTTTGTGGACGGACAGTGATTAAATCGATTCCATTAACGGTGACGCATTTCATTTATTTAACATCAGAATTCGCTATGTATGGACCGCGACAGTTGGAGGACCAAAGGAGAGGCCTTTGCCCAGCAGTGGGACAGTATGAGCTAGTGAAAAAAAAAACATCATGCACAAAGTTACATCTGACAGTCTACGTTAAGGTGATGCCGAGACAAGTTGGTAAAATCATAAATAATTTAAAAAGAAATAAAATTAAATACAGTATCCGAAATAAAACTTATTACAGCGCTTCACGAAACCAAACTAAGAAAAATTATGAAATGTGAAAAATTGCACTAAGATTTTCTGTATCAATAAGTTTTATTACGTCGTTTTACACACAAAATTTAAAAAAAAACTAGTCAAGTGAGAGCCGGTCAAAGCCTTTTGAGATTCAGATTTTTCGCTTTGTAAGCTTCGGAGATTAAGGGGAAGGATATTTTCTTCATAAAAATACAAAAATCTACTTTAGATTGCACAAGTATGCAACGTGTAACGGGAAGGTGGGATAATACTGAACAATGAAACCGCCCATAAAACTGAACAACTTTTCACATATACGATAGATTAGGAAATATTTGAGAAACAGGCTTCCGTTTTGCGTTTAGAAGCCAAACGAACATCTGGTATTTTTAAGTTGTTTTGAAAGCAGTACGACCCTCCTTGTAACTTAAATAACACAATAACAATATTCAAGATGGTGGTCAAATCGTGAGACTTGTTAACGAAATTCAAAAAAGAGATATTATAAGTCTTTGAAGACACAAAACACACACTGATACAAAAAATAACCTTGTCTATGCCATCCACATGCTATCCGTCTGTAAGCATGTCTGACTGTCCCGCCTTAAAATGACTGTATCTTTCGAACCGAAAAGGTTTTGTATCTGCGCCACAAATAATATATTTCTCAATGGAACCACACCTGAACCACCGTAACGAATTATGTAGGTTGACATTGGGTCTTGTACAGTCAACGACAAGTCAAGGTAGATACTCGCAGTGCGACTCTAGCCCGTAAGTCTATTGAAATAAGAACGGTACAAAGTGCAATATGTCAAGCTTGATGTGCTCTTGACTGTACCTATGGTCGATATTGATTAAGTGAGTCCGTTGACACGTTAACTAGGCTACAGATTAGATTGTGCTAATTGATAGTGTAAGTGCATCAGTTCATTTACTTTTATACAATGAGTATTGTGGAACCTCGATCAAATTAAATATGCGAACATTATACAAAAAAATATTGATAAAAATCAATTTTTTTAAAGTTTGCTATTTAAAAATTACACATAACATACATAATAGACATGGACAGAGCCAGTTGACGAGGCTGAAGACCGAGGATGGCAGAACCGTATCGTCCAAGCCTGAGCTACTGAGGGAAGTCGAGAAGTTCTATGGGCAGTTATACACGTCAACCGGCCCACCCGTTAGCAGTCTGGCCAACGATCCAAGAGCTAGACTTACCCGACACCATACCGAAGATATCCCGGACGTCAGCTTGTACGAGATTAGAATGGCTCTCAGACAGCTTAGAAACAACAAGGCACCCGGGCACGATGGAATTACGGCTGAGCTTCTGAAAGCAGGCGGAAGGCCAGTGCTTAAAGCTCTTCAGAAGCTGTTTAATTCTGTCATACTCGAAGGGAAAACGCCACAGGCATGGCACAGAAGTGTGGTGGTACTCTTCTTCAAAAAGGGTGATAAGACCCTGCTGAAGAATTACAGACCCATCTCACTTCTGAGCCATGTCTATAAGCTGTTCTCGAGAGTCATTACGAACCGTCTCGCGCGCAGGCTCGACGACTTCCAGCCTCCCGAACAAGCCGGTTTTCGTAAAGGCTTCAGTACCATAGACCACATACATACGCTACGGCAAGTTATACAGAAGACCGAAGAGTATAACCAGCCACTTTGCCTAGCGTTTGTGGACTATGAGAAGGCCTTCGATTCGATCGAGACGTGGGCCGTGCTACGATCTCTCCAGAGGTGCCAAGTCGACTATCGGTACATTGAAGTGTTGAAGGACCTGTACAAAAACGCCACTATGTCAGTTCGTCTTCAGGACCAGGACTCGAAACCTATCCAATTGCAGCGAGGAGTGAGACAGGGAGACGTCATATCTCCTAAACTGTTCACCGCTGCATTGGAAGACGTCTTCAAACTCCTGGACTGGAAAGGACTTGGCATCAACATCAATGGCGAGTACATGACCCACCTTCGATTTGCCGACGATATTGTCGTAATGGCTGAGACCCTGGAAGATCTCGGCACGATGCTCAATAACCTCAGTAGAGTTTCACAACAAGTGGGTCTTAAAATGAACATGGATAAGACGAAAATTATGTCTAACGCCCTTGTTGTACCCACTCCACTCAAAGTTGGAGACTCTACGCTCGAAGTTGTTGATGAGTACGTATACCTGGGACAAACAGTCCAGCTGGGTAAATCCAACTTAGAGAAAGAGGTAACTCGTCGAATCCGACTCGGATGGGCAGCGTTCGGGAAGCTCCGCAATATCTTCACGTCCAAAATACCGCAGTGTCTCAAGACGAAAGTCTTTGACCAGTGTGTGTTGCCAGTGATGACATATGGCACCGAGACGTGGCCGCTCACGATGGGCCTTATCAGAAAGCTCAAAGTCACCCAAAGGTCTATGGAAAGGGCTATGCTCGGAGTCTCTCTGCGCGATCGAATCAGAAATGAGGAGATCCGCAGAAGAACTAAAGTAACTGACATAGCCCTGAGAATCGCTAAACTGAAGTGGCAGTGGGCAGGGCACATCGCAAGAAGAACCGATCGCCGGTGGGGCGTGAGGGTTCTAGAGTGGCGACCACGTACCGGAAGACGAAGCGTTGGTAGGCCCCCCACAAGGTGGACCGACGATCTGGTCAAGGTCGCGGGAAGCCGCTGGATGCGAGCAGCGCAGGACCGGTCGTCATGGAGTTCTTTAGGGGAGGCCTATGTCCAGCAGTGGACGTCTTTCGGCTGATATGATGATGATGATGATACATAATATCACGCCTTGTTCCCGTCGGGGTAGGCAGAAACCACAGTTCTCCACCTGCTACGATCTTGACATACTTCCCTTGCTTCCTGTACTTTCATTAATCCTTTCATACATGCTCGTCGGTTTAGGGTACTTTTAACCTGGCCTTTATTTAGAACGTCCTGAATTTGGTCCTGGTACGTTCGCCGAGGTCTTCCCCTTCCAACGTTTCCATTCACTCTCGCCTTGTAGATCTCTTTCGTCAATCTTCCTTTATTCATCCTCTCTACATGACCAAACCATCTCAGCATCCCTTTCTCAATTTTAGTCACTACGTCTTCTTTTACGCCACACCGTTCTCTTATCACACTATTTCTAATCCTGTCACTCAATTTCACACCAATCATACTCCTCAACGCTCTCATTTCCACTGCATTAATTCTACTTTCATGCTTTTTCTGCCATACCCAGCTTTCACTGCCGTACATCAGTGTTGGTACCAAGACGCCTCTAAATTAAAGGCGCTCTAATTAAAAAAGAAAAGAAAACTACTTTTTTGTTCCTCCTTTTTGTATTTTCTTCAAAGTAGACTCATTTGAAAGCTATGATTTCTGCCTAGCTAACGAGTTAAAAAAAATATACCGTCAAGAAACTTAATAAAATCAAAAATTTTTGAAATTTTACAAAATAAATCTTTCACTTTAAAAATCTGTCACTTTAAAACTAGATCATTGAGGTAGATGTTTTTGGATGGTTAATTCAATTTTATTTTTTATATTTCGTGTTCCTAAGGTAAAGTTGTTCAGTTTTGTGTTCCTATTAACGTACTTAAAGGAACGCAGTTGTATAGCAAGCACCCTATACAGGGTGTTAATTAAATTGCGCAAAGCATCTCTGGTAGCTTTGAACATGAAACTGAAAACTTTTGTTCTAAGACTTTTGTAAATGCGCAATAAAATTTACTTTTTTCGAATTAGCTCGGTCCACAGAGTAAAAATTGTATAGAGTCCGTCATCTACATAGTCTGCATGAGGTAGTGAAGAGTAAAACATCTCCTAGTCGACTATGACTAGTCGGTCAAAAAACTCGGTTACGTTTTACAAATATAAAAAAGAAGGTGACATAGAAAATTAGAGGAAATAGTTGATGGAAGATGGCGGACGACAATAACCCTCAGGGGGCCAATTCTTGAAAGTCACAGGCTGATTTTCGAGATTTTTAAAATTAAAAAAAGCCACGATAAACTCATAAAACTCAAATTGTTATGATGGTAATTTTAAAACTGAACATTATTTTATAATTATTTCTTTTGAGGAGTTTAACAGGGCTTATTTATTTTTAAAAATCTCGAAATCACTCGATGACACAAGAATTGGCCCCCTGAACGACTCAAGGAATTGTCAGGAAAAACATTTAAGAGGTGGAAATGAAAATTTGAACTGTATAGAGTAGCATCAGAAGCCAACATAAATTACCTCTGTACATATACAAGGTTTTTTTTGGACCTGATATGCGTATGCCCACCTTATTACAGAAGTCAAAAGCAACAACTTTTGTTCTACGGCTTTGCTAACAACGCACGAAAAATTTTTAAACTTCCCATACAAAATGGGTCGGTCACGTGACCACTTTAGTATGGGGAGTCGAGATTTTTTTTTTGCGTTGTTAGCAAAGTCGTAGAACAAAAGTTGTTGCTTTTGACCTTTGTAATAAGGTGGGCATACGCATATCAGGTCCTAAAAATAACCTAGTATAAATAACTCCGTCTAGCGCGGGAAAAACCCGTTAAGCACCACCATACAAAAATTCGCAACAACTGTGCAAAATTGAATGACAGTTGCGAATTTGCAAATTTTTCACGCCCTTTGACCTACTTACGTTGGTCGGGTATTCAGAGCGCGGAAAGTTAATCACCGATATGTGCCGATATCTCCAAACGTAGCCACTCAACCTCTATGGTTTACATGTCATTCGAAAGGCAATTTTATAAATTCCAAAGTCACCATACATGCCAAACCAAAATAAACCGTAGTTTATATGCAATAAGGCAAAAATTCCAAGCGCGGGCCTCTTGAGTCCCAGGAGACTCGAACGGAAGTTTGCATGTCTGAGTCCACCGGGACTCGCTGGGGCAGTAATGACGCTTTGTGCAACAAACAGAAAGAAGGCGACTAACAACCTGTTGTAAAAAGCGCTTTTAAAGTTAAATCTTCTTAAAAATGACACTTTCTATGTCACCAAAACAGAATCTGTCAACAATAGACTTAATCTGCTTTCGTATGAAAGAAGAAAACAAAGTGACTGAGAGGGCAGATTTAGTCACTTAGCCGCCTTTTATCATATTCATCATAACATCCCATGAAACTTCCACTGCAGGACAGGGAGCTCTCTCCTGAATTCTAGCTTTTCTGGAAAAATGTGGAGGGGAAGTACCAGTCACCTCGCTTGTCAGCGTTACGGCTGGCACCATGGACCGCGGTTGTAGGTGACCGCAGTAAGTAAGATGGTATGATACACTGGAGGATGCTGCTGCCCATCCTCCAGTTTATAACCCTTAGTCTTCTCTTACGACACCCACAGGCATGGAATTACGACAGTACAATAGTAATAAATGTAGATATTTACCTTGCAGCTCCTTTCTTGGGAATCTGTTCCTTCATCTTCTTGTATTTCTCCTGCTCCTCTACATATTCTTTGTACATCTCGTTGTCTTCTTGCAACTTCTTCTCTTTCTCTTCTTCTGGTTTCGCGTCTTCTATCTCTTTCTCTTTTTTCGTTTTGGAATCTTTCATCTCTTTCTTTAGTTGTTTAATTTCGTTTCGTATTCTGTCTCTGAAAGTCATTATAAAAAAATATCAGTAAAAACAAATAGTCTAGGCAACGAACGGATCGTTGTATGAAGACCCCCGAATCAAATCCTCAGTCGATGAAACTTTGCTGGGGTATTACACTATATGAGACAAATCTTCTATAAAAAAACCAAAAAAATATCGGTACTTTTAATTTTTCCATACAAAAATTACAACAAATATTTTGAATTTACATTACTTTATCATCCTGTCAAATAAAATCTGCCTGAGAGAATTATGTTGGGGTCAACTGCTTCGTTGCCTACACTAAAATTTAAAACAAGCTTTTATTAGATGTAGAATAGTAGATTGTATCACAAGGCTGTATATAATATTACCCTAGAGCGCTAATTGGTCACCTACAAGCCCCATTTGGGGGTAATAAGGACCTACTTACCGAATATGAGAGATGTAAAATAATATTTTTAAGGCGAGGGGGCTATTTTGAATCCAGAGCGAAATGAAGGATTCTAAAGTAGAATCCTGAATGTAGCGAGGGATTCAATAGGTCGCCCAATGTAAAAATCTACTTATCATCTCCCTCTATGAGAAAAGAATAAGAGGCTCATTGAGACACACGCTCATCATTAATTTTAAATATAAAATACCATTACAATATTATTACTTGGTGAAACAATACTAAAAATCATATAAGTTTTATTTGTAACAACTGAAGATGTTATTGACATTTTTGTATCAATTAGGAACAGAACCTCTTTGGTTGGTAGTCTTGTTTACATTTCAAGCGTATTTCTTTTTTTTTATATTCATAATAATATTAAAAATACAACCGGCCAGTATCATTTTTCATACAATATTTTTGTCGACCTCTATGGTGGGGATATGGCGGACCTAAATTCATGTTCGAATTTTAAATCCCATTTTTACCGGCTACGAAAGTCTCTTGGAGAAAACACCTATTTTGTTCGCCTTTATGTACGAACCGATCAGCGGTTTTCGAATAGATGGGATGAAAAAAGAATTCAAACGTAATCACAGTCTCAGGTTTTCAAATAAAAGCGTTTTATACCCTCCTTTTTATTTCTCTCTTGCTGTGTTATAATATAAAGTAACACGCTTTTATTTGAAAACCTGAGACGTTTTAGTTCTTTTTCTACATCTAAAAAAGCTTGTTTTTTTTTACTGATATTTGATTTTTTACTTTTTTAGCCTTTAAAAATAACAAAAGATAATTTAGAAAAGTATTAAGTATAAGTGTGAAAAATGTGAGGTTTGGATCCTTATTTTATTATTATTTTAGCGACGAGCGCGCGGCAACCAACTGAATTGGCCCGGCAAGACGGGCCCGCCGGGTACTTGTAGCTTCATACCTAAAGTGCGGAGTGTGCCAGGCCTGGCTAGGTGGTTCTGCCCAACTTTACAAGTTTTCCTAAAAAACGTAGGCCGAAATAAGAGAAACAAATTTGAATTACCATAGAAGCTGCCTCTAGAAAAAAAACTTTTTAACAAAAAAATTAAACCGCCGAAAAAACTGAAATGCAAAAAATAATAAAACTTTTTTATTTAACCATAACAAAGTTCTAAAACTAATGTAAGTATACCCGAGTAATTTTGAGTCGGCGCCGCCGCCGTGCATAATGCTTTACGTAATTAATTAATTTGCTTGTTTGGCGCCGACTTTCCTTTCCTTTCCCGGGGTCCTTTCCAATAAAAAAAGAATTATCAAAATCGGACTACTCTGTAAAAATTTATGCGTGGGCATACATTAAAAAATATACGCGTCGACTTGAGAACCTCCTCCGTTTTGTTTTTGTCGGTTAAAAAAGTCGAACCTCGACCTATGTTCCATGGGAAAAGTTAAAGTTAAATTTCATGGGCAGAACCACGTCTGATATTTCGATATACTTGTTACACCAATTAAAACAACTTTCCTGAACAAAAATGTGCTTACCGTAGCACAAAAAACGCTTACAAGTCTATCAAGTCATGAAAACCTTTACCTTTCCTTTCTCCTCTCCATATCTCTTTCCTTCCCAAGATAATACTCTTCTTCTTCACTCTCACTTTTTCTCCTCTTACTCTCTTTCTCTCGCTCTTCACTATCTCTATCTCTTTCCGGACTCCTGTCTCTCTTCTTCAGTTTATCTCTTATACTGTTCACTGCTGTTTCAGTTTCCTCTTTATGTTTTTGGATATCTTCTTTTGTTGGTTCTTCTGTTATGTTCTGTTCTTCTTCTAGTTCTGTGAAAGAAAGAAAACATTTATATAGAAAAAGTTACTGAGAGTAATAATACAGGTTTTTTGTCCCGTGTGGTGCCGGCAAAGAATAGTACCAACCCATCTCTACCCGTGGGTGTCGTAAGAGGCGACTAAAGGGTTATGAACCGGAGGATGGGCAGCAGCATCTTTCTGTGTATCGTATCATCTTACATACTGCGCTCACCAACAACAGCGGTCGCCAGCCGCAACGCTTACAAGCGTGGTGACTATGGTAAATCCTCTCCTAAGTACCACGCCTTTTTGCTAGACTTCTGGAAGGAGCTCCCTGTCCCGTAGTGGACGTTTTTTTCATGGGATGCTATGATGATGACAGGTTTTTACACAGAACGACTGCCATCTGATAGTCCGCACTAAGAACTAAAGCGAATCCTAGATTTTAATCCTTTTATTGATACACTGTATGAAAAATACAAAATTATTAAATTACAATATTGCGTACACATATAGGGTGACTTTTAATTAGTTCTTGATAGCAAAAGATATGCATGTACTCATAATACTGAACAACTTTTCCCAAGGAACATAGGTCGAAATACGAAACACCAAATTTGAAAAATGCGCTATCAGCTGATGCAGTTTCTATGGGAGGTAAAAACTTGTTTTTCGTATTTCGACCTATGTTCGTTGGGGAAAGTTGTTCAGTACCATGAGTACATTCATACCTTTTTCTATCAAGAACTAATTTAAAGTCACCCTATATATTAAAATATAATGTATATGTATTACTGCCACTTTGCGATTTGATACTGTGACGTGGCGACATAATGTACTGACGGAAGTTATACATAAGTTATCTACTTTGAGTTGCGCTTAATTAAGTATTAAATTGTTTTATTTTTTTTACATTTTTTTCTGCAAAAGTAACAAAAGAAGCTAGTGCTGTTTCCTTTCTCATTAAATCTACCAGATTGTAGGGTGACACTCTCTCATTAAATCTACCTGATTGTAGGGTGACACTCTCTCATTAAATCTACCTGATTGTAGGGTGACACTCTCAAGTTCAATCCTAGATTAGGTAACAATCAAAATAATGTCCATCGTGCTCGTTCCATCGTCGACCTCATCTCTGTCTTCAAGACTAGATCGAGGTCAAGAGTATTTATTGACGATAAAAAAATAAAAAATAAAATGTAGTTTTATTAGAACGGCAGTAGTGTGGGAGCAGGACGTAGCGATGCTTAAGATATTGGAGCGACAGAGATACATATCGCTCATATTCTCACACTTAACTCTGTCCTACTGTCATAGCAAAAGTATCCTATACTATTAAACGAGCAATATTTGTATATATATGTCGTAGAGCGACTCTCATTTCGAATTTCCCGCGGTATTTTCAAAGACAAACGTTCGAGCTAGCAGCACCCATGCAGTGGCCCAAGCACGGCAAAGCTACGCCAAACGTTAAATTAGTACTGAATTTCCGTACCAGTGTAGATTGTCGATGTTGGACGATGATGTTGGCAATGATGGCTTTATTTAGATCGTGAGGTTGGTACTACTATTGCGAATGGCGCGTAAAGGGGCGTGGTTTGTGTCAGTTTAGCCAACACGTAGCAACGTGAAGACGAGGCCGCCATTTTCAGCAGCTCATTCTTGTTCGAGATTTTACCACGTCAAGTTCTAAAGTCATAGTTGGCCGCGAGATGAAGCCTGCAGCCGCTGGCGGATGAGCCGTGGCAATTCTGCGATGACAGGAGCGACCCTTTAACGACAGCTAAGTGTTTATGATCTTTTCTGCCCTAGACTGTGAGATTTTAGGTTATGATACGCGAATACCTTTTGTGATAGTAAAACACGGTGCACTGTGAGTTTGCTGTAGTTGAACATGTGAATAGAATCTTAGAATAAGCCTCCAACGTTTGGGGTTGACAGGATTGTGCCACTTATTTAATTTTACATTAAAACAACAGGTGGCACAAGCAGTCCTGCACACCGCTGTGTTTGCCGACGACGTGATTGAGGATAATACCGTATGAGAGGTCAATGGCAAGTCAGGATGAATGATCGTTATGCAAGTAAGTTACACTCGATTGAATTAGGCGATTGTCAAAGATGTTATCGATGTCTGCTACAAATAGTTCGGCCAATATCGTGTTCTCTGCTATTCCTGATGTCTATCCCTTGCCCACATAGTGCCATCCCTCTTTGCCCGAGTTCGTGTCTTCGACATATATATATATTTGTAATCGGTTTCTCGAAAACGGCTCCAACGATTTTGATGAAATTTAGTATCCGGGGGTTTTTGAGGACGAAAAATCGATCTAGCTAGGTCTCATGTTAGGGAAAATTCGTTTTCCTCGTGTTTTTAAACATTAAAAAAAATACCTCGTTTTAGACAGAAACCTACAGCGCCATCTGTTGGCGAGCAGCATAGCTTGCTCACCCAACGATATTTTAATCATACAGAGCATAGCTCGGTCGCCCAGTTACTTTGAAGTTATAAGGGCAACCCTAAAAGGAAACTCAATGCAAGATCGTTTGTTAGGACCACAGTAGTGTATCCTAAGAGGACTTGACTATGATCCATGCCCATCCTCCGGCTCAGCCCTTAGTCGCCTCTTACGTCACCCACGGGTAGAGATGGGTTGGTACTATTCTTTGCCGGCACCACACGGAACTAACAATAATTTCCTTACCAGCGGCAGTCTTTTTGCTTAGTTTAGGGTCGTCGAGTAGATCGTGTGTGGATTTTGGCTTCCCCTTATACTCTTGAGCTTCGTCTTCTTCTTCTTCTGCTTCTTCGCCAAAAGAGAGGAGACCAAAATTCCTGCAAAGAAAACAAGAGAACGACATTACAGTCCAAATTATGTAGCTTGTTATAAAAAAGAAAAGAATCAAAGACTAGTACCAACCCATTTCTACCCGTGGGTGTCGTAAGAGGCGACTAAGGGCTATGAACCGGACAGTGGGCAGCAGCATTTTTCTGTGTATCGTACCATCTTACATACTGCGGTCACCAACAACAGCGGTCGCCAGCTGCAACGCTTTCAAGCGTGATGATTATGGTAAACCCCTTCCAAAGTACGACAATATTTTATAAACCGGATGATGAGCAGCAGCGTCCTTCCGAGTATCGTACCATCTTACATACTGCGGTCACCAACAAACGCGGTCCCTGGTGCCAGCCGTAAACGCTGACACGTGGTGACTAAGGTACTTAATTCCCCTCCATATTGTTCCAGCTACAGCTGGAATTCTGGTGGGACCTCCCTGTCCTGTAGTGGACGTATTATGGGATGTTATGATGATTAGAGTTAAAGCAAGACAGAGCTTTGCGTGAGAACAGGACGGAGCGATACGGAGATTAAATAAATAAATAAATATTGGGGAAATTTCACACAAGATCATCTGATCCCAAACTAGGCAAAGCCTGTACTATGGGTACCAGAAACTGATATACATACATAAATAGATAAATAACACCCAGACACAAAACAAACACTTGTGTTCATCATACAAATGTTTGCCCTGGGCGGGGATCGAACCCGCGGGCCACGGCGTGTGAGGCAGGCTCACTAACAACCACACCAACGGGCTTGTTGTTGTATACAAATTCTTCTTTTATCTATATATATAAAAGAAGAAGGTGACTGACTGACTGACTGACTGACTGACATATCAACGCACAGCCCAAACCACTGGGTCTACAGATTCCAAATTTGGTATGTAGGTTTCTTATGAGGCCTAGGGGTGCACTAAGAAAGGGTTTTACAAAATTCCACCCCTAAGGGGGTAAAATAGGGGATGAAAGTTTGTATGAAAGTCCGTCAGTTTTGAAGTTAGGATCTTCAAAATTTGTATTTAGGCTGACGACTAAAAATTAATAATTACGTGTCTCAGGGTTTTTGAAAATTCGACACCCTTAAGGGTGAAAAGGGGGATGAAGTTGAAAATTCTTTATTCTTAAAGTAAAATCCACATAATTTAATATTTAGGCATTAATGATGTAATTCTATGCAACGTTCATCACTGTTATTGAAATTCCACCCCAAATTCAACCCCTAAAAGGGAAATGGGGTGAAAAAGTCTAAAAACCAATATGGGTATCGTTTGTATGGTTTATCGGGTCGCTGATTACGAAAACTACAACAATTTTGAAATCAAACGTGGTGGACGTGAAATACCATCATCCCCCTGGGGATGGAGTTGGGGTGCGATAGGTTTGAAATTTCTAAAAATCAATATGGGTGTCGTTTGTATGGTTTATCGGGTCGCTGATTACGAAAACTACAACAATTTTGAAATCCAACGTGGTGGACGTGAAATACCATCATCCCCCTGGGGATAGAGTTGGGGTGCGATAGGTTTGAAATGTCTAAAAATCAATATGGGTGTCGTTTGTATGGTTTATTGGGTCACTGATTACGAAAGCTACAACAACTTTGTAATCCAACGTGGTGGACGTGAAATACCATCGTCCCCTGGGGATGGAGTTGGGGTGCGATAGGTTTGAAATGTGTAAAAATAAATATGGGTGTCATTTCTATGTTAGGGATAGCGGTTAAATTGGCGTAAGGGGTAGGAATAGGGACAGGTAGAGGTAGAGAGGTAGAGAGGTAGAGTGGTAGAGAGGTAGAGAGGTAGAGAGGTAGAGAGGTAGAGAGGTAGAGGGGTAGAGGGGTAGAGAGGCAGAGAGGTAGAGAGGTAGAGAGGTAGAGAGGTAGAGAGGTAGAGAGGTAGAGAGGTAGAGAGGTAGAGACGTAGAGACGTAGAGACGTAGAGACGTAGAGACGTAGAGAGGTAGAGGGGTACAGGTAGAGGGAGAGGGAGAAGGAGGGGAAGGGGGAGAGGGAGGGAGTGAGGGATGGGGAGGGGGTGATGAAATGGGAGAGGGAGGGGGAGAGGGAGGGGCAGGGGGAGAGGGAGGAGGGGGAGGGGGAGAGACAGAGGGAGTGGGAGAGGAAGGGGGAGAGGGAGAGGGTTTTAGTTTTTCTCAATTACTTCTGTGAATTGGCTCTGTTTTGAAATATTACATAAAGGTGTCTCTCATCTCTCTCTTTACATTTGTTAGGATACCTCTGCTAAGTTCCTCTGTTCTGAGTAATTTATGAGTAACGTCTGTATATTATATAAAATTCAGCTGGATCTTGAATTATACTCATTGATTTGCGCAGGGTTAGTCCTGTTTTTCCTTAGTTTAAAATTACCCCGAAATGACGGGAAAATATCTCATAGAAAACCGGTAACAACATAAATACGAAATCCACGCGAGCGAAGCCGCGGGCAACAGCTAGTATATATATATAGATAGATTAATATGTAAGAAAATTTCGGCAATTTCATAAGTAAAGACCTATTATTTGCTCCCCAGATTGGACAGTCGTTGACAAGGTGATTTATGTCTTGAATTTCCCCGTCTTCACAGTCTAAATCTGCCAAGGATCCGCCCTGAATGCTAAATTTGTTAATGAAAATAATTTTATTTCAACACTTCCTATGTTCGGATAAATCTACAAAGTAGGAAATCGCAAAATTTTACAACCACAGGCAGGATGCGAACCTACGTCTTCGTCTGCGGCTAGTACAGCTAATGCTTACTAGGTAGGTGGCAGCACTAACGCAACGTTGAAATGCGTATAGAGGTCGCAGATTTCACAACATCAGGCAGGACCATAGTTGCTAAAGCGTCTCCGGTACTGACGGAGAAGACGCAGGTTCGAATCTTGCCTGTGGTTGTGAAATATTATTATTTACGCAATACGGCATAATAATGCGTAAATTGCAATGCATTTTTCATGAATTCTCCATTTTCCGTTTTTTTATCCCTTAAATATAGGTATATTGCTCATGTTCACTTTTTAATTTTACGGCAGAGTGTACTTTAAGGTAGCATTCTGCAAATGGCGGTAAAGTAGTTACCACAATCAACAGCTTGATGTGCCTTCCAAAGCACGAAAAAAGCTGCTTAGTAATCGAAAAGATGTAAAAAATTACAACTTACTTTACAGCCTTAACTTCTTTCTTCTTCTTCTTTGGCACTTCTTCCTCTGCCCTGGTTTCCTTGACCCTCGGGAGTATATCCTCGAAGGGGTTGATGATGATGGTAGCGCTCTTGATCTTGTGAGGATGATCAGGTCTATCATCAGGGCCTATCAGACCTTCGGCCAATTTCAGCATGGTGTAGATTGTTTCACCTGGAATTGAATTATTATATTTTGATGACTTTTAACACCTTTTTTAAAAGTTTATTTGATAAAATGTTCTACATTGTGTTCGTTCGATATTTTTTGGCTAGATGTAAGTTTTAAACCTTAATACATGTCTTGTCATTGTTCTAAAATTTACATGCTTTCAGGGCCAGGCTGAAAATCAGCGCTCCGGTCTTGGCCTGCAGAATTCTGCTGAGCCAGGTCCGTTTTTTCAGTGTTGCTTGTAACTCTGAAATTGTTTTAAGTATGTGTTGAAAATATGTTTCTTTCTTTTTTCTCTAATTAACCTTAGCTTAGGTGCTGGCTAAGATTAGTACTACCCTATCTCTACCATGCGTATCGTAAAAGGCGACTAAGGTGTTTTAAACCGGAGGATGGGCAGCAGCGTCCTTCTGCGTCCTATATACGTTCATGCACTGCCTAAGTCCACGCAAGTGTGCTGGGCCCATGAAACACTTAAAATAATTGTGGAAGCTTAATCTAGAAGTGGACAAAAATCCCACTTGATTCCACAGCACTAAAAGGGTTTATAAACTAATTTACACAATAAAAAAGGTACGTGTTTAAACACCACCTTTGGTCGTCCCACTGCTGAGGCACCCGATGCGCTCAGTCTGCGCACACCCTAAGAACGACCAAACCGATTAATACTTACTTACTTACTACGCTGGCTCAGCGACCCCAAGAGGATCTTGGCCTCCAACACGAGAGTTTTCCATTCTTTCTTGTTTTGTGCCGCTTCTTGCCAATCGACTCTCTGGAGGGCATCCACCACCAAGGCTGCAAGGCTTCGCTGGCTCGGTCACGTGGAGAGAATGGGAGAGGATCGGGCCGCCAAAAGAGCTTACGTGGGACGACCGAGTGGGAAACGACCAGTCGGTCGTCCCAGGTACGGTCAACCGCTTGTCGGTAGAAACTTTTTCAACTCTATTACCGCGCCATAAGGTCCAAAAGTGTTTCTACTGATGTGCTGTTGAGTGTACAAATGGGGTGACGAAGTGCGGAAACCGATTAACAACAATGGTCGAATTTTAACCTAGAAATAGGTAACAAGCCTGGTAACTATGTTACTTCCCCTTTCCCCTTTAGCTACGTAATTTTGTGGGAAGTTCCCCAGCCATTTTTGTTGTGGATGTAGATTTGCTGATGAAGATTAGGTAAAGTAGGTTTATAACGAGGTTAATTTGGTTTTTGGTCTTACTATACAAGGTGTAACAAAAAGGGTATATCAACCCTGAAGGATGTGATTCTGCCCATGAAACTGAACAACTTTCCCTAAGGAACATAGGTCGAAATACGAAAAAAAATTTTTGACCTCCCATAGAAACTGAATCAGCTGATCGCGCATTTTGTATTGGAGGTCAAAAATTTTTTTTCGTATTTCGACCAATGTTCGTTAGGGAAAGTTGTTCAGTTTCATGGGCAGAATCACATCCTTCAGGGTTGATATACCCTTTCCGTTACACTTTGTATAAGCGTTGTTTCTACTAAAGACCATTGCCAAATTAACAGAGAATGTTCTATAGAAAACAACCATATTAGTATTAGGTCTTTACCTATGAAATTGCCGTTTTGTATGGCGAATTTTAGGTAAACTCAATTTTCAGTACTAACATTTTTGCATTTTTCTTAGGAATTATAAATCCAATTATTTTAAATTTTTTTAAGCATTATTGGGAAGACATTAAGCTAACAGAAGCTTAAATTTAATTTTCGAAAAATATTATCTGTATAAAATATAACGAATCTAATGATGAAATCGGACGACATTTAAGACGAACAATTTTCAAACCTTTAATTTTATATATCAAACTAAAAATAAAAACTTTATTTTATGCGTAAATTGATAACCTTGAAGTCAACTTTCAAATATAAATCAAATGAAAAAAATAGCATTAGAATTATAGGAATTATGATCTCATTAATCTGTAAGAAAATTTCGGCAATTTCATAGGTAAAGACCTATTATTTGACATTTTATTTATTTGAATAAATCGTAAAGGCTGCATAGTATGAATGTGACCACTTTTCCGAAAAATTGGTGGTATGTGTTGTGGCATAAGTTAGCGCTTTTATGGTCGTTTGCTATTTTGATGGGATTCGATGCTAAAACACAATTTGCACCTAATAAGTTTTTCTCACAAATGTATTGAAAAATTTCGTACGATAAACATGCGAGGGTATAAGCTATACACGATGGTAAACCCGAGACGTACTCGTACTTGGGGAATCCGTTTATTTTCCTGAATCTTTGTACACTTCGGAGAGTGTGCCCAAGAGCTCCATGAGCTCATTCCACCATCCCCCTTCTACCATCGGGAATCCAGACGCACCGCAGGATATCACCCATATTTGGTTGATATTCCACACATCCGTACAAAGCGCTTTGAAACATCCTTTATAATGCGCACGGCTAAGGAGTGGAATTCTCTGCCTGCGTCTGTGTTCCCGAGCTCTTACAACCCGAATCTATTTAAGTCGCGAGTGAATAGGCTTCTTCTGGGCAAGCTCGTTACATCGTCGACCTCATCTCTGTCCTCTAGGCTAGATCGAGGTCAAGACATAGAAAAAAAAAATAAAAAAAATCCTTGTAATGTAACACACAAAATTAAATCGTCAAATGATTTGAAATAGAAAGTTAGATTTATTGTTTTATAGATAAACAGAACGATATACTACTAACCGGTAACTTTGCCAAATATAGTGTGTTTGTTCTGCAGTTCCGGTGTGGCTCCAAGAGTGAAGAAGAACTGAGATCCATTGTCATCTTTGCCAGCGTTGGCCATCGCGACCAAACCGCGACGGTTGAAGCGGAGACGCGAGTGGAACTCATCCTGAGAAAAGACAAATATGCCAACGCTTACCAACACATTTTGCAGCCATTGAAAAAGACAAACCGCCACGAACCAGAGTATATTTGACGGAAAAAATAACATTGTTTTAAAAACTTGTCTTTTCTGACAGCTTTAGCTGATTACTATTGATCATGGGATGGGAAGAGGAAAATAGGCAGACAAAACAAACGATGGGAAGATGAAATAAAGGAAGTAGCAGGGCCATTGTGGCGGAGAGTTGCTAAGGACAGAGAGGAGTGGCGGGCTCTGGAGGAAGCCTTCGTCAGAAGACGAACCAAGCAATAAAGATACATAAATATAGAACTATGGAAAATATGTTGTCACGGAGCGGGGCTGCATGCCTCGCATGCTGCCTCCTTTCGTGATCCTGGCTCTATCGTCCTGGCCCAAAATTCCAAATTCCCATTTCAAATGTCTTCTATCTCTGTCTTTCGGTGTCATTCGTGTCAAAAACAGTCAGTTTACCTTTGATTCTGGTCGTGCTCGGACGTGCCCGCGCGCAGCACGACCACCGCCTTGTATTTTGTACCTATTTTGTCAGAATAAACTCGTTCCCTTACGTTGGTTTTTGCCTAACCCCTACGACCACGACCCTGTGAGGATCCTCAACTTCTGTCTGCCGCTGAGTAGTTTCCGGTGGCAATGTAAATAAGTAAAGAAAAAGCTTGGAAAACAAGGCTGTAATAATAATAAAATTGATCATGGACCACAATAGCATTGATATAGCTGCAAAATTTGTTGGTAAGCCTTGGCATTGACTCGAGAAACGGATTATGAGGGATCCCGCACACGACCGAGAATCGGTGACCGATTTTTTGTCGGCATCCCGCTCTGACGTGTTATCACCTGAATCTTCCGTCCTTGTCCTGGCCGATAATCGCCCACCGATTCTCGGTCGTGTGCGGGAGCCCTAAGGGACAGATTTCCGAAGATTCAGTCTTCAGGGCGTGAAGGGGATAAAACTTACAGGAAATGAAAAATCAAATTGGCCTCTCCATACAAAATTGAAAACTTGATTGGACAGTTTTTACGGAGAGGTAGGGCCACCGACCTTCATCATCGTGTGGGTTGCAATGTCGATGACCGACCTTACCAACCCCGACTGAGTTGTTGTGCCGCCAAAGGCCTCTGACATGGCTCATTAACGACTACATCCGTCGACAGTAGCCAGCGTAACGTGCCTTCCGAAGCACGGAATCATTTTACTTTCAGACAATCAAATAATTCAACCTGCAATATCCTAACCAAACGGGGGAGGTTGCACAAAGGGATTTTTGTTTGACAGTTCTGTCCCCAACCCCCGAACGAACCCAGAACCTGCTGATCGAGAGCGGAGCGCTCTTACCACTAAACCACGGAACGGAGGCTAATCACGCAGGTTTTTACCTACAAACGAAATAACAATAATAATAACGGAGCATGATTAGAACGACAGCAGTGTTGGTGTAGGACGGAGCGATGCGTAAGATATTGGAACGACAGAGACACGTATCGATCCGTCCTGCTCTCATGAATCCTGCCCCTGCTGCCTGTCCTGCTTATCCAAAATACAAGCTACGAAACCGCAGCGTTTAGCGCTTCGGTTTATTTTGAGCCACTAACAAGATAAAATACAATGCATAGGTACCTTAAAAGGTTCTCCATAGATAGATTCTCCTCCAGTGCCGTCACCATTAGGGTCTCCACCTTGCACAATGAAACCGGGTACCACTCTGTGGAATATTGTGCCTGGAATGTAAATAGAATAAATAAAAATTATGATTTATAATGATTAGGCAACGTCTTTACAAAGGCAGTCGAGTGTCACGCATAGCAAGCGCTCAACGGACTGCATGGTTTGAGAGAAAAATCAACGAAATATGTTTTAGTGATGAATAAAAAGAAAAGGATCAGAAAATATTGGAGTGCACGAGTGTCACTTAAATAGCGTAAAAACAAGATATCGAGATTTTTTATTTCATAAAAAGCAGGTAAAATTTTTAAATTGTAGTCACGCGCCGAAATCATTTAGGCTGGTAAGCATTTGCACTTTGGATTGAACTATTGTTCAATATTGGTTTAAATTAGTACCTATTTGCATCTCATCATTATCTCGTAAACATGTTCGAAGCAATACATTGTAATTATGGACTTTATGCTGAATGTTGAAATTTAATGCTAAAGCCTATAAATCAAACATAGTACTCACCGTTATAATATCCTTCCATACACAGCTGTATGAAGTTCCTGCAAGCCTTTGGAGCTTCTTTTGTCCATAACTCTATGTCTATATCACCGGCTGATGTTTTTAGAAGCACCTGTAAATAATTAAATTCAACAATTTATAGGTTAAACTGTTTTACTATTTGTGTAGAGCAGGCAAAGGATAGTTACCATCTCTATCTATGGGTTTTGTAAAAGGCGACTAAGGGATTTAAGTGTGTGGTTTCTGCATTTAGTCTTCTCAATGACTGGCCTGTTGGCATGGTTGGTTGTGAGTCTGCCTTTCACACCATGCACCGCGGGTTTGATCCCGCCCAGGGCAAACATTTGTGTGATGAACTGGAGTGTTCTGTATCTGGGTGCTATTTATCTATTTATGTATGTATATATCAATCTCTGGTACCCATAGCACAGGCTTTGCCTTGATGGGATGAAATGACTTTGTGTGAATTGTCCCTAATGATAAAAAACATCTTTCATACTGAGGTCAACAACAACAGGATTCGATGATATAATCCGTTCCACAAGTCATTGCAAATGCTTACCAACACATTTTGCAGCCGTAGAACCAGACAAAGTCCGACGAACCAGAGTATATTTAACGGAAAAAATAACATTGTTTTACAAACTTGTTTTTTCTAACAGCTTTAGCTGATTACTATTGATCATGGAGCACAATAGCCTTGATATAGCTGCAAAATGTGTTGGTAAGCTTTGGCATTGACTCGTGGAACGGACTATACAGTCAAGAGCACTCATCTTAGTCAGCATAAGCATAAAGAGAAATCACACTAAAGTGTCAAGCTTGACTTGCTGTTTACTGTACCAGCTGCAAAAAATTGCAATTTTATGGTTTGCCAGACATATTTGCTGAAAACACCTCTTACCTTGTAAGTTGCATGGTGTACATAGATAACATTCATATTATTTTTTTATAGGCTTCAAGATAAGAATCCATAGGTATTAATTAAAAAGAATAAAGTAGGTATGCACAGCAGCAATAACAAAACCAGTATATGTTGAACTGTCTCTAAGCTACAAATGCCCAATAGACATGCGCTCAAGGTCAAAGTGTTAGCTCTGATGTGAGGCTGTGTACCTATTGTAGCGTTATCGCTCAAATTCCTTTTTCGTGTTCGATACTTTTTGCTTCTTTCTAGATGTATTGACTGGCTGTTTGTATTCTTTGACAGTGGATTCAAAATTTTGATTTTCCTTTCTCGGTGCTTATTATTTGTTTGGATACAATAGATATTGTGTCAAATTGATCTGAATATTTAGTAAATTTATATAATACATCAAGATAAATCATATAAAAATCAAATCAAAATATATTTTAAAAAGTTATCTTCAAGCAAAGTTTTTTTATGCACAGTTTTCTTTCCGTCTTATTTTTGCCTACAATTTTGTAAGTATTTTTGTCTTTACGTAATTTTTGTTGCTGGGAGGTTGTCACTCTCTTATGCCGCATTTTTATTCGTGCAGCTAAAGCTGCCCGATTACGGGCAGTAGGTTCCGGCTTGCACCTGCAACACAGCCAAGCCCTGTCTCCAGAGAGACTTTGACATCAGCAGCTTGCTCCTTGCTCTCTGCCGCTGCATCTCTTCAACTGCGGGTTTCCTACCAGCACGGGAGGACGCCACGAACTGCGCAAATCCAACTACTACCTATGACAGATATTTAATTCATTTATATTATTAATTTTAAGTTTTATTTCCCAAAATTCAAAAATAGGCCTCCAGACGCGCCATGATTTATTTAGATACGAATCTTTGGCAGTAATTTTTAAACTTTTAGAACATTTATCCGCGATACATTGCGGAAGGTACGACTATGACCATATTTAACTAGTCGCTATAGTAATAAGTTAGGTGGCCACTTAAAGTTATCACTAGACTTTTCCAAGCGATACTATCTAGTAGCTATAGACGGAGCGTTTTACCTGATGCACGCATCGCGGATTCCTTCCAAAATTTATTTGTCTTACTTTTAACGCCTATCGTTGATTTTTAATATTTTAAACAATATTATATATTTATATTTAATCTCCGATCGTACAATCAAATTTAAACTTTATTACGTTGGTTATATATTAGTGAAATTATACAACAAAACTGTGGTCAATCTGTTTTTATTAAAATATTGTGTGTTATATTTCTTTGTTTGCTTGATTAGTTTAAGGTAAGTTAACTCTTACTCTATTTCTATCTAACTGCAGTACATTTACTATTTAATTTACTTTATTTCACTGCACTATGTAAGTGCATCAGGAATAATATTTTCATTTCTGTCATTATCATAACATCCCATGAAACATCCACTCCAAGACAGGGAACTCCCTCCGAAATTCCAGCATTTGCTGAAACAATGTGGAGGGGAAGTACCATAGACACCCCACTTGTTAGTGTTTCGGCTGGCAGCATGAACCGCAGTTGTAGGTGACCGCAGAATATAAGAGAATACGATCAGAAGGATGCTGCTGCCCATCCTCTGGTTTATTAACCCTTAGTCGCTACTTACGACACCCACGGGTAGAGATGGGTTGGTACTATATTTTGTCAGCACCACAAGGGACTGTCATATCACATATAAAAATAATACTAATATAGCCTCTTCTTGCGTCTTGTGTGGCAAGTAGTAGTTTTTTTTTATTGTTTCTTTTGTGCTTATAGAAAGTCTCTTAACACAAGGTGCCTTTCGGCAAAGGCCTCCTCCAACTCCTTCCAGTGTGCTCTGTCTTGTGCCACTCTCCTCCAGAGAGGGCCAGCGGTTAGTTTAAGCTCGTCTTCCCATCCTCTTTTCGGGTGTCCTATTTTTCTTTTTGCTCCCCTAGGATACCGTTCCGTGACCTTTTTGCTCCATTTCTCTGGAGAGCTACGCAACATGTGACCAGTCCATCGCCATGTCTGTTGGTCTATGCGAGAGAGTATGCTTGTACTTAAATAATAAAAATCACAACTGCAAATGGAGCAGGATTTGAACCTAACCCAATATTTGAATGACGGGGTATTTAAAAAATTAAAATCACTGATTTTTGTTTTCATGATTCAACAGTGATGTTTTAGCACCTGGTGATAATAAAGAATTTGAGTCCCAGTTTCATTCTTAATTTGAACCAGAGCGTTGAGATAGAGTTCGAATGGTTAGGTTAGTGCAGTAATAACTTACCTCTTCTTTTACTATTATACAAAAAAAAATTATAAACATTTATAATATAACCTTAAAATTTAATCAATAATTATTATATCAGCATTAATACCGCCTAACAAATAATTGCACAAGTTATTGTTAGCTATTAGTTTTGTAATAAAGGAATTATATTGCTAAAAATAAAGTAAAATACATATAAATATTACCTTGCCCAATGCAGGCGGTTCTTGTATGTAAATATTACTCATTTCGTATTCTTTTCATACAATCAAATGCAAAATACACTTTGAATTTCATAGATATTAATATTCTTCACGTAGTTCTTACATTTTATTCTATTTTAGCATTTTTAGCAAAGCAACAAAATTACAAAACGCGACGAAACGAATGACAACAAAAGTAGCTAAGAATAAGTGTGACCAGTTTAAAATTTTTTATTCTCCAGATACTGCTTGATGTTTCTTTGAAAATTAGAAACAAAAAAAGACTTAAATAGTTTATTATATTAGCAGGTTGCTAATTCAGATTATGCATGAGAGTAGGGACTCAATTCTTGAAAATCACTGGGATAAAAAATTACTTTTGAAAACTTTGAGATTTCATATTTACCCTGATATACTGTTAAAAAGTAATCAGAAAACATTACAATTAACAATCAAGGTCTTCTTTATATTAAACGCATATCAATCTTCACTTTTGAAAAGAAAAAGCTGAATATTTTGAATTTTTCGAGTGACATTTTAGCACTCAGTAATATTCAAGAATTGAGTCTTATAGGGTGCCGCGCGGAGCAAATCGTGGCTTTGCCACTCGAATATCTTACGCCTCGCTCCAACCTGCTGTCACACTATACTAATGCTATCACTATAACTACATTTATATTAAGAGCCATAGTTATAACGCCCTGCCCTGCTAAAATAGCAGGAACCTGATTAGTATGGTAACACTGAATCTGACAATCAGACAAGAAAAACTAGTCAAGCATGAGTCGAATTCTCGCACCGAAGGTTCCTTGTTATCACAATGAAAAAAAAACCTTTAAGCAAACAAAGTGGTTTCAAAGGTCAAGTTAAGCCTGATATGCGATCACACTTGTAGTGCGACTCTAGCCCGTACGTCTATTGAAATAAGAACGTTACACAGTCCAATGTGTCAGGCTTGATGTGCTCTTGACTGTATCATCCTACATACTGCGGTCACTAACCGCAACGCTTACAAGCGTGATGACCATCATAGTAAATCCCCTCCACCACAGAATATATAATAGCCGTGAGCAAGCTGTGCTTTTTTAAATACCGCGTTTTGGTATTTTAAAAAAAATACTTATAATCACGGGGAAAATGAAATTTTCCAGACATGAGACCTAGCTAGATCGATTTTCTGCCCCCGAATACCCCGTGTGGTAAACTTCATCAAAATCGTTAGAGCCGTTTTCGATAAAACGAAGGTTGGAAGGAAAAGTACCGATTTCAACAGAAATGAGGAGACCCGCAGAAGAACTAAAGTTACTGACATAACCCTGAGAATCGCTAAACTAAAGTGGCAGTGGGCAGGGCACATCGCAAGAAGAACCGATGGCCGATAGGGCGTAAGGGTCCTAGAGTGGCGACCACGTACTGGAAGACGAAGCGTTGGCAGGCCCCCCACAAGGTGGACCGAGACGATCTGGTCAAGGTCGCGGGAAGCCGCTGGATGCGAGCAGCACAGGACCGGTCGTCATGGAGATCTTTAGGGGAGGCCTATGTCCAGCAGTGGACGTCTTTCGGCTGATATGATGATGATATGATGATGCATGTTTAAAACATAAAAAAGTTACAAATTTAAAAAATTAATATAAAAATTTAATTGTTTCAACCCTCACCAGACTGAACTATTGCACCGATAAGCGAGAGTATTTGCCTCAAGTCTCGTCGTTACGTAGTTTTCTATATTTGTTGCACGCTAGTGAAAGTAGCGAATGAAGTTCGTTCTTGAATGAAGGCGGGTGCGCGTTGCGTTTCTTAGAATAGGGTCGGCAACTTAAACTTTTTTTTTCATAGGAAGTATTTTATTTTTCGGTTATTTTTTATTATCAATATGCTTTATGTACTTTATATAGTATACAAATATTTCTCATTTATTAGTATAGGATCAAATAGACTTTGCATATACATTTGGAAATACAGTGAAACATTCAGGAAAAGAAAAAAATATTTGTGATCTCTTTACAAACTGTTTAAATTACTTTTAAAATTGTGTATGGAGATGCTGAATTTCTTTTTCATTCCCTGAAGATTTAACTCACAATTTCATTACTGATTTTGGCCCTCTCAGTTCAGTTTTCTAATTTCTTGTTGTTTAGTATGTTGATACTGGGGTGTCGTTCGCTCACATTTTAATTCCGTTTTATTTTTATAAAGTATGTACGGTACCCTAAAATGTTTACAAACGTGCTGGATAGATGGCGCTACTGGTTCACATGGAGTAATTATTAAAACCTGCTATCGAGTTGACTCTTGGTTTAGACGACTACGCGCGGCCTTTTAATTATTGAACATCTTAATGTTGGTATGTAATTGCCAGTATCAAGATTATTGGTTCACTGGCCGATTTTTTGTCGGCATCCCGCTCTTACGTGTTATCACCTGGATCTTCCGTCCTTGTCCTGGGCGATAATCGGCCACCGATTCTCGGTCGTGTGCGGGAGCCCGGCTCCCGCACACGACCGAGAATCGGTGGCCGATTTTTTGTCGGCATCCCGCTCTTACGTGTTATGACCTGGATCTTCCGTCCTTGTCCTGGGCGATAATCGGCCACCGATTCTCGGTCGTGTGCGGGAGCCCTTATGTAGGTGCTTATTTTGAATGCACATCATAAACACATTCGTTGCCATAGAGACGCTGTCACTGGTTTTTTGCATCTTACTCTCTCGCGATGATGGTACTGTTTATCGCACTCAAATGACGCTAGTAGTGTGGGTGCTGAAAACGTGTTAGTTTTAGTAAAAGGTGACACTGATTTGTATTGAATGACGTAAAGAATTCGTCTCTAGATGTAGAGCAAGACGCATGGACTTCAGAGCTCTGTGGTTCTGACGGTTACTTATTTTCTGCGCATGGGTGACAGGCGATGGGTGAAAACCGGCCAAGTGCGAGTCGGACTCGCGCACTGAGGGTTCCGTACCACCACATAATCATAATTGTATTAGTTGAAATTTCAGTAAGTTAATGTGCTAGATTTTTTGAGTCCGACACGCGCTTGACCAAATTTTATTATTTTTTGTTATTTTACAGCTTATGCACTATAAACATACCAATTTTCAAGTTTGTAAGTGTTCCCGTTTTTAAAATAGAACTAAAACAAAAATCGCCTCAGCGACCATCCAACTTGACCCCTCTCTTATATGAATGTTCTTGAAACGGGAGCTCACCACAATTGGTTACCATTAGTTGTGAGAAAAGTTGTAATATTTAATGATTTCAGACTTTTCCCATTATTTGTACTGTGAAACCTACCTTCTTGCCAAATTTCATAATTTTATGTCAACGGGAAGTACCCTGTAGGTTTTGCATTTTTGAATAAATGTATGGAGATGAGGACATATAATGCCATATCTTTTGATTGCGTCATTGTAAAAAATTTAAATTTTCAGATTTTGTGTGGTTCATAGATCCTAATTAATGGTATTAATTTCAGCCTGATACCTTTACCCGTTCGTGAGATAAAGGGTCTTGACAGACAGACAGACAGACAGACAGACGGACAACAAAGTGATCCTATAAGGGTTCCGTTTTTTTCTTTTGAGGTACGGAACCCTAAAAACGTCCATCTACTACTACGCACTTCGACGACACGACCAACGTGTGAACGCCGTTTGCGGCTTGTGGCAAATCCCTTTGAATCATGCACAAAAAACGGATAACCAACAGCACGCCGCCGGCGAGCTTTGGTCGCAAACGGAAAACTAAAGCGGGGTCTACAGGTTGGCAACCAATTTTAATATTGATCAAACTCACTCAAAAACCACTAAACGATAAACAACACATCGTTTTTAGTCGGCTGTCACTCGTATTTAGTTGGGCTCGAAGGACAATATTGTTAAGCATTAATTCATTGAAAAAATTTTTTTTCAAAAACTAGAACCCGACTACTGGCAAATCTTGCTCTCAAAAGTATGAAACAAGAAAATATTGTCATCTAAAATATTCATACTTGATGTTCAGATAATAGCCGTGGTCATATTATTCTAAATATACATATATAAGAGCTTGTCCTGACTGACTGACTGATTCATCAAAGCCGAGTCGTAACCGCTATAAATACAGACATACGAGTACATTGCTCGTTGAAGCATACATACATTCGGCATACATTGCTCGTTGAAGTGAGGATATTGCAAATAACATAACCAAGCCTCCCAGCAATGTATGCCGAATTAGTCTTTGAATTCAACTAGGTGTGATCGTGGCTTAAACAGTGGTCATCACAAGAGGCAGCGGCGGCGGTGGCGGCGTGGCGGCTCCGTGTAAACGACCGGCTAGGCATGCCTACGCGCGGCAGGTAACATTTTTGCCGTGTCTCAGTTTTGGCGCCTAAATATTTCCTTCGTCTAATTCTGCTTATGTATAGTTATGTCACAATAATTACTTTTAAAACATGCATTAGTAACGCTTAGGCCACATTATTCGTACCTTGGTATAAACACAAATAAATGACTTCGAATTCAAGGCTGTATCAGTACCTGTAAATTACTTTTTAAATTATTTAAATCGGAAATACCATTCAAAAGTTATCATAATAAAAAACAGCACTCTAAGTGACTCTAATGGTTTTATCTACAACAGAGAATCGACACGCAAAATTTTACTAATGGTTCCTGTATGTGTAAATGAGTGCATCATCAAGCCTTTATCCCATAGGTAGAGCATCAAAGAGTTCTACAAAGATGAGAAATCTAGCTTTGTCTATTACTTATGAACCTAAAAATTTTTTTTATGTTGTGGGCCACCTGATAAGTGGTTACTACCGCCCATAGCACCCATATTAGTGGCAGTAGTTGGTCGACCGAGCTTCGCTCTATAATAGCCGCCTCAACATTAAAATATCATTGGATAAGCAAGCTATTCTACCCGCCAACAGATGGCACTGTAGATTTCTGTCTAAATCGCGGAGAAATCAGAATATGCGTCTCAAATCTGGAACCCTTTATATATTACTTATTGTACCAAATTTAGCAAATGCAGAAAAAAAATTCTAGATTTTTAGCCCATAAGTTTCACGTACCTTACCTTAAATACCCACAGCGTTGTAAGAAGTTTCATCTACTGCCTCTAAGTGTTAGAAGAGATATATCGGATGTAAACTTTTTGATGAAGATTGCCCAAAATAAAGTTGACAGTCCGGAGCTCCTCGGCAAAATTAAGCTAAGGACTCCAAAGCGAACACTTCGTAAATATACCCTATTTGTCATCCCTCTTAGCCACTCTAATTTTAGAATGAACAGCTATCTACCTGGGTGCCTAAAGTTGTGCAATAAATTAAATGAAAACAGCAACTTTGACCTATTTGCCGGAAGTACTCGTAGCGAGAAGAAAGCAATAGTTCCTGACCTTGAGTCAAATTTATGAATTAAGTATATATAAATTTACTAATCTAATTCTCTTAAATAGTTACTTAGTTATTTATGTAAATTTGTTTAGATTACTCTTATATCCATTTGTGGAAGCTTGTTATTGGCCTTTAATGACCCATATTATTTACTACTTTGTAAATGTAGCTGTAAGCTATATAATAAAATAAAATTGTAAATTTCATCGAAATCGTTAGAGCCGTTTTCGAGAAACCGTTTACAAATATATATACCGGGTAATTTGATTGCGTGCCATAGATCAGGGGCGGGATCAGTATCAGTAACGGAACATCTCAGTCTGCATCAGTCCACCCTTGATAGAAATAGTTTATTGCAAGTACAACTGCAAGAAGCACATGTACAACTAGCAGATTTATACAAGGAAAAGGAGGATGAAGAAAATAAGCATGCTGTATCCTTACACCATGAACTATCAACTGTAGAAGAGCACAAGGAGGAACTTGAGGAGCTTGAGAAAATAATAAAAGACAAGGATGTTGAGTTAACAAAGGCACAACAATGTCTTGATGCGCTTCATTCTAGACTGAGCGAGATTACAACGGCTTATGTTAAAAGTCAATCTTCGCTTCAACTGTTGACAAATAAATATGTAGAAACTGAGCAGTGCATGAATGAAATGTTGTCATCCACAGCTGAGCTCAAGCAGCTTTATACCACTCAGCAGCAACTGATAGCCACCCTCACCAATGACAAAGAGGTTGCTTGTGCTCTAGAACCACCGCGGACATCAAATATCAGTATGTCTTCTAGCTGTACGCCTGCCACCTGCGGTTCAACGTCAACATTTTTCAACTGGCGATTTTCAGCTCGCCTTACGAAGAAACAACGCCGCCAAAAGCGACACGCGTACGGTCGACGCCAGCAGCGCGGAGACCAGCATGAGCAGACCGCTGTGAGTGACGTCATCGTGGTGGCACCACGGCAGCACATCGATGAGAGCATGGTGACTGCGAGTGACGACATCACCACGTCGCCAGTGTTGCCAACACATGATGCCGCCGCGCGTGAGCAGACCGCTGTGAGTGACGTCATCGTGGTGGTACCACGTCAGCACATCGTTGAGAGCGTGGTGACTGGGAGTGAAGACATCACCGCGTCGCCAGTGTTGCCTACACATGATGCCGCCGCTGGTGGCGCCACGGTGGAACAGCAGCCACCTGTCGATAACAGCACAGAGACCACGGATGGCGAGGACTTTTCGTCGACTTCCAATAAAAAGAAGACCTTTGTATATTCAGACAGGATAGGAGTAGGTCTAGGGTCTATTTTTAATTACTGCCATAATCAGCAGGTGACCAATATTTGCTGTTCTTGTAAGAAAGATTGCTGTAGGCAAGTTTGACATAAACACCACTGTTGTTATCGTGGTAGGCAATCATTCTGACATAAGTAGATTAAAATTAAACAATTTTGTGACATTGTTAAACAAAATACAGGTTGAAACTAAGTGTAGGTTTATTCTGTGTAACTTCCCATACTGTTCAAATGTTACTGAGCAACACAACAAATGTATACACAGAATGAATTTACATTTACAAAATTTGACAAGTCGTCATAGTGACATTTTATATCTTGACATGAATACTTTTATAAATTATTTCAAATTGACAAAGGATACTATGTATCTGCCTCTTAAGTTTAAGAAAGAGCTGGCTACATTGATAGCATATAATATATCTGACTCTGTTATAGGAAGTTATACACAAAAAACTTCTTTAGTTAGTAACATTACTAACACCAATTCTTTAAACTAGTTCATACGACAAAAGAGGGTTTTTCTAAACAAAATTTTACTGAAGTAAATGAAAAAAAACCTTCTGGCAAAAAACTTCCTATAGCAAAGACAAAGGAAAAATCTAATAGTTTGAAAATTTTACATCAAAATATTCAAGGTTTTTCTGGAAAAATTTTAGAATTAGAATTATTCTTAGAAAGAACAAAATTTGACATTATTTGTCTGACAGAACACTGGCAAAAAGACTATCAAATGTTGATAAATTATGAAAATTATTGTATAGCCAGTGCTTTCAATCGAAAGTCTGCTTTACACGGTGGATCACTGATTTTAGTTCGTAACAGTTTTAAGATAAAGAACCGTAAAGATATTGTTCGACTTTCGGTTGAAAGATGTATTGAAATATCTTGTGTTGAGCTGGACGAGCATGTTGTAGTGTGCGTATACAGACCTCCCGCTTTTCAAAAATTTTCAATGTTCGAGTTAGTAATGGAAGATGTTTTAAAAATAGTGACAAAAGAAAATAAGTTTGTGATAGTGTGTGGTGACTTTAACGTCAATATCTTAGAAAATAATACCTATAGTAACAAACTTATAAGTCTTTTCAAATGTTTTAATTTAGAGCATGTATTTTTTGAACCTACAAGGGTGACGTCATCCTCGGCTACCTGTATTGATAACGTCTTTTGTAATTGCGATTATTTTGAGAAAAGTATCATAAACTCGCTTCAGTCTGACCACTCTGGTCAAAGTGTTACTTTTAATTATTCTCGAGTAACCCAGAAGATAGATATAGAAACCAGGAGCCTAACGAGCGGTAGGTTAGAAAAGTACAAAAACACGTTACTAGAAAAACTGCCCTGTCACAATTATAATACTAACAACCCTAATAACTCATATGAAGATTTATTCACATTGATTAATACTGAATTCAGTAAAATTTTCACTATTAGAAAAAAGCAAATTATTGTAAAATTCAAATTCAGTGACTGGGCTACCGCTGGTATTCGCAAAAGTAGAGAGAGACTTTTTGAATTATATGAGCTAAGAAATTATTCAAATGACGACAATTTCATTGAATATGTCAAAAAATATTCAAAATTGTTTAAATTAGTTTGTTCAAAAGCAAAGTCATTTTTTCTTCGGAAAAAAATACAGTCTGCTGATAACAAAATTAAGGCTGTATGGAATGTTATAAACAGTGAAACTGGAAAAGTGAAACCGCGTGACAATCAAATCACACTTCATACAAATCGCGGAACTATTAGTTCAAACGTAGAAGTGGCTCAAGAATTCGAAACCTTTTTTACTAATATTCCTTTGAAAACAACAGAGTCACTCAATTCTTCATCTTCACTTGCTAGCGATTTACTTCAAAAGAATGTGGACGCCTGCGAAACTGAATTTGGGTTCAATCATGTCACCCCTAACGAAATTATTAAAGCCTTTAAAAGTATTAAAATGAAAACTACTGAGGACCTATGGGGAATGTCAGTAAAAGTCTGTAGTGCGATCATTGATACTATATCTCCATATTTAGCTGTTATATTCAATGATTGTGTCGATCATGGTACATTTCCTGACTTAATGAAAAAAAGTAAAGTAGTTCCATTATTCAAAGCTGGTGACAAAAAGGATCCCAGTAATTTTAGACCAATATCAGTCTTACCTGTACTTAGTAAAATTTTTGAGAAGGTCATACTCAATCAAATGCTTTCACACTTCAATAGAAATAACTTACTACATGACCATCAATTTGGTTTGGTACAACGGATGCCGGGACTGCACTTTTAAAATACATCTTTTGCGCGTGGGAAAAATCTGAAGATGCTATTGGTATCTTCTGTGATCTATCCAAGGCATTTGATTGCGTAGATCATAGCACATTGTTGCTAAAACTTGAACATTACGGTGTTAAGAATAATTCACTTAAACTACTTAGGTCATATTTGGAAAACAGGATTCAAAAGGTACAAGTAAACAGGACGAAATCACTGGGATCTGTTGTCAAAATTGGCGTACCTCAAGGGTCCATATTAGGGCCATTTTTATTCCTTATTTATATTAATGACCTTCCTTCTGTGGTGAAGAATCTGTCAAAGATTGTGTTATTTGCTGATGATACTTCATTAATATTCAATGTAAGTAGGAAATCACAAAATTATAACGAAGTCAACGATGCACTTGGACAGATTCATGCATGGTTTACTGTTAACAATCTAGTCCTAAACGCCAAAAAAACTAAATGTATTAAATTTGCACTACCAAATGTAAGGTCTACTTCACATAACATAGTATTGAATAATGAGCCATTAGATTTTGTAAATAGTACAGTTTTCTTAGGGTTAACACTAGACTCTAAACTTCAATGGGGCCCTCATATAACGGCTCTTTCTGGTCGATTGAGCTCGGCTGCATATGCTGTTAGAAAAATCAGACAACTTACTGATGTAGCTACTGCAAGGCTGGTTTACTTTAGCTACTTCCATAGCATTATGTCTTATGGCATACTGCTTTGGGGCCGAGCAGCTGATATACATTCAATATTCGTTTTACAAAAGAGGGCTATAAGAGCAATTTATTGCCTGAAGACTCGTGATTCCCTGAGAGAACTGTTCAAGGAAATCAACATTATGACAGTGCCATGCCAGTATATCTATGAAAATATAATGTATGCTAGAAAGAACATTCATCAATTACCAAAAATTTGTGACAGGCATAATTTTAATACTAGAAATAAGCATAAAATTGATCAACCATATACTAGATTAACTAAAGTCAATACATCTTTCGTTGGTCTGTGTATACGATACTACAACAAAATACCTGACAATATAGTGCAATTACCTGAGAGAAAGTTTAAAGAATGTGTAAAGCAAACGTTATGTAAAAAAGCTTACTATAGATTGGATGACTATATGAATGACAAAGAGGTATGGTGCTCTGATATTCCAGCGAAACACAAGAAACACATTGTAAAAAGCCGACTCTTAAAGTAGGCCGTGCTGCAGTGGTTTCTTGCCGTTTCTTTTACGCTGCCATAGCACGATCCGAAACGGCGTAGACTCGCTCTATTTGCATTGTATTCTGCATGACATTCAATAAGTATTCTGTAAAGAATCTACATTGAATAAAATTATCTGAATCTGAATCTGAACAACTTTTGCCAAGGAACATAGGTCGAAATACGAAAATCAATTTCTGACCTCCCATAGAAACTGCATCAGCTGATAGCGCAATTTGTATCGAAGGTCAAATTTGGTTTTTCGTATTTCGAACTATATTCGTTGGGAAAATACTATTAAACGAGCAATATTTGTATACAAATATATATGTTTGCAATCTGTTTCTCGAAAACGGCTCTAACAATTTCGATGAAATTTACTATAAGAGAGCTTTCGGGGGCGAAAAATCGATGTAGCTAGGTCTCATGTCTGGGAAAATTTGTTTACCCCGTATTTTTAAGCATTTTTTTTAAACACCGCCTTTAAGACAGAAACCTACAGCGCTATCTGTTGGCGAGTAGAATAGCTTGCTCACACGATGATATTTTAATGTTCAGGCAGCTATTATAGAGCGAAGCTTGGTCGACCAGGTACTGTACACATATTGCTCGTTTAATAGTATAGGATATTTGGAAACTAACAAGATAGCAAAGCGCGTTGCTTACTTTGAGAACTAAGATGGTATGTCTCATGTGCCGGTAGTTTTACTGGCTGTCTTACCCTTCGAATTGCTGCTTCACGGCAGAAATAGGCAAGGGGGTGGTACTTCACCAGAAGGACTTTGCACAAAATCCCTACCACTAAGTAATTTAAAAATAAATCCAAATCGTTTTTACTCTTTTTTAGTAAACCCCGACACAAAAGAAACTATATATACCCGTGCGAAGCCAGGGCGGACCGCTAGTCCTACTTTACCCAGAGGATGATCAAGACGCTCCTAACGGTACCTCATTTGTCAAATAACGATCACTAGTTTAGAAGATATGAAGGACCAGTATACATACATACCGTTCAAAATCATAACCCTCCTTGTTGCCGTAGTCGGGTAGTGAATTAAAAGTTTATTGTATTTATTGTGAAGAATTTATTGGTTTAGGATACCTGCAAGTACTATCAATCGATCAGTGATACCCTATGGACGGTCCATTAATTTTATTTGCCGCTGTTGCAGGCCACACGATGTACACATCGTAATATCATCATGACATCCCATAAAAGCGTCCACTGCACGACAGGGAGCTCCAACCAGATCTCCAGCAAAATCGCGTGGTACTTTGAGGGGGATTTACCATAGTCACCACGCTTGTAAGCGTTGCGGCTGGCGACCGCTGTTGTTGGTGACCGCAGTATGTAAGATCGTACGATACACAGAAAATTGGTGCTGCCCATCCTCCGGTTCATATGACCTTAGTCGCCTCTTACGACACCCACGGGTATAGATGACTCTTTTTTTTTTTTTTATAGAAGAGGGAGGCAGACGAGCAGGCGGGTTACCTGATGGTAAGTGATCACCGACGCCCATAGACACCCGCAACACCAGGGGGATCACAGGTGCGCTGCCGGCCTTTGAGATATTTGTAGGCTCGTTTCTTGAAGGCTGCCTTGTTGTACCCGTTCGGAAATACCTGCGCAGGAAGCTGATTCCACAGTGCGGTCGTACGTGGTAAGAAGTTTCTTGTAAAACGTACGGTGGAAGATTGCCAGTTATCTAAGTGGTAAGGATGAAATTTTAACTTCTGGCGAGTGGTGCGGTGGTGAAATTCTGAAGCAGGTATTAGCTCGAACAATTCTTCAGAGCACTCCCCATGATACACGCGATAAAGGATGCATAGAGATGCAACATCTCTCCGCAGTGCTAGATGGTCAAGACGGCCGGTGAGGATATCGTCGCCAATGATTCGGATCGCTCGACGTTGAACGCGGTCAAGAGGAAGGAGCTGATACTGAGGCGCCCCGGCCCAAAGGTGGCAACAGTACTCCATATGTGGCCTAACTTGAGCCTTATAAAGTTGAAGGCGATGTGCCGGTGTGAAGTACCGTCTTGCTCTACCAAGGACACCCAGTTTTTAGAGGCCATTTTGGCCTTGTCCTCCAAATGACCGCTAAATTGGACGGAGCTCGATATATCGACGCCGAGAATCCCAATACTCGGCTTTGCAACAAGGAAAGTGCCCTGAAACAGAGGAGATGCAACAAAGGGGTTTTTGTTTGCGGAAAACGCGCAAACTTGCGTCTTTTTGGGGTTGAATTGTACCAAGTTGCAAAGACCCCAATTCGAAACAAGGTCTAATTTAGTTTCGATTTCAGACACAAGTTTGTTCCGACACTCGCTGACACTCTGGACATATAGTTATCCTAATCTAACACCCTGTATAGTAATCTTAACCTAACACCCTGTATACTCACTTTAAAACCCTGTACATATAGTGATCCTAACCTAACACCCGGTATAGTTATCCTATCCTAACACCATGTATACTTACCATAAGACCCTGTACATATAGTGATCCTAATCTAACACCCTGTATACTTACCCTAAAACCCTGTGTATTTATCCTAACCTAACACCCTGTATACTTACCCTAACATCCTGTATAGTAATCCTAACCTAACACCCTGTATACTTACCCTAGCACCCTGTACGTATAGTACTTAGTCATTCTAACCTAACACCTTTTATACTTACTCTTACATCCTGTATAGGTATCCTAGCCTAACACCCTGTATATTAACAAATAATGACCATTAGAAGCATTTTTGATAATACCGATACTTAAAAAAATATATGTTCATGGAATCTTATCTCACTAACAAAAAATAAAATCATCGACATCGTGTGTCGATATTATTTTGATCGATCACCTCCCTATCGTCATTCGTCATACAAGAAAATCGGTCACCGATTATCGCCCGTGTGCGTTGCGTCGGTCACAAAATCGGTCGTGAAATCGGGGGAAAAATGTGCCCGATAATCGGACCTACAAAAACTCGGTCGTGTGCGGGAGCCCTAAATTATGGCATGAGTTGACGTGCTACATACAAAGGAAAGGACCTCGAAACTAAAGAATGGAGAAAGTGGTTTCAGTCAACTATGATGAAATTTTAATATGTCATAGATTTCAGTGCACTGATAAGATAAATCAAATACAAAATTTTCTTTGCTCAATGTAGGATATTAAAAATCTCTTAATGACGTCGGTTACATTTACGTTCCTTCACAAACAAAGTTGCGCCATGTGGGGAAAAAAAGAAGCGACAATAGAAAACCCACACGCTCTACAGGCTTGATACAATAAACATCTCTTCTCCTTTTTCATTCCCTGTAGATTTAATTCACAATTTCATTACTGATTATGACCCTTTCAGTTCAGTTTAGTATGTTGACACTGGGGGGTGACGTTCACTCGCATTTTTATTCCGTGCTCGCACTCTTAAAATGTGAGGTATGTATGGTACCCTAAAATGTTTACAAACGTGCTCTATAGATGGTGCTACTGGTTCACTTGGATTTTTTTTTTAAAACCCGCTATCGAGTTGATACACTGATAGGCGCGAACGAAGGTGAACTTGCCGAACTTCTTCGGAGACTTGAATGCGCAAGTTTGGAATATAGACTGCGGATCAATCGGGATAAAAGCAAACTGATGTTCGTCAACAGAGCGGAAACCATGCAGAGATCATTCGAGATGCGAGACCTGGACACGGTACAAGAATTTGTTTACCTGGGGGCCCTTATATGGTGACTGCGAAAAGGAAGTCGTCGGACGAGCACAGATAGCAAAATCAGCTGTAAAACGTCAGGAGAAAATTTGGAAAAATCGAAACATCTATCGCAGCACAAAAGTGAAACTCATGCGTTGCCTAGTTTTCTCTATTTTCTTGTACGCATCGGAAACATGGAGACTGAAAGCTCGATTAAGATCAAGAATAGATGCGTTTGAAATGTGGTGCTGGCGCAAAATGTTAGGTATCCCATGGACTGCGCGCCGCACTAACGTCTCTATTCGTCAGGAGCTCAAAATAACTACACGCCTATCAACAATATGCCTCCAAAGGTCCCTCTCTTTCTTCGGTCACGTTGCCCGCCGGGAGCCGGAAAATTTGGCGAAGCTAATACTAGTTGGGCACGTGGAGGGGAGAAGGAGTAGAGGAAGAGCGCCTACCTGGTGAACAGATGCCATCTTGGAGTTCACCAACTGCAACATCCAGGGGGCAATCCACCTAGCCCAAAACAGAAACACATGGAGAGCCCTAACCTGTAGGGCTACTTTTGGTGATCACGACCCTCAGCCATGAGGAAGCGACAAAGAAGAAGAAGAAGATCGAGTTGACTCCTGTTTTAAACGACTACGCGCGGTCTTTCTCCCGGGTGTCTCCTCACGGTGTCTCACCCGGGGGGCTGGTACTGGCTCTCCAGTGACCGACCTATAGTTGCAGGTCGCGTGAAGAAACCTCTTCAGGAAGTCGAAGCAACTTCAAGAAGATTCTCCGCCGACGGAGCAATCCCGGGGCGAGAGAGGACTAACTGACGGCATAAATCGTTTGTCACCATATAATTATTTGAATATCTTGATGCTGATATGTAATTTCCAGTATCAAGATTGTTTGTCATCACTAAAATTCCGAACGAATGCACAAGGGAAGGCTAAATTGAAATAAATAAAAATATTTTTTTATTTAAATAAATCTGAACAATTACATATTTTTTTTATTGTCAATGGGCTTACTCTTGACCTTGATCTAGTCTTGAAGACAGAGATGAGGTCGACGATGGAACGAGCTTGCCCAGAAGAAGCCTATTCACACGCGACTTGAATAAATTCGGGTTGTATGAACTCGGGAACACAGACAGAGAATTCCACTCTTTAGCCGTGCACATAATAAAAGATGTTTCAAAGCGCTTTGTGCGAATGTGCGGAATATCAACCAAGTATGGGTGATATCCTGCGGTGCGTCTGGACTCCCGATAGTAGAAGGATGGCGGTGGAATAAGCTCGTGGAGCTCTTGAGCACACTCTCCGAAGTACAATCTGTAGAAGACCGACAGACATGCAACTTTGCGACGGTGGGCCAGACTGTGAAACTTGGTTTTCACCAGCATCTCATCACCAACGAGCTTCTTGGCTCTGTGATCTATCGAGTCAAGTGCGGCTAGTTGGTATTTGGCTGAGCCATCCCAAAGGTGAGAGCAATTTTCCATGCAGGATCGGTCTTGGGCTTTATATAAAACTAGAAGCTGTCCAGGAGTGAAGTAACGCCTAACCTTATTGAGGATGCCCAGCTTTTTTCCGCAGTTTGGGCTTTAGACTCAATGTTAGCGCCGAAGTTCAGGTTTGCACACAATTTCATGCCAAGTAGCTCGAGACTGTCGGTAACAGGTACAGTTGTACCTCGAAAAGTTGGAGCCAGATTGAACGGACTCCTTTTGGCGGTGAACAGACACGCCTGTGTTTTGGTGGCGTTGAAACTCACCAGATTTTCGTCACCCCACTCGGAGACACGACTTAAGGTTGAGTTTATTCGCTCTACCATGGCCTCTCTCGAAGAACGTATCTCGTCACTGCTGTCTTTTGCGCTAGACATATATCTCTCAACAACAGTACTGTCATCTGCGTACCCAACAATACTAGGACCTATAGAAGGTCGTTGATGTGCAGCAGGAAAAGAGTCGCTGAGAGAACAGACCCCTGAGGAACCCCGGCGTCGATAGCCATGAGGTCAGAGGAGCAGCCGTCAAGAACTACTCGGATCGACCGTTCACTCAGGAAGTCAGATATCCAAGAGCAAAAGTCAGCAGGAATGCCGTATGCAGGAAGTTTGCTCAGCAGACTTGCATGCCACATGCCGCGTGACATACCGGGGCTTCCTTGTAGTAGAAATGCCTCGATCCTCCAAGTTGCATATACAAAAGACCTACTGGAGTTGATTTTGGCAGGCACAGACAAACCCGACGGGGGCCAATTCTTAAAAGTCACCGGGTGATTTTTGAGATTTTAAAATTAAAATAAGCCCTGTTAAACTCCTCAAAAGTAAGGATTAATATTCGTTAATTATAAAATAATGTTCAGTTTTAAATTTCCATCATAACAATTTGAGTTTTATGAGTTTTTAACTACGCTAGTACTATTACCTATTCTGTGGTTAAACGTGGCTTTTTGTTATTTAAAAAATCTCAAAAATTACCCGGTGACTTTCAAGAATTTAAATCAGCTCCAGCCCGCGTCTTCTATAACCGTCGCCACATTTACTTTCGATACCTATATACTAGTTTTAGTGTGTGTGTACATGTGTGTTGTGTGTATGTGAAGATATAAATGTAAGGATGGGTAAAATATATGTTTAAGAATGTGTTAACAAAATGATTCACTACGGAACTCTACACTGCACGTGGCCCGACACGCACTTGGTCGGTTTTTTTAATATAATATAATATTTCGACTATGTTTTATTGTGAAAAGTTGTTCAGTTTCATGGAAAAATTCACATAAATCCTTTTTTAGGGTTCCGTACCTCAAAAGAAAAAAACGGAACCCTTATAGGATCACTTTGTTGTCCGTCTGTCTGTCTGTCTGTCAAGACCCTTTATCTCACGAACGGGAAAAGGTATCAAGTTGAAATTAATACCATATATTAGGATCCATGAACCACACAAGATCTGAAAATTTCAATTTTTTACAACGACGCAATCAAAAGATATGGCATTTTATGTCCTCACCTCCATACATTTATTCAAAAATGCAAAACCTACAGGGTACTTCCCGTTGACCTAAAATTATGAAATTTGGCAAGAAGCTAGGTCTCACAGTACATATAATGGGAAAAGTCTGAAATCATTAAATATTACAACTTTTCTCACAACTAATGGTAACCAATTGTGGTGAGCTCCCGTTTCAAGAACATTCAGACAAGAGAGGGGTCAAGTTGGATGGTCGTTGAGGCGATTTTTGTTTTAGTTCTATTTAAAAACGGGAACACTTCCAAACTTGAAAATTGGTATGTTTATAGTGCATAAGCTATAAAATAACAACAAATAATAAAATTTGGTCAATCGCGTGTCGGACTCATAAAATCTAGCACATTAACTTACTGAAATTTCAACTAATACAATTATGTTTATGTGGTGGTACGGAACCCTCAGTGCGCGAGTCCGACTCGCACTTGGCCGGTTTTTTTATTAAATAATTTATTTAATATATTTACACAATACAAATTTGCCTTATCTAAACATCGCCAAACTGCAAAGCAGTTCGGGCTCCATTATCCAGTGAAATTATAATTTCACGGTAAATTGTAAATTGGTTCCATTTATATTACAATTCAACTAGTGTAACTATAATTTCACAGGGCCTATTTTTATCATTCTTTATAAAATAGGTTAGGTTTGCTAGGGTCAGAAAGCCAATACTTGAATGTCAATGATAAAATATCACTTTTCAGATTAAAAAAATCAAATTCACTCTGATATGAATTTTATGAGTGACATTTTATCCACCTGCGGTGATATTCAAGAATTGGCTCCTAGATTTACAATTTACTGTGAAATAATAAAATATCACGGCTGTGACAATATATTTATTTTATTTTTATTTATTTTATTTATTCCATAACAATTGACACTGTGTTGGAAATTACATTAAATTTAGCAAAAAAACAAATCATATCAACAATAACACCAACACTAATTTTTCAGAATACAAATATTAGATTACAATAGTACAGTTATTCAAATTAAATCAAATTGGTTCAGTAAATTCAATAAAAGTACATTACAATTTTTATTATAAATTTTCAGCCTACATTACGCTTTATTCCAATTCATATATTCGTCAACACTATAAAAACAGTTTTCCACCAGGAAGCGCCTCAGTTTGTCCTTAAACTCTATTATATTTTTTATAATTTTAAGAGATATGGGTAGGCAATTGTATAATCTAGTCGCCTGAAAACGTGCGCTATGTCTCACCACATTTAATTTAGGAACATCAGGCCGCTGAAGATCCCTTCTGCGGGTACTCATCCGCACAACGTGTTCCTCCGCTGTTTCACGCTGATGTAATGATTTGACCAGATCAGTTAACACTAAGAATATGTAAAGCGAAGGAGCAGTAAGAATCTCCAGCTCAACAAAATCTCTCTACATGACTCCCACTGAGGTATTCTAGCTATTGTTCGCAATGCTCTCTTCTGTCCTATAAATGCTTTTGAAATATTATATAGATAACTACATCCCCACAGTCTGATACTATATCTTAAACGTGATTCAACCAAAGCATAGTAAACTTGTACTAACTGCTTCTTAGTCGCATCATTTCGTAAGCTTCTTAGAGCGTAACTAGCCGAACTCATGTTATTAACCACAGTATTCACTTCATTTTTCCAATTCAAAAGAGCATCTATGTGCACCCCGAGAAACTTAACCACATCAACTAACATAACGCTGTCTCCTCTAAGGTTCACTTTGAGCGTTTCTTTTGATCTCGCTGTAGTTTTAAAAAGCATTACATTTGTTTTACTAGTGTTTAACTTTAGTTTATTAATTGTGAACCACTTATAAAATTCTGATAGTACATCATTTAAGTTAACGTTGAGTTCTGAAATTGTTTTTGCAGGTAATACTGCATTTGTGTCGTCAGCAAAAATTACTAAATTTATTTTATCTCCAAAAAGTTTACACATGTAATTAATGAGATCGTTAATAAAAACTATGAAAAATATAGGACCCAAAATAGAACCTTGTGGAACACCTTGCTTTACCGCTTTTAATTTTGAACAGTGTACCATTTCACAATTATCTTTTACTGTTTTTATTTCTACAAATTGAGATCTATTTTCTAAGTATGATTTTAGTAAGGAGAGAGTTTTGCCTCGAATACCATAAAAATCCAATTTATCAACTAATATGCTATGATCTACCAAATCGAAGGCCGAACTTAAATCTAAGAATAGTCCGACAACTTTATTATTGTTATTAAGTGCCGTAGTAACATCATCAATCAATGTATTTACTGCATTTATAGTACCTTTCCCCACCTGATAACCGAACTGTCTTTCATTAATGATCTGATTGGCGTTTAAATGTTTAACTATTCTAACTTTAATGAGCTTTTCAAATATCTTTGATACAGTCGGCAGTAAGGAAATTGGTCTATAGTTTGCCGCATCCCGTTTGCATCCCTTCTTAAATACAGGTAATACCTTAGCAATTTTTAGTTGCTCCGGAAAGATGCCATTTTCAAAACAGTCATTGAAGAAATTTGCAAAAGGAACAGCTAATAGATCGATGTTGTTTTTGATGACATTTATAGGTACGTCGTCGTAACCGCAAGACATCTTGCTATCCATTTTATTGACCAGAGTAGTAACTTCAGTACTTGTAACATCTTTCCAGACAATACTATCCTCTACCCGTAGTGAGGAATTTCCAAGAATACCTATTGCAGTTGTCGTATAGCTATTTTGCTCTTCCCATATATACTTCACTTTCGCTACCCAATAACAGATGGCGTTGTTAGTTACATAAAATATAGTAACGATATGACTTCGTACATTCAGTACAAGGAAAAGATGGACCGGCTTTGACGCAGCGGCTTTAATTTTTGAAAATGTATTCCTTTTAGAATACACTCAAATACTTTGATTCATCCACAGTTTCATCTCTAAAGCGCCGTGAGAATTTTTGCGAATTTGATTTCTAGTTTTTTGTAGCTATTTGGGTAATAAATGATTCTTGTTCACATGTATTGAGCCGGTGCTTCAAATGAAAAAAAAAGTCCATATTTCTTTAAAGTTTTGATTATCATTATTATTCCCAATTTTTTTAAAGTTTATGTTAGGATCTTCGAAAATTGTGTTTAGGCTTACGATTGAAAATTAATTTATACCTACGAGTCTCGAGTTTTTGATAATTCCACCCGGGAAACGTGATAGGGGGATGAAGTTGTGTATGTAAAATCCTTCGTTTAAATAGAAAAAAAAGTTACTCAATTTATTATTTAGTCATTATACGTCCTACAACTTATATACATCTTTATAATTCTCTAATCCGTCCTTATCTTGAACATGCATGTCAGATTTGGAATCCTTTGTATAATAAATATGTTGACAAAATCGATCTCGTTCAAAGAAAGTTCTTTCGCTCCACGTATTATAGATGTTACCGTAAAAAGCTGTCATATAATTGTCTGAAAACTAAATATTCTATTACTTCACTTCAATCAAGACGAACCCAGTTAGATACTATGTTTTTCTATAAAATTTGCAATAATATGGTAGACTGTCCTAATCTTGCTGCACAACTAGCTTATCGTGTCCCCTTTCGACCACAACGTAAAACACACCCGCACAAGCTGTTTAGCACAATTTTTTGCAATACTAATGCCGGAGTACGCTCTCCTTTGAGGCGCTTAATTGCAACTTACAATGATAACTTCACTCATTTGGACATTTATGCGCATTCTTATCACCGATTTAGGAGTTTGCTTATAAAAGAACTAAAACAACAATAGATGTTATATTTTTTTTTTCTTTTTTAGAACTAAGGCTTCCTTATGTAAATTAAGGATAGTTTGCGCCACCTAACTTATAATTTAATTTAAACGAAGTCACATGCACAAAACGTAAGATTTTTCTATTAGTTCATATGTATCGCTACTACCAACATTATGAAAAATAATCTGTGAATAGTGCTGTGGATTGTGTATAAATTTTAATCCGTTTTCAAGTATGAACTGTTAATTTTAAGCTATGTACACAATTGTTAACTATTCCCAATAAATAAAATAAAAAATAAAATAAAATATTATGGTTGTAATACGGGTACATGTCAGTGATGTCGATATTTCAGCCCTTATCAGTTTACTGTTATCGAATGAAAAGAGGGATGGAATTTGGTATATGACTTATTTTTAGGGTTCCGTACCTCAAAATAAAAAAACGGAACCCTTATAGGATCACTTTGTTGTCCGTCTGTCTGTCTGTCTGTCTGTCAAGACCCTTTATCTCACGAACGGGTAGAGGGATCAGGTTGAAATTAATACCATATATTAGGGTCTATGAACCACACAAGATCTGAAAATTTAAATTTTTTACAACGACGCAATCAAAAGATATGGCTTTTAATGTCCTCATCTCCATACATTTAAGCAAAAAAGCAAAACCTACAGGGTATTTTGGGTTGACCTAAAATTATGAAATTTGGCAAGAAGCTAGGTCTCACAGTACAAATAAAGGGAAAAGTCTAAAATCATTAAATATTTCAATTTTTCTCACAACTAATAGTAACAAATTAAGGTGAGCTCCCGTTTCAAGAACTTTTCTATAAAAAAGGGGTCAAGTTGGATGCACGCGGAGTTTTTAAAATCAAAGAGCAAAAGCTTTTAGTATATCATATGGTAGATAGGTACGGAACCCTTAGGGCGCGAGTCCGACTTGCACTTGGCCAGTTTTTTTACATAAAATTCACTATTCAGGACGCTCTGAATAAAGGCCAGGTTAAAAGTACCCTAAACCGACGAGCATGTATGAAAGGATTGATGAAAGTACAGGAAGCAAGGGAAGTATGTCAAGATCGTAGCAGGTGGAGGACTGTGGTCTCTGCCTACCCCAACGGGAAAGAGGCGTGATGTTATGTATGTATGTATGTATGTAAAATTCACTAATATTATTTCCATATTAATAAGTGCTGTTGAAATTTCACACGAAAATAGTGTATGGACCCATTTTACCCCAATGAAAAGGGTTCATCCATTCCCCATTTTTGTGTGTGAAGTTCTTAATTTTTAGGGTTCCGATACCAGTATGGTAAAAAAAAGCAACCCTCATGGTGCGACTTTGTCTGTCTGTCACACCTCTATATCTCAGCAACCACTTATGCTATCGACTTGAAATTTGGAATGGTTTTAGAATATAGTTGCCCAACTTAATTGCACATGTAAGAATTTTGAAAAAATTATGATTAGGGGCCAAAATAGGGGGGGCCGAATTTCAAATTGTCGTCACTAGGTCGAGTGGAAAATCATTTGAAAGGGCTTTACTTGTACATTTAAAAATAATTTTTTGTATTTTTTTAGGTTTCTTAGTTTTCAAGTAGTGATGAAAAATGTCAAAAAAAATACCATTCCCCCCCCCCCCCCCCCCCTTATCTCCGAAGTTTGTGTAAGGAAAAAATCTGAATTAATTACAGTTGAAAGAAGTTTATGTAAACTTTACAGCAAAAATAAAACGATCTCTCTTAATTGCACAGTTTTTCAGAAATCTGCAAAAAACCTTTACAAACAAATTTTGTTTTGCGGTCCTGAAAATGGACTTTATTACTTCCAAAAATACTATAGGTATATCAGAACCCTCGGCGCGCGAGTCCGACACGCACTTGACCGGTTTTTGAAGTAAAGGAGAGGTTTCATCAAACGTAGCGAGGTTTAAATCTCTTTGGGTTTCATCTCCGGTCATCTCTATGTATACCAGCTAGTAAAAACTGGCCAAGTGCGAGTCGGCCTCGCGCACCGAGGGTTAGCTTAGATGACCCAATTTTAATGGGAGGTTAAAAAAACCCGTATTTCAACCTACCTTGGGAAAACTTGATATCAAAAATCTTTCTCGTTTTTCAACCCAAAAGAAAGTTCTTCAGTCAGTCTTATGGTCTGCGTAAAATGATAATAGAATAACAAGTGAAATTACTGGCTCGTGAGACACACCATCTTAAATCTGAGTGTGGGCAACGCGCTTTGCTATCTTGTTAGTGTCAATTATCTATACATCTATATCATCATATCAGCCGAAAGAAGTCCACTGCTGGACATAGGCCATACATCTATATCTATATACATTTAATAAAAGAGTAGAAACCGCGTGTCTGTACTTTTTAACCCCCGACGCAAAACAGAGGGGTGTTATAAGTTTGACGAGTGTATCTTTCTGTGTATCTGTCTGTGTATCTGTCTGCGCCATCGTAGCTCCTAAACGGATGGACCGATTTTAATGCGATTTTTTTAGTTAAAAGGTAATTTAATTGGGGTGGATCTTAGCTATATTTGATGAAAATCGGTTCAGTTGTTTATAAGTTATGAGCTCTTTTCCTGATCAAGTTGTCAAAAACTAATGATTTGCGGACGCTTTCATGGCGTGCGCTGTCCAAAGTAGGATAGATACATCAAATAAATGTAGAACAGAATTGCTGATTCTATAATCTTCTAAAAAAACACCAATTATTAATCCTTATCCAGTTATGTACGTGGGACACTCAGAAATATTTGCGACACTAAAAAAAATTGTTCTACAGGTACATATATTTTTATTAAATCTTTTCAAAGTACTCTCCACCAGCCTCTATACAAAGATTCATGCGTCTGAACCAGTTTTCAAAACACTTTTTCCAGTCCGCCGTAGACACCTCGTTTACAGCCTGCTCGAACGCAGCCAGCGCATCTTCCGGCGACGAAAATTGTATCCCCTTGAGCTGATTTTTTATTTTTGGAAATAAAAAGAAGTCACACGGTGCTAGATCAGGGCTGTAAGGAGGGTGACCCAGGAGTTTGACTGGTGTGCTGTCCAGGAAGTCCCTCGTTTTGAGCGCGGTGTGTGCAGGCGCATTGTCGTGGTGGAGCAGTAGTCCGCGGAGCCCTGTGTTTGGTCGCTTGTTGCTCACAACAGAAAAAACTTCTGGTAAACATTTGGTAGTATACCATTCGGCGTTGATGCTTCTTTGATCTCGTAAGGGAATTGAGGCCAAGTGGCCAGTCAAATTAAAAAAGCTGGCGATCAAAATCTTCCCCCCGCTTCGAGATCGCTTCACTTTGGTAGGCGTTGGTTCATTTTGAAACACCCAAACTGTCGACTGGCGCTTGGTTTCTGGATCGTATTGATAAATCCAGGACTCATCACCTGTTACGATGTCGTAAACACGCCGAGACGAGCCTGCTTCAAATTTGTTCAGCATATCACGGCACCATTCCACCCGGGCCTGCTTCTGAGCGTCGGTGAGGTAGTGCGGCACCCAGCGCGATACTATCCTCCTCACGCGAAGATGCCCGTGTAGAATCTCGTGAACGCTTCCCGATCCAATCTTTAATATGTGCTGAATCTCCTGATATGTAATTCGCCTATTATCTTGGATTAAATTTTTCACTGCTAGCACGTTTTCTTCCGTAATAGCCGTCAAAGGGCGACCGCTTCTTTCTTCATCCCCCAAGGTTGGTCGACCGCGCCTAAATTCGTTATACCAACGATACACGGTTGCCTTGGAGGGGCCTTCATCCATAAATGCCATTTGAAGTCTATCGAACGATTCATCCGGTTTCAGGCGACACTTGAAATCGTAAAAAATCATAGCTCTAAAATGTTCCCGGCGCAGATCCATTTTTCAGTAAGACACGATACTTTGAATTGGCTCGCAAAAAATGTGGAGGGAAATTTTGAAAATGGAACACACATATTTTTACTTACAAGTAATCATATTTTCGAAAAAGATTCTGACCGGCCAGTCTCCCATATATAAAAACTATTTTTCGCAATACTTTCTGAGTGGCCTGGTATGTTAGTTACCTGAAAAATTTGGTCGGTACATTACATACTTAATGGCAATTTATTTAAAATAAGCGTACCTACTTAAATCGAACAGTGTGTTGTACACATGAAACTGAACAACTTTGCCTGAGGAACACTAGACAAGAAACGAAAAAAAAATGTAGGATATTTAAAAGTTACGGTGAAACATTTCTTAATCTTTGCAGTTCAGCTAAAGCAGAATTGTCGTGAGGATTATTGAAAAGCTTTCTTTGGTTAAATTCAAAAATCGCAACACCCTGCAAACTTTTTACGCTACTTAAAGCCACGTAAGCTTGACCTTTTGCAAAGGTACTTCTGCCCAAATAAACGACAGCCTTTTCTACGGTGGTTCCTTGTAATTTATGGACAGTAACAGCCCAGTTCAAAATGATAGCGAACATTATTCTCTCGATATTGCCTTACCCTCTAAGACCTTGATATGTCAAACTTTGTGGCTCTACTGGAATCCATCCGTTTTCATCTTTAAAACTCCTTCCGATTGATTTGTCATCGAATTCAATGAATATCTTTTTCGGAAGTTCCCCTTCTTCCAACTGGTCTCTGCGATGTCCATTCCAATTTTCTGATAATATCCATGCTACCATTGACTAATCCTTCCGAAACCTTCAAATTCATTCGCAGCATGACTCTAGCACCAATCCCAATTACAAAATACAAAATTATTTATTCAAATGTGCATAGAAGTTACAACATATTTTATAACATTGATTTCAAAACAAAACATTGCACACTTTTTGAGGACTATTTACTTTAAAAAGTAACAGGTTAAATCATGGTCTCCACACTAGGCAAGCCTGTATCGTGGACACCATACAAATCTTTACAAGTCCAGTCAAAGTTCCAGAATCAAAACATCGGAAGTTAAATTAAACATAGTTTACAAAAATGATATAATAATGATAACATAAATTTATTAAATATTTATACATTTATGGAAAGTATTACATATACATATAATACACACAATATATACCTAGATATACATATATTTATTTATTTACATTTATAATACCTATATATAAATAGCTTTATAAAAGTTAGATAAAGTTACGGCAATTTATTTTTTATTTTTATTTTTTAATGAACATAAGAGGTCAAGAGAGTTTCTGTTTTTTCATATGTGGCGTCATTTAACCAATTGCGAATAGCTATTTTGGCTTCGTTTACTGAACACTTCTTTATGTTGCATAGCCTGACTATATTGTTATAAACATACATGGCAGCGTAAGGGTTCAGGCGTCTAGCAAAAACAGAACGCGTAGGCGGGAGGCAAACTTTGAAAACCCGCTTTTCTAGCATAGACTTGTATTCATGCGAGTTGAGTACTATTTTATGTGTAAAAAGGCATACCTTCAAAATAAAAAGTTTACGAACACTCAGCAAGTCAGCTTCCTTATAAAGCAAGGCGGTCCGGTATCTACGTGGTTTTTTACACATTGTTTTAATAACGGCTCTTTGAGCTCTTTCCAACTGTATTAAATGAGTTTTTGCCGCGCCACCCCAGCTGGATATACAATAGGTCAGGAGTGATTGACACAGTGCGTAGTAAGTCATCTTGAGAATGGCTGGAGACACAATATCCCTTAGTTTTCTCATTATGCCTATCACCCTGCGTACTCGACCTGACATGAGATTTATATGTTGCTGGAAGGTTAGTTTATCATCGACTAGTATACCAAGGTATTTAATAACATTTGTTCTCTCAATACGTTGACAGTTACAAGGTGTGTTTCCTTGACATGTATGTACCATTATGCCTGGATGTGTTGGCGGTGCAGAAGCTCTTGTTTTTTGAAAACATATGTATTTTGTTTTCTGTGCATTTAATGTCAGTAAGTTTCGTGACAACCATGAGCTGATGACTTCCATGCCTACCTCAGCATTTTTACGTACCTCACCCCAACCATTACCCGAGAAAATAATGGCTGTATCGTCTGCGTAGCAGATGATATCAGCGTTTTTCAAGGGTAATTCAAGTAGGTCATTAAGATACGTTATGAACAGTGTAGGGCCCAATATACTCCCTTGAGGCACTCCAAATGATATTGTTTGAGGGTCACTAACTGACTGACAAACTTTGACGCACTGTCTCCGTCCCAAGACATAACTCCTGAACCAGTCTAAAGCTACGCCTCTGATACCGATGTTTTCAAGCTTTTGGAGCAAAATGTGTGCGGAGACCGTATCAAAGGCTTTAGCCAAGTCGAGGAACACACCAACACAATTTTCTTTTTTATCCAGATGAGAGGCAATTGTTGTTGTTAAAAGTGAAACAGCACCATCTGTTGATTTACCCGTCCTAAAACCGAATTGCCTACCAGAAATTATGTTGTTTGACTCCAAGTATTTAACAAGTCTTACATTTACTACCTTTTCCAATAGCTTAGAGAATGTTCCTAAGAGTGATATGGGACGATAATTATCAGGCACATCCTTGGGGCCATTTTTGTGGATAGGGCAAACCACAGCAACTTTCCAAGCTTCTGGGAAAATTCCGCTAGATAAGCTCTTATTAAATATGGAAGTGATTGGTTCCACAATCTCATTTTTAATGGCTTTGATTAAAGAATTTTCAAACCCGTCTATGCCAGGAGCCTTACCATTCTTTAGTTGTAGAATAAGCTTCTCCACTTCACCGCTATCAGTAGGCTGCATGAAAAAAGAGCATTTTGGTACATCTTTCTTCAAGGCAGCTTTAGCTAAGTCTCCTTCATCCACGTTTAGCGTTTCAAGGATAGTGCCTGCCAACCTTTGACCAACATGGGTAAAATAGTTGTTGCAGTTGTTAAGAGCTGTTTTTGTACTACTGGCCGTAGACAGTAGCTCTACTGGGTCTTTATTCTTTTTTGACAGGTGACAGACATTTGTTATCGTTTTCCATAACTTCTTTTGGTTACCCTGACACTCTAAGATCTCATTACTATCATACTCTATTCTCAACTTACGGAGTAAATCGTTAAAAAAGTTCCTATATCTGGTGTAAACGTGCCTTGCTAGCTTATCATCGGGATCAGATCTAACAAGCATATGTAAATGGTCCCGATGCCTCATGCAGCGCATCAAACCTGGAGTAACCCATGGTTTAAGGTTGAATTTTGAACGGCAAATTTTGACAAGGCGTGTGTGCCTGTTTATGATATTAGTTAGTATGCTCATAAAAATGAGTGCTGATTCATCTACATTCGATTTGTTTAAGACCTCGTCCCACTTAACTTCTGCCAGTTCTTTTTGTATAGCTTCTAGGTCCCTTTTTATTCGTGTTCTATTTAATCTTTTTTGTTTTGGTTTGTTCAAGTCTATGCCAAGCATGATCATATCATGATCGGTTACGTCCGAATTGCAAACAAGTCCTATGACCTGTTTCTCAGTTTTAACAAAGAAATAGTCCAGCGTGGCAAGGCCTCTTGTGGGTTTGGTGATTGCTGGAAGTAGACCGAATTCCGCGTTTAGACAAAGATATTCTGCACATTTATTGATTCCCGTACAGCCTGTTATATTAATGTTTATATCCCCAGTAATTATAAGATTATTTTTGTCACAGAGGTTTTCCAAGTTGGTTTCCAATGATTCAAGAAATCTATCAACATTAGAAAACGACGGGGATCGGTAAATGGCTAAAATGGTAACCATGTCCGCAATCTCAATGATCAAACAATCGGAGTCGTCAAATTTCGGTTCACTTACAGTTGCTACCCATATGTCTCTAACAAAGACAACGACACCACTGTTTTGGTTAATGTAACTACAAGTCTTATATGAAGTATATCCCGGTAATTTAGGTATAATAGAGTTTTCATTTATTCTGCATTCAGTCTGCAATTTTAATAGAATTTAGCGATCCTCCCGTACAATTTAGATCTTGCGGCACAGAAGCAACATTGGGTTTTTTACCATAAGTGGAAGGTTCCTTTGATTCGTCGTTTTCATCTACAATGGACAGCGGAGCGGTGGCGATAGAAATAGGTACACTCTATTCAAATTGCAGTAAAAAGCAAACTTAGGTCATAATTTATCTACCATTAAAAAATATACCTACTCGTCGCACTCTTACTAGCTCAGCTGCCCGCTGACATTGAAAACGTGGCCAACTGTTACCGCCTTTACCGCGTGGAGGTACTCCCAGCTTATGTTGGTACGAGTGTGTCTAATAACTCAAAAATTATGTATTGACTTTCAAATCACATTATTTTTAAAAGAAAAATAAAATTTGAGAACCACAGATCAAACTAGGCCACGATTTTTTCTTGAAATGTGAGCTTTAAGTGTAATGAAAATATAAAATCGTGTTTAGGTTACAAAACTTTCAATTAAGTGTGTATATCCATAAATTACGAGTTGATTTCAAACGAAACTACCTTATCCTACTAATATTATAAACTGGAAAGTTTGTAAGTATGGATGGATGTTTGTTACTCTTTAACGTAAAAACTACTGAATGAAATTTTAATGAAACTGTACAATAATATAGCTTATACATCAGAATAACACATAGGCTACAATTTATAAACCTGCGCAGACGAAGTCGCGGGCACCAGCTCATAACATCATCTTTTTTTTTTTTTTTAACATCCCATGAAATGTCCACTGCAGGACAGGGAGCTCCCTCCCGAACTCCAGCAAAAACGCGCGGTTCTTTGGAGTGGTTTACTATAGTTTAGTAAATCTATTTTTTTATCTGTGCCATAGTCACAACACTTGTAAGCGTTGCTGCTGGCGACCGCTGTTATTGGTGACCGCAGTATGTAATATGGTACGACACACAGAAAGATGCTGCTGCCCAATTGCCCATCCTCCGGTTCGTAAGCCCTCAGTCGCCTCTTACGACACCCATAGGTAGAGATGGGATCGTACTAATCTTTGCCGTCAACACACGGACACTGTCTCATAAGTACCTATATAAAATAATTTAGTAAGTTATTTGTTATGCAAGGCAGCAAAAGTGCTATTTTGCGTGAGTGCCTTGTATTGAAACCTGAGTAAGTGAAGGACTCTAGGATAGAATAATCCTCAGCTTGAAAATTCATACAATTTTTTACTTTCGAGCGGAGCGAGAAAGGTATTGTATTCGTAAAAAAAAAGTTTTTCTAATTTTGTCAAAAATGTGTTCTATATCACTTATACATCATAAAAAACAAGTCTACCAAAAATGTCCGTCCGTCGGTCGGTCGGTCGGTCGGTCCGTCGGTCGGTCGGTCTGTCCGTCACGCCTTGGCCTAGTGCCTAAACAAATGGTCCGATTGACACCAGATTTTGAATTTAGGAGTTTTATGCAAATCCATCGAAGGGTTCTAAGTGGTTTCTTGCTGGCTCTCATTTTGAGGGTAGCTGTCATACAACGAAAATGAAAAATTGAAATTTTCTCAAAAACGGCTCATAGAATCTTGATGAAACTTGGCATGACCAAGCATCTCCATGTAAGATATCTTGCACTAGTATCAATTGATCTGTGTAATTTCATATAAGGGGTGTTCCTGTAGCACCAAATCGTAAATATGTGATTTACCCAAAATTGGATCCATTGATTTTATTAAAATTTTCTATAATATTAATCCTGGATTGGTTGTCTACCTGACTGGATATTCTTTATGATTTTTCTGAATAATATTTTGTACAAAATCCATCGAAGGGTTCTAAGTGGTTTCTTGCTGGCTCTCATTTTGAGGGTAGCTGTCATACAACGAAAATGAAAAATGGAAATTTTCTCAAAAACGGCTCATAGAATCTTGATGAAACTTTGCATGACCAAGCATCTCCATGTAAGATATCTTGCACTAGTATCAATTGATCTGTGTAATTTCATATAAGGGGTGTTCCTGTAGCACCAAATCGTAAATATGTGATTTACCCAAAATTGGATCCATTGATTTTATTAAAATTTTCTATAATATTAATCCTGGATTGGTTGTCTACCTGACTGGATATTCTTTATGATTTTTCTGAATAATATTTTGTACACAGGGTGTACCAAAAACTGAAAGGGCTTGCTCAGTAGACTAAACTGAACAATTATCCATAACATGTGTTGGGAAATTAAAAAATCTCCATGCAAGTATCCTACAGTAGTATCCATTGATCTGTGAAAATTCATATAAAAGGTGTTCCAGTACTACCAAAAGTTAAACATGTGATTTACTCGAAATCGTTTGAGGTTTGTTTGTTTTAATGTTTGACAATTTGAATTATGAATTGATCTGTATATTTCATTCGAACATTTTTTTGGTAAAACGTAAATAAAAGTTTGTATTTCCATACTATGTGTAGGGCATTACAAATTTAAGTTTGCGGTTGATAGTTTTTCCTTGAGTATTGCGAGAAAGTAAGTGCAGTGCGGCTGTACCATTTATTATTAATTATAAAGTCAAAATGCGTGGACAAAAATATTTTACTTAGGTAAACCATTCAAATTCAAAATTCAAATACCTATTCATATTCCAAATTCTGATTTATTTTTTCGTTGTACGTACATAGTACTTATCTAGTCCCTGATTTATTCTTATCGAGTTTCAATTTGTTTCTAGCGCGCAATCGTTGCATTGACATAAGGAAAACGCTCCGCTGAACTCCGCTCCCTGCGCGTAGTTTCCAAAATCTTTGGTCATATCATGTCACTGATGTCAACCAGCATAGAGATTGTACTATCCGACTGCCACAATGAGGCTCATATCCTTGGATACTCTGTACATTAACTTACTAATCTGGGTCCTTGGATCAAATTTCTGGTTATTGATTTTACACTTCAATGCTCAAGATTCATTCAGTTTCAATTATAATCAAGCCCTATATAGCTAATAATTTCCTTGACTGTCATGCACCTAATTGAAGCGGTCTACTAGTAAGTTGAACTCGGGACATATTTCATTATAAGCAGAACCCAGTTTGCTAGCGCTTTTCAGCAAACGAGAGTTCAACCTATTACTTAGCTTCTAGACAGTCTATTATTTATGATAAAAACATACCCTTTATTGTAGCTTAGACCTTCATTATTATAAACATGAAAATCGCATACAATTTAGGTAACATACAACAGACAACACAGACAGACAGACAAAAATTCTAAAAACAACGGTTTTGGGGTATCGATAAAAAAGTTTAGGTATTAAGGGTTAAGCATTTACTTATATATAAGTACTAGCCCATCGGCACGTTACAATGTCCCCAATTCGTTGGTCCGAAATCTGACGTTTAGGACCAACAAATGTCAGTCGTTGTCAGTCATACACTACGGATTAAAACCTGCTCATGAGCTTTGTGTGCGGTTTTAGCGCGCTAATAGTCGGTTCAAAACTTGCTCGTATTCACTCGTTTAAGCGACGTGACGTCATCAGTGACGTCACTTTAGCGCGCTATCATTGCATACGAAAATGAGGTAGTGCAGCGTGTGCGAAACGTCAAATTCATAAGACATTTGTCATCAATCTCGTTTTCGAGAGATTTTTTTCAACTTTTTTTGGTTTTTTAGATTTAATTATCTTATCGAATAATCATTATCTCTCAATAATTTCTTAAAACGCAAAACAAAATCAAAATTTAAATTTTTCTCAGTGACATTGACATAAGCGCGCTCTAGTCTGGTTTAAAACTATATTCGATGATATTCGACGAATGCACGCATATAGAAATAAACCGACTATATTCAGTGAATGTGATGTGTGCGTTGATTTCAAGAAACAATCCGTAGTGATATTGTCAACATTGGATGCAAATAAACTTACCAACAAAATGTTGTTCTTAGTTGAAGAAACAATATACTCTTATTATAATTATTGTTATTTCTTATTATTGTTTTTGACTATAATCCAATTAATGAAACTGAAAAACCAGGCCTAAATCAGATATAAACAGTAAAAAGTTTGTTTATTTTTTTCCCGCCATATTATTTACGTTCCGTGTATTTAGCACCGACCGAAGTACTACACAACGTAGTTCACGCGATTTTTCACAGATGGCGCTATTTTTTCTTGTATGGGGAAATTTTGAACCGCTTGTTCCCAAGACCCTAACTTGACTATATAAATCTATGGGGTTAAGTCAACATTTCGAAAAATATTCAATGTATAGCTCCTCCAAGCAATGTACAGAAACCGAACCGTTACAGTTTTATTATAGGTGAACTTGATAAAATTTTAGTTGGAAGTACCTACCTAAAAAAGTTAAAAAGTTAAAAATAAAAATTAAATTAAAAATTTAAAAAAACCCCCGACAAAAAACGATCCCCTAAAAAGTAAAAAATAATAAATTTCCTACACACTTGCGCTCTTTATGAAACTTGTTATACTTTGTTGTATTGTTGGTGTGCAATAAACAGTTTTTACTTACTTTTACTATTGTTGACCATTAAATGCGTTGGGGGACCGCTAAGAAAACAAAGTAGGTAGTGCAGTAAAATAAAGTAAATTAAATTGTAAATGTACTGCAGTTAGATAGAAATAGAGTAAGAGTTAACTTACCTTAAACTAATCAAGCAAACAAAGAAATATAACACACAATATTTTAATAAAAACAGATTGACCACAATTTTGTTGTAAAATTTCACAATTATATAACCAACGTAATAAAGTTTAAATTTGATTGTACGATCCGTGATTAAATTTAAGTATATAATATTGTTTAAAATATTAAAAATCAACGATAGGCGTTAAAAGTAAGACAAACAAATTTTGAAAAGAATCCGCGATGCGTGCATTAGGTAAAACGCTCCGTCTATAGCTACTAGATACTATCGCTTGGAAAAGTCTAGTGATAACTTTAAGTGGCCACCTAACTTATTACTATAGCGACTAGTTAAATATGGTCTTTGTCGTACCTTCCGCAATGTATCGCGGATAAATGTTCTAAAGGTTTAAAAATTACTGCCAAAGATTCGAATCTAAATAAATCATGGCGCGTCTGGAGGCCTTTTTTGAATTTTGGAAAGATACTTAAAACTAATAATATAAATGGTTTAAATATCTGGTGTTTGGTTGTAGTTAGTTATGCGCAGTTCGTGGCGTCCTCCCGTGCTGCTAGGAATCCCGCAGTTGAAGTAGTGCAGCGGCTGAGAGCACGGTGCAAGCAGCAGATGTCAAATTGTCTCTCTGGAGACAGGGCTTGGCAGTGTTGCAGGTGCTTGCCGGAACCTACTGCCCGTAATCGGGCAGCTTTAGAAAATTGTAGGCAAAAATAAGACGGAAAGAAAACTGTGCATGAAAAAAACTGTTGCTTGAAGATAACTTTTTAAAAAATATTTTGATTTGATTTTTATATGATTTATCTTGATGTATTATATAAATTTACTAAATATTCAGATCAATTTGACACAATATCTATTGTATCCAAACAAATAATAAGCACCGAGAAAGGAAAATCAAAATTTTGAATCCACTGTCAAAGAATACAAACAGCCAGTCAATACATCGAGAAAGAAGCAAAAAGTATCGAACACGAAAAAGGAATTTGAGCGATAACGCTACAGTAGGTAACTGCAACAAAACAACTTACGTATATTGTGTATTTAAATTTTTACTTAGCGATCCCCCAAGGCATTTAAGGGTCAACAATAGTAAAAGTAAGTATAAACTGTTTATTGCACACCAACAATACAACAAAGTATAACAAGTATCATAAAGAGCGCAAGTGTGTAGGAAATTTATTATTTTTTACTTTTTAGGGGATCGTTTTTTGACGGGGGTTTTGATAAATTTATAAAAAAATTAGTGTGGGCGATAAGAAACGACTAATAGGGCTGTGGGCTCCTAGACTAACAAACGAAAATACTAAGACTAAAAAAAACTAACCAACCAAAAGCAAAAAGACTAATTAAAAGAGGATCCGACAGGTAACAGCAATCCTATCGAACAAAAGCAGAAGCAAGAAAAAATAACCAAAGAAAATTATAGAACAAATTAAAATAAGAGACTAAGAGGTAAAATTAAATTAAAACCTAACTTATGCTTCTGACCTCACATCGGTGACCGGCAACCGTTAGATAACGTAGCATTGCGTACAGAGCCCTTTACGAACGAGGCTTGTTCGAAAAACCAGCGATCCGGAGCTGACAGTAAACGTTGTGCCTATCAGGACATAAGAAGAGACTACAAACTAGCTAACCTAATCTTACAACCTAGTTAGCCTAACACTATAACCTAGCTAGCCTAACTAATCCAAAAAAAACACCCACAATAAAATAAATTAACCTAACAATAAAACAACAAGTAGTTGAAACGCAAAGATAAAAGTTGAAAGTACTTTGCAATCAACTTGAAAACTTCAAAAAAAGAAATCGAGATGGGCGAGAGCCGACAAAAGACGAACGATCTCGGAAACCACCGAATATTTCAAAGAACTTTTTCGCGGGCAAACGTGAAAAAATGGCAACTGCTCACCATATGATTTATGTCAGCATCAACATTATGACAAGACATCATAACAACATCAAAATGCTATGGTGTTTGACGCTATACGTCATAACACTAGTTGCGTCATACTTGTTTGTTAGAGGTTAGAGTACGCAAAAAAAAAGGTTTGCGAATGAGAAAGGAGACTTTAATCTAGGGTCTAGAGCGAAACAAAAACTGTGTGAATGGCGAAAACGCGGACGAAAAGACGCGCCGTCCACACACACCAAAAAAAAAAAGCCTATAGTTAAATAAAAGTAAAGAGTGATACTTTAAAAAAAAAAGGTGTGGTTCAGTACATTTTTATATGAATTAAAATGGTAAATATATGAAGAGGTATTCCAGAGGGAAATTTATTTCAGGACATCGTTAGTATGACTGGAGTTAAAATCAGCACAAAATGAACACACAAATGTAAACCTAAAAAATAAAAGAAATGAGCATTATATAGCACAAACGGACCATTCAAATACGGTACCCTAAAAAATAGAAATTTAGTTTAGAAATAGTGTGGGAAGGAGGGGTTGAATATGAACATACCACGACGTGTATGACTATCAGTCAGGTACAACAAGGTGAACCACGAAGTACGGAACCCTAAAAAATTTGAAGCTGAGTTTAGAAGTGGAGAGTGAAAGAGGGAAAATTAGACCTGACTGCTGGATACACGACCAACAGTCTGATTCGAAATAACTATTGAGGTAAGTGGAGTAGGCGCATCCCGACTCTCTAGCTACAGTTGCTAAAAAATCTGGATATGAGCGACCACTCTAAATTAGCATGAATAACTAAACCTCATGCGTACAATAAATGTTGTTTCGAATTATCAGACGTTAAACGCTATTTCAAAATATCCTTAATATGGTAAGTACCAACACGACCTGAATCATCTTGTAATTCATAAACTTGTTGAGAAATACAACGTAAAACACGAGCTTTTACGAAACGCGGAGCTAACTTGTTAGAAATAAAATCACCTGCATGGGAGCGAGAAAAATTACGTCTCCAGACAATATCATTGACCTGTAAGGAAACTGTTTGACGATTCCTATTATAAGCATGAGCATTTCGCAAAAAAGCCAAAGACAGATTATCAGCAACTCGAGCATATATGTTAGCCAATGAAGAAAGAGCTTCACCCCTAGAACTCCGACTATCGGTGACGTTTTGACCTCTAGTCTGAATTAGATCAGGGTGGTAAAAATTTTTAATTTCACGACCAAACATCAAAAAGTTTGGTGTGTAAGAAGTGGCTAAATTAACGCATGAGTTGAGATAACACTCGACCTTAGGTAGGTTTCTGGCCCACGTACGTTGATCTTGTTCAACTAAAATGCTAAGACAAGTAATAACCGATTGATTGTAGCGTTCAACAGTGTTAGCATGTGGGGAATAAAACGGTGTAAAATAAGGTTGTACGCGATATGAGCGTAAAAAGTTTGCAAAATTAGAACTACGGAATACAGTAGCATTATCACAAATAATAGTTTTAGGAGTACCATGTGGAAGGAATATTTTTCCTTCAAGGATTTGAGAAATTATATTAGAAGTGACCTTTTTCAGACTAGATAACCAAACATATTTAGTGAAAACATCAACAACAACTAAAATGTACTTAAAACCGTAGTAAGCCTCAGGTAGAGGACCGACAAGATCTATTGAGATTGTCTCAAGAGGTGCTGAAATATTGCGAGAAAAAAGCATTTCTCCACGAGGTTGGGTATTTGAAATTTTATAAGCTTTGCAAGTATTACATTCGCGAAGAGTCTCAGAAACATCCTTAAACATGTTAGGCCAGTAGTACGTTTCCCTAAGCTTAGAATAAGTTTTAGAAACACCAGGGTGGATTGAAGGAAAATTATTATGTGCTTCCCAAATAGCATCTCTAGTTTTTTCAGAGGGTAATACGATACGCCAAGGATCAGAAGAAAGAGGATTGTCGATAGGCATACGACGCAAAAGAACACCATTTTGAATAGAATATGCTGGAAACATTTGTGGTGACTGTAAAACACCAGAATAAATATTTCTGTACCAACGGTCATTTGTATGATTTACACCATGGTTATAAGTTATTGGGCAAGCATACATTCTGGACAGTGTATCGGGTACAATATTTTCTGAGCCTTTACGATGAACGATATCAAAAGTATATTGAGATATAATAGTAGCCCAACGAGCAAGACGACCAGAAGGGTTATTTAAAGTTAGTAACCACTTTAAAGCAATATGATCTGTTATAACTGTAAACTTCATACCATCAAGATATCCACGAAAATGAATAATCGAATCAAGAACGGCTAAAAGTTCACGTTCAGTAGTGCTATAGTTACGTTCGGCTTTAGAAAGAAGACGAGAGTAATAAGCTACTGGACGTTCATCACCATCTATATTTTGTGTTAATATGGAACCTATACCGACTGAAGATGCGTCGCATTGTAGAAGAAAGGGTTTAGAAAAATCTGGACAGGCTATAAGAGGAGTATCCATTAAGGCATTCTTAAGTTCCAAAAAGGCTGCTTGAGCTGAATCAGGCCAAGAAATTGGATCTTTACCCTTTTTTTTACCAATCAAAGAAGTAAGCGGAGCAATAATAGAAGAAAAGTTTTTGACAAAGCGTCTATAATATGAACACATTCCGATAAAACCACGGACACCTTTCGCTGTTTCAGGAGTAGGATAGTTTTTAATAGCTTCAAGTTTAGCTGGGTCGGTTTGAAGACCATTTTCGTTAACAATATAACCCAAATACTTTAACTCGGGCTTGCAAAATTCACATTTCTTCAAATTGATGGAAAGTCCTGCTTCCTTAAGACGATGGAGAACCTTGCGTAGTAAATCAAGGTGCTCATCAAAATCGCGTGAGACCAAAATCAAATCGTCGATGTAACCAAAAACGCAGTTATTTCCTGAAGGAGTGAATTCGTAATTAACTAACATATCAGTGAGGCGTTGCATCTCTGAGGCAGCATTAGTTAAACCGAACGGCATGCGAACAAATTCAAAAAGACCACGCTGTGGTACAATAAAAGCAGTTTTCTGACAACTATCTTCATCAGCTAAAGGAATTCGCCAAAAAGCACTACGAAAATCAAGAGACGTCATATATTTAGCGCCTTTTAAGTTATCTAAAATATCTTGAATTCTAGGAAGAGGGTACGAATCTCTAATAGTAACGCTATTTAATTTACGACAATCTACGCAGAAGCGTACGGAACCATCTTTTTTGGTTACCATAACAACAGGACTTGCCCATGGTGAGCGAGATGGACGAATGACACCAGCTTCTAACATTTTATCTATCTCCTCGTTAAGGAGCTTTAGTTTAGCAGGCGACAAAGGATAATATCTTTGGCGAATAGGAGGTCCGTCAGTATTGATTTTATGACTCAGCCAAGAAGTTTTACCAAGACCGATTTTCTCAGAAGAAATATCACTATACTCTTCAATGACCTTCTGTAAACGAGTTTCCTGGTCAGCTGAAAGAGTGAAGCGAGGTTGAATATGGTTGGCTGAACACATCAAAGGTGAGTGTGGAGTGTCTGTTGGTACGAAAAGGTTACCTTTAAAAGAAGAATCAAAAGCTTTACAAAAAGAATCCGTAAGACCGAAATTATTCCAAAATTCCATACCCAAAATTATCTGAGAAGACATAGAACTAACAACACAAAAATGGTGGTTAAGAGTACGTCCATTAAAAGAGACAGGCAAAATGCAATGACCTAAGACAGACATTGGAGTGTTATTAGCAGAATAAATAGAAGGACGAGAAGAAGAATCATAAGGAAAATTATGTTTAGTCACAATAGTAGCCGAGATAAGAGAAGTCTGGGCACCTGAATCGAGTAAAGCCATGAAAGAATGATTTTGAATGAAAATTTCAAGAAAAAACCTATTATCTGATGATTTAGAGTGAATCACCGGAGATACCGATTTAGGCGAAACAGGATATCCACTGGAGTATTGTGAATTACATTTAGGACAGGAATACGTGAAAAAACAAGTGTTCTGCACTTAAAACAAATCTTACCTGAGATATTGGGACAGACCCTATAAAGGTGACCGGTTTGTTCACACTTTAAACAATTATAAGGGAAAGTAGAAGGATTGGAATCGGAAGAAACCACACAAACTTGGGGTTCAATGGGTCGTTCGTATAATTCGAAGTTCTTGGCTATTTGAAGTAAATCTGATAGACTATCTATAAGGTTAGTAGACAAGCACGGCCTATAGTGAGGATTCATGTTGAATTTAATAATTGGTAGTAGGGCTTTGTCGGAAATTGGTGTACTTAATTTAGAATTAAGATCCTTAATATTAATTAAAAATTGTAAGAAAGATTCATTTTGACTTTGCTTGAGACTTCTCAGTTTTTGTTCTGTAATGAACTCATATTCTGAACGATCAAAAGTATTGAAAAAAAGAGATTTCAATTCGTTATAAGAAAGAGTAGGACTCCTAATTGAGCGAAAGTATTTCAAAGCATTACCACTTAAAAGCTCATGAAATCTGCGGACCAAGTATTCATTAGGAATATCAGATGCTTCTTGATTTTCCTCAACAGAAAGGAAAAAATCACGGACGCATGAATCGCCAGAGAAGGAAATCTTCCAGGATGTGAGGGATTTATCCTTTGATAACAATTTTTTGATTCTCTCTGTAGTTGCAGAAAGAGAAGGTTGAGGAGAATCTTGGTAAGGATTCGACGTCATATCAAACCTATTCCTAGGATGATTTAAAATTGGACTGGGATTGAGTGGGGTCGTAGTAATTGGAATAGAAGTGTCGATAAGTAATGGCGTTTGATCCATTAACAGTGGAGGTTCCTGATTTGAAGCAGCACTAGTATCTCCAAACGGATTACCTCGATCAACAACTGGTGGTACCTGTTCTTCCATAATGAAGGGATTGGTTCAGCAGGCTAAGTATGCGCGACGAAAAAAACTGAAAGTAACCTGAAAGAAGGTCTAACTCTCAGAAAAAAAACTCGCATAAACTAACTTACCTTTAGTTCCCTATACAAGCATTCAGACTTACAAACAGAGTAACTACTACAAACTACTGAAATGAAATTCAGGGTAAAATTATATTTCTTGAGAAAATAAAAGACTTTTCCAGTTAAATTTATAGTTAATTTAACAATAAATGTAACTACAAGTTAAATTGCATTTATAAAAATTTTAGTCTATACAAGTCGCGTTTATAAAAACGCACATCCGCGCGGTCGAGAAAAAATGTTGTAACTAGTTAGAGAACCTGAAAAAAAGCAGAATAAATCAATAATTTGAGTTCGGGCGCCATAAAATGCAGTGAAATAAAGTAAATTAAATTGTAAATGTACTGCAGTTAGATAGAAATAGAGTAAGAGTTAACTTACCTTAAACTAATCAAGCAAACAAAGAAATATAACACACAATATTTTAATAAAAACAGATTGACCACAATTTTGTTGTAAAATTTCACAATTATATAACCAACGTAATAAAGTTTAAATTTGATTGTACGATCCGTGATTAAATTTAAGTATATAATATTGTTTAAAATATTAAAAATCAACGATAGGCGTTAAAAGTAAGACAAACAAATTTTGAAAAGAATCCGCGATGCGTGCATTAGGTAAAACGCTCCGTCTATAGCTACTAGATACTATCGCTTGGAAAAGTCTAGTGATAACTTTAAGTGGCCACCTAACTTATTACTATAGCGACTAGTTAAATATGGTCTTTGTCGTACCTTCCGCAATGTATCGCGGATAAATGTTCTAAAGGTTTAAAAATTACTGCCAAAGATTCGAATCTAAATAAATCATGGCGCGTCTGGAGGCCTTTTTTGAATTTTGGAAAGATACTTAAAACTAATAATATAAATGGTTTAAATATCTGGTGTTTGGTTGTAGTTAGTTATGCGCAGTTCGTGGCGTCCTCCCGTGCTGCTAGGAATCCCGCAGTTGAAGTAGTGCAGCGGCTGAGAGCACGGTGCAAGCAGCAGATGTCAAATTGTCTCTCTGGAGACAGGGCTTGGCAGTGTTGCAGGTGCTTGCCGGAACCTACTGCCCGTAATCGGGCAGCTTTAGAAAATTGTAGGCAAAAATAAGACGGAAAGAAAACTGTGCATGAAAAAAACTGTTGCTTGAAGATAACTTTTTAAAAAATATTTTGATTTGATTTTTATATGATTTATCTTGATGTATTATATAAATTTACTAAATATTCAGATCAATTTGACACAATATCTATTGTATCCAAACAAATAATAAGCACCGAGAAAGGAAAATCAAAATTTTGAATCCACTGTCAAAGAATACAAACAGCCAGTCAATACATCGAGAAAGAAGCAAAAAGTATCGAACACGAAAAAGGAATTTGAGCGATAACGCTACAGTAGGTAACTGCAACAAAACAACTTACGTATATTGTGTATTTAAATTTTTACTTAGCGGTCCCCCAAGGCATTTAAGGGTCAACAATAGTAAAAGTAAGTATAAACTGTTTATTGCACACCAACAATACAACAAAGTATAACAAGTATCATAAAGAGCGCAAGTGTGTAGGAAATTTATTATTTTTTACTTTTTAGGGGATCGTTTTTTGACGGGGGTTTTGATAAATTTATAAAAAAATTAGTGTGGGCGATAAGAAACGACTAATAGAACTCAAAAATATGTTTTCTGAACTTTTTGTCTGTCTGTCTGTCTGTATGTTTTCTATAAACTCCGAAACTACTGAACGGATTTTGTCGCGGTTTTCGCAGATAGATTAAGCTTAGCTCTGAGCAACATATAGGCTATGTTTCATTCAAATCGGTTCACTCAATCACAAGCTACACTAATGTAAAGTATCAAATTGCCTGTACGATAATAACTCACAAACCGATTCAAACTAAGTTTTCAATTACGAGTTTGGCTTACTTTTGTGCAACATAAAAGTTTAGTTTCATCGCAAACAGTTCACTCAGACAGAAGGTACGCTAAGTTTCATGCGGCGGCGCAAATAACTCACAAACTATGGAACGGATTCAAACGGGGTTTTCAATAAACTGTCAAGCTTACTTCTTTGCAACATATTAGCCTTGTTTCATTGAAAACGGCTCACTCAGACAGGTGCGCGAAATTTCCAGCGGAGGCGTCAATATCTCACAAACAACTGAACCGATTAAAACGAGGTTTTTAGTAACGTATTTGGCTTACTCCATGCAACATGTATGCTTAGTTTCATTGCAAACGGTTCCCTCAGATATAAAATACACTAAGTTTCAAGCGGCGTTACCAATAACTCACAAACTACTAAACGGATTTAAACGGGTTTTTACTCGTAACAACGTGTTTAGCTTAATTATTTGCAATGTATAAGCTTACTTTAATTGAAAACGGTTCACTCAGACAGAAAATGCCCGAAGTTTCAATAGGCGGCGCCAATAGCGAACAAACTACTGTACCGACTCCAACTCGCATTTCCATGACGTGCTTGGATTGTACGGAAGTGAAGTCCAACAGCTTTGTATGTAGGTACATGTAGAGTTAAAAGCATGTGAAGCTAAACACGTTGGACTTTGTACCGCTTTTTTTTCAGTAGCCACAGAAGGTAAAGTGACTGAGCCTTAGATTTAGTTGGGGTTTGTTTTGTATAAGAAATAACGAAACCCATATCATAGTTACTCCGCGTGGAATTCACACAAGGATAGTGGTGAATACACTACGAGGATAGTGGGCGACCTAACAGTCCACACGTAAACAAGAGGTGTTTAATTTACAAAAATCCGTATTATCGGTACTCTGTATACCTAATAATATAAGGGCGAGAACTGCACTGTCTGTCTGTCTGTTACGCTTTTATGACTTATCCGATAAACCGATTGTGATAAAAACTTGGTACGAAGATAGTTTGAACCATGGGAAAAGTCATTAGCTACTTTTTCTGAACCCCACGCGGATGGAGTCGCGGGCAACAGCTAGTCTATACATATTAGGTCTTTACCTATGAAATTGCCGTTTTGTATGGCGAATTTTAGGTAAACTCAATTTTCAGTACTAACATTTTTGCATTTTTCTTAGGAATAATAAATCCAATATTTTTTATTTTTTTAAGCATTATTGGGAAGACATTAAGCTAACAGAAGCTTAAATTTGATTTTCGAAAAATATTATCTGTAAAAAAATATAACAAATCTAATGATGAAATCGGACGACAATTAAGACGAACAATTTTCAAACCTTAAATTTTATATATCAAACTGAAAATAAAAACTTTATTTTATGCGTAAATTAACAACCTTGAAGTCAACTTTCAAATATAAGACAAATGAGAAAAATTGCATTAGTATTATAGGAATTATGATCTCATTAATCTGTAAGAAAATTTCGGCAATTTCATAGGTAAAGACCTATTATAATAAAAGAGTAGAAATCGCGTGTCTGTACTTTTGATAAATTTATAAAAAAAATAGTGTGGGCGATAAGAAACGACTAATAGAACTCAAAAATATGTTTTCTGAACTTTTTGTCTGTCTGTCTGTATGTTTTCGATAAACTCCGAAACTACTGAACGGATTTTCTCGCGGTTTTCGCAGATATATTAAGCTTAGCTCTGAGTAACATATAGGCTATGTTTCATTCAAATCGGTTCGCTTAATCAGAAGCTACACTAATGTAAAGTATCAAATTGCCTGTAAGATAATAACTCACAAACCGATTCAAACTGATATTTCAATTACGAATTTTGCTTATTTTTGTGCAACATAAAAGTTTAGTTTAATTGCAAACGGTTCACCCAGACAGAAGGTACGCTAAGTTTCATGCGGCGGCGCAAATAACTCACAAACTATTGAACGGATTCAAACGGGGTTTTTAATAAACTGTCAAGCTTACTTCTTTGCAACATATTAGCTTACTTTCATTGAAAACGGCTCACTCAGACAGGTGCACGAAATTTACTGCGGAGGCACCAATGTCTCACAAACAACTGAACCGATTAAAACGAGGTTTTTAGTAACGTATTTGGCTTACTACATGCAACATGTATGCTTAGTTTCATTGCAAACGGTTCACTCAGACATAAAATACACTAAGTTACAAGCGGCGTTACCAATAACTCACAAACTACTAAACGGATTTAAACGGGTTTTTAACAACGTGTTTAGCTTAATTCTTTGCAATGTATAAGCTTACTTTAATTGAAAACGGTTCACTCAGACAGAAAATGCCCGAAGTTTCAATAGGCGGCGCCAATAGCGAACAAACTACTGTACCGACTCCAACTCGCATTTCCATGACGTGCTTGGATTAGGTACTTCCGTGCAACATATAAGCTTAGGTTAGTTGAAAACGGTTCACTTAGATAGAAGTTACGCAAAGTTTCAAGCGAAGGCGCGAATAATTCAAAAACTTTTGAGCAGATTCAAACGTGGCTTTCAATAACGCGTTTGGCTTACTCCTGTGCAATAAATAAGCTTAGTTTCATTGCGATAGGTAGGTTCACTCTGACAGAAGATACGTAAAGTTTCAAGCTGCAGAACCAAGAACTCACCTACTGTACTGGTTCAAAGTCAACCAAGGTTTTCAATGACGCGTCGGGCTTCTTTCTGTGCAACATATAAGCTTTATTTCATTGCAAATGGTTCACTCAGACAGAAGGTTCGCGAAATTATAAGCGGCCGCTCCAATACCTCACAAACTACTTGAACGGGGTTTTCAATAACGTATTTGGGTTGCTTTCGTGGAATATTTGAACTTTTTTTATTGCTATCGGTTCATTCAAACCGATAATAGGAGAGTTCAAAGTTTTAAGCTGTGAAACCGAGCTGAAATCAAACAAACCTTATAATTTTGTACGGTAAAAAGCCAAATACGTTGTTGAAAATTCCGTTTGATCCGGTCCAGTTGTTTGTGTAAAAGTCGTGGGTACAGCTAAAGATTGCTAAAATCTAGATTTAGTTTTATTGTAAAAATAATAATAAAAAAATTCCTGTCTCGGCATGGCGGTGCAACAAATGTAAAAAAAATTATGAAAGTTCTAAAGTTTTGAAAACTTAAGAAGTACTTAAAAACTTAAAAAACTTAAAAACTTAAGAAGTACTTAAATACTTCAAAAAATAAAGAGAGAAGTGAATTATTGTTTCTTAGGAATCGTCTTTTAAGGGGAGAGATAAGTTACAAAGATTGTACGGAAGTGAAGTCCAACAGTTTTGTATGTAGGTACATGTAGAGTTAAAAGCATGTGAAGCTAAACACGTTGGACTTAATACCGCTCTTTTTTCAGTAGCCACAGAAGCTAAAGTGACTGAGCCTCAGATTCTTTGTTTTGTATAAGAAATAACGAAACCCGTATCATAGTTACTCCGCGTGGAATTCGATTATGATTTTACACTTACGAGGATAGTGGGCGACCTAACAGTCCACACGTAATCAAGAGGTGTTTAATTTACAAAAATCCGTATTATCGGTACTCTGTATAGGTACCTAATAATATAAAGGCGAGAACTGCACTGTCTGTATGTCTGTCTGTTACGCTTTTATGACTTATCCGATAAACCGATTGTGATAAAAACTTGGTACGAAGATAGTTTGAACCATGGGAAAAGTCATTAGCTACTTTTTCTAAACCCCACGCCGACGGAGTCGCGGGCAACAGCTAGTGCTACTAATAAGACAGCAGGTGCTATGAGCGGTGGTGACCATTGTTACATAAAAAATCTTGTATTTTAACAAGTAACATTAATGTTTGTGTTAAAATGAAACCTATACAACAATACCTACACTATAAGTGTTTAATTTTCGTTGAAACAAACAGATCTATTTGCACAGGAGAATGAAGATGAACTGGAATTGTCTACCGCCCCCGGTGAGGCTTACAGTTGGCTTATCCTGTCAGTAAGGTAGGAGACACACTGAAAGCGGAGATATTCAATACGTGTACACAGAAAGAAAAAAAAGAAAGCGCTTGAAACCCAAAGCTTGTAAGTAGTAAGTAAAATTATTGTCAAAGCATGTTTAGTTTTAGAATCGACTCCACGAAAGAAAGATAAATTATTTAATCTCAAACAAAGGACGTTCTATTCTTTCTCGGAATCTGGGGCGGATAAAGGCAGTCTTATCGCATGTAGAGACGTAGGGTACACCAAAAAGAGATGAAACAATTTTTACATAGTGACATATCTTTGTTTCAAAAAGATTATTTTACTTCAAAAGGTGCCTTGTTAATTATTTTATAGATTATGTTGAGCTAAAATTAGTTCAAAAATTAGAACCCGACTAATGAGAAATTAGCTCTAAGGCCGGTATTTCACTGGGACACTGGTAGCGCGACTGGTTGCGCCACTGGTGTCCGTAACAAGACACCAGTAAAGACACCAGAATCGCTACACCCTACGGCCACAGTATTAAGGGCTATATTTCACTGGGAGTGGTAGCGCGACTGGTTGCGCCACTGGTGTCCGTAACTAGACACCAGCTCGGCTGCTGGTCGCGCTACCATTCCCAGTGAAATATAGCCCTTAATACTGTGGCCGCAGGGTGTAGCGACTCTGGTGTCTAGTTACGGACACCAGTAGCGCAACCAGTCGAGCCACCAGTCGCCTTACCATGGTGTCCCAGTGAAATACCGGCCTAAAATGTATGCCACAAGAAAATATTGTAGTTTTTGAACACATTTTTTATTGAAATTATTTTTGGGTTACAATATGGAATGTGCTTTTAAACCCTTTCATTTGATAACAAACAGGCCATCAATCCTTCTTTCTCCCTTGCTTATCTTTCTCTGACTTCAGTAAATATTAGTTTTCATCTCTTCGTTCCGGGTGTTTTACCATTTTTCTTATTTTTGGCTCCTTCTATTGATGTTAACTCATCCTCAACTGAGGTGTCCATTAGTATAACCCCTCAACTCTTTGCCTCAACTGGTACGCGACCAGATTCTGGACGCGTCAAGTAAGTGCGGGTCTGGCAAGCGCCCAGAATCGCTTATGACCTATGAATTCCTCTTATGACCTATGACACATTTTTATAAAATATGAATGAGTTTATATGCTATTTTATGGGAAATTTTATGTAGAATCCAAATATATATAGAAGTCGGTATATATTGTAACAAATTATCGAGTAAACTGCAAAAGAATGCATCTGTTCCCAGAGGCTCCGCCGGGAGGTTTGCCAGACGTGGGGTACGGCGCGCGCAGGCCGAGCCTTCTGTTTGTCTATTTTCCTTATCCATATTCTATTTTGTCATTTGATCTAAGAAACATCCGTATTCACTATCTACACTATCATCATCATCATGTCGTGTGCGTTGCAATGTACATGACTGACCTCGCAAACCCTGGTGTCACAGTTGCTGAGCCGCCAAAGGTCTTTAAAATGGCTTACTCTCGACTACATCCGTTGATAGAAGTCGGGACCAACGGCTTAACGTGCCTTCCGAAGCACGAAATGATTAACTTTTCAGAAAATCGGGTGATTCACACTCCAATGTCCTAACCAAACGAGGGAAGACACACAAAGTGATATTTGTCCTTACCGGGAATCGAATCCAGAACCTCCGGAGCAAGAGCCGAGCGCTATAACCACTACACCACGGAGGCTGTTCTACACTAGAGTTGATAAGGAAGTGGTTATGAGGAAGAGGAAGTGGAAGAGGAAGTGTAGAGTACAATTTTAGAGGATGCGGATGAGGATATTTCATGATATAATTATGAGGAAGAGGATGCGGATGAGGGTGCGGATGAGGAAGCGGTTGAGGAAGAGGAAGGGTGAGAAGAGTGGAAGTAATACATAGGGTCTTACAAAAATAGTGTACCTATAATATTTTAAGAGAATAATGAAATAAAGAAACTGAACAAATTTTCAAAAAAATATTGAGTTTCACACAAATTTCCTCCAAGCGCACTACATGGCGCTACTGAACCTTCCTCATAAGTTCCTCTTATTTCTAAGAGGAAGCGAAAGCGGAAGAGGAATTTTTAACTTGCTTTTATGGGAATCGGTAGCGGTTGAGGAAGTCTGAAAAATGCGGAACTTTCGCGTAATGAGGATGCGGAAGCGGAATCCTCATCAACACTATTCTACACTATTATTTTATTCAAGGGATCAAGAAACTAAAAACAATATTACAAAAAGCAAAATAGCTGACTGTAGAAAAATATGAACTGTAAAGAGAAAAATAATTTCTAAAAACTTCATGAGGTATTACAGTCGGGTATTTTGTTGTTTGAAATATTTTTGTATTTAGTACCTTGTAGTTAAGAAACATATTTTTTATTATTTTAATTTCTTTTAAATATTTTTACTTTCGAGCGGACCGAGAAAGGTATTGTATTCGTGAAAAAAAAAGTATATCAAATTTTCTCAAAAATGTGTTATATATCACTTATACATCATGAAAAACAAGTCTCCCAAAAATGTCCGTCCGTCGGTCGGTCGGTCCGTCGGTCGGTCTGTCCGTCACGCTTTGGCATTGCGGCCAAACGAATGGTCCGATTGACACCATATTTTGAATTTAGGAGTTTTATGCAAATCCATCGAAGGATTCTAAGTGGTTTCTTGCTGGCTCTCATTTTGAGGGTAGCTGTCATACAACGAAAATGAAAAATTGAAATTTTCTCAAAAACGGCTCATAGAATCTTGATGAAACTTTGCATTACTAAGCATCTCCATGTAAGATATCTTGCGCCAGTATCAATTGATCGGTGTAATTTCATATAAGGGGTGTTCCTGTACCACCAAATCGTAAATATGTGATTTACCCAAAATTGGTTCCATTGAGTTTATTAAAATTTTCTATAATATTAATCCTGGATAGGTGGTGTACCTGACTGGATATTCTTTATGATTTTTTTGAATAAAATTTAGTACACAGAGTGTACCAAAAACTGAAAGGGCTTGCTCAGTAGACTAAACTGATCAATTATCCATAAGGAACATGTGTTGGGAAATTAAAAAATCTCCATGCAAGTATCCTACGGTAGTATCAATTGATCTGTGAAAATTTATATAAAGGGTGTTCCAGTACTACCTACCAAAAGTTAAACATGTGATTTACTCGAAATCGTTTGAGGTTTGTTTGTTTTAATGTTTGACAATTTGAATTCTGAATTTATTGATCTGTATATTTCATTTGAATTTTTTTTCGGAAAAACGTAAATAAAAGTTTGTATTTCCATACTATGTGTATGGCATTACACATTTAAATTTGCGGTTGATAGTTTTTCCTTGAGTATTGCGAGAAAGTAAGTGCAGTGCTGCTGTATCATTTATTTTTATACCCAATGACATTGCCACAATTAACACAAATCTAACGACACCTCACATGTTGAAATCTATCAAGCCGTTTAGGCTGCAGAGCGCGACAAATAAATCGACATACATACGTACATACATACATACTTACATACATACACTCGGAGAACATAACCCTCCTGTTTTGGGGTAGTCGGGTAAAAACGAAATCAAAAATACTCGCTATCGTATCGCTCTAGCTACAACACGGCCCTATTTTCACAAATAAAATGTTCCTCTTCGCACCACCAAGGCTCCTTCATTCAGTCGTATTACGTTTGCCCTCAGTGGCGGTACCGATAATCTACACCTTGATTAAAAATTTCGGTGGATTATTTTCAGTGGTAATTACTTACGGTTTTTTCTAGATATTATCTTCAGATACAGGTAAATATAGACAAAGGTCTTAAAGACTTGTTGGTGTGGTTGGTAGTTGGTAGTGTAGCGCATTGTAATAGTAAGTTCGATTCCCACCCGGGGCAAACATTTACATGAAGCAATGAACATGGTGTTCGTACTATATCTGGGTGTAGTTAATCTAGTTTTGAATGTATATCAGTCTCTGATGACTTTGCATACTTTGAGATCAGATGAGATGTCGCTAAATGTACCCCTTATTCAAAAAGATGTTAGCAATCTCCGTGGGTGTCGTAATAGGCGACTAAGGGTTAATGAACCAGAGGATGGGCAGCAGTATCTACCTGTGTATTGGATGGCTATCTTACATACTGCTGTCACCAACAACAGCGGTCAGAAGCTTGGTGACTATGGTACGTCCCCTCCACATTGTTTCAGCAAGAGCTGGATGTTTCATGGCATGTCATGATGATGATGATGATAGCAATCCTCAGGTGCCACCAGGATAAAAGCCAGCCTGACTGTCCCAACACCAGCACGTTCAGAAAGATTCTAGGATAGAAAGGAAGGATTCTAGGAAAAAAAGAATCCCGAGCGTAGAAAGCGTTTCAAGGCACGAGATACGGAGCAAAGTTTGCTGCCGAGCGAACTGCACAACTTTCAACCTCGCAGAGGAAAATGCTAACTTATTTTATACCATACTTCAATATCACGTTCTAATTTGAAAAATCTTTTTTACGATTGCGAAGAAAACAGACTTTTGCACGCAGATTTTGATCACTAAAGCACAGTTTTCCGAGCCTGTGCAACAAAAACAATTTCTGATTATTTTGCACGGTTCGGTTGTACTGTTTTTCAGTTTCTAGTAGACTCTACTAATGAAACTGATCGGTTGGCAGAAGTATATCGATCAAAGAGAGCAAAAAGACACGTTTTTCCGATAGATAAAAAAACAATTAAGAAAATCCTTTCTTCCCCAAACAGGCGCAAAAAGACACGTTTTTCCGATAGATAAAAAAACAATTAAGAAAATCCTTTCTTCCCCAAACAGGCTTTGCATAAAAGCTCTACTATTTTAACCTGTCCCTTACACCCTTTGAAACTGACTCCATAACAAAAAAAAAATATTTTCAAAATTCTTTGAGTGTTTAAGTACATTTTGCAAACTTTCGTGTTAGACCTTCCTTTATAAAGAACTGCAATTTTCTTTATACCCAGCTCCGTTTGTCTTAATGTTTCGTGTTTGCAATTCAAAGAAAGCCCGTCCGTAATCCGTCACGTAGCCAAGTAAATTGCTCAGAAAATGTGTGAAGAAACTAATAAAGTAAAGTAAGTATTTACAAACAAACAAACAAAGTATACAGGGTGTTTATTAAGAGCTATCTGCTCTGGATTCGCTCAGCGACGCAATGAACGGACTGTATAGGCTTCACATATTTACTATCCGTCGCAGACAGTTAGCATGGAAACAATAAAAAAAACCGGCCAAGTGCGAGTCGGACTCGCACACCGAGGGTTCCGTACCACCACATAATCATAATTGTATTAGTTGAAATTTCAGTAAATTAATGTGCTAGATTTTTTGAGTCCGACACGCGCTTGACCAAATTTTATTATTTGTTGTTATTTTTAGCTTATGCACTATAAACATACCAATTTTCAAGTTTGTAAGTGTTCCCGTTTTTAAATAGAACTAAAACAAAAATCGTCTTCTCGACCATTCAACTTGACCCCTCTCTTATATGAATGTTCTTGAAACGGGAGCTCACCACAATTGGTTACTATTAGTTGTGAGAAAAGTTGTAATATTTAATGATTTCAGACTTTTCCCATTATTTGTGGTGTGAGACCTAGCTTCTTGCCAAATTTCATCATTTTAGGTCAACGGGAAGTACCATGTAGGTTTTGTATTTTTGAATAAATGTATGGAGATGAGGACATAAAATGCCATATCTTTTGATTGCGTCATTGTAAAAAATTAAAATTTGCAGATCTTGTGTGGTTCATGGATCCTAATATATGGTATTAGTTTCAACCTGATACATTTACCCGTTTGTGAGATAAAGGGTCTTGACAGACAGACAGACAGATAGACAGACAGACAGACAGACAGACAGACAGACAGACGGACAACAAAGTGATCCTTTAAGGGTTCCGTTTTTTTCTTTTGAGGTACGGAACCCTAAAAACCAGCCAAGTGCGATTCGGATTCGCGCACCGAGGATCCCGTGCAAATCGTTTATAATAATTAAATTATTTTTAGGGTTCCGTACTTCAAAAGAAAAAAAACGGAAGCCTTATAGGATCACTTTGTTGTACGTCTGTCTGTCTGTCTGTCTGTCTGTCAAGACCCTTTATCTCACGAACGGGTAGAGGTATCAGGTTGAAATTAATACCATATATTAGAGTCCTTAAACCACACAAGATCTGAAAATTTCAATTTTTTACAACAACGTAATCAAAAGATATGGCATTATATGTCCTCATCTCCATACATTTATGCACTGAAGCAAAACCTAGTACTTCCCTTTGATCTAAAATTATGAAATTTGGCAAGAAGCTAGGTCTCACAGTACAAATAAAGGAAAAAGTCTGAAATCATTAAATATTACATCTTTTCTCACAACTACTCGTTGTAAGCTCCCGTTTCAAGAACATTCATATAAGAGAGGGGTCAAGTTGGATGGTCGCTGAGGCGATTTTTGTTTTAGTTCTATTTTAAAACGGGAACACTTTCAAACTTGAAAATTGGTATGTTTATAGTGCATAAGCTATAAAATAACAACAAACAATTAAATTTGGTCAAGCGCGTGTCCGACTCAAAAAATCTAGCACATTAACTTACTGAAATTTTAGCTAATACAATTATGATTATGTGGTGGTACGGAACCCTTGGTGCGCGAGTCCGACTCGCACTTGGCCAGTTTTTTATTATATGATGTAACTAAAAATTTATGCTTTTCGCAAATTTCCCTTTATCTATGCTATAAGACGTTGTTTCTTAGCAAATTTCAAGATTCAGAGTTCACGGGAAGTACCCAGTAGGTTTTGATTCCCTTGCGAGTGTCGAAATGTCGAAAATTTGCGGCATAAACGGCTGTATCATTTGATTGCGTTGGTTTAGAAGTTTGATTTTTTCACAGCTCCAAGGGACTGCAGATTTAAGTATTTGATGTGAATTTCAGCTTGATACCTCCACGCGTTCCTGAGAAAAAGGGTATTGACAGACAGACAACAAAGTGATTCTATTAGGGTTCCATTTTTTCCTTTTGAGGTACGGAACCCTAAAAAACGGTAGCGATTCTTAGAGCTACGTGGGTTACGACGTACGTATTCTTCCATAGATCTCGTCGAGTCTAATTTGATACCTACTGAGCATAGGTCTTTCCGTAGCCCTTTTGGGTGAATTTGAGTTGTTCACAAGACCCATCGCGACCAGCCATATCTCGGTGCCATATCACTGGCAACGTGCACTGGTCAAATAAATTCATCTCGACATGTATTGTGTTTTGACCAGTCTTTAAAATTAACCAATGCAGGAGCATTATTTGATTTCCGTCAGCCCCCCTCAATCGTCAAGTATCGTCTAATCTTTGAGCGGCCATTTTTAATGAAAGTATTATCGTATCAACTAATCACAGGAGGGTTATTCTCGTGTCAATCGACATAATCTCTCATAGAGATTAGTCAGAAGTTCGGTACATATTTGCGTAATCCACGGCGCTACTAAAAGTCATGTTATAGATAGAGCGACGAGCAAGTAAGTGGTCTGTCGCGTAACTCATCATAACATCCCATGAAACGTCCACTGCAGGACAGGGAGCTCCCTCCAGAACTCCAGCAAACACGCGTGGTACCTACATAGGAGGGGATTTACTTAGTCACCACGCTAGTAAGCGATGCGGCTGGCGACCCCTGTTTTTGGTGACAGCAGTATGTAAGATGGCACGATACACAGAAAGATGCTGCTGCCCATCCTCCGATTTATAAGCCCTTAGTCGCCTCTTACGACACCCACTGGTAGAGATGGGTTGGTACCACACGGGCGTAACAAGAACTCGTGATATTGGTTTTGTTTCGGGTCATCATCATGTTGTGTGTGTTGTAAGATCAATGATCGACCTTACAAACCCTGGTATCAGAGTTGTTAAACCGCCTAAGGCCTATGACATGGCTCATTATTGACTACTGCCTTTATTAAATAAAATAAAAAGTTACCTGAAACACTAAGGCTAAGTTCATATGACCGCGCGGTACCGGGCGGAGACGCGCGGTAGAACCATTCACATAACGGCATAGGTATACGCGCGGTAGTCTCGAACTCTGGATACGAGTATGACGAAAGGCTGGCTGATCCATGCGTCTGTCAGTCTCAAACCGCGCGGATCAACTAAACAAGTCATAACAGGATTAAAGATCTTGCACCGCCCTCTATCAAGCGCTATCACGAATTGCAAATTGCAATATATTGCGCGCGGTTATGTAGACAACAAACACCGTTTAGTTTGATCTTATACCGCGCGGTGCCGCGCGCTCATATGAACTTAGCCTAAATTATTCTTAATTTGAGCGGTCTAACTCACCAAAACGAAGCCAACTATCGTCGTATTTGCGAGAGTTATCATAATTTTTGTCAAAATACCGATTGCTCTAAGAATAGTCCCCCAAGCCTTGATAACACGAGAGCTTTACAAATGGCGTGGTCAGCTTTTTCTATTACTTATCTATGTTTTTGACGTCAGCTTTTTGAGTGGGCAGTGACCTGGATTTTTTGTACTTTAGAGCTTTTTAATTACATGGGGTGTAAAAATAGACATTCTGCCGAAATGATGTTAGCGCTGTAGGCGTAGAATAAATTTTTTTGTTAATTCCTACGCTTACCAATCTAATTAGCAGCCATGACACTAAAACCAGATTATTTTTGACGAAATGAATAACACTGATTTACAAACTTGTTTTTTCTGACAGTTTTAGCCGATTGCTTTTACATAGCTGCAAAATATGTTGGTAAGCGTTGGAATAAACGAAAAAAATGGATTATACCAGTAATTATCATCATCATCATCATATCAGCCGAAAGACGTCCACTGCTGGACATAGGCCTCCCCTAAAGATCTCCATGACGACCGGTCTTCCCGCGACCTTGACCAGATCGTCGGTCCACCTTGTCAACGCTTCGTCTTCCGGTACGTGGTTGCCACTCCAGAACCCTCACGCCCCATCGGCCATTGGTTCTTCTTGCGATGTGCCCTGCCCACTGCCACTTCAGTTAAAAGAGTTCTCAGGGCTATGTCGGTTACTTTAGTTCTTTTGCGGATCTCCTCATTTCTGATTCGATCGCGCAGAGAGACTCCGAGCATAGCCCTTTCCATAGCCCTTTGGGTGACTTTGAGCTTTCTGATAAGGCCCATCGTGAGCGGCCACGTCTCGGTGCCATTGTCATCACTGGCAACACACACTGGTCAAAGACTTTAAGACGACAGTAATTATATTTATTTATAATTCTAAAGTAAATGCAATTTTTACAAAGCAACTTTAAAGCTAAAGCTCATTTACATCCACTGCTCTCACTTTTTATGTCATCAAAATATAACAGAGCTTGAATCATAATAGGTCTGTACCTATGAAATTGCCGTTTTGTATGGAGAATTTTAAGTAAACTCAATTTTCAGTACTAACATTTTTGCATTTTTCTTAGGAATTATAAATCTATTTTTTTTTTGTAAGCATTATTGGGAAGACATATTAAGCTAACGGAAGCTTAAATTTAATTTTCGAAAAATATTATCTGTAGAAAAATATAACGAATCTAATGATGAAATCGGACAACATTTAAGACGAACAGTTTTCGAACCTTTAATTTTATATATCAAACTAAAAATAAAAACTTTATTTTATGCGTAAATTGATAACCTTGAAGTCAACTTTAAAATATAAGACAAATGAAAAAAATAGCATTCGAATTATAAGAATTATGATCTCATTAATCTATAAGAAAATTTCGGCAATTTCATAAGAAAATTTCGGCAATGACCTATTATTTCTACAGTAAATGCCATTTGTACAAAGCATCTTGAAAGCTAAAGCTACTATACATCAATTGCTGTTTATTTATTTGTGATCAAAACAGAAAGTGTATAAAGCAGCGTTAACAACCGCCTGTAAGTGCCTCGTCCGTGTGGAGCAGGCAAAGAATAGTCCCAACCCATTTTTACCCGTCGGTGTCGTAAGTGGCGACTAAGGGCTTTTGAACCGGAGGATGGACAGCAACATGTTTCTGTGTATCGTACCATCTTAAGTACTACGGTCACCACCAACAGCGATCGCCAGCCGCAACGCTTACAAGCGTAGTGCCTATTGTAAACCTCTTCCAAAGTACCACGGGTTTTAGCTGGAGTTCTGGAGGGAGCTGGACGTTTCTTGGGATGTTATGAAGTGCCTCTTCTCGTTGTTTAACTGTATCACTTTGTTTCAGTTACATTCTATAAAGTCTAGCATTTTGAAAATATGGTTGCCATCACTAGCTTTTCTTAAACCAAAAAAAAATATGAAGCTCGCACCTTTATCCATCATCTTTACATTTTTAACCACCACTTCTTGTCAAGAATTGAAAAACTTTTTTGAAAAAATCAACGAAGGCTATCTGAAATTCAACCAAATTGCGGCTGAGATTGCTTGGGAGTCCTCTATAAACCCTGACAACCCTGCTCTACCTGGCAGGGCTGCCAACTACCAACAAGAGAGGATAATATGGCAACAAAATATTTGCGATAGATTGGCAGTATTGAGTAACGGGCAGATGATGAATAGTACCCAAAGAAGGCAGACGTATCTTTTGTGCCGAGGACCCAAATTTACTTTTGATGAAGCAAGGTAAGTTATGTGTCGGAAGCCTATTTTTATTCTCACCTGTATAGAGTGTAATTCAAAGATGAGACCAAAATGGAACGAAGTCACCCAGAATAAGTCATTTCATTTGCGACTTGAATAGAGTAGAGTTGTATTATATGATTGATTTTGGGAGCAAAATCGAGTAACGAATCGATGCGTACCGGATTCTATTTTTAAACAGAACCGATAAATCCGGTTCCTGAATAAAAACCGTTTCTACATCTTCTGTTATCCTCTTTTCTGACTTCAAATATACAGCGTGTATTACGGATGATTCTGTATTATTATTAAATGTTGCACTTACTAGGAAATTACCTAGCCCCACGTCTAATTAATATTAACTTATTTTATAGAGAAATGAGCTCAGTCTACGAAAACCTACAATCAACTTACTCAGAAGCAGAAATATGCATCCAGGCGCCCGAAGTACCCACAAACCCGAGTCCAGCGGAGATAGAAGCCGCCATCTTATTTTATTTGACAGCTGTCAAAGAGATGTTGCCGCTTAAGAAAAATGACTCTATCGCTATTGCGGCAAAAGTTGCTGCTTCGGATACAGGTAAAGCATCATAAAAATTGGACCGATTAGCTGATCGTTTTGAATAGAGAGACGAATGTTTATTTGCAAATTTCCAAAAGTCGTACTTAAAGAGTGGTTGCATTTAGCTCCCAGAACAAGCCTTCAAGATGGCCCACGCCTCCGGGATAGACAAAGCACAAGTGACGCCACGGATTAGTTCGTTGACTTATAAGTTGAAATAATTCTTTAAATTAAAAAAAAACCGACTTACTGTTTAATATTTTTAACCCTAAATTTGTGTACCAGGTTTACAGTGGGCAGACGGACATCATCTTCTTTGTCTTAAAGGAGAAGAGGATGTTGAGAAGATGATGAGGTTTTCCAAGAACAAAGAGGTCTTGATGTGGCTCTGGTTAGTTTGGAGAGAGAAGGTAGGGCCTTCTATGAGGAAGCCTTATAGAGAGCTGGTGAACATTGAAAACAGAGCTGCAAGACGAAATGGTGAGAAAATACTCTTCATATCTCGTGAACTGTAACATCGACGACCGACCTCACAAGCCCTAGTGTCTAGCCCACAGAATAAAGAAATAGTACTATCATACAGAACAGACACTCTGCCGTCTAGTCTCAGTAGGGTTGTCAACATCAACCGGACTACTGATACCAAAGATTTCGGACCTCCTTGCTTCGCTCGGAATAGATACCTTACTAATTTAATTTACTATGGGATGACATCTGCCAACGTGTCCCAAATTTTTATGTCAAATCATCAGTGATCACTAGGAAATATTCAAAATAACCTGTCAAATCCATAGAACGACGCCTTCACTAGCTTGTGACAACTTATTTCTAAAAAAAACCGGCCAAGTGCGAGTCGGACTCGTGCTCTAAGGGTTCCGTACCTATCTACCATATGATATACTAAAAGCTTTTGCTCTTTCATTCTAAAAACTCCGCGACCATCCAACTTGACCCCTCTTTTATAGAAAAGTTCTTGAAACGGGAGCTCACCTTAATTGGTCATTATTACTTGTGAGAAAAATTGAAATATTTAATGATTTTAGACTTTTCCCTTTATTTGTACTGTGAGACCTAGCTTCTTGCGAAATTTCATAATTTTAGGTCAACGGGAAGTACCCTGTAGGTTTTGCTTTTTTGCATAAATGTATGGAGATGAGGACATCAAAAGCCATATCTTTTGATTGCGTCATTGTAAAAAATTGAAATTTTCAGATCTTGTGTGGTTTATGGATTTTAATATTCGTTATCAATTTTAACCTGATACCTCTTCTCGTTCGTGAGAAAAAGGGTCTTGACAGACAGACAGACAGACAGATGGACAACAAAGTGATCCTATAAGGGTTCCGTTTTTTTATTTTGAGGTACGGAACCCTAAAAAGGCTCAGTAGTTCGGTTTGAGATGTTCCGTAAAAATATGATTGTAAATAAAGTTTAGGCCGCACGTCGGTGGAAACACTTTCGATCTCTGGATTCGGGCGTTTGTAGCCTAGCGCTGGTTCAGCTTATACTCTCGCCCCCCTTGCAATCTACCCCTCACCCCCGCGCACACCCGCCTGCGAGATTCTCGTGATCCTTCTGAGGGTGTTTTGTACTGAATATGCTAGCGTACACGACCTTGCGATTTCAAATTTCAAATTCGTGCTCGATGTATGCAGTGTCTGGGGTGTCCTGGTGTAAGAGTTGGTGAGCAGCCCAAGGCCTTTGATGTGGCTCTATTTCTGTAGACAGTAGCCGGGAACCAAAATTGAAGTGCGCCTTCCAAAGAACGAAATCTTTCAATCAGGCAACAATTTCCTAATCAAACTGGAGAAATATTAAAATTATTTTTGCTTGACAGTTTCCCTGCCATATGCTGATTACCCTTATTGATTGAAGAGATAATTCGTCACAAGGTAGCGAAGGCGTCGTTCTATGGATTTGACGGGTTATTTTGAATATTTCCTGGTGATCATTGATGATTTGACATAAAAATTTGGGACATGTTGGCAGATGTCATCCCATAGTAAAATAAATTAGCAAGGTATCTATTCCGAGCGAAACAAGGAGGTCCGAAATCTTTGGCTGTACTACCCAAAGCACTGTCGGTCACAAAAATGTCCCGGAAACGCTTTTTTACGGAGTTTTCTCTCTGTGCACTCTTACCTCCGGAACCACTTCTACGGAGTCTCCCTTCCGAGCACTCTTACCTCCGGAACCACTTCTACGGAGTGTCCCCTCCGAGAACTCAAAGCGCTTTGAAACATCTTTTATAATGCGCACAGCTAAAGAGTGGAATTCTCTGCCTGCGTCTGTGTTCCCGAGTTCATATAACCCGAATATATTCAAGTCGCGAGTGAATAGGCTTCTTCTGGGCAAGCTCGTTCCATCGTCGACCTCATCTCTGTCTTCAAGACTAGATCGAGGTCAAGAGTAAGCCCATTGACGACAAAAAAACTCTTGGATTAACTCTGAGGTTTCCTCTTCCTTGAGACTTCTCTTTTTCCTTGTTTTCCTTGTTCATCTCATAAGATCGCTTTCTACTGAACTACGGCGTAGCCTTTCACGAACATTGTAGATTCATTTTTGAATTTTGTAAAAAATTTCTGGCATTTAGGTCTCTTTCTTGAGCTCTTTCTTTTCTTTCTAGAATGTTCTAAACCAATGATAAATCTCAAAAGGTCCATGAGTGGGACCGGCTGGATTTGAAACGGCACCGTCCTGTGGTTTTGTAACCCACTTCGGCTCTATATAGGGTGACTTTTAATTAGTTCTTGATAGAAAAGGGTATGCATGTACTCATGATACTGAACAACTTTCCCCAAGATACATAGGTCGAAATACGAAAATCAAGTTTTGACCTCCCATAGAAACTGCATCAGCTGACAGCGCATTTTGTATGGGAGGTCAGATTTGGTTTTTCGTATTTCGACCTACGTTCCTTGGGAAAAGTTGTTCAGTATCATGAGTAAATACATATCTTTTGCTATCAAGAACTAATTAAAAGTCACCCTATATACACTTTGGCGAAATTTTGAAGCAGTTCTCTCGTATGACAGCTGACGACCCGACTTCATGTTCATGATAGTTTGTTAAGCATAACGTTGGCCATGATCAGAACCCGGACGTGACTGATACTGGCATAATGACAAGAGCGTTTCGGTGCTTCAGAAAGCAGGTTTAAACATTCAGTCCTGACTATCTTTGATAACGCTATTTGGCGGCTTGAAACCTCTGACTCCGCCTGTCTGAATTCACCACAGGATTTTACCATGGACTATTAAACCTACACTTAAGAACGAATTTTGTCTAAACCAATCTAGGTTAAACAAGTTGATAAAATAGACATTGTTGCACGGAGTTTGACTTTTATCTATCTAAGAAGGGCAAGGACGTAGTCGCGGGAAGTTATGATTTGAACTTGCATTAAACTTTGATCAGATTTAGATTTATATACGTGACACCTTCCTACTAAATGTTACAAGACAAAAATAAGATTGATCACTAAAGTACGCGGCCGCTGTATGGTCCGCCAAAACGTCTATTGATCTGGAAACTGTTCAATATTCCCACCAAACGTTTCCTTGGTCAACAATGAATGCACCAATGATAAATCACCACACCTCACTCCTGTTTTGTATTTAATCTTATTTCCCTATTTAATTAGTTTGGGAAAATGGCAAACGGAGGCATAAAAAATTAGCGACACCACCGTACCATTAGAGAGAAAGAAGAGACTTTCGCAACCCAAATTATGAAAAACAGAATACCTTACGAATGTTGTCGCTAATGTTTAAAGCACGACGCCGTGTAATCGAGTGTACTTCTTTAACTTATTATCCCTTTTTCAAATTTTATTTTCCTTATTATCATTCAGTACCTGGGTGACCGAGCTATGCTCTGTATGATTAAAATATCATCGGGGGAGCAAGCTATGCTACTCGACAACAGATGGCGCTGTAAGTTTCTTGAACGCACTAAAACGCGCTAAAAATATTAAAAAAGACGGTGAAAAAATGAATTTTCCCAGACATGAGACCTAGCTAGATCGATTTTTTTGCCCCCAAAAACCCCTACATACAAAATTTCATCGAAATCGTTTGAGCCGTTTTCGAGAAACCGATTACAAATATATATACAAATATTGCTCGTTTAATAGTATAGGATTTATTATCATAATCCATCATTCGCTTGCCCTTATGCCAAGAAAAAAGAGAAAAAATAACCACATCTATATTTTCTCCATTTCCCAGGATACTCAGATATCGGGGCATCCTGGCGGGATGAACTTGAAACTCCTAACTTACGGATCCTAAGCAGGCAATTGTATGAAGAAATCAGGCCGCTCTACACCATGCTACATGGAGTGGTCAGGTTCTACTTGAGGCGGAAATATGGAGATGTGGTGTCGGAGTATGGTGCTATACCAGCCCATTTACTTGGTAAGAGTTAATACATGCATACCTATATAACATCATGCCTATTTCTCGTCGGGGAAGGCAGAGCCCACATGACAGCCCTCCACATGTTACGATCTTGACATACTTCCCTCGCTTTTCAGCAACACTTTTATTCAGCTCGGTAGGTTTAGGGTTCTCTTAACCTGGGTCGCTATTCTCCTAAATTTCTTAACATTGAGTTAATGTTAAGAGTCCGGTATTTGCTATCGGCGAAAACGCGTGTACATTGCATGCTTTCTAAAAGAACTAGAAATTTATTATATACACAACGAGCAGCGTAAAAATTAGAAAAGAAAAAATCTGTCAACTCAACTCAAGGATAAAATTTTATACTTAAGAAAGGAGAGAAAGATATGCAAGATGAACGACGCTATGAAACTGAAAGAGATGGATACATTTATCTAAAATACGTCACGCACTCACGCATCCACAATGGCGGCCATTATTTACCTACTTACAAAAATTATTTAGAAATTATAAAAAAGGAGACGCTCTCCTTTTTAAGTCTGTGATATATTATACTTAAACAAAACCTTTTTACAGTAAGTAACTAACCTACGGATAAAATAAAACTGAATGTTTACTTTAACCCAATCAAAATTTTGGTAAAACGTTGTTGTTTTTCTTTTACAGGGTGAAAATCTTTCAGGGCTATAAATAAACCTACCTAATATGGGCACAAAGGTGTTGTTATACCTAATGTATGAATAGTCTCTCTTACCACCTATAAGTGAACAGAAATGAAGATTGGAATAGAATTAGTGCAACTGTTGGACCATTCAAACCACACAATACTAGTGAAGTGAATGATAGTGAATGCATACAAAGATAATCAACTACACTACACATATTATATTGCACGAGCAAAATCTCTGAAGTTTAGTTGCACAAAGCTGCTCGTCGGTGAAATCATTTTAACCTTGAGCGGGTCTCTGGATGAGTTCAAAAAATGTACTGCCCAATAATCTGATTCCAAACTGTGGCTTAGCTTTCACCAGGGAAGAATCACAGGATCAGATCTTCAGATCAATGTCTTCGACAGTCAAACCGCTGATGGTTCACTGGTCGAAGAAATATTAATTTATCATTATTATAACAAATATGAAACAAAAGCAAAGAAAAGAGTAAAAATTCTTGAGAAACCTGTAATTAATTCAATAAAACAAAACTGAGATGTATTATTTGGGATTGTGGATTTTCCTTGATAAATTTAGTATGTGGTTTACTTAAAAGCTAAACGCCCCAGTACCAAAAGGCCATTAAAAAACTACTTGGATGCTAATGTAAGTTATAAAGTAAAAATTGTAGGGTATATTTGGGAACTGAATAAGCTAACAAATTATTAGATAAGGTATAGCGCGTTCAGGATAAGTCGGGCTATGATGGTTATTTTCTGAGCATTGGTGAGAGGCGGAGAGCCGATGAATGATTCGTTAGCCTTCCCCCACACGCAGCGCTCACCCCCGCGACTCATTTTTCAACTTCTGCACATTAATGGTCACAGCCCGAGTTATTTTGTAAGCTGTAAAGAGCTTTTTTGAAAGACAAATATCTATACAAAAATATTACATATGCCACTTCTAATTTCTTACTTATTGGGGAGAAATGAAAATATGTGTGGGTATCTTAAACTAATAAATATTTTAAAAGAATATTCTGTACTTTTTGTCACTCACAGCCACACAGCATATACCAGAGATCAGGAAATAGTCAGGTGTTTTGTAAACAAAATCAAAACATCAAGTTCATGGTGTTAAAAATGTAGATACCTATTTCTGACTTTCTGTATGTAAAACGATAGACTAAGTGTTCCTCTGTGTATTGTGGTTACAAACGTGTGCCTTGTATAATTGGAAATAAATCTTTTTTTATAAGAAAAAAGTTTGTTTACAAAACACCGACTCTTTTGTGAACTCTATAATAGGTATAAATTAATATTTTAGGTATTAACAGATATTTTATCTGTCAGCTTCAGACGGGCTAGCTTTGCGTATTTATAGGTAAAGTCAAGTGCAGGTCAAGCTTAACACTCGCAAAGCAATTCTAGCCTTAGTAATCAAATTAAGAACGGTACAAAGCTCAAAACAATCAATTTATTGATAAAGTTAAGATTTTACAAGTCACAGTAATTTGATTAAATTATATTATACATTGTGTCTAGCTTGACCTGCTCTTGACTGTTCAAATGCAGTAAATATATAATAATTTGCGCCATTTAGCGCAAATTGACTAAATTAAGTACTACGTTAGAAACGAACCTGTAGGGCTCCAAATTTATGAATAAATACCCAGTTGATGCTGATAAAATGTAAATTATCTGCATCAGAGCAGATGAAGATAAAATTACATTTACCTACATCTCTCATATTCGGTAAGTAGGTCCTTATTACCACCAAATGGGGCCTGTATGTGACCAATTAGCGCTCTAGGGTGATAATGTAGCTAGAAAAGCCCTAGGGCGGTAAGTAAGTACTTACCTAAAAGCCCTAGGGCGGTAAGTAAGTAAGTACTTACCTAAAAGCCCTAGGGCGGTAAGTAAGTAAGTACCTACTTACCTCACAATCGAGATGTAAAGCAGAGTAGTTAGCTCGGGTGTAAGCATCAATTGCACCCTCGAACTATAGGCGCCCTCGCTGCGCTCGTGCGCCTAAATATATCGGGCTGCAATTGATGCCTTACTGCCCTTGGCTACTAATCTACTATTATCAGCATCAACTGGAACTGCAGAATAAAATGTGGATACAATAGTAATTAAAACACGAGCCTTATTTTTCATATGTTTATTTCTTTTTCTTATAATGGGTGTAAGAGACAGCCCTCCGAATACTGAGAATACTGAAAGGCTATGCATGATCAGTCAACGTAATTGAACAACTTTCAGTGAACAAAACTTTCAGGAAACGAAAAAAATATCGGCTTCTCCATACAAACTGTCCAATCAAGTTAGCAATTTTGTATGGAGGCCGATTATTTCTTTCTTTCCTGAAAGTTTTATTCGCTAAAATATGTTACGTTGATTGCTCATGCTCTTTCAGTATTCGGAGGGCTGTCCCTTACACCCTGTATAATTAAGAGCAAGCATTTTCATTTCATCATCATTATCAGATCGGCAGCGTGTCATTAAAATATTATTTATATCTTTACACCAGTTAAAAATAAAAAATCTACATGCTAAATCGAATATAAAATCAAAATTTTTTTCTTTATGCTCAATGCAGTTAATAAAGTTAGTATTTACCTCAATACTTAAAATAGTTTCTGCGTACAATTTTATATTTTCTGATTTGGTGTGGGTTTTAGTTACCCAAACTAATACATCCTGAATGGTCGAAAACATTTCCTGTGAATCTTTGTTAAGGTAAAACAACTTTTCATTTTTTTTTATTGTATTCTCTACTTTTCAAAAACTCACTGGTTTTATTTTTATCATAAAAGTTGTTTTTGTATGTAACACAGTCTTTGAAGATGTGAGTTTATGTCTTTTTTCAATAAATAACCAGTTACATACTGCATGTGTGCCTTTCTTTTTGGGTTATCGCACTTAACTTCATAAGGTATAAATATATCTTTTTCTAAATAGCTTAAATCTATCTTAAGAGATGTATTATTTGCTTCATTTTGCTTGAAAAGTTCTTTCATAGATTTAAACATATTTTTACATGTATCTTTTTCACAATTAGACACCCGGGTCTAATTGTGAATGCGCCCCTGTCAAATTGTTTAAAAACAGGGACGCAAACGCGATCTCAAAAGCTTGTGGAGATGGGTTTGTGTTCCTAAAACCGTGGCTTCTTATGGCTCCAAAAAAGTTTTCTTACGGGTCTTGGTTAAAATGTCGCATCCATATTGATTTAATATTGTAATTTTCAAAAAGTACATCCCTTAAATACTCGATATTGTTAACAGTATGTAAAAAGTTTTTTATTGTTGGTACTGTTGTTTCTTTGTTATTCACTAGGAATGTCATGGAATTCAGTACTACTTTTGCTTTCGACCATACCGTACTATGCTGAGATCTTGGCGTTAATGCGGCTAGAAGAGGTTTCCCGCTTCATTTTTTTGAATTTTCGATACTCCCATTAAGGGAGTCAAACAATTGGTCAAAAAATAAAATGACGTCTGCTGTTTCCTGACACTTTAGGTAAAATATCTTTTTCTGAAACAAAAAAAAAATAAATGTTAGAAAAATCACAAACAACTAACCGATACAAACTGTGTAAGAGACGGTGTACCGAAAACTGTAAGGGCGTACTCAGTCAACATAACTGAATAAATTTTCCACAGAATCATTTTTCGGGTATGAAAAAACTTTCGACTTCTCCATACAAACTGTTCGATCAGTGTGAGCAATTTCTATGGCGAGGTCAAAATTTTTTATCATTTGCCAAAAATGTTACTTTTGAAAAGTTGTTTGTCTAGAAACAATATTCTCAATTACCTAAAAATTGTGACAGGCATGGCATAACTTATAAGAGAAATAAGTACTTATTAACTTGATCAACCACATAGTAAATAAACAAAAGTCAAAACATCTTTATTAGTCCTTTTGTACAATTTACAACAAAATAACGGAAAATGTAGCTCAATTACCTGAGATATAATTAAAGAATTCATAAAGTAAATGTTATGTATATAAATGGCACAGCAGCACTGCACTTACTTTCTCGCAATACTCAAGGAAAAACTATCAACCGCAAACTTAAATTTGTAATACCATACACATAGTATGGAATTACAAACTTTTATTTACATTTAAAAAAAAATAATTCGAATGAAATATACAGATTAATTCAGAATTCAAATTGTCAAACATTAAAACAAACAAACCTCAAACAATTTCAAGTAAATCACATGTTTAACTTTTGGTAGCACTGGAACACCCTTTATGTGAATTTTCACAGATCCATGGATACTACCGTAGGATTCTTGCATGGAGATTTTTTAAATTTCCCAACACATGTTCTTTATGGATAATTGTTCAGTTTAGTCTACTGAGCAAGCCCTTCCAGTTTTTGGTACACCCTGTGTACTAAATTTTATTCAAAAAAAATCATAAAGAATATCCAGTCAGGTAGACAACCAATCCAGGATTAATATTATAGAAAATTTTAATAAATCAATCGAACCAATTTTGGGTAAATCACATATTTACGATTTGGTCGTACAGGAACACCCCTTATATGAAATTACACAGATCAATTGATACTGGCGCAAGATATCTTATATGGAGATGCTTGGTCATGCAAAGTTTCATCAAGATTCTATGAGCCATTTATGAGAAAAATTAATTTTTTCATTTTCGTTGCATGACAGCTACCCTCAAAATGAGAGCCAGCAAGAAACCACTTAGAACCCTTCGATGGATTTGCATAAAACTCCTAAATTCAAAATATGGTGTCAATCAGAACTTTCGTTTAGCTGCTAGGCCAAAGCATGACGGACAGACCGACCGACCGACCGACGGACGGACATTTTTGGGAGACTTGTTTTTTATGATGTATAAGTGATATAGAACACATTTTTAGAAATTTAGAAAAACTTTTTTTCACGAATACAATACCTTTCTCGCTCCGCTCGAAAGTAAAAAGTATATTATAGACAAGATGACTACATCAAGAATGTTGCCGTATGATTCAGACTGGTGAAAAAAAAGGTGGCTGAGAATGGGCATTCTGTACTACCGTCGTACTACCATACTGCAGTCAACATCCACTGCTGTTCATTGTATCAGCCATAATGCAAAAAAGTGGTGTCTTGTACAACCCCCAAATATTACAAACAAACACAGAAATATCTTAGCATAATTTGTTTACCTTTTAAAGATTTTTCTGCACTGACAAATTCTGACTTGAAGTTTTTTGGAGGAGGAGCAGATGATGTAGAGGCCACACCAGATGTACCGCATGCATTCTTTCTATCACAATATTTGTTGCATCTCTCAAAATTTTGAAGCCTTAAAAGTAGATAATCACTAATGTTAAAACAGTTTTAGTTCAGAAATATTGAAAACTGAAAGAATAATAAAAGTTTAAGTCATTTAAAAATTACCAGGCATGCTAGGAACAGCTCCATAAGATAATCTTGTTGTCCAAGTTGAATACTTTTTTTCAAGGTTGTTGTTGTAGTCCTATGGCACCCCGCTGGTGCAGAGGGCCTCAATAAGTTGTTTCTACGCCGGCCGGTCCTGCGCAGTTTTCCTTGCATCGCTACACGACAGTCCAGCTTCCTTCAGCTCCTTGTCCACAGAGCGCCTCCAAGTGTGAGTGGGACGTCCACGTCTCCTTCTGCCTCCCGGCTGCCATTCAAAGGCAATGCTGGCCGAATTTTCCTCCCTTCTTAGAGTGTGACCAATCCACCTCCATTTGCGCTGGGAGATTTCTTGTGCAATTGGAGTTTGCTGGCATTTGGACCACAGTTCTTCATTGGAAATAGTGTTCGGCCAGAAGATACGATAGATGGTCCGCAGAGATTTGTTGATGAAGACCTGGATCTTGTTTGTCAGGCCTTTTGTCACTCTCCACGTCTCGCAGCCGTAGAGAAGCACCGACTTCACAATTGACTTGAAGAGGGAAAGTTTTATGCGTCTGGTGAGAACATTTGATTGCCACACTGGTCTTAACTGGGCAAAGACTGCTTTGGCTTTCTTTATCCTAGCTTCAATATCTTCATCGGACCCACCTGTGTTGGTTACCGTACTACCCAGATATGAGAACGAGTTGACGGTAGCTAGTGGGTTGTTATCCAGAAGCACTGGGGACACGTTATTTGGGAACACACGCATGTCGACGGTCTTGCGAGCGTTGATTCGCAACCCAGTCTGATGAGCAGCTTCTTGTAAATTTTGAAGTTTCGCTTGCAGTTGGGGTAATGTTGGCGAGATCAACACTAAATCGTCAGCGTAGTCCAGGTCATCTAGGGTTCCAACAGAAATAAAGATAATGGTAAACAAGAGCTAAAGGGTAGGTACAATTGAATGTCATCAGCATATGAGTGATACCTACAATGCTTAGTTACCATACTGATGTCAGCATGGTAATACTTCTTTAACTGACGCTTACATAAGCTACCATGAGGCTGAATCAAAGTCATGGCACCCTACAAGCAGTGAGTACACCGAAACTTGAGAGGACCTTTATGTACCTTCAGCTTGTATTTGGCAGCTATTTTCCGGCACAAATTGCTTTAGGAGTGTCAAATTACATTTCAATTCAATTATAATTTTAGATTACTCACGGCTTTTTCCACATTTCGGGACACAACAACTTGTGACAACAACTCCTTACAGAGCCAGCCATGTTCCACAGAAAGAATGTCTAAAGGTCCGGTAGGATCAAAGATTAGCGTTTTTCTTACGTCAATGGGTAGGATGAACAGGGGTCAAACGTTAGAAGAGCAGTTGTTGGTGTCCAGGGGCGAGCAGTTTACGTCTAGCAAAAAACCCGAAAACAACATTCAACAACAACGGAATGTTTTTTTTTGTTCGATTGATTTGACATTAACAGTGTTGCCATAAGCTCATTTCAGTTTGTTTCGTTATGTAACATAAAAAGTTACGGAATAAAAAAAAAATATGAAAAAATCAAAATTGTTGCACAAATCTGTTAGCATCTGTGTCTTTCCAAAAAGTGCGTTATTGTATTTGGGTAGGTTTTCGAAACAACACCAATCACGGAAAGGAGCGTCCAAGGTCCTTTTTAGAGTACCGTAACTAAAAATGAAAATAAAATAACCCTTATACAGCGTGTTTTTTTATTCGTTTTAATCCCGAAGCCCAGTGATTCTACTCATGATAACAAGCAAATTTAACGAAGAAAAAAATTTTTAGTTGAGAAGAATTTTTCACCTTCCCATACAAAATGAGTCGATCACGTGACCACTTTAGTATCTCTTTTCCTCGGTCCCTCACTGATGAGGATCGTGACCACATATATTTTCCTTTCATAGACTGCGATAATATGATGTGTGAACCGACCGCTGCATGTTGCCGCCCACTGCCTTCTTTATTGTTTCTGACCATCTCGTAGGTGCCCTACCTTAAGCACGTCTGCCTTCTATTTGGCCTAAAAATAATCTGTTTTTCCAAAAAATGCCTTTAAAACCACACTTAACTTTGACTTAGATCGCATAGTGTGTGCGAGGAAACGCAGGGCACGCTTTCAGTATATACTGAAGAGCCGCGTCGTGATGTTAAGTTCTATCAATATGGACTCATTAGTTCGCATGGCAGTCCAAGGTATGTAGCTGAGTCAGTATGGGCATTCAATGTATGGGGACCAATATTTTCCGGATTAAAGTATGAGCCTTGGCACACTTGTTAGTTAGGTAGACTAGTATTAAAAACGCCCGGGAGTATGGGGCTAAAAGCCAGGTGGGGGGTAGGGGGAGGGGGAAAAGTTTTCCTTATCCGCGAGACCGTGGCTCATCATAACTGCAAAATTTTAGCTACTAGTTTGGTATCGTTTTCAGCTAAACAAAAGATGGTAGATTGTTTTCTGAAACAAAAAAGAAGCATTTACATACAAAAAATAATAATTACTGTCCAAAATAATAAAAAATAAGTTCAATATTTTTTTTGTTAATGGCCATAAAGTTTTAACGTTTATCGGTATCGGTTTTAAAAAAATATTTTTAAAATGCCGCATTCATACAGATTCTAAAAATATAAGCTTTGTTGAAAACTATTGTAAAAGAAAACGTAAAAAAAATTTTTACTCAAAGCGGCAGTGACATACAAATTCTTAGAAAAATACAGGACAACAAAAACGACATTATATGTTGGTAAGAACCAGTATCAAGTAAGAATAGAATTTTGTTTTTAAAGAATAGGGGTCAATTCTAATTTTTTTTTATATAATAAGAACCCTGAACACCCGTGTATGAACCCTGTGCACCTATAGTTATACCGTCATATTTAAACTTATAGCTGAGCTAAACTTAAAGACAATTTCGAGTAACTCAAAGGTCTGTAATTAATCGATCAACATAGATATGTGCGTAAACTACCTACATGTAGATATATTCTGTCTTTTATGTACATTTGCCTTCGCAAGCGCACAAATCTGTGCACTTAAGTTGCCGCTGCAAGCACCTGCATCTGTGGCCACTGCACTTCTTTTTGCATCTGCATCTGATCATTTCCATGCATGCTTCGGCAACCACTGGCAAGTCTGTCCATGTAAGTTGCCAGCTGTTGCCGACTTTGGTACATCCCCAATTAGATGGATCAGGAAGATTTTGAGTCGGTGACATCTGTTGTTTAAACATGCTTATTGTTCTATATTCTACTTATAGAACATGTGGTTAAAAGGAAATCGGTACTTTTCTTTACACCGTGTATAGCTGGTTCGCAGCGGCTAGGAACAACCTCTCTTATGACGTCCACGAACGCACTGCGAGCGCCCTTTGATTTGCGCCAAAAACCGACAATCGTCGGCTCGCTGCTTAGGCTCGCTGCGTGCCGCTCGTGTAGTGTTCGTTGCAGGCTCGCGAACCACGTACACACTATGTTTTAGGTTACAGTAACGGTTACAGTTATGTGCAACGTTACGGGTTCAGAAATGAGTACCTAAGTTGTAAGCGTCGGCTCGCTGTGAGCCGCAAGCGTACCGCTCGCAGCAGGTTTGCGAACAACGTACACACTATGTTTTTTGGTTACAATACATGCAACGGTTACGGTTACAGCTCGCTAATGAGTACCCAGCTTTAGTCGTACGTCAAATACCTCTGTTCTTCCAAATAATTTTTGGCCATACCAGCTCTACGACGAATTTCAGCGGTGCAGCTCCCATCACAGGTTATCATCGACCAAAGATACACGAATTCACCGACTTTTTCATAACCATCGAGTGCAGCGGTGCTTGGATCGGCACAATTGAAAATGAAGCTGTGCTATTGGGTACCGCTGTTGGGCCCAATCCGCCTTCTCCATCAGGTGCTCCAAGAGCCTGGTCGTCTCCTGGTCACCGCTGTTGTTGTTGTTGTTGTTATCGTTATCCTAGGGCACCCCGCTGGTGCAAAGGGCCTTCATGAGCTGTCTCCACTTCCCCCTGTCTTGCGCCGTCCTTCTTGCTTCTTCCCACGTCAGTCCAGCAGCCTTGAGCTCGCTCTCGACGGTACGTCGCCAGGAATGAACGGGTCGCCCAGGTCTTCGTCTGCCACTCATTTATTAGAATTTAATATATGCTAAACGGAATATACATATTTTTGATAAAAATTGTGACAGGCACAGTGTCAACATAAGAAACAAGAATCAACTTGCTTCTCATGTCAGCCGTATTCACAAAATTAGTAAAACATATAAAGGTCAATGTATATTGTATACGCTTCTATAATAAGGTACCCACTGATATTGAAAGTTTACCGTTAGATAAATTCAAAACTGTAATCAAGCAGAAATTATGTAAGAAGGGTTATTATAAAATATCAGATTATCTAGAAGAGAAAAATCCATGGGATTAGACTACGGTTCTAACAGGCTAATTCAAAATTAAAACTGACCTATGTATGTTGTATATCAACCTTGTACATTCAAACATATTTAAAAGAGCGCGTGGGTTTTTATTGTCGCTTTTTTTTCCCACAATGGCGCCACATTGTTTGTGAAGCGATGTAGTTTAGCTGACGTCATTAAGAGATTTTAATATCCAACAATGAATAAACGATTTTGATGTGATTTGACTCGGCTGCCACTCAAACGATATTGATGCCGCGTTTATGTCGTTACGCCGGAGGGTATGCCCAATCCACCGCCTTTTCCGCTGCGCAATTTCTTGTTTCATAGGCCTTTGCTGGCATCGGGCCCACAAATCTTCATTACTGATCGTGTCCGGCCAGTAGATGCGGAGTATGGACCTAAGGCACTTGTTGACGAACACTTGGAGCTGGTCCGTCAGTGCCTTCGTCACTCTCCACGTTTCGCAGCCAAACAGCAGCACGCTCTTGACGATCGACTCGAAGAAGGTTAGTTTCATACGACGGGTGATTATATTTGATGTCCAGACAGGTTTGAGTTGGGCAAAAGCGCCTTTTGCTTTATTAATTCTAGCTTCAATATCTTCGGTCGAGCCTCCTTGGTTGGTAATGCAGCTGCCAAGGTACGTAAGTTCACCGCTCACCGGTCACCGCTGTGCGACCGGTAAACACTGACGTGGAGAGATTTCTCAATGCCGGTGTCCACCAGAATCCACAACGTTGAAAACCCTGAATCCTTAAAGCAACGGAGATTCCGATAGCAAATGTCATCGCGGATGTACACACAGACCCCTGCTCGTTTCCTTAACTTGTGTTCCAACGAGTAACCCGGGTAGTTGAGGTACGCCACGTCTGACGGTGTTGCTATCTGCGTCTCCGTTACAAAGAATAGGTGCGGCTTCTCGGTCTCGAGGTGATGATGGACCGGATCGAGATTGGAGTGCAACCCGCGGATGTTAATGAGGTGCACTTTTAGCTGGAGGAAGTGCCGCCGTTTGAAAACCTTTTTCTTTTTTAGCATTGCCATGAGGAGTTTTTTGTTGTGGGGAACGGAAAGTCGTCGAGACGCGGCGCGGTTATCAAATGGAACCTTTCGACTTACCAATACATCAAAAGCATGAATTAGCTAGATGGGGATAATCATAAAGAAAACTTCTCTAATTTATGTAATAGGTACTTTTAAATATTTTTCCTTTCATGATTACCTTTTCACGTAACAGTGATAGCTATTATTTTTCTGCTAAAGTTCCCCATCAAAGACTCAAAAGTTCCCAAATTAAAACTAAAGTTTCGAACCGATGTCACATCTCATCCATGTCTCTCTGTACGTAGTGTTACCACCTATGAACATGCTTATGCTACTACTTGCTTTTTGTAATTGTAATTTTTAAATGCATTTCAGTAGAGTATGAGTATTTTTTATTGTATGAAGCATATTTTTAATTTCAAAGTTTTAAACTTAGAATGGATAATTATACTGTGAACTTTTTTTGCATGAGATTGCATTTATTTAACTTACCAACTACGAATCGTTTTCAGAAAGTAAACACCCGGCGAACTACGTTTCTTTCTGAGCCAGTTGCGCCGACTGGTATTTTCTTTGATTGTAGCCGATTTTGCAAAACACCAATTTTACCAACTTCAGACCTCCAATACACAAAGTTTAAATGTAGTATATAGTATTTCTTGACTGCTTGTGTTTATTTGTTTCATATTGCGATGTTTCGAAGCAATTGTATTTTTTTTAGAAAGATAAGAAGATAAATTAAGAAACTAAGTGAAAAGAACCATAGCCTTCTTACCTTCTTACTGACGTGTTACTGGTGTGTGAGTGAGTTTTGTGTCTGTGTGCGTGAACCCTTTTAATAACTCTATACATCGATTCTTCTGTAATATACAACAACATGTTTTCTAATAAATCAGTCAATGTATCACGATAAAATGTCGTAATTTTTAATAATTTCGCCGGATAGTCGACAGGAACTCTTAACTTGCTTAAGATTTAGGAGAATTGCAACCCTGACTTTGGTCCTAGAACGTTCGCTGAGGCCTTCCCATTCCAACGTTTTTATTCACTCTCGCCTGGTAGATCTCTTTCGTCAAAACGCAAAGCAAAACAGGTAAGTTCTTGTAGAAAGAACATGCTGAATGAATCGGGCCTCTCAGGGTTACCTGGAGTGGTTAGTTGAAACTTAGGTGGGATCATGACAGCCAAAGAAGAAAGAAGATGATGTGCCGTCGCTTGGAATCGGCTTCACTCAAATATCTACTAAATAAAGTAAAGATATTGTAAAGGTACTTACGACTTTTTACAAACCCAGGTTCGATGCTCAAGCCAAAGTAACTACTAAAGTGTTCGATAACAGTATAAAAAGAGTAGTAAAACTACGGAGGAAAATTTTCTTCGCAGTCACACCAGTGGGACAATTTCGTTTGATGTAACTACGAGCCTGCCGTCAATTAATTGTTTTCAGGCAACTTTTGGTCCCAAGACTGGGAATCTCTCCTGCCCCTCATCACACCACGCACGATCGACTTGGACGAAAGCATCCAATCACAGAACTGGACGGTTCACCGCATATTGAAGCGTGCTGAGGATTTCTACCAATCGCTGGGCTTGCCGCCGATGCCGGAGACTTTCTGGAGCCAATCCGTGTTTAAGCGGGAAAAACCAAATACTAGATGTCACGGCACTGCTGCTGATATGTTTACCGGTGGAGATTATAGGTTAGTACATCATTAATCACCTGCTTATAGCCTTCCTACATACAGGACATAAAATGTGAATTTTCATTAGTTTCGCTCCCAAAGCCCAGTACCGTGATTCTACTAATGAATAGAAGCAAAGCAACTTTTCCAAAAAAAAAAATACTTTTACTCAGAAATCTCTCCTCGACTCTTCATACTAAAGTGGTCAAGTGATAGAATTATTTTTTCGGGAACACGAAAGCTTTTGTAAGGAATTATTTCTTTTAAAAGCTTGATCCCTTAAGTACCTATTACAGCAAAAAAGTGAAAATTCACGTGGTATAGGACCAGTATATATGTCATCGGAAAATTCGTAAGTTGATTAATTTCCTAGTAACTTGATCAACTTAGAAAAATAATAAACTCGTAGGAAAATCGCAGATCCATAGGACCGTTAGGTAAGGTAGACACAACTTAACCGATCCCGATTGGGATCGGTTAGGTTGTGTTAGGTTCTCTTTCAACCAAACGCACGAGCCGAGCGAACGAATCGAGCGTGCTGCAGCAGAAGCTAGCGAGTGCCAGGTGCAAATTCGGTGCTGTAAGAGGGGTGCGGAAGGCCAGCAAGGAAACAACGGTGTTAAAGAGACACACGTTATATTTATCGAAGTGATTACACTTTAGACGAGATCGGCCCAAGTAATACGGCTATAGTGTGGACCGGGCACCGTTCACAGCACTATAGACGCATTAACTTAGGCTAGGGATAGTCACAGGAGAGCCGGGTACCGTCTGCTTTTGAGACTGCTTGCGAAAGTCTAAGGGTACAAAAATGGTTGGAACTATATGAGGAGGCCACGATGACCAGTCGATAGCGCGTTGTAGAAACTGAGCACTCCATCTATCGAACCATTTGCATAGTGCTTGTTACAGTGCAGTTTATTATCGACCTCATCTCTGTCCTCAAGGCTAGATCGAGGCCAAAAGTAAGCCCATTGACAATAAAAAAAAGTGTAACAAATAATCAGTGTTTTTTTCAGGCTACTATATTGTTCTGGAACATCATCAGAAGACCTATACGTGATTCATCATGAAATGGGCCACATCGAGTACTACATGGCTTATGAAACTCAACCAGGCATATTTAGGGTAGGTGTTCGTAGGGTCGACCGCTTGTCGGTAGAAACTTTTTCAACTCTATTACCACGCCATAAGGTCCAAAAGTGTTTCTACTGATGTGCGGCTGTGTGTACATGTTATTTTCGGCGTTCTTTCCGTGGAGAGTGCCGGCCTAGAATATTATGTGTTTCGGATGAGAAAAAATAATGAATGCTGCGTGCTCCGACACGCACTTGACGGGTTTTTATTATTGTTATTTCTTGTTATTCTATGCACTATAATTTTCACGCTTGTAAGTGTTCCCGTTTTTATGATAGAGCTAAAACAAAAATCGAGCAAAAATCGTCTAAGAAAACACGTTTTCAGTAGGCCCCTCCTGAATTTATATTTTTATTTTATTTGTTGTTATAGCGGCTACAGAAATATATAATCTGTGAAAATTTCAATTGTTTTACTATTACGGTTCATGAGATACCTTCCGCTGACAGACAAACACACAGACAGACACATAGACAGACAACGGAACCCTAAAAATGCTCAGACCACACGTTTTATCCATCTTCCGTAGGTACTCTCATGTTAAAAGTATTTTAATTAAAGTATGTTTTGTCCACCAGGCAGCCCATTCAGCTCTTCACGAGGCCATTGGTGACACCATCATGTATGGAGTCATGACTCCACTGCACCTCCATAGGCTGGGCCTTGTCAACGATAGCATATTGTTCACCAAGTATGTTACCGGCGTAGTTGATGATGAAGATGACAATAATTTCAGAGTTTATGATGATGTAGATATAGAGGTAAGAGGATTGGCAATCTGTTCGTCTAGATCCTATCCTACTAATCCTATCCTACTCCTACTAATATTATAAACGCGAAAGTTTGTAAGTATGGATGGATGTTTGTTTGTTACTCTTTCACGTAAAAGCTTCTGAATGGATTTTAATGAAACTCTACAATAATATAGCTACATCAGAATAACACATAGGCTACAATTTTATAAACTTGCGCAGACGAAGTCGCGGGCACCAGCTATTTATGACAGCTAGATTTATAGCATAGTGAAATCGTAAACTCGCCAATTCTGTGGGTACCTATCAACTCAGTAGTGGGGATGAAATGTATAGGTTAGGTAGCGTTATTTTTTTATAACCCCGGATATTTTAGGAGGCGTTCATTCTGCCCATGAAACTGAACAACTTGTCCCAATGAACATGGGTCGAAATACGAAAAAAATGTTTCGACTTGCCATGCAAACGATTTATGTTCTTTGGGAAAAAAAAAGTTGTTCAGTTTCATGGGAAGAAACGCCTCTTAAAATATTCGAGAAGATAAAAATAACGCTGTATAAACTAACAAACCACAATAGAGTATTTGCGAACAAGGTTTCACTGCTTGATAACGTACAAGTGTTTACATTAATAATAGATGAGATAATATGTATGAGCACGAAACGAAAATATAGAATTACGAGGTGTTAGCGTATTATCATGTATTATTTGACGAGGCTGTGATAATTTTGATAGTCTGAAAGCAACCTACAGCCAAAGATTAGTTACAAGTAATAATCGTAAGGAGGACCTTTTTGAAGGCAACCAAAGAGCTATTGCTGTAGCTACATTTTGGGCTAAGTCATTAAAATCATTTGCCATTGATACGAGAAGAAGAAGTAATAATCGTAGTAAAAGTGCAAATAATACAAGGACTTGAATATTTATTTCTACTTACACTCAAAGGTGAGTTTTCTTACCTACTTTAATGCTATAACCTTTCAGATTTCAACAGACAACATACTCCTACTAAAACTAGCTCTCAGTAAACTCCCTCAAATACCCTTCGCCTTGCTTATTGACGAGTTCAGGTGGAAGTATTTCGAAGGTCAGCTGGATGAAGACACCCTGAACCAGGAGTTCTGGAATATGGCTCGAGAGCTGCAAGGAATTGAGCCTCCAGGTGTAAGAGGAGAGGAGTATTTTGATGCTGGAGCCAAATTCCACGTGCCAGATAATACTCCTTACATCAGGTAAATACGAAGACTAGTCGTCTTTTGCAATGACAATTTCAAATTGGTAGTAGATATGAGGCATTTAACTTTACTCTTTGAGAGAAGGTGTCTCTTAAGCAAAGAATAACTCATATCATACGGCTAGTCTGGCTGTTCATAGAGGCGTTTTGGTAGGTACTGTCTAGAGTCTAGACTCAAGAGCTCATCAAGCTTGATACATTGGACTTAGAACCGTTCGTATTTCAATAGACGTACGGATTAGGGTCGCACTGCCAGTGTCAAGCTTGACCTGTCGTTGACTGTACCAACCAACACAGATGTAAGATAATGAAAGCTGGGTATGGCAGAAGAAGCATGCAATTAGAATTAATGCGAGCGTTGAGGAGTATGATTGGTGTTTAATACATTACACTTCCTTTTTGGCATCGCGCAGTCATGGAAAAATTGAGTGACAGGATTAGAAATAGTGTGATAAGAGAAAGCTGTGGCTTAAAAGAAGATGTAATGGCTAAAAATTGAGACAGGGATGCTGAGATGGATTGACGAAAGAGATCCACCAGGCGAGAGGGATGGAGACTTTGGAAGGGGAAAGCGTCGGCGTCTTGTCTCGTGTGGTGCCGGCAAAGAATAGTACCATCCCATACATACCTGTGGGTGTCGTAAGAGGTGACTAGGGGTTGAAATTAAATGAAATAAAATAACTTATTGGTAACAATAGTTACAATTCAAATTAAATTCGCACATTACAAACTGGCGGATATAAACTGCAAGATGGGAAGCAGCGTCCTCATGTGTATCATACCGTCTTACTTACAGCGGTCCGGTCACTTACAACCGCGGTTCATGGTACCAGCCGTAACGCTGACAAGCGAGGTGACTATGGTACGAGTACTTCCTCCCCAAATTTATCCAGCAAACGCTAGAATTCTGGAGAGAGCTCCCAGTTCTGTAGTAGACATTTCATGGGATGAACTCCAAGACCAAATTCAGGACTTTCTAAATAAAAGCTTATGGCAAATTTTTGTATAAGTAGACGTAAAGGTTAATTGTTTTTAACTCGAAACTGTTAATCATAGAACGTTAATTATCGCAGATACTTTCTCAGTAGTTTCCTCCAGCACCAACTATTTGAGACACTGTGCAAAGCCGCGGTCTTTGGGAGAAGAGGAGTCACAAAAGATCTGCCATCCACTATACCCATGCACAGGTGTGACATCTATGGCTCTAAGGCTGCTGGGAAAGTTCTAAAGTAAGTATATACTCGTAATTAAGTAATTGGCACTAGATTTTACATAGAGCGACTGCCATCTGACCTTCGCAACTCAAAGCAAACCAAACCATACCAGAGAGCCAATTCTTGAATATCATCGGGTGATAAAATATCACTTTTAAGACTTAAATTAGATTAAATTTTAACTTAGATTTAAATTCACTCTGATAAACTGTAAAGAAGAGAATAAAGAAATGTAAAAATTAACAATCACTACCTTATATTTAACGAAATATCAATCTTCACTTTTAAAAGCAAAATTCTGTGAATTTGAATTTTACGAGTGATATTTTTTTAACTTAGTGATAATAATATTATGATCTGTGGTGATATTAAAAATTGACTCCTCGATTACGCTTTGTCGGGTAAGTTTGTACCTAACTTGAGGCACTACCGCCGAACTCAATCGTTGTCGAATCTCTCTTTTCTTCTTGTGTAGAAAATAAAACCGGTCAAGTGCGAGTCGGACTCGCGCGCCGAGGGTTCCGATATACTTTTAGTATTTTTGGAAGCAATAAAGTCCATTTTTCTGACCGCAAAACTAAATTTGTTTGTAATGGTTATTTGCAGATTTCTAAAAACTGTGCAACTTAGAAACATCGTTTTATTTTTGCTGTAATGTTTACATAAACATTATGTCAACTGTAATTAATTCAGATTTTTCCTTTCACAAACTTTGGAGATAAGGGGGAATGGTATTTTTTTTGACATTTTTCATCATAACTTGAAAACTAAGAGACCTAAAAAAATACAAAAATATATTTCGGAATGTACAAGTAAAGCCTTTTTATATGATACCCCTTTCAACCTAGTAGCTACAATTTTAAATTTGGCCCTACCCTATTTTTGCCCCCTTTACATTAATAATCATAATTTTTTCAAAATTCTTTTATGTGCAATTAAGTTGGGCACTAAAACTATTCCAAATTAAAAAAATATATATTCCAAATTTCAGGTCGATAGCATGAGTGGTTGCTGAGATATAGAGGTGTGACAGACAGACAGACGGATAGACAGACAGACAGACAAACTCGCACCATAAGGGTTCCTTGTTTTTACCATTTTGGTATCGGAACCCTAAAAAGAGAGAATCGATAACGATTGAATTCGGCCGTAGGGCCTCTGACTATCAAAGCCGCAAGTTGTTTTGTGGTTTGACTTCACAATATATTAGTGACGGAAGAGTCGAGTGGCAGAAACTAATTGCTCGTAAAAATGAAAAATGCCGAGGCATTATATAAAGCGGCGAATTTTATAATTTGCCTGCGACATCTATACATTTGGGTTTGTATTTATAAGTAGCACTTAAGTTAGAGACACGAATTTCCAAGCGTGAATTTTCCAAATGACTCTTTAGTCTTGTTTAAAATATTTGTATCTATTTTGTTTTGTTATGGGATGCAAAAGGAGAATTTGATTGAAAATGTAAGAATGTTATTTATTATATAAATTTTATGTTTCAGAGACCTAATGTCCCGGGGCCACTCGCGAAATTGGCGCGAAATACTATCAGAAACTACCGGAAATGAAGCCATAAGCGCTTCCGCATTAAAACGATACTACCGCCCTCTATACAAACTATTGAAACAAATTATTCGTAAATACCGCATCCCTATTGGCTGGTGAATCAAACCAATCAAAGATGAACCAATCGAAATTCAAGGAACCAAGATTCGATTTTAAATGACGTGTTGATTTGTTTGCTGTGTTACCAAATATTTTTTAAGCTTTAACCAATAAAGTAATATTATTGAGGTTTATATTTTCTTTGGCTTTCCGGACTTTCGGTGCATTGCCGGACTTTCAGGAGACTGTTTAAAAGAAGGGGAAGGCCTCGGTGAACGTACCAGGACCAAATTCAGGACGTTCTGAATAAAGGCCAGGTTAAAAGTACCCTAAACCTACGAGCATGTATGAAAGGATTGATGAAAGTACAGGAAGCAAGGGAAGTATGTCAAGATCGTAGCAGATGGAGAACTGTGGTCTCTGCCTACCCCGACGGGAACAAGGCGTGATACGAGTATTATATATGTATGTTTAGAAGAAAGTTGTAGAAGAAAGTTTGTACAGTCTCTGAGAGGGTACAGAGGGTCTCTGGTTTCGGGCTTTTGTAGCGCTTGTTCAGATTATACTGGTTTTGTCACCACTTACTTGCCGCCGTATGTACACCGAGCAGCAAGTCAGTAGACACACTTTGGACCTTATGGCATGGTAATATAGTTGCAAATGCTTCCAATGACATGCTGTAGACCGTACCACATAAGGCATTAACGAGAGCGGTGGATTTTAGACAGCGACTGCCATCTGAGAACAAACTTATCATCTACGCATTGCGGGAAAAGTAGACCCAATTCTAGATTTTGCACCAAATTTCCAGGCTGTCTTTGTCTGTTGTCAACTTTCGACCCGCTTCGAAGTGACCTCGGTACCCTTGAAAGTAGCTGAGAATAACGGGTTAACGTGCCTTCCAAAGAACGAAAAACATGTTCGACTACGATCAACATCGCTTAATTTTTTTGATTAGAGTCTTTTTTTGTCTTTAATTTTAAGTTTGAGCCCATACTTAGCTGAAATGTTAATGGATCTTTTAAAAGGTCTTTAAAAATAAACAAAATTACATGTAAAAAGGTAACAATAAATATATTACATTAATTTAATTTCATTAAATAGTGCAATTACAAAAAAATTTGTAGTCAGTTTTTTTGTGTCTTTAAAAAAAAAACTATTTTTACAATAGATTTCTAAAAAAATATCAAATCCGGAATAAATAAGATGCAATGTCAATAATAATTTACTTACATTTGTTCTTAAATAATAATCAATTATTTACAATTGAGTCATGGTATTATTATTTAATTAAAACTTAAAATTATGGTTTTCATTGTTCAAAGTTACGTATTTACAACAACTGAGTCTTTCTAATTAAGCGCAAAAATCGTGGCTGTTTTGAAAAAAAAAAATACAACTTTTACCCAATTTTAAAGACCCAGTTCGATCCGAATAAAAATAGAATACAATCTTGTCACCGTAATAGTACTCAAGCTCACGTCTCAGTATTATACTGCTCAACTGTCAACGAATTACCAAACGTTCCTCTAGCTGTAAGGAAATAAAAAGTAACACGTGATCATACAAAACGATTCGATAGTTTGAGCGATAACTTGAGCGTTTATAAAATTTAAACGGGAGTGAATTCATCCAATTATGTAAAAATGTTGGGCATCAGTCATAGAGCCTTCCAGGCACTTGCGAAAAACTCCTTGAAAGTTAAAGCTCTATCGAATCTATTGCTGTCATTTTCTGTTTAAGGTGGTTGCTGAGCAGAGGTGCTGCCACTTTAAGAAATAAATTTATTGCGTCATAAATACAAAACATTTAATAAGGATTGTTTGTTTGGCGGCAATTTGGGGTAGTTCTATATTTTATTATCCATCACATCACACCTTAGCTTATCGTGAATAGCTTTGTATTGCAAAAGTGCCAAAAACGGCCACTTTTAGCACTTCACCAATGATAAGCTAAGCAATGATGTTATGGGTTTTAATATATATAACTACCCCATATTTCCGCCAAACGAACAATACTAATGAAAAGTTTTGTATTTGCGACGCAATAAATTTATTTCTAAAAGTAAGGTGCTGCCACTCAGCAACCTTTTTAAAGCTTTTTTAAAGAGTTTTACTTTTTAGAGCGGACCCAATGAGTTGTTTTCACAGTTAACTGTCTACTGAGTCTTTAAAGGTGTCAATAGATTGCGCTGAAAACAGTTGCTGAAGAACCTGAACCGTGAAGTAAATAAACACATTAAAACCTTAGGCAACATTTACTTAGACAACAGATACATGACAGGAAAAATTTCCTACAACGACGCTATCTATCAAAAAAGGTAAAATAGGTTTTCTTTTTTAAAAAATGGCTCATTAAGCACAATGGCCCTACATTTAAGGTGTCAGCCAAAGAGCCTCCATCGAAATAAATAATTCGATGGTAGTTTAAACAGTAGAATACAGGTACACAATCTTGAGTACCTGCTTAATGTGACAAGGTTGAAAAGCCATTTTTAAATCAGTTCAAATTAAATAAATTTAAAATTATTTACAAAAAATGCTATAGGCACTATGAATTACTTATTTAATTCACCATTTTGGGTATTGCGATCTCGGTGTAAATGTTCAAGTAGTAAGAAAAATCACCATTATCACATTTCTTTTCTACGAGTCGAAGAAAATAAAAATATATATCTGCAGTTTTTTTCTCTCTCCCACATTTGGGATGGATAGCAAAGTTTTTTCTTATTTAAGTTGTAGAGCTAATTTATATATACAGTCAAGAGCACATCAAGCTTGACGCATTAGACTTTGTACCGTTCTTATTGCAATAGACGTACGGGCTAGAGTCGCATGCGAGTGTCAAGCGTGACCTGTCATTGACTGCACTTGCATCTACTATGGTCGTTTAGGTCCGTATTTATAGACAGAACTCAAGTCTAAAGTTCATTTAAAGTCTAATCATTATTTTCTTTAAAGCTGCACTTAAGCACGAATTAAAACTGAAGTTTTATTTTTTGACTGAAATGTAAATTTAAGAATCGCTACAAACTGACTTCTCACTTATTAAATGTTTACTGTAGTTCAATTGTATCAAAATATCTTAATATCATAATTTAATTTTACTCTGAAAATCGGTCGCCTTTATGAGGAGTCAGAAGGTGTCTCACAAGGCTCGTTTGGCTCTTCATAGGGGTGTTTTAGTACCAACACTGATGTATGGCAGTGAAAGCTGGGTATGGCAGAAGAAGCATGAAAGTAGAATTAATGCAGTGGAAATGAGAGCGCTAAGGAGTGTGATAAAAGAACGGTGTGGCGTAAAAGAAGACGTAGTGACCAAAATCGAGACAGGGATGCTGAGATGGTTTGGTCATGTAGAGAGGATGAATGAACGAAGACTGACGAAAGAGATCTACCAGGCGAGAGTGAATGGAAACGTTGGAAGGGGAAGGCCTAGGCGAAAGTACCAGGACCAAATTCAGGACGTTCTGAATAAAGGCCAGGTTAAAAGTAACCTAAACCGACGAGCATGTATGAAAGGATTGATGAAAGTACAGGAAGCAAGGGAAGTATGTCAAGATCGTAGCAGGTGGAGGACTGTGGTCTCTGCCTACCCGAACGGGAAAGAGGCGTGATGTTATGTATGTATGTATGTGAAAATCGGTTTTTTGATGAATCGTAAAAACTACTTTGTATTTAACGATTCAGAGATCTGTAATTTCGATTTTTTTTTGTAGAAAACAGAAATAGTGCAGTTAAATACACAAATATGCACTTTTGTGGTTGGGTGGACAAGATCAAACAGTCCTTAAGAACATATATAGGCAAGACCAAAACAATATAATAAAATGGATTTAACGAATTTTTAACTTGTTTATGGTTTTGAACTTTCTGATGCCTGTATTTATAGATTAAAGCTTTTTGTAATCGTGCTCAAGCCGACCTGAAACTTAAGTTCCATTTACTTATACCGACTTACATATACGCATATCGTATACACAGTCACTTAGGGTGCTTTTACATCAGTCAACAGACACCAATCTTTCGTTATAGTTACAATAACGCAGTTTTTAAAGGTTTTTTCAAGTATCGCAGCCTCATAAGCTCACTTTTTCTGACACTTTGTTAGGGTTGGACCAGACGTAGCGTAATTTGCGCTGTACTCAGCTATGATATGATACTTCATGCACCTCGTAATAGCGTAAGCTACGCGACTTGCTAACCAAATTCTCAGCGTAACTTGTGCGCTGGTATGAACAGTGCGTCGAAATTTTATGAAACGCAGTGTCGGCGCGTAAGATACGTAAGATATGCTGCGTATGGTCCGACCCACTAAGTAACCCAGTCAGCCACTACATCGTCCAATTCATATTTTTAAGGAACTCCAAAATCACCGAATTTGCAAAAGCCCTTTAGGTTAAAAAGCAGTATGTACCACCTTCAACGTAAAACGAAATTAGGATTTGTACAAAAACTATTAAGGATTTTTTTTATGATTGCAATCTTCTTAGATAATAATGCATAAAATTGGTGTACATGCATCAAAAATTGCGGCAAGTGAAATATCGCCTAGTGACATGGATTTTTATAAGTGTGAATTAGAGTAAGGCCAAGGTAATAGGGCCGTTGTGACAGCTGTCAAACGTACGAATACTAATGTCCTGCAAAGAAAAATGAGCCCGCTGTGTTGGTGTTAAGGGGATTTCTTATGTTGGCCCTACTCTAGATTGATTTTTGTCTTGGTAGGGTTCAACCACCGCACATTTGCAATCCATGGTTGCGATCACAGAGCAGTTTTTGCTCTGTGGTTGCGATAGACGAGCAAGTGTCGTCTATAAAGAAAGTAAGGGACAGATTTCCGTATAATGAAAGGGCATGATCAGTCAACGTAACTGAACAACTTTCAGTGAGTAAAACTTTCATGAAATAATAAATAAAAATCGGTATCTCCATACAAACTGTCCACTGAAGTTCACAGTTTTGTATGGAAAGGCCGACTTTTTTTTTCATTTCCTGATAGTTTTATTCACTAAAAGTTGATCATTTACCTTGACTAATCATGCCTCTTAATTTTTCGAAAACCTCTCCCTTACAGCCTGTATTTGTGTGACATCAACTGATCCCTAAATCACATAAATAATGTCAAGTAACGAATGCAAATATCAGGTATCCAAGATTTTTTTAAGTTAAAACAGGAAAACGAGTAAACAGCTCACCTGATGGCAGGAAGTGTCACTGCCGTCCATGGATACTTAATTTGCAACATTAGTGAGGCGCTGCTAGTGCGTTGCCGGCCTTTTAAGAATTTGTTAACCTGCTTTTTAAAAGCCGAATAATTATCGAATTGGATATAGGCTAAGTTTTACCACTTTCACCGCAGGAATCAATCCTACTGAAAAAACGTTTTACTCTGACAAAATATTTCACTAATTGAAAACTACACTAACGTTGCGTAACAACAGAAGGAAGACTTTTACTGAAGGAAGAAGATATTACTAGAAGTTTGTTAGTAAGTTCCAATTTCCTAGGGTCGTATTGATAAATCGCTCTCAAGTCTGAGATTGAACTCAAGATAAATAATTTGTATGTGAAAAGCGCAGCTTGAGAGCAATCTTACACTTAAGAGGGATTTATAAACACGACTCCTCAATTCACTCTCTGAAACACTTGACTTAACATCACTAGAAGTTAGTAAGTTCCGATAAGTTCCGGTAAGTTCCTAGAGTCGTATTAATGAATCGCTCTCAAGTCTTAGATTGCACTCAAGATAAATAATTTGAATGTGAAAAGCGCAGCTTGAGAGCAATCTCACACTTAAGAGGGATTTATTTATTTATTAAATTCACTCTCTGACACATCACTTGACTTAATGGAGAACAATCTCACCATAGAAGATATTAAAAACCATGTAAAGTGGATCTAGCAGACCCTAGCTATAGGCTGGAATGACGCTAAAAGCCAAATTTTGAACGTCACTGGGTGATTTTCGAGATTTTTTAAATTAAAATAAGCTATCTTAAACTCTTCAAAAGTAAGGATCAATATTTATTAATTATAAAATAATGATCAGTTTTAAAATTACCAATATAACAATTTAAGTTTTATGAGTTTGTAGTGGCTTTTTTTAATTTTAAAAACCTCGAAAATTACCCGGTGACTTTAAAAAATTGGCTCCTTCGAGAGGAGAAATAATAGAAGATTTTCTGAAACACCACATATCACACAACTCGACACTTTTTCTCAAACTAATTCTTTCTCAAAATCCTGCTATGAAAGCGTAGTAGCGTGGGATATCCAATCAACAGTATGTGCTACTCGATGGTAAATGCCGGGCTGGCCCCGACTGGCACAGCTGTATCCTGCGGAGACGACTCCGATGAGGTACCACCGTCCCGCGCGCTCCAGCATCAGAGGACCCCCGCTGTCTCCTTGGCAACTGTCTTTGCCCCCTCCCCGGTAGCCCGCGCAAAGCATCTCCGGGTAGATCACGACGTTTATCCCTGAAGAAGAGAAACAAATTGAGTCGCAGACAAACACAAAGATTTTTTAAGACTCTGTTAAATAAAGGGTGTAATGGATGGTGTACCGAAAACTGAAAGGGCGTGCTCAATCAACGAAACTGAACAACTTTCCCAAAGAAACATATGTAGGGAAATGAAAAAAAAAATTACCTCTCCATACAAACAGTTCGACCAGAGTGAGAAATTTGTATGGAGAGGTCAACAATTTTTTTTATTTGCCAACATATGTTTCTTTGGAAAAGTTTTTCAGTTTCATGGTTAGAAACTCGGTCACCGGACACATGGTATTGCTTGCACTTTCTGTTTTGATGAGAAAGAAAGTGACAGAAACATTTGAAGGAACTTAAACCTTAAAGACATTTTGCGCAACTGGCTGTGAGTGTATTGTAATAGTAACTCGTTTCTATAATTTTATAATTTATAATAAAGGATGCAAAGGACAGGTTTCCTAAAACTGGAATGGCATGATCAGTCACCATAATTGAACAACTTTCAGAATCGGACTCTCCGTACGTTTGCAATTGTGTACGGACTCCGTAGTTTAGGCAATGCTTTTTTGCTTCGTCTGCGCAGGTTTATAAACTGTAGCCTAGTATGTGTTATTCTGATGTATAAGCTATATTATTGTAAAGTTTCATTAAAATCCATTTAGTAGTTTTCACGTGAAAGAGTAATAAACATCCATCCATCCATACTCACAAACTTTCGCGTTTATAATAGGCCTCGGCGAACGTACCAGGACCAAATTCAGGACGTTCTGAATAAAGGCCAGGTTAAAAGTACCCTAAACCGACGAGCATGTATGAAAGGATTGATGAAAGTTCAGGCAGCAAGGGAAGTGTGTCAAGATCGTAGCAGGGGGAGAACTGTGGTCTCTGCCTACCCTGACGGGAACAAGGCGTGATGTTATGTATGGATGTATAATATTAGTAGGATAGGAAGTACGATAAACACTGTTGGGCATAGGAGATCCTCCGAGGGTGGTATTATTAAATCCTTCTCAAGTGTAGGGTTGCATATATGTCGCAGCCAACTGGTTTAATCAGGCAGTTAATCGAATGCCTAGGCGTTTGATTGACTGCCGGCATTCAATTGATTGGCTAGAGAACACCGAGCCCAGAGATGACTAAACGTCCTGCAGCCATCTCGTTGAAATTGCTCATAGGTCCGTTAGATAAGTCAAACACAACCTAACTAACCTATACTGAAATACAGATTGATTTGTTTTCACTTCTCATGCTCTGAATGTGCAGTATATAGGCTGCACAAAATCGATTTTTGTGCACTAGGGCAAAAAAGTAATCGCGGTGGTGTACGCCCTGCGCGCGGGGCTGCGGCACCCCCCCCACCGCGCCGCGCGCGTCATCATATCCTTCACTACAGCAGAACAACTCATTCTTCAGTTACATTTAGAGAGTACTTTTACGTTTTATTTCCTCGCAATCAAAGTCAAAAGCAGAGTTTACTATTTTGTTTCATATTTTACAACTCATACGAGTTATAAACACTGATTTTCACTTTGATTGCGAGGAAATAAAACGTAAAAGTACTCTCTAAATGTAACTGAAGAATGAGTTGTTCTGCTGTAGTGAAGAATATGACGACGCGCGCGGCGCGGTGGGGGGGTGCCGCAGGCCCGCGCGCAGGGCGTACACCACCGCGATTACTTGCATGCCCTAGTGCACAAAATTCGACTTTGTGCAGCCTATATCCTGCACAAAGAAGCACTTTCAGAGCATGAGAAGTGAAAAGATATATTTTTACCATTGGCCCGATGCCACCGCTCACAGACTCTGTTATCTAGTACTGGCACATCAACCGCCTGTAGTGTTCGGGGGCGAAGTCTCGAGCCGGGGGAGAGCGCCCCCCAACCCGCCGCCCATCCATACTGGCCCAGGAAGTCGGTCCCGCGTTCTGGGAGGCAGATTGGAGCTGGAAAATAAACAGAAGTTTTTTTTTTATGTCGCTAGTGGGCAAACGAGCAAGTTGACACTAATAAGAACTAAGATGGTTTGTGTCGTGTGCCTGTAATTTCACTGGCTCCCTTACCCTTCAAACCGAAACACAGCAGTGCAAAAACTTATGCTTTACGGCAGAAAAAGGCAAGGGGGTGGTACTTCCTCAGACGGACTTTGCACAAAAGCCCTACCACCTACAAAAAGTCAAGTTATTTAAAACACAGAACTTCCAGCCACAGCATTTTTGAAGTAAAAACTTCTTTCTTTAGCGGCGCTTGGCACTTTTTACATGGGTAAAAAATGTTAAACTCGCATCAGATATCGCGTCGCGTCAGATCTCGCGTCAGATCTGTAGCCCAAGGAGGTTTTAACTCACGCTACGGCGAAGCGTAGTAAAACCTCCTTGCCGTAGCCTGATCGAAAAAGCGTCAACTGTCAACCGTATTGTTATTACCATAGAAAAATAAGGGTAACTAGAAGGAGGATTAAATAAATAAATTGTCACAAGGTAGTGAAGGCGTCGTTCTATGGATTTGACGGGTTATTTTGAATATTTCCTAGTGATCATTGATGATTTGACATAAAAATTTGGGACACGTTGGCAGATGTCATCCCATAGTAAAATAAATTAGTAAGGTATCTATTCCGAGCGAAGCAAGGAGGTCCGAAATCTTTGGTTATTACAATGAGGGTTTTTATTCTGTGGCAAGAAGTACGAAGCAATGGCGCGATTGATGTTCAAAAATAATATTATTCCAAAATAATATTCAAAAATGCAAGTTTTCACTTCTGCCGGCACTCCCGGAGTGCAACCCGTCCCTTTTTTTATAATCTAATGAATGAAATTATCTAATTTTCTGCCATATGTGCAAATCATCTCCCCTTTTTGTTGGTTTCAACTCAAAATATCGTAAAAATGATGGACAACATTACTATACGTAATGAAACGCAGACATAAATTATGTTTTCTTGTTTGACGTATGGATTAAAGATGCCATAATTGCGATTGATAGTTTTTAGGGTACCGATACCAATATGGTAAAAAAAGGGAGCCCTTATGGTGTGACTTAGTCCGTCTGTCTGTCACACCTGTATATATTTCAGCCACCACTCATGCTATCGACTTGAAATTTGGAACAGTTTTAGAATATGGTTGCCTAACTAAATTGCACATGAAAGAATTAAAAAAATATTATGATTATTAATGTAAAGAGGGCCCAAATAGAGGGGGCTAAATTTCAAATCGTCGTCACTAGGTCGAGTGAGGTATCATATGAAAGGAGTTTACTTGTACATTCTAAAATATATTTTTGTATTTTTTTATGACTCTAAGTTTTCAAGTTATGATGAAAAATGTCAAAAAAAATACCATTCCCGGGTCATTCTCATTCTTACGACAAAAATTGTTTCATGATGAGAACAACCATAAAACATTTTATTTTCAAATGTTTGTACATTCACATGATATTACATGCTCTTTAGCTTTTCAGTCCATTAGTTTTTATGTACATAAGTGTATTTCTTTTCAAGTTATGTACCTAAAAGTAAATAAAATGGCACGACCATGTCATGTGACATCTCCGAAATGTCAGCAAAAACATGAAATCTATGAAAAAGTCTTTAAGTTATATGTGGTTTTGATGCTTACATAAAAATTTTTAGGTGTGCACCATACTATTTTAGCAAGTTTCCTTTTAAAACATATCATTAAGTTAAAAAAAATGAGGGTATTTTGCGTGACACAATTTTTTGTCACGACCATGGCAATATATAAAAATCCTATTTACAAAGTAGTTTTTAATGCATCAAAATTTACAACACTGGAAATTCATTTTTCAACAGCAACTCAAAACATATGTCCTTTTCAAATATGGCATTACTAAGTGTAAACGAAATAATCGAAGTTAAAAGTAAAACGGAGTGATTTATTTCCTCTATGGTTAAAAGTTGAAAAAGTAAAAATCGTCACGCATAACCTGTCAAGACCGTGCCTTCCAAAAGCATCGGTAATTACATTTCTTTATTTTCCAAATTAATGTATAATAAGGAATGTTGCGTAACAATTTAGAGGATATTTTTAAAAACAGAATTATTGTAAGGGTTCGAAAGTTATAGGCACGGCGCCAAAATGTCACGACCATTGCAGTCAAAGCCATGGCATAAAGTGCCTATTGTTGTGACAAAATCGTCACAACCATAGCAAATTTGCCTATGGCTGTGACAGTAGTCACAACCATAGGCACTTGGTCACATCCGTGACCTCATCTATCACCTCATTTTTTGTTCAGTCACGTCAGAATCGTGAGAAATAGGCTTTTAAATGAGCATAACACATGTCTATTTAATCTCGATCCTTAGGATTTAATAAATATTGAAAAATAAAATATTAAAAAAAGCCATTTTGCCAATGTCACAACCAAAGCCATGATTCAAAACCCATTTATGTCACTTTTAAACATATTTAAGCGTCAACTCACCTATATGCGGCATGTAATGCACATTTCTGTCTAACGTGAGCACGGCCACGTCAAACCTGTCAGCTTGCGGCGTGAATTTGAAGAGAGGGTGCACTTTAATCGTCCTCACGCCGAATGTGTACGCTGGGAGAGGCTCGGCCGCTGAGTTGATAACGTAATCACCTGGAAGGTGAAAAATAAATCGTCTAATACTTCCTTCCCTATAGTTATTTATTGGTATTTTTTTACTGTATAAACATAATTACGCACTTCAACAGACAAACCCACGCTTCATATTGACATAGGACCGACAGGCTGCAAATTCAACTACGACCTTAAAAAGTGATGATGTCGTAAGTGTCTGGTGTTCCACCTTCCCGCAGAATAAGAAGCAACAGAATCCATCAATTCTCGCGTTCCGCGTCCTCGCGCTGTGCTTGGTGAAACTACTGACCTCCTTGAAGAAGATCCTCTTACAGGATCGAAGCCTGTCGATCCTATGCCATCAATATGAAGCGTGGGTTTGTCCGCTGAAGTGCGTAATTATGTGTGACACTCACTAGTCGTTTAGTGACAAAATACTATAAAAACAATTAAATTGCATTTTGTGTGTTAAGATGACGGCCGATAGAGAGAAATTAAAGCGATCGACGTATTTCTCCAACCTCAAATGAATTGGGATATGGGCAGGTAAATGAAGCTTTTAGCAAGTCATAGCCTTTGGTCGTCTGTGTGGTGCCGGCAAAGAATAGTAGGTACCAACCCATCTCTACCCGTGGGTGTCATAAGAGGCGACTATGGGAGTATGAACCGGAGGATGGGCAGCAGCATCTTTCTGTGTATCGTACCACCTGACATACTACGGTCACCAACAATAGCGGTCATCAACCGCTACGCTTACAAGCGTGGTGACTATGGTATATCCCCTCCAAAGTACTACTCGTTTTTGCTGGAGTTCTGGAAGTTCCTTGACCTGCAGTGGACGTTTCGTGGGATGCTATGATGTTGGCACTCACCCAATGTAACTCGCACATGCCGCGGTTGCGCCCGCGCAACGCAATGACCGGCAGTGACCACATGTCGTCGGGATATAAGAGATCCGCCACATCTGAAACATTGCAAATTGAGAATTCAGATTCCCAAATTGTTCTTTAATGAAATCAGTTATTATACCAGAGTACCCGTAACTTTTGTTTTAACTTACAGAGCTGTTTTTAATTGAGCTTAGTGAGAAGTTTGTTGTAGCTTTACAAGTTAAAATTAAAGGGTATAAGAGACGGTGATTGGCGTGCTCAGTCAATGAACATTGAACAACTTTCCTAAATAAACTTTTTTAGGAAACGAAAAATAAAAAATTATCCATACAAATTGCTCACTTTGATCGAACAGTTTGTATGGCAAGGTCGAAAAAAAAAATTATTACCCAAAAATATTTACTTGAAAAAGTTGTTGAGTTTCATTGACTGAGCACGATCGTACAGTTTTTGGTATACTGTCCCTTACACCCTGTAAAAGTAGATTTTGTTTATTTCCTTGATAGATAAAAAGTAGTCTTATTGAATTTTGATTAAAAGGACGATGGTTACTAATGGTTGTAATGGTAGTTTTTACTATCGAAGTAAACTGATTTGAAATTCCTAGTATTTGAGATTATAATAATAACGACTTGGAATATTATTACAACACTTTGTTGCATTGCATGATAACGAAAACTACCGGTGTGAATGACAGGCGACAGGTAGTATTTCTTGGGCTACGATTACAGAATTTGTGAGAACCTAGCAGAAGTTATGCATGTAGGTAATCGCCATTTCAAACAACTTTCCCAATAAACATGAATCTATATTTTTTGGCTTTGACATACAATCTTTGCTGGAGTAAAAATTGAATTTCTATGAGACTTCCAAAAATTTTTTTCGTTTTTCCAACTTTTAAGTTCTTATAGTAACATACTCAAATGTGGCCAAACATCTAAAATTAACCCCGTGTTTTTTATTTATTTCTGAAGGTGATAAAATCTACTTAAAGTTCTCTTGACGATTTCTGCCGTAAAGCAGCAGTTTTTCCAATGCAGTATTTATTGGAGTCGGTTAAATTATTAGCACATGAGCCATACCATCTCAGTTATGCCAAAAATCTGTCAAAATATGCCAGTAATATGACAGTGGGTGCTATAAGCGCTGGTGACCACTTAAGGTGATCTGTAGCGGCCAGCTTAGCCCCGAACGCAACTAGATGGAGCCACTGCTGCAAATATAAGGTTTTATTTTTTAATGCAATAACTACGAACTATATATGTGCAAAAAGTTGATTCGCTATAAATTTCATCGTGCAACTTCAACGCCTAACAACAATTTCTTTAAGAAAAATATCTCCATATGTCCACTTAAGTCAATTACTCTCGTCAGTCCGTGTTTACATGAGTACGATCACTCACACATGCACACAAAGCACAACCGTACAGTTTTGACCGCACGCCCACAATCGTAATATTGAACCAAAAATTGCTAACAAAAATAGTACTTTCAGTACATTAACTGTATTTTTGTATAAATTAGCGAAAAATTTAACTAAAAATAGCAGTATTCGTTCGTTTTTCAACAGAATTTTTTGTCCCGCGTAAGGATGCAAGTCATTTTAATTTTTGTATGGAAAACGGATCACCTTAACATCCGGTGGCCCATTTGCTCACTTGTGACATATAATAAAACTCTTACTTTATTTTTCAGCCATGCTGTGTAAAAGATCATCTAACAAAAGCATGTTAAATATTATGCGCTCTAGTTCTTGCGGCGCTTAGAATGGGCGTAAGCTATGACACAGATGACGCAGCGCAAGGCAGAACGCGTCTTTCCTCTTGCTTAATTACGGAGAAAATACTATACTCAGTTTTAATGCACAATATGTATTGCATTCCAAAATGGTCATACATAGTTGGTATCCTCTTTAAAACTGGAGCAAGCATTTTGGACCCTGTACGGCACAGCAAAAAAAATCTCTAACATTAAAGTTTAACATAAAAAAGAATACGAGTAGAGGAGGACAAAGAAACTTTCTAGTCTTATCAATACTTCTTTTAGCTGTCGCGCAAAAGATTTGTCACTTATCACACTTTTAATAGTTTCTAGTAACTTGTTGTATTTAGGGTGTCGTATATAGGGTGAACCCAAAGAAATTTGACCTCATATAGAAGTAATATATAAGAAATAATTCGTCACAAGTAGGGATGTGGGCATGCTTTCATCTATCGATAGTCGATAAGTTACACAAGGACAAATCGATGTCGAAACTTTGACCAAAAAGTTGATGTACTAAACTTTAATGAAAGGCAAATCTGTTAAAAGCAGTGATTAAATTCATTAAAAAAAAAATACTTTTTGCATTTTTTACTAAAGGTGATTTCTTACGTAGGTGTTTTAATATTAAAGATACCAAATTTCTTACTTGCTTACTTACTTACTTACTAAAAGTAATGGACGGTAGCGGTGGAGGCAAGAGGGGTAGGAGGTGTAAAGGTTCTTTTTTTTTATTTTCATGAATATCTCTAGCTTACATACAAATTATGTAGGATTTTAAAACAAACTTTTATGCCTCAATTCAATCCCTTTGGGATGGTTTTGCAAAAATGCTGAAATACGGGTTTGTGTTTTTCTTCTAAGTAGCTCAAATCAATTTTCAAGCGAAATTTCGTGTATCTTATCTTGCCTTATAACGTGGAGCTGAGTTCCTTATTGGACCTTAGAGCACAAGGAGCCTGTAGTCTTCTGGTTTCGGATAAGCTTGACCCAGAATCTTCATACGCTTGTGAGCCAAAGCGTTGCATGAGCACAAGAATTGCTTGTCAGAATTGTTTGTAGCGAAAAACTTTAAAACCTTTTTTGTAGAGAATTTTATGTAGATTAATTTAGTATTTTTATTAATTTTCTTACAATTTGTTGATTCAGGATGATTCATGCTGATTGAGACATTTCAATTTGGCGAAGACACACAAAGTTATATTTGTTTGACAGTGTCCCCATCGGGAATCGAACCCAGAATGAAAACAAAACGCGTTGAATGTTGTAAAATATAATAAATGGTACAGCAGCACTGCACTTACTTTCTCGCGATATGCAAGTAGAACTGTCAACCGCAAACTTAAATTTGTAATACCATACCTACACATAGTATGGAATTACAAACGTTTATTAAGGTTTTTCTGAAAAATGTTCTACCACATGAATTCGGAACTCGAATTGTAAAATATTAAAACAAACCAACCATAAACGATTTCGAACAAATCACATGTTCAAATTTTGGTAGTACTGGAACACCTTTTATATGAATTTTCACAGATTTTTTAATTTCAAAACTCTGTTTCTTATGAATAGTTGTTCAGTTTTGTCGACTGTAAAGCTCTTTCAGTTTTTGGTACATCCATGTACTAAATTTTCACAAAATCCAATCAAATTGAACATCCATTCAGGTAGATAACCAAAACAAAATTAAAATTATAGAAAATAATACAAACTTAATGGAGTCAATTAGGGTCAATGTAGGTACCACTAGTTGACCATTTAAGCGGTTTTATAACAAAATTCATAAAAAAACTAAATTATTAGTTCTAATTTCAGAGTCACTTCTAAAAGTTCGACTATGAATTAGTTAGGCTTGTGATATAATAAGTGTTAAGGACTTTACAAAATATGCTCTTAAAGTTTTTTTTATTTTTTCAAATGTTACATTGCATGACCACTTCGAATAAACATACTAAAGTACTAGCTAGACAAACCCATAACTTTATTGTAAGACGCCAACACAGTTAAATTCTATATAAAATCGCGGTATTTTTAAATTTTCTTACTTTCAGTTCAAATTTAAGTTTTGGTCAGCTATTGGTGCTTGGTCATCTAGTGGTGCACTGATCCTATGAGTAAATCACAAGTTTACGTTTTGGTAGTACAGGAACACCCCTTATATGGAATCACACAGACAAACTGATGATGGCGCAAGATAACTTGCATAGAGATGCTTAGTCAAGCAAAGTTTCATAAAAATAATTTGAACTATTTTGCTCAAAATGAAAGCCAGCAAAAAACCATTCGGAAATAAAAGTCTTAAATTTAAAATATGGTGTTAATAGGACCATTCGTTTAGCCGCTAGGCCAAAGCGTGACGGACAGACCGACCAACCGAAAGACGGACATTTTTTAGGGGACTTGCTTAAGTGATATAGAACACATTTTTGAGAAAGTTTGTGCAACTTTTTTCACGAATACAATACCTTTCTCGCTCAGCTCGAAAGTAAAAATACTACTATCGATAAAAAATACATCACTCATAAACTCCAACATGATCCCACAAAAAACGATAAATTACAGTAAAATACGTAACAATTTCCATATTATCTGACTGTAGAAATGATAAGTTGAAATTTTTTTATGCAATATTTGTGATAATAATCCACAAACATGAAAAATACTGAATAAAACTTACAGATGAAAAGACAAAATTTCTTTGCAATTTTCGTTTTGTTGTTTTAAAGATGTACAGCCATCAACTACACACGTTATTATTAAAAAGAACAATCACTAATATGGAGAGCAACTTAAGAATAAATTCACGATATTTTGAAGTTATTCACTACATGTTTTTTATAATTTACACATTGTTTACAACATATAATTTAGGAAATATTTTCAACCGTTAAAATCCCAACAAGTTACAATAATCCTATAAACTTTGTAAATGCAATGAACGCGTCGTTCATCTAATTTGGTAGGATGTGATCACTGACCACTTGACATGGCATGAGACATGCTAGCAGTTGTCATCCCATACTGAAAAAAAATAGCATGGTTTCTTCTCCGAGCGAAGCAAGGAGGTTTTTGTTCTGAGGGTGAACCACGCAGGTGGACACCGGGCAAAAAACTGGAAGAGTTAAAGCGTGTGTAGCACAGTTTGAAATAGAGCGTCACTGCAGTTGCGTTTCTTAACATCCAATCCATACTATTTAATCTATACTTCTTTTATCTCTCTCTCTTCTCTCATCTCTCTTCTCTTCTATCTATACTTTAAGATAATAAATGCGAAAGTGTGTTTGTTTGTTTGTCTTTCTTTCACGTCAAAACGAAGTGACGGATAGATGTTTGTTTTCATTATACAGGGTGTTAATTTGATTGCGTGCCATAGCTCAGGGTCAGGATCAGTATCAGTAACTGAACAACTTTTCCCAAGGAACATAGGTCGAAATACGAAAAACCAAATTTGACCTCCCATACAAAATGCGCCATCAGCTGATGCAGTTTCTATAGGAGGTCAAAACTTGATTTTCGTATTTCGACCTATGTTCCTTGGGAAAAGTTGTTCAGTATCATGAGTACATTCATAACTTTTTCTATCAAGAACTAATTAAAAGTCACCCTATATTTTTATAAGACAATGGTCTATTTGATGTCGCAGTGAATAATTTATCGGTACGTCAGACCGTTTCGTGTAGAGTTGGGGATATTTTCGTACAATAAATTTACATGCTTTCATTATACATCGTGAATTTTCATAGGTTTTACTACTGAAGCCCAGTGATTCTAATTATGATAACAAGTAACTTTAGTGAATAAAAAAATTTTTTACTCGAAAAATTTTTTTCGTCTCCCCATAGTAAAGGGATCACGTGATCGACTCATTTTGTATGAGAAAACGAAAAATTTTTTTCGAGTAAAAAAATTTGTTCTTTGGGAAAGTTGCTTGTTTTCAATGAAATTTCACGCTGTATAAGTAAAGGCTAGGTAGCGTAAGAATATTGTCCTCTTAAAAATGTGGTTTGCAAGTTTCGGTTTGTTCTATATTTACCAGGATTCTAAAAAGCTTTTTTATTGGATTACTGTTCTTTGCTGCGCTGCTCCATCTGTGTCTCAGCTTTCACCCGTCCTTAGTCTGCGACCCGTCGGCATAACGATCACAGCATAATCATAATAACTCATACTCATAACATAATACACATGACAGACTAATCTACAGACTTGCGTAAAAAGATGAGACTAAATTATGCCTTGCGCAATATGAATCGGCTTCTTACTATGTTAAAATTTTTACCGTTTTTCTTAGATTGAAACGGGAAATGACTTAATCTAGTCTTTTTATGATATTACGACGGCATAACAGCTATAAGCGACCTATCGTCAGATTTACAGGTCTTAATGAAGTAGTGCATATTTTTAACCGACTTCAAAAAAGGAGGAGGTTCTATGTTCCACTGTATGTATTTTTTTAGCATGTTATTTAGACCATGAAACTGAACAACTTTCCCTAAGGAACATTGGAAAAAAACGGAAAAAAAATACTTCCTATATAAAATGCGCTATCAACTGTAACATGTTGTAATTTCTTTTACAATTTCATTGGGACCTTATATGTGGCCGGAAAATAATACAAATCGTAAGTTGATCAATTTGCTAGTTAGTTTCGAATATGAATAAACTCTTAGGAATCTCGTAGATCCATAGGTCTGTTAGGTAAAGGAAACAAGGAGCCAATTCTGATAAACTGCCTGATAAACTGCCAAAAAGCAAATAAAAAAATATGAAAATTAACAATTACACTACTTCTTATTTAACTAATATAAATTTTTACTTTTGAGAAGAAAAATCTGTGATTTTGAATTTTTTGAGTGATATTTTATTACCCGGTGATATTCAAGAATTAGGCCCCAGAACCTAACCGATCCCAACTGAAATTAGTTAGGTTGTGTTTGGTTTTTTCTTTCGACCAAACAGCTGCGGCAGCAGTCGGCAAGTGACAGAAGCGAGTTCGGTACAGTTTAATATTTTTCTAAACTTCATCAACTTTTTTTGTTTATAGTAAAATAAATTACATTATAATTTATTTTTAAAAATTTTCTAAAATTTTGTATAGACCTCGTCTGTGACAGATAAGCTTTATACAGCTTCCGTCGCACGACCTTTAATAATAATTTGTAATTTATATGTTTTGGATATATATTAAAAAAAAAAAAAAAAAAACTTACTAGGAAATATATCAACTTACGATTCAGTATCATTTGCCGGTGACATATACATGGGATAGAAAACTGAGTATTTTTAGACAGGTAATCTAACTGGCATATGGTATTCTAACTGTAGCCCCCAGGGGTTAGTTTTAGAGGTATGGACGAGAAAAACCCTAACCCACTTGGTATTTTCAAGTTTTTAGCTACGTTGCCTACGGCGTAGCACCTTCGTAGCCGTATTGTTTTAAATTGAATGCATTTAATGTTTTTAAGAAGCGTTACATATTGTACCTCGACATTTATTTGCATTTTCTAAGAAGTTTATTAAAAAATACTAATTTTTATGTCTTAAAATAAGCACTCACCCAACGATATCACAATTTTATTATATACAACAGGTTAAATTGTTAGTAAATGTTATTAAAATGTTAGTTATATACAAATTTACAAAAAATAATACAAGAAGAGGAATGTGCGAAAAAGTCCGTGAAAATTTCACCAAAATTCTAAAAACAGTAATATTCCTACTTATTTAAGATGTAAACATAAAATAAATGTTTATAACTATCTACTGAATTTTTATCTACTCGTACGTACATTCATGCACTAATGTAGTAATCAAAATTATAATATAATAATAGATCAAACAAGTCAAACTGCATGCTTAGGTTGGTATTTATAATCAGGACTCAAGTTTGAGCTCGCGCTTAAGTCAGACTTAAGAATGATCTTAAACTCAGTTACTACTTATAAATACCAGCCTTCTAAATCTACATAATAAAGAAGTAATTTAAGAAAAGTAACATAAACCATTCTGAAAGTTGGTAACTACAAAGTTACTTTAGTACCCCGTACTACTAAAATTGTAGAGAAATACAGCACTATACCAACCAAAGAGATTTAAATCTCGCTACGCTCGGCGGCGCAGCGAGGTTCAAGTCTTTGATACCCACATACTTCCTACACTATCTAACTAATTTCTCTATGGTGTAGCTGAGTGTTTTCATGCTGTCTCTTTCGCACATTTACCTCTCTATCCAACACTGCTTCCAACCGATTAGCTCGAATATTGACATAAGCATGTTGCATCTGAAAATTAATAGCAGTATTATTAGTAGACATTTTAAAAATAAACATTTTTTAAAGTTTAGTTCGGTTGTTAATTTAATTATGGCACACGAAACGAAACACCATGTATCTTTAGTTTCTGAGATTTGATAATAATTAATGTGGTTAAAAAAAACTAGTCAATTATAGCCACCAACTCAGATAGTGGAAGGCATATTTTTCACAGAAACTACGAGAAGAACGTGAACGTGTGGGGCCGGGAAAGGTTAGTACACACGGCCGCACATCAGTAGCAACACTTTTGGACCTTATGGCGTGGTAACAGAGTTGATAAAGTTTCTATCGACAAGCGGTTGACCGTACCAACCCATCTCTACCCTTGGGTGTCGTAAGAGCTGACTAAGGGCTTATGAACCGGAGGATGGGCAGCAGCATCTTTCTGTGTATCGTACCATCTTACATACTGCGGTCATCAACTGCGTGGTGACTATGGTAAATCCTCTCGAAATTACAACGCGTTTTTGCTAGAGTTCTAGAAAGAACAGTGGACGTTTAATGGGATGTTAAGATGATGTTGAATATTTTTAAGATGCAAGGTGTTTCGTTTAATATTAAACATAAAGCAATTTACAAACAGTTAATAAAGTGTGACAGTTCAAAATAATCGTGTCTGGCTTGTTTGCTGAGGTGGTATTTATAAATATAAATAGTAAAGTCCGGTATTGAGCATTACAATTATAAATACCGATCTTAAAATCAAATAATGAACTTTTAGGTAGATCTATTATAATTCTGCTTTGGGAGTTAAAAAGCATGCGTTTGTTACCAAAATTACACACAATAATTTACAAAAAAATACTGTGTTTTGCACTGGTTAGAAAAATAAAAGAATACAAGCCTTAACTTTAACAAAGATACGAGTACATGCCATCTTTGAGACAATTTACATAAAAGTGGGTGGGATGTGGACAAAGACAGGGTCACTGTCAAGTTTCTTAATTTTTAGTATTTTACAACTAGATTATTTGTCCAATATTATAATTTTCCAATGATATTAGGACGTCGATTCGGGTCCAATTGTGAAAAATTTGTAATTTTCTAGGTATATCTAGCAAATTTTCTACACAGGGTGTTTGAAAAAGTATTGCGATAAACTACATACGAGTATCATAGTGGCAAAGTGGCTTTTGGGCAAAGTCCGTCGGGGGAAGTACCATCCCTTTACCTATTTCTGCCGTGAAGCAGCTGCACTGCAGTGTTTTGGTTTCTAGGTTAAGGGAGCTAGTTAAATTACCGGCACATGAGACATAATCATCTTAGTTCTCAAAATGAGCAACGCGCTTTGCTGTCTTATAAGTACTTACCATCAGTTGGCCCACCTGCTCGTTCTCTGACTAGTAACAAAAAAAATGTTCTCCTCGTTAAACTGAACAACTTTCCCCAAGAAACAAAGGTTAAAATTTCAAAATAAAAGTTACTTCTTATAATAATGTAATCTAAGTGACAAACATGTTTGTATGGGAAGATACTTATTTTTTCGTACTTAGACCTATGTTCCTTGGCCAAAGTTGTTTCATGAGCAGAACATGTGGTCTAAAGGTTAAGGTTGAGAGCAATCTTGCGCTTAAGATAAATTTATTAATACGACCCAAAGTAACCCATGTTTAAACTGTCCAGTAATTAGAATATATGTAAGTACTAGCTGTTGCCCGCGACTTCGTCCGAGTGGGATTCTATCTATCTGACCATCCATCCATCCACCCTTCCGTCTATCTGTCGTCCGTACGTCCGTCCAACCATCTGTCCAACCGTCCGTTACACCATCCCTGTCCCTGCCCCTCTCCCCCTCCTCCCCCTCCTCCCCCTCACCCTCCCATTTCCCCCTCCCTCTCCTCTCTCCTCCCCTGCCCTCTCCCTGTCACTCTCCCTATCCCTACCCCTAACGCCATCTTAACCGCTATCCCTATCCTCATATAATCATAGAAACAACACCCATATTGATTTTTAGACCCTACCCAACTCCATCCCCAGGGGATGATGGTATTTCACGTTCACCATGTTGGATTTCAAAATTGTTGTAGTTATCGTAATCAGCAACCCAATAAACCATACAAACGATACCCATATTGATTTTTAGACTTTTTCACCCTTTTCCCTTTTTTAGGGGTTGAATTTGGGGTGGAATTTCAATAACAACCACGTTGCATGGAATTACCACCCTTATGCCTAAATAATAAATTATGTGGATTTTACTTTAAAAATAAATGATTTTCAACTTCATCCCTCTTTTCACCCTTTAGATTGTCGAATTTTCAAAAGCCCTGAGACACATAAAAAATTATTTTTAGTCGTTAGCCTAAATACAAAATTTAAAGATCCTAACTACAAAACTGACGGACTTTCATACAAACTTTCATCCCCTATTTTACCCCCTTAGGGGTTAAATTTTGTAACACCCTTTCTTAGTGCACCCTAAGACCTCATAAAAAACCTACATGCCAAATTTGGAATTTCTAGACCCAGCGGTTTGGGCTGTGCGTTGATATGTCAGTCAGTAACCTTCTTCATTAACATTAAATGCGTTTTCCCGTGGGAATGAAGTGTTTTTCCGCGGTAAAAAGTAGCCTATGTGTTATTCTAGGACCTAACCTATATGTGTGCCAAGTTTCATTAAAATCCATTAAGTAGTTTTTACGTGAAAGAGGAACAAACATCCATCCATACTTACAAACTTTCGCGTTTATAATATTAATATATTATTATATAATATAATATAAAATAATAATATATTAATATTAATTAATTAAATACATTTTTGTATTTTAATTATAACTTGTTTAAGATTAAGACTTAATTGTTATTAATTAATTAATATTATAAACGCGAAAGTTTGTAAGTATGGATGGATGTTAGTTCCTCTTTCACGTAAAAACTACTAAATGAATTTTAATGAAACTTGGCACACATATAGACTAGGTTCTGGAATAACACATAGGCTACTTTTTACCGCGGGAAAACACTTCATTCCCACGGGAAAACGCATTTAATGTTAATGAAGAACGATGGATTTTAATGAAACTTGCTACTCATATAGGTTACTCCTAGGTCCTGGAATAACACGTAGGCTACTATTTACCGCGGGAAAACACTTCATTCCCACGGGAAAACGGCCGAACGGAACGAACGGCGAAACGGGGATATATATATATAATAGATATAAATAAAAATAAAAATAATAAGTAGAATAGTAGGATAGGATAGGATAGTAGGATAGGAAGTAGAATGTAAGTCCATGTAAGTCCACCAGAACCAGGACTCGAACAACCGTAATGTTTCTCCGTTGATGGCACTACTGTTTAAACACCCTGTATAAAAGATGCCTATGTTCTTTAGAAAGCTATATCTGATTGGTTTAGTTAGGCTGCCATGATAATGACTCTAGCAAGTCTACCTGGAAGATCCGATGCGGATGTAGGCCTGCCAAGGGAACGTGCCGAAGCCCGCGTCATCCCCGCCGACGATCCGCCTCTGTGCCACTTGCTTGCTGGTCGCAATCCCACAGCCTAGAAACAAGGAAAAATCAGGTTGTTTATAAAGAAATATTATATTTTGCCGGGTTTATACCTTGCAACAGTTCTGGTACAAAAACAGAAGAAAATGTTTAGTTTTAGGTATACTTTACTTACATATAATTTAATAAAAGGTTATTTTTAGGGTTCCGTACCAAAAAATAAAAAAATGGAACCCTTATAGGATCACTTTGTTGTCCGTCTGTCTGTCTGTCTGTCTATCAAGACCCTTTTTCTCACGAACGAGAAGAGGTATCAGGTTGAAAATGATAACGAATATTAAGGTCCATAGACCACACAAGATCTGAAAGATATGGCTTTTTATGTCCTCATCTCCATACACTTATACAAAAATGCAAAACCTACAGGGTACTTCCCGGTGACCTGAAATTATGAAATTTGGCAAGAAGCTAGGTCTTACAGAACAAATAAAGGGAAGAGTCTAAAATCATTAAATATTTCAATTTTTCTCACAACCCAACCCAATTTTTCCCACAGAAGACCGACGTCTGAACAGTAGCCTTGTTGCTGCTGTGCTTCGCACGGTTAGTGGGAGCGCCGGAGGCCCAACTATCCCCCCCCCCCCTTCAAAATGGCAGCGGTTTTAAAAGAGAGTCTACCCCAGGAGGGTACCAGCAAAATACATGCTGGAGAATCCCTCCCTGAGCACTCTCGCTCAGGCTGCCCTACGTATTCTGGGGAGGGCATAATTCCGCTCGTAAACTCTTCTGCCAGAGGCAAGAGCAAGGCACAAAACGCGGCATCCCCACCTGCACTTCACGTTCACATGTGCAACATCAGGGGCATTCACTCCAACCTTAATCCAGTCCACTACCATCTAGAGACGGAAAAGCCGGCCATGCTCTTTTTAACTGAAACCCAGATATCGTCTCCGGCGGATACGTCATACTTGAATTACCCCGGCTACAAAATTGAGCACAAATTTGCGTCACACGCCGGCGTATGCGTATACGTTAGAGACGATATCTGTGTCCGCCGCCTGAGCAGTCTTGAAGGCAATGACCTGTCTATCCTATGGCTGCGTGTAGATTGCGACGACCATCCGCGCATCTACGCTTGCCTATACAGGTCCCACAGCGGTGATACCGAAACTAACCGACTCATGGAGCATCTTGAAATGGCAACTGATTGTGTGCTGACAGATTCCATCCGCCGAGATCGTGGTTCTTGAGGACTTCAATGCCCACCATATTGAGTGGCTCGGTTCCCAGAAAACTGACCATGCGGGTAGATCTGTTCATGCCTTTGCTATGGCTTATGGTCTGACGCAGGTGATATCGTCTCCCACGCGAGTACCTGATGTAGAAGACCACATGCCTTCACTGCTGGATCTTCTGCTGACCTCTCATCCGGATGGCAATCATGTGTTCGTCGATGCCCCGCTGGGCTCGTCAGACCACTGCCTGATTCGGAACGTCGTGCCACTCACGCGCCAATCACGGCCCCGCTCTGCGGGCTGCCGCCGTGTCTGGCACTTCAGGTCAGCAGATTGGGATGGGATGCGGACCTTCTTATCATCCTACCCATGGAGGCAAGTCTGCTTCTCACTGGAGGATCCCTCCGCCGTCGCCGACGCTGTTGCTGACGTGGTGCTACAGGGTATGGAGCTCTTCATTCCAAATTCTGTAGTACCAGTTAGTGGCAAGTCCCAGCCCTGGTTTGTTTATCCCTGCAAAGCGGCATCTCGCCTAAAGCAGGAAAAGTTCCAAGCCTGGGCTAATGCAGCAGCAGATAGGGATCCTAAAGTGAATCTCTTTAAAAAGGAGTATAACTATGCCTCCAGATTCCTCAAAAGAGCTATGACCATAGCAAAGGCAGAGCCCATCGGCAGGATTGGCGGAAACTAGCTCGGCTTCTCTCGGGAACGCGTGCATTCTGGTCTCTCGCCAAGGCTGTCGAAGGCAACTTTTGTCAACCATCTTTTCCACCACTGCGCAGGGGAGATGATTCGTTTGCCCATGATGCAAAAGAAAAAGCCGATCTACTGGGCATCCTTTTTGCATCTAACTCCACCCTGGACGACAAGGAGAAGCAACCGCCGATCATCCCGCGGTGCGAGAGTGCTATGATGGATATCCAGTTTTCCCAGAAAGCTGTACGTAAAGCACTTCTCTCCTTAGACATTCACAAGTCCAGTGGGCCTGACGGTATCCCCCCCTTAGTACTGAAAACATGCGCACCTGAGTTGGCACCGGTTCTAACGCGTCTTTTCCGACACTCCTACACCACTGGCTCAGTCCCGACCTCATGGAAGACTGCCATAGTGCACCCGATCCCTAAGAAAGGTGATCGCTCTGATCCATGTAACTACAGGCCTATAGCCATCACCTCCTTGCTTTCTAAAATTATGGAGTCCATTATTAACCGCCAGCTCCTACGGCACCTAGAGGAGCACCAGCTCATCAGTAATTGCCAGTATGGATTTCGTCAGGGTCGTTCTGCTGGTGACATTCTGATCTACTTGACCCACCAGTGGGCGGAAGCGGTTGAAAGCAAGGGGGAGGCCTTAGCGGTCAGTTTGGACATGGCGTAAGCTTTCGATCGGGTCTGGCACAAAGCGCTTCTCTCGAAGCTTCCTTCCTATGGGCTGCCTGAGAAACTGTGCAAATGGGTCTCCAGCTTTCTTACGGAACGCAGCATCAAGGTCGTTGTCGACGGTTCGTGCTCCGAATCTAAGCCTGTGAATTCTGGTGTCCCACAAGGCTGTGTGCTATCACCTACGCTGTTTCTTCTGCATATCAATGATATGTTACTAACTAGTGGCATTCATTGCTATGCAGACGACAGTACGGTGGATGAGTCATACCACGGCCACGCTAACCTTTCCCAGGCATTTGTCAGCGAGTGTCGGAACAAACTTGTGTCTGAAATCGAAACTAAATTAGACCTTGTTTCGAATTGGGGTCTTTGCAACTTGGTACAATTCAACCCCAAAAAGATGCAAGTTTGCGCGTTTTCCGCAAAGAAAAACCCCTTTGTTGCATCTCCTCTGTTTCAGAGCACTTCCCTTGTTGCAAAGCCGAGTATTGGGATTCTCGGCGTCGATATATCGAGCTCCGTCCAATTTCGCGGTAATTTGGAGGACAAGGCCAAAATGGCCTCTAAAAAACTGGGTGTCCTTGGTAGAGCAAGACGGTACTTCACACCGGCACATCGCCTTCAACTTTATAAGGCTCAAGTTAGGCCACATATGGAGTACTGTTGCCACCTTTGGGCCGGGGCCCCTCAGTATCAGCTCCTTTCTCTTGACCGCGTTCAACGTCGAGCGATCCGAATCATTGGCGACGATGTCCTCACCGGCCGTCTTGACCATCTAGCACTGCGGAGAGATGTTGCATCTCTATGCATCCTTTATCGCGTGTATCATGGGGAGTGCTCTGAAGAATTGTTCGAGCTAATACCTGCTGCAGAATTTCACCACCGCACCACTCGCCAGAAGTTATCATTTCATCCTTACCACTTAGATAACTGGCAATCTTCTACCGTACGTTTTACAAGAAACTTCTTACCACGTACGACCGCACTGTGGAATCAGCTTCCTGCGCAGGTATTTCCGGACGGGTACAACAAGGCAGCCTTCAAGAAACGAGCCTACAAATATCTTAAAGGCCGGCAGCGCACCTGTGATCCCCCTGGTGTTGCAGGTGTCTATGGGCGTCGGTGATCACTTACCATCAGGTGACCCGCCTGCTCGTCTGCCTCCCTCTTCTATAAAAAAAAAAAAAACTAATAGTAACCAATTAAGGTGAGCTCCCGTTTCAAGAACTTTTCTATAAAAAAGGGGTCAAGTTGGATGGTCGCCGAGTTTTTAAAATCAAAGAGCAAAAGCTTTTAGAATCATATAGTAGATAGGGACGGAACCCTTAGGGCGCGAGTCCGACTCGCACTTGGCCGCTTTTTTTGTACCTCAGGCCGAATTTTAATTATTACTCTGAAAATAAACTGAACAAGTTTTCCAAAAGAAACCAGTGGTCAAAAATGCGTTAAATAAACGTTTAATAGTCTCATACAAAAATCTCTCTAAATCAAAGGTGCGAGTTTTGGAGAAAAGGAATTATAGTTTCGTTCTTTTTTTTCTTTTCTTTTTTTTTACCTTTGTTTGTCCAAATTGTTTAGTTTTTTGATCGGAAAAACATATCAAAACTTGCAGAGATAATAAAACTAAATAATAATCAATCTGTGTACGGAAGTGTACGAGTAGTTAGCCTGGGTTCCGGATCGTGGTAATTTCAACGATATTACCAAAACTAAAACGTTTGCTTCAAAAGTTATGTTAAGTCTTAACTAAGTATTTTAGGCAAACGTTTTTGTGTAGGTAATATCAATTTAAGTTTCCTTGAGAAGTGGGATGGTACTTATAAATGGGACTCAAAGTAGCTCGGGCTTAAGAACAGTAACTAAAGACGTTATTATTATGATTTTGTTTGATTATTTTATATCAGTTGTAACTTTCTGTTTTGCAGACAAGGAAAATGTTTGCAATAGATTTAAAAGGGGTTTAACTATAAAGTACCATTATGCGACTAGCAGTAACACAATCAAGTTGTACATTTCAAGCATTTAAACCCCCATGATCTCTCGTTCCTCAGTAATTACGCCGTTTGCCTTTCACACCGGAAACCGACAATATGAACGTGTACTATTGTTTACGTCGGTAAAGCACTCGGAAAAGTGATTGTGGGACCTATGTAATAGAAAAAAGTACTTACAAAACTATAAATGTAAATTATTACAACCACGGGTGGACTCGATCAATAAATAACGAAAAACTAATTCGATGAAATTTAGTATACAGGGGTATTTGGGGGCAAAAAATTGATCTAGCTTGGCCTCATGTCTAGGAAAATTTGCTTTTACCGTCTTTTTCAATTTTTCTTAGCGCGTTTTAGTGCGTTCAAGAAACTTACAACGCCATCTGTTGTTGAGTAGCATAGCTTCCTCACCCGATGATATTTTAATCATAGCTCGGTCGCCCATGTACTTTCTTTATAACACAAAAATGAGTCTTTTATTCGCTCGTGCCCGCGACTGTCTGCGTGGATTTGCTGCGGTAAAAAGTAGTATATATAGCGTGTAACGGAATGGTGTAATAAAGGGTGTGAATCTGCTCAAAACTGAATAACTTTTACCAAGAAACAAAGGTCATAGAACAAAATCAATTTTTGACCTCCAATAGAAACTGCATCAGCGTATAGCGCATTTTGTACGGAAGGTCTAATTTGGTTTTTCGTATTTCGACCTATGTTCCTTGGGAAAAGTTGTTCAGTTACTGATACTGATCCTGACCCTGAGCTATGGCACGCAATCAAATTAACACCCTGTATAATGAAAACAAACATCTATCCGTCACTTCGTTTTGACGTGAAAGAAAGACAAACAAACAAACACACTTTCGCATTTATTATGTTAAAGTATAGATAGAAGAGAAGAGAGATGAGAAAAGAGAGAGAGATAAAAGAAGTATAGATTAAATAGTATGGATTGGATATTAAGAAACGCAACTGCAGTGACGCTCTATTTCAAACTGTGCTACACACGTTTTCCAGTTTTTTGCCCGGGGTCCACCTGCGTGGTTCACGTATACCACGGGCGTTTTTCTTTCCCGTAGTCCACCAGATAAATTTTGGATGAAAATGAAGTTCAAACTATAAACTAGAGCTGGGATGGAAAAAATTCCAACCAATACGCTCGATAGCAGCTATAAGTACTTAAATCCAGGATCACACCTAGCTGAATTCAAAGTCAAATTCGGCATATAAGGTGCAAGGTGCCGGGGTCGCGTCGCTGGAAAAAAAGTAGTCTTCAGTCTAGTTTTAACCCGAGGTTTTAACTGCGTGTATTTATCACGAAAAAGCAAAGATTTTGGAAACTACGCCAGCGCAGCGTTTTTCTTACGTCAATGGGAAAAAGAGGGCGAAATGGCATCTGCCTGACATTTTATAGATTCGTACTTTTTTAATCTTTTTAGAAGCAAAAGGTACAACCTTGACATAACAGCGATATCTATGATGGGGAAGTATTGCTAACTCAAAACTACTCGCTCATAGATGTCGCTACTTTACATTTATACATGTTCTTAACAGCATACATTGCTGGGAGGCTTGGTTGTGTTAATTGCAATATCCTTACTTCAACAAGCAATGTATGCCGAATTTGAATTCAGCTAGGTGTGTGATCGTGGCTTTAGGAAAATAGAGCAGTCCTGTTATTTAAAGTTTTTCCATCTCACAAGTTGGCTACCAAGCACAACTCTGGCGTTAAGATCTAAGTTAGTTGTATGGTTTCCGCACTTAGTCCATTGTAGATCATTGTGCGTGGGCCTATGTGGCGGCCTATTTAGCCACCCTAACTGTTGCCAGAACTTGGTCATAAAGTCGGTCATTACAATAATAGACATAAAGTTTAAAGTGTTACTACAGACGTGGTGTTAGCTGTACGTACTACTTGCGACACAGTTTCTTTTAAGAAAACGTTTTTGTAAAAGATATTTTATTCAAAGTAGATTCTTTACAGAATACTTATTGAATTTCGTGCAGAATACAATGCAAATAGAGCGAGTCTACACCGTTTCAGATCGTGCTATGGCAGTGTAAAAGAAACGGCAAGAAACCACTGCAGCACGGCCTTCTTTAAGAGTCGGTTTTTTAAAAACAGGACCGGTCGTCATGGAGATGTTTAGGGCAGGTCTTCAGCTGTGGAAGTCTTTCTAATAATATCATGATGACGATGATCAATGCAACTAGGAGGTTTAAAGGAACTATAAAAAGACTACCTGCTTCAAATCCGTCCAAGATGTGGTTGGAGATAGCTGCGACGGGGTTATTCTGGAACCAGTACCTTATACCGACCACTCGAATTCCCCCAATCGCATTCGAAGCGAGTAAGGTGATGACGAATAAAAATATTGGCCCAGAAAAATGCATTTTCGGAGTAAGTTATCATTTAGCCATTATTAATGGTAAGCTTGTAAAATCTTTGAGTCAAAAGTTTTCAAGCCGCCACAAATAGCCTTTGACAAGAGTAAGTTTGACCGATACGATAATGATCTATTTCTGACTCCATTAAATTATTATACTATTACTTCCTATAATTTTTTTCTTTTTATTTATTGCACCTTGGTTGTAGCTTTACTTTACCCCATCAAAAGGCCCATTGCCGTTAAAAGTATTGCAATTTTTATTGTTTTCAATATCACAGAATCACAATTCACAAAAAGCAAGTATCAAACATAATTGATTGATTTTTTATAGATCATCATTGCAACTAGCACTTTTTTGGTTAATCGTCGATTCACTTTTATTATTAGAAATTCTATTACAATTTTAATTTTTCGTTTTCGAAAGCACCTAAGTTTCTTATAGGACATGACTTTTTAAAGATTTCTCTAATCTTTTTCACAAGAACGAAGCTATATTGATTACGCGCTTTTAGATTTAAGAAATAAACATTTTCATTAATATTTCACTCAACACAGTATAACACAAAAAAAAAACTGTTATTACACCACCACTCTTAGCTGCCACGGAATAATTACTGAATACACCAACGCGACCACGTAATAACTACATCGTACGGTATGCCACGCTCTTCCTAATAACTCTTATACTGGGTATTATTCATCATTAACTGAAACTTTACGGGTCTTACAACAAAAAAGTTAGACATCTGTTGAACACTTGATTAAAAAAATGCGCACAAAATAACTGGCTATGTCAGTTGATGCGCATAAGTCAAGTCATAAGAAAATAAATCATTTTTGACTTCTGCGTATCAACTGACATAGCCAGTTATTTTGTGCGCATTTTTTAAATCAAGTGTTCAACAGATGTCTAACTTTTTTTAGTAAGATGGATTTTTAATTAATTTACTATAAATAGGTCATACAAGGGTCAATTGAAATACAATTTCAATACATTACAACTAAAACCTAATTAAAATAACCCATCCCGAATCGTCCCTGGTGCAAAGGTCCCCTAAGGCTCCCAGCATTGCCACGTTGAATCACAATGGATACTTTTGCACAAGGAACGATCCGGAACGGGAGGCAAAGCCAATATCCCTAAGTCGGCACCCAATTTCTCCGACGAAGGCCTTGGCCTCCTTGCCCCACGGGCCGGCCGTTTCTACCGCGAAGGGGACGAAATCGTACGCTGGCAGAAGCGCGGAGTATTTCGCCATCATTTTGTCTGCCCGTATCCAAATTTGTCCGTGTAGTGCCGGCAAAGAATAGTACCAACCCATCTCTACCCGTGAGTGTTGTAAGAGTCGACTAGGGGCTTATGAACCGGAGGACGGGCAGCAGCATCTTTATGTGTATCGTACCATCTTACATACTGCGGTCACCAACAATAGCGGTCGCCAGCCGCAACGCTTACAAACGTAGTGACTATCCACTCACGTGCCCACGCAAAAAAAAAAAAAGTTCAAGAGATTGTCCTTGGGTACCGGTGGTACCCAAAGGTACCTCTGGTACCTACCGAGCAATCCATTGAAATATCCACAACGGCTTCACGAAACCGAACTCCAAGTTTTATTTTTCGGAATGAAAGCCCAAACAACCTTGATTTCGGGCATCCGGGGTCCGGCATCCGGGATCTTACTGGGGTTGGTTTGGGAGTCAATTAATGCGTATTTTTGCGAAAAACGAGGGCAATCTACTGAAAAAAAAAACTTGGGTACCACCGGTACCCAGGGGCACGTGAGTCGTAAACCCCTTCCAAAGTACAACGTGTTTTTGCTGGAGTTCTGTCCTGCAGTGGACGTTATATGGGATGTCTTTAAAAACAACTGTTATAGGTTTGAGAGGAGTTTAATACCCAGTATATTTTCATTCTTCCTCATAGGAAGTGTACCATACGCGTAATTCGGAACACCGCGTAATTCGGAACACCGCGTAAATAACTAACACTCGTGTTGAGTAATAACCATGCTGTAATGTGTTATTAAACTAGAGGCTGTAAACAAACCTATTTGTGCCTTATTTACATTTTTGTGCTACTTTCTGTGGGTGGTACACATAATTATTTGAAAGGTCGTGAAGAGTTTTCAAGGTCAACCATGGCAAATCTGAGCGAAAAACGAGTTTTTTTTGCGTTGTCATCAGTACTTTTTGGTTGTCATACAAACATTTCACCGGCAAAAGGGATGTTTTCTGGGTAAAGAATAAAATGAAATTTTTTTTTTAAACATGGCGTCATGGCGTGATGGCATTGTGGGTGTCAAAGGCGGTGGTGACCTCTTACCCCCCTTGTGACATAAAAAAAAAAGGATGGGTTGCACTTCGGGAGTGCCGGCAGAAGTGAAAACTTAAACATCAACGTTGTGCATTTTTGAATATTTTGGAATGGTTAGGGAATAATTTCGCACGAATTGTTTTATTTATCAGTATAAAAGTACATACAATATTCATTTATTGCGCTATCGTAGACAAACATGACAATTTATATTACATATATATAAATAATCTTCGTCAGATCTGACGCGCCGCTAAAGAAGTTTTCACTTCAAAACTTAAACATCTGACGCGACATCTGACGTGAGTTTAACATTTTTTACCCATCTAAAAAAGTGCCAAGCGCCACTAAAGAAGTGTTCACTTCAAAAAGTCATATTAAATTGGTGTAGAACTAATTATTTGTACGTTTACTTTTAGATTCCTTTTATGTTGAATTTAGTTTTAAAGAGTTCGTGAACCTCGCCAAAAAATTATGACGACGTATTTATTCGAATTTCATACAAAATCTATAGAAGCTTTCTATTTGGACATTCAATAAAGAGTATTTATTTGTCTAGGTTGGAAAGTACGTTATTGAATTTGTAAGGAACGAACAATTCTTTTTCCTTTTTCCGACAATTGTATGTGTGGAACAATTTTATATTATGAGTAACAAACTAAAATTAGTCCAGGTCACAAACAGTCTACAGTTAACCATCAAAATAAAAAAAAAATACTTGTCAAGGAACCGCGTTGATGTCTTTTCTATGAAATATTGTATTTCGTAGCACTGCCTACAAAGAAAATGTGATCAAAGTTCTAACATATTAGTTTTGTTCAATATTTGCTTCATACATGAATTCACTAAATTATAGACGCAACAAAGAAGCAAACGAGGTATTGTGATACTGGTATTACAGTCAAGCAGCCTACTTTATTATACATACTTCATACATTTACCGTGCGTGCAATAATTGTTCTCATTCAGCAGAGGCTAGAATTCTACTAAGACTACTAAGTAGAGGAAGCGAGAGAAGTATGTCAAGATCCTAGCAGGTGGAGGACTTTGGTATCTGCCTACTACGACTGGAAAAAGATGTGAATTGATGTTATGTATATTATTTTTGCAGTATTTCAGGTTAAAGTTAGATCAGAGGGAACGTAAATTTTTCTACAATTTCATACTTTTCTTATTTTGGGTGATTTGTATTTTTCGTAGGCGTGTACATATTAACATGTAGGTAAGGAATTCAAATTTTGATCATAGTCTAAGTCTGCGATTGAATATAATTTTTAATTATTTAAAATAAGTTCAGACGATGGTTTTTTTATGTCACAAGTGGGCAAACGAGCAAGGTGGTAAGTGTTCACTTTCGCCCTTGACACCCACTGTCTTTTTAGTGAAATAATTTGAAACTAATGAAACAGCAAAGCGCGTTACCCACCCTGAGATCTAAGATGGTATGTCTCATGTGCCGCTAATTTCACTGGCTCCCTTACCCTTCAAACCGAAACACAGAAGTACAAACACTGCTGCTTCACGTCAGAAAAAGGCAAGGGAGGTGTTACTTCCCTAGACGGACTTTGCACAAAAGCCCTACCACCTACATTACGTCAGGTTTGACATTTTTACTCTCCTAATTTACTATGGCGAGATAGTTAGAAACATTAGTGTCAGGCTGAGCATGCTCCTATCTGGACTAAGTAAGTAATCAGACTGTTATATAACCACCTGTAAGTATAATCATCTATCTTCTTCTTTGTTCCTGGACCATATTTAACCCGTTCTCCGCCACTGCAATTTCTGAGCCTTAACGAACCCACGAACATCCCTGGCGTGACTTTCCACCGTTCTGTCACACGTAGCACTTCAATATGTATAATAAATGTATGTGCGTGACCGTATGCTGTACAGTTAGCGTAGTCGGGTGAAGTTCAACTTTCCCCTGCGGTTAGAGGAGAAGGGTGTCGGTTTCCGATGTCACCTGCTTGCTATTGATACCATTTTGTTGTTACTATAGCCTGCTATGGAGAGAAATCTTATTCTTTTTGTTCAGGGGCAACCTGCTGTCTACTAGCGCCCCCATCGGTTAATAAAATATTACTCGCTAAATACAAAACTTATCAAAAATCCGGAAAGACTGAATTTAGTAAAGTGACCTTTGTTTATTTAGAACCTCGTACCAGGGCGACCGAGCTTTGCTCTATAATAGCCGCCTCAACATTAAAATATTATCGGGTGAGGAAGCTGTGCTACCCGCCAACAGATGGCGCTGTAGGTTTCGGTCTAAAACGTGGAATTTAAAAGTTGCTTCAAAAACCGGGGAAAATAAATTTTCCTAGACATGAGAGTAAGACCCAGCTAGATCGATTTTTCGCCCCCGAAAACCCCCGTGTGGTAAATCCTGCCAAAACACAATCTTGTGCGTTCCATCTCCGCAACCGTGAAGCAAGAAGGGCTCTGAAACCGTCGTGGCGCGGCGTCAACATCGAGCACTGTCCCAACCCGCGTTATCTGGGTGTATACTTAGACAGATCGCTCACCTACAGGGCACTCTGCACCAATACAAAGCAGAAAGTTGAAACCAGAAATAACTTAATTAGACGCTTAATATCCTCGTCTTGGGGTGCAGCCCCACATGTTCTCCGTACGACCGGTCTTTCGCTCTCCTTTTCGGCGAGAAAATATGCGTGCCTAGTCTGGTATAGATCAACCCACGCCAGAGAGGTGGACGTTGCGCTTAACGAGACATGTCGAATAATAATGGGCTGCCTAAAACCTACCCCGCTAAACCTTATGTACCCTCTGGCCGGCATAGCTCCTCCTAAAGTCCGGCGAGAAGTAGCTTGTGCAGTGGAGAAACAAAAACAAGAAGCGGATCCCCGACACCCATTGCACAACTACAAAATGCCCATAGTCCACCTTAAAAGCCGTAAAAGCTTCTTGAGGTCAACTTCTTCCACAACAAATAATAACCCAAGCTCGGCAAGAGAGCAAGCGTGGTCCGAAAAATTTCCAGTCCCATCAGGATACGTCCCACCTGCAGAAATTCTGCCACCTGGACACAATCTGCATTGGTCAACCTGGAAGTCGCTAAATTCCACCTCAGAACATGGCGCACTTGCTCTCTTGTCCACTGTGCCCCTCCACCTGCACTGGCGAGGATCTTCGTGAGGCGTCGAATAAAGCCATAGAAGTGGCAAGGTTTTGGGAAGACGAAGAAGAAGGTAAATTTCATCGAAATCGTTAGTGCCGTTTTCGAGAAACCGATTACAAACATACATACAAATATTTCTCGTTTAATAGTACAGGATAAAGGGCACATTTCTCTTTCACACAAACAATATTAAGCAAACAACTCCCATTCAAAAATATTTCCCATGCATTTGAATGTCTTTATCACTCGAGTTACGACATTGCATGTCATTGTGATGCACAGAAGTAAGAAAATGTAGATCATACCATACATAGAAAGTGAAACTACATAAATAAAATGCATCTGGAGGAGACTGCCGGAATGGTGTTATTGGTGTCCTTGCCTGCTAAGCTAAAGGTCCCGGGTTCGAATCCTAATGGCAAAACATTTTGTAATTTAAGTCATGGATCTTTATATCCTATGCAGCAACGAGCAATATTTGCATGTACATAAATGTGTATATGTATTTGTAATCGGTTTCTCGGAAACGGCTCCATTATTGATTGAAAAAAAAATACTTTTTCGGAGCCAAAAAAGCGACATAGCTAAGTCTCATGTCTGTGCAAATTAATTTTTTCTGTTTTTAGCAATGAAAATAACGCATTTCAGAAACCCCACAACGCCATCTGTTAGTGGGCTTTGGTTAAGATTTTACAGAGCTTCACTCAGTCGCCTAGGTTCTGTTTATTTATATTCCGTTGTTTACTACGAGTACTCTAACTACCCACGACCTTAGAGGTTTTCACCTGTTTCTCTCCACACTGTAGTACAGAATAAAGTAATATAATAGTACGGTCAACCGCTCGTCGGTAGAAACTTTTTGAACTCTATTACCACGCCATAGGGTCCAAAAGTGTTTCTACTGACGTGCGGTTGAGTGTACTATCATACAGAACGCACACTCTCCGCCCCCCCTTGCAATCCACCCCAACCAAACCCCGCGTGCGCTCGGTGCTCCTGCGGGTCAGATGTACTGAATATGTAGGCCTACGTGTGTTCCAATTTCAAATTCGAGTTCGTTGTGTGTAGTTCCAGGGTGTATTGTAGGTAAGAGTGTGTCTTAATTGCGGAGCTAAGTAAGTCATGCACTTAACGGAATAAACGGCATATGAGTGAGTGAGTATACATAGCAATAACTTTTAGTTTTACGTTGATTTTATGTCATTAAAATATGGATATAAAGAGAAAGGGAAGAAGATATTGAGTTGTGTATATGAATGTTTAAGCTCAAGCATTAAAACTTGTCCTTACAAATAGGTATACCTACTCTATTTCAGCTTACATTTAATTTTTTTTAATTTAATATATTTATCAAGCAAACTTAACAGCATATAATTCATTATTACAATTCTTGCCTTAAATATTTTATACAGCCTATAACAAAGTTAATCAAATTAAAATTTAAATTAATGGGCATACTTTAAGGTATTTGAATACATACATGACATCACGTCTTTTTTCCATCAGGGGTAAGGAAAGACCATACATCGCATCTGCTACGATCTTGGCATACTTTCCTCGCCTCCTCTACTTTCATATATGCTCGTGGGTTTAGAGCCTTTATTTAGAACATCCTGAATTTCGCCATAAAATGTTCGCCGACGTCTTCCCCTTCGAATGTTTTCATTTACTATGCCTTAGTAGATCTTTTCCGTCAATCTTCGTTCATTCATCCTCTCTACATGAACAAACTCCAGCTTACATCGAAAGAAAACTCTTCATAAACGTCGCGTCTTCGAATCCCACCTATGCCTGTGATTTTCCCATCTTTTCATACTGTAATGAACCATGTAACTTCTATTTAATTTATTGTATAATTGTTCGGTGCTATGCGTGTGTTCGTGACATTTGCCTGGGAGACGTTTGCTCTTGTTTGGACATGAAATGTCACAAAAGCTTTCTCTTGGAAGATCTCATTTGATGCGCTCAAGCATTATTATGATGCGGTAATGCGATAAGTTTTATAATGCCATTTGCGTTGTGGTATGGATACAAAGTATGTATTACTACATATTTAACTTTGTAAAGGGCTTCGCTCTGTTTGATACACAATGGGCACAGTAAATATATAAGCTAAAGCAGTATGGAATCCTGGACCTTTTTCTGAAAAAAAAAAAGAACTATGGTGCGTTGGAGCGTCAGGGTTTTTAACCAGAATTTTTGAAATGAGAAAAGTATGATAATAATTAATTGTCATGGAATGAAAAACCTGACTTCTTGAATCGACGACGCGGCAAACACGACTGACTTCAGCGCGAAAACTGCTTATTTTCCTGAAGCGGTGTGCGCATGTGTGAGTATGTCATTTTTGGACGTTTGGGAGTTTCCATACTGCTTTAGCTTATATATTTACTGTGCAATGGGCTTGCGATCTGTTACTATTCAACGTCTAATATCATCAACTTCGCTTTGAATCGGCTGACGAAGGTACTGGTTTTTCACAAAGTGACCTTCACAACCCAAAGGGCTTGCAAAAAGGCTTTGCCAGGTTGGTGGTCCAACTGGCTGTCAGACTACTACTACTGGCTTGATTGATGTGCGTTCCGAAGCACGGAAACGCTTAGTTGTTGTACCACTAGCGGCCACCCATCCAAGTTCTAGGACACACACCAGGCTCAGGGTTAGGACATTGCAGGATGTATCACCTGACTATCCGAAAAGTTAGATAATTCTGTGCTTCAGAAGGCACGTTAAGCCGTTGGTCCCGACTACTATCTACGGATGTAATCGTTAGTGAGCCATGTCAGAGACCTTTGGAGGCTCAACAACTCTGACAACAGTGTTTGTAAGGTCGGTTATCGACCTTGCAACCCACTCGACATGATGATCCAAGTTCTGATCACGGTCAACGTTGCTTAACTTTCGTGATCGGGAAGAAAGAGCAACTACACCTAATTCCTTAGGTTTAACCATGGACGAACAATACGAAGGACTGACCACCCCCTTTTAGAAATCGTAACCCGGAAAAAAATAAAACTAGATGGCGCTAATAAATAGTCCGGGAAGTTATTATAATTTATCGATTATTCTGCTAAAAAAATAAACCGAATTACAATGTTAGCGTTTCTTTACATTGAAACTATGTTGAAATTTTGAATGATTTTTTGGCAGAATACTCGGTAGACGACAATAAATTTCCAGATTATTTGAAAGCGCCATCTAGACTCTATAAGTTGTATGCCTTTCCGGGTTACGTTTTCTAGTATGGGGATCAGTCTTATTATTATTCGTCCTTGGTTTAACGTTAACGTTTTACGAATGATTGAAACGATTAGATACAATATTAGTCGTATAATTTAATTAATTAATCCACGAACTCGCTATCATAGTGGTTAGCATTGAAACTGTTGCCAAAGTGGCGTGTAATGCAGCATAATTTAACCCCTCGCACGACGTACAATGCCACAAGGACAGCTAAGCAACATCCTCTGTCAACACTTGAAAAATTACATTACTCTTTTTTTTGTTTTCTCTTGTAGGAACGCTCGGCAGCAAGCACTTAGAATGAAAACCAGTATAACGGATACAAATGCCCGAACTCAGAGACCCGATCAAGGTCAAAGTGTTTCTACAGACAAGCGGCCGTGTGTACAACAAAATTAATTTTAGATGAACTATGATAATTTTTATTTACGTTTCAGGAGTTTAAGGGGCTTATTTTAATTTTCATAACACTGAAAATCAGCTAGTTAAAAATTGCGGTTATTTTTTCTACTCCATACTAGATGGCGCTGTACGTGATGCAGCTTCATACAGAGCAAAGCTCGGTCGCCTAGGTATTTATAATTAAAGGCAATAATTTTCTTGTATTAGACGAGTTCTTGTGGTCGACTTTAAGTACTTTTTCCATTAAAAATAATGTAGGTAGGCCAGATGGCATTCGCTCTGTGTACAAACCCCTCCTCGACTCCGTAAATACGGATTAGAGCTAGGGCAATGATGATTTGGTTGATTTGTCAATTCGACACATAATTTATGTATAAGAAGTAAATATATACTCAAAATTTTGCAAGAAAATTTTCTTACTTTAGGAAGTTGCTTGCATTTAGATGGTCGGGCTCAAAATGACTTGTATGATAGACATTCCAGGGAGCCAATTATTGAAAATCACTTGAAAATCACCGGGTGATAAAATATGTGATGCTTTTTGCACCATTCATATATTATGAATGGTGCAAAAAGCTCACAAGTACTTCATCGCGTTAAAGACCATTTAAAAGAAATATCACCTAGAGACATTGTTATTATTAGTATCGGTAGTAATGATAAGAATCCACAAGAATTGCATGCTAATTTATGTGAACTGCTAAATAACCTGACTCACGTTAAAGTTTATATTGTACCAATTGTAAATAATTTATATTTAAATGAAAATACATTAAATTATCATTTAAAATTGTGGACAAAACATTATCAAAATTGTACGTATATTGATGTCTACAATAATAACTACCGACTGAGTAATTCTCAATTTATAAAATATATTTGTAAAAAAATTTGCATACAAATTGATTCAACTGAATACGATTTGAAATTCCTTACCTTTGGGAGAAATGGCGTAGACTTCCAATTATCAAATTTGAAAAGAGGCACAATACCTTATTACTTTGCACGTATGAATATTAAGAACAAAATGCTCCAAAAAGCATCAACGTCTGTTTTGTCACAAAAGGGACAACGGGGGGAACCTGTCACAAATAGCGCAAAGTTTTTTCGACTCTAACAACAATAAAAAACAAAACTTTGTAATTTACCACCAGAACATAGCTGGAGCACTTAATAAACAGCAGTGGATAGAAGTGATTATAGATGAGTTAAAAGAAAACGGTGACGATATAGGAGTAATATGTCTGTGTGAAACATTTATTAGGAAGGGGGAAGAAAAAAATCTAAGAATTAGAGAGTATCAACTTGCGGCATCCTACAGCCGACCTAAAGAAAATCGTGGCGGAGTATGTATATAGTAAAAAATAATTTGACTTTTCAAACATTACCAGTTACCGAACAATATGCAGTTTATAGGGACTTCGAATGTTGTGCAATAGAGCTTACCCAAAATAATTTAATTATAGTATGTATTTATAGGACAAATAGTAAATACGCTAACTATGACATTTTTTATATTCAACTTGAAAAATTACTTTATGATCTTATGAAGAATAGAAGACAGAAAAAGATTGTACTAGCTGGCGACCTAAATATAGATACCATGATTAAGACTAAACATTCAAGACACCTCAATGACCTATGTAAAAATTATAACTTAACCCTTCATATCACAAATCCGACTAGAAAGGGCAAGACGTGCATTGATCATATGATCAGCAATATTACAAATGCTGTAGGTTACACTAAGTATTTGGGCTTATCCGACCACGACACAGGTCAGTTTTTAGAGATTCCCTTTGATATTAAAACAGTCAAGTTATACTGCATTGAAGAAAAAAGGGATTTAAGTGAACGAAACATACAGAAATTTGTAGAGTGTATAAATGCGTTAAGTTTTTCAGAAATTTTCCTGGAATATAATACAAATGAAGCTTTTTCGATATTTCATGAAATTTTAACAATGTTTTTTGAACTATGTTTTCCAAAAAGTCTTGTAAAAGTGGTAAAAAGAACCAACAAAGCACGATGGATTACTAAACGTCTGAAACAATCGTGTATAATTAAAAGAAAATTGTATTTCCGATATCAGTTAGCTAAATCTAATAAACATATTTTAAAAAATAAATATAATAAATATTCTAAAATTCTCAAGAAATGTATACTACACACACAAAAAGTAGGAAATAGTAAATATATAAATAAATCGAAACATAAAGGGAAAGCAGTATGGAATATCATAAAATCTCAAACGTCAGATAATTTTAGGGAAGATGGCATTAATTCAATTAAAATAAATAATAAAATCACATCCCATCCTATAGAAATAGCGAACTCTTATAATAAACATATAATAAATCTAACAAGTAATCCCAACACAAGTGTAATGACAAAACATAATATCGAAAGCTGTCACAATTCTATATTCTTAAGCCCAACAGACGCAAAGGAGATTTATAACATAATACTATCGTTGAGGAATACAAACTCCGTTGGTTATGACGAAATTTCCACTAAAGTATTAAAACTGGTTGCTAAACATATTGCACCACCGTTAAGCCATATAATCAATCTATCATTTTGTCAAGGCATATTTCCAGAGAAGTTAAAATATTCCATAGTAAAACCAATTTATAAACAGGGGAATAGAGATGATGTTAATAATTATCGCCCCGTAACATTAATTCCAGTCTTAGCAAAAATTGTAGAAAAGGCTATGGAAAAGAGAATAGTTTCATTTCTTGATAAATTTGACATACTAAGCGAAGCCCAAAATGGCTTTCGTAAACATAAATCTACAACATTAGCTATATTTAATCTGATAAGGTTAGTTATTGAAAGTCTGAATAAAGGTCAAACTCCTGTAGGTTTATTTTTAGATATGAGTAAAGCTTTTGACCGCGTCGATCATAGAATACTCTTGAACAAAATGGAAACATATGGAATAAGAGGAATAGCAAATAAATGGTTTGAAAGTTACCTGGAAAACCGACTACAGTGTACGGAAATAACAAAAACCGATTTGAGTAATAAGAAAATGAAATATAGATCAAAATATCAAGTTAATAAATTCGGCGTCCCACAGGGGAGTATTCTAGGGCCCGTGCTATTTTTATTATATATTAACGACCTTCCGTCGACGACAAACCATAAAGTAATCCTATTTGCAGATGATACAACAATAGTAATTACAGGCAATGACAAAACAAACTTAGAAAATGAAATTAATGATACAGGCGCTAAAATAGTCGAGTGGTTTAATGATAATAATTTGAAAATAAATGTGGACAAAACGAAGCTCATTCAATTTAAAACTAATAGAGGAAAGTCACTGAACTTAAACATAAACTTGGACGGCAAACCTATTGAGGAAGTAAAATGTACAAGATTTTTAGGTATTCAAGTAGATGACATATGCAGTTGGACTCAGCATATAGAATCATTGTGTTGTAAACTAAATAGATTTTCGTTTGCTTTACGCCGCTTACGCGAGATTTCTTCTATAGACATCGCTCTAAATGCTTATCATGGGTATGTGGCTTCAATTCTTAACTATGGTATCTTAATATGGGGCAATGGAGTAGAGATTATAAGGTTGTTTAGAGTACAAAAAAAATGCGTCAGATCGATGTGTGGAGCTCATTTTTTAGATTCATGCCGTCCTCTTTTTAAAAAATTCAAGATATTGCCGTTGCCTTGCATATATATTAAAGCTGCAGCAATATTCGTTAAACAAAATCCACAACTATTCCCTACACGACAACAGGTTAGCAACAGACAACTAAGGAAACATGTTGGTATTCAAAAACAAAATCAACCATGCAGATTGGCATCTTTACAAAGAAATAGTTTCTTCATGGCAATTAAAATATTTAATAATTTACCTAGTGATATAAAGATGCTGCCTCTTGTCAAATTCAAAGAAAAGCTACATTTTTGGCTGTTAGACAAATGTTTTTACGCGGTCCGGGAATTCGTACAGTAATTCTGATGTTCGTTCGTACTTCAGCTGATCATTATTAATTTAATACTATCCTAATATAATTATTGTTATAATTGAATTTGTATGCTTGTGTGTGTATTAAGTCTTTAGTAATAGTGTTGTAAACTTGTAATTGATTTAAATTAATGTTGACTTTAAAATTTGCATGCTGTTGAAGGCAGATTTTCGCAGTACTTAAAATAAATCTTATCGTAACATCTAATTATACCGACCGGAAATCAGTGCAAATAAATTATTTGATTTGATTTGATTTGATATCACTTTTGAGACTTTAAAAATTCAAATTCAGCCTGATAAACTGTCAAAAAATTTGTAAAAAGATATGAAAATGACCAATTATTTTTATCGAATATCAATTTTCACTTTAGAAAAGAAAATTAAATTATTTTGAATTTATTGAGTGATATTTTATCACCCGGTGATTTTCAAGAATTAATACATGGTAATTTTTCGACCCCAGGCCAAATTCTTGTGTATTTCAAAAACATTAAATTGAACATTTTACCCACACAAACATGATTTGAAAAATATTGTCTTTCTACTTTTCCGACCCAAGGTTTATATGGAGAAAATGTTCAATTGTGAGACACCTATTCTACAATTTGATTAGGGGTCGAAAAATAGCCTGGGGACCAATTCTTGAATATCTCCGGGTGATAAAATATCACTTAAAAAATTCAATATCACACATTTTTCTTTTCAAAAGTTAAGACTGACCTTCGTAAAATATAAAGCTGTCCTTGATTGTTAATTTTCATGTAATCTGGTTTACCTTTCAACAGTTTATCACGATAAATGTGAATTTTTAAAGTCTCAAAAGTGATATTTAATCACCCGGTGATTTTCAAGAATTGAGTCCCTGATATAGAACCGTGGTAAAAGCAGCATGTTTGTTCATGCATCGCGCCTCGTGATTTCACGAACCAAGTCACAACTCTAAACCAAGCGTCGTACCTGGCAACAGTTGCTAAACAAGCATGCTAGTCAGTAAGCTAGCCCTCGTGCCAGTTACTGCACCGTACAGTAAGTAAGTACATCTTTGGCAACATCCTGTACTTAGGGATTTGAATACTACAATTAAACTTAATCATAGTTTCGGATTACAAACATTAATTCATCTCAATTTGTACAGATTAAGGAAACCCCGTCCTTGAAATCTGAACAAAAATTTAAAAAATATTCCGTTTAGTATCCAATTTTTAAACGCGGAGACGTTCCTATCTATACAGGGTGTAAGGGGCAGCCCTCCGAATACTGAAAGGAAACGATCAGTCAACGTAACTGAACAACTTTCAGCGAATAAAACTTTTAGGAAATGAAAATAAAATGCTTTTGTGGAAAGTCCGTCTGGGGAAGTGGCCCCTTGCTTTTTTCTGCCGTGAAGCAGCAGTGTTTGCACTGCTGTGTTTCGGTTTGAAAGGCAAGGAGCCAGCAAAATTACTGGCACATGAGGCATATCATCTTAGTTCTCAAAGTGAGCAACGCGCTTAGCTGTCTTATTAGTGTCAAAATATGTTATTAATAAGATAGTGGGTGTTATGGGTGGTGGTGAACACTTGCAATCAGGTGGCCCACCTGCTCGTTTGGTCAATAATAACATAAAAAAGGCCTCTCCTTACAAACTATCCAATCAAGTTTACAATTTTGTATAAAGAGGCTGATTTCTTTTTATTTACCTACCACGACGGGAACAAGGCGTGATATTATGTATGTATGTATGATTTCTTTTTTCAACTTCTGAAAGTATTTTTCATTGAAATGCCCTTTCAGTTTTCGGAAAGCTGTCCCTTACAGCCCATATTTTATCCATAAAAGTAATACATTTTACATTTCGACTAAACAGCTTGAATTTTTGATCCTTATAAGGAATGGTAGCTTTAAGTGGGTTATAAAGCTTTAAACTATATTTACATCTCTCATATTCGATAAGTAAGTCCTTATTACCACCAAATGGGGCTTGTAGGTGACCAATCAGCGCTCTAGGGTAATAATGTAGCTAGAAAAGCCCTAGGGCGGTAAGTAATTAAATTTTTAAAGAGTGAAGTGTTTTTTTTTTGTTAATTACTTACCGCCCTAGGGCTTTTCTATGTAGCTAGAAAAGCCCTAGGGCGCAAATTGGTCACCTACAATTTGGTGGTAATAAGGACCTACTTACCTCACAATCGAAATGTAAAGCAGAGTAGTTAGCTCGGGTGTAAGCATTAATTGCACCCTCGAACTATAGGCGCCCTCGCTGCGCTCGTGCTATTAATGAAAATCTGCTATTAATGAAAATATACCTCTCCAGAATTACGAAAATCCTAAGAAGTTACTTTAAAATAATATCTTATATCCTATACTATTCTATACTAGCTACGTCTCATGTCTGGGAAAATTCTTTTTTCCCGTTTTTTTGAGCATTTTAAAAATATTACCGCGTTTTAGACAAAACCTACAGCGCCATCTCATGGCGAGTATCATAGCTTGCTCACCCGATTGTATTTTCAGGTTGAGACAGCCATTATTATATAATTTAAACTTGATAATTTTTATTTGTGTCATATGGGAAAACTGTAAACTTCCTGAAATAAAAGATTTTTTTTTATAGAGCGAAGCTCGGTCGCCCAGGTACTTTTATTTATTTAACTGTTTATTGTACACATAAAAATACAAATAAAACAAACATTTATAGAACAGACACAACAGGTGCTGCTTATTTCAGCTTGGAAATTTCTTCCAGCATCATTATTATAGCTAGAAACCAATTAAATCGGCAGTGTGTCAGTGAAGGTGCGGGGTTTTGCTATTTACTGACCTATTACGTAACTATTTGTTAATCTCAAAACATACACGACAAAATATCACTTCAAGATTTAGTTTAGAGAGGTCCGGTTGTTGTCCTTTTTTTTAAAGCTTCTTAAAAGATAAAATTTGGTTTCTCAAGATACAGGCGTTGTCCTAGTTTGAGAACCACTGGAAAATCTAAATTGCAATTAGTATTTTAGTAAATAAATATATTTTCATTTTCTTTTTTTTTTCATGATGTCATGTTATTTTTCAACGACAACAGATGGTGTTGGTTCTACTTTGGCGAATGTGGGAAGGGAAACTGGAAGCGGCGAAACCTTCAAGACCAAATTCTGGACTTTTGAATAAGACTAAAGTATCCTCAACCAACGAGTGTTTATGAAGGGGTTAATTGATAGAAGAAGAAGGGAAATATGTCAAGATACATATGTCTTGATTGACATTCCATTCGTTCGAACAAAGCGCTTCATAACATCCTATCCTACTAATATTATAAACGCGAAAGTTTGTAAGTAAAGATGGATGGATGTTTGTTACTCTTTCATGCAAAAACTACTGAATAGATTTAATTGAAACTTGGCGCACATATAGGTTAGGTCCTGGAATAGCAAATAAGCTACTTTTTACTGCGGGAAAACACTTCATTCCCACGGGAAAACGCATTTAATGCGGGTGAAACCGCAGGCAGAAAGCTAGTCCTTTATAATGCACAGCCAAAGAGGGGAATTCTCTATCTGCGTCTGTGTTCTCGAGTTCATATAAACGGGATCCCATCAAGTCGCAAGAGAATAGGCTTCTTCTTCTGAGCAAACCCGTTACACTGTCAACCTCATCTCTGTCCTCAAGACTAGATCAAGGTCAAGAGCAAGCCCAACATCAATCAAAAACCGGCCAAGTGCGAGTCGGACTCGCGCACTGAGGGTTCCGTACCACCACATAAACATAATTGTAATTGTATTAGTAGAAATTTCAGTAAGTTAATGTTCTAGAATTTTTGAGTCCGACACGCGCTTGACCAAATTTTATTATTTGTTGTTATTTCATAGCTTATGCACTATAAACATACCAATTTTCAAGTTTGTAAGTGTTCCCGTTTTTAAATAGAACTAAAACAAAAATCGCCTCTGCGACCATCCAACTTGACCCCTCTCTTATATGAATGTTCTTGAAACGGGAGCTCACCACTATTGGTTATCATTAGTTGTGAGAAAAGTTGTAATATTTAATGATTTCAGACTTTTCCCATTATTTGTACTGTGAGACCTAGCTTCTTGCCAAATTTCATAATTTTAGGTCAACGGGAAGTACCCTGTAGGTTTTGCATTTTTGAATAAATGTATGGAGATGAGGACATAAAATGCCATATCTTTTGATTGCGTCGTTGTAAAAAATTCAAATTTTCAGATCTTGTGTGGTTCATGGATCCTAATATATGGTATTAATTTCAACCTGATACCTTTACCCGTTCGTGAGATAAAGGGTCTTGACAGACAGACAGACAGACAGACAGACGGACAACAAAGTGATCCTATAAGGGTTCCGTTTTTTTCTTTTGAGGTACGGAACCCTAAAAAAGATTGTTTTATGGGGAAAGTTGTGGTATTTACCTACCTCTACAAGAAATGTATTTGCATAGAATTTGTTACGCCGGGCTCTCATTTCAAACTAAAGAGCTTCGCAATGCAATCAACAACTCTACATATTACTGTGAGATCGGTCATCGATCTTACTACCTACTAGATAATAATGATAAATTAAACAAATACAATAACAACAACACAACAATAACAATTTGTTTATTTACAATTTTATAGTTGGAAATTTACAAATTAGTATTTTTTTGTATTTTCTTAGATATGGTCATCATCCCATGAACGTCCACTGTAGGACTGTAGGAATTTGGATGGGATATACCATTAGATACCACGCTTAATTGACGCAGTATGTAAGATGGTACGATTTACAGATAGCCCTTAATCACCTCTTACGACACCCACGGGTAGAAATGGGTTAGTACTACCCTTTTTTTATGTTACAATTGAGCAAACGAGCAGGTGGGCCACCTAATGGTAAGTGGTCACCATCGCCCATAACACCTACTTATTAATGGCATATGTTGACACTAATAAGACAGCTAAGCGCGTTGCTCACCTTGAGAACTAAGATGATATGTCTCATGTGATTATTAATTACGAGTAATTTCGCTGGCTCCCTTGCCCTTTAAACCGAAACACAGGAGTGTAAACACTGCTGCTTCACGGCAGAAAAAAGCAAGGGGGTGGTACTTCCCTAGACGGACTTTCCACAAAAGCCCTACCACCTTTGAAACTAGGACGACGAATTATTCTAAGATAATTTTGTTTATATTACTCCAAACGTCAGTTTCATTTACGCCACTTCACAAACAAAGTGGCGCTTCGATAGGAAGAAGAAGCGAAAAATAACCCAAGCGCTCTTTTAAAACATAGACAGTTGTGTCCTGAAGTTGAATAAACACGTCTTATTTAACTATCCACTGACCTATTGCGTCACTATTTGCTATTCATCACTAGTACTGACACCAATGTATCGTCAACATACTTGCATCGTAATGCACGTAAGTGGGACAATGCTTCGATAATCTTCTTGTAAAGCTTTCCTGCTTTAGAAATTGCATTATCACAGGAACAAAGATAGATAGATAAACAAATGTATATTTTATTGCTCACACAAAATAAAAAGACAAACGTACAAAGACAACTTAACCTAATGTGGGTAAAGGCGGTCTTATTGCTGCGAGCGATCTCTTACAGCCAACCTTTGAAGACAGGAACACTTTTTCAGAGCTCTGCAAGTATTTATGCGATAACAAGTGCCATGAAAATAGTAGTTTAAGATACAAGTGCCGTAAGTAGGGTTATTACAAACGAGTTGACGTTTTGTAAGCCCGAGACGAAGTCGAGAGTTTGTCATAACCCTTACGGCCGTGTATCTTACGACGTTTATCAATAAATTTGTGAGAAAACAGGTATAAGTAATACACTTGGTAAAGGAACCAACCATGGGTACTGTCAGCCTCTTGTCGATTTATGTTCTCCTGGTACTCTCCATTTAATTTTAAATATAGGTAGGCAGTCGTCACCCAAGTAAAAAAGTCACCACTGTAGTTATTTTTACAAAATAATTTTATGATCAGAGTGTAAAAACTCCTTGTTATTATCCTTTTTTTTACTTACCGCACTAGTTCGGTAAGTAACTACTTACGAGCAATGTTTACGTCCTTGTAAGTACGTTTTTCGAGCAAATGTATTGAAAAATAATAATTAAGATACGATGGTATAAACATTTTCATATTTCTTTTCCTGTTCTATATTTTTAAAGCTTGGCTTTTATTTATCAATTGAGTTCACTTCCTGATACAACACGATATTGACTTTTTCTATTATTTAGTCGAAGTAGTATATTTGGCTGTACTTAGTTTGGATTTTTCATCTATTTTCTTCAATAATTTACTGCTTTACTGATGTAAATTAGTTCGGTATGAGTTTTTGTTGATTAATATTTGCAATGAATTCAACCAGTCATTAAAATTATTCCTGGGTCGCTATTATGCTATTAGGAAACGTGTCTGCCGGTTCGCATATACCATTTCCCTCGCAACACAAACTCCCGTGCAAGGGCCGGAACAGAGTAGCCCTACGCAGCAATCCTCTCTGCCAAAGTCAAAAATATCAGTACTATTTGCATACTCCCTTCTGGGCTTTGGCCAAGATAAATATGATATAACACACTAAAATACAAAAACTATTTCGAGATATTTTTATATCATACAATTTTTTTTTTCAACTAGAAAAGTAATTTGATTGCGGTAATATATTCAAAAATGCTGCGGCAGTTGTGACATTCATTAGACCACTGAGTGACGTCATTCCACAAGTAAAAAAAAACAATAGAAAAGAAAACGTTTATTCTCTGTGCTCTTTCTGTCAAACGATTCGATTTGACGTTTCGAGTTTGATTGACACATCTGTGTCGAAGCACGTTCGTTTCACTTTAACCACACTGTGGCACTATGTAACGTTCGTTTCATCGTCTTTTGTGAAATGACGTCATCAACTTTAAAACTTAAAAAAATATTATAAAATTAATAGTAATAGTTTAGGCGGAAAAAAACATATTAGTTTCCTAAAATATTCTAAATTTTCAGTTAAAAATATAAAAAAAAAACATTTTTATTTATTTAGCTTAGCGATGTAATTAGTAGGTCATGGCATCCCATGAAACGTAAACTGCAGGACAGAACACCAACAAAACGCATGTTACTTTGGAGGGATTTTACCATAGTCATCACGCTTGTACGCGTTGCGGCTTACGACCACTGTTGTTGGTGACCGCAGTACCTGTGTAAGATGGTACGATCAGCCCCGGATCTACGATTTTTTAGAACAGGGGCAAAAACTTGATAGTGGCGCCCCCCTCTCTTTAGTGTGAGATTTGATTTTATTGTAGAGTTTACTTATAACTACATTACTAAAAACCCAGTAAATTAAAATATCCCAGTAACTGGTTTATATAGTCATAAAATGTACATCACAAACGTAGAATTTATTAAATTACAAATTAAAATGTAATAGTGTTACTTTAGCTACTAAATAGTTATAGTAAAGAGATTAAAACATAAGTTCAATTTTGCATCGGCGGAAGTTTTTTCTTGTTACACGCTTCAACGACGATATTTAAGAAGTCTACAAAGGCACCCATAAAAAATATACCTCTAATATGTATTATTTCTTACCTGTAATTCTTGCAAATTGTTGATTTCCTCTACTATAAGTGTAATATTTGTTGTCACTAATAAATTTTATTATATTAACGCCCCAGATTAGTAAGTATAGTACAAAAGTATCAACGCTGATTACTATACTTATAACTTATATATTATAACTTACCAACACATTTTGCAGCTATATCAAGACTATTGTGCTCCATGATTAATAGTAATCAGCTAAAGCTGTCAGAAAAAACAAATTTGTAAAACAATGTAATTTTTTCGGTCAAATATACTCTGGTTCGTCCGGTTCGTGGTAGTTTGTCTGGTTCTATGGCTATCGGATCAATTGTATATAGGGTGACTTTTAATTAGTTCTTGATAGCAAAAGATATGCATGTACTCATGATACTGAACAACTTTTCCCAAGGAACATAGGTGGAAATACGAAAAACCAAATTTGACCTGCCATACAAAATGCGCTATCAGCTGATGCAGTTTCTATGGGAGGTCAAAAATTGATTTTCGTATTTCGACCTATGTTCCTTGGGGAAAGTTGTTCAGTATCATGAGTACATTCATACCTTTTTCTATCAAGAACTAATTAAAAGTCACCCTATATAAAGGATGTAAGGGACGGGATCGTACCGTACGATGCACAGAAATATGCTGCTGCCCATCCTCCGATTCTAATTCTCTTACGACACCCACGGGTAGAGGTGGGTTGGTACTATTCTTTGCCGGCAACACACGGACCAAAAAATCAATTGCATATTGTAGGAAATTGCATAAAAATAGTCTACAAAAAACTACTTTACATCACTACTTGGAAAGCCTACTTTGCCTATTGATTTGTATACAAACATCCATCCGACGTACGCTTAAACTGGTCAATTAAGTGGGTAGGTCGCGACTTTCACATGACGTAATACGTTACAACGTGCCACTTCTGAGCAAATGGGGTCAGACTGACCGCTCAATTGATGCTGCAGCGTTGTTGTGGCGTTTGAGGTGTTAAGTAATAATGTTTTTGCTATTTTGTCACTGCTGTACCTAATCTGTGGTTTTAATTGTTCATTGCTTTGAAAAAGGATTTATGAGGGTGAAATACCCTTACACAGGCGCATCAGCCTCTCAATGTCAAGCAATATTATCATTAAATAAGTAAATAAATTTTAAGTTTATTCATTAATTTTTAATTATTTTAATAATTTAGTAAAACAATAATTTTATTTCTTGACAATGATTTACTGACGTATTTGAGCACCTTTTTTTATACCAAAAGAGTAGAAATTATCTAAATATATAAAAAAGCTTGTCCATTAGTAAAATCAATCTAAATAAATAAATCTAATGTAATCTAATAACATTGACCATGAGGTCCGATAACGTAAAAAATAGACTGAATCTAAAAAAAAATTTTTTTGAAACATATTTTAGACAAGCCAAAGCTCGTGTCACTTATATTTTTTTTATTGTCAATGGGCTTACTCTTGACCTCGATCTAGTTTTTTTAAGCTAGATGATAGCAGATTTTTTTTACCAAAAGCTAACTCAAAAGTAACCCTTAAAAGGGGGTATCCTAGCTGTATTTATTCCATACAAATTTATAGAAATTGTATTTCCTAATTACCTCCCTGGATAATGCCTGTAGAGCGATGGCATTTTGTTTTTAAATCAAGATCTACTGTAGGCATGCCCTTGTCAATTATTTTTTTCCGAAAAATAATTACCAAAAGAAATAAGAGTATCCAAAAACCTGAAAAAATAGGCCCGTTTTCCGCCATATTTAGACGACTACCGGAAAAAAAAAAGTAAAAAAAAAATGGGAGCATTGATCTAGTCATCCTTTAAATTTTTATGCTAAATATAATTTAATCAGCTCAGTTTTGGAGCAGAAAATAGAGGAATGCGGAGGAATCGGTATAACCTGTAGGTTGTCCCTATCGCACACTACGGGACGATTGTTCGGGCGCATCGCGTCAGCAGTAGTTTGTACAAATTCCCATTTCTCGGACTAGGACAATAAACGTGTATATTAAAAAAACTTGATGACATTAGAGGAAGTAAAGAAAGAAGATCCAGGGAGTCAATTCTTGAATATCACTGGGTGATAAAATATCACTCAAAAAGTTCAAAATACAGACTTTTCTTTTCAAAAATGAAGGTTAATATTCGTAAAATATAAAGCAGTCCTTGAATGTTAATTTTCATGTATTCTGATTAACCTATCATTTGTTTATCAGAGCATATGTGAATTTTTAAAGTCTCAAAAGTGATATTTTACTACCCGGTGCTTTTCAAGAATTGGGTTCCAGATCGTGGCAGTTAGAAGAATGTGCTCTTTACACCTACAAACTCAAACTCATTTTTTTGTAATGCTTATTACAGGAAAGAAGTCTCAAAGTACTTGTAAAAGAATAACGCACATACACGTAGGGTCGACTCTTAAAGTAGGCCGTGCTGCAGTGGTTTCTTGCCGTTTCTTTTACGCTGCCATAGCACGATCCGAAACGGCGTATACTCGCTCTATTTGCATTGTATTCTGCATGACATTCAATAAGTATTCTGTAAAGAATCTACATTGAATAAAATTATCTGAATCTGAATCTGGTCCTAATGAAATAGTGAACATAATGTTAGCATGTTACTCAAACCATGAAACTGAACAACTTTCCCCAAGGAAGGTCGAAATACGAGAAAAAAACTTTTAGACCGTAAGGGCACTGCATGTTATCCTACGTCATCTATTACACGAAATTTGCAACTTTGTAGCGATAGTAGTGGGCTAATAATTCTACAAAACGTTGGTCTGCCAATGCGAAACCTGGCAGGTTTTGTACAGTTGGAGAGAAAAGTGGTTAAATGACAGATTACACGAACGAAATCTATTCGTAGAAATAGAAGGTACCTGTACGAGTAAAAATCAACAGGTCTGCCTTGCATCCTCTTGGCAGTTTCGCTAGTTGGACCACAAATGTGGTCGGATGTGATTGGGCCACAAATTTGGTCGGACGGCGAAACTGCCAAGAGGATGCAAGGCAGACCTGTGGTTTTTTACTTATTTAGGTACCTTCTATTTCTACGAATAGATTTCATTCGTGTTATCTGTAACCACTTTTCTCTCCAACTGTTTAAAACCTGCCAGGTTTCGCATTGGCAGACCAACGTTTTGTGGACCTATTAGCTCACTACTATAGCTACAAAGTTGCATATTTCGTGTACTAGATGACGTAGGATAACATGCAGTGCCCTTACGGTCTATATAGAAACTGCATTAGCTGATAGCACATTTTGTGTGGCTGGTCAAATTTGTTTTTTTCCTATTTCGACTTACGTTTCTTGAGGAAAGTTGTTCATTTTCATGGTTTCAGTAGCATGTTAAAATTATGTTCACTATTTCATTGGGACCTTATATTTCGACACGATATAAAATTGCATTGTACCTATCTAGTCTAGCAATATTAAATTTAATGGTTACTACTTGCTCATAAAGATAATTACATGTATATTTAAATTAGATAGTTTTTCGTGCACTGGAAAAATATCGTTCGCAATGTCTCAGACGTGCGTGATTATATTGGTAAGTAATTACTATTAAGCCATATAGTTTTAATTTAATTTTAATTTTATTTAGTTTTAATTTTATTGTTTTACGCTGCAGTTAACTAAGTATAACGTTTGTAATGTTAGACGCATATTACTAACATATTGTTACAAAATTTTCTTAAGGTGACTGCAGAGCAGAGGTGCTGCCACTTAAAGAAATAAATGTATTGCGTCACAAATACAAAACTTTTCATAAGTATTGTTTGTTTGCTGACAATATGGGGTAGTTCTATATTCTATAACCTATTACATCATAGCTTAGCTTATCATAAATAGCTTTACATTGTTAAATTGCCTATGCTCACAAAGCTATTTATAATAAGCTAAGCTGTGATGTGATGGGTTATAAAATATAGTACCTGGGGACCAATTCTTGAATATCACCGGGTGATAAAATATCACTTTAAAAATTCTTAATCTCAGATTTTTCTTTTCAAAAGTAGAGATTGATATTCGTTAAATATAAAGCAGTCCTTGATTGTTAATTTTCATGTTTTCTGATTTTCCTTTCAACTGTTTATCAGGGCAAATGTGAATTATTAAAGTCTCAAAAGTGATATTTTATCACCCGGTGATTTTCAAGAATTGGCTCCCTGGGCGACCGAGCTTCGCTCTATAATAGCCGCCTCAACCTGAAAATATCATTGGGTGAGCAAGCTATGCTACTCGCCAACAGATGGCGCTGTAAGTTTCTGTCTAAAACGCGGAATTTACAAAATGCACAAAAACACGGGGAAAACGAATTTTTAGAAGTTATATAGAACTACCCCAATTATATAGAAATACCCCAAAAGATGTCCCTCAACACAGAATCCTCAGAGAAAAAAACTGCATAAAAACTTATTTTGACGATGCCAAAAAATAGTCATGAAATAGTCATAAATAGTCACCATAAGGAAAAAAATAGTTGCGTTACAATTCTAGAGTTATAGCTATGGTTTGCTGAGGATTATGGGCATAGGCTATATACAGAATCCTCAGTTCTGATGCAAGCAAACCGTGGGGACTATCGACTTGGTTTTTATTTTAAAAAATAGTCATGAAATAGTCGTCTTGACTTCCAAATTCTCAAAAATAGTCGTTCAAGGATTTCAGAGTTACAGGGGTAGCTTGCTGAGGATTCTGTGCATAGCATTTCACGGACGCAGATTCCAGCAGAACGTTTAGGTTTTTCTGTTTGATACTGATGTCAAAAAATAGTCAACAAATAGTCGTCTCAAACCATAATCACTTTGGTCTGGTTTACCTTGTAGAAGTATGTTAAAAATGCATGTTAACTTCGCCATACATTTTTCAACTCAAGTACAGTCATGTTCAAAATATCATCTTTGATGGTAACCATTTAGTTACTTTTTTTTATGTATTTGGAACCCAATATAATTAATTCTGTAATAAAAAGCAAAGTTTATTTGTTTTCATGTTAAATAATATAGCTTAATAAACTACAATAATTGGTTTGAAACTAAAATAATAATAAAATCTTTTTTATGAATATATTCAGTACCTACACATTATTTTAAGTTAGTTTTTTGTATAAATCACAGTCTTCGTACTTATGTCCGTTAAATGGTTAAATAAGTAATACAGGGTGATAATTTTATTGCGTGCCATAGCTTAGGGGGTGTTCCAGTAACGATAAAGGAACACAAAAAAAAATCTACTTTTAAAAAATTCTGAAAATTTTAAAATTTGCCCTACGCAGAGGGCAATAACCCGCAGCGCAATGACCCGACCGAGGCTGCGCTTTTAACGAGCTGCTGTAAGTTTTAGAATTTACATTCAATTTTTAAGTAGGATTATTGAAAAAATGGAAATCCTAATTTGGAATAACGCGTTGTATATTTACTGCTTCCATAGGCTGTAGTGTAGGTTAACTGAACATTTCATATAATTACCGTAGAACACGGAAATTGTCGTTGTAATAGCAACACTGTAGGGCACTGCAATACGCGCCGCCGGCGGCGGCGGCGAGCGCTAGCTCGGTCACACAATTCGGTCGAGCCGAACGCCGCCATGCTATTTAAACATATCTCGTCTCAGAATATTGGTGCTTTTTCTATTATACGACCCATGTTAAACATTTCCAACTCTGTTACTATGCCATTAAGTAACTGATTTGTATTATTCTACTGATGTGCTATTGGGTAAAAGAAACACATATGCAGCGACATTTTAATTTTTAATGAATAGTTAAATGCGTAGGCAAACAACATTGATCAATCAAGAAATTAGTAAAGTTAGTATAGTTAATTTAGTAATATTTGCGAACCTTCCAATTATTATTAAAGTATTTTTATTTACTGAATGCATCTGGGTTTAAGCCCGATATTCTAGTTTTACCTTTCCTTAAACGTGGAACCTACATTATAAGTTTTTAGACCAAAAGGTTGGGGCTGTGCACTGATATATCAGTCGGTTTATCCTCTTATTTACCTAATAAAAATAGATAACACTAAAATAGGGTCTGCAACAATATATAAAAATAAAAGCCTCTAACAATATCAAAATCAATTTTTTTTGACAACTTGAAATCAATATCAAATAATTTTGTGTACGCGACTGTACAAAGGAAAAATGTATGGCGAAGTTAACATGCATTTTAACATACTTCTACTAGGTAAACCAGACCGAAGTTATTATGGTTTGAGACGACTATTTGTTGACTATTTTTTGACATCAGTATCAAATAGAAAAACCTAACCGTTCTGCAGGAATCTGCGTCCGTGAAATGCTATGCACAGAATCCTCAGCAAGCTACCCCTGTAACTCTGAAATCCTTGAACGACTATTTTTGAGAATTTGGAAGTCAAGACGACTATTTCATGACTATTTTTTAAAATAAAAACCAAGTCGATAGTCCCCAAGGTTTGCTTGCATCAGAACTGAGGATTCTGTATATAGCCTATGCCCATAATCCTCAGCAAACCATAGCTATAACTCTAGAATTGTAACGCGACTATTTTTTTCCTTATGGTGACTATTTATGACTATTTCATGACTATTTTTTGGCATCGTCAAAATAAGTTTTTATGCAGTTTCTTTCTCTGAGGATTCTGTGTTGAGGGACATCCCAAAAGTTAATTATTTATGATGGAATAAAATTATTTATTCAATTGGCAGTACCACTGCTCTGTAACCACCTTTATTTTGCCTATTGCAAGCCATTCAAGTTGTGAAATTACACCAAGTGAGGGAAAAACCATATACGTCAAATAGGCTGGCATTGAGTTAACGACATTAAAGTCAATTGGTCAATTTTGCATCATAGTCTATGAAACGGCAGCTATTTTAAATTTATTTTTGGAAATAGGAGTCTTTCCAAAAATAAAGAGACCTACACGATTCGAGAAATTTTCCAATAAAATTGTGAAAATGTACGTTTTAGGACTTTTTAAATGGACAACGCCTGTTTGCGTTTTTTATAGCTAAAATTTACATAAAGTTTATACTGATTAACAACAAGCGTTCATCGCCCGTATGGCAAAGAATAGTACCGAACCTTCTCTACCCGTGGGTGTCGTAAGATGCGACTAAGGGATAGCAAACAGGAGAATGGGCAGTAGCGTCCTTCTATGCATCGTACGGTCAACCGCTTGTCGGTAGAAACTTTTTCAACTCTATTACCACGCCATAAGGTCCAAAAGTGTTTCTACTGATGTGCGGCCGTGTGTACCATACCAATAACCGTGGTGCGTGATGACTATGGTACTTCCCTGCCACATTGTTCCAGCAAAAAGCTGGAATTCTGGAGGGAGTACCGTGTCTTGAAGTGGACGTTTCATGGGATGTTATGGTAGTTCATTATGACCCTTTCTTACAAGTAACAATGAAGCTTGATAAGGGGCTTTTCTCTGAGAGTATAAAACTTTGCGAATATAGCAATAGCGGAAACGGCATTTGGCACAAAGTGTAAGAATCACCAAGAAATCTTTAAAATAATTTTAAAACTGAACAATTTTGTCCATTGGAAATGAAAAATAAAATTCGCCACTCCATACAAAATTACAAATTTAATTGAACAGTTTGTATGGAGAGGCTGCTTTTTTTACGTTTCCGGTTATATGTTTCTTATTGTTCAGTTTTATCGGCTGATCATGCCCTTTCAGTATTTGCCAACTACACTCTGTATACCCGGGGGTCAAAAATTCAGTTTCGGCCGCCTTGGCAACTGGGAGCCAATTTTTGAAAGTCTCCGAGTAATTTTCGAGATCTTTAAAATTTGAATAAGCCAAAACTCAAATTGTTATGTTAGTAATTTTTAAACTGAACATTATTTTACTTAACTAATATTGATCCTTACTTTTGAGGACTTTAACAGGAGGGCTTCTTTTAATTTTAAAAATCTCGAAATTCACTCGGTGTCTTTAAAAATTGGCTCCCTGACCCGATCAACATAAAAGATCTCAAATAAAGACTCTGTATAGAAGTAAGACGCGCCCTGATGATGCAGGGCCCTCCCCTTCCTTCTTCAGGAAGTGGTTGATCCTTGATCAGTGTCGCAACGACGGAACTTACTGGTCGACTGCGCTCGGACCTTATCATACGAGCATTGGAATTGAGGATAAGTGGTGAGATGTGAGCGGAAATACTATCGAGGTCGTGCCAGTTATCATCATCATAAAGGCCACTGTCATACAGCAATAATAAGGGGTTTATTGTGAATGCTAAGTACCACAGTTAAGTGTTACGGCTGGTTCTAAGGACCGCGGTTGTAGGTGACCACAGAAATCGGTATTTGATCGGGTAGACTCAAAAACTAATGTTTAAAAAACATTGTAACTCACGTTCTTGTATGGAAAAATCAATCGTCATTTGTCAACATCTAAAATGCTGTTTCTGTTTTCACAACTTGCGTTTCTTTACCAAGAAACTTTGATATTAGGATGAAAGAGGTAAAAAGCGAATGTCAGGAAATAATATATCATACAGACTTTAGCTGCCGATTACTAGACTTTAAGTTTTATTATTAAACGTAAATCATTGTGAACTAGCGGCGTAGTTACAACTTACACCACCGCAAAAACCAATGGAAATGGCACTTGGCGCGGCTCATCATTTCCGCTCATACAACTATCAACCTTTCACTTGCTTTGCTTTAGGGAACCCTAAATCATCTAAATGTTTGTTTGTCTGACAACCGCAGACAGAGACGTCATTTAAAGTTAATCTTTAGTTAAGTGTCATGCTGTTCTTTTTATTCTATTGCCAAAAAATTGGTCAAGTGCAAGTCGGACTCGCGCACTAAGGATTCCGTAACCGTCTACTATATACGAACTTTTGCCCTTTGATTTTAAAAACTACTAGGCCACTCAAACCTGATACCCCGTCAATATGCATGTACTTGTGAAGGGAGGTCACCTTAACTGGTTATTATAAACTCTAATATTTAATGACTTTTAGCCCTTTCCCCATTTTTTTTCTAGGTCAACGGTAAGGCTTTTGGTTCGGTTCATAAATGTATGGAGATGGGGACATAAATGGCCGTAGCCGTAAAAGGTTGAAATTTTCACACCTTCAAGGACCTATAGACCTTAATATTTAATATTAATTTCAACTTAACAACTTAAGCCGTTCGTGAGAAACAGGGTCTTGACAGATAGATAGACAAACAGACCGACGGACAGAGTGATCCTATACGGGTTATTTTTTTTCTTTCGAGGTACAGAACCCTTAAAAGTGTCAGCACGAGACTTAATGACATATTGACTTTAAATTACTTCTCTAAGTACGGTGCCTGCTTTAAGTCTTTTTTTTTAGAACGTGAGCGGTATGGTGTACGCAGCTCTTGAGTCAGCGAAAATATGCATGTACAGTCATCGACAGGTCAAGCTTGACACTCGCAGTGCGACTCTAGCTCGTACGTCTATTGAAATAAGAACGGTACAAAGTCCAATGTGTCAAGCTTGATGTGCTATTGACTGTACAAGACCGCAAAACTAAGGCGAATGATAGCTTCTAAAATTTGTCTACATTCTTTAAAAATTGCAAAAAAATAAATATTTTGCAAATGCGTGCGATTCGTCCTTGAAGGGAGGACGCTCTTGCAAATTTCGCAAATTTTTGAGAAGCGTCTAGGAATACAGGGTGTAAGGGACAATTAACTGAAAACTGGGCGAACTTGATCAGCCCACGAAACTGAACAACTTTCAGTGAATAAAACTTTTAAGAAATGAAAATAAAAGTCGAGCTCTCTATACAAACTGTCCATACAAGTTCGCAAGTTTGTATCGAGATGCAGATTTATTAAATCCTAATAGATTTATTTACAAAAATTTGTTCAGTTTCGTTGAATAGTTTTCGGTGAGCTGTCATTTTAAGAGTTGGTTCTGCCCATGGAACTGGGGCTCTATTACGGTACGAGTAGCTATAACGTGTCTGCCATATGCGAAGTATCTCCTTTGCAACCAATGACGTTTTATTTCTATATTTTCTAACGAACTAATTCCCGTCCCGTGTGGTGCCGGCAAAGAATAGTACGAACCCATACATACCTGTGGGTGTCGTAAGAGGCGACTAAGAGTTATAAACTAGAGGATGGGCAGCAGCATCCTCCTTTGTATCTTACATCTTACTTACTGCGGTCACCTACAACCGCGGTCCATGGTGCCAGCCGTAACGCTGACAAGCGAGGTGACTTTGGTACTTCGAATCCCCTCTACAACCCATACATACCTGTGGGTGTCGTAAGAGGCGACTAAGGGTTATAAACTAGAGGATGGGCAGCAGCATCCTCCTTTGTATCTTACATCTTACTTACTGCGGTCACCTACAACCGCGGTCCATGGTGCCAGCCGTAACGCTGACAAGCGAGGTGACTTTGGTACTTCGAATCCCCTCTACATTTTTTCAGCAAAAGCTGGAATTCTGGAGGGAGCTCCCAGTCCTGTAGTGGACGTTTCATGGGATGTTATGATGATGATGATTTTCTAACGAACGAATTTGAAATACGACCACACGCTGCCAGTGTGGTCTGATTTTGCGAGCCGTTTTTCAGCCGCTGAAAGGAAATCTATAGAAATAAAATATCATTGGTTACATAGGAAATGGTTCGCATATGGCGAAACATTCTAGATTCTGTAATAGACCCCCTGAATAACTCTTCTATAGAACATAGGTTGAAATACGAAAATAAATTTTCGTCTTCCCGTAAAAACTACATCAACTGACAACACATTTTGTATAGGAGGTGGAAATTTCTTTTTCGTATTTCAAAGGTAATAAATAACGCTTTATTATTAAATTTTATCGGATGTCTAATACAACTGTCCTGTTTCACTTTACATCATGAACACACTCACAAAGTCCGGCCAATTCGCAAATATTACATGAAGTAACCGCATTTCGTAAATTACGTGGAATTTCTGAGTCATTTGAAAGACTTTTCAATGTAAAGAAAAAAGTCGGCAGAATAGAATATTACGAAATAGTGAAATATGCTTTTGATAGCGAAATAATTGTCGTCTGTGACTTTGAGAGGGTAATTTGGTGAAATTGATGGACTACGAACGACTGCTGGGTCATTTCCATTTTACTTCAATTTTTATGGTTCCGTATCCAATTTTTGAAAAACGGGATATTAATAATAATATTAATAATATTACAGCCCGCTGACAGATAGGCAGACATCAGAGGCATATAATAGGGTCCCGTTTTCACCAATCTGTATCTAATGAACGGTAATAGGTAGGCAGTTAAAATTTTCACAGGTTAGGTATTTCTGTTTACGGTATAACAGAAAATAATAAAAATATAAGGAGGACTTCCCTACTAAAAATTTGTTTTTGAAGCGATTTTTTGCAAAATTTTTTGCTATAGCTCTATCGTATAAACGGGAACACTTATAAGCGAGAACATTGGTGTGTTTATAGCGCATAAAGTGCGTGTTGGACTCCATAGCTAAGACAGTATTTAACCTTCGATTCACGAGTTCGACTCGCACTTAACCGGTTTTTTGTGCCACGTTTTCAAAGGTCCGTTATTTATTTATTAAAATTCATTGCCAATATTTTTTATTGTTGGGCCAAGTGCTGTCCAAAAATTATGTTACCTAGGCTAAAGGGGCTTCAAAAACTGTCCGAGTAGAGAATTTTCTGCTGAGATATATTATTTGCGAAGCATGAAATATGAAAATAATAGGTCTTTACCTATGAAATTGCCGATATTTTCTTACAGATTAATGAGATCATAATTTCTATAATTCTAATTATATTTGAAAGTTGACTTCAAGGTTATCAATTTACGCATAAAATAAAGTTTTTATTTTTAGTTTGATATAGAATATTAAAGGTTCGAAAATTGTTCGTCTTAAATGTCGTCCGATTTCATCATTAGATTTGTTATATTTTTTTACACAATATTTTTTGAAAATTAAATTTAAGCTTCTGTTAGCTTATTGTCTTCCTAATAATGCTTAAAATAAATAACAAAAATTGGATTTATAATTCCTAGGAAAAATGCAAAAATGAAAATTGAGTTGACCTAAAATTTGCCATACAAAACGGCAATTTCATAGGTAAAGACCTATCTAAGTTCTAAGTTAGGTGTGTGGTTTCCGCACTTAATCCTCTTACTGTGCGTGGGCCTATGTGGCCATCAAGTTAGCCACCCTAACTGTTGCCAGAACTCAGTCAGTTCTGGCAACAGTTAGTTAGTCCAGTCTGTTGGGTATTTGATCAAGGGTTATGTCTGTTCCAAGTGTGTTTTCTCTGATGCTATTAATTACTTTGCATTCTAGAATGACGTGTTCAATGGTTTCGTCCGTTTCCATGCAGGCCCTACATAGAGAGCTGTCTGTTATACCTATAGTGTGGTAGTGTTTGTTCAGAGCAATGTGCCCTGTTATTGTACCTACTACATTGCGGAGCTCAGTCCTGTTCATCTGTAGTAGTCGTCTTGTTAAGCGTGTGTTAGTTGATGTTACAATTTTTTTGGATTGTTTGCATGTTGCAATGTCATTCCATTGTTTGTCTGCTTCATTTCGTGTTTTTTCTCGTATCCATGTTCGAAACTGGTTGAAAGGTAGCGGCAGCATTGGTTCTGGTCCTTCATAGATCTCGTTGGATCCTCCCCTTGCCAATTTATCTGCCGCGTCATTTCCCAGAGAACCACTGTGTCCTTTTATCCATTGTAATGTTATGTTGTTCTTTTGTGATGACTTCTGTCATTCTTCATGGCATTGTAGTATTAGTCCAGAGGTTGTATAGCTACCTCTCAGCGTTTGGAGTACCGATGCGCTGTCCGAGATTATACGAATGCTTGTATTAGTGATGTTCCTTGCTGTTATTGCTTGTGCAGCTTGTATAATGCCGACACATTCGGCTTGATATACCGTGTTATATTGTCCTAGGGCACTTGATATTTCTATGTTAAGATCTTGTGAGTATGTGCCTGCACCTGTGCCCAGTTTTGTTTTTGACCCATCAGTATATATGCGCAGTTCGTTAATACCTGAGTAGTCATGTGTCTCTTCTTGCAGGTTTATGTTATATGTTTTGTTGAAGGTGTTTTGTTTAGGTATCCTGTCACATAGTGCGGCCTATTAAACAACAATTATTTTTGGTAACTAACGATAATGACTTTTTCAAATAAATCATTTTGTAACTTATACTTACATTTTTTTATATATTTATTGTTTATTGAAATCCTCTGGGATCTATATATTTTTTTTTGTATTTTTGTTCGTATCGATGAATGCAAAAAACACATTATTTGAAAATTCTAGGTCAATGTCCAAATACATAGTATTAGCCATAGAAAAATAATACACAACGATAAATAGTTTGGTTTGCTGTCGCCTCGGGTAGTCCCTGTATATCTAATTTCTGTTGTAATGTACTTGAGCTACGACGTCTACGACACTGCAACTAAACTTTACCTTACAAAAAGTTTAATTCTCATTACAAGTAGGATCTTCATTTACTGCCTCTTTAGTTCAGAGGTTAACGAAGCGAGGAGATTGCCTCCAACCGAGTTGATGCCACTCGCTAATTGGAAATCATACTTTTTATTTCGTTACAATCTCGTTTACCCGACAACGGCAAAAAGGAAAGAAAAAGTTCCCTCATAACTTCTAAAATACATATCGTAATTTAACAAATGAGTTAGCGTTAGAAGCGTATTTATTATCCACTGGTTATAGGACATAAGAGTTTTTGAGGTCAGTCATTGACCTTACAACAAATAATACACAAATAATACAAAAATTAACTCTAATATAGATATACGCCTCTATGGATCGGAGGATCTTGACATACTTCTTTTACTCTTATGACCCCTTTAATAAACGGTCCCGTATGGTGCCGGCAAAGAATAGTACCATCCCATACATACCCGTGGGTGTCGTAAAAGGCGACTAAGGTCTATAAACTGGAGGATGGGCAACAGCATTCTCCTGTGTATCATACCATATTACTTACTGCAGTCACCTACAACCGCGATCCATGGTGCCAGCCGTAACGCTGACAAGCGAGGTGACTATGGTACTTCCCCTCCAAATCTTACCAGCAAAAGCTAGAATTCTGGAGGGAGCTCCCTGTCCTGCAGTTTTAGTGTATTGGCGGTCAATGCCTTTTATAACGTTAAAAATTATCTTAGTCAAAATAAAAGTGCATCACTAAAATAGGTCACGTAACCAATCCGTAGCACCCAATTTGGTGCGTGGTCCTTCGTTCCGTACCATCAGTTTACATCACTGGTAATCAGCTGTTCGTTGCGCAAGCGCAGCACTTTCACTTGGCGCCGGCCGCGTCTGCGTACGTGCATAGAGTAGTTACTAAACAGACGAGACATTGTTTACTTCAGCTTCTTCTTTGTGGACAGTCTGTGCAATGTTTATGAAACCAAAGCTGTTTTTTTATGCATATAATTGCTTACTTAATGGTATGAATTCTTCTAGGAACACTAGCAGAGACGAAATTTGCAAATAAAAAATAATCTGTCATAATCGTAAGACGCAGAACAATGTTGATTCACAGCTTTGTTTATTTATGATTATTATCATTACAGTTGTGTCTATGATGCCATCACATACAGATAGATAGACAGAAAATTGTACTAGCCATTTATGCAATCTGCGAGCTTACAACCCAGTCTATTCAACTCTTTTTTGAATTTAAATTTCTTAAATTGTAAACCTTAAATACATAATAATTTTTTTTAGAAATAAAAATACCATAACTTTTAGACGTCGTTCAAAATAACTTTGGCCATGATGATGCGCAGAAGTTAAGTCATAAGAAAATAAGTCATTTTTGACTTCTGCGCATCAATGATATGGCCAAAGTTATTTTGCGCGACGTATACTTATATACTTACGCACAGGTTTGTACGGAACCCTCGGTGCGCGAGTCCGACTGGCACTTGACCGTTTTTTTTTACACACTGATAACTAAAATTTTCTAGGTTTTCATTAATTTTAAATGATTCTTTTAAATTATATTGTCTTTTTCATATAACGATTACTAATACGACGCCAGCACAAAGAGGTATAAATAACCCTTTTTATACTATGCCAATTCAACTATCTAATTGTATGACTGAAACAAATATCAGGTTATTTTTACCTTTTCTGTCACATCTTCTGCATTGTTTATTCTTTGTAAATCTGACCAATTTAACTCGTTTAATCTCGGACAAGCGGATTTCTGCATATTATTGATATAACGTTGTGTCAGTTACATTAATATTGGGGCGCGTAACACTGGAAGCTTTTTAGGGTTCCGTATCCAATAGTTGAAAAACGGTACCCTATTAGTATGTCTCCAATATCTGTCTGTCTCTCAGCAGGTTAAAGGTAGACAGTTCAAATTTTCTCAGATTATGTATTTCTGTTCCTGCTGCAATAAAAAATACTAAAAATTCAAAAAAAAATAAGCTACTGAAAACTAGTTGTTTAGGCGATTTTTACTCGATTATTGTTTAAGCTCTATCGTAAAAACGGAAACACTTACAAGCGTGAATATTGGTATGCTTATAGTGTATGAACTATAAAATAACAACAAATTATAAAAACTGGTCAAGTGCGTGTCTTCTGTACTTCTGCGTGACTGTGCGTCCATAACTTACAGAATATTTTTACCTTAGTGGTACGGAACCCTCGGTGCCCGAGTCCGACTCGCACTTGACTGCTTTCTTATATTTTTGGACCCATAGCCAAAGAGCAAAATGTCCTTTATTTCTTGTAGGATATTACCAATCTCTTAATGACGTTAGTTACATTTACGTCGTTTCACAAACAAAGCGGCGCCCTGGGGAAAAAACTAAGCGACCCTAAAAGCTCCCACACACCAATATGTTAATCAGAACAACAATATCCAACAACAAAAACATACAACATATAATCTGAACAAAATTTCCAGGTCGATCGTAGCAGACGGAGGACTGTGGTCTCTGCCTACCCCGACGGGAAGGAGGCGTGATGTTATTGCATGTATGTAACATTTGCAGACACATGGATTGAAAATGGATTATTTTTTGACGTTCCCATTAAAAATGTGCCGGCAATAGTGTTTTCACTTCACTTACTCGAAAAACTTTGTCTTATCGGTCAAAATCTGCGAGCAACATTCATTTTTGGCCGCTAGCGTGGAAAAGGTTTTGAAATTTTAATCGGTCAAAATTGTGAGCAAAGGTCACTTTTGGCCGCAAGCGTGGAAAAGTTATAACGACATGAAGAATTATGTTATAAGGTACTGTCACTATTCGTTAGCATTTTCCTCAATGTAGTGAGGTGAAAAATTTAGTGTTTCTCTCGATATAACGTTATTTCGCATCTCGTGCATTAAAACTCTCGCTATGCTCAGGATTCGTAATTTACTAAAATTTGGCCAGTGGTTAGTCGACTCTTGCAAAAATTATTGAAGAATATTTTAAGAGGTGGTTCTGCCCATTTAACTGAACAACTTTTCCCAAAGAATATAGGTCGAAATACAAAACAAAAAAGAAAAAAAACGGCCAAGTGCGAGTCGGACTCGCGCACTGAGGGTTCCGTACCACCACATAAACATAATTGTATTAGTTGAAATTTCAGTAAGTTAATGTGCTAGATTTTATGAGTCCGACACGTGCTTGACCAAATTTTATTATTTGTTATTATTTTATAGCTTATGCACTATAAACATACCAATTTTCAAGATTGTAAGTGTTCCCGTTTTTAAACTAATTCCCGTCTTTAAACTAATAGAAAAATCGCCTCCACGACCATTCAACTTGACCCCTCTCTTATATGAATGTTCTTGAAACGGGAGCTCACCTCAATTGGTTACCATAAGTTGTGAGAAAAGTTGTAATATTTAATGATTTCAGACTTTTCCCATTATTTGTACTGTGAGACCTAGCTTCTTTTAAAATTTTATAATTTTAGGTCAACGGGAAGTACCCTGTAGGTTTTTCATTTTTGAATAAATGTATGGAGATGAGGACATAAAATGCCATATCTTTTGATTGCGTCGTTGTAAAAAATTGAAATTTTCAGATCTTGTGTGGTTCATAGATTCTAATATATGGTATGAATTTCAACCTGATACCTTTACCCGTTCGTGAGATAAAGGGTCTTGACAGACAGACAGACAGACGGACAACAAAGTGATCCTATAAGGGTTCCGTTTTTTTCTTTTGAGGTACGGAACCCTAAAAACTGGCCAAGTGGGAGTCGGACTCGCGCACTGAGGCTTACGTACAAACCTGTACTTATATAAGTAAAAATTATGGTATCTTTATTGCTAAAAAACTTTATTATGTGATGTAAGTAACTAAAATTTATGTTTGAGTTGATTGAATGAAAGGTAAATTGCGGTTTACGATTTTAGACGTATTAAAAAAAAAACCGGTCAAGTGCGAGTCGGACTCGCGTGCCGAGGGTTCCGATATACCTATAGTATTTTTGGAAGCAATAAAGTCCATTTTCAGGACCGCAAAACTAAATTTGTTTGTAAAGGTTTTTTGCAGATTTCTGAAAAACTGTGCAACTTAGAAAGATCGTTTTATTTTTGCTGTAAAGTTTACATAAACCTCTGTCAACTGTAATTAATTCAGATTTTCCCTTACTCAAACTTCGGAGATAAGGGGGGGGGAATGGTATTTTTTTTGACATTTTTCATCATAACTTGAAAACTAAGAAACTTAAAAAAATACAAAAATATATTTTAAAATGTATAAGTAAAGCCCTTTCATATGATACCCCACTCGACCTAGTAGCGACAATTTGAAATTTGGCCCCCCCTATTTTGGCCCCCTTTACATTAATAATCATACTTTTTTCAAAAAATTTTCATGTGCAATTAAGTTGGGCAACTATATTCTAAAACTATTCCAAATTTCAGCTCGATAGCGTAAGTGGTTGCTGAGATATAGAGGTGTGACAGACAGACGGACAGACAGACAGAGCGGCACCATAAGGGTTCCTTTTTTTTACCATTTTGGTATCGGAACCCTAAAAACTACTTACTAGATCTCGTTCAAACCAATTTTCGTTGGAAGTTTGCATGGTAATTTACATCATATATTTTTTTATTTTTATCATTCTCTTATTTTAGAAGTTACAGGGGGGGGGGACACATTTACCACTTTGTAAGTGTCTTTCAGTTTTCGCAAACTATTCAGTTTAGAAAAAAATACTATTAGAAACCTCAATATAATTTTTGAAGACCTATCCATAAATATCCAACACGTATGGGTTTGATGAAAAAAAAATTTTTTGACTTTCAGTTCTAAGTATGGGGAACCCTAAAATTTAATGTTTTTTTCAAAAAAAATTTAATAAAAATTTAATGGTTCACAGAATACATCTACTTACCAAGCTACAACAGTATTATAGCTCTTATAGTTTCGGAAAAAAGTGACTGTGACATACGGACGGACAGACAGACATGACGAATCCATAAGGTTTCCGTTTTTTGCCATTTGGCTACGGAACCCTAAAAACATTCTACTTCCCATACTAACTACATCAGCTAATAGCAATTTTTTTTATAATTGGTCCTATGTTCCTTGAGAAAAGTTGTTCAGTATCTTGAGCGGAAACCTCTTAAAAGTTTCGGAATGATAAAAAACCGGTCAAGTGCGAGTCGGACTCGCGCGCCAAGGGTTCCGATATACCTTGAGTATTTTTGGAAGCAATAAAGTCCATTTTTAGGACCACAAAACTAAATTTGTTTGTAAAGGTTTTTTGCAGATTTCTAAAAAACTGTGCAGCTTAGAAACATCGTTTTATTTTTGCTGTAATATTTACATAAATGTCTATCGACTGTAATTAATTCAAATTTTTCCTATCATAAACTTCGGAGTACGGTATTTTTTTGTCATTTTTCATCATAACTTGAAAACCAAGAGTTGCAAGTAAAGTCCTTTCATACGATACCCCACTCAATCTAGTAGCAACAATTTGAAACTTGCCCCCCCCCCCCCTATTTGGACCCCCTTTACATCAATAATCATATATTTTTTTATATTCTTTCATGTGCAATTTAGTAGAGCAACCATATTCTACAACTATTCCAAATTTCAAGTCGATAGCGTGAGTGGTTTCTGAGATATACAGGTGTGACAGATAGACGGACAGACAGACAGACAAAGTCGCACCATAAGGGTTCCTTTTTTACCATTTTGGTATCGGAACTCTAAAAAATAACGCTGTATTAAAAATCTGTCATTTTGATTGGTTTTGGGGTAATTTTTAGGGTTCCGTACCTCAAAAGAAAAAAACGGAGCCCTTATAGGATCACTTTGTTGTCCGTCTGTCTGTCTGTCTGTCAAGACCCTTTATCTCACGAACGGGTAGAGATATCAGGTTGAAATTGATATCATATATTAGGGTCCATGAACCACACAAGATCTGAAAATTTCAATTTTTTACAACAACGCAATCAAAAGATATGGCATTGTATGTCCTCATCTCCATACATTTATGCAAAAAATAAAAACCTACAGGGTACTTCCCATTGACCTAAAATTATGCAAGAATTGGCAAGAAGCTAGGTCTCACAGTGCAAATAAAGGAAAAGTCTGAAATCATTAAACATTACAACTTTTCTCACAACTAAAGGTAACCAATTGAGGTGAGCTCCCGTTTCAAGAACATTCATATAAGAGAGGGGTCAAGTTGAATGGTCGCGGAGGCGATTTTTGTTTTAGTTCTATTTTAAAAACGGAAACACTTACAAACTTGAAAATTGGTATGTTTGTAGTGCATAAGCTATAAAATAACAACAAATAATAAAATTTGGTCAAGCGCGTGTCGGACTCAAAAAATATAGCACATTAACTTACTGGAATTTCAACTAATACAATTATGATTATGTGGTGGTACGGAACCCTCTGTGCGCGAGTCCGACTCGCACTTGGCCGGTTTTTGTTTCCCAATGACATTCAATAATTGATACTTTCTAACTAATATTATATTTGAGTTTATAGGAATTTAATACGGAATTTTAATTTTGTAAAACCTTGAAAATTTAATGAAGACAACAGAGAGAGAGGGATTGACTTATGGGGCAATTTAATGGAAGATTCACATCCATCATTTATGGACCCAAAGAGTAAGAAAATCGGTCACTTTTTTGTGTCACCAAGAAGTTTTTGTATCTGTATATGTACTTGGTTCTAAATCATAGAGTAACATGATTTTCGCGCGCAAAGCCCGGATTGACGCGTTGCTCTAAGTTCTAAATAAATATAATACGTGACCTTTACTTCAACGTGTGTAACTGACCGGATTTTAGATATTTTTTTGTACTTTTTGTACTTTGGCAAGTGACATTTTATTTACTGAGCCTGTACTCCGAAATTTTATCGGAGCTCCGATATTATCGGATTGACAACAACAATTACGTTCGGAAATTTACTTTGTATGGGAATTTCCTTGTCAAAGGCCGAACCATAGACTAATTATCGGCGCGATATTATCGTAGTTTCACTTCGGAGTACGGCAGCTGATAGGGAGCTTTTTCACAGGAAAAAAAAGTTAAAAAGATGTAAAGTAAACACGTAATTTTCCCAAATTTTTGGGTGGTTAAATCTGCAAAACCAAACAAATATATATGTATAATCCGTTTTACAAGTCACTGCCAAAGCTTACCAACACATTATGCAGACATAGAACCAGACAAACCACCACGAACCAGAAGAACCAGAGTATATTTGACGGAAAAAATAACATTGTTTTATAAACTTGTTTTTTCTGACAGCTTTAGCTGATTACTATTGATCATGGAGCACAATAACCTTGATATAGCTGCAAAATGTGTTGGTAAGCTTTGGCATTGACTCGTGGAACGGATTATATATAATAGGTCTTTACCTATGAAATTGCCGAAATTTTCTTATAGATTAATGAGATCATAATTCCTATGATTCTAATGCTATTTTTTCATTTATCTTATATTTGAAAGTTGACTTCAAGGTTATCACTTTACGTATAAATTAAGGTTTATATTTTTAGTTTGATATATAAAATTAAAGGTTCGAAAATTGTTCGTCTTAAATGTCGTCCGATTTCATAATTAGATTTGTTATATTTTTTTACAGATAATATTTTTCGAAAATTAAATTTAAGCTTCTGTTAGGTTAATGTCATCCCAATAATGCCTAAAAAAAATTAAAACATTTGGATTTATAATTCCTAAGAAAAATGCAAAAATGAAGTAACAAAGGAAAACTTTCAAAATATACAGATCATAAAAAAACTTACCAGCCTCCTACATTCCTGTATAAAAATCACAAAATAAATAAAGAAAAATATGTACAAATATATTAATAGAGTTAGTAAAATAAATACAAAATATATTATTCAATATATACATACAAAGATGTGAGAAAGCAAGACATAGTTAGATAGAGAGCGAAAATTAGACAGAAAATACATAAATATTATATAAAAATATATACAGGGTGTCAGGACGTACTACGAATTGGAAAAGCATCCTTAGTTAATGAAACTAAAAATAAATTTCATATGGAGCATGTCCGGAAAATGAAAAAGAAAAAATTACCCCTCCATTCAAAAATTTGTATGGAGATTTTTTTTTCATTTCCCATACAAGTAAAGGAGCTTCTTTACTTTCCTTAACTGAGACGCTTTTTCTGTTTTACACCGTCCCTTAACCCCGATAAAAAATTTACAGTGTACCTGGCAGCCGGTAATTTCTGGATATTTCTGGATTCTTCTACAATTTTCTAGATCTAGCTATGTCTTGCCAACGACCACATCGAGCTCGGTTAGTCACATGGTGCACTATTTTAGGCGCAGGCGAATTTTGGAGTGCTGTCACACCGGGGCGTAAGGCTAAATTTGTCAAAATATTACAGAACTTATTATAAAAAAAAATTTTTGAAAAATATAAATGCAGCATTCCTGAATTAACCATAAATGTCAAAAAAATATAGTTTATGAAATGGTTTTTTTTTTAGAATTTGTGTTTGTTTAGTTGCCCGTATTATCAAAAATTAAATGTTGAGGTATATTTTTGTTTAGCCCTTCTTAACACATGCATAGTAAGAAGCTACTTTTTATGTGAATTATTAGTTAATTCGCAGATATCTAAATTATTCAATGAGTGCACCAAGAAATTTATAACTAGACAAAAAACATCCCAACTGCATTTTTTACAAAAGTGCAAAGAAGAAAAAACATATCTAAGAAAAAATAAACTGATTAAATTAAGAACATTACGCGACAGTGTGACAAACATCCACCCTTCCCAATTTTCATTGTCACTTACTTTCATCGTTTATTACTGGACCATAACTCAGGCCTTCATTTCCATTATATTCTATACTATTTGAGTCTTGCACGCCAAGGATTCCAGCTTTCGCCACTCTATGGCAGCAACCCTTCAAAAGACTTCCACACGATCCTTCGAGTAAGCCTCCAACCATCCAGCAGTAGAAGAAAAATTCACACGTCCCGCCCTGAGCACAGTCCTTCTCACTCTGCCGATCTTCTTTCACTTTCTCGCGCACCACTTCTAAAGAAGCAGGCGGAAATTTTGTTACTTCTAAAACACGCCCTTTTCGTGTGCTCGGCTTTAGAGTAAACGGCTTGGCGGTTGGTTTGGGTAAATCTCTTAATATCTGTCTCATTTTGGACATTTGTTCATCAGAAATCGGCTTGAATTTTGGCAAGACTGTCGATGTTATGTTCGGGAAGTAATAGTCGATTCTCTTTGCCGGTCCTCTGAGGCCCTCCATTTGTAAGAACATCGGTTTTTTTAATCGATATGGCGATTTTTCCCGAGCTCGATGGCGGTCGTTGACATCTGTGCGGGTTAAAAAAAGTCGGGTTAAAATGAGTTTAATATTATATGGAAGCGTTAGGGTCAGTATTTATAGACATGAACTTAAGTTTGAGCTTGCGCCTATGTATGTACTATCAAGAGCATTGAAGCGTGACACATTGCATTTAGCACCCATCTTAATAAAATAAATAGGAACTAAACACGCGTTGTGAATGGTTAGATTAGATTTATTTATTTCATATTATCAGATACAAAACAACATATACGTTGTTCAAATGTCAGTGAATAATATAATCGTCAAAAATGTAAAATAAAGATAATAAAACACGTCAAGCTTGACCTGGCCTTGACTGTACAATCTGTGAATGCAGTAGGTACTATCGCGCCCTCATCCGCCTTACCATCTCAGAGTTCATTTTTATTTGCTCTCGGAAAATAAAAGTGATCTCGAGCCGAGGCCTGGTGGATTTAAAAACACTAGAAATACGATTCTACAATAATAACAAAAGAAGAAAATGGCTTTAGATAATAAATCCTTTTCGCAAAGTCCGCGATAGTACCTTCTAAGATCAATGTTCTAAGGGCAATCTCATACTTAGGTTTTTTTATAGTTTTTACATAAGACTTGTAGATAAATAAATATTAAATGATTGCGGTAGAAGGGAACTGAAAACGCTTCTGCATATGAATACCATAATAATTTCACAAGTAGTAGACTAATCTTATTTAGCCTAGATCAAATAGAAGAGCTTTCAGTTCCATTTAAGATAATTTTAATACAAATTGGAAAATAGAAAAGGATTCAAATATTTATTCAAGAAACGAATATAATGTATTGTAGGTATAAACATAAGAATGTGTATTGAAACAAAGCGAAATGTGTTGCAATGTATGAGTAATTAAGAAAATAATGTAATAGTTTGAAAAAGAAGTATATTTTTATGTGGATTTGTAACTTTGTAGATTTGTCAGTATTTATAAATAGAACTTTACCTTCCAAAAGGCGTCTACGTATAAGTTTTTAAAACATACCAATTCACTTATTTATACATCAGAATATTTTTGTCACTTTACGACGTTAGTTAAATTACATGTTGGTGCCATGTGGGACAAAAAGAAGCCAGTAGAAAAATCTACGAACTCATGAACTCAAACTTTTTACTCAAGAACTGAAACTCAACCTCTATTTATAAATACCGACCTAAGTGTATAGCATAAGCTTGGTAAGTAAGTATAGGACAACTTTCGTTAAGCAAAGAGTTTAAAAAGTGCAATAAAATCATGTGTAGATAATGTAGACTTACACACGCGTGTGACGCGAAGAACTTAGTGTTGTGACTGTTTGTTTGTACGTCTGTAACTGTTAAACAAACTTGTCAAAATCAGCGTTAAAATTATGTTTGTATTGTGTTGCATTCACTCACAGAGTATGTGTCGTTCTTTTTCACTAAGACATTTATCAAAAGTTTATATTTTTGCATCGTATCGAAAACTTATGATTTTGAATCGCATCTAGTAACAGCTACTGTACATTAGTACTTCATTAGTACCACCAGGGGTACTAGTGGGACGGATTGGTGAATAAGCTACGAGGGTTTGAAAATACCACGAAACTTTTCATTGCCCTGTTTCCTTCGGGCTCGTCAGGGCGAGGGCACAAGTGCCCCCCCCGTCTGATAATTAGATTATGGTGAAATAAAAAAAAACACTGGTATCATAAAAGTTTGCAGGCAATATATAGGTTGTAAGAGACGGTGTACCGAAAACTGAAAGAGCGTGCTCATTCAACGAAGCTGAACAAGTTTCAGTGATTAGAGCTTTCAGGAAATAAAAAATCAGCCTTTCCATAGAAAGTGTCTGATCAAGTTTGCAATTTTGTATGGAAAGGCCGATTTTTATCATTTCCTGAAAGTTTTATTCACTGAAAGTTGTTCAGTTACGTTGACTGATCGATCATGTCATTTCAGTTTTCGGAAACCTGTCCCTTACCCTTAATACCTCGAAAAGCATATTTAAAAAGTTTTTGAAATAATATTTCTTAAAAAACGTAATACTCGTAGGTTGGTAACAGTTGTAAAAATATACCTAATAGGTTCAATCCCCTTACTATTAAATGAAAGGTAGTAAATGAGTACTATGTGTTATGGCCGTGTAAAACATGATAATTATCGCTACGATACAAGCCGGTGGTGTGAAAGGCAGTATTATGTATGTATATCAATCAAAGCAGGAATCCTATCCAATAAAATAAATGCGATGGGTATCACGTTTGATTTACTAGAAAAGTACTTAACTGTTATTTTTTTTTTTGGAAATAAGTTGATTATGTTGACACATTCAAAATAATCTTTTTAGTATGGAAAATAAATTAATAAAATTAAAGACCAACCAAAATAGATCAGATTAGATTTTATTATCACACATTATCAATTTCAAAATTACATAAATTGTCAAGATGTCCAAGTATAATGTGATTGTCAAGAATACATAAAAATAAAATAAAATTCTACACAGAATAATAATGCTGTCAAGTTAAAATAATATACATGTCCATACGAAAAAATTTTACAATACTAAAAAGTACTGAAAAACTCAAATAAAAATTTTAAAAAAATATCCCATGAAACGTCCACTATAGGACAGGGAGCTCCCTCTAGAATTCTAGCGTATGCTGGAAAAATGTAGAGGGGGAGTACCATAGTCACCTCGCTTGTTAGCGTTACGGCTGGCACCATGAACCGCGGTTGTAGGTGACCGCAGTAAGTAAGATGTTAGATACATAGGAGGATGCTGCTGCCCATCCTCCAAGTTATAACCCTTAGTCGCCTTTTACGACACCCACGGGTATGTAAGGGCTGGTACTATTCTTTGCCGGCACCACACGGGAAACTCTTACTAAAAACTAATAATTATCCGAATATTTAATGTAAAAAAAAAATTTAAAATGTCAAAATCAATTAAATAAATATGTCACTAGGTATTAATAAAAATCATTTAAACTTCACCATCAAATATTCCTTAACATTATAAAATTATTTTTCCAACAAAAGGTTTTTCAGTTGGCGACAAAACGTTTCGTCATTTATCTCGTTTTTGAGATTTTGGGTAGGTGCTCGTAATACTTCAGACATTGTAATAACAATTCGGTTTACAGTTGACGCTTTTTCGATCAGGCTACGGATCTGACGCGAGATCTGACGCGACATCTGACGTGAGTTTAACATTTTTTACCCATCTATAAAAGAGCCAAGGGCCGCTAAAGAAGTTTCCACTTCTAAAAATTCTCCCCTTTATTTTTTTCTTCAAAGGTGCCCACAATTAATACAAATCTAAATACACCTCACACTTTGAAATCAATCAAGCCGTTTAGTCTGCAGAGCGCGACAAAGAAATTGACATACATACATACACTCGTAAAACATAACCCTCCTGTTTTAAAAATACAATTCTATTCAAGTAAAAACCTTTTTAAAATCTTGATATATCAACCTGTATTTTTTAAAGGTTTCGATTGCCATTTATTTTAATTTTTCAACGTAAAATTAGGCATTTGACCGCTATTAGCGCCTTAACGGTCACAGGCAAAGTTATTTTGCACGCCGTATACGCGACCGTCCAATTTCAAAATCGCGCTCGTTGTGGTGTGGCTCTGGTTCGTTAATGGCAAACACGTTACAGTTTCTGTAATAGCCCCCCTCGAAATGAATCTCTTATACTAAGAACAGCACGTAGCTCTTACACTACTCCAAATAAGCCGTTAATAATGGCGGAAAACCACACACGTGTAATCAAAATCGACCATCTAAACTCCTAATCTGACATTACGCCACTTATATCTTTACAACCGACATTAAGTTTACAACTTCCTACTACGATCATTGGTTTCATATTATTTGTGTTCGATAGACATTCTAACTCACATAGGATATCCGTTTTTAGGGATCCGTACCCAATGTGTGCAAACGGGACCCTATTAGGCCTGTTACTAAGCCTAGGATGTATGTATGTACGAGCAGTGCCATAAGATCTTTGATCTTTTAAATTACACTAAGAATATTGACGAATATCATTCTTCATTTTTGAAAAGAAAAACCTAGGTATGGAATTTATTTTTGGGTGATATTTTATCATCGAATGATATTCAACCAAAACGTCATACTGTTACATCTTTTTTGAACTTTTTGTTTTAGCTCTATTGTTAAAACAATGCTTGTAATCGCTCATCTATGGGAATAGGTACTTCAAGGGATCAACAAGCGGTTTGCACAATGCTTCTTTAAGGCTAAAGCTCTGTTAAATATAATGCTATCACTTTCTGATTTGATGACATTGTGTGCAACAGAAATAGATTTAAGGGAACTAAAATTTTAAAGATGCTTTGTGCAATTGGGAGTAAGTTGCAATAATTTCTATTACACTTTTACTTATTTGTACTCTGTATAGTTAGCCAGTGCATTATAATACCCGCTATCGATAATAACATAACTACAAAAGTAGATTACGCAAGGACAGTAAGTGGACCGGAGCGTCAGCAAAAAAGTTGTTAGTTTAAGATTAAAGTCAATTAAAAAGAGTACAATGTAACAAAATATATAAAAGAAGTGATTATTTAACCAGATGCCATTGGGGCATGATAATGAGTAAAGAAAAAAATCGTGATGCTACATAAAAAAATAAATGCATATACATTTTATAAAATTTGTATAACGAAATGTATTAATAAAAGTCACGAAGTTATTCACTTACAAAAAAAAAGTCATTTAGAGCGTACCCACAAGTTAACTTATCTAGCAGGCTGGCAGCATTACCTCGCTGAATGGTGAGGCCAACCAATGCATTGACCGAAAGAGCTGCCACTCTGCGGTCGCTGGAGGCCTCATTGAGACGCGCCGAAAGACTATTTATAAGGTTTTTAGACTCAGGGCCCCAAGCGCCCATCGTTTGCATTGAATTACAGCCTTTTGCGGGTGGTTTAGATTCTTAAAGAAAAATAAGTGTCCAGCAGCGGAACTTTTGCAAGCCTATGCTCGTTACCTAGCTCTTGAGACTTACTTTGGTACTTCTTCTATGTTTTTTGTGAAGACGCCGGGGTCATCATTTCATCAAAAATTTCATCAGATATTCCAGAATTATTTTAAATGGGCCCAATCGGGCAGCGAATTCGTTTTGCTCAAAGGGCAATGGTATGTTTATGGCAATCACGTTCTTGTTACCGTGATAACCATTTTAGAGTTTTCTTAAGTAAATTGTTTAGTTTCACGGGCAGATTTAAATCTTTTATGATTGGTTTACCCTTTTTGTTAGACATAAATAAAATAGGGAAGGGCTTTGTTAAAAACAGTGGACGTTTAATGATGAATCGATATCACAACTATTGTACACGAAAAGTCAATAATAAATGTCAATCAGCACATTCCTCGACAGCAATTTGCAGTTCTAAAAACAAAATCTAACAAGGAAGAAATTCGCACGTCTCTGCTAACCGTACCCCGCTTTCACATTCGCCGTGCGTTACCGTCGCGTAACATTATCCAATCACAACTATTACAGCTTTATTTGTATGTGTGGATACGTGTTCCTGTAATCATAGCGATGTGTGTGGTTAGGTAGTTGCACTTCTGATGCATATTCATATGTTATGACCGTGACATTACATGGAACTCGATTTGTGTTTTAATTTTATTACCTAGAATACTTTTCGCTACTATGAGTGAGTTAGGTGTTCGTGTGTTGTTCGCTAAGAAATAGTACACACGGCCGCACGTCGGTAGGAACGCTTTAACCTTGAGCGGGTCTCTGGTTTTGGGCGTTTTTAGCGTAGCTCTGTTTCAGCTTATACTGGTTTTGTTTCTACGTGCTTTCTACATCTCTACTCCCGATGATGAAAAAAGCATAAATACATTGTCCTAGCCCTAATCCGTTTTTACCAAGGTTTCTAGGGTTCCGTACCCAAAGGGTGAAAAACGGGACCCTATTTATGCCTCCGATGTCTGTCTGTCTGTCTGTCAGTGGGCTGTATCTCATGAACCAAAATAGGAAGAAACTTGAAATTTTTACAAATTTTGTATATCTGTTGCCGCTACAACAACAAATTATAAAAATGAAAAAAGTAAAAAAAGAAGGGCTAATCAAACAGCTAAAGGGGGGAGCGTAAAAAGAAGTTTGACCTACCCCATTCAGTGAGGCCTCATTGTTTAGAGCTCGTTGAGTAGATAAATACTGGATTTTTTATTTAAAAATATTTAAAAGCAAAGGAATACGAGTAAGATGTCACCAAAGTCAGCTGTTTTTACAAAATGTTGTTTGAGCTTTTATCTCATGAACGGTAATAGCTGTGGTAATAGCTAGACAGTATAAATTTTCACAGATTATGTATTTCTGTTGCCACTATAAAAACAAATACTAAAAAAAATTAAGGCGGGCTCCCATACTAAAGACCTGTCTTTTTAGGCGATTTTTAGGGTTCCCATACCAAAATGGTTAAAAAAGGAACCCTTATGGTGCGACTTTGTCTGTCTATCTGTCCGTCTGTCTGTCTGTCACACCTGTATATCTCAGCAACCACTCTAGCTATCAACTTCAAATTTTGAATTGTTTTAGAATATGCTTGTCCAACTTAATTGCGAATGAAAGAATTAGAAAAAATATATGATTACTAATGTAAAGGGGGCCGAAATCGGGGGGGCAAAATGTCAAACTGTAGTTACTAGGTCGAATGGGGTATCATATGCAAGAGCTTTACTTGCACATTCCAAAATATATATTTCTTTTACGACTTAGTTTTGAAGTTATGATGAAAAATGACAAAAAAAATACCCCCCCTTATCTCCGAAGTTTGTGACAGGAAAAATCTGAATTAATTACAGTTGATAGAACTTTATGTAAACATTACAGCAAAAATAAAACAATCTTTCTAAATTGCAGATCTTTTTAGAAATCTGCAAAAAACCTTTACAAACAAATTTAGTTTTCCGGTCCTAAAAATAGACTTTATTGCTTTCAAAAATAGTATAGGTATATCGGAACCCTCGGCACGCGAGTCCGACTCGCACTTTAGCTCTATCTTAAAAACGGGAACACTTAGAAACTTGAAAATAGGTATGTTTATAGTGCATAAGCTATAAAATAACAACAAATAATAAAATCTGGTCAAGCTCGTGTCGGACTCAAAAATCTAGCATATTAACTTACTGAAATATCAACTACGAGTAAAACAATTATGATTGAATGCCGGCCAAGTGCGAGTCGGACTCGCGTACCGAGGGTTCTGATATACCTACCTATAGTATTTTAGTAAGCAATAAAGTCTACTTTTAGGACTGCAAATCTAAATTTGTTTCTAAAGGTTTTTTTACAGATTTCAAAAAAACTGTGCAATTTATAAAGTTTGTTTTATTTTTCCTGTAATATTTACATGAACTTCTACCGACTATAAATTCAGACTTTTCCTTTCGCTTACTTCGGAGATAAGGGGTGGGGGGAATGTTATATTTTTGACATTTTTCACCATAACTTTACACACGTAAAGCCCTTTCATATGATACCCCACTCAACCTAGTAACGATAATAAAAAAAATACCCCCCTCCCCCGAACAACAATAACAATAATTTCTTTTTTATTCTTTTGTTTGCAATAAAGTTTCTAAAACTCTCCCAAATTTCAAGTCGATAGCAAGAGTGGTTGCTGTGATATAGAGGTGTGACACACAGACCAAGTCGCACCATTTAAGAAAGAAATTTTCAATTTAACGTTGATCTTAAAACCACCACTACGCACAGGTTAAAAACAAAACATAGGTAATATCAAGATGGTGAAACATGATGATCCTAATTTGATAAGAAAAAATTTATAACCTAGACCTAAAAACCACCCCTATTTTAAGTGACTCATTAGTAATCAACTTCATAGTCATCTAACTAAACAAACAATCAAAATATCAATCACATGCTTTTTTTTATCACAACATGAAAAATGCACAAGAAATATAAAGTCAATGACATTGTGTAGAGCAGGATGGAAGTATACAATTCACTTTGGAGGGAAAAGGAAAGAAACATGTTTATATGTGCAGTCACATGCCAACGCGCGTGGCAGTGAAATCACTTAAGGTGACGCTAAGAAAAAATATTTCAATTTAAGAGCACGCGTCAAAGGAGACGCAGAGCAGGAGAAGCCGGCCCTCTTCTTCGATCTTCGTGATGTGGATTCCTGTGTAAATCAATCTTTCGATGGACATTGACGATCTCGTCATAATTTTTCTTTACTTTGACACTGGCGAAATACGACTTGTAATAAGTATATTTTCATTCTATTCTACTAGCGTTTGCGATTGTAGAAAGCCGTCTGTCTCTAGGTCCTTGACAGACAGCGTACGCGGCCCGCCGTACGTTCATGCATTACAAAAATCTGCTCTGTTCTTCGCTTGCAGTCAGCTTACGGGCAGCCTAAAGAATAACTCCAAAACCTGACCCGGCACGCATGTGTTGCGAATGTTGCGATGATGTCAGAAATAATAATGTGGCTAGCTAGCCACTAGCCGAACGGTGCCTACACGGTAACTAATAAGTCATCGCCTTAAGTAGTGCATATTACTCTAGCTAAAGGAAGGCCTATAAAAAACTTTTCTTTCATTTTCCAGTTGGACTAGTCAATGCCCATGACTTCCTCTGCACAAATAACTAATGTTAATGTTTCAATTGAGAGGGAGATTATACTTAGTAATACTGGGTGTAAATGAAAAATCGTGCGTCAGCTCAAAGGTGTGGTGAGACCACGAAACTGAACTTATCCAGAGTAACATGGGTCAAAATCGGAGAAATTTTTTTGGCGTCTCCATACAAAATGCACCGTCGACAGTTGAAGGTTTGTATGGAGAAACCAAAAAAAAACCCCGATTTCGGCTTGTGTTTCGTTGAAACAGTTGTACAATTTACCTGACACACGTTTTTGCATTTACAGCCTTATACAGGGGTATATGGTATAATTGTATAATTTCATGTTTGTTAAATCTAGCCTTACATATCAGATGCTATATAAATCTAATAGTGACAAATATTTACATGACCCCCCCCCCCCCCCCCCTTTTTAAATATTTCCTATCGTAGGCATCTGTGCGTTTTAGGGTTCCGTACACGAAGGATCCAAACGAAGCGCTGTTGTTGTCACTCACTTCTCCATCTGTCCGTCGTCTGCCAACTGTTTGGAGCTACAGTCAGTATAAGCGTCTTGTTGACCCAAAGCCATACCAATTGCCAAATATTATATTTAAATTTTTTAAGAAGGGCTCCCATATAGCTAAAAAGGGGCGCAAAAAAAGCTCCGCTGTTTATAGAACTCGTTGACTAGATAAATGACTAACTGTATTTTTTGTTTGAAACAATAATGTAAAACAAACAAATGAGAAGCCACCAATAGCAGCTATTTGCTTTTTACAAAAATAGCTTTTTTTAAGTAACTATTTGCGGCTGTTTGTTTATCTATTAAAAAAAAGTAAAGTAGCAACTCCTTAAGTCGAATATTCAAACGGAATTCAACTAGCGATGCAATCGTATCTATTACAGCAATAAACATTAGTTGAGCTGCATAGTAACATGGCATTAACGGTAGTACAAGCCTTAGGCCATGTCCTCACTAGGCTCAGAGTGAGCCGCTCACTGTCGGCCTCCAGTACGCCTCCCTTTAAACGGAGTGTCCATTCGGCGCTTACTGTACGCAGTTTGCGGCGTTACGCGCGGCGTTACGCTTTCGGATTCATTCAGTGAGCAGCTGTATATATGTGTATTATTTTATGTAAGTATATATGTGTATTTATTTATTCTATGTCTGTATTTAAGTATTTTGGTAAATAAGTTTATTGTTTGATTTTATGTACCTAATTTATTTTCAAATTAGTCTAACTTAGTTAAGCAAACTCTGCACTACTCGTGTCCATCTCAGCGATACCCAGTCCTAAGGTTGCCTGGAAGAGATTGCTCTAAGCAATAAGGCCGCCTTTGCGCGCAATAAGATATAAGGTTTCTTACGCAATTACTCTTAATTTGTGTGCAATAAAGAGTTTCTATCTATCTATCTATCTGAGTCGTCGCGAACTATGCTCCCGGTCGGCGGCTCAGTCAGCTCACAGTCGGTTCATAGTGAGCGGCTCACTGTGAGCCTAGTGGGGACATAGCCTTAATCTAAACTAAACGTGAAGATTTCATAACTCAAACCCGAATGTACCGTTAAATAAAGTCCCATGGACTGGTAGTCACATTTATTTTGGTTTGTATTAATAAAATAACTGCTTCCGTGGTTTGTTTTGGTTTTGAGCGCTTGATTTCTTAGATTTGGATCTCAGGTAATAGTTCGATTGCACAATTAAGTCATTGTAAGTCTTTACTTTATTCTATAGACAATTTGATTATGTACATTTTCTATAGTCTATCCAACCATTTGTTAAGCACACACTGATAGATAATGCTTTGAATTACGAATATTTAGATTTAACATTAAACTTTATATTTAAACTTAGTTTTTCCGTAATACAAATACAATTCTATTAAAAGACATCATTTATTGCCCATGGTACACACGGCCACACGTCGGTGGAAACGTTTTGACCCTGAGCGGGTCTCTGGTTCTACACTACGAACACCCGGAACCAGAGACCCGCTCAAGGTCAAAGAGTTTCACCGATATTCGGTCATGTGCACAATGGGCAACTATTTTATCCCGTGGTAGGACTACCAAAAAAAACCGGTCAAGTGCGAGTCGGACTCGCGCGCCGAGGGTTCCGATATACCTATAGTATTTTTGGAAGCAATAATGTCCATTTTCAGGACCGCAAAACTAAATTTGTTTGTAAAGGTTTTTTGCAGATTTCTGAAAAACTGTGCAACTTAGAAAGATCGTTTTATTTTTGCTGTAAAGTTTACATAAACCTCTGTCAACTGTAATTAATTCAGATTTTTCCTTACCCAAACTTCGGAGATAAGGGGGGGGGGGAATGGTATTTTTTTTGACATTTTTCATCATAACTTGAAAACTAAGAAACTTAAAAAATTCAAAAAAATATTTTAAAATGTACGAGTAAAGCCCTTTCATATGATACCCCACTCGACCTAGTAGCGACAATTTGAAATTTGGCCCCCCCTATTTAGGCCCCTTTACATTAATAAACGTATTTCGACCTATGTTCCTTGGGAAAAGTTGTTCAGTATCATGAGTACATGCATATCTTTTGCTATCAAGAACTAATTAAAAGTCACCCTATAGTGTAACATCCCAGCAAAGTTTCATCGGCTGAGTGTTTAACGCAGGGGTTTTCATACAACGATGCGTTTCATTTCATAGACTACAGGCGGAGTGGCCCTATAGATAGTTGTTCTGTGCCGGGCTTACAAACCTGTGGTCTACTGACAACTTCCCACATTAAAAACGCGATAAAATACCTGGGGAGTGACTGTGGTATTTAACGATATTACCCAAAAAAAAACTTATGTCTAAACAACAGTCAATTTAAAAAAAAATCGTGGGTGAATGATTGGATGTAGTCAAATCGGAGGGACCAATCATTTATTAGGGTTCCGATACCAAAATGGTAAAAAAAAAATTAAAAGTCACCCTATATATGAGAGAAACCTTTTTCAAAAAAAAAATCAGTACCTGCTTCCAAATGTCAAAAAATTTTATTAAAATTTCTTTGTAAAATTTTTTTGGATACTATAGCATCCTGTCAAATAAAAATCTGCCTGAGAGAATTATATTGGGGTCAACCAAAGAGATTTGAACCTCGCTGCACTCGGTCGGGTCAACTGCTTCATTTCCTACACTACTGCGCGCGCGCGGGATATGCATGGACTTCAAAGCTCTGGGACTCAATTCTTGAAAATCACTGGGTGATAAAATATCACTTAATTCACATTTGCCCTGATAAACAGTTGAAAGGTAAATCAGAATACATGAAAATTAACAATCAAGGACTGTTTTATATTTAACGAATATCAATCTCTACTTTTGAAAAGAAAAATTTGTGATTTTGAATTATTTGAGTGATATTTTATCACCCGGTGATATTCAAGAATTGGTCCCCTGTGCATAGCGGTCACAAGTTACGTAACTCAAGACGATGGACCGTCAAGTATCTTTTAATAGTTGTGAGAAATTCCACGGGGGATAAGGGACGAGTTTTTTATACGACTAACATGGACGACAAAAAAATTAAACGTCTTCAACAGATCGATAACATTTTTGTAGCGATATCCTCCCCTGAGTTCTATTATATGTGCGTGTTGGACTCGCGCACTAAGGGTTCCGTACGTTTACCATAAGATTACTATAAGATTTTGCCCTTTGATTTTAAAAACTCAGCGTCCATTGATACCTCTTAATATGAATTTATTCGAAACGGGAGCTCTAGTTGTGAGAAAAGTTTATATAGTCAATTATTTTAGATTTTACCTTAACTTATGCTGTGAGACCTAGCTTCTTGCCTTTCATGATTCTAGGTCAACGGAAAATAACCTATAGGTTTTTTGATTGTGTTGTCGTAAAAGCTTGAAATTTTTACTCCTTCAAGAATACAGAAACCTTCATACCTTTACCCGTTCGGGAGAAAAAGGGTCTTGACCGACAAACGAACAACAAAGTGATCCTAGAAGAGTTTAGTCTTTTTCCTTTTGAGGTACGGAACCCTAAAATGTCTACAAAGAAGAATAAATGTCATAAGTGAGCAGAAGGGCCCCTTGAAGGGCACTTGATGGTTAGTGGTCACCACCTCCCATAGCACCCAATATTGGTGACGTACTGTCCCACTATACCTACTCTGAGAACCAGGATGAAATAACTAATATGACAGTAAATTCACTGGCTCCCCGCAAACCGAAACACAGCAGGGCAAATACTGCTTTTTTGCAGCAAAAATGGGTCATTAGCAAAAATGGGTCATTATCAAAAATGGGTCATTATCATCATCAAACATCCCATGAAACGTCCAGTGCAGGACAGAGAGCTTCTAGAGAGCCCTCTAGAATTTAAGCTTTTGCTGGTGAAGAGGGGAAGTACCATAGTCACCAGCTTGTTAGCTTTGCGGCTGGCACCATGGACCGCGGTTGTTGGTGACCGCAGTATGTAAGATGGTACGATACACAGAAGGACGCTGCTGCCCATCCTCCTGTTCATAATCCCTTAGTCGCCTCTATGGACACCCTCGGGTAGAAATGGGTTGGTATTATTCTTCGCCAGTACCGCACAGGCAAAAATGGGTAAGGGGTTTTGTTATTTTCCCAGACGATCTTAGCGCAAAAGTCTTACCACCTTTCAAAACTTACATACCTTAACCTAAACAGTTTTTTTTAGAAAACTGGCTGCTCTATGCTTATAATTTTCTGAAAAGTAAAATAATTCTGTGCTTCAAAAGGCATGTTTCGCCTACGACTATTTTCTGCGGTAGTAGTCGTTAATGAGCAGTGCCTAGCACGGCTCATTAACTCTGACACCAGCGACCCAATTTCTGAATATCACCACTTGATTTTAAAAATCAAATAAGACCTCATTAACTCATTAAACTGACGCCAGCTGTGAATGTGGAGAACTCCTGCAAACCATGGCACACCTCACTAATTGTCCCGGCGTACCCGACCACCTGCTCGCGTGAGGACTTACTTGACGGTAACCAGAGGGCTACCATGGTAGCCGCTTTCTGGGCAAGTAAGATTCAGCCCGTGTTCTTGCCGACAAAGAAAGACTCATTTAACATGAATCATTATTATAATAGAGTTTATAGGGGCTTATTTATATTATCTTGGTAAAAAGCCGGTGATATTCAAGAATTGGAATCCTGAAATTATAAGTAGGTCATCGACCTTACATACAATCCACACGACTAAGTATATGCTACGGAAGTTAATAGAAGGTCAGGTAGAGGTCATCGGTCAACATAGCATAATTTTTAGGGTTCCGTACCTCAAAATTAAAAAGCGGAAACCTTATAGGATCACTTTGTTGTCCGTCTGTCTGTCTGTAAAGACCCTTTTTCTCACGAACGTAGAGGTATCAGGTTGAAATTTATAACGAATATTAAGGTCTATAAACCACACAAGATCCGAAAATTTCAATTTTTTACAACGACGCAATCAAAAGATATGGATTTTTATGTCCTCATCTCTATACATTTATGCAAAAAAGCAAAACCTACAGGGTACTTCCCGTTGACCTGAAATTATGAAATTTGGCAAGAAACTAGGTCTCACAGTACAAATAAAGGGAAAAGTCTTAAATCATTAAATATTTCAATGTTTCTCACAACTAATAGTAACAAATTAAGGTGAGCTCCCGTTTCAAGAACTTTTCGGATGGTCGCGGAGTTTTTAAAATCAAAGAGTTAAAGCTTTTAGTCTATCATATGGTAGATAGGTACGGAACCCTTATGGCGCGAATCTAACTCGCACTTGGCCGGTATTTTTGTCTTACATAAATATGTTACGTAACTTTTTTTTATAAATATCGTGTTACAATCAAAATAAAAACATTGTTATGTCATTAAATGCCAAAAGTTTTTGTGTTAAGAAGTTTTTGTTATTTGGAAATGTATGGGGACCCAATTCTTGAATATCACTGAGTGATTTCCAAGCATTTAAAAATTCTGAAAATTCGGTACAAGTAACTTATATTGGGTGTAATATAAGTTACTTGAAACTGTGCATTCAAACTATGAAACGGATCAACTTTCCTTAAAGTACATAGGTCAAATTCGAAAAAATTATCTGATCTCCCATACAAAATGCACAATTACCCGTTTTAGTTTCTATGTAAAGTATTTTTTTTATCGTATTTCGACCTACTTAATATTTGTGCCCTAACACCGTGTAATAAGATATTTTAATTGTAAATCATATCCTCGTTTGTAAATAAAAAATATTAAATTTCACTTTTTTAAAGTTAGTCAGGGTTTTAATTGAATTTGTAAAATCTCGAAAATCACTCGACAATATTTAAGTTTGGCTCCCAGTGCGGAAAAATGTTTTTTTTTAAACGCATTCGTATACACGCTTGTACGCCCGGCCTGCGTTGGATCTTAAAGCATTTTTAGAGAACCGTGCCCAAAGGTCTCAAACGGGACTCTTTATTTAGCCAGCGTTACCAGTTCTATCTTTTTTTTTCACAATTTTGTTTCGACACGGAAATTCCACTATGGTGTGTCATGCTTGACGGAAAGATCCGTCGCGGATCGTTATTCCGATGCGGAATTGCTGCTGGTGAGTCGCTCTTATAGTTTTCGGTAAACTGTCCCTTGAAACCTGTATAGAGGCTCTACTACGAACCATATATTCTTTGGGAGAAGTTGTTTAGTTTCGTGTCCAGCCGGCTTAGCACGCTGCAGTTGTCAGTTTATCTAGGCCCATAGATTAAAGACTATAAGCATGGTCACATTTTTTTGACATCCGAGCAGTGCGACACATTTTGAAAGACAAGGACGGCTACATGTATTAGTGTATAAAGCTATCTCTGTCAAAAACATCAAAAACATAATTTGTGGATTTGCTAAACATTTTCCTCCACTGACATTTCTTCGCGCTTGGAAGTGATAGATTAGATGACATAATTCCTCAAATAAAGTGACATTTCTCCCAGATATATTTTCTCTCGGGCAGCGTGCTAGGCCGGCTGGATCTCTCGTTTAATTTTTATGGAGACGTATTTTACACCCTTTAGAAATATTGTGCGTGCATGTTAACTATAATCACAATAAATATTAGTTACTGACCATAAAATCATCACTAACTGCTACAAAAACTAATCGCGACAATCAGACTCACACGTCTATCATTTTGAAAAACCATACAATCAAAAAACAACGCATTTTAAACAAAAAAAAAACGCAAACAATCATCAATAATTTCTACGTCTCGTGGGAACGCCCGGAGACGGGAGAAAACGTTATTTTCACTGATGAGAAGCAAAAAATAAGATAACCTGTGAACCTAGTATTGTTCTGATGAAAGTTATGTTATCCGTAAGAAAAATATATAATGGTTTATGATACTTATTTAAATAGGCTTGCAACTAAACAAATGAGGAACGATCCGACCGTAGTTTGTTTTGATTTTACGTGAGGTAGAGTAGATCAAATAATTTTCTATAAGTACCCGTAAAGAAATTCCCCATGTGAAAACGTATGGTGCCGTCAAAAAATAGTACCATCACCTCTCTACTTGTGGGTGTCGTAAGAGGTGACTAAGGGCTTATGAACCGCAGGATTTATTAATAAATATGACTATGGTAAATCCCTTCCAAATTACCACGTGTTTCTGCGGACGCCTTATGGAATTTTTGGGATAAATAAAACTAGTAACTTATTTACAAAATTTACCCTATACCATTAATCGAGCAATATTTGTATATATATATTTGTAATCGGTTTCTAGAAAACGGCTCTAACGATTTCGATGAAATTTATGAATCCGGCGGTTTTTGGGGTCAAAACATCGATCTAGTCTCATGTCTGGAAAAATTCATTTTCATCGTCTTTTTTATATTTCTTAGCGCTTTTTAGTGCGTTCAAGAAACTTACAGCGCCATCTGTTGTTGAGTAGCATAACTTGTCCACCCAATGATATTTTAATTATACAGAGCATAGCTCGGTCGCCCAGGGAGTCAATTCTTGAATATCACCGGGTGATAAAATATCACTAAAAAAATTCTAAATCAAAGATTTTTCTTTTCAAAAGTGAAGATTGATATTCGTAAAATATAAAGCGGTTTTCATGTATTCCGATTTACTTTTCAAAAGTTTATCAGGAAAAATTTGAATTTTTAAAGTCTCAAAAGTGATATTTTATCACCCGGTGATTTTCAAGAATTGAGTCCCAGGTACTGGTGTAATTATAAGAGCAGGACCATTAGCCCATTTTTAAGCCTTTCCATTTGTCTGAAAGAATTGTACAGGCTGAATGTTTAAAGCCTCGTGTAGAGGCAAAACACGTGTTGAGTGGTTTGGAGAGTTGTTGTATGGCTGCTGCCTGCACATACGCATTTACTTCCATCATTGGTGCGTAAGTGGATTTAGTTATCTATAGTTTTTTTTTTTATTAACCCGTTTCCAATTTTCTTACAAAATTAGAATTCCGTAGTAGTTGACGTAGTTGTAAAACACGCCATATTTATAGATTTTTGTTATTATTACTGAGAAACGGGCCAACTGGTGTTTTGCATGCCATTTTACGTCACCCTAACGCAGGGACTAGATAAGTACCCTTAACTTTACACCTTAAAATCATAAATTTATAACATGGCTTCTGTCAACAGGGACAATTCTGCCAGTGTCGAGGTTGGATAATGTAATGGTCGGTCAAACAGCGAATAGGACAACACAACATACATAAAAGAAATACATGTAAATAAATGTACATAATTAGTTTTATAGGGTGACTTTTAATTAGTTCTTGATAGCAAAAGATATTCATATACTAACGATACTGAACTACTTTTCCCAAAGAACACAGGTCGAAATACGAGAAAAGAAACTGGTACCCCCATACTAAATTGCCGATCAGCTGATTGGTTTACTATGTTGAGTCGAAAATTATGTTTTCATATTTTAACCTATGTTCTTTGGGGAAAGTTGTTCAGTATCAAGAACTAATTAAAATTCACCATATATGGTAAGAAAGGTGGAAATCATAGATGGCAATTGCTGTTGATATTACTTTACTAGGTCTTTAGTGATCATATAAAGCTTACATCCAACATGTAACTTTGTAAATGTGAGTTTGCATGACGTAATGTAACTAGGAACTATAAGGTTACACTACACCAAGTTACACCTTCGGTCTGCCGGTCGGTGCAGGAACTGTTATTATGTAACTTATTACGATTGGATCGGTGCATCAGATAGAACATTATGGTCAAAATTTAACGTAATCTCGAATTAATAAGCGAGTGAACTACAACCGACCCAAGTATTGTTGTCTGTCTTTTGCCAGAAAAAATATGGTTGGTTTAGTTTTATGATAAAAACTAGCTGGTGAAATTAGGTTTTATTACAAAAACAGATGATTTCTCCATACAAACTATGAACAGCAAATTCACCGTGTTAGGGGATTAGTTTTCATCATTCTTAGCAGATGTTCAATCATCATCATATCGTGTGGGTAGCAAGGTCGATGACCGACCTCACTAACCCTGGTGTCAGAGTTGTTGAGCCGCCAAAGGCCTCTGACATGGCTCATTAACGACTACATCCTTAGATAGTAGTCGGGACCAACGGCTTAACGTGCCTTCCGAAGCACGGAATCATCTAACTTTTCGGACAATCAGGTGATTCATCCTGCAATGTCCTAACCAAACTGGGGAGGTCGCACAAAGGGATTTTTGTGTGACAGTGTCCCCACCGGGAATCGAACCCAGAACCTCCGGATCGAGAGCCGAGCGCTCTAACCACTACACCACGGAGGCTGTTCAATACCAACCTATCAGTAGTGTGAGCTACACGTTGATAGATCAGTCAGTCAGTCGCGGTATTCTTCAAAGAGGATGTAACCACTACGTATTAGTATTCTTTTATGCAAACAGAAATATAGACAGACATATGACTCGAAAATTTTGCTCCTATATTGTAACGATTTGCATAATTTTTCATAAATTTTTTGGGCTTCTTTTAAGTTAGGTTAGTTAGAAAAAGTTCTGTAGTAAAATGTTTACTATGTGTATATTCTTTGAATTAAGTAGCGCCATAGCCCTTCGAGGGAGAAATATAAATAACTAACCGATTTTTAATCTTACCATGATAATTATGTTACGTTCTGGTGCTATTAGTTTCAACTTTTGTGAATTTCTTGAAAACAAATCTCTACTTACAAAAATATTTTTCTTAATTTAGGTCAATTTAGTATGTGAACCTAACCTAAAACCATCTTCCCGAAACGATAACTTAAATGGAGGTCAGGCGCAACCTTGTCACTTAGTTGGTCACTTTCTAAGCTCTTGTGCAACTCTGACGCAACTCTGTGATATAATAGCTAGCCTCATTCTTCTATAGCCGTCCCGCTCTGACGCACGGCCGACCCCGTTAGTCCATCTCGCTCTTAATAGATAGAGATGCTCACTGAATCTAAATTTATTGTTTTAGGTTAATGATATGGACTGATTGTTTTGGTTTAGTTTATTTTATTGTTTGTATGGAATATCACTAATAAGAGATTTTTATTCATGAAGTATTTTTTTTAAAACTCGTTATTTGTAAATGTTACTTTATTAGTGTGCAATAAAGTGTTATTCATTTAGTAATTTTTAAAATCACTCATTTTTAAATCATCAATCATTTTTAAATAATCACACACAAAAAAAATTAAAATCACTACACCGTTATCCTACTCTGCTGATCCTTCCCCCCCCCCCCCTTACTCGCACACTAAACCCCCCCCCACACACACACATAGACACACACACACATACATGCACACACTACTTTTTATTCGCACTTTACGTTTTTTACAAATTCTTTAATTTATCGATCCTTTTCTGTGTCGCTTATGTCGACTCACTTAGGTTTCTGGCAGAATCACCAGCGTCGTAGCTTGCTGCGACAATATGCTGAGCCAGCGCCTTTTTCACGACATAGTTGCCTCATATTTATTTTTGTAAACTCTTGACTATAAATAATGTTCATGGTAGATAATCGTTTTATGTATTATGAATTACAATGAATAAATGTTATTTCTATTCTATTCTATTCTATAATTTTTCTAAACCGTGTTTCTACAGGCCAAAGGCCAGTTTAAAAGTAACCTAAGCCGACAAAGCCGTCCCGTGTGGTGCTGGCAAAGAATAGTACACGGCAACACATACATACCCGCGGGTGTCGTAAGAGGCGACTAAGGGTTAACTGGAGGATGGGCAGCATCGTTCTCCTTTGTATCTTATATCTTACTTACTGTAGTCACCTAATGGTGCCAGCCGTAACGCTAACAAGCGAGGTGACTATGGTACTTCCCCTCCACATTTTTCAAGCAAAAGCTAGAATTCTGGAGGGAGCTCCCTGTCCTGTAGTGGACGTTTCATGGTATGTTATGATGAAGCCGAAAAAAGAAAGAAAGAGGAGGATGCGAGGGAAGTATGTGAAGATCATAGCAGGTTGAGGGCTGTGGTCTCTGCCTACCCCACAGGGAAAGAGGCGTGATGTTGTGTTTATGTATATTTCTCTAGTCAAGGATTTACAGTACATTTTATTGGAACTCCAATAAGGGACTTATGCACAAAATATAGTCATACAGAATGGACACTCTCCGCCCCCCTTGCACTCCACCCCGCACCCCCGCGCGCACACGCCCGCGATATTCTCGTGGTACGGTCAACCTATTGTCGGTAGAAACTTTTTCAACTCTATTATCACGCCATAAGGTCCAAAAGTGTTTCTACTGATGTGCGGTCGTGTGTACTACTGAGAGTCTTTTTGTATCTTTCAAATTCGCACAAGATGTATATAGTGTACAGGGTGTGACTTAGGGTAGTTATAATAAACTCCTCTTACGAGCGAGATGGCTCTCAAGAGGCATCCCTAATTTTTTTTATAGCCTATAGTAGGTCCCACTGATGGGTAAAGGCCTCCCCTCTATTGTACCTACTTGTGGTACCTACTGAAGGAAGAAAAAGAGGTTTTCGGGGAAATCTCACAATTAAGAGGAATTTATCAAAAAGTGTACCTTGACCTGTTTTCTTTTTGTGACAATAGGTACACGCGGTCGCACGTCGGTAGAAACACTTTGACCTTGAGCAGGTCTCTGGTTTCAGGCGTTTATAGCGTAGCACTGGTTCAGCTTATGCTGGTTTTGTTTCTACGTCAAATTTTAGGCTTAAAAATTTTATAAAGCACTCGTAATCGTAAAAGCTTCTACCCAGTAACGTTACAAATGTTGATGACGGCATGCATTTTCGACCTGTTAACGCGCTCTATGAGGTCGAAGGCGTACCGTCATAAGAGTTTTTGTGAAAATATTTAAACAAGATTTTTTGGCGGCATGCAGAGAGTAAGTTAAAAGGTCCAAAATGCATGCCAGTTACGAATCTATGCTCGATTGTACTTTAGTAACAGGTCAACACTATAATACTAGTGTTACATCTCTATAAGTTTTAGTCGCGCTTTTATTCAAGTTTGGTAGAAATGGTTGACTAAGGTGATACCAAAATTGAACTGGATTAGAGTTGCTATTGCAATGGAGACGTTCAGCAAACGAATTGTTGACGTTGAAAATAAGGCGATTGGTCTCCTGCTCTCACTCATAGTTTTTCCTGCTTTCATTCTAAGGGCTCCCGCACACGACCGAGAATCGGTGACCGATTTTTTGTTGGCATCCCGCTCTGACGTGTTATCACCTGAATCTTCCGTCCTTGTCCTGGCCGATAATCGCCCACCGATTCTCGGTCGTGTGCGGGAGCCCTAATGAAGCTACATTATTGCGACTGTAAAGCCACGATCACACCTAGCTGAATTCAAAGACTAATTCGGCATACATTGCTGGGAGGCTTGGTTATGTTAATTGCAATATCCTTACTTCAACGAGCAATGTATGCCAAATTAGTCTTTGAATTCAGCTTGGTGTAATCGTGGCTTTAAGCTATAAAACTTACTAACCCCCTTACAATACGACAGCTAGTCATCTTCGTATATGCATTTACGTAAGGGTATAGAAAGTGCGGTTCAGTTCAGATGCATAATATTTTTGGCTTCCAGTTCGAGGTGACTGTTCTGATGATGTCATCGCTTGCTTTGTTATTTTGTGAGCCGCAATCCATATCCTTGAGTGAAAGTGGATTGGAACGTTGATTATAGTTATTGTGAAGGTTCCATATGGCGTTTGGGTTCAAATATCACAGGCCAATCGTTTAATTCGCCATTTACAAACGGCGTCAGCAAGTTGTAAAGGGTAATGATCGCTGGTGCTAAGTTCGTTGGCAAAGATTAGGTTATCTTGTGACCACAACGCACGAGACGAACGAGCGAATCGAGCGTGCCGCGGTAGCGACAGGCAATTGATAGACACGATTTGCGCTCCGTCTTGTAAAATGACTAGGCGTAAAGCCTAGGCGTAAAGTGGCGATTATACAGTTTGCTGGCGACACTAACACAAAGAAGAAGAAAACAAGGTAACAAGAACGGGATAATTTAAAGGTGGTAGGGCTTTTGTGCAAAGTCCGTCTTTTTTTTAAAGCAGGGATGAAAATCTTTTTTCTCATCGACCCCTTAGTGTGAGTTATCGTTAGATTGGCATTTAAACATTATTCTGAGTTTGCAAAGACTACTTTTCGATTTAGGGGTCAAGTGCCCTGTCAGCTAAACGGTTGTTAATGGTAATGTGGGAGAGTTCATAGTAGAAGCATATAATGATGAAATTAAAAGAAAAACTATCACTGCCAAATCTGCTTTAAAGGTTAAGAAGTAAAGTTAAGAAGTCGATAAACTGAAAATAATAAAATTATAAATACCTAGTAATCAGGCACTGGGCTTCGCTTTTAATTTATGGCTTGGCTGGTAGAAAAAGTTCTTGCAAAAATCTAAACCTGCAACTTTACTACAGAACCCTACATTGCGCGTGGCTCGACAAATCGTATTTACCTCTTGTTCGCTAATTAAAGTGGGTTACAAGGAATTTTACATTCAGGAATCAAACTAAAATTCGTACAATACGAAAAACAGATGTTACATAATTCATTAACAGTAATGCTATTAAATCAAAGAAAAAAGTATACAAGAAAAAAAGTAGACAGAACCGCGTGACTGCAGTAGTACAATAAATATAAATAAACAATTTGCGTGTTTGTCTGTCTGTCGTGTATGTTACGGAATAGTTTGAGATGCGGAAGTTTTGATTCGAGTTGCTATGTGTAGTCGACAATATTATGAGTAGTGTTATTCAAGAATAATTAGGGGTTTAGAAAATATAAATTTTTAAATAAAGCTGAACCACTGCTACGCTACAAACTACAAACGGCAAAACAAAGAAATCTCATATAAGTAATTAAGTACCGAATATCATCGGGTGAGCAAGCTATGCTACTCGCCAACAGATGGCGCTGTAGGTATTTGTCTTAAACGCAAATGCTTAAAAACACGGAGAAAACGAATTTTTTGCTCTCACATAGACATTTAATCTATGTGAGAGCAAAAAATTCGCTTAAATGCAAAAAACTCAATTCTTATAAACAAAACTTGCGTAATATTTGTAAATAGTATTTGTAATAATTTCATTTAATTTTAGTACTAAGTAAGTAATTAATTAATCATGTAAGCTAGGTATGTTCGTCTATCTTGTGCCTCAATTTCTTATTATGTACATTTGCGAATGTTGTGTGCAATTTTGATTGGATCTCAGATTTAAAGATATTTGTCATAACTTAAGTAATTTGAAACGTATTGGTCTGGTATCTGTTATTGTACCTTTTATATAAAATAAAATGAATGAGACTTAAATTTCATCGAAATCTTTTGAGCCGTTTTCGAGAAACCGATTACAAAAATATTGCTCGTATATCTCATTTCGCTCCCTTGGAAGATGATTTTGGAAAAGTGCTAAGATATATATTTCATTTTTTCTTACCATTAGCAAAAATCAAAAAGTATGAAGAACCTTCATCTCTTATTTCATCCCGTTTGGGGATGAGTTTTGGAAAATCCTTTCGTATATGGTGTTTGTGGTATTAAATTAGCATACAAAATTTCGAACGTGCAGCTAAAGCGGTTACGGGTCAGCGTCAGTCAGTCATTCAATCAGTCACTAAGGACATGTCATTTTATTGAGACTTAATAAACTATATTACATACTAAGTTTGAAGCTCGAATTAATAACCGTTCTGACGACAGAGCGAAAACAAACAAAACACGTTTCTTGTATGGCGACCCCCCCTTTTTTTTAGTTTTTCTTATTAGGTTATATAAAACACATATTCTGTAAAATTTTCGGTGTCGGTTCAAAATATACAACTTTCAACCTAGTTAAAAACGACATATTTTTAGTTCATGAGCACCAAAGCACCAACATTCTTAGTCCATGAGCACCAAAGTGTTTAATTGAATTGTACGGTCAACCGCTTGTCGGTAGAAACTTTTTCAACTCTATTACCACGCCATAAGGTCCAAAAGTGTTTCTACTGATGTGCGGCCGTGTGTACCACAGCGCTCCACTTGCTACGACCTTGACATACTTCCCTCGCTTCCTCTACTTTCATCAATCCTTTTAAAAGTGTGTTTTCTTTTATATTTAATTTTTCTACAACTTTTTTTACCAAACAACTCTTAGAAACACTTTCCAGTGGCCTCATCAGCTCTTACTTTGAACCTCATTTTAAGGAACTCCAAAACAAATCATACGATGAAGTTAATAGGGAAAATTGCACTCACTTTTTTCCATGCACCAAATTCACTGATCAAAAATCACTATTCAAATTCTAGTCTTTACTGAACTTGAATTAAGAGTCATTTTTCAATGTCACTAATGATTTTGCATGTTGCGTGCAAAAATGTGGCGTGCATAATAATCGTGTGTGGACAATAAAAGGTATATTTAATTGGAACTTACGTTGACTAGATCGTGGAAGTGATAACTGTGTTTTAAAATATACAGGGGTTATGTATCTATACATACATGGTATAAGGATGAGCGTAATCTGAGACGCAAACAGCGCAGCATCTTTCCGCACATTAGCTTCGTTTAATTACAATCGGTTCACTCAAATGATACGCTCGTGGCTCAGTGGTAATTGCTCTTTCTTTCGGATCACGAAAATTAAGCAACGTTGGCCGTGGTGAGAACCAGGATGGGTGACCGCTAGTGGCACAACAACAACAAGAGCGTTTCCGTGCTTCGGAGGGCACGTTTGGTCACGGCTACTGTTAATGATAGTAGTCTGGCTTCATGACTCTGACCGCCAGGTTGGCCACTAACCTGGCCAAAGCCTAATCTAGGATTGGGTTTGGTTTGCCCTTTGCGTTGCGGAGGTCAGATGGCAGTCGCTCTGTGTAAAAACAAGCGCCCTCCTCAATTCCCTTAGATTAGGTAGCCAACTTGAAAAAAAACTATTGGTCAAAAACGGAATAAGGCTAGGCAACGATAGTTCACTCAAACAGAAGACATGCTAGTACAGAGTTTCAAGCGGACAAAATAAAATAAATAAAAATAATTATTATTATAGTAACCACTAACCGAGACCGTTGCTTTCCGAAGCACAACAATTACTAGTAAGTACTTCCTAGTTTCAAGAACACATCGAAAGTGGTATAGGTAGTACTAAATGATGGAATCTCGGCCTTAATAAGGAAACACTGACTTGCAGGTTGTAAGTAAATTGAAAACCACAGTTCGGTGCAGCGAGGCGGGGTACGGTTGTTGCCTTGGGTTAGATATACATTTCGATAACTCAAACTAAAGGTAAGAAAAGCTGATGTAAGATGTACTGAGTAACCGAGTGTCCAAGAAATTATGGATGAGCCTTTAAAACTGATTTCACGATTTTTCTGTATTTTTTAGAACTTTTCGTGATTCGCTAATAAATGACTAACCTGACAAACCCTAATGTCAGAGTTGTTAACCTGCCAAAAGGATCTCACAGCTACTTCCTTAAGTAGTACATGAGACCAACGGCTTCACGTGCCTTCCGAAGCAAGAAATCATCCTACTTTTCAGACAATTAGGTGACTCATCCTATAATGTCCCAACTCAAAACAGTCACGTATTTATTCACTCCGCTTAATTAATCGAAATTTTGTGCTTAAAGTTTATAAATCATCAAAAAATTTATATCAGTGTAATCCTTATAACGTGTAGTATCCAGAACAAACTTCATATTAAAGTATTATCCTAATATGTGTGCAAAAACATAAGATAATAATCATCAAAATAAAGATTCGAACAGTGCTCGTACCAGGCAGTGCCAGTTACGGATTCGTACGCGGGCCGGCTCGCACCAACATCGCACTACTGCTAACAGCGCGAACCAATACGTCAATTTCGACACGCAGTGCACAGCGCATCGTGGTGTAGTGGCACACCTCGGAAGCTCCATACAATCGGGCTCAAAAGTGACAGCTGTCATTTTTACACGCGCAAATGTGTGGGTGGGTTAAAGACGTGTGAGTGTAGGGTTGGTGGTATCTAGAAAACACTTACCTACCCTAGAAAACGTAGATAACAGAACATTAGCATTATACTTTTATTACAGTTTCGAGTTGCACATTTTTCGTTCGACTATAAAGCGACTTACACAATTCACAAACGAATTATAACTCTACTATCACTCGTCACCTCACTTTGTTGTATTTAGTAATCGAATTTCAATTAAAACAAACAAACACACGTTGAAATAATCTCACAAACTCTAAAAACAATCATTTAAAATTTTTTTTCACTAAACTTCATCTTTGACGGCTGGCTGGCCGCCGCCCCGCCGGTGCACCAGGGTGACTATCGCGAAAATGGCGAATCTGCTCTTATCATCACTGCAAAAAAATCTGCCAAACTTTATTCCAGAAAATGAAAAAAAATGCTGTTATATTATTGCTTTAATGTGGAAAGGAATAAATAAATACATACTATTCAAAGCTTTATTTTTTTCATTTAACCTAAAAAATGCTCTATTAAATCTATCAATGAAAGAAATGTTTAAAGGAAAGAAAACATCTGTGTCTACCTTATGGTGTTTATTCCATAATAATTGCTTCTTATTATTGTTTAACTTTATTCCAAGCTTTACTTTGTCTTGGAGAGTCGAAAGACAACCGTAAACTGCACAACCACGCACCATTTTTCAACTTTTGCAAGCGTTGCATATCGCGTGGCAACAGGACGAGAAATGGGACGAGATATCGCGCAGGGCCCCGCGGGGTGATGCACGCGCACTTGAGGTACTCCGATTGGTGGGAGGCGGAGAGCTTCCGTTCTGTATGTAGTACTATTATTAATTCTGTGGTAGTGGTCTACGCCTCCGTCTAATTACTTATCGAAAAGTTTCGAGTTCGATCCCGAGTAAGAGATTTATTTTGAACTTTTTTTTTCTCATCTTTGAAGAATTTTTATATCTCCACGACTTAATTTGGCCGCATTATTCTACACTGAGAAAAAATATTATATTTGCAAATCCTTATCGAAACCATAATAAAACTGTGAAATAGTGCTTAAACACTTCAGAAAGTGTATGTGACTGCTAATCCAAATCATCTATAAATTATATTATCGGCCATTGAGTACGACTGACGTCGATCAAGTGAACACAGATTAAGCTGGCAAGAACGCATGCTTTTGTACCTACAACCCGATTTACTCTGAGTGGCTTTTATTATCAATATGCCAAAGAACATGAATTGTGGTGTTTGCGGAAATCACACCAGCATTATGGAGAGACTCCAATGTATTGACTGTAAAATGCACTTCCATTTTACATGTTTAAATATAACAAAGGAATATTTTTCTAAGGAGCGTCACAATTTGGATGGGGTATGGAAGTGTTTCGAATGCAAACAAAAAAATATAAACATAGAAGTACCTTTAACAGAATCAAATGCAGCTCCTGATGTAACGAACATGTCCATCGATGAGCAAGTACAGCATGAGCAGGGACCGTACGAACTCAACAAAAATATTGACGAAGGGACGTTAAATGACACTCTTCATGAAAATAACCCTAATATTTATGATAATTCATTGAACGGCCATCATTATAATCTTGAAAATGTGACAATAGAAAGAGGAAATAAAGATTTTAGCAAAGCTAACGAGCCAATATTGAGTGCAACAACAGAATACGGAGGGATAAGAGAAATAATACGGGAGGAATTGGATAAACTCCTTACCCTAAAAATTGTATATCTAAAGGTATCTCTATGTGACAAAATTCAGGAAGTGAGCGAAAGACTAACGACATTAGAGAATAAATTAGATGAAGCTATCCGTAAGGATGAAGAAAGTGATTTGATAGATGCTGACCAACTTGAAAACAAACTTGACAATTTTAATAAAAGACTAGATAGTATTGTAGGAAATATAGACGAAAGACTTGAAACCATTGAAGAAAAGCTTACAACTAAACAAGTAACTGTACAAGTTGAGTCAAGAAAAACAAATATACCAAATACCCAAAACACTGCCACGAAAGACCTCAAAACGCATAAAACAGATCCCATACCCAAGAAGAAAATAGAAAAGGCAATAGTACATAAACAGAAGATTGTAGATCAACCACAAATGATACAAGCTGACCCCCAGCAACAGGAAAAACTGCCACAACAGACAGAACAGGTAGTGAAAACATATGCTAAGGTAGCTCAGCATCGGCCTACCTGCGAAACGGAGGCCCCAGTAATGAGACTGAACCGCTTATTTGGCTGGACCGGCCACATCCCGCCTTGAGAATAGAACTATCACTACCGCATAAATCTGGTTGCAAATATCGACGTATCCCAGATTCGCATAAAATTCCGGAATTCAATTTTCGAAAAGCTGATTTTATATCACTATACGCAGCTCTCATTGGGGTGGATTGGTCTAGTGTTTTCTCTGAAACCGATGTCAACAAGGCTACTGATAAATTTTATTCTATCATTTACCGGATATTCGAACTATATGTTCCCTTTAAGAACGATAAGTTAGGTGATAATCGTTACGTGTATCCTAAGTGGTATACTCCTGAAATAATAAAATACATAAAACTAAAATATTACAATTTGATAAAATACAGGGCTGAAGGAAAACCATTTAATAAGGAATTGTTTAAATATTATCGCGAACTTGTCAAGTATCTCATTAATGAGGCCCATGGGAACTATACAAGACAGCTTCAAAGGGATATGGTGGAAGATCCTAAAAAATTTTGGCAATACGTCAAGGAACGCAAAGAAAACAGAAATAAAACTGTAGATTTTACTTATGATAACAAGACAGTTTATGGTCAAGAAGCAGCAAATGCTTCCGCTGAGTTTTTCAGTTCTGTTTTCCTTAAACATCCGCCGGTACTGAATGCGACAGATGCTGAAAATAATGTCCATGAGTTATACCCTTGTATCTCCATAGATTGTGTGAATCGTTTCGATCTTCAATATGCTGTACGGAAACTCAAAAGTCGTTCTGCTGCTGGTCCTGATCTTGTTCCGCCATTCATAGTTAGGGATTGTATATCAGTTTTCGAAGCACCACTGTTGTATTTGTACAATCTGGCATTACAAACTTCGGTCTACCCTGACGTCTGGAAGATTTCAAGGGTAGTGCCCATACCCAAGCAAACTACTAACGTAGATATTACGTCTCACAGGCCGATTGCAATTTTGTCTGTGTTCGGGAAGGTGTTCGAAGCCATTATTGACAAAGCCTTAAAAAGACAAATAGAACCAATGATTAGTGATTGTCAACACGGTTTTCGTGCTTCTAGGTCTACTAACACAAATCACATCAATTTTGCTGATCACGTTTTACGGGAAATGGACGCTAAACGTCAAGTAGATACAGTATATTTCGACTTTAAAAAAGCATTCGATTTAGTTGACAATGATATATTACTTTCAAAATTTGCTCAATTTGGTTTCAATCTTAAACTTTTAAGTTTTTTTTCTAGTTACCTATGCAATAGAAGGCAGTATGTTCAGCATGCTGGCTATCATTCTCAATTTTTTTATACCAGATCAGGAGTCAGTCAGGGCAGTACCCTGGGCCCTACACAGTTCTTAATTATGATTAACGATCTACCAAAAGTTATTAAGAACTCCAAGTGTTTTATGTTTGCGGACGACGTAAAGCTTTGTGTAGCAGTGAAGGGGTTAGATGACTCGGCAGCTCTGCAAAACGATATAACAGCTGTAGTAGAGTGGGCTCTTGCAAATAATCTTCAACTGAACGAAACAAAGTGTAAAGTCATCACATTTGCAAGAATAGTTCCTCACAACTTTACTTACTATCTTGGTCTAACACCTATTGATCGTGTAACAGAGATAAGAGACTTGGGTTTGACTTTGGACTCTAAATTCACTTATAAAGAACACATAAAATCTACTTGTAAGAAAGCGAACCAGACTCTTGGCTTTGTTATCAGAACACTATATCCCTTTAGTGATATTAGAGTGGCACTTGTCCTTTATAACGCATACGTACGAAGTCGTTTGGAGTTTGGCGCTATTGTATGGGATCCTCGGGAAAAAAAATATGTTAACATGATTGAAAAAATCCAAAAAAAGTTTGTGAGATTTGTTTATAAAAAAATGTTCAACGTTTATCCATATCTTTTTCCATCCATGTTCATATATGGAATGGTCGGTCTTGACAGCTTGCTGTTAAGGCGCAAATTGCTTTTAATAATGCACTACCACGCTACTCTCACTGGGCAGGTGGACATCAAATCAGTGGCGTCCCAAATGGTTCGGTTCGTTCCTGGCACCTACTACCGCAGCGGCGGGCGTTCGGACCAGCAGAGGCGCGTGTGGCCGGTGTTCGCTCCGCACCACACGCGCACCTGCAGCGCCGAACATGCTCCTACCGCTCGTGCTATTACGCTGTTAAATCAGATGCTCACACTACAGTCGCATGCCGACATATTTGCTGACAGTACTACTGTATTTCATAAATTCGCTGTTTTGTTCCTTAATTCTACATTAAAGATAGAAAGCAGTATCATAATATAGACTAAGATATAAGTGTATTGGCGTATGCTGTAAGCTTATATTGTAAAATTTAATAAATTGAAATTGAAAATTTGAAATTTAAAACGGTCCTTATTAAGCTGGTGAAGTCTCAGAAAGTAATTTTGGTTGGTCAGTATCCCCAATGAACCCAGAACCTCTGGACAGAGTCGAAACCCAAATACTCTAACCACTCAACCGCGGAGATTGTTAAGATGCCTTAGTTTATAGCCTCAAGAAAAAGTTACATATCTATACTTGGTTGATATTCCGCACATTCACACAAAGCGCTTTGTAACATGTTTTATAATGCGCACGGCTAAAGAGTGGGATTCTCTGCCTGCGTCTGTGTTCCCGAGTTCATATAACCCGAATCTATTCTAGGCTTCTTCTGGGCAAGCTCGTTCCATCGTCGACCTCATCTCTGTCCTCATGACTAGATCGAGGTCAAGAGTAATCCCATTGACAATAAAAAAACATGCATAGAAAAAAACATCTTGACAGATAAGTGCACGTGAAGCCTCATATACTGCTCGTATCCCTTGAGCTTAAGGTGATCTGTGACGGCCAGCTCAGACCCGAACGCAACTAGATGGAGCCACTGCTGCAAATATAAGGTTTTATTTTTTTAATGCAATAAGTACCAACTATATATGTGCAAAAAGTTGATTCGCGAAAATTTCATCGTGCAACTTCACGCCTAACAACAATTTCGATAAGAAAAATATCTCCATATGTCCACTAAAGTCAATTACTCTCGTCAGTCCGTGTTTACATGAGTACGATCACTCACACATGCACACAAAGCACAACCGTACAGTTTGACTGCACGCCCACAATAATAATCATAATAATAATCATAATCCTTTATATCCTTTATATTTTTTTCAATCGTAATATTGAACCAAAAATTGCTAACAAAAATAGTACTTTCAGTACATTAACTGTATTTTTGTATTAATTAGGGAAAACTTTAACTAAAAATAGCAGTATTCGTTCGTTTTTCAACAGAATTTTATGTCCCGCGTAAGAATGCAAGTCATTTGAATTTTTGTATGGAAAACGGATCACCTTAACGGCAAAGTTTTAAGGGGAAGTATAAACTTTCCTGTTGTATTGATTGTACCAAGCAATGCAATGGAAAGAACACGGTGCGCGTGAGTCGTTTTTGAGCTACTACATTACCACACAATCGGTAAAAGTGGCATTGTCATTACTATGAGTTAGGTGCATTGGAAGAACAGCACTTAATGCTTTTATCATAATCTAGATTTATTAAGGCACTCGCAACTATAAAAATAAGTCAAAAACTATACTGGGTGTAAGTGACAAATTAGCAAAAACTGAAAGGGCGTGATCATTTTATAAAACTGAACAATTTTACCACGAAACATATCATAGAAAACTCAACAAAATTTGATTTTTTTAATGGAGCGGCCGATTCTTTTTTTTGTCGTTTCTGGTGATATGTTTCTTGGAGAAAGTTGTTCAGTTTCATATACACCCTGTCCCTTAAACCCTTTATGTTGAACTAGCTGGGCCCATTCTATCCTTACAAAACATCTAGTGGAAGATTGATAAAATCGTTGGTGTGCTAAAATGGTTACTTTAGCTTACAATTTATATATTCTTAAAATAAAAGTTCGCGCTCGCTCCAATGCTTCCAACCGGAAGATATTAGGACAAAATTTCCCAAACCATGACCTTGGAATGGGATAATAGGCCAGGGAATCAATTCTTGAATTTCATCGGGTGATAAAATGACACACTTGAGACCACGTTTCACAATCCCGATGAACCTTTAAAAGGTACCTACTTCATAAAATATGGAAATTAGCAATCAATCAAACACTACTTTATATTTATCGAATATCAAATCTTCACTTTTGAAAACATAAATCTGTGAATTTTAATTTTTTGAGTGATATTTTATCAAACATTTATATGCAAGAATTGATTCCCAGATTAAGATTATTTGGGATATGGGGGTATCTTCAGTACCCCGAGTGTCTTAACATTGATCTACAATGCATTTTTTTTTTCGTTTATCCCAACGCTCACCAACACATTTTGCAGCCATGACACTAACACCAAAGTATGTTTGACGGAAATAATAACATTGTTTTACAAACTTGTTTTTTCTGACAGCTTCAGCCGATTGCTTTTGACATAGCAGCAAAATGTGTTGGTCAGCGTCGGAATTAACATAAAATGGATCAAAGTGGAAGATCGATGGCTAGACAACTCATGAGGAACATAACTCCTTATACTCGTCAATCGTTATGCTCGCCATATTGACATTACCCGTGTTTAGGGTTCCGTACCTCAAAGGAAGAAAAAATGGAACCCTTATAGAATCACTTTGTTGTCCGTCTGTCTGGCAAGACCGCTTTTCTCTCGAACCCCGGTATCAAGTTGAAATTAATATCATTATTAAGGTCCATGGACCCTTGAAAATTTCTACGACGACACAATTAAAAGATACGCCTATACGACAGAGTAATGAAATTTGGAATTAAAATCATTATTAAGGTCAAAGGACCCTTGAAGATTTCTACGACGACACAATTGAAAGATACGCCTATACGACAGAATAATGAAATTTGGCAAGAGATAGGTTTCAAAGAACAAGCTAAGGAAAACTCCTAATTAAATATTACCACTTTTCTCACAACTAATTAAAGCCAATTAAGGTGAGCTCTAGTTTTTAGCAATATCAAAGAGAAGTCACAGGTTTTAGTAGGCGCGGAGTTAAATCAAAGGTAAAAGCTACGGAATCCATAGTGTGCGCAAGTCAGACTCGCAGTTGGACAGTTTTTAGGGTTCCGTACCTCAAAATAAAAAAACGGAACCCTTATAGGATCACTTTGTTGTCCGTCTGTCTGTCTGTCTGTCAAGACCCTTTATCTCACGAACGAGTAAAGGTATCAGGTTGACATTAATACTATATGTTAGGGTCTATGAACCACACAAGACCTGAAAATTTAAATTTTTTACAACGACGCAATCAAAAGATATGGCTTTTTATGTCCTCATCTCCATACATTTATGCAAAAAAGGAAAACCTACAGGGTACTTCCCGTTGACCTAAAATTATGAAATTTGGCAAGAAGCTAGGTCTCACAGTACAAATAAAGGGAAAAGTCTGAAATCATTAAATATTACAACTTTACTCACAACTAATTGTAACCAATTGTGGTGAGCTCCCGTTTTAAGAACATTCATATAAGAGAGGGGTCAAGTTGGATGGTCGCGTAGGCGATTTTGGTTTTAGTTCTATTTCAAAAACGAGAACACTTACAAACTTGAAAATTGGTATGTTTATAGTTCATAAGCTATAAAATAACAAGAAATAATAAAATTTGGTCAAGCGCGTGTCAGACTCAAAAAATCTAGCACATTAACTTACTGAAATTTCAACTAATACAATTATGATTATGTGGTGGTACGGAACCCTCAGTGCGCGAGTCCGACTCGCACTTGGCCGGTTTTTCAAATACAAATACAAAATCATTTATTTTCTACACAAAGACACTTGACATATAAGTAGAAAGTTACCACTATAAAAGGTTTCTCCGCCAGTTGGCATATAGCCTCTTAAAAGTTAAGTCTTCTTTAAATCCACGGTTTAATATAGCTGTCAATCCCTTTGTGAAATAAACAGAAACTAACAGCTAAGCACTGCGTAACTTTCCCTAGGGAACATAGGTCGTAATCCGAAAAAAAAAAATCCCTCTCATACAAAATGCGCTATTAACTGGTACAAATTCAAAGAAGAGTGATTTTTTTTCGTATTTCGACCTACGTTCCTCAGGAAAAGTTGTTCAATTTCACAGTCTGAGTAACACGCTGAAATAGAGCTTACAAATTTTGTTTACGTGGGAGTTTTAGTTTTAATATTTTTGAAGAGGCGGTCAGCCATTAAAAAACAGTTTTTTTTTCTATCATTTGTTACCAAACTTCGTTCCGTAATCCAGTAGACAGGTTTCCAAAATATATATTTTGTTCATTATCGAGGCACAGAATAAAGTAATAGTACTTACTACCGTGCGGTGCCGGCCCAGAATAGAATAGTACCGACCCATCTCTTCCAATGGGTGTCGTAAGAGGCGACTAAGGGAATGAAATCCAGAGGATGGGCAGCAGCGTCCTTCTGTGTATTATCCCATCACACTGCGGACGCCAACCCGTCTGCCAAGCGTGGCGACTATGGTAAAACCCCCTAAAATCCTATGAATCACGTCAATAAGCACCGGCCCCTAGTCCCCGGCGGCCCCGCTATTCCTGGCTCTGGTAGCGGTCATGGTAACGGTGGGGCAGGGGGTGCGAAGAATCCCCGGCAGATGCCAGGCTACCAACAACGACGACCTCTGGCCCTGGCAACGTACAACACGCGCACATTGCGGACCGACGAGAAGGTTGCTGAACTCGAGGAAGAATTGAGCAGGTTACACTGGGACATCTTGGGTCTATCTGAAGTCCGAAGAGAGGGGGAGGACTTGATAACCCTAAAATCAGGTAACTTGCTCTATTTCCGGGAGGGCGACCAACTGTCCCAGGGAGGTGTCGGGTTTATGGTCCACAAGTCTCTCGTGAACAACGTCGTCATGATCGAGAGCGTGTCTTCGCGGGTAGCGTACCTTATACTCAGAATCACCAAACGGTATTCGCTGAAGGTCATACAGGTATACGCCCCCACATCGACACACTCTGATGATGAAGTCGAGGCTATGTATGAGGATATCTCTAAAGCCATACATACGCCTAAGACCCACTATACCGTTGTCATGGGGGACTTCAACGCGAAACTGGGCAAGCGAGGCGATGGTGAGCTGAGGGTGGGGCAATTTGGTGTTGGATATCGGAATTCCAGGGGCCACATGTTAGCCGACTTTTTGGAGAAAGAAGGACTCTTTATGATGAATTCCTTCTTCAAAAAGTCGGAAAACCGAAAATGGACCTGGATTAGTCCCGATGGTGCTACAAAAAATGAGATTGACTTTATCATGTCGACGAAGAAGCAAATATTCAATGATGTCTCTGTGATCAATGCGGTTAAAACCGGAAGCGATCACCGGTTGGTAAGAGGCACATTGAATATCAACGTAAAGCTGGAAAGAACTCGACTGATGAAGTCTACGCTCCGACCCGCACCCACCAATATCCAAAATCCCGACGGCTTTCAGCTCGAACTGCAAAATCGCTTCGAATGCCTTGGTGAATGCATAGATGTGGACGACTACAATAACGGGTTCGTGGAAACTGTCCATACAATTGGGTCAAAGTATTTCAGACCCCACCGTACTAAAAGAACCAAAAAGATCTCAGATCATACCCTCAAGCTAATGGAAGAAAGACGCGAAATGGTTCTGCAGTCTTCGGGAGATGCTTCTCAATATCGGCGGCTCAATAAACAGATCTCTAAGTCTCTGACTCGCGACATTCGGCTATTTAATACTAATCATATTAAAGAAGCGATTGAGCGGAACAAGGGCTCCAAAGTGTTCGCAAGAGATCTGTCTATTGGACAGAGCCAGTTGACGAAGCTGAAGACCGAGGATGGCAGAACCGTATCGTCCAAGCCTGAGCTACTGAGGGAGGTCGAGAAGTTCTATGGACAGTTATACACGTCAACCGGCCCACCCGTTAGCAGTCTGGCCAACGATCCAAGAGCTAGACTTACCCGACACCATACCGAAGATATCCCGGACGTCAGCTTGTACGAGATTAGAATGGCTCTCAGACAGCTTAGAAACAACAAGGCACCCGGGCACGATGGAATTACGGCTGAGCTTCTGAAAGCAGGCGGAAGGCCAGTGCTAAAAGCTCTTCAGAAGCTGTTTAATTCTGTCATAGTCGAAGGGAAAACGCCACAGGCATGGCACAGAAGTGTGGTGGTGCTCTTCTTTAAAAAGGGTGATAAGACCCTGCTGAAGAATTACAGACCTATCTCACTTCTGAGTCATGTCTATAAGCTGTTCTCGAGAGTCATTACGAACCGTCTCGCACGCAGGCTCGACGACTTCCAGCCTCCCGAACAAGCCGGTTTCCGTAAAGGCTTCAGTACCATAGACCACATACATACGCTACGGCAAGTTGTACAGAAGACCGAAGAGTATAACCAGCCACTTTGCCTAGCGTTTGTGGACTATGAGAAGGCCTTCGATTCGATCGAGACGTGGGCTGTGCTACGATCTCTCCAGAGGTGCCAAGTCGACTATCGGTACATTGAAGTGTTAAAGGATCTGTACAAAAACGCCACTATGTCAGTCCGTCTTCAGGACCAGGACTCGAAACCTATCCAATTGCATCGAGGAGTGAGACAGGGAGACGTCATATCTCCTAAACTGTTCACCGCTGCATTGGAAGACGTCTTCAAACTCCTGGACTGGAAAGGACTTGGCATCAACATCAATGGCGAGTACATGACCCACCTTCGATTTGCCGACGATATTGTCGTAATGGCTGAGACCCTGGAAGATCTCGGCACGATGCTCAATAACCTCAGTAGAGTTTCACAACAAGTGGGTCTTAAAATGAACATGGATAAGACGAAAATTATGTCTAACGCCCTTGTTGTACCCACTCCACTCAAAGTTGGAGACTTTACGCTCGAAGTTGTCGATGAATACGTATACCTGGGACAAACAGTCCAGCTGGGTAAATCCAACTTAGAGAAAGAGGTTACTCGTCGAATCCGACTCGGATGGGCAGCGTTCGGGAAGCTCCGCAACATCTTCACGTCCAAAATACCGCAGTGTCTCAAGACGAAAGTCTTTGACCAGTGTGTGTTGCCAGTGATGACATATGGAACCGAGACGTGGCCGCTCACGATGGGCCTTATCAGGAAGCTCAAGGTCACCCAAAGAGCTATGGAAAGGGCTATGCTCGGAGTCTCTCTGCGAGATCGAATCAGAAATGAGGAGATCCGCAGAAGAACAAAAGTAACTGACATAGCTCTGAGAGTCGCTAAACTAAAGTGGCAGTGGGCAGGGCACATCGCAAGAAGAACCGATGGCCGATGGGGTGTAAGGGTTCTAGAGTGGCGACCACGTACCGGAAGACGAAGCGTTGGCAGGCCCCCCACAAGGTGGACCGACGATCTTGTCAAGGTCGCGGGAAGCCGCTGGATGCGAGCAGCGCAGGACCGGTCGTCATGGGGATCTTTAGGGGAGGCCTATGTCCAGCAGTGGACGTCTTTCGGCTGATATGATGATGATGATGATGATGACTTACTACATACAAGGGGATGATGATGATGATGACTATCATACAGAACGGAAACTCTCCGCCCCCCTTGCAATCTGCCCCGCACCCCCGCGCGTTCCCGCTCGCGAGATTCTCGTGGTCCTTCTGAGGGTCTTTTTTACTGGATATCCCGCAATTTCAAATTACAAATTCGCGTCGATGTATGTAGTGTCTGGGGTGTAAGCAAGGTATGGTTTTCAAAATAATCTTACATACATACATACATACTATATAATGTCACGCCTTGTTCCCGTTGGGGTAGGCAGAGACCACAGTTCTCCACCTGCAACGATCTTGACATACTTCCCTTGCTTCCTGAACTTTCATCAATCCTTTCATACATGCTCGTCGGTTTAGGGTTTAACGTACTTTTAACCTGGCCTTTATTCAGAACGTCCTGAATTTGTTCCTGGTACGTACGTCCTTCCGACGTTTCCATTCACTCTCGCCTTGTAGATCTCTTTCGTCAATCTTCCTTCATCCTGCCTACATGACCAAAAAAAAAAGAATCTTTTACTTCCTTTTTTAGGGTTCCTTAGCCAACGGACCCTATTACTACGCTTATATTACGTCGTCTGTCTGACTGACTGTCCGTCCGACTAGCGGATTGAACTCATAGTGAAAGGACGCATATTCGTACGCTCCGTACTTTTAATTCTTTTTCTTGTGTTTAAAGTTTCACTCTGTGTGTGTGATGTAGATTTTCAAAATGCTTATGAAGTGTGCTTAACGGTGGTGGTTTTATATTTATTAACTTCTGTGCCAATCGTGAGTTATAACAAAAAATATTTTAAAAATATTTCATAACCGCCAAACTTTGCCGAACGCGAGTGACGCGATAGCGGTCACTGCCCCGCGCCGCGCGCATGCATACCTACTCGTTACGAATTGCAACTTGCGCTGCTAGACTCGTGCACTATATTTTTCGATACCTACTGCTTCTTATAACTTCCGTTTCGACTTTTATTATAACACTAACAGGCTTTAATACTAACTTTATTTCAAATCGTTTCACCTAAGAAGTGTCAAAAATTTAAGAACATTATCATTTTGAGAAGTTGAAGTTGTCATCATAGATATAAGCGCCATCTTTTAAAACCTACCTGAACTTTTCTTGTAACTGCCTATACCTACTTATTCAAGATGAATTATTGTAAGAAATGCCAAAAACCAATAGAAACCACAGATCGTCAAATTTTAAAATGCAAAGACTGCAGAAATAGCTATCACCTGATTTGTACTTCAGTTTCCCAATGTAGATTCTACAGTACATTAACAGGAGAACACAGGGACAACTGGAAATGCCATACGTGTGTGAAGCATACAGGTAAAAGCCCTGATAATATCACCGTCAGAAAACCCCGCAAAAATCATGCTGTTAATGTATCTACTGATAACTCCTACGAATCACTGCCAGTAGATGATACAGATGATGATGAAGAAGTATTTGAAGACGTTATAGAAGATGATATCGAAGATGTTTTTGAAGACACTATGTCAGCAAACGGAACAAAAATAAACCACGACTCTAACCATGACTCTGAAAACTTCTTAGAATTAAACCGCATGGAAGCTAAAATTTATGATCTTGAAATTCAGCTACTGGCGGCTAAACAAAGAATAGATAGTTTACTTGAAGAAAACCACAGTCTCAAAAACAACATTGCAGAAAGTAAAAAGAAGGAAACTGAAATAGAAAATAATAATAGAAAGACTCAAACAGAGACACCACAGTATACATGCAAACAAAAATCTCCTACAACTCTACATAAGAAATCTAAGGCGTCTACCAAAACAAAAAAGTCAGGTCATAGTAAAGAAATATTACAGAATGATGATGAAAATACCAAAACAGGACCACCCATAGATGAGAACCCCATAGCAAACAAGACGGACACTAACTCAAAGAAAAGAAAACTTTGTTTAATAAGCAGCAACACTAAAAACAAAGTCCGACAAACTACGGAACAATATCTAGCAGAATACCAAATATGCCACTACCTTATGCCTGGTGCCGGTGTAAAACAACTCCTAGAAGAAATAGAATATAAACTTAAGGACTTTACATATGAAGACCATTGTGTACTTTTTATAGGAGAGCACGATTTTTCAAAAAACAACTTTAGATATGACCTTGTTATAAACTACATTCGAGAAAAGCTCCTTCTTGTACAAAATACAAATGTAATTATTTGCCTGCCAACTTTTAAATGTTGTAAATATGTCAATCTATATAATAAGCGTATAGAAGCTTTCAATAACTTACTTTATTTAGACTCAACAATCCACCAATATGCCTACTTTATAGATAGCAATAAGAACCTTGAATATTCTCCAAAAATGTTTAACACTGTAAGTGGACATATAAATAGAAGAGGGTTTACTACGATTCTTACTGATGTACTAGGTCTAATCACGGATATCGAAAATAACTACTATGAAACAGTAAAAGTGGAAAATGAACCATCTGCTACAACGTTTTTTCATGACTCAAACTGATAAAGCTTATATTCGCGTCCTGCATCAAAATATCTGCAGTGTACTAAGCAAAATACCGGATCTGGAAGTAGCATTAGACGATTTCCGCTCCAAAAATGAAACAATTGATGTTTTGTGTTTAACCGAACATTTTATACCTAAAGGTCAAGAGAGTAATTTACACATAAACAATTATCGTCTTGGTACAAATTTTTCACGACCGCAAAAGCGTGGTGGATCGTGTATTCTTGTCCGTAATGGAATTGATTTTAAAGTACTCACAGAACTTAACCAATTGTCCGTTAACTCTACATTTGAATGCTGTGCTTTAGAAATATTAATTCATAAACTTATTATTATTTGTATTTACCGCATCCCAAAATATCATAACATCAATTCATTTATGCAACAATTTGAAGTACTTTTAAACAAATTAAGCAATATTCGTAACAAAAAAATAGTCATATGTGGAGATTTTAACATAAATACATTAGAAAACTCAAATGTAAGTCGAGACTTTATAAATCTTTTAAAGTCATTTAACTTTCGTTTAGAATTCAAGGAAGCTACTAGACTTGAAAGTGGTACTTGCGTTGACAACATAGCACACAACAGCAGAGGGTGCATTAGTAAAGTGTTACACCTAGGATTATCAGACCATTCTGCCCAACTGTTCTTACACCCTATAAAAAGGGATATGTGCAAATCATTCTGGTATATACAAATGCGTGATTACTGCCATGAAAATAAGAATAAATTTCGAGAATGTTTACGTAATTTAACTTTTAGCAATGTTTATGAAACTAACGACGGAAATTTGGCATATAATACTTTTTTTGAAACCCTTAAAATGTTTTACGATCTTTGTTTCCCAAAAATAAGGGCTAAAATTCATGCTAAAATTAAACCAAAATGGATTACAACAGGTATAAAAAAATCTACTAATACTAAAAGAAATCTATATATGCAAAGTATCAAAAGTAGTGATAAACAAAGCTATACTAAGTATAACAAATTACTTAAAAAAATTGTTAACATGTCCCAAAAACATGAAAATTGTAAATATTTATGCTCATCTTCCAATATTACCAAAGCTACATGGAACATTATCAAAAATAATAAATATCAATCACCCAAAGAAAATATAATCAAGATAAAGGTAAACGACCATTTCATAACTAAACCTACAGATATAGCTAATGCTTTCAATGATACATATATTAATATGGTAGACATATATAAAAATAAAGTAAATAATAATAGTTTGAATTTGAACAATAAAGTACCTTTTAATAACATAAAACCTTTACAAAACTCAATTTATTTGATGCCAACAACCCCAGAAGAAATAAACAAAATAATCTTAAACTTAAAAAATACTAATAGTGTTGGCATTGATGAAATATCAACAAAGATTTTAAAATATTGCTCAGAAGAGATATCTACACCCCTAAGTTACATTATTAATTTATGTTTATGTCAAGGTATATATCCCGATAACTTAAAAATAACGGTGATTAAACCACTTTTTAAAAAAGGTTCGAAAGAAATATGTGATAATTATCGTCCAATAGCACTCATATCAGTTATTTCAAAAATTTTTGAAAGGATCATTTATAATAGATTATATAGCTTTTTTGAAAAATTTAATGTCATTAAAAATGAGCAGTTCGGCTTCCGCAAAAGTAGGTCCACAAATCTTGCAATACGTGATTTGTTGTTCTCAGTTACTGAAAGCATAAATAGCAAAACTCCCATAATGACCTTATTTATGGATATGACGAAGGCATTCGATTATGTTTCACATAACACCTTGCTGGAAAAGTTACATAGATATGGAATTAGAGGACCAGCCCTTGAACTATTAAAATCTTACTTACAAAATCGTAAGCAGGAAACACATATAACCTACCTTGATGAAAAAAATATTGAAATAACGGCCAAATCTAATTTAAAATCCGTAAAATATGGTGTACCTCAGGGTAGCATATTGGGCCCTTTGCTATTCATTCTCTACATCAATGATATCCCTGATATAACAAATAACAAAATGGTATTATTTGCCGATGATTCCTCCGTTATAATTAAATGCACTGAAGCTAGCACCTACGAGAATGACATCAACATAACGCTAAGTAATATTATAGACTGGCTTAATAATAATAATCTAGTGGTAAATTTAGTCAAAACAAAATATATGCAGTTTTACCTGCCTCAATCTCACCCTTTAGATGTTAATATTGAATACTGCGGCAAACGAATTGAAAAAGTGAATTACATAAAATTTTTGGGTGTTGTTCTGGACTGCCGCTTGAATTGGAAGCAACATATTGACGATTTAATATCTAAATTAAGCAGATATGTGTATGTTTTAAGAAATGTAACTGAGACAACATCGCAGAAGGCTGCACTGTGTGCATATCATGCGTATGTTGCTTCCAATTTGAGGTATGGCATATTACACTGGGGTAATGCTGCCGCAACCTATATAATGCCGTTGTTTAGGGCACAGAAAAAATGTGTACGGGCCATGTTTAATGCTAAACAACAAGATAGTTGCGTACCGTATTTTAAGAAATTGAAAATAATGACACTTCCCTGTATGTATATATATGAGGCATGTTTGTTTGTCCACGATAATTTAGAAGAATTTAAATTAGTTAAACCTCGACATCCTAGAAAAACAAGAAATAAGATCAATGTTTTGCCCTTGATTCAACCGAACATGCAATTTTACAAGAACACAGCTTTTGCTCTAGCACCTAAATTATACAATAGTTTACCAGATAGTATGAAAGAATTAGACAGTAGAAAATTTAAATTGAAACTACATTATTTGCTCTATACCAAATGTTACTATAGTATCGAAGAATATTTATTAGATAAAGATAAAAATGTGCTGTAAATATACTTAAATATAAATAATAATAGATATAAATAAAGATAAAAATGTGATACTACTGTGTAAATATTATTAAGTTCTCTAGAAGTAAGAAATATTTCTAATGTTAGAAATAAGTTTTATCTATGTATAACATAGTAAACATTGCACGCCGATTTCGGTATGTTACAGTGCACATATTTCATACATATTTCATCTTGTATTTATACCTGTAACACTGCAATAAATAAATTTGACTTTGACTTTGACTTTAATGAGCTGTATCTTTTAAACCATAGTAGCAATATGGTTAAAATTTTCAATAATATGTGATATTATGGCGAATTACGTAACACACAACAAAAATAATGGAAAGTTAAATAATAAGGCTGACGTTTTGGTGTATTTTTGCTTTTGCTTTTTCTTAAAAACAGGAACACTTACAAATAGTGCATAACAGAATAACAACAAATAATAAAAACTAGTCAAGTACGAGTCGGACTCGCATGCATTTAATACAATTCTGAGCAACTGCTCGTCCCTGACTAATTTACCTTAGTGGTACGGAACCTTCAGTGCGCAAGTCCAACTCGCACTTGACCGGTTTATTTGTTTGCTTAATCGATTTGCTTATTATCAATAACCTCAGTCGTCTAGTGGTTAGGCTCTCTATCCAAAGATCTGGGTTTGAGTGTTGGTGAGGACAATGCCAAACAAAGATCTCTGAAGACTTTCTTAGATTATCAATTAGAAGTAATAATAAATAAATTAGAAGTGCAGTGTGAATCTCCTGATTATCCAGAAAATAAGATGATTCCGTGCTTCGGAAGACATGCTAGGCCATTAGTCCCGGTGACGGTCATGTCAGCCATGTCGGAGGCCCAAAAACGACCCAATCACGCTGACACAAGCATTTGTGAAGACGGTTATCAACTTTACAACGCACACGATGCGATGCCAATAGTCGTAATGAACAAGAAAATGCAATAAACTTTAAAACGTTTGACAACAACATAGTCCTTTCCATTTCACACTTTAACAATAGTCTTTTAGTTCCCACAGTATAATGGGAAGTAAAGTTTTCTTTTAACAAACTCAAGCTATTCAACTATCACTTAAATAAACCAAGAAAAATTACGGATTAAGTTAAGTAATGAAAATGGTTGGTTAGATGTTAATTAGATCTCTTATTGCGCAAGACTGAGCTATGCGTAAGAGCTAGACAAAGCAATACGTATCTCTGTCACTCTAAAATCTAACGCATTGCTCCGTCCCGCTCTCACACTGTTGTCATTCTAATCAAGCTATATTATTTTGACTGTATATGCCATAAAATTATAATACACTAGCGACCCGCCCCGGCTTCGCTTCGCACGGGTTAAATGCTGATACTAAATACATACAGGCACGAGCCGCCGCGCGCCGGCCGCCCGGTCGGCCGGTACCGCCGCAACCGCTATGTCCCTGCATTTTAAATCTATAATATCTTCCAAAATATTCATTTAAATTACATGCTGTAAAGGGCCATATTGATCTATATTAAATGCACAATGTATTTAAGGTACTTAATTCTATAAGGATTAATGCTGTACTGCTTAAAATCACTTCGTAAAAAATTAAGGATAATTTTTTTTTATTGTGGGTTATCCCTAAGAGACAGATATATACCATTGCAGATTTATTTGTAGATCTTTTTAAGGTGTACAATACTGTAGTACATTATTTTGATCTATCTCTTACGGTTCAGCCAGCGTTTGCAATGTAAGCGCAAAAAATGTGTTTATTTACGACATCACATTAGAAACCTCTAAAATTATCAGTGTTTCTCAACTATATTATGCATGTATTATACATATAAACCTTCCTCTTGAATTACTCTATCTATTATAAAAAATCCCATTAAATTCCGTTGGGTAGTTTTAAAGATCTAAGCATACATACAGACAGCGGGAAGCGACTTTGTTTTACTAGTATACTATGTAGTGACTAGCGGTAGAGGTGGTAAGGCTTTTGTGAAAAGTCCGTCTGGGGAAGTACCACCCTCTTGCTGCTTTCTGCCGTGAAGCAGCAGTGTTTGCACTGCTGTGTTTCGGTTTGACATGGCAAAGGAGCCAGGGAAATTACTGGCACATGAGACATACCATCTTAGTTCTCAGGGTGGCTAACGCGCTTTGCTGTCTTATTAGTGTCAAATTGTTTCACTAATAAGACAGTGGGTGTCATGGGCGGGGATGACCACTTACCATCAGGTGGCCCACCAGCTCGTTTAGCCACTTTTATATATAAAAAAAGAAATGAACTGTATAAGTTATAAATCCAGTTGCAGACAGCTTGTTTAAGGCTATATCTTCCCTAAAATTAGCATCTGCTAATCATTAAATATTGTTTGTCTAAAATATTGTAAATTTTCATATAGGAGAGTTTGCAAGGAAAAACATATTTCTGATTGACAAGAAAAACGGGAACGGCAGTTGGGGCATTCAGGTAAAAATAAATTTTACACAACAGTTTTATCTCCATATTCACGCCACGTGCTTTCAAATGTTTGAATCAAAATTATTACATTTTCTCAAATTATGCAACGATTCCATTGTATTCGCAATTCTCAAAGCTATTGTTTCAAAAATCGCTCCTTATCTAGACCGACACTTTCTTATTTATGAATGACAAATTAGGTGTGCAAAAAATTAAATAAAAACCGGATATTGTTTTAAGGCTAGATCATCCGCGTATCTCAAACGTAGAAAATTAGAGTTATAAATTCTGAAAAAATATGTCTTATCTAATGAACTTGACTCTATAAGAAAATAACCCACATTTACCCCTTGTTATGTTTTTTAATTAAATATTTCTCGAAAAATTCGCTGAATTTAGAGCTAAGAAACACCTAAGAGAAAAGACATTGATTAAAAGTACGATTTTTTGCGATCCTTATTTCAATTAAAGAGGGATGACGTGGGGATGACCAATTGGATAACCAATTGGATAAGCTGGCCACACCATCATAGCGTTACACGCAGCACGTCAACGATGACGTTTTATCGATATGAAATCGTAGGTACAGTTGTCTGCACTTTTGTGGCAACACTAGTTAAAGCAAGGAGGTTTAAGTAGCAGCACTTTCTGCTAAGTAGAGGGCCATAATACAATACAATTACAAAACAATTATTACTCAGTGACGGAATTTATGAATGATAAGTTAAATACTTAGGTATAGAACTGACAATATCTGTGATGCAATTTATGTATTGAAAATTTTATTCTTCTTTTCCCGTGATAACGAAATTATTAATTATTTATTAATCAATCTTTACATCTAATATCTTTATAAACTATGAAAATGAAATTTTATTTTTTTCTTAATCTATTGCTCTGTGATATTTTATAACTTCTACTAGACAAATCTTTAAAATCGCTTTTATACTTTATCTTTACAACTTGCACATTAGGCTTTTGAATTTTATTATTATTATTTTAAATGAAATTATGTTTGAATTGAATTTATTATTGCGTATTAAAATGTGTTTGATTAAAATTTTATATAATATTTAATAGTGTTAGGTTTAAACTTAAATTGTGATAAATGAAATAATGATAGTATGTTAATTTTAAGCACCTAACTACTATGTAGAACTTTACACTAGCATTAAGACGCACTTGTACTCATGGAGGCAATTAATAAATGAATGAATGAATAATAGTATCCACTTCTTGCGAGGGACCTCAATTCTAAAATCTATGAATTTTTTTATAATCCCAAAAACGTAATATTTTTGTATTTGTCTTTAAGAAATATATAACTTAGGACTAATAAAACTTATTACACCAATTTTTCAATTAAAAATACAAACAATTTAAGATAAAAATGGTGTTCAAAATCACACATAAATGGCTATTTCGGATCATTTACGTTTCCTTTCGTACTTTTAATGATCAGCATAGGTAAAAAAGATATATTTTCACTTTCACAACTAAAGTTTGGATGAAAAATTAGATTTATTAAAGATTCTTTACATTTGTAAAACGTCACCGAGTTTTTTGACCGACTAGTCATAGTCGACTAGGAGACGTTTTACACTTCACTACTACCTCATAGATACTATTTAAATGACGGATTACTCTGAAGTTTGTAGCGTAGAGCTGGTTCAGAATTTTTTCTATTCCTACTTTTATTTGGCCGTATGTCAATTACTATATATTATGTTATCAACTCCCTGGGGGCCAATTCTTGAATGTCACCGGGTGATTTTCGAGATTTTTAAAATTAAAAATAGCTACGATAAACTCATAAAACTCAAATTGTTACGATGTAAATTTTAAAACTGAACATTATTTTATAATTAACAACTAATAATCCTTACTGTTGAGGAGTTTAACAGGGCTTATTTTTATTTTAAAAATCTCGGAAATCATCCGGTGACTTTCAAGAATTGGCCCCCTGATTATTAGAAATACAATAGTCCTATACTATTAAATGAGCAATATTTGTATATATATATATGTATATATATATATATATACAGGATGTAACAAAAAGGGTATACCAACCCTGAAGGATATGAATCTGCCCATGAAACTGAACAACTTTCCCTAAAGAAAATAGGTCGAAAGACGAAAAAAGTTTTGACCTCCCATAGAAACTGTATCAGCTGTTAGCGTATTTTGTATGGGAAGCCAAATTTTTTTTTTAGTATTTCGACCTTTGTTACTTAAGAAAAGTTGATCAGTTCTTGGGTAGAACCACATCCTTTCTGTTACACCTTGTATATATTTGTAATCCGTTTCTCGAAAACGGCTCTAACGATTTTGATGAAATTTAACATACGGGGGTTTTCGAGGGCGAAAAATTGATCTAGCTAGGTCTCATGTCTGGGAAAATTCGTTTTCCTCGTGTTTTAAGCATTTGCGTTTTAGACAAAAACTTACAGCGCCATCTGTTAGCGGGTAGCATAGCTTGTTCACCCGATGATATTTTAATTTTGAAGCGGCTATTACAGAGTGAAGCTCGGTCGCCCAGGTACTTTTAATGAACAGTTGAATGAATAAATAGGATCTTTCATTTATTTTTGTTTGGACGTCTATTTTTGAATCGTCCTATTAAGGAATTTGAAAATATTCATCGTGAACATCGCCTGACATGCACTTGGCCTTTTTTTTCTAACACTACTAGTTAGGGTGCTGGCTGCAATTTGGGTATATGATTTGCTCATGATTCATATTAATAGGGATGATAGATCAGCTCAATACGAATCGATTTGGTCCTTACAAGTTTTTCTGTGCGTCGCTGCGTTTTTGAGTTAAAGCAAAAAAAATTAAAATAAGATCCTAAATAATGTTTTTTTTGTCTGTCTTTGTGGCTCCTGTTTAAAATACTTCTGAAGATGTAGAAAATCGAAGAGGCAGACATGCAGGGCTTTGCATTATCACGGGACGAAGTAGTGAATTTTGTTTTTGAAAAGTGGCAGACCATTTTTCTGGGGTTTTATACATTGTATTTAATCAGATAGTCAAAGTCTGCCAGGTGTACGTTTCATTGTCAAATTTCAAAATAGTTAAAACTTAATTCCTCAAAAACGCAGGGGTGTGGATGTCCGCCAATATTTTTTGTATTTTCTAGAGGATGTTCCTTATCATCAGTCAAAGAGGCAGACATGAGCAAATCATATAGAAATTTGTCCTTCATCACCCTTACTATACTAGAATATGGCGTACACACGGCTGCACGTCAGTAGAAACACTTTTGGACCTTACGGCATGGTAATAGAGTTGAAAAAGTTTCTACCGATGTGCGGTTGACCGTACTATCACCAAAATGGCCAATGTTTATATTCGTATGAGTAACCTTATGTAATAGCCATCTGCAAATCGTGATTCCGTCGAGAAATCTATTCGGAGAAGTAGGCATTACTATATAATTATTTAAATTGATTAGGTGTTCGTTTTGTCGCATGAAAGGATTTTTAACTTTCTTTATATGACTACTTCATGACAACTCAGAAAAGTCTACTATTAGACAGAAAGCTACCCTGTACTAGAATGTCATATTATTTTTGGTGGTAGGTAGTGTGCCTGCCTCTACGCCATCGGTAACGGGTTCGATCCCCGCCCAATGCATAATTTGTTAACTGAATGTGTTTCTTATGTGTCACTGAATTATCATGAATAAATGAATTTATGAATATTCGCTTCTGGTCCATATAGTACCGTGTCTAGTTTGGGATCAGATGACCTTGTGTGAAATGTCATCGATATTTCGGCATAATGGACCGCGATAGTTGATAACTGCACAGTAGTATGTCGGTACTTGGTACGATTCGTAGAAGGACGGTTTCAACCACGGAGCAGTTCTCTGCTCCGTGGTGTCAACGGTTCACCATCCCTTAGTTGCCTTTTTCGACACCCACGGGTAGAGATGGGGTAGTACTATTCTTAGTTAGCACCAAAAAGAGTCTTAAACAGCTTTTTTTATTTGTTAAAAAGAGCCCGATGAGAATTACTCGCTTAACAGAATGGAAATAGAGTAAAGTATAACTAACTATGATATATAAAAAGAATGGAACTGAAAGAAAGTATAACATAACATCCTTCTCATCATAACATCCCATGAAACTACAGGACAGGAATCTCCCTCCAGAATTCTTGCTTTTGCTGGAAAAATGTGGTGGGGAAGTACCATAGTCACCTCACTTGTTAGCGTTACGGCTGGCACCATGGACTGCGATTTTAGGTGACCGCAGTAAGTAAGATGTAAGATACTAAGGAGGATGCTGCTGCCCATCCTCCAGTTTATAACCCTTAGTCACCTCTTACGACACCCACGGGTATGTATGGGTTGGTACTAATCTTTGCCGGCACCACACGGGACATTTCCTTCTACCCTTCTGCTAATTTGTCAATTTTGGTCCATGTCGCAGGCAAATCGAATAAAACGGCGGGCAAACTGTGCCGGCGGATGGCAAACGGGCTTAGATCACTGGTGCATTTTAAGTTCAAAGAGTTTATTTTCTCAAAAGAACATTTACAGTTCACTTAAAAAGAGAAAAGCAAAAACAAAAGTTATAAAACTTATAGTAATTTATCTAGGCATGCATAACAAGTAATTAATAATGTCTACATAATATTGACAGTATCGTGCAAATGCAGTTTCAATTTACTTTTGAAAGCATTCATGGATTCTAAGTCCTTTAAGTGAGATGGTAAGTTATTATATAATTGGACACCCTCATACAGTATACTTCTTTTTCCGTATTCCGTTCTGGGTGGTTTCAATTGGATTTTGTTATTACTCCTTGTATTATATTTGGATATTCTTTTATTTAAAGTAATGTTTGTATGTATATCTTGTCTTATCATTTTCTTTACCAATATGCATGTTTTGTATATTTTAGGTTTGTTAGCCACGGTTATAGCCAACCTAACCGATCCCAAGCATGGATCGGGTAGTTTAGGTTAGGTTATCTGTTGCATTATCGAGGGCCACACAGGATTCGTGCCATTTTCAATATCTAAGTATCTTTAAATGACTGCAATTTTTTCAGGTTTTAGAAGGAGTGACTCTTCCCCTTCTCTTTCAAACAGTTTTATAAGTTTAAGACAATAAAAATATTTCCTGAATTTAAAAAATATAAGGTGTAAGGGACAGATCCTCAAAACTGAAAGAGCATTATCAGTCAACACTGAACATCTTTCAGTGAATGAAACTTTCAGGACATGAAAAAGAAATCGGCATCGGAAATCGAAGTTTGACAACATTTTGCGGGCTACATTAACACGGTCGGGCTACTACAAGGAGTCTTTTGCTTTAAAATCTGCTCAACTGTGGAATAATTTGCCCTCTGAAGTTCGTCACTCCGAGTCGCTTGCTATTTTCAAAACAAAACTGCATAATTATCTCCTAAGTCGTTCCTCTTCTGTTTGCAACTGAGTATACATGTATTCGTAACACTATAGTTATAATATATGTATATTTATATTTATTTGTTTATATTTTTGTATTTATTTTATTTATATATATATATATATATGTGTTTTTTGTATGCAATTTTTTATTGGTAAACTACCTGCTGTGATTATTTATGTATGTCTTTTCCTCTATATAAACGTTGTCTGGTAGAGATCGCTCTCAGCGATAAGACCGCCTTTGCCCACTATAACCTTAAGTGTTATTCTTTGTGTGTTCTTATGTTTATGTGTGCAATAAAGAATTTATTCATTCATTCATTCATCGGCCTCTCCAAACAAACTGTCCAATAAAGTTAATATTTTTGTAGCTGATTTCTTTTTTCATTTCCTGAAAGTTTCATTGACTGAAACTTGTTTAGTTTCGATCTAATATTGCCATTTCAGTTTTCGAAAAGCTGTCCGCTTGCATAGGGCTTGTTTTTTACTTCGGAGCAGACCACGGCACGCATTGTGGGAGGTTTCCTGGCTCATACGAGGAGCTTCACGGGCTTTCTGCGGCGGCTGTAGACTGGCTACAGCACTTGGATATTAATTTATAAATATTTGAATGCAGGTTATATCTTAATAGGCTGAACGATAATAATAACAATTCATAAGCTTAACTGTAATGAAACTTGCATAGACCTAAATCTTCTTTAAATATAGGGTTCTACAGAAACAGTGAAAAAAATTTTAGTACAGACCATGAAACTGGACAACTTTTTCCAGGAAACATAGTTCGAAAGACGAAAAGCAATTTTTGAGTTTCCTTATAAAATTTGCTATAAGCTAATGCAGTCTCTATGGGAGGTTAAAAATTCGGCTTCGGATTTTGGCTTAGCTCCTAGGGAATAGTTGTTTAGTGGTCTTAGCAACATACCTAAAATTGTTTTGACTATTTCTATAGGATCCCATACAGGGTGTAAGAGACGGTGTACCGAATACTGAAAGGGCGTGCTCAGTCAACGAAACTGAACAACTTTCCCAAAATAAACAAATATTGGGAAATGAAAAAAAATATGACCTCTCCATACAAACTGTTCGACCAGAGTGGCCAATTTGTATTGAGAGGTAAATATTTTGTTTCATTTCCCAACATATGTTTCTTTGGGAAAGTTGTTCAGTTTCGTTGACTGAGCACGCCCTTTCAGTTTTCGGCACACCTCTCCTTACACCCTTTATATTGCCGACTCCTTTTTTTTCAACAAAAAAGTAAGCAATAGATTTATTGGCGGTTCTTAAAGTTGCTTTATGCATCTAGCGGTTAGCCTCCAGAAAAGTCCTTTATTAAGTGTTTACACAGAAGTATCAATGTAGTAGATAGGTTGTGTTCTGTTTTTGGCATTATGTAATTTTTCGTTTGTTCTGTTAATATATTTCTTAATTTTCTTACGTTTATTTAGGTACTTGATCAATCAGTATTGTAAAGAATCTTCTTCCCTATATTCTTCAATACATAACCAAGACGTCACGATTTCCTTAAGCTAACACTCACCTCTTTCAGCGAAAGCATCCGCGCCATTACCCGATCCAATATCCTGAAGACTCTGCTCGTCAGTCCCTATGTCGTTCAGTCCAAAATTCTGTTCACGAAACACTACATTGTCAAATCCTGGTCCTCCATGAGAATTTGTCTGAACCATATTCACACTTTCCGATGCGTAAGGAAACACAACGCGAGGACTTCTTGCTTTCCATCCATTTGTAGCTCCATAGAAACTGTTTCTTGAAGGTGCGAAGGGAATAGAGAGAGGTGTATGGAAAGGATCGAAGCCGAAGTTAGGGGCGTATGGACCGTACCTCCCTTGGTAATAGTTGGGATACGCTTGAAAGGCTGGTCGGAATCGAGGTAAAGGCTCGTAAAACCTTTCATTTCCTGATGGTGTGTCTACATTTGAGTCTTCCGGTGAAGTGAACTCATAATCCTGATTGTCATCAAACTTCATTCTTGAGTCTTTATTGACAGTCAGATCAATCTCCCCGCGTCCATACTGTTGATGGTTTTCGTCTTCATCTAAAAATAAGACTCTTTGTTTTTTATTTCTTCTTTTAGGGTAGAACATGATTTGTTTATATGGTTTTTGATAGACTAGGCTGAGCGCGCGGCTCTGTTCGCTTACGGCGGCGCCCGCGCAGGCCGCAAGCAACAACACTTTCCACCAGGCCGACATGTTACCGCGGTCAGTGCACTTGTAATTTCACTTTCATTTTCTTTTAAAATATTAATAAAAAGTCAATCTTTTCGGCGACATTTATACACCATAATAAGTAGGTTTTGTATGTAATTTTAAATTTATTTTTGGGGTGTTATTTTCATGTTAAAAACGCGTGTGTTTCGGGCGGGGGTTTGGCGCGGACTGATCGAGTGGAGTCCCCACTATTTACAATCACTCACGTGCCGTTCTACAACTTAGCTTCTTTCCAACCCTTTCACATTCACTGCTGCTTCTTTTCTGATCATTTCTTCAACTCTTCACGTCTGACCATCGATGTATGTAATCAAAATATCAAGAAGTGTTTTGGGAGAGTCGGTAGGAAAGGCCTAAGTTATGTAAAACTACACATGACGTGAATCTTACGCAACAAAACGTAGATGAACGCTGGTGGCTTGGCAACGCCGCCGTTCGCGTTTTTGGGCCGCAGTAATTATTGGGGTCTTTAGGAGTACAATTATATTCAATTGACCAATGATTCTTTTAATCGTTAGTTAGAGGTGTTGCATAAAAAATGTATGTTTTAGTGATTTAAGAAGGGGTCTTTGTACTTGTTTAGACACGTTTTTTTTTTTCAAGCTTTTCTTTCATTAAATTGTTAGGTGCTCGGGCTCCTGTTTGACCTTCACCCCCCATTTAACCCTCTTAGAGAAAAAAAACCGGCCAAGTGCGAGTCGGACTCGCGCACTGAGGGTTCCGTACCACCACATAAACATAATTGTATTAGTTGAAATTTCAGTAAGTTAATGTGCTAGATTTTTTGAGTCCGACACGCGCTTGACCAAATTTTATTATTTGTTGTTATTTTATAGCCTATGCTCTATAAACATACCAATTTTCAAGTTTGTAAGTGTTCCCGTTTTTAAATAGAACTAAAACAAAAATCGCCTCAGCAACCATCCAACTTGACCCCTCTCTTATATGAATGTTCTTGAAACGGGAGCTCACCACAATTGGTTACCATTAATTGTGAGAAAAGTTGTAATATTTAATGATTTCAGACTTTTCCCATTATTTGTACTGTGAGACCTAGTTTCTTGCCAAATTTCATAATTTTAGGTCAACGAGAAATACCCTGTAGGTTTTTCATTTTTGAATAAATGTATGGAGATGAGGACATAAAATGTCATATCTTTAGATTGCGTCGTTGTAAAAAATTTAAATTTTCAGATCTTGTGTGGTTCATGGATCGTAATATATGGTATTAATTTCAACCTGATACCTTTACCCGTTTGTGAGATAAAGGGTCTTGACAGACAGACAGACAGACAGACAGACAGACGGACAACAAAGTGATCCTATAAGGGTTCCGTTTTTTTCTTTTGAGGTACGGAACCCTAAAAATACTGAAATATTTTTTAGTGTACATGGTTATCAAAAACATCGTATAAGTTGGATAGAACATGGCGTGCTTGTGGACTTTCTGACAGATTAGGAGCTTCCAGCCACCGTTGCGTTAGCTTTTTACTGGCCACATAAAATTACGCCTCTTTCCAGTTGGGATAGGCAGAGAATACAGCTCTAATGGTCTATTCTCGAGATTGAATGCAACTCAAGGGTCGATGAAAGTAGAGGAAGCCATTGAAGTATGTCAAGATCGTAGCAGGTGGAGGGCTGTAGGTGGCTGTAGTCTTTGACTACCCCGACGGGAAAGAGGCGCGATCTTATCTATGTATGTATGTAAGTGCAAGAACTTTTGTTTTTTTTTCGAACTCTTTTTTTTCGATTTAATCGTGTGCCAGTTTCATAATACAGGGTCTTAGAAAAAGTGTTTAGGAGTTAGGTTAATGTTTCGAGTTTTACCCAGTTTATACGAAGTACCTGGTCGACCGAGCTTCGCTCTATAATAGCTACCCTAACATCAAAATATCATCGGGTTAGCTAGCTATGCTACTCGCCAAGAGATGGCGCTGTAGTTTTCTGTCTAAAACCCGGTATTTTTTTAAATGCTTAAAAGCACGAGGAAAACTAATTTTCTCAGAGATATGAAACCTAGTTAGATCAATTTTTCGCCCCAAAAACCCCCGTATGGTAAATTTCATCGAAATCGTTAGAGCCGTTTTCGAGAAACCGATTACAAATATATATATATATATATATATTTATATTTATATATATACAAATATTGCTCGTTTAATAGTATAGGATTTACTTAAACTGAGCTTTCTCTAAGGAACATAGGTCAAAATACGAATTATTTCTCGAACACATTTTTCGGAAAATTATTGATCTTGTATACTTATGTAAAGCAAGTAACCAAAACGTATGGAAAGTATTTTTTTTTATTTAGACATAAATCTTTAGGCAAAGTGTTTAGTTTCAATTTCAAATTCATATGCCCAAACTACTATTTTTTTCTTAAATTAATTAAAAGGAACTAATGCTACACTTTATAGTAGCAACAGTTCGGCGAATAAAGTAAACCAAACTATAAATACTAAAAAGTTGCATTAGTTTGGTCAACCGGACTAACAACCGAACTACTGCAACTAAAGGGTTTTAAGAGATAACACCCACAGTGATAACATTGGTAGACAGATCTAATCCTCCGTTATCAATTTAACGGACCTCTAAAGCAGCGATTCACTTAAACGTTGATTAAATTGCCGTTAGTGCATTGTAGGACACTTAATAACCTTAACAGTCCGTTTAAATAGCTAACAGGTTAATTACTTAAAGAATAGGGTATGGTGAAACCAGGGCTAAGACCCTGTATAGAACGAGGTAAGAGGTAAGTGGCACAAGACCGTTGGCTCCACAGCACTGTTACTGGTTATTTCCGTGGCTATCAATATATTTACTTCCGCTTAAACATAACAAGCGCTTAATACACTCGGCGGCATGGTTCATCGCCCATTTTTGACATGGCACCTCTTTATTTGTGTACAATGTTTTCAACAAAATATTTACATTGCTGAACTGAAAAGTTTGAAAACTTTTACTTCTGGATACAGCAAAGGTTTTGATGACTACTTGGACTATTTTACTATTTTGGACTTTTAGATACTTGCGTTTATACTAAATATTTACGAATTTTAACTTAATCAACACCTACAACAAAAACTTTAAAGTTGTTGCATTAGTTTATTTTAGTTTAGAACAGTAATAATTAATTATTCAGTAAAGTAAATTTAGACTTCGGTCCCAATTCTTCTGTCCTGATAAACTCATACAACACAACTTATTCTTTAAATAAATTTACAGCCGAACACCTTACCCTTTAGGGGTTCATAAGTGCTAATTTAATTGTTTAATCAGATATTCAAGATTTGGGCAACATATAGGTTACAAAATAAGGTAATTTGAATTACTGAGCTGTTTTAAAAGGTTTTTTTTTATTCTGAAAATCTCAAAACAAGAACCAACGTAACTAGCGTAAGAATAATTACATTGTCTTTAAAGTGTGCAGATAATTACACTGCTGAGTGTATGTTCGCGTAACTGTTAGTTTATCTTTTAACTACGGTTTTTATACAGTAGACGTGCAAACGGTTAGGTGGTCAGTTAAATGTCAGAAAAAGTAGGCTATTGGGTGTATTAGATAAATACTAGGCATTTACCCTTAATGGAAAAAAATACGTGGTAATGAAATACGAGTAATAGCTTAATTTGCTAGCGGGTGGATGCCTTAACTTGTGGTGCTTGGTTCATAGGACTCATAGGACCAACGCGTATAGCTTCATATGAATGTAGTAGAAGGTGGCTATGGAAACGGTTTTTTTGGCTTGCGACCTGGAGTCGAATTCTTGAAGATCACCACGTCATAATTTATCCTCAGAAACTGTAAACAGGTAGATACGAGTATGAGACAAATATTTGAACATTACCCGTCTTACTACAAAAAAGTTAGAGATCTGTGGAACACTTGTTAAAAAAATGCGCACTTAATAACTGGCTATGTCAGTTGATGCACAGAAGTCAAGTCATAAGAAAATAAGTCATTTTTGACTTCTGCGCATCAATGACATAGCCAGAGTTATGTTGAACGATTTTTTTAATCAAGTGTTCAACAGATGTCTAACTTTTTTGTAGTAAGACGGTAATAATCGAACACTACTCCAAATTTAACGAATACCATTAAAAAAAATTAGAAGTTTTAAAATTTTTTGGGTGATCGATTATCATATTCAAGAATTGATATCACCGAGTTGTGTATGAAATTGTATGTGTACATCACTCCTCCGTCTCGTCAGAATATATAAAAAAGTCCCAAAAAACTCTTAAAAGGCAAATCACAATTACGTAAAAATTAACAATCAATATCTCTCAACAAAAATCTTTTGAATTTTTGGATAATTTTTTTCATTCTTTTTTAGGGTTCCGTACCCCAAAAGAAAAAAATGGAACCCTTATAGGATCACTTTGTTGTCCGTCTGTCTGTCTGTCTGTCTGTCAAGACCCTTTATCTCACGAACGGGTGAAGGTATCAGGTTGAAATTAATACCATATAATAGGATCCATGAACCACACAAGATCTGAAAATTTCAATTTTTTTCAATGACGCAATCATAAGATATGGCATTTTATGTCCTCATCTCCATACATTTATTCAAAAATGAAAAACCTACAGGGTACTTCCCGTTGACCTAAAATTATGAAATTTGGCAAGAAGCTAGGTCTCACAGTACAAATAATGGGAAAAGTCTGAAATCATTAAATATTACAACCTTTCTCACAACTAATGATAACCAATTGTGGTGAGCTCCCGTTTCAAGAACATTCATATAAGAGAGGGGTCAAGTTGGATGGTTGAAGAGGCGATTTTTGTTTTAGTTCTATTTAAAAACGGGAACACTTACAAACTTGAAAATTTTTATGTTTATAGGGCATAGGCTATAAAATAACATCAAATAATAAAATTTGGTCAAGCTCGTGTCGGATTTAAAAAAATCTAGCACATTAACTTACTGAAAATTCAACTACTACAATTATGTTTATGTGGTGGTACGGTTTTTACATCAATGACACTAAAACCAGAGTAAAAACGGAAAGAATGTTTGACAAACTTGTTTTTTCTGACAGCTTTGGCCGATTGCTTTTGAAATAACTGCAAAATGTGTTTAAGCAAACGTTGGAAAAGAATTCATTCATTTATTGACTTAATTGCATGTACATAATAAGGTGACAAATATAGTATGTAAACAACGATGCAATTTACCACAAGTAGTGTTGTCAGAGCTTATAACTAGCATTAAAACATTAGGCCTACTTTTACATAATAAATTAAAATTACAGAATTCATTATTTTATAAACATTATAAATTAAAAAAATCAATGTCAAAATTTATACAGATATATCTATTAATTACAGTCAAAACTATTGTAATTTATATTACTTCATTTTTATTTACATCAAATGCTGCCATCTGCCAACCTTTCACAGAACCGTATATTATAACGTTTCTTGGTGATCAGTCAACGTAGAGTTCTAAGTAGAAGTCCTTTCTCTTCGCTTTAGCTTTACGCAGTCTCTGTTAGATGTCGCTACTTACAGTTTAATTGATAGAAGTATAAATACATACAAACATAAGGAAAATAATTTTAAGTTACATTTGTTGTTAATTTATAACAAAAGTTAGAAAATAAAAACAAATTTCCTGTATAGCTCGCGTTGATGTCTTTTGTATGATGAAGTTGTATTTGTTTATTTTAAGAAGGTTATCATATACTATTAAACGGGCAGTTTTTGACTTTCGGTTTTCGGTCTATGTTCTTTGGGAGAGATCACAATTTCTTATCCTTTCAAACTTTGAGGGAAGTGGGTTTTTGTAACAGAATTCTTGTTCAGTCACCTGGAGGGGGAAACGCGAATTCACCGTCCACCTACCAGTGGGAAACTCCAGTAGGTGGACGGGGCATGCACCAATAAAGCTAGGGCCTTATACAAATTTGTAAAGGTTACTTTTTTTGTCAGACCTCAGAAAACCCTCTTCAAAATATTCAGAATAAAAAACTGAACAACTTTTCCCAAGGAGCAGAGGTCGACAAACGAAAATAATTTTTTGATCTCCCATAGAAACTGCATCAGCTGAATTCAGCTGATAGCGAATTTGGTTTTTCGTATCTCGATCGATGTTCCTTTGTGAAAGTTGTCCAATTTCATGGACAGAACCACCTTGTAAAGTATCCGGGGTGATAAAAAATTAAGGGTGTTCAGTTTTTGATTGCTAAGTTAATCTTCAAGACTTTTCATTTACTTTTTTTATTTCATTATAATAACAACAATTAATAAAATCCATTTATTTCAGGTAAAAACCCATATCTTATGACTAAATTAAATTATATGATAGTGGTACAATTTTATTTTACAGTAAATTAATTAAATTGGGATTGCAATAGCTGGACTGTTAAGGGCTGTAAATGGGGATATTGCTAGCTCCACATACAGCCCTTAACACCCCATTGTCTGTCCTACCTAAGACGCGAGCCTTTTTCGCATGACTGCATAGAAGTCATCAACTTATTATGACAACAAGGGCCCATATTTTAGTATGACAAGAAAACATATCTATGTATATTAGTATCTCAATTCAAATCACAGATAACAAAATAAAAATTTGCAATTGTCATTATCCTTATATTATAACTATTTGTCTAGGACAAAGTGACACTCCGCCTGACCAATACATGCATAAAATGTATGAACATGGGTGAGTCGTACTTTTCCGCTAGCATCTCCATTATGATTTAAGAGATTAACTTTTATAATCTAATAAATAACCTTCTGATATTCCAGAATCGATAACCTGCTCAATCTTAATTTATAAAAAAATACAAATACAACTTCCCCATATAAAAGATATCAACGCGGTCTATTTAGGAAATTCGTTTTTATTTTCTAACTATTGGTTTATTACGTATTATATCCATTTTTAGGGTTCCGATACCAAAATGGTAAAAAAAGGAACCCTTATGGTGTGACTTTGTCTGTCTGTCTGTCCGTCTGTCTGTCACTCCTCTATATCTCAGCAACCACTCATGCTATCGACCTGAAATTTGGAAGAGTTTTAGAATATAGTTGCTCAAGTTAATAACACATGAAATAATTTTGAAAAAATTATGATTATTAATGTAAAGGGGGCCCAAAATAGGGGGGGACAAATTTAAAATTGTCGTTACGAGGTTGAATTGGGTATCATATGAAAGGGCTGTACTTGTACATTCTAAAATATATTTTTGTATTTTTTTACATCTCTTAGTTTTCAAGTTTGAAAAATGTCAAAAAAAAATACCATTCCCCCCCCTCCTTATCTCCGAAGTTTGTGAAAGGAAAAATTTGAACAAATTACAATTGATAGAAGTTTATGTAAACATTAAAGCAAAAATAAAACGATCTCATTAAGAAGCACAGTTTTTTAGAAATCTGCAAATAACCTTTACAAACAAATTTAGTTTTGCGGTCTTAAAATGGACTTTATTGCTTCCAAAAATACAAAAAGTATATCGGAACCCTCGGCGCGCGAGTCCAACTCGCACTTGACCGGTTTTTTTATAGTCAAGGGGCTTACTCTTACTCATTATGTATTTTGTAGCGTAAAATTAATGAAAAAAAATATAATCACACATTTCCACACACACATTGTATAACTTTGTATAACTAACATTATTCTTCATTTTTGAAACGAAAATCTTATGAGTTTCAATTTGTATGGAGTAATCGCGTTTTGTACGACGCAAAGCGCGTTGCCCACCCTGAGAACTAAAATGGTATTACCCCACTTTTTGCCGGTAATTTCATTAGCTCTCTAACTTTTCCAGCTGAAACACAGCAGTGCAAACACTGCTTCTTTACGGCAGATATAGGCATGGGGTGGTACTATCAAGCTCGTTGGTATGATTGGTAGGGAGCCTGCCATTTTCACCGTGGGATGCTGGTTCTATCCCCGACCAGGGCAAACATATATCTAATAAACACCATTGTTTGTTCTGTGTAATTTTATTTATGTATATCAGCCTCTGATACCCATAGTGCATACAGGCTTTGTCTAGTTTGGGATCAGATGACCTACTGTGAAATGCATCAATATATTTCCTACTATTATAATAAATACTTTTAACCATCAATTAATTGTCAATTGAAGGCGCTTGAGGGAGCATGGTAATGACCCCCGCCCCGTGCCGGCTCGTTCCTGGTCCAACAGTTGTCGCTGGCCATTCAACGCGGTAACGCGGCCAGCAGAAAGGGGTACTAGACTAAAGATTGTTATCTGTTTAGACTATATTTTATGTATTAATATTATTTTTACTCCCCCAAGCGGACTTAGCACCAAAATTCTACCATCTTCAATAATATAATAATAAATAATAATTTCCCGCTCTAGTTACCAAATAGTTTGCACCATAACGATGATTACGGTAAAGTTGCTATTACCATAATGTATGGTAATTTGATGGAAATATAAACATAATTTAGCTGTCACGTGCCTCCACACTCTCTCACTGGAATCTTAATTCGGATACGAAGATTATTAAAAATAACAGAAGTGACAGAAGGTTAACTCGCAAGTTTTGTCGTCAAATTGATACAAACTTCTTCGATAAGTCGAAAATTTTTGATTTGTTGCGTTTGTATAGCTTCTTACTCTCGTTCGAATTGCGTACGAAACTGTGTTGTATGATACAATTCAGAATTGTATCCATATAAATCACATATGTCGCGCTAAGTTCAAACGTCATTTTTTGACGTTTGCTCCATACATTAAAAGTAAAAATATTTTTTGATTTGGCCTTATATATATTTTTATCTAAGGCATCATGCTAAGGTTGCAGTATTCTATTTTGTTGAATAACTCACATAAGCTTATTAAATATATTAATTTTATAGTCATAGCTATCAACAGAAGGATATCCTGACTCTTCTGCGTACAAGAACATCTTTGACGATACTCTTACAAAATTGACAATAATTAATCGGTAAATAAATATGTTTTTCAACGCATTTCAACTTCCACTGTGAATATTATCCAAAAAGAGATAGCATGATTGATTGCAGTACATGTTTGATTAATTGTTCTTGATACAAGGTGTAACGCACAGTATTGTGTTTCGGTGCAGTATAGGTCAAGTATTGTTATGTACTAGTAAAAAGTAAACAAAATGTTATAATTTTTTTTTTCCTAGGGAACATACAGGGTGTAAGGAACGGTTTACCGAAAACTGAAAGGGCGTGCTAAGTCAACGAAACTCAGTTTTTGACCTCTCCATACAAAATGCTCACTCTGATCGAACAGTTTGTATGGAGAGGTTCAAAATTTCTTTCATTGCCCAAAAAGGTTTCTCTTGGAAAGCTGGTCAGTTTCGTTGACTGAGCACGCCCTTTCAGTCTTCCCGTCCCTAACACCCTGTATACCAGAGTTCCCCTCAAATTCACGTAAAAAGTATCTAAAATGTGGATATTTCTGACTAAGTGTACCTATGTAAAACGATAGTCTACGCTTGTGGTTACAAACAAATGTATGTCTTGTGTATTTGTATAAAAATCTTTTCTTTTCTACAAATAGTTCGCTTACAAAACATAGCGTTCTTTTGTAAACTCTGGTATACGAAATAGTTAATCGTTTTGCAAGGCACAAAAATTGTTGTTTGGCGCGAGTACCTTGTATTGAAACTCGAGCAAGCAAAGGATTCTAGGATTTATACACGAGTCAAGCGAGAGGTTTAAAGAATAATTTTGAGCTTAAAGATGGTTTTAAGGCACGAAAGCGAAACTCACAATTTATCACCTCACTACGACAAGGAAGAGCTAATGAATAGCGCCAGTACCCTCTACTATAAATCATCATCATGTTCTAATTTCAAAAAACCTTTTCCACGCGGCCAAAAATTACATTTGCACGCATTTCGACCGATAAAGCAAAGTTTTCCGAGCTTGTGAGGTGATGAAATAATATTCAAATTCCCTTACAAACTGCACCAGCAAATTTTTGAAGACATAAAATAAAAGCATTTGTACTTGTAAGAACTCTACCAGTTTTCTCGCCATCATTGATGTCAAATATTAGTTCACGTTCGTTTATCAACGCAGCATGTGAAGTGACGCGCCGGCGCCACGCTGATATGCAAAATGGTGCCGCTGAGGCTGGATACAATCCTACTAAATCTGTGCCCGTTGTCGGACCGAACACGTTGCGTGTGTGGCTAAGTGCAGTCCGCCCGATTTCTTTCCGTATTTTATCTTGAATCTAGTAGGGATGAGCGGCAGCGTCCTTCTGCGTATCGGTGGAAATTGTGTCAGTAGGAACGTTAATAAACGTGGCGATTATGTTACATTCCCTCATAAATAGCTCTCTTTAGTCGTGACATAAAAGATCTAGTTGTTATACGAATCTATTCAAGTCGCGAGTGAACCTATTCACTCGCGCCTACTTCTTTTGGGCAGGCTCGTTCCCTCGTCGACCTTATCTCTGTCCTCAAGACTGAATCGAGATCAAAAGTCAATAAAAAACCATTGACAATAAAAAAACCGGCCAAGTGCGAGTCGGACTCGCGCCCTAAGGGCTCCGTACCTATCTAAATATATAAAAGAGCATGTCCTGACTGACTGACTGATTCATCAACGCCGAGCCGTAACCGCTATAGATACAGATCTGAAATTTTGTACACAGGTTCTATGTGCGTCAAAACCACCCACTAAGAAAGGATTTTGGAAAATTCATCTCCCAAGGGGGTGAAATAAGGGATGAAAGTTTGTATGAAAGTCCTTTGTTTCTTGAGCTAGATTCACACAAATTTGAATTTAAGCTTCTAATAAAAAATAAAGAAACACGTGTTTAAGCATTTCTTAAAATTCATCCTACAAGGGGGTGAAAAAGGGGATGATTTTTTTCCGTATGTTGGTCTATAAGTCTTTCAGTTTTAAAGGTAGAATTATAGAAATTTTTATTTAAGCTTTTGGTAAAAAATAAAAAGGTACGTGTTTTAGAATTTTCCAAAATTCATCCGCGAAGGGGGTGAAATAGGGGATGAAAGTTTGTATGAAAGTCCGTCAATTTTGAAGTAAGGATCTTAAAAATTTGTATTTAGGCTGACGACTAAAAACTAAATTTGACATGTTTAAGGGTTTTTGAAAATCCTACATTAAGGGGTGAAAAGGGGGATGAAGTTGAAAATCCTTCATTTTCAAAGTAAAATCCACAAAATTTATTGTTTAGGCATTAGGGTTGTAATTCTGTGGAATGAACATCACTGTTATTGAAATTTCACCCCAAATTCAACCCCTAAAAGAGGGAAATGGGGTGTAAAAGTCTAAAAACCAATATGGGTATCGTTTGTATGGTTTATCGGGTCGCTGATTACGAAAACTACAACAATTTTGAAATCCAACGTGGTGGACGTGAAATACCATCATCACCTAGAGATGGGGTTGAAGTGCGAAAGGGTTGAAATGTTTAAAAATCAATATGTGTGTCGTTTGTATTGTTTATCGGGTCGCTGATTACAAAAACTACATCAATTTTGAAATCCATCGTGGTAGACGTGGCATACCATTATCCCTTGGGGATTGGGTTGGTGTGCGATAGAGTTGAAATGTCTAAAAAACAATATGGGTGTCGTTTGTGTAGTTTATCGGGTCGCTGATTACGAAAACTACAATAATTTTGAAATCCAACGTGGTGGAAGTGAAATACCATAATCCCCTAGGGATGGGGTTGGGGTGCGATAGGTTTGAAATGTCTAAAATCAATCTGAGAGAGTGCGAGAGGGAGAGTTAGAGGGAGGGCGAAGGGGGAGGGAGGTAGAGGGGGGGTGAGGGATGGGGGAGAGAGGGAGGGGGAAAGGTAGGGGGGAGAGGGAGGGTGAGGGGGGAAGAGGGAGGGGCGAGGGAGAGGAAGAGAGAGAGGGAGGGGGAGAGAGAGGTAGGGGTAGAGGCAGAAGAAGCGGTAGAGGTAAAGGTAGAGGTAGAGGAAGAGGTAGAGTAGAGGTAGATAGAGGGGGAGAAGGAGGGGAAGGGAAAAGGGGGAGAGGGAGGGGAGAGGGAGGGGCGGGGGAGGGAAATGGGGAGATGGAGGGGAAAGGAGCGGGAGAAGGAGGGGGAGAAGGAGGGAAGGGGGATGGGGAGAGGTAGATGGAGGGGGAGGGGGATACAGAGTGAGGGGGAGAGGGAGGGAGAGGGAGGGAGAGGGAGGGAGAGGGAGGGAGAGGGAGGGAGAGGGAGATAGAGGGCGAGAGAGGAACGGGGAGAGGGTTTTAGTTTTTCTCAATTACTTCTGCGAGTTGGCTCTGTTTTAAAATATAACGTAAAGGAGTCTCTCATATCTCTCACTAAATTTGTTAGGTTAAGTGGCAACTTTAAGGCATAATACTGCTGCTAAGTTCCTCTGTTCTGAGGAATTTATGAGTAACGCCTGTATATTATATAAAATTTAGCTCGATCTTGAATTGTACTCATTGATTTGCGCAGGGTTAGTCCCGTTTTTCCTTAGTTTAAAATTACCCCGAAATGACGGGAAAATATCTCATTACTTCGGAAAACCGGTAACAACATAAATACGAAATCCACGCGAGCGAAGCCGCGGGCAACAGCTAGTCTACCATATACTAAAAGCTTTTGCTCTTTAATTTTAAAAAATCCGCGACCGTCCAACTTGACCCCTCTTTTATAGAAAAGTTCTTGAAACGGGAGCTCGCCTAAATTGTTTACTATTAGTTGTGAGAAAAATTGAAATGTTTAATGATTTTAGACTTTTCCCTTTATTTGTAATGTACGGACCTAGCTTCTTACCAAATTTCATAATTTTAGGTCAACGGGAAGTACCCTGTAGTTTTTGCTTTTTTGCATAAATGTATGGAGATGAGGCCATAAAAATCCATATCTTTTGAGTGCGTCGTTTTAAAAAAATAAATTTTTTGATCTTGTGTGGTTTATGGACCTTAATATTCGTTATCAATTTCAACCTGATACCTCTTCTCGTTCGTGAGAAAAAGGGTCTTGAAAGACAGACAGACAGACGGACAACAAAGAGATCCTATAAGGGTTCAGTTTTTTTTATTTTGAGGTACGGAACCCTAAAAAGCGGCTGGATTCCTATGTAAACAGAACTAACGTTGCTTAACTTTCATGATCGGCAAATCAGCATTCATCTAAACAACGAGCGCGCTTTAATAACCTCTGACCCACCAAGCAAAACTCTGAAATTAAAAGTATAAATAAATATTGGGGGACATTTCACATTAGGTCATCTGATTCCAAACTAGGCTAAGTACTATGGGTATCAGATATTGATATACATTCATAAATAGATACATAACACCCAGACAAAGCACCCAGTTGGCCCTGGACGGGGATCGAACCCGCACCACAGTGGACCCGAAGTGATAATTCTTAATCTTAGGAACAATTTTTGTAATACCGAGCTGATCTTTTTTATAGGTACTTAATTATATTTACAACAACTTTTGAGATAAACATTCAATTTTTTATCTTAAATTCTATAAAAATGAGATGCGCGTGACTTCAATAATAGTAAAGTTCAAATGACTATCTGCCCACGGCGGCGGCCCACGGCGTGAAAGGCAGGCTCACTACCAACCACACAAACTGAATTGTCAGTGCATACAGTTAAAAATTAGTAGAATAAGGCCGCGGAACGGTCTCTCTCTGGCCTTGCGGAGAGAAACCGGAGAAATTATAACATTTCGCCAATTAATACTGACATTACTGACACGCGGTATACCAGCCGTAAATATATTGACATTTTAGTACACCGCGCCTTGTTTTTATGAGATGGCATATTACTGTTCTTCAAGCGATTACACGAACATACTCCACCTTCCATACGCCTCAAAAGCCGTCACAGTTTTATTAGAAACACCGTGCCCCTCGAATCAGATCCATCAAAGGCGATAGAACTGTGGTCAAAAAGGTACCCCCTGAAAGCCCATATATCCCCATTGCCGGAAATCTTCCACCAGGACATGATCTTCCCTGGCCCATATGTAAGTCACTTAATAGACTGCGGTCGGGCGCTGGCAGGTGCAGAAAACTCAAGAAATCGTGGGGCTTCTCTCTGATAACGACAAGTGTGAGTGCAGCATTTTGCAATCTATGACACACTTGCTTTCGTGCCCTACCTCTTCAGTTTCTTGCACGCGGGAGGACCTTTTTGAAGGCAACCAAAGAGCTATTGATGTAGCCACATCTTGGGCTAAGTTACTATAATAGTAGATTAGTAGCCAAGGGCTGTAAGGCATCAATTGCAGCCTGAGATATTTAGGCGCACGAGCGCTGCGAGGGCGTAAGCATCAATTGCACCCTCGAACTATAGTTCGAGGGTGCAATTGATGCTTACACTACTCTGCTTTACATCTCGATTATGAGGTAAGTAGGTCCTTATTACCACCAAATTGTAGGTGACCAATTAGCGCTCTAGGGTAATAATGTAGCTAGAAAATCCCTAGGGAGGTAAGTAATAAAAAAAAAAACTTCACTCTTTCAAAATTTAATTACTTACCGCCCTAGGGCTTTTCTAGCTACATTATTACCCTAGAGCGCTAATTGGTCACCTACAAGCCCCATTTATGGATAATAAGGACCTACTTACCGAATATGAGAGATGTAAAATCATTTGCCGTTGATACGAAAAGAAGAAGAAGAAGCGATGTGCAATGTGCCCTGCCCTCCACTTTAGCTCTGCCACTTTAGCTCTGAAGCTATGTTGGTTGCTTTCTGCTCTCGCTCACTTTGTATGACCTTCGGGCACATTGCTCGAAAAATCAATGGCCGATGGGTCGTAAAAGAGCCGTATGGGAGGTCAAATTTGGTTTTTCGTATTTAGATCTTTGTTCCTTGGGAAAAGTTGTTCAGTTTTATGGGCAGATTCACACCCTTTAGTATTATCACACATTTCCGTTACACGTTCTGAACTAAAAGTACCACGGAAAAATTAAAGTAATTGATCGTTTTTAGGGTTCCGATACCAAAATGGTAAAAAAAAGGAACCCTTATGGTGCCGCTCTGTCGGTCTGTCCGTCCGTCTGTCTATCACACCTCTATATCTCAGCAAACACTTATGCTATCGACTTGAAATTTGGAATAGTTTTAGGATATGGTTGTCCAGCTTAATTGCCTATGAAAAAATTAAAAAAAAAGTATTATTATTAATGTAAAGGGGGCCAAAATAGGGGGGGCCAAATTTCAAATTGTCGCTACTAGGTCGAGTGGGGTATCATATGAAAGGGCTTTACTTGTATTTTAAAATATATTTTTGTGTTTTTTTAAGTTTATTAGTTTTCAAGTTATGATGAAAAATGTTAAAAAAATACCATTCTCTTTATCTCCGAAGTTTGAGTAAGAAAAAATCTGAATTAATTACAGTTGACAGAGGTTTATGTAAACTTTACAGCAAAAATAAAACGATGATATTTAGTTTTGCGGTCCTGAAAATGGACTTTATTGCTTCCAAAAATACTATAGGTATATCGGAACCCCCGGCGCGCGAGTCCGACTCGCACTTGACCGGTTTTTTCTTAAACTTTTTCTCCATTTATTTTAACTTAAACCAGTAAGTTACGATGCCAACAACATTTAAGTGAGTTCAAGCAACTATTTAAACCAAATTGACGAAAGTACTTAACTTATATTGAATGTCATAATTTCATGTTTTCGTAAAAGGTAAAGGCAATTTTAAAAATTACTCAATCAACAATCTGATAATTATTTCATCAAAACACCCTGCGCCAAGTCCACTGCGGGAAAACAGCTCAACCTTAAGCCGCAATGACATCTTCCTAAATTCAAAGACTAATTTGGCATACATTGATGATAAACTTGGTTTTGTTGATTCCATTATTCTTATTTCAACCAGCAATGTATGCCGAATTAGTAGCTAGATAGCGGCTTTAAGGTTGGCTGTATTCTTGATACGGCTGTTAGTTATACGTGAATACGTCTATGTAGGTAGCTACAGTCATGCGCACGTCAAGCTTCCACTCATGAACACTCACACCCCTCTCCCCCTCACCCTCTGACTCATTCAAAGCTCGATGTTAGTACCTATTATTGTCACCAGATGGCCTATACCCACGTTGCACGAGATGACCTCCCACACTCAAACAAAAAAAAAAACAAAAAAAAAATCCCTTTGTACAGTCAAGAGCACATCAAGCTTGACAGATTGGACTTTGTACCGTTCTTATTTCAATAGACGGGTTAGAGTCGCACTGCGAGTGTCAAGCTTGACCAGTCGTTGACTGTACGACCTCCTCAGTTTGGTTAGGACATTTCAGGATGAATGACCTAATTGTCTGAAAAAGTTAGATGATTCCGTGCTTCGGAAGGCACGTTAAGCCGTTGGTCCCGACTACTAACATAGTCGTTTGCAGCAGAGGCCTTTGGCGGTTCAACAATTGTGACACCAGGGTTTGCGAGATTGGTCATCGACTTTGCAATCCACATGTTATGATGACCTCCCAAACAGAAGCAAAGACATGTCCACGTCAAAATGCTTGTTATAATTAGGGGGGACGTACCATAGTTACCACGCTTGTAAGTGTAACGGCTGACACAATGGACCGTGAGGTTGGTTTTCGCAGTGTAGTGGTACAATTAGCATAAGGACACTGCTGCCATACTCCGATTCAGGATTCCTTAGTCGTCTTTTACGACAGCCATCGGGGAAAAATGGGGTGTTACTATTATTGTATTTATTGAAATCATTGACAATTTATAAACTTATAATTAACTAGCGGCCCGCCCCGGCTTCGCACGGGTACTAATCTACGGGTAGAGGTGGTGCCTTTTATTCCGATATATGACGTAGTCTTCAACTCTAAAATATTTCGTTGTACCTCAGGACAACAACCTCAAAAGAATATACCAAAAATTTTAAAAATCAGGCTTTGGACGACCAGTCGCAACGACTTGCGCCCTCAGCGCCCTCTGTGTGTGCCCCGTCAGGTTCCTGGCTTGCTGATATTAACTTCGGAAACTCGGCTACGCTCGGCTATCAACGGAAATGCGCATCGAGTGTGAAGCTCATTCTAGGACTTTAATTAGAGTGATTTAAATATTGTGATATCTTCCAAGATATTCATTTAAATAACATGGTGCAAAGGATAATTTTGATCTACGTTCATTGTTTTATATTACTAATAGACCGTAAGGGCACTGCTACGTCATCTAGTACATGAAATGTGCAACTTTGTAGCGATAGTAGTGTCCAAATAGTTCCACAAAACGTTGGTCTGCCAATCCGAAACCTGGCAGGTTTTGTACAGTTGGAAATAGAAAGTACCTATACAAGTAAAAAACAACAGGTCTGCCTTGCATCCTCTTGGCAGATTCGCTAGTCGGACCACAAATGTGGTCGGATGTGATTGGACCACAAATTTGGTCGGACTGGCGAAACTGCCAAGAGGATGCAAGGCAGACCTGTTGTTTTTAGGGTTCCGAACCTCAAAAGAAAAAAACGGAACCCTTATAGGATCACTTTGTTGTCCGTCTGTCTGTCTGTCAAGACCCTTTATGTCACGAACGGGTAGAGGTATCAGGTTGAAATTGATACCATATATTAGGGTCCATGAACCACACAAGATCTGAAAATTTCAATTTTTTACAATGACGCAATCAAAAGATATGGCATTTTATGTCCTCATCTCCATACATTTATGCAAAAAAGCAAAACCAACAGGGTACTTCCCTTTGACCTAAAATTATGAAATTTGGCAAGAAGCTAGGTCTCACAGTACAAATAATGGGAAAAGTCTGAAATCATTAAATATTACAACTTTTCTCACAACTAATGGTAACCAATTGTGGTGAGCTCCTGTTTTAAGAACATTAGTTGGATGGTCGTGGAGGCGATTTTTGTTTTAGTTCTATTTTAAAAACGGGAACACTTACAAACTTGAAAATTGGTATGTTTATAGTGCAAAGGCTATAAAACAACAACAAATAATAAAATTTGGTCAAGCGCATGTCGGACTCAAAAAATCTACCACATTAACTTACTGAAATTTCAACTAATACAATTATGATTATGTGGTGGTACGGAACCCTCGGTGCACGAGTCCGACTCGCACTTGGCCGGTTTTTTTACTTGTATAGGTACCTTCTATTTCTACGAATAGATTTCATTCGTGTAATATGTCATTTAACCACTTTGCGCTCCGACTATACAAAACCTGCCAGGTTTAGGATTGGCAGACCAACGTTTTGTGGACCTACTAGGCCACTACTATCGCTACAAAGTTGCAAATTTCGTGTACTAGATGACGTAGGATAACATGCAGTGCCTTTAAAGTCTATAACCTTTTATATTAGATAAGGATCCATACCTTGAGGGCAAAAATACGTTCAAAAATACCTTATTTTGAAAATCTACTTTTTTGCTATAAATAGTTGGTTACTGTGGGTTATCCTTAAAAGATAGACAAAACCTATCCCGGATTTTTCCTTAGAGCTCTTAGAGAGCAACAATTCTTTCATACATAACTTTGATATAAATTAAACCATTTACGCAGCGCACGCCCAGAAAGCTCTCTAGAGGCACATTTTTTTCTGACTCGATCGACAAACATCATCACAGTTCAGTTAGTTTGCACTCAATGATTATAAATTATAGCCTCAAACCTTCATATTGAATTAACCTATCTATTAGTGAAAACTTGATCGAAATCGATATAGTAGTTCCAGAGTTTAGCGATCACAGACATGTTGGATGACGACAGAAAAACGTTTCGGGGGACTTTCTTTTATAATATGTAGTGATGATAGTGATGACATGGCGCACACCGGTATTCATCGTCTACATGCTATTATAAAATAAACTTGAACAAACACTCGTCTATAATGTAAAATAATATACAGGGTGGCCGGGGAGTTGACGTCCAAAGCTAAAATTTGGATGCCTCATGATGGGGAGTATCCATATCACCCCCATGTATGTTCCGCGATTTTGCGTGAAAAAAAATAACGAAATTCAACTTATTTTTTTTTTCTTTAATTAAGTTGAATTTCGTTATTTTTTTATTTAAATTAGAAGAGTATCAGTAAAACAAATGTTATTAATGAGAAAATTCATTGTTCTTATGATATTTTTTAATTTTTAGGTTTTCTTAAAATTGTTAGAAACGGTTCTAGTTTTTAACCTTGAACAAAAAGGTTCAAACAATTTTATTTTAATAGTTTTTTTTAAGGATGAGTATCAATAAAACACAATAATTAACAACAACTTTTTTTTGTCTTGTTTTACTGTTTAATGTCCTAGCAAGTTTTTAAAACCACTTAGAATCCAATAAGTCAACGATAAATATTTTTTTTTAACATTGAAAATTTGTGACTGCTTAGCTTGAACAGAAATTACAAACTTTTGACTAAATTTTAAATAAGTTCCCGACTGTCTAGACAAACGGTAATTTTTTATGTGGTAGCTGTCTTTATGACTAGTAATTTTCATAAAAAAAAATAACTACAACTGTCCTACAGATTCAGTAAAAAAATGAAAACTAGTGTTAGGTGAATTTTTCAAAAAAAATTCTAAAAAAAAATCTATCTCCTAAACCACGCAAAATCGCGGAACATACATGGGGGTGATATGGATACTCCCCATCATGAGGCATCCAAATTTTAGCTTTGGACGTCAACTCCCCGGCCACCCTATAGGTAGTTCGCTTGCTATGACAATCAGTTCCATTGAAGGTAGACTCAAATAAAATTACCAGTCTAGCAACAAATAAATATTGGTATTCATCACCAACTTAAAAGGCTTGTGAAGTATGGCCATGTGATGCTGGCTATGAAAAGAATCAACCCATCTTTACTTTCTCTACCTCTCTTTCCCTCCCTATCCCTCTGGGGGCCGATTCTTGAATATCACCAGGTAATAAAATATCGCTCAAAAAATTCAAAATGACTGATTTTTCTTTTCAAAAGGTAAGATTGATATTCGTTTATTAGTAGTATATAATTGTTAATTTTCATGTTTTTTTATTTAATAGTTTATCAGTGTCGATTTGAATTTTTCGTCGTGATTTTCGTCGTGATCTTTATCACCCGAAACTGTCCCTACCTATATGAATGTGCTAAGGATATTACGACGATTTTTTTTAGCAATAGGAAGCTATTCAAACAATCTCATTTCAAAATATACTTTCTCAAACCCATCACAAACAGTTTAAACGTTTTCCCTAACAATTTATCATTTTCAAATAAAAAGATTGATTCAAAGAAAAAGTCCACAATGCTTTTTTTGTAAGGTCTATTCATAGTCTATTTCACGGGTCTGTTTCGACTTAACTTTAGGATGGGATGTCTATTATGCACTGAATACAACAAAACTTTCACTTAATATTGTAATACTTATTGAGATGTATATATAAATAAAAAACGGCCAAGTGCGAGTCGGACTCGCGCCCTAAGGGTTCCGTACCTATCTACCATATGATATACTAAAAGCTTTTGCTCTTTGATTTTAAAAACTCCGCGACCATCCAACTTGACCCCCCTGTTATAGAAAAGTTCTTGAAACGGGAGCTCACCTTTATTGGTTACTATTAGTTGTGAGAAAAATTAAAATATGTAATGATTTTAGACTTTTCCCTTTATTTGTACTGTGAGACCTAGCTTCTTGCCAAATTTCATAATTTTAGGTCAACGGGAAGTACCCTGTAGGTTTTGCTTTTTTGCATAAATGTATGGAGATGAGGACATAAAAAGCCATATCTTTTGATTGCGTCCTTGTAAAAAATTGAAATTTTCAGATCTTGTGTGGTTTATGGACTTTAATATTCGTTATCAAATTCAACCTGACACCTCTTCTCGTTCATGAGAAAAAGGGTCTTGACAGACAGACAGACAGACGGACAACAAAGTGATCCTATAAGGGTTACGTTTTTTTTTATTTTGAGGTACGGAACCCTAAAAAGTAATTTAAAAAAATTTAACTGACTTAAGAATAAAATGGAAAAATAAAATAGGTCGATGTCAGCCTTGGTTTAACTAAATCAATGTTGACGAAAGTTGCACCCTACCCTTAGTTGAATAATACCTAATTCAACTTCGACAGATATGTGAGGACAAGCATACAAGTAAACAAACATACAAACATTTATGAAATCATCATCTTCAAATTTGATACATACGTTAGTTTAGAAGCTCATATAGGTAGGTGAAAATTATGTATTTTTGTCAAAATTTTACAAGAGACGAATTGATAAACTCCTTTTTTAAAGTAAGCTAAAAAGCTCTCAAGACATAAGTTTTAAGGCACACCTAAGTTTGATCATAAAAGCAAGCAGTCATTTAAAACCGTGGATAGAAACGACCCAGGTTGGTAGTAAAGTCCTACTCGGGTCGCAGTTTTCAATGAATTTTTTAACGGAGAAATAAAACAGGCGTTTTGAATTTCAACTTCTAAAGGTGGGTAATTTCTTGTCACTTTTTAGGGTTCCGATACCAAAATGGTAAAAAAAAGGAACCCTTATGGTGCCGCTCTGTCTGTCTGTCCGTCTGTCTGTCACACCTCTATATCTCAGCAACCACTTATGCTATCAACCTGAAATTTGGAATAGTTTTAGAATATAGTTGCCCAACTTAATTGCACAAGAAAAAATTTTGAAAAAAGTATGATTATTAATATAAAGGGGGCCAAAATAGGGGGGGCCAAATTTCAAATTGTCGCTACTAGGTCGAGTGGGGTATCATATGAAAGGGCTTTACTTGTACATTTTTAAATATTATTTTGTATTTTTTTAAATTTCTTAGTTTTAAAGTTATGATGAAAAATGTCAAGAAAAATACCATTCCCCCCCCCCTTATCTCCGAAGTTTGAGTAAGGAAAAATCTGAATTAATTACAGTTGACAGAAGTTTATATAAACTTTACAGCAAAAATAAAACGATCTTTCTAAGTTGCACAGTTTTTCAGAAATCTGCAAAAAACCTTTACAAACAAATTTAGTTTTGCGGTCCTGAAAATGGACTTTATTGCTTCCAAAAATACTATAGGTATATCGGAACCCTCGGCGCGCGAGTCCGACTCGCACTTGACCGGTTTTTTTCCACATTGTTTGTGAAGTGACGTAGCTATTAACGTTATTAAGTGATCAGTGAATCCTAATATGACTAAAGTATTTGACTTTGACTTTACGGATGTTAGACGTGGTGACATCTGAACCCAGACAGGTGACCGCTAGTAACCAATAGCTTTTCTGTCCTTCGGAATGCACGTCAAGCCTCTTTTAAACCACACTGCATGTAATTTTGCGGTTTGTAGACTCTGGCAAAAGAGATAGACTAGCCGCTATAGCCTAGACGACAGCCTACTTATTAAAATATCTACCTAGTTTAGAATCGAACCCACGAGCATAACCACTGCGCTGAATTTGGCTGTTAGCTTTCCTAAAACATTAAAATAAATAAAATAAAAAATAAAATATGATACCTACCTCCCACAACAGTAAGAGTGAGTTGTTCCGAAGATCATGTTTGTCATTTAACTGCAATCATCGCAGTCCATTGAGTTACAACAAATGATACTACGAGTAAATGTTTTATTTACCCTTTCCTCGATTCACACGATATAGATGAAATTAAATAAAATTGAGTGATTTTTTAATACATTATATGAATTTAGCTCTCGACGCCCAGTGATACTTGAAAAACAGGCAACTTCCCTGCATCTTTATTTATCATTGTAGTTTAAAGAATAGTTTCACAGTGAATTTCACAGTGAATTGTATGCAATAAAAGAAATTTCACAGTGAATTGTATGCAATGAATTACAGGTATATCTTTTCACTTTTTTCAGCAAATATTCTGTAACCTACCAGAAGACGAAGCGTTGGCAGGCCCCCCACAAGGTGGACCGACGATCTGGTCAAGGTCGCGATAAGCCGCTGGATGCGAGCAGCGCAGGACCGGTCGTCATGGAGTTCTTTAGGGGAGGCCTATGTCCAGCAATGGACGTCTTTCGGCTGATATGATGATGATTCTGTAACAATTTTTTTGTGATGTGAGTTTACAGGTTTTGATATTTTTAATGTGCAATTTTTGTCCCTATTCTCTTTTCCAACGAGTAGTTTGTAAAATACGGTGTCTGTATTCGATTTAATAATACATTGCAGATTAAGATGACCCTGAATATTTAATATAGTTTCAGCGTTCAGTGTAAGTAAAGTTGCTTGAAAGTTTGCGATGCATTCTTAATCGACTTAGACTTACACACGACTTTTAACGGGAATGTGTGTTCTAGTTCGTCGTTGCATAATAATTCAATGTCATAGTCATCGCATTTTGTTTGCGTCAGAGTAAATTATTATAATACTTTATAGCAAATCATAATAATCATTTACTTTCTCGACTTTCTTTAGAATTATCATAACGCATTCGTAATATCATTGCTACTGCTTTCAAGGTCAGTATTAATATGCTAATACTATTTCAATGTCTCTCTGTTATATAACTTTTTTTAAATGTTGAAGTTGCTTTGAGAAACCGATTACATATAAATATATATATACAGGGTGTAATAAAAGTACGATGATCCTTCTAAAGGGTGAAAAGTATTTTTTATATATGTAGACTCACCCCTTAGAGGGATCATAAATTTTGCTTGTTTAAGTATAGAAATTATTTAAAACCCAAATCAAAGCAACATGCATTTTTTCTCTCACATACAATCTGTGCTCCAGCTCCAAAAATTTTATGGGAAGACCAAAGCTCTTTTTTTTGTTTGTCGACTCATGTCCCTATGAAAAAGTGGTTTAGTTTATGAGTAACATACTAAGTTCACGAAAGAGCCTGCATTTCTTAAAAAATTACATTGTATTTGGTTATGTATTTCTTTTTTTATGTTTTCGTGAGACTGTCTAACATAAATATATAGTTTTTAATGACTCTGTATGGCTTGTAAGGAACAGCTTTTCGTAAACCGAAAGGCATGATTAGTCAACGTAACTGAACTACTTCCAGTGACTGAAACTTTAAGTAAATGAAAAAAAATCTCTGCCTCTTCATACAAACTGTCCAATCAATTTTACAATTATGAATGGAGGATCAGATTCATTTTTGTTGAAAGTTCACTAAAAGTTGTTCACATTCGTTGACTGAACATACCCTTTCAGTATTCGGAAAGCTGTCGTTTACACCCTTTATAATTTCAAATTATAATAAGTTGAACTAAATACGTACTAATATAACTTTATACTCAAGTGCCTTCTTAGTCAGTAATAACGGTATGTCCCGCTTGCCTCTTACAAAAACCCCTGCTGAGTAGACCATCCACAAATTAACTGCATTTTTGCAGTTGGCGTGCTTTGTATCACTTTGTATTTATTACCATTATGTCTTTACAAGATGTTTGCCGCTGGAGCGTTTTGTGCACCCTTAGTTAAACGCTTTACTATGCAGTCAGTACATCGTTTTGTGCAACAAATGTTGCACAAAACTGCGGCGTGAAATGGTGCGATAAAAACGTCACTTTGATAATATTAATAGTACTGAACACTCTTCTTCTGTGTTGATTAACGCTCAGAATAAAAAAAACCAAGCTCGCTTTTAACTCATCTAAAGTACACTTAAAAAATACTTACAGTCAGTTAAATTTTTACGTTCTCGTAGCCATCAAATGACCAGATAAAATTTAAAGTTATGTATGAGCAGTTCTGCACCAAGAACGACTTACACACACAAATATTGTAAATAACACAAGTTGATAGTCTTATTTAAAAAAAAAATATTCACACTTATTCTTAGTTTAAATAGTTCATTCTTGGTGATAGATCTTACAGACTAACTCTTTTGACTCTCTTACCACAAGCCGACCAATCATTATTCAGTACACTTTTCATTCGTTTATAAAGATCGCCGGTTACGTAAAAGTTACGTCGCATACAGATTCAAATCAAAATTGACGAATAACGACTACAATTTATTACAAGACTCGATGCGTGAAGGATTTGTAATTACTAACCTTCTACTGATCCTTAATTATTAAAACTCTACGCAAACTGCAAAACTGCAGTCACAAAGCAGCCCGTCTGCGTCTCCCTAACGGTGTCAGTCACAATCGATGCCCGTCCCGACATCGACACTTAAGACTAGTCTAATTCACATATGCGTTCTAATTGCAATTGCAGACGTGTCTGGTGCACAAGGTACATAAAGAATGAAAAGTCTAGACATTGTAAATGTACATATTTTTACCAAAAACACCAAGGTAAATAAAACTATTTCTCGTCACCACGTAACTAGTTAACAGATAAAATGCACACCTGCCGACGCTATTTTACAATTTGCCAGTCGTTTGTAAACGGCGTATGTGCCTGCGACATTTATGTTCTTTACTGATCTAGTCTTGCAACAATGTTGCAACTGCCTTAATTGGTACTTTGCTGCTTTTCATGTGAAAGATTGTAAAAGTTGACACTGTGTTCCTTAACTAGTCTTTAAAAAAATACAGGTGATAATTTTGTAAGCCTATTTCTTTTTAAGCCCAAAAGTGCTTTTTGAGATACAGGTCTCCTAGTTCAGGAAGAAGGGTCGCCTTTTTAGTACACCTTCAATCCAACTTTAATGTAATCCTAGCCTTAAGATTTGCTTTTTTGCCTTAAGAAGTGATTTTTGAGATTTTCAGTATGGGTGGTCGATATTTTATTTTCTTAATTTGACCTCCTTGGGAAAAGTTGTTCAGTTTCATAGGCAAAACCACCTTTTAAAATATCCGGTATCATAAAAATATTAACACTGCATGATTAACGAATACACAAGTATTATCGTAGGTTTTAAAGGATTCGTAAATATCGATTTATTTTCGAGTATCGATTTCATTTTCGTTTCAGACTTGCTCAAGGTCTTAGTATCCACTGACGAGCAGCCGCCTCTACCACAAAATTCGATGCACCGTCTTTGGCCAGAGACAGACAGACGCCACTGTGGCGAAAAGTGCTATTACTTGCTACTAGCTTGTAACTGTTGTCAATTAATACCTAGTGTACATAAAATTGTAATTACAACCCCACAATTCTATGAACAAAACACTTCTTTTCACCACGTGCAGAGGCTAAATCGGGAGGTAAAGACGCAGACACACTGCGAAGATTTTTTAGGGTTCCGTACCTCAAAAGGAAAAAAAGCGGAGCTTACAGGAGCTTCACTTTTTTGTCCTTCTGTCTGTCTGTCCACTCTTTTTCTCACGAACAGGTAAAGGTATCAAGTTGAAATTAATTTCTATTATAAAATTCTATGGACCCTTGAAAATGTGAAAATTTGAAGCTTCTACAACAGTACTATTAAAAGATACGGAATCAAAATATACGGCCATTCGTGTCCTCATCTCCATACATTCATGAACCAAACCACAACCTACAGATAGGGAACGGACGGTTACGGTTAACCCAAACAATAAATATGAATGAATGAATGAATGAATAACACTTTATTGCACACTAATAAAGTAACATTTACACATAACCAGTACTAAAATGTGGGCAAAAGGCGGTCTTATCACTAAGAGTGATCTCTTCCAGACAACCTTTTGACGAAATCAACATTTACAGAATTCTGCAGTGTAGTGCACTCATATAAACTACATAAATGAAAAACAAAAAAGACATTGTATTTACATAAAATACTCAAAATAAATATCAAATACATAAATACATTACATAAATATACAAACATATATAATTTTGTATGTATATACTTACATTAAAATAAATTATATATACTTACATAAATACAATTAATTATTATATACCAATAATAATTATTGTTGCAAACTCATAACTAAAGCAAGGAAATGTTGTCGCAATTTGCTTTTAAATATGGCCAGTGAATCGGAGTGACGCACTTCAGAAATAAATAATAAAAATTAAGAAAGAAGAATTATTAAGAATTAAATATGTTATTAAACTATTCAAAACAGTTTGTTTCGGTTAACAGTTATTTCGGTATACCGAATCACCATCATAATCATATCAGCCGAAAGACGTTCACTGCTGGACATAGGCCTCCCCTAAAGATCTCCATGACGACCGGTCCTGCGCTGCTCGCATCCAGCGGCTTCCCACGACCTTGACCAGATCGTCGGTCCACCTTGTAAAGGGCCTGCCAACGCTTCGTCTTCCGTATACCGAATCATTTCTGTTGATCAAATCCTAACACAAGAGGTTTTGTGTAGTTTCTTTGTTTTAAAGTAGGTAGATAGCCATTATTTTATTGTCTTAACAGGTTACCGAAACAATAAACCACCGCCACCCCTCATGAAATCCCAGATTTACCGAAATGTTTTTTTCTGTTAACCGTAACCGTTTATTACTGTTAACCGTAACCGTTTATTACTGTTAACCGTTTTTTGTGTTAACAGGGTTAACCTTTTAAAATGGTTCACGTTATGAATGGGTTTTCCTTTTCCTGCCTACAGGATACTTCCTATTGTCTTAGAATCAGGAAAGGCAAGAAGTTAGGTCCTATAGCACAACTAAAAGAAAAAGTATAAAATCATCAATTCTTACGACTTTTTCATAATTATTTATAACCAATTAAGATGAGCTCCCGTTTCAAGTATGTTATGTCATGTTAAAAAGGGGTCAAGTTTGGGTGGACACGGGGTTTTTCAAAATCAAAGGGAAAAAGCTTGTAGTATCATATGGTAGACAGGTACGAAACACTTAGAGAGCTAGTCCGACTCCCACTTGCCCGGTTTATTTATTGGTCCTATACTTAAAAGTTTAAAGGAGTCATCCCTATAAAAATTGGCATTTAGTTGTACAGTCAACGACAGGTCTTAGCTCTCTAACCCGTACGTCTATCGAAATAAGAACGGTGTACCGTAAAGTAAAGGTGGTGTTGTAAAGTTCAATGTGTCAATATTGATGTGCTCTCGACTTTACGACCGTAAATTATTGTTATTTATTTTTTTGTCTAATTTTGAGGTCAAACTTTGTATTACTACGCAATATTTTCTTGATTCCAAATATTTTGATGTAGTTTTTTCATCAGCTGTTGTTAACTGTGTTTGTTTATATACCCAATACGTGAAATCTTGTTTTTGGCATACAATTATATTTAATTAATTATTCTTATTTCTTATAAAGATGTAATTCTGTAAGGTTTTCTTTGAATAAATTAAATTACAATTCAATTAAAATAGGCCTATATCGTCTCGATATAAAAATTCCAAAACACCGTGACGCGTTTCGAATTCTTGATAAAATTATAATCAGCGGTAAAAAGAAAACGCTTATGATAAAATCAATTAAAATTCAAATAAATAAAAGAGCCAATATTTTTTCGTTGATAATCGATTTTTTCGTATTTTTTTCCAATGATGCCTAGTGACGAATAAGTAAGTATATTTTTACTATTAAGTTCTAAAAAGTTCATTGGAACTTAATAGTAATAATTACTCTGTGGAAAAGCCGCCAAGAAATCCAGTGCACGAATTTCGGAGTTTTCCGTCTAATTGCAATAGTTTGCTTTATTTTTCTATTAATCAATAAGTACCTGGGTGACCGAGCTTTGCTCTATAATTAGCCGCCTCAACATTAAAATATCATCAGGTGAGCAAGCTATGCTACCCGCCAATAGACGGCGCTGTAAGTTTTTGTCTAAAACGCAAATGCTAACGCGGGGAAAACGAATTTTCCCAGTCATGGGACCTATAGTTAGGGTGCTGGCTGCAATTTGGGTATATGATTTGCTCATGATTCATATTAATAGGGCTGATAGATCAGCTCAATACGAATCGATTTGGTCCTTACAAGTTTTTCTGTACGTCGCTGCGTTTTTGAGTTAAAGCAAAAAAAACTGGCCAAGTGCGAGTCGGACTCGCGCACTGAGGGTTCCGTACCACCACATAAACATAATTGTATTAGTTGAAATTTCAGTATTTTAATGTGCTAGATTTTTTGAGTCCGACACGCGCTTGACCAAATTTTATTATTTGTTGTTATTTCATAGCCTATGCACTATAAACATACCAATTTTCAAGTTTGTAAGTGTTCCCGTTTTTAAAAAGAACTAAAACAAAAATCGCCTCAGCAACCATCCAACTTGACCCCTCTCTTATATGAATGTTCTTGAAACGGGAGCTCACCACAATTGGTTACCATTAGTTGTGAGAAAAGTTGTAATATTTAATGATTTCAGACTTTTCCCATTATTTGTACTGTGAGAACTAGCTTCTTGCCAAATTTCATAATTTTAGGTCAACGGGAAGTACCCTGTAGGTTTTTCATTTTTGAATAAATGTATGGAGATGAGGACATAAAATGCCATATCTTTTGATTGCGTCGTTGTAAAAAATTGTAATTTTCAGATCTTGTGTGGTTCATGGATCCTAATATATAATATTAATTTCAACCTGATACCTTTACCCGTTCGTGAGATAAAGGGTCTTGACAGACAGACAGACAGACAGACAGACAGACAGACAGACAGACGGACAACAAAGTGATCCTATAAGGGTTCCGTTTTTTTCTTTTGAGGTACGGAACCCTAAAAATGAAAATAAGATACTAAATAATGTTTTTTTGGTCTGCCTTTGTGGCTCCTGTTTAAAATTCTTCTGAAGATGTAGAAAATCGAAGAAGCAGACTTGTAGGGCTCTGCATTATCACGGATCGAAGTAGTGAGTTTTTGCATTATGAAGAGCTGTAACTTTACGACGCAGGGCTATCATGGTGGCAGACCATTTTTCTGGGGTTTTATACATTGTATTTAATCAGATAGTCATAGTCTGCCAGGTGTACGTTTCATTGTCAAATTTCAAAATAGTTAAAACTTAATTCCTCAAAAACGCAGGGGTGTGGATGTCCACCAATATTTTTTGTATCTTCTAGAGGATGCTCCTAATCATTAGTCAAAGAGGCAGACATGAGCAAATCATATAGAAATGTGTCCTTCATCACCCTTACTACTAGCTAGATCGATTTTTCGCCCCCGAAAACCCCCGTCTGGCAAAATTTCATCGAAATCGTTAGAGCCGTTTTCGAGAAACCCATTACAAATATATATACAAATATTGCTCGTTTAATAGTGTAGGATTTAAATATTATTATACATACTCGTATTAACTTTAATTAGAACCACAAAATGCGATGAGCAAAACACCTCCTTTCGCCACGTGTGGAGGCTGCGTCTAAAGGTAAAGACGCGAGCATACTAGAGAGAAAAAAAATCTAAAATCTATTGGATTTTTTTAAATTTTATTTAATTTGAATTTTTCTTGTAACTCATAAAAATTCAAATTAAATAAAATTAAAAAAAATCCAATAGATTTTAGAATTTTTTTCTCTCTAGTATGCTCGCGTCTTTACCTTTAGACGCAGCCTCCACACGTGGCGAAAGGAGGTGTTTTGCTCGTCGCATTTTGTGGTTCTAATTAAAGTTAATACGAGTATGTATTATAATATTTAAATCCTACACTATTAAACGAGCAATATTTGTATATATATTTGTAATCGGTTTCTCGAAAACGGCTCTAACGATTTCGATGAAATTTTGCCAGACGGGGGTTTTCGGGGGCGAAAAATCGATCTAGCTAGTAGTAAGGGTGATGAAGGACACATTTCTATATGATTTGCTCATGTCTGCCTCTTTGACTAATGATTAGGAGCATCCTCTAGAAGATACAAAAAATATTGGTGGACATCCACACCCCTGCGTTTTTGAGGAATTAAGTTTTAACTATTTTGAAATTTGACAATGAAACGTACACCTGGCAGACTATGACTATCTGATTAAATACAATGTATAAAACCCCAGAAAAATGGTCTGCCACCATGATAGCCCTGCGTCGTAAAGTTACAGCTCTTCATAATGCAAAAACTCACTACTTCGATCCGTGATAATGCAGAGCCCTACAAGTCTGCTTCTTCGATTTTCTACATCTTCAGAAGAATTTTAAACAGGAGCCACAAAGGCAGACCAAAAAAACATTATTTAGTATCTTATTTTCATTTTTAGGGTTCCGTACCTCAAAAGAAAAAAACGGAACCCTTATAGGATCACTTTGTTGTCCGTCTGTCTGTCTGTCTGTCTGTCTGTCTGTCTGTCTGTCAAGACCCTTTATCTCACGAACGGGTAAAGGTATCAGGTTGAAATTAATATTATATATTAGGATCCATGAACCACACAAGATCTGAAAATTACATTTTTTTACAACGACGCAATCAAAAGATATGGCATTTTATGTCCTCATCTCCATACATTTATTCAAAAATGAAAAACCTACAGGGTACTTCCCGTTGACCTAAAATTATGAAATTTGGCAAGAAGCTAGGTCTCACAGTACAAATAATGGGAAAAGTCTGAAATCATTAAATATTACAACTTTTCTCACAACTAATGGTAACCAATTGTGGTGAGCTCCCGTTTCAAGAACATTCATATAAGAGAGGGGTCAAGTTGGATGGTTGCTGAGGCGATTTTTGTTTTAGTTCTTTTTAAAAACGGGAACACTTACAAACTTGAAAATTGGTATGTTTATAGTGCATAGGCTATGAAATAACAACAAATAATAAAATTTGGTCAAGCGCGTGTCGGACTCAAAAAATCTAGCACATTAACATACTGAAATTTCAACTAATACAATTATGTTTATGTGGTGGTACGGAACCCTCAGTGCGCGAGTCCGACTCGCACTTGGCCAGTTTTTTTTGCTTTAACTCAAAAACGCAGCGACGCACAGAAAAACTTGTAAGGACCAAATCGATTCGTATTGAGCTGATCTATCAGCCCTATTAATATGAATCATGAGCAAATCATATACCCAAATTGCAGCCAGCACCCTAACTATAGGTCCCATGACTGGGAAAATTCGTTTTCCCCGCGTTAGCATTTGCGTTTTAGACAAAAACTTACAGCGCCGTCTATTGGCGGGTAGCATAGCTTGCTCACCTGATGATATTTTAATGTTGAGGCGGCTAATTATAGAGCAAAGCTCGGTCACCCAGGTACTTATTGATTAATAGAAAAATAAAGCAAACTATTGCAATTAGACGGAAAACTCCGAAATTCGTGCACTGGATTTCTTGGCGGCTTTTCCACAGAGTAATTATTACTATTAAGTTCCAATGAACTTTTTAGAACTTAATAGTAAAAATATACTTACTTATTCGTCACTAGGCATCATTGGAAAAAAATACGAAAAAATCGATTATCAACGAAAAAATATTGGCTCTTTTATTTATTTGAATTTTAATTGATTTTATCATAAGCGTTTTCTTTTTACCGCTGATTATAATTTTATCAAGAATTCGAAACGCGTCACGGTGTTTTGGAATTTTTATATCGAGACGATATAGGCCTATTTTAATTGAATTGTAATTTAATTTATTCAAAGAAAACCTTACAGAATTACATCTTTATAAGAAATAAGAATAATTAATTAAATATAATTGTATGCCAAAAACAAGATTTCACGTATTGGGTATATAAACAAACACAGTTAACAACAGCTGATGAAAAAACTACATCAAAATATTTGGAATCAAGAAAATATTGCGTAGTAATACAAAGTTTGACCTCAAAATTAGACAAAAAAATAAATAACAATAATTTACGGTCGTAAAGTCGAGAGCACATCAATATTGACACATTGAACTTTACAACACCACCTTTACTTTACGGTACACCGTTCTTATTTCGATAGACGTACGGGTTAGAGAGCTAAGACCTGTCGTTGACTGTACAACTAAATGCCAATTTTTATAGGGATGACTCCTTTAAACTTTTAAGTATAGGACCAATAAATAAACCGGGCAAGTGGGAGTCGGACTAGCTCTCTAAGTGTTTCGTACCTGTCTACCATATGATACTACAAGCTTTTTCCCTTTGATTTTGAAAAACCCCGTGTCCACCCAAACTTGACCCCTTTTTAACATGACATAACATACTTGAAACGGGAGCTCATCTTAATTGGTTATAAATAATTATGAAAAAGTCGTAAGAATTGATGATTTTATACTTTTTCTTTTAGTTGTGCTATAGGACCTAACTTCTTGCCTTTCCTGATTCTAAGACAATAGGAAGTATCCTGTAGGCAGGAAAAGGAAAACCCATTCATAACGTGAACCATTTTAAAAGGTTAACCCTGTTAACACAAAAAACGGTTAACAGTAATAAACGGTTACGGTTAACAGTAATAAACGGTTACGGTTAACAGAAAAAAACATTTCGGTAAATCTGGGATTTCGTGAGGGGTGGCGGTGGTTTATTGTTTCGGTAACCTGTTAAGACAATAAAATAATGGCTATCTACCTACTTTAAAACAAAGAAACTACACAAAACCTCTTGTGTTAGGATTTGATCAACAGAAATGATTCGGTATACGGAAGACGAAGCGTTGGCAGGCCCTTTACAAGGTGGACCGACGATCTGGTCAAGGTCGCGGGAAGCCGCTGGATGCGAGCAGCGCAGGACCGGTCGTCATGGAGATCTTTAGGGGAGGCCTATGTCCAGCAGTGAACGTCTTTCGGCTGATATGATTATGATGGTGATTCGGTATACCGAAATAACTGTTAACCGAAACAAACTGTTTTGAATAGGTTAATAACATATTTATTGTTTGGGTTAACCGTAACCGTCCGTTCCCTGTCTGTAGGTTGTGGTTTGGTTCATGAATGTATGGAGATGAGGACACGAATGGCCGTATATTTTGATTCCGTATCTTTTAATAGTACTGTTGTAGAAGCTTCAAATTTTCACATTTTCAAGGGTCCATAGAATTTTATATTAGAAATTAATTTCAACTAGATACCTTTCCCTGTTCGTGAGAAAAAGAGTTGACAGACAGACAGAAGGACAAAAAAGTGAAGCTCCTGTAAGCTCCGCTTTTTTTTCCTATTGAGGTACGGAACCCTAAAAAATCTTTGCAGTGTGTCTGCGTCTTTACCTCCCGATTTAGCCTCTGCACTGGGTGAAAAGAAGTGTTTTGTTCATAGAATTGTGTGGTTGTAATTACAATTTTATGTACACTAGGTATTAATTGACAACAGTTACAAGCTAGTAGCAAGTAATAGCACTTTTCGCCACAGTGGCGTCTGTCTGTCTCTGGCCAAAGACGGTGCATCGAATTTTGTGGTAGAGGCGGCTGCTCGTCAGTGGATACTAAGACCTTGAGCAAGTCTGAAACGAAAATGAAATCGATACTCGAAAATAAATCGATATTTACGAATCCTTTAAAACCTACGATAATACTTGTGTATTCGTTAATCATGCAGTGTTAATATTTTTATGATACCGGATATTTTAAAAGGTGGTTTTGCCTATGAAACTGAACAACTTTTCCCAAGGAGGTCAAATTAAGAAAATAAAATATCGACCACCCATACTGAAAATCTCAAAAATCACTTGGTAATATATGATTCTAACGTGGTGGTATTGAATTGATACCCATTTAGTTTATCTGTTAACTAGTTACGTGGCGACGAGAAATAGTTTTATTTACCTTGGTGTTTTTGGTAAAAATATGTACCTTTACAATGTCTAGCCTTTTCATTCTTTATGTACCTTGTGCAACAGACACGTTTGCAATTGCAATTAGATCGCATATGTGAATTAGACTAGTCTTAAGTGTCGATGTCGGGACGGGCATCGATTGTGACTGACACCGTTAGGGAGACGCAGACGGGCTACTTTGTGACAGCAGTTTTGCAGTTTGCGTAGAGTTTTAATAATTAAGGATCAGTAGAAGGTTAGTAATTACAAATCCTTCACGCATCGAGTCTTGTAATAAATTGTAGTCGTTATTCGTCAATTTTGATTTGAATCTGAATGCGACGTAACTTTTACGTAACCGGCGATCTTTACAAACGAATGAAAAGTGTACTGAATAATGATTGGTCGGCTTGTGGTAAGAGAGTCAAAAGAGCTAGTCTGTAAGATCAAGATCAGACAAGAATGAACTAGTGTGAATATTTTTTTTTTAATAAGACTTATCAAATTGTGTTATTTACAATATTTGTGTGTGTAAGTCGTTCTTGGTGCAAAACTGCTCAACTATGTTTTAAGCAAATAAATGAATTGAATTGAATTGAAAAAAGAACGTAAACATTTAACTGACTGTAACTATTTTTTAAGTGAACTTTAGATGAGTTAAAAGCGAGCTTGGTTTTTTTTCATTCTGAGCGTTAATCAACAGAGAAGAAGAGTGTTCAGTACATTAATATTATCAAAGTGACGTTTTTATCGTACCATTTCACGCCGCAGTTTTTTTACAAGAAAAATTTGAAAATTTACAGAATTATTTTAGTAGTGCCGTCAAAGAATAGTATCAACCCATCTCTACCCGTGGGTGTCGTAAGAGGCGACTAACGGTCTATAAACCAGAGGTTGGGCAGCAGCGTCCTTCCGTGTATTGTACCAACTTAAATACTGCGGTCACCAACAACCGCGGTCCATGGTGACAACCGTAACGCTAACAAGCGTGGTGACTATGGTACTTCCCTTGGTAGGTATGGTAATTCTTCTAGCAAGAGCTGGAATTCTGGAGGGAGCTCCCTGTTCTGTAGTGGCCGTATAATGGGATGTCATGATGATATATTTATTACAGAATACTTAATATAATCTCCAAAATAATACCATTTCCCGCTCCAATTATCTCCGACGTTTGCTTAAAGACAAATCTGAATTAATTATATGTATTTGATAGACATTTATGTAAATATTATAGAAATAAATGGTACAGCAACACTGCACTTACTTTCTCGCAATACTCAACGAAAAACTATCAACCTCAAATTTAAATTTGTAATGCCATACACATAGTATGGAAATACAAACTTTTATTTACGTTTTTCCAAAAAAAAATTCGAATGAAACATACAGATCAATTCAGAATTCAAATTGTCAAACATTAAAACAAACAATCTCAAACGATTTCGAGTAAATCACATGTTTAACTTTTAGTAGTACTGTAACACTCTTTATATGAATTTTCATAGATCAATGGATACTTGCATGGAGATTTTTTTAATTTCCCTACACATGTTCCTTATGGATAATTGTTCAGTTTGGTCTACTGAGCAAGCCCTTTCAGTTTTTTGTACTAAATTTTATTCAAATAAATTATAAATAATATCCAGTCAGGAAGACAATCAATCCAGGATTAATATTATAGAAAATTTTAATAAACTCAATGATACCAATTTTGGGTAAATCACATATTTCGATTTGGTGGTACAGGAACACCCCTTATATGAAATTACACAGATCAATTGATACTGGCGCAAGATATCTTACATGGAGATGCTTGGTCATTCAAAGTTTCATCAAGATTCTATGAGCCGTTTTTGAGAAAATTTCAATGTTTCATTTTCGTTGTATGACCGCTACCCTCAAAATGAGAGCCAGAAAGAAACCACTTAGAACCCTTCGATGGATTTGCATAAAACTCCTAAATTCAAAATCTGGTGTCAATCGGACCATTAGTTTAGCCGCTAGGCCAAAGCATGACGGACAGACCAACCGACGGACCGACCGACCGACCGACCGACCGACCGACCGACCGACTGACAGACGGACGGACATTTTTGGAAGACTTGTTTTTTATGATGTATAAGTGATATAGAACACATTTTTGAGAAAATTAGAAAAACTTTTTTTTTCACGAATACAATACCTTTCTCGCTCCGCTCGAAAGTAAAAATAAAAATCTGCAATAAACCTTTACAAACAAATTTAGTTTTGCAGTCCTAAAAATGGGCTTTATTGTTTCTGAAAGTACTATAGGTACACAGGAACCCTCGTCGCGCGAGTCCGACTTGCACTTGATCGGGTTTTTAATATCATTCATTTTCATGGGTGATAAAATATCACCCTAAAAATTTAAAATCTCAGGTTTTTCTTTTCAAAAGTAAAGAATTACACAAAGTAGTATTCGAATGTAAAGAAAAATAAATGGTACAGCAGCACTGCACTTACTTTCTCGCAATACTCAAGGAAAAACTATCAACCGCAAACTTAAATTTGTAATGCCATACACATAGTATGGAAATACAAACTTTTATTTACGCTTTTCAAAAAAAATGTTCAAATGAAATATACAGGTCAATTCAGAATTCAAATTGTCAAACATTAAAACAAACAAACCTCAAACGATTTCGAGTAAATCACATGTTTAACATTTGGTAGTACTGGAACACCCTTTATATAAATTTTCACAGATCAATGGACACTACCGTAGGATACTTGCATGGAGATTTTGTTAATTTCCCAATACATGTTTCTTATGGATAATTGTTCAGTTTAGTCTATTGAGCAGCCCTTTCAGTTTTTGGTACACCCTGTGTGCTAAATTTAATTTGAAAAATCATAAAGAATATCCAGTCAGGTAGACAACCAATCCGGGTTTAATATTATAGAATTTTTTTATAAACTCAGTGGAACCAATTTTGGGTTAATCACATATTTACGACTTTGTGGTACAGGAACACCCCTTATATGAAATTACACAAATCAATTGATACTGACGCAAGATATCTTATATAGAGATGCTTGGTCATGCAAAGTTTCATCAAGATTCTGAACCGTTTTTAAGAAAATTTCAATTTTACATTTTCGTTGTATGACAGCTACCCTCAAAATGAGAGCCAGTAAGAAACCACTTTGAACACTTCGATGGATTTGCATAAAACTCCTAAATTCAAAATATGGTGTCAATCAGACCATTCGTTTAGCCGCTAGGCCAAAGCGTGACGGACAGACCGACCGACGGACCGACCGACAGACGGACCGACCGACCGACCGACCGACCGAAGGACGGACATTTTTGGGAGAATTGATTTTTATGATGTATAAGTGATATAGAACACATTTTTGAGAAAATTTTAATTACTTTTTTTTTCACGAATACAATACCTTTCTCTTTCCGCTCGAAAGTAAAAAGCAAATCTTAAGGCTAGGATTACATTAAAGTTGGATTGAAGGTGTACTAAAAAGGCGACCCTTCTTCCTGAACTAGGAGACCTGTATCTCAAAAAGCACTTTTGGGCTTCAAAAGAAATAGGCTTACAAAATTATCACCTGTGTTTTTTTAAAGACTATTTAAGGAACACAGTGTCAACTTTTACAATCTATCACATGGAAAGCAGCAAAGTACCAATTAAGGCAGTTGCAACATTGTTGCAAGACTAGATCAGTAAAGAACATAAATGTCGCAGGCACATACGCCTTTTACAAACGACTGGCAAATTGTATACGGCCGGCAAATTGTAAAATAGCGTCGGCAGGTGTGCATTTTAGGTTAGGTTTGTACAGTGGGCGTGTGCTGCAGTGGCACCGAGACGGTGCTAGAGGGAAGCATAGGCTTCCCTGAGGTGGTTTACTGCCTCGCTGCAGTACGTATGCCAGTGATGACTCCCGAGACCACTCAAAATGTACCAGAGTTGGCCACGACGACGGAGTTTTAGTCAATGAGTCTCTGACATGGCTCTGTCGTTCCCCCGGCCGGCAGAGTATCCATGACGGATTTCCCCGTGTCCAAAAATGGAGGTTACCCTGATCCTATAGTCTGACCACAACCGCTGTGCCGCGCCTTAGGTATGCGCGGGGAGGTGCGGGAGTGGGAGGAAAGAGCAAGAACTAGTTAGCCCAGTAAGATTGCGCCATATTAAGGGAATTAGCGGAACAAATTTATTCGATACCAAAAGCTTTAGCTTTGTGTAGTCGTTGACCCTCTTCACAACCTCAAATAAATTCCTCTCGATTATTGTCAGGGCTACCAGCAGGAGCGATCGAGAAAGGTCCTTTTTTAGGACTTTCGCTAGCAACTTGAAAACGGTGCGTCTTAGACACAAGGCTTTCAAAGATAGATTGAAGCCTAATAAATTTACTACAACTTTTTCCTTATACATTATACAATTTGTCTGGGTGGTTAATACGTATATTCATACCAAATTACAGCTACCTAGTACTGAAGTTTCCAGTAATGTGTCAACCGCAAATTTTTGCAATGCATGAGTTTTATTTAAATGAAATCGGTTCTCTATAACAAGAAATATTCGAATTTTAAATTTCAAGCGGCTGTCTGTCATTTACTCACGAACTACTGAACCGATTCAAATGAATTTTTTAATAATGTATGAAAATGACGTTGATGCATCATATACATTTTGTTTCATTGCAATCGGATAACCGTTACAGAAAATATGCGATTATGAAGTTAAAAGCGACGCAGCCGCAATCAACACTTCGCACAAGCGAAGTCGTAGGGCACAGCTAGTTATGAATAAGGAAAAAGTTGTGGTAAATTTATTAGGCTTTATCTATCTTTGAAAGCCTTGTCTCTAAGACGCACCGTTTTCAAGTTGCTGGCGAAAGTCCTAAAAAAAGGACCTTTCTCGATCGCTCCTGCGGGTAGCCCTGACAATAATCGAGAGGAAGCTAAAACTTTTGGTATCGAATAAATTTGTTCCGCTAATATTTTCATTCTTCTCTGACTAAGTTGTCACCGTGAGCGATGAAGAGCGATGTCCCCCGTCTCTCCGTGAGCATACCGACAGTGACTGAAAAATGAACTATGTACCGAGAAACGAATTATGCGCCGTTTTGTAAAATGCTTAGGCATTATGCAAAGTGGCGATTTTCACGATTTGTCTACGACATACACAAGACGCAAGTCGCAAACTTTATAATAAGTGGTCACTGGCCACCATTACCTCGTTTAGAAACCGATGGAGGAGGTGCCTCTATGATTAAATTTTTCCGCCGATATGCTTTCCGACGCGATGCTCAACCTGTCATTGTCACGATATCGTGGTTCTGGTAGTGCAGCGTTTGCAAACTACAATTTTATTGTTATGTTTTTGTTTTTCAGTACGCATTGAAAACATAGAATAACATGAGCATAAGGCCATAAGGGTTACAATTCTCCTAAATCAAAAGCAAGTTAAGGCGGTTGCTGGGTGGCAGCACCTTACTTTTAGAAATAAATTTATTGCGTCGCAAATACAAAACTTTTCAGTAGTATTGTTCGTTTGGTGGCAATATGGGGCAGTTATATATGTTATAACCCATGACATCATAGCTTAGCTTATCATTTATAGCTTTGTATTGGTAAAGTGCTAAAAGTGGCCGTTTTTGGCAGTTTTACAATACAAAGCTATTCACGATAAGCTAAGATGTCATGTGATGGATAATAAATATATAGAACTACCCCAAATTGCCGCCAATCAAACAATCCTTATTAAATGTTTTGTATTTATGACGCAATATATTTATTTCTCAAAGTGGCAGCACTTCTGCTCAGCAACCACCTTAAGAGTTCCTGTCGACTACCTATCCGGCGAAGTTATTAAAAATAACAACTAATTATTTTGTTACATTGACTGCTTTCCTAAAAGGTCGTGAATGTACACATATATGTTTCTTAACATATTTTTTTTCTCAAATAAATTTAGAAAATTATGGTATAGGTATTGGTGGAAAAGCTTTGTCCTTAATCGGGTCTCTGGTTTCGAACGTATGGTGCGTAGCGCTGGTTCAGCATATACTAGTTTTTTATTACGTGCTTGCTGCCGTGCGTACCCCTAATTGGGCTAATTCCTTCTATTCACAGTCCTATTTAGTCACACTTTTAAAATACCTGGCGAAAAGTGCCATCCTATCACAAACCAATTTTAAAGAATGTTTTTACCCGACTTCGGCGAAACCCAAAAGAAGGGTTATGTGATTGACCTGTATGTATGTAAGCATGTGTGTACGTATGTATGTCCGTTTCTTTGTTTCCTCGTATCTTTAGATAAGATAGATAGATAAACTCGTTTATTTTGTCTACAGACACACATACATAATACAATACAGAACAGAAATTAATGCGACAAGGACAATAACAACAGTTGGAGCAATAGAAAATACATGTAAGTAAGTACCCGCTGCAGCAGTTCAAAAAAGGCCGTAGCTCAGCTTCGTTACTTGCTTTGCAGCAAGTCACTGATTTTCAGCTACCACCTTGAGAAAAAACGCGGTAGCGGTAACCACAAAAACAATAACAGCCGTGTAATGTAAAATAATAAATAAGAAATACAATGAATAATATAAGTGAGCATACTGGTAAAATATATTGTAATAAACTGAAATATAAATGCCTATATAATATATACAAAAAATAAACATATAATAATATTGATGACAATATAAATATATATACTTACATATACCTAGACAGATAAAACATCATAGTTTCCATAAACTACGCAACAAAATGCCTTTTAAAGTCTGAACCAATTTTTATAAGTTATACATCGTTCAATTTATCTCAGCTGCACGAGTGACACTGGGTATATTCTTTTCTATTTTATCTGTAGACTTTTTTGACCAAAATGGTATCATACAAAAGTAAAACTCACATTTCTTTCCAACTGTATTTTCTATTTTTACATAGAACTAGGGACTTCGTATTTTGATGGTACTTATTGATAGGTATTTTAAAAGCGTGACTAAAGCGTGGCTAGATGGAACTAACCCCTTCAATGGGTAAGCTTACTGCCTGTGTTTGAAGTTACCGGACGCAACACAATTCAAAATAGGTCTACATTTGTTTATTTAGACATAGACAACCTACAATATACAGTAGGTATTTTGTCAACTGCTGGTAGACTACACTTTTGCAAAACCTTAGACACACATGGAAGAATGTTTATAATCTAAAGCATATCCTTCATGGGATTACTTTCTTCAGGTAAACCAAAAAACCGTGAAACAGCAAAAATGGTGACTATATTAAATCCCCTCCTAAGTACACACGGCCGCACATCGGTAGAAACACTTTTGGACCTTATTGCGTGGTAATAGAGTTGAAAAAGTTTCTACCGACAAGCGGTTGACCGTACCACGCGTTTTTGATGGAGTTCTGGAGGGAGCTCCCTGTTGTCCTGTAGTGGACGCTTCATAGGATGCTATGATGAAGTACAAAAAAGAAGCCCAAGGGGGTGAAACTTTGGATTTCAGCTAATGGAAAGAAAAAAGAAACACGTGTTTTGCCAGTTTTGCTAAATCATCCTTATGCATGAAAATTGGAATTTATTGTAAAGAGAAAGAAAAAAAGTTATCTGCCAAGGGGGTGAAATGAGGGATGAAACTTTGTTTGAAGAGTCTATAGTTTAAGCATGAGCTGTTTCTAAAGTAGGATTTTTGCAATGAATTTGTGAACTAAGGTAGGAGGGGGAGGTGATTCGATTTTAATTTGTTTTTTGAAGTGAAAACTTCTTTTGCGGCGCTTGACATTTTTTTAAGAAGGGTAAAAAATGTTAAACTCGCGTCAGATCTCGCGTCAGACCTTGCGTCAGATCTGTAGCCTGATCGAAATAGCGTCAACTGTCAACCGTATTGTTATTTTATTACAATACGGGTTTTTTCAGTGACATCAAAGAAGTACACGAGCAATGGCGCGATTGACCCTTACAAAAAGCATAATATTCAAAAATGCAAGTTTTCACTTCTGCCGGCACTCCCGGAGTGCAACCCGTCCTTAACTAAACCTATTTTAAGTACAAGTGTTATTATTATTTTAGGTTTAAGTGTTTGAGATAGGACAAACTAGACAATAAGTATACATTATTACCTACGGGAAAATAAATTCTATGCGGTAAAATCCGTTGGTTAGAACACTAGTTTTATCATATAAAACAATTTCAGAATGAGGGAAAGCAAACTCAAGTAAAAATACCAGTTGCACTTTAATACTGACTACATACAGGTATTCATGAAGGGTGGTGCTCACTTGCTCAGTCCCATTAATTACTAAAGATTAGACCCCCCTACGACCTCTACCATTATGAATCCGCCTTTACCACAGACTGGTTTTAAGAAACCGCGACAGTCCGCTTCGAAGCCGCGCGGCAAACGCACGAGCGCCAATCAAAAACAAATCCAAATTCAAACACGAAAACTAACCAATCAAAACAAAAAGCGCGCGCGTTCGAAGAAAACTTCAAAAGTGCTTCAAAATAAGGAACGTTTTTGAATTTAGGTCTTTTATGGTCGAAGGGGTAACTGTTATAAACACTTGTTTGTTTTTGTTATTAAAAATAACAGTTTGATATTAGATTGAGATATTTATGTGAGTTTAGTGAGTGAAAGTGTTTTTAGATCTAAAAGTGAAAGGCTGTCTTGAGTGGTGAGTACTATAGAGCGTCCTCGAAAGCCTGTTCCATGTGATCGGGTTAGGTCCAAGAGAAATGTAAGAGCAAGTCAGTAGGTACTATACCTACCCAGGTTTTTAAACCGGCGATAAGTCGGCGAAAGTAACATCTTAATCCGTATCTCTGTGGCTTGACGAGGAATGTTCCATCGTTACAATTTTCGTGTGTAATAGCTGTAATTTTGAGTGAAACTTCATGCTCATGGAGAAGTGATTCTGGACGGCTATTTTCGTGCTCTTCTACAAAATCTCTAATAGATAATTGACTTGTAATGGACCAACTATGGGTTTTACCGACCAGCCGACGAGTCGGGTTTAAATCTGCCGGATAGTCGGCCGACTAGTCGGCAGTGCCGATCTTCCATATTTGGTATTCGATCCCAGATATAAACTGCAGGTTTTTATTGAGCCAGAAAATATATAAACAACTAGCTGGTGCCCGCGACTTCGTCCGCGCAGATTTATAAATTGTAGCCTATGTGTTATTCTGATGTATAAACTATATTATTGTACAGTTTCATTAAAATTCATTCATTAGTTTTTACGTGAAAGAGTAACAAACATCCATCCATACTTACAAACTTTCGGCTTTATAATATTAGTAGGAAGGATAAGGTCGCAATACTTACTAGAAGTTAAAAAAGATTCCGTTTGCGACGATGATAGCAGTGCACAGCTAAGGCACAGAATAAAGTACTAGTTTTATCATTCATAGAGAACGGACACTCTCCGCCCCCCTTGCAATCCACCCCACACCCCCTCACGCGCAGAGGGACTTTTGTACTGAATATGCAGGCCTACAAATTCGCGCTCTTTGTATTGTCCGGGGTGTGGCTAAGGACAAAACATAACAAAAAAATGTGATCCTTTATTTTTATTACATTATTTTATTGCTCCTCTTTCTGAGAGACTGGCAGTTGGAGGCCTAAAGCATGGAGGAATGGTGCAATAGAGGGGGACCTGCGCGCTGTTTTTACCGACTAGTCTAGACATTAAGTAAAATGGGCCCATCTCTATATTTGACTGAAAAGTTAAATATATAAATGAGTTTCCCACTGGTGGGTGCCGAGACAACCGAGTTTCTCACTGGTGGGTGGACGGGAAATACGCGTTTCCCCCTCTACCTACTGCACTTGTGTTCGAAACAAAATATAAGTTTGTAACAATACCTATTAAAGATTTAAATGTCTATCGCACGTGAGTACAAGGGTCTAATTCTTAAATATCAATGAGTGATAAAATATCACTTTCGAAATATTTAAAATTCCAATTTAATTAACAATCAATTAAGGATTACCATTCTTCTTCAACCCGGTGCACCAGAATATACAAGGAAAGTTCTCAAGAAGCACCAGCTCATGTTTAACTTCAAAGACCACCAGGTTGTTAGTTCCTTCAAAAGAGATTGCTTAAGGCGATTATACTCCTCAAATTAGAAGCTACGCGATTGTCAATGCAAATATCGACCTTATTAACACGTAAATAGCGTTTACATAAGAGTGCTCGGAAGAACTTACTTTTTCGTATGAAATATAACAGATTAAAATAAATAAATGGTACAGCAGCACTGCACTTACTTTCTCGCAATACTCAAGGAAAAACTATCAACCGCAAACTTAAATTTGTAATGCCATACACATAGTATGGAAATACAAACTTTTATTTACGGTTTTCCAAAAAAATGTTCGAATGAAATATACAAATCAATTTAGAATTCAAATTGTCAAACATTAAAACAAACAAACATCAAACGATTTCGAGTAAATCACATGTTTAACTTTTGGTAGTACTGGAACACCCTTTATATGAATTTTCACAGATCAATAGATACTACCGTAGGATACTTGCATGGAGATTTTTTTAATTTCCCAACACATGTTCCTTATGGATTATTGTTCAGTTTAGTCTACTGAGCAAGCCCTTTCAGTTTTTGGTACACCCTGTGAACTAAATTTTATTCAAAAAATCATAAAGAATATCTAGTCAGGTAGACAACCAATCCAGGAGTAATATTATAGAAAATTTTAATAAACTCAATGGAACCAATTTTTGGTAAATCACATATTTACGATTTGGTGGTACAGGAACACCCCTTATATGAAATTACACAGATCATTTGATACTGGCGCAAGATATCTTACATGGAGATGCTTGGTCATGCACAGTTTCATCACGATTCTATGAGCCGTTTTTGAGAAAATTACAATTTATCATTTTCGTTGTATGACAGCTACCCTCAAAATGAGAGCCAGCCAGAAACCACTTAGAACCCTTCGATGGATTTGCATAAAACTCCTAAATTCCAAATATGGTGTCAATCGGACCATTCGTTTAGCCGCTAGGCCAAAGCGTGACGGACAGAGCGACCGACGGACCGACCGACCGACCGACCGACGGACGAACATTTTTGGAAGACTTGTTTTTTATGATGTATAAGTGATATAGTAGAACACATTTTTGAGAAAATTATAAAAACTTTTTTTTTCACGAATACAATACCTTTCTCGCTCCGCTCGAAAGTAAAAATCGTATGTTGTATTAAAAGAATAAGAGTTTTTTTAATTTATTGGTGTAAAAATATTTCAAAATAATAGTTCTCAAGCCCATGTCCATCATTTTACTCTTTCGACTATCAGCAAATTACCTATCTAGATCGCTTGGGGCTCTTCTGCTGACGCCGAGACTATTGGTCATTTTGACCAAATCGGTCCGGTATAAGTTCTATGGATGCTCAAAGTCGGGATTTTTGAAGTTCGATTTACTCTTTTTACTATCAGCAAATTTTATATCTTAATCGCTTGGGGCTCTCCTACTGACGGATAGTCTATATTACATTTTGCTCAAATCGGTCCGGATAAGGTTCTATGGACGCTTAAAGTCGGGACTTTTGAAAAACGATTTACTCTTTTTACTATCAGCAAATTTCATGTCTACATCGATTAGCGGTCTTACACTGATGACTAAACTGAAAATCATTTGGATCGAATCGGTCCGGATAAAATTTTATGACCACTTTAATAATGAAAAATTAAACTGCTAAAATAGAAATCGTCGCGTTCTTACCGCAATATTTGACAAATCAAAGAAATAATAGGTTGCAAAACTAATATTTAAACGATTTTTTAATAAAACCATTCTCAGATCTTAACTTCTGATGATGGAGACGTACTGCCCGCATAAACGGTAAGAGCAATGAGTGTGCTGCTTTAACAAATTTTGCTCAAAATCTATGTCAAATTCATATGCGCAAAGAAAAAAACAAAATGGCTGATTTCACATTGGTGACTATAACCAGTCCTGGATTTGAATGTTGGGACTATCAGCAAATTTAATATTTTAATCGCTTAGGGCTCTTCTACTGACGTATAGTCTATATTGCATTTTGCTCAAATCGGTCCGGATAAGGTTCTATTGACGCTCAAAGTCGGGACTTTTAAAAAATGTTTTACTGTTTTTACTATCAGCAAATTTCATGTCTACATCGATGAGCGATCTTAAAGTAATGACTTAACCGAAAACCATTTGGATCGAATCGGTCCGGATAAAATTTTATGACCACTTTAATAATGAAAAATTATACTGCTAAAATAGAAATCATCGCGTTCTTACCGCAATTTTTGACAAATCAAAGAACTAAAAGGTTGCAAAACTAATATTTAAACGATTTTTTAGTAAAAACATTCTCAGATCTTAACTTCTGATGATGGAGACGTACTGCCCGCATAAACGGTAAGACCCATGAGTGTGCTGCTCTAACAAATTTTGCTCAAAATCTATGTCAAATTCATATGCACAAAGAAAAAAAACCGGTCAAGTGCGAGTCGGACTCGCGCGCCGAGGGTTCCGATATACCTATAGTATTTTTGGAAGCAATAAAGTCCATTTTCAGGACCGCAAAACTAAATTTGTTTGTAAAGGTTAAACTGTGCAACTTAGAAAGATCGTTTTATTTTTGCTGAAAAGTTTACATAAACCTCTGTCAACTGTAATTAATTCAGATTTTCCCTTACTCAAACTTCGGAGATAAGGGGGGGGGAATGGTATTTTTTTTGACATTTTTCATCATAACTTGAAAACTAAGAAACTTAAAAAAACACAAAAATATATTTTAAAATGTACAAGTAAAGCCCTTTCATATGATACCCCACTCGACCTAGTAGCGACAATTGGAAATTTGGCCCCCTGATAGTACAAACAGTAAAACGTTTTTTAAAAGTCCCGACTTTGAGCGTCCATAGAACCTTATCCGGACCGATTTAAGCAAAATGTAATATAGACTAGCCGTCAGTAGGAGAGCCCCAAGCGATTAAGATATAAAGTTTCCTGATAGTAAAAAAAGTAAATCAAACTTCGAAAACCCCGACTTTGAGCATCCATAGAACTTATACCGGACCGATTTAGTCAAAGTGACCAATAGTCTCGGCATCAGTAGAAGAGCCCCAAGTGATCTAGATAAGTCATTTGCTGATAGTAAAAAAAAAGTAAATCTTTTTTCAAAAGTCCCGACTTTGAGCATCCATAGAATCTTATCCGGACCGATTTAAGCAAAATGCAATATAGACTATTTGTCAGCAGGAGAGCCCCAAGTCATTTAGATATAAAATTTGGTGATAGTACCAACCATTAAATCCAGGACTGGTAATAGTCACCAATGTGAAATCAGCCATTTTGTTTTTTTTCTTTGCGCATATGTATTTGACATAGATTTTGAGCAAAATTTGTGAGAGCAGCACACTCATGGCTCTTACCGTTTATGCGGGCAGTACGTCTCCATCATCAGAAGTTAAGATCTGAGAATGGTTTTTATTAAAAAATCGTTTAAATATTAGTTTTGCAACCTATTATTTCTTTGATTTGTCAAATATTGCGGTAAAAACGCGACGATTTCTATTTTAGCAGTTTAATTTTTCATTATTAAAGTGGTCATAAAATTTTATCCGGACCGATTCGATCCAAATGTTTTTCGGTCAAGTCATTACTTTAAGACCGCTCATCGATGTAGACATGAAATTCGCTGATAGTAAAAACAGTAAAACGTTTTTTAAAAGTCCCGACTTTGAGCGTCAATAGAACCTTATCCGGACCGATTTGAGCAAAATGCAATATAGACTATACGTCAGTAGAAGAGCCCTAAGCGATTAAAATATTAAATTTGCTGATAGTCCCAACATTCAAATCCAGGACTGGTTATAGTCACCAATGTGAAATCAGCCATTTTGTTTTTTTTCTTTGCGCATATGAATTTGACAAAGATTTTGAGCAAAATTTGTTAGAGCAGCACACTCATGGCTCTTACCGTTTATGCGGGCAGTACGTCTTCATCATCAGAAGTTAAGATCTGAGAATGGTTTTATTAAAATCTCGTTTAAATATTAGTTTTGCAACCTATTATTTCTTTGATTTGTCAAATATTGCGGTAAGAACGCGACGATTTCTATTTTAGCAGTTTAATTTTTCATTATTAAAGTGGTCATAAAATTTTATCCGGACCGATTCGATCCAAATGATTTTCAGTATAGTCATCAGTGTAAGACTGCTCATCGATGTAGACATGAAATTTGCTGATAGTAAAAAGAGTAAATCGTTTTTCAAAAGTCCCGACTTTGAGCGTCCATAGAACCTTATCCGGACCGATTTGAGCAAAATGCAATATAGACTATCCGTCAGTAGGAGAGCCCCAAGCGATTAAGATATAAAATTTGCTGATAGTAAAAAGAGTAAATCGAACTTCAAAAATCCCGACTTTGAGCATCCATAGAACTTATACCGGACCGATTTGGTCAAAATGACCAATAGTCTCGGCGTCAGCAGAAGAGCCCCAAGCGATCTAGATAGGTAATTTGCTGATAGTCGAAAGAGTAAAATGATGGACATGGGCTTGAGAACTATAATATAGCGCTTTAGGAACAGTAGGGAATGCACGTAAAAAATCGATGTACACACGACCGCACATGAGTAGAAACACTTTTGGACCTTATGGCGTGGTAATAGAGTTGAAAAAGTTTCTACCGACAAGCGGTTGACCGTACCAGAATACAAAGACATAAAGAATAAATGGTACAGCAGCACTGCACTTACTTTCTCGCGATATACGAGAGTCATCATTCAACAGTGTCCCCTCCGAGAGTCGAACCCAGAACCTTCGGATCAAGAGCCGAATGCTCTAACTACTATATTATAAAGGCTGCGGATAGTAATGAGTAAATAAGTACCAACTGCAAACCTAAGTTTGTAATTCCATACAAATAATATAAAAATACAAACTTACCTATACCAACTAGATTTATGTAAAAATTATTTAATGAAATATGCAGTCATGTAGAAAACCAATTTAGAATCCAAATTGTAGAACATCAAAGTAAGCTCAACGAAACCGATTTTGAGTAAATCACATTTAAAAATTTTAGTAGTAAGGGAACACCCCTTATATGAATTTCTAGAGACCAATTGATACTGCCGCAAATACCTTAAATGGAGATGCTTGGTCATGCAAAGTTTCATCAAGATTTTATGAGCCGTTTTTGCGAAAATTACAATTTTTAATTTTCGTTGCATCACAGCTACCCTCAAAATGAGAGCCAGCAGGAAACCACTCAAAACCCTTCAATGGATTTTCATAAGACTCTTAAATTCCAAATATGGTGTCAATCGGACCATTCATTTAGCGGCTTGGCCAAAGCGTGACGGACAGACCGACCGACCGACCGAGCGACCGACCGACCGACCGACCGACGGACGGACATTTTTGGGAGACTTGTTTTTTATGATGTAAGTATAAGTGATATATAAAACATTTTTGAAAAAATTAGAAAAACTTTTTTTTTCACGAATACAATACCTTTCTCGCTCCGCTCGAAAGTAAAAAACCGGTCTAGTGCAAGTTGGACTCGCGCGCTGGGGGTTGCGATATACCATTAGTATTTTCGGAAGTAATAAAGTCAATTTTTAGAACCGCAAAACTAAATTTGCTTGTAATGGTTTTTTTGCAGATTTATAAAAAAACTGTGCAACTTAGAAAGATCGTTTTATTTTTGCTGTCATATTTACATAAACGTCTACCCCACTCAATCTAAGAACTACAATTTGAAATTTTGCCCCCCCTATTTGGGTCCCCTTTACATTAATAATTATAATTTTTTCTTAATTCTTTCACGTGCAATTAAGTTGGACAACCATATTCTAAAACTATTCCAAATTGAGTGGTTGCTGAGATTTACAGGTGTGACAGACAGACAGACAATGGGGACCATAAGGGTTCCTTCTTTTTACCATTTTGGTATCGGAACCCTAAAAACGAATGCACCAAATGTAATCCTTGAAGTGATGTTTTACATATATTTTTTTTAACTTTTCTTGATCAACTATAAATGAGGTGTAGGCTTTACAAAATGCCCATTTGAGGGGTATATTCTCCTTGAGTGTAAGGAATGTAAAGATGTTGTGAGCCTATCTGTTGAGCAAACTGTTCAGTTTCAGATAATTTTTCAGATTCAGATAATTTTATTCAATGTAGATTCTTTACAGAATACTTATTGAATGTCATGCAGAATACAATGCAAATAGAGCGAGTCTACGCCGTTTCGGATCGCAGCGTAAAAGAAACGGCAAGAAACCACTGCAGCACGGCCTACTTTAAGAGTCGGCTTTTTACAATGTGTTTCTTGTGTTTCGCTGGAATATCAGAGCACCATACCTCTTTGTCATTCATATAGTCATCCAATCTATAGTAAGCTTTTTTGTTGAACTATTAGGTCTTTACCTATGAAATTGCCGTTTTGTATGGCGAATTTTAAGTAAACTCAATTTTTAGTACTAACATTTTTGCATTTTTCTTAGGAATTATAAATCCAATTTTTTTCTTTTTTTTAAGCATTATTGGAAAGACATTAAGCTAACAGAAGCTTAAATTTAATTTTCGAAAAATATTATCTGTAAAAAAATATAACGAATCTGATGATGAAATCGGACGACATTTAAGACGAACAATTTTCGAACCTTTAATTTTATATATTTAACTAAAAATAAAAACTTTATTTTATGCGTAAATTGATAACCTTGAAGTCAACTTTCAAATATAAGACAAATGGAAAAAATAGCATTAGAATCATAGGAATTATGATCTCATTAATCTGTAAGAAAATTTCGGCAATTTCATAGGTAAAGACCTATTATATAGCCTGTGTAGAACTCGAGCAGTTTATTATTATTATAAGCGTATACAGACCTCCAGCTTCATCATATGATATATTTGAAAAAACAATGGATGAAGCTTTAATAATTAAAGTCAGTAACACCAATAAGGATATTTTAGTATGTGATGATTTCAATATTAATATTTTAGAAGAATCTAACATATATGCAATAGATTTAAATCTTTATTTTTATGCTTCAATCTAGTGAATCTTTTTTTGGTGCCTGCTAGAATATCAGCGTCCTCATCCACTTGCATTGATAACATTTTTACAAATTTAGAGCCGGAAAATATTGGTCACACTCTAAGAAGGGAAGAAAATTCGGCCAGCATTGCCTTCGAATGGCAGCCGGGAGGCAGCAGGAGACGTGGACGTGCCACTCACACTTGGAGGCGCTCTGTAGACAAGGAGCTGAAAGAAGTAGGACTGTCGTGGAGCGATGCTAGAAAAATTGCGCGAGACCGGCCGGCGTGGAGACAACTTATTGAGGCCCTCTGCACCAGTGGGGTGCCATAGGACTACAACCACAAATAAATCAATTATCAAAAAATTGGGCTCTGATCGTTCTGGCCAGTTAGCAGTTTTCAAAGTCACGGCTAAAAAAGCACTAAAAAAGATATCAAGTGCGTTCCTGTAAATGAAGGTAGGCTTAGACGCTATTAAAGTAATATTGAGGAAAAACTGCCACACTTACCCTATTCCAACAATCCAAATAAATTATATAAGTCACAAATTGATAGCCAATAACAGCTATGATAGCCGTGAGATGGCCAATATACGGTCGCAGCCACGTCCTAGTTACTCACTGAAGTTTAATCTGATAACCTAGAGTCTAGGCAAACTAGATATACAGACTAGTCGAGTGGTTTTCTACGTTATAAAGTAAAAATGTGAAGAAATAATCACTTTTGAAACTACTGTTTAACCGCTAAAATTGACAATCAAACATTAGTTTATATTTAATGAATATCAGTCTTACACGTTAAATGAAATGCTTTTTTAAATGTTATTTTATCACCCGAATTGGCTTCCGATTCTTCATATAAAATGATATATATAAAAAAACCTAGATAAACTTTTAAAACGAATGAATCAAAACTTTATATTTAGCGAATAATCATCGGGTTATTCCCTCAGTCCCCCAATCCCAGAGGCACACGTTACGCGGGAATTCGTGTTGCTCTAATTCTTCACCTATATACCAATAAAGAAAAACTTGTGATTTTGGATATCCACGAATCGGCCCTCTGGAAATGTTCAAGTGGTTCAAAATAAAATGTCGGTTTTCAGCCTATATTTCAGCTTAAACATATTTCAGTTTTTTTTTATTATTATTATTACTTATTATATTTCTTTGGGAATTTTGTTCAGGTCCAAGTCCAAGTCAATTTCCGAGTCCCTTTTAAAGAGCATTAACTGTCTGATTGGTGCCGGCCTAGAATAGTAAGAACCCATATCTACCCCTGGATGTCGTAAGAGGCGACTAAGGGCTTATGAACCGGAGGAAGGGCAGTAGCTTCTTTCTGTGTATCGTACCATCTTACACACTGCGGTCACCAACAACAGGGTTGCCAACAGCTATGCTTCCACGCGTAGGGACTATGGTAAAAGTACCACGCGTTTTTTTGCTGAAGTCTAGAGAAAGCTCCCTGTCCTACAGTGGACGTTTCATGGGATGTTGTATAAATATCTCCTCCTTTAATGTTCATAAATCCACCTGAAAGTTTACGTTTAACACCCCTTCTTACACTGAAAATTGACACAATTGACACTGAAAATTTAATTTGATTTGTAAGGTTATGGAACCCTCTAGATGCGACAAACACTTTACCAGTTTTGTCTGTAATTTTTGACTTAGTAGATGATTGAATTGATCAATAATTAATTCTTAATAATTTATTATATTTAGTTAATTTTTTATGGTGCATAAGCTATTTAATTTACAAATGATGCCGGCCGGTATTACGTTCTAGTTAATCACCGAAGTAAAACTTAAATGCCATTTTTCTATTCTTCCTATTCCTATTTCTATTCCTATCCTATCCTACTTACTCGTAATATTATAAACGCGAAAGTTTGTAAGTATGGATGGCTGGTTGTTTGTTACTTTTTCACGTCAAAACTACTGAATGGATTTTAATGAAACTTTACAATAATATAGCTTATACATTAGAATGACACATAGGCTACAATTTATAAACCTGCGCAGACGCAGTCGCGGGCACCAGCTAGTCATTTTATAAATGTAGATCTACAAACCGAATCATCTACCAAATTATCATTATTTCGGGGACTAACGATAACAAAGTTGCTCCCAAACCATGTTCGTAAGTAAACCTTATCCAATCCGGATGCTTCGTGTACGCACTGCAGCAAGCACGTAGAAACAAAACCAGTATAACCTGAACCAGCGCTACACTACAAACGCCCGGAACCAGAGGTCAAAGTGTTTCCACCGACTTGCGGCCGTGTGTGCAGCAAAAAGTGTGTTATGCAGTGTATTTACTACGGTGTACGCAGCTGATGAAGAATTCAAGCGATCTTGTGTTTGTACCTCGTTTATGTTGTCTCAAAAAGTCACGGTATTTTACTTGACTCGATAGATCGCAGAGACAAGAAACTCGTTGGTGACTCATCACTAACGAGCTTCTTCACCAGCATAGCCAATCCAAGACGAGCCGAGCGCAAGGGCACTACCAACCTTTACTCTAAGCGCTTCGTCGTTTTTAGAACCCTCATAACTTGGGTTTGGATGTTTGGATTATACCAGAAAACAAAATTTACAGGATATGATGTCAATAGTTTCAGTTGCATAGCTCTTATACTTAAGATTTATTGATATCTAAAAAACTTGCACAGTTGTTTGCTCTGTAGATTGTTCCATAAATTTCTCGGTAGACCGCTCGGTAGATTGCTTGGCAGATTGCTCAGCAGATTGCTCGGCAGGTTGTTAGGTGGATTGCTCGGCAGATTGATCGGTAGATTGCTCGGCAGATTGCTTTGTATCGTGCTCAGCAGATTGCTCGGTTGTTTACTTGTTTGCTCGGCAGTTTGCTCTGTAGATTGCTTTGTAGGTTGCTCGGTTGTTTGTTCGGCAGATTGCTTTATTGATTGCTCGGTTGTTTGATCGGTAGATTGCTCGGTAGATCGCTCGGAAGATCGCTTAGTAGATTGCTCGGCAGATTGCTCAGTAGATTGCTCGGTAGATTGCTCGGTAGATTGCACGGTAGGTTGCTCTGGGTAGATTGTTCGGTTGTTTGATCAGTAGATTGCTTGGTAGATCGCTCAGTAGATTGCTCTGAGTAGATTTTTTGGAAGATTGCTCGGTTGCTTGCTGGGTCGTTTGCTCGGTAGATTGTTTGGTAGATTGCTCGGTAGTTTGCTCGGCAGATTGCTCGTTACGCTTGGCAGATTGCTCGGTTGTTCGCTCGGTAGATTGTTCGGCAGATTACTCGGCAAATTGCTCGGCAGATTGCTCAGCAGATTGCTCGGTAGATTGCTCGGCAAATTGAACGGCCTAGCCACAGCGAAGCTGCGACTCATCTAAAATGACATTTGATAACTTTTTGAAAATGCGAGCTATATGATCTCGTCTTGGCAATAATGAAAATGTATATGGTGGGATTCATATCTTTTGATATGAGGATATAATATTGGGATATAACGAGTCATTTGATGTATAATTACAGAAAATGGTTCAGCCATTTCCCACCAGGGAGAGCTAAACTATAGTATGTTTTGAAAATATTTTACTAAGGAGAACAATTACGGGTATTTGATGTTTTACGCGTTTTACGCGCATAAAAGATGTATTGAACTGAGAAAACTGAGAAAATAGTTTATTCATAATCGAGAATAGAATCAATTCCACGGGTTTTTGATAGGGGTAATTTTTTTTATTATTTAAATTTTTGCCGCTTCTATTCTAAACATTTCTGTGGATACGCGCGCTGGCGGCGGGGAAAGTGGGCGTGGCGTGCGCGGTGTGCGCGGGCTATAACATCGATGAAACAAGAATAATGATGAAACTTTAAAATAACAATATCTAGATTTTTTTTTTGTTTTTTTTTTTTATGGGAATAGATTTATTTTAATGAAAATCAGTTGGGGTGTATAAGGGTTTCGCTTATTACATTAACACGTTGTATCCGTCAAATTTCATGATCACCCAAAAAAAAGTATTTTTGTAGTTATAGTATAGGGTGACTTATAATTAGTTCTTGATAGCAAAAGATAAGCATGTACTCATGATACTGAACAACTTTTCCCAAGGAACGAAGGTCGAAATACGAAAAACCAAATTTGATCTCCCATACAAAATGCGCTATCAGCTGATGCAGTTTCTATGGGACGTCGAAACTTGATTTTCGTATTTCGACCTATGTTCCTTGGGGAAAGTTGTTCAGTATCTTGCATGCATGCATATGCATACCTTTTTCTATCAAGAACCTTTTAAAAGTCTAATATTTTTTACAATCTATTGGTGATCCCTTAGAAGGATCATCGTAGATCGTACAGGGACTCAATTCTTGAAAATCACCGGATCACTTTTTACACTTTAAAAATTCACATTTGCCCTGATAAACTGTTGAAAGGTAAAGCTGAATACATGAAAATTAACAATCAAGGACTGCTTTATATTTTACGAATATCAATCTTCACTTTTGAAAAGATAAATTTGTGATTTTGTGTTTTTTGAGTGATATTTTATCACCCCGTGATATTCAAGAATTAGCTCCCAGATCGCCGGCCAATCCGTGTGGGAGTAGCTTAAAGAATCGTTAACCTCCGAAACAAAAAGAAATTTCACAACGACTCTTTTACGCTCGGCTCCAGCCGTAAATTTCAAAATGTATATGTTTTGTTTCGTTTTGGAAAGCCACTCCTTTTATGTCCAACACATAAAAAATATATTGGTCTTCGCTTAAAGAGACACGACACAGAAAGTGACGCCAATGCACATTTACATTTGAAAATACGGTTTTAAAATGCTTTCAAAAGATCGCTTTCTTTTCCTGATTTATGAAACATGTTAATTAATGACGCAAAACATTTTAAACGGTGACTCAAATTATATAACTGGAGATCCATTCTTAAATAGCGTTTTGAGATAAAAATCATCATAGTCATAACGTTCCACGAAACGTCCACTGTAGGACAGGGAGCTCCCTTCAGAATTCTAGCACTTAGGAGGGGAATTACCATAGTCACCTTGGTTTTAAGCGTTGCAATGGCGACCGCAGTATGAGTTGTTCTGTTGAGGTTATCTATTACTGTTTTAGTCGCCTCATACGACTCCTTGTTTTACTCGGGTGTACAATAGTCTACATGGCACCTTTCTTGCTCTGCTGGTTAGGTACGGGCGTAAGGCCTACTACGCCTACCACTTTATAGGGTTCCGATACCAAAATGGTAAAAAAAAGGAACCCTTATTGTGCCGTTCTGTCTGTCTGTCTGTCCGTCTGTCTGTCACACCTCTATATCTCAGCAACCACTCATGCTATCTACCTGGAATTTGGAATAGTTTTAGAATATAGTTGCCCAACTTAATTGCACATGAAAGAATTTTGAAAAAATTATGATTATTAATGTAAAGGGGCCCGAAATAGGGGGGGGCAAATTTCAAATTGTTGCTACTAGGTTGAGTGGGTATTATATGAAAGGGCTTAACTTGTAAATTCTAAAATATATTTTTGTTTTTTTTTACGTCTCTTAGTTTTCAAGCTATGATGAAGAATGTCAATAAATACCATTCCCCCCCTTATCTCCGAAGTTTGTAAAAGGAAAAACCTGAATTAATTACAGTTGACAGAAATTTATGTACACATTACAGCAAAAATAAAACGATCTTTCTAAGCTGCACAGTTTTTTAGAAATCTGCAAATAACCTTTACAAACCAAATTTAGTTTTGCTGTCCTAAAAATGGACTTTATTGCTTCCAAAAATACTGAAATACAAAAAGTATATCGGAACCCTCGGCGCGCGAGTCCGAATCGTACTTGACCGGTTTTTTTTTATGTAACAAATGAGCAATCGAGCTCGTAGGCCACCTGATGGTAAGTGGTCACCACCGCCCATAGCACCCGCTGTATTGTTAGTAGTATAATTGACACTAACAAGACAGCAAAGCGCGTTGCCCACCCTGAGAACTAAGATGATGTGTCTCATGTGCCAGTAATTTCCCTGGCTCCCTTGCCCTTCAAACCAAAACACAGCAGTGCAAACACTGCTGCTTCACGGCAGAAAAAATCAAGGGGTGGTACTTCCCCTGACGGACTTTGCACAAAAGCCCTACAATACCTTCACGACTTTGGGTCAAAAGTATGCACCGCCCTCACCCCTTGAGGCGCTTTTTTCTAAAGAATAATTTCCTCACAGAAGTGGATACCACTCGAAACACTCGTGACCGAGTGGTAGATGCTCTTTATATCTGATCACGAAAGCAACAACGGTGGAGTTCCGAACCCAGATGGGTGACAGCTTGTGGCAAAACAATAAGAGCGTTTCCGAACTTCGGAAGCCACGTTCTGCCAATGATGGTGGTTTTTAAGCCAAGTCAGAGAACATTTCACGGCTTGAAAACTCTGAAAGCCAGCTGGCCACTGACCCGGCAAAACCTAATCTAGGACTGGGTCTGGTTTGCACTCTGGGTTACGGAGGTCAGATGGCAGTTACTCAAGACTAGATCGAGGTCAAGAGTAAGCCCATTTTCAATAAAAAAAAAATCCCTTAGGTAAAGTAGCCAACTCCGTAAAAACCGTTGGTATTTTTTTTTATTATGAATGAAATTTTTAGATCTTGCTTTTTCTCTTTTCAGTTCATATTTTTCTACGCAGTCGGATATTTTGTTTTTTTTTTTATTTAGTAGGTACTTTTTTGTTTTATAAATATTTTTTTTGTTATTATTTTATTTTTTATACGTTATGACACTCATACATACATACACACGAAAAACATACCATACATACATACATACACTCGAAAAACATAACCCTCCTGTTTTGGGGCAGTCAGGTAAATACAGAATGAGGCTACTCGGTTGACTCTACTCGCCGAACTATCTGCTCACACAACTGGCAGTGACCTAATAGTCACTCAAAGATACACTCTTCTGCCCAAGCTGGGTATTCAATCAGTCTTCTTTCCAAGGAAACTATCTCACGCTTCAGTTAAACAAGATGCGTAAGGAAAAGCGTGTAATATGATCAGTTAAAGTTTGCGTTGCGCGGGTCGCGGCACAGTTGCGCGGTGATGCGTACGCGCGTGACGCTTTCCTTGTAATTGTTGCAGGTGATAATGGAGATATAATACGCCGTTTAAAGGTTAAAGCACGTTAGAGTGTCATTTTTAGGGTTCCGTACTCGAAAGGTCCAAACAGAGCCCTAGCCCAGAAGCCTACGAGAGCTGTATCTTTAAAACCGTAGTAGCTATATAGTTGTTTTCACAGAAAATGTGTTGTTATGGCGGATTACGTATCAAATAATAGGAACAATGAAAATTTAATAAGGGGATTCTCTAAACGTGTTCAATGTTTTAGCTCCATCGTAAAAAAAAAACCCTCACAAACGTAAAACTTTATAGTGCATTACATTAAAACCCAAAATGTCCACTGCTGGACATGCCCTCATGCCCTCCAGAACACCAGCAAAAACGCATGGTACATTGGCGGGGATGTACGTACGTATGCATGATCGTACCATCTTACACAAACAACAGCGGTCGCCTACTGCAACGCTTACAAGGGTGATGATTATGGTAAATTCCCTCCAATGTAAAGAATAACAACATATAACTGGTCGAGTGCGAGTTGGACTCACGCGCATTTAATACACTTTTGCGCGACTGCGCTTCCCTAAGACGGTATTTTGAACTTTTTTTTTTATAGAAAATGGGCTTACTCTTGACCTCGAGCTAGTCTTGAAGACAGAGATGAGGTCTACGATGGAGCGAGCTTGCCCAGAAGTAGCCTATTTACTCGCGACTTGAATAGATTCGGGTTATATGAACTCGGGAACACAGACGTAGGCAGAGAATTCCACTCTTTAGCCGTGCGCATTATAAAAGATGTTTCAAAGCGCTTTGTGCGAATGTGCGGAATATCAACCAAGTATGGGTGATATCCTGCGGTGCGTCTGGACTCCCGATGGTAGAAGGGAGATGGTGGAATAAGCTCGTGGAGCTCTAGAGCACACTCTCCGAAATACAATCTTTAGAAAACCGACAGACATGCAACTTTGCGAAGGTGGGTCAGACTGTGAAACTTGGTTTTCACCAGCATCTCATTACCAACGAGCTTCTTGGCTCTGCGATCTATCGAGTCAAGTGCAACTTAGTGGCACGGAACCCTCGGTAAGCGAGTCCTGATCGCACTTGTCCGTTTTTTTTTGTATGGAGACGAAGAGACGTTTTTATTACGTAGAACACAAGTTTTAGCCCCCAGACCAGAAGCTCGTGCACTACACCGCAGAATTCTGTAAATGTTGATTTCGTCAAAAGGTTGTCTGGAAGAGATCACTCTTAGTGATAAGACCGCCTTTTGCCCGCATTTTATTACTGGTTATGTGTAAATGTTACTTTATTAGTGTGCAATAAAGTGTTATTCATTCATTCATTCTTAAAAAGTTTAAGACGAATTTTTAAAAACTCGAAATTGGTACATTGTTGCAGTTATTTTTCTTGCCATCCGTGCCAGCCCAGCTCACGCTATGTCCAAACTCGTCCTCGTCGAACCATGTCAACGGTGAACCATGCACGCCCCAAATGGACACACTACCATAAACACAGATTGCACAGGTAATAATTACATTAAATCTAGTTTTATTTTAAAGAATATAAGCACCGCAGGCTTTCGCTTCACAGCATCAAGCGTCGAATTGATAAATCGCTCTTAAGCGTGACATTGCACTCAAGATGTATAATTTATATGTGTGAGAAAAAGACATCTTCACACTTAAGAGGGATTTTTATACGAGGCTTACTTACAAGGTGTTACTAAAATCCGCAAAGCCAAAACTGTGTTAATCTGCCCTGTAAACTTAACAACTTTTTCTAAGGAACATAGGTCGACTTACGAAAAAAAAATTGATCTTCCATAAAACCTGACTAGTTCGTGAAGAGATTTATTTTATTCTTTGGATATAAAGAGAAAGAAGTCTAGGAAACCTATTTGCTGAACCCAATGTAATTGGAAAAAACAGATCAGCCCGACTTCGCTGGCTCGGCCACGTAGAGAGGATAGAGGGAGATCCGCCACAGGGAATCACCTAGAACCTTCGATACGACAGGGTGGAGTAAGTTGATTATAAGCTGCTGTTGATTCTAAGAATTTCAAATCTATAATTTACAGGGACCACACCGACGCCGTACTGAAGAAACGCAAGAATGGAAGGTTCGAGACAAATCCAAGATGGCGGATGCAAAGATGGCGGCTGAGAGGCGTGCTGATACCACTTATGATACTGAATGTTACTGGACAAGCCAATGCTCAGGAAGGTAATACTCACTTTTGATCTTGTTCAAATTACCTTACTTACTTATGCTGGCTCAGTGACCCGAAGAGGGTCTTGGCCTCCGCCACTATAGAGCGCCATTCTTCTTAGTTGTGTGTGTATATTTTACTGAATTAAACTAGATTTCAAGTAAATGTTCTTTAATAAAATACGCAGCACGTTACAGAATTACCATAAAGTATAGAGCCAAAACGATAGACAAAAGAGCTGTCAAAATGTAGTAGTGATGGGGTAGTGTTTCTAGTGCTGTGCTTATCACACATCCTCCCTTTATAAAAATTATAATATTTATCTTACAAATATTAATTATCACACAGTGTGCAGCTTGTTGCCAATTGGCTGTTTGAAGCTCCAACAGGTCTTTTTGGACTTAGTCGATCTCAGACGTCTCACGGGGCGTCTACCAGTAGAACGTCCAAGATATACTCTTTTGATCCCACGATCCTCTCTCATCTTTTTCACATGGCCGAGCCAGCGAAGTCGAGCTGACTTGGTCTCCCCAATGATGTTAGACTCTGCTATCAGGTCCTACCTAGTGCGTAAAAATTTATCGCAAAGAGCCGCTGACACGATTTGGTTGTGAGTTTCAAGCCTGAAGTAAAATATGAAGCAGTAAGACAAAAGAATAGAAGTTATTCGGCAGAAGAATATTATTTTGTTGAAATAACAGATTAACCTTAAGTGGCTACATGTGGATGTGATGTCATGCACTTACTGAGCACCACCTGCCCGCCAGCAATCAGATGGGCATGTGCACGCAGCAGGAACAAAACAACCATCAAAACCATTACACGTGTTTTGCCTCTACACGAAGCATCTTCAGGAGATGTAAAAATAACTGATTTGTAACATCATCTACTGGTGGCTCATGTATAGGTAGAGGCTCATGTATAGGTAGAGGCAAATCACGTGTAAAGTATTTTGGATTGTGGCTGTGTTACCTGCGCATTCATTTGCGGGTAGGTAGGTGGTGCACAGGAAGCGAAGAGTTTGGAACCTCGTTCCGCAGGGAGTGCATGGCATCTATTATTTTTTTGGTGGTTGTTACATTTTTTTCGACAATCTGTTGTTATGTCCTGAGTTACATTCTCAGTAAAAACCGCGCCAACTCAATTCACTTTCAAAATATATTTTTGCTTTTTGTTAATTCGTAATAAAATAAACATGGTGTTTTCCAGCAAGCCTCCTAGCCTCATTATTCGGGTATCCGACGACGTGCACCGTGGGCTCAGAGGTTAAGCCATGTACGTTAACCCTCTCCTGCTGGCTGAAGGGGGGTGTGAGGACGCGGGGGTGCGGGGGGTGGCTGTTCTCTTGCTGCGTGCCCAGCGAGCCACAGAAGGAGAATTTTGACAACTTGAACAGGTTAGTTCCCGATTTCTATAGGACTATTTTATCACTAAACAACTCGTGTTACGTCACAAATAACATATGAAACATGAACGACCATGAGGTAACATAGGTCGTAATACCAAAGGAAACGGCTTCCGGTATAAAAACTGAATAAGCTCATAGGGCATATTGTCTAGGTAAGTTTCCATTCTTATATCGGTCAATATTTCTAAAGAAAAATGGTTGTGTGGAAAGCGCCTTATAATACAGCCAGTTTCAGAAAACCTCTTTTAAAGTAACCCCCTTAACTTTGTCACTTTCTCTGTCAATAAAAAAACCGGTCAAGTGCGAGTCGGACTCGCGCGCCGAGGGTTCCGATATACCTATAGTATTTTTGGAAGCAATAAATTCATTTTCAGGACCGCAAAACTAAATTTGTTTGTAAAGGTTTTTTGCTGATTTCTGAAAAACTGTGCAACTTAGAAAGATCGTTTTATTTTTGCTGTTAAGTTTACATAAACTTCTGTCAACTGTAATTAATTCAGATTTTTCCTTACTCAAACTTCGGAGATAAGGGGGGGGGAATGGTATTTTTTTTGACATTTTTCATCATAACTTGAAAACTAAGAGACGTAAAAAAATACTAAAATATATTTAAGAATGTACATAAAAAGCCCTTTTATACGATACCCCATTCGACCTAGTAGCGACAATTTGAAATTTGCCCCCCCCCCTATTTTGGCCCCCTTTACATTAATAATCATACTTTTTTCATAAAACTTTTATGTGCAATTAATTTGGGCAACTATATTCCAAAACTATTCCCAATTTCAGGTCGATAGCATGAGTGGTTGTTGAGATATAGAGGTGTGACAGACAGACGGACAGACAGACAGACAGAGCGGCACCATAAGGGTTCCTTTTTTTACCATTTTGGTATCGGAACCCTAAAAAAGGTGAGAGTGACTTCAAAAATCACGAGGGTTCCTAAAATTTTAGGCAGTAACATGAAGATAAATATGTGAACATACTCATCTTGTCTTTATTTTCCACTTTCAAATTTTATCTATGTCTGTATGTATGTAGATATTTCTTTCTTTCCAGCATCCCGTCATCAGACTGGAAGTACAAAGAATACAAAGAGTACAAAGCGGCGCCGCCTGCGCTCCGGCAAGTGCCTCAGCGCAGCGTGGTGCCGACAAACGTGTTTAGAAGACGCGTCGATGATGACTTCTCTCAGGTAGTACAATTTATCTTCAGTCTGCGAAGCGTAGGTGTAGGAAATTAAAATATATGTTTTTCGCATAACGCTATAAGCGTTGGCATTATACCAACACATTTTGCAGCTATATTACATTAAAACCAAAGTATATTGACGGAAATAATAACATTGTTCTGCAAAGTTGTTTTTTCTGAAAGCTTTAGTCGATTGCTTTTGACATATGAAAAAAATATTGACGGAAAGAATAACATTGTTCTACAAACTTAAAAAGCTAAACTTAAAAGGCTATAGCTAAAAGTTAAAAGCTTGAAGTTTAGCCGATTGCTTTTGACATATGAAAAAAATATTGACAGAAAATAACATTGTTCTACAAACTTAAAAAGCTAAACTTAAAAGGCTTAAGCTAAAAGTTAAAAGCTTGAAGTTTAGCCGATTGCTTTTGACATATGAAAAATTTGTTGGTAAAACAAAACGGACAAAATGGATCATTCATAGTTTACTATTATCTAATCTGTGACTATGAGAAATTTCATTCGCTGTTTCCGAAAATATGCCTCTAGTAAAAATACTTTTAAAGCCAAGCTCAAAGCCTGGCTTATCGAGCAGGCATTCTATAGTTATAAAGAATTTGTAAATTATAAACAACTACACACCTTTGTAGTGAGATAATAATATTATTATTGTATTTTATCATGACTTGTAATGTTTAATTACCAATAAATTTATCTCTATCTCTATCTCCAAAACTGCGATTAATGTAACAAACAAATTTCCCCAAATCATTTCCACTTCCCATACAAAATATGTCAATAATTTGAAAAAAAAAGAAGTTTTGTCTACTGCAGGACAGAGAGCTCCCTCCAGATCTTCAACAAAAACGCGTGGTACGGTCAACCGCTTGTCGGTAGAAACTTTTTCAACTCTATTACCACGCCATAAGGTCCAAAAGTGTTTCTACCGATGTGCGGCCGTGTGTACTTAGGAGGGGACTTACCATAGTCACCTGGCGACCGCTATTGTAACTGTTGGTGGCTGCAGTACCTAACAATACACAGAAAGATGCTGCTACCCATCCTCCGGTTCATAAGCCTTTAGTCGCCTCTTACGACACCCACGGGTAGAGATAGGTACAACCAATTACTATAGTTGAAATTTGGTTGAAATAATTTAGCTTGTTTAGAATGACAGCAGTTACAAAAATACAAATCCTACTAATATTATAAACGCGAAGGTATGTAAGTATGGATGGATGTTTGTTACTCTTTCACGTAAAAACTACTGAATGGATTTTAATGAAACTTTACAATTATATAGCTTATACATCAGAATAACACATAGGCTACAATTTAATCCTGCGCAGACGAAGTCGCGGGCACCAGCTAGTACAAAATATATTTATTAACATTCAGTTTTTACACAAATGAGTTTAACATGGTCCCCACACTAGGCAAGCTATCGTGGGGTCCCAATTTCAGCTGTTACATTACGTCTTAGCCTCTAATCTTACATTAATATAATAGGAACTTTATATTCTTACGGTATACTCGGAATTTACTCAATTACAGGTAGATACTAAGTTTATAAAGAAAATTTATTTTATAATTAATTTTAATGTTGATATTGTTTATATTTGTGTGAGAGTAGGACGAAGCGATGTGCAAGATATTTAGGAATTATAAGCGACGGAGCAAAACACTCTCTGTCCTACTCTCACACATAGCTCTGCCTTGCTGTCAAGCAAGATTTCTATATTAGATTTATATATTGTATGTTTATGTATTTTATTTTATGTATAACTTACTGTGTGTAGTATATATATATATGTCTATATTTGTAATGAATATATGTATATATACTGTATTTAATCATATGTATGTAGGTATATATTTTTTACATATCTATTTCAAAATATTTATATATGTAACTGTATATTGGTGCACTACACTACAGTCTTTCGTCGCTGCTGATTTCCTCAAAAGGTTGTCTGGAAGAAATCACTTTTAGTGATAAGGCCGCCTTTTGCCCACTTATTGTAAAATCGTAATTTTTAATTTTTATTCCTAGATGTGTGCAATAAAGAGTTATTCATTCATTCATTCAAGATTTCTATTATTTGGACTGTAGAATAGCAACTGCAGTCACAATAGTGAATGCCAAAATAGTGAACTTTACGACTCATTCACTCGTATTTGCGCTCATTATAGGTGCAGTTTAGATGTTATGTATGAGACATTGCGTCACTTAAATTACATCTCTTATTCGTAAATTACATCTCATAGAAGATACTCGTATGTTTACGAGTTCAATCAAAGAATTTTTAGTGCTTTGGGCTAAGAAAGTTAAAATAAGTATTATACATTGTGTACCGTCCAACCTTGATCAAACGAAATATGCGAATATAAAGGTGGGTTGACACCATAGAGTAACTTACATAGGTATACGCTTAGACTATATAATACTAACGTATAAGTATACGAGTCTGCTCGGACCGAGTTCGGACTCGGACGCTACTCGTATCGTGTAAACATGTAATTCGAGCGCACTCGGACGCCGGCATCCAATCCGAGAGAAATCGGATTTCACTCTATTTTTTTCAGATGACTCGGATCAAATTCAATAATACAAAATGGACCACCAATAAACCTTGAATACGAGTACAATAGCGTGTAAACCACTATAGGAGTACACTCGTATAAAGCCCACTCGTACGAGTGGACTCGGTCGTAACTCGGTCCGAGCAGACTCGTATCGTGTCAACCCACCTTAAGACAAAAAAAAAACAATAAAAATCCCAATTGTTTTGGAAAGTTTGCTATTTAAAAATCAAAGGCGCTTTAATAAAAAAAATAAAAAAACCGGTCAAGTCGGACTCGCGCGTCGAGGGTTCCGATATACCTATAGTACCTATTTCTAGAAGCAATAAAGTCCATTTTTAGGACCGGAAAAATAATTTGTTTGTAAAGGTTTCTTTGCAAATTTCAAAAAAACTGTGCAACTTAGAAAGATCGTTTTATTTGTGCTGTAATATTTACATAAATTTCTATCGACTGTAATTTATTCAGATTTTTCCTTTCACAAACTTCGGAGATAAGGGGGGGGGGAATGGTATTTTTTTTGTCATTTTTAGGTTTCCGTACCTCAAAATAAAAAAAACGGAACCCTTATAGGATCACTTTGTTGTCCGTCTGTCTGTTTGTCTGTCAAGACCCTTTTTCTCACAAACGGGTAAAAGTATCAGGTTGAAATTGATAATGAATGTTAAGGTCCGTAGACCACACAAGATCTGAAAATTAAAATTTTTTATAACGACGCAATCAAAAGATATGGTTTTTTATGTCCTCATCTCCATACATTTATGCAAAAAAGTACTTCTCGTTAACCTAATATTATGAAATTTGGCAAGAAGCTAGGCCTCACAGTACAAATAAAGGGAAAAGTCTAAAATCATTAAATATTTCAATTTTTCTCACAACTAATAGTAACCAATTAAGTTGAGCTCCCGTTTCAAGAACTTTTCTATAAAAGAGGGGTCAAGTTGGATGGTCGCGGAGTTTTTAAAATCAAAGAGCAAAAGCTTTAAGTATATCATATGGTAGATAGGTACGGAACCCTTAGGGCGCGAGTCCGACTCGCACTTGGCCGGCTTTTCATCATAACTTGAAAACTAAGAGTCGCATTAAAATACAAAAATATATTTTAGAATGTGCAAGTAATGCCCTTTCATATCATACCCCACACAACCTAGTATCCACAATTTGAAAATTTGCTCCTCCTATTCGGGCCCCCTTCACATTAATAATCCTGATTCTTTTTTAATTCTTTCATATGCATTTAAGTTGGGCAACCATATTCTAAAACTATTCCAAATTTAAAATCGATAGCATGAGTGATAGCTGAGATATACAGGTGTGACAGACAGACAGACATAGCGGCAGCATAAGGGTTCCTTTTTTTACAATTTTGGTATCGGAACCCTAAAAACGACACCTTTTTATTTTTTGTTGTTTCTTTTTATGCAAACGGTGCCTTTTCTTCAAAGTAGGCTCATTTAAAAGCTAGAAAGTCTGCAAAGCTAAGAAACAAAATTAATAGAAATTGGCCAAAATAATACAGGTTTCTTAAATGTTTTATCTGAGACGTTAAAACTAAATCTTTAAGGTATTTTTTTGAATCTTTTATTAAATTCCATGATATTTTCTACACTTCTCTAACTTAATTATCAGTCTATCTCTTTTCGTTGCTATGATATTCACCATTAAAATTGGGAAATTATCATAGTGGAATTTGTGGGCAAAATTATCAAATTCAACATAACATCCAAAAAAGTCTTCTTAGTTGACCTAGTTTAAAAGTTACAGATCAATTAATAAATAATAATAATAAAAATCATTTATTAATTTAGTAACTTACACAGTACAAAACAAATTAATTAATTACTAGTTGCAAAATAATACTATTACTAGTCTTAGTCTAAAGTATAATTATATTTTTGTGGTGTACTGTGGGAGCGAAAAGGTTGCCTGGCTCAGAATGGACCGCAGCGGCAAATATAATATGAAATCTGTAATATTTAGTATTAGTATGCAAAAATTTAGCTAAGGTCCAAAAAAAACCGATGTACTCCCTGTCCCAGATGGATTGCGGCCTACCCGCAACGAGGATCTTGCAGAAACGAATCATCGGCGGTCGAGAGGCGCGGTTCGCGGAATTCCCGTGGCAGGCGCACGTCCGGATCTCAGAGTTTCAGTGCGGAGGAGTGTTGGGTATGTTTTGGAACCTTTTTTTTACTATGTATGGGCTTACTCTTGACAGAGATGAGGTCGACGATGGAAGGAGCTTGCCCAGAAGGCCTATTCAGTCGCGACTTAAATAGATTCGGGTTATAAGAGCTCGGGAACACAGACGCAGGCAGAGAATTCCACTCCTTAGCTGTGCGCATTATAAAGGATGTTTCAAAGCGCTTTTACCAGATGTGTGGAATATCAACCAAATATGGGTGATATCCTGCGGTGCGTCTGGATTCCCGATGGTAGAAGGGGGATGGCGGAATAAGCTCATGGAGCTCTTGGGCACACTCTCCGAAGTACAATCTGACACCCTTCTGTACAACCTTTATTCTTACGAGTATTTGACACCTCGGACAAAACTTATACAGGATACTAGTAGATATTACTACTGACTAGATTCACTAGATATTACAACAAAATAATCTTTGTATGCATCACCAGCTGATCATAGAAGTCATTGAACCCTCCAGGGGCTTCATTTCTTCTTGAGCTAAAACTACTTTTATCAGGAAAAAGTATTTTTTTTTTTTATACAATCTATTAGTTATGTAAAATCACTCCCTAGAAAGATCATCATACTTTTTTTACACCTGTATATCCGCAAATGGCTATAGATCTCCACCAACTAACACCCGAAGCGGAGATATGGCTGTCCAACGTAGACATTGAACTTTATACGTAAGAATCAGAAAAACATACGATGATGATGAGGATGATGTAAACATAAGGGGCAATAACCAGTCAACTACAAAAGTGATGCTGAGTTCAATAAGTACTCAATATGCGTAAAATCACAAAACTCGTTCTAATTTCTACCTACATACATACATAACATCACGCCTATTTCCCGTCGAGGTAGGCAGAGACCACAGTCCTCCACCTGCTAATCTCTACCTCTTGTCTCTAATTTCAGTATCTCGATGGTACGTCGCAACCGCAGCGCATTGCGTATCGCGAGCGAGGGTACGAGATATTGCTGTTTGGCTTGGAGCCCTCGACACTACAGCTGGAACTGACACAGCTAGGAAAGTTGGGTAAGATCCTTGAATTAAAAGAGACACAAAAGTGTACAGTCGACATTGCTGTTTTGTTTGGAATACTAGACACTACAGCTAAAACCGTCTCAGCTAGGAAACTTGGTTAAGATTCTTGAGATACAAGACGCAACATCGTCGCAACAGCCTAGAGTTACGGTACGAGATGGCTGCTTCGCTTAGAATTCTAAACACTACGGCTGGAACCGAAACAGCTAGGAAATTTGGATAACATCCTTAGGAGTTGCAACAGCCTAGAGTTTGGAACCGATACACCTAGGAAACTTGGGTAAGATCATTGAGTTACAAGAGCCACAACAGGGCTGGACATAGCGTTACACGAGTTAGAGCAGGGGAGGGTAGAGCACATAGCCATGTGGCCTTACATTTCTGGACACTACGGCTGGAGCTGACTCAGTTGGGATACTTGGGTAAGAACTCTGACTCCAAGTGCTGCAACAGTCTACTTAGAGGCTTGGCGGTTTAGTTTGTTTTGGAGCCCTGTACACTATGGCCGGAGTCTAATATATTTAGGTAAGATCTCTGAGTTTCAAAAGCTACGACAGTATTAGAGTTGTAGTACGAGATATCTCTGTATGGCTTGAATTCAATGATATACGGCTGCAACCGATACAGCTGGGAATATTGTCTCCCGCTGGAAATGAAGCAGCTAGAAAACTTAGGTAAAATCACTTAGTGTCAAGATTTTGCATCATCTGGGCTTTGCGTGTCGCAAGTGAGGATGTGATAAACTCCTCCTGACTTGGAGCTCTAAACGCTACGGCCAGAACCAATAGAGTTGGAAACTTAGGTAACAAATATAATTGACAGCAGCGCCCTCCTGCCACTTTCATCCAATATGCTAATAGATCCTCGTTGCTCTATCTATACCTACTCTTTAGCACAATTCTCTTGCCTGTTACAATGTTCTATTTAACAATAAATTTCATTATTTCCATTACAGGGTAGTTCACAAAATCCTCCACCCGCTCTTCCAATTCCGGATGACGCAGCCAGACCGCTACGATATTGCCTTACTGCGACTCTCTCGGCCTATTACATACACAAGCCACATCTTGCCTATTTGCTTGCCCGATTACGACCTAGACTTGAGGGGCAAGTCGGGAGTAATAGCTGGGTGGGGCAAAACAGACACCAGTAATGGACACACTGGGACGAATATGCTGCGGTCTGCAACAGTGCCCATTTTGAGTAAGTTGATTATTTCATACACAAGTCACTTAATGGCCATTTCTTTGTGATATTATGATCTCAACTTGAGGAGGGGTAGTAATTGCCGGGTGGGGCTAAACAGACACCAGTAATTAATAGTGCCAGTTTCGAGTGAGAGGGCAAACCAGACCCAAGACTAGGTTTTCACAGGTTAGTGGTTATATTGCAGCACCTTATTTTTATGATCCATTTTTTCGTTTATTCCAACGCTTAACAATCTTTCTGACAGCTTTAGCTGCAAAATGTGTTCGTAAGCGTTGGAATAAACGAAAAAATTTATAATAATAAACTGTTTCTATTACTGACGTGCGGTTGACTGTACCTAGTTTTACCTAGAGTCATAAAGGCACACGATGTGCCCCGGTACAGAAAGGTGGCATGCAGAAAGAGATAAGAAATGTCAAGCTTGCTCGTTTTCTTTCGTTAGCAAAACAGCTATTTTCCTCTCTTTCTGGTGAGAGTAAAATGAATATATCCAGCGCTTTATACAAGGTGTAAAATAAAGTACGTCAAAAATACTTTTTTCAAATTTTTATTTCTGAAAATTGAAATTCTACTATCCTTCGAATTAGATTGAAGTAATTTATTGAAATAGATAGGTACTGGCTAGTGATTGGATATTATAAAAAATAATTGTTTGCATCACCAGCTGACCATTTAACCTTTCAAGCGCCTCACTTCTTTTTGAGCTAAAACTACATTTTTTAAGATTTATTTTTAAATATTTTTAATACAATCTATTAGTGCATTAAAGTCACCTCTTAAAAGGATCACCGTACTTTTTTCACACCCTGTATACCATCACGATAAAATAAATTAAAATAATTTATAGTGCATAATTATTTTGTCCATTGCTTGTTTATTTCATATCACAAATCAATATCGATCGAGATCGCTTATTTAACTGTCCGAGAATGATTAACTGGGTACATTACACCCACAACATTCTTGCGAGGTTAACAATCCCTTATCTTTGAGATTACATACAGGGTGTAAAGGACAGGTTGTCAAATACTGAAAGGGCATGAAAGGACTTTGAAAAACTTTCAGTAAGTTTTAAAGCAACCGACGAGCATGTATGAAAGGATTGATGAAGGTTCAGGAAGCAAGGGAAGTATGTCAAGATCGTAGCAGGTGGAGAACTGTGGTCTCTGCCTACCCCTGCGGGAACAAGGCGTGATGTTATGTATGTATGTATGTTAAAAAAAAAGTCAGCCTCTCCATACAAATTTGCACACTTGACTGGATAGTTGGTATCATCATCATATCAGCCGAAAGACTTCCACTGCTGGACATAGTTGGTATGGATCGGCCGATTTTCTTTTCACATTGCCTGAAAGTTATATTTACTGAAAGTCATTCAGTTACTTTAACTGAACTGATCATGCCCTTTCAGATTTTCCCAACCTGTTCTTACACCCTGTATATTGAGATGTGTGAGAGTTATAAAAACATCGGTTAGTATTGTACGTATTTCTAGTATAATTATTGGTATCGTAGGTAGGTTTTCGAAAAAAAAAACAACCTAAAAAAATAATTAAAACAAAATCGCATGGTTATAGAGTTCTCCTTTTTCTCCTGAGCCTTGTATGCACACCATGTGCCTTAGTATAAAAAAGCAGTACGCACAAAACTTGTAATGCTCGTACTCTTTTTTGGTGAGAGTGAAACGGAAGATATCAAGCGCTGTATCCCAACTCTTAGGCCCGAATTACACATAAAGGGCGGGTGCAGGCGAGGTGCAGGCATGGCACGGGCGATGAACGGATACGGCACGGACACGACATTCCTTTAGCCTCTCTAAGGTTGGCTGGAAGAAATTCCATTTAGGGATAAGTCCGCCTTTGCATATGTACTTTTCTTGTTTGTAATTTGTCTCCTTTTATTTGTGATGCAATAAAGAATATATACATACATACATACATTACGTACAAATTACTAGGTAAGGAGGCAGGCACCAAAGCGGCATTATACACGTCGCTAATCTACGACGCGCCGGTTCCGTACATTTTGTATGATCAAGTTTTCAATAGACACCACGCCTTCACCTCGCCTAGCGCCTTGCCGCCTGTCCCTCGCCCTCACCATATGCCTTATAAGTGTAATTCGGGACTTAGGTCGCCAGGTGCAAATAGGTCACCACTTCAAAGAGTTTTTATGATTTTCAGGTACAGAGCAATGCATCAAATGGCACCAAATAAAGCAGATTTCTGTTGAGATTCATTCGGAGATGATCTGCGCGGGACATTCAGACGGACATCAGGACGCCTGCTTAGGTAAAATGAATGAAATTATTAATTCATAGTTTAATTACGATCATCAACAACAACACAACACCAACAACACTAACACTGGTGTCAGAGCTGTTGAACCACAAAAGGACTGTAACTTTCATAAATAAGTATAATGGAATGTTTTACAAATAGAACAACAACTAGATGTGGGCAAAAAACCAACGGCAATGTTATCATTAAGTGATCTCTTCCAGACAACCTCATCAAATTAAAGTTAGAGTGGAAGTCTGTAGCGTTAACACCCCGCATCGAGCGCGTAATTGAATGGGGTTTTTGTAGATCCTTCTGTGCAAAGCCGGGGTGGGCCGCCAGTACACCAGCGGGTCAAGTTTGAAGCGTAGTTATCGTTCTATAGTATTGTAGTTCGCTGTAGTACACTAATAAAATATTAACGTCAAAATTCAGCCCAATTCTTGAAAATCACCGGGTGATAAAATATCACTTTTGAGACCTTAAAAATTCACATATGCTCTGATAAACCATTGAAAGTTAAATCAGAATACATGAAAATTAACAATCAAGGACTGACTGACTTTTGAAAAGAAAAGTTTGTGATTCTGAATTTTTTGAGTGATATTTTATTACCCGGTGATATTCAAGAATTGACTCCCTGTAGAGCGTTAGTCCATAAAATAACAACGTGACATTAAATTAATTCGTCTTTTGCAAAAAAAATAAAAATATTCAAATATTATTTTCAATAATACAGAATTAAAGCTTTATTCGAAAAAATCCAAAAAACAATTGTTATCTTTGTAGGTGACTCCGGTGGCCCCCTGATAGTCCTGGATGGCGGAAGGTACTACCTGGCCGGCATCACGTCTGCAGGGTTCGGCTGCGGCGTGGACCACCAGCCCGGCATCTACCACAACGTGAAGCTCACCGCGCCCTGGATCCGACACTTGATACAACAGAATGCACTGTACTCTGCCTATGATTATTGATATGTCGCAGGAAAATTTTAAAGTTCGCCACTTTGCATAATGCCTAGGCATTTGATAAAACGTCGCGTAGTTAGTTTCTGGCACTAGCCGGCCGCGTTGGCCATTTGTAAAGCGGCAAATTGTAATATTGGCCCTCGACAGATACATGGCTTATTGGTACGGTCAACCGAAAAAGTGACACTTGCGCGCGACTCGACCAAGTCGCGGTGCGCATCTTAGCCCGGCTGGAGCGTTTAAGTCCAACAGTGACGGCTAACGCGTATAACTCAAAAAAATATGAAGAAGGGTACAGTCATCGACAGGTCAAGCTTGACACTCGCAGCGCGACTCTTGCCCGTACGTCTATTGAAATAAGAACGGTACAAAGACAATGTGTCAATCTTGATGTGCTCTTGACTGTACTAATCGTGCGTTGGCTCCCCGCAAGGTACTCATGCGCAGCAAATAAACATCACTGTTGGAGTTATACGCTGCCTTGTATACCACAACTTTAAATTAAATGTGCTCTGAATATGATACATTAAAAGAGAATGATCATGCACAGCTCATACACTACTGTTCTCCACCAATTTTACTCAGCGGACCTCTACCATAATAAAAGCTAAGTTATCGGACGATTCGTGATGGATCTTCCCGTCAAGTCTGACATTCTAGAGTGGAATATCCATAGATATAGTATGTATTAGCGCGCTTTTGCTAGGTCTGTGGGAATATCCGTTTCGGAACTGACCACAAGGTCTTGTCACTTTTGATATTTGCTTGTGGTTGCGGTGTACCGAGGGTTGAGGATCGTTTCGACGCGAAATTTCCACTCTACATACTTGACGGGAAGATCTGCCGCAGATCGTTCCGACACGGAACCCTCATAGGTGTGTCACTACACTAAGGTAGGGACAAGGATCAGAGGCTTCTCTCTTTTTTTCTAGACGAGAAGAAAAGAGAGATTCGATAACGATTGAGTTCGGTGCTAGCGCCTTAGCCTAGCTAGAATTGAAACTCAATGGGAATCGTTTTTAAGCCGATTGAAAGCTGTCAAACGCAAATATTATGAAGCTTGATCATATTATACCATAAATAGGATCCACTGTCATACTTTTTGCATTTGACAGGTTTTAATCGGCTTCAAAACGATTAGCGCACCAGAGGTCCTATCGCCGCACTCAATCAAAGTTTTTTTCTATACAAGAAGAAAAGAGAGATTCGATAACGATTGAGGTCCTGCTGTAGCACCTCAGGTTGGCAGGTGACTTCAGTGACAGGAGGACACTGCTGTCGTTAAGGCTGTCGTAGGTACATTTGCAAAATTGTGCTGCGCATGTTGCTCGTAAAATGTCCATGTCCCAGTGCAGTGATAGTGGCTTTAGTTCCAATTGTATTCACCCGCTAACAGAATCTTGTCGCTTCAAAGTACAGTACGACACTTATTTTGGCAGCATCGGGAGTCCAGAGGCACCGCAGGATATCACCCACACTTGGTTGATATTCCACACATTCGCACAAAGCACTTTGAAACATCTTTAATTATGCGTACGGCTAAAGATGGAATTATCTGCCTGCGTCTGTGTTCCCGAGTTCATATAACCCGAATCTTCTCAAGTCGCGAGTGAATAGGCTTCTTCTTCTTCCATCTGTCCTCAAGACTAAATCGAGGTCAAGAGTAAAAGTGGATAAAATCGGAACTAAAGGAACTGAAATACCTGAGTAGTGGAGCGAAGTTATCTAGACTAGACTGAAATCTATAAATAAATGCTTAAATACTAAACCTTGCAAGCAAGCTACTGAATAGTGCAGGACTGAGAGCAAAACTAATATCATTTTTATTTGGCTGCCTGGCATTTAAAAATGTAATAGACCAATAAACTAAATACAATGTGAGTATTCATAGTCGAAACAAGCATCTTTCAAAGGAAAAACAAATTTTGCTCGATAAAAACGATTTCCTATACAAAAGGAGTCAATCACGTGACTACTTCAGTGTGGACACATGGATTTTTTGGATTTTTTCCGGCAGCTCTTAAAAATACTCCCGGGGTGGGGGCAGCTATGACGTCATAATTTTTTTGTATGGGATTTGATTTTTTTTTTGTTTAGAAACTTATCGTGTGTGATATCAAATGAAAGGGCATCATATTGTTGTAACCTAAAGTAACTGTACCAAACGGCAATTCCGTACATCGATTTGCGGCTTTCTATCAATATGAGCTTTGTACATTTTCTACTAACACTCACGAGCGCGAAACCACGATCACAGATAAAATCACAAGAAGGCACAGCGATAGTACTTATCTAGTCCCTGGGCACAGCCGCTTGTCAACCGCTTGTCGGTCGAAACTTTTTCAACTCTATTACCACGCCATAAGATCCAAAAGTGTTTCTACTGATGTGCGGCCGTGTGTACAATAGACCCGCCGATGCACCATAATAGTCGGAGTGTCCGTTCTGTACTTATGTATGATAATTATTACTTTATTCTGTGTTATGGAGTAAAATACAGTTTTTCGAGTAATTTTTTTTCTTCGGAAAGTTGCTTGTTTTCATTAGTAGAATCACTGGGCTTCGGGAGCAATTCCCGTAGTATACAAGAAAGCACAATACACTACTACCTTTTGACTTCTGATGTATGTGTTTTATTTCCAAAAGACCCTTAGCTACAGACAGACACCAAGCCACATATTATACAGGGTGTTAATTTAATTGCGTGCCATAGCTTAATGGGTGCTTCAGTTACGATAAAGTAACACAAAAAAAATATTTAAAAAAATCCTACTGAAAAAAAAACTAAAATTACATTGAAACTTAACTAACGCGGAGCACCGCGCTATCAGCGAGCCAGCGCGCGGGAATCAGTGGATAAGGTAGGCAAATACATAACTGAAACTCTTTCGCGCGCTTTTGATAGCGCGGTGCTCCGGGTCATTGCCCTCCGCGTTAGTTTAGTTTCAATGGACTTTTAATTTTTTTTAGTAGGATTTTTTAAATTAATTTTTTTGAGTTCCTTTATAGTTACTGAACCACCCCCTAAGCTATGGCACGCAATCAAATTAACACCCTGTATAGAGAAGGATATAGGAGCCAGTTCTTGAATATCACTTTTAAGACTTTAAAAATTTTAATTTATCCTGATAAACTGTTAAAAGGAAAATCACAAAACATGAAAAATAACAATTTTCATCACTTTTGTAAAGAAAAATGAGTAAGTTTGAATATTTCGAGTGATATTTTTTAACCCGTTGATATTCAAGAATTGAACTCCTGAAAGTTTTTCGTTTGCAAATTGGGGACCGCAAACTTTTATCTGAATTATGTACGAGACTTTCGGCAGTAAGTATAGTTTTGACGTTCCGGGCCGTCTGTCTGTCCAATTCAAAGGCCCGATTTTAAAGGCCGTATGACAGCTGTCTAAACACCAACGCATAGGGTTCATTTTTCTTTGCAGGTTATAATTTTTCATACGTTTGCAGCTGTCATACGTAACTTAAGGATCATGTCATACGTAGCTCTACGAGCCGAATCCTAAAGTTACGTATGACAGCTGAAAACGTATGAAAAATTATAACCTGCAAAGAAAAATGAACCCTATGCGTTGGTGTTTAGACAGCTGTCATACGTAACTTTAGGATTTGGCTCTACTGTAGTAAAGTGCGTAAACTATAGTATAACAACAAATTGATAAATACTGATCAATTGCGAATTGGACTTAAAAAAATTGGCACATTGATTTACAAATATAGTTGTATAACAAACTTAAACATCGACTAGCGCTAAAGCTCAAGTCAGACAGAGGCGGTATGATTGCGAAAGCGGTCCGGGGCGGTTTGGCGGGAACAAAATACCGCGCCGCGACCGCTTTTTAATGTGACAGGGTGCATGAGAACTCATATTTTACAAAAAATACCGGCCCCGGAACGCTTCCGCTACCGCCTCTGTGTGACGCGGGTTTAAGACTATTAGGCCCGAATTACACTTATAGGGCTTACGTTGAGGGCGAGGTGCAGGAACGGCGCGTGCAGGCAGAGTGCCACTCGCACTCCAAAACTTGTTTACAATGAAGCGATGCTGGGCAGGCACGCCGCTTATCCATCGTGATTAACGCCTTTCCTACCCAACTAGAGCTACGAGCAGAAAGAAACGGAACTAAAATTCGCATTTTTTTCTGGATATGACTGCCCTACCATGGACGAATAATAAAAGGTCTGATAATCGCCATGCTAAAAATCATACCCGAAAAAGCCATTCCATCTCATCGTTCATGGAAAACGGAATTGCGGAAACGACCTAAACAGCCTTCCGAATACTAAAAGGACATGATTAGTCAACGTAAACGAACAACTTTTAGCGAATAAAACTTGCAGGAAATAAAAAAAAAAACGGCCAAGTGCGAGTCGGACTCGCGCACTGAGGGTTCCGTACCACCACATAAACATATTTGTATTAGTTGAAATTACAGTAAGTTAATGTGCTAGATTTTTTGAGTCCGACACGCGCTTGACCAAATTTTATTATTTGTTGTTATTTTATAGCTTATGCACTATAAACATACCAATTTTCAAGTTTGTAAGTGTTCCCGTTTTTAAAAAAAAAATAAAACAAAAATCACCTCAGCGACCATCCAACTTGACCCCTCTCTTATATGAATGTTCTTGAAACGGGAGCTCACCACAATTGGTTACTATTAGTTGTGAGAAAAGTTGTAATATTTAATGATTTCAGACTTTTCCCATTATTTGTACTGTGAGACCTAGCTTCTTGCCAAATTTCATAATTTTAGGTCAACGGGAAGTACCCTGTAGGTTTTGCATTTTTGAATAAATGTATGGAGATGATTACATAAAATGCCATATCTTTTGATTGCGTCGTTGTAAAAAATTTAAATTTTCAGATCTTGTGTAGTTCATGGATCCTAATATATGGTATTCATTTCAACCTGATACCTTTAGGGCTCCCGCACACGACCGAGAATCGGTGACCGATTTTTTGTCGACATTCCGCTCTGACGTGTTATCACCTGCATCTTCCCTCCTTGTTCTGGCCGATAATCGCCCACCGATTCTCGGTCGTGTGCGGGAGCCCTTACCCGTTCGTGAGACAAAGGGTCTTGACAGACAGACAGACAGACAGACGGACAACAAAGTGATCCTATAAGGGTTCCGTTTTTTTCTTTTGAGGTACGGAACCCTAAAAATCAGTCTCCCATTAAAAATTGTCCAATCAAGTTCGCAATTTTGTATGCAGAGGCCGATTATTTTTCAGTTACGTTGACTGATCATGCCCTTTCAGTATTCGGAAGCATGTCTCTACACCCTGTATGATCTTAGCCAGACAATTGAAATATTTAATAATTTTAGACTTTTCCCTTTATTTGTACTGTGAGACCTAGCTTCTTGCCAAATTTCATAATTTTAGGTCAACGGGAAGTACCCTGTAGGTTTTGCTTTTTTGCATAAATGTATAGAGATGAGGACATAAAAAGCCATATCTTTTGATTGCGTTGTTGTAAAAAAAAAACAAATCTTGTGTGGTTTATGGACCTTAATATTCGTTATCAGTTTCAACCTGATACCTCTTCTCGTTCGTGAGAAAAAGGGTCTTGACAGACAGGCAGACAGACGGACAACAAAGTGATCCCATAAGGGTTCCGTTTTTTTTTCTTTTGAGGTACGGAACCCTAAAAATGAAGCGCGGCAGGTGCGGGAGGCAAGCGAATCATTCATTGGCTCTCCGCCTGTCACTCATGCGCAGAAAATAACCGTCACAGCAAAACTTATCCTATGCACGCTAAACTCTATGGAACCTGCCAGGTTGCGCAATGGCAGACCAACGTTTTGTGAATCTAATGGGCCACGACTCTCTCAACAAAGTTGCAAACTTCTTGTATCTCAATGCAATGACGTAGGATATTTTACAGGGACCTCATAGTCTAGCTATTTTGATGCTATCATCGGAAGTGATAAAAATCACTCCAAAAATTCATAATCACTGATTTTTATTATTATTATTTTTGGGGTTCTTTTTTCTCCCTTTTTACTTTCGAGCGGAGCGACAAAGGTATTGTATTCGTGAAAAAAAAAGTTTTTCAAATTGTCTCAATAATTTGTTCTATATCACTTATACATCATAAAAAACAAGTCTCCCAAAAATGTCCGTCCGTCGGTCGGTCGGTCGGTCCGTCGGTCGGTCTGTCCGTCACGCTTTGGCCTAGCGGCTAAACACCATCTGATTGACACCATATTTTGTATTTAGGAGTTTTATACAAATCCATCGAAGGGTTCTAAGTGGTTTCTTGCTGGCTCTCATTTTGAAGGTAAGTAGCAGTCATAAATCGAAAATGAAAAATTAACATTTTCTCAAAAACGGCTCATAGAATATTTATGAAACTTTGCATGACCAAGCATCTCCATGTAAGATATCTTGCGCCAGTATCAAATGATCTGTGTAATTTCATATAAGGGGTGTTCCTGTACCACCAAATCGTAAATATGTGATTTACCCAAAATTGGTTCCATTGAGTTTATTAAAATTTTCTTTAATATTAATCCTGGATTGGTTGACTACCTGACTGGATATTCATTATTATTATTTTTTTATATTATTTAGTACACAGGGGGTAACAAAAACTGAAAGGGCTTGCTCAGTAGACTCAACTGAACAATTATCCATAAGGAACATGTGTTGGGAAATTTGAAAAATCTCCATGCAAGTATCCTACGGTAGTATCCATTGATCTGTGAAAATTCATATAAAGGCTGTTCCAGTACTACCAAAAGTTAAACATGTGAATTACTCGAAATCGTTTGATGTTTGTTTTGTTTTAATGTTTGACAATTTGAATTCTGAATTGATCTGTATATTTCATTCGAACATTTTTTTGGAAAAACGTAAATAAATGTTTGTATTTCCATACTATGTGTACTTATGGCATTACAAATTTAAGTTTGCGGTTGATACTTTTTCCTTGAGTATTATGAGAAAGTAAGTGCAGTGCTGCTGTACCATTTATTTATTTTATTATTATTATGAACAGTTTATTGTACACAAGATAATACAAACATAAAATTTTAATTAGAAAAAAGACACAACAGGTGCTGCGTATTTCTACACGGAAATTTCTTCCAGCAGGCCTACGGAAGCGTGATCGCGTTTTGTTTCCAAAAGTGCAGATATTCGGTAAATATAAAGTGGGTACGTATATTATAATTTACATTTTAAAGGTTTATCATAATCTATTTGAATTACAATGCCTCTCCAGTGATATTTTATCTACCTGTGATATTCAAGAATTGAGTCCCAGAGTCTGATCATCGTCTAATATAATACAAAAACATTCCCAAAGGTGACGCTACGGTGTCCAATTTTGTATGCTTTCACTTTGGTCGTGGCTGGGGGCAAAGAGAAAGTTGCCTCCTTTACTATAACGCGATAACCAACTATCGAACGACTGTTCTTAGAACTAAATATTTCGCAAGATGGCGCTGCAGTTGTCTTCGCAAAACAACGGTTTTTTCCAGATGTTACTCAGGTAGAGAAATGTTATACATTTACGTCACAAAATAAGGAGGGTAGGATCGTGTTTTAGTGTCAACGGGTATCCCGTACTTTTAATCCCTCAGAGGTCTATTTAGGGTTCCGTAACTCAAAAGAAAAACGGCACCTTTTTGATTCAGCCCATTTTCAGAAACGGGTTAAAATTTAAAGTTGAAATTAATGCTAAAAAGCTCTTCAAAGGAAGAAATTGTAGAATTTTTAACTAATAATCATAATCTATAGCTACGGCCATTCATGTCCGACAGTTATGAACCTAATTAAAACCAAGGGTACTCCCGTTTACATATAATTTAAACAAGAAGTAAAATCTCGAAGCACGAATAAAGGAACAATCAAAAATCGTTCATTTTTCCATTTGGCTAGATTGTTTTTTGTCTAATCAATCAAGCTAATTTAATACATGCTCGTCGGTTTAGGGTACTTTTAACCTGACCTTTATTTAGAACGTCCTGAATTGGGTCCTGTTACGTTCGCTGAGGCCTTCCCCTTCCAACGTTTCCATTCAATCTCGCCTTGATAGATCATTTTCGTCAACCTTGTACCTATGTTTATTGTGAAATTGAGTGTCAGGATTAGAAATAGTGTGATAAGAGAACGTTGTGGTGTAAAAGATGACGTACTGTCTAAAATTTGAGAAAGGGTTGCTGAGATTGTTTGGTCATGTAGAGAGGATGAGTGAACGAAGATTGACGAAAATGATCTACAAGGCGAGAGTGAATGGAAACGTTGGAAGGGGAAGGCCTCGGCGAACGTAACAGGACCCAATTCAGGGCGTTCTAAATAAAGGTCAGGTTAAAAGTAGCCTAAACCAACGAGCATGTATGAAGGGGTTGATGAAAGTACAGGAAGCAAGGGAAGTATGTCAAGATCGTAGCTATGTGTTCTCCGACGGAAAAGAGGCGTGATTTTATGTTTGTAATATGTGTATTTTATGTCTCACTGCACTTTTGGTGTCCCGCTTATGAACACTCTCTTTCATTTCCATGGGTTGGCTGGAAGAAATCTCTTGTAGAGATAAGCCCCGCCCTTGTAAATGTCCTTTTGTATGCGTAAATTTCCATTTATTAATTGTGCAATAAAAGAATATATATAAAGTACCCCTTGTGGCGGAAATATATGTTCGATCATGAACGATAGCGGCCGTGGTCCTGACCCAGGTGACCACACGTTTCCGTGCTTCGAAAGACCCGTTAAGCTGTTTGTTACAGCTACTTTATTATTTGTTATCTCCGAGACGATATTGATAAGTATAAATATTGTTAAGTATTCATTTAACTAACTTACTGACATAGATAGATAGATAAATTAACACTTTATTGCGCACTAAAAACAAATACAAATTACAAGAATAAACTACAAAAAGGTTGGTAAAAGTGGCCTTATCGCTGTAAGCAATATTTTCCAGACAATCTTTGGTACGGTCAACCGCTTGTCGGTAGAAACTTTTTCAACTCTATTACCACGCCATAAAGTCCAAAAGTGTTTCTACTGATGTGCGGCCGTGTGTACGAGGAATCCATCGAAAATAAACGAGTAGGAAGTACCGTGGGAAGTACAGTGTCACGAAGTAAGAGTAATAAATAATAAATAAATAGACTTTTATTTCAGGTCATACAAAATATAACAATTGCAGAGAACCCAACTACCTATGTTAAACTAAGCCTTATAAAAGTTAAAATTTACGTACAACATTAAGCTGATAAAATATTACCAGCTTATTTTTTAGCCCAGAGACAAAGAATAGGATTGTCGTATATCTTGTCCACCACTAAACGTAGGATTCTGTTGTGGGACATCCTGAGGGAATTCCAGAAGGACGCCACCCTCAATCGCAGAACAGCGAAAAATTCGGGGACCCTTGTCTCGGCAAACATGCCAGAGGCGCTACAATATCTCGAATGTTTTGAGCAGAATTCTCAACGCGTCATTGTATTGCACTCTAAGGGAGTCTAATGAAAATAATAAAATAAATATAAACAAAAAAGAAACATCAAAAAATTAAATAATCTGTTATTTATACTCATTGAGGAGCAGATTAAGCTTACCGTAGCTGAATCGATTCTCAGATTATCAAACAGGATTTTGAATCTAGAACGAGCTTGCGGAAATGCCCACATTACAACGGTAATCTATAAGATGTGTGGGTGGCCACGCCACGTTCAAAATAAACTCAAAGATGATACATCATGCAAGTATCTTTCGAGACATGTTTAACTGCAGTCAAAACTTGCCTAGTATATAGCGATTGCATTTTTTCAATCATTTCTTTAACTGAGATATTCTGGGTCTTACAACAAAAAAGTTAGACATCTGTTGAACACTTGAAAAAAAAATCGCACAAAATATCTGGCTATGTTAGTTGATGCGCAGAAGTCTAGTCATAAAAAAATAAGTCATTTTTGACTTCTGCGCATGAATGACATAGCCAGAGTTATTTTGTACGGTTTTTTTTATCAAGTTTTCAACAGATGTTTAACTTTTTTGTAGTAAGACGGTCTTTGTTTAAGTTTGAAGAAAACCGTGACTGACTGACGTCTTTCAACGCACGCTTAGGTCTTGAATTTGGTCTTGAAACTTGAAATTTTGCAAAGAGGTTCATTATTAATTATTAGTCAGTTGAACGTAGGCCAGTGCTTAAAAAGAATTTAGCAAAATTCATTTCCTTTTCACATGAATCCACGGAAATTTACGCGGACGAAGTCAGAGGCACCAGCCAGTTAAACAGTGATGTAACTATGTATATAATAGTGCAATAATTTGTTGCACCTACTGAAATTGGAAGTATGCATTGCTTACAAATATTTCCTATTTATTTAGATGGCTAGAAGATCGTTTTCTACCTCAGATTAATGTTTAACTAAAGACAACGAGGTTCCAAACCCTGCTTTCCATGAACATATTTGCATTCTTTTTTAAGTGACAGTGCGATCAAATCGTTGCAAAAGGATCGAAGCTTCATTAAGTTTCCTCTTATAAGTTTTGTTTTATTGTTATAAAAGCTTCTATAGCTTTTTTTATGACAAGTGAGCAAACGAGCATGTGGGTCACCTGATGGAAAGTGGTCACCACCGCCCATAGAGCCCACTGTCTTATTAGTGGCATAACTTGACACTAATAAGACAGCAAAGCGCACTGCCCACCCTGAGAACTAAGATGGTGTGTTTCATGTGCCGGTAATTTCGCTGGCTCCCTCACCCTTCAAACCGAAACACAGCAGTGCAAACACTGTAATTTTACGGCAGAAATAGACAAGGGGGTGGTACTTCCCCAGACGGACTTTACACAAAAGCCCTACCACCTTAAAGCTTTACTGCATTCTAAAGGTATTATTCTCAATTCGGTATCGAGGAGAAATCTCAATAAAATGAACAAGCTGGTATCTAGAGCTTTGCACAACTGAGCAATCCACATTCTTGGGAATCCTTTGCTGTGACCTCCTTAAGCTAAGCTATAAAGCTTGACCTTAATAACCCTCATAGGACCCTCTACAAAGTCAGGGCACTTTGGAAGACCGATATGGTGTAGTTGGTAGTGGTTGATGGTTGCTTGCCAACTCGATGGTCCTGGATTTGAATCCTGGTAGGAGCACATTTTTATGATTATGGATGTTTTTTACATAAGTTATAATATTAATTTATGTATTTGAATTACGTTAACTTTTAATAGCATGAAAAGTGAAAAAATATTAATAAAACAAATTGTTAGTATTCCAAATTCGTTGATAAAATTAGATTAGGTAAGTACCTACTCACCTAATAAGTTTATGTTTTAAATATAAGAGTGTGTGGTGGTAGAGTTCTGGGCTACCGGCTTCACGCACACACAACCAAAATAAAATAAATTTTAATGGTATAATACATTTCATTCAAATACAAAAGAATTCCCTGTGTTTGGCCACAGGGAATCATAATTCCTTATTAAAAGTTGCTTAACAAACCATAGCTGGACAATACAAAGACCCCACTCACGTCCGCAAATACCACCGCCAATAATAGAAAAAGGAAAAAAGATAAAAAAAAGACACCTTGTTTACCTTTATCGCAATCTACAAAGCTATCTCAAAGAGCTAAAGCACAGGAAAAAAGTTGGACTGGCCCGGTGCATTCGAGCGAAAAGTAACTGTGCGATGCGAGGTAAGCTCCAAGTCAGTCCAACCGCAGTCGCCTCGCGGTCAAGGCTCCGCAGCCATCGACCGCAGCCAACGCGGTAAATTCCAATAAAAAAATAAAAACGCGCGCGAACTGCCAGTCTGCCACCTGTCACAAAAAGGTCTTTTTAAGTGCAACTTTTAAATTATTACTTTTATTAAATTATTTTAAAAGCTAAGTTCATATTTTCAAAAGTTATTAAAGTTTCAGTACAAGTAACAGTTAACTGTGCCGGATAATGAGTACAACGTGATTGTCCGTCTTGCCCGTTAAACAGGTGAATATAAAATTGATTTCGATACAACTTTTTACTTAATTAAAAGCTTTTATTTATCTTAACAAGTAAGATATTTATCTTCAAGTATTGTTAATGCTCTTTGCCTTCGATAGAGTATGTGCGATTCCTATACCAGGTACCAAATTGAGTGCAGTAAAATAAATGTCATACTTAATTTGTTTTTGAAAATTGAAGTGTTCTTATTATTTAAGAAATCCTGTTTCTTAAATTTCTATTAAGCAGGTTTGTCAAGTGATATACATAGTAATTTTAACCCTAACTCGTCTAGCTGGATTCCCAATAGGGACTGTTCCTTGACGTTTATCAACTACGTTTTCTTAAGTGTCGATGGATTGTACGCTGATTTTTCAAGGCTTCAAAGAAATGAAATATTTTTAGAAGAAAATATATCACGGACTTTGACAGCGGCAATGAAAATTACTTAATTTATTTTTATTTATTTACCATTTACAGATTGTATACTTAAACTAGTTTACAATCCACCTCTAAGAGGCACACATGGCATTTATTAACATTTTAAATTAAAATTGAAAATGTTTATGCTGGCTGAAGGTTCAGTATCAGTGTTTCCATTTTCTATTTTCCTAGTGCTTACTAGCAGCGCTATCTAGTTGAACTTCCAAAAGCTGGTTAAAACACCCTATAGAACAAACATTAAAACAAGGCTGTATGAACTCATTACCTACGGATTAAAAATACTAAAACTTAGTAATTTCTTGGTAAGTTCCTGTTCGGTCCCCTCTTAATGGTTGAAGGAGTCCGTACTCTCAACTCACTCCCTCGGTTATCAGGCTTGCGACTAACGGAGCGCCAATCATAGGTTGTTGCTCTTCCTACCTCGCGCTTGCGCAGTAATGAGCTTGGCCTAGGTCCGGGAAAATTAAAAAGTTAGAAAGAATTTAGCAGCAGTAAAAAGCACCGTGGTTTGAATAATAACGAGGCATTATAATTGGTTCTTGCTAGGAAAGTTTTTGTTTTACATTTCCATGCAGATAGAGTAGAAATCGGTGAACCAGAACGAAAAGCATCTTTTCAATACATTTGCTCGAAATACGTACTTACAAGGACGTTAACATTGCTCGTAAGTAGTTACTTACCGAACTAGTGCGGTAAGTAAAAAAAGTATACTGCACTCTGATCATAAAAAAATGGAAAAAATACTACTGTGGTTACTTTTTACTTGGGTGACGACTGCCTAACTATATTTAAAATAAAATGGAGAGTACCAGGAGAACATAAATCGACAAGAGGCTGACAGTACCCATGGTTGGTTCGTTTAACAAGTGTATTACTTATACCTGTTTTCTCACAAATGTATTGAAAAACGTCGTCAGATACACGGCCGTAAGGGTAATGACAAACTCGTGCCGATGGTAAACCCTCGACTTCGTCTCGGGTTAACAAAACGTCAACTCGTTTGTAATAAAATACTATTGTCGCATTCAATATATCGAAATATTTCAAAGTTTTATTTTCGATCAAAGTGCAATAGGTCCACGAGCAAATGGAGATTCTCTCTGCAGTACTCTGCACCACATTTCTTGAGTCATCTTTTTGATGTAACCAATAACGGAACAAAACTTTTGGTTTTTAGTCTGTCGGGGATTTTTTTATTATTATAACAACAGACGGTCTTAAGTAAAGTACTAATATTCTAGACAGGTATAACTCACGGACCTGGAGTGTCCACATGTCCAATGAAATTGCACAAAATTTGTTTAAATTTAAAGCTCTGTTAAGTCTATTGCTGCCACTTACTGTTTAATGACAAATATAGATTTAATCATGGATTTAAAGGAGCTTTAAAAGTTAAGTACCAGCATTATGAACTTTATAAGATGTGATAAATAGTGAACATTGCGTATTATATTATTGTGTTGAAAAGGCAAACAAAACGGTACATTTTTAGGGTTCCGTACCTCAAAATAAAAAAACGGAACCCTTATAGGATCACTTTGTTGTCCGTCTGTCTGTCTGTCTGTCAAGACCCTTTTTCTCACGAACGAGAAGAGGTATCAGGTTGAAAGTGATAAAGAATATTAAGGTCCATAAACCACACAAGATCTGAAAATTAATTTTTTTTATAACGACGCATTCAAAAGATATGGCTTTTTATGTCTTCATCTCCATACATTTATGCAAAAATGCAAAACCTACAGGGTACTTCCCGTTGACCTAAAATTATGAAATTTGGCAAGAATCTAGGTCTCACAGTACAAATAAAGGGAAAAGTCTGAAATCATTAAATATTTCAATTTTTCTCACAACTAATAGTAACCAGTTAAGGTGAGCTCCCGTTTCAAGAACTTTTCTATAGAAGAGGGTGACCCTGTTTTATAGAAAAGTTCTTCGGATGGTCGCGGAGTTTTTGAAATCAAAGAGCAAAAGCTTTTAGTATATCATATGGTAGATAGGTACGGAACCCTTAGGGCGCGAGTCCGACTCGCACTTGACCGGTTTTTTAACAACATTTTTCTTTTATAATATTACTTAGGGCCCGTCTCACCGCTTGCTGCTAAAGTTCGCGATAGTAAGCTGACATATAAAATATCTGACGCTAAATATGTGTGGCTGTTTCCTGTGTTCATTTGTTAGTAAGAGCAAGGCACTTGTGAAACAACACATTTTCACTATCTGAAAGAAATAAGAAGCAGATAGGAATTTAGCAGTAAGCGATGAGACAGGCCCTAACTATCAAGACTTGTTAAGGGCCTTCAGGCTTTCATCATACATTTTAGTAGATGCACACGATTACTACTCAAAAGGGCATCTTAAAAAAGGCTTGTCTGTGCTCTGAGTCGCTTTACGGTTCAGGAAACTTGTACTGCGTTTCGAATTTAGAACACAAGAAAATGAGGACACTGGTGACACTTTTTTGTTCTGTGTATCTACCAAAGCTTACGATCGAAGCCTTCAAAGAGTCAAGAAAAGCAAATTTAATACGTCCTTTTTATACTTTTCATTCAATGTAACTCGAGCACTCATGTTTTCAATATCAAAAGAATGTCATCGGTCGCCGTCGGCCGCGTAGGCAACGACTCAAAATCGGTCAGCCGAGCGACCTGCGTGCGCGCGCCAACGGGACCGCGATTCGTTCATTTCACTGGCCCACTTACAACTAGGCTGAATGGTGATCACTCCTTTGCCTTTGAGCTTAAGAAAACAATCATTTGATGGCCTGTGAAAGCCAATAAAATTTCAAATTTACTTCTTTGTTCTTTGTGTTTACATTACGTTGATTGTAGTGACTAAAATTATTTTTACTGACTTAAATTCAATTAAGCTGTAGGCTAGCTTTAAAAAGAAAAACGTAAATGATTCTGATATAAACTCATAAGTCATAAAATTACATTTGGCCATTTGGCCTTAGATATATTTTTTTATCTAGGGTATCGTGCTGGATCAGCTGCTCTCACTCATAGCTCTATCCTGCTGTTATTACAAGATACATTATTTTGACTGTACTGGCATTGTCCGAAAGTGTCTATAAAATTAAAGCTCCTTTAAATCTACAGGGTGTACAAAAGTACGATGATCCTTCTAAGATAGATAAGATGCTACATCAATAATAGATTTTATAAAAATATAAAAAAAACTTTAAACTAAAAAAGTAGTATTAGCTCAAGAAGTGACACGCCTGGAGGGTTCAATGACCTCTATGATCAGCTGGTGATGCAGGTTAAGATATTTTTTGTTATAATATCCAGTCACTAACAAGTATCTATTAATTTCGATAAATTATCGTAATGTAATTCGAAGGAAAATTCATAACCACCCAAAAAAAGCAATATTTATTTTATTTTTTACTATCTATTAGGGATGTAGAATCATCCCTTGGAAGGATCATCGTACTTTTTTTACACCCTGTATTACTGTCACTTTATTTGTCAACATTAAAAAGAGTGTCCCTTTTGACTTTTATGAGCTTTAAATACAGAAACTCTTTCTGCAAATGCAGTAGTCTATAAAAAAAAGACATTAGCATTACGTATGCAAAAAGTTTCTGCGTCAAGCTTCACAGCCAGCCACTAATTGTTTTTATTATTTTAGGGTTGAATGAATTGAACTTCTTCTGCAAAATACATTCTACACAATAACTTTGCCTTATATCATAATACAAATGCCGCTCCGCTACCGCGTCGATATAGTGCGGTTACGGTCATATAAACCAGTATAATAGTAGTTTAAGATACAAGTGCCGTAAGTAGGGTTATTACAAACAACGCGTTGACGTTTTGTAAACCCGAGACGAAGTCGAGGGTTCACCATCTGCACGATTTTGTCATAGATAACATCCTTTTTTTTAATACATTTGTGAGAAAACAGGTATAAGTCATACACTTTTTAAAGGAACATCAAATAAATTTTATTGCTAAGCAACTGATAAAATCAAGACCAAAATTAAAATCACAAATATTAGTTGTTAAAATTAATTGTAAAATTTCAACAATTGCTGAATTTTTATTTTTCGTATAAAGTTGAAATAATTTTATGATCAGAGTGTAAAACTCCTTGGTAGTATACTTTTTTTACTTACCGAACTAGTTCGGGAAGTAATAACTACTTACGAGCAATGTTTACGTCCTTCTAAGTACGTTTTTCGAGCAAATGTATTGAAAAGAAGTGCGTTTTGACCTTTACGCGGGAAATGTTGTCACAGTGTGTGTTATGTTGTCTATCCCAACATAACACATACTGTGACAACATTTCCCGCATATTTTTATCTTATCATAAGATTTTTTAAATTTGTGATCTAAATACTTACTAGGTATTTATCTAATCTGTGTCTAAATCAAGGTAGAAACAAATTTTTCTAGTCCCTAATGTAGTAACAGTATTATATTACTCTATGGTATGTACAAATACGTCTATTTTCTAGTTCAATGTTGTATTTTTTTTACAACCCATAATGAATCACCTTAATACCGACGAAGAAGGTTCATATAAATTCTTTGCCTATAATACTTCAGATTGAAAAAAACAGATTTCCCAAAATGGGCACTCGCCGTTATAAATCTGCGTGCATCTGTCACCTATAAAAAGCCCAATTTATTTTTAAAATTTTATCGCGACATAACGGCAAAGGAGGAGTTCGATTATACATACAGCCAGGATATAAAACTGTAAGCTAATCGTGAGACGCGTGAGACCAAATCGCAACACAAAATCTGATTTAGTCGCTGTTTTAGTCGATAGATTTTTTAAGGAATATTTTAGGTATTACTTTAAACTGTACGCAGAATTGAAATTGAGATTTTTACACTCACCGGCAGAAATAACCGGCCAGTCTGTTTTCTTTCATATATTTTATACAAATATGGGGGCAAACGAAGCGTCAATATCTTACCTAAATTGAATAAAAATACAAATCTGATTGATGAGATCTTTAGAAAAAAAACTTATTAACAAAGATTAGGTATATCTAAAATGTTGAAGAAAACCCGTGCGACACTTTAAACATTTTAATTCGCTAAATGTAAGAGATTTCTGACAAAATGACGTATTTTGTCAGAAATCTCTTACAACTACTAGGTCGAATGGAGTATCATATGAAAGGACTTGTACATTCTAAAATATATTTTCATATTTTTTTTACGTTTCTTAGTTTTCAAGTTATGATGAAAAATTACAAAAAAAATACCATTCCATTCCTCATCTCCGAAGTTTGTGTAAGGAAAAATCTGAATTAATTACAGTTGACAGAAGTTTATGTAAACTTTACAGCAAAAATAAAACGATCTTTCTAAGTTGCACAGTTTTTTAGAAATCTGCAAATAACCTTTACAAACAAATTTAGTTTTGCGGTCCTAAAAATGGACTTTATTGCTTCCAAAAATACAAAAAGTATATCGGGACCCTAGGCGCGCGAGTCCGACTCGCACATTACTGGTTTTTTCTGAACGATGCACGGAATTTCCTGCATACCGTGCACAGGTCTAATCTTCAAGAATCGGTAGTCAGATACCTTATTTATTGATCTCACAGTTTATTCACGGATATTTATTTCATTTAGAAAATATATTGACGCTTCATTTGATCCCGTAATTGTATGAAAATGTACGACAGAAAATAGAACGGCCGGTTATTTTTGCCGGTGACTGTAGTAATCAAACACATAACCCTCCTTTTAGGCTTCACCGCAGTCTGGTAAAATCCGAAAATTATGTACAAGAATTTAAAAAAATACTGATTAACCACTTCATTCACACCCGTAGTGATGAAATGAGTGCTCTGATGAGGCGATTAAGTTCATGAAACACGTAGAAACAAAACCAGTATAAGCTGAACCAGCGTTACACAATTTAAGCCCTAAACTAGAGACCCGGTCAAGGTCAAAGTGTTCTACCGAAGAGCGGCCGCGTGTACATAGTTAAGAAAATTTTACAAAATCTAAGAGCAGCTCAATCTTATGACAGATTGATTTAATTGTGTCACGTGATATAAAAGCCATGGTTGGCTAAATCTTTGATACGGCTGTAAGTTTTACATGGATACGTCTGTGTAGGTAGGTACAGTCAGGAGCACGTCAAGCTCCCACCACCTATGTCCACTTATCCCTCCTCCCCTCACCTCTTTCAGTAATCCCCCTTCCCCCTTCCCCCCCTTCCCCCTTCACTCCCCCTTCCCTCACCGCCCTTGGCACACTTCATCCCCTCCTCCCATCTCACGCTCCCAAAGTTCGATTTAGTACCAATTATTGCCGCTAGAGAGCCTGCAAGAGATGACCCCTAAATGAAATGAAAATAGAGTGTACATATCAAAAACAAAAAACATTTTAATAAATTACTCTCAACTAAGAGATTGCTAACAAGAGGAAATTGAGAGGAAATGACACTTGTGTGCCATTATCATCATATTGTTGACAATGATATTACAACTTGATTGGTTGTTAAGTAGAGGTCAAGGAGATCTATGATTTTTAAAAACTCTTCAATTTATTCAACTAAACTTATCATCTGACTAAATCATTTCCTGTGTATCATTTCGATATCAGATTATTTTAATTAGTTTTTTACGCCTTTTATTCTGGGGCATTTTTAAAGGTCAATAACTTCGAACAATGCCTTTTAAGCCGCGATTGTCTTAGCCTCAAAAACAAGCGCTTTCTTTGCTTTTAACCGTTTGTCAACAGATACATTTGAAGCGTAAGTTCCATTTAAAAGCTTTATATTGAACATGTAACCATAAATTTTCCACCCAACTCATAATGTCATCAATGCTCAAGCCAGGGGCAAATTCTGGAAGACGAAAACACTACAGGCTATGAAAAGCCTAACCAGAAACATGTAGGAATTTTAGAATAAGTTGTGATCGATCATTCATGGAAATGCTTTAAAACGAGCATAATTAGCGATATTTTAAATGATGGTAATTTCACAAGAGATTAAACATGCGGGCGGGTTTACGTAACCCTTCACTAACATTTTGCATCGAATGCGGCTTTCCGATTTCCCAACATTTTTAGAAAATTCTTACTCATTGCCCCAATGTTATGTCTTTAAACTCCCAAATCAAACATCTTTAAAATCTATACTGAGTATATAGACTACGAGCTGGCGGTTGGGAACCCTACCTCATCGGTTATCAAAAAGCGACCTAAGCTGCTAGCTTGGAGCAAGATTATTCTGTCGGTCGCAAGTTTGTTTTTTATTGTAGCTTTGTGGGATTTTTATTGTCGTTTTGTTTTTTTTTTTTTCATATTGCGCCACTTTCTTTGTGAAGCGACGTAAATGTAACTGACAACATTTAGATTCTTAATATAAAACAATGAAAACAGATTTTTTTTTTGCAAGGGTAGGGTTGGCTTTGGCACACTAGGGTTTACCATAGCAAAATGTCACGTTCGCAGAATGTCACTTTCGCAAAATGTCACGTTCGCATAATGTCACACTTAATCGTGACATTGTGCGAACGTGACATTCTGCGAAAAAAATAATGACATTTTTTCTAAGTCCCAAACCCATATAAAAAAAAATTCTAAGCAAATTTATACAAATTTTTTTTTATGTTTGTTTGTTTATTCAATATATCATGAAAGTCTCAAATCTATAGCAAAATAATTTAAAAAAATTCTAAGTCTCAAAAAACGTGTCAATTTGCGAACGTGACAATTTGCGAACGTGACATTTTGCGATCGTGACATTCTGCGATCGTGACATTTTGCGAACGTGACATTTTGCGACCGTGAAAATTTGAGAAAGTGACATTTTGCGAACGTGACATTATGCGTCGGGAGGAAATTGGCCTTCGACATGACTTGAACATTATGTTTGAAAGTTGCCGGAAACAACGCAACGGGTTAACGTGAATATGCTCTTTAACTACAGGCACAGAATAAAGCAATCGTACTATCATACAGAACGGACACTCTCCGCCCCCCGCCCGCAATCCACCCCGCACCGCCGCGCGCACCCGCCCACGGGATTCTATGAGGTTCTTTTGTACTGAATATGCGAGCCTACGCGACCTTCCAATTTCAAATTCGCGCTCGATCTATAGGACCCTCCCGGCGCATAATGTCACGTTCGCAAAATGTCACACTAGGGTTTACCACAGCAAAATGTCACGTTCGCAGAATGTCACGTTCGCAAAATGTCACGTTCGCATAATGTCACACTTAATCGTGACATTTTGCGAATGTGACATTTTGCGAACGTGATATTTTGTGAAAGTGACATTTTGCGAACGTGACATCATGCGTTGGGAGGGCGTGACATTATGCGTCGGGAGGGACTTTTAATCAGTTCTTGACAGAAAAAGGTATGAATGTACTTATGATACTGAACAACTTTCCCCAAGGAACATAGGTCGAAATACGAAAATCAAGTTTTGACCTCCCATAGAATAGTCCAGTAAAAATACGGTTTTGCAAAACATTAAATGCTAATAGCTACTTTTTTGTATATATCGTATTTAAATATGATGTTAAGATGCAATATTTACGAATCCACCTAAAATTTAAAGCGGAATATTTTTTTCGAATAACAGCTAAGGCAAAAATAGTAATAGACAATTATATACTTTATATCATAGATAAACGTATACTTTACATATAGGCATCAAAATCCACCATAAATATATTTAAAAATATCAATTTATTTCGAAATATAAAATCTCCACTTATTTTTACATATAAGGGCCAATAAAGTCGAGGTAAAATAATAGCAATAAACTGAGCTAAACTCAACCTTTTTAAATGTAAGTGATTCTTATATATATTCACAAAAATGCCATACTAAATTAAAAAAAAGTTTTTTGTAATCGCTGGTTTACAATGATTTTGTAAACATTTATGTTGGATTTGCCAAAAATGTGATTATATAGCACTATTTAAATTATTAGAAAGCAAAACGGATCTATTACTATCTTTGGTTGCGAAGATAAGCTGTATTTAAATTTCGTGCTATAAAAGTTAAACAATACAAAAAAGCTAATATTTTTAGGTGGATTCATGTATAATATGAAATTCTTAATATATAGCAAGCCGTAAATAAAAAAAATAATCTATTAACATTTTTTCCGAAATTCCATATTTTTTTAATGTTTGGACGGCAAAATAAATAAATAAATGAAGTAAATTTAGGTGGATTCCATTAAAAAGCTTTACACAGAAATATAATCTATCGATCTGAAAAAGAATCACGGCTATTATCAATTATTTCCGTTTCGCCATACAATCTCTCGTAATTTTACTGGAGTAGAAACTGCATCAGCTGATAGCGCATTTTGTATGGGAGGTCAAATTTGGTTTTTCGTATTTCAACCTATGTTCCTTGGGAAAAGTTGTTCAGTATCGTGAGTACATGCATATATTTTGCTATCAAGAACTAATTAAAAGTCATCCTATATGTAGTTTCCGGGGTTGGTCCGGGGTGTGATACAGGCAACCACATATCAGCAGGCAGCAGGAACACTTGCACCACGAATACCAAAATTACCATACTTGTTAGCGTAGCAGCTGTCACAAATAGACCACTATTATTAGTCCGAACAAAGAACTTGTATAATCTTTGATCTGAGTGATTTTCGAGATTTTATTAATTAAAATTTGCCCTGGTTTTTTTTTCAAAAGTACTATAAAATAATAATATACGTAATTTTTAACCATAATCTATATTTAGAACTTAACAGAGTATTTTTGAATTTTGAAAATGATCTTCTTCCTTTTTTACTCTCTCATTTTATAAGGGTGTTAATTTTATTAAAAGCCATAGCTCAGGGGCGGTATCAGTATCAGTAACTGAACAACTTTTCCCAAGGAAGATAGGTCGAAATACGAAAATAAATGTTTGACCTCCCATATAAACTGCATCAGCTGACAGCGCATTTTGCATGGAAGGTCAAATTTGGTTTTTCGTGTTTCGACCTATGTTCCTTGGGAAAAGTTGTTCAGTTACTGATACCGATCCCACCCCTGAGCTATGGCACGCAATCAAGTTAACACCCTGTATACTGTCCATAAATATTAAAAAGAAAGAAAAGGGAAGGAGAAGGCCTTGGCAAACGTTCCAACACCAAATTCAGGACGTTCCAAATAAAAGCCAGGTTAAAATTACCCGACGGCGCGGCGGCCATGTATGAAAGGGTTGATTAAAGTAAAGGAAGAGAGGGAAGTATACGACGCAGGGAGAGGTTCCATCCACATCACTTGGACAATTTTTTTATAATTTCTCTTGCCCACATCTAGGACTGTGGTTTTCCCTATCGTGGCAGGTGGAGGGCCGTGTAATCTGCCTACCCCGAAAAAAAGAATAGAATAGAATAAATTTATTTACAGGAAGAAATTACTATTTACACAATGTTAAATCGGTTTTATGAAGCGTGATGTTATGAAAGTATGTAAATATTATAGCATCGTTTTAATATTGTGATAGCTATCTCTTTAAGACACTTCAAATATAAATTCTAATGGCTTGTATTCATCAATCAATCCAAATGGGTCTTTTGATTTCCGCGCATTGTCAGCCAAACTAGAATTTGCGCTCAAAATGCGACTCACGACACCGAGTGCCCCGGTCAGCCTCCGTCACGATCGGTCGAATTCTCAACACTTGCAAATGTTGAATGAAGCATGATAAAAGTTTAAAACAATTTGAAGAGGTAGGAGATAGTTATGGGTCGTTCTTTCAATTGGCAGCAGAAAAACGTGGACAATAAATCTAGATTCTATAAGAAACGAATTGTATTTAGGTGTAAAGGTATTTATTCATGCTATGTAATTAGATAACATTTAAGGTGTAGTGCCGGCAGAGAATAGTAACATTCCATACATACCTAACCGTGGGTGTCGTAAGAGGCGACTAAGGGTTATAAACTGGAGGATGGGCAGCAGCACCCTCCTGTGTCATCATCATCATAACATCCCATGCAACGTCCACTACAGGACAGGGAGCTCCCTCCAGAATTCTTGCTTTTGCTCCCTCCTGTGTATCATACCATATTACTTACTGCGGTCACCTACAACCGCGGTCCATGGTGCCAGACATAACGCTTAGAAGCGAGGTGACTATGGTACTTCCCCTCCACATTTTTCCAGAAAAAGCTAGAATTCTGGAGGAAGCTCCCTGTCCTGCTGTCCTGTAGTGGGCATTTTCTTGGGATGTTATGATGATGATATTACTGATTTGCGCTGGTTGGCTGCGAAATTAGAAGACGGCTCCTTAGGTTAATAAAATATAATTAAAAACGGTAAAACACACAGTATTTACAAGTAAACCAAGTAGAGACCGAGAGACCCCAGATTAGTAAGTTTATGCGAGAGACTGCCAAAACTAATCAATGTCGTAATTTGGAATTTGCTTACGTCTAAGTTTAAATATACATATTTACAGAAGCCTGCCAGCATCAGGCTAGCAGGCAACCTCCGTCGTCGACAGATGAGATAGCATTATAAAATGCTATTTTTAAGCTGGGCGCGAAATTTTGTCTCATTTCAGATTTTTAGAGGATTTTTAGATCAGGGTACAAAAAAATAACAACTCTATTATAGGTGTGGGAAAACTACTTGAACAATGACCTTGACTGCGCAGAGTGTATTTTACATACAAATTGACGTGCGCAATGCTTTCCCCACAAGATGCAGTTTCTAAGAGAAGTTCCAAACTGTAATTTTGATTAGTAAATATTTGTGGTAAAATAGAGACCATTTTGTCACTGGAATAGCAGCAGCTTAATCTCCAGGGTAAGGAAATTTGTAGTATAGTTACATAGTTAAATTCAGGACGTTCTGAATAACAGGTTAAAAGTACCCAAAACCGACGAGCATGTATGAAAGGATTGATGAAAGTACAGGAAGCAAGGGAAGTATGTCAAGATCGTAGCAGGTGGAGGACTGTGGTCTCTGCCTACCCCGACGGGAAAGAGGCGTGATGTTATGTATGTATGTAGATACATATATGCGTGAATGAATGTCAGAATACCATGTGACACTGTGACACATATTTTGATTGAGAGAGATATTTATTTAATGGCATCATTTATTACAAGTCGTATTTTGCCAATGTCAAAGTAAAGAAATGACTTCAAAATTATGGCGAGATCGCCAATGTCCAGCAGGAATCCACATCACGAGGACTTTAGCTTGTATACTATGATGACTCCGATAAGTTGATAGGGGAAATTATTAAAGCCACGTTGAAAGCAGCTTTTCATCATCCAAAAATCTCAGTAAATGAATGTATTCAAATAAAGATAGAAATACTTTATTGTGCTGCGCTGCGCCATCTGCGTCACAGTTTACGCCAACCCTAACCGTAGTTACTAAGGTTACGTCCTATGGTTACGTACCCTAATATACCTTACATTTTTAAATTCTGAAGTGAAAAAACGTTCACTGCAGGGCAGGGAGCTGTCTCCAGAACTCCAGCAAAAACGCGTGGCACTTAAAAGGGGATTTACTATATTCACCACCTTTGTAGGCGTTGCGGTTGGCGACCACTGCTGTTGGTTACCACAGTTAAGATGGTAAGATACACAGAAGGATGCTGCTGCCCATCCACCGGTCCATAAGCCCTTAGTCACCTCTTATAACACCCATGGGTAGTGATGGATTGGTACTATTCTTTGCCGGCACCACGCGGACGAATGGGATGTTAAGATGATAATATTTTTTGTTCAAGACAAAAATCGATTAGGGATTTAAACCCGAGACGCCGGGCGTGATGACCGGTCGTTGTTCGGTCGCTACGTTACATGCCGACAACTTTCACACACTCTAACCCGAGTAACGGTGCGCGCGACTGACACACTTCTGGCATGTTACCCATACCATACCCATGCTATGCCTACATCACAAGGCCGCGTACAGACGGAATACACGGAATATCTCTTAGTAAAACATCGGCGCTCCTGTGCAGACATAGCTGAAGCCACGATCACACCTAACTGAATTCAAGGAATAATTCGGCATACATTGCTGGGAGGCTTGGTTATCTTAATTGCGATATCCTTACTTCAACGAGCAATGTAAGCTGAATTAGTTTCTGAATTAGGGAAGAATTTTAATCGGCCAAGTGTGAGACCGACTCTCGTGCTGAGGAGGGTTCTGAGGGGCTAGAATCGAACTCAATCGTTATCGATTCTCTCTTTTTTTCTATACAAGAAGAAAAGAGAGATTCGATAACGATTGAGTTCAGTGCTAGCGCCTTTGATTCGTATTCAATTTGCAACTACTTTAAAGGAGTCGTTTCAGATTACTATGGGACCCCGGCCATGTTTTTGTACATCTGTTAGTTGACTCTAAATACATTACTAGAACGCCTACATGTAATGATTTTTGTTCAATTCGGCATAGTTTAATTGTAATACCTAAACACATTTTCATTAATCGGCCAAACTGGCCACACACAATTTTATGTGGCCTTTCTATTTAAAAGACCGATAATACATTTTCAAGATGTTTTTTGGTTTTATTTTGCTTAGTTGGACCACTGAGACATGAACATTGTCATGCCATGTCGAACGAATGAGCGCATTTTTGATGATTTTTCTCGTACGAACTACCGCATAATTTACAAAAAGAGTTGACGGATAAACCTGAGTATATTTTAGTGTCTTTTTTTCTAGCAGGTTTACATAGAGATGGCCGAAGATGAAACACCTCCTTTTTTACAAAATATCCTCACGTGGATCAAGATGTCGTCGTCAACTAAAGATAGCTGACCAGGTCAGGGTCATAACCTGATGGTATCATGTCTGGTCGGCTGTCCGGTACCAGTAACGGTCTTTTCTTTAGCGGTACCACACTTTTATTTAAAGTCTCGCTCTTTAATCAGCAACATAACATCACATAACAAGTCCTATGATAGATAGGGAGCCAAGAATGTCTTAGCCAAATTTCCTTAGTATACAATACAAGGTGCAAAAAAAAATTTAAGCACTGTTTTAGCGTGTTACTCAGAAACTGAACAACTTTTCCCTAAGAATACAGGTCGATATACGAAAAAAAAATGTATTTCGCATAGAAACTGCATCAGCTATGATTGCGCAATGCGCATTTTGTAGAGGAGGTATTTTTTTCCATATTTCGACCTATTATCCTTAGGGAAAGTTGTACAGTTTTATGGTCTAAGTTACAGGCTAAAATAGTGCTAACTTTTTTTTACATAGAGTTCACGAAAGAGCGTGACGTGAGCGTGAAATATTAGGCAGCTGAGAAAAGATTTATTTTCAAATCAAACTAGGTAGACGTTTGTAACCACAATACAAACGTTTTTTATACACTAGTAAGAAATATCCACTTTCACCTAAAACAGACTCTTCTTAGGCTGACACAATAAATAAATTGGGCGGGATTTAGGTACACGGCACGGCAGCAAGCTCATGGAAACAAAACCAGTTTAAGCTGAACCAGCGCTACGCTACAAATGCCTGAAACCAGAGAGCCGCTCAAGGTCAAATGTTTCCACCGACGAGCGGCCGCTTGTATCTACGCACGGCAACAAGAACGTGGAAACAAATCCAGTATAAGCTGAACCAGCGCTACGCTACAAACGCCCGAAACCAGAGACCTGCTCAAGGTCAAATGTTTCCGACGAGCGGCCGCTTGTATCTACGCACATCAGCAAGAACGTAGAAAGAAAACCAGTATAAGCTGAACCAGCGCTACGCTACAAATGCCTGAAACCAAGAGCCACTCAAGGTCATATGTTTCCGACGAGCGGCGGCTTGTATCTACGCACGGCAGCAAGAACGTAGAAACAAAACCAGTATAAGCTGAACCAGCGCTACGCTACAAACACCCGAAACCAGAGGCCGCTCAAGGTCAAATGTTTCCAACGACGAGCGGCCGCTTGCATCTACGCACGGCAGCAAGAATGTAAAAGCACAATCAGTATAAGCTGAACTAGCGCTACGCTACAAATGCCTGAAGCCAGAGGCCGCTCAAGGTCAAATGTTTCCAACGACAAGCGGCCGCTTGCATCTACGCACGGCAGCAAGAACGTAAAAGCACAATCAGTATAAGCTGAACCAGCGCTACGCTAAAAATGCCTGAAACCAGAGAGTCGCTCAATGTCAAATGTTTCCAAAGACGAGCGACCGCTTGTATCTACGCCTGGCAGCAAGAACGTAGAAACAAAACCAGTATAAGCTGAACGAGCGCTACGCTACAAATGCCTGAAACCAGAGAGCCGCTCAATGTCAAATGTTTCCACCGACGAGCGACCGCTTGTATCTACGCACGGCAGCAAGAACGTAGAAACACAATCAGTATAAGCTGAACCAGCGCTACGCTAAAAATGCCTGAAACCAGAGAGCCGCTAAAGGACCGCCCGGAAGCCCCTCCAAAATTCCACCCCAACACGCTTTTCGATTACACAGTCACCACGCTTGTTGGCGTTGCGGCTGGCACCACGGATCGCGGTTGTAGGTGACCGCAGTATATAGGGTGACTTTTAATTAGTTCTGGATAGAAAAAAGTATGCATGTACTCATGATACTGAGCAACTTTCCCCAAGGAACATAGGTCGAAATACGAAAATTAAGTTTTGACCTCCCATAGAAACTGCATCAGCTGATAGCGCATTTTGTATGGGAGGTCAAATTTGGTTTTTCGTATTTCGACCTATGTTCCTTGGGAAAAGTTGTTTAGAATCATGAGTACATGCATATCTTTTGCTATCAAGAACTAATTAAAAGTCACCCTAAACAAGGTGTAACAAAAAGGGTATACAACCCTGAAGGATGTGATTCTGCCCATGAAACTGAGCAACTTTCCCTAAGGAGCATAGGTCGAAATACGAAAAAAAAAATTGACCTCCCATAGAAACTGATTTCAGCTGATCGCGCATTTTGTATGGTAGGTTAAAATTTTTTTTTCGTATTTCGACCTATGTTCCTTTGGGAAAGTTGTTTAGTTTCATGGGCAGAATCACATCCTTCAGGGTTGATATACCCTTTCTGTAACACCTTGTATAAGATGGTACAATACGGTTGAATCCCTTAGTCGCCTCTTACGACATCCACGAATTGAGATGGTTTGGAATAATTCTTTGCTGGCACCACTCAGGTCAGTAGATATTCCTACGGCAGTACATACTCGTATTCCTAGCTAAAACGTATTTCAATCTCGGTAGATATTCATTTCCAAATGGACAGGTTTACAACTTGGCTTACGGCTAGCACTAAATTCTTCGAGTTAAACCTGTGGTACAATTCTAATAACACATCAAGAGGCACAGCAGACGGCAGACTTTTTGTTGTGCCGCTGTGCCGCTGCCGCTACAGAAATTATTTTTCGATATTATTATAGTCATTGACTTGAGAATAACGCTCCGCTTCTATGCGCGTAATTTCCTAAACCTATGGTTTGAAAGGAAAGCAGCTTGAATAGTTGTTCAGTTCAAAAAGTTATCTAGGTATTATCTAGTTGTTCAGTTCAAAAAGTTATCTCGGCCTGATATGTAAAATTGAAAACAAATTCGCTATTATCGGTGTATATCGCTCGCCATCATACAATTCAAAGGAGCATATTGAGGACTTTTTAGACAGTTTAAATAATATTTACGACAGCGTATCTACGTACCGAAATATTGCTCTTAGGAGATATCAACATAGACATTAAACCAAATAACGATGACGAGAATAGCTTAAATTATCTCATTTGCAATGCATCCCATGGTCTTCTTCCCACACACACGCTTAAAGCTAGGCTTAATAACTGCTTGGACCACTCATTATTAAAATCTAAACAAAATAACATCACGCTGGTTCTAGATACAAATATTACAGATCATAAACCCGTCATATTATCACTAGAAAATATCAAACCAATGAGGAGTGTCAGTAAGTTCGTCACACGTTTAAATCATGATGCAATAAAAAGAGAACTGGAAAATACTGATTTCACGATAGTTACTAGTAACACAAATGCTGATCAGGCTATGAGTAGCTTCATTGAAATTTTAAGAACAGTGATTGCTAAGCACACAACCATCACTAAAGTTCCAAGAAAATGTAGGAATATCAAGCCATGGATTACGACAGGACTATTAAGGTGCATAAAAAATCGCGATAAATTACACAGTAAATCAAAAAGGGACCCTGAAAATCAGGTTATTAAAACTACTTATTTGCGCTATCGGAACTTCTGCAACAAACTACTCCGCAAGTTAAAAAAAGCATACGAAGAGAAAGAATTCCATAAAGCCGGTAGAAACCAGAAAAAACTCTGGAAAACAATAAAAGAAGTAACTTTATCGCAAAAAAGTCCATTAGAATCCGCTGACCTATTAAACATCTGCGATAGCCCTCAGTCTTCTTTAGAACATGTCAGTAGTTTTTTCTCCAAAATAGGTGAAGATCTGGCAAACAATGTCATAGCTAACAACCCGCAACAATTCTCTGTAATAGATCGACACAGTAACGACCAAAATTCATTCCCACCACCGTGTAACTCTCTGATGTTACTACCTACAGACGAGACAGAAGTTGAGGAAGTTATATTAGGTTTGAAACAAGATTGCGCCATCGGCTGGGATGATATACCATCGAACATATTGAGGGAGTGCCGTACCGCTCTAGTACCGCCGATAACTTATCTTTGTAATATCTCAATTGAGACTGGAGTGTTTCCTGATGCCTTTAAACTCGCCATTATTCATCCTATTTATAAGAGCGGAAACAGAGACTGTGTCAACAACTACCGTCCAATATCAATTCTACCTGCTTTGTCTAAGATTTTAGAAAAAATTCTAAATAAGAGGCTTAAAATCTATCTTGAAAAGCATAACATAATTTCCATTAACCAATATGGGTTTCGGAATGGCATATCGACTGAAGATGCTGTAATAAATTTTACACAGGATGTAGTAAAAAACTTGGACGCACGAAATAAATGCCTTGGCATATTTTTGGACTTGTCAAAAGCGTTCGACACAGTCTCTGTTCCCAACCTCCTCTATAAAATGGAACGAGTGGGCGTGCGTGGAATAGCTCTTGAGCTATTTAAAAGCTATCTCACTGATAGAAGGCTGAAGGTAAAAATTGAATCTTTGTTTAGCGAAGAAAAAAATGTGTCATATGGAGTGCCTCAGGGCAGCATATTGGGCCCCACTTTGTTCTTGATTTATGTTAACGAACTGTGTAATATGAATCTTTCTCACAGTCGTATTTTTGCTTATGCTGATGACACCGCCATTCTTGTAGAAGGAGAAAGTTGGGAGGCCGTCAAGATAAACGCCGAGGTTTCACTCAAGCAGGTCACAACATGGTTAATAGCTAATCTTCTGTCATTAAATGTTCAAAAAACAAACTTCATATAATTTTCAATTCGCCAAAACACACAACCACCTAATAACTTTAATATTAAAGCGCATACTTGCAAAAACTTACAGGACAACTGCAATTGTCTCCAAGTAAACAAAACTAAAATAATAAAATACCTTGGAGTACTCATTGATGAGGGTCTAAACTGGGCCAGTCAAATTGATGTACTTTCCATTAGAGTTGTCCGGCTAATATATATATTGAAATTACTTAGGGTTTCCGCTTCTTCCGAAATACTTAATATGACTTACCTTGCATTATGTCAATCCGTACTTAACTATTGCATCTCTGTATGGGGAGGAACTTATAAGACACATCTGATCAAAGTGGAAAGAGCACAAAGAGCTGTACTTAAAGTGATGCTCAAAAAACCGCGCAGATATGATACAACAAAACTTTATTCAGATGCAAAAGTCCTAACAGTTAGACAGCTCTTTGTGCTGCAATCCATTTTGAGAAAGCACAAAGATGTCCCTCTACCTATCCCTGAACGACGAAGAAATAACCCGAATTCAGTTCCTCATAATACTGTTTTCGCTAGTCACCAATACTACGTTTTAGGTACTTACATGTATTCAAAACTTAACAACATTCTTGGATTATCCCACTTAAACAAATTTGAAGTAAAAGTTAAACTTACTAACTGGCTCTTGACACAGGATTATAATAAAATAGAAGACCTATTAAAGTTTATTTCATGACTTGTATGAATAAAATACTTTTCACATCCCGTGAAGTTTAATCAAATCATTCTCTTACTCTTAAACCTACATACACAAACACACTCCCATACACACTTTCACACACATGTACGTACACACGCTTACTCAAATATTCTACCTTCCTATTCGGACTAAATAAATAAATATTATATGTGTCATAACTCCTATTTATATTTTTATGTAATGTAAAATATCAGCTGTTCATTATATTTTACGTATTTTAATATTTTTAGTTGTTATTCTGCATAATTTGTACATATATTATGATTTAATATCATATAATAAACACCTAAAAAAGGTTTTAATCAGTGTGAACCAGTGGAATGCGGTAAACGGCAAACCATTACCGGACGAGTTTGAATTGAAACATCAACGGATCCCGGGGAGTATTTTGTTTTATGATACCTAATTAATAACACTAAAGTTTTGATATTTTTTACCTAATCAAGTGCACTTTAAGGTTAGATCGTGTAAACAAATTCACTATTCTACAAAATTCTCCTCCGTGAGAAACGTCCATCCTCATACCAGCGGCGCCTTGTTGAGTCTCTTTTCACTTGACTAATTAGTATGTGGAAGTGAAATTGATGATTGAACGTAGCCGGACACCTCAGATAAACTATTTACACTTCACTTAAATACAGGCAACCATTTTAGTGCTTATATTTTACTCTAATACCTACGAGTAGGTTGACACATTAGATACTTTATATGTACTTAGACAGTACTTTTTAACCAGCCAATTACCTGGTTTTTAGGCATATTATTGTTAGGTAGGTACCAATTAGTTAAATATAATATGGAAATAATATTATAATGATAATTATTGGGGATAGCTAGTAAACATTAATTGTTATCCGTTCACTATTTTATTGTTGCTATCATTACTTTCTTTCTTTGTTACAGTTTCATTTCTTATTGTTCTTACAAACATTTTCTTTTCTGAGTATCTACTAACCTTATTTTCTACACTTTGCTGTATTTTCCAATATCTAGTTTCATACTATACTCATTCTTTACTATTTAGTGTTTACTTAGTTTGGTTTAAGATACACCTAATATTCATTATAGAATTATAAAATTTTAAATTAATAATTTAGTTGACGGTTGCATAGGTCCTTTACTAATTATACTTTATCTGTTTATTCGGTTAGGTTATTTTATTTTAATTAATTCTAGTCTAATTATTTTGTCTATTACTGTAATAGCTTATTCTACAGTTCCTCCTGTATACATTTCAGGTCACCATGCCCCGTGTAACCAAAACACAGCAGCTTCAGAACAACCTAAGAGAAGCAGAGGAACTCAATGATCGCCTCCTTGCAGGCAGGGACGTAAATGAGTTTGAAATAAGGCAACTGAAGGTCAAACTCCAAACACAAATAAATAAATTTGACGCACTGCAAGACAGTTTCAAGGAAGCACAAACTGAAGTTACTCGACTACAAAATCATGTCGAGTCATTAACGTCCCTGCAAGATCTGCATCAGTCCACCCTTGATAGAAATAGTTTATTGCAAGTACAACTGCAAGAAGCACATGTACAACTAGCAGATTTATACAAGGAAAAGGAGGATGAAGAAAATAAGCATGCTGTATCCTTACACCATGAACTATCAACTGTAGAAGAGCACAAGGAGGAACTTGAGGAGCTTGAGAAAATAATAAAAGACAAGGATGTTGAGTTAACAAAGGCACAACAATGTCTTGATGCGCTTCATTCTAGACTGAGCGAGATTACAACGGCTTATGTTAAAAGTCAATCTTCGCTTCAACTGTTGACAAATAAATATGTAGAAACTGAGCAGTGCATGAATGAAATGTTGTCATCCACAGCTGAGCTCAAGCAGCTTTATACCACTCAGCAGCAACTGATAGCCACCCTCACCAATGACAAAGAGGTTGCTTGTGCTCTAGAACCACCGCGGACATCAAATATCAGTGTGTCTTCTAGCTGTACGCCTGCCACCTGCGGTTCAACGTCAACATTTTTCAACTGGCGATTTTCAGCTCGCCTTACGAAGAAACAACGCCGCCAAAAGCGACACGCGTACGATCGACGCCAGCAGCGCAGAGACCAGCATGAGCAGACCGCTGTGAGTGACGTCATCGTGGTGGCACCACGGCAGCACATCGATGGGAGCATGGTGACTGCGAGTGACGACATCACCACGTCGCCAGTGTTGCCGACACATGATGCCGCCGCGCGTGAGCAGACCGCTGTGAGTGACGTCATCGTGGTGGCACCACGTCAGCACATCGTTGAGAGCGTGGTGACTGGGAGTGAAGACATCACCGCGTCGCCAGTGTTGCCAACACATGATGCCGCCGCTGGTGGCGCCACGGTGGAACAGCAGCCACCTGTCGATAACAGCACAGAGACCACGGATGGCGAGGAATTTTCGTCGACTTCCAATAAAAAGAAGACCTTTGTATATTCAGACAGGATAGGAGTAGGTCTAGGGTCTATTTTTAATTACTGCCATAATCAGCAGGTGACCAATATTTGCTGTCCCGATATTACTTTCGACGGTCTTGTAAGAAAGATTGCTGTAGGCAAGTTTGACATAAACACCACTGTTGTTATCGTGGTAGGCAATCATTCTGACATAAGTAGATTAAAATTAAACAATTTTGTGACATTGTTAAACAAAATACAGGTTGAAACTAAGTGTAGGTTTATTCTGTGTAACTTCCCATACTGTTCAAATGTTACTGAGCAACACAACAAATGTATACACAGAATGAATTTACATTTACAAAATTTGACAAGTCGTCATAGTGACATTTTATATCTTGACATGAATACTTTTATAAATTATTTCAAATTGACAAAGGATACTATGTATCTGCCTCTTAAGTTTAAGAAAGAGCTGGCTACATTGATAGCATATAATATATCTGACTCTGTTATAGGAAGTTATACACAAAAAACTTCTTTAGTTAGTAACATTACTAACACCAATTCTTTAAACTAGTTCATACGACAAAAGAGGGTTTTTCTAAACAAAATTTTACTGAAGTAAATGAAAAAAAACCTTCTGGCAAAAAACTTCCTATAGCAAAGACAAAGGAAAAATCTAATATTTTGAAAATTTTACATCAAAATATTCAAGGTTTTTCTGGAAAAATTTTAGAATTAGAATTATTCTTAGAAAGAACAAAATTTGACATTATTTGTCTGACAGAACACTGGCAAAAAGACTATCAAATGTTGATAAATTATGAAAATTATTGTATAGCCAGTGCTTTCAATCGAAAGTCTGCTTTACACGGTGGATCACTGATTTTAGTTCGTAACAGTTTTAAGATAAAGAACCGTAAAGATATTGTTCGACTTTCGGTTGAAAGATGTATTGAAATATCTTGTGTTGAGCTGGACGAGCATGTTGTAGTGTGCGTATACAGACCTCCCGCTTTTCAAAAATTTTCAATGTTCGAGTTAGTAATGGAAGATGTTTTAAAAATAGTGACAAAAGAAAATAAGTTTGTGATAGTGTGTGGTGACTTTAACGTCAATATCTTAGAAAATAATACCTATAGTAACAAACTTATAAGTCTTTTCAAATGTTTTAATTTAGAGCATGTATTTTTTGAACCTACAAGGGTGACGTCATCCTCGGCTACCTGTATTGATAACGTCTTTTGTAATTGCGATTATTTTGAGAAAAGTATCATAAACTCGATTCAGTCTGACCACTCTGGTCAAAGTGTTACTTTTAATTATTCTCGAGTAACCCAGAAGATAGATATAGAAACCAGGAGCCTAACGAGCGGTAGGTTAGAAAAGTACAAAAACACGTTACTAGAAAAACTGCCCTGTCACAATTATAATACTAACAACCCTAATAACTCATATGAAGATTTATTCACATTGATTAATACTGAATTCAGTAAAATTTTCACTATTAGAAAAAAGCAAATTATTGTAAAATTCAAATTCAGTGACTGGGCTACCGCTGGTATTCGCAAAAGTAGAGAGAGACTTTTTGAATTATATGAGCTAAGAAATTATTCAAATGACGACAATTTCATTGAATATGTCAAAAAATATTCAAAATTGTTTAAATTAGTTTGTTCAAAAGCAAAGTCATTTTTTCTTCGGAAAAAAATACAGTCTGCTGATAACAAAATTAAGGCTGTATGGAATGTTATAAACAGTGAAACTGGAAAAGTGAAACCGCGTGACAATCAAATCACACTTCATACAAATCGCGGAACTATTAGTTCAAACGTAGAAGTGGCTCAAGAATTCGAAACCTTTTTTACTAATATTCCTTTGAAAACAACAGAGTCACTCAATTCTTCATCTTCACTTGCTAGCGATTTACTTCAAAAGAATGTGGACGCCTGCGAAACTGAATTTGGGTTCAATCATGTCACCCCTAACGAAATTATTAAAGCCTTTAAAAGTATTAAAATGAAAACTACTGAGGACCTATGGGGAATGTCAGTAAAAGTCTGTAGTGCGATCATTGATACTATATCTCCATATTTAGCTGTTATATTCAATGATTGTGTCGATCATGGTACATTTCCTGACTTAATGAAAAAAAGTAAAGTAGTTCCATTATTCAAAGCTGGTGACAAAAAGGATCCCAGTAATTTTAGACCAATATCAGTCTTACCTGTACTTAGTAAAATTTATGAGAAGGTCATACTCAATCAAATGCTTTCACACTTCAATAGAAATAACTTACTACATGACCATCAATTTGGTTTCACGAAAGGGCGCAGTACAACGGATGCCGGGACTGCACTTTTAAAATACATCTTTTGCGCGTGGGAAAAATCTGAAGATGCTATTGGTATCTTCTGTGATCTATCCAAGGCATTTGATTGCGTAGATCATAGCACATTGTTGCTAAAACTTGAACATTACGGTGTTAAGAATAATTCACTTAAACTACTTAGGTCATATTTGGAAAACAGGATTCAAAAGGTACAAGTAAACAGGACGAAATCACTGGGATCTGTTGTCAAAATTGGCGTACCTCAAGGGTCCATATTAGGGCCATTTTTATTCCTTATTTATATTAATGACCTTCCTTCTGTGGTGAAGAATCTGTCAAAGATTGTGTTATTTGCTGATGATACTTCATTAATATTCAATGTAAGTAGGAAATCACAAAATTATAACGAAGTCAACGATGCACTTGGACAGATTCATGCATGGTTTACTGTTAACAATCTAGTCCTAAACGCCAAAAAAACTAAATGTATTAAATTTGCACTACCAAATGTAAGGTCTACTTCACATAACATAGTATTGAATAATGAGCCATTAGATTTTGTAAATAGTACAGTTTTCTTAGGGTTAACACTAGACTCTAAACTTCAATGGGGCCCTCATATAACGGCTCTTTCTGGTCGATTGAGCTCGGCTGCATATGCTGTTAGAAAAATCAGACAACTTACTGATGTAGCTACTGCAAGGCTGGTTTACTTTAGCTACTTCCATAGCATTATGTCTTATGGCATACTGCTTTGGGGCCGAGCAGCTGATATACATTCAATATTCGTTTTACAAAAGAGGGCTATAAGAGCAATTTATTGCCTGAAGACTCGTGATTCCCTGAGAGAACTGTTCAAGGAAATCAACATTATGACAGTGCCATGCCAGTATATCTATGAAAATATAATGTATGCTAGAAAGAACATCCATCAATTACCAAAAATTTGTGACAGGCATACTTTTAATACTAGAAATAAGCATAAAATTGATCAACCATATACTAGATTAACTAAAGTCAATACCTCTTTCGTTGGTCTGTGTATACGATACTACAACAAAATACCTGACAATATAGTGCAATTACCTGAGAGAAAGTTTAAAGAATGTGTAAAGCAAACGTTATGTAAAAAAGCTTACTATAGATTGGATGACTATATGAATGACAAAGAGGTATGGTGCTCTGATATTCCAGCGAAACACAAGAAACACATTGTAAAAAGCCGACTCTTAAAGTAGGCCGTGCTGCAGTGGTTTCTTGCCGTTTCTTTTACGCTGCCATAGCACGATCCGAAACGGCGTAGACTCGCTCTATTTGCATTGTATTCTGCATGACATTCAATAAGTATTCTGTAAAGAATCTACATTGAATAAAATTATCTGAATCTGAATCTGAATCTGATGTATAGTATTTTTTTTTTTTTTTGTATTATTTCGTTGTATATATTTAACATTATAATGATGTCTTATTTATTTATTTATTTATTTTATTTAATTATTTATTTATATGTATAGATAAACTTACATTTCTTACTTATATTATAAATAAAATATACCTTATGATATGATATGCCTACTAGCTAATAAAAACCCCTATTACTTACTACCAGCTATGTATGTATGTACTGTAAATAAAAATTGTAAGACCCAGACTCACTGACTCCCAAGATACAGGATAAAACCTAGTTTGGGAGACAGGGACATAACTCACATAAGCGAAGCTGTAAATTTTGTTAAATTTAATGTTATGACAACCTTCCTGTATTTCTAAGAAATCCTTCCTGTTTTTGTAAGAAATAAAGATTTATTATTATTTATTATATTATAGTCGAAAAAGTTGTTCAGATTAAATGAATGAATGAAGGAATAACACTTTATTGCACATTAATAAAGTAACAGTAAGTAGTAGACTGATTGTTATTTAGTTTAAAACGTAGAGCAATTTTTGAAACATGATAAGCTTGAATTTTATTCCACTGGCGGACAAAGTCCGTGACTGCCCGTCTCTGCCCGTCTCTGCCCGGCTCTCGTCTGCTGGCCTCTGCTTAATCGTTTTGTCTATGTACCATGTGTCACAATACACCCTCCATTCCCAGATTTGTGCTTTAACGATGCCTCCTCTACGTATTCGCCGATAATTATGTATGGAACAATGAGCTGCATTTTGTTGAATAAATGAATTTAATTAATTTTTGGGACAAATCACAGTCATTTGATCCCAAAATAGGCAAAGCCTACTATGGGAACCAGAGACTGATATCTATACATAAATAAAAACAATAAGGATTCCTTGTTGACTACGGAACCCTAAAAAACCGGCCATGTGCGAGTCGGACTCGCGCACCGAGGGTTCCGTACCACCACATAATCATAATTGTATCAGTTGAAATTTCAGTAAGTTAATGTGCTAGACTTTTCCCATTATTTGTACTGTGAGACCTACCTTCTTGCCAAATTTCATAATTTTATGTCAACGGGAAGTACCCTGTAGGTTTTGCATTTTTGAATAAATGTATGGATATGATGACATAAAATGCCATATATTCTGAATGCGTCATTGTAAAAAATTGAAATTTTCAGATCTTGTGTGGTTCATAGATCCTAATATATGTTATTAATTTCAACTTGATACCTTTACCCGTTCGTGAGATAAAGGGTCTTGACAGACAGACAGACAGACGGACAACAAAGTGATCCTATAAGGGTCCCATTTTTTTCTTTTGAGGTACGGAACCCTAAAAACACCCATACACAGAACAAATGTGTGATGAGCACGAGTATGAGTGGGGATCGAAGGCAGCAGACTTACTACCTAACCACACCAACGGGCCACGTCACATTGGACATACACCATATTTTGTATGTATGTGTATAAACATATTCCGCCGAATTCCGAATAACAACACGGTTATTATTCGTCCATGATGATGAGTCTGAATTACATAGAGAGCAACTTGATCTTCCGCGCATGCGTGGAAGACCGAATCGCTGGTGCTTCGTTAGTTTTTGTTTTAATGAACCCTGCGGCTGCCCATAGTAGAATCAGCCCCCTGACTAGTCAGCACCTAGCTAAGTACTGCGGAAGAGCTCAAATACAGTTAGAGAGATCCTGTTCCAGCCTGTCCTACCCGTTCAGACATGTTTACTGGGTGCTGCTTGAAAGTAGACACTGAGATAAATTACTTGAACTTACAGTTATAGAATGAATAGTTACAGTTCCTTTACAAACCTACTTCAATGAAGCAAAGAGGTGCACTCTTTGGAGTACAAAATATTTCTAGAATCATTTCCAGCTTTAGGATGATAAGGTTCGGTTGGCAGGTGGATAACATTGGAACTAAAGCCGTATTTATACGAAGGCAATATTTAGGCGCCTCTGAGAGATGCTTATACTTACGAAAGATAGAAAAAGATATTTAACTATTTCTGTCTTTCGTATAGCTGCATCCCTCTGAGGCGCCTAAATTTTGCCCCGTGTGATCACCTCGAATATTATAAGAGATGTTTCTGCCATGAAACTGAACATTTCTTTAAGAATAAAAATTTTGCCCTCCCATACAAAATATGCTGTCTGCTGGTGCAGTTTTTATGGGAAGTCGAAAATTGATTTACGTATTTCGACCTCTTTAAATAACCGGAGAGTTAAAAAATAAGGATGTATGCATAGTATAACATATATTTTTGCTGTAAATTTTGAATTTCATGTTTAACCGCTGCGAGAGTTTCCTGTTAACTGGATAATACATTGTGTAAGGGACAGCCCTCCGAATACTGAAAGGGCATGATCAGTAAACGTAACTGAACATCTTTCAGCGAATAATACTTTCAGGAAATGAAAGAAAAAATCGTCCTCTCCATACAAAATTGCAAACTTGATGGGACAGTTTGTATGGAGTGGCTGATTTTTTTTTCGGATTCTGAAAGTTTTGTTAGCTGAAAGTTGTCCAATTACGTTGACTGATGATTTCAGTATTCGGAGGGCTGTCCCTTACACCCAGAATCATGGCAGCCTTAAGTGGCCACTTTTCCACGCAAGACAAATCTAACCTACATTTCTCTTTGTTCCAGGCGTTACCCACAATGCTTCACCGTCACCGCTCGTAACAACCGCCACCCATCGAAATGGGTCCCCCAATCGCCACCTGGCCTTACGCCGCCCCCCCAAACTTCAGTGACAGTGACAGGAATAGTGACAGAAGTGACATTTACTCAATATGTCACATCGGAAGACTCGTGGAGGCATTCAGAGTGATGTGCATACATTTTGCGGTGGCTCTAGTGTTGATACAAATAGTTTTAGGTTTGAGTTCAGTTACGGCTGGGCCCGTTGTGCTCAATTTGGATTATTTACAAGGTAATTATATTTTATATTTTTATTTTTTATAACAACGCGGCATTCTGTAGTTCGTACATCTTAAGAATGCAGTGAGTCATCTCTTTCCGCCGCTGGTAGCCAAGCCCCGTAACCAATCAGGTCGTTTAAAATTATAAATTTAAATGCACATTGACTAGCTGAAGGTAAATCTTCGAAAGAAGCGGTTGATTCCTTTGTGTGTTACCTAAAATACGAAAAAAATAAAATAAAAAAAAATATTTTTTGCATTTAAACTCCTCTGTGAATACACCTTTACCCTGAATTTGCATTAATGACTTACTGCATTCTTTACGCGGATGAACTTTAGATACTAAATGGATCGACCGAGTGCGTAATAAATCACGGAGCAATAAATACTTCACTGCGTTCCAAGTACTTCCAAGACAGGAACAGCTGACGTGAATCGGAAAATAGTTAATCCGAATGCATCCGCGACGTTGGGCGATAATCGTCCCCCAATACATACCCCAGAATGGCCAACGCCACAGGGGTAGACCACGAAAAAGGTGGCGTGACGATGTCGCGGTTGGTCAGAATTTTCTATGGATCGTGATTGTTGGAGGACCGAAGGGTAGGCCTTAGCCCAGCTGTGGGTCAGTAGAGGCTAGTGAAAAAAATATTTAAATCTGTCGACGCGGCAAGTCCAAAAGATGGCAAAAAGAGCTAGACGAGATGTGAAAGTCGTTGAGGGAGACGTTTGTTTAGCAGTGGGACAAATAAGATAGTAGATTTCCAAAGATTAATTAAGATAGATTTAGCAGATTTGCAAAGTCCGTACTACTTCTTGCCTATTTCTGCCGTAAAGCAGCAGTGTTTTATTTTGTTCTTCTTTGTGTTTCAATTCGAAGGGAGCCAGTGATATTCCATCACTGATAAGGCAGTGGGTGCTAAGGGCGGTGGTGACAACTTCCCATCAGGTGGCCCATCTGCTCGTTTGCGTACAATTGTGACATAAAATAGGATACTGCTCGTTTGCGTACTTGTGACATAAGTATTCTGTAAAGAATCTACATTGAATAAATTATCTGAATCTGATACCTAAAACAAATAGTGCGTATTAAAAAACTACATACAAATTATCAGCTGTTAGGATTATTATTTTGACTGTACAACGCTGCTTTGGCAAGAGCAGGCTCTAGATAGGGACTAATAGAAGAAGAAAAGAGAGTCCTCAGAGGCTAGATAGGGACTAATAGAAGAAAAAAAGAGAGTGCTTAGAGGCTAGATAGGGACTAATAGAAGAAAAAAGAGAGTACTCACAGGGACTAAGGGAATAAAAAAGGGAATCCTCAGAGACCTAACAGGGACTAATAGAAGAAAAAAAAGAGACTCCTCAGAGGTCTCTGCCTAACAGTGGGAAACTAACGGTTCATTAAGATAAAATAACAGCGCCTTCTTGTCACTATCATCTACGTGCCAATAGATCCTAGTTGCTCTCTACAAGCTAAACTATTTATTCTTTTATCTGTGCTCCTTTTTGTATTAAGCGTACAGAAAAAGCTTACGTCTTTGCCAATGTCTAAAAGCCGGATACAGCAAAAAGCACCTTCCATTATGCATACTCTCAGATAACATCAAAAGATAACTAACGACCCAAGGCAAGGACCTTGCATGACACACAGTGAAAGTACCGTCACATGTAGTTTAAATATTTATCTCTCTTTATAATGGTAGTACGCACGGCAGAAAGCACGTAGAAACCAAAACCAGTATAAGCTGAACCAGTACTGCGCTATAAATAAGGCCGCCTATTGTGCTCCGTATTTCATGTTACATTTTTTTTTTCTATTGTAAATTTTGTATTTCTGTGTGCAATAAAGAGTATTGTATTGTATTGTATTGTATTGTATTGTATTGTATTGTATTGTATTGTATTGTATTGTATTGTATTGTATTGTATTGTATTGTATTGTATTGTATTGTATTGTATTGTATTGTATTGTATTGTATTGTATTGTATTGTATTGTATTGTATTGTATTGTATTGTATTGTATTGTATTGTATTGTATTGTATTGTATTGTATTGTATTGTATTGTATTGTATTGTATTGTATTGTAAATACCCGAAACCAGAGACCCGCTCAAGGTCAAAGTGTTTCCACCGACGAGCGCAAGTGTGTACCAACCAACATAACATTTCAAGAGTTCAGTACCTCAAAAGACTAAAAATTAAACCCTTATAGGATCATTTTGTTGTCCGTCTGTCTGTCAAGAACCTTTTTCTCACGAACAGGTAGAGTTGATATTAATATTAAACATGAATGTCAATGAACCATTTAAGTTATGAAAATTTCAAACTTCTACAACAAAATAATCAAAAGATACGGCCAGTTATGTCCCCATTGTCATACATTATGAAGTTACAAACCTACAGGGACCTAAAAACATGGGCAAGAAGCTCGGTCTCATTGCACAACCAAAGGGAAAAGTCTTATATCATTGAATATTACAACTTTTCAAACAACCAATTATAAACAATTAAGTTGAGCTCCCGCTTCAACTAAATTAATATAAAAGAGGGGTCAGGTTTGAGTGGACACGTAGTTTTTTAAAATCAAAGGGCAAAAGCTTGTAGTTTCATGGACCTATGACCTACGGAACCCTTAGTGCGTGAGTCCGACTCGCACTTGGCCGTTTGTTTTTAATGTCATGGTCAATCCAAGCTTGTCAACCATAATCTGATCTGGATTAGCAAGAAGTCTTCGTTTACGTTTTCCAGTCCTCGAGGCTCTCAAAGCGTTTATGCATCGAATCCAATCTGAATGAAATGATACGAACTAGAAATTTTCCTGGGGAAGTCGGGTCTGCAATGGACACGGTGCGCAAGTGGTTGATTGATACTATAATATTACGGGTTCTTAGGACCGGCTTCGGATCAGATGCCATGTAAAATGCTCTTAAGTGTTTCACACAAAGTTACTTCCACGGAGTTCCACGTATTCTTAAAAGCTTGAAAGTCTGCTAAAGAAACAGCACCATTAGCTATTTACTTTCCGATGAGTCCAACAGATAGAGAAGAGAGCAAAGTCAAGCCAAGGACCTTGACACGCACAACCCACTTACATTAGGGAAGTGAAAGTACCGTCAAATGCAGATGCAGTGGAAGTATTTCTCCGCACTGGATATTTGTTAGTAATGTAAAACTTGTTTATTATAAAACGTGTGATTGTAAATACGCAGAACCTCTTGGGTGGAATTAGAATTATTGAGCCCTCCTACTAAAAAAAACATTAGCAGGTTGCGCAGCTCCTTAAAAGATCAACGAGCTCTAGAACTTTAAGCCTAAATTGCAAAAAAAATTGCCTATTAACGTATGTTTATGTATGAAAGTGTTTCTATCAGCCACCCCTCTTCACGGCACACAATCAATCTTGATCGCGTTCCGGTAGAGATGCAGCTAAAAAAAGAAAGAGATAAAGCTAGTGACTTGCTATATCAGTTTCATGACATGACACTCATGACCTTCTCAGCTTCACTGCGCATGCAGTATCAATTAATGTATTTTCATTGATAAAAACTTTTAAATGCCATACCTACCGTGTCTCACTTTTACCATTTCGTGTACCGTTGGCTCGTGTTGTGTAAAGTAGGTGCAGTCAGCAACAATGTCGAATGTAATTTTCGAAACTTTATAATGTAAGTTAACAAGTATAATTTATTAAACATCTTTTGTTATTAAATCGTCGGGTTGTCAAATAAGTTTTAGTAGGCAATATCTGTGCAAGACGTCAGAAACTGTCTTTGTCGAGTTGATAAAACATAGATAAAACAATGGCACGGTGTATTATGAACACAGAGCTCTGAAGTCCATGCGTCTTGCTCTGCATCTAGAGACGAATTCTTTATTTCATTCAATACAAATCAGTGTCACCATTTACTAAAACTAACACGCTTTCCGCACCCCTACTACTAGCGTTGTTGCTGACTGTACAAGTTCGTATGTGATTCGTTCCCCACGGAGTTAAAAACATTATTTTCACTTACACTTTTCACAATTCTCTCCATTCGATATGGCATGGGTGTTGAATACTGAGACTGCACTTGATGAAGAAGAAGGTATTGCTAGACAGTTTAATATTTTTGTATCCCCATACAAAATGCGCTACCTATTATGAAGGTCAACTTGACCGTGACAAGAAGTCAAGTCACTTATAAGAGTTAAAAGAAAAAATCAAGCATAAATCGCTTAAAAACACGTTTTTAATAGGGAAGGCCCCCTTATCTGTAATGTTTTTTATTATTTGATGTTATAGCGGCAACAGAAATATACATAAACTGTGAAAATATCAACTGTCTACCTACAACGGTCCATGAAATACAGCCCGCTGACAGACAGACATCGAATGCATCACAGCGTCCCGTTTTTTACCCTTTGGGTACGGTATCCTAACAAAGTATTACTGATGTATTTTACAGACAAAAAGTAAAATAAAAGCAATGTAAAAAATATAACAATTACAAGAATTTTCTTCAGGGTCTCGAACTATAAAAAGATTGAAAAGTAGTCGTTCAAAATAAATAATTCGGCCAGTGCCATTGGTCCTTCCTTTACACAATGTTTTCTTTTATAGCTAATCAGTTTAGTGTTTTGGTAATGTTCAATAGTTTCGAAATGCTGGTACCTACTTTCTCTGTCCAGATGAGTCATAGTGCCATCACAGTATCGGAGACTATAATGTCAATGACCTAACCCACATAATACTCTTGAAGTCTTTCGCAATACCTATGGCAATACAGACTAAGAAAATATTAACCATGCCAAATTATTTAATACTGGCAATTACCCGCGACTTCATCCGCGTGCAGATCTATCGAGAAACATAATGAAAACACATTTTTCCAAGGAAATCCTCAAAATTTCCCCGGTAAAAGTCAATTTTATGTTTTTTTTTATCAAATTTTTTGCTGAATTTTGTTAGGACGTGAAAGAGTAATAAACATCCAACACTTTCACCTTTAAAATATTAGTGTGATCAATATTTTGGAATTTGGGTGAAATATTCTTTTATACGAATGCTCGGACCCTATGCCACCTGACAGGGTGTATGGGACGTTGTACCAAAAACTGAAAGTGCTCAGTCAACGAAACTGAACAACTTTCACTAAGAAACATTTATGGGAAATAAAAAAATTGACCTCTCCATATAAACTGTTCGATCAGAGTGAGTAATTTGTATGGATATTTCAAAACTGTTTTTTATTTCCCAAATATGTATCTTTGGGGAAAGTTATCATTCAGTTTTCGGTACACCGTCTCTAAACTCTGGTAGGTATTACTCCCATAAGAAATGACTTTTCAAATTACCTTGCTCAGTACTCTCCATACTTATCTGATAGAAGTCTAGACCTAGTTTAGCCTGTACTTTGGAGTAAGGGCCTGTTAGACATCAATCAGTGATTAGAAATTTATAAATAAAATAAAATAATTTTCAATACATTTGCTCGAAAAACGTACTTACAAGGACGTAAACATTGCTCGTAAGTAGTTACTTACCGAACTAGTGCGGTAAGTAAAAAATCTATGCTACCAAGGATTTTTTTCGCTCTGATCATAAAATTATTTTGTAAAAATACTACAGTGGTGACTCTTTACTTGGGTGACGACTGCCTGACTATATTTGAAATAAAATGGAAAGTACCACGACAACAAATTCGATAAGATACCCATGGTTGATTTCTTTAACAATTGTATTACTTATACCTGTTTTCTCACAAATGTATTGAAAAACGTCGTAAGATACACGGCCGTAAGGGTTATGACAAACTCGTGCTGATGGTAAACCCTCGACTTCGTCTCGGGTTTACAAAACGTCAACTCGTTTGTAATAACCCTACTTACGGCACTTGTATCTTAAACTATTATTAAAGTACAACCTGTTAATAGTGAAATAATAAATAAAACAATAATCGGCACCTAACCAAACATTCCATTAAACAAACACTAGTACGGTAAGGACAATTTAAACTTGAAATATTGGAATTTATACGATTGTTATTTCAATTGCCATAAGGGCTAAAGTCGAGTGCGAGCTTTACCTGCCCTTGACTGTACCTGCGTTTCACCGTCCTTGCGACGTCCAGTGAGGGTCAATAAACTCGCAGGTTGGGAGACAGCCTGGTCCAGTTTTTATCACAAGACTTGTAGGGAACTATAATTAGGTCCGGCTTTGCCCGCGTAGGTCTTTATCACCTGAAACGTAGTATGCGAAGTTACTAGTTACTGAGTTGGATGAATTACTTATCACGAGTATAAAACTGAACCTATCGAAAAAAAAACATGAGCCTATAATAACATTATTTTATGCTCTTATTTTTTTTATAGGTTCAATAAAAAATTATTCTCGTTCTTCTACCCATGCCGTTTGATTTATTTACTATTTATTTAGCTTTTATTTATTTATTTTTTTATTCTTTGGCTTGTACAACCTTGTATTATAGTTACTAATTTGGGTGTACAATGTTTGTATGAGTCCACAAACACTGTATAGACACAGAATAGTAGACACGAAAAGACACAAAGATGACATAAAGACACAAGCTCGTTGGTGATGAGAAACTGGTGGAAACTAAGGTTGAGAGTCAGACACGTTACTCAATGGAATCTCAATCTCCTTTGTGTCAAAATCCGGTGCTCACGGGTATTTCCGTATTCATAGTTGAGCGAAACTCCATGGAGTGCAAGCTAAGATTGAGCACTGTCTTTGCTAAACCAAGTGGCCGATTTCGGTGACTTTAGCTTCACTCAGACTCCCAAAAGTCAGGCCCACCGTCGTAAGGTTGAATTTTATTTTAGTTTTCCCAAGAGCTCCATGAGCTTATCCCGCCATCCCCCTTCTACCATCGGGAATTCAGACATTCCAGACGCACCACAGGATAATCAATCACCCATACTTAGCTGATATTTCGTTCATTCGAACAAAGCGCTTCGCAACATAGAGGAATTCTCTGCCTGCGTCTGTGTTCCCGAGTTCATATAAACCGGATATATTCAAGTCGCGAGTGAATAGGCTTCTTCTGGGCCATCGTCGAAGTCATCTCAGACTAGATCGAGGTCAAGAGTAAGCCCATTGACAATAAAAAAAGATGGCAAATAAACACATTAAATGTACATGCAAAATTGCACACACAGACATTCACACTATTGATTTGCTTGTCCTACAGTGTTTTATGCATGAAGATAAAATAAATAAACTATAAAAACACCCTTTCTTTATATTAGTGAGAGGTTAAAAACCTTAGAATTAGAAAGTAGGATGGCCTTAAGGAATAATTAAAAACGCATTTGCTTAGATAACTCATGAGTCATGAGACCGGTGAAATTTACGACTCTGACGCACCAAGCTGGGTAGTTTTAAACCGCAAAAAGAAACAAAATTGTTGCATTTAAATCTGGTTGCAAAAAATTTCGTTAAAATAGTCAAAAGTAGCATTTAAGAAACCATAAATACTTAAAATACTTGCACAAGTACCTCAACTGTGATTTCTTTATGTTACATCTTCAGTTCAATAGTATTCTTAATTCGCATACACAAATACCAAAAAAATTCTTAATAGAATGTATTTTTAAAGCTTTTAAAACAAATCTCTTAAAATATCGATACAAAATTAGCTGTGTAGAAGTTTTTTGTTAATTTTAGTTTTTACATACAATTTTTTCAAAGTGCTCGGTGTACGCCGAGAAAAATGCAAATATATTTAAACGTAAAATCGCGAATCCACTCTGCGCTTTTATTTGTTAGAAAGGAAGGTAACTTTGACTATAGACGGCATCTTAAAGTTAAAGCTCCTTCAAAACTAAATATCATACGTGTTGATAACACTCAACTTAGGTACTTTCCCTAAAAAACGAAGGAGAAAACCGATACTTTAGGCGGGTAGCATAGCTTGCTCACTCGATGATAATTTAATGTAGAGGCGGGTATTATAGAGCGAAGCTCGGTCGCCCAGGTACTTTTTGTTATTTGTTGTTGTAGCGGCAACAGAAATACATAAGTTGTGAAAATTTCAACTGTCTACATGATTCGGTTCATACAGCCCGCTGACAAACTGACAGACGGACATCGGAGGCATATTATTAGTGTCCCGTTTTTTCACCCTTTGGGTACGGAACCCTAATAATGATTTTCCGTTTATTTTAGTAAGGGTTCCTGAACTTTTGTAGTTGTATATCTAAAGGCTCGTGACTGAAAAGGGTTATGAAACACAGGACTAAGCTTAGAGCAATGCCACAGAATTAATAATTGGCAATGCGTTAAACCGCGCAAGTCCGGGCTTTTCGCGCAAAATTCGTGTTACCCTATGGACTAGAGCTAATGATGCAAGGGCGACCAAATGTATCTGATGAAAATCTGAATTAATTACAGTCGATAAAAGTTTATATAAACACTACAGCAAAAATAAAACGATCTTTCTAAGTTGCACAGATTTTTTGAAATCTGGAAAAAACCTTTACAAACAAATTTAGTTTTGCGATCCTAAAAATGGACTTTACTGCTTCCAAAAATACTAAAGGTATATCGGGACCCTCTGCGCGCGAGTCCAACTCGCACTTGACCGGTTTTTATACTGTGAACCGCAAACTACTTTTGTACTGACCCCCAGTAACCCGAATCCCAGCAGTGGGCAGTGTGTCAGTGTTTCAAAGACCTTGGCCCTGCTCCAAACTGTGGATAACGGTGTTTGCTCACGAGTGTACTGTAAGCCACTCACGCAACGGAAAAACTGGTTTTAGTCACGTTTCACACTTCTATCGATATTCTAAAGGTACAGTCAAGAGCACGTCAAGCTAATATTAGGTCTTTACCTATGAAATTGCCGTTTTGTATGGCGAATTTTAGGTAAACTCAATTTTCAGTACTAACATTTTTGAATTTTTCTCAGGAATTATTAATCCAACTTTTTTGATTTTTGTAAGCATTATTGGGAAGACATTAAGCTAACAGAAGCTTAAATTTAATTTTCGAAAAATATTATCTGTAAAAAAATATAACAAATCTAATGATGAAATCGGACGACATTTAAGACGAACAATTTTCGAACCTTTAATTTCATATATCAAACTAAAAATAAAAACTTTATTTTATGCGTTAATTGATAACCTTGAAGTCAACTTTCAAATATAACGAATGAAAAAAATTGCATTAGAATTATACGAATTATGATCTCATTAATCTGTAAGAAAATTTCGGCAATTTCATAGGTAAAGACCTATTATGTTGGAATCAAATATATCATGATAACATCCCTTAATACGTCTACTACAGGACTCCTTCCAGAATTCCAGCTGTTGCTAGAAGAATGTGGATGGGAAGAACCTTAGTCACCATCACCACGCTTGTTAGCGTTACGGCTAGCACCATGGACCGCGGTTGTTGATGACCGCAGTAAGTAAGATGGTAGGATACACGGAAGGGGCGTTGCTGCCCATCTTCCGGTTTATAAACCCTTAGTCGCCTCTTACGACACCCACAGGTAGAGATGGGACGGTACTATTCTTAACAAAACATTATTCTTGACAAATATATAATAATTGGGGTACAATTCACACCACAGATTTGAAATTCTATTTGAAATTCACACCAAGTCATCTGATCCCAAACTAGGCAAAGCCTGTAAAGACTACAGACATAAATAGATGAATAACACCGAGACACAGATCAAACACCTATACAAAGGCGTAGAAGGCAAGCTTACTACAAACCACGCCATAAACACCTATAGGCTGACTTTTAATTAGTTCTTCATAGAAAAAGGTATGAATGTACTCATGATACTGAACAACTTTCCCCAAGGAACATAGGTCGTAATACGAAAATTAAGTTTTGACCTCCCATAGAAACTGCATCAGCTGATAGCGCATTTTGTAGAGGTCAAATTTGGTTTTTCGTATTTCTACCTATGTTCCTTGGGAAATGTTGTTCAGTATCATGAGTACATGCATGTTTCTTGCTACCAAGAACTAATTAAAAGTCATCCTATATACAAAGGCGTAGAAGGCAAGCTTACTACAAACCACGCCATCGGGCCAGTCAATCGGGCCAATAGCCTAATGAACTAAATAGTCCGGTCCCTTATAGTCTTATATCGCCAAATTCACCAAATTGCACCAATTTTTTTCCAGTAACTAGTTACGCCAGTAGAAAGGCCTTACAATTACACCAAATTTTTTCCAGGTTCTAGTTAGGTACATAGCTCTATATTTTTGATAGGAGCCAATTCTTGAATTTCAAAAAATTTCTATAGAAAATTCAAGAATTGGCTTCTATCAAAAATTGAAAGCTATGTACCTAACTGATGTGTTTCAGTCATTAAAATAATAAAAATTTACATTATGCTACTATCTTTGACCGTGTCGTGCCGGCGAAGAATAGTACCAACTCATCTCTACCCGTGGGTGTCGTAAGAGGCGACTAAGGGTTAATGAACCAGAGGATGGGCAGCAGCTTCCTTCTGTGTATTGTATCATCTTACATTATGCGGTCACCAACAACCGCGGTCCATAAAGCTAACAAGCGTGGTGACCACGGAGCCTGCTCCGTGGAGGTGACTATGATAGAGTTATTTTGATGGATGATGATTTGACATTGCAATATGGGAACTGCTGGCAGATGTCATCCAATAGGAAGATAAATTAGTACCTATGGTTTCTATTCCGAGAGACGCAATGAGGTCCGATTTCTTTGCTTACCACCTCAATGAGCTTCAAAAAACAGAATGTATGATCCAATTTTAGGGTTCCGTACCTTAAAAGAAAAAAACAGAACCCTTATTGGATCACTTTGTTGTCCGTCTGTCTGTCTGTCTATCTGTCAAGACCCTTTATCTCACGAACGGGTAAAGGTATCAAGTTGAAATTAATACCATATATTAGGGTCCGTGAACCACACAAGATCTGAAAATTTAAATTTTTTACAACGACGCAATCAAAAGATATGGCAGTTTATGTCCTCATCTCCATACATTTATGCAAAAATGCAAAACCTACAGGGTACTTCCCGTTGACCTAAAATTATGAAATTTGGCAAGAAGCTAGGTCTCACAGTACAAATAAAGGGAAAAGTCTGAAATCATTAAATATTACAACTTTCCTCACAACTAATGGCAACCAATTGTGGTGAGCTCCCGTTTCAAGAACATTCATATAAGAGAGGGGTCAAGTTGGATGGTCGCGAAGGCGATTTTTGTTTTAGTTCTATTTTAAAAACGGGAACACTTACAAACTTGAAAATTGGTATGTTTATAGTGCATAAGCTATAAAATAACAACAAATAATAAAATTTGGTCAATCGCGTGTCGGACTCAAAAAATTTTACACATTAACTTACTGAAATTTCAACTAATACAATTATGATTATGTGTTGGTACGGAACCCTCGGTGCGCGAGTCCGACTCGCACTTGGCCGGTTTTTTTTCTTTTATTTCAACGTTTACCAACACATTTTGCAGCTATGTCAAATGCAGTTGGCCAAAGCTGTCAGAAAATATAAGATTGTAAAATAATGTTGTTCTTTCCGTCAAATTTTAATATACTTTGGTTTTAGTGTCAAGGCTACAAATTATGTGTTGGTCAGCGTGAAAATAAACGAAAAAATGGCTTATTAGGGGCAGCTTTCCGGAAACTGAAAAGGCATAGTCAGTCAACAGCACTAAACGACTTTTAATATAATACACGAAACTTTCAAGAAATTAAACATAAATCAGCATTTTTTTACAAAATCCACTTTAAAACGAGCAATATTAGTTAAATATATATTTATAATCGGTTTCTCGAAATTTACCATGTAGGGGTTTTCGGGGGCGAAAAATCGATGTAATTAGGCCTCATATCTGGGAAGATTTTCAACACTTGAAACCAACATCGTTGGCCACAGGTTGGTTGCCTGTGGCCAACGATGTTGGTGACACAATCACCAATCATATAGTATTAAAATTAATTATAAGTTCTAATTGTGCTCACTGTTTGTTAGCCCTAATAAATAAAATAAAAATAAGATTAGTTTTCTCCGATTGTTGAGATCTTCTTATATCTTCTTCTTCGCGCTTGAAGAAACCCTACAGCGCCATCTGTTGGTTGGTGGGCTTTGGTTCAGATTATACAGAGCAATGCTCGGTCGCCCAGATACTCGTTAATTGTTAAGAGCAGTTTGTATAGGTTTTTGTTATAATTTCCTGAAAGTTTAACTCTTCTTCTTCTTTTTTATTTGATGGCTTCCATCGTTTTTATTAACGATAATTCCGCCAGCGACAAAGTGCAAAAGATAACATTATTTACTGGCAGATAATCGGTCAGACGGAGTAACAAAGTTTAACTCGTTGACCGATCATGCCCTTTCAGTTTTTAGGGTTCCGTAGCCAAATGACAAAAAACGGAACCCCTATTTAAAGCTGTATAACCACTGAAAAATAAGGGTAATTTGCAGGAGGATTAAAGAAATAATTCGTCACAAGGTAGTGAAGGCGTCGTTCTATGGATTTGACGGGTTATTTTGAATATTTCCTATAGATCATCGATGATGGTGACATTAAAATTTGGGACATGTTGGCGGATGTCATTCCCTAGTAAAATAAATTAGCAAGGTATCTATTCCGAGCGAAGCAAGGAGGTCCGAAATGTTTGTGTATAACAATACCGCGCTACTCACATCCAGCGGCTTCCCGCGACCTTGACCAGATCGTCGTTTCACCTTTGGCAGGCGCCAACGCTTCGTCTTCCGGACCGGCAGGACCGGTCGTCATGGAGATCTTTAGGGGAGGCCTATGTCCAGCAGTGGACGTCTTTCGGCTGAAATGATGATGATGAACAATAGCGCAAATTCATATCGAATGCAATTAATATTTCCTTTGTTACCATCTATTTTTTTTTTATTCTAACACAAAGAGGTTATTACACCTTAATTAATTCATTTAGAGTTCGCAAAAAATTGAATAATATCACGGACCACAGACAAAGAGGAGCATAATTTATTAAAATATTAAAACGAAATGTTATGGTTCCGCATTGGTTGTATAGTCCACCGCAGTTCAGTAGAAGTATTTGTACAATCAAGAGCAGATCAAGCTTGACATTCGCATCTATATGAACTGAATAAAGTGAAATATACACAGAGTATACACAAAGTAGAGTCCGTCATATACATAGTCATGAAGTAATGAAGTGTAAAACGTCTACTAGTCGACTATGACTAGTCATCCAAAATCCCGAAGTTTTACAAAAATCAAAAACTTTTAGAAAATCTAATGTTTTAGCTAAAATTTGTTTGCGAATGTTAAAATATATTTTTTTTGAAGTGAAAACTTTATAAGCGGCGCTTGGCACTTTTTTTGATGGGTATAAAATGTTAAACTCACGTCAGATGTCGCGTCAGATAAAACTTCTTTAGCGGCGCGTCAGATCTGACGAAGATTGTCTGTATGTAATATAAATTGTCGCGTTTGTCTACAATAGCGCAATAAATGAATATTGTATGTACTTTTATACTGATAAATAAAACAATTCGTGCGAAATTATTCCTTAACTATTCCAAAATATTCAAAAATGCACAACGTTGATGTTTAAGTTTTCACTTCTGCCGGCACTCACGGAGTGCAACCCATCGTTTTTTTAGGGTTCCGTACCTCAAAAGAAAAAAACGGAACCCTTATAGGATCACTTTGTTGTCCGTCTGTCTGTCTGTCTGTCAAGACCCTTTATCTCACGAACGGGTAAAGGTATCAGGTTGAAATTGATACCATACATTAGGATCCATGAACCACACAAGATCTGAAAATTTAAATTTTTTACAACGACGCAATCAAAAGATACGGCATTTTATGTCCTCATCTCCATACATTTATTCAAAAATGCAAAACCTACAGGGTACTTCCCGTTGACCTAAAATTATGAAATTTGGCAAGAAGCTAGGTCTCACAGTACAAATAATGGGAAAATTCTGAAATCATTAAATATTACAACTTTTCTAACAACTAATGGTAATCAATTGTGGTGAGCTCCCGTTTCAAGAACATTCATATAAGAGAGGGGTCAAGTTGAATGGTCACAGAGGCGATTTTTGTTTTAGTTCTATTTAAAAACGGGAACACTTACAAACTTGAAAATTGGTATGTTTATAGTGCACAAGCTATAAAATAACAACAAATATAAAATTTGGTCAAGCGCGTGTCAGACTCAAAAAATCTAGCACATTAACTTACTGAAATTTCAACTAATACAATTATGTTTATGTGGTGGTACGGAACCCTCAGTGCGCGAGTCCGACTCGCACTTGGCCGGTTTTTTTTAACTTGTAAACTTAGTATTTTCCAAGTCACTTAATTCTCAGAGAGAAAGATACAAATTTCACGATTTTAAGATTTGATAACAATTCATACATGGAGGTCCCGTGCAAGAAATGGATACGCTATGGCTCTATCCTTAGCAGAAAGTGCTGCTACTTAAACATCCTTGGCAATATGTCTGACTGGATTACAAATATCAGCGTTACTGGTTTGTTTCAAAGGTCAAAATGTTTTTACCGACATTCTTTTGAACCAGGTTTCAATAACATGAAATTCTCAAAAACACTTTAACTTCTTCGCTCTTTTTTGCTCGTCCAACAGAAGCGACACATAAAATCCCACCCACAGGGACGTTAATGTATTATAATTCTATGGGACTATTTATCTGCACGGGTTGACGTTTAAGGCAACCATTTTCATTTACGTACCTACTAACTCCTTGTAATATCTTTCAAATCGCCACAATTAACCCCTGATTTATTTGAAAGTATGTAAAGAAGCCTCATATTTATGTAATGCATGTTTTAAGTTGTTATTATGACTTTCTGACAAGAAAGTGACGAATAGTCCCTAGGAGTAGTAATCTCTGTCCTCAGGGCTAGATCGAGGTCAAGAGTAAGCCCATAGACAGTAAAAAAATACTGACAAATAGGGTCAAATAATTTGGATTTCTGGTACTTTGCGTCGGAAGGTAGCATACTGTGCTCAAAAACACAAATGGCTGATGTGACCAACGCAAACGCCAGTCAAGTGGGACTAGGCTGGCCACATAAGTCGCATTCCGCTGGAACTCTGGGCCAAGACCGCAACCATCGAGAGATGAAGGAAACCGCCGCAGATGGCGGGATGAACTCGACGCCTTCTCCTCAACCTCAACAAGAGTCTCAGAGTAGAGTTCTATAGTAGTAACAGAACCGTGGCTTATAAGTTATGAAGATGTTTTAAGTTGCAAAAAGAGGGTTCGACCTAAACGATTTACAACGATATACCAAGAGTGGAGATGACGCTATGCGCTATAACCATTACGAACCGCCTTGAAATAAGTAACTTCAGAATGAATACCAATTTCCATAAATCATAAAGAATAATCCACTAAGAATACACTTTAAGACTTTGTTTAAGACTAGCGGTTACCCACGACTCTACGCGCCCAAATTTTTTTTTTGTGAAATAGATTATTTTACTGAATGGTTCGTTCGTTCGTTCTCTCTCATCTCACTGAATGTAGATTCTTTATAGAATATTTATTGAACGTCATGACATTTATAATGCAATGGAAATAGACCGAGTCTACTACCATTTGGGGTACGTGCTTTGGCAGCGTAAAAGAAACGGCAAGAAACCATTGCAGCGCGGACTCTTTTAGGAATCGGCATACACCTCTTTATGATTGATGCTGGTTATAGTTGAAACTCAAAAAGAGAGGCTTAGCGCCTAGTCAAAAAAGATTTTATCCGAGCAAGCAGCAAAGTCTGTATTAGTACGTATAGATAATCGCAGGCAGATTGTACAATTCGTCGTTATACGTTGTGCCTTGGAATTCTACAAAACGCCGAGAATCTTTTAATTAAAAAATAAAAAGGCGCGTAATGTTTCTGGCTTTGTTGTCGTGAGATAACCTAACTCAACCTAACCGATCCCTGCTGGGGATCGGTTAGGTTAGGTTAGGTACCGTGGCTAACAAAATGCACCAGTGATCTAAACCCGTTGACAGTCTGCCGGCGCCGTTTTACAATTTGCCGTCCGTTTACAGTTTGCCCGCCGTTTGTTAACGGCGAATTATACTACCTATTTGCCTGCGACGCATACATTACACACCCGCACTACGAATCAAGCATGCTGCCACATATAAGAGGCTGCTGGCTGTCTCAAGGCAAGGTGTGTAGTGTGTTTCTATTGAATTGCGTTTAACTATACATTTCATTGCAGCCTTTATAGCCCAGCCTAACCTAGCCTAGAGGATTGGACGAGGACACTGGTTTTTACACAGAGCGATTTACATCTGACCTCCGCAACCTAGAGGGCAAAACAGATGCAATCCTAGATTAGGCTTCAGGGGCCAATACAACGTGCCTTTAAGTTATCAAGCCTTAAAATGTTTAAATTAAACTTGGCTTAACAACAATCAGTGAAAACACTACTCAGAATCAACAGCTTTACGTGCCTTTCGAAGCAAAGAAATGTTCTAATGGTTTTGCCAATATTGGTCGCCCATCTGGACTTTACTATACTATGACGTGTAGCTTAAAGGTTTGATAATACTGAAGGGATATGAATCTGCCCATGTAACTGAACAACATTTCCCAAGAAACATAGGTCAAAATACAAAAAAACCAAATTCGACCTCCCATGCAAAATGCGCCATCAGCTGAATTTCTATGGGAGGTCAAGAATGATTTTGTTGTATAACCTTTGTTCCTTGGGAAAAGTTGTTCAGTTTCGTGGGCAGATTCACACCTGTCATTATCACACCTGTCACCACTAGCGCTTCCTTTTGATGCCATCTCACGATTTTTCTTTGAACAAAGAACCAACCACACACAATAACCACTACACACGATGAAAAATAACATCATGCCTCTTCCAAACCAAGCGATGTTAGTTATAATAAGTTCCGCTAAGAAAACATAGAGGGCTCTCGTTTCAACAAATTATATTTATAAAAACAGCCAAGTGCGAGCCAGACTCGCGCACCGAGGATTCCGTAACACTAAGGTAAAACTAAACTAAACTAAACTAAACTAAACTAAACTAACGCGTCGGGGGGCTTCCCTACAAAAAAATTGTTTTAACCGATGTTTGCTCGATTTTTTTATAACCTTATCTATCGTAAAAACGGGAAAACTTACGAGAGTGAAAATTGGTATGTTTATATTGCTTAAGCTATAAAACAACAACATATAATGAAAACTGGTAAAGTACATGTCGGAATCGCGCGCATTTCATACTCTTCTACGTGACTGCGCGTCCTTAACTATAAGATGGTATTTTTACCTTAGTGGTATGGAATCTTCGGTGCGCGATCCCGACTCGCACTTGGCTGGTTTTATTTATTTTAACTCGATGCAATAAATTTATTTCTTAAAGTGACATTACCTCTGCTCTGAAACCGCCTTAATTGTTAAATCGTACGCGAATTATAATTGTGACAATATAAAAATAAGTTGAAATAATTATCAAAGTGCTTCGGAGTTTCATTAAAATAAAAACCGGTCAAGTGCGAGTCGGACTCACACACCGAACGTTCCGTTCCGCACCACTAAGGATGTTGATCTTAGTTATGGATGCAGTCACGCAAGTTTGACTCCGCACTTGACCAGTTTTGTAACCGACTTCAAAAAAAGAGGAGGTTCTATGTTCCACTGTATGTATAATTTCTTATTTTTTTATTATTTGTTGTTACTTATTCTATTATAAGTAGCTTATGCACTATCGACTGTGGTCAAGAGTAAGCCCATTTCCAAAAAAAAACGTACTAATGTTCACGCTTGTAAGTGTTCCCGTTTTTACGATAAAGTTAAAACTAAAATTGAGCAGAAACGGCCTTATTTGTTAAATCGTACGCGAATTATAATTGTGACAAACCGGTCAAGTGTGAGTCGGACTCGCACGCCGATGGTTCCGATATACCTTTCGTATTATTAGAAGCAATAAAGTCCATTCAATCGTCCGTCAAAAGTCCGCTAAATGTGTTTCTTAAGGGCCTGATAAGAGCTGAATTACCTCCCTTTCTAACAAAGGGCAGAATGCGCGTGCTAGAACGGAGCGGATTCGCGCTGTTTTACGTTTTTTCGCTCATTTTTGCATTTTTCTCAAAATCTCTAGCCATTATATTAATTTTTTTTTTTTTTTTTTTTTTTAAAAGATGTCAAAAATAAAGTCCCCACACTGGACTTCTACTTAGTCAAAAAGCCCTCCCCGAATCGTACCGGACGCAAAGGTGCCCATGACACTCGCCGCGTTGCCACGTTGGATGGCAATGGACAACCTTTGCGCCAGGTAGGATCCGGAGCGAGCATCGTACCCCTTCTCTCGGAGTCGACGGCCAATCTCCTTCACGAAGGCAATAGCCTCCAACCCCCAGCTACCTGTGGTCTCAAACGCCAACGGGACAAAGTAATAATTAGCGTCCAAAACTGAGTATTTGTCCCGCTTTTTGTCAGCCGCAGCTTCAGCGGCAGCCCTGGCGACCCGCATCGTGCCTCCAAGATGTGAAGCAGCGAAAGTGCTGACGCACGTGGCGTCCCACAATAAGCACTTTCCACGCTCCCACGGTACCAGTGTTAGGCCATCGGGTCTCTTGCCATCAGAACGACTAAGACCCGGCGGTTCCAACATACAGGGAACGTCAGCCGAAATCAGGGCCCTTCGGACAATGTCGTTAAGGGCGTGGTGACGAGGGAATCTCCCCGAGCACCGACAGCAGCTCAACGCGTGATGACCATTGGCTTCCACTATGGAGCCGCAGATGCATTGATGTGGTTGGCAAACATCGCAGCCCAGGCGGAGCGCCACAGCCACACGCATAGAGCTATTGTCGAGCAGTGTTCCCATATGTGGTGAAGGCAAAGCCTGCAACCACGCCCCCGACTCAGGTTTTGATACTGCCCTCAGTCTGGCCAGGTCTACCCCAGCGGCAGTGCCCATGAGTCGATCGAGGATAGACTTGCACCCTATATCATCCCAGGCTCGTTGTACGTCTGGGTTATCAGGCACGGACGTGGTCGGGATGAGAGCTGTCCACCCTATCAACGCTTCAGCTGCAAAAGGTATACTGGTATTGCTTCTATTGGATGATAGAATTTCAGAGACAAGACCAGCAACCCCATGCGCCGAAGCGAGAAAAGCCGGCAAACCAACATCCCGCACACGCCGCACACCCAAACCCCCATGCCTGATGGGAAGAGACGCCTGACTCCACTGTTCTTCACTTAAGAAAACATTTAAAACAGTTTCGACCGTGAATTTTAAAGCTTCGTCGAAAGATGATACAGTGTCTGTATACAGCCAGGTTGGGGCCGTCCTCAAGAGGTACGTTATCTTGGGCAATGCGAAACACATTCTTAACAAAACCAGGGCAACATGCGCGGAAATGCTTTTAAGACGTTCCTTAGCGAGGAGGAGAAGATGTCTCCTAACTTCCAGAGCATCAGGAATAGCCTCTGGAAAAATAGGCGAACCTAGGAGATTAAAAGTAGCTTCAGACAGCTTCTTAAGGCCAGGAAGCAAGGCGTTGAAAATTGGAAAGGAAGGACACGTTGTGGGCCCGCAACAGAAAAACTCGCATTTGGTCGCATTCACTTCCAGCCCCAGCTCTTTGAAACGGGGAAGCAACGTCCGCAGGTCTTGCTCCACGTCCTCAGGCTTTCCCCCTATGGTACCGTCATCAAGGTACCATATATTCAATGGACATTTCAGAGAAGTGATAATCTTTTGGATAGCGAGGCTGAAAGCAAGTGGTCCAAGCGGGTCCCCCTGTTGCGCACCCACCTGAGAAAGGATTAGGGAGTTATTGAAAAACAAGTTTGAAGGTAGCTGATACACTTGGTATAGGAAAGGATAAAGGGAAGGGATATTTTCGCTGACCTCGTTCAGGAGTACGTCTCGCTCGACGGTATTAAAAGCATTCTTTACATCCAGTTTGATGATTACGCAGTCGGCGTTCCCTGGATCTGTTACAAATGCGCGTGTGGCGTGTATCGCCGCTTCGCAACCCTTTTGCGTTCCGAACCCTAGCTGTTTTGGCTGCAGGTAAGCAGCCATCGGTTCCCTGACGGCATGACACCCAAGTTTCGCTACTAAACGACGAAAAGTACTCCCTATCGCAATCGGTCTTATGCCCCCCTCTTTCTTTGATAAAGCGCATAAACTAGCACCGTACATATATGGAGAAACCTCTGGGTTTAATTGTCCACGCAGTAAAAAGTTGCACAGCTTACTTAGGCACTCGAGCAAGCGCTGTCCGTTATTTCCCGCTGAACTCGAAGTCAACTCTTTTAAATGAGCTGGTCGAATTCCATCTAAACCCGCAGCCGACCCACTATGAAAACTTGCAAGCGCTTGCACCACGTCCACAACCTTAACAGTTAAGGTGGGCGTGGACCCATCTGGTGGCAGTGGTAATGCCAACGGGCGGGACGGGGATGGGTGCTTCTCTTGTAAAGCAGCTAGAGTTTCCTGGCTCGGAGGTGCTACTGTGTCATCGGACATCAGTAAGCGAACGGCGCCCCTCAGATCGCCCTCAAATACTTTGGACTCTATTGTCTTTAGTACCGAAGGCGACCGGAGGGAGATAGCGGCATTATCAATCTCGTCAGACGAATAGGCGGAGTTTACGTTTGACTTCACCTTCTTAGTAAGGTTTCCCGGTCCCTGCACATCTGGCGCTTTAAGCGCCGTATAAGCAAACGTAAACAAAGCGAACCAATCGGAGGTTAAATTCGTTTGGATGCACGTAGTAATAGCATCGCACAACCTGCCAGCAGCCAGGTTCCTAGCCCCCTTAGGGATATGACGAAGCACCCGCACCGATTGCCTAAGAGTCGCGAGACTGTTGAAAGAATTACCGGGTGGCTGCGAACCCTGCTGAGGTTGTGTACTATTGACGTCAGCAACTTGACTCGAATGTGGACCGACTTGCGAAGCAGTGTATTAAGTCAATGTCAAGTCAAGTCTAGCAGTTATATTAATTATCAAATAAGTATATTATTATGCATAAAAAACCGATTACACCTTGCCTACCGTCCTGCCTAGAGTATTGGCGCCAATATTTTGCCGTCGTCTAAACCAGCCGAGGCACGGCAAAAACTATTTACACGATGCTTATTGTCGTGCCTAGAAGGTAGGCGCCTGAGATTTACCTCCGTCTAAATCCGGCATAATGTATTGAATAATGTGTTAAAGTTTTGGCATCACAGATTTATGGGTACTTAAGAAAAACGGTTTAAAAGCAAAAAGCACAGGTAACTTTGGATTTTTTTTATGGCGTACAAAATATATTTAATCGTGTTTCGGAGTCGGCCATATTCTTGGAAAGATGCTAAATTATCACATAAATTTATTTCACGGCCATATATTCATAACTTTTCGTTAAAAACCTGCTCAAGTGAAGCGTATTTAGCTCTTATCAGCCCCTTAAGGTTTTTTGCAGATGTTTAAAAACTGTGCTTCGTAGAAAGATCGTTTTATTTTTGCTGTGATATTTACATAAACTTCAGATTATTTAATAGTATTTTTTTTGTCATTTTTCATCATAACTTGAAAACTAAAAGTCGTAAAAATACAAAAATATTTTTTAGAATGTACAAGTAAATCCCAATTTTTTTTTCATGTGCAATTAAGTTGGGCAACCATATCCTAAAACTGTTCCAAATTTCAAGTCGATAGCATGAGTAGTTGCTGAGATATAATAGATGGACAGACAAAGTCAAGTGTTCCTTTTTTATCATTTTGGTATCGGTACGGTACCCTAAAATCGGGAACACTTATAAGTAAGTATGAAAATTGGTTTTAGTTTTAAAAAAATTAATTTGGTTTTAAATTGGTTTTAAATTATTATGATTTTAATTTATTATAAAACCAGTTTTAATTTATTATGAAAATTTTGATTTACCTTTTAACATTGAAACTTTTATAGTGTCGAAAGAAAAGTATTATCTTTGAGTACGATTAAGTACGCAAAGGGAATACTTTTACAAAAATTCGATCATCGATGATCAAAATCATAGGAATTTGACGAAACAAGGATTAAATAAATTCGGTATCTGTAGGACCCAATCAAATTTGGAAGTTATACCATTACCATGTTTTTATAACAAACAGCGCTATCTATCGTGGAATAGTAAAAGTGGTGAGTGGGTTTTGAGGTTTGCAGAGTAGGTTTTCTGAATACACTGTCTTAGGCATATTATGATACATGTGAGCAAACGAGCAGGTAAGTGATCACCTCCGCCCATTGCACCCACTGATGGCATATTTTGACACTAATAAGACAGCAAAGCGCGTTGCTCACTTTGAGAACTAAGATGCTATGTCTCATGTGCCGGTAATTTCACTGGCTCCCTTGCCCTTCAAACCGAAACACAGCAGTGCAAACACAGCTACTTCACGGCAGAAAAAAGCAAGCTTCCCCAGACGGACTTTCCACAAAAGCCCTACCACCTTAAAAATTAAATAATCACATAAAAATTCAAAATCACAGGATTTTCTTTTCAAAGTGATGATTATACAGCATGATTATAAAAGGTCAAACCAGTCAAACCAAAAGTTTTTCTGGAAATCCATACGGACAGCCCGAGGAAAGTTTGGAACATCGGAGCTGAGTAAAATCAGAAGCCAGGATGGAAGTATTATAAAAGGTGAAGAATGTGTGCTGAAGAGATGGAAGGAATATTTTGAAAGTTTGTTTGAGAGAGAAGCAGAGGCTAGCGAACCGAGGTCTTCTGTGGAAATGCATGAGAATGAATATGAGAGTAATGCAAGTGAGATAAGTATGGATGAGATCATGAAAGCAATGAAAAGTATGAAATCAGGTAAAGCAGGTGGGTATGATAGAGTGTCGGTCGAAATGTTGAAGGCTGGGCGAGGCATGGTGGCTAGTCAGCTGTACCGCCAGTTCAACCTGTGTTGGACGAACGGCCAAGTACCAGGTGACTGGTGCAAGGCTGTGATTGTGCCGCTGTACAAGGGAAAAGGGTCACAACAGGACTGCAAAAATTACCGCGGGATAAGTCTTCTCAGTGTCGTCGGCAAACTGTATGCAAAGGTTTTGAGTGAAAGAGTGATGAAAGATACTGACGAAAAAATATAGGATGTACAAACGGGATTTAGAAAGGAAATGGGATGTACAGATCAGGTATTTTCCTTGCGGTGCATAGCTGAAAAGTTTTTGGCCAAAAACCAAAAAGTCTACTGCGCGTTCGTGGATTTGGAAAAGGCCTATGACCGAGTGGTGAGGAATGAATTGTGGTCGGCATTGTCTATGTATGGGGTGAACGGTCATCTGATTCAAGCGCTGAAATCTCTCTATGAGGATTCCAGTGCTTGCGTCAGAATTAACGAGGCGTACACTGAATGGTTTAGCATCAAAAAAGGTGTTAGGCAGGGATGTGTAGCGTCACCTTGGCTGTTTAACCTATTCATGGATAATTGTTTGACTGATCTGAAAGAGAGTATGTGTGGACTGAGAATGAATGAGTTACTCATCAAATGTCTTGTCTACGCTGATGATCAAGTTATACTTGCGTCATCTGCTGACGAGTTACAGGAGATGGTAACAATGATGAATGTGGTTTTTGATAGGAAAAGAATGAAAGTTAATGTAAGCAAGACGAAAGTAATGGTACTTGAAAGAGAAGAGTGTATGAGAGAGTGTACTATATTAATAGGTGGTGAACAAGTCGAACAAGTGAAGGAGTTTGTGTATCTGGGTTCTAAGTTTACGATAGATGGAAAGTGTGAAAGTGATATCGAAAGAAGAGTGAATGCTGGAAACATGGTGAATGGTGCTCTGCATGCTTTTATGAAGAGTCAGAAGGTGTCTCACAAGGCTCGTCTGGCTGTTCATAGAGGCGTTTTGGTACCAACACTGATGTACGGCAGTGAAAGCTGGGTATGGCAGAAAAAGCATGAAAGTAGAATTAAAGCAGTAGAAATGAGAGCGTTGAGGAGTATGATTGGTGTGAAATTGAGTGACAGGATTAGAAATAGTGTGATAAGAGAACGTTGTGGCGTAAAAGAAGACGTAGTGACTAAAATTAAGAAAGGGATGCTGAGATGGTTTGGTCATGTAGAGAGGATGAATGAAGGAAGATTGACGAAAGAGATCTACAAGGCGAGAGTGAATGGAAACGTTGGAAGGGGAAGGCCTCGGCAAACGTACCAGGACCAAATTCAGGACGTTCTGAATAAAGGCCAGGTTAAAAGTACCCTAAACCGACGAGCATGTATGAAAGGATTGATGAAAGTTCAGGAAGCAAGGGAAGTATGTCAAGATCGTAGCAGGTGGAGAACTGTGGTCTCTGCCTACCCCGACGGGAACAAGGCGTGATGTTATGTATGTATGTATGTATGTATAAAAGGTCTTGAGTAACACAACACACAATACTTGAGTAACACATCACTTGAGAGGTCCCATGGATGGTCCCAGTCACAGGTCCCAGTACTTAGAACATAATAGGTAGACATCGAAGGCATATTAATAGGGTCCCGTTTTAAAAAAAAAAGTTTCTTTTATAGAAGGAACCCCCTTTCACAATCTAGAAGCGCCATCTATCGTTGAGTATTGTTAATAAGTAGGTAGAGAGAAAAAAATAATGATTTTAGACTTTTTCCTTTGCTAGGACCTAGCTTGTTGCCAAATTTCATGATTCTAGATCAACGAGAATTACCTTATAGGTTTTAATGTAGTTCATAAATGTATGGAAATCTGGACATAAATAGCCGTATCTGTTGATTGTGTTGTCGTAGTAGCTTGAAATTTTCACACCTTCAAGACCCTTCGAGTCTACAGACTTTAATGTTTGGTACAACTTCCAACTTGATACCTTCACCCGTTCGTGATATAAAGGGTCTTGACAGACAGACAGACAGACGGGCAAAAAAGTGATTCTTTATTAGGGGTTTCGATTTTTTTTCTATTTGAGGTACGAAACCCATAAAAAAAGGAATAATTAATATTTGCTTATTATAAATGTTAATTTACTAGTGTTTAAGTTTACTTTGCACTAAAATTGCACTTTGCACATTGTCTAAAATTGCACTGATAAAAAATTAACTCGCGTTGATGTCTAGTGTATAAAAAAAAGTTGTATTGTAGCTGTGCGTTTACGGTTTTCTTGCCAAGAAATAATAAAAAATAATAAATAAGAAATAATAAATACGTATCATGGCCAGAAAAAATAAGTTTCGGATCGCAAGTTTACATCTTTAGGTATTATTTCCCAGCCTATGTAATATAAAGAGATGATATCTTTAATGAAAAAATATACAGCATCAAAATCATCTCTCGTGCACATTCGACCGTCCGCAGCTTTTATAGTTTATTTTTTGAGAAATGGGTATTCAGATTGGTCTTGAAGTAATAAATATCATGTACTTATTTTAAAAACAACTAATCAATATTTTGTGTATTTCAAAATTCCCGAGGCCTATATAATTATTTTTGTTTTTAAGTCACAAGTGAGCAAACGAGCAGAAGGGCAACCTATACCTATACTCGTAGCACCTACTATCTTATTTACAAAATGAAAAAACTAAGTCAGCAAAGCGCCTCTTCAGCAAAGCGCCTTCTGCCTACACAGAAAACTAAGATGAAATATTTCGTGTGCTGGTTTATTGGCCCGCTGAAACTGAGGAGCCTAGATGGACTTTAAAAAAAACATTTACACACCTGCTAAAAAAGATTTACCACCTATCAAAACTTTTCTTAAACTGTTTACAATTTCTACTATTTATAACCAATGTTTCTTTGTTCCAGGTCCAGTACCATTAGCTAGAAATATAAGACACTTGCCGTGTATATCAAGAAGAACAGGCCAGGAAGGCCTATGTATGTTTGCAATAGACTGCTTAAAAGCCAACGGGTCACATCTTGGCACCTGCATAGACCGATTCTACTTCGGTTCCTGTTGTCAAATTCCCGACAAAACCATCTTACCACAAATTATCGGAAATAACATAGAAGATAATTCAATAGACAGCGCAAGTTTTGTTCACCCTCAAACTGAAGACAAATTTCCAAGTATTGTCAGTAAAATACCAGAATTAAACATTCCTGTTACAAAAAAGCCTGATACTACAGTCAAAGATCAAAACTTAACTATAGATCCAGAACACAAAACTGACGATCTATCGAATATAGATAATAAATTACCTAATGATGACGTCAAATTGACAACAGCTGTCATAATTGAAACCACACCAAAAGTCGAAAGGACGACTCCGAAAATTTCTGAAGTCACAGAAGTTCCGATAAAGTTATCGACTTTCCAAACAGTTTCAGGTGATATAAGTAATTTGATAACTGAAAAACAAACAACATTAGAATTTTCATCTACGACTACTTTAAAACCTACAAGACCAATATCAAAGAAACCAACATACAAACCTAGGCCGTCATACAAACCTACAAACTTTACAAGACCCCAATATGTACAGACTACTACAAAACCAAGACCTACTAAACCTATTTCAATATATAACAGCACCAGAAAACCACCGTACAGACCACCGCCGAAAAGACCGTCAACAAAAAAACCTTTACCGAGTCCACCTAGACTTAATATCACAATTCTACCTCAATCTACTAGTTCTAGACCAGTCTTCACTAGACCTTTAACGCCAGTCATAACTTACATAAATACAACACTAGCACCTGAAGAAAAAACAACAACAACTACAACGACAGAAAAGCCAGTAGCAACAACAGCATCAACAACATCTTCTACTAGCACAACGACAACAGAAAAAATCGATGTAGAAACATTGACAACATTCACAGAAGTATCAATTGAGAAAACAACAGAAAAAGTTGTTAGTGGTTCAGATTTATCATCATCTACAGAAAAGGTTTCTACAAATTCAGCGGAATCCACTATTACTGCTTTAGAAACAACTCAAACAGAACCAATGAAAGAGTCGACGGTAGCTGATGAAATAGTTACAGACAAAGAGATAGAAACAATACCCACAACATTGCCAACTACCGCAACATCATCTGTTTCTTCAACTGTGACATCATCTTCAACAACAGAAGCGTCTACAACTAAGTCACCATCTACCGAAGCTTCGTCAACAAAGTCACCGTCAACCGAAGCTCCAACAACAAAACCTCCGTTTACTGAAGCTCTGACAACAAAACCTCCGTTTACTGAAGCTTCAACAACGAAACCTTCATCATCAGAATTCCAGCCATTTGTCACGTGGTCATCTAACGCTGTCACAGCTGCAACCAAAGCTCCTGAAAATACTACTGCTACATCTGAAGGTAAGTTCTTCAATAACTTGAGAATGTATTTTTTGCCATTTGAAGTCGTGGAATTGCAGCTGTTGTTTACTCTCTCTCTCTCTCTCTCTCTCTAATATATCTGAGTTGAAGGGTTTGATTCCCGGCTGGGACAACTATTGTTTTAGGTGCGTATCCACAGCATACACATTACTGTTTTTGAGCTGCTATTATAGGCTACTATCGAGTCCTTATATGACTTTTAAATATTGAACGTACCTTGGCCCTTTTCGATGTATCATGATCAACGTTCTTCCTAAATCCAAAGCCTAATTCTGGGAGGTTTGGTTCTGTCAATACAAAATCCTTAGTTCAACCAGTAATGTATGCCGAATTAGGTGTGATAGCGGCTTAAAAGAATTTGTCATGATGAGTGAAAAGTAGGTACAGTATAAGTAAAGTGCAGGCCATTCCACACAACAGAGAATATGCATAATTTTTTTTAGTCGCCATTATTAAGAAAATATGAAAATACCGTAGTATAGATGACAAAAAGTGAAATAAAGATTTAAATCGGCTAAGAATACGGCCGATATAAGCATTTAAAACTATTAACTACGCGCCGATTAGACAAAGAGATCCAACATGGACAGTGACGTCACGTCACATGTCACTACGGCCATATAAAAAAAAGAAAAAGACAAAAACAAATCTTCGATGGGTTATATCTTTTTTAATTTCATAGTTATTCCAAAAATAGTTTTACTAAACTGTTTATTACATGAATGAGAATATTGTTTTTAAATAAAAAAATCTTTCGTATTCCCTATTAAAGGAAGATCTCTGCTCTCAGCTAATCTAATATCTAAACAAACAGCTTTGCATAACAAAATCATTCAAGTCGGTAAATAACTTATTTATTGCATTTAACATAATAACGCGATCAAAAAGTAAAGCCACGATCACACCTAGCTGAATTCAAAGACTAATTCGGCATACATTGCTGGGAGGCTTAGTTATGTCACAGTAAAGAGATGGGCTTATCAGCAGTATGGAAGCTTCATACAAACGTCCAAAATGGCGCACTCACACAGACGCACGTTCCTACAGGCCGCTAAGCAAAGTTCGCCCTGAATTCTGTCGCGGTTGTCGCGTGAAGGGAAGCGGTGGGTTAGTTTGCTGTCGGTTGTTTCGAGGCATATGAATATATAAATTTTTATTTCTGCCCTGCCCTTGTGTGATAAATGGCGGCTAAGTGACGTTTTTCGATTAAAGGCGACTTAGAGACTTACCCTTTCCGGGTGTGACAAAAGGCGACTAAGTGTCTTAATCTGTCCTCGTGTCATAAAAGGCGACTAATCTTTGTTTGAAATTGAATTTGTTTTGTTTTGAATTTGTTTAAAATTGGTTTTCGTTTTTCATTTCTTATTAATTGTATTTATTTATTGTTTGGTTTTGAAATCTATGGGTCTTTGTTGCACGAAAAATAAAATTTTTATTTGATGTTTGATTTGTTACCAAAGATTTCGGACCTTTCCTTTATTTTTCTGTGTTTGTTACAACCCTGACGCTCCAATGATGCAAGATTCGATTTCAAAAAATAGGCCGAGTTTCTATACTGCTGATAAGCCCATCTCTTTACTGTGGTTATGTTAATTGCAATATTTGCAATATCCTTATTTCAACGAGCAATGTATGTCGAATTAGTCTTTGAATTCTGCTAGGTCTGATCGTGGCTTTAGCGAGTCATAGAAAAATAATGTTATTCAGAGGTGCATGACTCTAACATTCGTAAAGTCGTTGATCTCCTGTACTTTACACCTCACGTGGGTGGCGACAAAAAACCTTATCATTATTTGCTAAGTGCTTATATTTTTAGTAAAGCCTTCGAGGTAAAAATTGTATAGATTAGTTTCTTAGAAATTCAAAATGATTCATTGTTATAAAAGGAAGGATAAAATAACTTGAGGCATTGATAATAAATATTAACAGCTTTTTTCAAAAAGAGTAAGTTAGGAAGAGCAGCCTAAAATCAATGACAGTTCGCTTCAAACTTGACATAATAATATGTCGATGAAATCTGAGTCGTAGAGATCCACAAGATGTAAAGGCCATATTGGAAAAAAAAAGAGATAAATGGTTCACACATGTTAACAGACATTTTTTTATGTTTGAACAATAACAAAAGTACAGTCAACGACAGTTCAAGCTTGATACTCGCAGTGCGACTCTAGCCCATGCATCTATTTAAATAAGAATGGTACAAAGTCCAATGTGTCAAGCTTGATGTGCTCTTGACTGTACCGAGTGTCTTTGTCAATAGGGTGTTTTCAACCAGCTTTTGCAAGTTCAACTAGATAGCGCTGCTAGTTGGCACTATGAATATACACCGTGGTCCTGGGGATATGCATTAATTTTAATAGCACGTTCAGTTAACGAAACTGAACAACTTGCCCTAAGAAACATAGGTTGAAATACAAATTTTGACCTCCCATACCAATTTTTTTTTTCGTGTTATGCATTAACTTTAAAAGCACGTTCAGTTAACTAAACTGAATAATTTTCCTTAAGAAACGTACTCGTAGGTAGAAATACGAAAAAAAATATTTGTATCCGAGGGCAATTTTTTTTTCGTATTTCAACCTATGTTTCTTAGGAAAAGTTGTACAGTTTCGTTAACTAAACGACCTCCTAAAATTAATGCATATCCTCAGGAACACGGTATAGTAAAAACACTGATACTGAACGTTCACCTAGTAAAGTAATTCAGTATAATTGCAGTATAGCTGTCAAAGTCGGTAAAATATTTTCTTCTATAAAGATTTCATTAATTTTAGCGAGCCTTAAAAAATGAAATTACCAACAGTGATCACCGTACCACCCATCGACATAAACACTTAAAAAAACGTAGTTGACAAACGTAAAGGAAAATTTCCTATTGTTTTTGTATAAATCTTTAAACACTTGTTGAATTTGAATTAAAAGAAATCGTAAAAACAAATCTATCAAACGATTTTCCAATCAATTAATTGGAAAATCGTGCTGTGAAGGGTCTTGAAATAGCTCTTGCCCTTTACTGTAACCTCAATTTTATTGATAAAACTGATAATTTTAATTTCATCAAGTTTATAAACATACATATTTTAGGGACGGCTTCTCAAAAACTGAAAGGGCAGGGAAAGAACAACTTTTAGTGAATAAATCTTTCAGAAATGAAAAAATAAATCGGCTTCTCCATACAAGCTGTCCAATCATAACAATTTTGTATGAAGATGCTAATTTTTGTTTCTTGAAAGTTTCAGTCACTGAAAGTTGTTCAGTTTCATCCACTCACCATGCCCTTTCAGTTTTTGGAATTTAGTTCGCAAGCCCATTGACAATATAAAAAAAAGGACGGGATGCACTCCGGGAGTGCCGGCAGAAGTGAAAACTTAAACATCAACGTTGTGCATTTTTGAATATTTTGGAATGGTTAGGGAATAATTTCGCACGAATTGTTTTATTTATCAGTATAAAAGTACTATCATGTATGTAGTAAAATACAATATTCATTTATTGCGCTATCGTAGACAAACATGACAATTTATATTGCATTTAGAAAATCTTACGCTTTGTCGATCAGAATACACACAGATCTGACGCAAGTGCCAAGCGCCGCTAAAGAAGTTTTCACTTCAATAAAGATCAAAACGGAGCCGCCTTCTACGTTTGACAGATATAGGGAAGTACTATTCTTTAATTTTTACTTTCGAGCGAAGTGAGAAAGGTATTGTATTCGTGAAAAAAAAAGTTTTTCTAATTTTCTCAAAAATGTGTTCACTTATACATCATAATAAACTAGTCTCCCAAAAATGTCCGTCCGTCGGTCGGTCGGTCGGTCGGTCGGTCGGTCGGTCGGTCGGTCGGTCGGTCGGTCGGTCGGTCCGTCGGTCGGTTTGTCCATCACGCTTTGGCCTAGCGGCTAAACGAATGGTCCGATCGACACAATATTTTGAATTTAGGAGTTTTATGCAAACCCATCGAAGGGTTCTAAGTGGTTTCTTGCTGGCTCTCATTTTGAGGGTAGCTGTCGTACAACGAAAATTAAAAATTGAATTTTTCTTATAAACGGCTCATAGCATCTTGATGAAACTTTGCATGACCAAGCATCTCTATGTAAGATATCTTGCGCCAGTATCAATTGATCTGTGTAGTTTCATATAAGGGGTGTTCCTGTACGACCAAATCATAAATATGTGATTTACCCAAAATTGGTTCCATTGAGTTTATTAAAATTTTATATAATATTAATCCTGGATTGGTTGTCTACCTGACTGGATATTCTTTATGATTTTTTTTTTAAATTTTGTGCACAGGGTGTACCAAAAACTGAAAGGGCTTGCTCAGTAGACTAAACTTATTATTATTCATAAGGAACATGTGTTGGGAAATTTAAAAAATCTCCATTCAAGTATCCTACGGTAGTATCCATTGATCTGTGAAAATTCATATTAAGGGTGTTCCAGTACTACCAAAAGTTAAACATGTGATTTACTCGAAATCGTTTGAGGGTTTGTTTGTTTTAATGTTTGACAATTTAAATTCTGAATTGATCTGTATATTTCATTCGAACATTTTTATTTTGGAAAAAACGTAAATAAAAGTTTGTATTTCCATACTATGTGTATGGCATTACAAATTTAAGTTTGCGGTTGATAGTTTTTCCTTGAGTATTGCTAGAAAGTAAGTGCAGTGCTGCTGTACCATTTACTTTGTCAGGATGCAGCAATAGGGAGTTTTCCTTAACTTTTGTCAACTACGTTTTTAGGGTTTCGATACCAAAATGATTAAAAAAAGGAACCCTTATGGTGCCGCTCTGTCTGTCTGTCTGTCCGTCTGTCTGTTACACCTCTATATATCTCAGCAAGCACTCATGCTATCGACCTGAAATTTGGAATAATTTTAGAGTATAGTTGCCCAACTTAATTGCATATGAAAATTTTTTGAAAAAAGTATGGTTATTAATGTAAAGGGGGCCAAATTTTAAATTGTCGCTACTAGGTCAAGTGGGGTATTATATGAAAGGGCTTTACTTGTACATTCTAAAACATATTTTTGTATTTTTTTAAATTTCTTAGTTTTTAAGTTATGATGAAAAATGACAAAAAAAATACCATTCCCCCCCCCCCCCCCTTATCTCCGAAGTTTGTGTAAGGAAAAATCTGAATTAATTACAGTTGACAGAAGTTTATGTATACTTTACAGCGAAAATAAAACGATCTTTCTAAGTTCCACACTTTTTTAGAAATCTACAAAAAACCTTTACAAACAAATTTAGTTTTGCGGTCCTGAAAATGGACTTTATTGCTTCCAAAAATACTAAAGGTATATCGTAACCCTCGGCGCGCGAGTCCGACTCGCACTTGACCGGTTTTTTTTAAATGTCGATGGGTGGTACGCTGACCGATCACTGTTGGTAATTAATTTTTTTAAAGGCTCAGTAAAAACTATGTTTTAAAAAATATATATATATCTAGGACTTTGACAGCAGCAATCAAACTGACTTAATAATTTTCATACTGGGTGAACGTTCAGTATCAGAGTTTCCATTTTCCAGTGCTACTCGTAACTAGCAGCGCTATCTAGTTGTACTTCCAAAAACTGGTTGAAAACACCCTATTTCTATCTTCTTTATCAGTAGGCTATGCCTATAATATATCAGTTAGTCATAGGCAGTATGTACAGTCAACTCTCCATATACCTGACTCCCCTTGCATGTAACTTTGTAATTTAACTGCACGTACAAGGGGATCTGGTAAATCGAGAGTTGATTGTACTATGCATCTCAATCAAAACTAAGGAACGACACTACAATAATTTCTCATCTAAAAAAAAATCTTAAACAAAGTAAGTTTTCAACTCCCAAAATGACGTCTTACATGTCGACCGCATAATTTTTAAACTACCTTCTGAACCAGGGAAATATAATGTACCAAAACTCTAAATACTAAAACTATAAAAATACTGTAATGTACTAAAATACATTTCAAAATACGCGACATGCTTGAGTCTCATATCCCCAGCGGTCACCCATCCATTAATTACCCGGAATTGCTCAATCTAATCGTAATTACTTCACTTGCAGCAAGTAATTACGTGCCATCTTCTTTATCTAAACAACGATCATTGTCAGTTTTCCTCGTATACAGAGTGTAAAAAAACTACGATGATCGTTCTAAGGACTGATTCTACATCTCAAGATTGTTTAAAAAAAATTATAAAACTTTTTCTTCAAAACAGGAGTTATGACCTTCTTGATTTATTGGATGCAAACAAAGACGTTTTTCAGCTAGGTGTGATCGTGGCTTAACTTAACTCTCGTGATGGAAAAGAAAAGATAATCGCCATTAGGCCACGAGAGTCTCTATTGAGGCCATCAGTATCAGTTACACTATGTATACTGGGACAAGTAATCAGTATACGTTTACGCCCTGTATATCTCAGATTGAGGTCGATCGTCCGACGGTCTCGCGGTTGACCTAGCTGGATCTTTTTGTCCTACTTGGCTAAATCGATCAAGATTATCTTGTCATCACGCGGTTTCTTGGGTCAACAACTACACGTGGAGGTGGTAGGGTTTTTGTACAAAGTCCGTCTGGGGAAATACCACTCCTTTACCTATTTCTGCCATAAAACAGGAGTGTTTACACGACTGTGTTTCCTTATTTTTTACCATATTTTATGGGGCAGAATCCAGGGACTAGGGACTATACGTACAACGCAGAATTTTCCGCATTTACTTTAATTACGCTTTGTTTAGCTGTTTATGGAAGAAAAGACATTTATTAGAGAGAGAGAGAGAGATCGAGAACATTTTCGAGCTTCAAAAATTGTGGCAATTATAATTTAAATCGGTCGATTTTATTTATGTTTTGATCTGTCGTGATGTCGTAGCATGGACAAAGCAAGGTCGTGATCTTTTTGCCCTAGTAAGCTTGATCGTAGTGTCTTTGAAAAACAAACTATAGGAAATAAATAAAAATAGTTTACTAAATGTGGATCAGTACATTCTTTCGTTTAGGTACTTTCTTTTATACTGGACCGTACTGTCAATTGACTTGTTGTAGCATTTCAGAATAATGTGAATCCTTAAATTTTTCTTTTTGTTTTCCAGAAAATTGGTCACCAATCACTCCACCCGGGGGTTGGATATTAATTTCAACAATACCACCGAAACCAGAGACAACAGCGACAACCTCAACAACAACGTCATCCTCAACAACAACGTCTTCCTCAACAACAACAACAACCACTACAACAGAATCTCCGACAACTCTTGGTTTCACTGAAACAGAGCCAGAAAGTTTTGAGACTACCTTAGTTACCGACGCAGAAAAACAAATAACAACTGTAGATCCTTTCTTAATAACTACACAGCCAGAAACATCCTCATCGTCAACAACAGTTCCACCAACAACAATTCCATCATCTACAGTTTCGTCAACAACAGCTTCATCAACAACAGCTTCATCAACAATAGCTTCATCAACAACAATTTTATCATCAACGGCTTCATCAACAATTATTTCTTCAACAGAAGCGGCATTACTAGAGTTTACTGTTAATGTTACTTTATCGCCAACGATGCCGACATCGACGACTAGTGTTGGGCTGACTACATTTACGTCTATCGATAACACAACTCTATCAGTCAATCAGACCGAGGCACCAATGACCGCAAATGCTACTGAAGCAACCGGAACTAGTGAAAGTGGTAAGTTTGTCAAAAATAAAGTAGCTGCCAAAATTCCAACCATACACGATGAAAAAAAAAGGGTGGCCAAGGAGGTGAATCTACCCATGAAACTGAACAACTTTTCCTAAAGAACATAGCGCAAGAAACGAAAAAAAAATATAGCCTTCCATACAAACTGCATCAGCTGATAGCGCATTATCTATTGGAGGTCGAAAACTTTTTCTCGTATTTTAACCTATGTTTCTTAGGCAAAGTTGTTCAGTTTCATGGACACATTCACATAGGGAGCCAATTCTTGAATATCACCTGGTGATAAAATATCACTCAAAAAATTCAATATCACAGATTTTTCTTTTCAAAAGTGAAGATTGATATTCACAAAATATAAAGCAGTCCTTGATTGTTAATGTTCATGTATTCTGATTTTCCTTACAACAGTTTATCAGGCGAAATGTGAATTTCATAATCTCTAAAGTGATATTTTATCACCTGGTGATTTTCAAGAATTGAGTCGCAGGCCTATTATATATTTTCTGTTACACTGTTGATTTGTTGGCTCTATTTTTATTTCTCGGTCGTATGTAATAAAATAAAAATCTAAAAATGTATTGTAATTATTTATACCGATATTTTTTGTAACCCAGACCAATCATCGTCACCGTCATCATCACCAGCGGTCAGCATCAACGGAACGACAGCAGCGTCATCTTCAACAGAAATAGCGGTCACTATCAGTACTGATGAATACAACATGTCGGACTACAAAGACGGTCAGTATCAGATTTGCGATTACGCCTATTGTACAGTATTTCACTAGTGAAATAGTGATTGCACGGTAGATTGACAATCGGTTAAATTTTACAGGTTCAAAAATAAACAGGTTTTTAGCAGGGAAGCCCCCCAAAATTTAAGTTGTTATCATTTGTTGTTATAGCCGTATAGCTGCAACAGAAATACATAATGTGTGAAAATTTCAACTGTCTCCCTATTACTGTTCAGTACCTGGTCGACCGAGCTTCGCTCTATAATAGCCGCCTCAACATTAAAATATCATCGGGTGAGCAAGCTATGCTACTCGCCAACAGATGGCGCTGTAGGTTTCTGTCTAAAACGCGGTATTTTTTTTAAATGCTTAAAAACACGGGCAAAACTATTTTTCCCAGACATGAGACCTAGCTAGATCGATTTTTCGTCCCCAAAAACCCCCGGATACTAAATTTCATCAAAATCGTTAGAGCCGTTTTCGAGAAACCGATTACAAATATATATATACAAATATTGCTCGTTTAATAGTATAGGATGAGATACAATATAGCCCGCTGACAGATATACAAACAGACATCGGAGGCATATTATAGTCTGACCGCAAATGTATTCTAGTAAGCCCATTGACAATTTAAAAAAAACCGGTCAAGTGCGAGTCGGACTCGCGCCCTAAGGGTTCCGTACCTATCTACCATATGATATACTAAAAGCTTTTGCTCTTTGATTTTAAAAACTCCGCGACCATCCAACTTGACCTCTCTTTTATAGAAAAGTTCTTGAAACGGGAGCGCACCTTAATTGGTTACTATTAGTTGTGAGAAAAATTGAAAGATTTAATTATTTTAGACTTTTCCCTTTATTTGTACTGTGAGACCTAGCTTCTTGCCAAATTTCATAATTTTAGGCCAACGGGAAGTACCCTGTAGGTTTTGATTTTTTGCATAAATGTATGGAGATGAGGACATTAAAAGCCATATCTTTTGATTGCGTCGTTGTAAAAAATTGAAATTTTCAGATCTTGTGTGGTTTATGGACCTTAATATTCGTTATTAATTTCAACCTGATACCTCTTCTCGTTCGTGAGAAAAATGGTCTTGACAGACAGACATTCAGACAGACAGACGGACAACAAAGTGATCCAATAAGGGTTCCGTTTTTTATTTTGAGGAACGGAACCCTAAAAAGAACCGCTGTACCATGCCTTAGGTATACGCGGGGTAGTGGGGAAGCGGGAAGGAAAGAGCAAGAACTAGTTGTTTGTGGTGGCGCGTTGTTGTCCTCCTGGAGTTGACTGTACCTACTTCTTACCTATATTTTATTCCTTTCTTGTATATGTATGTATAAAAGAACACTTAAATATACTTACAACACACACTTAATATAGAGATCGCTCCTAGCGATAAGACCGCCTTTGTCACCCTAGATTTAAGAGTCTCCTTTTATTGTTAATGTGTTTTGTGTGTGACAATAAAGTATTTATCTATCTATCTATCTATCTAAATATACTGCAACTGCTAAATATGTATGCGCAGCAGCTAATCTCCCGATAAACTTCTGCGAAGTTTGGGAGAAAATTATCATTCTAGACATAGATTTTGTTGTATGCGAATAATAAATTAAAAAAAAAAAAAAAGTTGCCTTGCCTCCGGGAGTGGTGACGAGCGATGGCCCCCAGTCTGGCCGCTCGCAGCGCGGTACAGCGGTTGCGGACAGACTATAATTTTTTGACCCTTTGAGTACGGAACCCTAAAATTTAACAACTGTCTGTAAGAAAAATAACTCGAAACAACCTCTAAAGAAATAATACATTTTGTCTATATATAGACTAAAACAAAACGTGCTTCAATAAAAACTGTGCTGGCTAGTCATAATTACACACCAAAGATAAGAAATAAAACACTTGATTACACATTAATTACGTAACAATTAGTTATATAGTCTTATTACTCGTTGTTATACACTTCCTTCATACTACAAATACAGGGTGTAAATAAGTACGATGATCCTTCTAAGGGGTGATTCTACATCACTAATAGATTTTATACAAAATATTTAAAAAATCCTTTTTTGTTTTCAAATAGACGTAGTTTTAACTCAAGAAGAAGTGAAGCGCCTGAGGGTCCAATGACCTCTATGATCAGCTGGTGATGCAGACGAAGTTTTTTTTTTTTTATATTCAGTCACTAGCCAGTACCTATTCATTTAAATAAATTACTGTAATGTAATTCGAAGGAAAATGAAATTTCATAATTACCTACCCAAAATGTAAAAAAAAAAAGTTTTTTTTATATATATTTTTAACAATCTATGGGTGATGTAGAATCACCCCTTAGAAGACTCATTGTACTGTTTTTAACACCCTGTATACATTGGTTAACCACTAGACAACAGCCCACGTAGTCTAGTGGTAAGAGCGCTCGCCTCTCGAGCAGGAGGTTCTTGGTTCGATTCCCGATGGGGACACTGTCAAACGAAAATCCCTTTGAGCTACCTTCCAAGTTTGGTTAGGACACTGCAGGATGAATCACTTGATTGTCAGAAAAGTTACATGATTCCGTGATTCGGAATGCACGTTAAACCGTTAGTCCCGACTACTATCTTCGTATGTAGTCGTTAATGAGCCAGATGCCTTTGGCGGGTCAACAAATCTGACACCAGGGTTTGTGAGGTCGGTCATCGACCTTGCGTCTCACATGATATGATGATGGGTTTTGCTCCTGACGCCCAGTGACTCTACTCATGATAATTAGCTAGTATACCGAAGAAAAAAATCCGGTTAAGTTCAGTTGGTCTCTGCCTACCCCGACGGGAACAAGGCGTGATATTATGTATGTATGTATGTATGCGAGTTGGACTCGCGCACCGAGGGTTTCGATAAGTATTTTTAGAAACGATAGAGTTCATTTTTAGGACCGCTAAACTAATTTTGTTTGTTAAGGTTTTTTGCGGATATCTAAATACCTACGCTTTTTAGAGAGATTCTTTTATTTTTGCTGTAATAACTACACAAACTTCTATTGACTTTGATTGATTCAGATTTTTCGTTTGGCAAACTTCGGATATAAGGGGTTGGGGAATGGTTTTTTTGTAGGCTATTCGTAAAAACTTGAAAACGAAGAGTTGGAAAGATATCCATAAACAAATACAAATATACTTTATTGCACACCAAGAAATACAAGAAATAGTTACAGATAAACCTATTCTGAAATGTACAAGTAAAGCCCTTTCACATGATAATTGATACCCCACTAGCCCTAGTACACCCAACTTTGGACTTTATAGCATGGTAATAGAGTTGCAAATGTTTCCACTGACGTGCGGTTGACCGTACCTAACGAAAATTTAATTGTTGGCATTAAAATTTTGCAAGCATATTCTTTCAAGTCGATATAGTTGCTGAGATAAACAGATACCTTTATTTATTATATATTTACTAAATTATTACACTTCTATGTTAAAAATATAGTAAAATTATGCCCTGCAAAATTGTTTCAACAGTTATATAGGGTGTGAGGGACAGGTTGGCAAATACTGAAAGGGCATGATCAGTCAACGTAACTGAACAACTTTCAGCGAACAAAACTTTCAGGAAATGAAAAAAATAATCGGCTTCTCCATACAAACTGTCCAATCAAGTTTGCAATTTTGTATGCAGAGGCCGATTTTTTTTTTCATTTTACTGAAAGTTTTGTTCGCTGAAAGTTGTTCAGTTACGTTGACTGATCATGCCCTTTCAGTATTCGCCAACCTGTCCCTTACACCCTGTATGCAGGCTTTACCTTTTTAGAATCAGGTGAACTTATGTGACATATCCCCGATAGGATAGACATTTCTTCTGTCATGGAGAAAAAAACATTGCATTAAAAAAACATAACATTATTATAATAGGTTTTGGGGACACTAAACACTGCTCTCTTCTCCTCAAGACGATTTGAAACAAAAAATAGGGAAGTGCCAAAAAAAGGAAAAAAAAAATTTCGACTAATACGACTATCGATAACAAATAATATTATCTACTTTCAAAATTCACTACTTAATTTTTTTTGTCTATGCCACACTAGCTTTTCAAAAGTCTTGGTACCTAAACCAAAACTATTTGAAATATATAAAAATAAATGTATCCGCCTTTAATCTGATTTATTAATGAGATCTTAAATAAATCAAAATGTTTATTAGTCCAACTAATGATCGTGTAATTTATTTATAGAGTCATCATCAAAAATGCGCTACCAATATTAATTTCATCAAAATTTATGGTTTTATGCTAATAAGGGCTATTAAAATGTGGAGACAAAAAAGGAAAATAGCGCCGATGTTTATCTTATCAAGTGTCAAACAATAAAAGGATTTTTATTAAATAAAATGAAACCGCACTTATGAATTTAGCTACTTACTTATAGAAAATTGTTAACTGTAATTTTGACTATATTTTGCTGATCTTGTTAATTCCTTTTTATTGTAAATGTTGGTCCGTTACTCGCACGCAAATAAACTACCTATAAATATCGTAGAAAATGAAAACAAAACAATAAAAACGAATCGGCATTCTAAATGATAAGGCAAATGAACTTATTTATTTAATATAAACAAAATTCTTGACATTCCCGCGAAAATTGGCGCCTCGCTGTCAGGCGGGTCAAAGAACTTAGCCTGCATATGTCTCAAGCCAGTGTCGACGGATAAACAATTAAAAAAACAACTCTGGTCTTCGGAATTTAAACAAAGAGTAGCTTGCGCGCGATGCGATCGCACGCCACGGCCAAGGCAATCGCAAGGACGCTGACTGCATATCGGATAGAGTTCCATATTTGAAAAATTAACAGTTTTTTTTACTACCTGCCAGCTGCAGTGCAGGCTGATAAACGATCTCTTTGAAGGATTTTGAAAGGACATCATTACGGAAATGTCTTGGGAAGTCGAGAAGTAGATTATGTCTATTGTGGCTAGAATATAGTTCCTTGATGGTGAATGATATACATTACTGCTCATTTTCTCTCAGAGATTTAAGCCATATGGAAGACTATTCTAAAATTAAATTGTTTCAGTGTAAAAAGTGTGTCACCAGGAAATAAAACTACAATAATCAGTAAATTACTTACATAGAAAACTAATTCAATATTTAACCAAGTGCTTTAAACTAGAACTGCCTTATTACAAGTGACAGAACTAAACCAAATGAAGAGTACAACATTTAGTGTCAAAGACAATACTACAAAAGTGCGCACAAATTTAAAACCAAGTGTTTTTCTATATTAATAAATACAAAAATATTCTGACTTGAAAATAAGCAAAGGACTAAGTTCTAAAACTAAAATTTAAAAACCGTTTTTTCTTTTTAATTGGAACTCCGTCCGGATACTGTATTTTTTAATAGACACTATTCTGTAAAATGCCAGTGCATAGTTTTATAAAGCCAAAAATGTTAATAAATTCCACTTTACTGGTGCTGGCAGTATGCGGCCGTCGACTGTGGCCCCAGAGTCGGATCGTTGGAGGCTCCAAGTCAGGCTTCGGGATGTGGCCTTGGCAGATCTCTCTGAGGCAGTACAGGACATCCACATACCTTCACAAATGCGGAGCAGCGCTACTGAATGAGAATTGGGCCATCACTGCTGCGCATTGTGTTGAACAGTAAGTCTTTTTGTTATTATTAAGAATTACCTTAATTATTTATTATTTTTATTAATTATTAACTATTACATTTTACTGAACTGAGTTAAAAATTGAAAAAATCTGTCTAAACTTAAATTAATTTTTATTGTATGTATTGTACTTGTATACAAATAAACATCTTATCTATGCATCAAATTTACATCGCCTCTAAAACCGAAATTAGGACGAAGATCCGTTCAATCACATTTTAAATATAGATAGAATTGTCAGCTTTTAATTCAACTCGTTAAGAGCTTTGTGGTCTGCTTTGTACTTGAAAGCAATAAAACATTATTTTCTATAATTTCTAATGGATCATAAAAAGTAGCCAGTTAGCGTATATAAAGGGTGACTTTTAATTAGTTCTTGATAGAAAAAGGTATGAATGTACTCATGATACTGAACAACTTTCCCCAAGATCGAAATACGAAAATCAAGTTTTGACCTCCCATAGAAACTGCATCAGCTGATAGCGCATTTTGTATGGGAGGTCAAATTTGGTTTTTCGTATTTCGCCCTATGTTCCTTGGGGAAAGTTGTTCAGTATCATGAGTACATGCATATCTTTTGCTATCAAGAACTAATTAAAAGTCACCCTATATATTAATAATAGTTCATATAAAGGCACTGACAAAGAATTTTTTTTTGCTTGGGCAAGCTAACAGTCTAGCTTACAAAGGAAGCTAAGTTAGTCTGGATTACAAAATATTATTACAATTGCCAATTATAAGCTTCCTGAAGTAAAGATAAGTTATTTGTAAGATTCAATTTAAGGAAGTATCAAGCAAGATAGTTTACATAAATTTACATAAAAACTAAATTAATATATCAAACTACCGGAAATATATGGTTATTATTTTAAATGACATTAACTAAAAAGAAGGAAGACTTGTTCGTGAACATTTGACAACAATTGTTTTTCAATAGGGGTTGTCTCTTGACTTGCTCTTAACGAACATGCATGAAGGTTCTTATGCTAAACATGCTTTGACGTCAACGGTTGTTATTTTTAAAACGTAGCTATTATTAGAGTGCTATGTACATGCCGTAATATAAAAACGAAAAATATTTTGTTGATCTTAAAATAAATCCCAAAGTTTTGTGTATTTATTTAAACAACATACACCTGCTACTGGAAACGATTTTACGTTGTCCTTAAATTATACAAGGCTGTATTTTTACCTCATATCTGCTTGCCCACTTATTAGTGAGATCAAGATAATTTATTTTATTCGATGACTTTTCCAACTGTACAAGAAATGCATTTCCATAATAATTTGGACCGATAAGCCAGTAATTTTATATGGACGGACAATTTTTTTGGTAAGCTCTACTAGATAATCGGGTAAAAAAATTGTATATCATAGATAGAGGTATTAGAGGTACTCTGTTGATTATCATAAGTGTAAGAAGTTTAAAGGGATAGGTTTTAAATAGGGATAGGTTGTAAACATATACAGGCTGTTAATTTAATTGCGTGCCATAGCTCAGAGGCGGGATCAGTATCAGTAACTGAACAATTTTTCACAAGGAACATAGAATGAAATACGAAAAACCAAATTTGACCTTCCATACAAAATGCGCTATCCGCTAGCAGCAGTTTCTATGGGAGGTAAAAAATTGATTTTCGTATTTTGACCTATGTTCCTTGGGAAAAGTTGGTCAGTTACTTATAATGATCTCGCCCCTGTGCTATGCACGCAATCAAATTAACACCCTGTATTTTAGCAAGGTAAAAGCGACTTATAACGTCTTCAATTTGTCTACCTTTAACACAATATTGTATTTTTTCGACTAGTTTGTGTACAGGTTAAGTAAAGGTGGTTTGTACTAAAGGATAAATTAAGGTGGATTTTCCTTGTAATTGTCAGACAAGTCATACAAGTGTTATTGGTCTTTTTGTTCAATGAGTCATAAAATAGTTTAATAGTTCTATAAAGTATAGTTTTAATTGTTGCATTACAATGTATTGAACACTAAAAGACCAAAATACTAAAAGACCAGTTAGGTAAGCCTCCATAAAACACCTAACACCCTTGTCGGACATAGGACTATTCTAAAACTATGTAAAAAGTGTCTATATCTATGATAATTAAAGTGTAACACTATTTTCCTTATAAAAAGTTTGTATTTTTTGCAATACAAAGATAAAAATAAGATAAAAATATTTTTGTATGAAATTTGTAATCTGATTAATACAGCTTACTGTATCTTAATACAGTGAAACATCAAATAAATTCATAAACTTACAAGGTTTTCCCGCGCGGGAAAATCATAAGTATAACTCTCTGAATAAATTTGAGATGTTCCGGTAATAAATTAATTTAAAAATATCGATAAAATCACGTCACATCCCTAATCACTTTGTAAGACTTCCCCAGTTTGGTTAGAACATTGCTGGATGAATCACATGATTGTCCGAAAAGAAGTAAGAAAATAAGAAGGATTTTTGCAACGAAGAAAGAAACCTTTATAATGAGCGAAAAAAAAAATATTTTTCCAAAATAAACTTAGTAAATATGTCGCAGGCAAATTATATCCTTCGCAGCTTTACAAACGGGCGACAAGCTATATAACGGCGGCGTTCGCAGGCTGTAAATGAGTTAAAGCGCTGCGCAGGAGCAGCACACTGATAATTGTAAAGGTGAAAGTTTGGATGTTTGTAACTTTTTTACGCACTACCCGCTGAACAGAATGTGCTGTAATTTGGCAGGATATGATCTAGAAAAACATAAAATTGACTTATACTGTAAAAAAGAATTTCTTAGGGAAAATTTGTTTTCTTTATTTTTCGCTAGATCCGCGCGGGTAAAAGATAGTATTATTATATGTATAGGTAACCTAATTCGGGATCGGTACGAGTAGGGTTAGGTTATCTTGTTTTATATAGATAAAGAAAAATTTGACGCTAGCACGGTACGCCAAAAGTCGCTGGTTCAAGTCCGGCTCGCGTCAACATTTTCATAGTGACACCTGCCTTGTCCAAATGTCATAAAACTATATTTCATTAGGTTATCTTGCGACCACAACGCATTCTGTAAAATACCTAGGAATTATGTAAAGTAGCTAATTTCACTGTTTGCCTGCGACTTAAAAATCCTATATTAACTAAAAAGCCCCTTTATACCTGTCCTACTGCTAGGCAAAGGCCTCACTCCGTCCTCTCCACGACGTCCTATCCTATGCTTCCTCCGGCCATTTTCAAATGAAAAGATAAGATACATAAAATGTTTTAGACGATTATTTATTATTACATTAAAAACTCTATTTTTCCCTCAGCGTACCCCCATCCGAGCTACTTGTGCGGCTCGGAGAGCATGACTTGGCCAACGAGGACGAGCCTTATGGGTTCGCCGAAAGAAGAGTACAGATCGTTGCCTCTCACCCACACTTCGACCCCGCCACCTTCGAGTATGACCTCGCCCTGCTTCGGTAAGCACGTTACATAAATCCTTACCATAGAATCTGCATCAGCTGATAGCGCATTTTGTATAGCAGGCCAAATACTTTAATCGTATTTCAGTTTATATTGAAAAGTTAATCAGTAAAAATAATGGGAGAATTCACATTCTTCAAGCTCGGGTTACTATGTATAGGTAAGTATTAAAATATTTGTGATGATTAACAAAGGCGACCGAGCTTCGCTCTATAATAGCCGCCTCAACATTAAAATATCATCGGGTGAGCAAGCTATGCTACCCGCCAACAGATGGAGCTGTAGGTTATTGTGATAAAAATGCTTAAATGCCTACGAATTTTCCCAGACATGCGACCTGGCTATAGATTGATTTTTCGCCCCCAAAAACCCCCGTATGGTAAATTTCATCGAAATAGTCAGAGCCGTTTTTGAGACACCGATTACAAATATATATATATACAAGTACGATCCGGATTGCCCGACCTCGTTAATATTAGCACCCGGATTAAACAAGGTCGTATAATTTGGGTCTGGGCTTTACGTATGCGTTTTTTCCTGTTTGTTATCAGAGAGTGACATGTTATTATGCAGCCTATGTAAGCTTTTTTTGATGCAGGCAAAAATTACAAAGTTGAGTTTGGAGTTATTGGGTTTATATATCGCGATCCTCTCTACCTTTGGCTGTCGCGATTAAGTTTGTGGCCACGATGCTAGAGTCTACAGTCATGTCTTATGGCCTATTGTGTAAGCCATAAGACAAAATATCCGCTTATTGGCTCATTATTTAATTGAGTTTGATTTTGATTAATTTGATTTGATTTATTTATTAATTTAATTTGATTATAATTTTTATAAAGACTCAAATTTGTTTTTGTATTTACTAACATAGTTTTATAAGTTACTTGTTTACTAACATAATTATGGACTCAGTCTGAAATAAATTGATTTTATTTTTATTTATTTTATTTTATTTATTTCGTTTATCTTATTTTTTATAAATACAATATTAATACAAACATTTACAGGTATTCGCAGTTAGTTAAATTATCTACTTGGTATCATTTTCAATCATGAGTATTTATTTACTTTCCGATAGATGATTGGAGGGTTTTGACCACAGGCCTTCCCCTTAGTTAAATTTTTCTCTTGAGACCTATGATTTTCGGCTAATTTTAATTTCGCACTTACCCAGATGAACTTTACCATTTTACAAACTTAGAAAAAGTAAATCACATTAGTTTCTGCCAAATAAATATAACCTTAATGTACAATATTTTCATACTTTATTACCAAAATCTAAGGCCAGTCTTTGTTCGTTTTTGTTAAATTTTTTTGCAACAAAATTACCGAATCTTGATACATTCCGCATATCTGAAAAACATCTAAAGCATCAACAACAGGTTTTTCGTAGACTGACAATTATTATAGATGTTTCATGCGGAATCACAAAGCGTCACAACCACAAGATGATTATAGAACAGTAACACAACATGAACAGTATTCTATGTAAGCAATGTATGGGCAAAATAAACAAATGAATAAAGTTTTGAAACTTATGTGAAACTTATGTGAAACTTATGTGACTTCGGGTGTGGTGTTCAAAGCTCACAACCCTCCCGCCCTCTCCACCTGATTCTTCACTGTAATATGTGCCCCGTTTACCGGTTTCTTCACTTTTTTGCGAAAACTATTACAGATACGAAAAAAAATTCAAAAGAAAAAATTATCCTTATAAAATTCTTAACAAAATATCGGTCATATATTTTTAGGGTTCCGTATCCATAGGGTGAAAAACGGGACCCAATTAATATGCCTCCGATGTCTGTCTGTGTATCAGTCAAAGGGCTGTATAATATTATCTCATGAACCGTAATAGCTAGATAGTTGAAATTTCACAGATTATGTATTTCTGTTACCTTACCGCTATAAAAAATAATACTTAAAATAAAAAAGTAATAAATTAAGGGCTACAACCTGTTTTTAGGCGATTTTAGCTCGATTTTTGTTTTAGCTCTATCTTAAAAACGGGAACACTTACAAACGTGAAAATTAGTACCTGACAGTTTTTATGATTTGTTGTTATTCTATAGCTTATGCACTATAAATATTATACCAATTTTCACGTTTGTAAATGTTTCCGTTTTTAAGATAGAGTTAAAACAAAATTCGAGCAAAGATCGCCTAAAAACGGGTTTTAGCCCCGCTTAATTTATTACTCTTTTTTTATTTTAGTATTTATTTTTATAGCGTTTTTCACCCTTTGGATACGGAACCCTAAAAATGTGTGATCGATATTTTGTTGGAGTTATGAGTTTTGAACACCATACCCAAAGGTATCATCCTACATAAGTTTCAAAACTTTATTTATTTGTTTCTTTAAAAAACATAGAATTACCGTATTATTAGTAGGAGATCCAACAAGGCGAACCTTTCTTTCTTTCTTTCTTTCTTTCTTTCCTTTCCCAAAACCTGCTGGGATAAAACTTGGCACGTTTCAAGTACATATCTATAGGTACCATATTATTTTGCTCAGAACATGAAACTGAACAACTTTCCCAGAGAAAAATGTGTCGAAAAACGAGAAAAAAATTTAGTCCTCTCGTACAAATTCCACTGTTGCTGGTGCAAGGTTTGTATGGGAGACCCAAAAACAAAATTCGTTTTTTGACCTATGTCTCTTTGGGAAAGTTGTTCAGACTTGTATTCTGACTAACATACTAAAATATGGCTAGGGGTCCAAAAATAACCCTATATTATCTAATAATAAAATCTAGAAAAATATAAATAAAGGGGTGTCGCCATACATTATTATTTAGATAATCCGCCATAATAACACATATTATGTGACAACCTACTACGGTTCAATAGATACAGACGTTTTAAGGTCATACAAACAGACAGACAGACGACGTATTTCAAAAGACTGGTACTGATCAAAAGATACAGTCCTTTAAAGGTCAGATAGATGACTCCGGCTTAGAAATAGAGTCTTGTTGGCACCCTTTGGGTACGGAACCCTAAAAAGTTCTTGGTGTGGTACAGGGCTAAATATTAAGTTTACTAACGCTACAAGTAACACTTGACTCAAGTTAAGGTCAAACGCGCTGGTGAGTGACCGAACGAGAATAGGGGCCTATTTTCTAACCAGTCGAGTCGAGTACATTCTTGTTTTTATCAAACAAGCGACAAAATGCCATTGGTTTTTTGTAAAAGTTGGTATTAGTCATTACAATAAGTAAGGAGGAAACATCCCGAACTGGGACTCAATTCTTGAAAATCACCGGGTGATAACATATTACTATTGAGACTTAAAAAATTCAAAAATACCCTGTTAAACCATCATAAGATAAATCATTATTCATGAAAATTAACAATCAAACACTACTTTATATTTAACGATTATCAATCTTCACTTTTGAAAAAAAAAAATCTGTAAGTTTGAATTTTTTTATCGATATTTTATCACTCGGTCATATTTAAGAATTGAGCTCCTGGGACTCAATTCTTGAAAATCACCGTTTGATAAAATATCACTTTTGAGACTTTAATAATTCACATTTGCCCTGATAAACAGTTGAAAGGTAAATCAGAATACATGAAAATTAACAATCAAAGACTGCTTTATATTTAGCGAATATCAATCTCTACTTTTGAAAAAAAAATCTGTAAGTTTGAATTTTTTGATTGATATTTTATCACTCGGTCATATTTAAGAATTGAGCTCCTGATCGGATCGCATTGCAACTCGGTTAACTTTTATGAAGTTGTACAGTTATCATCAAAAGCCGATGTTCGAATTCAGATTTCCTTAATCACTATAAACCATATTTTTATTCATTTGTTGATGTCTGTCGGTCTTCTACAGATTGTACTTCGGAGAGTGTGCTCAATAGCTCCACGAGCTTATTCCACCATCTCCCTTCTACCATCGGGAGTACAGACGCACCGCAGGATATCGCCCATACTTGGTCCATATTCCGCACATTCGCACAAAGGGCTTTGAAAGTTTTTTTTTTGGATTATAAGTTTTTATAAATATTTACTATCAGTAAATTAATTACCAACTCAAATGTTAAAGAATAAATTAATATGAATGTGAGAATCTAAATTTGTTCATCGACTTTTGTCGCTTCTCTCGCGTACAAGCTATTTCTAACATTTTGTAGTTTAAAGATAGATCCCTGCGCAAATTATTATCATGTGATTCACTCATCATTATACAAAAACGGAGTTTGGATATGATTGAAATCGAGCTTATTTAAGGTTGGTGTACTTACGGAACATCGCTGTACAAGTTTTTGTGAGGTTTAATTAGTTAACTACCAATTTATCGTGTACGTATTATCACCACGATCTACGTTCAAAATATCGTTATTGGGCTTCGGTTAAGATAAAACAGAGCAAAGCTTAGCTCAGTCGCCCGTAAGGGCCTTAGGTAATATTTTTTTTTTTTATTATTATGTATGGGCTAGGTTGTGTAGGTAATATCTGAATTGATTCACAGATTCTATTAGGAGATGATATGTTATAAAGACTATTATAAAACAGATACTAATAAAAGGTCCGTTACTTTTAAGGGTTACTTACCCAAAGGGTGAAAAACGGATTTTCAGATTTCAGATAGATTTCAGATAATTTTATTCAATGTAGATTCTTTACAGAATACTTATTGAATGTCATGCAGAATACAATGCAAATAGAGCGAGTCTACGCCGTTTCGGATCGTGCTATGGCAGCGTAAAAGAGACGGCAAGAAACCACTGCAGCACGGCCTACTTTAAGAGTCGGCTTTTTACAATGTGTTTCTTGTGTTTCGCTGGAATATCAGAGCACCATACCTCTTTGTCATTCATATAGTCATCCAATCTATAGTAAGCTTTTTTACATAACGTTTGCTTTACACATTCTTTAAACTTTCTCTCAGGTAATTGCACTATATTGTCAGGTATTTTGTTGTAGTATCGTATACACAGACCAACGAAAGATGTATTGACTTTAGTTAATCTAGTATATGGTTGATCAATTTTATGCTTATTTCTAGTATTAAAATTATGCCTGTCACAAATTTTAGGTAATTGATGAATGTTCTTTCTAGCATACATTATATTTTCATAGATATACTGGCATGGCACTGTCATAATGTTGATTTCCTTGAACAGTTCTCTCAGGGAATCACGAGTCTTCAGGCAATAAATTGCTCTTATAGCCCTTTTTTGTAAAACGAATATTGAATGTATATCAGCTGCTCGGCCCCAAAGCAGTATGCCATAAGACATAATGCTATGGAAGTAGCTAAAGTAAACCAGCCTTGCAGTAGCTACATCAGTAAGTTGTCTGATTTTTCTAACAGCATATGCAGCCGAGCTCAATCGACCAGAAAGAGCCGTTATATGAGGTCCCCATTGAAGTTTAGAGTCTAGTGTTAACCCTAAGAAAACTGTACTATTTACAAAATCTAATGGTTCATTATTCAATACTATGTTATGTGAAGTAGACCTTACATTTGGTAGTGCAAATTTAATACATTTAGTTTTTTTGGCGTTTAGGACTAGATTGTTAACAGTAAACCATGCATGAATCTGTCGAAGTGCATCATTGACTTCGTTATAATTTTGTGATTTCCTACTTACATTGAATATTAATGAAGTATCATCAGCAAATAACACAATCTTTGACAGATTCTTCACCACAAAAGGAAGGTCATTAATATAAATAAGGAATAAAAATGGCCCCAATATGGACCCTTGAGGTACGCCAATTTTGACAACAGATCCCAGTGATTTCGTCCTGTTTACTTGTACCTTTTGAATCCTGTTTTCCAAATATGACCTAAGTAGTTTAAGTGAATTATTCTTAACACCGTAATGTTCAAGTTTTAGCAACAATGTGCTATGATCTACGCAATCAAATGCTTTGGATAGATCACAGAAGATACCAATAGCATCTTCAGATTTTTCCCACGCGCAAAAGATGTATTTTAAAAGTGCAGTCCCGGCATCCGTTGTACTGCGCCCTATCGTGAAACCAAATTGATGGTCATGTAGTAAGTTATTTCTATTGAAGTGTGAAAGCATTTGATTGAGTATGACCTTCTCAAAAATTTTACTAAGTACAGGTAAGACTGATATTGGTCTAAAAATTACTGGGATCCTTTTTGTCACTAGCTTTGAATAATGGAACTACTTTACTTTTTTTCATTAAGTCAGGAAATGTACCATGATCGACACAATCATTGAATATAACAGCTAAATATGGAGATATAGCATCAATTATCGCACTACAGACTTTTACTGACATTCCCCATAGGTCCTCAGTGGTTTTCATTTTAATACTTTTAAAGGCTTTAACAATTTCGTTAGGGGTGACATGATTAAACCCAAATTCAGTTTCGCAGGCGTCCACATTCTTTTGAAGTAAATCGCTAGCAAGTGAAGATGATGAATTGAGTGACTCTGTTGTTTTCAAAGGAATATTAGTAAAAAAGGTTTCGAATTCTTGAGCCACTTCTACGTTTGAACTAATAGTTCCGCGATTTGTATGAAGTGTGATTTGATTGTCACGCGGTTTCACTTTTCCAGTTTCACTGTTTATAACATTCCATACAGCCTTAATTTTGTTATCAGCAGACTGTATTTTTTTCCGTAGAAAAAATGATTTTGCTTTTAAACAAACTAATTTAAACAATTTTGAATAATTTTTGACATATTCAATGAAATTGTCGTCATTTGAATAATTTCTAAGCTCATATAATTCAAAAAGTCTCTCTCTACTTTTGCGAATACCAACGGTAGCCCAGTCACTGAATTTGAATTTTACAATAATTTGCTTTTTTCTAATAGTGAAAATTTTACTGAATTCAGTATTAATCAATGTGAATAAATCTTCATATGAGTTATTAGGGTTGTTAGTATTATAATTGTGACAGGGCAGTTTTTCTAGCAACGTGTTTTTGTACTTTTCTAACCTACTGCTCGTTAGGCTCCTGGTTTCTATATCTATATTCTGGGTTACTCGAGAATAATTAAAAGTAACACTTTGACCAGAGTGGTCAGACTGAAGCGAGTTTATGATACTTTTCTCAAAATAATCGCAATTACAAAAGACGTTATCAATACAGGTAGCCGAGGATGACGTCACCCTTGTAGGTTCAAAAAATACATGCTCTAAATTAAAACATTTGAAAAGACTTATAAGTTTGTTACTATAGGTATTATTTTCTAAGATATTGACGTTAAAGTCACCACACACTATCACAAACTTATTTTCTTTTGTCACTATTTTTAAAACATCTTCCATTACTAACTCGAACATTGAAAAATTTTGAAAAGCGGGTGGTCTGTATACGCATACTACAACATGCTTGTCCAGCTCAACACAAGATATTTCAATACATCTTTCAACCGAAAGTCGAACAATATCTTTACGGTTCTTTATCTTAAAACTGTTACGGACTAAAATCAGTGATCCACCGTGTAAAGCAGACTTTCGATTGAAAGCACTGGCTATACAATAATTTTCATAATTTATCAACATTTGATAGTCTTTTTGCCAGTGTTCTGTCAGACAAATAATGTCAAATTTTGTTCTTTCTAAGAATAATTCTAATTCTAAAATTTTTCCAGAAAAACCTTGAATATTTTGATGTAAAATTTTCAAAATATTAGATTTTTCCTTTGTCTTTGCTATAGGAAGTTTTTTGCCAGAAGGTTTTTTTTCATTTACTTCAGTAAAATTTTGTGTAGAAAAACCCTCTTTTGTCGTATGAACTAGTTTAAAGAATTGGTGTTAGTAATGTTACTAACTATAGAAGTTTTTTGTGTATAACTTCCTATAACAGAGTCAGATATATTATATGCTATCAATGTAGCCAGGTCTTTCTTAAACTTAAGAGGCAGATACATAGTATCCTTTGTCAATCTAAAATAACTTACAAAAATATTCATGTCAAGATATAAAATGTCACTATGACGAGTTGTCAAATTTTGTAAATGTAAATTCATTCTGTGTATACATTTGTTGTGTTGCTCAGTAACATTTGAACAGTATGGAAAGTTACACAGAATAAACCTACACTTAGTTTCACTCTGTATCTTGTTTAACAATGTCACAAAATTGTTTAATAAGGAACTCTATTAATATGCCTCCGATGTCTGTCTGTCTGTCAGCGGGCTGTATCTCATGAACAGTAATAGGTAGACAGTTGAAATTTTCACAGATTATGCTATGCCCCTATAACAACAAATATTAAAAATAAAATAAGTTAAGGGGCTTCCCTACTAAAAAGTGTTTTTAGGCGATTTTTGCTAGATTTTCGTTTAAGCTCTATCGTTAAAACAGGAACACTTACGACAGTGAAAATTGGTATGTTTATAGTGCATAAGCTGTAGAATACCAACAAATAATAAAAACTGGTCATGTGCGTGTCGCATTCGCGCGTTTGTCTGCGTGACTGCGCGTCCATAACTAAGACAGTATTTTTACCTTATTGGTACGGAACCTTCGGTGCGCGAGTCCGACTCGCACTTGTCCGGTTTTTTTTTTGTATTATTGTCATCAATTATACAGTTGGCGCCACACTATGACTAAATTGTAACATTATCGCATTCAAATTGCTTATTTATGTAAATATTTATCTTATTTACATAGCATAATCTGTTCAAGGCTTTATTTTAAGCTTATTTTGTTCGCAAAACGAGCACCCTTGAATAACATTTCTTAAATAATTTAAATGTGCTGAAATGAATGGTACACTGAAACAAAAGAGTCAAGTGCAAGTCGGACTCGCGTACCGAGGGTTTTTTCATTGGTAGGTTTCTTAGGAAAGAGTAATTTCATCTTATTTCATCATAAGATCCCATGAAAACGTCCACAATAGGACAAGGAGCTCCATCCAAAATTCCATCTTTTGCTGAAACAATGTGGCAAGTACCATAGTCACCAAGCTTGTTAGGGTTACGGCCGGCTACTGGCACCATGGGCCGCGGTTGTTGGTGACCGCAGAATGTAAGAAGGATACTGCTGCCCATCCTCCGGTTCATTAACCCTTAGTCGCCTCTTACGACAACCACGGGTAGAGATGCGTTGGTACTATTCTTTGCCGGCACCACACGGGACCCACGCCCTAGGAAAGAGTAATTTCGTCTTGGTGTCTACTCTCAAATTTCGATGTATCGATACAATACTACTTCGATACAGTTGAATTCATAACTTCGTTCACTAGCAATAGAGTAGAATATTGGTTGGATCAAATTTCAAACTGCCAGTGATTAGCATCCAACCAATATCCTAGTCTATTGTCAAGGGACTAAGTTTTGAATTTGCATGTTTCGAATAGTATCGTTTCGATACATTGAGAATTGAGAGTAGATACCCTTATTTTGTGGGTCCCAATCGCATTTGGCCGGTTTATGTTTGTTTTAACACTTATTTATTTATATCACTTTTGAGGCTTCAGGCATAACCATACTGTTAAAAGTTAATCACTAAGCATGGAGCACTTCTTTGTACGGTCAACCGCTTGTCGGTAGAAACTTTTTCAACTCTATTACCACGCCATAAGGTCCAAAAGTGTTTCTACCGATGTGCGGCCGTGTGTACAATAACAATTATCAATATCCACTTTTGACATAAAAATCTGTGACTGTGATGTTGAATTTTTTGTGTCATAATATTGAATACCCAGTCATATTCAAGAATTGGACATTAGATCGAAATAAAGAAAAATCTACCTTCCCTCTGTGTAATGACTCCGTAAAAATGATGATAAAACCCATAAATTATAAAAATACAAAATAATTTATTAAAAGGTCCCAGAGAATACAAAAGATTTTCGTTGGTACCTACACTAGGCTGAGCCTGTGTCGTCGGTATCAAAAATTATATGAATTTATATATTGTGTTTGGGTTTTTTAATTTTGTTTATTTTATTGGTAGATTTACGTAAATTGGTTGCATATGTTTTGTTCTTAAGTAAAATTGCCAGCGTGCAATGGAACGTAGCATTTTGCATTTTTACTTTCGAGCGGAGCGAGAAAGGTATTGTATTCGTGAAAAAAAAAGATTTTCTATTTTTTTCAAAAATGTGTTCTATATCACTTATACATCATAAAAAACAAGTCTCTCAAAAATGTCCGTCCGTCGGTCGGTCGGTCGGGCGGTCGGTCCGTCGGTCGGTCGGTCCGTCGGTCGGTCGGTCCGTCGGTCGGTCTGTCCGTCACGCTTTGGCCTAGAGTCTAAACGAATGGTCGGATTGACACCATATTTTGAATTTAGGAGTTTTATGCAAATCCATCGAAGGGTTCTAAGTGGTTTCTTGCTGGCTCTCATTTTGAGGGTTGCTGTCATACAACGAAAATAAAAAATTGAAATTTTCTCAAAAACGGCTCATAGAATCTTGATGAAACTTTGCATAACCAAGCATCTCCATACAAGATGTCTTGCGCCAGTATCAATTGATCTGTGTAATTTCATATAAGGGGTGTTCCTGTACCACCAAATCGTAAATATGTGATTTACCTAAAATTGGTTCCATTGAATTTATAAAAATTTTCTATAATATTAATCTTGGATTGGTTGTCTATCTGACTTGATATTCTTTATGTTTTTTTAGAATAAAATTTAGTACACAGGATGTACCAAAAACTGAAAGGGCTTTCTCATTGGACAAAACTGAACAATTAACAATAAGGAACATGTGATGGGAAATTAAAAAAATCTCCATGCAAGTACCCTACGGTAGTATCCATTGATCTGTGAAAATTCATATAAAGGGTGTTCCAGTACTACCAAAAGTAAAACATGTGATTTACTCGAAACCTTTTGAGGTTTGTTTGTTTTAATGTTTGACAATTTGAATTCTGATCTGTATATTTCATTCGAACATTTTTTTGGAAAAACGTAAATAAAATTTTGTATTTCATTACAAGTTTAAGTTTGCGGTGGATAGTTTTTCCTTGAGTATTGCGAGAAAGTCAGTGCAGTGCTGCTGTACCGTTTATTTTATTGCAACCGAAAGCATCCTCCGCTACAAAACCAGTACCAAAGTTGAAAAAAGATGTCTCTCCCATGTAGCCAGAGACACGCACACAGATAGGTGGATTAAGGGGCCGATAAGAGCTAAATTACCTCCCTTTCTAACAAAGGGCAGAATGCGCGTGCTCGAACGGAGCGGATTCGCGCTGTTTTACGTTTTTCGCTCATTTTTCCATTTTTCTCAAAATCTGTACCCATAATATTAATTATCAAATAGCTTATTATGCATTATATATTGAATAATATGTAAAAGTTTTGGCATCATATGGGTACTTAAGAAAAACGGATTAAAAGCAAAGCAGAGGTAACATTGGATTTTTTTTTATGGAGTACAAAATATATTTAATCGTGTTTCGGAGTCGGCCATATTCTTGGAAAGATGCTTAATCATCACATAAATTTTTTTTACGGCCATATAGGTATTCATCACTTTCGTTAAAAACCTGCTCAAGTGAAGCGTATTTAGCTTTTATCAGCCCTTTAATATGCCACGAGCTGGATCCCAGAAAACGGGCGATGTCATCAAAGAAGTCGGTCTAGAAGAAGATTGCGCGATAACTTAGATATTTCTTTGGACTCTATGTTCAATTTTATGACAGACTGGAGGTCGGAGACTGGAAGTCACTTATTGAAGAAAAATGGCGTAAAAAATCAGTGGGACTAGATTAGGACACAATATACTATTGTAATATAAAGGGTACAGGGACTGAATTAAATTACAAATCACTCTGATTGAACAGTTTGTATGGAAAGGTAAAAAAAAAAGATATTTCCCAAAACTGTCTTTGCAAAAGTTGTCAGTATTAGAGGTGGGCGTTAAATAACGTAAATAGTTTTGATAACTATTTATTGGTGCAATAGCTTCATTACGTTATTGGCTATTGCGAAAACTATCTATCGAGCGAAACTATTTATTTCTGAAAACCGAAAACCATTGAGATCGCGCGACTCAACGCGTGAACGAACAAAGCTTGATTACAGCGCGAAGTTAATTTGATTTCGATATTTCTTTAAATCTAGTCCGATCCGAAAATATTCCTAATCTAACTAAATCACGTATTTCATAAAAATAACCAACACTCATTTCGGTTATTCTGATACTCGTTTTCCGAACGTCAAGCGATATTCAAAAATAAATAGTTATTAAAATAAATAGTTTCAAAAGCCGCTATCGGCTACTATAACGATAGCTAGTTTCGGTATTCCGAAAAACGAAAACGACCCACCTCTAGTCAGTATTCGGTACTCCGTCCGTTACTAAAGTATACTATAATGATTAATATTATATTGAGGATGAGGAAATAAAGTATTCTAAAAGGAATACTTCTTCAAAAATTCAATAATACTAGTTTCATTCGTTTCGCGGGCGTAAAAAGATACGCACGGCGCGGTGTGAAGTTAGCGATTTATTACTAACACAGATACATAACATTGTTCAGTTACATCATCGTTACCATGTTTCTGTAAGTAAAAGCGCCATCTGTCATCGAATAGTCAAAGTAGCGACTTTAGTATATAACCATATTTTTTTAGCCAAGTTTAGAGAGTTGAAAAAGTATACAACTGCACAAATATTTATTATAAATACACAACTTATGATACTAAGTTGTTTATTTAATTATTTAAGTTATTAATTTACATACTTATTATTGTAGATCGATTTATCGCCTCCGAAAATCTTTTGATTGTAAATTTTAGAGAAATCATTATAGACTTTTCGGAGACGCGATTACAAATATATGTCACCGGAAAATTATAAGAATCGTAATTAGATCAATTTCCTAGTAAATTGATCAATTTTAGAAAAATTATAAACTCGTAGGAAATTCGTAGGTCCGCTAGGTAAGAAAATCCCTACTGATTTTTCGATAGTTTATATCCTATACTTGTATTTGTAATCGGTTTCTCGAAAACGCCTCTAACGATTTCGATGAAATTTACCATACCCCAGTATGGTAAATTTATACCTATATCCTATACCTACTATATACTATATATAATATTTGTATAGACGATTTCGATGAAGTCTACCATACGGAGGTTTTCGGGGGCAAAAAATCGATCTAGCTAGGTTTCATGTCTGGAAAAATTAGTTTTCCCCGTGTTTTTAAGCATTCGCGATTCAGACAAAAACCTACTGCGCCATCTGTTGGCGGGTAGCATAGCTTGCTCACCCGATGATATTTTATTGTTGAGGCGGCTAATATAGAGCGAAGCTCGGTCGCCCACGTACTCAACTTATAAATTGATCAACTTACGATTCTTATTTTCCGATGACATATACAAATATTGCTCGTATATTAAACAAGGTTACTTTTTGGACCTGATTTGCGTATATTACAGAGGTCAAAAGCAACAACTTTTGTTCTACTACTTTTCTAACAACGAATAAAAAAAATTCAACTCCCCATACTAAAGTGGTCACGTGACCGACCCATTTTGTATGAAAAGTTAAAAAAAATTCGTGCGTTGTTCGAAAAGTCGTACAACAAAAGTTGTTGCTTTTGACCTCTGTAATAACGTGGACATACGCAAATCAGGTCCAAAAAAATAACCTAGTATAGGACCTGAGTACCTGGGCGACCGAGCTTCGCTCTATAATAGCCGCCTCAATCTGGAAATATCATCGGGTGAGCAAGCTATGCTACCCGCCAACAGATGGCGGTGTAGGTTTCTCTTTAAAACGTGGTATTTAAAAAAATGCTTCGAAACACGCGGATAACGATTTTACCCAAACATGAGACCTAGCTAGATCGATTTTAAGCCCCCAAAAACCCCCATATGATAAATTTCATAGAAATCGTTAGAGCCGTTTTCGAGAAACCGAGGGTGTTAATTTAATTGCGTGCCATAGCTCAGGAGCGGGTTCAGTATTAGTAACTGAACGACTTTCTCAAAGAAACGTCGGTCGATAAAAGACAAAAATTTTCAACTTACCATACAATTGAGTTGGTCACTTTATCAACTAGTATTGATATTAATGATCTGTGGTATAGGAAGGCCAAAATCATTTTTCGTTTTCGACCTATGTTCCTTGGGCAAAGTTTTTCAGTTACGGATGCTGAACCCGCCCCTGAGCTATGGCACGCAATTAAATTAACACCATCCACTAGCGCCCTCATCAGTTAAAAAAAATATTACTCGCTAAATACAAAACTTATCGAAAATCCAGAAAGACAGATTGAAGTAAAATTTAATCTGTAAAATAAAGTTCACTGTAGTTACAGATACAAAAACTGCAAAAAGTGGCCGTTTTTCGCACTTTTTGTATCTGTAACTAGTAGTTATAGATTCTGAAAAATATAGTTCACTGTAGTTACTAACTGCAGTGAACTATATTTTTCATTATTTATTTTTTTTTTTTTGTTACTAACTACAGTGAACTATTTTTTTCAGAATTGATAGGTTCTAAATAAACTAGGGTACCTTTACTTCAATGTGTCTTTCCGGATTTTCGATAACTTTTGTATTTAGAGAGTAATTTTTTTTAACTGAAGAGGGCGCTAGTGGACGGGAGGTAGCCTCTTAATGTAATGAATGAACGAACGTGTGAACTGTTGTTCCAGGTTCTACGAGCCCGTGACCTTCCAGCCGAACATTCTCCCGGTGTGCGTCCCTGATAATGACGACGATTTCGTGGGGAAAACGGCTCACGTCACCGGCTGGGGACGACTATATGATGGTGAGGGGCCTTTTTATGACTTATGAGGTCCTATTGAAATAGTGAACACAATTTTAGCGTGTTAAGCGTGTTTAGTGTGTTAAAGATCGAAATACGAAAATCAATTTTCGACCTCCCATAGAAACTGCATCAGCTGATAGCGCATTTTGTATGGGAGGTCAAATTTGGTTTTTCGTATTTCGACCTATGTTCCTTGGGAAAAGTTGTTCAGTTTCATGGGCAGATTCACACCCTTCAGTCTTATCACTCCTTTTCGTTGTTCTATGCCTTATGTAGCCTTGGGACTTCTGCCTGTAGACATCGTTTGTAAATTTTAATGAATAAATAAATTGAATTGAACATCATAACATGCCATAAAATGTCCACTGCAGGACAGGAAGCTCCCTCCAGAACTCCAGCAAAAACGTGTGGTACTTTGGAGGGGATTTACCATAGTTACCACGCTTGTAAGCGTTGCGGCTGGCGACCGTTGTTGTTGGTGACCGCAGTATATAAGATGGTGCGATACACAGAAAGATGCTGCTGCCCAGCCTCCGGTTTATAAGCTCTTGTCGTAAGAACGACACCCACGGGTAGAGATGGGTTGGTACTATTCTTTGCCGGCACCATACGGACGAGGCTTAACAGCATCTTATTACTGATAATCTTTTATCATCCACAGAGGGTCCTCTTCCCAGTGTGCTTCAAGAAGTCGAGGTCCCAGTAATAAACAACACAGCTTGCGAGGCGATGTACCAGGCTGCCGGCTACAATGAGCACATACCGAACATATTCATATGCGCCGGGTGGAAGAAAGGAGGGTCGGATAGTTGTGAAGGTAGGCACAGGTTAAATATGGTAAATAAAACTGATCTTAACAACACAGCTTACAAGGTGATGTACCAGGCTGCCGGCTACAACGAGCACATACTGAACATATTCATATGCGCCGGCTGGAAGAAAGGAGGGTCCGATAGTTGTGAAGGTATGCACAGGTTGAACAATGGTAGATAAAACTGGACTTTCTCAGCTTGCAAGGCGATGTACCTGGCTGCCGGCTACAACGAACATATACCGAACATATTCATATGCACCGGCTGGAAGAAAAGAGGGTTGGATAGTTGTGAAGGGATATAGGCACGCACAGGTTTATTAATGGTGGAATAAGGGGCTCAGCAGACGGGATCAATGTCTGCCAGACTGGCGAACATTTTGTCCACAATGTTGGTCCACAATCTCTTTCTTTCTTGGGTCTTTGCGACCAACGTACGACGAATCTAAACTTCCTTTTTTCTTTGACCTTAGGTGACAGTGGCGGACCGATGGTGTTGCAGCGTGAGAGAGACAAGAGATTCGTCCTGGGAGGCGTCATTTCATGGGGTATTGGGTGCGCGGAGCCCAACCAACCGGGGGTCTACACACGGATTTCAGAGTTCAGGGACTGGATTAATCAGATATTACAGTTCTAGTGACTATTATTTTAATAGCTGAAAAAAAATTTACCAAGAAAAAATTCCTCGATCGTCATTAAGAACAAAATTGCATCTAAGTATCTGCATGACGACCGAAACGGTATAATCTACCATTGGGATAACTTTGTCTGATGTTACATGTGGAATGTTCAAAATGGTTTTTTTTTGCACAGTCAAAAGCAGATCAAGATTAAGACTTGCAGTGGGACTTGAGCTTCTACGACGATTGCAGATTGTAGTAAGAATGTTTCCCATCAACAATTACAAAGTTCAATGTATCAAGCTTGAAGTGCTCCTGACTGTACACACCAACAAGGATTTTTTGGCGGACTTTTTGTTCCTCCAAGCCCTATGTTGAGCCCACAGCTAAGTTTTATAGCTGGGTCACGACATATCTTCAGTCCGCCATCTTAAAAATTTAAATTTCGTTTCGCGATATCCGAGAAAAATTTAATGAGCGGTGGTGTTGTCCATGATATTTTCCAAGTGGAGCACCTAGAGCAACACCTGTTAATTAATTATACAAGACTTTTAAAATCGGTAGGTATTTAACAAGTCATAAATCAAATGCTTTCTCTACCGATATAATCAAATTTCGAACAAATTATCCTTGACTCAGAGCAGGTCGAGCTTGACACTCACAGTGCGATTTAGATAAGATAAGCGCCGCAGAAAGTCCTATGTGTGAAGGTTGTCGTGCTTTTGGCTGTACCTTGCTTGTGAGTTTTTGATTTGTATAGAGCCATAAGAGGCACAGCAGACGGCAGACTTTTTGACATGAGAAAAACGCTCCGCTTCTATGCGCGTGGTTTCCAAACCAAACAGCTTGAATAGTTTTTCAGTGCAAAGAGTTATTTAGTCGAAAAGGTTGTTCAGGTTGATTGTTGTTTAGTTAAAAACGTAGAGTAATTTTGAAAAATTATAAGTTTGAATTTTATTGTGATAAGCGATAATTTTCGCAATACAGACCTCACCGGCGCACTGTCAATCTGCTGTGCCTCTAAGTTTAACTTTTACAGGTATCGTGGACATGATACAAATATTTAAAGAGCTTGTGTCGAAAATTGAGTAATTTTGTCTATTCATTACTTCTTTACAATCTTTGTAGAAAAGTTCAAAAAGACTAGCTTGCGGCGTCTTTAAGGCGCTTCGAATACAATAAACAGGGGACCATGGGAACTTTGCTTTATGACTAATTATGCAATCCTCAATACCGCACATGAGGGGCAAAAATATCCATCTGGGAGCCTATTCTTGAATTTCACCGGGTTTGTCACCTGACAAACTCAAAAAGTTAATAAAAAAACCGGCCAAGTGCGAGTACTCGCACTTGCGCACTGAGGGTTTCGTATAAACCTGTACGTATAAAAGTAAAAGTTATGGTATTTTTATTGCTAAAAAACTTTATTATGTGATATTTGAGTTGATAGAATGAAAGGTAAATTGCGGTTTACGATTTATGACGTATTAAAAAAAAACTACTTACTAGTTTTCGTTCAAACCAATTTTCGTTGGAAGTTTGCATGGTAATGTACATCATATATATTTTTTTTATCATTCTCTTACTTTAGAAGTTACAGGGGGGGACACACACATTTTATCACTTTGGAAGTGTCTCTCGCGCAAACTATTCAGTTTAGAAAAAAATTATATTAGAAACCTCAATATCATTTTTGAAGACCTATCCATAGATCCACGTATGGGTTTGGTAAAAAAAAAATTGTTTCAGTTTCAAGTATGGGGAACCCTAAAATTTATTGTTTTTTTTTCTATTTTTTGTGAAAATCTTAATGCGGTTCACAGAATACATCTACTTACCAAGTTTCAACAGTATAGCTCTTATAGTTTCGGAGAAAAATGGCTGTGACATACGGCCGGACAGACAGACATGACGAATCTATAAGGGTTCCGTTTTTTGCCATTTGGCTACGGAACCCTAATAATGAACACACACAACTTTATATGAAACGAATATTTATCAAAACTTTGGAAAAGAAAAATCTGTGATTTTGAATTTTTCCAGTGATATTTTAACACCCAGTGATATTCAAGAATTGGCTCCCTGACTTGTATGGATATAGCTCCTGTTCTTTCATAAGTTGCATCTATAGCAGATACCTACCCACAGTGGTTAAGCACAGAAATATAAAAAGTTATTTAGATATTTCGAAAATTTTCTTCTCGAAAATATCTCGTATTTATTAAAGCGGCAGTTTCAAATTAATGTTAAAGTTTTAAGTAGGTAGTAATAATTCCATTATTTATTTTTTATTTTAATAGTTTTCCAAATTGTTTTAAAATAAGTAAGTGATGACATATTTTTATATTTTTGTAAAAAAAAAAACAAGTTTGTTTTCATCAGTTTAACGCAAAATAAGTGTAGTAGATTTTGTAAATATTTCTTTTTTTTAAACAACGAAAGCATTTATTACTTTAAAGTTTTATTTATAACTTTATTTTAAAATAAGCCATAATATTACTCAAAACATCGACTATTCATAGTCTGAAATCGAATTTTAATTTTACTAAATAAAAACAATAAAAATGTTTTAATGTTTGACTTTGTTTCATTCTTTGCAACCTTAAAAAAATTCTGTATCCTATGACTTTGGTTACGAAATATACCTCTTGATGGTTTCTTTTATTGCAGCCAAAGTTAAACCAAAAATTTAATAAAGTTGTGCCCTTCAAAGGTAGGGATATTTAGTATACCTTTAAAAGTTGATGATGGTTTTAGTTTTGGATTTTTATATCATCAAAACGACTAAAAATAGGTCCCCTTGTGAATACAACTGCGATACTCGAGTTTGCGAACAAACCCGTGTTGGAGTGAGAGACCTTGTTGCTTGAAGGCTACTCACTATTTAGAAGCTTGTGTAATAAGTATGACACCCTTGTAATATAACCAGAGGTCGGAATCTGCCGGTCATTCCAGGTCCGTACTTAAGTGATATGGTTCTTGCCCTCTTTTTAATGACTCTACTTTATTGACTATGCACGAAGTTCTAATATTTATAATAATGAATGAATTCCTTGTTATTTTAAGATTCTAAACAAAGCCAATCCATAGTAGCCCCCCCCCCCCCCCAACCCCCCCCCCCACTTACACAATACAATTTAATACGAGGGCCCCAATCATGAATATGGACCAACCAACCTCTGAATATGGCACAACAGTAGGTAATCACGGTAAGTATGTTACTTATAAAACCTACGTAGTGACTTTATCTGTTATGATGTAATATAAACATCGCTGAATTGCAACATTGATTACAAAAGCGTTCGATTTTGTTCAGTCGACGAAAAAAATATTTAAGAATACCTAAGAAGATTATAATTAGGTTCTAAAAAACGTAAGAACTTCGTCTTTTAGAACCTACTTATCTCTCTTATAGGCTCTTTTATTCGGTAGATTCTTACTCTAATTATTATATCTAACATAAATTAAAATATTTATTAAATAAACTATCACACGCAAACATTTCATTCAAGATTATTTACGTAATTCCCAAACAAGAAGTGCCTCACCATGTCGAAACTCAGCCAAATTCAGGGCTTCGATGAGATGCCGGTCCAAATCTGTGCGATCTTATAAGGAAGGAGGCGGAATAGGTATCTTTCTTAAAAACGTGCATCTTGGGTTGTTAATATTAGCCGGAGGAAGGAGGTTAGATGTTGGAGGCGCTAAAGCTGAGACAGGCGACGCGGCGGGCAGAAATGGATTAATCAAAGGCGCTGGGCAGGGTGATTGTTCCAAAACTGGCACTTGTGAGACTGGCACGCTCCTGGAAACATCAAATTGCGGTCTGGCAATCTCAAACTCATTTCTGGCAATCTCAAACTGTGGTCTGGCAACCTCGATCTGCGGTGAATATTCAATAAACGAAGGCTGCACAGTTTGTTGCAATAAATTTGGATTCTGAACCATTTTTTGCACAATTGCATTAGCCGGCACTCGGTTTAAAAGCGCATTACTTGGTAAAACACTTTTGGGCCTGACTCTACTTGGCACTACACCTTCTGCCAATGGAATGGCACGGTTTCTGGCAGACGCCATTTTGAGAAGTTGTAAGGCATCACAGTTAGAAGGTGCCATGATGTTTTTCAGCAATGACGACATGTTGTTAGCTCTTGCTCGTCGCCTTTGGCAGTCTATTGAGGATATGTTTGATAAGAATAAGACGGTCAAAGTTAATATTCCTGTTTGGATGAGACCCATTTTCACCTGAAAGTGTGTAAAGGTTAAATTAATTAGTAAGGTAGGTAACTATTGAAAATAAATCATACAAAGTGCATTGCCCGCTCGGAGAGATGAGTTTCAGGGGATCAATAAACTCTTAAATATCAACGGGTGATAAAAACTCACGCAAAACAAATTTATAGCCGATTTATCTTTTAAATTAAAGAGTTATATTAGATTTTATAAAATAGTAGTAGATTGTAATTTACTTATATTATGATTTACGTTTTGACAGTTTGTCAGAAAGGGATGACACTTAAGGATGTGATTCTGTACATGAAAATGAACAACTTTCCCTAAGGAACATAGGTCGAAGTGCGCTATCAATTGATTCAGTTTATATGAGAGGTTAAATTTTATTTTTTCGTAATTCGACCTATATCATATATGGAAAGTTGTTCACTTTTATAGACAGATTTACACCTTCACTTGGGAATGTAAATTGATACCCTGAGACAAAATACGAACATTTCCCGCAAATACGCAATCTTTATGACAACGCACACGAGCGGACAATATTTGTAATGTATTTGTCCGCTTCTGTCCACCGTCTGCGTATAGCCTTTTACGCACAGGACAGGTGGAAAGACTTTTCGATCGGATTTTCATCAAAAAAAGGGAGGCCCAGCATGTGATAGACCAATAGTAATAGGACTGATAATCCCCATTCTAGAAAACGTAACCCAGAAAAGCTTAAAACTCATTGAAACTAGATGGCGCTTTCAAATATTCTGGAAAGTAATAATTATCTGCTGAGTAGATATTCTGCTAAAAAAATAATTCAAAATTTCAACATAGTTTCAGTATTAAATTTAAAATAACTGCCGAAGCAAAAACGATAGCTTAAAAAGGAAAAAATAAGTTTTATATTATTAGGTGACCGCCGCGTAAACACGTCGACCAAAATCCACGTATCGACGTTAACAGTAGTAAAAATGAATTATATAAGAAGCAAAGATTTCAGAAATACATAATTATGAACAACCAAAAGAAACTCACCTGTTAATTGTCTCCAAAACACAAAACAAAAATGTTTCCCTTTTAGTCGAACGAAAACCTTTTATAACGTGGAAGTTGCAAAATATTGATAAAACATTATAAAATCGATAATAGGATTACTGTGAAAAATTGTTAAGCAAAACCTTAGATCATTGCAAAATATATTATTACCTATACTTACTTTGGTATCATTTTCTTAGATTTAAACACGTAATATTATTAAAACAGATGTAATAGCATTTTTTAAGATAAGGCTGGTAGTCCCTGAATGGTGAAAGCACGGCAGCAAGCAAGTGGAAAAAAAACCAGACTAAGCTGAACCAGGCCTGTGACACTCCGCAAGCTAGGTATGCAACGCGGCGCTAGAAGTCGACTGGGTGAGGCAGACGATTCTACTTTTCTTTATGTCATCTTAAGCTTATGGCGGCAAAATAGGTTAGTAAGTATTTGCATATTTGATTGAACATTATTACATACCTACTTACATCTCGCTCAGTATCTCTTACGCCAGTATTATATTACTCTATGGTATCTCATAAAGTGACAAAATCATCGCCTTAGCCCACCTGTCCGCGATCACCCGCGATTTAAAAACGTGTCCTAAGCGGTGCACTGCAAGTATCGACGTTATGCTTATACCATAAGGTTTAGATTTGTCGGCTGAACCACCGCTATGCTACAAACGCCCGAAACCAGAGACCCACTTAGGGTCAAAGTGTTATTACTGATGACGTGTGTCCGTGTGTACCACCGCGGTTCATCGTGCCAACCGCAACGCCAACAACCTTGTACAGTCAAGAGCACATCAAGCTTGACACATTGCACTTTGTACCGTTCTTATTTCAATAGACGTACGGGCTAGAGTCGCACTGCGAGTGTCAAGCTTGAACTGTCGAGTAGTACATGCTCCCAAAAACCATTCATTTTTGCTGTATAATTCTGAATGGAATTAATGGAATGTTATGACGATAAAGGCAGGCAGATTAAATCAACATTTAGTTTTCTTGAAATTTTTATGTGTTACGTAAAACACAAGTACCTAAGTAATTTTACAACTATTTTGTCATTAATACATACTATATAGGCAAATATATTAAATAATAAATAAGTAGCGGGCGACCAAGCTATGCTCTGTATGATTAAAATATCATCGGGTGAGCAAGCTACGCTACTCAACAACAGATGGCGCTGTAAGTTTCTTGAAAGCAATAAAACGCGCTAAGAAATATTTAAAAGACGGTAAAAACGAATTTTCCCAGACATGAGACCCAGATAGATCGATTTTTTGCCCCCCCAAAACCCCGTTTTCGAGAAACCGATTACAAATTATACAAAAATTGCTCGTTTAATAGTATAGGATAAACAAAAAATTAAAATAATAAATATATCAAAAGCAGCAAGACAGCATTGGTTGAAGTAACTTTGGCCGAGATCAAACTTAGCAAGGAACCACGTATACAGGGTGTCCCAAACATTTATGTCAAGCGGAAAACATGTTAATCGGCCCATGAAACTGAACAACTTTTCCCAAAGAACATAGGTCGAAATACGAAATAAAATCGACTTTCCATACAAATTGCATCAGCTAACAACACATTTTGTATGGTAGGTCGAAATATTTTTTCGTGTTTCGACCTATGTTCCTTGGGATAAGTTGTTCAGTTTCATGGGCTGATTAATATGTTTTCCGCTTGACATAAATTTTTGGGACACAGTGTACTTATATGAGATTAGCTCCTGGATGGGTGCCGTTTTATGGCTTCGGAAGACCTTCAAAAACAAATGAAAGACAGTAATATATGAACGTCAGAAGTTTAACTTAAAAAATAAGTTTTACAAAAATGGCGGCTGGACGCAAACTTGTCTTAAGTACTTTCCACAGCATCCCACCACAGGTGGCAAAGGCGGCAAGGTAGGGCACCCACATGCGGATACCACTCTCCCGCATCCGCATCCACACGCGGGAATAACGCCTCTAAGGGGGTTTAAAGAAGGCACAATTTCCAGAGGCAGAGTACATCCACAAGTCGTCACTGGGTCGACGGCTATGCAGGCGGTCCGGGGTACCACGTCGATTCCGCAGTCGCAAGAAATGGTAGTAATTTCTATTTCGCAACCAGAATTACACCCGCATGTTGGCAACACTGAATTACATCCGCATCCACATGTTGGCAGAACTGAATTGCATCCGCATGTTGACAGCATTGAATTACATCCGCATCCGCACGTTGGCAAAACTGAAGTACATCCGCATATTGGCAGCACTGAATTACATCCGCAGGTTGGCAGAACTGTTTCCAAACAGCCACATGGCGGGAATAGGTCAATGGCGTTGCAGTTGCAGGAGCGCACGGTACCAACCTCAAGACCACAACCGCAGCTTGGGATAGTTACTGGAACGTTGGTGATGACAGGAATGGTGGTGGTGATTGGAAGTTTTGGGGTTAACGTGTAGCCTAGAGGCACCACTGCGGCGTTTGCCTGAAAGAATAAAAACAAGTTTTTAGATGGTCGATCACATTACGTACAGGCAAAAGCACTACAAGCAATTACCGCTCTTATTTCATTTGATTCAGGAGCTAATCTCGCTGCGAGTGTCAAGTTTGACCTGCTCTTGTCTGTTTAAATTTTTTTTAACTATTTATTGCAAATAATTGTATGAACTTAAGGGAGATAATCTGAATTGTAATGCAGATAGATAAAGACAGTTAAAAAAATCAGGGTTTCATTAAATAAAAGTACCTGGGGACCAATTCTTGAATATCACCGGGTGATAAAATATCACTTAAAAAAAATTCAAAATCACATATTTTTCTTTTTAAAAGTTAAGACTGATCTTCGTAAAATATAAAGCAGTCCTTGATTGTTAATTTTCATGTATTCTGATTTACCTTTTACAAGTTAATCAGGGTAAATGTGAATTTTTAAAGTCTCAAAAGTGATATTTTATCACCCGGTGATTTTCAAGAATCGAGTCCCTGGGCGACCGACCTTCGCTCTATCCAGTATTATATTACTCTATGGCTCTATAATAGCCACCACATTAAATATCATCGTGTAAGCAAGCTATACTACCCGCCAACAGATGGCGCTGTAGGTTTTTGTCTAAAATGTGGTACTTTAAAGATACGGGAAAACGAATTTTCCCAGACATGACGATTTTTTACCTCCCAAAACCCCCATATTGGTAAATTTCATCGAAATTGTTAGAGCTGTTTTCGAGAAAACGATTGCAAATATATGTATATATATATATATATATACAAATATTGCTCGTTTAATGGTATAGGATAAATTTAAGCTTACCACAGCTACAGCAATTAAGAGCACAACCAACGACCTCATTTTGTAGTTTTTGTTCTATTAACCTAATTTTAAAAAACATTCCTTTTATACGCATTGCATTGCAATAGATAAGTACTTACACCAGCGATAAAAAAACGAATTTAATCACGTAATACGTAAATAAATATTAAATGTCAAATTAATATAGGGTATTAATCTTGGAGGAGCTAGGTATTAATTAACACTTACTTATCTACTTAAGGCAAGATACCGGGTAGAAGGCCACCAGGAAGGCCGAGACGGAAATGGTTCGATGACATAAAAGACTTGACCGGACGTACCAGAGGGTGGCTCAACGCCGCGACGAGTACCGACTATGCTGACCTGATGGCTGAATCACAGTGAAACTTTGTAAAATGCACTATTGGACCTAGCAAACACCTGTGTTTTCGCAAATAAACATTGATTTGATTTGACCTCCAAACTTAATTTGAAGATGGCACCCAATTAGGGCTCTAGTGTGCGCACGAAGCACTATTATTATGTCTCGTCACAGATAATAATACTATACTGTCAAAGTCCGAGGTCAAAAACTATACCACAGGACTATACCTACAATTTAGCCTCGTGGTATAACCTTCTTTGTTTGTCAATCAAATCGAAACAGGGTTGAAGGGTAATTAACTTAATTAATATCCAGTATAACTGTTGCGTATGCACTATCACTAAGATTGCGGCACTGTTTTGAATATGGAAATTTTCTCTCTGTACGCAACGCGTTTCACATGTGAGTGTCATATGCCAATGTTTTGCGAAATGTCAAATTACTTAACTATAATACGTGTGGTGCCGGCAAATAATAGTACCAACCCATCTCTACCTATGGGTATCGTAAGAGGCGACTAAGTGCTTATATGGACCAGTGGATGGGCAGCAGCATCCTTCTGTGTATCGTACCATCTTAACTGCGGTCACCAACAACAGCAACGCTTACAAGCCATGGTGACTATCCTCTCCTCAGTACAGATCGCGCCAAACTTCTAGACGCCTCTGAAGTTGCTTCCCGCTGTATTCAGAGCAGTCTGCGATCGATCGCGCCCAATGATCTTACATTTACCATGATAGCATATTCTTAACAATTTGTACAGAGGCAAAACGAGCAGAGCAAGACATCATAGGCGATGTACTTCGTCCCTTTCTAATTAATGCCATACTAATGAAGTTTGCACAATTTCCGTGCAAAATGTTAACTTTTATAAATACAAATTTATATTTATACGTATTTTTAAATACTTATTTGAATAATTTTCAACGTGCAAAGTATAAACTTCTCTCTCAGTTTTCATTAAATATTGATAAATGCAGAAAATCATTTTCTTTTGATTTATCTTGATTAAAATCTCTTTGGTAAAATGATTTTTAACAAAGATTTTGCACGACATTTTGTTGATGTTGTCATAGCAACATAAACAAAATGTCATGCAAAATCTATTAGACAGGGACAGCTTCCTCTCATCTTACGTCCTACTCTGCTCGCATAATTTTTGGAAGAGCGCAATCTGGTTAAAAGCGCCACGCGCGAAGTAATAAATCTATGATCGCGTCAAACACCTAGACTGCTCTGAATACAGCGCGAAGCAACTTCAGAGGCGTCTAGAAGTTTGGCGCGATCTGTACCACCACAGATTAGTATATCACGCGTTATTGCTGCCGTGGACGTTTAATGGGCTGTTATGATGAATACGTTCAGGCAACAGGCACCATTGTACGGTTAACTTTAGTTACTGCGGTTATTGAATTAAGATCGGTTCAAAGTCCAATACGTCAAGTTTGACGTGCTCTACACTGTACAATGTTGCCCTGGGACTCAATTCTTGAAAATCACTGGGTGATAAAATATCACTTTTGAGACTATAAAAATTCACATTTGCCCTGATAAACAGAACTGTTGAAAGGTAAATCAGAATACACGAAAATTAACAATCAAGGACTGCTTTACATTTTACGAATATGAATCTTCACTTTTTGGAAAAAAAATCTGTGATTTTGAATTTTTCGAGTGATATTTTATCACCCGGTGATATTCAAGAATTGGTTCCCTGACAATATCTCCATTTGCGCTAAAAAAAAAAACGGTACACACGGTGCCTACACACGAACAATTCTTCAATATCACCGGATGATAAAATATCACAAATTATTTATTCGTAGCTTCTGATACTTCCTGAGCTGTCATAATTTATATGAAAAAGAACCACCAAACTGAGACATCAAGGTGATTGCTGAGCAGAGGTGCTGCCACTTTGAGAAATAAATTGATTGCGTCACAAATATAAAACATTTAAGGATTGTTTGTTTGGCGGCAATTTGGGGTAGTTTTATATTTTATTATCCATCACATCACACCTTAGCTTATCGTGAAAAGCTTTGTATTGCAAAAGTGCCAAAAACGGCCACTTTTAGCATTTTACCAATCATCATCATCATATCAGCCGAAAGACTTCCACAGCTGGACATAGGCCTCCCCTAAAGAATTCCATGACCTCCAAAGCTATAAATGATAAGCTAAGCTATGATGTTAAAAGCTAATTTTCTAGTGAAATATACAACTTTACATAAAATTATAAGTCGGTACAGTCAAGAGCACGTCAAGCTTAATACATTGCACTTGAATGAAGAAATAAATTTCTTGTACTGTTATAATTCAAACAGTACGCAGTTTGCAACTAAAGTTGCACTGCGAATGTCAAGGTTTACCTGCTACACTGCTACCCACTACATAATTTATTTGGCAACATAATTTTTATTTGACAGCACTATTTGGTGTGGTGTGTCCCGTGTGGTGCCGGCAAAGAATAGTACCAACATGGTACCAACCCATCTCTACCTGTGGGTGTCGTAAGAGGCAACTAAGGGTTTATGAACCGGAGGCTGGGCAGCAGCATCTTTCTGTGTATCGTACCATCTTATATTGCGGTCACCAACAACAGCGGTCGCCAGCCGCAACGCTTACAAGCGTGGTGACTATGGTAAATCCCCTCCAATGTACCACGCATTTTTGCTGGAGTTCTGGAGGGAGCTTCCTGTCCTGCAGTGGACATTTTATGGGATGTTATGATGAACTGAACAGTATTTTGTATGGAGAAGGGAAAAATTGGGTGTTAAAAATCTTCCTGCATATAAGATTCCTTTCAGATATCACACGAATAAAAGTCATGTTTGTAACTAAATATCTATAAACATGTATTACTAAAATAAACGTCTCAAATAACCCTTATAAGACTAGTAAATACATTGAAACATCCAGTAGACATAAATACTTTGACATTACTACTAAAAGTAGTTTGTAACAGTAGGTTAGATCCTACCAAATGGTAGTTTTTGTTCAAGCGCACATACATTTACATAATTCAAATTGAGTAAATACCACGACTTGCTTTAAAGAAACAATCAGTTTGTATTTTGAAAACTATATTCACAAATGTAAAAAAAATACCTATAGCGTGATTCAGACTTGAGTACTGAGTTGAGTTGGCAATTTCAGCGCTATCGTTTGATATTTTTTGATAACTATTCATTGGGAATGGAGGTATGTGGTTTTAGTAGTTTAAGATACAAGTGCCGTAAGTAGGGTTATTACAAACGAGTTGACGTTTTGTAAGCCCGAGACGAAGTCGAGGGTTTACCATCGGCACGAGTTTGTCATAACCCTTACGGCCGTGTATCTTACGACATTTTTCAATACATTTGTGAGAAAACAGGTATAAGTAATACACTTGTTAAAGGAACCAACCATGGGTACTGTCAGCCTCTTGTCGATTTATGCTCTCCTGGTACTCTCCATTTTATTTTAAATATAGGTACCTAGGCTGTCGTCCCCCAAGTAAAAAGTCACAACTGTAGTATTTTTACAAAATAATTTTATGATCAGAGTGTAAAAACTCCTTGGTATTTTACTTAGCGCACTAGTTCGGTAAGTAACTACTTACGAGCAATGTTTAAGTACGTTTTTCGAGCAAATGTATTGAAAAATATTTAACGAATGACTTTGCGAATAAACGTTGCAAAAAATCGTCATTCAGATTTTAATTACCGCGAAATAAATTAGTGCGTTATCTATGCATTTACTGTACTATTAAACGAGCAATATTTGTATATATATACAGGGTGTAAGAGACGGTGTACCGAAAACTGAAAGGACGTGCTTAGTCAACGAAACTGAACAACTTTCCCAAAGAGACATATGTTGGAAAATGAAAAAAAATTTGACCTCCTCATACAAATTGCCCACTCCGGTCGAAGTTTATATGGAGAGGTCCATTTTTTTAGGGTTCCGTACCTCAAAAGAAAAAAACGGAACCCTTATAGGATCACTTTGTTGTCCGTCTGTCTGTCTGTCTGTCAAGACCCTTTATCTCACGAACGGGTAAAGATATCAGGTTGAAATTAATACCATATATTAGGATCCATGAACCACACAAGATCTGAAAATTTTAATTTTTTACAAGGACGCAATCAAAAGATATGGCATTTTATGTCCTCATCTCCATACATTTATTCAAAAATGAAAAACCTACAGGGTACTTCCCGTTGACCTAAAATTATGAAATTTGGCAAGAAGCTAGGTCTTACAGTACAAATAATGGGAAAAGTCTGAAATCATTAAATATTACAACTTTTCTCACAACTAATAGTAACCAATTGTGGTGAGCTCCCGTTTCAAGAACATTCATATAAGAGAGGGGTCAAGTTGGATGGTCGCTGAGGCGACTTTTGTTTTAGTTCTATTTAAAAACGGGAACACTTACAAACTTGAAAATTGGTATGTTTATAGGACATAGGCTATAAAATAACAAATAATAAAATTTGGTCAAGCGCGTGTCGGACTCAAAAAATCTAGCACATTAACTTACTGAAATTTCAACTAATACAATTATGTTTATGTGGTGGTACGGAACCCTCAGTGCGCGAGTCCGACTCGCACTTGGCCGGTTTTTTTCACTTGTCATGCTCTGGAAGTGCTTTTTTGTGCAGGATATAGGCTGCACAAAATCGAATTTTGTGCAGCGCGGGCATGCAGGTAATCGCGGTGGTGTACGCCCTGCGCGCGGGCCTGCTGCACCCCCCCCATGCGTCAACATATTCTTCACTAAAGCAAAATAACTCATTCTTCAGTTACATTTAGAGAGTACTTTTACGTTTTATTTCCTCGCAATCAAAGTGAAAAGCATAGTTTATAACTCGTCCACAAAACCATTTTATCCTCAACATTACTATCAGCACTCGCCTTCGGCTCGGGCTGCTAAAAGTCTCGGGAAAATGGTTCGTTTTGTGCACTTGTTATAAAATCTACTATTTTCATTTCCCAGCATATGTTTCTTTGGGAAAGTTGTTCAGTTTCGTTGACTGAGCACGCCCTTTCAGTTTTTGGTACATCGTCCCTTACACTCTTTATATTTGTAATCGGTTTCTCAAAAACGACTCTAATCGAGCGCGAATTTGAAATTGGAAGTACAAAATACCCTTAAAAGGACCACGAAAATGTCGCGGGAGGGGGGGGGGGGGTGCGGGTGGACCGCAAGGGGGCGGAGAGTGTCCGAAAATAATTTTCATTTTCTTTCAAAAGTAAAGATTTGTTAATTTTCGTGTATTTGGATTTACCTTTCAACAGTTTATCAGGGCAAAAGTGAATTTTTAAAGTCTCAAGAGTGATACTTTATCACCCGGTGATTTTCAAGAATTGAGTCCATGATCATCACTCGGAGCAATGACCTTCATATGCCAGTTTATCAGAAAGGTACTGTAGACAGTTTATTCGTTGTTGTTTGAGCACGTTATCGAAAAAGCGTGACTTTCCGCCAGTCAAAATTGTGAAAGGTAGCTTAAAAAAGATCCGACCAATAGGGTTGCTCCATTTTCGAAGCTAGGAGAATGGAGCAATCTTATTGGTCGGAATAGGCAATTTTCTATGACGTTTATCAACTATATTTTTATATCAATATAGCACTCTTACACTGTTGGTAATTAAATCTTTATGGCTTTCTCAAATAAATATTTTCTTTAGAGTAAAATATATTACATACATTTGACGCAATCAAACCGTTTCAATTATTTTCATACTGGGTGACCGTTTAGGCCGGTATTTCACTGGGACACCAATTGCAGCGCAACCAGTCGCGCTACCAACAAAATGTATACAGCTCTATAGAGAGTTACTCGCCTGGTGTCCGTTTGGCTGCGCAACCAATTTGGCAGCGCAACCAGTTCGGATGCTGGTCGCGCTAACACTCCCAGTGAAATATAGCCCTTAATACTGTGGCCGCAGGGTGTGTCTTTACTGGTGTCTAGTTACGGACACCAGTGGCGCAACCAGTCGCGCCACCGTGGTGTCCCAGTGAAATACCGGCCTTAGTGTTTCCACTTTCCTAACGATGATCAGCAGCGCCATCCAGAAAAATGCTGGAATCAGCTTTTTTTTCCACTCACGGAGTAGCTACCTCGCACAGTTTTGATGGAAAGACACACATATAGGCCACGCAAACTAACTCTAGTTCTGACCGTTAGCAACTCAAAAAATTTGTCGCGGGGGTAAGCGCGGCAGGTAGGGGAAGGCGTGCGAATCGTTCATTGGCTCTCCGCCTGTCACCTATGCGCTGAAAATAACCGTCAGGGCTTGAGTTAGTTTGTGCAGCTTATACGACCATCGTTCGGAGCAATGACCTTAACACAACAGCTTATCAGAAAGATACTGTAAACTACTTGAACAATGCCCTTGGCTGCGCAGAGTCGATTTTACATACAAATTGACGTGCGCAAATCTTCCCCCACCACGCTATTATTGTTCAAGTTGTTTGCCCAGCAATATAGCTTATTCGTTTTTAATTGGTGGTGGTTTCCCGCTGGCCAAGACTGTCTTCATTGCTTTCATCATTGAGGGGATGATTGATATGTGTTTATCTACACACTTTACAGCACACTTTTCGAAGTCTATCGTCGCTTTGTCCACCTGTGGGCACAAAATTAAGATGATATTAATCATCATAGTTGTAGCCTTCTGCCTTATTTCATTTTTAGAAATGGTTTTTACGTTACGTTTAATGTTGAGACAATACAAAAATATTATGGTGCAAGTTTAAATTTTGGTGACTTTTAACTATAGTTACATATAATAAACTGCTAAACATTGCCGTTTTTCACACTTTTTGTATCTGTAACTACAGTAAACTGTATTTAACAGAATTCGCATAGGAAACGTATGTGTAAGGTACCTCGAAACTTGGCTCATAGACAGGGATAAGGTCAATGAGAAATAATAAAAAATACGATTTTTTTTCGGTTGCAAATAATAAAGTTAAAAAATAATTTTGTTTTCGTCAAATATCGATTAGCCGTATGGCAGAATGAAACGTAGCCATGGCCAGTCTTAATAAAAACTGACAACTGTTCTAAGTAATCTGTGGTCAGTTTATACAGCTGTTAGTTTTTTTTTTATGATAGGCAATTCTGCCATACAACCTATCGATTTTTGACGAAAACTATTTTTTTTAAAACTACGAAGTTTTCATTTCCATTATATTTTCATACATTTATAGCCGAAAAAAATTGGTATTTTTTATTTATCATTAATGATCCTATTCCTGTTTATGACCCAAGTTTTCTTACAAATAAGTTTCCTTTGCGAATTGTTAGGTTCCAAATAAATATGGCTACAATAGATCTGTGCAGGTCGCACTGGCCGTTGGGAATTAGGAGCCCGGCCCCTTTACCCTCAAAACAGGTTCCCAATAAACTAAGGCACTTTTAGTTCAATCTGTCTTTCCAGATTTTACCTAATTATTACCTAGTCGCTTAGAAGTTTCAAATTATTATTTTAGTGTAATTTTGGTGAACATTGACTAAATTTGGAGGGTCTGTTAAACTATAGCCTTTTATTTTCTTTGTTACATCAAATTGTGCACTTACAGTTTCTTGACTAGGGTCTGGCCCAAGCCTGTCCCTCGCCGAGTCGTTACAGTCCATCACACATCGCTGTAGTCTGTTCTGAAGGTGGTTGATCTCACCCTGGAAATCAAACAAAAATTATCCTATAATATTCAACGAGCAATATTTGTATATTTGGTTTCTTGAAAACAGCTCTAACGATTTTGATAATATTTACTATATGTACAGTGGGGGTGAAAAATTGATCTAGCTAGGTCTCATGTTTGGGAAAATTCGTTTTCACCGTTTTTTTTTTTGCGTGTTTTAGTGCGTTTAAGAAACTTACAGCGCCATCTGTTGTTGAGTAGCATAGCTTGCTCACCTGATGATATTTTAATTATACAAAGCATAGCTTGGTCCGCCCAGGTACTGTTTAAAAATAAAGTTATATTGCCAACTGCCACCCTTCATGTGTCAAAAAGGAAGCCAGTAAGTCCTGGCTTTACCTATGTATTCTGAAAAAAAAAAATATGTTTGTATTTGAATATAGCTAACATACCTGTACATAGTTGTTGGCCAGGTTGAGGGGTGAAGTGCAGTTCTCAATACAGCCATGGACACGCTCCAGGGAAGACTGTTGGTCGTCACAGCATTTAGATGCACATCTGTGCATGTCACCCTAAAATCATAGGTTAGGTATAGTAGTACCGCCTAAATGAGTCCTCGCCCACGGGGTACAAGGGCAGGTGCGGGAGCGGATGCGCGTTGAGAATGAGAATGGCCCGCCGCCCGCACCCTGTTTCGTTCCCCCTTTGTCGTCTTACCCCCGCACCCCTGTACCTCGCGGGCGAGGACTCATTTAGGCGGTTTATCTATACTAGTTGTTGCCAGCGACTTTTCACGCCTTATATTCAGGGAAAAAGTAGTCTATATCTTTTCCCATACTTCAAATTATCTGCATACCAAATTTCACCAAAATCCCTTCAGTGGTTAAGCCATGAAAGTGTACCAGCCAGTCACTTTTGCATCTATAGTTTATACAGGGCATAACAAAAAAGATATGAAACTGAACAACTTTGACCAACTTTTTGACCTTCCATAGAAACTGAATTTTCGTATTTCGACCTATGTTCCTTGGGGACAGTTTTTCAGTTTCGTAGGCAGAATCACATCCACGTATAGTTACTAGCGGCCCTCCCTAACTTTGCAAGAGAATTCCTTAAGATTGAGTGCATTCAAAAATCCCATGAAAAAATTCACTAGGTTATTCCGAATTCTGTATATTTTTTTAAATAATGAGAAAATAAACTGTCACAGTGCATTAACAAATATTTCTTTATTTAATTAAAGTTCCATCTTTAATAGGTAGGTGATCAAATACTTGACTAATTTTGATAAGATAATCCATTCCCAGGAAGGAAAAAGGTGTGATATGTATGTACCTACATACATATCACACCGTACGAATAATATATTTCAACCAACCCCCACTACCTTATTGGACTGGGAAGAAAGAAAGACATCAATGAGACATATCAATTGGTTTGCAACATCTAGCATTCATCCAAGAACAACCAGATAATGAACATTAAATTGCATAAGAATTGCTATTGCTATAAGAACATAACCTCAAACAGCCTTACCTGCATTCGTCTCAAAAAACTCTTGTCCAACTCGTTGACCATATTGGTCATCTCTTGCTCAAGCCTGTACTTTTGTGCCTCCACCATTTTTCTAATTTTTAGGTCAAAATAACTAAAAAACTATAAAAACAATCACAGTAGAATTTCCTCAAAATTTCCTACTGATTGATGTTTTTTTAAAGAGTTTATGGCTTGGCTACGATCGAGGTAATTACTATTTGTCAATATTTATTTAAATGCCAAAACTAGCGCAGCAGCAAGCGTTAATAACGAGAAAAAGCTTAGCTGATCAAAAGTTGAAAACACAAAAAGAAAAAGATTGAGCATCGAAATTGATAAAAGTTAGTGACTTAGCTCTTTCGAATCAATATAATGGTAAAATGGTACATCCCTAAACTATTTAGCAGCCAAGCCAAAAACTGATAAAAAGAAAACAAATGTCAATTTTGACATGTGACAGACATGTGACATTGAAAACATAACCTCAAAATTTAAAATTGTACGTAGGATTCTTCAGCCAATTCGTAAAATGTTTTGTTAATAAATTGCCAAATGTATTTAAAATCATGTGTGTATCACTCTGATCTTAATTAAATAAACTTCAACGCAACGGTTGCCTACCAGGTAATTTTTTATTTACCTAGGTTTAATTTTTACCCACTAATAATGGCCTGGGTGACTTGCCTCTGCTTTGATTGGAGGACTTTTTGCCCAGCATCTGAACACTTTAGCCTACGTTATATTGATGGTTTCATTTGTAGTGCATTGCCTATTCTCTTTGAATCCGGCTGGGTGACCTATGAAAGCTTACATGTATGGCGTTCATAGGTCAAGTTGGCAGGGTCCATTTAATTATGAATTCTGCTGCAATCAGATTTTTAGGAACAGTTGTGAGTGAAATGTTTTTCTGCACATTCTCATATAGCCACTTGTAATATTTCATCACCTCCTCTTCTATTTTGCATTTTGATTGACGGGTGAAAAATGCTGTGTGTCATGACCCACATTATGTAGTCTAGTGTTACAAAGTTTAACACAGTAGTGAGCACACATATTGCTTAAGTTTATTTTTTTTATATTCTTGCTTTTATAATGCTGTAAACAGCAAACTACAATACTATAGAACGATAACTACGCTTCAATCTTGACCCCACGAAATAGTTACCTAAGTAGGCGGAGCTAAAATAGTTACCTCTCAACTACCCACTAGCTGACATTGCAGCACGCACGCGAAGCAATCCCTGTTCTCGTTCTGAATTTGAACCAATTGATTCATATTTTGGATTTACATCCTTTTGGTTTCACGTAGGGCCACTTTTTGTGTGGAATTTGTTCTGAGTTAGAGTTCCATAATATTGTAGTTTGCTGGCTGTAAAGTTAAAAATTAAAGTCATAGTGATTTAACTTGATTAAAATGACAGCAGTGTAAGAGCAGGATGGAGTGATATGCTATACATTGGAGTAACAGGGACACATATCTATCTGACCTGCTCTCACACACGTTTTCCTGTCATTCTAATCTAGCTAGATTATTTTAACGGTAACACAATTTTTGTAGCATGCTTCTGCAACCGCAGCCGTTGACAGGTGTGGTCAAACCTCATAAAGTGAAGGTCAAGCCAGCTAATTTGTCCCAAAGCTCTCGACCATCCAACCACAGCATAAAAAACACAAGTGATGGACCTGAAAGGCATGTCTTTTTTTTTGTGTAGTATTTTTTTTTTATGTAGAATCTAATCGAACAGTCATATTTTAGACCTAGTAGTAAAAAAATTGAGTAAGGGCCCATCTTACTGCATGCTGCTAAGGTCAATTAAATTTTTTATTTATGACTTTTTTGTATTCACAATCCGGCCAATGTCACATAGTTCCAGATAGCTCACCTGCTAGTTATTAATAATTTTTTTTTTACTAGCCTATAATAGGTCCCACTGCTGGGCAAAGGTCTCCCCTTTATTGCGCCATTCCTCTCAATAAATAAATAAGAAGAACTAATTCTTAAATGTATAAAAGTTAAGCTTATTCTAAGTTTTTTATACATAATGGTTGGTGAAATGGCAAGATACTCAGCAATACTGCTGGTTTTCAGTACCCCCCTGAATCGCTACTTTGGAGACCCCCAATACAGTTATAGTGTTACTGATTACTGACTATTCTGTAAGATAGTAAAAATTTTTGTTTTTCAAGTACAAGATCAAACAAACACAGGCAAAAATCAGAAATTTTTAGCTGTAGTGTAGGCAACGAAGCAGTTGACCCCTGCATTAAATCCTCAGTCGATGAAACTTATATGAGACAAACATTCTATAAAAAAATCCAATAAAATCGGTACTTTTAATTTTTCCATACAAAAATTACAAAAAATGTAAGAAAAAATTAAAAGTACCGATTTTTTTGGATTTATTTTATAGAAGGTTTGTCTCATATAGTGTAATACCCCAGCAAAGTTTCATCGACTGAGGATTTAATGCAGGGGTCTTCATACAACGATCCGCTTCATTGCCTAGACTACTGGCAGATACTTTATCTGCAGCAAGCGGTGAGAAGGAACCTAAGCGTAAAAACTGTGTAATTTGTTTTATGGTGGTAATAGAAGAAAACTTCCTAAAATTGCCAAACTAGATGAGCCAATTTCGAAAATAACGGGCCAACCCATTTTCTTAAGCTTTAATTTAAACAGGACATGTTAAGATGCATTTAAGTGATTTTGTCTGTTTGATAACTAAAAATCAAAGTTTCTGTAATATTGATGATTCATTCCCGTTTTCGACCCAAATGATCTTATAAAATTTCTGGAAAATTTACCATTTTAATAGTGTAGTTTATATATATAATTCATTTTGTGTTTATAAGATCGTAAATGACGTCACTTAGTTATGACGTCTTAACAACGTAGTTTCATACAAAATTATAAAGATTTTTTCTTTTTAACATTCTATATAGAGTTGTTCATTTGACTAGATTGTCACTTAGTCTATTTTGAGTAGTTCTAGTTATGAAACAGAAGAAACCTCTATGATGTGTCTAAAGATTCCTAACATGTTCTGTGAGCTGATATGCATAACCTTTCATAATTAATAATAATATTTATATACTTATAAATAAAATTTGTCTCACTAGCGCCATCTAGTTTATGCAGGTTGTTTCAGTTACCCCCTGTTAAGTTGATGTCAAAACAAATACTGGGTCCTTACCTAAAATTTGAAATTGGCAAATTTTTCTTGCAGATTATTGAGATCATAATTCCTATAAATCTCTATCTATTTTAATTTTTTATCTTATATTTGAAAGTTGATTTCAAGGTTATTAACCTATGCATTAAATATTGTTTTTATTTTTAGTTTGATATCTAAAATTAAAGGTTCGAAAATTGTTTGTGTATGTCGTCGGTTTGCATCAATAGATTGGTTATATTTTTTTACTGATGATATTTTTCGAAAATCAAATTAAAGCTGTTGTAAGCTTAATTAATATCTTCCTATTCATACAAAAAAAAATTGTATAATTAGAATTTGTAAGTCCTAAAAAATGCAAAAATGTTAGTACTGAAAATACTTTCTTCATACAAAACGCCAATTTCATGGTATGGATCTATAATCCAATTTTTTCGTATATTCCAACGTTTACTAACACATTTTGCAGCCATGCCACTAAAACCAGAGTATTATTTGACGGAAAGAATAACATTGTTTTACAAACTTGTTTTCCTGACAGCTTTAGCTAATTGCTTTGGACATAGCTGCAAAATGTGTTGGTAAGCATTGAAATGAACGAAAAAATGATTTTTTTTTTGTTGAATTTGCTTTACAGTAATAATACTACAAAAAAACCGAAAAACCGACATTATTTAGCCATAAAAATGGGTTTGACCGACGAACCGCTCAAGCCGAAACGTAAGCTGAGTCCAGTCAGACTGGGCGACGGTCCACCGTCGCAGTTCCCGCATTACGAACAACGTACGGTCAATTCAATGGTTGACGTCTCCGATCATGACAACCCCATTTTACAGAAAAAGCACAAAAGACGACGGAGTCAACTCATAGGTATTTTTTTCTTTTTACTTTTTTCATCTCTCTCTTTTAGGGTTTCGTACCGTCGCACGGGGTCGCCTCTGTCTGTGTGTCTTATCTCACCCAGTATCTTATGAACCGTAGTAGCTATTTACCTTACAAGTAATAACAACAATGAAAAGTTAAAAAATACTCTTATTAGTTACATAGGTCCCATAAAACATACGTGTTTTTTTGTTTTTGCTCTGTCGTAAAAAGGGGAACATTTACAACCGTGAAAATTGGTACACACGTGTAAAGGAAAGGTGTGATAATACTAAAGAATGAATCTGCCCATGAAATTGAACAACTTTTTCCAAGAAACAAAATAAATTTTTGATCTGCCATAGAAATTGCATCAGCTCATAGCGCATTTTGTATGGGAGGTCAAGTTTGTTCTTTCGTATTTCGACCTATGTTCCATGGGAAAAGTTGTTCAGTTTCATGGGCAGATTCACAACCTTCTAATTATTATCACACCTTTCCGTTAAACGTTGTAGAATAATAACAAATAATAAAAACTGTTCGAGTGCGAGTCAGATTCGCGCGCATTTAGGTAATACACTTCTGTGCGACTGCGCGTCCTTGACTAATACGGAAAATTTACCTTACTGTACCCTCCGTGCGCGAATCCGACTACAACTACAAAACAAACACACCGTCCGAAACACTTGGCCAGTTTTTTTAGGGTGAATCTGCCCATAAATCTGAACAACTTTTCCCTAAGAACATAGGTCAAAACACGAAATATCGTATATTATCATAATAGCCCATGAGACGTCCACTGCAGGACAGGGAGATCCCTTCAGAACTCCAGCAAAACACGCGGTACTTTGGAGGGGATTTACCATAGTCGCCACGCTTGTAAGCGTTGCGGCTGGAGACCACTGTTGTTGGTGACCGCAGTATGTAAGATTAAAAAAAAAAAAAAATCTTTTATGTACGATTTTATGTACGAGGTACGATGCACCGAAAGATGCTTCTGCCCATCCTCCGATTTATAAGCCCGTCGTCTCTTACGACACCCACGGGTAGAGATGGGTTGGTACGGTCAACCGCTTGTCGGTAGAAACTTTTTCAACTCTATTACCAAGCCGGTCCAAAAGTGTTTCTACTGATGTGCGGCCGTGTGTACTATTCTTTGCCGGCCCCACACGGGTGATTGCCCAGATTTATACCAGTCTTGTATTTATTTTCAGATTCAGAAATAGATGTGTTGAAAACTTTAGAAGCGCGCCCTCAGTTCAAAGTATCTTTACTACCAAAACCGGAGTTGTCTACCATTCCCGAAATTGATTCTAAAGCAGTCAGAAAGAAAACACACAAACGTGATAGATCGGTGAGAAATTTATTTGCTTATACATAAGATACATTTGACAGTTTGTACACCAGTTACGATAGTAACGAGACACAATTAAACGCTCAGCAATCAGTTGCTGCAGTAGCAACCCAAAAAAGACCGAAGCCTGTGTTAGGGTTAGCTACAAACAATAATTTATAATGAACAATACAGAGAGCTATCTAAAAACTAACTATCTAAAATTGAAATAAAAAAAAATATATATTATTATTTTTAAATAAAAATTAGCACAGAATTAATAGTTGATATGTCGCCTGCAAATTGTATAACTCGTTATAGATTATGTCTGGGCATTCTACAAAATACGGAGAAGTTTTTAATTTTTTATTTTACATAATGCCGCGGCATTTCACAAACGGCGCGTAATTTTTTTCTGGCATTCGTTGTGGACGTAAGATGACCTAACCCAACCTAACTAAAGTCTGCTCGGGATCGGTTGGGTTGGGTTTACGTGGCTAACGAAGGTGGTAGGGCTTTTGTGCAAAGTCCGTCTGGGGAAGTACCACCCACTTGCCTATTTCTGCCGTAAAATATCAGTGTTTGCACTGCTGTGTTTCGGTTTGAAGGGTGAGGGAGCCAGCGAAATTACCGGCACACGAGACACACCATCTTATTTCTCGGGGTGAATAACGTGCTTAGCTGTCTTATTAGTGTCAAGTTATGCCACTAATGAGACAGCGGGCTCCATGGGCGGTGGTGACCACTTTCCATCAGGTGGCCCACCTGCTCGATTGCTCACTTGTCACATAAAAAAAATTGCACCTGTGATCAATGATTTGTTCACTTCATGGTTTGTTTATGTGGCATATGAGACCAAGCTAAAATGTTTTTTAGCCCACGAAAACTCCTGTATAATTAATTCCATCGAAATCGATTGATCCGTTTTCGAGAAACCTATTACCACACACTACATCGTTTAAAAAGTAGAGGATAGATCTGTCGAATCCTCAACAACTATCACTTGACCGCATTTCTAATATTGAACTTACTGAAGAAATAACAATTTATACGTATATTTTTTCAGCCAAGCGCGCCGCAAACGTTGAACGAAGTTTTGACAAAAATAAACAAAATGACGCATGTTAAGTCCAAAAAGGTGAATTTCTTTTAAGGGGCTACCTCCGGTCCACTAGCGCCCCCATCAGTTGAAAAAAATATTGCTCGCTCTATACGAAACTTATCAAAAATCCGGAAAGACATATTGAAGTAAAGGTACATTTGTTTATTTAGAAACTATTTACTCTGTAAAATAAAGTTCACTGTAGTTACAGATACACAAACTGCTAAAAGTGGCCGTTTTTCGCACTTTTTGTATCTGTAACTATACTGTAGTTTTTCAGAATTGATAGGTTCTGAATAAACTAGGATACCTTTACTTCAGTCTGACTTTCCGGATTTTCGATAAGTTTTGTATTTAGTGAGCAATATTTTTAGGGTTCCGATACCAAAATGGTAAAAAAAAGGAACCCTTATGGTGCCGCTCTGTCTGTCTGTCCGTCTGTCTGTCACACCTCTATATCTCAGCAACCACTTATGCTATCAACCTGAAATTTGGAATAGTTTTAGAATATAGTTGCCCAACTTAATTGCACAAGAAAAATTTTTGAAAAAAGTATGATTATTAATATAAAGGGGGCCAAAATAGGGGGGGCCAAATTTCAAATTGTCGCTACTAGGTCGAGTGGGGTATCATATGAAAGGGCTTTACTTGTACATTTTAAAATATATTTTTGTATTTTTTTAAATTTCTTAGTTTTAAAGTTATGATGAAAAATGTCAAGAAAAATACCATTCCCCCCCCCCTTATCTCCGAAGTTTGAGTAATGAAAAATCTGAATTAATTACAGTTGACAGAAGTTTATATAAACTTTACAGCAAAAATAAAACGATCTTTCTAAGTTGCACAGTTTTTCAGAAATCTGCAAAAAACCTTTACAAACAAATTTAGTTTTGCGGTCCTGAAAATGGACTTTATTGCTTCCAAAAATACTATAGGTATATCGGAACCCTCGGCGCGCGAGTCCGACTCGCACTTGACCGGTTTTTTAACTGATGGGGGCGCTAGTGGACGGGAGGCTACGAACGAACGAACTACTGACGAAATAATAAGTCAGGAATTGTAACTGCGCTCAAAAAATGACTCAGCGAAAGTCGTGTATTTCAGAAGTCGTTCCGCCGCGGCATTGGCTCAACTATCACTAGCTGACATTGCAGCACGCGCGCGAACCAATCGCTGCTCTCGTTCTCAATTTGAACCACTTGATTCGTATTTTGAATATACGTGGTTTTGGTTTCACGTAGGGCCACTTTTTGTTTGGAATTTGTTCTGAATTAGAGTTCCTGACTTATTATTTATTCGTAGACGGGAGGTAGCCTCTTAATAACTATCTTTATTCCTAATTATTGTTCGTCCGCGTTAAGAATGCAGTAAGTCATTTATGCAAATGCAGGTTAAGGGTGTATTCACAATGGAGTGAAAATTCAAAAAAAAATATATTTTTTCGTTTTGTAGATAACACAGAAAGAAAACAACCGCTTCTTCCGACTTCAGTCATTGTGCATTTGACTTTATAATTTTAAGCGACCTGATTGGTTACGGGGCTTGGCTACCAGCGGCGGAAAGCGATGACTCACTGCATTCTTACGATGGACGAACTTTTAGCTGTGTTAGCGTATTTTCAAAAAGTAGATACTGGGCAAAGAGATACCGAGTATAAAATTTATACAACTAGAGAATAGGGAACATGCATAGTTTTATTTAGTCGCATTTATTAACAAAATATGAAAATACCGTAGTAGAGATGACAAAAAGTTAAATTAATATTTAAATCGGCTAAGAAATACGGCCGATATAAGCATTTAAAACTACTAATTAGACAGATATCCGACATGAATAGTGACGTCACAATGCACTACGGCCATATAAACTCCATATTAAATTTCGTTTTGCTAGAAAGAGACAGAAACAAATCTTCGATGGCTTATATCTTTTTTGATATTATAGTTATTCGAAAAATAGATTTACAAGACTGTTTAATACATGAATGAGAATATTTTTTTTTAATAAAAAAAATCGTGCATGTTCCCTATTGCCAAAATTGTGTCTGAACAGATCACAGATTATGCAGGGTATAACAAAAAGGGTATCTACCCTGAAAGATGTGAATCTACCCATCAATCTGAATAACACTCCCCAAAGGAACATATGGTAGAGGAGCCTACAAGGATTTTTCACGTGATAATCAGGGCGACGACTGAGAGATGTCTCAGTAGATGGGGCTTTATGAGAGGATCACGAAAAACGATATAAGAAGTTTCAGACCGGAGTCCGGTGTTCAGGAGGCCATTGTCTGGAAATGAAAAGGAACAAAAAAACGTGGTCTTCAGCAGAAAACAATCCTCATGCCAAAAGATGGGGTCTGATGAGTAGTGATATAAAAACTTTGACCAGTCACTGGTTTGCCCAAAAATCTGAAGACTGTTGGCAAACCAGACAATTAAATTGTATTCTATTGAGTACCTTATAAAATTTAACGCGATAATCAAGGCGAAAAAGAGATGTCTCAATAGAAGACGCTTTATGAGAGGATCACGAAAAATTATGTAAGAAGTTCTAGACCGGAGCCTGGTGTTCAGGAGGCCATTGTCTGCAAATGAAAAGGAACAAAAAAACATGATCTTCAGCAAAAACAATTGTCATACCAAAAGATAGGGACTGATGAGTAGTGATATAAAAACCTTGACCAGACAAGAAAACCGGGGGCTAAAGTCATTCCAGACGAGCCTGAAAATCTGAAAAGGGATATTTTTTTGGTCTGGTTTGCCAAAAGTCTTCAGATTTTTGTCTGGTTTTTTTTGTATTTGTTATCAGTATTAGCTTTTCTATTACAAGCAATCACTTTTCATTTCCAGACAATGGCCTCCTGAACACCGGGCTCCGGTATGGAACTTCTTACATGGTATTTCGTGATCCTCTCATAAAGCATCTTCTATTGAGACATCTATTTTTCGCCTTGATTATCGCGTTAAATTTTATCAGGTACCTACTCAATAGAAAACAATTTAATTGTATGGTTTGCCAAAAGTCTTCAGATTTTTGGCAATCCAGTGTCTGGTCAAAGTTTTTATATCACTACTCATCAGTCCCCATCTTTTGGCATTAGAATTGTTTTTGCTGAAGATCACGTTTTTTTGTACTTTTTCGTTTCCAGACAATGGCCTCCTGAACACCGGGCTCCGGTCTGGAACTTCTTACATAGTTTTTCGTGATCCTCTCATAAAGCCCCATCTACTGAGACATCTCTTAGTCGCCCTGATTATCACGTGAAAAATCCTTCTCGGCTCCTCTACCAATAGGTCGAAATACCAAAAAACAAATTAAACCTGCCATACAAAATGCGCGATAGCGATTACGGATCGCGAACAGCTGATAAGCTGATGCAATTTAGTGAAGGCAACGAAGCATTTGACCCCAACATAAATTTCTCAGGCAGATTTTATTTGACAGGATGATAAATAATCATGAATTAAATGTAAATTCAAAATATCCAAAAAATTTTTTTATACATTTTTTGTAATTTTTGTATGGAAATATTAAAAGTACCGATTTTTTTTTTGATTTTTTTATAAAAGGTTTCTCTCATGTAGTTATTAGTAAAGCCAAAGTTATTAGTAAAGCAAAGTTTCATCGACTGAGGATTTAATGCGGGGGTCTTCATACAACGATCCGCTTCGTTGCCTAGACTAATTTCTATGGGAGCTCAAAAATTTATTTTATTCTATGAACTATGTTTCTTCGGGAAAGTTGTTCAGTTTCATGGGCAGATTCACACCCTTTAGATTTATCACAGCTTTCCGCTACACGCTCTATATAACCCATTTCTTTCAAATGTGCACTTCGAGCTGAGTGACTTTAGCTCCTACAGCTATTACGGTAAGAATGGTACAGTCAACAACAGATCAAGCTTGACACTCGCAGTGCGACTCTAGCCCGTACGTCTATTGAAATAAGAACGGTACAAAGTGCAGTGTGTCAAGCTCGAAGTGCTCTTAATAATAAATAAATAAAATAACGATTATGCTGACCCTAAAAATACTGACTTCAAGCAAATTTTTTGTCGGCCCATAGTGTACAGGAGACTAAGTTAACAGATATCCATTATCCATTTATAAGGAACATGTGTTGGGAAATTAAAAAATCTCCATGCAAGTATCCTACGGTTGTATCCATTGATCTGTGAAAATTCATATAAAGGGTGTTCCAGTACTACTAAAAGTTAAACATGTGATTTAATCGAAATCGTTTGAGGTTTGTTTGTTTTAATGTTTGACAACTTGAATTCTGAATTGATCTCTATATTTTATTCGAACATTTTTTTGGAAAAACGTAAATAAAAGTTTGTGTTTCCATACTATGTGTATGCCATTACAAATTTAAGTTTGCGGTTGATAGTTTTTCATTGAGTATTGCGAGAAAGTAAGTGTAGTGCTGCTGTACCATTTATTTTTCTTATTATCGGTATCAACACAGCAAGGTATCGTTGCGGTCTTGCGGTGGATAAACTTTAATAAACAAACAGCCTTACACTTACACCCTACAGCTACAACAACTATCCGATAACAGATGGCGCTGTTAGTTCCAGAAACATGGTAACGATGTAACTTCTTGTTGGCATATAGTTCTTTAATGTTGAAATATTTGTTGTTGTTATTTAAGACCAACTTGTGTTATAATTTTTGTACAAGTATTCCTTTTTGAATACTTTAAGAATTATAAATTGGAGTAAGATCGATTTACTTTACTATTGAATTGATTTAAACATTAAAATAGCAGCAGGGTTGTTAAAAAATCTAAAATTTCATTGTAAATTGTAATAATATTGTTATAGAGCTGTCGCAGGTAAATTTTATAATTCGCTGCTTTACAAAAGAACGGAAAATTGTAAAACGGCGTCTGTAGGTTTGAAATGAGTTGACATCATTGGTGCATTAAGGCATAGAGTAATATAATAGATTAAGGTCTGTTAGCCAAAGGCAGACCCAATTTAGTTAGGTTGGATTAAGGACCTACCTCCCGTCCACTAGCGCCCCCATCAGTAAAAAAAATTACTCACTAAATACAAAACTTATCGAAAATCCGGAAAGACAGATTGAAGTAAAGGTAGCTTAGTTTATTTAGAAACTATTTATTCCGTAAAATGAAGTTCACTGTAGTTACAGATACAAAAACTGCTAAAAGTGGCCGTTTTTCGTACTTTTTGTATCTGTAACTACAGTGAACTATATTTTTCTGAATTAATAGGTTCTAAATAAACTGGGATACCTTTACTTCAATCTGTCTTTCCGGAATTTCGATAAATTTTGTATTTAGCGAGTAATAATTTTTTTACTGATGGGGTCGCTAGTGGACGGGAGGTAGCCTCTTAAGTTAGCGAGCGCGCCGCAGTAGCAACCATCAAGCGATAAAAACTAATCACGTGCCGTATTGAAAAATGCCTGCCTAGACATTACGTAAAGTGGCGAATTTTACCATTTCTCGCCGTTTTGGAATATTTAAAGTGGCGAAATTCACATTTTCTTACCGTTTCGCAAAATGACTTGGCATTTCTTCGGGCTTCGATTTCTAGTAGGCGATAGTGAGTCCAACCCATTGGTCTTGCAACTGTCCCTTTCTAACAAACGGCAAATTGCGCGTGTGAGAACAGAGCGGCATACAGCTGTTTTGATTTATTTTGCGTTCATTTTCGTTTAAATTAAAAACTAAATGACGATATTAGTAACTGTTACACGAGAATTTAGCTATGCGCAAGATGTATCTAATTCGCAAAAAATATTTTATAAATCTATTGGGATTTCTGAACACCAGGCGAAATTCGGTAAAACTGACCTTACTTTGAAAGATAAATCTATTGAGAAGTCGTGTTGTCGTTATTACGGAATATAGTAAATATGATCAGAAACCATAATCCACATTACAACTACAAATGTCAAATATGTTAAATCAAACGCACCCTGTTTTCATGACGGGGGCCAATTCTTCTTCTTCTTCAAATTGTTATGTTGGTAATTTTAAAACTGAACATTATTTAACAAATATTGATCTTTACTTTTGAGGGGTTTAAAAAATCTCGAAAATCACCCGGTGACTTTCAAGAATTGGCCCCTGCTAGAAAAAAAGGCACCTTTAGCGATATTGGCTACGCACGCAAGAATAGATAGATACCTACCAATATAAAAGTGCCCAGTTTCCTGCCGCATACACGTGAAATCAGAGTACGAATCATTAAAGATCACTGAATAATTTTTAAGATTTTAAAGGTAAATAATGAGAATTAGCGACACACTACTACTCGTATAAGACGAAAGTTTTAATCACTTTTGATAAGAAAAACCTGTGACCTAGTGTTTGAATGGTTTTTTGGGCCCTATTACCTTTTTATATTCAAAAATTCAAGTATGATTATTTTTGTGGAAGTTTCGGTTATATTTTTTGTAAAGCTTTTTGTTATTTTTTTATAGACTCCTTCACTTACAATAACGAATCCTGCTACTATCGCGGCCTCAGCCAAGATGATAGCGGAGGCGGCTTCCAAGTACCCGATACTCAATGATAAGATACTCTACGACAAATTCCGCAATGTTACTTTCACTAATAATCAGAAAGGTATGTGTTTTTTATGAAGATTTATTTATATTTATTTTTATTAATATTTATTTTTTAAAATATTTTTTTTTTCTTTAACATAGACTTAAATATTGCGAGGCTCATTCGACAAATCCAGTACAACTCGCGATAAAGGTTTTGAATTTAGAACGAACACCAAAGAGTATCTTTCTTTCTGTTATTTTTGTAGTTTTAGATTTAATTGTATTTTTGAAACTTAATGACTGTAATTTATGTTGACAGATATTCACTTAATTTAGATTTAAGACTATTGCAGTGCCCTTCCAGGGTCCATACTGTACTGGATAACTTAGTATAAGAACAAATTTCATGTATGGAAGCAATAAAATGATTTGATTTTAGTATGTTGCTTTTTGGCCAGTTCAAATTAATACGATATTGAAACAAGGTTTATTATTGGTAAGATAACTGGTTTGTTTTGAGCCTGCGTTTCACGCCGTGGGCCGCGGGTCCGATACCCGCCCAGGGCAAACTTTTGTGTGATGAACATAAGTGTTTGTTCTGTGCACGGAGCAAAAAGGGGAGAGATGCCTCTAGGAAATTTTTGTACGAAACGAAGCGTGACACTGCGCGGAGGTGAAGATCGAGTCACGGGGTGGCGGGACATAACTAGACTCCACCTACTTATAAAATCCATCTAGTGGCAAATAGTGAAACTACTAGCACTTTTTGTCTACGTCTTAGTCAGGTGGTACTGCTATACTCTACTAGGTGGCGTAAAAGACACTATATAAAAACAAAGAAATTGTTAATTTAATTGCGTGCCAAAGCTTAGGGAGTGTTTCAGTAACACAAACAATCCTACTTATAAAAACTAAAACATGAAATTGAACTAACGCTAAAATTGGAGTCACACACAAAAAATAAAGAGTTACGTTACGTTAGTTTAGATTTAATGGAATTTCATTTTTTTAATAGGATTTTTTTATATCTTTTTGTGTTCCTTTATCGTTACTGAAACACCCCCTAAGCTATTGCACGCAATAAAATTAACACCCTGTATACTACTTACTTGCTGAAATCTGGAAAAACTGTACTTGAACCCAACTGGCTAGTTCGTCCACTACATACTAGGTGGCGCTAATACAAACAACATAACTACAAACTACAAATATTTCTCTAAATACGTAAAATATTTACGACATTCACGTGATTTTTATCAAACTATTGTTAAAGCAAAAGCCAGAAATGTAAATAAAGTCTGTGGAAGTAAAAAGAAGTGGCGAATTTCGTTCGTCTACAAATATTCCCAAAACCATCTAGGGACAGAAAGCAGAACTAATGTTACGGCCACATGGCTACAGTACATCAGTAGCAAATTTTATTGAAAAATCTTACTGACAAGTGAAAAGACACCTTAAATTCAGTTTCTTTTTGCCTTTCTGACGAATTAAACCAGAAAGGCACACAACACTTCGTGGTGCGAGACGTTTTTTCAATTATTTAAGCAGTTATTTGCAGAGCGTGTTTCGTTGTGATCACGGGTAAGTTCAAAAAGGAAATGGCATAAGCCCCGCCCCCTTTCGTGACGTCATGGCTCGATTGATTGTAACACGGCTCGGCCGATATCAACATCTCTACCCTTTTTTCTCCGTGGTTCTGTGTCTCGGTGTTATTGATTTATGTATGTATATCAGTCTCTGATCCCATAGTATAGGGCTTTGCCTAGTTTGGGATCAGATGACCTTGTGTGAAATATCCCCCATTTTTTTTCTTCATTTGATTTTTTCTTCATTTGATAATAGGTGATGACCAGATTCCCAAACTAGTAAAAAGTATCCTACTTCCTACTAATATTATAAACGCGAAAGTTTGTAAACATGTATGTATGGAAGGATATGCGTTTGTTACTCTTTCACGTAAAAACTACTGAATGGATTTTAATAAAACTTTACAATAATATAGCTTATACATCAGAATAACACATAGGCTACAATTTATAAACCTGCGCAGACGATGTAGCGGGCACCAGGCACCAGCTAGTATTCAATATATCAATTCCTTTTTTTCTCAGGTAGAATCCGACAAGTTCTAAAAGACTGCCTACAAGGCACCTCAGCGTCTTTACTTCCCCAAGTAATCAACAGCAAAATACAGAGCATTTTGAAAAGCTCAGAGAACCTAACAGACTCTGACTTGCGCAAGATTCGGGTGTTGTTCAACATGCTGAAGAAATCTATAGAAGATCTAAATAAGAAGTCCTCATCAATGATTCCTGAAGTTTCCGATGATCCAGAGAAAGCAGAAGATAAAAAGAAAGAGAAGAAACCGAAAAAAGAGAAGAACTACTTAGGAGACCCGAATAAGAGATATGTTGTGTTTGTAGGGAATCTTCCTCTTGATGTCACTAGGAAACAGGTACATTTTGTTTTTTATTTTGTTTATACGTGTTTGGAATAAGTGAAACCCTCATACACCCGAACTGATTGTTATTAAAATAAATCCATTCCTATTAATTTTTATTAAAAAACATTTTTTTTACAAATATTGTTTCATCGTTGTTGTAGTAGATTTTTAAGCTATCATGGCGCGTCCGCCTCGCGTCCGCGCACGCTACGTCCACTTCCCCTCCCGCGCGCGTTTCCACAGAAATATTTAGAAGCGGCAAAAATTTTAATTTAAAAAAATACCCCTATCAAAAACCCGTGAAATTGATTCTACTCTCGATTCTGAACAAAATATTTCTCAGTTTCGCTTATTCCGTTAACACGTATAACAAGTGAACAAACGAGCAGGTGCGCCACTTGGTGGTAAGTGGTCACCACCGCCCATGACACCCACTGTCTTATTAGTAGTGTAGGCAACGAAGCAGTTGACCCCCGCATTAATTCCTCAGTCGATGAAACTTTGCTGAGGTATTACACTTTATGAGACAGACTTTCTATAAAAAAATCCAAAAAAAATCGGTACTTTTAATTATTCCATACAAAAATTACAAAAAATGTATGATCAAATTTCTTTTTTAAAGAAGGTTTGTCTCTAGTGTAATACCCCAGCCGCCAAGTTTCATCGACTGAGGATTTAATGCGGGGGTCTTCATACAACGATCCGCTTCGTTGCCAAGACTATAGTGAAATAATTTGACACTAATAAGACAGCAAAGCCTACGGGTCGTGCAAATACGTAAGCCTTGTATAAAAAGTCATGTTTATGCACTTGTTCAAATCAAATCAAATCAAAATCGTTTATTCATTGTTGGATATTAAAATCTCTTAATGACGTCAGCTAAACTACATCGCTTCACAAACAATGTGGCGCCATTGTGGGAAAAAAAAGAAGCGACAATAAAAACCCACGCGCTCTTTTAAATATGTTTGAATGTACAAGGTTGATATACAACATACATAGGTCAGTTTTAATTTTGAATTAGCCTGTTAGAACCGTAGTCTAATCCCATGGATTTTTCTCTTCTAGATAATCTGATATTTTATAATAACCCTTCTTACATAATTTCTGCTTGATTACAGTTTTGAATTTATCTAACGGTAAACTTTCAATATCAGTGGGTACCTTATTATAGAAGCGTATACATTGACCTTTATATGTTTTACTAATTTTGTGAATACGGCTGACATGAGAAGCAAGTTGATTCTTGTTTCTTATGTTGACACTGTGCCTGTCACAATTTTTATCAAAAATATGTATATTCCGTTTAGCATATATTAAATTCTCATAAATGTATTGCGACACAAAAGTCAAAATGTTGATTTCTTTAAATTTATTTCGAAGAGATTCTCTAGGCTTCATTTTGTAAATTGCACGAACAGCTCGCTTTTGTAGTAAAAAAATGCTGTTTGCATCCGCAGCATGACCCCATAACAAAAGGCCATATGACATGAGACTATGGAAATAACTGAAGTAGACTAACCTCGCGGTGTCTACATCCGTCAGAGCTCTTATTCTTTTCACTGCGTATGCTGCAGAACTAAGTCTGTTCGACAATTTATTAATATGCGGTCCCCATTGTAATTTGTTGTCTAAGGTAATACCTAGGAACACAGCTGATTCCACAAGACTCAATTTATCGTTTTTCACTAAAAGGCTTGTAGCAGTTGGCTTTACATTAGGCAAAACAAATTTAACACACTTAGTTTTCTTTTCGTTAAGTAAAAGATTATTTACGGTGAACCACTCAACTACATTAGAGATTGTACTATTTACGTCGTCAAAATTTGATTGTTGTCTTTTGACTTTAAAAATCAAAGACGTATCATCTGCAAATAGTACTATCTCATTCTTGTCCTTTACTTGTTGTAAAAACTATTATTTATGCACAGATACTGGAACATTTCGGGATGATACGAGACTACATAAAGGACGTCCGGCTGCCGCAACCAGCTGCCGACAAGAAAAGTGCGTTCGCCTACGTCGAGATCGACAACGCACCTGTTTACGAGGTACAGTTAAATAGTACCGTCAACCGCACGTCGGTACAAACTTTTTCAACTCTTTTACCACGCCATAAGGTCCAAAAGTGTTTCTACTGACGTGCTGTTGTTCATAAATCCCATTAAAAAGCATTCTCGTTTTTCAAGTCACGTAGATACAGTCAACATCAAAAGTAGCTGAGAATTTCATACTTCCTACTAATATTATAAACGCGAAAGTTTGTAAGTATAGATGGATGTTTGTTACTCTTTCACGTAAAAACTACTGAATGGATTTCAATGAAACTTTACAATAATATAGCTTATACATCAGAATAACACATAGGCTACAATTTATCCTGCGCAGACGAAGTCGCGGGCACCAGCTAGTGTGTCCATAAAGTAACGCCCCATTTACACTGCGACTTTTTGCATCTATACAGTCGCTTTAGCGATACTATAAATAGGACCTAATATTTATGTTACCGACAATGTGCGGAAATCAGGTAATCTGCAGATTACCTGGCTGAGTTCATTAAAGTGCGGAAAATGGTTTCAGTTCGCACATTAAGGACTTTCCCCCAGCCAACTAGCGCCCCCATCAGTTAAAAAATATTACTCGCTAAATACAAAACTTATCGAAAATCTGTCTTACAAAATTGAAGTAAAGGTACCCTAGTTTATTTAGAACCTGAAAAATATAGTTCACTGTAGATACAGATACAAAATGTGCGAAAAACGGCCACTATTAGCAGTTATATTGTATCTGTAAATACAGTTGCACGAAAAATTTTCAACTTCCCATACAAAATGGGTATGGGAAAAATGGGTAACTTGACCACTTCAGTATGGAGAGTCAAAAATTTTTTGTGCGTTTTTAGCAAAGTCGTAGAACAAAAGTTGTTGTTTATGACCTCACTAAAAGTGGGCAAACGAATATCAGGTACAAAAAAATAACCTAGTATTTTTCAGGATTGATTGATAGGTTCTAAATAAACTAGGGTAAGTTTACTTAAGTAAAAATTTGCACTTTAACGTATCGAGTCAGGTAATCCACAGATTACCTAGTTAATGTGAACATTAACGTATTCCTCACTTTAGCGATAACATAAAAATATTGCTCGTTTAATTGTATAGGATAGTGTATATTCAAGGCCAGTGAATGATTGGATATTTCTCACGTGTTTTAATTTCCCCGTCAACAGATGGCGCTCTCGATGCACCATACGATGATGGGCAATAAGAGGATCAACGTTCTCTACACCACGCCAAATAAAAAGAGCAAAATATCTAAAAGTGAAGCGAAGGTAATTAATACAAACATATAACATCCTAATGAAATAGTGAACATTTTTTTGTATGTTACTCAGACCATGAGACTGAACAACTTTCCCCAAGGAACATTGAAACAAGTAAGGTCGAAATACGAAAATCAATTTTTGACCTCCCATAGAAACTGCATCAGCTGATAGCGCATTTTGTATGGGAGGTCAAATTTGGTTTTTCACATTTCGACCTATGTTCCTTGGGAAAAGTTGTTCAGTTTCATGGTCTGAGTAACATGCTTAAATTATGTTCACTATTTCTGTAGGACCCTATATTTGTGTCAGTTATACTACTGACAGCTGGTTTTAGAATTGGACCGGGTAGCTGGGAGCAAATTCCTGAATCATCATCATCATCATATCGTATGAGTTGCAAGGTCACAAACCCTGGTGTCAGAGTTGTTGAGCCGCCAAAAGCCTCTAACATTCAATTCAATTCGTTTATTTCAAAATATAAGCTTACAGACCAGTCCAACACACTTATACTTTAGTTACATAATAATATTATAAAACACTACTTTTTATCCTTAAAAACATGTTAAGGAACAGAGTGGCAAATCTTTGGACAACAATTGGGAATATGCATGATGTTTTTTTATTTAAAAAAATTATGCTCATTCATGTAATAAACAGTTTAGTAAAACAATTTCTCGAATAACTATGAAATTAAAAAAGATATAAGCCATCGAAGAATTGTTTCTGTCTCTTTCTAGCAAAACGAAATTTAAGAAGAAGTTTATATGACCGTAGTGGCACGTGACGTCACATGCCATGTCGGATCTCTCTGTCTAATCGGCGCGTAATTAATAGTTTTATATGCTTATATCAGCCGTATTTGTTAGCCGATTTAAATTTTCATTTCACTATTTGTCATCTCTACTACGGTTTTTCATATTTTGTTAATAAATGCGACAAAAAAAAATGTATGCATACTCCCTATTGGATTTTCATTAAATATATCAGCTAGTGGCTGTAGTGTAAGCATTTCATTGATAAGCCTGATTGCACGTGCCGAGGGAGCATTCGCGCCGCTGCAGGTGCGCACACTGATCGTCGCGTGGCTCACATGGCTCATTAACGACTACATCTGTAGATAGTAGTCGGGACCAACGGCTTAACGTGCCTTCCGAAGCACGGAATCATCTTCGGACAATCAAGTGATTCTAACTGCAATGTCCTAACCAAACTGGGGAGCACAAATAGATTTTGTTTGACAGTGACCGGGAGTCGAACCCAGAACCTCCGGATCGAGAGCCGAGCGCTCTGACCACTACACCAAGTAGGCTGTCAAATCCAGCAATGCAATCAAATTCTTGAATATCATCGGGTGATAAAATATCACATTTAAAAACTTAAAAATTCAAATTGACCCTGATAATCTGTTAAAAAAAAACTATGAAAACTAACATTTATATACCTACTCCATTTAATATTCACTTTCGAAAAGAAAAATGTGTGATTTTGAATAGTTTGAGTGATATTTGGAAGGTGGACCGACGATCTGGTGGCGGTCGCGGGAAGCCGCTGGATGCGATTCGATTTAACAATTTCAGATGACAATATTTTCTTGTTTCATACTTTTTATTCTAATTTTTTTAACAGTTTTACTTGAATTTGAAGTAATTATTCTGTTCACGAAGTGCGATGGTCTTTCGTGAACTCCGTGAGTAAATGTTTCTTTTCGATTCGAGAAACAGTTTAAGATCATTCTTAATTTAATGAGGGTTAAAGTGTTCTATGACTTATCCTTATAGAGAAAGTAATAATACACAATACAAAGTAATAGTTGAAAGATGTATTGAAATATCTTGTGTTGAGCTGGACAAGCATGTTGTAGTATGTGTATACCGACCTCCCGCTTATCAAAATTTTTCTTTGTTTGAGTTAGTAATGGAAGATGTTTTAAAAATAGTGACCAAAGTAAATAAGTTTACTACCGCAGTGTGTGGCGACTTTAATGTAAATATTTTAGAAAATACTTCCTATAGTACCAAACTTTTAAGTCTTTTTAAAAGTTATAATTTAGAGCATGTATTTTTTGAACCTACTAGGGTGACGTCATCCTCGGCTACCTGTATTGATAACGTATTTTGTAACTGCGATTATTTTGATAAAAGTATCATAAACTCGCTTCAGTCGGACCACTCGGGTCAAAGTGTTACTTTTAATTATTCTCGAGTAACCCAGAAGATAGATATAGAAACCAGGAGTCTAACGAACGACAGGTTAGAAAAGTACAAAAACACGTTACTAGAAAAACTGCCCTGTCACAATTATAATCCTAACAACCCTAATAACTCATATGAAGATTTATTCACATTGATTAATACTGAATTCAGTAAAATTTTCACTATTAGGAAAAAGCAAATCATTGTAAAATTCAAGTTCAGTGACTGGGCTACCGCTGGTATTCGCAAAAGTAGAGACAGACTTTTTGAATTATATGAGATAAGAAATTATTCAAATGACGACAGTTTCATTGAATATGTAAAAAATTATTCAAAATTGTTTAAATTAGTTTGTTTAAAAGCAAAATCATTTTTCCTACGGAAAAAAATACAGTCTGCTGATAACAAAATTAAGGCTGTATGGAATGTTATAAACAGTGAAACTGGTAAAGTGAAACCGCGTGACAATCAAATCACACTTCATACAAATCGCGGAACCATTAGTTCAAACGTAGAAGTGGCTCAAGAATTCGAAACCTTTTTTACTAATATTCCTTTGAAAACAACAGAGTCACTCAATTCATCATCTTCACTTGCTAGCGGTTTACTTCAAAAGAATGTGGACGCCTGCGAAACTGAATTTGGGTTCAATCATGTCACCCCTAACGAAATTGTTAAAGCCTTTAAAAGTATTAAAATGAAAACTACTGAGGACCTATGGGGAATGTCAGTAAAAGTCTGCAGTGCGATCATTGATACTATATCTCCATATTTAGCTGTTATATTCAATGATTGTGTCGATCATGGTACTTTTCCTGACTTAATGAAAAAAAGTAAAGTAGTTCCATTATTCAAAGCTGGTGACAAAAAGGATCCCAGTAATTTTAGACCAATATCAGTCTTACCTGTACTTAGTAAAATTTTTGAGAAGGTCATACTCAATCAAATGCTTTCGCACTTTAATAGAAATAACTTACTACATGACCATCAATTTGGTTTTACGAAAGGGCGCAGTACAACGGATGCCGGAACTGCACTTTTAAAATACATTTTTGGCGCGTGGGAAAAATCTGAAGATGCTATTGGTATCTTCTGTGATCTATCCAAAGCATTTGATTGCGTAGATCATAGCACATTGTTGTTAAAACTTGAACATTACGGTGTTAAGAATAATTCACTTAAACTACTTAAGTCATATTTGGAAAACAGGATTCAAAAGGTACAAGTAAACAAAACGAAATCACTGGGATCTGTTGTCAAAATTGGCGTACCTCAAGGGTCCATATTGGGGCCATTTTTATTCCTTATTTATATTAATGACCTCCCTACTGTAGTGAAGAATCTGTCAAAGATTGTGTTATTTGCTGATGATACTTCATTAATATTCAATGTAAGTAGAAAATCACAAAATTATAACGAAGTCAATGATGCACTTGGACAGATTCATGCATGGTTTACTGTTAACAATTTAGTCCTAAACGCCAAAAAAACTAAATGTATTAAATTTGCACTACCAAATGTAAGGTCTACTTCACATAACATAGTATTGAATAATGAACCATTAGATTTTGTAAATAGTACAGTTTTCTTAGGGTTAATACTAGACTCTAAACTTCAATGGGGCCCTCATATAACGGCTCTTTCTGGTCGATTGAGCTCGGCTGCATATGCTGTCAGAAAAATCAGACAACTTACTGATGTAGCTACCGCAAGGCTGGTTTACTTTAGCTACTTCCATAGCATTATGTCTTATGGCTTACTGCTTTGGGGCCGAGCAGCTGATATACATTCAATATTCGTTTTACAAAAGAGAGCTATAAGAGCAATTTATTGCCTGAAGACTCGTGATTCCCTGAGAGAACTGTTCAAGGAAATCAACATTATGACAGTGCCATGCCAGTATATCTATGAAAATATTATGTATGCTAGAAAGAACATTCATCAATTACCTAAAATTTGTGACAGGCATAATTTTAATACTAGAAATAAGCACAAAATTGATCAACCATATACTAGATTAACTAAAGTCAATACATCTTTCGTTGGTCTGTGTGTACGATACTACAACAAAATACCTGACAATATAGTGCAATTACCTGAGAGAAAGTTTAAAGAATGTGTAAAGCAAACGTTATATAAAAAAGCTTACTATAGATTAGATGACTATATGAATGACAAAGAGGTATGGTGCTCTGATATTCCAGCGAAACACAAGAAACACATTGTAAAAAGCCGACTCTTAAAGTAGGCCGTGCTGCAGTGGTTTCTTGCCGTTTCTTTTACGCTGCCACAGCACGATCCGAAACGGCGTAGACTCGCTCTATTTGAATTGTATTCTGCATGACATTCAATAAGTATTCTGTAAAGAATCTACATTGAATAAAATAATCTGAATCTGAATCTGAATAGTATATCAGGAAAATATCCACATTTTGAACCCTTTTTCATGAATTTGAGGTTATTATTTTGTTTACAAAACTTGACGCTCTTTCGGGAGCTCTGGCATAGTATAGAATTTAATTATACCTTTGTTTACTTAACAGTTTTTTGACGTGGATACGTCTGTGTTTTTGTTTGGGGGTCATTTAGTGCGAACTGGATATAGGCCCTTGCCAATGTCAAAAATATTTTCTGTGTTCTTTTTATATTTTTAAATGATAATTTAGACTATTCTAAGAAACTAATTTGAAGAAAGAATATAATTTAGATCATTAATTATTTTTATATAGCGATTTTAAGTTTGCGACCGTGTGACGTCATAATCTCACAAGCCAAGAAATAGATTGAGAAAACTACAATGAAAGAGAGAAACATTACAATTATAGGACAGTATGTTATACGTGATAAGCAATGAGCTGTATTCATAGTCTATAGAGCATTGTGTTTCAAAGATATCAAGTTATTTGTAAGAACGTGAGCATGTGACGTCACCGGGTCGCAAACTTAAAATCGTTATATAAAAATGATTAATGATGATAAAATTTTCAAATTAGTTTCTTAGAATAGTCTAAATTATGATTTAAAAATAATAAAAAAATACCAAAAATATTTTTAACATGGCCACAGTCAGCGTCAAATTTATATGAGCGTCTATCGTAGTCAAAATGTTCTGTATTTAACAAATTCAATTTTAAACAACGTGGTAACGGAATAAGCGAAACTGAGAAAACAGTTTGTTCAGAATGGAGAGTGAAATCAATTTCACGGGTTTTTGATAGGGATAATTTTTTTTATTTTTATTACTTAAATTTTTGCCGCTTCTATTCTAAACATTTCTGTGGATACGCGCGCTGGCGGCCGGCGCCGCGCCGAATGAGCGGTGAGGAGGGGAGGGAAGTGAAAGTGGCGGTGTGCGCGGATGAAACTTTAAAGTGACAATATCTAGATAAAAAAAACATTTTTCAAGATTTTTTTACGGGAATGGATTTATTTTAATAAAAATCTGTTGGGGTGTATGAGGGTTTCGCTAGTTCCATTCTAAGTTCTAAGTTAAGTTTGTGGTTTCCGCACTTAGTCCAGTAAGGACCATTGTGCGTGGGCCTATGTGGCCGTCAAGTTAGCCACCCTAACTGTTGCCAGAACTCAGTCAGTTTGTCCAGTCTGTTGGGTATTTGATCTAGGGTTATGTCCGCTCCAAGTGTGTTTTCTCTGATGCTTTTAATTACTTTGCATTCCAGAATTACGTGTTCCATGGTTTCGTCCGTTTCCATGCAGGCCCTACATAGAGGGCTGTCGGTTATGCCTATAGTGTGGTAGTGTTTGTTGAGAGCAATGTGACCTGTTATTGTGCCTACTACATTGCGGAGCTTTGTCCTATTCATCTGTAGTAGCCGTCTTGTTAAGCGTGTGTTAGTTGATGTTATAATTTTTTTTGATTGTTTGCATGTTGCAATGTCATTCCATTGTTTGTCTGCTTCATTTCGTGTTTTTTCTCGTATCCATGTCCGAAACTGGTTGAAGGGTAGCGGCAGCATTGGTTCTGGTCCTTCATAGATCTCGTTGGATCCTCCCCTTGCCAATTGATCTGCTGCGTCGTTTCCCAGAGAAGTTCGCTAGTTCCATTAACACGTTGTATACGCAATTAGAATTGTCATATAGTTGTAAGCACCCAAAGAGTTAAAAATATCTTGGCAACATAGTTTCCAATATTATGTTCGCGGCGTTCACCGTCAAATTGATGTGAGTGACTGTATTAGTCAAAATGATCTGAAGTAATCTAGATCTTCTTTACTTCAGATCATTTTGACTACTATAGATAGTCTCTCTGGTGAAACTGGACTATCGCACTCTATGGGGGAGGAACGTGGACAATGATACAAAGAGACAGAGAGAGGCTGGAGGCGTTTGAGATGTGGTGTTGGCGAAGGATGGAGGGTATAAGCTGGACAGAAATGGTGTCAAATGAAAGGGTACTTGAAAGGGTTAAAGAAAAGAGATCTATCGTACAAACTATAGAGAACCGGAGAGGAAATATGATTGGCCACCTGATACGACACGATTCGTTTATTAAGAACATCATAGAAGGGAAAATTGAGGGAAAGAGAGGAAGGGGCCGACCGAGGAGAACCTTTATGGAACAAATAAAAGAAAAAGTACAGGTCGAGTCGTATCAGGAGGTGAAGGAACTGGCGGAAACAAGGAAACATTGGCGATTACTCCACCGACAAGAGCACAGCTCTTAAGTTTAAAGAAGAAGAAGAAGATAGTCACATTAATTTGACGGTGACGACCGCAAACATAATATTGGAAACCTTGTTGCCAAGATATTTTGAACACTTTAGGTGCTTACAACTGTATGACCATTCTAATGGCGTATATGAAATTGAACTTGTTTACTACAGATCATTTTGACTACGATAGACGCTCATATGAATTTGACGCTGACTGTACTACATCGAGCTGTGGATGAGTATTCGACTGTCCCTACATAGGGACCGCGCACACCAATAGGCAGAGCAGACAAGAGCAGTTTTTGATAACATTGCAAAATGGACTTCATATCTAAAACATAAAATACAACATTGCCTGAGAGACAGAGCCGCGAGCAGTTTTCGTGCCTCTCAGGCAATTTTGCATTTATTTCTTAAGATATAAAGTCCATTTTGCAATGTTATCAAAACCTGCTCTTGTCTGCTCTTCCTTTCGGTGTGCGCGGACCCATACACGTATCCACGTAAAACTTGGCCGTATTAAGGCGATCCGTTTTCCATACTAAATTCAAATGACTTGCATTTTTATGCGGAACATAAAATTCTGTTGAAAAAGGAGTGTATACTGCTATTTTTAATTAAATTTTTCGCTAATTAATACAAAGATACAGGTAATGCACCGAAAGTACTAGTTTTGTTAGCAATTTTTGGTACAATATTACCATTGTGGGTGTGCGATCTATACTGTAGTACTTTCGGTGCATTTGCTGTATCTTTGTATTATTCAGCGAATTTCTTTATGGAAAACGGATCGCCTTAAGAGGTTACCCCCAGCCAACTAGCGCCCCCATCAGTTAAAAAATATTGCTCTCTAAATACAAAACTTATCAAAAACCATTCAGTGTACTTCCCTTTTAAATAAACTAGGGTACCTTTAATTTTGAAAGACAGATTTTCGATAAGTTTTGTATTTAGCGAGTAATATTTTTTTAACTGATGGTGGCGCTAGTTGGCTGCAAGAAAGCCCTTAAGGATACAACCAGGGATTTTTTTCTTCTCGTAGGCGAAATCAGCGAAATTGCAAGCGATGGCGAAGAAAGGTCAGCTGATAGGGAGCGTTCCGCAACAGAAGAAGCGAAGCCACCGCCGGGCGAAGGCGCGCGCTGCACAGAAGAAGTCCGAACAACTCATTAAAACCACCACGTTTGCGTAACGTCTCGGGGGTAAGGCGGGCTATCCACTAGGTTGGATTTCTTCCAGCTGACATGTATATTACGAGACTTTGTCAACTTCCTTGCAACTGAGCTATGAAACTATGTTAAGCGTCCCTCTAGTCCTATCTAAATTATACCATGTGTCCGGTGACTGACTGCACAAACTTAAACAGTAGATTCTAACCACGAAAGTGAACCACTTTTCCCAAGGAACATAGGTCGAAATACGAAAAACGACCTGCCTTACAAAATGTGCTATCAAATGATGCAGTTTGTATGGGAAGCCGATTATTTCTTCAGTTTCATGGTTAGAATCTACCGTTTAAGTTTGTGCAGTCGGTCACCGGACACATAGTATAAAGTAACTATTAATCGGTTGCCCAAGGGACAGGCTGCGTCCTAGTTTGGGAACCTCTAGTGCACTCTTTTGTAAATGATTTCTGTGTGGAATTAATAAAATTTATTCTTATTACATCATCCAATCTCTAGAGCACTAGCTGAGCTAGAGTATTCAGTTTGGATCGTGTAAATGCAGTTAGACAGCTAGTTAGACCGCATATTAATAAATTGTCGAACAGGCTCAGTTCTGCAGCACACGCAGTGATAAAAAAGAACTCTTGAGGGATGTAGACACCGCGAGGTTAGTCCACTTCAGTTATTTCCATAGTCTCATGTCATATGGCCTATTGTTATGGGGTCATGCTGCGGATGCAAACAGAATTTTTATACTACAAAAGCGAGCTGTTCGTGCAACTTATAAAATAAAGCCCAGAGAATCTCTTAGAAATAAATTTAAATAAATTAACATTTTGACTTTTGTGTCGCAATAAAATTATGAGAATTTAATATATGTTAAACGGAATATACATATTTTCAAGAAAAATGACAGGCACAGTGTCAACATAAGAAACAAGAATCAACTTGCTTGTCATGTTAGCCGTGTTGACAAAATTTGTAACACTTACAAAGGTCAATGTATACGCTTCTATAATTAGGTACCAACTGACATTAAAAGTTTACCGTTCGATAAATTCAAAACTGTTCGAGAAAGATTATTATAAAATATATGAGTTTACGGCCACAGGTCTATCAGGCTAATTCAAAATTAAAATTTAATTATGTTTATTGTATCAACCCTGTACAGAGCGCGTGGGTATTTTTTCGCTTCTTTTTTTCCCACCATGGCGCCACTTTGTTTGTGAAGCGATGTAGTTCAGCTGACGTCATTGAGAGATTTTAATATCCAACAATGGATAAACTATATTTGATTTGATCTATTCGCTGTCTAATTGCATTTAAACGATAGCTCAGCTAATGCTCTGCAGATTGGATGATGTAATGCCCGCTTCAGGTGGCTAACCTGTCAGCTGGAAAAAATCCAACCAATAGAATTCCTCCATTTTCTTAGCCTCGATAATGGAGCTATGCCATTGGTCGGAGTTATTTTTGCCAGCTACCTAGTAGCACAGCGATGGTAGCGCGATGCTCACCTTTTTGCGTTTCTCTAGGCCCATAGATTAAAGAAACAGTGTTTCCAATTTACTTATTTTAAGCATGGTCACACTGAATAAGAATTTTTTTGTAACACCATAAAACTGAACAACTTTCCCAAAGAAACACAGGACGAAAAAAAAAATTTCGGTTTTACATACAATGAGTTGTATGTAACGATTTTCCTCGTTTTTCGACCCATGTTCTTATGCAAAAGTTGTTTAGTTTTGTAGTGTGAGTAACATACCTACTGAAAGTTTTTCAATGATAAATATACCTTGGATATTCAACTAGTAGTTTGGTGAATTCGTGCGACTTGTGCGCTAAAAAAACGAAAAGCTAGAATAAAAAAAATCAGTAAAAAAGGAAACGCTGAACGGCTGAACATTTTTTTTTATAAAATATAGAAAATGTTTTAGTTTTTAACACATTTTGTGTACTACGGAACTCTTAGTACTCGAGTCCGACCGACACTTGGCCAGTATTTCCTTCCTTATTCATGAAAGCTGTTTAATTTCTTTCAAAAATAAAAAAAATCTCTGAAAAGTAAAATGTAAAGAATTGTACAATTTATAACAAAATGGGTAATTCTATTGAAGAATGTGTATCTCCCCATGGAACTGAATTTTTTTTCCTAAAAACCATAGGTCTAAATAGGAAAAAAATTGATTCAGTTATGGACAGCTAAAAAACTTTTTCCGTATTTCGACCTTTGTTCTTGGGAAAACATTTTGAAATTTATGGCATTGCAATTGAGTTGCAAATGTTTCCACAGACGTGCCGTTGACCGTATGTATGTTGTATAACCATGAATATCCATTTCGTTATACATTTTATTTGTTCTTTAGTTTTTAAGATTTTCAGGTTTTTTTTTATTTGTTAAGTATGTATCGGTACCGATTTCGTTATACGTTGTACGGTCAACCGCTCGTCGGTAGAAACTTAATCAACTCTATTACCATGCCATAAGGTCCAAAAGTGTTTCTACTGACGTGCTGTTGAGTGTACTATTCTTCAATTTTTTTTGTGTCAGGTACACCATCTAACTATAACAATAACAAAATACTCGTACGCTTGTCTCACTCTGGCGAATAAGTTGGAGAGAGCAAGACGTGTATACCGGGGTGGAATAAAAATACCGACAAAGCTCCGAGTATCACTTTTAGCGTCTTACACATAATTGTTTTATGCATGGTACTCGTAAAAGCAAAAATAAACTATTTAATTTTTTGTTAAAAATTCGACTTCTTTTACGGGTTGACAACCCTATCATACCTACTTAAGTACGGAAAAAACGACGCGGCGCGTGTCTTTGATGCACGGCGGAACGCGCCTTGATTGGTTTTGTCGGGTTACGTATTTACAAAGACCGAACGAATAAGATTTTTATGAACTTACATTAAATACGACGCTCGAAATGTCCGCCTTCCTTCCGTACACAACAGCGTACAGCAATATCAAGGTTAGGTTGTCTCTTGCTTCCATCGTCATGTTTATTGTACTGGTATCACTACACTTCATCATCATAACATCCCATGAAAAAACGTCCACTACAGGACATGGAGCTCAAATGTGGAGGGGAAGTACCATAGTCACCTCGTTTATCAGCGTTACAGCTGGCACCATGAACCTGACCGCCGTAAGTAAGATGTAAGATACAGAGGATGTTGCTGCCCATCCTCCTGTTAACACTTAGTCGCCTCTTACGACACCCACGGGTATGTATGGGTTGGTACTATTCTTTGCCGGCACTACAATTAAAATCTCTAAACTTACAAAAAAAATCACGGCGACGCGAATTGCAATCGCGACGCGCGAATCAATTCAATACCCTCCTCCACTCGCTAGGCAAACTAGCGATACGCGGCGCCGGCGCTCTTCAATTTGCACTGCACCCCGCGCATGCGTGTTAACCCCGCTTGAAAAGTCATCTGTGGCCTGTCAGGGCTGTGAACGCTGTGAACTCGCAATTTTTTAGTAAATTTTTGATATTAAACATCTCGTAAAGTAAGTAAAAAATTAAACGGGGTTTTTACGTAACATAACCCAGGGCATTGCCGCTCGTTCTGTTTTACGCGGTATTGGTTATGGTTAAGTTAGATGGTGCAACCCACCCAGAGCTTTTTTGGGGATCAATTCTTGAATATCACCGGATGATAAAATATCACTCAAAAAATTCAAAATCACAGATTTTTCTTTTCACAAGTAGATATTAATGTTCATTAAATATAAAGCAGGCGTTGATTGTTAATTTTCATGTATTCTGATTTACCTTTCAACTGTTTATCAGGGCAAATGTGAATTTTAAAGTCTCAAAAGTGATATTTTATCACCCGGTGATTTTCAAGAATTGAGTCCCAGGGATTCTCTAATTTGTTAATTATTAGTTTTATTTAATTGCTGTCAACACCAAAAGAAGATGCTTGACTTTTTATTTTATTTATAAACAGGGCTAATATATTTTTTTTTAAACAGTTTATATCAACCCTGAAGGATAGGATTCTGCCCATGAAACTGAACAACTTTCCCTAAGGAACATAAATCGAAAAAAAAATATTACATCCCGTACTAAACGTGCTACCACTCTGCCAACCGATTCAGTTTAAATGGGAGGTTTTTTTTTTTTATTAATTCGACCTATGTTTCTTAAGGAAAGTTGTTCAGTTTCATGGGCAGAATCACATCCTTCAGGGTTGATACGAGTATACCCTTTCTGTTACACCTTGTATGAAATTTAAAGATTCTTTTACCAAGATTATATGATTTGACCGCAAATGTAACATTCGTATTTGAACTAGATTTCAGAAAGTTTTCTGATAAATTAACATACATTAGGTATCTGGCAATCTTAGTGAATAATTGTTAGGTTAATAAAATTGTATTTAAATAGGTAACTGTCAAAGTTAATACATTTTAAGTGTAATAAAATATTTAAATTGTGCAAAATATTGTTTTATTTTTCTTTTGGTTGCATTTTTATTGCTCAAGGGAAAAACGTAGAAGGCGAAGATGGGGGCAGCAGTTGTCAATTATTAGGTATAGTTACTGCGTTATTTTAGGACCAACTGTTTCAAAGAAATATGGATCAAAAAACAATATTTTTGTCATGCTTGCTTACTTTTGTCATGCTTGCTTACTTTAGTCATGCTTGCTTACTTTTGTCATGCTTGCTTACTTTTGTCATGCTTGCTCACTTACGTCATGCTTGCTTACTTTTGTCAAGCTTGCTCTTTTGTCGTGCTTGCAAAGTTGCATGTCTGTCGGTCTTTTACAGATTTACCTACTTAAGAGAGTGTGCGCAAGAACTCCGTGAGCTCATAGTGTAGGCAACGAAGCAGTTGACCCCAACATAAATTTCTCAGGCAGATTTTATTTGACAGGATGATAAAGAATCATGAATTAAATGTAAATTCAAAATGTCAAAAAAAAAAATACAATTTTTTTTAAGTAATACATTTTTTGTAATTTTTGTATGGAAAAATTAAAAGTAGTTACCGATTTTTTTTTTTAGAAGGTTGTCTGATGTAGTGTAATACCCCAGCAAAGTTTCATCGACTAAGGATTTAATGCGGGGGTCTTCATACAACGATCCGCTTCGTTGCCTAGACTATCATCCCGCCATATCTTCGAGAATCCAGACTCACCGCAGAATTTCACCCACACTTGGTTGATATTCTACATATTCGCACAAAACGCTTTGCAACATCTTTTATAATGCGCACAGCTAAAGAGTGGAATTCTCTGCCTGCGTCTATGTTCACGAATTCTTATAACCCGAATCTATTCAAGTTGCGAGTGAATAGGCTAGTCCCTCCAAGTATCGCGCCCTTGAGCATATAACCAAACGCGTCGTTATATAACGAGTATAACTTCACCTCATCTTTTTCGTGGTCTACCCCTACGGCGTTGGCCATCATGGGGTATCCATTGTGTAACGAATTTCGCCCACCGTTGCGGATGCATCCTCTCAAAAAATTCTAAATCATTGATTTTTGTTTTCAAAAGTGAAGATTGATACTCGTATTCGATAAATATACAACGTGTTAATGGAATAAGCGAAACCCTCATACACCCCATTTTCACCAGAAAAACTGTGGTTGTAGCATTTATTAGTCCCATTTCACATATTTCTCAGAAAGGAAGGTAAAAATTTTACGTTTTTAGGATTTGATAAATATCCATACATTTTGGTATGGACAAAGAATATATAATATTACGCTAACGCGTAAAGAAGCGAAACTCTCCCCCGCCCGCTGAAATCAAATTCCTCTCCCCCCGCTTAGGCGAATAGGACGCGCCACGGGGCACATTCCGCGCCGCCCAGGGGACCAATTCTTGAATATCACCGGGTGATAAAATATCACTCAAAAAATTCAAAATCACAGATTTTTCTTTTCAAAAGTAGTGATTGATATTCTTAAAATATAAAGCAGTCCTTGATTGTTAATTTTCATGCATTCTGATTTACCTTTCAACTGTTTATCAGGGCAAATGTGAATTATTAAAGTCTCAAAAGTGATATTTTATCACCCGGTGATTTTCAAGAATTGAGTCCCAGGAGTATATTGTATTCTATGATCATAGAGTAACTTATATATTGGGGGGTATATAAGTACACATCAAGCTTGACACTATGGACTTTGTACCATTCTTATTTCAATAGACGTACGGGCGCGAGTCGCACTGCGAGTATCAAGCTGGACCTGTCGTTGATTATAGGTACAGTCAAGTACACATCAAGCTTGACAATATGGACTTTGTACCATTCTTATTTCAATAGACGTACGGGCGCGAGTCGCACTGCGAGTATCAAGCTGGACCTGTCGTTGATTATAGGTACAGTCAAGTACACATCAAGCTTGACACTATGGACTTTGTACCATTCTTATTTCAATAGACGTACGGGCGCGAGTCGCACTGCGAGTATCAAGCTGGACCTGTCGTTGATTATAGGTACAGTCAAGTACACATCAAGCTTGACCCTATGGACTTTGTACCATTCTTATTTCAATAGACGTACGGGCGCGAGTCGCACTGCGAGTATCAAGCTGGACCTGTCGTTGATTATAGGTACAGTCAAGTACACATCAAGCTTGACACTATGGACTTTGTACCATTCTTATTTCAATAGACGTACGGGCGCGAGTCGCACTGCGAGTATCAAGCTGGACCTGTCGTTGATTATAGGTACAGTCAAGTACACATCAAGCTTGACACTATGGACTTTGTACCATTCTTATTTCAATAGACGTACGGGCGCGAGTCGCACTGCGAGTATCAAGCTGGACCTGTCGTTGATTATAGGTACAGTCAAGTACACATCAAGCTTGACCCTATGGACTTTGTACCGTTCTTATTTTATTAGACGTAAGGGCGAGAGGACACCCGTGTGGTGCCGGCAAAGAATAGTGCCAACCCATACATACCCGTGGGTGTCGTAAGAGGCGACTAAGGGTTACCTGGAGGATGGGCAGCAGCATCCTCCTTTGTATCTTACTTACTGCGGTCACCTACAACCGCGGTCCATGGTGCCAGCCGTAACGCTAACAAGCGAGGTGACGGTACTTCCCCTCCACATTTTTCCAGCAAAAGCTAGAATTCTGGAGGGAGCTCCCTGTCCTGTAGTGGACGTTTCATGGGATGTTATGATGAAGGGCGAGAGTCGCACTGCGAGTGTCAAGCTTGACCTGTCGTTGACTGTACCTACGTAGGCTACGTGGGGCAAGCTTGACACTCGCAGAGCGGCTATCGCCTATACGGCTACTGAAATAAGAACGGTACACACGGCCGCACGTTGGTAGAAACACTTTGACCTTAAGCGGGTCTCTTTCTCTGGTTTCGGGCATATGTAGTTTTGTTTCAATATGTCAAGCCACGCTACGCGCACTTGACTATATTAACTACCTATTTGACAAGTTTATACGTTACCCAAACAACCTACCCAATGTTCAAGTCAAAATTTTTGGGAGCCCCCTCTTTGAATAGTAGATTTTATGACACTGACTATACAGTGAAAATTTTGGGTCAACATTGAAGACTGAAACTCCAACCGTTTGGCTGTAAAATAGGGCTCCGTTTGAACTCCGAGGCTTGAACCCTATAGTTACGGAACCCTAAAAAGTGTTAAAAATGTGGATATGTCTGAATAGCTGTATGTTAAACTGTGCGTTCCATTTTGCGCTAACAGACTGCTTTAGAGCACTGTGAGCGCGTTTAAGTCGGTCCAAATTGACCTAAAGCGTGCTCTAAAGCACTCGCTCGTTCACCGCCTTACGTCATTGATGACGTCATCGTTTCTGCTATCAGTGGTTTAGTCAAATAGGAGCAGTGAAAGCGCCAATGTCAAAATCGATTTGACACATATAAAATCCCACACATTTGCAGCAAGCTGAAGTTTCTCAAGTTTTAATTATAATGAGTTTGTCTCTAATGGAAATGAGAGTGGATTTGGCGCACATTTTTGAGGGATTAGCTTAGGCTTTGTTAAGCTGCCGTTATTCATAATCTAAGGGCTTTGTTATAGAAAATAAAAACAAAACTGACATTTTGACAGATGAACACGTGAGCGCTCTTAAATCCATTCCAAATTGACTAGAGCCATTAAAGCAGTGATAGCTTTGTGAGCGTGCAAAATCAATTTGGACCGTCCGTCAGTACTGTATACGCTTTTAGCAGCGTTTGTACAATTTGGAACACAGCGAAACTATGGTCTAAGCGGGACAGAGTATTATTGTATGTACCTACCTGAGGTCGGTTATCATCACAATCTTACAACCTACACAACACAATATGATTATGTTGAATAGTGATCAGTTTTCTTTAACTTCCGCTATCCAATAGCAGCTGGCGCTGTTAGTTACAGAAACATGGTAGCGACTTGTCTCCATGTTTGTATAAGGCTTATGAACTAATTTATATGAGCTATTTAAAACTTACCGACATAATAACAATTTGTGTAGAAGTTTTCCTTTAGAATACTTTACTGAGTAAATAAATATAAAAGTCCGACTCTGCCTGCTTCCGCTGGCATCACACACACACACAGTTACGGAACCCTAAAAGTGTTTAAATTGTGGATATGTCTGACTCATCATAACATCCCATGAAACGTCCACTACAGGACAAGAAACTCCCTCTAGAATTCTAGCTTGTGCTGGAAAAATGTAGAGGGGAAGTACCATAGTCACCTCGCTTGTTAGCGTTACGGCTGGCACCATGGACCGCGGTTGTAGGAGACCGCAGGAAGTAAGATGTTAGATACAAAGGTGGATGCTGCTGCCCATCCTCCAGTTTATAACCCTTAGTCGCCTCTTACGACACCCACGGGTATGTAAGGGTTGGTACTATTCTTTGCCGGCACCACACGGGGTAATGTCTATGTCTGACTAGCTGTATGTAAAACGATGGTCTAAGTGGGACTGAGTATTATTGTACCTATTCCTTTGTGAGGTCGGTTATCGATCTTACAACATACACAACACAACACAAAATGATGTTGATGAATAGTGATGTTTTCTTTAACTTCCGCTATCCAATAACAGGTGGCGCTGTTAGATACAGGAACATGGTAGTGACGTGTCTCTAGGTTTGTATAAGACTTTCCTAATGATTTTTATTTGGAGGATTGCAGCTATGAGCTGGAATTTTTGTAGAAGTATTCCTTTAGAATACTTTATTTAGTAATTAATTAGTATAGTAAGTAAAAATCCCCGCTTCCGCTGGCATCGCATCACACAACAAACAACGCGCGACGACGCAAAGAAGGGTCACCCCACCCTCAGTCAGTCAGTACCAAAAAGGTTGATTGAAGTAGCAGCACTTTCTGCGAAGGAGAGAGCGTATTCATTTCTCGCACCTCCCAAATATCAAATCCCTCGTTTAGATTGAGAGTAGTATGTTCCTTGTATCAAATCCCTAAAACGTAAAATTGTTATCTTTCTCTCTGAGAAATATATGAATTGGGTAAAATGTGCTCATTAAGCCCAATTCATTTGATACCCCACACGGTATCATTGAATTTTTTTTTTTAAGATGTTCATGACTCAATCTCCTCTAGAGGGCGCCACATTCAATTAATCGTAACTTGTATAACCAGCGCAGCGGATGATTAAGACGCTTCTAACGATACCTCATTTGTCTAAAACGATAAGTACTTTAGAAGTTATGAAGGAACAGAAGAACATACAAACCACCGGTCAAAATAATAACCCTCCTTTTTTCCATAGTCGGGTAAAAACGCACATCATCTATAAACATAGGTACATGAAAACAACACATCATCATGGAAACATGTTGCCTCTAACTCCACGATGGAATGCACTGACTCCCAAGTCACAGGTTGTCCTAGTTTGGGAGCCAGGGCTTCCTTTTATTAGTTAGTAAAACTAGATTAAGATTTTGTTTAAATAACTTTAACTCACTTTTGTTATACCTACTTTTTGTCTCAAATAAAAAACTTATTTATTTATTATTAAAACTCTGGGACTTAATAAGTACCTTATTGTCCAATAATACAGTCACCGGCAAAAATAACCGGCCAGTCTATTTTCTGTCGTACATTTTCATACAAGTAAGGTATCAAATGAAGCGTCAATATATTTCCTAAACGAAATAAATATCTGGGAATAAACAGTGAGATCATTAAATAAGGTGTCTGACTACCGATTCTTGAAGATTCTGTGCACGGTATCCAGGAAATTCCGCGCATCGTTCAGAAAAAAATATACTTCATTTTGTTAGAAATCTCTTACATTTAGCGAATTAAAATGTGTAAAGTGTCGCACGGGTTTTCTTCAACATATTAGATATACCTAATCTTTGACAATATTGTTAATAAGGTTCTTATCTAAAGACCTCATCAATCAGATTTGTATTTTTATTAAATTAAGGTAAGATTTTGATGCTTCGTTTGCCCCCATATTTGTATGAAAATATATGAAAGAAAACAGACCGGCCGGTTATTTCTGCCGGTGAGTGTATTAAAATAAATCATAAATCCTGTATTATAAAACCTGAATTTATATGAAATTATAAAGAAATGTAACCACCAAAATATAATATTATGATGATTAATAATAATTAATTATTACTTACTATAATTAATTTTTAATTAAGACAGTCTTAAAATAAGGCGTAGCGTATTAACTTTAAATAAAACAGTAAATGCTTAAAAACCCGAAACGAATAACGCGTTTTGTCTTGTTAAAATATATTGCTCCTCGAATTTCTGTAAGGGTCCTCGCACCCCAAAAGACTGAGCAGACGAGAGCAGTTTTTGATAGCATTGCTAAATTGACTTTAAATTCATAGGAATAGATTCAGATTCAGATAATTTTATTCAATGTAGATTCTTTACAGAATACTTATTGAATGTCATGCAGAATACAATGCAAATAGAGCGAGTCTACGCCGTTTCGGATCGTGCTATGGCAGCGTAAAAGAAACGGCAAGAAACCACTGCAGCACGGCCTACTTTAAGAGTCGGCTTTTTACAATGTGTTTCTTGTGTTTCGCTGGAATATCAGAGCACCATACCTCTTTGTCATTCATATAGTCATCCAATCTATAGTAAGCTTTTTTACATAACGTTTGCTTTACACATTCTTTAAACTTTCTCTCAGGTAATTGCATTATATTGTCAGGTATTTTGTTGTAGTATCGTATACACAGACCAACGAAAGATGTGTTGACTTTACTTAATCTAGTATATGGTTGATCAATTTTATGCTTATTTCTAGTATTAAAAAATAAAATGCAAAAATGCCTAAGAGGCATAAAAACTGCTCGCGAGATAATACGCGAGCAGTCGCGCAGACAAGGTCGCAGTGTTGCCTGCTTGAAGGATTTAGGGCTATATATAGCATTTTTTACAATATGTAATTAACTCGAAAAGGAGTATTTTGTAAATTGTTAAGACCGAATCACACTTTTTTCGTAAATTCATATTCGTAATTTAAATATTTCGTAGTTTTAATTTATTTTTCGAATAAAATAACACATATAAACTAAAATTCTTCTGAATGGTAAATTATTAGAAAAGGTTAGAGAATTTCTCCAAAAATATCTCTCCTGCCGGGTCTCCTCCATCTATATTGAAAATTCAAATATTCTTACCTTTTAATTTATTTATTATTCTGTTTCTTCTTCTTCTTCCGCCAAAAGTGCATAATTACAATATCTCAATCCATCACATTCACGCATGCACGTCCCAGTGTTGAATTATCGCTACAAATTAGTAACATGACATGGCAACCCTGAAAAACTGCCGCCGGACTGCTCGAGCATGCTCGAGCATGCGCGAGCATTTTGCCGGTTGGTCTGCGCGGACCCTAAGTCTTCAAACGGAATATGTGGAGCCCTTTGTGCATAAGTCGCGGAAATAGGAAGACCTCGCTGCTAAATAGACTTGGCGTTGATGTCGAACGGGATACCGAAAACTTGCAAGTTGCTTACAAGTGGTACAGGCGTATCAGGATAGATAGAGCTATTGTCCCAAACCCGAATCACAAGTTCACAACAACAAACTGTTCACTAACGCACTGTAGTAAGGGAGGTCATAAATATTTCGCTATATGATTTGCACGTATTTCATATCGCTAGAGATGATAGTTTAGATTATTACAAATTGATTTGGTTCAGTAAAGTTTTTCTGTCCGTCGCTGCGTTTTTGAGTTTCAGCTTTTCAAAAATGTAAAAAAAGAAGGGTAGGTACTAAATCATTTGCTCATGTCTGCCAATGGAGCTGCTGGTCATAAACATCCTAAAAATTAAACTTAAACTTAAACTTTTTGGCTGTTGAAATAATGTATTTAATATTGATAAACTATTTTCCTTGCAAAACTGTATTAACCTCTCCCCTCTAGAATTTCTTTTCCCTAGTCCAAAGTTTCCCATTACTCGTACATCCTCTACACAGCCTTCCCCTACCACCGCGTTGAAATCTCCCATAACAATCAAATTATCTTTTTCTTTAGTTAAGTCTATTAGTGCTTCTATATCGTGATACATCTGTTCTATCTCTTCATCAGGATGACTTCCAGTTGGCATGTATACTTGGATTACGAGTATAAACAGGTCGGCTGGTATGGCTGCTATCTTAATGGCTGTTATTCTGTCACTATGATTACCCTAAGAGCTATCCTATATTTTGGGGAAAAAATTTATATCAGGTCAAATTTTTGTAAATGGCCTTTAAGTGTAATTTTAAGAGACTATATTTTTGAATCTTCCTAAATTTCAAACTGGAAGGTACCAAAAAAAAGTTATACCCCGAAGATGGCAAACGGCAACGCAAACCTGTGTGCCCCATTTTTTATTAAGTATGAGGTCTGTCCCATTTGTACCTTTCTTATCTCCTGAATATATTACCCTGTAGTCCTCGTTCCAAAAATCCCCATTTCCCTCCCATCTTACTTCACTAACCCCAAGTATATCCACATCTAGTCTCTTCATTTCCGACGTCAATTCTTCAAGTTTTCCTTCTGTTCATTCATTCCATGTACCGATGAGGCAAGCAAATCTTCCATAAAAAGTCTAAATAAAATAAAGGTACCGATTTTTTAATCGGTACTTTTATTTTCCCATACAAAAAATGTATGAAAAATTGTTTTGGAATTTTTTTTTTTTATATTTTGAATTTACGCTTAATTCATGATTCTTTATCATCCTTTCAAATAAAATCTGCCTGAGAAATTTATGTTGGGGTCAACTGCTTCGTTGCCTACACACTACCGGTTAAGTTTTACAAAAATCAAGAAATCTTTAAAAATTGTATTTGCGAAATTGAAAATATATCTTTTTTTACTTGTGAATTGATCATTAATATTATGAACGAAAGCGTAAGTGATCCGTAATAGCCACTTTATGCGTGACTCTTTTTATAGAATAGGGAGGCAGACGACGGGTCACCTGATGGTAAGTGGTCTCCGACATCACCTTTTTTTTTTCCTGAATGGTAAGTATTTTTATTCGAAAAACTGTAGTAATAACATTTATAAGTCCCACCCAAGTCACATATTTCTTACAGAGAAAGATAACAATTTTACGTTTTTGGGATTTAGGAGGTGCAAAAAATGGATACGCTTATGGCTCTCTCCTTAGCAGAAAATGCTGCTACTTCAACCTTCTTGGTTGCACTACGAGTGGCAAGCTTGACCTGTCATTGACTGTACCTAAAATAGGTACTTAAAAAGAAAATCATCCTTGTTTGTAAAATCTTAGGTTGTCTGTTTTGTGGCTCCCATCAAATTAAAATAATGTTTTGTATGTTGGGCACTCTTTGTCTTTTATATGTTCTTAATTTAGTAATGCTTATGTAATGATTGTATGTTGCCAAAAGAAAATAAATAAATAAATTTCAAAAATAAATGAATGACGGTGGGGTCAAGTAGGGTGACCACTGACCATCCCGTCCTCTGCGTCGTCGCGCGTTGTTGTGTGATGCCAGCGGAAACGGGGATATTTTACAGTTTCTAAATAAAGTATTCTAAAGGAATACTTCTACAAAAAATACTGACTACAATAACGCAGCTAGTGACACACCACCGAAAAAAAATTGTACGAAAGCCTTATACAAACTTGAAGACACGTCGCTCCCATGTTTCTGTAACTAACAGCGCCAGCTGTTATTGGATAGCGGAAGTTAAAGAAAACAGATCACTAATTCATCATCATCGTTCTGTCTGTGGTTCTGTGTTGTGTATGCTGTAAGATCGATAACCGACCTCACAAAGGAATAGGTACAATAATACTCTGTCCCGCTTAGACCATCGTTTTACATACAGTCAGACATATCCACACTTTAAACCCGTGCGCGTCAAACTGCGGCCCGCGGGAAATTATTGCACTCGGTGCAAATTGACAAGATGAATAAAAAAATAGTCCAAATATGTATATGGATTCGCACCTGCGAGAATCATATGGAAGTTATTTTTGCGTGTTATTTTGAAGTTTTCCGGTGTTCGCAGAAGGAGTGCAAAACTAACAAGTGTTTATTATACCTATAGAAGGCCTGTGTAAATTTGCACCAAGTGCTATAATTTTCCCCGAGTCACAAATAAAAAAAACGAATTGCTAATGATTCCTACCGTGCACGTAGTTTTAATCAAAACTCTTAATGCAGTAAAACAGTCTCTATTTAAACACTTTGGTACCGTAACCAAAGAGTACAAACCTCGGAGTTCAAACGGAGCCCTATTGATCGGTCAACTGTTACACAGATTTTAACAGCCAAACGGTTGGAGCTACACTTTTCAAATTTTAACAGTATAATCATCTTGCTAAACCAAAACCATACAAATTGACAACAAATATTATTTTCTAAAGGGGGGCGCGAAAAAATTTTTTGACCTGCCTCATTGAATGGGGTATCGTTATTTAGAGCTCGTTGGCTAGATAATGTTTTGTTATAAAAAGTATTGTGAAGCGAAAAAATTTTACGCGCGAAATACCCGATCGATATATAAGTAGTTCGGGGGATGGATGGGAGGAATTTGACAATTTGCAACTGTAATTTATGACTGGTGAGTGGTTAAGTAGCTCGGGGGGGGAGGAATTTTCAAAATCGCAATTGTTATTTAAAGGGCCCTGCTTGCAGTGCCACTGCCAATCGTACTTTGTGTGGGCATGCAGGGCCGACAAAATCGCCGTTACATCGGCCCTGCAAGACCATACACGGTACGATTGGCAGTGAGCACTGCAAGCAGGGCCCTGCAGGCAGGGCTTTGTATGGGCCGTTTTAAGGGTGCCCGCACACAGTCAATCTCGATCGCGATCTGGTAGAGATGCAACTATAAGAAAGAAAGAGAACGCTGAGCGCCATCTTGATCGTGACCGGCGCTGATTGACAGATAGGTAAAAGATTTTATCAGAATCAGTGTTGCCACTTTAGCCGTTTTTTAGCTAGATCGAGTCACTTGTTCTGCAAGTTTTCTTAGGATAAGTAATTTTTTTGTTTAGTCACTAACTTAATTTCTGCAGCAATAAAATTCTAATTTAAACAGCTGAATATAATTTTTACCCAAATTGCTTATGCTTCCTCAAGTTTCAACTGTTTTTTATTCGTCTTTAATTTTTTTTTATGTAACAAGCGAGCGAGCTTGTATGCCACCTGTTAGAGTGTTAAAATCTTCATTTACAGGGTGTAAAAAAAGTACGAGTAAAGCAAGTAAAGTCACAAATAAACGCTTTATCTATCTCTAAGTTCGTCCAACGAAGGAAATATAGAGGAAATAATTAGTGGGTGAATAAATTTTGGCACAGTTGTAGTAGGAAGTTTTCAGGGGTACCTACCTTTTTTTAAAAAGCTGATACACGGATTTGTTTATTACCTCGTAGTAGTACGGAGAGGGGCACCTCTTCCACAGAGTCTTCCCTCTGTACCCTCTTGAGTTACCTCTGAGGTTTCTTCTTCCTCAGGACTTTTTCTTCTTTTCCTTGTTCTTCACTTTAAATCGCTTTCCACCGAACTACGGCGTAGCCGCTTGGCGGCCCGGCTTATATACCCGTGCTACTCGTCCCCAGACATTCTAGACCCATTTTTGAATTTAGGTTTTTGTTAAAAAAAAAATCAAGTATTTGGGCTCTCTTTCTTCAGCTATCTTTTTTTCTAGAATTTTCTAAACAAATTACAAATGATAAAACATTCATGGATGGGTGAGATTCGAAGCAGCGACCATCGGCTAGTTAGTCCAACGCCCTAACCACTGGACCACGAGGCTAATAACTTTATTAATGAAATTTTGATACAGTTATTTTTGACAGCCGGTGACCTGACTTCATGCTCGTGACAATTTACTTAAATTCTTCTTAATTGCTCATTTTTCCCTCACAAGATCTTTTATAGTATTGATTGTAGCGAAAAACTTTCAAGACCTTTTGTGTAGAGAATTTTATGAAGAGTAGTTTTGTCCTGAGACAGTATTTGCTTTGTGTTTTAGTTTTAGAAATATGCATGAAAAATTAAAAAGGGACCTTTACACCCCCCACCCCCTTTAACTCCACCGCTACCATCAAGTACTTTTAGTATATTGTTGTAGATATTTTACACTTTACTTTACACTAATTATTTCCCCTATTCAGCCTTTTACGGTCTTCATCAGACGGGCCATCTATCTACGAGTACGATGAACCATCTAAGGGTTGATTAATTAATTTATTGAAATGGATAGGTGCTTGCTAGTGACTGATATTTTTTTTTTACTATGTATGGGCTTACTCTTGACCTCGATCCGGCCCTGAGGACAGAGATGAGGTCGACGATGGAACGAGCTTGCCCAGAAGAAGCCTATTCACTCGCGACTTAAATAGATTCGGGTTATAAGAGCTCGGGAACACAGACGCAGGCAGAGAATTCCACTCCTTAGCTGTGCGCAATATAAAGGATGTTTCAAAGCGCTTTGTGCGGATGTGTGGAATATCAACCAAATATGGGTGATATCCTGCGGTGCGTCTGGATTCCCATCATCCAAACATCTTTGTCTGCATCACGAGCTGATCATAGATGTCATTTTACCCTCCAGGCGCTTCACTTCTTCTTGAGCTAGCTAAAACTAATTTTTTAACGAATAAGTATTTTTTTATATTTTTACTTTCGAGCGGAGCGAGAAAGGTATTGTATTCGTGAAAAAAAAAGTTTTTCAAATTTTATCAAAATTGTGTTCTATATCACTTATACATCATAAAAAATAAGTCTCCCAAAAATGTCCGTCCGTCGGTCGGTCGGTCGGTCGGTCGGTCCGTCGGTCGGTCGGTCCGTCGGTCGGTCTGTCCGTCACGCTTTGGCCGAGCGGCTAAACGAATGGTCTGATTGAAACCATATTTTGAATTTAGGAGTTTTATGCAAATCCATCCCAGGGTTCTGAGTGGTTTCCTTCTGGCTCTCATTTTGAGGGTAGCTGTCATACAACGAAAATGAAAAATTGAAATTTTCTCAATAACGACTCATAGAATCTTGATGAAACTTTGCATGACCAAGCATCTCCATGTAAGATATCATGCACCAGTATTTGATCTGTGTAATTTCATATAAGGGGTGTTCCTGTACCACCAAAACGTAAATATGTGATTTACCCAAAATTGGTTCCATTGAGTTTATTAAAATTCTCTATAATATTCATCCTGGACTGGTTGTCTACCTGACTGGATATTATTTATGATTTTTTTTCAATAAAATTTAGTACACAGGGTGTACCAAAAACTGAAAGGGCTTGCTCAGTAGACCAAACTGAACAATTATCCATAAGGAACATGTGTAGGGAAATTAAAAAAATGTGCATGGAAGTATCCTACGGTAGTATCCATTGATCTGTGAAAATTCATATAAAGGGTGTTCCAGTACTACCAAAAGTTAAACATGTGATTTACTCGAAATCGTTTGAAGTTTGTTTGTTTTAATGTTTGACCATTTGAATTCTGAATTGATCTGTATATTTCGTTTGAACATTTTTTTGGAAAAACGTAAATAAAAGTTTGTATTTCCATACTATGTGTATGGCATTACAAATTTAAGTTTGCGGTTGATAGTTTTTCCTTGAGTATTGCGAGAAAGTAAGTGCAGTGCTGCTGTACCATTTATTTATATAATCTATTAGTGATGTAGAATCACTCCTTAGAAGGATCATCGTACTTTTTTTTTACACCCACAATATTCCTTTTTCCAAAGTGAAAATTAACATCCAAATTAGTTGAATGAAACCTGCCATTAATGGTCACACAGGTGGGAATGTTGGTATAGCTCTCTCTTTCTTTCCTATAGGTTCTTCTCTACCCGATCGTGATCAAGACTTACTGTGTCACCCAAAGCACGGTTCTTGCAAGTTAAAAACAAAACTTTTTTTTTGTTACAAGTAAGCAAACGAGCAGGTGGGCCACCTGATGGTAAGTGGTCTCCACCGCCCATAGCACCCAATGTCGTATGAGTGACATAGTTTGACGCTAATAAGACAGCAAAGCGCGTTGCCCACCCTGAGAACTAAGATGTTATGTCGCATGTGCCAGTAATTTCACTGGATCTCTTACCCTTCAAACCGATACACAGCAGTCCACACAGAATCGCAAACACTGCTGCTTTACGGCAGAAATAGGCAAAGGGGTGGTACTTCCCCAGACGGACATTGCACAAAACCCTGCCACCTACAAATGTTATTCCTTTCATCTTTAGATAAAGTATTCTAAAAGGAATACTTCTACAAAAATTATTACCTGAGTAGCATTATTCGTACGTAGTAAAACTGTCAGCTGATTTGAAAAACTGTAAACTTTAGAATTTTAATGCGTCAACCTTATTCAAACTTGGAATCCACAACGAAATAATTTTTCTGTAACTAACACCACCAGCTATTATCAGATAGCGGAATCGCTTATATGCGAATAATGAATATATTCGATCAAAAATCCATAAATACAGTAAGCCACCCACCCGCATAAAAAAGCAAATCTATTTTGCCGACTTGTGGATGCATCCGCTCAAGATTGATATTCGATAAATATTTAAAGTAGTGTTTGATTGTTAATTTCTATACATTATACAGTCACCGGCAAAAATAACCGGCCGGTCTATTTTCTGTCGTACATTTTCATACAAGTAAGGGATCAAATGAAGCATCAATATATTTCCTAAACGAAATAAATATCCGTGAATAAACTGTGAGATCATTAAATAAGGTCTGACTACTGATTCTTGAAGATAAAACCTGTGCATGGGATCCAGGAAATTCCGTGCATCGTTCAGAAAAAAATAAACGTCATTTCGTCAGATACCTCTTACATTTAGCGAATTAAATTGTTTAAAGTGTCGCACGGGTTTTCTTCAAAATTTTAGATATACCTAGTCTTTGACAATATTGTTAATAAGGTTCTTATCTAAAGACCTCATCAATCAGATTTGTATTTTTATTCAATTTAGGTAAGATGTTGACGCTTCGTTTGCCCCCATATTTGTATGAAAATATATGAAAGAAAACAGACCGGTCGGTTATTTCTGCCGGTGAGTGTAATTCAACAAAGATATTTCATATTATATGTTTCCAATTCCAAGTTTCCACATACAACTAGAGAGCTCATGGAATTCAAATCGAATTATTTTGCCAAGGTGATTGCGACCCTATTTCTGTGGTAAATGGCCTAATTTCCATTGCTGTTGCTGTAAATGTTTTTGCACCTGAAAGAGAAATGTAACTGGACCTCTATCCAGTGTGAGAGCACACTAAATAAATGGTACAGCAACACTGCACTTACTTTCTCGCGATATGCAAGAAAAAAGTATTAACTGCAAACTTCAATTTGTAAATTAAATAAGCAGTTGTTACTTAGGTTTTTTAGTTAGGTTTTTTAAAAATAAATTTATAATGAAATATGCAGATCAATTGAGAATTCAAATTGATCTGCATATTTTAAATTATTTCTCGTTAATCACATCATGTTTAAATTTTGGTAGTACTAGAACAAACCTTTATAGTATAACCTTTCACAGATCAATACAGAAAATTGATCAGTTTAGTCTACTGAGCAAGCCCTTTCAGTTTTTGGTACACCCTGTATGCTAGATATTTGTAAAAAAAAAGCAAATATATAATCTAGTCAGGTAAATAACCAATCCAGAATTAACATAGAAAATTAAAGCAAACTCAATCGAAACAATTATGAATAAATCACATGTTTACGTTTTAGTAGTACTGGAACACCCCTTATATGAAATTACACAGACCAACTGATACTGTCGAAAAATACCTTACATGGAGATGCTTGGTCATGCAAAGTTTCATCAAGATTTTATGAGCCGTTTTTGCGAAAATTTAAATTTTTAATTTTCGTTGTATGACCACTACCCTCAAAATAAGAGCCAGCAGGATACCACTCAGAACCCTTCGATGAATTTGCATAAAACTCTTAAATTCAAAATATGGTGTCAATCGGACCATTCGTTTAGCCGCTAGGCCAAAGCGTGACGGACAGACCGCGACCGACGGACCGACCGACCGACCGACGGACGGACATTTTTGGGAGACTTGTTTTTTATGATGTATAAGTGATATAGAACACATTTTTGAGAAAATTAGTAAAACTGTTTTTCACGAATACAATACCTTTCTCCCTCCGCTCGAAAGTAATAAAAAAGCAATGACCAGCCGTCTCAGTACAGGCACCTTGATAAAAATATAACTTAGTCCAAATGTCACTTTTTGACTTAATATGCTGCATAAAGCTGGCATTCCCAACTGAATAATAAATGGTACAGCAGCACTGCACTTACTTTCTTGCGATATACGAGCAGTGCCGGATTTACAAAATTGCCGCCCGTAGGCTATTAAAAATTTGCCGCCCCTGCCGACTTATAAAATTCGATATTACCCTATACATTAATTGAATTTTAAAATATGGATTAGAATATATCCCTAAGTAGAGTACGTAACGAAGCTAGAGCGTTTTGTCAATTTTGTGTTGTGTAAGATGTTTGGCCGTAAACGCACACCAAGAGCGAATTTTTCGCTTAAAGTCTAAGCACACGTCTCAAGCAAGAAGAAGTTTTTCGTTTTACTGGCGAAAAGGCAGGTTTTTTGCCGTCTTTTGAGCGGTCAATCAAAACATCTGTCTGCCCATGTAACACTACGCTCACTTTCTATGAGTGTGTTTTTTAGGGTTCCGATACCAAAATGGTAAAAAAGGAACCCTTATGGTGCCGCTTTGTCTGTCTGAAAATCAGGAGTTAACCGCGTTAATGCTACTGGATTTCAGTAACGCCTTTAACACGGTCGGTTTTGGATATTCTCGTTGCGATGTATTAACATATCTCCAACCATAGTTGACTGGTTTCGTACTTACCTGTACGGGCGCAGGCAGCGCATACATATTGAAGAAGTCTTCTCTATGTGGTGCAACACATCTGCTGGCGTACCGCAAGGTGGCGTCCTGTCTCCTCTTTTGTTTTCTATATTATAAACTCCATCACAGTACCTTTGACTTCTTCCTGTCATTTGTATGCAGACGATATATTCAAATATACGCACAAGCTCACATCGCAAGAGTTTCGGAAGCGATTGAAAATACTATTAGGGATCTCGAAAGTATCAACCGTAGTTTTTAATTTTTATTCCTGAATGTGTGCAATAAAGAGTTATTCATTCATTAATTCATTTATATCTGACTGGAGTGATTTCCTTGGGCTAAAAGCAAACCCTAAAAAGTAAGCGATGAAAGTAATTGTAATGATTGTTAAAAGGCAACTGAGTAAAAAACCTACTTCAGACAATTTCTAAGTGCATTTAATGGCTATAAAAGTACCTGTCTGTTTGTCTTGATGGCTGACAATGAGGTTCGTTCTGAAAGTATGACAAAAATAAAATCTACTTACCCATACATAAAAGTCTTAGGCTATTGTCATTGGTAGTCGCTGGTACACCACACGTCTTGACGTTCATTAATTGCCTCCCATAATGTTTGACGGTTACATATTTTGATGGTGTAGATTTTGTGAAGTTGGGCTTGTAGAGTTAAGGCGTGTAGAGTTAGAAGCTTGGCTGTACATGAGATCTGATAACTTTTTGAAAATGCTAGCTATATGGTCTTGTCTTGGCAACATTATACATGAAAATGTTTTTGGTAGGATTTCACTTCTTTTTGTATGTTTCAAAGCACTAAAAATCCTGAAATACGTGTTTTATTATTTGTCAGCTCAATGGCTAAAATTGCATTAATGTATATCAACAGCTAATACTCATCACATTGATTATTTTCTGCTAAGGCAGTATTTTAATATTTTTCATAGTTTGGCTGGTCTATTAGGTACTTATTCCAGGTTTTCAACGATCCTAGTTTTGATAGCTTTTCCTTAACATGGGTACTAAACCCTAGCTCTGTGCCAGATTTCAGCTCTCTAGGTGCAGTGGAAGTACGAGATCTTTTTGATGATCGGTGAGTCAGTGAGTGTGTCAGTGACAAAATTGCTTAACTTCGACTGGTTATAGCTCGTATTGCTCGTAAGCTATAAGTAGGAATGGTATGTGATTTAAGGATATAGCTAAGTATAGTGTCTACTTTTTGTCCTTAAAAATTCTAGTCTCTAGCTTTATCCAAAAGGAAGTGACAAAAGGGCCCTGAGTGGCTTCGAGAAAAGGATGGAACGGCCGTGCCTTTGTTTACTCGTCTGGCGGGGGCACGGTGTCATAAGTTTTATCTACTTCCGCTATCCAATAACAGATGCCACTGTTAGTTATTAAAAACATGGTAACGATGTGACTTCGTACGTAAGTAAGTAAACGGTATGAAGAAAAAAAATTCTCAACACTTCAACAGCGATGAATATAGTTTACAGTTACAATTTTTGTAGAAGTATTCCTTTTAGAATACTTTGTTTATCCATTCGATCGATAGTAGAGATGGGCAAAACAGTGCACCACAAATAAAAGCAGTATCTTTTGTTTTTGAAAACGGGTCAATTGCGAGTAGGACTCGCGCGCCGAGGGTTCCGACTCCGATATACCTTTATTATTTTTAGAAGCAATTAAGACCATTTTTCAAGGACCGCAAAAAAACCAAGGGAGTTTATTACTTACTTAGTAAAGTATTCTAAAGGAATACTTCTACAAAAATACATATTATATGTCAAACATGTCACGATGTCGAATAAGTTAGTACATAGGCCTTAAATATACATAGAGACATGTGGCTACCATGTTTCTGTAACTAACAGCGCCAGCTGCTATCGGATAGCGGAAGTTAAGAAAACTCACATCACTAAGCATCATCATGTTGTGTAGGTAGTAAAATCGATGACCGACCTCACAAAGGAATAGGTACAATATACTCTGTCCTGCGTAGACCATCTTTTTAATAATAATAATAAATCTTTATTGTCAAATAGGCATTACAAGTTATAAAGTGCTTTATAACTAACAAGTTTCAGGTTATCTAGCACCGTTATTATTTTGGTGCAAGTCAGACCAGTGTTTAAGAAAAGGGCTAGACAAGCTCGCACCAACAGCCATAAATATTGAATTTCGGGTGTCACTAATCCTGTCCAAGAAAGACGCAGCTCGAGCTCTAATAGTCAGGGACTCTTGTGTCCGCAAACATACCCTTCGCGCTACAGTACCGCGGCAGTTTCATAAGAATACGAAACGCGTCGTTGTACTGTACCCGCAATCTGTCGAAGGAGTGTTTAGTGTACCGTATCCATAGCGTCATCACGCAAGTCTTCCCTTAAAATGTGTCCTAGGTATTTGAACTCCTTCACAACCCGAATTGTCGATCCATTCAAAACAACTGGCGGTACATACGTCGGACCTCCCTTGTACCTAAAAACTAATAACTCTGTTTTTTTCGTGTTATACACTAAGCCATGTTTTTGCGCAAACTTCTCACAGATGTTAATAAGCTCCCTCATTGCGCTTATTGAGGGGCTGAGCAGCACCATGTCGTCGGCATAGCTCAAATTGTTAACGCACAGGTTACCAATTTGGTAGCCAACGCCTGCACTACTCAGCCCCTCAATAAGATCGTTAATATAAAGGTTGAAGAGGTCTGGCGATGTAAGCCCTCCTTGGCGCACGCCACACTCCAACAACTCCAAGAAAATTATTTTTTGCTCTGCTAGCTGTTATTTATTTTTTCCACTGCCGTACCCCCAGATATCTTTTGTTTTAAAAAATATTGTGAAGCAAAGGAAGCAAAAGAATGGTGAGTGGTTCAGTAGGTCAGGGGGGGGGAGGAATTTGCAAATTCGCAATAGGGTGTTTTCCAGCACTTTTTGAAAGTTCAACGAGATGGTGCTGCTGATCATCGGTGGGAAAATGGAAACACTGATACTAAATGGACAGCCAGTATGAAAATTATTAAGAGGCTCTACTCACGATCGAATCGGACTGCTCCGAATTTAGCTCCGGTCCCCTATTATGTCCAATAGCGGTGCCGGATTGTCCTAAACGACAGTTTTGCCATTGGGCAAAAATGTGGTCTGGACCTAAGTTTGGAGCGAACCAATCCGCTCGTTAATAGAGCCTCTAAGAAATTAAAGAAATTACCGACAGTGATTAGCGTGCCACCTATTAAAACATAGTTCACAAACGTCATAGAAAATTGCCTATTGTTATTTAAAGGGTGCCCGCACACAGTCAATCTTGATCGCCATTGGGTAGAGATGCAACTATACGAAAGAAAGAGAACGCTTAGCGCCATCTTGATCGTGATCCAGATTGACCGCGACCGACGCTGATTGACAGATTGATAAAAGCTATCACATTTTCGCGATCAGAAGCAGTGTTGCCACTTTTAGCCGATTTTTAGCTAGATGTAAGTATTCACTTTTTCTGCAATTTTTTTTTTATAAAAAGTAACTTTTTTGTTTAGTCACAAACTTGATTTCTGCAGCAATAAAATTATAATTTAAGCAGCTGAATATAATTTTTACCCAAATTGCTTACGCTTTCGCAAGTTTCAACTGTTGAAGTTCGTCGTAAAATTATTGGTGTATTTTTTCCTTCACCATACGGAATATTACTCGTATTTTATGAAACAAGTGATTAAACGAGCTTGTGGACCAGGTGGAGTGTGGAATTAAGGAAATTGGTAAATTCTTAGTGTACGCTGTAAAAAAAGTACGATGACCCTTCTAAGGGGTGATTTTAGTAATTTGTTGAAATGGATAGGTAGGTACTTGCTAGTGACTGGATATAATAACAAAAAACATCTTTTCAATACATTTGCTCGAAAAACGTACTTACAAGGACGTAAACATTGCTCGTAAGACTTACCGAACTAGTGCGGTAAGTAAAAAATGTATAACACCAAGGAGTTTTTATACTCTGATCATAAAATTATTTTGTAAAAATACTACAGTAGTGACTTTTTAGGGTAAAATAAAATGGAGAGTACCAGGAGAACATAAATCGACAAGAGGCTGACAGTACCCATGGTTGGTTCCTTTACCAAGTGTATTACTTATACCTGTTTTCTCACAAATGTATTGAAAAACGTCGTAAGATACACGTCCGTAAGGGTTGACAAACTCGGGCTTACAAAACGTCAACTCATATGTAATAACCCTACTTACGGAACTTGTATCTTAAACTACTATTGTCGGCATCACCAGCTGATCATAGAGGTGATTTAACCTTCCAGGCGCTTCACTTTTTCTTGAACTAAAACTACTTGTTTAGTGAAAAAGTATTTATTTATGTTTCTCATAAAATATACAAGTGATGTAGAATCACCCCTTAGAATGATCATCGTGCTTTTTTTACAGCCAGTATATTCCTTTTTCCAGAGTGAAAATTAACAGCCAAATTAGTTAAATCCTGCCACAAATGGTCACACAGGTGACTCTCTCTTTCTTTCTTAAAAGTGTCTACTCACGCTACAACCTCAATCACAATCAGTTGTCGCAATCTGCAGATTCAATGTCAACGTCTGCAAATTCAGATTGCAACGTAAGTAGGCAGATTGGGACTGACTTCCAACTAATTGTAGAATCCAATCTTAGCAATCTACAATCTTTCAAACAAATTGTGTCCAACAACTAACTCCTTGGTTGTTAGATAAAAGCGATAAAAGCAATATTTTTAGCCACTATCATCTACTTTTCGACATAATTGCTTGTAATTTGATAAATCGATGGTAAGCACAAGTTCCGCATGTTAAGATTTCGACAGTTTGGAAATTTTGAAATTTCGCGGCATGAAATTATGATGTAATTGCTTCGTGAGTAGAAAACAGACAATCTTGATTCTACAGATTTCCACAACAAATTGTGATGGAAATTGTCGCGTAAGGAGGCCCTATAAGGTTGCTTTTCTACCCGATCGTGATCAAGGTGATCAAGACTACTGTGTGCGCACCCAAAGCACGGGTCTTGCGAGATAAAAACAAAAATTATGTTATTCCTTTTATCTTTAGATAAAGTATTCTAAAAGGAATACTTCTACAAAAATTTGTAATCTTACGTAGCAACTTTCAAACTTGAGAATTTTAACGCGTAAACCTAATTCAAACATGGAACCCACAACGCTGTTATTTTTCTTTAACTAACACCGCCAGCTGTTATCGGATAGCGGAATTTAAAGAAAACGCGTTTATATGCGAACTAGCTGTTGCCCGCGGCTTCGCTCGCTTGGATTTTGTATGTTATATCTTCTTCTTCTTAGCGTGTCGATCAATCACAAATATTTATTTTTTTTTGTAGCAAACGTTGCCACATTTACTGCGTCATTTGTGGCTTTTTTATAATGTGTTTTCTCATAGGAAGATATATTTTCCCGCTGTAAGCCTATAGCACTCCAATCCGTTGCTCCAAACTTTTTCCCTATGCCGTTGAATAGAGCGGTTAGTTGAAACGTGACGGATTGTTACCTCGCACCGTGGTGGGGTTACTGTCGATAGAACTGTGGCACCGTGAGTTTGACACTAGTTTGGCATTTACACGAAGAAAATGTGTTGCGCGTTCGACAAATTGAAAATAACGTCAGCGTTTGTTCTTTTTGTTCTTTTGTCTGTTGGATCCTTTTGGAGTCGGCGGTCACTAGAGCGGGCTACAAGGAATTGTTCGTTTGCAAAAATAGCGGACCGCGAAATGTTTTGTGATTTGTGTACCTTGGACCCTCGACTTTATAATTAGCCATATTGCCGTGCGCGCGCATGGTTCTTTCTTACTCAGTCCCCCCGTCCATTTACCGCTGCTCTTGTCTCGCTACACGTTGTCTGTTAGCGGGCTGTATCTCATGAACTGTAATAGGTAGAAATTTGAAATTTTCACAAATTGTGTATATATGTTGCCGCTACAGCAAAAAATACTAAAAATAATAAAAAATTAAGGGGGGCTTCCAAACAGCTAAAGGGGTGAACGAAAGAAAAATTTGACTTACCCCATTGAGTGGGGATTGTTGTTTAGAGCTTGTTGAGTAAAACAATATTGTATTTTTTGTTTTTAAATATATTTAAAAAAAAGGAATAATGCCACCAAAGATAGCATTTTTTATTTACAAAATTTTGTTTGGTCTGTATCTTATGAATAGTAATAGTTAGACAGTCGAAATTTTCACAGAATATGTATTTCTATTGTCGCTATAACAAAAATACTAAAATAAAAAGAAAAAATTATAGGAGGATTTTTTCAGTCCCTACTACAAACGTGTTTTTAGGCGATTTTTGCTCGATTTTTGGTTTTAGCTCTGTCGTAAAAATGGGAAGATTCACAAGCGTGAAAATTTGTATATTGTTAGTGCATAAGCTATTAAATAACATCAAATAATAAAAACTGGTCAAGTGCGAGTCGGACTAAAAAAATCTAGCACAGTAAGTTACTGAAAATCAAACTGTTTCTTCCATGTATTGTGTAATTTTCATTTTTTTTTTCAGTCCCCCCCCGTCCGTTTTGATAGTATATTTTTAAGAATGCACAAATAATAACAGAATATCCCTTTCTATTTTTTGGGAAATAATTATTGAAAAAAATAATAAGAGGTTGTTTTCCGGTACCTTTTGCTCGAGCAAAAATCGCTTAAAAAACACGTTTGTATTCTCCCTTATTTTTTTTTTATTTTTTATTTTTTTTGTTATAGCGACAATAGAAATACATATTCCGTGAAAATGTCAACTGTCTAACTATTACTGTTCATAAGATACAGCCCAAACAAAATTTTGTAAAAAAAATCTAACTTTGGTGGAATTATTCGTTTGTTTTTAAATTTATTTTAAAACAAAAAACACAATATTGTTTTACTCAACAAGCTCTAAACAACGATACCCCACTCGATGGGGTACGTAAAATTTTTTTTTCGCTCACCCCTTTAGCTGTTCGGAAGCCCCCCTTAATTTTTTTTTTATTATTTTTAGTATTTTTTATTTTATTTATTTTTTTTTTTTATTCGTGAACAATAATACATATCGTATCCGAAATTACTTAAAAATAATATAAAATATGCATGCAATAGTAATTAAATTAACATTAAAAACAATTAAAATTTACAAATCAAATGTCAAAATTACTCTTTTCACTTAATTAAAATCATTCGTCATCATAATATATGTCAATAATCACATTTCATTAATAAAATTTATAAATTAATAGATCAAATTAAAATTCATTAATACTATAGCAACACTTTTCCAAAAGATAAGACTTTAATTTGTGTTTAAAAATGTTTATGTTCTCAATAGATTTAAAATCAGTAGGCAACCTGTTAAAAAGTCTTGTAGCCTGGTAACGCGGACAATGTTGGACAACAGTCAAGGTAGGCTGTATGACACTAACTAGGTCGTTTCTCCTTGTGGACAATCGGATCTCCCTTTCTGCAGCAGTCTCAAACAGATGTCTTTGTTTAACAACATCAATCAGTTGAACTAGAATGTAAAGACTTGGAACTGTTAATATACCTTTTGTCTTAAAATGAGTTTTACACGACTCCCAGGATGGTATCCGAAGTATTGTCCGTATTGCCCTTTTTTGTGCTACAAAAGCCTTTTGAATATTATAGTGATAACTATTCCCCCATAATTTAATGCTATATCTTAGCCTCGATTCAACAAGAGCATAATAAACCGTTTTTAGTTGTTCTCCTGTTAGCTCATCCCTTAGGCTTCGCAGAGTATAACATGCCGAATTAATAGAGTTTTCAAGCGCAGTTAGCTCAGGTTTCCATTTTAAAAATTGATCTATGTGAACCCCCAAAAACTTAACTTCTTTAACACTTTTGATGGATTCTCCGTGTAGCGTTACATCTAGGTTTTCCTTATTTCGAGCAGTGGTTCTAAAAAGTAAGATATTTGTTTTACTAGTATTTAGTTGTAGTTTATTACAATGAAACCAATCATTAAATACAACGAAGGCTTGATTCAGTTTGGTATTCAAATCTTGCATATTTTCGCTTGTAATAATGGCGTTCGTGTCGTCGGCAAAAACTACTAATTTAATATCTGAGATCTGATTGCATACATAGTGCAGCATATCATTTAAAAATAGGATAAAGAAGATTGGGCCTAGGACAGATCCTTGGGGGACACCTCGTGTCACTCTGGTCATGTTAGAACTATATTTGTTTTCGACTCCATCCGCGATTTGTCGAACTTCAACAAACTGTTGCCGGTTATTTAAGTACGACTTGAACATATCTAAAGCCTTATCCCTGATACCGTAGTGGTCCATTTTGCTTATTAACATATCATGATCTACAGTATCGAAAGCAGAGCTCAGATCCAGGAACACTCCTGCAATCCTTTTGTTATTGAGTTGTCGCATAATGTCATCAATCAGAGTATCTATAGCAGTTCCAGTTCCTATTCCTCTTTGAAACCCAAATTGCCTCGAATGTAGCACGGAATTTGCATAGATATGTGTTAGTATTCTAGTTTTCAGAAGTTTCTCTAGAATTTTCGATAAAGTGGGAAGTAATGAAATTGGCCTATAATTCTTCGGGTCTTGTCTGTTATTCTTTTTGTGAATTGGTACTATTTTGGCTATTTTCAATTGATCGGGGAAAATTCCCTTACTAAAACATAAGTTAAAGAAATATGAAAGAGGTTCGGCTAATATATTAATATTATCTTTTATAATAGATATAGGTATATCATCGTAGCCTACTGATTTTTTTGTTGCCATACCATTAACCAGTTTTTTAACTTCAATACTATTTGTTAATTGTAGCTCCATACTATTTTCTACTCTCATAGCGCTGGCCTTGAATATCGTTATCGGTTCCATCAACTGCCCTGTATGAATAGTGGCTTCCTGGTTGAAAGTGTTGCTAAAAACGTTAGCAACTTCGGTAGGATTAAAGATAAGTTTGTTGTCTAATTTTAACATCATATTTTCTTTATGGTTAACAGGCTTTTTATTTGTATGCAAGTTAACCACTTTCCAAATTTCTCGAACAGAATTTTTAGCGTTTCTTATTTTAGATTGTACTGATTTAGACCTGGCAGTCCTTAGAACTCTTTTGTATAACTTAATATATTTTGAACGATAATTATAGAGCGTTTCATCGTTATGAGTTCTATCTAGGCTACAAAGCACTCTTTTAATTTTACTAGCTACTCTAATTCCTTTCGTTACCCATTGTAGTTTATTACACTTAGTTAATCTAATTTTACTTCTTACTTGTTTAAAACACTGATTAAACATTTCTTTAAAGGTTTTTAAGAAGCCGTTTAAGCCTAGTTTCTGCCAATTGACCATCTGAATCTTTTGACTGAACATTTCGCAAACTTTCCTATTAACAACTCTTCTTTTAACATACATTACTTGTTCGCATAATTTATTTAGGTTCCCCTTTTGTCTACTCTCCAGTTCAACTTTGCTAAGGATTGCGTTGTGCCCATCTGATAATCCATTTTTATCTACATATACACTGCTAACAGCATCATCAGGAATATTAGTTATTATATTGTCTATACACGATTCCGATCCATTACGTTCAAAGGTGACAGTATTAACTAAATTTCTAAAATTATAACACTGCAATAAGTTTAAAAAGTTTGATTTGTCATTATTTATTTCTTTCAATAAATCAACATTAAAATCGCCACAAATCAAGCACCTCTTTTTAAAAAAGTGCTGCAATAGTAATTCCAATTTGACTAGAAAAGCGTCAAAATGTTTGTTATTTTGATAAATGCAACAAATATTTAGATTGGTTTCTAAATCCCGTAGGCCACAAATTTCAAAACATTCTGATTTGCTTATTTTGTTACAGAATTCAATAGGCTCAAATTGTCTATATTTTCCAGCTAGTATCATAGTTCCACCTCTAATTTTATTTTTTCTAGTATAGTAAGTAGCTAAATCATGCTGGCTTAAAGTAAAATGTTTAATTGCATTTTCATTTAGAAAATGTTCACATATACAAACATAATGCTGTTTACAATTTAATTCATCTAAGTACAATTCAAGCTGATCTTTTTTTGTGTTTATACCACAGACATTCTGGTAGAAAATGCTCAGAGTTAAATTACAATTGTTATTGTTGTTATTGACGAAAAAAATTTTCCGCCTCATATCCTTGTATATTACTTACATCATCATTATGAGAGTGATTAGCCAAGGTCCTAAGGGTCAAGCTTATATTTATATTTTCCTGTGAAATAGCTGATGTATTGCTTATTTCTGCATTCGAATGATTAGGTTTAGGTCCTGATATCTCACTTTTTTTAATGTGCGTAGAGTCATGATTGCATGTTTCCAAATGGGAAGCATTGTTTATACCAATTCTGTAATTTAACAAAATAATATCGCGTAGGATGGCTCTACATGAGTTGAGTTTGTGTAGCTTATTTTTGCTTACATAATATAGTTCAGATGAATTCGCATAGTCATAATTTGCGCAAACTATTTTGACAGTATCGTTTTTATAATTTAAAATGTCATTATTTTGAAATTGAAGACCAATCAGTATATTCGTATTTGAAAGACTATCAATAAAAGTTTGCAAAGTTGATTGGAATTCAAACATATTTTGATCATGTTTCCCAGCTAGAATAATAACATAATCTGTTTTTGTGAACGATTTACATGTTGCAATAATATCTGCTGATAAAATATTTGATAATGTAGAGTAGGGCTTAATTGTAGAGGTTATAGAGTATTTTTCCTCTAACAGTCCATCTAAGATATTACGCATGTCTCTTCCGGTCTCATCGGCGAGCAGCAGCACTCTTTTTTGGTTACAGGAACTAAAAACTTTAGCTGTATTCGTTTTATGTAGATTGGCTCTTGATCTCTCCAGAGGTGATATGAGAGCATCTGCTCTGTAGTTAGTGTTCTTAGTGTGATCACAGGATAGGTCTTGTGACTGTGGCGTAGACTGTTTTCTTGTCGATGCCGTGTTTAGGTAATGCTATATATATTCTTTATTGCACATTTAACAAATAGAAATTTACACACAACAAGACATTTACAAAGGCGGGCTTATCTCTACAAGAGATTTCTTCCAGCCAACCCATGGAAGTGAAAGAGAGTGTTCATAAGCGGGACACCAAAAGTGCAGTGAGACATAAAAAAGAAAACCTATTTACAACTCAATAATTATATATATTTATAAAGTAAGCTATACAAATATCTAATATAATATATAAATATATACCAATATAATATATAAATATATACTAATAAAACTATAAATATATACAAACGAAATTATACAGAAAAAATAAATAAATCGATGACTACGAAGACGAAGCAGTAAGTGTCAGAAGAAAATGCTCTTTAACTCTTAGTTTAAAAGAGGCGATTGAGGGACTCTCTTGATTGCTTTAGGAAGGCGATTCTATAAAATTGCGGCGCGGACAGAGAAGGAGTGAAAAAAAAAGTTGGTGTTGCTCCTAGGCACCTCAAGCATCCTGGTGATACAAGGGCGCATAGGTCGAACGGGAGGAGGTAGCAGCTGGAAACGGGCACGAAGGTAAGGAGGGGAGTGTGGATCATTAAGGATGTTAAAAAGGACGGACAGGATGTGCATATCTCGGCGAAGGCGGATAGGGAGCCATTTAAGTTGAGCATGAAAGTGAGAAACATGGTCATATTTCCGCAAACCAAAAATGAAGCGAATAGCTAAGTTTTGAAGGCGCTCTAACTTATTCAGCAGCTCCTCGGTCACATCCAGATAGCAAACGTCAGCGTAGTCGAGGATGGGTAAGAGAAGAGATTGCGCAAGCATAATTCTGGTATGGAAAGGGAGAAAGTATTGGAGACGCTTGAGAGAGTGGAAAGTGAAATGCATGCGTCTGCTAACGTCGTTGACGTGAGATGCCCATGACATGTTGCAGTCCATAATCAGACCCAAATTTTTTACCTTATTATTATACAATATTGGCACACCAGAATAAAGAAGCGTTGGAAAAGAATTCAAGTCAAACCTGGATCTGAGTCTACTGCTGCCTAGAATAATTGATTGGGATTTGGCTGGATTGACAAGAAGGCCAAAAGATTTAGCCCATAATTGGACAGCAGCAAGATCGTCATTCAAAAAGTCAATTGCCTTGGACATCTCACTCAACTCAGAATGGCGATATAATTGTAAGTCATCTGCATACAGATGGAAGGGAGAAGAAATTACGCGAGATATATTATTTATGAAGATGGAAAATAGCAAAGGTGAGAGTACGCCGCCCTGAGGAACACCAGCAGTGAGATCGGACCAATCTGATGAAGCATCGCTAGTCTTCACACACTGCTGGCGACCGAAGAGATAAGAGTGAAACCAATCTATAACCATGGATGGTATGTTAACAGCCCGAAGAGTGCCGAGGAGGATATCAAAGTCAACACAGTTGAAAGCACTGCTGAAATCTAACAGGGCCATCACAGTGAGCCTAGTGTTATCCATAGCACACCGGATATCCTCTGTTATACTCAACAGTGCACCAACAGTGCTGTGGGAAGGACGGAAACCGGACTGATAAGGACATAAGAGGTTGTTGGAGGTTAAAAAGGAGTACAGCTGTTTATGTACGACAGACTCTAGGACTTTAGATAGGATAGGAAGAATGGAAATGGGACGATACTGAGAAAAGGAAGTCGGGTTCGAGGTCTTGGGTAATGGTATGACGAAAGCCTTCTTCCACGATGCTGGAAAGACATTGCGAGACAGTGAGAAATTAACAATGTGGGTGATAACCGGTGCAATGTCCTCCAGCACGGGAAGAATCATATCGAGGCTCAGACCGTCACTACCAACAGCTTTAGTGGAAATGGAGCGGACACTCTTCTTGACTGCGTCTACTGAGACTAGCTGGAATGAGAAATGGGGACAGTCTGGCGGGGCAAGATTAGATAAGTAAGAAAGAGTATCAGATTTATTCAAAGGGTTTAAAATAAAAGGTGGATTAGTGAAGTGAAGGTTTAACGCATTGAGATCCACGGTGCTTGGACAAGCATCCGTGGTCTTGCCCACGCCTAAGGACCGTAAGAATCTCCAAACCTGGTTTTGAAGAGATCCTGAATTGTGGAGTGAATATAGCGCTCGAATATACACATTCTGTTGCAGATGTTACGAAGTTTTTTGTAAGCCACAAAGTTCTCCTGCGAGGGATCTTTTTTATGTCTAGTTTTGGCTCTGTCGCGCTTTGCCATGGTCCTCCTGATTACTGGGGTTAACCAGGGAGCAGGAGCATGCTTCACACGAACTGGACGCACTGGTGCATGTAAATCATACAGTTTAATCAGTTCAGTAGTCAATGACTCAACCATGTCATCAATGCTGTCAGACAACAGCACAGATGACCAGTCAATATTCTTCACATCCTCTCTCAAACGTTCCAGATCCATATGCTTGAAATTGCGCTGGAGAAGGACCTTGCCTCTAACCTTGGGAGGACGCACCTTGTAAGATAAGAAGACTAAGTCATGGTGGGAAAAAGGAGCAGTCATTTGACCGTGAAAAGAAACGAGGTTGGGGTTAGAGACAAATATCAAATCTAAGAGAGACGGCCTACAATTTGGAAAGTAATGAGTTGGGGACTTTAAAGGTAGAATCTGTAGGTTTAGCGACGAAGTTACAGCATGTAATTTGTCAGCTCTAGCGTCACGTTTTAATAAGCATGTATTAAGGTCTCCCATAATAATCAAGTGATCATAAATAGGAACGAGATTCTCCAGAACACCCTCCAGTGAGCTAAAGTAGTCCACTTTATCGTTAGGGCTATAAAGGACACCCAGAAGTATTTTCTTATGATGAACTTCGATCTCCAAGAAAAGATATTCTAGAGAACCCGCTTGCTTGTCCTTTTTAGAGCACACAGTGCTTTGACGTTCTTCAAACGTAGCTACTTTTTGTTGAAGTGCAAAATTTTGGGTTAACAAGTTGTCCTTTTCTTTTTGAATTGAAACTAGTTTCATTTGCAGTTCAAATAAATTATTTAGCCCGAAGATAATCTAGTTCATTTCTAGGAGAAAGTAATCTATTAAATTCTGCACTATGCTTAGGTGAGCTGCCTACGGGAGTGCTGTAGGAATTGTCGCTATCTTCCTCAATAGTCTCAGAGTGTATAGAGTCAACTGATAAGCTGTCAAAGGAATTTTCGGTGGGGATATTGACAATAACTGTTTCTTCTTTAGTTTTGTCACCAGTTACATCAGGCACAGGGACGGTATGCAGACCCTGGTCATGCGACAATTCTGCTGTAGCGGCATTTGTTGTTGTAGCGGCAATAAATATACACAATTGGCCGTCACAGATAATCTGGCCGTCACAGATCACCTAGGAATTGTTTCTTGGTCTCAGTACATACAGGTTGAAATACGAAAAAAAATTGTATCAGGGCAATTTTTTTTTCGTATTTCAACCTATGTTTCTGTTGAACAAAACGCAACAAATAGGTAAAGCCCCACGATTTTCCTTAGTTTCTTAGTATAGGGAAAATTGTATAGTTACGTTAACTGAACGTGCTCTTAAAATTAATGCATATTATTCTCAAGAACACGGTGTAAACAACATGGACAAGTCGCGGGCACCAGCTAGTATTGCATTAAACGCCGTGGGACCAATTCTCGAATATCACCGTGTGATAAAATATCAACAAAAAAAAATTCGAAATCACTGATTTTTCTTTTCAATAGTTAAGATTGATATTCTCAAAATATAAAGCAGTCCTTGATTGGTAATTTTCATGTATTCTGATTTACTTTTCAACAATTTATCAGGGCAAATGTGAATGCTTAAATTCTCAAAAGTGATATTTTATCACCCGGTGATTCTCAAAAGTGATATTTTATCACCCTTTTCAAGAATCGAGTCCCAGCTTCCTTAGAATAGAGTAATAAGTTCATGCTGCAAAACATCAAATAAGCCTTTTTGTCATTACCTGTATAGTGATCACATGTTAGTTCAGCCACTCAACGCTAGATGACGCTCTTCAAGCTGCATACAAATTCACACCTTAATTATTATTGTAAGCGATTAATATTATATGAGTGTCAACCGAAATGGAGTTGTAAACCACGAAATACATAACATGGATACGCCAGTTGTGTGATCATGATCAGTGAAATACGAGATATCATTTCGATATGCCATTTGTCTGCACTTACTTTCTCGCGATAATCCACGATTTTGAGTTTTATATTGATATCATTATTATTTATTTCTGTATTGTTTTTATTCACCCTATGTGGGGAAATACGACACTTTCGCGGGCTTTTGGCCAAAACGAAAATGAAGGAAAGAGACAAAGAAGTAGAAGTATATTAGTTGGAAGCCGAAATAAACTTTCGGACGATGCGGCACGTATTCAGTATAACTGCTTTTTGGAGGAGGATGTAAGTCATTGGGTGGGTGTATCTGTAGTGATTTCAAACTGGCATGTAAGGTGTGCGGTATTACTCCTGTGGCTGATAAGATGATGGGTATTGTTTTGACAGTGTCTACACGCCATTGAGTCTTAATTTCAATTGCTAAGTCAGCATATTTCGTGATTTTTTCAGTGTAAGTGGATTGGAGGTTATGAGTGTTCGGTACGGCTATTTCAATTAGGTAAACGGTTTTATTATGTTTGTCATGAATGGTAATATCTGGTCTATTGCAGTGTACAGTTTTGTCAGTGATAATGGTTTGGTCCCCGTAGATTTTGTATTCATCAGAATCCAATACAACGTCCGGTTTGTATTTGTAGTAGGCAACTTTGTCTTTAATAAGCTTGAATTTAAAGGCTAAATATTGATGAATGATTGCAGCGACCTGGTCGTGCCTATGCTTATAATCGTTTGTGTAATTGACTTGCAGGCTCCCGTTATGTGTTGAATCGTCTCGGAACTACTATGGCAGTGTCGACAAAGATCATTCTGTAGTGTGGGGTCATGGATTATATGCTTCCTATAATTTTTTGTGTCTATTGTCTGGTCTTGTATGGCAACCATAAAGCCCTTTCAGGAAACAGATCGCCATGCTTGAGCCATGCGTTTGACGCTGCTTTGTCAACATTTTGGCTCATTAAGTCGTGGCGATGTCTACCATGGAGAGACTTTAGGGCCCATGTGTCCAATTTTTGATCTTTGGTTGTATGAGGTACTTGTGTGGTAGGATTTTTCAGATTTAAAGGGGTAAATTTGTTGTCTGCTTGTACTATTGCATTATGGAGTGATGATTGTTGAGCTTTGTAATGGAAGAATGAGCGAAGTGTATGGATCTGTTTGCTGTATAGGTTCTGTATATCAATAATTCCTCGGCCTCCTTCAATTCTGTCTGGGTAGGGTTTGTCTTTGCGTGCAAGCTCGTGGGTGATGTTTCCTGTATTGTGTCATAGTTGTGTTGATTGTTCTTTGTAGGTTTAGGAGCTCTGTTTGGGACCACCGGATAATTCCAAAGGAGTATGTAAGTAATGGGACTGCAAAGGTATTTATGGCTTTAGTTGTATTTCGGGCATTCAGGTGAGTATTTAATATTTTATGCAGTCTATTTTTAAACTTTTTGGTGAGTGTTTGTTTTGTCTCTTTCATGTTTATTTGCTGTGATTGCTGGTACCTATCCTAAGTACTTATATCCTTCGGTTTGATCTATTGGGTCTATTATTTCACCTGTATTTAGTGGATAAGAGTATTGTTGAACCTGGCCTCTATGGATTGAATTTATTTTGCACTTATCAATGCCAAACTGCATATGTATGTCGGAAGAGAATGACTGCGTTATATCTGCTAAAGTTTGAATTTCTGATAGTGTTGTTCCAAATAACTTAATGTCGTCCATGTACATTAGATGGGATAGAGTTTGGTGTGTGTCATGATACTTGATTTTAAAACCTTTTTTACTATTATTCAAAAGTGTTGAGAGTGGGTTGAGAGCGAGACAAAACCAGAGTGGACTTAGTGAATCTCCTTGGAATATACCCCTTTTGATATTGATTGGTGATGTTTCTAGCATGGAGTCTTGGTTACGGAGTTTAAGCACTGTTTTCCAGCTAGCCATTGTGGACTCTAAAAATTTAACTATGATGGGATGAATTTTATAGTGTTGTAAAATAAAGATTAGCCAAGAATGTGGTACAGAATCATAGGCTTTTTTGTAATCAATATACATAGAGTAAATATTTCTTTTCCTCAATTTGGCTTGTTTTGACACTACAGCATCTATTGTCAGTTGTTCTTTACACCCTTGACTATATCTACGGCACCCTTTCTGCTCTTCTGCCATTATATTGTTGTTGTAAATATGCTTGTAAATGGTTTCACTAACACATGATGTAATTATTTTATAAATGCTTTGCAGGCAAGTTATCGGTCGGTACTTAGCTGGGTTCGTCGTGTCTGTCTGGTCTTTGGGTAACATGTAAGTAATGCCTTGTGTGATGTATTCCGGTAGTGTGTGCGGTGTCTGGATAAAATTATTAACATGCGTAAGAAGGAGGGTGTGTATGCTGGTAAACTTTTTATACCAAAAGTTGTGTAAGTTGTCTGATCCAGTAGCTTTCCAGTTATGCGTATTCGCGATTACCTGTTTTAAAAGATCTAAGCTAATTTCATGAAAGTCCATTTGACATAAAGTTTCCAGATTGCTTTTGTTTTCTTCTACCCACTTGTTATCCACTTTATGTTCTACAGGGTTTGACCAAATATTTGACCAAAATCGTTTTAAATCCTCCAGTGTTCTGTAAAATAATTTTTCATTGCTATTGAATAGTTTATTTTGAGTTTTTCTCTTTGTCGTGTCTTTATATCTCCGAAGACGACTAGCTAGCACACAAAGTTTCTGTTTTAATGTGTCCATAAAATCTTTAAGTTCTATGTTAGGGTTTTCGTATCGTGCATGTATCTTGTACCTCTTTAAAATAACTTTGATCTGATTTTGCAGTGCTTCACTTCTATTGTTAATTATTATTATTATTAATTATTATTATTTATTCGATAACAATAGCCCCACTACCCTGGAACCTCTTATACGCAGACGATATTGTCCTCATTGCTAACACAGCCAACGAACTACAGACCACTCTACACCTTTGGGTCAACGCTCTAGAAAATGCAGGCCTCAAAGTCAGCCGATCCAAAACAGAATACCTGGAAAGCAAATTTAGCGATAACAACCAGACGTCGCCCATATGTTACCCTGACATGCAAGTGGTTCCAAAAGTGACGCAGTTTAAATACCTGGGATCATTCGTCGGTGGAGACGGTAGCGTGGAGGCAGATGTAGCGCATAGAGTGAATGTGAGTTGGCAGAAGTGGCGATCCTTAACAGGCGTGCTGTGCGATTCTCGTATGCCTATTCGAACAAAAGGAAAAGTCTACAAGATGGCGGTAAGACCGGCGATGTTATACGGAGCAGAGTGCTGGCCGGTAAAAGAAGAGCATGTCCAGAAGCTCCACACAGCGGAAATGAAAATGCTTCGATGAGCGGGAGGGGTCACAAGACTAGACAAGGTCAGAAACGAGTACATCCGCGGCAGTTTCAAAGTGGCCCCCATACCGGAAAAGGTCAAGGAAAGCCGTCTAAGATGGTACGGCCATGTTATGCGGAGAGATGAAGATTACGTGGTCAAGTCAGCTCTAAACCTGCCGGAGAAAAAGAGAGGCAGAGGACGCCCCCCATACACATGGTGGACCAGCATGAACACCCTACTTAACAAAGAAAACCTGCCCGACCCGACAACCCTCGACAGAACGTCCTGGCGCAACAAGATTAGGAGAGCCGACCCTACTTAAAGTGGGACAAGGCAAAGAAGAAGATTCGATAACAATAGTTAGATTGTGTTCGAAATTTAACTTAAAGCTAACGATCAATCATCGTTAAAATTATAAAAAGAATAAAATAAAATTATAAAAAGATATATTATCACCCTGTGATATTCAAGAATTGAGTCCCTGACCTATTCTATTTCGGATAAGCGTTGCTGCATTTTTGACGATACGATCAGTTTATTACTTTTTACTTCAGGCATATTCTAAGGTTGAAGCCACTTCGTTGCCATGTTGGTGTAACTAACAGCGCCAGCTGTTATTCGATAGTGGAAGTTAAAAAAACACCGCTTGTCACCCATGCGCCGAAAATAACCGTCATAGACAGACTTATCCTGGGAGGCAATTCTTGAAAATCACCGGGTGATAAAATATTACTGTTGAGACTTTTAAATTCAAATTCACCCTGATAAACTGCAAAAAAAGCATATAAAAAATATGAAAATAAACAATTATACACTACTTCATATTTAACGCATATCGATTTTCACTTTTGAAAAGGAAAATCAGTGATTTTGAATTTTTTAAGTAATATTCAAGAATTGGGCCCCTGATCGTGCTATACTTTGCGTGAGAACGCCAAGACATTTGCTTTATTAGTAGTTAACATAATTTTTGATAGATGGCGTTAGTGGTAATACAAATTACTTTTGAATGTTACCGTACCGCGATCTTGCCTTATTAGTAGTTAACATAATTTTCGATAGATGACGTTAGTGATAATACAAATTTTCGTATTTTTTTTTAAATGTTTATAGAATTATATTTTGATGACAGATAACACATCTACACATGTTCATGGATTACTATGTTGAAGCTCGAACCTGTAGGAGTAAATAGTTTTTGCGTAAAGTGTACCACAAACATGCACAGGTCATCGAATTATATGGGCTCTCATAACAAACAACTATTGTTATTTTCCTGTTCTTTTAGGCATTGTGTAATCTTATCTGGACAATCCCTATCCCTAGTGAACGTACGGACGGACGCATTATAAGTATTCATAATACGTCATCTTCCCTCGGTAGCGTGACTGAGCGTGTGTGCGTCCGATTCCATTAGAATCTAGTTAAGTATGATAACAACCTATAACTACCGTCATAAATTATTTGCTGCTGGGACGTTTTACCTCCTTTCTTTAGTTTTGATTTTGGTAAAAAATGTGTATATTGTGGTAGTGCGTAATCGTAATAATGCGTAATATATATAATATTTCATTTGTTTGGACAGCAAAATCTGTCAAATGTAGTAAGTAGTAAAGGTTGCCATTATTATTATTTTATTTATTATGTGCTAAGTTTAGATATTTTTCCGTTTCCGGTGGCTTAACTGTCAACACGTACGTCGATAACTCCCGAGAAAAATAAGCGAAAACCAGTGATAAATAGTGCCAATTTCGTGGTGTGTTAATCCGATACAACAAAGGTTAACGAACACGCAAAAGGAAAGGTCACAGTGCTAGTGCTAAAATTCGTCAAGAAAAAGCAAAATACATTTTTAATATATAACCTAAAAATACCAAAAAGAGAAACGAAAAAGCAACTTAGTCTTCTTTGGGGTCGGAGAAAAGGTCAAATCTGAAGCGGAACTAGTAGACTACATCAAAGAAATCATAGAGGATATGGGAGTACACATGGACAGTCATGAAATCAGCAATGTTTACCGTATTGGGCAACTAACTATTAACAAAAGCCGTCCAGTTGTAGTCTCTATCACAACGCAATGGAAAAAACATCTTATACTTAGAAACAAGCCAAACCTCCCATCAGGCATTAACATAAAAGAAGATTTTTCCAAGGAAATCCTAGAAAAACGCAAACAGCTTCAACCTCAACTGGAAGAAGAGAGGATGAATGGGAACATTGCTTATTTTAAGTATGATAAACTCATAGTGAAAAAACCAAAAGAAAACAGAGAGAAGAGGAAGAGAGAAACTTCGAATTCACCTAAAACATCAACACAGAAGAAAGCTAACACAAACGAAAATCTAAGCAACCCAACACCAACACCTCCACTACCCAAAATTGATACGGATAACATCATCAAACCCAACATACTGAACTACGTAGAGAGAGTTGGAAGCGTTCAACAACCGAATACTCCAAAAAACTAACTATTGTCACAAGGAACCGGAAACAAACAACCGCACCAAAAAACAACCACAACTACAATCAAACAACAAAACGTCCTACACAACGGCTGGTCCCCGCGGGAGATGTAGACCACCAACCTCTAACAAAAAGACAAAAAACACTTAAAATTGCAACTTTAAATACGAGAACCCTCAGAACGGAAGAAAGCCTACACGAGTTAGAAAAAGCCCTAGAAGACATAAAATGGGACATCTTGGGTATAAGTGAGATGCGAAGACAAGGTGAAAAAATCGAGGACCGTGCAGAATATATACTATTCCACAAGGGTGAAATTGCCGGCCAAAGAGGAGTTGGATTCCTAATCAAAAAGCCAATGGTTCAACATGTTCAAGAGCTTATTGGTATTTCTGATCGAATAGCCATACTCAACATCAACATACCTGGACATAGAAAAGTATGGTCAATCATCCAAGTTTATGCTCCAACAGAACAAGCAACAAAAAGCGAAACCAAACTCTTCTACGAAGAACTAATACAAGTACTGACAAAGTACTCGCACAACTACATAATATTAATGGGCGACTTCAATGCTCAAGTTGGAGAAAAACAAAATAAGGAAGGACATGTCTTGGGAAATTTCGGCCACGGAAAAAGAAGCCCAAATGGGGAACTCCTTGTAGAACTCCTACTAGAACACAACCTTACGCTTCTCAACAGTTTTTACAAGAAGAACAAGAAGATGAAGTGGACATGGATCTCCCCAGACGGCAAATACAAAAACGAGATAGACTATATAATAACAAACTACCAAAAAGCCTTCACCGATACGTCAATACTAACAAAATTCAACTTTAATACAAACCATCGCATGGTGAGGAGCTCCTTAAAAACTGAACCACCTAGGAAAACCAGAAAATATACACCCAAAACAGAACACTACAGTAACGAAACTATAAAAAAGATTGCCACATCCCTGAACGAAATAACCGAAGACATAACAACAGAAGACGGAAACACTGATGTCCTTGCTAAGTATGAAAAGCTAGAAAAACGACTAACCTCCACTAAAACTGGGAGCACAAGAGATAAAAACCAACACATACTATCAGATGCAACTCTACAACTTATAGAGAAAAGAAAAAATCTGCTTGTAAACTACCCTAAAAAAGAAAACATCCAAGCAATAACAGAACTTAGCAAGGAAATCAGAGAGAACATCAGAAAAGACAGAAAAACTAAGAGGCTACAAACTCTAGAAAGACACATTAAAAGGACAGGTGGCGTAAACAAAGCACTAAAGGAACTAAGAGAGGTAAACAAAGAATGGATACCAAAACTTAACAAAAAGAACAAACTTCCCTCTACGAACAGAAAAGACATAAACGAAACAGCTACCAACTTTTACCAAGATCTATACTCGAATCCAGACAGAAATCAGAACCAAGAACAAAGGAATGATACATACAAAAGGCAGCTCACAGTGGAAGCTGAACCTGAAATACTTCCTTGCGAAATAGAAAAAGCTATACACAGCCAGAAGATGGAAAAATCTCCAGGGCCTGATAAAATAACAAATGAGATTCTCAAAGGAACTCTTGAAGAACTATTACCTGTACTCACATCAATTTTCAACGACATAATGAAGACGGGAAAAATTCCTGTACAATGGAAAACATCGCACATCATCCTGATATTCAAAAAAGGAGAAAAAGAAGATGTAGGGAACTATAGACCCATAAGTCTAATGTCCAACATATATAAGGTGTTCTCCAAAGTTATCCTAGACAGAATAAGCAAAAAGCTCGACGAACACCAGCCACGTGAACAAGCCGGCTTCAGACAAAAATTTTCCACCCTCGACCACATACACACAGTGAAACAAGTGATGGAGAGGTACAAAGAATACAACAAAAACCTATATATGGCATTTATCGATTACTCGAAAGCGTTCGACAGCATTAGTCACCAAGCCATATGGGAGAGCCTGAAACAACAAGAGATACCTCCAAAATACATCGAAATTATTAAAAACATCTACTCAAGCAGTGAAGCGAGGATACAACTAGATACCCTGGGAAAAAAGTTTAAGATCGAGAGGGGTGTAAGACAAGGGGATCCCCTGTCACCAAAATTGTTCTCTGCTGTATTGGAAAGTATCTTCCGCAAACTGAACTGGGATGGCTTCGGCCTCAACATAGATGGAGCGAAACTGAATCATCTAAGATTTGCGGACGATATAGTCTTGTTTGAAGAAAACCCAACACACCTCGAAGTAATGATAAAATCACTTAATGAGGAAAGCGAGAAAGTAGGTCTAGCAATGAACAAAGACAAAACAAAACTGCTCACAAACTCCAAAACAATAGCAATTAAAATCAACAAACAACCACTTGAGTACGTGCAAGAATACATCTACCTAGGACAGATAATCTCACATAAAGACCAAACCACAAAGGAAATAAACAGAAGAATAGCAAATGGGTGGAAAAAGTACTGGTCTCTGAAGGAAATCATGAAATCTAAGGATTTAAGCATGTCAATAAAAAGGAAAGTGTTTGACACATGTATACTTCCAGTCATTATATATGGTTGTGAAACTTGGTCACTCACGAAACATCACAGAGAAAAGTTGGAACGTTGTCAGAGAGCTATGGAAAGGAGCATGACAGGAATTAAGAGACAAGACAAAGTGAGAAGTAGCATAATAAGAGAAAAAACCAAAGTGACTGATATACTTACGAGAATAGACCAACAGAAGTGGAGATGGACCGGACACATGGTCCGAGATAAACAAAATAAATGGAGCACAATTATTTCGGAATGGTACCCCAGAGATGGCAAACGCAACAGAGGACGCCAACATATGAGATGGGAAGACGACCTGAAACTCACAGCAGGACACCATTGGAGAAGGGTTGCGAGAGACCGAACACAGTGGAAGATGTTAGAGGAGGCCTATGCCAAGCGGCACGCTGAACTAAGGGAGTTTTTGCAAAATCAAAAAATCTTTATAAATTATACTTTACTGTAACCTGTAGTTCAGAATAAAAAGGCTTAATAATAATAATAAGTTTAGATACATTTTCTTTTGTTATCACATTTATTGTATTAAATTTTCTAAGGGTTTTAATCAATGACTCTCACCGTGCCCTGGACCCTGTAACACAGGTGATACCTAGAACAGGCACTAGCGCAACCTGTATTTGTGTTTACCACATACCTACCTACTGTAAATGTACCTATTGTAAAACTTGCACCTTTCTTGCACCTGGTTTGTGTATGTAATGTAAACAAATTTTACCCATGTGTTCTAATAAATCGATTTTGTATTTGTATTTTGTAAAAGGAATACTTTTCAAAAATTAATATCTGAGTAGCAAACTCTTGTTCCTTGTAACGGGCGCAAGAGTAGTAGAGTAATTTGAATAATACGTAATACTTATCAAGCATGGAAGTCACATCACAACGATGTTGCTGTAACTAACAGCGCCAGCTGTTATCGGATAGCGGAAGTTAAAGAAAACATGCGACAGCCAAAGATTTGGGACCTCCTTGCTTCGGTCGGAATAGATAAATACCTTGCTAATTTATTTTACTAAGGGATGACATCTGCCACAATGTCCCAAATTTAAATGTTACCATCATCGATGATCCCTAGGAAATATTCAAAATAACTCTTCAAATCCATAGAACGACGTCTTCACTACCTTGTGACCAATTATTTCTTTAATCCTCCTTCTAATAATTTTTTCTGTGGCGATAGCTCAATGAAGTAGGTCTTTGTCTTCCTCTTCTGCCATTCCTTTAATAACATTCCCTGAGATTGTCGTGTTTTATGAGATACTCGTATCCTTGATGGTTTTCAACAAGTTAATCTTTTTTTTAATGAGATACTTCCTCATTCGTCTTACCTTTATGTCTAGCTGATCAATCGCAGCACTTTTTGGTGCTTGAAACAACAGTAAATAAACGAACACAGGAAGTGTTAAAATGAAATAATTTTCAGTAAATAAGAGTGCAATTTTTATCTTCTTTGGTTGATGCGACCCCACATACTTTGTAGAATTTTAGAAGTTGGATTTAATTCTTTTTTGTCTATTTTCGCCCCTAGAGAATTTATTTTCGCTACGTTGCAGTTGTCAGATTTCAGCTGCAATCACACCTTTTTAAATTTAAACCAATTCTTGCAGATTTTTTTTTTGCAGATTAGTATAGTAAAATTAATCGGTATAGTACAAAAGAGTGGAAGTAATTAAAAGCACGAATAAAATGTTTTTTTTTGTAGTATATGGCTTGAAAATCACCTTTTAAAATAATTTTTAACAAACTCAAAATTCGCTGAAGGATGAAATTTTTTATATCCGTAACTCAATGGGGGAAATTCTGACAATTGGTGCAATTGGACATTTTCTTTAAACCATTGTTATCTACATTCGCACCAAGTATTTTTTTAAATCTGACTTACGGAACACCACGAAAAAATAATATTTATAAAAAAATTGTTTTTTTTATATTTTGGCTCGGGGGAAATTATTGCACTCGGTGCAAATTGACAAGATGAATAAAAAAATAGTCCAAATATGTATACGTATTCGCACCTGCGAGAATCATATGGAAGTTATTTTTGCGTGTTATTTTGAAGTGTTCCAGTGTTCGCAGAAGGAGTGCAAAACTAACAAGTGTTTATTATACCTATAGAAGGCCTGTGTAAGTTTGCACCAAGTGCTATAATTTTCCCCGAGTCACAAATAAAAAAAAACTAATTGCTAATGATTCCTACCGTGCACTAATTTAATCAAAACTCTTAATGCAGTAAAACAGTCTCTATATGCAGCAAAATTTGTATCAAGTACAACTTGTCTATTCAAAATTTACGCCCACTCAAAGTTTCAATCTAATATTAAGGAGCGTTCCATATGCACCAGAAAAGGTGCAAAGTGCAAATCAGGCATGAACTCCTTTTTTTGTCCTTCAACGATTCCATAAGAATTTGCAACTGTCAGAATTAATTCCACACTTTTTCTTATTTTGACTGGAGTCTGGAATAGATCTAATTCGGCAAACAAACATTGCCGATTAATTAATTATGTCAATTCTAATCACCTATCCTTTCTTAAAAAAGTAAGTAAGTATTCTTAAAGGAATACTTTTACAAAAATTGCTATTCTGGACATGGTTGTCCTGACGATTCGAGCATTGTCAGGGAAAATTTCATTCGTAAGTCTTATCTAACATGGAAATCACATCGTTACCATATTTCTTCAACTAACAGCGCCAGCTATTATCGGATAGCGGAAGTTAAAGAAAATAATTCTTGGTCATCGGGCAATAAAATGTCACTGTACAAATCAAATTCACCCTGATAAACTGAATTGACGCATGATATGTTAGTTCTTTTAGTGATATTATAATTAGGTATGTAAGTTTTAACGGTAAATTGACATGACATGCATGATATTTTAGTTCTTATAATGATATAATATTATAATTATTATGTAATTTTTAACTTCTAGCATGATGTGGTAGCCTTTAAGTGTGATGCATATTCGCTTGTAACCTATAGACCTGTATTTTTAAATCTTTAAACTAATATGTATTATGTTGGCTATCCATACAAATAAATAAATAAATAAATAATAAATAAAATTAACCACAGAAAAATAAAGGTACTTAGAAGGAGGACTATAGAAATAATTCGTCACTAGGTGGTGTAGACGTTTTTCTATGGATTTGACAGGTTATTTTGAATATTTTCTATCAAATCAAATAAAAAATTTGTAATATGGCTTCTGTCAGCATGGACAATTTTGCCAGTGTCGAAGTGGATCATCGACGATGGGGTTATGAAATGTTGGCAGATGGCATCCCCTACTAAAATAAATTAGCAAGGTATCTATTCCAAGCGAACTGATGAACCAACCGTTAAAAAGTTAATTAAAAAAAATATAAAATAAAACAGCTTGCCCTGCCTACTCATACAGAAAACACAAAAGTACCAGGAGAGCATAAATATTTAACAAGGACAGGGATTTTAAAATTAAAATAAGCCTTGTTAAGAGGCTACCTCCCGTCCACTAGCGCCCCTATCAGTTTAAAAACTATTACTCGCTAAATACAAAACTTACCGAAAATCCGGGAAGACAGATTGAAGTAAAGGTATCCTAGTTTATTCAGAACCTATCAATTCTGAGAAATATAATACACTGTAGTTACAGATACAAAAAGTGCGGAAATGGGCCACTTTTAGCAGTTTTTGTATCTGTAACTACAGTGAACTTTATTTTACAGAGTAAATAGTTTCTAAATAAACAAATGTACCTTTACTTCAATCTGTCTTTCCGGATTTTCGATAAGTTTCGTATTAAGCGAGTCATATTTTTTTAAATGATGGGGGCGCTAGTGGACCGGAGGTAGCCCCTTAAAATCTTAAATCTTAAAGTTTTAAATTTTAAAATCTTGACAATCACCCGGTGACCTTCCAAAATTGGCTCCCAGGGGAAAAAGCCCCCAGGGGAAAATTGACCCAGAGCAGTTTTTTAGAAGGTTATAAGAACCCAATCAGGTCATATTTGGAAATTGAAAACCACTGACCCACTTCAAACGGCGCAGATCACCCCATACTCGTACAAGCTCTGCCTTGGATCTTCTAGTAGAGCTTAAACTTGGTATGTTTCGAGAATATTTCTTTGATTTAAAGACGAATAGAGCTCACATAGCAATAAAAAATACATTCTTAGAATCATCAGGACACCTACTAAACATTCCTGAAAAAGTCTGGGACTCGATTCTCGAATATCACCGGGTGATAAAATATCACTCAAAAAATTCAAAATTCCAGATTTTTCTTTGCAAAAGTGAAGATTGATATACGTAAAATTTAAAGCAGTCCTTGATTGGTAATTTTTATATATTCAGATTTATCTTTCAACAGTTTATCAGGGCACATGGGACTTTTTAAAGTCTCAAAAGTGATATTTTATCACCCGGTGATTTTCAAGAATTGAGTCCCTGTACGCGTATTTCCTATTGACGTAGGAAAAACGTCAAACGCCCGGTGCCAATTCTGAAAGTCACCGAGTGATTTTCGAGATTTTAAAAATTAAAATAAGCCCAGTTAAACGCCTCAAAAGTAAGGATTAATATTTGTTAATTATAGTATAATGTTCAGTTTTAAAATTACTATCATAACGATTTGAGTTTTATGAGTATATGGCGGCTTTTTTTAATTTTAAAAATCTCGAATATATAGCCAGGGACTCGATTTTTGAAAATCACCGGGTGATAAAATATCACTTTTGAGACTTCAAAAATTCACATTTGCCTTGATAAACTTTTGAAAGGTAAATCAGAATAAATGAAAATCACCAATCAAGGACTGCTTTAAATTTTACGAATATCAATCTTAACTATTGAAAAGAAAAATCTGTGATTTTCAATTTTTTGAGTGATATTTTATCACCCGGTGATATTCAAGAATTGGCTCCCAGGGACGGTTTCGTCCCATAATGATCATTCCCATAATGAACATTTCTAAAATGATAACTTCGCACAATGTACGTTCCCATAACGACCACTTCCCATTATGACCACTTTCCGATAGGGATAACTAATCCTGAACATTTTTTTTATAGTAAATTAACATAATTTTAAGGTGTTAGTTATCCTTAACGTAAAGTGGTCATAATAGGACGTGGTAATTTTGGGAAGTGGTCATTATGGGGCGAAACGCCAGGGACATGTCAATTTTTCTGTAAATATTTTTACCATGATAACAACGCTAAATGCAGTCAAAATATCAAAATAAAGACCTCCTTGCTTTCAAACCTTTACTTCATTTTTTTTTAATATATGGCAATCGGTTGTGCTTGAAGCAGTGTGACAACAAGACGGAGCCATAGTGTATACTTTTTCTTTGGAGTCATCGTTATTGATGCGTTATTGGAGCGACGAGCGACAGATACACGCAAAGAATTTTGAACCTCGCTCCGCTCGACGTCTCGCCCCGTCCTGCTCTCACGCATAGCTCGGTCCTGGGACTCAATTCTTGAATATCACCCAAAAAATTTAAAATCACAGATTTTTCTTCTCAAAAGTGAAGATTGATATTCGTAAAATACAGGGTGTAAGTGACGGTGTACCGAAGACTGAAAGGGCATGTTCAGTCAACGAAACTGAACAACTTTCCCAAAGAAACATTTTCAAAATTTTGACCTCTCCATACAAACTGTTCGACCAGAGTGAGCAATTAGTATGGGAAGGTCAAAAATTTTTTTCATTTCCCAGAAATGTTTCTTTGGGAAAGTTGTTCAGTTTCATCGACTGAACACGTCCTTTCAGTTTTCGGTACACCGTCAATTACACCTTGTACGAGTATAAAGCAGTCCTTGATTGTTAATTTTTATGTATTCTGATTTACCTTTCAACAGTTTATCAGAGCAAATCTGAATTTTCAAAGTCTCAAAAGTGATACGAGTATCTTACGAGTATCACCCGGTGATTTTCAAGAATTGTCCTTGCCGTCATTCTTATCAAGCTGGCTTATATCGACTCGCTTTCAAAATCAAGGACAATTTTTCCCAATTTTTTTATTTACAATACATACGAATCACAGTCTTACGGATTACATTCCGGTTTTCTTTTATTAAAATTACTTTTACAAGGCTTAGAAAAATCATGTTTAAGTTGGTTCAACTTGAGAAATTATATAATAAAAAATAGAATACAAATAGAAGTAATTCTTTTGGCTTTCACGTATAAATTAAATTAAATTTTCTTACACCCTGCTAAGTTATTTTTAACAATATAAATATATTACGGGTATTCCTGCAGACAACTAGTGCCCCATGAGTCAAAAAAATATTGCTTGCTAAACACAAAATTTGAAGTAAAGGTACCCTGATTTATTCAGAACCTATCAATTCTGAAAAATGTAGTTGACTTTACATTGTAAATAGGTTCTACGTAAACAATTGTACCTTTACTTCAATCTGTCTTTCCGGATTTTCGATAAGTTTTGTATTTAGCAAGTAATATTTTTTTAACTGATGGGGCGCTAGTGGACCGCAGGTAGACCCTTAAGTGTATTTGTTAAGTAGGTATGGTAAACAAAACTTAACATTGTACACACGGCCGAACATCAGTAGAAACACTTTTGGACCTTATGACGTGGTAATAGAGTTGAAAAAGTTTGTACCGACAAGCGGTTGACCGTACAGTGAAGAGCGCATCCTGATACGTTGAACTTAACACCAACCTTATTTCTAACGCACTACGCGCTAGAGTCGTACTGCAAGTGTCAAGCTTGACCTGCTCTTCACTGTACAGTAATAACCAAAGGAACACAGTTTTTAATCATAGGATTATACAGCGTGAATTTTCATTCGTTTTAACCCAGCTAAATACTATAGAACGATAACTACGCTTCAAACTTGACCCCACGAAATAGTTACCTAAGTAGGCGGAGCTAAAATAGTTACCTCTCAACTACCACTAGCTGACATTGCAGCACGCGCGCGAACCAATCCCTGCTCTCGTTCTGAATTCGAACCAATTGATTCGTATTTTGCATATATGTCCTTTTGGTTTCACGTAGGGCCACTTTTTGTGTGGAATTTGTTCTGAGTTAGAGTTCCATAGTATTGTAGTTCGCTGTTTGAAACCCGAAGCCCACTGATTCTACTCATGAAAACAAGCAACGTTCCCGAAGAAAAAAAAATTGTCGTCTCCCCATAGTAAAGTGATCACGTGATCGACACATTTTGTATGGGAAGGTGAAAAATTTTTTTCGAGTAAAAACTTTTTTCTTCGGTAAAGTTGCTTGTTTTCATGAGTAGAATAAAAACGCGGGCTTCGGGTTTAAAACGAATAAAAATTCACGCTGTATACTAGGTTATTTTTTGGACCTGATTTCCTTTTGCCCACTTATTAGTGAGATCAAAATCAACAACTTTTGTTCTACGACTTTGCTAAAAAAGCACGAAAAATTTTCAACTTCCCATACAAAATGGGTCGATCACGTGACCAATTTAGTATGAAGAGTCGAAATTTTTATGTGCGTTGTTAGCAAAGTCGTAGAACAAAAGTTGTTGATTTTGACCCCACTAATAAGTGGGCAAAAGGAAATCAGGTCCAAATAATAACCTTGTATAAAACCTACGGGAACAATATTACAAAAGTGTCAGTTTATACTAGCCGCGAAGATTATATAAAATTAATTGAATAAGTCATATACAGGGTGTAACGGACAGGTTTCCGAATACTTAAAGAGCATGATCATTCAACGTAACGGAACAATTTTCAGCGAATAAAAGTTTCAGGAAATCAAAAAGAAATCTGCATTTCCATTCAAACTTCATCATTGTATGAAGAGGGAACTTTTTTTTTTCATTTAGCTTTACTCGCTGGTAGTTGTTCAGTTACGTTGACTGATCATGGACTTTCAATTTTCGGAAGCCTGTCCCTTACGCTTTTTAGGATTTCTGTCTAGAACAAAACCAATGTTACTTAAATTTTGATACTTAAAACGATGGTGATGTGTGGTGTATATCTTAATAAATAAATATAGGAATGTAACATTAAAAGCAAAAGACGAGAAAACTTAAGAAAGTAAAACTCTTACAAGCAGCATGGCAGGCATTAGGGCGAATTTCCATCAATACTGTGCGAGGGAGCTAAGCCATAAGCTTTTTTTTTAATGTCACTAGCGGCTAAACGAGCAGGTGGGCCACCTGATGGTAAGTGGTCACCACCGCCCATGACACCCACTGTCTTATTAGTGACATAATTTGACACTAATAAGACAGCAAACCGCATTACCCACCCTGAGAACTAAGATGGTATGTCTCATGTGGCAGAAATTTCCCTGGCTTCCTTGCCCTTCAAACCGAAACACTGCTGCTTCACGGCAGAAAAAAGCAAGAGGGTGGTACTCCCCCAGACTCTCCCCAAATTGACACAAAAATTTACATAATATAAATCTTCACTTTTGAAAAGACAAACACTTTTTAGCCCTATTTCAAAAAAATGCCAAACAATTTGCATTTCTATTTATGCAAGAGCTTTTAATACATTTGGATTACACGGGCTACACAGTTGCGAATTTGAATTTTTTGAGTGACATTTTATCACTCAGTGATATTCAAGAATTGAGTCCCACCCAGGGCTTAGTGCATCTGCCTAATATTTCCACCATCCGAAATACTACTTACAACACAAATAAACAATGTTAACACAAATCTCATAATAAAATTAATTACAATTGAATTAGTTTTGCGACTAAAACTAAGTAAAACAAACTTTTATTTCTTACATAACAACTTAAAAATATTCAACTACAGTCCACGAGATCACGCGCGACCCTCCAGGGGTTAAAAGGCTAATAAGAGCTATAGTAGTACCGCTTAAGGGCTCCCGCACACAACCGAGAATCGGTGGGCGATTATCGGCCAGGACAAGGACGGAAGATTCAGGTGATAACACGTCAGAGCGAGATGCCGGCTCCCTGAGGTCTTTGCTCAACAACTCTCGACACAGGTCGGTGATCGATCTTGCACCCACACGATATGATGATAATGATTGTACACGTCAAAGTCAATGTCTCGTAAACAGAGGAAGAGTCACGCGCGAACTTGTCGAACTGGGAGCCAATTCTTGAATATCGTCGGGTGATAAAATTTGAATCAAAAATTCAAAATCACCGATTTGCTTTTTTCAAAAGTGAAGAAATTTGGTTAAATATTAAGTAGTGTACAAAGTGTAAGAGAAAGGGCATATCAACACTAAAGGATGTGATTCTGCTCATGAAACTGAACAACTTTCTCCAAGGAACATAGGTCGAAATACGAGAAAAAAAAAAATTACCTTCCATAGAAACTGAATCAGCTGATAGAGCATTTTGTATAGGGGGTATTTTTTTTTTTGTATATCTACCTATGTTCCTTAGGGAAAGTTGTTCAGTTTCATGGGCAGAATCATATCCTTCAGGGTTGATATACCCTTTCTGTTACACCTTGTATAATTGTTAATTTTTTCATATTTTATTTACTTTTTAACAGTTTATCAGGGTGAATTTGATTTCCTCAAGTCTGAAAAGTATATTTTATCACCCGGTATATATTCAAGTATTGGGCTCCAGTACTACGAATAAAAACTGGAGGCGATGCACAGAATAGATTGTCGTTAATAATTCATCAAAGATAATCTATCCTGTACATTGACTAAAATAAGAAAGGTACGAGTACATTACCAATGTGACATTAATGTTGTCGATTCCAGCATACACAAATTAAAACTTAAGCAAATACGACGGGTCTATAGTTCGTTCGTCTTAAGAATGAAGCCAATCATCGCTGTCCATAGCCAGTTAACCACGCCCCGTAACCAATCAGATCGTTCAAAATTTTAAGGACAAGTTCAGTGGCTAGTTACAGGCAGTCCTTCGACCAAAGCTGTTGTGTCGTTTGTGAGTTACTACCTTAGAAATAAAACATAAAAAAAATCAGGCGACAAAACTTAAAAAGCGTCTCCGGTACTGAAGGAGAAGACGCTGGTTCGAAACCTGTCTGTGGTTGCCAAATTTTGCGATTTTCTACTTTGTACACAAAAAAATGTTTGAATTTTATCTGTGAATTCTTTACCTTGCAGTTGCACTGATGATTCACTGCATTCTTAACGCGGGCGAACTATAAATGTGTTGTGTTGTGTGTGGGTGTGTTGTGTTGTGTGTGTGTTGAGTCTTTGTTACTCCCTATAGGCCGAGAAAAAGACAACAACACTATGAGGATTCTCCAATTTAATTAATTAATTAATTAAAATTCTTTATTGCCAATAAATACACATGCAATACATAAGATAGATACATACAATACCTCTGATTTATTTCATAATTAATTAATTAAATTGAAAAGTAAAAAAATTCTTATTGCCAATGAAGATTTAGTTTAGTTTTAGAGTGGTTTTCCACCCGAGGTGTGGGAGGCAGCTAAGCTGTACGCTGAAAAATTCAAACTAATAAGACTATTCCATTTGACAGGCTAGGAAAATGGCGCAATCCTATGGATTGGAATTTTCCAAACTCACAACTTATAGACCGTAAGGGCACTGCATGTTATCCTACGTCATCTAGTACACAAAATTTGTAACTTTGTAGCGATAGTAGTGGCCTAATAGGTCCACAAAACGTTGGTCTGCCAATCCGAAACCTGGCAGGTTTTGTACAGTTGGAGAGAAAAGTGGTTAAATGACAGATTACACGAATAAAATCTATTCGTAGAAATAGAAGGTACCTATATAAGTAAAAAACAACAGGTCTGCCTTGCATCCTCCAGGCAGTTTCGCTAGTCGGACCACAAATGTGGTCGGATGTGATTGGACCACAAATTCGGTCGGACTGGCGAAACTGCCAAGAGGATGCAAGGCAGACCTGTTGGTTTTTACTTATATAGGTACCTTCTATTTCTACGAATAGATTTCATTCGTGTAATCTGTCATTTAACCACTTTTCTCTCCAACTGTACAATACCTGCCAGGTTTCGGATTGGCAGACCAACGTTTTGTGGACCTATTAGGCCACTACTATCGCTACAAAGTTACAAATTTCGTGTACTAGATGACGTAGGATAACATGCAGTGCCCTTACGGTCTATTAGGCAATGCTGGAACCACCCTTAGTTTGTGTCTGCCAGAATCGACACAATTATTCTCCCTATTTGACTAACATAACTAATAGTAATAGTATCAGTTGCAGTAAGGCTCATTAACTTAATATTACATCAGACTAAAGACGCTGAATCTATGTACGTTGAACGAAAAGAACGTGGCGACCTAATTGAAACATTCATAATTTTTAATGGACATTATGATATTGAAGATTTCCACAAGATGGACATCTAAAAACCAGAACAATCACTTGAAAGGACACCATTTGTAGCTTAAAGGACAACCCTCGAATAACAATCCACACAAATGTTTATTTTATTCCCGGACTTAGCGCGATACTTGTAATTAGGCATAATAAATTACCTTACTATTCCCGACGTTTCGGCTGAGTTGCACCAGCTGTGGTCACGGGTAGACTGAAGAGAGGTGAACTACGCAGATATTATTGTGAGGGTAGACTCCACATCATCTACCCTCATTTCACCTCTCTTCAGTCTACCCGTGACCACGGCTGATGCAACTCAACCGAAACGTCGGGAATAGTAAGGTAATTTATTTTGCCTAATTACAAGTATCGCGCTAAGACCGGGAATAAAATTAACATGTACGAGAAGTGCGAAAGTTTAAAACAAATCCACACAAACAGTTCCTTTCCAACAGAGTTGTCGCAGCGTGGAACAATGTTCCAGCAGAAATAGTTTCAGCGTCTAATATTAATCAGTTCAAAAATAGGTTGGACAGACACCTACAAACAATTACATAGCCTAACTAGGTACAAGGCTATATCAGTAAAAACTGCCTGTCTGATTAAATAAATAATAATATAATAATAAATCTTGTGATGTCTATCTTTGTTTTGTTAAATTTCTATCAAATCCTAATAATAGAACCACTTTTAACGTTGTTAAACCGGATTTACACGACGGAAAAATTTAGGCGCCTCTGAGGGATGCAGCTGTACGAAAGAAAGAGAAAGCAATTCTACTATTCTTTCTTTCGTATAGCTGCATCCTTCAGAGACGCCTAAATTTTGCCGTCGTGTAAATCTGCCATTACGTGGTAATATATCCAGTCTGGATATTGGATAGAAAAGTATTTTTCAGAGGGATTAGAAATTATTTTGATTTATTTTTTACATTTTTTGATTACCGAAATTAAGCTAATATGAGAGTATGCCGCCGCCATCTTGGTCTTATTTTTTTGGCACTTATTTATTGTTCTTTAAACCCTTTTGATGCCTCCATATTTTTGCTAACAACAAACACAATTTTAAAAGAGTCTCAATGGAAAACTGCGGGCTTAGCACGCTGCCCTAGAGAAAATATATCTCGGAGAAATGTCACTTTATTTGAGGAATGATGTCATCTAATCTATCACCTCTAAACGCGAAGAAATGTCAGTGGAAGAAAATGTTTAGCAAACCCACAAATAACGTGTTTGATATTTTAGACAGAGATAGCTTTATGCACGAATACATGTAGCCGTCCTTGTCTTTCAAAATTTGTTGCACTGCTCAGCTGTCAAAAAAACGTGACCATGCAAAGTCAGTAAATTGGCAACACTGGTTCTTCTTTAACACTGGTTTTTCATCATCTAGGGCCTAGATAAACGAACAACTGTAGCGTGCTAAGCCGTCTGCTCATGTTTTTCAGTAGGCCACTCGATGGACAATATCAACATTTTTACTTCGCAGAGTCTGCAAGATCTAAGTGGTTTTATACTCTTCCCAGTTATAAGTTCGCCAACAACACATGGTTACCCAAAATAAATAAATAAAATAAAAAGAAACAACAGAACTTAAATCAAAATATTTTCTAGTCAATATTTTACAAGACGGATATAGCTACAAACTGGATGATATAAACCTACTGATAGGTATACAGGGTGTAACAAAAAGGGTATACGAGTACCCACCCTGAAGGATGTGAATCTGCCCATGAAACTGAACAACTTTCCCCAAGGAATATAGGTCGAAAAACTAAAAAGAATTCTTCAGGGTTGATATACCCTTTCTGTTACACCCTATATAAGATCCTACTGAAATAGTGAACATAACATGACTTGAGAACAGTAACTTGACGTTCTGAGTGAGTTCCGACCCTTAAATGTCATAATTCCTATTCGCCTAATGTCTACTGTTAAGGTAAAAAACCTAACATTATAAAAGTCAAAAATTGGACATTTCGTGACAAAGCGTTGGGTGCATCGATTCAGTAAATTGTCATCCGTCAAAGAAATATCTGAAAGGTACAACTTCAGTTGAAAAGGGTATAATTATTATACTACAAAAAATATTTTATTTTTGTGGCGGTATCATTATTATTCGGATTGTAAAAAATAAACATATAAAACCCTTTTTTACCCCCAAAATAATCCTATTTTAATTGTATATTTTAGAACCACCATTATACATAATATACAGGGTGAACCAAAAAGGGTATATCAACTAAGGATGTGGATCTGCCCATGAAATTGAACAACTTTCCCTAAGGAACATTTAGGTTAAATTACAAAAAAAAATCAATCTCCCCTATGTTTCTATAAACTGAATCAGCTGATAGCGCATTTTGTATGGGAGGTCAAAATTTTTTTCGTATTTCGACCTATGTTCCTTAGGGAAAGTTGTTCAGATTCATGGGCAGATTCACATCCTTCAGGGTTGGTATACCCTTTTGTTATCGTGTATTTTAAACAAATTTCAGAATTTGCATGCTTTCTTTAAAGTTTTTTTTTTTATTTCTTACAATCCATAATAATTATCACATTTTCGTACAAACTAAAATGCTCAATTTTTTTTCGCTACAACTATGTAAAGTAAAAAAAAAACTATTTTTCAAAAGAAGATTTATTTTTTGATGGTAATTTTATGGCAGGCCCCGCAAGGTGGGCCGACCATCTGGTGGCGGTCGCGGGAAGCCGCTGAATGCGAGCCAAGCAGGACCGCGAGAGATCTTTAGGGGAGGCCTATGTCCAGCAGTGGACGTCTTTCGGCTGATATGATGATCAATTTTTAATTATGACGCCATCACACCATCTTAAATTCAGTGACTAATTCGGCATACATTGCTGGTTGAAGTAAGGATATTGGAATCAGCATAGCCTAGTCTCTAAGCAATGTATGCCGAACTAGTCTTTAAATTTAGGAACGTATGTTAGAGGCTTTAGATAGATAGTCGAAAGTTATAGTACGAAAGTTTTTCAGTTTCATTAATAGACGAAGAATACAACCCGAGAGGTTCGCAGACATTATAAGAAAACGTTATAAAACATTTTTTTTTTTACTTTACATGGCCATTTTGTTTTTCTTAGATAAAAATTCAATTTATAAATAATTTAATTCGTATATTTAGTTTTAACTATAACACTTTTTGTGTGAAATGAATTCTACACAAAGCGCTACCGAAAACCAAAAAATGTACAGCCAGTTGCACACAGCGTCTTTAAAGTAAAAGCTCCTTTAAATATAGGGTGACTTTTAATTAGTTCTTGATGGAAAAAAGGTGTGAATGTACTCATGATACTGAACAACTTTCCCCAAGGAACATAGGTCGAAATACGAAAATCAAGTTTTGACCTCCCATAGAAACTGCATCAGCTGATAGCGCATTTTGTATGGGAGGTCAAATTTGGTTTTTCGTATTTCGACCTATGTTCCTTGGGAAAAGTTGTTCAGTATCATGAGTACATGCATATCTTTTGCTATCAAGAACTAATTAAAAGTCACCATATATAGTGCTGTCACTTTCATTGTCAGCAAAATAGAAAGAGTCAGCAATAGACTTAAAGGAGCTTTACATGCTTTGTGCAACTGGCGGTTAGTATTCTTTCCGTTTAAAAGGTTATAAAAATAAAGTTCATCAATCAAAATTGCGAATTTCGAATCTAGCCGTTACAAGGTTAATTAAACGTCCTTACCGACGGTACCTGGGAGCCAATTTTTGAAAGTCACCGGGTGATTTTCAAAATTGTAAAATTTAAAAAAGCCACGATAAACTCATAAAACTCAAATTGTTATGTTGGTAATTTTAAAACTGAACATTATTTTATAATTAACAAATATTGATCCTTACTTTTGAGAAGTTTAACAGGGCTTGTTTTAATTTTAAAAATCTTGAAAATCACCCGCTGACTTTGAAAAATTGGCTCCCTGACCATATCGCGGCGTTACGTTCCTTCCTTAGGGTGAAATTGAAAACATTCGACAAATTTTGAGATTGAGTTCAGACCGCGAAACTGAACAATTTTCGCCTAGAAACATAGGTCATCGGACGAAATTTTTTTTTACCCTTTCATAGTAAAGTCAGTCAGCTGACCATACATTTTGTATGGGAGACCGAATTTTTTTTAAGTCTAACCACCTATGTTCCTTGGGGAAAGTTTTTCAATTTCATGGTCTGACTCAATCTTAAAATTTGTCAAATGTTTTCAAATTGACCAAGTAGTTTATATGTTACCTGAAATGTGTGCAATTCAACGAACACAAACTCCAGCACCATGAACAGGGCATTGTCAATCAAACACAATTTGAACAAGTGTATTGGAGTGTCTATGGTGTGACTTTGTGTAGAATTTCATAATGTCCCTGATAGTATAAAAAGTTCCTACCCTACACTGTTTCACTGTCGCTACCCCCACGAAGGGTCGTACTTGCTCCATGTGAAGTTAGGGACGAGGTACACCCTTCGGCCCTGGACGAAACACTGGACGATGCCTAAATACGCCGTCCGGGGTATACCACTCTGCAGAACAAATAAATCACATTAATTTCATATTAACAATTTCAGTAATGTCATCATAACATCCCATGAAACGTCCACTACAAGACAGGGAGCTCCCTCCAGAATTCTAGCTTTTGCTGGAAAAATGTGGAGGGGAAGTACCATAGTCACCTCGCTTGTTAGCGTTACGGCTGGCACCATGGACTGCGCTGCGGTTGTAGGTGACGACCGCAGTAAGCAAGATATAGGATATAAAGGAGGATGCTGCTGCCCATCCTCCAGTTAACCCTTAGTCGCCTCTTACGACACCCACGGGTATGTATGGGTTGGTACTATTCTTTGCCGGCACCACACGGGACAAAAATTTGAAATTGTTATTTTGCTATAATAAAATAACATCTAATCTGGTCCATAAGGTCAAGTTTCTTGGAAGGATTCAGGTAGAGGTAAGTGGATTTTGTCAGGAACTTTTTCTTACCCTTGGGATAACGCCTCATCTACAGGGTATAAGGGACGGTGTACCGAAAACTGAAAGCGCGTACTCTGTCAATGAAACTGAACAACTTTCCCAAAGAAACAATATCGGGAAATGAAAAAAAATTATTACCTCTCCATACAAACTTTTTGATCAGAGTGAAAAAGTATGGAGGTCAAAATTTTTTTCATTTCCTAAAATTGTTTCTTTGGGAAATTTGTTCAGTTTCAATAACTGAGCACGCCTGTTCAGTTTTCGGTACACCATCCGTTAAACCCTGTATGTAAATATTACTGATAACCTGACCCTAAAGTCATCCATAAGGCCGAGTTTCTTGGCAGAATTCTGGTGGAGGTGCGTGGATTTGGTAAGGAACTTTGACATACCGTAAAATGGTCACATCATCACTTCATTAATTTATTAAAAACACAGTGTTGAGTGTCTGTAAAAATAAAGACATGGCTTAAAGGTCTAGTCACCAAGCCAATAAATATTATAAAAAAAATGCTATTACAGTAGAAAGCTGAGAAAGCAGGGCAGAGCTGGACTTTTTGGCGGGAACTTGGCGTGGGCTCTTGCCTGCTCGGTTGAAAGTCTTGTTTTTTGTGTATGTAGTGATTTAGTGGATATTAAAGATAGTGTTTTATGCAGTGAATTAACTACGGAGTGCGCAGCTGATGAAAATTTCAGGCGATCTCGTGTTTGAACCTTGTTTGTGTTGTCTCAAAAAGTCACGGACATTTCCTTCGTAAAGTCCACTATCGCTTTACGAGGGAAGCAATGAACAATTTCCCCACTCGACACTGGCGGTTCGCCATAATTTGAACTTCTAAACACGCCATAATTTGAACAAAACAAGACACTGGCAGAAATGTCCCCAAATATGGGTTGACTATTGCCAAATAACAAAAAAAAGGACAGAGCTGTTTATGTGTGGAGCGATACGTCTCTTTCGCTCCAATAATAATAATAAATCTTTATTTGCTTTGCAATACCTTTAGCATCGCGACGTGTCCTGCTGTCACAATGCTGTCATTCTAATCAAGCAAATTTTTTCGACTGTAATAGCATTTATAAGGATTTAAGGGATGGTATACCGAAAATTGAAAGGGCGTGCTCAACGAAACTGAAAAACAGTGAACAGCTTTCCTAAAAAAATATTTGTGAAAAATGAAAAACTAAAATTGGCTTCTCAATACAAACAATAGAATACAATATTCTTTATTGCACACGAAATTTAGTGAAAAGTACAATATTAGAAATAGGTGTACAATGAGGCGGCCTTATTGCTAAACAGCAATTTCTTCCAAGCAACCTTTGGGTGCAGGATATTAGGCTAACATAGATGCGGGGACGGTGCATAAAGATTGACCTAAAGATATAACAAATTAAACATACATAAACACTACATATATAAACCTACCTATAAAAACGTAATAAATATATATTTAAACTATTCGATCAAAGTGCTCAATTTGTATGAAGAGGTCAAACATTTTTCATTTTACAAAAATATTGCTTTGTTTAGTTTCGTTGACTAAGCACTCCCTTTCCTTTTTCGGTACACTGTCCCTTAATATAGATGTGGCCATTTCACAGGAAGACAAAGTTCCTTACAATATCCCTGCACCTCCACCAAAATTGTGCCAAAAAACTCTGTCTTATGGAGACTTTAGGGTCAGTTTATCAATAACATTTATGTAGATGAGACGTTATCATTATCATCCACTATTTGTTAATTAATGATCAATCTAAAGACATCCATAAGGTTGCGTTTCTTGACAGAATTATGGAGGAGATGCGTGAATTTTAAAAGGAATTTTGAGATAACGGCTCAACCATAGAAATATTATTAACAGACTGACCCTAAAATCGTCCATGAGGCCGAGTTTCTTCGCAGCCCCCCGGAAGGAGTACGCGTTGCTATAAAGAACTTTCACCGCCTGACCGCCGGCCGGGAGGGACATGACTTCGTCCACAGTCAGGCTCTCTGCATCCGACACGGCCTTTTCCAAAGCCTCGTCGTAGTTTAGCTGCAGAAAAAAAGGAACCATCCTTACATTTTTTAAACAGAATTAACAGAACAAAGAGACAAGAATATACAGGGTGTAAGAGACGGTGTACCGAAAACTAAAAGGGCGTGCTCAGTAAACGAAACAGAACAACTTTCCCAAAGAAACAATTTTGAAAAAAAAAAATTCACCTCTCCAAATTGCTCACTTTGATCGAATTGTATGGAGAGGTCAAAAAATTTTCACATTTCCCAAAAATGCTTCTTCGGCAAAGTTGTTCAGTTTCGTTGACTGATCACTCACACGCTTTCAGTTTTCGGTACTCCGTCCATTACACCCTTTAGAGCAAGGATATCTTCCGCTCCACCAGAAAGAACGGCAGGCAGAAATTATCTGCCTGCGTCTGTGTTCCCGAGTTCATATAACCCGAATCTATTCAACTCGCGAGTAAATAGGCTTTTTCTGGCCAAGCTCGTCCCATTGTCGACCTCATCTCTGTCCTCAAGACTAGATCGAAGTTAACAGTAAGTTCAATGACAATAATAATAATAATAATAATAAATAAAGCGTTTATTTGCTCTCACAAAAACAATTTCTATATAACAGGTAGGTACACTTGGAGTTTGTAGGTATACAATAAAAAATTGTTGATTTGTGAGAGCCTGGTGTCCGTACTAGGAAAAACCTGTATGACAGATCACCAGGCTCCCAACCCCATCACGAAAATCACACGGCTAAGACTCCTTTAAAAAGTAAGAACAAAGATAGCAAGAGATAAAGATATACATATAACTTAAAATAATTCTAGAATATTAATTCAGTGTGTGTCAGTATGAAAGTGTGTGTGTGTGTGTGTGTGAGTGTGTGTGTGCGTGTACGTGAGTGTACGTAGTGTGAGTATGAATATTATAGTGCGTAGGTATTTATGAGTAGTATGTAGGCTTGGTAACTTCAACATAATGGCATTAGTAAGGTTTCTACCGTATCATAATCTAATGACATGAGCCATAGGGAAACCTTTTTCTTGACTTCTGCTTTCAAAAGTTCATAAATATTAAGTTCATTGTTAACAAAGTTATATAAGTAGGATCCTAGAAAATAGAAAGATCTTTGGGCAAAGGAAGTACGACAGGACACACTAGCGCATATATTATAACTGCGGCGTCTGTTCACTAATTGATCAGGATCATAGGTAAGTAAAGAATGTTTCAGAAGAATAACATTTAGTATATACAGTTGTCTAACTGATAGCACCTTCGTATAATCATATAGTTTTTTAGTTGGGAAGCGATAGGGTAAGAAATTAAAAAGAACAATAAAAAGAAACTAGCAGATATGATTGTGAAAGAAAGAGATAGAGCTTGACAAGTCTTGTTCCTTTTAGCGTGCCGTCTTTTTCATACTAGGGTGCCTGTGCCACTACACCATGTGGCTTAAGGTAAAACTACCTTCCTATCTGTCTTTATCGGTGACACGCTCCAAGATATGTAACGTAGTTAGTGTCTTAGCAACAGAATCATACAGGCACCTTCAAAGTACAGGTATAAAAAAAAACCGCTCAAGAGCGAGTTGGACTCGCGCGCCGAGGGTTCCGATATACCTTTAGTATTTTTGGAAGCAATTGAGTCCATTTTAGGACCGCAATACTAAATTTGTTTGTAACTGGAAAGCTCACATTGAAGAGGTTATCAAAAAAGTTAGTCAGTCTTCTTATGCTTTGCGCAAATTAAGTAAAGTTGTTGATAGGAAAAGCGTTCTATCAGCATATCATGGATATGTAGCCTCTATCATTAGATACGGTCTGATCTTTTGGGGAAACGCCACTGACGTTTTGTCTGTATTTAGAGCACAGAAGCGCTGTATAAGGTCAATTTGTAACTTGAGAAAAATCGAATCCTGTAAACCATTTTTTCAAGAAATGAAAATTCTAACTCTAAGTTGTATGTACATTTATGAATGCTGTGTCTTTGCTAAATCAAATCTAGGATTATTTGAATTTCATGATCGAGAACGGATTAGGGACAGAATGAGGCTTCAAAAATGTAACACAGCACTTGTGCACAAAAGTGTGTACTGTAGAACTCCAAACATTTTTAATAGATTGCCGAAGTCACTGCGAGACTGTGATAAGCTTAGTGTGTTTAAGGTAAAGCTACATGACATTTTGGTGGACAAATGCTATTATAGCCTTAATGAATATTTTAATGATAATACTTTGTTTTAAATAATTGTAGTAATAATATTTTTTAAGTACTTGACATATAAATTATTTGGAGACATATATTTTACATGACATAACTTTAATCTTTTAGTAATTTTTGTATGCCTTAATGGCGGGACATAGCTGGAACTATTTAAAATTTTATTGTAACACCTCAATGACCTATGATCCACAAAATAAAATTTCATTTCATTTCATTTCAAAGGTTTTTTGCAGATTCCTGAAAAATGTGCAACTCAGAAAAATCGTTTTATTTTTGCTGTAATGTTTACATAAACTACTATCAACTGTAATTAATTCAGATTTTTCCTTTCACAAACTTTTGTGATAAGGGGGGAATGGTATTTTTTTTGTCATTTTTCATCATAACTTGAAAACTAGTCGTAAAAAATACAAAAATATAATTTAGAATTTACATGTAAAGTTCTTTTATATGATACCCCACTCGACCTAGTAACGACAATTTCCCCCGACAACCCCCTCTCCTCCCGCCCATCTCTATTTGGGCCCCCTTTACATTAATAACTTTTTTTTTATTCTCTTGTGTGTGACAAACGGACAAAGTCGCACCATAAGCGTTCCTTTTTTTACCATTTTGGTATTGGAATCCTAAAAACCGACCAAGTGCGAGTCGGATTCGCCCGCAGAGGATTCCGTCCCAATGTACAATACCACGTGATTAAACGAAACAGTGATAAGTTTGATTAAATCAATGAAAAATTAAAATCATCCCCCATAATAACATAGGTATATTCTGTAAATATTTCAACCAGCTGCGGTACAATTGAAGCTCAATGGGAATCGTTTTGAAGCCGATTGAAAGCTGTCAAACGCAAATAGTATGAAACTGGAGCCGATTTAGAGGCACAGCAGATGTCAGACTTTTTGTTCTGACAGTCCGCCAGTGTGGCCGGTATTTTAATTATTTTCGTATTATTATAGTCATTGACATGAGAAAAACGCTCCGTTTCTATGCGCGTATTTTCCAAAATCTTTAATTTGGAAGGAAAATAGCTTGTTCAGTTCAAAAAATTATTTAGACGAAAAGGTTGATCATATTGATTGTTAATTAGCTTTAAAAGTAGAGCAATTTTAAAAAATTGAAAATTGGCTTTAAATGTAGAGCAATTTAAAAAAATTGAAAATTTTGAATTTTATTCTGATAAGAACTATAATTTTAAATAACGGACAATGTCCGTGACTGCTTCCGCCCCTTCATCTGCTGAGCACGCCATAAATCGGTTCTAGCTTCATACTATTAGCGTTTGACAGCTTTCAATGGGCTTCAAAACGATTCCGATTGAGTTTACACGCTGCCCCAAGTAGCTATTACGGTTCAAAAGATAAAGTCAGTTAAACGTCGGACGAACATACAAAACGTAGGTGGTAAGGCTTTTGTGCGAAGTCCGTCTGGGAAAGTACCACCCCCTTGCCTCTTTCTGCCGTAAAGCAGCAGTGCTTGTACTGCTGTGTTTCGCTTTGAACGGCAAGGGATCCAGTGAAATTATTGGCACATGAGACATACCATCTTAGTTCTCAGGGTGAGTTACGCACTTTGCTGTCTTATTAATGTCAAATTATTTCACTAATAAGTCAGTGAGTGTCATGGGCGATGGTGAGCACTTACCAACAGGTGGCCCTGCTTGTTTGCCCACTTGTAATATAAAAAAAAACAGACAAGACGACGTAGGCTTAGTAATATGGTTCCGTTGGCACCCTATTGGTATGGAACCCTAAAAAACGAACGTGCAAATGTGGGCCAAGGCACAGTCGAGGTCACCATACGTGAGTTGCCGGTCTCTGCAGTAATAGACTAAATCAATACATGTAATAAAGCGTAAACTCGACGAATCGGTAAATTTAAAAAAATCACTGTGTACCTTTCTTCTTCTTTGACCAAATGGATGGCTGTGGTCTCTGCCTACATGTCATCTTATACAGCTAGTAAATGTCAATGGCATGCAACGCCTCGTTCAGCCGTCTTAGCACGCCTTAATTGTCAGTTTAACTAGGCTCATAGATAAAAGAACTAGTGTTGCCAATTTACTTACTTTAAGCTTGATCACATTTTTTGACAGCTAAGCAGTACAACTAATTTTAAAAGACAAGGACGGCTATATGTATTCGTGTATAAACCAACTCTGTCTAAAAAATCAAATACGTAATTTGTGGGTTAGCTAAACGTTTTGTTCCACTGACACTTCTTCGCGTTTAGAGATGATAGATTAGATGACATCAGTCCTCAAATAAAGTGACATTTCTCCGAGATGTATTTTCTCGCAGGAGGCGTGCTAAGCGGGCAGGCACAGCAACATATCTTAATCTAATCACATTATTATTACGGCAATATAAAAATGAAATAAATAAATCAAATAGTTTTTACAATTTTTAGGGTTCCGTACCTCAAAAGGAAAAAACGGAACCCTTATAGGATCACTTTGTTGTTCGTCTGTCTGTCTGTCTGTCTGTCTGTCACGACCCTTTATCTCACGAACGGGTAGTGGTATCAGGTTGAAATTAATACCATATATTAGGGTCCATGAACCACACAAGATCTGAAAATTTCTATTTTTACAACGACGCAATCAAAAGATATGCCATTTTATGTCCTCATCTCCATACATTTATGCACTAAAGCAAAATCTATAGGGTACTTCCCGTTGACCTAAAATTATGAAATTTGGCAAGAAGCTAGGTCTCACAGTACAAATAATAGGAAAAGTCTGAAATAATTAAATATTACAACTTTTCTCACAACTAATGGTAACCAATTGTGGTGAGCTCCTGTTTCAAGAACATTCATATTAGAGAGGGGTCAAGTTGGATGATCGCGGAGGCGATTTTTGTTTTAGTTCTATTTTAAAAACGGGAACACTTACAAACTTGAAAATTGGTATGTATGTTTGTGCATAAGCTATAAAATAACCACAAATAATAAAATTTGTTCAAGCGCGTGTCGGACTCAAAAAATCTAGCACATTAACTTACTGAAATTTTAAGTAATTCAATTATGATTATGTGGTGGTACGGAACCCTCGGTGCGCGAGTCAGACTCGCACTTGGCCGGTTTTTTGTCAGTTAGGAACTCTGTCACAAATGTTCTATGTCTGTTCGAAATTTTTATTTTTTTGAGTTCGTTTTTGAATTTATAATTTCTTTCTACCGGCCTCAAACCCTTCCCCGACGAGAAAGAGGCGTGATGTTTTGTATATAGGTATGTTTTCCACATGTCTGTTATCACATCGCATTATTACTTACGCTCATAAATCTACAAATCAACTCTTATCTAACGTTTTTATAGCCTATCAAACTCAAAATTTAAAAGTTCTTTATTCATTGTAGGATATTACCAATATCTTAATGAACCACAACTTTGTAATGAGATTTGAAGTCATAAAATCGAAGGGACGGTAATTGTTTTGACTTCGATAACGCCAGTACTTTTGAAAAGTATTTAAAATCTTTTAAACTATACGACATGCTTAGCTTCTACGAATAAAAACCTTACAAACCCTTTCTAGCTTATAAGGATTACACCTTATTATTATTTTGTCCGTGACTTATTCAGATTCAGATAATTTTAGTCAATGTAGACTCTTTACAGAATACTTATTGAATGTAATGCAGAATATAATGCAAATAGAGCGAGTCTACACCGTTTCAGATCGTGCTATGGCAGCGTAAAAGAAACAGCAAGAAACCACTGCAGCACGGCCTACTTTAAAAGTCGGATTTTTACAATGGGATTTATAAAAGGGATGAATTTCTCACAATCCTATCTTACCGCTCGCCTTCTTTATACAATGTGAATTCTCATTGCTTTCGCTCCCGACCCCGACCGCTCAATACAAGCAGACCTTCAATGGCCCTAATCTAAATCTGTGGTCTAAACAGAAATTCACTGGCCCTGAACTAAATTGTGGTCTAACCAGACCTTCACTGACCCTTAACTAAATCTGTGGTATCAACAGACCTTCACTGACTCAACTAAATCTGTGCTCTAAATAGACTTTCACTGGCCCTAAACTAAATCTGGGTCTAAGCACACCTTCACTGACCTAAAACTAAATCTTTGATATAAACAGACCTTCACTGACCCTAATCTAAATCAGTGGTCTAAACAGATCTTCACTGACCCTAAACTAAATCTGTGGTCTAACCAAACCTTCACTGGCCGTAAACTAAATCTATGATCTAAACAGACCTTCACTGACCCTTAGCAAAATCTGTGGTCTAAACAGACCTTCACTGACCCTAAACTAAATTTGTGGTCTAAATACACCTTCACACACACTTCACTTAACAGACCTCCAATGATCCTAATCTAAATCTGTGGTCTTAACAGACCTCTAATGACCCCACTCTAAATCTGTGGTCTTAACAGACCTCCAATGACCTTAATCTAAATCTGTGGTCTAAACAGACCTCCAGTGACCCTAACATAAATCTGAGGTCTTAACAGACCTCCAATCTTAGTGTGTGGTTGGGCTTACCTTGAGCAAATAAGTGAGATTGAGTTTGCTGAACTCCACAAAATCTTGATTGAGGTAAATATGTCGCAGGTGGAGGTCGTAGAATAGACCTTTGCTGACGCCTATCTAGAAAATGAAACATACAATTATTACTACAATTAATTTACAAATTTTGCTCAATGCACATACGGCCGCAGATAAGCAGTAAGAAACTCAAAAAAGAACCGATGCTCTACAAACCCTAAAAACCAGACACCCGATCAAGATCATAGGATTACCTACCATTGACTTGAACTGATATCAAAAGTACGTTAACTAAAGTAAGGCCCCCGTAATAGGTCCGTTCTGACAGCTGTCAAACGTACGAAAAATTGTGACCTGCAAAGTCAAATGAACCCTATGTGTTGGTGTTAAGGAAACGTCAAAACGGAGTTCTTACGTTGGCCCTACTTTAATGAGTAACATGAAATCAATAACTTTTAAAAAATTAAAAAAAATTACATTTAACACTCCCATACATGTAGTATGAGATTAGTAGAAAACTTTTAGTTTCCTGTACATACTGCTGATACTGCAATTTCTGCATAGCCTCATGCCTGTTAGCGTGCGTTCGTCGAAAAAGGTCGAATACAAATAACCAGACAATAGCCCGCGTATTATTATATAGGGTGACTTTTAATTAGTTCTTGATAGGAAAAGATATGAATGTACTCATGATACCAAAACACTTTCCCCAAGGAACATAGGTTGAAATACGGAAATCAAGTTTTGACCTCCCATAGAAACTGCATCAGCTGATAGCGCATTTTGTATGGGAGATCAAATTTGGTTTTTCGTATTTCGACCTATTTTCCTTGGGAAAAGTTGTTCAGTATCATGAGTACATGCATATAATTTGCTATCAAGAACTAATTAAAAGTTACCCTATATAAATGTTTGTTTTGTTTTTGCGTTAGCTATTTCCTGTAATGATAGCGCGCTGTTATGACGTCAAGTTATTCACGTTACGCACGTTTTGAACCGACTTTAAACGCACTGTCGGTGCCAACAGCACTTATACGCGTGTTTTGATTCGTAATGTTTAATTACTTGCTTAGGCAGGGCTAACACTTTGCAGATAAATTAAACTTTAAGAAGATAGATAGCCTTGCCTTTTGCTGACTGTACCTACCTATGTCTATGTGATGAGCGCAACCGCTGTACACCCCGCGCGACGAGTTTAGGCCGCTGGGCGGGAGTGGAGGGGGTATGTGCAGTAGTATTTTTCATGCAAATATAGCAACTGCGCATACCCCCTCCACTCCCGCCCAGCGGCCTTAACTCGTCGCGCGGGGTGTACCGCTGTGTAGGTAGAGGCGGGGAGGGGGGGAGTGGGAAGGAGAGAGCAAGAACAAGTTGCCGCCGGGAGCGGGGACCCCCCCCGCCCCGTGGGCCGTGACCATACAGCGGTTGCGGTCAGTCTATAATGCAAAGGTTTATGTGAATGTGTGTTTAATTACCTTTCCAAAAGTATAAGTTCTTGATATTTCGGGTCTTATGCAGGATCTCCCCCGAATGTTCTTTGGATCCCGCAGCCAATCGTCAAAAAACCTATAAAAAAAAAATACAATACAATTTATTGGTAATTCAAAATTACAGGTCAAAATTATAACATTTTTTATATTACTAAGGGTTACATACCTGTCCACTATACAATATAATACAAGGTTTTGCACTTTGATTTTAAAAACTCCGCATTAACTCAAATCGCGAACCTCTTTGATATGAATGTACTTGAAACGGGAGCTCGCTCACCTTAATTGATTATAATTTTTTGCGAGAAAATTTGTAGTACTATGCGATCTAGCTTCTTGCCAATTTACATGATTCCAGGTCAACGAGAAGTACATGGAGATGGGGATATAAACGGCCGTATCATTTGAGTGTGTTATGGTATAAGCTTAAAATTTTCACACCTTCAAGGGTCCAAGGACCTTTATATTTGATAATATAATAGTAGATTGTATCACAAGACTGTAAAATAATATTTTTAAGGCGAGGGCGCTACTTTGATTCCAGAGCGAAGTGAAGGATTCTTGAGTAGAATCCCGAGCATAGTGAAGGATTCTTGAGTAGAATCCCGAGCATGGCGAGGGATTCTAGAGTAGAATCCTGAACGTAGCGAGAGAATCAATAGGTCACCCGAGGTAAAAATATTTTTTCAGCCGCGTAATACACTCTACTTTTCATCTCCCTCTATGAGAAAAGAATAGGAGACTCATTGAGACACTCACTCGTCAATAATTTTAAATATAAATACCATTACAATATTATTACTTGATGAAACAATACTAAAAATCATATTAAGTATTATTTGTAACAACTGAAAATGTTATTGACATTTTTGTGTCAATTAGGAACAGAACCTCTTTGGTTGGTAGTCTTGTTTACATTTAGAGCATATTTCTTTTTTTATATTCATAATAATTTTAATAGTACAACCGGCCAGTATCATTTTTCATACAATACTTTGGTTTGACCTCTATGGTTGACCTAAAATATCCCTATGGTAGACCTAAATTCAAATTCTAATTTTAAATCCCATTTTTACCCGCTACGAAAGTCTCTTGGAGAAAACAGCTATTTTGTTCGCCTTTATTGACGATCCGTTCAGCGATTTTCGAATAGATGAGGTGAAAATTTTAATTTCATACCTTTACCTGTTCGTGATAAAAACAGTCTTGACAGACAGAAGGAAAACAGTGACCCTAAGAGGGTCCGGTATTTTCCCTTTCGAGGTCATCATCATCATTATAACATCTCATGAAATGTTCACTATAGGACAGGGAGCTCCCTCCAGAATTATAGCTTTTGCTGATAAATGTGGAGGGGATGTACCATAGTCACCTCGCTTGTCAGCGTTACGGCTGGCACCATGGACCGCGGTTGTAGGTGACCGCAGTAATTAAGATGGTATGATACACAGGACGATGCTGCTGCCCATCCTTCAGTGTATAACCCTTAGTCGCCTCTTACGACACCCAAGGGTGTGTATGGCATGGCACCACACCTTTTGAGGTACGGAACCCTAATAACGAGGTATGAAACAATACAAAACTCACGCTCGTGGCCACTTTTGGTCCAACTCCAGCCAAGAGTCTCTTCTCAGCAGCCATCCAAGGCCGGGGAAGAAATCTGTCCTGTGGAGAAGCTCTGGGTGGCTCTGATCTACAATAAAAAGAAAATTAATTATATTTAATCTCTCTGATCCTGTACCGAAAAACCGCGCGAAATCGCACGCTGCACCTACCAACCGTCCGTCACCCAAGAGCGCGGGCTCACTACTGAGCTTCGTTACTCGATTACGCGCCCATTTTTCGCGCCAACCCATAGAACCATACCTCATTTGAAAGGGAATATCAAAAGGTACTAAGTACAGTAACATGCTGTTTTAAAATGAACTGTAGGTTTTACACAATAAGGCATAATTTGGAACATCGTTGCCCACGTCGCTTCTGTATCCTTGGGGATACACCGGGGCTTGGCAGCAAAAGAGTTTGTCTGTATCCTTCGGGATACACCGGGGCTTCTACATAAATTGTCAATTGTTTTGTTATAATTCCTGACTGCTAAGAAATCTGCTTATATAATCCGTTTCACGAGTCAATTCCAACCACAGAGCAGAAACACTTAACAACACATTTGGCAGCTATAGAACCAGACACGAACCAGAGTATATTTGACGGTTGAAAGGCATGAGGGGAGGGGAGCGAGGGGAGGAGTGTGAGGCTAGGGGAGTGAGGGGAGGAGTGTGAGGATGGTAGTGTGAGGGGAGGATTGTGAGGACAGAAGTGTGAGGGGTGGGGTGCGAGGAGGGGGATGAGGGATTTGAGGGGGTAAGGGGTTGGGGGGTATGAGAGGGGCAAGGGCAGGGGGGATACATACGTATCCACGTAAAACTTACGGCCGTATCAAGCGTACACCCAACCAGAAATTATTTTTACCTATAACATCCTTCCTCCCATTGTCATTCCACGCACTAATACACCATAAACTAGGGTCCTGCTTGAGGAGAGGGTATGTCCCCTGGAAATACTCGAAGAAATCCGGAGCGATGTCCAAATCATCTGTAATGAAAAAAAAATATATATTGTTGAAGCACAATCTGAATTTTGATTGGTTATGCTCCAGTAGCTGTGATTCTCTCACGATAAAAAGCAAACTTTACCAAAGAAAAACAAATTTCCGAAAAAAATGTTTCGACTTCCTATACAAAATAGGTTGATGACGGGACCACTTTAGTGTAAAGTCGAAAAAAATTACCGCGGAAAACGCAGTCAATATTCTGAAGCCATCTGGCTTTGCATTCCGAGGTCGTACATTTTCTTATTTTACATTCTTGGCTGGGTATTGTGAGCTTGGACAAACAATGTACGGCCACGGATTGATTGCACAGCCAGAGAGGGCGGTCATTACTTGGTTTCGTATCCCGCGGTCGTACAGTTAAGAGCACATCAAAATTGACACATTGGACTTTGTACCGTTCTTATTTCAATAGTCGTACGGGCTAGAGTCGCACTGCGAGTGTCAAGCTTGACCTGTCGTTGACTGTACAATCCGAGGTCGTACATTCCGGTTTCCCGTCTTTTATGAAGGTAAATAATAGGCCCACCCGTATACAATAGCATACTACGCTCTATATAGTAAGGGTGATGAAGGACAAATTTCTATATGATTTGCTCATGTCTGCCTCTTTGACTGATGATAAGGAGCATCCTCTAGAAGATACAAAAAATATTGGCGGACATCCACACCCCTGCGTTTTTGAGGAATTAAGTTTTAACTATTTTCAAAATTGACTATAACATACACCTGGCAGACTATGACTATCTGATTAAATACAATGTATAAAACCCCAGAAAAATGGTCTGCCACCATAATAGCCCTGCGTCGTAAAGTTACAGCGCTTCAAAATGCAAAAATTCACTACTTCGCCCCGTGATAATGCAGAGCCCTGCATGTCTGCCTCTTCGATTTTCTACATCTTCAGAAGTATCTTAAACAGGAGCCACAGGCAGACTAAAAAAACATTATTTAGTATCTTATTTTCATTTTTTTTTTCTTTAACTCAAAAACGCAGCGACGCACAGAAAAACTTGTAAGGACCAAATCGATTCGTATTGAGCTGATATATCATCCCTATTAATATGAATCTTGAGCAAATCATATACCCAAATTGCAGCCAGCACCCTAACTAATAAAAGATGCAGCGAGTTTCCTGAAAAATGGCAGTCTGATCATCGGTTTTAAAGCTTGAAACATATTTTATTTGTTTTTTATTTCGCGTCACCACCGGTTCAGACCACGGTAGTGGCTTATTTCATATCGTATAGTCTTATTGGACTCTTGGGTCCAACCGAATAAAATATGAACCTGTGTGTGGATGTAATATTTTCGGCATTTTGGGCGAAAATCCTTAATATTTTTTCAAGGCTTTTCTGAAAATAAGTTAGACAACCTATATGGATATTCGCGATATTTACATATGTATACAGCTGGTTTACTTGCAGAAGCATAAAATTTCACGGGAAATTAACTCGCCTTCAACAATGACAGCGCCATGGCTCAACGTACAGTCAAGAGCACGTCAAGCTTGACTCATTGGTCTTTGTACCGTTCTTATTTCAAGTACCTGGGCGACCGAGCTTCGCTCTATACTAGCCGCCTCAAAATATCACCGGGTGAGCAAGCTATGCTACCCGCCAACAGATGGCGTTGTAGGTTTTGTCTAAAACGCGGTATTAAAAAAAATGCTTAAAAACACGGGAAAATCTAATTTTGACAAGAGACTAGATTAACTTTTCGCACCCGAAACCCCCGTATGGTAAATTTCATCGAAATCGTTAGAGCCGTTTTGAGAAACCGATTACAAATATACATACGAATATACAAATATTGCTCGTTACATTTATAGGATAGACGTATGGGCTAGAGTCGCACTGCGAGTGTCAAGCTTGACCTGTCGTTGATTGTACTGTCAAGAGCATTTCAAGATTGACACATTGGACTTTGTGCAGATCTTGATTCAACAGTTATACGAGTTGAAGTGGCGCTGCGAGTGTTAAGCTCGACCTTCTCTCAATTTAGTGCATACAGACTCTTCAAGGTTTTACCACTAATAAATACATTAATAAATACCTATCACGCCTCTACCTATTGGACTTTGTGTCGATCACGTGACCTGAGTATGTTCTACGAGTAAAAATTATTTTTCTTAGTGTAGTTGCTTGTTATCATGAGAAGAATCACTGACCTTCGGAAGCAAAACTAATTAAAATTCACGCTGTATACAATGCTTTTTACTATATAGTATATTTTCCCAATAAAGGGATATTGCTGCATCAGCCGATAGCGCATTTTGTAAAAAATGTTTTCCAAGTCTGAGGGCACCTCAAGTTATTATATTTCACTTTTTACAGGCATTTGTGATGTCGGGAGTTGTTTTAATTTTTTTTAGCTCCTAAAATTGAATTAAGAATGGTATAAGGTCCAATATGTATCAAGCTCGAAGTGCTTTTGACGGTACACACGGCCACACGTTGGTGGAAACACTTTGACCATGAGCGGGTCTCTGATTTCGGGCGTTTGAAGCGTAGCGTTAGTTCAGCTTATACTGGTTTTCTTACGTGCTTACGGCGTCGGTAGAAACTTTTTCAACTCTATTACCACGCCATAAGCTCCAAAAGTGTTTCTACTGATGTATTGTTGAGTATACATGTATGAAATACGGGGAATTTTAGCATAACATTGTTAGACTCACCTTCGACAATTATGACAGCCTCATGGCTCAACGTCCTAAATACATAATTGAGCGCGAACTTAAAATGTCTCGCTATTTTATGATAACCTGCATACTTTACTTTGCTTCTCGTTAAAGGTATCTCAGACAGGTCCGGCTGATGGACCAAGGTTATTGATGGGTCTGCATTAACAAATTGTTTTATAACTTGTGTAGTTTGGTTATGGCCACAGTCCTGAAAAATAAAAATCTATTATTAAAATCCCATAACTTACATCTGGTTAACAATGATGGGATACACATAATATGGTGACGTATTTTATGTAGGGTATATTTGGGGTGTAGTTGTTGGCCGTGGTCAGAACCCGAATGGGTGACCGCTAGTAGCACAGCAACAAGAGCGTTTCCGTGAGTCGGAAGGCGCGTTAAGCCGTATGGTCCCTACCATAAACGCCACCAAATATTACAAAATAAACATCTTGACTCAGATGTAATTTAGAGCTGAGCTGTCAAGCTAAAAATTGTTTGTCTGGAATTACTTGATTCATCTAGTAAGGTTTGGTTGGTGTGCAATCACTCATATTTTCAGTTTTGTTATTTACATACTAGTAACATTTGATGCCGTTTATCTCGGTTTGGAATTTTGGATGTACACTCACCGGCAGAAATAACCGGCCGGTCTATTTTTTGTCGTACATTTTCATACAAGTAAGGGATCAAATGAAGCGTCGATATATTTCCTAAACGAAATAAATATCCGTGAATAAACAGTGAGATCATTAAATAAGGTGTCTGACTACCGATTCTTGAAGATCAGACCTGTGCACGGTATCCAGAAAATTCCGTGCATTGTTCAGAAAAAAATATACGTCACTTTGTCAGAAATCTCTTACATTTAGCGAATTAAAATGTTTTAAGAGTCGCTCGGGTTTTCTTCAACATTTTAGATATACCTAATCTTTGACAATATTGTTAATAAGGTTCTTATCTAGAGACCTCATCAATCAGATTTGTATTTTTATTCAATTTAGGTAAGATATTGACGCTTCGTTTCCCCCATTTTTGTATGAAAATATATGAAAGAAATCAGACCAGCCGGTTATTTCTGTTAGTGTATTTTAGAGCTCAGCTGCCATACTAAATATTCTTTGTATTGATGACATTGATGTACTTTATTATCCTAGCCAGGCTCGAAGAGTGTGTAGTCACTTTTAAAAAGGCGCCAAAACGTGGCATTGTCTTTTGTTAGGGTGACTCTGGCTAGCTATGATAGGGTATAACTGGCTAACTATGATATGGTACATCTGGCTAACTTTGATAGGGTACATCTGAATAGTATGATATGATAGGATATTATAGGAATAAATATGAAAGAGTACATTTAGCTAACTTTGAGAGAAAACATCTGGCTGGCTAAATATGATATGCCACATTTGACTATGATAGTGTACATCTGGATGGCTAGCAATGATTTGACTAACTATAAAGGCGTACATATGGCTGGCTAGCTTTGATATGCTACATTCAACTAACTATGATAGGGTACACCTGGCTGGCTAGCTGTGATATGTCACTTTTGACTAACTATAATAGGGTACATCTGGCTGGCTAGATATGATATGCCACATTTAAGTAACTATGATAGGGTACATCTGACTAACTACTATAGCAGTATTGGCTAACTATTAGGGTATAACTGGCTAACTATGATATGGTACATCTGGCTAACTTTGATAGGGTACATCTGAATAGTATGATATGATAGGATATTAAAGTAATAAATATGATAGAGTATATCTAGCTAACTTTGAAAGGAAACATCTGGCTGGCTAAATATGATATGCCACATTTGACTAACTATGATAGTGTACATCTGGATGGCTAGCAATGATATGCCACGTTTTACTAACTATAAAGGCGTACAAATGGCTGGCTAGTTTTGATATGCTACATTCGACTAAGTATGATAGGGTACACCTAGCTGGCTAGCTGTGATATGCCACTTTTGACTAACTATGATATCAGTATCTGGCTAACCAAAATAGGATTATTCCTAACATTGATAGGGTGAATCTGGCTAGCTATGATATGGTATACCTGATCTGTTTAACTTTGATACGGAACATTATGGCCAACTATAGTTTTGATAACATGTTTACCTGGCTAACTATGATTGGGAACATGTCCTTATTTGGCCTGAACTTGACCAGGTTTTCCAGACTCCTTCTGACAGTCACTCTGTTACAAGCTATGACTAATACTGGTAGCACTGTCACACTCGGCGGCGCTGCTATACCTTGTTCTAAAATAAACATCAATATTATAATATGAGCCAAAAATATCATACAAAAAAGATCCACTGCAGGACAAATGCGTATTCTAAAGATCTTTACAATGATCATTTGAATGATTGTTCAAAATATTAAAAACTAGCGGTCCGCCCCGGCTTCGCACGGTTCTTGTTGCGTCGAAGGTTACTAAAAACCGGCCAAGTGCGAGTCGGACTCGCGCACCGAGGGTTCAAACATGTACCACTAAGGTAAACATACCGTCTTTTTTATGGACGCGAAGTCACGCAGAATTGTATTAAAAATTCGCGAGTCCGACATGTACTTGACCTCTTTTTAGGGTTCCGTAGCTCAAAAGAAAAAAACGGAACCCTTATAGGATCACTTTGTTGTCCGTCTGTCTGTCTGTCTGTCAAGACCCTTTATCTCACGAACGGGTAAAGGTATCAGGTTGAAATTAATACCATATATTAGGATCCATGAACCACACAAGATCTGAAAATTTAAATTTTTTCCAACGACGCAATCAAAAGATATGGCATTTTATGTCCTCACCTCCATACATTTATTCAAAAATGAAAAACCTACAGGGTACTTCCCGTTGACCTAAAATTATGAAATTTGGCAAGAAGCTAGGTCTCACAGTACAAATAATGGGAAAAGTCTGAAATCATTAAATATTACAACTTTTCTCACAACTAATGGTAACCAATTGTGGTGAGCTCCCGTTTCAAGAACATTCATATAAGAGAGGGGTCAAGTTAGATGGTCGCTGAGGCGATTTTTGTTTTAGTTCTATTTAAAAACGGGAACACTTACAAACTTGAAAATTGGTATGTTTATAGTGCATAAGCTATAAAATAACAACAAATAATAAAATTTGGTCAAGCGCGTGTCGGTCTCCTAAAATCTAGCACATTAACTTACTGAAATTTCAACTAATACAATTATGTTTATGTGGTGGTACGGAACCCTCAGTGCGCGAGTTCGACTCGCACTTGGCCGGTTTTTTTTATATTACTCGTATGCTTTTTGTAAGGGTCAATCGCGCCATTGCTCGCGTATTTCTTTGATGTCACTGAATAAAAACCCGTATTGTAATAACAATACGGTTGACAGTTGACGCGTTTTCGAACAGGCTACGGATCTGACGCGAGATCTGACGTGACGTATCTGACGCGAGTTTAACATTTTTTACCCATCTAAAAAATTGCCAAGCGCCGCTAAAGAAATTTTTAATTCAAAAAATTTGGCACTCCAGTAGGACGACGGGGCATGCCCCAAACTTTGCGCCGTCAATACTGCAATTTGAATTGGACGACCAAAGAAATTCTCATTTTTCGACCTATTATATTTCTTGGGGAAAACTGTTCAGATATGTTCTAAGTACGCACGGCAGCAAGCACTTAGAAACAAAACCAGTAAAAGCTGAGCCAGCGTTGCGCTACAAATCCCTGAAACCAGAGACCTATTCAAGGTCAATGTGTTTCCACCGAAGTACGGCCTTGTGTACCATACTTAAGTATAGTCAGACATTTCATAACCAAGCTGTGTAACAGCTAATTCAGCTCAAGCAAGTATCATCATCAGAGGGAAATTGTTTTTACACAGAGCGACCAAGTGACAACCTAGCAAGCACGCACGCAAGTAAATTACTATGAGCTGAATTTTTACTTGTGAGAAAATTGCTATTTCCCATCCAAAACGTTTCAAGGACTGCGTATGAATGGACAGTATCCCAAATTTTGTACTACAGTACTTATGTATTTTTTAGGGTTCCGTACCTCAAAAGAAAAAAACGGAACCCTTATAGGATCACTTTGTTGTCCGTCTGTCTGTCTGTCTGTCTGTCAAGACCCTTTATCTCACGAACGGGTAAAGTTATCAGGTTGAAATTAATACCATATATTAGGATCCATGAACCACACAAGACCTGAAAATTTCAATTTTTACAATGACGCAATTAAAAGATATGGCATTTTATGTCCTCATCTCCATACATTTATTCAAAAATGCAAAACCTACAGGGTACTTCCCGTTGACCTAAAATTATGAAATTTGGCAAGAAGCTAGGTCTCACAGTACAAATAATGCGAAAAGTCTGAAATCATTAAATATTACAACTTTTCTCACAACTAATGGTAACCAATTGTGGTGAGCTCCCGTTTCAAGAACATTCATATAAGAGAGGGGTCAAGTTGGATGGTCCTTGAGGCGATTTTTGTTTTAGTTCTATTTAAAAAGGGAACACTTACAAACTTGAAAATTGGTATGCTTATAGTGCATAAGCTATAAAATAACAACAAATAATAAAATTTGGTCAAGCGCTTGTCGGACTCAAAAAATCTGGCACATTAACTTACTGAAATTTCAACTAATACATACAATTATGATTATGTGGTGGTACGGAACCCTCGGTGCGCGAGTCCGACTCGCACTTGGCCGGTTTTTTATTATTTGTTGTTATTCTACAGCTTATAAATTATAAACATTCCAATTTTCAAGTTTGTAAGTGTTCCCGTTTTAACAATAGAGCTAGTCTAAAAAAGACGTTTTCGGTAGGGCGCCCCGGCTTCGCACGGTTCTTGTTGCGTCGAAGGTTACTAAAAACCGGCCAAGTGCGAGTCGGACTCGCGCACCGAGGGTTCAAACATGTACCACTAAGGTAAACAAACCGTCTTTTTTATGGACGCGAAGTCACGCAGAATTGTATTAAAAATTCGCGAGTCCGACATGTACTTGACCTCTTTTTACTTTCGAGCGGAGCGAGAAAGGTATTGTATTCGTGAAAAAAAAAAGTTTTTCTAATTTTGTCAAAAATGTGTTCTATATCACTTATACATCATAAAAAACAAGTCTCCCAAAAATGTCCGCCCGTCGGTCGGTCGGTCCGTCGGTCGGTCGGTCTGTCCGTCAGTCACGCTTTGGCCTAGCGGCTAAACGAATGGTCCGATTGACACCAGATTTTGAATTTAGGAGTTTTATGCAAATCCATCGAAGGGTTCTAAGTGGTTTCTTGCTGGCTCTCATTTTGAGGGTAGCTGTCATACAACGAAAATGAAAAATTGAAATTTTCTCAAAAACGGCTCATAGAATCTTGATGAAACTTTGCATGACCAAGCATCTCCATGTAAGATATCTTGCACTAGTATCAATTGATCTGTGTAATTTCATATAAGGGGTGTTCCTGTACCACCAAATCGTAAATATGTGATTTACCCAAAATTGGATCCATTGATTTTATTAAAATTTTCTATAATATTAATCCTGGATTGGTTGTCTACCTGGCTGGATATTCTTTATGATTATTTTGAATAATATTTTGTACACAGGGTGTACCAAAAACTGAAAGGGCTTGCTCAGTAGACTAAACTGAACAATTATCCATAACATGTTTTGGGAAATTAAAAAATCTCCATGCAAGTATCTTACGGTAGTATCCATTGATCTGTGAAAATTCATATAAAGGGTGTTCCAGTACTACCAAAAGTTAAACATGTGATTTACTCGAAATCGTTTGAGGTTTGTTTGTTTTAATGTTTGACAATTTGAATTCTGAATTGATCTGTATATTTCATTCGAACATTTTTTTGGTAAAACGTAAATAAAAGTTTGTATTTCCATACTATGTGTAGGGCATTACAAATTTATTATTTGTTGTTATTCTACAGCTTATACATTATAAACATACCAATTTTCAAGCTTGTAAGTGTTCCCGTTTTAACAATAGAGCTAGTCTAAAAAACATGTTAATTAAGCCCCCCTTAATTTATAACTTTTTTTAGTTTTAGTATTTTTGTTGATATAGCGGCAACAGAAATACATTATCTGTGAAAATTTTAACTGTCTACCTATTACGGTACAGCCCGCTGACAGGCAGCGGTGGCGTATTAATAGGGTCCCGTTTTTCATTTGGGTACGGAACCCTAAAAAGAGTAAATTATAAAGAAACTTTGAATATTATTTTTAATAAAATGTTCAGGTTTTAAGTAATAGACAAAGCTAGAAATCGTTACAGACATTTAGAGCGCTGTTTCTTAAATTTCTATTTTGATAATTACTTCACTCATGATAACGTTTGAATGGTATGTCTGATTTGAATAATTCAAAAAGTAGTTTACATGTACTGATATAGCCTTGAATACAAAGTCATTTTTAGATAAAGATAAAGATAGTTTATTCGTTGGAAACAGGTTAAAAAAAGGTCACATTTTTTTATCAAGCACAGCCATTTCCTATCACAATACATGATATACAAATAATTTAATTTATTAATATTAAACATAAAAGAAAAAAAAAATTACAGTTCACATTAAATTATTACAATAATATTTATCATAAGAAAATTAAATTAATTCTGATTGAAAATTTATTATATGTCCATCATTATACGATTAAAGTCTTATATAACTAGATTTCCAAAAAAATCTGTCAGTTTATATATACACCTAGCAATTAAATATTCTTTAAGTTTAATTTTAAAAGAACGGTCATTCAGTTCTCTGATATGTTTAGGTACCATATTATAGAGTTTAGGTGCCATACATAAAAAGCTTTTTGACATGAGTGCCGTTTTCGCTGGTGGCACGTAGACTTCGTCGTTATCTCGTCTATTTCTGTTTAAAAGAACTGCACGCCTTTCAAATAATTGGGGATTATTTTTTACAAAATTTGCCGATTCTAGAACATATATAGCTGGAAATGTCAATATCTTATATCTAATAAAGTAAGGCCTACAACTATCTGTTAAATCCAGTCCAAACATTGACCTAATGCATCTCTTTTGTGCCCTGAATACAAGCTCTCTATCGGTGGAGTTTCCCCAAAATATTACGCCATATCTTAAACGTGATGCCACTATGCCATGATATGCCGCTAGAAGAGCATCTAAATTTAACTCATGAGACAGTTTGTAAAGAGCATATGCAGACGTGCTTAATTTTTTACAGATGTTCTGGACATGATTTTTCCAGTTTAATTTACTGTCAACTGTTAAACCTAAATATTTAGTACTATTTACTGGCTCTATAGTTACATTATTATATTTGACGTCAATATTAATATCTGTACATCTCTGACTGAAATGCATTATATTTGTTTTTTTCAAGTTAATTACTAAATTATTATTACTAAGCCACGTAAAAACTGATTGTAATGCCTCGTTTATATCGTTTTTATATTCTAATATGTCTATGCATCCTACTGTTATGGTACTGTCATCAGCAAATAATGACAATTGTTGTGTGGTTGTATTGGGTAGGTCATTTATATAAAGTATGAACAACAAAGGTCCCAGGACACTACCTTGTGGCACTCCGTAATTTACAATCCTTACTTCAGATCTGTATATTAGTTCCGTTTTCTTGTGTTCGTCTATTTTCGTTATTTCTGTAAATTGTTGCCGTTTTTTCAAATAATTTTCAATCAAGCGCAAGACATTGCCTCGTAACCCATACAAATCTAACTTCTTCAATAAAGTATCATGATCTACATAGTCAAAAGCTTGAGTCATATCACAATACACTGAACAAACCGGTCTACGTTGATCAACATAGTTAATGACTAGTTTAAGAAAATCGAAAATTGCCATATTTATATTTTTATTACGTCTAAAACCTTTTTGCTCTATTGCTAATATATTATATTTTTCCAAAAAGTCATAAATTTTGCCACCAATATATTTCTCAAATATTTTTGATATAATAGGAGTTAGTGCAATAGGTCTATAATTATTCATTATTACTTTGTTTTCTTTTTTAAATATAGGTTTGACAATTGTGCGTTTTAATTGCTTAGGATAGTCTCCCTCCGATAAACACAAATTAAGAATATAACTCAAAGGTTCACTTATATTATCACATACATTTTTAATTACTTTAGTTGATATTCCGTCATGACCCTCACTTTGGGTCTTTTTAAGTGATTTTATAATTTTTGTAATGTCTTGTGGTATGCTTGGAACCATAAACATGGACTGTTGGTTTGGTTTTATAAACTGAGTTACTTTATTCTTGTCTTTTTGAGTCGGTTTGATTTTATCAACAAAATAATTATTAAATGCGTCAGCTATGTCTTTAGGACATGTTATTACCTGATTATTATTAATAATTTTAGATATAGATGGCGGAGGTTGCTTTTGTTTGAAGCTGTTTATAATATCCCATGCTGCTTTCATTTTATTATCGGAAACTGCAATTTTGTAAGTATTTTGGGCACGCTTTGAGGACTTAATGATTTTTTTTAGTAGCACAGCATACTTTCTATACATAATTTTATTATTTTTACTGGGCTTTAACCTATATTGCCACAATAGTGCTCTTTTATGTTTGCTGCAAACTTTTACGCCTTTCGAGATCCATTTTAATTTAGGTTTTGTTTTCACAGTTACAATTTTCCAGGGAAAACACAAATCATAGAAAATCTTAAGTTGAGTAATAAATTTTTCATAAGCATTATCGGGATCATTACATTCATAAACATCCGAAAAGGTCAAACCACTAAGGCAACTTTTAAATTTATCAATATTTTCTTTACTGTAATCACGTCTTCTAATTCTCCAGTGGTTTAATAGGGTTTTATTTCTTGTAGGCACTTTTAAAATTTGGGAGGTGTGATCAGATAGTGCAAATTCAACTACCTCAGAGGTGTGACCCCTTCGAATGTTATGCACGAAGTTATCGATACAAGTATTACTACTTAATCTAGTTGGTTGTCTAAATTCTAATTTTAAGTTATAGTTAAGGAGCAGGCATTCAAAGTCAAGAGTTAAATTATTCTTTTTTAAAACGTCAATATTAAAATCTCCTGCAATAATAATATGGCTACTTTTAATTTTACATAGTTTTCTTAATAAAATGTTAAGCTTTTCGAAAAATATATCTATAGTTCTGTTATTAGGAACTCTGTAAACACATATAATAATAACGTCAACCTTCAAAAGTTTTATAGCACAAAGTTCTAAGACTCCACAAATAGAAAGTTTCTTGATTAGGGTTCGGTAGTCAATAAGGAACCCTTATAGTTTCGTCATGTCCGTCTGTCTGTCTGTCCGCGGCTTAGCTCAGAGACTCTTTGTACTAGAAAGCCGAAATTTTGTACGAATATACATTTCATTTACGTCGACAAAGTGGTAGAATAAAATTTTGAAAAATATTTTTTTAGAGTACCTCCTATAAAAGTAAAGTGGGGATGAAAATTTTTTTTCTTGTCTACCCATAGTGGGGGGTGTCGTTGGATAGGTCTTTTAAAAATAATGTAAGTCTGCTCAGATCATTTTTCGATTTAGGGATCCGTTTGCGAAATATTAATCTTGAAAGCGCAATTTTTTGTTGGAGTCAAGTGTCCCCCCCCCCTTCCGGCTAAACGGTTGTTACTGGAAATGTGAATAAATTCACAGTAGTAGCATATATGAGGAAAACTATCACCGTTAAGTAGGCTTCACAGGTCAGTGAGCTATAGCCGAAAAACTAAAAATAATAAAAATTGCAATAGCAATCAGGCGCTAGGACCTCGCTGAGCATTAGGAGGTAAAAAGTTTGTACTATAAACGTTATAAAATACTTACTCAAAACCCGATTTGCGATTAAAAAAATGTAAAAAAAACTACGGAACACTATACTGCGCGTGTCCCGACACGCACTTGGCCAGTTTTTTTGGATAAGGATTAATACCAAGATACTAATAATGTGGCCTAGTTTGTACCGGCGTTACTAATGCATATTTTAACATGAAAAAGTAGTTATTGCGACATAACTGTAATAGTTAGACATAATAGGGAATATGCATAATGTTTTTTTATTTAAAAAAAATCTCCTCATTCATGTAATAAACAGTTTAGTAAAACTATTTTTCGAATAACTATGAAATTAAAAAATATATAAGCCATCGAAGATTTGTTTCTGTCTCTTTCTAGCAAAACGAAATTTAATACGAAGTTTGTATGGCCATAGTGGCATGTGACGTCACATGCCATGTCGGATCTCTCTGTCTAATCGGCGCGTAGTTAATAGTTTTAAATGCTTATATCAGCCGTATTTCTTAGCCGATTTAAATTTTCATTTCACTTGTCATCTCTACTACGGTTTTTCATACTTTGTTAATATGTGCGACTAAAAAAAATTATGCATATTCCCTATTATAATACAGCCAAGATCTACATTCGTGCTTGCAAAAGGTCGGATCGTTCTGAATTTTTCATATGTTGTTAGGTCCTAAACCAATATAAAAAACAGATTTGCAATTTCTAAAGTGCTGTGGGAGCAGCAGTAAACTCAAAAAAACATGAAATTTTCGGACTTTTTTTAAAGTTTTTGCTCAATATCTCGGTGAAGGAAGGGTCTGACTGGTATACTCAGTATACATACTTTTAAAGAAATTAAAATTTTCTACAATTTGAGACCAAACCGAGACATATACATCTATTGGTTCCCAAGATAAAGTTGACCAAAAATAGGCCATTTTCTCCAAAAAAAGCTTTTTTTTCGAAATGGTCACTTATTTTGTGAAATATCTTCTAAAATACGTTCCACGTCAAATATAACGTAGAATGAAATTGTAGTAAATTTAGTTAACTTTCATTTAAGACCAGATTTTTACCTGTAGGCCTAATGGTTTTCTCAAAAACGGCAGTTAACAAAAACAATCATAAGTGGGGAGAAATGCAAGTAAACTGTTCTCACGAATTTTTATGGTTTTATTTATCAAACAGTTGCAATTTATTTATTTATTTTTATTGTGAATAAAAGAAGATAAAACTACCTATCGGACATAACGTCATCATCAAATTTGTTTTATAAAAATTACCAAACTTGGGCAAATGCAGAAGAAAATAAGGATCCAAAAGTAAATCTCTTAAAAAAGGAGTATGAGTATTAACTATGCCTTCAGATTCCTCAAAAGGGCAGAGTACATCGGCAGAATTGGCAAGAGACTAGCTCGGCTTCCCTCGGGAACGCGCGCATTCTGGTCTCTCGCCAAAGCTATCGAAGGCAACTTTTGTCAACCACCTTTTCCACCTTTGCGCAGGGAAGATGATTCGTTAGCCCATAATTAAAAAAAAAAGGTGATCTGCTAGGTGTCCTATTTGCATCCAACTCTACCTTGGACGACAAAGAGAACTAACCACCGAAAATCCTATTATATGACCACGGCTATTTTCTTTTTTTTTATCTTGTTATTATGAATATTTATTAAATACCATAGTTTGTACATAACAATTTCAGATGACAATATTTTCTTGTTTCATACTTTTTAGAGCAAGATTTGCCAGTTCTAGCAATGCAGCAGTTTTTGGCAGTTTGTGGGTTCTAGTTTTTGAACTGATTTTTTCACACCTTGGGTTACATTATCGAAGTTTTAATACGGATCCCAATTTTTTTTTTTTTATTTTTTAGCTTATGTTCATCAGGGATAATTTAGGATTCTAATGGTGAAAGAATTTTTCAAATCGGTCCAGTAGTTTCGGAGCCTAATCATTATACACACACACAAAAATACAAATCTTTCCTCTTAATAATTTTAGTGTAGATTACATTTTAAATATTCTTGTTTGATGTACTTTACTCATCCTATCAAAATGAAGCAATAGTAACCCCCCCCAACTTTGAAATACAGCGTACTAATCTTTAATGGTCTTGTTTTTGATAAAACTAATTTTTAAAAAATTAGTCAATTACACTATTTTTAACTTCCCTATGACTACCAGATGGCATGTTTATCATAATACCATCTGGCCATGATATTTGATATCTATATGAATTATTGCATGTGTTACCAAGATAATGATGTAAATCCAACATGTTTGTTTATTTAGATTTGCCTACAATTTGTGGTCAATTACTTCTTGGTTTTTCAGTTTTTTAGGACAAGACAAAATTCTACATTACTCAGAAAATTAAACTAAATAACAATTATTAAGAGAAATGGGTCGGTAACAAGAAAAATATTTGACCTCCCATAGGAATACCAGAAAGCAATAAAAAATCTGTTTTCAACTCATGTTTTTTTTGGGATAGTAGATTTGGATATTGGATTGGGATAGAAACATAAATTACTCTCTATAACCCCGCCAAATATATAAAACACTCCACTAAGCACCGCAGAATAACCGTCTAGCCCTGCCATACAAAAATTCGCAACAACCGTGCAAAAACAAAGTGACATTGCTAATTTGCAATTTTTTCCCGCCAATAGACCTACTTACATTGGTCGGGTATTCAGTGGGAAGCAATCGCTGATATTTCCGAACACTAAAATTTCTACACACTGGTGCAGAAAAATTCATTATCATCTCACTCTAATATAATAAACAGGATGACTCTTTTACTATAATATGTAATTCCATCTTAGCAGAGGATATAATATTTGGTAGATTGTGTGATGATAATTTTGATAAATAAAAATTCTATTTTTATTTCATATTTTTTTTTATGTAGCCTGTAGGGTGTCCCACTGCAGGGCAAAGGCTTCCCCATTTTTTAATAAATAAATATTATATTCTATTCATTAGTCCTGTCAGGATCTTACTTAGGAATCAAATTGTGAGATAATTATGTTCTAGATCTGCTAACAAATGTAGAGCATAATAGAGATCAGGTACATTCATTTGGTTTGGCCCTTAGACCACAAAATATGTATATCTATCTCTAATACCATAAAAAGTATAGGTAGTTCTCACCTTGATTACCTTCAACTCTTAGAACCTCTTTGGCATCATCAACCTTGCTTAGTTTCTTTATAGTCAATAATAAATTGGATATCTGCTCCGACTGAGCATTTAACTCTTTATCTATAATCAGAAGTCTATTTTCCATCACCTTCATAGGGTCTTGCTTTTCCTGTTTTATCAACTCATGAAGTTCTTCTTCTCTAGGTGCGTAGAACACCACAAAGAGCCACAAGACTGCAGCTGCACAGCCTCCAAATAAAAACTTCTTGAAATTCCAACGCATTTTTTTTGTATACTTATCTTGCTACAGTTTAGTTTCACCACGTCCATACCACGTCCACGTAAAGACCACTGATTTGCTGCGTGGCAGTATAAACAATAAACATGACGATAAATTTTTCATTCACCGGAAAATTGCAATTTAACAATACAATCAATTTACAAATATAGTAGTTAAGTTTTATGAGGTGGACACTAAACTTTTCTTTGAATTATTGGCTGGGATCACGAGTTATGCGAACAATTTTTAAGTTTATCACACTATTAGATGAGAATTTATAGATTTCGCCCTGAAAGTTATCAGTTCAAAAAATCCCATCCCATCCTCCCTGTGCCTGTGGTGACATGACAATTGACCAACAACAATTTGACAATTAGAGAATGCTGCAAACACCAATTGGCAAAACCGCCGCCGAGGTGCGCGAGTAATAAACCTTGGCAAAAGTTGTGATTTTCTAATAGTACATTTCACTTTCTACCAGCCTTCTTTTTAACAGCCTCCGTGGTCTAGTGGTTAGAGGGCTCGGCTCTCGATCCGGAGTTTCTGGGTTCGATTCCCGGTGGGGACACTGTCAAACGAAAATCTCTTTGTGCTACCTCCCCAGTTTGGTTAGGACATTGCAGGATAAATCACCTGATTGTCCGAAAAGTTAGATGATTCCGTGCTTCGGAAGGCACGTAAAGCCGTTGGTCCCGACTACTATCTACGGATGTAGTCGTTAATGAGCCATGTCAGAGGCCTTTAGCGGCTCAACAACTCTGACACCAGGGTTTGTGAGGTCGGTCATCGACATTGCAACCCACACGATATGATGATGACTTTCTCAAACGTTTAATTGAGACCTCTCGTATGTTGTGCCTTAATATTTTTGTTGTATTTTCTTGAATAAAGAAGGACCTAAATTTTGTGCAGTATTGAAAATATAATTTAGACTTTGCAGTACCACTTCATTGACAATTTGACAGTTCAACAGGTTAATGTTGCCATTAAAAAGCATCAGTATTGCTAAATTCTAATAAAACTCTTAGCTTTGGTAGTTTTAGTTGCACTTTGGGGGCGATTCTAGCGTGTGGCCGCCAAAAAGGCTATAATTTGACATTTCTCAAAACGATATTTGCCAATAACAGACGTGAGTGACGATCGCGCTGTTCCGATATATCTAAGTGCCGACGCATCAAAACAACGCTGATGCGGCATACGCCACCCGCGCGCTTGTTGCAATGACCTAGATAAACCTTACGTTCGGCTCACGTCGACTAAGGCTTTATTGTTAAGGGGAAGTCATCTTTCACCGAAATCATGTTTGGTAAATCGAAACAAAATGATACTATCACTATTAAAACCGAAAATGAACAGTTATTGTATAAGCATTACTGTGAAGAAAAAGCGCAACGAGAACAACTACAATGTACTGTACGAGAAATGGAAGAAAAAATCGTAAGTCCCCAACAACAACTACAGACCTTATTGGAACAGAAAGTTCCAAACCAAGACTCCAACATGAAAAGTCCTCCCATCCAAGTTGACTATTGCAACGACGAGGAAGAACTTCCGAGAGAAACTGAGTGGATAAGAGAGAAAAATAGGAAAAAAAGAAAACGGAACACATCCAACTCTCCACCACAAAATAAAGAGAACGACGGCAGAGATGCTGAAAACAATAAGCCAAAAACTAAGAAACCTTTAGCACCGCCTCCCATAGTAGTGGAAAATGTCAAAAATTATCAGACTTTCTACGATCTATTGTCTGCGGTTCATTCCACTGACAAAATGCAGTAAATAAATTGAAGTGGAAAACTAAAGAACCACTCAATATGTTCATGCTTACCTTCAATAACAAGGAGGATATAAACAAAGTTTTTGAAATTAAGACCATTTTGGGAGCAAAAGTCGAAATTCATGCTTTGAAAACCACAACACTAGTTCCCCAGTGTAAAAGATGTCAAGCATACGACCACACACAAAAGTACTGCAATATTTATAATTGGTTGTTAGACAGCAACAACCTAGAGAGAAAACTGTAAGCACTAGCAAGCCTGCAATCTCTAAACCAGGTTTAGCAGGAAATACCACTTATGCCCACATCGTGGCAAACAAAGCAGAACATGGGGGCGCAATGTCGACCAATAACAATTCACTTGAGAAAAAACTCGATGCCATTCTCAAATCCATGTCATCATTCAACGATCGACTAAAAAAACATGAAAGTAGCACTAAAAATGCTTCCTCTAAAGCCCAAAAATGAATAATATGTTAACAATTATGGCATGGAACTCGAATGGATTACTTAAACATCAAAACGAATTAAAAGTAATCCTAAACACAGAAAATATTGACATATGTTTAATATCAGAATCACATTTTACTAACCAATCATATGTAAAATTAAAAGGTTACAAAATATACCATGCCCTGCATCCTAGTAACCGTGCTCGAGGAGGCAGTGCTGTCATAATAAAAGAAAATCTTTATCATTACGAGGTAAGCAAACATGAAGAAGAAGAACTTCAATGCGTTGCTATCTGCGTGAAAACAGAAAGATACTCTTTCACAATAGCTGCCACCTATTGTCCGCCAAGGCATCAGCTAAAAAAAGAATTCTATCTTAGATTTTTACACCAACTCGGAGACAGATTCATTGTTGGCGGAGACTTCAATGGCAAAAATACCTTTTGGGGCTAGCCTAGAGGCTAACTACTACTAAAGGAAGAGAACTTCTAAGTGCCATCAGAGAATCAAGATGTAATGTCATATCAACAGGTAAGCCTACATACTGGCCAACTGATCCCAACAAAATCCCTGATCTCATAGACTTTTTTGTATATAAAAATATTTCAAGCTCCTACATGGAGGTTGAACAAAATTTTGATATGCATTCGGACCATTCACCAATAATCCTCAAAATTAGTGAAGAAATAATGCACTCAGAGAAGAAAATTTGTTTGATCAATAAAAATACAGACTGGAAAAGTTTTCGAATTGATTTAGATAATTGCATAAATCTCAATATGCCCCTTAAAACATAAATGATCAGTTAAACATGGAAGTTCAAAAATTCATAGTGGACATTCAACAGTCTGCCTGGAAAAACACACCGCACCTAAGAACAAAAGAAAAAAGAGCCTCTTATCCTAAATATATAACATCTCTAATAGCTGAAAAGAGAAGGCAAAGAAAAAAATGGCATCGCAGTAGATCTCCACACGACAAAAAATTGCTTAATAAAATTGCCAGAAAAGTGAAGAGTGCTATAAAACCCAGAATCGATTTTTATTCTTATTTATCTTCATCATATCGTGTGGGTTGCAAGGTCGATGACCGACCTCACAATATATCTTATTTATCTTGAAAATAATATACGCTATAATTATATTTTTATTTAATCTATTTTCTGCACGACTTTACTCACTGGCAATCCGGATAGAAGTGCTGCGGAGCGACTAGTTGCTCTGCGTACAGTCCGCAATCGATTGCCGTCCGGATGCATACTAGGTCCGGATACGGAGAGAAATCCGGATGACCCGTGCGATGACAGGAAAAGCGCCTGAAGGCGCCGCCGCCGCTGCGCCGACGAAATTTAGTGTGGTCATTGCAAAAAAGTTAAGATAAAATTAGTAACATTTTTGTAAACAAAAATACCAACACTGCAATCTGCCATTTAAAAAAAAAGAAACAGTCGGCCACGCTTGCCACAAAAATCTTTTTGGGGGTTCAAGTAAATTCCCCCATATCTTTTGTTCCAATATTGCTGTAAAAACCACAATAACCACTGTCAAACAAACAAGTTTATTATCTAAATTCGATATGGCTGATTTGGACGATTTCTTCGCAAAGAAAGATCGCAAAAAGTCAAAGTCGGTCAAGAAGTTTGCAACGACTGATGAGCTAGCCAAAAAATTGGAAGACAGCAAACAGAAACCAGACGCGAGACCCAAGAAGGAGCGGCCAGTGACCGAGGGAGAAGAAGGAGGGCGTCCGGTGAGTAACAATCAAGAATATACATAGTAGAAATTGCATAAACTGCAGCTCCTTTGTGAAATGTCAAATCGCACTTACGCACTGGTGGTTGCGGATTTGTCACTGACTAGGACTAACTACGTCATTGGACCGGTGTATTTGTTGTCCTCAGTACGCTACATTTTCCTTTGTGCTTACATCTTGAAAAACAGCTAACAATTCTTCCTCATGGGAGGTTAAGTCATGTATCTACCTAACATTGAATGTATTCTCTGTTTTTACAAAGTAGAAAATCAAAGTTGACCACCAGAAGCAAGATTCAAATGTTAAATGCTTTGAGGTTGCAAATTTCACATCTGGCAGAACCTAGCTTAGTTGGGGCATCTTGGGTACTTATAAAAACGTCCAGCATGACCACAGTAGCTTAGTTGCTTAAACCCTTATAGGGCAAATAACAAAACCGATTATAATAACAACCACTTGTATCTCCATCATACATATAAGGTCTGAATTCCCAACAAACAATAAATGCCCTAAGGCTGTTTGCTAAACTCGCACTGGTGCATGGAGCGGGTGGCATGTCTCGGCATTCACTGTGTGTCACACAGCACTGCTCTTACATAACTTTCTTAAGCATAAGCATAAAGTAAATGCTACCCGCTCCATGCGCCTGCATGAGTTTAGCGGACGGCAGAAGCTCTCTTAAACAACTGTTGCACCATAGACAATAAATTATTTCATCAATAAGATTAGAAGACAGTAATCTCTAAATTGATCAGTGTTTTGATGCATTCTGAAAAAAATATATGTTGTCTATGGTGTAGCCGACAGTTTAGATGTCTTTGACTATTCATGCTTACTTTGAGAATACAAGTGGTCGTTACATCTACCGATTTAGTAACTTAACCTGGTATCTATATTAATTAAACTAAATGTTACTACTAGGTTGAAAGGTAAAGGTGTAAACTATGACATGAGTTCAATTTTAACATCCAGATATCAATTTATTCTAAGAAAATACCTTATGAAAAAAAAATAGCCCAAACAATTTTCGGCACAAATTCATTCTATGACATGAGGCATCTGTACTAGTATAGTATTATATTATCTGTGCCCATACTTATGAAAAGGATGCTAGTTTGAATCCTGCCTATGCTTGTGAAGTTGGCAAGTTTCTTCTTTATAGAAATGCACAAACTTTAACCATGGGAAAGTCTCAAAACAAAAACATCTTCCATTTTTATGTAGATGTCTTCCTGTTTCACATTAGTATAGTCAAGATGTGATCTTTGGAACAAGCGGTTCAAAATTTCATCATATATGAGAAAAAGCATGAAAAAAAAGTAAATAATTTGTTTGCGAATTACGCCTGATTTTTAAGACTAAAACAGAGGGGAAACTGTGACTACTTTATGTCAGGAAATGTTTTTTTTACTAAAACAGGCAAAGAAGGTTCGGGTTCAATAACTGCTCAGGTTTGAGTGGAAACTTAACAAAATTTGATGCATAGTTTTAAACCTACTACTGAAATGTTGACCAAAAAAAATAAAAAATACAGTATGATGTTGTGCTCCAGAACCCTTATTGTGCATGTCTGACTCACACTTGGCTGTTTTTTGTTAAGTCCACATGCATGGTGATGCATGCTTTTGCATTTAATTTGAAAAAATTGTGAGTTGCATTATAATGTACAAAAATGTGTATATGTGTATGTTTTTAATTAAATGCAAAAGCATGCATCTGCTTAGACCATGAAACTGAATAATGTTTCAAAAGACACATGGTTAAAATTGGGAGATATGTTTTGGCTTCTTCATACAAATTGCACTGTTGCCTGTTGAAGGTTTGTGTGAAGAGGCCAAAAAAAATTCCCAGATTTCAACCTTTTTTTTTTAAAGTTGTTCAGTTTTGTGTTCTGAGCACTCCCTCGAGCTTTTGCATGCTGTTTCAACCATATTTGAGCCCAGCTGTTGTACAGTCAACAACAGGTCAAGCTTGACACTCGCAGTGCATCTTTAGCCTGTAAAGAATGGTACTAAGTTCGATGTGTCAAGTTTTGCGTGCTCTTGACTGTATTTTAAATGACTTGTTTACTTTATTAGTTGTTCTCATTGATAATTACTTTAATTTTCCTTGTTCCATATTGTGTAAATGATAAATAATAATGCTTAGAATACCTACTCCTTTACTCAGTTTCTAAAGATTAATAAAGGTCACTCTTGTTTCTCTTCGGGTTTTTTTTTTTTTTTGTTATGGTGTAGAGCGATGTGGATGTATCATTGAATGGTTAAGGGTGATTTTCAACCAGAGCTATGCAGGTGAGCTGAGAAAATTCCAACTATTACAAAAAATGCACAAATTGTTTTAGTCACATTTATTAACAAACTATAATAATACCAAAGTAGAGATGACAAAAAGTGAAATTAAAATTAAAATCGGCCAAGAAATACGGCTGATATAAGCATTTGAAACTATTAATTATGCGCCGATTAGACAGAGAGATCTGACTTGGACCGTGACGTCACATGTCACTACGAACATATAAACTCTGTGTTAAATTTCGTTTTGCTAGAAAGAGACAGAAACAAATCTTTGATGGCTTATATCTTTTTAAATTTCATAGTTATTCGAAAAATAGTTTTACTAAACTGTTTATTACATGGAAGAGGATTTTTTTTTAATAAAAAATAATTCATGCATATTCCCTATCGCTGTTTTCCCAGCTTTCCAATCCTATCAGTTTTATTTTTCCAGCTCACAGCATAGCTACCTTGCACATCAAGTACTCTTCTTTGAATGTCAAAACATGTTTGTATGAAATTACATAGCTATGATGTCACAGCTGTATGACCTTTTTAAGCGCAAACGGTTAGTTTTTCAGCAATTTTGCAGGCCCTTTTTTTTTTTAGATAAAAACAGTATTTTATTTAGTTTTCATGTAGTTGGAATGCCCCTGTGATTTATTTTGTCGAAGAAATAACTAAGAAAAGAATATGACTCCAATAACCTAAAAAAATGTTACATTTTGACTGGCGTATTTAGACGACTACCAGCAAACAACAAAATAGGAGCATAGATCTAACCATCTTTTAAATTTTAATACCAGAAATAATTGAATTAGCTTAGTTTCTAGGACAAAACAGGGGTATATGGAATGTCGTGTGTAGGTATGGTCAACCGCTTGTCGGTAGAAAAATTTTCAACTCCATTACCACGCCATACGGTCCAAAAGCGTTTCTACTGATGTGCGGCCGTGTGTACTTCTCAGGTATTTCTCAGACCAGATACGCTCTTAATTCTATAAGTACCTGGTCGACCGAGCTTCGCTCTATAATAGCCGCCTCGACATTAAAATAACATCGTATAAGCAAGCTATGCTACTCGCCAACAGATGGCGCTGTATGATTCTGTCTAAAACGCGGTATTTTGAGAAAATGCTTAAAAACACAGGCATAACGATTTTTTCCAGACATGAGACCAAGCTAGTTGATTTTACGCCCCCGAAAACCCCCATATGGTAAATTTCATTGAAATCGTTTGAGCCGTTTTCGATAAATTGATTACAAATATATTTACAAATATAAATACAAAGTACCTAGGCGACCGAGCTATACTCTGTATAATTAAAATACCATCGGCTGAGCAAGCTATGCTACTCAACAACAGATGGCGCAGTAAATTTCTTAAACGCACTAAAACGCGCAAACAAATTATTAAAAAAACGGTGAAAACTAATTTTCCCGGACATGAGACCTAAATAGATCAATTATTCACCCCCGAAAACCCCTGTATAGTAAATTTCATCGAAATCGTTGGAGGCGTTTTCGAGAAATCGATTACAAATATATATATACAAATATTGCTCGTTTAATAGTATAGGAATAAGATACCTTCTACATGGTAGATGTTTGTTTCTAGGAAGAAGAGGAGTGGAAGGAGTATGAGGAACCAGTAAAAGACTACACGGGTCTGAAGATTCAGGTGCTGCAGGGAGGGAACGGGGCGGCGGAGTCAGGTCGAGACTCCGCCGGCGAGGAGACTGCTCCGGATGGCTCCGGCAAGACCAAGGGACCCTGGAACAAAACTGGTGTATGTATAAATAGGATGGCACCATTAAAGACTACACGGGTCTGAATATACAGGTGCTGCAGGGAGGGAACGGGGCGGCGGAGTCAGGTCGAGACTTCACCGGCGAGAAGACGGCTCCGGCAAGACCAAGGGACCCTGGAACAAAACTGGGTATGTATAACAACTAGGATGGCACCATTAAAGACTATATGGGTCTGAAGATTCAGGTGCTGCAGGGAGGGAACGGGGCGGTGGAGTCAGGTCGAGACTTCACCGGCGAGAAGACGGCTCCGGACGGCTCCGGCAAGACCAAAGGACCCTGGAACAAAACTGGGGTATGTATAACAACTAGCATGGCACCATTAAAGACTACATGGGTCTGAAGAGTTAGGTGCTGCAGGGAGGGAACGGGGCGGCGGAGTCAGGTTGAGACTTCACTGGCGAGAAGACGGCTCCGGCAAGACCAAGGAACAAAACGGGTATGTATAACAACTAGGATGGCACCATTAAAGACTACATGGGTCTGAAGATTCAGGTGCTGCAGGGAGGGAACGGGGTGGCGGAGTCAGGTCGAGACTTCACCGGCGAGGAGACGGCTCCGGCAAGACCAAGGGCCCTGGAACAAAACTGGGATACGTATAACAACTAGGATGGCACCATTAAAGACTACACGGGTCTGAAGAGTCAGGTGCTGCACGGAGGGAACGGGGCGGCGGAGTCAGGGCGAGACTCCGCCGGCGCGGCGAGGAGACTGCTCCGGACGGCTCCGGCAAGACCAAGGGGCCCTGGAGTCAAAATCCGCCCCTCCTCGGACTTACTTCCCATCCCACTCTGCTGTCTCCTTTCGCCACTCCGTAGACACGTATATTCGCATATCATAATACCCTATGAAACATCCACTTCAGGACAGGGAGCTCCCTCCAGAACGCCAGCAAAAGCGGGTGGTATGTACTTTGAATAGGCGACCCACGACAAGATTTTTCACCTATCTGTTATTTGAACAAAATGTGGTTTATATGAAAGGTTATACATGGGGTCATACAACGCCCTAGGGTTGCCTATAAATTTCTTGCCGCAAGTACCTCAAAAACACATAGCAACATTTTGGTTTTATGGGAACAACCCTTTCATTAATTTTGGTAGAGCAATAGATATTGCCGTAAGATACCTTGAATAAAGATTCTCGGTCATGCAAAGTTTCATCAAAATCGTTACAGCTGTTTCCGAGATAATTGCAATTTTATTTTTATTTGTATGACAGCAACCCTAAAAATGAGCCTAGCGGCTAAACGACAGGTCCGAATCGCACCAAATTTTAAATTAAGGAGTTTTAGGCAAATTTATTACAGCAGCGTTTTGAGTAGTTTCTTGCTGGCTCTCATTTTGAGGGTAGCTGTCATACAAAATAAAAATAAAATTGCAATTATCTCGGAAACAGCTGAACCGATTTTGATGAAACTTTGCATGTACAAAGTAGAAAATCGCAAAATTTCACAACCACAGGCAGGATTCGAACCTGCATCTTCTGCGTCAGTACCGCAGACGCTTTACCAACTAGGCTACTGTGGTCCTGCCTGATGTTGTGAAATCTGCGATCTCTATACGCATTCCAACGTTGCCTAGTTGGTAAAGCGTCTGCGGTACTGACGCAGAAGACGCAGGTTCGAATCCTGCCTGTGGTTGTGAAATTTTGCGATTTTCTACTTTGTAGATTTATCCGAACACTGAAAGTGTTAAAATAAAATCATTTTCAAACTTTGCATGAACGAGAATCTCTATTCAAGGTATCTTACGGCAATATCCATTACTATGCCAAAATTAATGACAGGGTTGTTTCCATACAACTAAAATGTTGATATGTGTTTTTGAGGTACTTGCGGCAAGAAATTTATAGGCAACCCTAAGGCGTTGTATAACCTTCCATATAAACCACATTTCCTTCAAATAACAGATAGGTGCAAAATCTTGTCGTGGGATTTTAGCCTAGGAGGGGATTTACGATAGACACCAGGCTTGTAAGCGTTGCGGCTGGTGACCGCAGTATGCAAGATGGTGTGATACACAGAAAGATGCTGCTGCCCATCCACCGGTTCATAAGCCCTTAGTCGCCTCTTAGGACACCCACGGGTAGAGTTGGGTTGGTACTCTTCTTTGCCAGCACCAAGGAGGATAATATTCGAATATTATTTATCGCAAAATTTCCAACTTTTCTACATCCACAAAGAGTCAAAATCCTTCAGGAAAAGCTGTTCGTACCTAACCTAGGGCATTCGACGAGGGCACTGGTTTTTACACAGAGAGACTCACAAATAGACAGGGGAAGCCAGACCCAATCCTAGATCAGGCTTTGCCAGGTTAGTGGCCAACCTGGCTGACAGAGTTTTCAAGCCGCCAAATGGCCTCTGACTTTGCTTAACGACTACTTTCATAATAGGGACCAACGGCTTAACGTGCCTTCCGAAGCACGGAAACGCTCTAGTTTTTTTCGGTCTCCCATCCGGGTTCTGATCGCGGCTAATGTTGCTTATCTTTCGTGATCGGGAAGAAAGTGCAACTACCACTCAGCCACGAGCGCTTCATTCATAAAGCAATTTTAGTACACAAGGCCGCTCATCAGTAGAAACACTTTTAGACTTTATGGCGTGGTAATAGAGTTATAAAGTTTCTACCGACAAGCGGTTGACCGTACGATCCATTTTTTCCGTTTATTCCAACACTACATTTTGCAGCTATGACAAAGGCCATCGGCTAAAGCTGCCAGAAAAAACAAGTTTGTAAAACAATGGTATTCTTTCCGTCAATTATACTCTGGTTTTAAGATTCAAGATTGTTTATTGCAAGCCACATTACAATTAAAAGCATGAAAAATTTAACATACAGGTTTTCATGTGACACCCTGCAAGGGCACAGCAACATAGATTCAGATTAAGAAGAAGAGTATCTACTGATACCTATTAATAATATTTAACATTTAACACAACATATAACTTTTAACACAAAAGGATACAACATTTGACACAAAATATAAATTCTAACTTTAGATTCAGATTAAGAAGAAGAGTATCTACTGATACCTATTAATAATATTTAACACAACATATAACTTTTAACACAAAAGGATACAACATTTGACACAAAATATAAATTCTAACTTTAATCAATATAAACTCTGAGATGATTAATTTTTATTATCGTTTTAGTGTCGTGGCTGCAGAATGTGTTAGTAAGCATTGGAATAAAACAAAGAATTCGGACTCCTTGCTTCGCTCGGAATAGAAGGAATACTAATTTATTTTACTATGGGATCACATCTCTCATTGTGTCACAAGTTGAAATGTCAAATCATCAAACGTGATTTGAGATCCTCATACAAAATTTACAGAACGACGCCTATGCCGTATTTATAATGACTGAATGAATGTCAGAATACCTTGTGACACATATTTTCATTAATATTCCTTCTATTAACTTTAAATTTCTATGGATAAACCAAAAAATTGGTTATACAGGGTGTTAGGAAAAGTATCGATTTCTTTTACAGAAATAAAAAAATACTATTAAAAGTTTATTGTGTCAACCCTAGCCAGACTCGCGGCGCGCATGTTGGTACCTATTTTACTTGTTTATAATTGGTGCGCCGCCGGGTGCGCGTTGTGATTCTTAGAATAGGGTTGGCAACTTGAATTTTTCTTTTTCATAGATAGTATTTTTTATTATCAATATGTTTAATGTACTTTATTCTACTTATACAACATGTAGTTAAAAAAGAAATCGGTACTTTTCCTAACACCCTGCATAGTGGTATTGTATGTCCCCCCCTCCCTTGTCAGACGGAGGAGCAGCCGACGCCGCCGCCGCCGCCGCCCGAGGAGAAGCCGGCGCCGCCGCCCGCGCCCAAGACCTACCAGCCGCCCGCCTCGCGCGTGCGCGGCCCGGAGCCCGTGCGACGCAACCAGGCCGTGAGTACACTATATTTTTTATCTACTCCCGTATCGGAATGTTTCAAATTCGAAACCAATGACAGATTCGAAATAGAGGTCATTGTCCGCTATCATTTTCATTTCCGTACTGTTTCATACTACGAACAGTACGGAAATGTAGTATGGATTTTTCGTTGTGCAACTGTAAAAACATTTAGCAGCTATAAAAACTAGTTTGCATATTAAAAAAACAAGAAATAAGCTCAAACTGTCAGAAAAAGTAAGTTTGTAAAAACTACAGTGGACTCTTGGGTGACGACCACAGACATGACTAGACAAACAAAATAGAAAGTACCAGGAGAACATGAATCTACAAGAGGCTGACAGTAACCATATACCGGATGTGATAGTACGCAATGAAATTATTGTTAATGCAACTTTATCCATAAGCTCTGTATATAAATGTTATTCTATTTTGTCGGTTGTAGATAATAGTAGTTTAGGCCACTGTCAGGTAAAGATAGTCATTGTATCATGAGTGCTTGTTTGTGACATGAGGCGCAGCCGAATGTCACAATAGACAGCACGAATGTTTCAATTACTAGTTTGCAATCAGTGGCATACATTACTTTTTCTACGAGCATAAAAATCATTAAGAAAATAACGTACCGACTTTGTTTACGTTTGTCGTAGTAGTAGAGCACTAGAACACCTCCACTGTTTTGGCAATAAAGTCCTCTTGAGTTTCGTACGAAGCCTTAATTGTTTCAGTCGGCGTGAATATTTTACTCATATTTACAAATTTTTAATGGAAATCAAGATGTTTATCAATAAATTATAAATTAAGTTATTTTTTTGACAGATTAATTAAGCGCGAACGAATAAAATGGATATAGCCAGCAATCATATAATACTGTGTATGGGGGGGTTCAGTTCATAAGTGCATGAATTCTTTTTTGAAGTTGTCCTTTATGGCTTGGAAACTAGCATATTAGCTGATGGCATCCAATACAACATAGTATTAACGTAATTTTGTTGCCAAACCTAACAAAAAGGTGTAAAAATTATATTACCGTATTGTAGACAGTTGCATTTATAAATATTACGCAACTGTTGTCGGAATGGCAATGTTTGTGATACTGTTTCCGGTTTCGTATTTTGAACTTTAACAAATGGGAGTAGAAAAAGTGGTGTATGCAACTTTACGTAATTAATAATTTTAACACTATCTATACTGATACTCGGCTACGCCTCCTATCAAAAACCATATCTCGTGTTAAAATTACTCTCATTACGCAACAGTTGCAATAAATACGAAGGAAATTATAAAATGTGCAGTGCAGGGATGGTGAATTTTACGCATGCAGAACTAATTCAACTAGTTTTCTTGCATCTAGCATTTACTCGCTGTTGTGAAGTGAAAAGTTGTGTTTCGCTTGACAGCAAAACTATTCCGCGACTTTCGCGTCTCCTGCCTTGAAATCCTCGCTACGCTCAACATTTAATACCTTTGCTTTTGCTATTTCTTAGTCGCCTTATGGCTTTCAAATTTAGAAAACACAAAAATGTGTACACTTTCGTTCGAATCTTGAATGTAATGATAATGATAACCAAAATGTAAGATACAAGACGATGGCTAATACGTATATATACAGAATGTTAGGAAAAGTTTCGATTTACTTTTAACCACATGTTCTAAAAGTAGAATAAAGAAGAATAAGCATGTTTATGAAAAAGACAGAAATTAAAAAAAAATATATATTAAAATTTAATTGTGTCAACCTTCACCAGATTCAAGACTAGATCGCACCGATAAGCGGGATTATTTGCATAGTCGTTACGAACAGACTGTTGTTCTTTTCTCTCAAGTGTCGTCCTTACGTAGTTTTCTATCTCTTATCTCTGTTTTACGCTAGTGAATGACGTCCTTTATGGCAGCGGCGCGCATGCCGGATGCGCGTTGCGATTCTTAGAATAGGGTTGGCACCTTCAAATTTTTTTTAGGATGTCTTTTATTTTTATGTTATTTTTTATTATCAATATGTTTTATGTACTTTATTCTACTTATACAATATGTGGTTAAAAGGAAATTGGTACTGCGGCGGTTAACTCAGAGGGAGTTTTCAAAGGCTTCCTACGTCGATTTTAATGGATTAGAGCCTCAACAATGAAAATTCGTAGTTCAAATTCAAGAATAGCACTAATATATAAGGAAAACATTATTTAAATCACAGCTGAAAGAGAATATGCACACACGTAGCTTTACTTGCTAACACTTTACGTACATCACATGAAATAGAAAAAAACGCTGGGCAAATTCGCGAGTAAGTTAATACGTCCGGCGATTCAAATAAAAGTTTATACTTTTGGACTTCATGTCCTTTAGGTGAGAAAAGCATCTTTAGGACGCCCGTGCAGGTGCCTAATTGTTGAGGAGAAGGTGTGGGAATGAAAAGACTAGTTTACTGCTCCAAGTGTAGGAGTGGAATGATTTATTAAGATTACGGCACGGTATTTATATCATTTCTAGCTCAACTAAAATTATTAACAGCCAATCAGACATCCTACATTTTAACCAATTACAGCTTACTTAATTTTAGCCTCATATTCCAATAATAAATTTGTAGATACCCTACACATCGTAGAGTTCCCATTAGCTTGGAACCTCTACAGTACTATTCTTTTCATCGCATCTATTCAAAAATCGTTGAACGGTTCGTCAATAAAGGCGAACAAAATAGCTGTTTTCTCCAAGAGACTTTCGTAGCGGGTAAAAATGGGATTTAAAATTTGAATTTAGGTAAACCATAGGGATATTTTAGGTCCACCATAGAGGTCCACAAAATATTGTATGAAAAATGATACTGGCCGGTTGTACTATTAAAATTATTATGAATATAAAAAAAAGAAATATGCTTGAAATGTTAACAAGACTACCAACCAAAGAGGTTCTGTTCCTAATTGATACAAAAATGTCAATAACATTTTCATATGTTACAAATAATACTTAATATGATTTTTAGTATTGTTTCATGAAGTAATAATATTGTAATGGTATTTTATAATTAAAATTAATGACGAGTGTGTGTCTCAATGAGCCTCTTATTCTTTTCTCATAGAGGGAGATGAAAAGTAGAGTGTATTACGCGGCTGCAAAAATATTTTTACCTTGGGCGACCTATTGAATCCCTCGCTACGTTCAGAATTCTACTTTAGAATCCTTCACTTCGCTCTGGATTCAAAATGGCGCCCTCGCCTTAAAAACATTATTTTACAGCCTTGTGATACAATCTACTATTTCTGGCACAACACGGGCTAATAAAAAGTATGTCTTGATATGTTTCCAGAAACACGCCCCAGACATCCACAACGACGACTACTTCCCGCAGCTGGGCGCGGCCGCCAAGCGCGGGGGCGGCGGCGGGTGGAGCACGGCGGGCGGGGGGGGCGCGGGCGGCGCGGGGGCCACGCGGCACCCCCCCCCGCCCGGCGCGCGGCAGGGGCTCGCGCTCGGCAACCGGTTCACCTCGCTGCAGGACGACAGCTAGCCAGGTCAGGGGATACATCTCCTCAACACCTTCCATTTGAGTCCAAACAGCACTGCTCTAGCATCAGTGGTTTCATAGATAACTCTACTTAAAGTTGGAGCAGTTAGCTCGCGCTCGGGAACCGGTTCACCTCGCTGCAAGATGACAGCTAGCCAAGTCAGGAGATAGATCTCGACAACAGCTTCCATTTGAATCCAAACAGCACTGCTCTAGCATCAGTGGTTTCATAGATAACTCCTCTTAATTTTGGAGTAGTTAGCTAGCCTAGCTTACCTTAGGGCTGGAATCCTCAAAAGCCTTCCTTAGTGGATGCCTACGCTGTATATGGTACCTATGTGCAAAATTTCGAGTATCTAAGTCCAGCGGTTTGGGCTGTGCGTTGTGACAAGAGCACCGTTATCTAGCGCGCGGCGCGTTTCGCTCGGGCGTGTTTGTTTTACGAAATTGGTCCTAGCCGCTACGTCAAGCGAAGCGCACGCGGCGTATTGAATTCGTACAGAACTTCATCCCCCTTTTCACTCCTTCGGCGGTGGAATTATCGAAAGCGCTGAGATACGTTTAAATTAGTTTTCAGTCGTCAACCTAAACACAAAATTTGAAGATCCTAACTTTTTTAACTGACAGACTTTCATAGAAACTTTCATGTCCTATTTTACCCTCAAAAATCCTTCCTTAATGGATGCCTACACTGTGTTTAGGTACCTATGTGCAAAATTTCGAGTCTCTAGGTCCAGCGCTTTGGGCTGTGCGTTCTTCTTCTATCGTGTCGACGGCAACACTCACACACACTCACACTCTTTTAGACAAGTATTCGGCAACGCAGATGGCATTTGGTCTGGCCTTGTACAGATCCTTTAGCGAGCATATCGTGGGGCTTGATGCGCATGCTGTGAGGTGGGACATGGTTTGTGGCATCACGCCGCAGTCGCAGATGTTTTTGCTAGCTTCTATGTAGCCCCACCGGCTCAGGTTGTCTCTGCATCTCCCAACCTGGGTGCGCAGTCTATTTAGGGCCTTCCAGGTTGGCCAGGTAAGTTTATGTCCAGGTGGTAGTTTTTCTGCCGGTGGGACAAAGTTTGGCAGGGAGAACTTGTTCATATATACAGAAGCACCGCTACCTAGCGCGCGGCGCGTTTCGCTCGGGCGTGTTTGTTTTACGAAATTAGTCCTAGCCGCTTTGTCAAGCGAAGCGCACGCGGAATTCGTACAGTCCGGTCACAGATCATATAATACTAGTAAACTAGGTCCGGTACACACATCACGAGAGTTCCTGGCGGCGCTGCGTGGGGCGTACTTGCCACGCTACGCGTATTTTGCTACGCAGAGGGTGTACGCCCTAAATCAAGTTGCTATCAATTGGTTTTACAATGCCTATCTTCTTATTCTGTTATCCAGGCCTTTTCCTCCTGCGGTCTCTACTCTGAGCCTCTTTTTACTATTACTATCCTGCCTCTTTTTACTAAATTATTTTACTACTATTTTAATTTTAAAGATTTTAATTTTAAATTCTTCTTGGGGTCCTACTCGTGGGTGTCGTAAGATAAGTTTGAATCTCGGGAAGCTAGGGAAAATAGGCTGGCGACACGTACCCAAAACTTACCCCTTCTGATCACACCTCGCTTAGATATTATGAGACACTCTACGCACCATCAAACTGCTGTGCTATTTAACAGGCTGCCCAGAGATTTGAAAAACATGCAAAGTCCGCACTTATTTAAAACGAAATTAAAAAGCATTTTTATTAAAAAAGTGTTATTATTCGTTGAATGGATATTTAAATGACCGAGACATTAATCTAATGACATAGTTATTATATAATTTACTCGCATACTGACATTAATTTTGAATTTGAATTTTGATTGTTTGATTATTGTTTTTTTTTTAGTATCATTATACATAAATTAGGAATTTGGAATAAGGAATAACATTCAAATACAATGTACATTGTGAATGAATAAATGAATTGAAATTGAATTGAATTGAGGCGATTAAAGGTTTATGAACCGGAAAATGGGCAGTAGCATCTTTCTGTGTATCGTACCATCTTACTGCGGTCACCATCAACAGCGGTCGCCAGCCGCAACGCTTACCAGCGTGGTGACTATGGTAAGTCCCCTCCAATGTACCACGCATTTTTGCTGGAGTTCTAGAGGGAGCTCCCTGTCCTGCAGTGGACATTTTATGGGATGTTATGATGATGATGATGAATTTTAAATTCTTCTTACAGGTAACAACTAGGAATGCCGGGAAGCGAAGCAGTGAAGTGTCTATATGGACTTATAAGCAAAGCCTGGGGCATAGCTATTACCCACACACAGTTAAAACTACAGAACAAGCAGTGCATTTTACTATATACTTGCAAATAACTTATCATCATGCGGACAGTTGCTATGCTCTCCTAACAAAAATGTTTCACACATCGTCGGATATATGTGTTTTAAAACTAACGTGAGCTTATGAAAGAACAAAATGGAGTGTGATTCGATTTTTATTTTTCCGATCTTCAAATTTTTCAGATTTTATACAAATCAACTTTATGACGTCATCGGCCGAATATTTCATGCATTACATACTTTCCTATGTTACTTTTTCTTATATTCCTAATTTTTCTGCCCTTCATTCTTTTTTCATGCCCAACATGGAATGATGATTTTTGTATGGAACGTTTTTGCTGGTTACCCTTTTATTTTTGTATCGAATTTGATTTATAAGTAGATAGAGTAAGTTATAGTATAGACAATAACTAATTATGCTTTATAGACCTTACTTCGAAAACTATAAAATCTGGTTTAAAAAGACATGGCAACTGTCTCAAAAAAAAAAAGGTAAAAGTCTTGAAATGGGAGAGTGAAACTGATCTACATTTGTTATTTTTTATGTTTATATGAAGAAAAAAATATAGCTGAATGTTGAGTGTAAATGGACTTTAACAATTGGTGATAATAAGAGCCGTAATTTTGTATTGGCCAAGCGTGGGTCGCATTTTGATGCGATTTTTTTAAATAATAACATCAAAAATTTCATATAAAATTGTAAATTTGAGAAGGCGAGCGAATCGGGCGTGTAGCTAACCTTATTGTACATTTTGTTATAATTACGGTTTAATAATTCGGTAACAAATCATTCAAAACACCTTGTACCATAGGAATAAATTATGTATTTAAAGACAGTTATTCTTTTATTTGAAAAGCTAGATGAATACAGGGTGTTAGGGACGGTCTACCGAAAACTGAAAGGGCGTTCTCAGAGAACGAAACTGAACAAATTTCCCAAAGAAACATTTTTGGAAAATGTAAATGAATTTTGACCTCTCCATACAAACCGTTCGATCAGAGTGAGCTATAATTTTTTTCATTTCCCAAAAACGTTTCTTTGGAAAAGTTGTTCAGTTTCAATGACTGAACACGCCCTTTCAGGTTTCGGTAAACCGTCCCTTACACCCTGTATATCCTCCCTGCGCAAATCACGTTCTTAAAATGTCACACTAGCGCTGTGTTCCAAATTGTACAAACGCTGCTAAAAGCGTATACAGTGCTGACGGACGACGGTCCAAATTGAATTTGCACGCTCACAAAGCTATCACTGCTTTAATGGCTCTAGTCAATTTGGAATGGATTTAAGCGCGCTCACGTGTTCATCTGTCAAAATGTCAGTTTTGTTTTTATTTTCTTTAACAAAGCCTAAGCTAATCCCTGAAAAATTAAAACTAGAGAAACGTCAGCTGGCTGCAAATGTGTGGGATTTTATATGTGTCAAATCGATTTTGACATTAGCGCTTTCACTGCTCCACCTATTTGACTAAAGCACTGATAGCAGAAACGATGATGACGTAAGGCGGTGAAAGAGCGAGTGCTTTAGAGCACGCTTTAGAACGCACAGTAGGCTTTACCCATAGCATAATGTAACGTTCGCAGAATGTACACTTTGTCGTGACATTTTGCGAACGCCTAAATTTTTACTAAAAACTTTTTTCTTACCATTTTTTTTTATTTCTACTTTTTTTTTCTTAAACAAAATTGAGAACTAGTGGGAATAAACTAATATGTTTAGAACTTAGAGCAACGCGTCAAACCGCGCAAGCCCGTGCGCGCGAAAATCGTGTTACTCTATGGTTTAGAAAGATTGTAGGTAAACCCAACAGCACGTCGTTGGTAGAAACACGACTTTATAGCATGGTAATAGAGTTGCGAATGTTTCCACTGACGAGCGGTTGACAGCTCTTTGTATGCTACGCGGCCGAATGTATTTACATTTGTATAGGTATCATATTTGTATAGGTTTGAAGAGCAAGGGAGCCAGTGAAATTACCAGCACACGAGATATACCATCTTAGTTCTCAAAGTGAGCAACGCGCTTTGCTGTCTTATTAGTGTCAAAATATGCCATTAATAAGGCAGTGGGTGCTATGGGCGGTGGTGACCACTTACCATCAGGTGGCTCACCTGTTCGTTTGCTCACTAGCTCCTCCAAGTTTGCTCACTTGTAACATTAAAAAAAAACCTATACGAACCCTTATTGCGCGAGTCCAACTCGCACTTGGGCCGGTTTTTTTACTATAAATGTTCTTCTAAACAGACTTTATGCTCCGAATATGTTTAATTAAATGCTATTTTGCTGTTCTTGACATTCAGCGAACGTGAAATTTTGCGAAAGTGAGTGTAATTTTGAGATCGTGATGCGCCAGGAGAAAATAAATATAAGACACGTTATCTCGCCAGGGACGTGAGTTAACCTTCTAAACGCGGTTGTACACTACTGGGCAAGTGATTTCTCTAGTGTGATAACCCTAGAACCTCACACCTGAGTGTGACCCATAGAGTAACTAGGCTGGGTTCCAAAACAGGTAATAATTACCAAAGAGATAGCGTAGCGAGGTTCAAATCTCTTTGATAATTACCGACAGCAGTTTGTCTCGACCATACATATGGACGTCATATAAGCTATCCTGCTGTCAGGGTAATTTCTACCCAAACAAGATAAGATAAAAAAAATATTGTCCACCGTGTACAAAGATCTTACAAATTTGAGAGCTTTGACACGATATGGACTTAATACCGCGCTTATGTTAGCGTAGAGACAGAAATCGCTCTGCGAGTGTCAAGCTTCACCTGCTCTCGACTGTACTCTAAATGTAATGTAAAGTACGCGACAGCTCAGTGCGGGCGAAATGTATGACGCGTCAAACGCGATGTCTCGTTTGGGAAAAATTTTTAATTTCTCAAATAGCCAGTTTCTTTCATAAACTCTACAGCGCCATCTGTTGATTGATTCGCTGTAGTTTTTCTACGCCGCACTAGATGGCGCTGTTAGGGCTAAACCCCCGTGTAACTGTAACACGTCTCAAATGCTTTCATTATTATAATTTATACGTTATTATTATTATAATCTAGATAGGCCATCATTAATATTTTAGAGGCCGTATTGAGCTAGCTCGTTTTGAGATAGTAAAACTAAAACAAAGCAATCACTACTTTCAATTCCAGTGTTGCCACACCTGAGTTCCCAAAAAGTACATATCCAGCGCTGAAAAGGTACATTTTGGGGTAAAAAGGTACATAAGCATTTTTTTTACTTAACTCACTCATACAGCTTTGATGGCTCTCTCGCAATGAACGTTCGCGAGAGAATTCCTGCTCGCTTGTAGTACTTGAATCGTAATTGTGGTTGAAATAAGTCTTTTGTGCAAAGTACGGGGGAAGTAACTACCCCCTTACTTTTTTCTGCCGTAAAGCAGCCGTGTTTGCACTGCTGTGTTTCGGTTTGAAGGGTAAGGGAGGTGTCAAATTATTTCACTAATAATAAGACAGTAGGTGTCATGGGCGGTGGTGACCACTTACCATCAGATGGCCCATCTGCTCGTTTAGCCACTTGTGACATAAAAACAATTTAAAATAACGTATATGTGCTCATAATTCTCAATTGAAACTTAAATAATAAATTGATTATGTTACTAATTCTACAACCAAGTCATGCATGATTACAATGGATGGATGTAAAATGCCTGATACACGGTCGGCAACAAGCTCCCGACAGAGGTCACCTTGGTTTGCAACCATTTTGGTCCGTTTCAACTACACAGTCGCCGACTTGTTGACAACAAGCATTGAAATAGATTAAAAATACGATGTGGTGATTAAAATGACAGTTGATACTGACAGTTCTCGTGTTTTATTGTAGTTCGGTTCAAAACATGAATATACGCAATCAATGCTTAGAAGACTGCTCATATCTTTTTTGTCACTAAATTATCAATTTCGTTGTCTTCGTTTGTTTTTTAATCAATGGAAAAGGCAAGAAACGTCAGTTTATAATCTATGCGGTTGCCAACCGCCAACTACACGGTCGGAGACGTAACCAATCTCCTCTATTTGACCTTAGTTTGGGAAGCTGCTTTCAAGACCAAGGGCGTTGGAAGGTCACAAAAAAATTGGTTGAAAATAACGAACTGCACGGTCAGAACCGACGAAGGTCACCTCTGTCGGGATAAGTTTCAGCTGGCTAAATATTTATAATATAAGCTTTTAAAAGCGAAGGACTAGGAGTAGGCAAATATTTTTTTAAGTTGGGAAACAGAAGCTCTTGGTTCATGTTTCGTAACTTGAAAACTATATTCCAGTAGTTGGTGGCCGTTAATGTTGGGTCTAGTTTCAATGTTTCATGATCCAGCAGATCATGCTCTAGCCATTCTTTGTTTAGAGCTGGCTCGTCCATAACAGTTTTCAAAGCTGGATATCTCTTTAATACTTCATTTAAATATTTTCGTTCGAAAGATTGTGCCACTATTGGGTCCAGTATAGATGTTTCAAGTACAGGATCACTAAAGTTAATCTTTCCTTAATTTGTTTGATCAATTCTATGTAGAATTCATGCTGCATGGTTAATTATTGTTGTACGTTCTATGTATCAGAACGAGCTCTCATTATTATCTTTTTTTTTGGCGGCGTTTTATAAAATATTACACATTATTTTGGTTAAGAACGAAAGGTACGTAAACTGGACCCCATTACACATAACACATTGGAGGCTAAAAAGGTAGGTACGTCAAATGTGTAAAATGTATGGTAACGGCAACACTGTTCAATTCGTTCACTAGTAATCAATCGATCTTTCGAACTTATTCATTCATTCCAATCGCTCATTCCAGGGCTGCCAGATGTACAAGATTTCTCTTAAGTTCGATTTCGACCAAAGATTTCGGACCTCCTTGCTTCGCTCGGAATAGATACCTTACTAATTTAATTTACTATGGGATGACATCTGCCAACGTGTCCCAAATTTTTATGTCAAATCATCAGTGATCACTAGGAAATATTCAAAATAACCTGTCAAATCCATAGAACGACGCCTTCACTACCTTGTGACAACTTATTTCTTTAATCCTCCTTCTAGTTACCCTTATTTTTCTATGATTTCGACATACGAGCCTACCATAAAGCTCGTGATATTTTTTTTACGTGATTGTGATAATGTATTGTCCTTATGGCATCAATTTTGCGGGTTGCACTTAGATTACCTTTGAGGGGCCAGAGTCACAGCAGTTGTGACACAACTTTACGACTCCGCATCAACCGCAGTCACAGCAGCTGTGACCACTTACTATGGGATATAGGAACTCGCGGCGTCTAGGATTTTTTTTGCTTTATGGTTTGTGGCTCTTTTTAGAGTTGTATATTTTCGGATTCGTAATGAAATGACCTATCCATAGACAATAGAAGATTGCATAGTTTGGTTGTAAAATTAAAAGAAATGACAGTTTGAAGTTCACTCAGTGAATGTTTTTGCAAGCATTTCGCGAGTCGTTGTTGTTTTTACGTAGTTTTTTAATTTTTGTGAGTTGGATTGAATGAAAACGAGTTTTGTAAGTGTTTTTTAACATATTAATAGCTTATTGATAAAAAAAAAATAACATTCTTTCATAATAATAAATCAAGATAGAGGCGAAACAAAACGGGGTCCTCAAGGCCATTTTTTTCGTCATGACCTTGAAGCTGAGCTCTAATATAAACAAACCATACTCGAGAACGACTGTGTATATAATTTATTAGAATGCTTACATCATAAGCTTACAAAAAACAAACACTTCTAAGAACCCATAATGTAAATATTGTGACTGGCGAGCGATAAATCTCAAGTGGGTCGTTAAGTCCTCGCCGTGCGCCCGCATCTGGTGTCAAATTACAATCAGCCTGGTTTCTTACGGATACGGCGCGTCACCCCCCTTCCGGCCCCTCAAAGTCGTTACTTTTTAGGGATCCGTAACTCAAAAGAAAAAAACGGAACCCTTATAGGATCACTTTGTTGTCCGTCTGTCTGTCTGTCTGTCTGTCAAGACCCTTTATCTCACGAACGGGTAAAGGTATCAGGTTGAAATTAATACCATATATTAATATCCATGAACCACACAAGATTTGAAAATTTCAATTTTTTACAACGGCGCAATCAAAAGATATGGCATTTTATGTCCTCATCTCCATACATTTATTCAAAAATGAAAAACCTACAGGGTACTTCCCGTTGACCTAAAATTATGAAATTTGGCAAGAAGCTAGGTCTCACAGTACAAATAATGGGAAAAGTCTGAAATCATTAAATATTACAACTTTTCTCACAACTAATGGTAATGGTAACTTTTGCTCGACGTTTCAGTCCATTCATTGCAGCCTACTTATATAACAAAGCTGAAAAATACTGTAACATCATGAAATGTTCCAAAATGGAAGTCAAACAAAAAGTTAAAGCATGGCTTGCTGATAAAAGTTACGCTGAAACAGAGTCATTACTCGAACCAGTACTGTGATCACTGTGGGTACACCCAGCAGCGCATCGGTGGAGACACTTTAGACTTTATGGTATGGTTACGGATGGTTCCACTCACGTGCAGTTGTTTGTACACATAGTGTGCATTTAGTGTAGTTATGGATGTATTGTATATGTATAAAAACGTGTATTTATCTTTATTATGTGTGTTTTGTGTGTATTTATTTATATGTATGTGTTTATGCATGTATCTATGTATGTATTTATAAATAAAAACTATTTAAATCATAGAAATATAAACAATACGTGGGTTTTTATTGTCGCTTCTTTTTTTTCCCACAATGGCGCCACATTGTTTGTGAAGCGATGTAGTTTAGCTGACGTCATTAAGAGATTTTAATATCCAACAATGAATAAACGATTTTGATTTGATTTGAATATCAACAGTAAAATTAATTATAAAATAAATTTTCTTTATAAACTTTGTACCTACCTGTAATTGAGTAAATTCCGAGTATACCGTAAGAATATAAAGTTCCTATTATATTAATGTAAGATTAGAGGCTAAGACGTAATGTAACAGCTGAAATTGGGACCCCACGACACAGGCTTGCCTAGTGTGGGGACCATGTTAAACTCATTTGTGTAAAAACTGAATGTTAATAAATATATTTGTATTTGTAATTGTGGTGAGCTCCCGTTTCAAGAACATTCATATAAGAGAGGGGTCAAGTTGGATGGTTGCTGAGGCGATTTTTGTTTTAGTTCTATTTAAAAACGGGAACACTTACAAACTTGAAAATTGGTATGTTTATAGGGCATAGGCTAAAAAATAACAACAAATAATAAAATTTGGTCAAGCGCGTGTCGGACTCAAAAAATCTAGCACATTAACTTACTGAAATTTCAACTAATACAATTATGTTTATGTGGTGGTACGGAACCCTCAGTGCGCGAGTCCGACTCGCACTTGGCCGGTTTTTTTATTTTTCAGTGTGTATGTAAAGTTTAACGTTACATCTTTGTAACGTTAAACTTTAAATAATTGACCATTCAATTCCATCTTTCACGAAAGAGCTTCTCCTTTTGTAAACAAATATTTAATAAAAGATTTCTCTTCAAATACACAAGGTACATGTTTGTAGATATTCGTAATCAAAGAGCTGATACTAGTTTACTACAGCCTGCCTGCTCAGCACAAGCGCCTAGATAAAAATATGTCAAAGGCCAAATGCCACTCTGACTTATATATAATGTATGAAGCAAACGTCAATTTTCGCGCGTAAGTGCATGAAACGCGTTTATCTAGGGACTCGTGCTATTGAGGTTTTTTTCATTTTAATTTCCAAATATTGTACAGTAAATTTTTTTCAGTTACATGGGTGATACATATAACAAGAAATTACCACTAGGAAAATTGGCTTTATTCAGCATAAAATTTGACAGACAAATCCACAGATAAAATACATGTCATTCACCCCTCCCTAAAACATAATCTTCCAGGTGGACCGGCAGACGGCGAGGGCGTGTAGAGCGTCGAATTTCACGCTCGTTCTCGTTCTCACCAGATCCCTGTTCTCGGTGCTGTTGTGTGCTATGTGAAGGCTGGGGCGTAGAATATGCTTCAGTCCTTTCAGGCTCTTCATCATCTGAAGAAAAGTCATCTTGTACTGAAGGGAGCGGAGCTAGATGTCTATTAGAGATCGTGCCTTCTCTTCCATCCGAGTACCGAATAAAAGAGTACGTTGGATTACTCTGCAGAAAGTGGCCTTCTTCTACTAAAGGCTCAGACTTCGAATTACGCACGGTTCTTTTTATAAGTATAGGACCAGGTGTCATAAGCCAATCAGCTAGAGATACGCCATTAGGGCTTCGCCCTGGATGACTGAACATTCTTTCATGTGGAGTTGCGTTGGTAGATGTACATAATAATGATCGTATAGAGTGTTGTAACTGAACCTTAAACCTTACTTAATAGAATAAACATATTCTAAGATGACAAGTACCGAAGTACTCGTTATAGGGTTTTAATTTAGCCATAACACAAGTGTTACGACGGCGCAGTCCCTTGAACTGACGCACAAATATCATAGCGAGTTTCATTCACAAGATCTTTTCTCAAAATCTTGACATATTCTATTCCGCACGGGATTAGAGAGTTATCCACTTCTATGACAATTTTATGCCCGAAAGCAAAGCAAAGTCGTTAAGCTTGGACACATCAATACTATTGATGTGCTTACACTTAACAATTATAAGGCCTCTAAACTTGGTCCTTTGATCCCGATAGATTTGTATAAACATAATCTACCTGGGAGTCCAAGTAGGCCCACATCGTTACAACGTGCTGAAAAAGAAAATCAAATATTTGACTTCCGAGGCCGTAATATGTTCTTCATATGATCATCCAATAGCAAGACTCCACACTGCGAGCAGAAACCCAAATTCTTTTTGAGAATCATGTTTCGTAATATATCTTAAAGACTTCCATTTAACCCGTCTTATTTTGTATTAACTATTAATCTAAGCACTGCCTTCTTCAGTGCTTATAATATTTCTTTATTTGCAATCAGAAAAATATTAAATTACTTTTATAACCATCAGAAAGAATCTAAAACCGCTCTGTATTACTATCGCAAAATTTGATTATTAATTACTAGCTAGCCCTGTGTCGTTCATGTAAAAGCAAAACCATGAAAGACACACCATCCCCGTATCATCCAAAGCCCTGCCTATGCGAGGCCACGGATGATTAGCCCTCCCATATTCTTCTATTCCTGAAAGGAATGAAGAATAAAAAAAAATTGGGAGGGAAGTGCCGCCCCGCCACTCGCGGCACTTGGTGAGCACCTTCCAACACTTTCACATATCGTGTGTGTCATGTGCTCCCCCCTCACAGGGAAGGGTTTGCCGGCTTAGCCAGTCTTTTGATTTGGGCCGGAGCCCGTGCCGAAGCACCGTTGGAGCCGAAGCCCATTGTTGGAGCCGAAGCCCATTGTTGGAGCCGAAGCCCATTGTTGGAGCCGGAGCCCATTGTTGGAGCCGAAGCCCATTGTTGTGGCCGAAGCCCAGGAACAGGCCAAAGCCTAATATGAATCCATCGGTGGACGAGGATTTCTCCACGTCGGAACCAACAGCCGACCGAAATCGAGGCTGCGGCCCCCTATGTGTCAATTTAATGAATGGTAAAAGTGGCCGAAGCCAAAAATAGGCCGGAGCCCAATGAAGTGCCGAAGCACAGGTCGTAAGACCTTCTGGAACATCGGTGAGTCGTCTGTCTGGCCGTAGCCTTGTGAAGTGCCGTAGCACAGGTCATAAGACCTTACAGGATCATTTGATGGTAAGCCCTTAGGCAATGTAATTGCTTTATGTTGAGGAGCCCCGAAGGACTTAGATCTATTTAAAGGTTTGTTATTCGAGATAGTGGTAAAACCACAAGAACAGGGAATGTCAGTCTGTCCCTAAGAGTCTCGATCCTCGAACCAAGCGTACTGAATACTGTCACCCACACTGTATGAGCTTTGCATAACATTTATTACTTTACGCCTTATTTTATTTTTCAGCTTCTACGCAACTCGCGCGCACTCATATGATAGTATGGAATTTACTCATGTAAGTCCTGGCTATTACACAGTTGCCATAGGACATATGAGGCGTTTGTATCTCGTTCATTCGTGGATTTTATTAACATAGTTATGCTCATCAGAGATGTGATGACAGCACGTTCCAGCGAGGGAGTTTCTAGACTCGAGCATGTCAATACGGGAGTACCAACATGGCTTCAGGTTCCATCCCGAAGAACAGTCCCCGAAGGCTTGAGAAAGTCTTCGCCAGATCACATCTCCAACACTCATCCAGATCACTCAATGTTCAATCTGCATCCAAGAAACGGATAGAGCGAGTTGTTCCCATATTCATACTGAAAAGTCGACTAATCGAGATTCCACGCCGAAGCACAGAGTCAGATCGACGTCAGTCTTTCAATATTACTAGGTTACCGGCTATACCGCATCTACTTCAGAGGCAAGTCTCTACTTCATAGATGTTAATCTCAGGTGCTAGACTGAACTTCCAAGATCTCCGGACGAACGCCGAAGACATGCTCCAACTACTAACCTTAGTGTCAGTTTAATGAATAAAAATAGTGATCGATACATCGGAGACATACTTTTGGATATTTCCAATGACGAAACCAACGTATCATCACCGTGGCCGTACTGTTCATAGCACTCAGGATACGGACTTCCATCCTTCAACGCACTATTAGCAGAACAGTGTTAAGCAAGATAGTTGTGTAATGCCGACGAGCAGCTCACGATAGCGAACTCCAGGCGCGCCGCCACATGATGCCCTCATCGTACAAAACACAAGGAAACTGTAAATTCGTCATCGTCGTAATTGCCGCAACCGCCAAGCAAGCATCGACTCGTGTAACGGATTTTCACGTCTCGATAACACAATCTCTGCTTTACTCGGAACAGTACCACACTCCTTCGACAACATCGTAAACAGCTCCCAACTTGCCCCGACATTTGCGTTCGAAAAGGCGGATGACATAACCCACCCTTATATGAGAGGAGCTCTCATGATATTTGAGTCTATTTTACTTGCCATGCATCACCAACCACCATTATGGCGCGTCCGATACATTTCTGCGCGAAGCACTCATATTCATTTACATCGGACAAGAGGAGTATGCGCCGGACCCTAAGGTCATGCACCAATACCTTTTTCTAATATTTTCCATCATATGAGGGCCTTTCGCATCCATTTGGACACCTTTAGTATCATAGACCCACTTATCATCATTACTCATACAATTTAGTTCGGTCAACCCACCAGACCATTTTCATCGTCTCGACTCCTCTCAATATATACCAGCAATACGATCCGTCGAATCGCGGTATACATACATGTGAAAAATCAACTAACTCCGATTTCGATGGGACCTTTTGCATTTTGTTGGGCTACTAAATAGAAGTATAATGGCATAAATTTCAGCTCAATCGGTCCAGTAGTTTCGAAGATATAGGCCTTCAAAGATAGTTCCTGCATTAAAAATATAACGTTCCTGTATTGTAAAGATAACGTTCTTGTATAGAACTCTATTTTCCTACAATGAATGAAACTTTTGTCAACTCGTAATGAAACCTACTTTTAAGTGTTTAAATAATGTTTTTATGTATTTTCAAGATCTACTAAGTCATCTAAAGCCCATTATTCATAAATTTCCATGATTTTTCTAAGTTTCCAAAATCTTTTATTTTATTGCTTTTTATGGTTTTCTAAGTTGTTCTCAGCCCCCAGCGAGCTGTTTTATGATTGTATTAGTATCTTTATTTGTAATTAGGGTCATTATGTTACAGTGTAAGGCCATGGGCAAGACTTTTTCCCATTCAGAAGCTTCCATATTCTTGGACCTGAGACAAAGCTGTATGGTCTTCCAAAGAGTTCCATTTAAACGCTCTACCTGGCCGTTGCCTTGAGGATTGTAGGGCGTGGTTCTGCTTGACGCAATTCCCAGTGAGATCAAATAATGTGTTAGTTTTAGCGACATAAATGAGGTACCTCTATCAGAGTGTATGTACATAGGCGTACCAATAGTAAAGAAAATTTCATTCAGGCATTTTATAACGGTATTCAATGTCATCTTTACATGGAAAAGCAAACGGAAAACGACTGTATTGATTGATAATGATTTTGAGTTCTTGATGGTAATGGACCTTTAAAGTCTAGATTTAGTCTTTCAAAAGGCGCCGTTGCCTTTATAAGTGTACCCTCAGTTCGTGCATATCTCGGTTTTAATTTGGCGCAAACTTGGCAGTTCGTACTAATTTGTTTTATGTCATTGATTGAATAGGGCAAATTCTTCGATCTAACCCAATGATACATTCTGACGATACCAGGGTGACAAAGATTATTGTGCAATGTCTTTAAATTTTTGACGTCCATATGTGCACAAACTCGAGTGAGAGCATCAGCTGCTCTGTTTTCTTTCCCGGGACGATATATAATGTCAAATTTAAAACGAGATAACTCAAGTCGCCAACGCTCAATTTTCTCGTTTTTTATTTTACTTGAGTGTACTTAGTTAAGCATAAAGGCAACTAATCGTTGATCTGTGATTAAAATAAAATGTCGTCCGATCAAGTAATGTCGCCATTTACGTAAGGCTTCCACGATGGCTGCAGCTTCTTTTTCTATAGATGGATGTCGTCGTTCAGGATCTGTCAAAGAGCGAGAAAAAAAGGCCACAGGCTGTCCATTCTGGGAAAGAGTTGCTGCTAGCGCATTCTCGGAGTCGTCTGTCTCGACGGTAAAAGTAGCTTTATCGTCAATTGCCGTTAAACAAGCCTTAGCAATATCTTTTTTAAATTATTGAAACTCGAAATTGTTTCTTCAGATAACGACAAAGTAGTTGATAGTAAAAGCTTGATACGTTCTGAAAAGTTAATTATCCACTTTGAGTAGTGCACAAATAGTCCAAGTGCTCGCTTTAGCGCAGGCGCATTTTCTGGAATCGATAATTCTAGTAAAGGTTTGAGACGATCCATATCTGGCTTAATTGTATTTTTTTGTACAGTATAGCCGAGGAGATTGATAGTTTCTTTGTTGAAAATGCATTTTTGATCATTTAACGTTAAATGATACTTGGCTGCCGCTTCCATGAAATGGGACAAATTGTCGTCATGCCCTTTTTGGGTTTTTCCGCACACGGTGACGTCATCTAAATGTGCAAACGTGCCCTTTAGACTTTCTGTTTCAATAATATAATTTAAGGCGTTGAAAAGCGGCAACACCATTGGTAACACCAAAGGGTATTCTAGTGAATTGATATAATTTGCCATTTGCTTCAAAAGCTGTAGAAACTTTTTCTTTTTGAAGGATAGGAACTTGGTGATATGCACTTTTTAAATCGATTTGGCTGAAATGTTTGTATTTAGCAACTTCCGCTACAATAGTTTCAATGTTTGGTAATGGGAAGGCATCTATTTCCGTGTATTTATTGATAATTTGGGAGTAATCTATTACCAATCTCTTTTTGTGCATTACACCACCTGCTACCAAAACTTGTGCACGCCATGGAGATATACTCGGTTCAATGACACCATCTTCAAGCATCTTATTGATCTCGGAGTTAATAAACAATTCATCGTCTTTACTATGACGTCTTGATCGAACCGCTATCGGTTTAATATTCGGTGAAAGTTTAGTGAATAATGTCGCGGGTGGTAGCGATGCTTCCATCACATTGCAGATTCGCAATGGCTCTTGAGATTGAAAAGAATTTTGAGCATGTCATGGCCAGTTTTATAGTTGCGTGGCAGATACCTTCGACATAAGAAACGTGACTCAATGAAGCTAATGTCACAGACTGACTGCATGGTCTTATTTTTAGTTTGATGTCCTGCGCAAGTTTCCTGTCTATAAAACTTACGGAGCTTCCTGTATCGATAAGAGCGTCCGCTCGGTATTGCTTTACAAAAACGGGAACAGTAGCTCTACTGAGACTATTTGGAAAGGCAGCGGAGATTGTAGACCAGGCGTTAGTGTCTTGAGACTGGTTATCGTTTTCTGTTAGCTCGTTGTGATTGTGGGGAATGACCAATTCTACACACATTTGCGAAGTGCCCCTTCTTCACGGAGTACACTCTCCTTCTCTACTCCGTGCCCTTCTTCGAACAAAGCTAGCATTCAGCACGATAAGCCGGGCATTTTATTCGCTGATGTACGTTTCCACCACAAAAGAAACAGCGACGACGTGATGTTGGCCGAGAAGCTTGAGTTTGAGGAGTAGCTGCAAGATTTTGTTCCACTTCTGGCAGGGCATTCAGATTCAAGTGATCGTTAGAAGTAGAAGGGTTTGAAGTGAATGCTTGAGTGTTTTTCTCGGCATTGTCGAATGTAATTGCTAAATTGACTGCTTCGTCTCGAGTTTGACTCTTAACTTTTCAAGAAGTCTTTTTCTTATTTTTTGAGAATTGATACCGGCGATAAAAGCGCCTCGCATTGACTCATTTTGATGTTCAATCGCGGACACTTGTTTGAAATTACACTCTTGTGCCATAAGCTTTAGAGCTTGAACATATTCTTTTACAGTTTCGTCAGGTTTTTGCTTGCGTGTATTTAATAGGTGCCTTGCTAAAATTATGTTCATAGGTTTCAAATAAATGTTATTTAATATTTGGATAGCATCAGTGTAATTTGTACATTCATGAATGTGAGAATAGATAGTTGGGGATAAATGGTTTACCAATAACTTTAGTTTGACTGAGTCCGGTGTACCGTCGATGCATACTTCAGACAAAAAAATTTCAAATGTAAATTTCCAATGCGTCCATTTTATGTCAGCTGTCATTGAACTTGGTTCTTCAGCGAATCGATCTGGCCACAGATAACGTGCTATCGTATTTTTGTCCGAAGTTTTTATTTCTTTGGATTCGTTCCCCATTGTGGTGATATTATTTTAATTATATATACTGAATAAATTGATACATATAACAAGAAATTACCACTAGGAAAATTGGCTTTATTCAGCATAAAATTTGACAGACAAATCTACAGATAAAATACATGTCAATGGGTAAATCTACCCCCCTAGAGGTTTTGCGTATTTGGAATTGCACGTTCTATATTGATACGCATTTTCAATTAAAATGTTATCCTGTTCCCGGTAGTACGTAAACAAATCTCTGTTGGATTCTTTACCCTCCAACTTGTACCTTTTGAGGTGATAATATTATTTTTTAGGGTTCCGTTCCTCAAAAGAAAAAACGGAACCCTTATAGGATCACTTTGTTGTCCGTCTGTCTGTCTGTCTATCTGTCTGTCTGTCAAGACCCTTTATCTTACGAACGGGTAAAGGTATCAGGTTTAAATTAATACCATATATTAGGATCCATGAACCACACAAGATCTGAAAATTTCAATTTTTTACCACGACGCAATTAAAAGATATTGCATTTTATGTCCTCATCTCCATACATTTATGCAAAAAAGCAAAACCTACAGGGTACTTCCCGTTGACCTAAAATTATGAAATTTGGCAAAAAGCTAGGTCTCACAGTACAAATAATGGGAAAAGTCTGAAATCATTAAATATTACAACTTTTCTCACAACTAATGGTAACCAATTGTGGTGAGCTCCCGTTTCAAGAACATTCATATAAGAGAGGGGTCAAGTTGGGTGGTCGCGGAGGCGATTTTTGTTTTAAATCTATTTTAAAAACGGGAACACTAACAAACTTGAAAATTGGTATGTTTATAGTGCATAAGCTATAAAATAACAACAAATAATTTTTATATTGCGTATAATATCTGACGTATACTATTTTGGATTTACATATGTCTTAGGTATTCAGAAGAGCAGGTGTTTTGAGAGGTACGCATGTACATTTTGAGCACAAAATGTTTTATGAAATCTCTTTGGTCGGTTTACATACAAATCATGTTCAAGTCTTTCGGGATAAGTAAATGGTATATTAAATTGTTTCCTTTCTCTATGATTAAACGATTCTTGTGCACTAATTACTAAAGTAGTAAATACTAAAGTAATTACATGGGTGGTATTGGTTTTCAACTTTTACGATATGGTTTTCAAATCACAAGTATTTTGACAACCCTGGTACAAGAAAAAAAAACGGCCAAGTGCGTCTGGGTCACGTGCAGTATGGGGTTCTGTAGTTTTTTAGGACTTTTTTATCGCAAAGAAGACTGATAAGATATTTCATAACGTTCAAAACATAAACTTTTCACCTCCTAATACTCAGTGAGGTCCTATCGCCTGATTGCTATTTTTATTATTTCCAGTTTTCGGACTATAGCTCATTAACCTGTGAAGCCTACTCAGCTGTGATAGTTTTCCTTTTAATTTCATCATATATACTGCTACCTACTGTTACTGTTTTCACATTTCCAATTACAACCGTTTTGCTGGCAGGGATACGACGACACTCGACTCTAACAAAAAAATTAGATTTCAAGCTAAATATTTCGCGAACGGATCCCTGAATAGAAAAATGATATTTGGAGACTCGAGAGTGGCGACCACATACCAGAAGATGAAGCGTTGGCAGGCCCCCCACAAGGTGGACCGACGATCAAGTAAACGTCGCGAGATGCCGCCGGATTCGAGCAGCGCAGGACCGGTTGTCATGGAGATCTTTAGGGGAGGCCTATGTCCAGCAGTGGACATCATTCGGCTGATATCATGATGATAATGAGTTCTAAGGGTCTCTGAACTAAGTTGCGGACAGACAGACAGACATGACGAAACTATAAGGGCTTCTTATTGATTACGGACGGAACCCAAGAAATCTGGCAACCCTACTTATGTCAGTCTTGTCATTCATTCATCCATACATTTAAGACAAATGGAAACAGCAGACAAAAATTTTTTTACGAAGAAATAAGAAGAAATGAAATGAATATTAGAAGACATAAGAAATGGCTGTATGGGCTTTGTACTCCTTGCCTTTCCGAAAGGAAGAATGAAACCAAAAAAAAAAAAAATCATCCATCCATCCATCTGTCACTGTCATTTGTTTTTGAACCTTTGTTTGGTTCTGGTGTAAATAAATTGAAATCCAATTTCATCTTGAATTTGTGCAGTGTTATTTGAGTGAAAAATGGCTCTTTTTCCAGGGGCCGTCGCGTTTGATGAATATGGACGCCCATTTATTATATTGAGGGATCAGGAGAAGCAGAAACGACTAACCGGCATAGATGCTTTGAAGGTAGTATATTTTCGATATTAATTACATTATTTGAGTTTAATTGGTTCAGGAAGCATAATTAAGTTCCTAGCCGTTGTCTCCGAAGCGCTTATACTACTGCTGTTTAAACTTGTACTATAACCTAGACAGTCGCTGTCTGCTAATAAAAGTCGAGAAGATTCTTAATAAAAATGTTCCTTTTGAATGAAAGTAGTCTTACTTGCGTCTTTCACTTCGTTCTCTTCGATTGAGAGGCTAATATTGACTTCTGCTTGTCTAATAATATAGTTTTTAGCTAAATATAAATCAGGTGTTCACTATGAGTCACATGACCAAAAAAAAAGTATGTTCATCTGTGCCTATCAATCCTTGTCGATTTTGTATTATCATGAGCACGAAGTTGAGGGTCCTATACTCAGTATGTTTTTCCAACTATTGGTATTGTTAACTTCATATTAATGTCCAAAAGTATTGGATGACCAAAAGTAATAGTAAAGTAATAAGATAAGTTTGGCTCTGACGGTTACGTTCTGCGCATGGGTTACAGGTGTAAAGCCAATGAATGATTTTCATGCTTCCCCCCTCCTGCCGCGCTCACCACACAACCATTTGTTGAGTTCTGTGCATTAACAGTCATAGCTGGATTTATTTTGTACATGCAGTTGTGGGTTGTTACAGGCTGATAATGATTTTAAGACCATTGAGCTTAGAAACCCACTCTAAAAACATTACATGATGACCAGTAATAAATCTCATTTTCAACAAATTACTTCATAAAATAATCTTGCCTCAATATAATAAAAAATCCAAGGTATACATATAGGTATATAAATAGGTTCATGAAAGATCGGGGTTTTATAAAAAAAACATTTAAAACTCATAATAAGGTACATGTTTGTAATGACAATACACACAGAGAACAAGGCTTTGAATATTGTTTTACATGTAAAAAATGTAATGAATAAATGATTTAAAAAAAAAACACAGCTAGTCAGAACTATCCACATTTTTAACACTACATGAACTTTATTTTGTTTACAAAATTCAAATTCAAAATCTTTTATTACGCAAATCACATGCTTAAAAAATACACAGTCATTGACCCAATATAGGCCTATGGCCCGTAAAACCCCAGCAAGTTTCATGAACTCTGGTATAAAGATGATTCCATGAATGAAAGATGCCTTGATAAATCATTTCCATGCCCTTATCCCAATTTCATAAGATATGTGCATAAAATTCATTCACAGTAAAACCCTTAGACTATTCCTTATATTATGTTACTTGAAACCCTTAGACTTTCTTTAATATGTTACTTTAACTGCTACATTTTGATTACCTTTTACATTGAAAATTTATTTTGTAACTAAACATCAAATATCTTAGTGAACTCCTCTTTACCTACATATTTAAAAATGCATTGTACCTATGTCTTTATGATCCATTCTTTTCAGTTATTCCTATGCTAACCAACACATTTTGTAGCCATGTCAAAAGCAATCGGCTAAAGCTGTCAGGAAAAACAAGTTTGTAGAACAATGTTATCCTTTCCATCAAATATACTCTGGTTTTAGTGTCATGAAAAATGTGTTGGTAAGCGTTGAAATTAAAAAAAATATTGATCCTACAAGTTTAGCTTTGTTAGTTTGAAAAGTAAATGATGACCAATATAATCACATAGTGTTTTGATTCAACTGTGAAATCTTCCTTGGCTGTGTCTGATAAAGTTCAACAACTACTGAATTAAGTTTATTTCCTTTCCCCATTTAACCAAATAAATATTTTTTCAGTCACACATTTCAGCAGCCCGTCAAATCTCGGGTATACTTCGTACCTCTCTTGGTCCACGAGGTTTGGACAAGATGATGGTCTCTCCTGATGGTGAAGTGACTGTTACTAATGACGGAGCCACTATCCTGAAGCTGATGGATGTGGAACATCAGATTGGGAAGCTTATGGTGCAGCTGGCCCAGAGCCAGGATGATGAGATTGGTGATGGTACCACTGGTGTTGTAGTTTTGGCTGGTGAGTTCAAAATTAATAATAATGTTAAATTTAAATTATGTAGAAATGAGGACTATGCTGTTAAACTCAATTATTTTACCCCAGCACAAACCTGCAGTTTAGTTTTCTGTGGTACAGTGTAAAATAAGTATGATGATCCTTAAGGATATGAATAGATTGTGTAAAAATACAACTTAATATTTAAAAATAATTTATGACCTGAGAAGAAAAAGTTAATGGTAAATTTACTATTATAAGCCTGTGGAACTTAAAAATAGGGAGGAAAAAATTACTAAATAAGTATTCTGTAAGTAATCTACATGACATGAGTCTGAATCTGGATTCATCATGAAAACAAACTGAACTTTATTCTTTGATTAAAATGTACCAAATACCAAGACATGTAATAGCTTATCACCGATCTGCATGCTTAGTGGACATCATAACATCAATAACATCCACATTCCAGGTGCTCTTCTCGAACAAGCCTCAAATCTGATTGACAAGGGCATCCATCCTATCCGCATAGCTGATGGATTTGAGATGGCAGCAGCGACAGCCTTAGCTCACTTGGAAACCATCAGTGAAGCTTACCCAGTGAACAAGGACACCCGAGAGCATTTGATCAAGGTTGCCATGACTACGCTCGGCAGTAAAGTTGTTGTCAAGTGTCACCGGCTGATGGCTGAGATTGCTGTCGATGTAAGTATTATTTTCTGTAATTCTGTTTTGTTTAAAAGTTTTAGTGTTGGTTGGTAAATATGTTGTGAGAAGTACATCCCCCTTGTCACTTTCTGCTGTAGAGAAGCCGTGTTTGCACTATGATTGAAATAATGGCTATGGCTTGATGTGACAGCTGCATGACAGCATTACAGAGCAATGCGTTGGATATTGAAGCTTGGAGCAAGATAGAGACACATATAGCTCTATGCTGTTCTCACGCATAGCTATGTCCTGCAATTATTTTAATCAAGTTAAATAATTTCCAATGTAAGAATGAATAACACTATTGCACACTAATAAGGTAACATTTACAAATATCGAGTTATAAAATGTGGGTAAAAGGCGGTCTTATCACTAAGAGTTGCCTCTTCTATGAAAGGAACATTACACAGGATTCTGCAGTACTGTTTTGGTTCCAAGGATAGGAGTGCTGTCAAGTTCTCTGGTCTTAAGGGTCCAGCTGAAAATCAGCGCTGTGGCCTTGAGCTGCAGCATTACGCTGAGCTGGTCGCCCATTTCAGTGCTTTTATTTATTTTGTGTTTTTTAATTTATAGTTTTAAGTTTTAGTAAATTTAGAAATGTTTTTCTCTTCTGCTGTATTTGTTGGCACTGAATAAATGTTTTATCTATCTATCTAAATTACTGGCACATGCGACCATTTAGTGCAGGAGAACTGGTTTCTTTGTATTCCTCTTATTTTTCTGTGATGCATATTCAATAGGGTTATAGGTGTGGGAAAACTACTTGAACAATGACCTTGGCTGCGCAGAGTCGATTTTACATACAAATTACCGTGCGCAAAGCTTCCCCCAGCACGCGATTATTGTTCAAGTTGTTTGCCCTGCAGTATACGAAAAGCGATTTTTTTATTTAAAATAATATTTTTATATTTATAGGCAGTCCTATCGGTGGCGGACTTAGAGAAACGAGACGTCAACTTCGAGCTGATCAAAGTGGAGGGCAAGGTGGGAGGACGGATGGAAGACTCCATGCTGGTGCGAGGAGTTGTCATCGACAAGACTATGAGCCACCCGCAGATGCCTAAAGTTCTTAAGGTAACTTATTTATCCTATACTATTAAACAAGCAATATTTGTATTTATATAAATACGAGGTGCATTCAATAAGTACCTAGCCTCATCGCCAGAGGGCGCTGTAGTTTCAAAAGAGTTTTACCACAGTGTAGGACATTCTTTTTTTATTCTTTTTTCAAATTTTCATTCCAATCCCTTCATTCGTTTTAATTTGACAACTTATGGAAGCGAACGTGTCGATCGGTTTTACAAAAATGGAAAAAGAGCAATATCGTTCGGTGATTCGATTCCTATTTTTGGAAGGGAAAACGCGCATCGAAATCAAAGAGCGCTTGGATGCTGTGTACGGTGACTCTTCTCCATCGATGGCCACCGTCAAGAATTGGTTCAACGAGTTTGCACGTGGCCGTACGTCGGTTTTTGATGAACCACGTCCAGGTGCACCGAAAATAGCTGCTACGGAGGAAAACATTAAAAAAATCCATGATCTCGTATAGGCAGATCGCCGATTGAAGGTTCGGGAGGTAGCTGAGACTGTAGGCATTTCAGAAGGAACAGTGCATCATATTCTTCACGAGGAACTCTGCATGAGAAAGCTGTCGGCGCGATGGATGCCGCGTTTACTCTCACCGGAAAACAAGCGCAACCGTGAGACCACATCGGAGACGTGTTGCGCTGTTTAAGCGGAATCCAGCGGAGTTTTTGCGTCGTTTTGTGACCGTCGATAAAACCTGGATCCACTGGTACACACCAGAGACCAAGGAGCAATCAAAACAATGGATCCAGACCGGGGAACGTGCTCCAAAGAAGGCGAAAACTGTAAAATCGGCCGGAAAAGTTATGGCCACCGTTTTCTGGGATTCACAAGGTGTGATCTACATCGATTACCTCGAGAAGGGTAAAACAATTACAGGGCTTTACTATGCCGATTTATTGGGCCGATTTGACGCCGAATTAAAGAAAAAACGACCCCATCTGGCGAAGAAAAAAGTGCTGTTTCACCACGACAACGCACCGGTTCACACGTCTGCCGTTGCCATGGCCAAATTGGTCGAATTACGCTACGAATTGCTGCCCCATCCACCGTATTCTCCAGATTTGGCCCCTTGTGAGTTCTTTCTGTTTCCTAATCTGAAAAAAATCACTCGCCGGGAATAGATATGGATCAAATGAGGAGGTCATCGCCGCTACGGAGGCCTATTTTGCAGAGTTCGACAAAAACTATTTTTCGGACGGGTTAAAAAAGTTGGAGCATCGCTGGGCTAAGTGTATCGAACTAAAAGGAGACTGTCGAAAAATAAATTGCCACTTTTCCAAAATTTTCGTTTACTTTTTGTAGGCTAAGTATTTATTGAATGACCCTCGTATATATACAGGATGTTAATTTGATTGTGTGCCATAGCTCAGGGGCGTGATCAGTATCCGTAACTGAACAACTTTTCCCAAGGAACATAGGTCGAAATACGAAAAACCAAATTTGAGCTTCCATATAAAATGCGCTTCAGGTGATCCAGTTTCTATGGAAGGTCAAAAATTGATTTTTGTATTTTGACCAATGTTCCTTGGGAAAAGTTGTTCAGTTACTGATACCGATCCTGCCCCTGAGCTATGGCACGCAATCAAATTAACACCCTGTATATATATATATATATTTGTAATCGGTTTCTCGAAAACGGCTCTAACGATTTCGATTGAATTTTGTATACAGGGATTTTTGGGGGCAAAAAATCGATCTAGCTAGGTCTCATGTCTGGGCAAATTTGTTTTCACCGTCTTTTTAAATATTTCTTAGCGCGGCTAGTGCGTTCAAGAAACTTACAGCGCCATCTGTTGTTGAGTAGCATAGCTTGCTCACCCGATGATATTTTAATCACACATTCACAGATTCTGTAAAGAATCTACATTGAATAAAATTATCTGAATCAGAGCATAGCTCGGTCACCCAGGTACTCTATTATTAAACAGCATATGCACAAAAAATGAAATGCTTTTAATATTAATAACTCTTTGACCAGATAAAGCTATTTAATCAATGATATTTTTCATTTTCCAGAAACATTTCTTTGGGAAAGTTGTTCAGTTTTGTTGACTGAATACGCTCTTTCAGTTTTCGGTACACCGTCTCTTACACCCTGTATAAGAAAGCCACAATAAAAATAAGATTCTAAAAAACAGGTTTGCCTGGGTTAAACCTTAGTAATTTTTTAATCTCTTCTATGAAACCACATAGTACATGCAAGAGGACGAAATAAAGTGGTAGTAGTCAAAATAATGTGGCTCGATTATATTGATGGCATTGTGAGAGCAAGATGGAATGGTGCTAACCTGGTACTTAATCCTGGTACATCAGTGAATCACAATGTAATTTTTAGGTTGTACCAAATTACATGGTAGTAATTTGTTGGTTAGACATTTCTGTTGATTTTGGTTCTTCTTAAATAGTGCTATCAATTAAACCTCATATGAAGTAATAAAATATTGACAGTTTTTGCTGACTGTTCAATACTTACGAGGTTTAAATTGGTAGCTATTTGGTAGGGTTGCTGCCATCTGCCAGCTCTTAGTCTAAGTGGAGTTCTTGTGGGATGTCATGATGGTAATCTCAATATATTTTATTTGCAGAACGTTAAGCTCGCCATCTTGACGTGTCCGTTTGAGCCCCCGAAGCCGAAGACCAAGCACAAGCTGCAAGTGGGGTCCGCCGAGGAGTACCGTGAACTGAGGGCCTACGAACATAGCAAGTTCCTGGAAATGGTTAAACAAGTCAAGGTTAGTGCCAACGTAGCTAGATTATAGTCATCTTAATACGATAATAATGATATGTATATACATATACAGGGTGTCTCATTCAAATCGGTCAGTATGGGAAAGTCTGAAACTATAAGACATACGAAGATTTGTTCTTAGGAACCATGTCACCGATTTTGATAAAAAGAAAAACTGCATTCATACATTTGAAAAAAAAGTGTACCCATATTGTATTGAAAAAAACGGTGGTCACTTCGAACACCTACTATGATAAATTAAAGTATGTAAAAACAATGCATTTTATTCATTTTAGAAATCGTGTTTCATAGAGACATTTACTGCTTAAGACCTACACAACCGTTATTTAAACAGAAAAACTGTAAGCTTTTTTTTCAAAACTACCGGGTTCGATTCCCCAGCTGGGTACACTTTTTTTTTTCAAATGTATGAATGCAGTTTTTCTTTTTATCAAAATCGGTGACATGGTTCCTAAGAACAAATCTTCGTATGTCTTATAGTTTCAGACTTTCCCATACTGACCGATTTGAATGAGACGCCCTGTATACTATGTGTTAATAAGTTTCATCGTGGTTCTAGTTTCATCATTGTTCTACTCCGCGCACGCCACGCCCACTTCCCTCCCTCATCACTCATGAACCGCGCGGCGCCGCCGCCAGCGCGCGAATCCATAAAATTATTTAGAATAGAAGCGTCAAAAATTTTAATAATAAAAAAAAATCCCCTATCAAAAACCCGTGAAATTGATTCTACTCTCGATTCTGCACAAACTATTTTCTCAGTTTCGCTTATTCCGTTAACACGTTGTATATATATGTATATATACATGTATTACTGTTATTATTATCATAAGTAGGTACGTTATCTCGACAGCAATTAATTTAAAAAAAATTGACCTAACAACGCGTTTTACCGTTTATTATTTCAACTTGTTCTATGTCATAACGTCATTCATTATTGTTTTTTTTTTTTTCATAATAAACTTTTATTTTTTTTCGTTGACTTAATTTTTTTATAAACATGCCTTAAATTACGTTTTTTACTTTCAAGCGGAGCGAGAAAGGTATTGTTTTCGTGAATAAAAAAGTTTTTCTAATTTTCTCAAAAATGTGTTCTATATCACTTATACATCATAAAAAGCAAGTCTCCCAAAAATGTCCGTCCGTCGGTCGGTCGGTCGGTCCGTCAATCGGTCTGTCCGTCACGCTTTGGCCTAGCGGCTAAACGAATAGTCCAATTGACACCATATTTTAAATTTAAGACTTTCTTGTAAAAGGGTAGCCTGTCCCCTTAGAGAGCGTTCTCTCGGGGGAGCCTGTTCCCCTAGAGAGCGCGTCCCCAGGTGGCGGATAGGGGGTGCCCGTCCAGCGGTGCGCATGTGTGCCAATGGAAGGGCTGGAGGGAAATAAAAAACCTCCCGCAGACCATACAGGCCGGAGAGCATACTTCGTAAAAAAACTCCACCAACAGGCTTCTTTGACATATTCGGAGTAGAGGCTGTAGGTGGACTGGGCGCTTAGGCTGGAGCGTTCAGGAGAGGCGGCGGTGGAAGAGTTCCAAGTGGACCAACGGCGGCGTTCACGGTTCTTCAGAAGGATCACAGTCTTGGCGTCAGGTGGCAACCGGCCGTAAAACTCATAGCCAAAAATTTTCTCCTAGTCCAAAAATGAAAGTAAAACCTCAAGCGACGGTCAGAGGTTTCCAGTAGCGAAAAATACTAGGGCGTCCCCCACAAGCGACGGAAATAGACGCAACGCTACCAATATGCGCTTAGCAACGTGGAATGTAGGATCTCTAACCGGACGCAGCCAAGAACTGGCAGAAGTACTACACAGACGCAATATTAACATATGCTGCATTCAGGAATTGAATTGGAATGGGTCCAAATCCAGGGACATCGGAATGGGCTACCAGCTTTTATACCATGGCACAACAAAGACTCGAAACGGCGTGGGCATTATCTTAGATGAACAACTGAAACAACGCATTATATCCGTGGAAAGATACAGCGACAGAATAATGTCCGTTAAACTAGCTCTCGACAACCAGCCATGCCTAAATATTATTTCAACTTACGCTCCTCAGACGGGTTGCACAAGCGAAGAAAAGAGTAGCTATTGGCAGGAATTGCAGGACGTTCTTCAGAGTATACCTACTACCGAAAACAAGATTGTGGCGGGTGACTTAAACGGCCACGTGGGTAGTCAAGCCCCAGCGGGAAGTGAGGTTCACGGCAACTATGGCTACGGAATCGCAAATGCGCAAGGGCAAGATATTCTGGAATTTGCTGGCATCTTCGATATGCCAATAGTTAACACTTGTTTCAAGAAAAAAGAAGAACACCTTATCACCTATAAGAGTGGCGCGAATGCATCCCAAATCGAGGGGGTAGTCAAGCCCCAGCGGGAAGTGAGGTTCACGGCAACTATGGCTACGGAATCGCAAATGCGCAAGGGCAAGATATTCTGGAATTTGCTGGCATCTTCGATATGCCAATAGTTAACACTTGTTTCAAGAAAAAAGAAGAACACCTTATCACCTATAAGAGTGGCGCGAATGCATCCCAAATCGACTACATTCTGTGTAATAGCCTCATGCGAAAATTCTTCAAAGACTGCAAGATTATCCCAGGTGAACCTCTCACCACACAACACCGCCTATTGGTAGCATGCCTGAAGATGCCTCCGTGGAAAACCATGTACAGAAAGAAAACTGTACCCAAGATAAAATGGTTTAATCTACAAAAACCCCAGGGAAGAGCTTTGGCGGCAGATGTTGCTGTTTTTATGGGTAGTCAAGCCCCAGCGGGAAGTGAGGTTCACGGCAACTATGGCTACGGAATCGCAAATGCGCAAGGGCAAGATATTCTGGAATTTGCTGGCATCTTCGATATGCCAATAGTTAACACTTGTTTCAAGAAAAAAGAAGAACACCTTATCACCTATAAGAGTGGCGCGAATGCATCCCAAATCGACTACATTCTGTGTAATAGCCTCATGCGAAAATTCTTCAAAGACTGCAAGATTATCCCAGGTGAACCTCTCACCACACAACACCGCCTATTGGTAGCATGCCTGAAGATGCCTCCGTGGAAAACCATGTACAGAAAGAAAACTGTACCCAAGATAAAATGGTTTAATCTACAAAAACCCCAGGGAAGAGCTTTGGCGGCAGATGTTGCTGTTTTTATGGGAACTTGCACTTCAGCTGGAATAGACGTCAATACTACATGGAACGATTTTCAAAACCACACAACGAGTACAGCCAAAAAAGTACTAGGCATGGGCAAAGACAATCTGAAACCAGGTAAAGATCCTGATTGGTGGAACGATGATGTAAAACCATTTTCGTCACAAAAGAAGTTGTGTTTTAAGACCTGGCAATTATCGCAAGAGGAAGCGGATCGCCAAAAGTATGTGGAAGCTAAGAAGCTTGCCAAAAGGATAGTTGCATGTTCGCGAGCTATAGCGCAAGAGAGCGTATATAGTAGACTGGAAAATGCTGTCTCAGATAAAGAAATATTCAAAATTGCAAAATTTAGAAACAAGCAAGCCAAAGATATAAAACAGAATAAATATGTAAAAAACTCCGCAGGTATACTGCTAACCTCCGATAAGGACATCAATGACAGATGGCGCGAGTATTACAACCACCTACTAAATGAAGAGTTCCCACAGGAGCCCTTGCCCAGCCTCCCTTCAGTGCACGGCCCGCTAGAAGCTATAACACCAGGAGAAGTGAAAGCTGCCCTTACTAAAATGAAGAATGGCAAAGCAACAGGACCTGACGAAATACCTTCGGAACTTCTGAAAATGGCTGGAGAGTCAAGTATACTGTGGTTGTCTAACCTTTTCAACCTTATCCTAACAGAAGGGAAAAAGCCTGATGGATGGAGACAGAGCAACTTATTACCATTCTACAAAAACAAAGGCGACGTGGCAGAATGCGAAAACTATCGTGCTATCAAACTTACGTCACATGTCCTAAAGATTTGGGAAAGTGTGGTTGCTAAAAGACTTAAAGAGCTCACTACGGTTACATCCAACCAATGCGGCTTCACTAGCGGAGTGGGAACAATAGATGCGATCCATACTGTAAAAATCCTTATGGAAAAGTATAAGGAACTCAAGAAGGACCTCCATCTAGTCTTTATTGATCTCGAAAAGGCGTTTGATCGTATTCCAAGAGAGCTTATATGGCAGGCATTACGAGCACAACTAGTCCCTGAACAGTACATCGAAATTCTTAAAGACATGTACCACAATATCAAAACCAGAGTTCTCAGCCCTGCTGGTGTTGGTCCAGAATTTGAGGTCAGGGTTGGGGTCCACCAGGGTTCCACCCTTAGTCCGTTGTTATTCAACATAGTCATGAACTATGTCACCGAACACCTTCAGAAACCAGCCCCTTGGTCACTGTTATATGCCGACGACATAGTTCTCATAGCGGAAACGTTACAACAGGTCCAAACCGACTTAATGGCATGGTGCACAGCACTAGAACGCAGAGGGTTAAGAGTGAGTCGAACCAAAACGGAATACATGCACTGTAGCTTCTCAGGGAGAACACCTAACAACAGAGTGCCACAACTGGATAACAAACCCTTAAAACAAGTTGACCATTTCCAATATCTAGGATCTGTTTTAACATCTACAGCCTCCATTGACAAAGATATCGAAAACCGGAAAACAGCTGCATGGCTTAAATGGCGATCCTTGACTGGAGTTCTTTGTGACGCGAAGATGCCCATTGAAGTGAAAGGAAACATATACAAGAGAGCAATTAGACCAGCTTTAATGTATGGCTCAGAATGTTGGGCCACGCGAAAGACAGATGAACAAAAACTCCACGTTACAGAAATGAAGATGCTCCGATGGTCTGGGGGCGTAACCCTTAAAGACAAAGTGAGAAACGAACATATAAGGGGAACGTTTAAAGTGGCAAATATTACGGATAAATTAAGAGAAAATCGCTTACGCTGGTACGGGCATGTCATGAGGCGCAACGAGGATCACATGACAAGAACGGTCATGCAAATTGAACAAACCAAAAGGCGTCCAGGTCGCCCACCGACAACCTGGATGGGGACCATTTCCAAAGATATGAAGACGATGGACTTAAAACCGGAAATTATACAAAAACGCTCAGAATGGCGAAATAGGACTAGGAGGGCCGACCCCAAGAGATATGGGAAATAGGCTCGGGAGAAGAAGAAGACTTTCTTGTAAATTCATCGAAGGATACTGAGTGGTTTCTTGCTGGCTCTCTTTTTGAAGGTAGCTGTCATACAATGGAAATGAAAAATTTCGATTTGCTCAAAAGTGGCTCAAACGATCTTGATGAAATTTTGCATGACCAAGACTCCATGCAAGGTATCTTTCGGCAGTATCCATTGGTCTGTGGAAGTTCATAATAAGGGGTGTTCCCTTACTACTAATTGAAATCCTAAATTGGTTATGTACCTGACTGCGTATTCCATTTAAACATTTTTACATAAATCTAGTATAGGTAAGTTTGTATTTCCATATTATTTGTATGAAATTACAAACTTAAGTTTGGACTTGGTCCTTATTTACTCTTTATTATCCGCAGCCCTTTATAATATAGTAGTTAGAGCATTTGGCTCTTGATCCGGAAGTTCTGGGTTCGATTCCCGGTGGGGACACTGTCGAATGATGACTCTCGTATATCGCGAGAAAGTAAGTGCAGTGCTGCTGTACCATTTATTTTATCATGTACCTAAAAAATCTTAAATTTTCGTAAAGCATCGAAAACGTGCTTTAGTCTTAGACAATGTTGACTAGTGGAAAATGGTGCACATAATTTTAGCCTGTTTTGCCTAGACCATGTAGCTGAACATATTTTACTTAATGAAAAAGGTAAAAAAAATAGGAGCTGAAAGGTGATTTTGTATGGGGAAGGCAAGTGTTTTTGGGCGTGTTTATCTTATTCAGATTAATGGTTCTACTAACATGCATTATTTCATTAGGACCATGTACCCCCGTCCCGTGTGGTGCCGGCAAAGAATTGTACCAACCCGTACGTACCCGTGGGTGTCGTAAGAGGCGACTGAGGGTTATAAACTGGAGGATGGGCAGCAGCATCCTCCTTTGTATCTAACATCTTACTGACTGCAGTCACCTACATCCGCGGTCCATGGTGCCAGCCGTAACGCTAACAAGCGAGGAGACTATGGTACTTCCCCTCTACATTTTCCCAGCAAAAGCTAGAATTCTAGAGGGTGCTCCTGTCCTGTTGTGGACGTTTCATGGAATGCTATGATGATGATGATGTATTTTTATACTCTGCTAACCGTGTAATGTTTGTTTCAGGACGCAGGCGCGACGCTGGCGATCTGTCAGTGGGGCTTCGACGACGAAGCTAACCACCTGCTGCTAGCCGAGAATCTGCCCGCGGTCAGGTAACTTCATACGAAAAGAAATGCTAAACTTACTACAGATAGATTCGAACATGCTTTTTCTCCGATTACAGTGCCAGGTGTATGAATTGTTACTTGTTGTGATATTTCAGATGGGTGGGTGGCCCTGAGATGGAGCTGATCGCTATAGCTACCGGCGGACGCATCGTGCCGCGCTTCGAAGAGCTAACCCCTGAGAAGTTGGGCTCTTGCGGACTGGTCAGGGAGCTCAGTGAGTATTATACCTGTATACACTCCAGGGTGGGTGGCTTATGGGAAGCAGCTGTTTGCTATGAGAAGTTGGGCTCTTGTGGACTGGTCAGGGAGCTCAGTGAGTATTATACCTGTATACACTCCAGGGTGGGTGGCTTATGGAAAGCAGCTGTTTGCTATGAGAAGTTGGGCTCTTGCGGACTGGTCAGGGAGCTTAGTGAGTATTATACCTGTATACACTCCAGGGTGGGTGGCTTATGGGAAGCAGCTGTTTGCTATGAGAAGTTGGGCTCTTGCGGACTGGTCAGGGAGCTTAGTGAGTATTATACCTGTATACACTCCAGGGTGGGTGGCTTATGGGAAGCAGCTATTTGCTATGAGAAGTTGGGCTCTTGCGGACTGGTCAGGGAGCTTAGTGAGTATTATACCTGTATACACTCCAGGGTGGGTGGCTTATGGGAAGTAGCTGTTTGCTATGAGAAGTTGGGCTCTTGCGGACTGGTCAGGGAGCTTAGTGAGTATTATACCTGTATACACTCCAGGGTGGGTGGCTTATGGGAAGCAGCTGTTTGCTATGAGAAGTTGGGCTCTTGCAGACTGGTCAGGGAGCTTAGTGAGTATTATACCTGTATACACTCCAGGGTGGGTGGCTTATGGGAAGTAGCTGTTTGCTATGAGAAGTTGGGCTCTTGCGGACTGGTCAGGGAGCTTAGTGAGTATTATACCTGTATACACTCCAGGGTGGGTGGCTTATGGGAAGCAGCTGTTTGCTATGAGAAGTTGGGCTCTTGCGGACTGGTCAGGGAGCTTAGTGAGTATTATTCCTGTATGCACTCCAGGGTGGGTGGCTTATGGGAAGCAGCTGTTTGCTATGAGAAGTTAGGCTCTTGCGGACTGGTCAGGGAGCTTAGTGAGTATTATTCCTGTATACACTCCAGGGTGGGTGGCTTATGTATGGGAAGCAGCTGTTTGCTATGAGAAGTTGGGCTCTTGCGGACTGGTCAGGGAGCTTAGTGAGTATTATAGCAGATTTACACGGGGCATAATTTAAGCGCCTCTGAGGGACGAAACTATACTAGTAGATAGCTTGCTCTTTCTTTCGTAGGCGCACATATTTTGCCTTCCTATAAATCCAGCTTTATACCTGTATAAACTGAATGGGTGGCTTATGGAAAGCAGTTGTTCGCTATGAGAAGTTGGGCTCTTGTGGACTGGTCAGGGAGCTCAGTGAGTATTATATCTGAATACACTTTTGGATGGGTGGCTTATGGGAAGCAACGGTTCGCTATGATACGCATCAGGTCAATGTCTAATATTTATTGTCTAGCTATAAACGTAGCTTCATCATTCACCCAAAAAGATCCTTCAGAGTTCAAGAAACTGGAAAACTGGGTACGATAATGTGTCATGGATTGCAGAGCGCCGTACTTTCATACTTGTGACTTCTTGACCTAGAAAGTTTAGTTGGCTAATTCTCACAGCACAAACGAAGGAAATGTCCATAACTGTTAATTTGTACCATGTTTTAAAACCAAGTTTAACCAATATTAGTTTCTTAAAATATCTTACATATTTTGGTTCGTGTGTCATCTCTACTCTACCCGTGAGTGTCGTAAGAGGCGACTAAGGGATTATAAACTGGAGTATGGGCAGCAGCGTTCTTCTGTATATCGTACTATCTTACATACTGCGGTCACCAACAACCGCGGACCATGTTGCCAGCCGCAACGCTACCACGCATTTTTGCTGTGAAATTCCGGAAGAAGCTCCCTGTTCAGCGGTAGATTTTTAACAGGATTTTTTTAAATGTTAATTGTTAATTTTCCTTACAGCGTTCGGCACGTCGAAGGAAGAAATGTTGGTGATTGAAGAATGCTCCAATTCCCGCGCGGTCACCCTTCTCATGCGAGGAGGTAACCGCATGATCGTGGACGAGGCCAAACGGTCCGTACACGACGCGCTCTGCATCGTGCGCAGTCTCGTAGTGGTCAGTATACTAACATCGGCATTAATTAGTACCTGCGAGACCGACAGGTGGCGCTGTAAGGTTTCTGAATCGCGCTATAGGTTTATTTTTTAACGGAATTGGCTATAACCCGGGGTATTGGACGAAGGTACTGGTTCTTATACAGAGCGACTGCCATCTGACCTCCAAAACAGAAGACAAACCAGAAAGCCAGAAACATGATCACCGAAGCACGGAAACGCTGTAGTTGTTGTATAGCGATTGGCATGTCAAAGAGAGATTGGTAAGTTACTTAACAATAAAAGCGTTATCCGATTTTTAATACAAAATCTTTGTTTGCATTTCTCGTGAACAGATTTAAAGCCGAAGAATAGCAATAAGCCGTAGCAGTAAGCCGGCAATTTTTATTTCATTCATAATTTACGAAAATTGCCAGTGGCAGAATTTTTTTGCGATTACTAAGATTATGTTTACGTAATTAACCGCTACAGTTTTATTTTATGTATTTTTCTTATTAAACGAGCAAATTAAACAAGAACTATTTGTGTATATTTTGCAATCGGTTTTTGAAAAACGGCACTATGGATTTCGCTGAAATTTACTTTTATTAGGGTTTTAGATTGTGAAAAATAAATGTTGCTATTTTTTAAACTATAGCGCGATTCAGAAATTACAGCGTCATTTGTAGGTAAATTGGGTCGATATAGTTTTTCTACTTTACACTAGATAGAGCAATTTTTTTTTCTTTTAACGCTAGATTTTTTACGAGCAGAGCTCAGGAACCTTTACCAGTTACATGCTTTCATTTTTTTTTGTAGTAAATTGCGTTTTCTTTCGCCAAAATACGTATTTACTGCACTCCGAACTGGCCCCAGTCGGAATCCAGAATGCCGGGTACCAGATGCCTTGAACAAAGGTTGATTAGGACTTGCATTTTACGAAATTAAACATAGCTAGGTATCTGGTACACTCATGAATATTTCAATAGGTTTCTCTATAGGTTGCTCAAGTGGCCATGGGTGCTACCGGTATCCAGGAGCATTGGTCTAAAAAAAGGACGGGTTGCACTCCGGGAGTGCCGGCAAAAGTGAAAACTTGCATTTTTGAATATTATGCTTTTTGTAAGGGTCAATCGCGCCATTGCTCGCGTACTTCTATGATGACACTTAATAAAAACCCGTATTGTACGAGTAGTAAGAATACGGTTGACAGTTGATGCTTTTTTGATCAGGCTACAGATCTGACGCGAGTTTAACATTTTTTACCCATCTAAAAAAGTGCCAAGCGCCGCTAAAGAACTTTTCACTTCAAAAATTCTGGTTTAGTGCGTGACTGGATAATGATTGTGTTGAGTGATAATTGATGACACCTGTGTGCGCAGGACTCCCGCGTGGTGTACGGCGGCGGCGCGGCCGAGGTGTCGTGCTCGCTGGCCGTGTCGCGCGCGTGCGAGAAGCTGTCGTCGCTCGACCAGTACGCGTACCGCGCTTTTGCTGACGCGCTCGACGCCATACCGCTCGCGTTGGCAGAGAACAGGTAACTATCGCTCCGGCAACAGGTGAAAATCTACTATCATTCCGGAAACTGGTGACTATCACTCCGAAAACAGGTGACAATTACTCCGAAAACAGGTGACAATTACTCCGAAAACAGGTGGCAATCACTCCATAAACAGGCGACAATCGCGCCGTAAACAGATGAAAATTACTCTGGAAACAGGTGACAATCACTCTTAAAATTAGGAGTAGCTTTACATGGGAAGTAGGTTTCCTAAACCAGGATACAATCCTCTGACAAAAAGTTATAATCACTTCGAAAACAGGTGACTATCACTCCGAAAGCAGGTGACAACAATTTCTAAAACTGGTGACAATCACTCCTACCGAAGACTGGTAACAATCACTCCAGAAATAGGTGACAATAACTCGGAAAATAGGTGACAATCATTCCGGAAATAGGTGACTAATCACTCCGGAAATGGGTGAAAATTTCTCCAAAAATTAGACACAATTACTCCTAAAAGTAACAATCACTTCAAAAACAGATAACAAGGTCCTCGAGTGCAAGAGGTCTCTTTCTAATAAAAAGTATAGTTTAGCAGCATGTATGATTTAAAAAATTACATACATTCAAATTAAATATATAACATTTCTTTCGACTTTGCTGCAGTCCGGTAAAAAGACCCTCTTCTTTAATTCCTCACACCCGCCATGTGAAAATTTGAAAGTTATAATACTTCGTAAGAACCCGCGCTGTCTCGTGTGCCTGGTTCAACAGGTTAAGGGCAATAGGGAGGCGCTTGAGGGTTCGCGGTAGTGACTCCCGCGCCGACTCTGGTATCCCTGGCTATACGGCGCGAAAACAAGGCCAGTATAAAAAATACAAGCACTTTATTTCGAGCTTTGCCCATAGTGTTAGTATAAGTATAATTGAAGAATGTAATCTAAATATATAAAAGAGCTTGTCCTGACTGACTGATTGACTGACTGATTCATCAACGCCGAGCCGTAACCGCTATAGATACAGATCTCTATATTTGTACACAGGTTCTATGCACGTCAAAACTACCCACTAAGAAAGGATTTTGGAAAATTAATCTCCCAAGGGGGTGAAATAAGGGATGAAAGTTTGTATGAAAGTCCTTTGTTTCTTTAGCTAGATTCACACAAATTTGAATTTAAGCTTCTAGTAAAAAATAAAGAACCACGTGTTTAAGCATTTCTTAAAAATCACCCTTCAAGGGGGTGAAAAAGGGGATGATTTTTTTTCCGTATGTTGGTCAATAAGTCTTTCATTTTTAAAGGTAGGATTATAGTAATTCGGTTCTGAGCTCTTGGTAAAAAAAATTACGGTACGTGTTTTAGAATTTTTCAAAATTCATCCCCTAAGGAGGTGAAATAAGGGATGAAAGTCCTTTGTTTCTTGAGTTAGATTTACACAAATTTGATGTTTCAGCGTGTTTGAAAAATCATCCCCCAAGAGAGGGAGATCCCTCCCTAAGGAAAGGGGCAGTGGGAGGGAAAGAGGGATGGGGAGTCCAACGCGGGCGAAGCCCCGGGCACAGCTAGTAACTAATAAAATTAAGCGTTTGTTTTTTCATCAGCGGTTTGTCACCGATCGATGCGTTGTCGGAACTGAAGGCACGACAGACGGCCGAGGGAAACCACAACCTCGGCATCGACTGCATGAGCAAAGGTAACCACACGTTTACTTCTACCCCTCGCTGACGTTAAAGGCGACTAAGCTCAGCCAAAGGAACACATTACGTTACACACTTTGCCCGAGCGTGTCATCTAAAAGAACAGAAAATACAAGGTGTATGGGACGGTGTACCGAAAACTGAAAGGGCGTGCTCAGTCAACGAAACTGAACAACTTTCCACAAGAAACATTTAAATAACTGACGCCATTTAAAATTTCGGTGTACCGTCTGTTGGTGTTTTATCTTTAGTATTAAAAGATGGCAAGTAAAAAGGGACAAAAACAGCATGTTCGGCTTTCTTTCACTAACAAATTCAGCTATTTTTGTAAAATTGAAGATACTCGGTAGTTAATAATAATAATAAATTATTTTTTTTCTTAAAACAACATAAGAATTAACTTGCAATTTTTGGAATACACTAATTAATAGATACAATAATAACTAATATATGCCTAATACAAGCAAAAAAATTAGCTTGTAAGAGACTGGAGCCGAAACTAGGTTTTGCACCTGTAATTTAGGTCTCCAGGGCCCAGTGCTCTACAAGATGTAATAAAAACTGTAGGGTACTGAAGAATGTGAATCTGCCTGTGAAACTGAACAATTTTTTCGAAGTCGAAACTGCATCATCTCTGATAGCACCTTTTTTGGGAGATCAATTATTTTTCATATTTCGACCCCCGTCTGCCCCATTGCTCAATACTCAACTTGCTCAACTCTTCAAGAAAATTTGGTCAATTTCATGTGAAGATTTACATCAGTCATGCTTGTTATACTTTTTCCAAAGTTGTTTAGTTGCACAGGCAGATTGACATCGGGTTTTATACCCTTTCTGTTCATCATAACATCCCATGAAACGTCCACTACAGGACAAGGAGCTTCAGCTCAAACAATGTGGAGGGGAAGTACCATAGTCACCAAAAAATATTATCATACCAAAATGTTTCCCCAGGCTCAAACGACATGAAGGATCAAAACGTAATCGAGTCCCTGCACTCGAAGAAACAGCAGATCGCGCTCGCCACTCAACTCGTCAAGATGATACTCAAGATCGACGACGTGCGTTCCCCCGCCGACAACATGGGGTAAAGTGAACCGGCCGTGGGGCAACCCCCAACCAGTGATACACTGTGAAAGCGCTGCAAGTTATTCTACGTGGACGGGTACGAGAAGTTTGCAACCTCAACCTTCTATTCCCATGAACAGGATTTATTTAACTTCATGCATAAAGGTACATAGGCACTTCTTGCCTAAAAGCATTATCTAACTGTCTACCTTCAATCATGTACAGTCAGCCTCAAATTCATTTGAGCATCTGTCGAAGTGTTCAAAGTGTTCAAAATATCTTGGCAAAAAGGAACATAATATTGAAAACTATGTTGCCAAGATATTTTGAACACTGGGTGCTTACAACTATATGACAATTCTAATGGCGTATATAAAATTGTTTCCTACAGATTATTTTGGCTACAATAGACGCTCATATGAATTTGACGCTGACTGTACTCTATGACGTAACTACATTTCTCTCCGACTGTACCAAACCTGCCAGGTTGCGCATTGGCAGACCAACATTATGTGAATCTAATAGACCACTACTCTCGCTACAAAGTTGCTAATGAATTACATAGGATAACTTGCAGCGGATTCAGGGTCTTTGATGGGGTGAACTGGCTCTACTGGGATTACTTAGAGTTAGAGTCGTATTAATAAATACTCCTGAAAGCGTATCAGCTGAGTACTCTGTCAAGATAAGTCTTACTTTGTTGACACCTACTCAATTTTTGTTTATAAATTAAAACAATATCTCAAGATACATCTCACACTACTACCCTGTTAATAAATTCCTCTCAAGTATGGGAGTGCTACGCTATTTACAGTGAATCCAGCCGAAATGTTAGTGGATCACAGGTCCGCTTACATTAACCAGTCTATACAACATGTAACGAAAATTTGTGATAATAATGAAGGGTGTGAATCTGCCTATGAAACTGAACAACTTTCCCTTAGGAACATAGGTCGAAATACGAAAAACCAAATTTTACCTCCCATAAAAAATGCGCTATCAGCTGATGCAGTTTCTATGGAAGGTCAAAAATTGATTTTCGTATTTAATTCCTTGGAAAAGTTGTTCAGTTTCATGGGCAGATTCACACCTTTTAAGCCCAGTAAAACCTTTCATCCCTTCTTTTATAAAATTTATAGGATCAGCTAGACTGAATAACAATGAAATCTGTAAGAGCCCTGATATAGGTGTAAAAGAAATATTAAGTACTATTTAAGCGTGATACTCAGACCGTGTAACTGAATAACTTTTCTCAAGAAACATAGTTTGAAGTTCAAAAATCAATTTTTGACCTCCCATAAGAAACTGCATCAGGAAGAAGCGCATTTTGTATGGAGGCATGGGGTCCCATTCCGTACTACGGTTTTTTCGACGGAGTAAATAGCCCGAATTCATTTGGCCCTTTTGTTTCTAATAATTAAACTAAATGTTATAGGTTGGTAGGTAAAGGTGTAAACTATGACATTAATTCAATTTTAACATCCAGATATCAATTTATTCTAAGAAAATACCTTATGGAAAAAATAGCCTGAACAATTTTCGGCACAAATTCGTTCTATGACGTGAGGCATCTGTACTAGTATAGTATTATATTATCTGTGATGGAGGTCAAATTTGATTTCGACCTATGTTCCTTGGGAAAGTTGTTCAGTTTCATGATCTATAAGTAACAGGCTTAAATAGTGCTTACAAATTTTTACACGCGATGTTTTGTATGTCCAAATGTTTATAAATATGAAAGGGTTTTAAACAATGCAGACTTAGGTTCACAAATTCTTATAGATTCGTATTTTATTGCAGTATATTGTATGTTAAGTTGTTTATTTCGCTTATGCGTTTTAAGACCTCCACAGTTGTAAACTGTACTTGTACACTTATGATCCCATTTAAGTAGACAGATTGTACTTTGTACCGTTCTCATTTCAAAAGCAGTAGAAGATAGTACAAACAGGGGACCAATTCTTGAATATCACCTGGTGATAAAATATCACAAAAAAAAACAAAATCACAGATTTTTCTTTTCAAAAGTGGAGATTGATATTCGTTAAATATAAAGCAGTCCTTGATTGTTAATTTTCATGGATTTACCTTTCAACTGTTTATCAGGGCAAATGTGAATTGTTAGTCTCAAAAGTGATGTTTTATCACCCGGTGATTTTCAAGAATTGAGTCCCAGCTCAAAGGAAAGACACTGGACTCTGAATACCAAATGAAGGGGTCAACCCTACGAATAAATAATAAGTCAGGAAATCTAACTGCGCTAAAAAAATGACCCAACGAAAGTCGTGTATTAGAAGAAGTCGTATCACCGCGTCACTTACTCAACTACCACTAGCTGACATTGCAGCAAGCGCGCGAACCAATCCCTGCTCTCGTTCTGAATTTGAACCAATTGATTCGTATTTTGAATATACGTCGTTTTGGTTTCACGTAGGGCCCACTTTTTATATGGAATTTGTTCTGAATTAGAGTTCCTGACTTATTATTTATTCGTAGGGTCAACCCCTACAATGGGTTAACTCGGTGAGGTACTTCGGTTGTCAAGTGTATCGCTCACTGCGGACGGTGCGACATGTATGCATCGAAGCCCAAACGAACAGAGACACAACGAACTGAGGAAAATGTTCAGTTGCTGTCGATGTGTGATTTGGGCCACACTGGTTCTCATACAAATAATATTCATGCCCCTTCCTCTAGTGTTTTGTATTCTTTGTATACAGCTATTGTGCTGTCAAGGTTATTATTATCTGTTTTGAAACGCGCACCAAGTGGTTAAGGCCCAAAGGGTAAGCTTAATGTGTTGCCGAGTGTACAGGAAGATTATTTTACAATGTCGGAGCAGAGTGGTTGGTTTAGTGTGTACTAAACTTGTGATGTATGCCTTATTGCACTAATAAAATTATTACTAATTTATAATATTTGTTTATATTTTAAGAAAAAGTTTTGGGGTTTAGTTATTTTCACCCAGAACAACTACTACCACTGGATTTGTACCACGGTACAAATAGACAAGGTTATCCCACTAGTACACCCAACAGCACGTCAGTAGAAATACTGGACTTTATGGCATGGTAATAGGGTTGCAAATGTTTCCACTGACATGCAGTTGACCGTACTATTATATTGTCATATGTTTATCCCTTGGAATTATCTTATACCACTTTGCTAGACATATCTGTCAATATCGTGGTACCAGAGGGACAACTTTACCTATTGGTACTACTAGATGTACAAATCCAGTGTGGTCCTGGACGGTTCCTTTAAAGAGATTTCTCCATTGGTTTTGTTGACTTAAATAGATCAAGTAAAAATTATGGACGAAAATGGAAGGATAACTTCGCCCATACAAGGTGTTCAGTGACATATACAATACATAGAAAAATCTACTTCCTAACCAGTTTGTAAGGCTTTTTTGTCCATATTTAGTCGTTTCTTTTAGGTTTTCCCAAAGATTCAGTCAGATTAATCCTGTAAGCTGTCTTATTTATTTAGGAGCCGGTCGTGTCCCACTGCAAGGCAAAGACCTTAGAGCTTTATGCTGTATTATCTCTGTAGATAAAACAAGCCGAGCGCAATGATATTACAATTATGGCCCCAGATTAGTAAGTATAGTACAGAAAATTATGGCCGAGCGCGTGTTTTCTTATGTCAGGATCAAACCCAAAGATTTTGAAAACCCACGCGCAGGGCGTTTGAAAGCGGAGCGCGCGTCTTCTTACGTCAATGATATAAGCAAGGAGGTTTTAACCCACGCTACGCTCTAGGAAGCGTAGTAAAACCTCCTTGGATATAAGTTAACCCGAGCGGAGACAAAGCGGAGCAACTTCAAAACTCTTTGGATAAAACCTTTGATTTTTATAAAACCTTTGATTTTACCGCTCATTTACTACGTTTTGTAATGAGATGTGATGCCATTAAATAAATATACATACAAAGATATTGGAAACTACGCGCAGGGCAGCGTTTTTCTTACGTTAATGCTCATTTCCCGTAGTACGGTTAGGTTCAGCACCAGACCAGCACCGCCTCTCCTCGATACTAGTTATTGAAAAACTAACTTTGTTATGTAGCACACAGTACATTTTAAATTTAGAAGTGACAATGCGGCATTACCTTGGCGTTGACATGACACCTAAGAGACGTGAGGTGTGTGTGTGACCTTTTACTTCAGTTACCCCTTATAAAGACCGATTGCCATATATTTTAAAGAAGTGAAGTGATTGTAAACATACGGGGTAAACATAACGAAATTTATCGTAATAAGTAATTTATTTTATTGAGGAACCTTTACTTACCTACATTTGCAGTCGGTAAGTTTCCGATGGCTCTAGCTTTTCGACGACGTCTCTACAGAAGTATGCTAATTGCAATTATTACCGCTATATTTTTAATAACGTGGTTCAAAATCCAAAATGTGGAACAGTTTCTCACAAAGGTAGATATGAAAAAAACTAAATATATTCTTATTTGGTCACTGATAGATCCTATTTTTCATAATCGAGAAGATGCTGGATTAGATTTGTTTATAGATAACAATTGTGAACATTCCAATTGCATCATAACAGCGGACAGAGAAGTCCTTGGAGATATTAGGCAATTTGATGCAATAGTTTTTAGCGCTTATGCCTTCAAACTGAGCACTCTTCCATGGGTAAGATCGCCAAAACAAAAGTACATAATGGCGTCTTTAGAATCTCCAGCGTATTTCTACGGGTTCGGCGTCAAAAACCCAGTGTACTTCTTTAACAACTATTTCAATTGGACATGGACGTACAGATTAAATTCCGACATACTGTGGCGATATTTTTTAATACACGATATGGAAGACAGAGTAGTTGGACCTATGTTGAATATGAAATGGCTTAAATATTTTAAACCGACGAGTGTGGAAGTAAAGAAATTATTAAGAAATAAAACAAAGACCGCAGCGTGGATAGTATCCAATTGTGTAACTATAGGCGGTAGAGAATACTACGTCGGCAAGCTGAGAATGGCTTTACAAAAATACAATTTAACATTAGATCGATATGGAAAGTGTTCCAGTGAAAAATGTGGTAACGACGCAGATTGTGCTAAAATGGTTAAGAGGGATTATCACTTTTATCTTGCATTTGAGAATTCCTTCGATGAGGACTATGTTACTGAAAAGGTTTTGAAAGCAGTGCAAGGTTTGGCTGTACCGATTGTACTGGGTGGTGCCAACTATACCAGGTTAGTAATCTTTAGGGTTCCTAACCAGAATGGTAAATAAAATAATGTTAAAAAATAATTTTTTCAACACACTTGCTCATAAAGTGGCTCTATGGTCACTGCAATTAGGCACAGAGTAGCACCCATAATCAAACTGTGACTTTTTCATTGCTATAACTCACTAGTGAGTTATAGATTTTTTTTTAATTATATTGGTCGAGTTGCTTTGTTCTTAAAAAAGATTTTTCAACACACTTGCTCATTAAGTGGCTCTATGGTCACCGCAATTAGGCACAGAATAACACAACACCCATAATAAAACTGTGAAGTTTTCATTGCTATAACTCACTAGTGAGTTATAGATTTTTTTTTAAAATTTTATTGGTTTAAGTTTTATTGTTATTTTATTCACAAGTGTGTTGAAAAACGTCATATGATACACGTGTGTGTGTATTGATGATTACCGTCCTCGGCTCTCTTAAGACCCTCGCCTACGGCTCGGGTCTCAATGGCGCCTCGGCGGTAATCACCAATGTTACACACTAGTACCATAATGTATTATTAAAACAAGCTTTTTTATTAGATGTAGAAAAAAATATTAAAATGTAAGAAAAACGTTAATCTAAAAGGACAGTCTCAGGTTTTCAAATACTTTTTTTTAAACTTTTGGTGTGCGAGTCTGACTCGCACTTGGCCGGAGATTTTCTTTCTCTTTTACAATGAACACGCTTTTATTTGAAAACCTGACATAACGTTTTAGTTCTTTTTCTACGTCTAACAAAAGCTTGTTTTAAAAATTATTTTTTACCATTAATTTATTTTTAATTTTTTAGTATTTATGATGTGAAATACTAAAAAACAACTATCTACACCCTAGAATTAGACTAGCCCATAACCAAGATATTTTTCTACGTACACCCAACATCACGTAACACTGGACTTTATGGCATAGTAATAGAGTTGCAAATGTTTCCATTCACGTGCGGTTGACCGTACGTAAGATATGGTTAAATTAGGTAGTCGCAGCCCACGCTTCGCCAAAGCGTGGTGGGCTAAAACCTTCTTGGGTAGTCGACATCAGAAAACAGCGCCACTGGTATGGAGTAGAAAAACTACAGTGTAATGCAAAAGTGATCAATGCGGGAATAGTAGTTTAAGATACAAGTTCCGTAAGTAGGGTTATTACAAACGAGTTGACGTTTTGTAAGCCCGAGACGAAGTCGAGGGTTTACCATCGGCATGAGTTTGTCATAACCCTTACGGACGTGTATCTTACGACGTTTTTCAATACATTTGTGAGAAAACAGGTATAAGTAATACACTTGGTAAAGGAACCAACCATGGGTACTGTCAGCCTCTTGTCGATTTATGTTCTCCTGGTACTCCCATTTTATTTTAAATATAGGTAGGCAGTCGTCACCCAAGTAAAAAGTCACCACTGTAGTATTTTTACAAAATAATTTTATGACCAGTGTAAAAACTCCGTGGTATTATACTTTTTTTACTTACCGCACTAGTTCGGTAAGTAACTACTTACGAGCAATGTTTACGTCCTCGTAAGTACGTTTTTCGAGCAAATGTATTGAAAATTTTGTTATTGCGTTGTATGTTAATAAAACTTAGAGATTTTTTTCCAAAAGGCCTAGCTTAACCCGAATAATTCTTTACCTATGAAATTGCCGAAATTTTCTTACAGATTAATGAGATCATAATTCCTATAATTCTAATGCTATTTTTAATTTGTCTTATATTTGAAAGTTGACTTCAAGGTTATCAATTTACGCATAAAATAAAGTTTTTACTTTTAGTTTGATATATAAAATTAAAGGTTCGAAAATTGTTCGTCTTAAATGTCGTCCGATTTCATCATTAGATTTGTTATATTGTTTTACAGATAATATTTTTCGAAAATTTAATTCAAGCTTCTGTTAGCTTAATGTCTTCCCAATAATGCTTAAAAAAAAATTAAAAAATTGGATTTATAATTCATAAGAAAAATGCAAAAATGTTAGTACTGAATTGAATTTACCTAAAATTCGCCATACAAAACGGCAATTTCATAGGTAAAGACCTATTATTTTGTAAAGAAACCTCCCAGAGTTGTTATTTTGTACGACGTATACAACTGCAGGTTTTTATTTGACAATCTTCGGTCTTTCTAGGTTTCTACCTCCAGGCAGCTACTTAGACGCCAGAAAGCTACCTCCAGAGCGAATGGCTAAAACCATACACACAATTATGAAGAATTTTACCATGTTTCAAGACTTTTTCCGATGGACAAACCATTATCGGTACAAGCAAGCTCACCGAGCGGAAACTTGCAATCTTTGTAATGCGTTGAATGACGAAGGAAAGGTTAACAAGATATCGGTTTACGCCGATATGAGAAAATGGTGGACTGGCATCCAGACGGATATTGATTACATTTACAATAAGGCCACATTAGGCCCTCTGCTGGCAGAGTTGTCTATAAATTTTTGATTAAAGACTGTTCCGCGAAAAGAAAAGGACTTTTTGTAAACAAATATTTTGTGGTTAAGGGGCTACCTGCCGTCCACTAGCGCCCCCATCAGTTAAAAAAATAATACCCGCTAAATACTAAACTTATCGGAAATCCGGAAAAACAGATTAAATCAAAGGGTATATTAGGCAGTTTATTTATATATAGGGTGACTTTTTATTAGTTCTTGATAGCAAAAGATATGAATGTACTCATGATACTGAACAACTTTCCCCAAGGAACATAGGTCGAAATACGAAAATCAAGTTTTGACCTCCCATAGAAACTGCATCAGCTGATAGCGCATTTTGTATGGGAGGTCAAATTTAGTTTTTCGTATTTCGACATATGTTCCTTGGGAAAAGTTGTTCATTATCATGAGTGCAAGCATATCTTTTGCTATCAAGAACTAATTAAAAGTCACCCTATATATCATTTGAGGATATGAGGAGTCATTATGGATACAAATCATCATGCAATTTCTTTCCTGAAAGAGACCAAACTTGGTATGTTTACAAAGGAGATCAAATGTGATAATTAGTATATTTTTATAATCTCAATTCTTGAAAATCACCGGGTGATAAAATATCACTTTTGAGTCTTTAAAAATTCACATTTGCCCAGATAAACTCTTGAAAGGTAAATCAGAATACATAAAAATTACAGAAAAAATACCAATCAAGGACTGCTTTATATTTTACGAATATCAATCTTCACTTTTGAAATGAAATATCTGTGATTTTGAATTTATTTAGTGATATTTATCACACGGTGATATTCAAGAATTGACGTGTTAAAGCCCTTTCATTTGATATACCACACTATAGGTAAAAAAATATATACAAAAAAATTATGATATCATAGCTGGAAAATGTACCAGGTGGTAGATGTCCACCCGAGTTCAAAATACTTGCTAGGACACCTACTAGACATTCCTAAGTGGGTGAATGAAATTGCTCCATACATTCGTTCCGCAAACTGCAACTTTAGGGGTACATACTCAGAGTAAATAAATGGTACAGCAGCACTGCACTTACTTTCTCGCAATACTCAAGGAAAAACTATCAACCGCAAACTTAAATTTGTAATGCCATACACATAGTATGGAAATACAAACTTTTATTTACGTTTTTCCAAAAAAATGTTCGAATTAAATATACAGATCAATTCAGAATTCAAATTACAAAACATTAAAACAAACAAACCTCAAACGATTTCGAGTAAATCACATGTGTAACTTTTGGTAGAACTGGAACACCCTTTATATGAATTTTCACAGATCAATGGATAGTACCGTAGGATACTTGCATGGAGATTTTTTAAATTTCCCAACACATGTTCCTTATGGATAATTGTTCTGTTTAGTCTACTGAGCAAGCCCTTTCAGTTTTTGGTACACCCTGTGTACTAAATTTTATTCAAAAAAATCATAAATAATATCCAGTCAGGTAGACAACCAATCCAGGATTAATATTATAGAAAATTTTAATAAACTCAATGGAACCAATTTTGGGTAAATCACATATTTACGATTTGGTGGTACAGGAACACCCCTTATATGAAATTACACAGATCAATTGATACTAGTGCAAGATATCTTACATGGAGATGCTTGGTCATGCAAAGTTTCATCAAGATTCTATGAGCCGTTTTTGAGAAAATTTCAATTTTTCATTTTCGTTGTATGACAGCTACCCTCAAAATGAGAGCCAGCAAGAAACCACTTAGAACCCTTCGATGGATTTGCATAAAACTCCTAAATTCAAAATCTGGTGTCAATCGGACCATTCGTTTAGCCGCTAGGCCAAAGCGTGACGGACAGACCGACCGACCGACGGACGGACATTTTTGGGAGACTTGTTTTTTATGATGTATAAGTGATACAGAACACATTTTTGACAAAATTAGAAAAACTTTTTTTTTCACGAAAACAATACCTACCTTTCTCGCTCCGCTCGAAAGTAAAAACTATAGAGTCCGCCATATACATATTCTGTATGAGCTAGTGAAGTATAAAGCGTCTCACTGTCGCCCATGCTAGTCGGTCAAAAAACTTAGTTAAGTTTTACAAAAATCAAGATATCTTTAAAAATCTAATGTTTTAGTATAAACTTTGTTTATGATAGTGAAAATATATCGTTTTTAGGGTTCCGATACCAAAATGGTAAAAAAAAGGAACCCTTATGGTGCCGCTCTGTCTGTCTGTCTGTCACACCTCTATATCTCAGCAACCACTTACGCTATCGAGCTGAAATTTGGAATAGTTTTAGAATATAGTTGCCCAACTTAATTGCACATGAAAATTTTTTGAAAAAAGTATGATTATTAATGTAAAGGGGGCCAAAATAGGGGGGGCCAAATTTCAAATTGTCGCTACTAGGTCGAGTGGGGTATCATATGAAAGGGCTTTACTTGTACATTTTAAAATATATTTTTGTATTTTTTTAAGTTTCTTAGTTTTCAAGTTATGATGAAAAATGTCAAAAAAAATACCATTCCCCCCCCCTTATCTCCGAAGTTTGAGTAAGGGAAAATCTGAATTAATTACAGTTGACAGAGGTTTATGTAAACTTTACAGCAAAAATAAAACGATCTTTCTAAGTTGCACAGTTTTTCAGAAATCTGCAAAAAACCTTTACAAACAAATTTAGTTTTGCGGTCCTGAAAATGGACTTTATTGCTTCCAAAAATACTATAGGTATATCGGAACCCTCGGCGCGCGAGTCCGACTCGCACTTGACCGGTTTTTTACTTGTGAATTGATCATTAATACTAAGAAAGGAAGCATAAATAATCCGTAATAGCCATTTTATGCGTGATTTTTAACAGTTTTTTTCCTGAATGGTGTTTTCACCAGAAAAACTGTGGTAGTAGCATTTATTAGTCCCATGTCACATATTTCTTAGAGAGAAAGAAACATTTTACGTTTTTAGAATTCGAAAACAATCCATAGATTTTAGTATGGAGGTCCCTCGCAAGAAAGTGATACGCTTATGGCTCCCTCCTTAGCAGAAAGAGCTGCTACTTAAACCTCCTTGAGTACATACCTCGAGTTTGAACTATGTATGACACTGACCTCTATATATACAATGTACGTGGGACACTCAGAAATATTTGCGACACTAAAAAAAATTGTTCTACAGGTACATATATTTTTATTAAATCTTTTCAAAGTACTCTCCACCAGCCTCTATACAAAGATTCATGCGTCTGAACCAGTTTTCAAAACACTTTTTCCAGTCCGCCGTAGACACCTCGTTTACAGCCTGCTCGAACGCAGCCAGCGCATCTTCCGGCGACGAAAATTGTATCCCCTTGAGCTGATTTTTTATTTTTGGAAATAAAAAGAAGTCACACGGTGCTAGATCAGGGCTGTAAGGAGGGTGACCCAGGAGTTTGACTGGTGTGCTGTCCAGGAAGTCCCTCGTTTTGAGCGCGGTGTGTGCAGGCGCATTGTCGTGGTGGAGCAGTAGTCCGCGGAGCCCTGTGTTTGGTCGCTTGTTGCTCACAACAGAAAAAACTTCTGGTAAACATTTGGTAGTATACCATTCGGCGTTGATGCTTCTTTGATCTCGTAAGGGAATTGAGGCCAAGTGGCCAGTCAAATTAAAAAAGCTGGCGATCAAAATCTTCCCCCCGCTTCGAGATCGCTTCACTTTGGTAGGCGTTGGTTCATTTTGAAACACCCAAACTGTCGACTGGCGCTTGGTTTCTGGATCGTATTGATAAATCCAGGACTCATCACCTGTTACGATGTCGTAAACACGCCGAGACGAGCCTGCTTCAAATTTGTTCAGCATATCACGGCACCATTCCACCCGGGCCTGCTTCTGAGCGTCGGTGAGGTAGTGCGGCACCCAGCGCGATACTATCCTCCTCACGCGAAGATGCCCGTGTAGAATCTCGTGAACGCTTCCCGATCCAATCTTTAATATGTGCTGAATCTCCTGATATGTAATTCGCCTATTATCTTGGATTAAATTTTTCACTGCTAGCACGTTTTCTTCCGTAATAGCCGTCAAAGGGCGACCGCTTATTTCTTCATCCCCCAAGGTTGGTCGACCGCGCCTAAATTCGTTATACCAACGATACACGGTTGCCTTGGAGGGGCCTTCATCCATAAATGCCATTTGAAGTCTATCGAACGATTCATCCGGTTTCAGGCGACACTTGAAATCGTAAAAAATCATAGCTCTAAAATGTTCCCGGCGCAGATCCATTTTTCAGTAAGACACGATACTTTGAATTGGCTCGCAAAAAATGTGGAGGGAAATTTTGAAAATGGAACACACATATTTTTACTTACAAGTAATCATATTTTCGAAAAAGATTCTGACCGGCCAGTCTCCCATATATAAAAACTATTTTTCGCAATACTTTCTGAGTGGCCTGGTATATATAGAGGTCAGTGATGTATGAAGTCTAGAGGTAACATACCATGTCACTTCAAACCCGTCAAGTATGAATCGGACAACAAGCTAATGCGATTTCCTCGTGGTCCCCCCAGGGGAACTTCGCAGGGAGACCACGAATCCGGAGGGGATGTGATCACCCGTCTGCGCGAGCCGCGGCGTCCCCATCGAAAATAATAACAATAAACATTACTAAAATAAAATTCTCTATACGCGCATTTCCCTACAGAAGTATATAGCCAGGGGGCCAATTCTTAAACGTCACCGGGGGATTTTCGAAATTTTTAAAATTAAAAAATGCCACGATAAACTAATAAAACTCAAATTAATATGATGGTAATTTTAAAACTGAACATTATTTTACAATTAACAATTATTGATCCTTACTTTTGAAGAGTCTAACAGGGCTTATTTTAATTTTAAAAATCTCGAAATCACCAGGCGACTTTCAAGAATTGGCCCCCAGGTGCTGGATTATGAAAGGTGTCATGGAAGTTGAAACAAAGACACTTTTGGTGAAAAATAATGACTGTTTATTACCGCTTTATTCCGATTACCGATAATACAGCCAGCAGCACGTCAAGCTTGACACATTCGACTTTATACCGCGCTTCGATAGATATTTATTTAATGGCATCACATCTCATTACAAGTCGTATTTCGCCAGTGTCGAAGTAAAGAAATTGTTACAAAATTATGGCGAGATCGTCAATGTTCAGTATCCACATCACGAAGATCGAAGACCTGGCCTGTGTACTAAGATGACTAGGGTTTGGAATTTTCGTAGCACCTGTTCGTTTGTCCACTAGTGACTTAAAAAAAAGACTGAGGAAATATAGTGGAGTCGACATTCACTCATTTTGAAGCCTCGTGACCTCGTGCTGGCCAAACAGACTTTTGTTTGTTTCGAAGGTTTTATTTTTCGTGTACTAAATTGATTATTTTAATGAAAACAAGCAACATTTCCGATATAAATTTTTTTTCAACGTCGACTCATTTTGTATGGGAAGTTGTACTTGAAAAAAAAAAAAATTGACTTCGTATACAAAATGTGTGGAAAGTCCTTTGTTCGATGACAGGAGCTTCTGCGATGTTATCTGGTGTTTCATTATGATTCTCCTGACCTGGGTCTACTTGCACAGTCTCTTTCTGCAAATTTGCTGCTTTATCGCCGCCGGGCTGTACGCATTGTTCAGTGATTTCTGGGTCTATGTTTGTTTCATTGGTTGCACTTTTATTTGCAAGTTCTTGATGTTTTTCCAACTATTTTTGGAAAAACAGCAAGAACTAACAAATAAAAGAGCAACTATGATGTAGTCTGCTTGACTACATCCCTCAAAGCGTGCGACTTTTTTTTGTTCAGTAAAATACTTCACATTCCTCAATTTTTTTTTGGCTTTTTGATGGAACAAATCGGTCTGTTCGTACTTATTTTAGGACGAGCTGAACTGAAGATGGTGGAGTATCATTTGCTTTGGAATCAGGAGTTTTAACATTACTTTGATTAAAAGTCAGATTGATGTCTTCAGCAATGTATGTGCTAGATTTTCCCTCATCTTTGAATCCTGATTTTACAACAATGTATCTCTCTTTTTAAAATCTCGGTCTTTCAAAGCTAACCGCTAAGCGTTAAGAAAATGCTGATAACAACAATCAGCTCTCACCTTCAGTAAAATAATCGTGAATGTCGACTCCACTATCTTTCCTTAGTCTTTTAACGTGCTACGAAAATTTCGAACTCTAATGATGACTCCGATAAGTTGATAGGGGAAATTATTGAAGTCACGATGACAGCCGCTTTTCACCATCCAGTTTCAATAAATGAATGTATTTCCATTTTCTATTACATGTTCACTCTGAAAGACGTTTACTGGATAACACTATCAAAATTATGCATTAAACTCTCATAATATAGTGTTATTCTTTGTGTGTTCTTATGTTTATGTGTGCAATAAAGAATTTATTCATTCATTCATTCATAAACAGGTAAAACTAAAATTGAAATCCTACTAATATTATAAACGCGAAAGTTTGTAAGTATGGATGAATGTTTGTTACTCTTTCACGTAAAAACTACTGAATGGATTTTAATGAAACTTTACAATAATATAGCTTATAGATCGGAATAACACATAGGCTACAATTGATAAACCTGCGCAGACGATGTCGCGGGCACCAGCTAGTAGATACATGACCACCATCTTCAAATGCTAATAAACGACCTATCGCGCTTAGCCAGCGTAGAGACGGAAATTGCACTGCGTGTCAAGCTCGACGTGCTCTTGACTGTACAAGGGTCGATTTCCCGTTGTCGGCTATGCTATGGCCGTCTTTGGTGTTCAAAAGGTTAAGGGAATAGTAAGCGAAGTTGTAGACAATGTGTAAGTGCGGCACCTCCTTTGTTAACAGACTTAGAGCTAGGAATATATCTTGTGACTAATCCGCCTACATTGTCAGCTCCTGTAACAAACAAATATTTTATTTTAGATAGATAAAACCTTTATTCAATACACATAACACACAAAACAGATCACAGGAGTTTACGGCAGTTTCACATTTTTGTCGCGATCAACATCAAGAAGACAAAATCTATTCTACAGGCAGCCGACCTTTTGCATGATATTGTATAGGCGCTGGCTCAGCATAATGCATACAGCACCGAAAACTACACTGCAGCGCTGATATTCTGCCAGAACCATAAACGTCTCTCTCGTCGACACAAAACAAACAGGCTAAATCTTAAAAATTGATTAATAAAAACCGTAAAAAAAAAAATAGATAAATTAAAACACGCACCCTGATAGATGGGAAAGATTAGCCACTGAATGGGTCCCGGAGGAAGGTCACCGACGATTTAGGCCCCGGAGGCGATGGAAAGACGACCTTAACATTTTCTTGAGAATTGGCCAACAATAGCTCAAGACACAGACTAATGGCATGATAGAGAGGAGGCGTTTGCCCAGCATTGGGACACTACATAGGCTAGTTATAACGTTAAAAAATATAGAAAAGTACGAATTTAGTTTTTCAATTACTTCTTTTTCTCGTTTTGTATCTACCCGCGTCACCACTATTTTACGAGCTACATAGCGCTATGAAACAACTCAATATAATAGCGTTGACAATATCTAATGGGCTGTTCTGTTGGCTTGCGACACCACTATCCCCCCGCATCACCACTATCTCACGAGATACATAGCACTATGACACTCCACTCACCATGACAGCATTGACAATGTCTAATTGGTTGTTCTGTTGGCTTGCGACATCACTATCTCCCTGCATCACCTCTATCTCACGAGCTATATAGCATTATGACACTCCACTCACCATGATAACATTGACAATGTCTAATTGGTTGTTCTGTTGGCTTGCGACATCACTATCTCCCTGCCTCACCTCTATCTCACAAGCTACATAGCACTATGACATTCAACTCACCATGATAGTGTTGACAGTATCCAATTTGTTGTTCTGTTGGCTTGCGATACCACTATCCCCCTGCTTTACCACTATCTCACAAGCTACATAGCACTATGACATTCAACTCACCATGATAGTGTTGACAGTATCCAATTTGTTGTTCTGTTGGCTTGCGACACCACTATCCCCCTGCTTTACCACTATCTCACAAGCTACATAGCACTATGACATTCAACTCACCATGATAGTGTTGACAGTATCCAATTTGTTGTTCTGTTGGCTTGCGACACCACTATGCCCCTGCTTTACCACTATCTCACAAGCTACATAGCACTATGACATTCAACTCACCATGATAGTGTTGACAGTATCCAATTTGTTGTTCTGTTGGCTTGCGACACCACTATCCCCCTGCTTTACCACTATCTCACAAGCTACATAGCACTATGACATTCAACTCACCATGATAGTGTTGACAGTATCCAATTTGTTGTTCTGTTGGCTTGCGACACCACTATCCCCCTGCTTTACCACTATCTCACAAGCTACATAGCACTATGACATTCAACTCACCATGATAGTGTTGACAGTATCCAATTTGTTGTTCTGTTGGCTTGCGACACCACTATCCCCCTGCTTCACCACTTTCTCACAAGCTACATAGCACTATGACATTCAACTCACCATGATAGCGTTGACAATATCTGACTGGTTGTTTTTGAGGGCTCTGACAGCGCGCGCTCGAGACACGTTGGCTTGCGACATCACTATCTCTACGTCTTTTTCATCGACTCCGGATTCGTCCACTCCCTCTTCGTCCTCTTCCTCTTGGATTGGTGCTACCGTCTGCAAGGGAAAGAAATCATTTATTTTAGTTAAAGAACGGGTCTAATGCCAAGCCGCATTATCTATCGGCCTACCGAAAGGCAGAATAGAAAGGGTAGATCACAGAAAAATGAAGGTACTTAGAAGGAGGATTAAAGAAATAATTCGTCACTAGGTGGTGTAGGCGTTTTTCTATGGATTTGACAGGTTTTTATGAATATTTTCTATGGATCATTGATGATGGGGTTGTGACATGTTGGCAGATCATCCCTACTAAAATAAATTAGCAAGGTATCTATTCCGAGCGAAGCAAGGAGGTCCGAAATCTTTAGGGTAGATGCAGGTGCAGTTGTCACAACACTCAATCACAAACATAACTGGTCATAATGGCCTGTTGCCGCGGAGTAAATATTGTGGGTCATTTACACAAGGTCATTTGATCCCAAACTAGCGAAAGCCTGTACTGTGGATATAACATAAATAGATAAATAACACCCAGACAGAACAAACACTTCGGCGGGGATCGAACTCACTTCTAAGCAAGACAAGATTTTACCTCCTAAATAAAACTGAGTTCATCTTTGGGGCATGCCTTTATTCAGCAGTGCATTTTTGAAATTGTATTTTTATGAGTAAGATACTAAAAATCTTGCAGCAATGCGAGTGTGTATTTGCAATTTGTTTCTCGAAAACGGCTCTAAAGATTTCGATGAGCCATCGCCAATACTACAGTAGGTTCTCTACTCCACACTAGATGGCGCTTTTTTTATTGTCAATAGGCTTACTCTTGACCTTGATCTAGTCTTGAAGACAGAGATGAGGTCGACGATGGATCAAGCTTGTCCAGAAGAAGCCTATTCACTCACGACTTAAATAGATTAACCCTTTATAAGGCAGAGGGAATATTTTTACCACCATACTATTGCCAATGTAAAAAATAAATAAAAGAAGCTATCGGATTTTGTCTATTGCAACAATTTCCGTATTGAAAATGGCAACATTTTTTTCTTATAGACAGTGACAGGTCGCCATATTACTTTTTTGATTTGCGATGTCAGCCAGTTGTAAAACAATGAAAAATCTGAACTTTTAACAAATCTTAATAAATCTTCGATTTTTGTGATTTTGAAACGGTAAGTTGTTCTAAATATTGTTTATTAGTGTTTATTCTATATAAAAAGATACATATTTTCATCCTGGGTCTTGGGATATTTTAGATACATGACTTAGTTGTGGTGGTAAATATATTCCCTTTGCCTGTTTGTTGCAGATTTTTTCAAATATGGTTAAGAGTAAAGTTCTCAACGATTTGCAAATAACCCACGCATTAGAAGAGATTTTTGGCCTTCCTGATGATCCTACTCAGTCAGACGATGATTTGCAGCCAGATGAAGAAGAAATACAGTACAGTACCACGAAACTTCAAAGAATTCTAGAGGATTTAGACAAACCTAGCCAAGGAATTCTACGACAATCGCCCGATCCACCAAGTAGTCCTGTTGAATGTCTCTCTCCCCAATCATTCCACAGCGAAAGTAGTGGTGCAGCAACTGTTGAACTCCCACGAAGTCCTCTTACGAAGTCATCTCATACAGATCATCCTAGACGTGATACAGGACTCCAAGTTTTACCTGTGTCTTCAAATCAACAGGCTGCAGAGCCTAGGACAAAATCGCCACGTCCATCACCTCAGTCATCTCATACAGATCATCCTAGACGTGATACAGGACTCCAAGTTTTACCTGTGTCTTCAAATCAACAGGCTGCAGAGCCTAGGACACAATCGCCACGTCCATCACCTCAGTCATCTCATACAGATCGCCCTAGAAGGGCAACAGGAGTCCAAGTTCTACCCGTGTCTCAACAGGCCGCAGAGCCTAGAACACTATCCCCACAGAATGTTTACGCAGATTCAGAAACAGATGATTCCGACGGAGAAGACGAAGAATGGAAAAAAACCAAGTGGACAACATATCGACCCACTCCATCTGTTTATGATGAAATCCCAATGGGACCTCCACATATGTTTAGCAGCCGCATAAGGCCGGTAGTATTATTTGAAAAATTCTTTACGGACGATGTCTACGACTCGATCGTATTCCAAACAAATTTATACGCCGAGCAAAGCAATGCGGAAGGATGGACAGCCTTAGACAAAAAGGAACTAAAAGCCTTCTTAGGGATTATAATAATTATGGGATACAATATTCTTCCGTCCATTGATCTTTATTGGTCATCTGACCCTGGTTTCAGAGTTGATGAGATAGCTGAAGTTATGACTATTAAGCGTTTCAAGAAAATATTACAATGTTTTCATCTCAATGACAATTTAGAACAACCAGCGAATATTACCGACAAACTTTATAAATTACGACCATTATTAGATTCCATCAATGAGGCTTGCCTGACGAATGCTAAGGCATCTTCTTCGCAAAGCATTGACGAGTCCATGATCCTGTTTAAAGGCAGGTCTTCAATGAAACAATACATGCCACTAAAACCTATAAAGAGAGGCTACAAGGTGTGGTGCCGCTGCGATAGCTATACCGGATACCTATACGAGTTCTACCTTTACACAGGAAAATTAGAAACTGGAACAGAGGAAGGTTTAGGATATAAAGTTGTAAAGACATTGACAGAAAAGCTAATTGATAAAGCACTGGAAGAATATCACATTATTGTCACATTTGACAATTTCTTCTGCGACTATAATTTATTGCAATATCTGTATGAAAACGGCATTTATGCTACTGGAACCGTGAGAAGACATAGGAAAAATCTACCTGGACTAGTAAAACAGAAATTGAAACTTGAAAAAGGACAATATAAATGGAGAGTGAAAGGTAATGTAGCTTTCATAGTCTGGCAAGACAGCAAAGAAGTGTTGTTACTAACAAATGCATTCCACCCAAAAGTGGATAAAACCACAATAATGCGGACGCAAAAAGATGGCTCGAAAATGGCAATTGAATGTCCATTAGCTGTAAAAGAGTACACCAAAAGGATGGGCGGTGTGGATCGCTTCGACCAAATCAAAAGCACCTATTCTGTTGGCAGGAGGAGTAAAAAATGGTGGCTGCGTATTTTCTATTTTCTCCTTGACACGAGCATAACAAATGCATATTTGTTATATTGCCAAAATGAGAATGTGACTAAATTGAGTAACCTGGAATTCCGGGTCTCTATTGCTAGAGGTCTGATCAGTGGCTTTACAAGCAGAAAACGTCGATCTGGTCCTGTTAACTACGTATGCAAAAGAAAAGCAGTTTTGTCGGAGAATCGCCAAAAGGCTTTACATGTTATAGCTGAAGAAATTCGTTATACAAACGTTGGAGACCACATGCCCGCTGAATTACCTTCGTATAAACGATGCAGAATGTGCAGCACAAAGATAAACGATCAAAGATCATGTGCGAAAAATGTGGGGTTCCACTCTGCATTACACCGTGCTTTAGTGCATTCCACAAAAAATCTTGAATCTGCACAAGCAAAGGGAACATTTTTCCCACCACGTTTTTTTATTTTTTTTCAAAAAAAAATTTCATTTTTTTAAAAACAATAAAAAACCCTTTCTGAATATATAAAAAGTTTTATTATATCATCTCTAGTTCCTTATGCCTTATAAAGGGTTAAGGTTATATGAACTCGGGAACACAGTCGCAGGCAGAGAATTGAATGAGTAGAGCTAGGTCGCCATGTACTGAACTATAAATAGTGAAGTGAACTCACCGTGCCAGCAGCAGCGGAATCATTCCCAGCAGCCGCACTTTCCGGTGCCTTAAACCTCTCAGCAGCCGCCATGGTGGCTTGTTGTGACAAGTCCTCAATCTTGGCTTCTCCGAACACTATGTAAGTGTCTGAGTGAGGATTCTTGTACACGTCTGGCGAGTTTATCACGAAGAGGATGTTCTTTGACTTCCTTATTGTTACTCGGTTCACTCCTGATACCTGTAATTAGGAAAATTGTGGTTGTTACTACCTCTATAACCCTGCCAAATATATAAAAACACTCCACTTAGCACTGCAGAATAACCGTCTAGCTCTGCCATACAAAAATTCGCAACAAGCGTGCAAAAACAAAGTGACATTGCGAATTTGCAATTTTTTCCCGCCAATAGACCTACTTACATTGTCTTACATTGGTCCGGTATTCAGTGCGCGGGAAGTAATCGCTGATATTTCCGAACAAACAATACAACAAATTATTTTACTTACAATTAAGTTATAAAAAGAGAAAACTGTCATAAAAATATAAACAAAATGTCTTTATACAAATGAAGAATTGCTTAATCTTTATTCATAAATATTTATGAACTAAACATTTGTAGAAGGTATTCTATAGCCACAAAAATCTACCTACTTAGAATTTTTTTTGTATACTGTAAATATAATTAGCAGAGTAATACTCTAGGTTTTATAGATTATTCTATTTTGCCATTTTTTTTTATATTTTAAAGCTGCCTTTTTTATCTTGGCTGGATCAAATCTAATGTTTATGTTTATTATTATGACATACTGGTTTAAGTCCAAGCTTGCTCATGATCTTGCGTGCTTTCTTCTCTCCTCGTGACTGCTTTGCTTTTGAGACGATGTCGATACCAGCGATCGGGTTTGTGATACCAGCTGCGCCTGCTGCTCCTGTAAGTTTTAAATTTTAAGTATAATTTAATTACTATTTAAAAGTGTAACACAATTTAAAGAGGTAGGCTCTAAGCCAGGTCAAGGACTTCCATAAATTATTGCTAAGTAACTTATAGTAGACTCTCTCATTTTAAGTATAATTTACTATTTAAAAGTGTAACACAATTTAAAGAGGTAGGCTCTAAGCCAGGTCAAGGACTTCCATAAATTATTGCTAAGTAACTTATAGTAGACTCTCTCAAAACAAAATCACCACCAATGTATATTTTTTATGACCCATGTCGTAAAAAAATTAATAGTTCTGAGGCGAATGTCTGTGTCAACTTAATTTGATTCTGCTTTTTTTTACATAATATATTCGCGACTGTTGGGCCAAGGCATACAATATGATAATTTGTCAATATGAGAAAGTCTCAATGACAAACACTTTAGTACACTAACTTATTGGGAAAGTAAATTTCTATTTTTATGCAAAAGAACAGTAGCCTGCACTATTACTGTTCACACAAGTCACAAGCAGACTTATTTACTGGCGATACTACTATAGGGTTGGCTACAATAGATCTTTGCAGGTTACAGTGGCCATTGGGAACTTGGGAACTAAAAGCCCGGCCCCTTTACCCTTGCTGTATTTTACAAATTTGCCGTTTTCTTAATGCAACATTTAAGAGCTTTCCCCAAGCCAACTAGAGCCCCCATCAGTTAAAAAAATATTACTTGCTAAATACCAAACTTATCGAAAATCTGTCATCTGTAAAGGTACCCTAGTTTATTTAGAACCTATCAATCCTGAAAAATATAGTTCACTGTAGATACAGATACAAAAAGTGCGAAAAACGGCCACTTTTAGCAGTCTGTAACCACAGACTGCTAAAAGTTTTTGTATGTGTAACTGGACTTTTTGTATCTGTAACTACAGCGAACTATATTTTTCAGGATTGATAGGTTCTAAATAAACTAGGGTACCTTTACTTAATCTGGTAAGAAAGATTTTGGATAAGTTTTGCATTTAACGAGTAATATTTTTTTAACTGATGGGGGCGCTAGGTGGCTAGGGGAAAGCCCTTAAGATCAAAAGCAGTATTGGTAACATGAAAAATTTGTAAGATAGAAGTGCATTGGCACATGTTTTATGCTGTAAAATTATCTTTGCTTTCCTTAACAATTAAATATTTAGACTAGAATTCAAGACAACAACTGGCCTTCGATATACAGGGTGTAAGGGGCGGTGTACCAAAAACTGTAAGGGCGTGCTTAGTCAACGAAACCGAACAACTTTCCCAAAGAAACATATGTTGGGAAATGAAAAAAAATTTTGACCGCTCCATATAAATTGCCATCTCTGGTAGAATGGTTTGTTTGGAGACGTCAAATTTTTTTGCATTTCCCAACATATGTTTCTTTGGAAAAGTTGTTCAGTTTCATTAACTGAGCACGCTCTATCAGTTTTCGGTACACCGTCCCTTACACCCTTTATTAGATATACTACAGCCCGAGCTACTTAGTCCAAATAGAAGCATAGCATGGTCATAGGCACTGATATTTTCAATGCGAACAAAGCCAGTAGAATAATATGTAGTACACACATACATTCAATCACGCCTCTTTCCCTGTGGGGTAGGCAGAGGCCACAGCCCTCTACCTGCTACGATCTTGACATACTTCCCTCACTTCCTCTATTTTCATCAAGCCTTTCATACATGCTCATCAGTTTAGGGTACTTATAACCTGGCCTTAATTTAGAATGTCCTGAATTTAGAATTTGAAAGGTAGTACGTAGGTATACGTCATACAAAATAACTCTAGCTCTGACCATTAATGCGCAGATGTGAATGCAGCAGGGGGAAGGCGTGTGAATCGTTTATTAGCTCTCCACTTGTCACCCATGCGCAGAGAATAACCGTCTGAGCCAAACTTATTCTGCACATGCTATACAATAAGTAATATGGTTTTGTAGACCTGCATCCTCCAATTCTGGAATAGTGTCATCGGAGTCACTGTCTGAAGAGGCAGTTTCCTCTTTACGCTTCTCTGTCATGGAAGCGGTGGCTTTATCCAGCTCTGTGAGCTCAGGCATTTTCGAGTCCTTTGAGTGAGGTATCGTGGACTAGGTAATATTTCCTGGAAATTTTAAGGAGGTACTTATTTTCAGGAAACTATTATTACCTACTATACTGTATAGGTGTGGGCAAACTACTTGAACAATGACCTTGGCTACGCAGTCGATTTTACATACAAGCTGACGTGCGTAAAGCGGAAGCTTTTAAGCCCACCACGCGATTATTATTCAAGTTGTTTGGCTCGCACTACACAGAATGTAAACTGCAAATCACAAATAAAAATTTAGAGGTTAGGTGCACTATTTGGTTTGGTTGTTTCAAAATTGCGCCGTAAACAAAACAAGATACTTTGAGACACTAAAGGAGTTTTAAAATATGTTCAGTCAATAATTAGAAGGCACAAACAACAGTCAATATCACGAGAAAATTTATACAACCAAAAATTCATACCGCACCAATAAGCGCTATTTATTGTTTCATTTCACTTATAAGAAAACTATTGTCACTAATGGCACCACCGAAATATTTGAAACACTAGTATAATATATTTTTTAAGGAAATTGCCCAGATCTTTACAGTATTTCTAGATTATTTACCTTCGAAAAGGAAATTCTTTCAAAATATCAATATGGAGGAAAGATGAGGAAAGAGAACCACAATTTTTTTTTTTGGTTTCATTCTTCCTTTCGGAAAGGCAAAGAGTACAAAGCCCATACAGCCATGTCTGATGTTCTGTCTTTCTTTTTGCTCCATTGACGTAAAAAAAACGCTGCGCTTCTTGGCGTAGTTTCCAAAATCTTTGTTTTGCTCCCCTCGTAAAGCTATAGTGAACTTTACGAAGGAAAATGTTCGTGACTTTTTGGGACAACATAAACGGGGCTTAAACACGAGATCACTTGAAATCTTCATCAGCTGCGCACTCCGTAGTAAATTTACTGCATAACACACTATCTTTTTTATCCACTAAATGCACACAAAACCAAAATTTCAATTAAGCAGGCAAACGCCCATGTCGAGTTCCCGCCTAAGTCCAGAGAACCACAAACATTTTTTTTTTTTTTGGTTTCATTCTTAGACTATATAATACTAACGTATAAGTTTCATTCTTCCTTTCGGAAAGGCAAAGAGTACAAAGCCCATACAGCCATGTCTGATGTCTTAAATCTGTCTTTCTTTTTGCTCCCCTCGTAAAGCGATAGTGAACTTTACGAAGGAAAATGTTCATGACTTTTTGGGACAACACAAACGGGGCTTAAACACGAGATCACTTAAAATCTTCATCAGCTGCGCACTCCGTAGTAAATTTACTGCATAACACACTATCTTTATTATCCACTAAATCACTAAATGCACAAAAAACCAAAATTTCAATTAAGCAGGCAAACGGCCATGTCGAGTTCCCGCCAAAAAGCCCGAACCACAAACAACCGATCAACTTTTTATCGGTGACTAGAGAGGTGGTGATATGAACAAGAAACTCAATTTGAATCAACTCAACATTTCAATCATCGATATTTTGTGAAGCATGTTTAGTTGATGGCAAGTTGACTTTTAACCATTGACGTAAGAAAAACGTAGTTTCCAAAATCTTTGCTTTTAACGGCAAAAATGTTGACATGGTCTTGCTTTTTTCGTGAACATTATCGATTTTCAAAGTTGCTTATTTGTGGTTAGCGATTAGTAATCCCTTCTTTCCAGAGCAGAAACTCAATTTAAAAAAAAAGTTTTGACAATTCACTCTCCCCCCCTTCCACCCTCCCGCTCCCTCGACCGACGACTGGTCGTGTTTCGTGTGTGATTATAATTTTTGTTGTATTTCGCCGTTTTTATCATATTTTACATTGTAACTGCTATTACATTGTATAATACGAATTTCGCGGGTCGTATCAGTGCTTAGAACGTTCGTTTACTGTATGAATGGTGAGAAACATGACTATAATCGTATGAGTCGCAGCAAGTGATAAAAGATCGTATTTTAGGTCCAAAGTGCATTGATATTTTGTAATATCTGGTGATTGTGATAGCTTTTTGTGCCAAAATGTCGCTGGAGGAGAAATTCAAGGCAGCCGTGAACGTTATTCGGAGTCTACCGAAAAGCGGTAAGCAAAACCCACATCATAACTTTTACTTACTTTCGATCAATTTGTTTGGGCGAAAGAAAAAGGAAAACAAAAAAATACCGTTGGTTTGACCCAGAAAATGCATTAGCGCCTCTCTAATTCTCTCTAGCGATAACAAAAAAAGTGGATAAGTCTCTAAATTTACTGTCTGATGCAGTGCACTAGATTTTGAACTTCACATTCAAATAAAAATATCAATTGGCTAGCATACCTTGTTATAAATTTGGTAGATACTGTTATTTATTACATAAACCGTTAACATTTTGTAAAAACAAAGTAGTAACTAATAAATGAGCTGCCTACCTGTCTTTCTTTTCAGCTAAAAAAACACTTCTAATTTATACCAACTTTCAAAGACCTTGAAGGGACTCTAGAATATGCCATACTATAAAATACCTATTTACAACATTCACATTTATAAAATAAAAAGACTGCTGTCATAATAGCTGCAATTATTTTATCACCTTATTATGTGCACATCCTTTCTACCTTATATAAGATCCTGAATGACCCTGCCACCCCTGACTACCTTCGCTCCCGCTTCCAACTTTTACCTCTTGATCCCCGCTCTAGGCGCGACTGCATCACTGCGATGTTGGAGTGTCCTAGAGCGAACACCAAATTCTTTTTCAACTCCTTCTCTTCCCAAGCTGTGCGACTATGGAACAAACTTCCCAAGGCTATACAAAGCAGTCCTTCAATAACATCGTTTAAGATGCGAGTAATAGAGCACTACTTATCGCAACCATTATAATATTATTTTTAGTTTATGTAAGTATTTAAGTATGTATGTATTTTAAAAGTATGTTTATCCTTCTTTATATATGTCTTATTATTTATATTGTAATTTTAAGTATATTAGTGTGTAGTATAAGTAAGTATTTTTTTTTTTCTCCATATTTTATGCTAGTTTGCTATTTATTAAAAACATATGTATTTTTTTTTTGTTTAATTCTCATTTCACACTTCTAAATGCACATTCCTGTGCCCCTTTTCATGTCATTCTTTCACACCAGCTAGGTTGGCTGGAAGAGATCTCTTATAGAGATAAGCTCACCTTTGTAAACAAATTTTATGTTAACTACAATTTTATGTAATTTGTGCACAATAAAGAATATATATACCTACATAACAGTAGTAGTAAATACTTTAAGATCTGTGGTTCCATATTGGGAGTAAATAAAATTGTAAGCTCTATTTGAGCCTGTAACTTAGACTATAAAACTGAACAACTGTCCCTGTTTGTTGAAACATGAAAAATAAAAATTACTTCCCATACAAAATATGCAATCGGCTGTTGGCCTTGTTTTTTTTTGTATTTCGACCTATGTTCCTTGGGAAAAGATTTTCAGTTTCACAGTTTAAGTAACATGCGTAAAGTTGTGCTTACAATTTTTTTACATCCGATATTAGAACATTATTTACTTTCTTTCTCTTTAGATAGTTTAATGGAATTTGAATTAGCTCCTCAATGTGACTTACACTTTTAGTAATCAATGAATCATCACCGTCTCTCAAAAACTGGTATATTCTGGGAGGGTTGTATTTACCTGTATTTGCCATGCTTGTTAGCATTGCTGCTGGCTCATTGAACCACTGTTGTTGGTGTCAACAGGTATGGATTTCTATGTCTTAATTGCCTCTTATGACACCCATAGGATAAGATGGGTCGGTACATGCACCACACTGGTTATAGCTATCAATAACTGACTGACCTAAACTGTGTCAAGTTGTCTTTGGATTAAACTCTTTTTTTTTACTAGCTGGTGCCCGCGACTTCGTCTATGCAGGTTTATAAATTGTAGCCTATGTGTTATTCTGAGGTATACGCTATATTATTGTAAAGATTAATCAAAATCAATTCAGTAGTTTTTAGATGAAACAGTAACAAACATACATCCATCCATACATACATGTTTACAAACTTACGTGTTTATAATTAGTAGGATAGGATATAAACAGATAGCAAGCCATAAAGGAACGATAAAGACTAAACTAGAAAGAGTTTCCACCCTTAAAAACCCATGTTGTAAATTTCAATTACATAATTTCAAATACAAACCAATATTGTTGATCTTATTATAATGATATAGAATTTATATTCTCCTATCTCATATTCTTCACTGTTTTCAAAGAAGGCCTAAATACTACTACTTCTACTTCTTTTTCTAAATGAAAATCTTCATAAACATAATAAAGTTTAGTTTAACACACTAATATATTCATCAATCCAATCTAAGTTTTCCATTTCCATAGCTCTTTGAAACTGTAAACATTAGTTTTAAAGCGGATTCCACGAAAGAATATGATGTAAACAAATAATAGTCAACAAGCAGTGAATTTCTCTTCAACCACACAAGGGACATATTTGTAACCACTCCATGCATACAGATAACCCTTTGGTCTCTCATTGTATATGTCGCAGATAAATTGTCAGAGCAGTTAAATTATAAAATACCTAGTTAAATTAATTATAATTTACCTTGTAAAAAAAATAAATAACAGTAAATTGACAATAGGCTCCATTTCTTACAATTTCTCTAGGTAAATTATTATAATTTCACAGGCCCTATTTTGTAATTTCACTGGCTGTTAGGTTTTCATGGTTAGATTAGGTTTGCTTAGGTTAGGTTGCTTTATAATTTGCTGGTTGAAATTATAATTTATCTGGGTAAATTATACTTTAATGGCTCTGACAATTTACCTTTGAAATATTGGAGGATATTTCACACAAGGTCATCTGATCCCAAACTACGCAAAGCCTGTACTATGGGTATCAGAGACTGGTATACATACATAAATAGATAAATAACACTCAAACACAAAACAAACATTTGTGTTCATCACACAAATATTGGCCCTCGGCGGGGATCGAACCCGCGGCCCTCGGCGTGTGAGGCAGGCTCACTACCAACCACACCAACAGGCTTGTCATATATAGGTACTACTAATCAGAAATATCTACATTTATTTGGCACCATGAAAATTTGACTTCATTTTGTTTACTGTGTACTAAAAGTCATTCGTTCTTGAAATGAGCTTTACATAACCATGACTTGTTAAATGCTTTGTTGTCGCAGGCAGCTGCTAATGCTTCCAGCCATTGAAAGACTCGTTTTAAACACTGTTTAATAATAACTGAGGACAAGACTTGAATAACAATTTGTTGAAGAAGAGTCTTCAATGGCACATAACTCGTAATGTAATAACTTATACTGTATATAATTTTGTTTGAAAAAATATTTTTTTTGTGAATTTCCCTTCCCAAATGCAAAATTACCCTTCACAATAAATCCTTTATGGATATAGGTTATAAGGTATTTAAACTTTTTGTTTTGTATTCTTTCTAAGCTGTTGAGGCCAAGCGGTCACATACAACCCGTTTTCTAGCTAAACAAAGAAATAAATGAGGAAAATATTTGTACTAAAAAACCTGTTTACCAAACAAAGCTTATCTTATCTTATCATTATCACGCAAAATAAAACTAGTACAAAAATATTTAGAAAGACTAAAAGTTTATTTTTATTTTACAGTTTGTAGATAGGTGGTGGATAGCCTTTGCCACTAATGTCAATGACTGAAAACAGAGATATCAATTACGATAATTTTATTTTTTTCACGATAATCAAGCAATCTAGTACCATTCTGCTTTACTAAAATACAATCTGACCTCACTTGAATGGAATGTAGCAATACTTCTACCTGAAAAAGGATGTACTTTAATACCTTACGTTCACCTTCACCTTCGTAATACCCTTGACATCTTCATAAAGGTATGTGTGCTATTAAAAAACCGGCCAAGTGCGAGTCGGACTCGCGCTCCGAGGGTTCCGTACCACCATATAATCATAATTGTATTAGTTGAAATTTCAGTAAGTTACTGTGCTAGATTTTTTGAGTCCGACACGCGCTTGACTAGATTTTATTATTTTTTGGTATTTGTTAGCTTATGCACTATAAATATACCAATTTTCACATTTGTACATAAGTGTTCGCGTTTTTAAGTTGAAACAAAAATCGCCAAAAAAATAGGTCTTTAGTATGGGAGCCCCCCTCAATTTATAACTTTTTTAATTTTAGTATTTGTTGTTATATCAACAAAAAAAAATACATAATCTGTGGAAATTTTAACTGTCTAGCTATTACTGTTCAGGAGATACAGCTCAAACAAAATTTTGTAAAAATAGCTGACTTTGGTGGCATCTTATTTCTTTGTTTTTAAATATTTTTTAAAACTAAAAATACAGTATTTATCTACTCAAGGAGCTCTAAACAACGATACTCTACTCGATGGGGTTTAGGTCAAACTTTTTTTATTCTCCTCCCCTTTAGCTGTTTAGGAGCCCCCCTTAATTTTTTACTTTTTTTATTTTTAGTATTTTTTGTTGTAGCGGCAACAGATATACACAATTTGTGAAAATTTCAAATTTCTATCTATTACGGTTCATGAGATACAGCCCGCAGGCAGAGAGACAGACATCGGAGGCATATCAATAGGGTCCCGTTTTTCACCCTTTGGGTACGGAACCCTAACAAGGCCATTATTTGTATGTAGACCCTGACAATAATTTCTCTGTTGACATTTTGCAGGATAATGATGATTGCGATAACTGGGAAACTGGAATGTCATAAAACTGTTAATGTAAATGACGGCGATCCTAGGTTTATACAAGGTGTAACAGAAAGGGTATGCCAACCCTGAAGGATGTGATTCTGCCCATGAAACTGAACAACTTTCCCTAAGGAACATAGGTCGAAATACGAAAAAAAATTTACCCATACAAAATGTGCTATCAGCTGATTCAGTTTCCATGTGAAGTCAAACAAAAATTTATTTTCGTATACCTTTTTTTTACACCCTGTAGACTACAGTCGAAATAATATCTAGCTTGATTATAATGAATGAGCGAAGCGCTACTTATTGGAGCGACTATCTAGAGCGACAAATACATATAAGGTCCTAATAAAATAGTGAACATAATTTTAGTATGCTACTCAGACCATGAAACTGAACAACTTTCCCCAAGAAACAGGTCGAAATGTGAAAATAAATTTTTGACCTCCCATAGAAACTGCATCAGCTGAAAGCGCATTTTGTAAGGGAGGTCAATTTTTTTTTGTATTTCGACCTATGTTCCTTGGGGAAAGTTGTTCAGTTTCATGGTCTAAGTAACGTGCTAAAATTATGTTCACTATTTCGTTAGGACCCTATATATCTCTCTCTCACGGATAGATCCCCAAAGGGAATCCTGAAGCGTTCCGTAGCCAACATAACATAATAAGGGTTCTTATTATTATAAGTTTCGTTATGTCCGTCTGTCTGTCCGTCTGTCCGCGGCTTAGCTCAAAGACCGTTAGTACTATGCAATGTGTCACGGAAAGGTGTGATAAAACTGAAGGTTGTGAATCTGCCCATGAAACTGAACAACTTTTCCCAAGGAACATAGGTCGAAATACGAAAAACCAAATTTGACCTCCCATACAAAACGCGCTATCAGCTGCAAATGCTGCAATGCAGTTTCTATGGGAGGTTAAAAATTGATTTCCGTATTTCGAACTATGTTCCTTGGGAAAAGTTGTTCAGTACCATGGTCAGATTATCACACCTTTTGTAATACACGTTGTACAGGGTGCGCCCTAATTAACTGCATTCCATTCGCTATGTACTCGAACCATAACTCTGAACAACCTCCCGAAACACGAAAAAGAAATGAAGTCCCATAGAAACTGGATCAGCTGATAACGCATTTTGTATGGGAGGGCGAAAAACTTTTGTAAAAGTGAAGAGTAGGCCGTGCTGCAGTGGTTTCTTGCCGTTTCTTTTACGCTGCACTAGCACGATCCGAAACGGTGTAGACTCTCTCTATTTGCATTGTATTCTGTAAGTATTTTTTAATGAATCTAAGGGTACAATGAAAAAACGGAGAGCCAACCAAGATCAATTTTCTCTTGTTTGGCATTTTGTGATTAAATCGAACAAGATACTCGTATTGACAGATTAAATAAAGCGTCTTAATCAATTTACCGGTACCACAGGGGACACCCCATACATACCCGTGGGTGTCGTAAGAGGCGACTAAGGGTTCACTGGAGGATGGGCAGCAGCATCCTCCTTTGTATCTTACATCTCACTTACTGCGGTCCATGGTGCCAGGCGTAACGCTAACAAGTGAGGTGACTATGGTACGAGTACTTCCCCTCCACATTTTCTCAGCAATAGCTGGAATTCTGGAGGGAGCTCCCTGTCCTGTAGTGGATGTCTCATGGGATGTTATAATGAATCAATTTAAATATATGATCTTGAATTAAATAATCAAATTGATACAATTCAATAAGGTCTTTTCAAGCTCAAATGGAGTCAAGATGCTTGTTTGAAACTATCAAAATCTTGATTGAATCAGCAAATTTTTTTTTCAGTGTATATTAGATGGAACAACCAACCCACACATAGGTTGTCGCCGCTAAACAAGCAAATCGTAATAATTACAAAATACGAGTTTCCTTTCCGCTCCGTAGTACGGTATATTTTCACGCCGATTGCTTGTCAAAGATTACAAAACATGAAATTACCTACCTATATCGCAACCACTTACACAAATTAACACAATAGTTAATTACTCGTACGTATTTCAACGTATATTTTACGTTTACTCTGTTTGTCTTATTTTACTTTGTAGTCTCTGTGTTTTAGCAGCTACAGCGTCCTACTCTAAATCTGATGGTTCTGGGCTCGATTCCTGGTGATGTCGCAGGCAAATTGTATAATTCGCCGCTTCATGCCTTGTCATTTTACAAAATGCTGAGAAGCTTTTAAATTCGTCATTTTACATAACAACGCGTACAGCACGTTCAGGACTAGTCTGTCTGTGACGGGTATTTTATGCGCGTGGATGACAGGCGGAGAGCCAATGAACGATTCGCATGCCTCCACCCAAATGCTGCACCTCACCCCCGCGACAAATTTTTTGACGTCTGCCCATTAACGGTCACAGACAGAGTTATTTTGCACGCCGTATAGTTCGTTCTGAATAAAGGCCAGGTTAAAAGTACCCTAAACCGACGAGCATGTATGAAAAGATAGATGAAAGTACAGGAAGCAAGGGAAGTATGTCAAGATCGTAGCAGGTGGAGAACTGTGGTCTCTGCCTACCCCGACGGGAACAAGGCGTGATGTTATATATGCATGTATAGTTCGTATCATACACTCGCCAGCCGCTCCCGCAGCACGCTCGCTTCGCTCGTTCGGCTTGTGCGTGGTAGTCGTAGGATAATCTAACCCAACCTAACTGTGGTCGTCGGTCGTTGGGCTTTCACTAACCTATATAATTCACCATTAGTGCTCCTAACCTGTTTACAATCTGCCGACGCCGTTCTACAATTTGCTGAACGTTTACAATAAGCCGGTCTTTTGTAATGTTGCGACAGTATCACTGTCGCAACAAAAATGTCTTTGTAAGACTTCCTCAGTTTGGTTAGGACGAGCGGAGCGAGGTTCAAAACTCCTTGGTTAGGACAGGATGAATCACTTGAGTGTCCTAAAATTAAGATATTGGGGGACATTAAGATGATTCCGTACTTGGGAATGCAAGTTAAGCTGTTGGTCCCGGCTACTGTAAATGTTGGGCTTCTACGAGTATTATTAATGTCTGAAGTCTACGTAAGTGGTCGTTAATGAGCTATATCATAGGCCGTCGGCGGCTCTTTGTCGGCAGCGGTTTATCGATCTTACCACCCATACGATATGATCTTCTTCTTCTATCGTGTCGATGGCAACATTCATACTTTTTAGACCAGTATTCGGCAACGCAGATAGCATTTGATGGCATATGATGAAGTCTTTGTACGGTCAACCGCTTGTCAGCAGAAACTTTTTCAGCTCTATTACCACGCCATAAGGTCCAAAAAAGTTTCTACTGATGTGCGGCCGTGTGTACATATAAAGTCATAGCACGTTACGCTCGACTGCAGTGCTTATAGTGCTTATTAGTTCTCTAGCCCCTTAATAAGTATCCACTTTGGGACAAAGGGAAGTCGCCACTAGAACTAAAAACATTTAGCAGAAGAAGCGATTTATCTTCAATCACATTAGGCAGCTCTTTGTTGCCGCTAATGCGACAATACACGCACAGAAATATCTTTAGACAGTCTGATTTTTCTGTTTGGTTTTTATTTTAATTATTTTGTCAACTAAACGATATTTTGACAAGCCCGTTGGTGTGGTTGGTTGTGAGTCTGCCTTTCACGCCGTGGGCCGCGGGTTCGATCCCCGCCTAAAGCAAACATTTGTGTGATGAACATTAGTGATTGTTTTGTGTCCTGGTGTTATTTATCTATTTATGTATGTATGTATATCTGTCTCTGGTACCCGTAGTACAGGCTTTGCCTAGTTTGGGATCAGCAATGTATGCCGAATTACTTTCTGAAATTAAAAGCTTAAGTCAATTAAAAGCTTCCACTTATCTATAACATAATGAGTCTTACAATTCTTATTCTAAAAATAGAATGAAACCGCATGCGAAAGTAAGGAGACTTAGCATATAATGTGTCAATGCTTTACGGCAGAAATATCTATAGACTGCGGTGGTGGGTACTTATAATCTGGCAAAAATCAAAAGCTAAAGCACCTATTAGAAAGTTTTTGTTCTAAAATAGAACGAAACCTCATGCGAAAGTACACTACTTAGCATAAAATGTGTCAAGGTGTGTTGTGACGTAACAAATTCGTATTCAGTCCAACAAGCCTTAGCAAAGGCAAACCCATTTCCCATAGAGCTAGGAAACAAACTATAGACTGACCGAAGCGAAGGCACACCCCGGACCCCAGACACTACATATAGTTAGGGTGCTGGCTGCAATTTGGGTATATGATTTGCTCATCATTCATATTAATAGGGATGATAGATCAGCTCAATACTAATCGATTTGGTCCTCACAAGTTTTTCTGTGCGTCGCTGCGTTTTTGAGTTAAAGCAAAAAAAATAAAAATAAGATACTATACTATTATGTTTTTTTTTGTCTGCCTTTGTGGCTCCTGTTTAAAATACTTCTGAAGATGTAGAAAATCGAAGAGGCAGACATGCAGGGCTCTGCATTATCACGGGACGAAGTAGTGAATTTTTGCATTTTGATGCGCTGTAACTTTACGACGCAGGGCTATTATGGTGGTAGACTATTTTTCTGGGGTTTTATACATTGTATTTAATCAGATAGTCATAGTCTGCCAGGTGTACGTTTCAGTGTCAAATTTCAAAATAGTTAAAACTTAATTCCTCAAAAACGCAGGGGTGTGGATGTCCGCCAATATTTTTTGTATCTTTTAGAGGATGCTCCATAACATCAGTCAAAGAGGCAGACATGAGCAAATCATATAGAAATTTGTCCTTCATCTCCCTTACTAATACATCGAGAGCGCGAATTTGAAATTTTGAAATTGGAAGGTCGTGTAGGCTCGCATATTCAGTACAAAAGACCCTCAGAAGGACCACTAGAATCTCACTGGCGCGCGGGTGCGCGGGTGGGTGCGGGGTGGATTGAAAACGAATTTTCCCAGATATGAGACCTAGCTAGATTGAATTTTCGCTCCTGAAAACCCCCGTATGGGAAATTTCATCGAAATCCCGTTTTCGAGAAATATTTCTCGTTTAATAGTATCTATAGGGTAGGATAAACATTATAGAATAGATCTTTTCTTAACTGTAAAATGTTTGTTTAGAACAAAACGTGACGATCTATCGTGAACTCTAGTATAATGATATTCTTCTTTTCGTATCAATGGCAAATGATTTTATAGTAACTTAGCCCAAAATGTGGCTACAGCAATAGCTCTTTGGTTGCCTTCAAAAAGGTCCTCCTTGGTTACAGATGTGATAGTGTAACGAGCATCAATGGCTTCGCGGGTTTCGCTCTTATATCTATGACAAAAACACGAAAGTTAGTGACGCCAGTAGAACGAAATGTGATGTGACATGCATGCTAATTAATTAGTTAATTTATGGATGTTTGGACGCGGTCTTTTACAGTGTCTTGTTTGTACTACTGCCAATACTAATGTTACCTTGATAGAGACAGCGCTCGAGGCCGAGTGGTAGTTGCTCTATCTTTCCTATCACTAAATTTAAGCAACACTGACAGCTCGATCACACCTAGCTGAATTCAAACACTAATTCGGCATACATTGCTGGGAGGCTTGGTTATGTTAATTGCAATATCCTTACTTCAACGAGCAATGTATGCCGAATTAGTCTTTGAATTCAGTTAGGTGTGATCGCGGCTTTAGTGATAGGGTGCTATTGGCACCCTTTGGGTACGAATCCCTAAAAATAATCATCAGCAACTTAAGAACGACAATTTTTTGTCACAAGTGAGCAGGTGGGCCACCTGGTGGTAGAACCTACTGTCTTATTAGTAAAAGTTTTTGACGCATAAAAAACAGCAAAGCGCGTTTCTCACCCTGTGAACTAAGATGGTATGTCTCGTGTGCCGGTAATTTGACTGTAAACGGAAACACAGGAGGGTAAACACTACTGCTTTACTGCAGAAATAGGCAATCATCATATCGTGTGGGTTGCAAGGTCGATGACCGACCTCACAAACCCTGGCGTCAGAGTTGTTGAGCCGCCAAACGCCTCTGACATGGCTCATTAACGATTACTTCCGTAGACTCGCGTTTCCTCGTAGGTTAGGTTATAGGTAGTAGCTGAAAAACGGTGTTTTGCCCTTCCGGGTAATATAATACACTGAGCTACGGCCTTTTTGTACCGCTGCGGCACACATGTACTCGCGCCAGTTTTTAAAAATGTAGAAATTTGTATCTTTTGTTTTTGTCTTTAATAGTTTACTGTCCCTTGTATATTGTGTGTCGAATATGTGTATGAATAAACATTTTTATCTATCTATCTAGATAGTAGTCGCTACCAACGGCTTAACGTGCCAAGCACGGTTTTATCTAATAGGCAAGAGGCCACCCTCTCACTTTCCCAGACGGACTTTGCACAAAATCCTACCTACCTACACTAGGGTGTCTCAAAAAATAAAAGTCATTTATTTTTAACGCATACCCTCTTAATTTTTTCGTATATCAAAACAGACGTAAATCAAATTTGGTGAATTTGGAACCACAGCAACCCGTGCCGACTTGCATCGAAACTCAGTACTAGCGCACTATGGCGAGCGCACGCTAATGATGAGCTTTTATTGCCTAATGTTTGAGTTTTACCATATTCAGTAACTGTATATCCCACCAAAAACATTCTGTAAAAAACTAGCCAAGTCTCGATGGAGCTGCTTGTTTATCTCTAAAAAGTAATGAAATCTAGACAAAGTCGTGCCAAGTCTAAGGTTCCTTACTGCGATTTCTTTATTATTATAGTTAATGTTGTGTGACTTGGCCGTTGAACATTCTTCATACGTTAGTGGGTACAAGTCGATTTTGTTTACACGTAATTTTATATCTGTTCTAACTACATATGTTTGTTATGCGAGATAATAGACCATACTGGTATTGGTAATTGGACGCTAGTGTTTCATTTTAGGCTGTTGTTGATTGTGCAACACATGCATTCAGCATTGACAATGCTGACTTCTGCTCTCTTCTTTTTGGAGCGTCAAATCGACCACCGATCTAACATAAAATAGACGTACAGACGGACTTCTATCAATGATTAGAATAAGAATGATGCGTCTGTACTGGATATTTTTTTAATATTGTTTGTTTCAGGCTCGCCTATACATAAGTATTATTGAAATACGCAGCTTTATCAAGCCTACAAGTGACTGGTTATTGAATCAACGTTTTCCAAGTGGCAATTTTCCATCGTCAATGGGTAGCGGTTCTGGCGACAGAATGGTGTCATGGAGCACCTGGTTTTGTACCCTTGTGTACCCTTCAACGGCCAAGTCACACAACATTAACTATAATAATAAAGAAATCGCAGTTGGCACGACTTTGTCTAGATTTCATTACTTTTTAGAGATAAACAAGCAGCTCCATCAAGACTTGGCTAGTTTTTTACAGAATGTTTTTGGTGGGATTTCACTTCTTTTTGTAAAAACAAATTAAACCTAGAAAACTAAGAGTACTAAAATAACTAACAATTAAATAAAGTATTCAATTAAATCTTCTTTTAAATCTAATAATTACGTAATAATCAGTAATCCGTCACTAATCATAAAATTCATAACCTATTCAAATCTTCGAATTATTATAATAACAACCTGCTAATTAACCTTGCGGTCACCTACAACCGCGGTCCATGGTGCCAGCCGTAACGCTAACAAGCGAGGTGACTATGGTACTTCCCCTCCACATTTTTCCAGCAAAAGCTAGAATTATGGAGGGAGCTCCCTGTCCTGTAGTGGACGTTTCATGGGATGTTATGATGATGATGAATTAACCTTAGCAAACCTCACGAAATAATAAGCGAAATCAACGAAATGCAAATAATCCCTCCTAATCCCTAGCAAACGTTTTCAAGCGCAGTAGAAGAATGTCGGAAACGACTGTAACGCGGCCGGTTGTCACTTCGCCATATAAAAAAACGGAAAAACAAACGTAAGCGCGTTTTAAAATACAGTCAACGCTATCTAGCGACATGTGCGGGTATCACCGCCACTCTTAGTCCAATGCATTATATTTTGACCAAATTTTGAGCGAAATTAATATTTTAGTGTAATTTGTTTATTTAATTTGTGTAATGTTCGAGTAGAATAAAGTTAATCGTTCGACTATTTCTTCTTGTAAACTTGTAAGTATAAGTATAAAAGCCAGTCTAGTCTTATCCAGAGTTTTCCTTTAATTTATTTATATGCGTACTAAAAGCAGAAGGGGAGGCATTCGCCCAGCAGTGGGACGCTGTAGGCTAGATTAAATTAGAAGAAGAAGATGTGTCCCACTACGCTGGATTTTTGCAATGACAGTCGATTTTTTTATGTACCAATAGTAGAAGGGGGCATTACCATATCTCTAATACAGCTGAGACCAGCTGAGGGTTCTTCATCAGATACTTCAGACCTTCGATTTTTGACATCAAATGACGCGGCCCACAAAGTTGAAATTTTTTTGTAAAGGCGGTATGTCGATCTCTAATAGTTTGGTTGGGCTCTTGTGTTTTCTAATCAGGGTCACCAGGTACTCCAGATCTTCGATTATCCTAGTTTTTATAGTTTTTCCTTTATGTGGCCATTAAACCCTAACTCTGTACCAAATTTCAGCTCTCTGAGTTTATGGAAAGTACTACTTCTATTTTGATGATCATGAGTGTGTGTCATAAATGCGAAACTTTGCTTTCGCTTAACTTCGGAACTGAATGACCTACAGACTTGAAATTTTGGATTTTAAGTATGTGATTATAGCTTACTGGATGACGAAAATTTCTGCGTTCTGGTCTTATCCAGAGGTTCTCAAATAGGGGCCTGAAAATGCCGCGAAATGGTTCCTGTAAAGGATGGTACGGCAGTGTATGCTTCGCGCTCGACTTGGCGGGGGCACTGCCGTGCCCCCTGATCCCTTAAATTATAATAAACATTTTTCGTCAACCTTCCGTCTCAGAGTAGTCAGAGTCCGGCAGTTAGATACGGTACGGAGAACTTTCGTTGATTACGCCACACAGTTTGAGATAGTCCCTTTTACTTTTACCGTCATTACCACGTAAACGGTTGCATTGCATGTAACATGTTACGCTGCCGTAGATTATGTCCGTTTCAAACCTCGACACTCAACGTGTAAGGTAAAAAGAATGAAACACTGAACAATTGTTCTCATGGAGCATTCTCTGCTTGCGTCTGTGTTCCCGAGTTCATATGACACGAATTAATTGAAGTCGCGAATAGGCTTCTTCTGGGCAAGCTTGTTCCACAGTCGACCTCGTCTCTGTCCTTAAGACTTGATCGACATCAGGAGCAGGCGTATAGAAAATAATAATAAAATAAACAGGTTGAAAAGTTTTGATAGTGGATTTTGTATGGGAGGTCGTTTTTTTTTTCGTATTTGGTCATCTAGTTTTATAATCACATGGATCATGATTTCTGGAAAAAGAAATTCTAGATACATCTCCAGTTTTCGGTCATGATGGAAATAAACTAATGACTTCTTCATTGTCCTTCCCTGTTCCTATTATTTGGTGTTGAGTGAGATGCTAGTGAAAATCAAGTTTTACAGCCTAGCCCACCGGCGCAAAGTTGCATATCTGTCGGTCTTTTACAGATTGCACTTCGGGGAGTGTGCTCAAGCAAGAGCTCCATGACCTTATTCCGCCATCCCCCTTCTACCATCGGGAATCCAGACGCCCCGCAGGATATCACCCATACATGGTTGATATTCCACACATCCACACAAAGCGGTTTGAAACATCTTTTATATCGCGCACGGCTAAGGAGTGGAATTCTCTGCCTGCCTCTGTGTTCCCGAGCTCTTATAACCCGAATCTATATTTAAGTCGCGAGTGAATAGGCTTTTTCTGGGCAAGCTCGTTCCATCGTCAATCTCATCTCTGTCCTCAGGGCTAGATCGAGGTCAAGGTAAGCCCATACAAAGTGAAAAAAAAGGGTCTCCTCACTCTTCTGCACAATCTGACTTGAATTATCGGTTCTGGCTCTGGCAATTGACAAGATTACATTTTTTCTACTTTTTAGGGTTCCGATACCAAAATGGTAAAAAAAAGGAACCCTTATGGTGCCGCTCTGTCTGTCTGTCTGTCTGTCTGTCCGTCTGTCTGTCACACCTCTATATCTCAGCAACCACTTATGCTATCAACCTGAAATTTGGAATAGTTTTAGAATATAGTTGCCCAACTTAATTGCACAAGAAAAAATTTTGAAAAAAGTATGATTATTAATATAAAGGGGGCCAAAATAGGGGGGGCCAAATTTCAAATTGTCGCTACTACGTCGAGTGGGGTATCATATGAAAGGGCTTTACTTGTACATTTTAAAATATATTTTTGTATTTTTTTAAATTTCTTAGTTTTAAAGTTATGATGAAAAATGTCAAGAAAAATACCATTCCCCCCCCCTTATCTCCGAAGTTTGAGTAAGGAAAAATCTGAATTAATTACAGTTGACAGAAGTTTATATAAACTTTACAGCAAAAATAAAACGATCTTTCTAAGTTGCACAGTTTTTCAGAAATCTGCAAAAAAACCTTTACAAACAAATTTAGTTTTGCGGTCCTGAAAATGGACTTTATTGCTTCCAAAAATACTATAGGTATATCGGAACCCTCGGCGCGCGAGTCCGACTCGCACTTGACCGGTTTTTTTTATATTTATAAAACAAGATTTTAGTAAGGGTGATGAGGGACAAATTTCTATATGATTTGCTCATGTCTGCCTCTTTGGCTGATGATAAGGAGCATCCTCTAAAAGATACAAAAAATATTGGCGGACATTCACACCCCTGCGTTTTTGAGGAATTAAGTTTTAACTATTTTGAAATTAGACAATGAAACGTACACCTGGCAGACTATGACTATTTGATTAAATACAATGTATAAAACCCCTGAAAAAGGTCTGCCACTATAAAAGCCCTGCGTCGTAAAGTTACAGCGCTTCAAAATGCAAAAATTCACTACTTCGTCCCCTGATAATGCAGAGCCCTGCATGTCTGCCTCTTCGATTTTCTACATATTATATCATGGCATATCTTTTGACTGCGTCATTGTAAAAAATTGAAATTTTCAGATCTTGTGTGGTTCATGGATCCTAATATATGGTATTAATTTCAACCTGATACCTTTACCCGTTCGTGAGATAAAGGGTCTTGACAGACAGACAGACAGACGGACAGACAGACGGACAACAAAGTGATCCTATAAGGGTTCCGTTTTTTTTTTTGAGGTACGGAACCCTAAAAAACAGCAATTTAAGCCGCTTATTTTGAAACTCAACCATAAATGGAATCAAAACCTAATGGACACTTCCAGTCGACCGAGAATCTTGAAATTCGGCATGAAATATAGCACACCTTTAATTAAATTACCAACCTTAAATTTTTTGTTACATTTACATCACATAATAAAAAACTTTAGCAATAAAAATACCATAACTTTTACTTATGTACCCATAGGTTTGTACGGAACCCTCGGTGCGCGAGTCCGACTCGAACTTGGCCGGTTCTTTTTTTTATTATTTCTTGTTGTAACGAAATTTGTGAAAATTTCAAACTGCTACCTATTACGGTTCATAAGATACCTACAGCCCGCTGACAGACAGACATCGGAGACATATCAAGAGGGTCCCATTTTTCATATTTTGGGTACGGAACCATAAAAACGGCTTGAAATTGAAAGGTTAAGTACCTCATCGATAATATTTATGACAACTAACTAACACAAAGGAAAATTTGCTCCAATAATATCTACACTGTATCTGTGTAAGGGTAAATAGCGTAGTAGCACGGTCTGCATATAAATCATGATGATAATAACAAAAGATATCGCAGCTTCATTGTGTATCTTATTACTGAGAAAAGAGAGATGAATTTTAATTGATCTTTAGTGTAAAGATACAAAGTTCAAGTTGGTGCATACATACGCCTATTGTATTTTATTTGTTTTGCAATGTTTGTTGACAAGTGTTATGATATCTATTTGAGAAATCAGTTATATTAATGATTTATTACCTAGGAGATTACATCGCAAAGAAAACATTATTTATAGCAAAATAAAGAGAATTAGAAAATATTGGCAGAATTTGTTCTCCACGAGGGGAGACAAAGAACTTCAAACTTTATGTTCATGCTAACGTTTGCCCTGGGCGGTGCTCGAACCCGCGACCTACGGTGCACAGGGTCGAGTCTAGGCACTACCATCCACACTTAAGAGGGTATTCTACTCGTAGTCCGAGAAATAGGTATTTGTACAAACTATTGCTGTCTCGCTGCGCCCCAACGATCCTCCCATAGTGTGCGATACAACTTACAGCTTAAGCCACGATCACACCTTCCCTAATTCAGAAACTAATTCGGCTTACATTGCTCGTTGAAGTAAGGATATTGCAATTAACATAACCAAGCCTCCCAGCAATGTATGCCGAATTAGTCCTTGAATTCAGTTAGGTGTGATCGTGGCTTTTGACCGATTTGGTGTGGTTGATAGTGAGCCTGCCTGTCACACTGTGGGATACTTCATTCCACAGATGAACTCGTAATATACCTGTGTAATAAACGACCAGTTGGACCACGTTATGGTAAGTGGTCACCGCACCGCCCAAATGATCCACAGACTCTTTAGTGGCATACTTTGATACTAATAATACAGCAAAGCGACGCCTACCCTGAGAATTAAGATGATATGTCTCATGTGCCGGTAACTTCAATGGCTTCCTTACCCTTTGAACCGAAACACAATACCTGTCACCTTCAAAAACATATAACAATAATAAAAACCACACAATTCAAATCTCATTTGACACACAATAAATATTCATCCTCAAGCACGGCCATTTGCCTCCTTCATCCACTTAGAACTTGAGTAACTTAGTTGCAGTTAAACATGTATAGTAATGAATCGGTTAATCGGTTATCTCGTCCTGCTTACAACTGGGACCATGGGCCCAGTTGCCATTTCGCCTTCTTTTCCGCCAGTAAAAAAAATCACCTCTCTTGTCCCCCGTGCTCGCAACAGCGCCAAAATATTGGGAGGTTATAAAAATCCCATACCGTGTAAAAATCCTTTCAAATGTTATCTTAATAGGGTTTGTTAATGGGCTACCTACGGTCCACTAGCGCCCCCATCAGATATCAAATACGAAACTTATCAAAAATCCGGAAAGACAGATTGAAGTAAAGGTACATTTGTTTATTTAGAAACTATTTACTCTGTAAAATAAAGTTCACTGTAGTTACAGATACAAAAACTGCTAAAAGTGGCCGTTTTTCGCAGTTTTTGTATGTGTATTATATTTTTCAGAATTGATAGGTTCTGAATAAACTAGGATACCTTTACTTCAATCTGTCTTTCCAGATTTTCGATAAGTTTTGTATGCTAGTTTTGTATGTTAGTTTTGGGCGCTAGCGGGAGGTAGCCTCTAAAGAAAACTCGCAAACAATATGAAGATAATTTATTTTATCTTTATATGAAGATAATTTACCAGGACCAAATTCAGGACGTTCTGAATAAAGGCCAGGTTAAAAGTACCCTAAACCGACGAGCATGTATGAAAGGATTGATGAAAGTACAGGAAGCAAGAGAAGTATGTCAAGATCGTAGCAGGTGGAGGACTGTGGTCTCTGCCTACCCCGACGGGAAAGAGGCGTGATGTTATGTATGTATGTATAATTTCTTTCAAGTTAAACTTTCCACAAATCTGTTTCGTAAATTTTCAGTTATTGTTTCAGGAAGTAAGTGTAAGCAATAGGTTTAAAGGAGCTTAAATTTTAAAACAGGTATCTGCAAGTGCCGGTTTGCTAATAATTAAAGTAAGGCCAACGTAAGAAGTACGTTTTCACGATTCCTTATCATATCACCAACACACAGGGTTCATTATTCTCTGCAGGTCATAATGTTTTAACGGGCCTATTACAATGACCTTACGTTAATGACAATAGTGACTGTTTGCTATAAGTGGCCGTTTTTGGCACTATACCAATACAAAGTTATTTACAATAAGCTATGATGTGATGGGTTATGAAATATAAAACTACTTCTTATTTCCACGAAACGAACAATACTAATAAAAAGCTTTGAATTTGTGACGCAATAAATTTATTTAAAGTGGCAGCACCTCTGCTCTGCATCTACCTTCAAATTAATCAATAGGGAAATAAGAAAACAGTTAATAAAATCAATGCAATAATAACGACCATTATAAAGTTCTTTTTCAGTTACAGTATTCTTTTCGAATGAGGTAAATACATAAATGTAATTAATTAGTTATCTGGGGCCTTGGCCCTAGAACTAATGGGCCGAGTTTACCAAAGACACATGTGAATACATACTGTACATAGTTAGTTATACAAAAGTGAGTCATGCAGAACAAAACATCGTTTAGCAATTTATTTGTTATACGAGTACTCATTCATGAGTATTCATTAAACTTTAGCTTTCATTAAACAGTACTTTGAACTAAACCAAGACACGTTTTTAAAATATTCAACTATTATTTAACTCAATTCTGGGCGTGTGACTTTAAACTTTTCCTTGCTTCAAAAGGCACATTACCTGTATTTTTACCGGCAACGACAACAGATGGCGCTATTAGTATCAGAAACTTGGTAACGGTATAACTTTATGTCTCACGAATTTCGGAGCTAATTTCAGTAAAATTACCACTTTCTGTTCAAGTATATTCCTTGTGGAGTACTTTTCTTCACTGAGTAAGTTGGAACGAGCTATGGGGTATCGGAGCCAGTGAAATGACTGATTGATACAGAAGACATTCAATCATTCCATCTTAGGTCTCAAGTTGGGAAACGCGCTTCTGCTGCCTTATTAGTTTAAAAGTACAAGCAAGAGCAGGTTAGACTTGACAATGCAATGTGGCTAAAGCTCTTACGGTTATTGAAGTAAGAACGGGGGGACCATAGTGGGGGGACCGAGACACGCAACACACCGAGCTCCGTCTATTTGTTCGGTTTAAAGTGATAAACATGTCAAAATCAACAATTGAAGCATTGGAAAAGGCGATTAATAAGTTCCTGTCGCCTATTGAAGAAAAATTGGAGCGTTTCCTGACGAAATTAGGCAAGTTGGAAGCAAAAATATCCAAATAGAAAAACAGCAAAATGTTGTGTTTTATTCGTGTGTCTCGAAAATGCAAGTTAACGCAGCAAAGGAATCACAACCTAATTCAGCGGAACAGTTAAGAATTGGAGCAAAAAATCCTGCGGAATCGAGCATTACCAGTACCGAGCGGACGTCGAGACCGGTTCCAAAGGACGGAGGTAGGAGAAGCTCGCTGCCACAGCCAGTCGCCGGAGCAGCCGTCACAGTCGCCCGCACCGGACTCGTGCAAGCTATACACGTCCAATTACTGTCCGACCGACACCGGAGGTATGCACTTCCTCCTTGACTACTGTGCCGGCCGCGGCGCCTGCATTGATGCACGATGTGCAACATAAGGATGACTCTACTTTCAGCGTTTCTCCCGTCGTTGAAAATCAAGACTACAGTGACAGCAAATATTACCTTCCATGGCAAGTAGCCTGAGAGCCAAACTATTTCACTGTATGAAGATTCAACAAAAATTCATATCAGCATTTTTTTTTCGTCCAAAATTAGATTAGCTGGTCTATAAAATTTACGACGGGATGATTTAAAAAAATAATAAAAGTATTATAAATTCCACAAAAAAAGGGCAAAAATGCTATAAATATTATTTACTTTACATTTTATTACCTTTATTAATATCTTTTTTTTTAGTTTTTAATCCTCCTCTATTTGTAAAAGAAAAACAATTAAACTACAATTTTTTTTACGTAAATCTCAAAGATGAATAAGACCTATGATAAAAATCCTATCAGATCAGTTCTTCTATGCTTTTGTTTCATTAACGTCCCTTAACATATAGGGTACAGAATCCAACAAAAAACAATATCGAAATTGAAACCTCCAGAAATTGAAATTGTACCTTCCAGTTTGAAATTTGGGCGGATTCAAAAATATACTCTCCTAAAATTGCATTTAAAGGCCGTTTACAAAAATTTGGCCTGATATGAATTTTTTCCTCAAATAATAGGATAGCTCTCTCTTAGGGTAAAGAAGTGAAGCGAAAAAATAATAATCGTAAACTACAATCACGCTTAGTGATAACCGGGACAGATTCTATAGACAACTGCAATCCATAGAACGAGTGTACAAATTTCACGCCTGTCGTTTCAAGCCAGACACCAGTGAGGATTCGATTAAATCATTCATGTTAAAAAAAACCTCTGTAGTCAATATAGTGTACAAAAATTAAAACATGACCACTACTTATCTTTTATGATATGAAAACAGTGCCACAGAGTCTGACTTTTTTATGTACTCTCAAAACTGGCCATAATAGTTAGGGTGCTGGCTGCAATTTTGGTATATGATTTGCTCATGATTCATATTAATAGAGATGATAGATCAGCTCAATACGAATCGATTTAGTCCTTACAAGTTTTTCTGTGCGTCGCTGCGTTTTTGAGTAAAAGCTAAAAAAAAAATTTAAATAAGATACTAAATAATGTTTTTTTTTGCCTGCCTTTGTGGCTCCTGTTTAAAATACTTCTGAAGATGTAAAAATGGAAGAGGCAGACATGCAGGGCTCTGCATTATCACGGGACGAAGTAGTGAATTTTTGCATTTTGAAGCGCTGTAACTTTACGACGCAGGGCTATTATGGTGGCAGACCATTTTTCTGGGACTTTATACATTTTATTTAATCAGATAGTCATAGTTTGCCAGGTGTACGTTTCATTGTCAAATTTCAAAATAGTTAAAACTTAATTCATCAAAAACGCAGGGGTGTGGATTTCCGCCAATATTTTTTGTATCTTCTAGAGGATGCTCCTCATCATCAGTCAAAGAGGCAGACATGAGCAAATCATATAGAAATTTGTCCTTCATCACCCTTACTATAAGAGTGAGCAAGTGGTTTCAACGCGGCGGCCGGCAGTCAGCGCGCTCCGACCTGCCAGCCGCTTTCCCTCCCCGCGCGGCCTCTGACGCTGCCCGCGCAGACCGCGCCAGCGGTGGCGGCAGCACCGAATCCAAATAATCCTATACTATTAAACGAGCAATATTTATATATATATATATATATATATTTGTAATCGGTTTATCGAAAACGGCTCTAACGATTTCGATGAAATTTAACATACGGGGGTTTTTCGGGTAAAAAAATCGATAAAGCTTGGTCTCATGTCTGGGAAAATTCGTTTTCCCCGTGTTTTTGAGCATTTTGTAAATTCCGCGTTTTAGACAGAAACTTACAGCGCCATCTGTTGGCGAGTGAGATAGTTTGCTCACCCGATGATATTTTAATTTTGAGGCGGCTAGTATAGAGCGAAGCTCGGTCGACCAGGTACTAATATTAAACTCTCTGTCTGCCACCAAAACGCGAGGGGCATAAATAATAAGAACATTGAAGTGCTCTTAGCGAAAGAACTGGCTTGCGATTTGAAACTCAAAATTCGGTGATAAATTGATAATAGTGATAACTGGTATAGACACCAGTCTTTCACATAGATGAACTTTACTAGTGTGTCTTACTTATCCATACTGTATAAATTATCTATGTGAGAGAATAATAATTTTTTTTGTATTTATATTTTTGTAATGTTAATTGTTAAAATTTATTATTTAGGAATTAATAATATATAAAGTTTATTAATTAGGAATTTCAACATTATTGTTTAATTGCTTTGAAAGCTGGGTATGGCAGAAGAAGCATGAAAGTAGAATTAATGCAGTGGAAATGAGAGCGCTAAGGAGTATGATTGGTGTTAAATTGAGTGACAGGATTAGAAATAGTGTGATAAGAGAACGGTGTGGCGTAAAAGAAGACGTAGTGACCAAAATCGAGAAAGGGATGCTGAGATGGTTTGGTCATGTAGAGAGGATGAATGAACAAAGAGTGACGAAAGAGATCTACCAGGCGAGAGTGAATGGAAACGTTGGAAGGGGAAGGCCTAGGCGAACGTACCAGGACCAAATTCAGGACGTTCTGAATAAAGGCCAGGTTAATGTACCCTAAACCGACGAGCATGTATGAAAGGATTGATGAAAGTACAGGAAGCAAGGGAAGTATGTCAAGATCGTAGCAGGTGGAGGACTGTGGTCTCTGCCTACCCCGACGGGAAAGAGGCGTGATGTTATGTATGTACTAGCTGTTGCCTGCGGCTTCGCTCGCGTGGATTTCGTATTTATGTTGTTACCGGTTTTCCGAAGCAATGAGATATTTTCCCGTCATTTCGGGGTAATTTTAAACTAAGAAAAAACAGGACTAACCCTGCGTAAATCAATAAGTATAATTCAAGATCCAGCTGAATTTTATATAATATACAGACGTTACTCATAAATTACTCAGAACAGATGAACTTAGCAGCAGTATTCTAACAAATGTAAAGAGAGCGATGAAATACACCTTCCTCTCCCCCTCCCCCTCCCTCTGTCTCTCCCCCTCCCTCTGTCTCTCCCCCTCCCCTCCCTCTCTCCCTCCCTCTCCCTCCCTCTCTCCCTCCCTCTCCCCCTTCCTCTCCCCCTTCCCCTTCCCCTTCCCCTCCTTCTCCCTCTCCCTGTACCTGTACCTCTACCTCTCTACGTCTCTACGTCTCTACCTCTCTACGTCTCTACGTGTCTACCTCTCTACGTCTCTTCGTCTCTACCTCTCTACGTCTCTACGTCTCTACCTCTCTACCTCTAACTCTACCTCTACCTATCCCTGCCCCTATCCCTACCCCTAACGCCAATTTAACCGCTATCCCTAACATAGAAACGACACCCATATTTATTCTTAGACATTTCAAACCTATCGCACCCCAACCCCATCCCCAGGGGATGATGGTATTTCACGTCCACCACGTTGGATTTCAAAATTGTTGTAGTTTTCGTAACCAGCGACCCGATAAACCATACAAACGATACCCATATTGATTTTTAGACATTTCAAAACTATCGCACCCCAACTCCATCCCCAGGGGGATGATGGTATTTCACGTCCACCACGTTGGATTTCAAAATTGTTGTAGTTTTCGTAATCAGCGACCCGATAAACCAAGCAAACAACACCCATATTTACATTTCAACCCTATCGCACCCCAACCTTATCCCAAGGGAATGATGGTATTTAACGTCCACCACGTTGGATTTCAAAATTGTTGTAGTTTTCGTAACCAGCGACCCGATAAACCATACAAACGATACCCATATTGGTTTTTAGACTTTTCCACCCCATTTCCCTTTTTTAGGGGTTGAATTTGGGATGGAATTTCAATGAAAGTGATGAACGTTGCATAGAATTAAATCATTAATGCCTAAATAATAAATTATGTGGATTTTACTTTAAAAATAAATAATTTTCAAGTTCATCCCCCTTTTCACCCTTAAGGGTGTCGAATTTTCAAAAACCCTGAGACACGTAAATATTAATTTTTAGTCGTCAGTCTAAATACAAATTTTGAAGATCCTAACTTCAAAACTGACGGACTTTCATACAAACATTCATCCCCTATTTTAAAATTGTGGAATTTTGTAAAACCCTTTCTTAGTGCACCCCTAGGTCTCATAAGGAACCTACATGCCAAATTTGGAATCTCTAGACCCAGCGGTTTGGGCTGTGCGTTGATATGTCAGTCAGTCAGTCACCTTTTTCTTTTATATATATAGATGTACTAGCTGTTGCCCGCGGCTTCGCTCGCGTGGATTTCGTATTTATGTTGTTACCGGTTTTACGAAGCAATGAGATATTTTCCCGTCATTTCGGGGTAATTTTGAACTAAGGAAAAAAAGGACTAACCCTAAAGTATAATTCAAGATCCAGCTGAATTTTACATAATATACAGAAGTTACTCATAAATTACTCAGAACAAAGGAACTTAGCAGCAGTATCCTAACAAATGTAAAGAGAGAGATGAGAGACACCTTTATGTAATATTTCAAAACAGAGCTAATTCGCAGAAGTAATTGAGAAAAACTAAAACCCTCTCCCTCTCTCTCCCTCTCCCTTCTTCCTGTCCCCCTCCCCCTCCCTCTGTCTATCCCTTTCGCCCTCCTCCCTCTTCCCCTGCCCCTCCCTCTCCCCCTCCCTCACCCCCTTCCCCTCCCTCTCTCCCTCCCTCTCCCTCCCTCCCTCCTTTCCCCTTCTTCTCCCTCTCCCTCTACCTGTACCTGTACCTCTACCTCTCTACCTCTCAACCTCTCAACCTCTCTACCTCTCTACCTCTCTACCTCTCTACCTCTCTACCTCTCTACCTCTCTACCTCTCTACCTCTCTACCTCTCTACCTCTTTACCTCTACCTCTACCACTACCTCTACCTCTACCTCTACCTCTACCTCTACCTCTACCTCTACCTCTACCTCTACCTCTACCTCTACCTCTACCACTACCTCTACTTCTACCTCTACCTACCCCTAACGCCAATTTAACCGCTATCCCTAACATAGAAACGACACCCATATTTATTTTTAGACATTTCAAACCTATCGCACCCCAACCCCATCCCCAGGGGATGATGGTATTTCACGTCCACCACGTTTGATTTCAAAGTTGTTGTAGCTTTCGTAATCAGCGACCCGATAAACCATACAAACGACACCCATATTGATTTTTAGACATTTCAAACCTATCGCACCCCAACTCCATCCCCAGGGGGATGATGGTATTTCACGTCCACCACGTTGGATTTCAAAATTGTTGTATTTTTCGTAATCAGCGGACCGATAAACCATACAAACGACACCCATATTCACATTTCAACCCTATCGCACCCCAACCCCATCCCAAGGGAATGATGGTATTTTACGTCCACCACGTTGGATTTTAAAATTGTTGTAGTTTTCGTAATCAGCGACCCGATAAACCATACAAACGATACCCATATTGGTTTTTAGAGTTTTTCACCTCATTTTCCTTTTTTAGGGGTTGAATTTGGGGTGGAATTTCAAAAACAGTGATGAACGTTGCATAGAATTAAATCATTAATGCCTTAATAATAAATTATGTGGATTTTACTTTAAAAATAAAGAATTTTCAATTTCATCCCCCTTTTCACCCTTAAGGGTGTCGAATTTTCAAAAACCCTGAGACACGTAATTATTAATTTTTAGTCGTCAACTTAAATACAAATTTCGAAGATCCTAACTTCAAAACTGACGGACTTTCATACAAACTTTTATCCCCTATTTTACCCCCTTAGGGGTGGAATTTTGTAAAACCCTTTCTTAGTGCACCCCTAGGCCTCATAAGGAACCTACATGCCAAATTTGGAATCTCTAGACCCAGCGGTTTGGGCTGTGCGTTGATATGTCAGTCAGTCAGTCAGTCAGTCAGTCAGTCAGTCAGTCAGTCACCTTCTTCTTTTATATATATAGATGTATGTTGAAATTCCTTCATTTCTTCCTATTACAAAAAAACTGAACCCTAAATTTTCGAAGTCTGGGACTCAATTCCTGAATATCACCGGGTGATAAAATATCACTCAATAAATTCAAAATCACAGATTTTTGTTTTCAAAATTGAAGATTGATATTCGTAAAATATGAAGCAGTCCTTGATTGGTAGTTTTCATGTATTGTGATTTACCTTTCAACAGTTTATCTAGGCAAATGTGAATTTTTAAAGTCTCAAAAGTGATATTTTATCATCCGGTGATTTTCAAGAATTGAGTCCCTGAAACGCACCTGGGAGTCAATTCTTGAAAATCACCGGGTGATAAAATATCAATTTTGAAACTTTAAAAATGTACATTTCCCCTAATAAACTGTTGAAATGTAAATCAGAATACTTAAAAATTACCAATCAAGGACTGCTTTATATTTTAAGAATATCAATCTTCACTTTTGAAAAAAAAAATCTGTGATTTTGAATTTTTGTGAAATGTTAGTGATTAAAACTATGTAGGCAACCAACTGTGATTTTGAATCTGTTTGGTTTATTTTCAATAAACGGAATTTGGGATCGAATGACTGGGTTTTATAGCTTTAGTTTTTCTTTAATAGTTGTATGGAAAATATTTTTCAAACGACTGTCATTTTGCAATAAATAAAATAGTAAAATTCAATAATGGTCTATTCTTTTAATTTTGTCCGAACTTTTTTACACGCCTGTACACAGTTTTGAAAGAAAACAATAGATTTTGAACTCTAAGTACAAGTGTACCGAGTTGACTAAAGAAAATTAACGAAAAAAATTGTTTGTAAACTTTTTTTTTTATATTACAAGTGAGCAAACGAGCAAGTGGGCCACCTGATGGTAAATGATCTCCACCGCCCATAGCACCCCCCATCCTGAGCACTAAGATGTCATGTCTCATGTGCCTGTAATTTCACTGGATCCCTTGTAAACACTGCTGCTTTACGGCAGAAAAAGGCAATGGGGTGGTACGGACTTTGCACAAAAGCCCTACCACCTACAAAAATGGTGCAGAACATTTTGATGATCTGCACCATGTAGGGTCTACGAGTAATAAAATATTATGTAGACAGATCGGAATATCTTTTTTATAATAATAACATCGTTTTCACCTTACTTTATCGGTCGAAATCTGTAGGGGAAAAGTCATTTCCGGCCGCTAACGTAGAAAACCTTACGACCTTTGTGGTTCAATACAACTCAATCAACCGTTGTGTATTGGACTTGTTTAAACCTGCCGGCTTAGCACGCTGCCCGAGAGAAAATAAATCTCGGAGAAATGTCACTTTATTTGAGGAATTATGTCATCTAATCTATCACCTCCAAGCGCGAAGAAATGTCAGTGGAGGAAAATGTTTAGAAAGTCCACGAATTACGTTATTGATATTTTAGACAGAGATAGCTTTATACACTAATACATGTAGCCGTCCTTGTCTTTCAAAATGTGTCGCACTGCTCGGATGTCAAAAAAACGTGACCATGCTTAAAGTCTTTAATATATGGGCCTAGATAAACTGACAACTGCAGCGTGCCGTTAATAAGACAGACTGATGGATGCAGCTATACGAAAGAAAGAGAAAGCAGTTCGACTATTTCTTTCTTCGTATAGAGGCGCCTAAATTTTACCCTTAGACTATATAATACTAAAGTATAAATATTACCCCTCCCTTACCACTCTCTGCGATACATACTAAGCATCCTAGGATACTTTTTCAAAAATTTATATCTTGCCGTGATTTTCGAATCGTTGCGAATGCTCCAGTAAGCCTTATTAAGACATGAAGTTACATCGTTATCATGTTTCTGTAAATAATAGCGCCACCTGTTGTCGAATAGCGGAAGCGGAATGAAATGAAAATTGTATTATAGGCAAAAAAAAAGCTTTGCTCTTCACATCACACCCCCTCTTCTTCTTCTTCTTCCGGATCTCGCAAGATGATAGCGAGTTGTGCGTCAAATCTAAGGTCGCTGACCGGTCAATAATCGCTAAATAAAAACACTAACAATAAGTTAGTGTTTTGGCTACAGTTGGAATTAAAAATAAAAACGAATTTGATTATAAATTGTTCTTTAATTTTAAAACAAAAAAAAAATCGGTTCAGTGCGAGTTGGGTTCACGCGCCGAGGGTTCCGAATTTCTGATCTAAGCGCACGGCAGTGCGCAGGCCCAGTTCCCGCAACAGGCCACACGCATGCCGTGCACTATTTACACGAACCGTTTCGACATACTTTTGAACCCCCTGTAGCTCATTGCCTATTGCAAGTACAAAGATAAAACTGTACCTACATAATCATATACTAATACTGAAGCAATTTGCCAAATTTCATAGATATAGCTACAGTAGATCCTGAAATATGATCCCGTGAAAATAGCTAATTTTGGCACTTAATGACTGACTGACTGACTCACTCACTGATCGGTAATCAAAACCTCCAGGCCACTTCCAATTGTCCTAGCGTTATGAAATTTGGCATTGAGGTAGTCGTTAGGATAAAAGTAATGGAAAAATTCAAAAATTAGAAATTGGTCAAGTGCGAGTCGGGTTTTAGTCAAAATTATGTATAAAATGTTGGTAATACTTCTCTAAGACCTGAAAATCTGAAAATTGGCATGGGGATAGTCGTTAGCATTAACAAAAGTATAGCAAAAATTTTAAAATAGGAAATTGGTCAAGTGCGAGTCAGGATATAGTCATTACTATGCATAAAATAGTTGGTCATACTTCTGTGAGACCTACAAATCTGAAATTTGGCATTGGGGTAGTCGTTAGCATAAAAATTTTTTTTTTTTTTAAATTCATATTGGAATCTATATTTGGTTAGTTCAACTTATAAAACTATGTTAATGTTATGTTAAAGTAAAGGAAAAATTTGGAAAATGGGCAAGTGCGAGTCAGACTCAAATTAATGTACCAAATATTAAAAAGGTAGTATTTCTAGAAGGTCAGACTTAGTCATGCATGAAAACAAATACCTATGTTTTAACGAAACTATGAAAATACAAACAACGTTGCGATAGTTACTATAAATATAATATAGCAAAAACAGATAAAAAACAGTCAAATAATACATAAATTAAATCATAAGTCAAACCTATTGATCGAATAAGCCGCCTCGGATCGATCCCGGTGCAAAGGTGCCCATGACACTTGCGGCGTTTCCGCGTTGGATGGCGATGGACACTCTTTGCACTAGGAACGACCCGGAGCGGCAGTCACCGCCTTGTGCCCTAAGTCGACGCCCGATCTCCCTGACAAATTCAAGGGCCTCTGCACTCCAGCAACCTGATGTCTCGACCGCGAACGGCACGAAAAGGTACCGGTCCAGAAGTGCCGCATATTTGCCTCGCTTGGTCGCCGCCGCCAAATCAGCTGCTGCACCGGCTGTCTGCGCAGTGCGGCTAAGGTGACTAGGGGCAAAAGTGCTGACGCACGTGGCGTCCCACAAGAGGCACTTCCCCTTTTGCCATGGCACCAAACGTAATATAGCAAACTGAACAAAAACAAATGAAATCCCACCAAAAACTTAACTGTTAAAAAGGGGGCCAAGTTCCTATCGGCTAATTGTTTGCCTAAAAAAGGGTTGAAATCCGATCCATTATTTAAAATCTTTGAATGCTGTTTTCTTAACTCAAAAATCGACGACATGGTTCGTTAGAACAAATATCTCTATCTCGTATAGTTTCAGACTTTCCCATACTGACCCGTGCCGGTGGATCAGCCTATATAAAGATGAATCGCCACACCATGTGTATGACGGAGCATCACTTGAGAACGACACAGCTCAACGGAATTGGCTGTATTCTGTTTTTAGTTGTGTTCGAAATTTTAATGACAATATTTGTATGGAAATAAATATGTATTCGAGTAGTTTCCCGGAAAATTAACAAAATCGGGAAAAACTTACTGCTTTTTTCTACGAACTCAAACTTAGAGCTTCCCGTGCAAATACGGGGCCGGGCGATCCGCATCAGCTACATATTGATTATCAAATTGATAATTAATATCATTATTTTTTGGCTCAGCTCACTCTACTCCTTTAAGGGGCACCAGTTAAAAAAATACTACTCGCTAAATACAAAACATATCGAAAATCCCGAAGATCAGATTGAAGTAAAGGTACTCTAGTTTATTTAGAACTTATAAATTCCGAAAAATATAGTTCACCATAGTTACAGATACAAAAACTGCTAAAAGTGGCTGTTTTTCGCAATTTTTGTATCTGTATCTACCTACAGTGAACTATATTTTTCAGAATTAATAAGTTCTAAATAAACTTGAGTACCTTTACTTACTTCAATCTGATCTTCGGGGGAGGTAGCCTCTTAAAGTATCTTAAGAGATACTTCTTCAAAAATTAGTTTTGCAACGAATAGTTTGGTTTGCCGTAGAGGTGGGCGTTAAATAACATAAATAGTTTTGATAACTAGTTATTGGTGCAATAGCTTCATTACGTTATTGGCTATTGCGAAAACTATCTATCGAGCGAAACTAGTTATTTCTGAAAACCGAATACCATTGAGATCGCGCGACTCAACGCGTGAACGAACGAAGCTTGATTACAGCGCGAACTTAATTTTATTTCGATATTTGTTTAAATCTACAGTCAAAAATCTGAAAGTATTCCTAATCAAACTAAATCACGTAATTCATAAAAATAACCAACACGCATTTCGGTTATTCTGATACCCGTTTTTCGAACGCTAAGCGATATTCAAAAATAACTAGTTATTAAAATAAATAGTTTCAAAAGCCGCTATCGGCTACTATAACGATAGCTAGTTTCGGTATTCCGAAAAACGAAAACGACCCACCTCTAGTTGCCGGCGCGGTGAATGCAGACAGCCTTGTTCAGACATGAAGTCATATCGCTACCACATTTCTGTTACTAATAGCGCCATCTGTTGTCGGATAGTCGGAAGTGTTCCTCTCAGTTTCGTATTTATGTTATAGGCAAACTCCGAAGCTCCGGCGCTCCTAGGTTGGACTGGTCTGGTCAATCCTCAGGTCAGACTGAATGACTTAGTCAAAGCCCAAACAAATGTAAATTTTCGGCCTTTGACTAAACAATTTTCGTCAAACCTGGGAGAGACTAATTTGGTCAGGCAAACGTCAAAACACAATTTTATTAAATCGGGGTTTGACGAGTCAAACTCCGATATAGGTATGAAGTGTCTTATCTTCGTATATTTGGAAGCATTTTATCATTTAAGCAGCTTTCAAGTCTTAAGAACCGCTTAACTCTGCCAGTTCTGACACCTGATTGGTCAGCTTACGTGATTTTCACTTTTATATTTGAGATGCTTTGAGAGAATGCCGTGTGGCATTAGGCCCGCCTTTTGTACGATGTGCAATAAAGTATAACCTAACCTAACCTAACCTAAAGAGACATTATGAACCTGTTTAAACATGTTCAGATCAACGTTTGACCGAGTTTTGCAGTCGCTTCTAGGATTGACTAGGCCAAAACCGAAACAGAATAATTTACTTTCGACGTTTGACTGAAAAGTTAGGAGCTCCTGGGTTTGACTAAAAATACTTCAGGCAAAGGGCGAAATTGAAATGTATTTCGGGGATTGCCTGATGGCTTTGGCCAAACCTAGGATAAACCAGTCCTTCCGCGAAGAGACTGTGTATCGGACTTTGACTATAACATTTATACTAATTATTGCTATCGCGCTCCTCCCGTAGTGTGCGATAGGGACAATCTACAACTTAGACAGATTTTTTAACTATAAAACCACATTCCGCTTTCCCCTTTTTTCTTTTCCAAAACTGAGCTGATACAATTTTGTTTGGCATCAAAATAAAAAATGAGTAGAACTTTTTATCTTGAAAGCTTTTCAAATTTGTATGGTAGTCGTTTAAATATGGCGAAATAATAATAATAATATTTTTCAGGTTTTTGATTAGTCATATTTCTTTTAGTAATTAATTTTCGGAAGTAGACCTTGATTAAATAAATTTAGCTTAGATGCAGCTATCTATACGAAATAAAGAGAAAGCTGTTCGACTATTTCTTCCTTTCGTATAGCTGCATCCCTGAGGCGCCTAAGTTTTCCCACGTGTAGCGTAAGTAAATCATCCATGTGTCATGTGCGTGCAAGCAATTTTATAGTAAGGGTGATGAAGGACAAATTTCTATATGATTTGCTCATGTCTGCCTCTTTGACTGATGATAAGGAGCATCCTCTAGAAGATACAAAAAATATTGGCGGACATCCATACCCCTGCGTTTTTGAGGAATTAAGTTTTAAGGCAGACTATGACTATCTGATTAAATACAATGTATAAAACCCCAGAAAAATGGTCTGCCACCATAATAGCCCTGCGTCGTAAAGTTACAGCTCTTCAAAATGCAAAAATTCACTACTTCGTCCCGTGATAATGCAGAGCCCTGCATGTCTGCCTCTTCGATTTTCTACATCTTCAGAAGTATTTTAAACAAGAGCCACAAAGGCAGACCAAAAAAACATTATTCAGTATCTTATTTTCATTTTTTTTTGCTTTAACTCAAAAATTTAACTCAAAAACGCAGCGACGCATAGAAAAACTTGTAAGGACCAAATCGATTTGTATTGAGCTGATCTATCATCCCTATTAATATGAATCATGAGCAAATCATATACCCAAATCGCAGCCAGCACCCTAACTATTACCCCTTCCTGCGTCTCCCTTACCATACCAATATCACCTTTTACGATCCAAAGCATCCTAGGATACTTTTACAAAAATTGTCCATTATTTAGCTGTTATATTCGAATCGTTTGTGAGTGCACCAGTAAGCCTTATTAAGACGTGAACTTACATCGTTATCATGTTTCTGTAAATAATATCGCCATCTGTTGTCGAATAGCGGAAGTGCGGCACTCGAAACAAGCATCAAGGCAGATTAAGACGAAGCCTGCCGCGCGTATTCATGTCTACTTCGGTCGTTTACACGGAGCCGCCGCCGCGCCGCCGCTGCCGCCAGTAGGGATGCGCAAAATATACCGATATTTAAAAATATCGATATTTTTTTTCAAAAATTATTATTCTTCGATATTTTTTTTTCTCGATATATCGATATTTTTTTCTTTTTTCTGATTCTGAATAGTATCGACTTAATGCACTTAATATTTTGGTCCATTATGTGCACATATCCAATCATCCTAACGTCTTTCATAAAAAAACCGGCCAAGTGCGAGTCGGACTAGCGCACTGAGGGTTCCGTACAAACCTGTTCGTATATAAGTAAAAGTTATGGTATTTTTATTGCTAAAAAACTTTATTATGTGATGGATGAACTAAAATTTATATTTGAGTTGATTGAACGAAAGGTAAATTGCGGTTTACGATAAAAAAAAAACTACTTTCTAGATCTCATTCAAACCAATTTTCCGTGGAAGTTTGCATAGTAATGTACATCATATATCTTCTTAGTTTTATTATTCTCTTATTTTAGAAGTTACATAGGGGAGGGACACATATTTTACCACTTTGGAATAGTCTCTCGCGCAAACTATTCAGTTTAGAAAAAATATATATTACTCGTAGAAACCTCAATATCATTCTTGAAGACCTATCCATAGATACCACACACGTATGGGTTTGATGTAAAAAAAAAATGAGCTTCAGTTCTAAGTATGGGGAACCCTAAAATTAAGTTGTTTTTTTATTTTTTTGTGTGAAAATCATTGCGGTTTACAGAATACATCTACTTACCAAGACTCAACAGTATAGTTCATATAGTTTCGGATTTCGAATACTCTTGCGACCACAACGCACTAAATTTCGGCAAATTACCAAATTCGCTTCTTGCACTCGCCGGCTGCTGGTCGGCTAATGGTCAAGTGGTCGTCAAGTGGTCGTCTAGTGGTCAAGTGGTCGTCTAGCGTTCAAGTGGTCGGCTGGTGGTCAAGTGGTCGGCTGGTGGTCAAGTGGTCGGCTGGTGGCCAAGTGGTAAGCTGGTGGTCAAGTGGTCGGCTACTGGTCAAGTGGTAAGATGGTGGTCAAGTGGTCGGCTGGTGGTCAAGTGGTCGTTGACAGCCAAGTGGTCGGTTAGCGGTCAAATGGCCGGCTGGTGGTCAAATGGTCGGCTGGTGGTCAAGTGGTCGGCTAAAGGTCAAGACGTCGACTGGTGGTCAAGTGGTTGACTGGCGGTCAAGTGGTCGGTTGTCAAGTGGTTGACTGGCGGTCAATTGGTCGGCTGTCGGTCAAGTGGTCGGCTGGCGGTCAAGTGGTCGGCTGGTGGTTTTTGTTTGATAGCAAACTAAAAAATAAACAAGCGAAGTAGAGAATGGCATTTTAAAAACACAATACAAATTAAATCTTCAATATCTTGAAACTAATTGTTAACTGCGAAAAAATATTTTTAAAATATTAATTTAATGACTGTTATTTTGTAAATTTTCAAGGTTCCTTACCTCTGAACTCTGATAGCTAATACGGCAGGTTCGCGACCACTGTTTTGGCGCCGCAAAATAGGCCGTTGGTCTATTTCATGCCTACAGGCCAGCCGCACGCCAAAAACCGTTTACACGTTGCCTACCGTCCTGCCTACGGTCTAAACCAGCCAAGGCACGGCAAAAACTGTTTACAGAAGGTAGGCGCCTGAGATTTGCCTCCGTCTAAATCCGGCATCAATCTCAAAAGGAAGAATTATGATGTTTTGTGCTCTGTATTATAGGCAGAAAAAAAAGCTTTTCTCTTTACTTCACAACCTCCTTTTCTTCTTTTTCCTCATAAATTTACAATTATTTTCGTGCATCAAATCCACTGATTTATAAAGGAGAGCGTCTCCTTGTCAAATCTAAGGTCGCTGACCGGTCAATAATCGCTAAGGTTATTTTTTTTAGGTAATTGTTAGTGTTTTGGCTACAGTTGGAAATAAAAACGAATTTGATTATAAATTGTTCTTTCATTTTAAAACAAAATAAAAACCGGTTCAGTGTGGGTTTGGTTCACGCGCCGAGGTTTCTGAATTTCTGATAATAATATACCCTTAGTACTTTAGAAGCAATAAAGTCCATTTTTAAGACCACGGTTTTTTGCAGATCTTTATCTGCCTTTCTTCTCTAGCAAGCCAGTGCCTTCCTCACTGCGTATTCTTAGTCCCGTCTCATCACATGCCCGTACCGACACAAACGACTGTCCACCATATTATTTGCAATGAGTGCGACCTTAAAAGAGCCTTTTTTACACACACGTACACAATAAATTAAAAATATCGACGACATGGTTCCTTAGAACAAATATCTCTATCTCTTATAGTTTCAGACTTTCCCATACTGACCCATCCCGATGGATCACCCTGTTTAAAGAAGCCTTGATTGACAGTAAATATCTTTATTACTCTAATGGCCCTCTCTTGCCTACTGCTTTTTGGTTGGCTGGCTCAGCTCACTCCTTTAAGGGCTTTCCTGCAGCCAACTAGCGCCCCCATCAGTTAAAAAAAATATTACTCGCTAAATACAAAACTTATCGAAAATCTGTCTTACAAAATTAAATTAAAGATACCCTAGTTTATTTAGAACCTATCAATCCTGAAAAATATTGTACAGACACAAAAACTGCTAAAAGTGGCCGTTTTCGCACTTTTTGCATTTAGCGAGTAATATTTTTTTCACTTCTCATGCTCTGAAAGTGCTTTTTTGTGCAGGATAGAGGCTGCACAAAATCGAATTTTGTGCACTAGGGCATGCAAGTAATCGCGGTGGTGTACGCCCTGCGCGCGGGCCTGCTGCACCCCCCAGATGCGTCAACATATTCTTCACTAAAGCAGAACAACTCATTCTTCAGTTACATTTAGAGAGTACTTTTACGTTTTATTTCCTCGCAATCAAACTGAAAAGCAGAGTTTATAACTCGTCCACAAAACCATTTTATCTTCGACATTACTATCAGCCCTCGCCTTCGGCTCGAGCTGCTAAAAGTCTCGTTAAAATGGTTCGTTTTGTGCACTTGTTGTAAAATCTACTATTTAACTCTTGGGGGCGCTAGTTGGCTGGGGGTAACCTCTTAATAAAGTATCTTATGAGATACTTCTTCAAAAATTTGTTATTGCCCACGCGATAATATGACGGCGCGGCGAATGCAGACAGCCTTGTTGAGAAATGAAGTCATATCGCTACCATTCTGTAACTAATAGCGCCATCTGTTGCGGGATAGTCAGAAGTGTAGAGGCATGGACGAACAATGAGAAGGACTGACGATCCCCTGTTAGAAATCGTAACCCGGAAAAGTATAAAACTAGATGGCGCTAATAAATAGTCCGGAAAGTTATTATGATTTATCGAGTATTCTGCTAGAATAATAAACCGAATTTTACTGTTAGAGTTTCTTTACATTTAAACTATGTTGAGATTTTGAATGATTGTTTAGCAGAATACTCGGTAGACCATAATTAATTGCCAGATTATTTGAAAGCGCCATCCAGTTTCCATGAAATTTATGCCTTTCCGGGTTACGTTTTCTATGGGTATGGGTATCCTAGACCGAGACATAGGTATTTATACTAAGTATTGCTATCGCGCTCCTCCCGTAGTGTGCGAGAGGGACAATCTACAACTTAGTCAGATTTTTTTAACTATAAAACCCCATTCCGCTTTCCACTATTTTTTTTTTTTAGTTTCAAAACTGAGATGATTCAATTTTGTTTGGCATCAAAATTAAAAATGAGTAGAACTTTTTATTTTAAGTATCTTGAAAGATTTTCAAATTTTTCTGGTAGTCTAAAGCCCACGTCATACAGAGCGGTACAAGCGGTAAAGCGGTCCGAGGGCGGACCTGCGGGAAGCGAAAGCGTTCCGGGACCGGTCACACAGAGGTACCGCGCGGAAACCGCGGCGGGACAGCGGGGCGGTAGTGGTCGGTGTGACATTATTTATCTGTGATTATTCAAAAGACGTAAATCCTTTGCTCTAAATAAAAAACCAAACTGATAACCTAAAAAAAGTCTGCGCCAAGCCGCAAAATTCTTGTAAAAAAATACAACGACAAAGTTCGCGCCCGGACCGCACCGCACCGCGCCGCGCCGCGCCGCTGCCGCTCTGTGTGACGGGTTGCATTGAACCCCTTTCTTACTCCGTGCATTGAACGCAATGGAATACAGCGCCCGCTCCCGCCGAAAGTTCGGCCCCGCGCCGCGCCCGGTCCGCGGGGTTGTACTAGCGGCCCGGCCGCCCCCGCGCCGCACCGCGCCGCGCCGCGACCGCTTTCAGTGTGACAGGGTGCATAAGAACTCATACTTTACAAAAAATACCGGCACCGGAACGCTTCCGCTACCGCCTCAGTGTGACTTGGGCTTAAATATGGCGAAATAATAATATTTTTTTCAGGTTTTTGATTAGTCGTATCGTATTTCTTTTGGTAGGTAATTATTTTTCGGAAAAAAAAAGAGAGATAGTAGACCTTGATTAAAAAATTAAATAATGGTCAAAAATAATTTTTAAAACAAGCTTTTATTATTAGACGTAGAAAAAGAACTAAAACTTTATCACAGTCTCTGGTTTTCATGTCTCCATCTATTATTGTGTAACCTAACTAAGCCGTGAAATGAGGCAATACACGGTATTGTAGCCAGGGACTCAATTCTTGAATATCACCGGGTGATAAAATACCACTCAAAAAATTCAAAATCACAGATTTTTCTTTTCAAAATTGTAGATTGATATTCGTAAAATATGAAGCAGTCCTTGATTGGTAATTTTCTTGTATTCTGATTTACCTTTCAACAGTTTATCACGGCAAATGTGAATTTTTAAAGTCTCAAAAGTGATATTTTATCACCCGGTGATTTTCAAGAATTGAGTCCCAGGGGGCCAATTGGGTGATTTTCGAGATTTTTAAAAATAAAAAAACCCACGATAAACTCATAAAACTTAAATTGTTATGATGTTAATTTTAAAAATGAACATTATTTTATGATTAACAAATATTGATCCTTACTTTTGAGGAGTTTAACAGGGCTTATTTTAATTTTAAAAATATCGACAATCACCCGGTGACGTTCAAGGATTGGCCCCCAGATATTTCTAGTGGTCTTAAAAATAAATTACCCTCGCTCTACAGGCAATATCCAGGGAGAAAATAGGGGAATCTTTATGGAAGAAATGCAGCTAGGATACCCTCTTAACGAGTTGATAACGTAATTGTAATTTGTAATTTAAGATTTTAGATAATTAAAGATGTGGTGTCTTATATGCCGGCAGTATCACTGGCTCCCTTACTGCTGCTGCTTATTGGCTTACTGTCTTCATTGAAAATGTATCTCTGTGAGGTATTCTTGATCCCAACTGGCTATAAGTTACACTGGCAAGTTAGAAAGCAGGTGTAATGCAACGCCTGATACTGAGTGGTGACCAACGCCTAATGAACTTTACATCTCTCATATTCGGTAAGTAGGTCCTTATTACCCCCAATTGGGGCTTGTAGGTGACCAATTAGCGCTCTAGGGTAATAATGTAGCTAGAAAAGCCCTAGGGCGGTAAGTAATTGTAACGCCCCCGCCCGGCAGCACCTCCACTTCCCCGCGCGGCTCCGCCTTGATGGCTGCCTCCAGCAGCGGGGCGGCGGGCGTTATAATTACTTACCGCCATAGGGCTTTTCTAGCTACATTATTACCCTATAGCGCTAATTGGTGGTAATAAGGACCTACTTACCTCACAATCGAGATGTAAAGCAGAGTAGTTAGCTCGGGTGTAAGCATCAATTGCCCTCGAACTATAGGCGCCCTCGCTGCGCTCGTTCGCCTAAATATCTCGGGCTGCAATTGATGCCTTACAGCCCTTGGCTACTAATCTACTATTGTACAGCGTAATTTTTAATTGGTTTCGCTCCCGAAGCCCAGTGATTCTAATCATGATAACAAGCGATTTTCAAAAAGAAAAAAAATCGGGAAAGTTGCTGGTTATTATAAGTAAAATGATTGGGCTTCATGAAAGAAACCAATGCAAATTCACGACGACGTATGTCACTTAGGAAGAATGTGTTTCTACTGGTGAAAGAATTTCCAAAATCAGTTTAGTAGTTTCAGAGATTACTTCCTACAAACAAACTTACAAACTTTACTTCTCTTTTAGATGTCATTTACTTGTACATTTCTGTACCGGAACACAGCAGTGCAAAGACTGTTGCTTTACAACAGAAATAGACAAGGGGGCAATGTAATTGACACAATATGTTATCTCTTGTTACAGGATCGTACCAGCCGAGCAATGAGCTTATGCTGCGGTTCTACAGTTACTTCAAACAGGCGACTGAGGGACCTTGTGATAAACCAAAACCTGGCTTCTGGGATGTCGTTAACAGGTAGAGATGCATCCACCATAACTTCTTATGAAACGTCCACTGCAGGACAGGGAGCTCCCTCCAGAATTACGGCTTTTGCTGGAACAATGTGGAGGGGAAGTGCCTTAGTCATCACGCTTGTTAGCGTTACGGCTGGCACCATGGGCCGCGGTTGTTGGTGACCGCAGTATGTAAGATGGTATGATACACAGAAGTATTCAGATTCCTGTACCTGTCACCCATGCGCAGGAAATAACCGTCAGAGTTATTGCGCAGGTTATACCGATCACGCCTCTTTCCCTGTGGGGTAGACAGAGACCACAGCCCTCCATCTGCTACGATCTTGATATATTTTTTTTTGGGAATGCCAACAATTACATGATGTATCTTACTAACTAAGTCTTAAAAATAGTGTTTAATGATCATGCAACCAGCAACGCAATCCACGAATTACTATATTGACATAAGTTGCAATCTTTGCTCTGATACAACAAAATGATAAGAAGTATCTAATAAAATTTAAGTTTAACTAACTGTTTACAAGGCTGAGTGCCAGTTATACATAAAGCTATTGTATAGTTATGTGAAGATAATATGGGTAATACAAATTAAGGAGTACTTCTGTCGCTTCCTCTACTTTCATCAACCGCGATTCCCGGGTTCTTTGCCAAATCTAGTTGTACGGTCAACCGCTCGTCGGTAGAAACTTTTTCAACTCTATTACCACGCCGTAAGGTCCAAAAGTGTTTCTACTGACGTGCTGTTGAGTGTACTGCGTGTATGTGCGTAGGTACGCATATGTCAATTTCAGATTGTGACAAAAAGTGGTTTCGCGCTCGTTGTATGAAATGTCCGGGTTGTGCTCGTTAACGGTGAAGGGAAAATATTTAACTGCACATCAAAAATACTGATTACACATCAAAAATACTGACTGTGCATCAAAAATACCAAATTGCTACTTGTGAAAGGAAATACTTAAATACTCATTACTGCCCATCCTATCCTACTAATATTATAAACGCGAAAGTTTGTAAGTATGGATGGATGAATGGATCTTTGTTACTCTTTCACGTAAAACTACTGAATGGATTTTAATGAAACTTTATAATAATACGATAAATGTATTTATTTTATATAGCTTATACATCAGATTAACACATAGGCTACAATTTATAAACCTGCGCAGACGAAGTTGCGGGCACCAGCTAGTAGATAATAAAGTATCTTCCACTTTTTGGCAATAAAGTATCTTCCACTTCCACCTTGTAGCAAGTGGTCACCACAGCCCATAGCACCCATGGCACTCACTGTCCCATTAGTGACAGAATTTGGCACTAATAAGACAGCGAAGCGGGTTGGCCCACCTGGGAACCTAGATGGTATGTCACATGTGCCGGTATTTTCACTATCTCCCTTACCCTTCGAACCGCAACACAGCAGTGCAACCACTGCTGCTTTACGGCAGAAATAGCCAAGGAGGTGGTACACATTGGCGCTCATCGGTGGAAATACTTTGACCTTGAGCGGGTCTCTGGTTTCGGCCGTTTCTAGCGTAGCGCTGGTTCAGCTTATACTGGTTTTGTTTCTACATGCTTGCTGCCGTGCGTACTTACCCCATCGGAGTTTGCACAAAAGCCTTCAAATGCTTAATACCTACCCCGCCTGACCTTAGTTGATATTTATTATCAATAATTGGCAAGTATCAGCATGCGACATTTCCGATCAATACCGCATCAACAAGGCAAGGTCGCCAACTTCATTATTCCTGTGCCCGTCTAAAGCCACGATTACACCTAGCTGAATTCAAAGACTAATTCGGCATACATTGCTCGTATGCCATAACCAAGCCTGCCAGCAATGTACGCCGAATTAGTCTTTGTATTCAGCTTATTTGCGGAGGTGGGTCCTTTCTTCGTAATGTATGTATGTCGCAGGCAAATTGCATAATTCGCCGCTTCACATAATGCCTGGGCATTTTGAAATTCCACCCGAACATCTTATAAAATAGTACTTTTTTGTGATTTCAGAGCTAAATGGGAATCATGGAACAGACTCGGCAACATGACACGTGAAGAGGCAATGCAGGCGTATGTAGAAGAACTACACAAGGTAATTTGCTAAAACCATATTCTTGTTAGGGTTACTACAAATGCTATCGACTTGATATTTGGAATAGTTAAAAAAGTAATAGAAATACATCATGACATCGCATGTAAACGTCCACTACAGGACAGAGAACTCCCTCCAAAATTCCAGCTTTCGCTGAAACAATGTGGAGGGGAAGTACCATAGTCACCACGCTTGTTAGCGTCACAGCTGGCACCATGGACCGCGGTTGTTGGTGACCGCAGAATGTAAGATGATACGATACACAGAAGAATGCTGCTGCCCATCGTCTGGTTCATTAACCCTTAGTCGCCTTTCAAGACACCCACGGGGAGTGTTGGGTTGGAACTATTCTTTGCCGGCACCACACTGTTTTGTTAGTTCTAAATTACTACTTGCCTTACTTTATGACGAATTAAAGAAACAAAAGGCTTTGTTTGTTTCAGATAGTGGAAACGATGTCGTACAATTCGGATGTAGCGTCGTTCCTTTCCGTCGACGATGATGATGCAGAGTTCCCCAACAGCGACCTACAACTGGTCGCCGGGGACGTCTTAGCTAGGGTCCGCTCTGAACACAACACTCCTATAGGTAAGTCTGATTAACGAGAATGGTATGAACTATAGCGTAATGATGATGATGCAGAAACCCCCAAACAGAGACGCACAACTAGTCGCCGAGGACGCCCTAGCTAGGGTCCGCTCAGAACACAACACTCCTATAGGTAAGCCTAAACGACAAGAGATGGAGAGAGTGATGAGATGATGATGATGATGCAGAGTTCACAACAGGGACCTACAACTGGTCGCCGGGGACGTCTTAGCTAGGGTCTGCTCTGAACACAACACTCCTATACATAAGTCTGTAGGTAAGCCTGAATAATCTGGAAGGTATAAACTAGAGCGTGATAATGAATGGCGCAATGTGGAAAAAAGAAGCGATAAAAATACCTGTTTGCTCTTTTGAATTTTTGAGCATGTTCGATTGTATGGTTAACACATTAAATGTAAGACAGTCAGACAGACACAGTATTGAGACAGACTTTGCACTGAAACCCTATTATCTACATATTTATTTTGCCCTGTATAAAATAACCCGTAGGCAAAAAAATATCATATTCTATTATTAGGATTTAGATTTTACAAAAGCTTTTGATTTGATAACGAAATTTTGTCTTTAAAACTACAAAAAAATATGAATAATTGTAAAGTTACAGGTTCCTGTCTCCCTTTAGAATTTGAATAAACGAAGAAGTAATGAGCATTAATTAAAATGAGGTTTATTGAAATCTCAAGTCAATAACGGTGTGTCGCAAGGTTCAATGTTAGGGCCGGTTTTGTTTTTTATGCACAGTAGTCGTGACCTACAATAATACGTCATTTCTTACAACACATTGAGTGCTCATTTTAATGTTCCTGTGCGTACGCGTATCTATGTAGTAATTAAAAACCGCTGCTTAACTTAAGACGGTATAGTATAAATACAATTTGACACGTTTAAGCACAACCTATATAGGGTTAGCTCCTATTACAATTATTATGATATGAGGTTAGTTTCGACTACCTCTTGCACAAGATGCCATGCGCGCAGAGCAGTGACAATCAGATACTTCCTACTAGTAAAATCGTTGCAATATGCTAACCAAAATAACTTAAAATAGCTTAAACACTAAATTAAGTGGCAGTGAAATAAAATGAAAAAATGAAAATGAAAATGGAGTTTATTCTGGTTAGCATAATATTTGCTTAAAATTATTACATCTGCCAAACTGCATGGCAGTTTGTTGGCAGTTGGAATACTGCTCCCTTATCACTATCTTATCTATGCTTATTTTTCACCTGCTTAACTCTGAAGTAAGTTACTTGTTTATTCTAGGAAATATATTTAAGAAGGAAGTTATGTTGCTATTTTTTACATGAGTCTTATTTAGAATCTAATTTTAAATGCAATGTTACATGTTACAAAGCTTTGATATGTTATCACTAAATGTTCTTAATAAATACTGCTTAGTTTTATTTCTAAATGCATTTTTTGAAGCACAACTACTTTTAATATCTAAGGGGACATTATTCATAAATTTCGGGACTAGATAATTTCTATGTCTTTGGCCATAGTAATTGTTACATCTAGGGACTTCCAGCACCTTATTTTCTTTTTTCCTAGCAAGTCTAGGATTTGTTACATAGCTCTTAAATTCCTCTCTGGAAAATTGTTCAACTACAGTATATAACATAAATTTCTCATGGACTGGTAGAATACTACATTCCGTAAAGAGCTGCTCATAGTCACTAGTCTTACAACGATATTTTACTTTCTTGTCTACTAAAAGTTTCAGAAATCTTTTTTGTAAAGACTTTATTTTATTAAGGTAAGTTTTAAAGCTCCTTCCGTAACTTCCCAGTCCATAAAAGATTAGAGAATCTACAAGTGCGTAATATAATGTGTACATAGTTGCCCGATCTAATATGAAGCTAAGATGGTGGAATTTTACAAGTACTGATCTTAGTTTACCACACAGGTTGATTATATGTGTTTTCCACGAGAAGCTGGTATCTATAACCATACCTAAGTACTTGTACTCTTCCACCACCTCAAGCTCCTTGCAGACACACGCCACTTCGCCACTATGTAGGCACATATAGCTATGCCCCACTATTCGTGGTGTCCGGCTGTCTATATTTTTAGGGTATGGAGAACATATTCGCATGCACTTAGTTTTACTTATATTAATTACAATACCGTTATCATGCGCCCATTTTATAATGTTGGTAAAATCTTCTTGAACTTTGTTTTCTATTAAGTTTAAATTCTTATCTGCGTATAGCAAACATGTGTCATCTGCGTACATATAGACTTTACAATTTTGCACCACATTACACATACTATTAACGTGCATTAAGTAACCGACGGGACCAAAAATACTGCCAATTGGCACGCCAGAGCTGATACGAGCTGACTCGCCGCTTACGCCGTCAACAACTGTTTGTAGGGTTCTCTCTGTGAGATAAGCACGGAGCCACCTGTTCAGTGGTCCTGCGACCCCACACTCTTCTATGGCCTGAAGCAGCTGGTGATGTTCCAGAGTGTCGAACGCTTTTTTGAAATCTATGTATACGACTACCACCTGCTTCCGCTGATCCAGAGCTTCGTTGACGTCATCCGTAAACCCTGCCAAAGCCGTAGCCGTGCTGCGGCCCCGCCGGAAACCATGCTGCGAGCTAGATATTATGTTATATCTTTCTAAGAAAGTACTTAACTGACCAACAATATATTTTTCCACAATTTTGTTGACCGCTGATAATATAGCTATAGGGCGATAATTTGAATAGTCTGAATGTGAACCCTGTTTAAAGATAGGTCGTATTAATGCTGTTTTTAATTTATTTGGATATACACCCTTATCAACACACAGGTTAATAAATAAGGCCAATATTGGACTCAGCACATTTTTTAGCAACTTTATTTCTTTAACTCTAACCTTGTCTGCTCCGGGCGACTTATCACAATTTAAATGACATATGATTTTACTTACAGCCTCAGGAGACGCCTTTTTAAACCTCATTGAAACCTCATTCTCCTTAACATACACAGACCTATCTAAAAATTTTAGATTACATTCATGTTTAATCGCTAAAATTTCTTTTGTAAAAGTATTTGAAAAATTATTACACACATTTATAGTACTATCAGTTCTCCCTAGGTATTTTAGTATAATATTATCCAGCCTTTTTTTATGCTGTCCCGTCCATGAATTAATCTTAGCCCAAATTTTCTTTAAGTTTTTATTACATTTTAAAATTTCTTGTTGTCTATAAAAATTCTTAGCTTTAAAAATGCATTTATTAACTTTATTTCTATATTTATTATATTGTAGTCTAAGGTTCATATCACCCGGCTTACTTTTACACTTTCTAAATAGCCTATCTCTAACTTTAATCATATTTTTAATCTTTTTTGTTATCCACGGTTTACTTTTCCTTTTATTATTAACTACTATTTCCGTCATGGAATCCTTATAAGCACACGAAAAAATGTCACACAGTTTATCATACAACTCTAAGGGACACTTACAGCATAACAAGTCCGACCACGCAGCTCCTTCTAACTTTTCCATAACTTTTTTATCACTAATAACCGACACACTTGTCCTCAGTCCACAGTCCAAATTATCTGAATCACTGCTAATACTTACACCTATAGGATAGTGGCCCGATATTTTACTCTGTACCACGTATGCCGATGCGGATCGCTGGGTTCTAATCCAGGCGTGATCAATGCAGCTTTTCGTAAAAGAGTCACCATACATTTCCTCTCTTGTCACATCATTGATAGCGCACTCCATACCCAACTCGCTCAGACAGTCTCTGTACATACTAACACTACTCGAACTGTTTTCGCACAGTAGATCAATGTTAGTATCACCGGTCAGTATCACTTCGAAATTCCTGGGAATTTCTGACAGTAATTGATACAGCTCCTCAATGAAGCCATGTTTATTTGTTTTAGGTGGTCTGTAGACAATCACAACATGTGTCGATCGCTTTCCTCCTTGGGATGGAATCTGCCCATGTATTATTTCAGAATAATTTTTTCTTAATATCTTAGCTGTGAAGTTTAGTTGGTTTTTAGCGTATATTAAAATACCTCTTCCTCTTGATGTCTCCCTTGTGTTTATGTAAGTATCATTCATTAAATATCCTTCTAGTTTATACAACGGTAGTTCATGTTCTTTTATGTTTATTTCTGTAAGTGCAATAATGTCTAATTTCTAAGTGCAATAATGTCTAATTTTCTGAGCCGGGCACATCGTTCCAAGAACGACGTCCTGTGGGTCAGATAGGTTTTAGAGTGGCGACCACCACCTGGAATACGTAGCGTGGGCATGCCCCCAGTTATCGTAATGATAAACTACAGCGCGATCCAGAAACCGCTACAGCGCCATCTGTTGGCCAGATTACTTTAATATTATGCAGCTAAAATACTTAGTAATAAAAAAATAAATTGTTTTGCAGGGTCTCGCTCGGTGTCGGGCGCCTCGTCCCCCGCCCGCGCACCGTCCCCGCCCCCGCGGCCCCGACACGACTCCGAGGACGAGTTCATTGACACCGTCGATGTTAGTATTGTTGACGTACGTATTGCTATTCACTAACTTTCCTTTCTTATACTAATCGTCTTGTGTTATTTTATTTATTATTCTCTCCCTTTCAAGCTTTCTTTCTTTTTTAAAATTGTTTCTCGTTCTAGCTTTCTTTCTGTCTCTCTTAGTTTTAATTCTTCTCTATAGCTTTCCTTCTCTGTCTCTTTAGGTGTAAAATCTAAAGAGGAAGTTCCTCTCTACATTTCTCTCTTTCTTCTTGTAGCTTTGTTTCTTGAGCATGAGACATACGATCTTAGTTCTCAAGATGGGCTCTGCGGTCTGCTGTCTTATTAGTATCAAATTATGTCACTAATAAGACAGTGGGTTTCATGGGCGGTGGTGACCACTTACCACCAGGTGGCGCACCTGCTCGTTTGCCCACTTGTAAAAAAAATCTATCTTTCAGTATTCTTGCAAATTTCTTCCGCAAAGCAATATACTTGAGAAAAAGAATTCCCGAAAGAATTATTTTTTGAACTATGTCAAAAAAGCATTCTATCGGGAATTTCCTTGATGACGATATCCCTATACAAAATTTAGTTCGGTAGGAAATCAGCTTGAGTAGTTGTTCAATTCGTAGAGTTGTTATGTTTTTTGAAAAGTTGAAGAGTTAGAATTTTATTTGTTAAAAAAAAACGATCTCAACCTGAAAAACTCTATAGTGCGTTTTATGCCCAGTTTTAGGTCCATATTATGGGGATTAGGGTCCTACACAAATTGGGAACATAATTTTAGAATGTTAAAGAGTGAAATAATTAAATGGAATCACTAGTATGGGTCGCCATATAGAATCCAAATGGATCCTTTGGGAGGTGGAGACAAACCCTCGTGTTTAGTCCAGACCTTTACTATCCCTCTGGCTAATTCACCAACTATGTAAAGTGTAAAGTTTACACGGAGAAGATATAAATTAGAACGAGTCGATAGGAGCCACGATAGCTCAGTTGGATGAGAAACAAATCTACCAGTCGCGAGTGTACGGAAACCTTGGAAGGGGAAGGCCTCTACCAAATTCAGAACATTATACATAAAGGCCAGATTAAAAGTACTCTAAACCGTCGAGTATGTATGAGGGAAGTATGTCAAGATCGTAGCAGGGTGAGGACTGTGGTCTCTGCCTGCGCCAAATGCTCTCGCCTGTTTAAGAACTCTGTTTCTGTGTATGAAAATTGAATTTTTGAAGAAGTATCCCCTTATGGATACTTTAATTTAATAGACATTACGCGTTTATGCAGGATTGCAGGCAGAGCACTCGAAAAAATTTTTTTGCATTCCCTAACCAGACCAGTGAATGGCGGCGACGCGCATGTTTCACTTGTTTACAATAGGTGGGTCGGGTGCGCGTTGTGATTCTTAGAAAAGAGTTGGCAATTTGACCTTTTTAGGGTTCCGACACCAAAATGGTAAAAAAAAGGAATCGACTATGGTGCGACTTTGCCTGTCTGTCTGTCACACCTGTATATCTCAGCAACCACTCTAGCTATCGACTTGAAATTTGGAATGGTTTTAGAATATGGTTGTCCAACTTAATTGCAACTGAAAGAATTAGAAAAAAAATATGATTACTAATGTAAAGGGGGCAAAATTTCAAACTGTAGTCACTAGGTCGAGTGGGGTATCATATGAAAGGGCCTTACTTGCACATTCTAAAATATATTTTTGTATTGTTTTACGACTTTTAGTTTTGAAGTTATGATAAAAAAGTAAAAAAAAATACCATTCCCCCCCCCGCCCACCCTTGTCTCCGAAGTTTTTGAGAGGAAAAATCTGAATTAATTACAGTCGATAGGAGTTTATGTAAAAATTACAGCAAAAATAAAACAATCTTTCTAAATTGCACTTTCAAAATCTGCAAAAAACCTTTACAAATAAATTTAGTTTTGCGGTCCAAAACATGTACTTTATTGCTTTCAAAAATAGTAAAAGTAAAGTAAAAGTATTTATTTGCATAGATACCAGTGGCGAAGGGTGGATTTTAGCGAAAGGGAAGCCCGAGCAAAATTATTCGAACAAAAACCTAGCTAATTCTACGTGAGTTTTGATGCCGCAGCCGCAGAGTAAGTAGGTAGGTATCACTGGAGATAAATGTTTGCCAATACAGTCAAGCTAGAGTACGAGAGGTACTCTGGCTACTCTGCAGAGTGCGGTGAATAGTACGTATTTTACCTAGTGTTCATCTCTTCTCAGCTAGCTAAATCTATTTCTAACGGTATCAAAATTCTTTATTTTATGTAGGTTCATGTTGACTGCTCGGTTTAACTTTATATTGAATATCGTCGCGAGTTTTGACCCATCCATTATTTATCTGATTATAAAATAAATCAACTGAAAAACTCACGGTCAGCACTCCCTAAAATCCAAAGTAGAAAAATATAAATAACACTATGACACAACCGTAACAAAACAAAAATCAACAGAAACACGACAAAATCGCTTTAACGAAATCAAAACAAACCAACGAAAAATGCCGAAAATTGACGAAAGAGCCAGCCGAACTTGCAACGAACGAAACAACCCTGCGAAAATTGAAATCACTCCTTTTCATACATTCATCATCTAATTAACTGACCGTTCCAATATGACGCTATCGCTATAACCCGCTCAGGACCGGCTTACTGCTTCCAATACTTCGCGAAAGTTAGACAGAGACAGAGCGCAATCAATTTCAAACGAGTGAAAAGGACGGACGAGAGCCCCAGTCTATGAAAGAATAACCCGGAATTTTGCGGCTTACGTGCTATTAAACTTTCACAGGCGTTTGGCATAACCTGGACCAAAAATGTTTGCTTTGAATACTTTATCAGGCAAAATTAAAAATAGTTTTTTTAGTAGGAACTGCGATTATAAATGTATAGTTTTGTCTCTGTATTGTAAGTAGAAATACAAGGTAAGTAATTTATTAGTACTTTCATATATCCAGTTTTCAAAAGGGAAGCCGGAAGGAAGGACTCTTCGCCACTGATAAATACACACAATACACATATCCAGGTCTTATGGAATAATAAAAGTTACTTGTGGAATGATTTGCCACAGGACATTCGGAACTCCAAAACGCTTAATACGTTTAAAATCAAAGTACACGAGCACCTCCTTTCTCAAACTGTTTGCAATTAGCTTTATAAATAATGATCTATTGATAATATGTACGAGTATGTATGTATTTAGTATTGTATATTTACGTATATGTATGTTGTTATATATGTATATATATATATATATATATTTATTATATTATTAATGTATGTATTTATTAAAGTATTATTTAACTTTTTAATGTTATTATTTTTTTTTTTGTATTCTTAGCATAAGCTTTATTATATAATTATTCTCACCTTGTTACACTGCACTTCCTACTCGTTCACCTTCTATGGATTCCTCTTCCCAAAGGTTGTCTGGAAGAGATCGCTTACAGCGATAAGGCCGCCTTTGCCCACTTTTTGTAATTTTTTGTTTTAATTTGTATTTGTTTTTTTTTTTAAGGTGTGCAATAAAGTGTTCATCTATCTATCTATATGTAATATATAAATAAAATAGGTAATAAATTAGTATAGGTATATTGGAACCCTCGGCGCGCGAGTCCGACTCGCACTTGACTGTTTTTTTTTTCATAGAAAGTATTTTATTTTTGTTATTTTTTTATTATCAGTATGTGTTATGTACTTTATTCTACTTATACAATATGTGGTTAAAAGGAAATCGGTACTTTTCGTAACACCCTGTTTATGAAAACCCATCACATCATAGTTTAGCTTATCATAAAGGGCGTACGCTGCGTCAGGCGTGATCACTTATTTATTATTGATAGATCTCAAGCTTAGATCTTAATTTTTACTTTCGAGTGAAAAAAAAAGTATTTCTAATTTTCTCAAAAATGTGTTCTACGAGTATATACATCATAAAAAATAAGTCTCCCAAAAATGTCCGTCCGTCGGTCGGTCGGTCCGTCGGTCGGTCGGTCGGTCTGTCCGTCACGCTTTGGCCTAGCGGCTAAACGAATGGTCCGATTGACACCATATTTAAAACTTAGGAGTTTTATGCGAATCCATCGAAGGGTTCTAAGTGGTTTCTTGCTGGCTCTCATTTTGAGGGTAGCTGTCATACAACGAAAATGAAAAATTGAAATTTTCTCAAAAACGTCTCATAGAATCTTGATGAAACTTTGCATGACCAAGCATCTCCATGTAAGATATCTTGCGCCAGTATCAATTGATCTGTGTAATTTCATATATAGGGTGTTCCTGTACCACCAAATCGTAAATATGTGATTTACCCAAAATTTTCTATAATATTAATCCTGGATTGGTTGTCTACCTGACTGGATATTCTTTATGATTTTTTGAATAAAATTTTGTACACAGGGTAAGTATACCAAAAACTGATAGGGCCTGCTCAGTAGACTAAACTGAACAATTATCCATAAGGAACATGTGTTGGGAAATTAAAAAAATCTCCATGCAAGTATCCTACGGTAGTATCCATTGATCTGTGAAAATTTATATAAAGGCTGTTCCAGTACCTACTACCAAAAGTTAAACATGTGATTTACTCGAAATCGTTTGAGGTTTCTTTGTTTTAATGTTTGTCAATTAGAATTCTGAATTGATCTGTATATTTCATTCGAACATTTTTTTGAAAAAACGTAAAAACGATAAACGTAAACGTAAAAACGTATAAACGTAACGTAGATTTGAAACTTGAAACTTAAATAAAAGTTTGTATTTCCATACTATGTGTATGGCATTACAAATTTAAGTTTGCGGTTGATAGTTTTTCCTTGAGTATTGCGAGAAAGTAAGTGCAGTGCTGCTGTACCATTTATTATTTGTTATTATAGCGGCAACAGAAATACATAATCTGTGAAAATTTCAACTGTCTACCTATTACTTATTACGTTTCATGAGATACAGCCCGCTGACAGACAGACAGACATCAGAGGCATATTAATAGCGTCCCGTTTTTCACCCTTTGGGTACGTAACACTAGTAAAGACTTAAGATAGACTAGCATACAATGCCTTTTTTACTGTCCATGGGGCTTAATCTGGAGCTCGATCTAGCCTTGAGGACAGAGATGAGGTCGACGATGAAACGAGCTTGCCCAGAATAAGCCTATTCACTCGCGACTTAAATAGATTCGGCTTATAAGAGCTCAGGAACACAGACGCAGGCAGAGAATTCCACTCCTTAGCCGTCATTACGGTGTTCAGAGTATTCCGAGGAAAAAAATGTTCTAAATTTCCACAAAATAAAAGCGCTGTTTTTACAATTTGGTACTTTTTTAGGCAGAATTTTCGATGGACCGTAATAACTTTCAATAGTAGATTGTATCACAAGGCTGTAAAATAATATTTTTAAGGCGAGGGCGCTATTTTGAATCCAGAGCGCAGTGAAGGATTCTTGAGTAGAATCCCGAGCATGGCGAGGGATTCTGAAGTAGAATCCTGAACGTAGCGAGGGATTCAATAGGTCGCCCAAGGTAAAAATATTTTTGCAGCCGCGTAATACACTCTACTTTTCATCTCCCTCTATGAGAAAAGAATAAGAGGCTCATTGAGACACACTCGTCATTAATTTTAAATATAAAATACCATTACAATATTATTTACTTGATAAAACAATACTCAAAATCATATTAAGTATTATTTGTAACAACTGAAAATGTTATTGACATTTTTGTATCAACTAGGAACAGAACCTCTTTGGTTGGTAGTCTTGTTCACATTTCAAGCATATTTCTTTTTTTATATTCATAATAATTTTAATAGTGCAACCGGCCAGTATAATTTTTCATACAATATTTTGGTTCGAGTTCTATGGTTGACCTAAAGTATCCCTATGGTGGACCTAAATTCAAATTCTAATTTTAAATCCCATTTTTACCCGCTACGAAAGTCTCTTGGAGAAAACAGCTATTTTGTTCGCCTTTATTGACGAACCGTTTAGCGATTTTCGAATAGATGGGATGAAAAATATTTTTTAGCGCCATCTAGTTTTGTACAGTCAAGAGCAGGTCAGACTTAACATTCGCAGTGCGACTTGAGATAAGTGCTATACAAAGTCCAATGTGTCAAGCTTGACGTGCTTTTGACTGTACTTTTGAATGAATGAATAACACTTTATTGCACACTATTAAAGTAAATAATAGGTCTTTACCTATGAAATTATCGAAATTTTCTTACAGATTAATGAGACCATAATTCCTATAATTCTAATGCTATTTTTTTCATTTGTCTTATATTTGAAAGTTGACTTCAAGGTTATCAATTTATGCATAAAATTAAGTTTTTATTTTTAGTTTGATATATAAAATTAAAGGTTCGAAAATTGTTCGTCTTACACGTCGTCCAATTTCATGATTAGATTTGTTATATTTTTTTACAGATAATATTTTTGAGAAATTAAATTTAAGCTTCTGTTAGCTTAATGTCTTCCCAATAATGCTTAAAAAAATTGGATTTATAATTCCTAAGAAAAATGTAAGTACTGAAAATTGAGTTTACTTAAAATTCGCCATACAAAACGGCAATTTCATAGGTACGAGTAAAGATCTATTATTACAAATAGCTAGTTATAAAATGTGGGCAAAAGGCGGTCTTATCACTAAAAGTGATCTTTCCCAGACACTTTTTAGTCAGTCCTTCTTATTATTCATCCATGGTTTACCCACCACTACTAGCCGACCATTACAATTAAGCGCATAGCGGATACCCCTTACTCCGCCTTCATCCCCGCGCTCTCCTAGTAACCAAGTGGTGGGCGTGCCGTCGATACTGTCAAATGCCATGCGCCTAAATATAGCGGTCGGCTAGTACATAGAATAAGAGCGAAATTTTACATTGACAGAAGCGTAGGGCTGCAATTAGGAATTCAGTACAATAGATCCGGCTGCAAACCGCGAGAAGGTTATGACGAGAATCGTGCGGGCGAGTCGCGTAAGGGGGGTGAGGTAGTGGATACCGCGGGGAGAGGAGAGTGTACGTTCAGAGAGTACGTTCTGTACGATCAGTACCATTACTTTATTATGTGGTATTAGTATGTGTGGTGCCGGCAAAGAATAGTACCAACTCATCTCTACCCGTGGGTGTCGTAAAAGGCGACTAAGGGCTTATGAACCGGAGGATGGGCAGCAGCATCTTTCTGTGTATCGTATCTTACATAGTGCGGTCACCAACAACAGCGGTCGCCAGCCGCAACGCTTACAAGCGTAGTGACTATGGTAAACCCCCTCCAAAGTACTCGACCACAAGGTTTTTCTGGAGTTCTGGAGGGAGCTCCCTGTCCTGCAGTGGATGTTTTATGGGATGTTATATCTCTATTTTTGTAACTCTAGCGCTGACAGTTATTTATAGCGCATGAGTGAAAAGCAAAGAGCCAATGAACGATTCGCACGCCTCTCCCCACCTCCCCGCGGCAATTGGAGTTCTGCGCATTAACGGTCGGCACTAGAGTTTTTAATCGATCTGTTTGGTGTTGTGTGGTCCTCAGAGCGACCCCGAGCCGGCTGCGGAGGCGCCGCGCCCGCAGAGACTGAGCAACGGTCACGCGCACCAGATCACGTCACAACTCACACGTAAGTATAACTGGGTGTAACAAAAGGGGTAACAAAAGGATGTGATTTTGCCCGTGATACTGAACGACTTTTCCTATGGAACATAGGTAAAGAAAGAAGAAGAAAGAGAAGATTTTTTTTACCTCCCATAGAAACTTAATCAGCTGATATAGCATTTAGCATGGAGGTAAAAAATTTTATGTTCCTTGGGGAAAGTTGTTCAGTTTCATGGGAAGAGTCACATCCTTCAGGGTTAAACCCTTTCCTCATAATAACAAGCAACTTTTCCAAAGGCTATTAATTTTTACTCCAAAAAAATGCGTACAAAACGGTGTGTAATTTGATTCTGGCACTCACCAGTCGACTCTGCACAAGCCCCTAGAAAACGCCATTCATTCGAATGAACGCGCGAGAAAATTGACGTTTGCTTCATACATTAAGACGATTATAACCCTCAAATTGCAAAAATGAGCTAACTTTGAAGGCAAAGTTCTCCCAAACGGATGGTCCAATCGTTACAAAAAAATATACATGAGATAATCAATATGATAAAAAATAATTTTTAAGTAGATTATTTGTATTATAACTGTTAGTTTTGCCAGAAAAAAATATCTCTCCTCTTATTTTACGCAAAAAATATCCTATTACTTTGAAGGCTCCTAAACGTCTGAAACAATTTTGATTCTTCTTCCACCCAAAAATTCTAAATTTAACGGTTTCTGAAATTTAAGTAAAAAATTTATAATAATGTGGTATATAATCAATAAAAACCCCTTTTTTATGGGTGCGAGTCTCGACGTTGGTCGTAACAGCCACGTTGAAGAGCACTCTTATATGAACGCTATTGACGATTCAATAAAGTCAATATTTGCATTGACGATCGCGTAGCTTCTAATTTGAGGGCTGTAATCACAGTTTTGAATTTACGTAACGGTAAACTTTCAAAATGATGATATGATGACTACAGATCTGAAGGTGCTGGAACAGTTGCCGGGGACCCTCGCGCGACTGGAGGCTGACGTGGCGGCATTGAGGAAGGCGGTGGAGGGAGACCGGAGGATACTGGATGTAAGTCATCATCATCAGACCTCAGAGACCGGAGGATACTGGATGTAAGGCATCATCATCAGATCTCAGAGAGACCGGAGGATACTGGATGTAAGGCATCATCATCAGATCTCAGAGACCGGAGGATACTGGATGTAAGTCATCATCATCAGATCTCAGAGAGACCGGAGGATACTGTATGTAAGTCATCATCATCAGATCTCAGAGAGACCGGAGGATACTGGATGTAAGTCATCATCATCAGATCTCAGAGAGACCGGAGGATACTGGATGTAAGTCATCATCATCAGATCTCAGGGAAACCGGAGGATACTGGATGTAAGTCATCATCATCAGATCTCCGAGAGACCGGAGGATACTGGATGTAAGTCATCATCATCAGATCTCAGAGAGACCGGAGGATACTGGATGTAAGTCATCATCATCAGATCTCAGAGAGACCGGAGGATACTGGATGTAAGTCATCATCATCAGATCTCAGAGAGACCGGAGGATACTGGATGTAAGGCATCATCATCAGATCTCAGAGAGACCGGAGGATACTGGATGTAAGTCATCATCATCAGATCTCAGAGAGACCGGAGGATACTGGATGTAAGTCATCATCATCAGATTTCAGGGAAACCGAAGGATACTGGATGTAAGTCATCATCATCGTCATCGGATCTCAAAGTGCTGACAGTTGGAAGCTGACGTGGCCGCAATGAGGACCGCGTTAGCACCTTACCAATTCAAAGCTTTTTATGATAAGTTACGATAAGTTACGAATTGGAAAGTGTAAGGCCGTCCGCTTAACTCGCGCGGGCGCACGGAGCGGGTGGCATGTCTCGGCATTCACTGCGTGTCACACAGCACCGCGCTTACTAAGCACGCATTGAATGCCGAAACATGCCACCCGCTCCGTGCGCCCGCGCGAGTTTAGCGGACGGCCTTAGTGCGCGTAGACCTGCATATTCAGTACAACTGCTGTACTGTGTACAAGTTTCAAGGTTATAATGAAAACATTATGACGGGGTTCTTACCACGATATAGGTTTTTGATGAGCTCCCGTGGTAAGAACCCGTCATAATAGTGTCAGTGACCGCGAAACTCTCAAACATTAGGTTTCAAGGTTCCTTACATTTGGATTCCTGTTGCGAACGATCAAAGTGCTTCGGAGTTCATTTCGAATACAGGTCGTAAGGGACAGGTTGGCAAACACTAAAAGGGCACTATCAGTCAACGTAACTGAACAACTTTCATTGAATAAAACTTTTAAGATATGAAACAAAATATCGGTCTCATCGTATTAAATTGCAAAATTGATGGGACACTTTGTTTAAGAGGGTGATTTTTTTTTTCATATCCTAAAAGTTTTATTTACTGCTGGAAGTTGTTCAGTTACGTTGACTGAGTTTTGGTTTTGGTCAACCCGTCCTTTACACCCTGTATAAAATAAAAGTACTGATTAAAAAAGTTCAAAGTTTTGACCCCGAAAACCAGACATTTAAAAAAATGTCGATCTAATAACCCCCTTGAATATCACAGTCACTAACTATTATAGAGATACCTTTAGAAAAAGCTCAGAAAAGATAAAAGGTAAATCGTAATATAAATAAATCATCACTTTTGAAAAGAAAAACTTTGATTTTGAATTTTAATGGGTTATTTCACCATTAAGAATTAATCCCCATGCCACCAGTGCATTCAGAAAACGCTCACTACTCTTCGTAATTTGAGTCACCACTTCCACTATTCCACGATAGATAGCGCTGTCAGTTACAGAAACATGGTAATGATGTAACTTCAAAGTCTGAATGGGTCCTACAGATACCTAATTATATACGGAACGTATTGGCAACTGATAAATTGAATGAATGGAGTAAGTTTTGTAAAAGTATTCTTTTAGAGTACTTACTTGGTTTTACAGGGACTCAATTCTTGAATATCACCGGGTGATGAAATATCACTCAAAAAATTAAAATAACATTTTTCTTTTCAAAAGCGAAGATTGATATTCGTAAAATATAAAGCAGTCCTTGATTGGTAATGTTTTTGTATTACGATTTACCTTTCAACAGTTTATCAGGGCAAATGTGAATTTTTAAAGTCTTAAAAGTGATATTTTATAACCCGGTGATTTTCAAGAATTGAGTCTCAGGGTGTGAATGTAAGTAGTTTCCTTCGACGTGTAGAAGGTGTTTAAATAAAATTAGCCAATTCAGATTAGAGGGCCTATTCTTGAAAGTCACCTGGTGATTTTCGAGATTTTTAAAATTATAAAACGCCACGATAAACTCAAAAGTGATGATGACTATACCTGTGATTTTGATTTTAATGTAATATATTTAATGAATTAATTCCGATGCCATTGCATTCAGAAAACGCTCACTACTCTGTAAATCTAACTAGTCGTAATTTAAGTCACCACTTCCACTACTCGTATTCCACGATAGATGGCGCTGTCAGTTACAGAAACATGGTAATGATGTAACTCCAAAGTCTGAATGGGTCCTACAGATACCGAATTATCTGCGAATTTTATTTAGCATTTCAAACCAATTGATTAATTTTTGTAGAAGTATTCTTTAAGAGTACTTTGTTTTACAGGGTGTGTGTATGTAGTTTCCTTCGAAGCGGAGCAGGTTGGTGATTAAAATTAGACAATTCAGTCAGATCGGGGACCCAATTCTTGAATACCACGCCGAGTGACAAAATAAATATTTGAGACTTTAAAAATTCAAATTTACCCTGATAACATGTTAAAAGGTTTACTGGAAAATAGAGGTTTAGATATAGGTATTATTAGAAATATAGATACTTTTTCAATACCGATATCGCACTAGACTAAATGTCCATTACCTGTATTTAAAATACCGGTTTCATTCCCTGGTGGAGTGTCCGTTCTGTATAATAACTTACCTTTTTACTTTCGAGCGGAGCGAGAAAGGTATTGTATTCGTGAAAAAAAAAAGTTTTTCTAATTTTCTCAAAAATGTGTTCTATATCACTTATACATCATAAAAAACAAGTCTCCCAAAAATGTCCGTCCGTTGGTCGGTCGGTTGGTCGGTCCGTCGGTCGGTCGGTCTGTCCGTCACGCTTTGGCCTAGCGGCTAAACGAATTTAGGAGTTTTATGCAAATCCATCGAAGGGTTCTGAGTGGTTTCCTTCTGGCTCTCATTTTGAGGGTAGCTGTCATACAACGAAAATGAAAAATTGAAATTTTCTCAAAAACAACTAATAGAATCTTGATGAAACTTTGCATGACCAAGCATCTCCATGTAAGATATCTTGCGCCAGTATCAATTGATCTGTGTAATTTCATATAAGGGGTGTTCCTGTTCCACCAAAACGTAAATATGTGATTTACCCAAAATTGGTTCCATTGAGTTTATTAAAATTTTCTATAATATTAATCCTGGATTGGTTGTCTACCTGACTGGATATTCTTTATGATTTTTTGAATAAAATTTTGTACACAGGGTATACCAAAAACTGAAAGGGCTTGCTCAGTAGACCAAACTGAACAATTATCCATAAGGAACATGTGTAGGGAAATTAAAAAAATGTGCATGCAAGTATCCTACGGTAGTATCCATTGATCTGTAAAAATTCATATAAAGGTGTTCCAGTACTACCAAAAGTTAAACATGTGATTTACTCGAAATCGTTTAAAGTTTGTTTGTTTTAATGTTTGACAATTTGAATTCTGAATTGATCTTTATATTTCGTTTGAACATTTTTTTGGAAAAACGTAAATACAAGTTTGTATTTCCGTACTATGTGTATGGCATTACAAATTTAAGTTTTGCGGTTGATAGCTTTTCCTTGAGTATTGCGAGAAAGTAAGTGCAGTGCTGCTGTACCATTTATTTTTTAAGTGAAAACTTCTTTAACGGCGCTTGGCACTTTTTTTTAGATGGTTAAAAAATGTTAAACTCGCGTCAGATTTGACGAAGATTGTCTATATGTAATATAAATTGTCATGTTTGTCTACGATAGCGCCATAAATGAATATTGTATGTACTTTTATACTGATAAATAAAACAATTCGTGCGAAATAATTCCTTAACCATTCTAAAATATTCAAAAATGCACAACGTCGATGTTTAAGTTTTCACTTCTGCCGGCACTCCCGGAGTGCAACCCGTCCTTTTTTTGTACAGTACAGTCAAGGAGAGGTCAAGCTTGACACTCGCAATGCGCCTCTAGCCCTTACTAGAGGTGGGCGTTAAATAACGTAAATAGTTTTGATAACTATTTATTGGTGCAATAGCTTCATTACGTTATCGGCTATTGCGAAAACTATCTATCGAGCGAAACTAGTTATTTCTGAAAACCGAAAACCATTGAGATCGCGCGACTCAACGCGTGAACGAACAAAGCTTGATTACAGCGCGAAGTTAATTTGATTTCGATATTTGTTTAAACCTACAGTCAAAAATCCGAAAATATTCCTAATCTAACTAAATCACGTATTTCATAAAAATAACCAACACGCATTTCGGTTACTCGTTTTCCGAACGTCAAGCGATATTCAAAAATAAATAGTTATTAAAATAAATAGTTTCAAAAGCCGCTATCGGCTACTGTAACGATAGCTAGTTTCGGTATTCCGAAAAACGAAAACGACCCACCTCTAGCCCTTACGTCTATTGAATTAAAGAACGGTACAAAGTTCAATGTGAATTCGTCTATTGACATTATTTGACATGACTAACTGTATTAGTGAGTATTCTAAATGGAATACTCTTACAAAAATTGTTGAATTTATGTTGCTAGGTTGCTACGTTTCGGCGTTTTCTGGAAACTTGACTTGTACCCGACAGCCCAATTCATGTCATAAGTCGCATCGTCGTACTTCAATCTGTCTTCCCGGATTTTCGATAAGTTTTGTATTTAGTGAGTAATATTTTTTAAACTAATGGGGGCGCTAGTGGACGGGAGGTAGCCTCTTAATATATAGAAGCTTTCTTTCTTTGTTGTTCATAGATTTTTAGAAAACAGGTGACCGAAACGTAACAGTGTAGTACCTATATTTGCAAATGGCGGACAGAGTAGGGTCATCCAAAGTCACAATTTTAGGGCCATTTTATTTTGAGGTCCACTCACGGAGTACAGAAGGGGAGGAGATGTTGATATCAGTCGAGCCGTAATTCAATCAATTGAGCCATGACGTCACGAAAGGGGGCGGGGCATACGCCATTTCCTCTTTGAACTTACCAGTGATCACATCGAAACACGCTCTGCAAAAAATTGTTTAAATAGTTGGAAAAACCACTCCCATTATGAAGTGTTGTGCGCCTTTGTGTTTAAATTCGTCAGAATGGCAAAAAGAAACTGCATTTAATGTGTCTTTTCACTTGTAAGTAAGATTTTTCAATAAAATTTGCTATCGATGTACTGACTGTAGGCATGTGGCCGTAACATTAGTTCTGCTTTATGTCGCTAGATGGTTTTGGGAATATTTGTAGACGATGAAAAATCACCATTTCTTTTTACTTTCACAGACTCAATTTACATTTCTGGCTTAGTTTTAACAATAGTTTGATATAAAATTACGTGAATATCGTGAATATTTTATTTATTTGGAGAAATATTGGTAGTTTGTAGTTATGTTGTTTGTAATAGCGCCACCTAGTATGCAGTGGACAAACTCGCCAGAGTTAGGTTCAAGAACCGTCTTCCAGATTTCAGCAAGTAGGTCTTAATTTAATAACGTGCCATAGCTTAGGGGGTATTCAGTGACCCAGTACATCAAACCAGCGCGCAAGTATCAGTGGATAAGGTAGGTGGCACATACATAACTGAAACTGTTTCTTTTTTGTGTTAGTTTAGTTTCAATTTCAAGTTTTAGTTAGTCAAGGAGATTTAGTTTTTTTAAGTAGGATTTTATAAAATATTTTTTTTAGTGTTCCTTTATCGTTACTGAACCATCTCCTAAGCTTTGGCAATAAACACCCAGTAGATAGAGAGCGGGAAGTCGGCAACCCTACCTCATCGCAAACAAAATCGTGAACAACATACCTGCTTCTCATAGTAGGAATAGCGGAATGCCTCTTATTTTTAATTTGATTACTAAGTAGGTATGCAAATGAATACCTATTGTTATTTTTTGAATTTTCAAATAAATATAGTTGGCTCTATATTTATATAGATAGAGGGAGCATAACGTGTTAAGCTGCCACCACCTTTATCTTTTTAATCTACTTCAAAAAGAAGAGGTTATCAATTCGACCCGTCCTGTCAAAAATACACAGTTTTTGTAGCTTAGCTTCAAAACAAATGTACTAAGTTTCATAAGTATTTTTGTATGTTGCAAACATAATTTTCATCTATATCGGTTTAGCAACCAAACACATATTACACATATATTACACGGAAATAATCCAAATACATCGTCCAAAACACCATTTGAATCGGTTCAGTTGTTTGCGAGCGATTGACGAACAAACAAACAGGCAAACAGACCAGACTTCTAAAAATTACCTGGATGGGTTCTATTACCTATTTTGAGACCCCTATATCATATTTTCGCGAAAACTTTCAATGTAGGTAGATTCGCCGAGTTCACGATTTTATTATATGTATAGATTGGTCGCTATTTTCATAAGCAACGAGGAAGGGTTACCGACTGCCCGCTCTTAGTCTATACAGGTTATAATTTAATTGCGTGCCATAGCTCAGGAGCGAGATCAGTATCCGTATCTGAACAAGTTTTTCCAAGGAACATAGGTCGAAAAACAAAAAATAATTTTGGACTTCCCATACCTACTGACTACTGAGTGACCAACACATGGAAGTCCAAAATTTTTGTCCTTTATCGAACTATGTTCCTTTGGGAAAGTCGTTCAGATACTGATACTGAACCCGCCCCTGAGCTATGCTATCGCACGCAATTAAATTAACATCCTGTATTAACATTTTTTTTTTGTAGTAAAGTGGCTTTTACGCCATCTAGTAGAGTATAGCAGTACCACCAAAAAGTGCGTAAGGACAAAAGTGCTAGTAGTTTCACTATTTGCCACTAGATGGATTTTACATAAAGTAGGTGGAGTCTAGTTATTTCCCGCAAACCCGTGACTCGATCTTCACCCCCGCGCACTGTCACGCTTCGTGTCGTACAAAAATTTCGTAGGGGCACCTCCTCTCCCCTTCTGTACTCCGTGGGTCCACTTAACCTTGTTTACGCTCCCGCCGAGTTTCAATCGTCTGGGTCCTTTTTACTTTCGAGCGGAGTGAGACAGGTATTGTATTTGTGAATAAAAAAAGTTTCTCTAATTTTATCAAAAATGTGTTCCATATCACTTATAATAAAAAGCAAGTCCTCTTAACATGTCCGTCCGTCGGTCGGTCGGTCTGTCCGTCACGCTTTGGGATAGCGGCTAAAAGAATAGTCTGATATTAAATTTAAGATTTTTATGCAATTGTTCTTTCTGGCTCTCATTTTGAGGATAGCTGTCATACAACAAAATTGAAGAAATTTGCTCAAAAACGGGTCAAATGATTTTTATTAAACTTTGCATGTATTATACTGTGGTGATAATGACGTTCGATATTTGTATATGTTTGCAGCAAGTGTCGGACAAATGGCGTTGGCCGTGGCAGGAGCTGAGCGCGCCCACACTAGCGCTCGTGGTGTTGTGGCCGCTACTCGCCTACAGGCTGCTAACAAGGTTCCAGAGAGACCCACGCAGCTCCTAACGTGAGTATCATCATCACATGAGACGTCCACTGCTGGACAGGACCCTCCAGAGTTACAGGAGCTGAGCGCACCCACACTAGCGCTCGTGGTGTTGTGGCCGCTACTCGCCTACAGGCTGCTAACAAGGTTCCAGAGAGACCCACGCAGCTCCTAACGTGAGTATCATCATCACATGAGACGTCCACTGCTGGACAGGACCCTCCAGAGTTACAGGAGCTGAGCGCACCCACACTAGCGCTCGTGGTGTTGTGGCCGCTACTCGCCTACAGGCTGCTAACAAGGTTCCAGAGAGACCCACGCAGCTCCTAACGTGAGTATCATCATCACATGAGACGTCCACTGCTGGACAGGACCCTCCAGAGTTACAGGAGCTGAGCGCACCCACACTAGCGCTCGTGGTGTTGTGGCCGCTACTCGCCTACAGGCTGCTAACAAGGTTCCAGAGAGACCCACGCAGCTCCTAACGTGAGTATCATCATCACATGAGACGTCCACTGCTGGACAGGACCCTCCAGAGTTACAGGAGCTGAGCGCACCCACACTAGCGCTCGTGGTGTTGTGGCCGCTACTCGCCTACAGGCTGCTAACAAGGCTCCAGAGAGACCCACGCAGCTCCATGGCACCATGGACCGCGGTTGTTTATAATTAGTTATTTTATTTTAAAACACTTACATATTACTGAAACCTAAAACATATACACATTGGTGCAACAAAAATCCGTAAGGATTATCTGTAAGATGGTATAAGATGTTACGATACACAGAAACGTATCTGAGACGTAAAAAAGTCTAAAGATATGAATTTAAAGCGAAACCTATCACAGCTATGTTGACTTTACAGGTTAAAGAGTAGTAATCAAAATACTGAAAATAATAGAAATAGACTATTTCTATTATTTTCAGTATTTATGCTATTTCTGAAATAGCAATCAAGCGCTGGACCTCGCTGTTTCTTAGGAGGGAAATTGTTTATGAAAAATCAAAACTTGCTTAACAATAATGGAACTACAGAACCCTACAGAGCACGTGGCCCGACACGCATTTGGCCGGTTTCTTTTAATAGTTTTTTTTTCTTCCGTAGGTACACAACACAATCTGTAGAACCAGTTAGAAGTAAGATAATCACTACGGAGAGAAAAGGTGTAGTTACAAACAAAATATCTATAAATGTATCAAATTTTTCAACGTCATCATCATCTTCATCATATCATCCCGAAAAGACCACTGTTGGACAGAGAGATCTGTTCTTCTGGACCTTCAGAATTTCGCAGCAACAGCGTGGTATATTTTACCATAGCCACCACGCTTGTTAGCGTTGCGGCTTGCACCATGGACCGCGGTTGTTGGTACCCGCACGTTCAAACTCCCTTAGTTGCCTTTTACGACAGCCACGGGGAGAGATGTGTAGAAGATGGGTAAATGGAGAGAAAATGCATTTTTGATGTGTACAAACATATAAATAAAAATATGAAAATTCTTACAACTGCTAGCATACTATATTTAAATGCAATAGATTAAAATGTTACCTAAAATTGCCATAGTTTAATATCACCATTATTCTTATTATTTTAAAATATGTCATCAGGGATCCAATTATTGAATATCATCAAGTGATTCCCGAGACTTCATAAATTCATAATGAACTAAAAATTTAAATATTTCAAAAATATGATATATAAATAAATAAATAAATAAATAATTTTTTTTTATTCATTCTACACTTGTTTTTCAACAAAATCACAATAAATGAATTTATACATTTGCAAATAGTAAAACTCTGCCACCTAAACTAAGCTAAGCATAGCCTGTATCTTAGGGGACAGTGTACAGTTAATGAGACCAGTATGTCCATTGTACGTACCAGGTAAAGGTTATTGAAAACAATAGGATGAGAATAAAAATAGATAAATAAATAAAAATACATATATATTAAAACATTATGTGTTAGTAATAATTTAAATAATAATTTAAATAATTTACATATATTATGAGTTACTTTTTTAGAGTCCTTCAGGGTTTATTAGAATTTTTTTATTGTCGAAAATTACTGGGTGATATTCAAGAATTGCGTCCCTCAGCAAAATCGACCTCTAGCAAAATTATACATTTGCTGGCAATCTAGATGACTCAAAGCCGTAATCCCCGCGTGTCGGATTTGTTGAAGGAACTACTGTTATTCTGAATTTATTATTCGTATTAATTATTTTTATATCACTACCAAAATTATATTATGTTACTCGCTCGACCATAAATTATTATCACTTTAAAGGCTATAAAAAATAAAATTCTCCCTGATGAAGTGTTAAAAAGTAAATAAAAGAAATAGTAGTTTAAGATTGCCGTAAGTAGGGTTAAATATTACAAACGAGTTACAGTTCGTCTCGGGTATCGGCACGAGTTTATTATAACCCTTACGGCCATGTATCTTATGGCGTTTTTCAATACATTTGTGAGATAACAGGTATAAGTAATACACTTGTCAAAGGCACCAACCATGGGTACTGTCAGCCTCTTGTCGATTTATGTTCTCCTGGTATTCTCCATTTTATTTTAAATATAGGTAGGCAGTCGTCAAACAAGTAAAAAGTCACCACAGTAGAATTTTTACAAAATAATTTTATTATCAAAGTGTAAAAACTCCTTGATGGTATACTTTTTTTACGTACCGCACTAGTTCGGTAAGTAACTACTTACGAGCAATGTTTACGTCCTTGTAAGTACGTTTTTCGAGCAAATGTATTGAAAAGATAATTATGCACTACTTTATATTCCTATTATATTATTTTATTATTCTAATAAAGTGAAAAAATCTGTTATTTTGAATTTTTCGAGAGATGGCTCTCTGATCGTACTTGCTCTGATAATTTTCGATGTCTGTGTGACTCGATTTTGCTGCTCGCAATATACATGTAACTTTCCTACGGATATTATCTTACCTATCATTATAAATAATTTCTTTTACTATTATTTTTATGTTCACTGACACAAAAATTTTGCTAGTGGTCTAATCCCAGTCTAAAACAAGTCTCCGAGTCTCGCCTAGCATTTTTTAAGAATTTGTCAACTGTTACCTGTTTGATTTATTTACAGAATATAGGATAATTTTATTTTACGAAAAAATATATATATTCACATACGTTTTTCAAGTCTGGTCAGATGTTTTTTTAAGCTTAGTTACTATGAAACGACGATTAATTTGATTATTATGATCCCCGTTTTATTTTTCCCACTAAAAGGGACGGTGTACCGAAAACTGAACAACTTTCAGAAAGAAACATTTTTTGGAAAAAAAATTAGACCTTTCCAAACAATCTGTTCGATCAGAGTGAGTAATTTGTATGGAGAGGTCAAAAAATTTTCAATTACCAAAATGGTTCTTCGGGAAAGTTGTTCAGTTTCGTTGACTGAGCACGCCCTTTCAGTTTTTGGTACACCGGCCCTTACGCCATTTATAGTTAAAGGGCTACCTGCCGTCCATTAGCGCCCCATCAGTTAAAAAAATATAACTCGCTAAATACAAAACTTTTCGAAAATCCGGAAAGACATATTGAAGTAAAGGTACCTTTGTTTCTTTAGAGCCTATTTACTCTGTAAAATAAAGTTCACTGTAGTTACAGATACAAAAACTACTAAATTAGCCATTTTTTGTACTTTTTGTATCTGTAACTTCAATGAACTATATTTTTCAGAATTGATAGGTTCTAAATAACATTAAACTTCAATCTGTCTTTCCGGATTTTCGATAAGTCCTATATTTAGCGAGCAATATTTAATGGGGGCGCTAGTGGACGGCTAGTAGCCTTTTAAGTGGCGAAAAGCTGTCATTTTGAGTCGATTTTCAGTAAATATGTTGTTCCAACTACTATTGTTAACGAAACTGTAGATTAAAATAATAAAACTGAACAACTTTTCTAGAAAACTCTCAAAAAGACAGCCTTTTTTAATTGATCGTAAAAATAACAATTTTTACCATTAGAAGCATATTGCGTTTAATAGGTTCAGTGATGTCAACCAACTTGTAAGAGAAAACAAGTTATGCAAGGCCTTTGGTAAAGGTCTGCAAACCTCCAGGTAGTTCTACCCATGAAACTGAACAACTTCCCCTGAGGAACATAGGTCGAAATACAAAAAAATATTTTCTACGTTCCATAGAAACTGCACCTGCTGATAGCACGTCATTTTGTATGCAAGTCAAAATATTTTTACGGATTTCGACCTATTTGTTCAGTTTCTTGGGTAGATACCTGAGAGGTTTGCTTACCAAAGACCTTGTATAAACTATTTTATTTTATTGTACAGTCTAGTGCACATCAAGGTTATAAGAGCGGTTCAAAGTGTTGTTTGACGTGCTCTTAATTGTGCCTATAGATAATATTTTATATCATAATAATTTAGTGTAGGGTGACCAGACTTTTAGTTTTAAGTGGTAATCAAGATTATGTTGGTAACGTAATTTTTATGTGATATGTAGATTGTAAATGCTTAGATTTTTTTTATTACTATTTGGAAATGTTTAGTTGGTGCTGGTTGGTACATAACCGATAAAAAAAATATGTTGACAAAATTTTCTTCTAGAGACTAACTGCCAGTTGCGGAAAGCTTCTCTTTAGTTAAAACTCCGTTAAAGTTTACACACCTTATCTGTATGACGAAGAGCAGACTTTTTGTATAAGGTTTTTGGTGTAACTACGTTTCAATTTCATTGTGTAATTTCACAATTTAGTCAAATATAGTCAAAATATGCAAATTTTTATACAATACCTGAATACATATAATTTGTCTGTTGTGCAGCTAAGTTCATATCGCGTGTTGTATGTTTATTGATAGCTTTTTTTAAGTTTTTTCATACTCTTTTTCTTTCTTTATTCATTTAGAATCTATGTCTATAATCGAAATTGGTGTAGCGACATAACTCTGTCAAATACATATTATACAGGTGTCGCTGTACCGAACACTGAAAGAGCGTGCTCAACCAACGAAACTGAACAACTTTCCCAAAGAAACATTTTTTGGGAAATAAAAAAGAATTTTGACCTCGCCATACAAATTGTTTACTTCGATCGAACAGTTTGTACGGAGAGACCAATTTTTTTTTTCATTTCCCAAATATTACGAAAAACTGAAATTGGGATTGGGTAATATGTGAAAGTTGTTCAGTTTCCTTGATTGAGCACGCCCTTTCGGTACACCGTCCCTTACAACTTGTATTTTCTCGCAAATTTCATATTGCCGGCTATACAGGCTATTACAAAAAGTATGATGATCCTTCTAAGGGGTGATTCTAAATCATTAATAGATTGTATAAATATATAAGAAATTCCTGGAGGATTAAATGACCTCTATGATCAGCTGGTGATGCAGACAAAGATATTTTTTGTTATAATATCCAGTCACTAACAATTCAATAAATTACTGTTATGTAATTCGAAGGAACATCAAATTTCATGATCATCCAAAAAAAAACCGGCCAAGTGCGAGTCGGACTCGCGCAGTGAGGGTTCCGTACCACCACATAAACATAATTGTATTAGTTGAAATTTCAGTAAGTTAATGTGCTAGATTTTTTGAGTCCGACACGCGCTTGACCAAATTTTATTATTTTATAGCTTATGCACTATAATCATACCAATTTTCAAGTTTGTAAGTGTTCCCGTTTTTAAATAGAACTAAAACAAAAATCGCCTCAGCGGCCGTCCAACTTGACCCCTCTCTTATATGAATGTTCTTGAAACGGGAGCTCACCACAATTGGTTCCCATTAGTTGTGAGAAAAGTTGTAATATTTAATGATTTCAGACTTTTCCCATTATTTGTACTGTGAGACCTAGCTTCTTGCCAAATTTCATAATTTTAGGTCAACGGGAAGTACCCTGTAGGTTTTGCATTTTTGAATAAATGTATGGAGATGAGAACATAAAATGCAATATCTTTTGATTGCGTCGTTGTAAAAAATTTAAATTTTCAGATCTTGTGTGGTTCATGGATCCTAATATATGGTATTAATTTCAACCTGATACCTTTACCCGTTCGTGAGATAAAGGGTCTTGACAGACAGACAGACGGACAACAAAGTGATCCTATAAGGGTTCCGTGTTTTTCTTTTGAGGTACGGAACCCTAAAAAAAAAAACCAATTGTTTTTAGTGATGTAGAATCACCCTTAGAAGTATCATCGTACTTTTTTATACTCTGTATATCAATATTGGTATAGACGGATATATGAAATTTTCGAGAGAGACTTTTTGCCTCTCACTGTCGTCCCCATTTTCAATCTCTACGTGTTTTAATATATTAATTGGTGTAATATCGCACTAGAAAAGTACAGAAATATATGTTCGATGTTTTTGTATTTAAAACTTTTGAAGTTTCTATAGTTGACATATTATTATTTGTAATAAACATGGTATCAATCACAGATCAGAAATAAGTCTAGATAACGCAAACTCCGCCGTTTGTATGAAAACGAAGCGTGTCACAGTTCTCGGTGATATGACAAGCCCATGACAAGCAAACTAAGCGTTTTGAGCTTACTTTGGGCCACGGGGATGGGCACGCAAAGTAGGTACACTTGAGTCATCTAGACTTATTTCTGATCTGTGGTATCAATATTGACTTACGAGATTTTCGGATAATGCAAATGTCACGATAAACTCAATAACTATTAATAATATTGTAAATTCGAAAGGGTGTTATAGTCTGACCGCAACCGCTGTACCGTGCCTTAGGTATGCTGACGGGGAGACGGGGGGGGGGGGGGGGGGCATCGCTCGTGTTCTTGCTCTTTCCTTCCCACTCCCCGCGCATACCAGTAGTGGTTGCGGTCAGACTATAATCTGCCCATTAAAATGAACGACTTTTTCGAAGTTAAAAAAAAAATCGACCGATCCCCTACCACCCTGACCAGCCCGCTTAGCACGCCTCCAGCGAGAAAATATATCTCTGAGAAATGTCACTTTATTTGAGGAATTATGTCATCTAATATATCACCTCCAAGCGCAAAGAAATGTCAGTGGAGGAAAATGTTTAGCAAATCCACAAATTACGTTTCTGATATTTTAGACAGAGATAGCTTTATATACTAATACATGTAGCCGTCCTTGTCTTTCAAAATGTGTCGCACTGCTCGGATGTCAAAAAAACGTTAAAATGCCTAAAGTCTCTAATCTATGGGCCTAGACAAACTGACAACTGCAGCGTGCTAAGCCGGCAGTTTGTCATCGTCATTATTCCGTTAGTTTTTTAATAAATAAAATAATGTTTAGTTTGATGTTCAGATAAATTAATCTACGAGATTTTTTTGTGTAACATGATGTATTTGTCAATTTGAAAAATAAGCATTCCATAAAGTTTTTGAAATATGCACATATGACAATTTTATATGTAAAAATGACAAAGATAGAATGATATAAAAATAAATTGATGTAACTTGAAATGCATTTTTGTAGGAAAATGTATGTTATTTACTATTCTGTTAAACGTAATTAATTAAATTATAAATAAAGGGGATTTTTTACAGAACTCATTTGTTTTGAATTCAGCATTTTTTTTCCTGTTGTTGTCCCTCTCCTTGATTATTAAATTAGTACCTAGGCGACCGAGCTTCGCTCTATAATAGCCGCCTCAACATTAAAATATCATCGGGTGAGCTACAGATGGCGCTGTAAATTTATGTCTTAAACGCAAATGCGTAAAAACACGGCGAAAACGATTTTCCCAGACATGAGACCTAGCTAGATCGATATTTCGCCCCCTAAAATCCCCGTATGATAAATTTCATCGAAATCGTTAGAGCCGTTTTCGAGAAACCGATTACAAATATATATAATTATATAAATAAATAAATCTTTATATGCATTAAATGTGGTACAAATTGGTGTAACATTAACATATATACAAATATTGCTCGTTTAATAGTAACACAGTCTTTTGTAATTAAAAACGCCTTTTATGAAACGAAAGTCTTTATTCAATTAATAAAAAAGTGAGGTATTTATAATAGGTACTTCGAATTAAGGAAACAATTGTCTTTTAACATTTTTAAGAATATCTTATAATAACCACAAAAATTGCAAACATTTTATATACGTACCTACATTTGCGTACGTTTTAATCACTGCAATTTATTTAAATATATTTTTTTTGTATTTTACACATATACAGGGTGAAGACAGCTTTCCGAAAACTGAACAACTTTCAGCGAACGGAACTATAGAAAAATAAAAAAAATAATAAAAAAATATATATTGTAATTGAAAACTTGATTGGATATTTTATTATATAATTATAGGATAATTTTCTGAAATTTTCATTATTCATGGTGTACTGAACATACATTTTTAGTTTTCGGAAAGCGGTCCCCATAAATCCTGTATTTTTTTAACATAATCCGATTTTTTTTCATTAAAAAATAGTTGGATATATCATATCATATTATGTTTCGGTGATTCCGTTGACAGCTTGTTTATCGCCGATTTAAAGAATTCGCGAGTGAATAGGGTCGTTCTGGTTGGTTCTATTTTTTTTTTAATTTTTTTTTTATATGTAAATTACGTTAAATAATAAGACATTCTTAAAAATTGAGGCTAAAAAGCACAACATAATAAAAATAAGTAACATATTTTAAATGTATAGGTACATTGCGAGGCAAACTACACTACTAAATGGAGAGCGAGCAGTCGGAAACCCTACCTCATCGTATACTAAATAGCGGCCTCATCGAGAACCAAGTAACTAACAAAAGTAGCAAAATCACTTCGATCACTCTTAAATTTTTAAGTGTTTTTCAGGGATTTTTTTAGTTTAAAGGCCTTATTTCACCATACTTTGTTTGTTAGGGGTCTACCTGCCGTCTACTAGCGCCCCCATCAGTTTAAAAAAATATTACTCGCTAAATACAAAACTTATCGAAAATCCGGAAAGACAGATTGAAGTAAAGGTTGTTTATTTAGAAACTTTTAACTCTGTAAATTAAGTTCACTGTAGTTATAGATTTCAAAACTGTTGAAAGTGGCTGTTTTCGGCACTTTTGTAACTGCAGTGAACTACATTTTTCAAAATTAATAAGTTCTAAATAAACTTAATAACCTTTACTTCAATCTGTGTTTCCGGATTTTCGATAAGTTTTGTATTTAGCGAGCAAAATTTTTTTAACTGATGGGGGCGCTAGTGGACGGCGGGTAGCCTCTTAAGTAATTTTCAATTAGTTATCAAACAGAGTATTTTTCTTGGTCAAACCCAAAAAGTTTTATCAAGTTTGCGCGTGGAGTTGATTACATTGCCGTAAGTGCACGGTGGGACACACAATAACCTAAAAAGTCTGTATCAGTTAGCTAAACGGTCAATTAGTTAACAGAGTACGGTGAAATTAGGGCTAATGTACTGTATTTTTAGATGTCTTCTTAATGCATACCCAGATTACTTGACTTGCGTCGTTATGGTTACGCAATAAAGTGGGGTTGCCGACTGCCCGTTCTTAATCTATACTTTTTTCTGTGATATATACAGCGTGCTGATTATATAACGCAAAACCTCATAGGCACACACAGTACAAATGAAGAAAAAAAATTTATTGGTTTCATCGTCTTTGACAAACTAAAAAAAATTGTTTTACAAGTTTGCTTGTTAAATTATTTGAGTTAGGTACAGTCTTTTTAATTATACGTTGGGCGACACTTTCATGTACATTCTGTAAGAGCTTATTCTATGGGCTAAATGCAACAACTATTGGAAAAAAACCACTTAATACAAAATGATCAGTTGATGGGTCCTATTTGTATGAAGCCGAAATTTCTTTTGCGGATTTTCGAAAGTCGTGGAATTAAAGGTGTGTACGGAGTAGAGGCAGCCTCGGTTGAGGCAACAAGGCGAGCCGGTTGACAGCCTTATTAAAGCAAAAAGCAGCAAATGTAGCTTAAAAACAGCAAAATTTTAAATTCAGAACAATTTTTGTTTGAATTTTTTTTTTATATATGAAGATGAAAACCGTAGCCTGCACTGCGTGCTCGTCTCAATCGGAGCTGGAGCTCAATTCTAGAATATCACCGGGTGATAAAATATAACTCAAAAAAACTTACACATTTTTATTTTCAAAAGTGAAGATTGATAATCGTTAAAAATAAAGTAGTGTTTGATAGTTAATTTCCATGAATTATAGTTTATCTTTTAATGGTTTAACAGGGTATATTTGAATTTTTGAAGTCTCAAAAGTAATATTTTATATACCCGGTGATTTTCAAGAATTGAGTCCCTGGTTAGTGCCGGATACACGGTCGGCAACATGGGTCCCGACAGAGGTGACCTTGGTTGGCAACCATTCGGGTTGTATAGACTTGGTTATAAACTGCGAACTACACGGACGGAACCGACCAAGTTCACTTGTAATCAGGCACTTAATCCGTACATACCCAAAAGTTGTCGGATTTAGCACTACAATTAGCCCTGTCTAACACAGCGTCAAAATTTGAAGGAATCGAAAAGAAAACTTTGTTATTTACGCAATAAGGCATACTTCACGAATTTTCCATTTTCAGGAAACTATGGGAAATTGCTTTGGGGATCAAATGTCAATTAATCCGTTCGGATAACAAGGTATTCTAGAGAATAAAAGGTTTTACTTTAATTTAATAAAGCCCTGAGCACGCATATAGAACATGATAAAAATTATAATAATATCGAGCGCCATTTTTTTTTTATTGATTCATGATCCAATAAAAAACAATTGAAATATGCATAAATTCAACCTTATATCGAGTTTATAAACTCTTCAAGCTCTTATAGACATTCTTATCTAACATCGAATGATTAATTTGAATAAATTACAATTAAAGTATATTTAAAAATGCACAAAAAAGAAACTATTTTATTACAAAGGCAAGTTTATGAATAGTTTCTCATTAAACACTCAAGAAAACAAAAAAGTTTTACTTTTTTACGCTAATTTGAAAGATGAGGCTTCAAATCACATTTAAATAACTTTTTAAACATACTATAAAAAAATGCGATTTACGTGTACACTGGGGTCGATTCTTGCGTGGATAAAATTTGACGTTTAAAAGTGATGTTGTCTTTGTCGCCCTGTATAAGCCGAAAAAGAGACAACACTTTAAGACCTGTCATAGAATTGAAATTTGGGGTCACGCAGGAATCGATCCCACTAATATTAGTAGGTACAAAACTATACATTCAGCCGAATGCCAAATTTTGTTCTAAAGGACAATATATTTAACGAGAATTAAATTACATTTAAATACATCGTGTGATTATGGTTACAGCATGAACAAATGATAAGAAACAATGTCAATCTCCTTCTACAAATAATCTGGAAAATCATTGATGACTACAGGGGAAAAACAAGGAATATATTAAAAAAAAATGAAATAGCGCCATTTAGTAGCGCATTTGTGGTCTACACCTCAGTAAAATTTACAGATTTTAAAACCATAAATGTCATGTACGGTCAACCGCTTGTCGGTAGAAACTTTTTCAACTCTATTACCACGCCATAAGGTCCAAAAGTGTTTCTACTGATGTCCGTCATCCTATTGATTTAAGTTTTATTTTTTGAAAAAACAAGGAATGTAAACTTATTTTAAATGTTTGTTTGTTTGAAAGCAAACGAAAAAAAAAATAAACCAACATTGTAGAAAATTGCATTTTAAAACAACAATACAAATAAAATCTTCATAAAACCTTTCCCTTTTCCATTTTTAATTATTTATTTACTTTGACCTGCTCTTGACTGTACAATGGATCAGCGAACTACAATACTATAGAACGATAACTACGCTTCAAACTTGACCCCACGAAATATTAGGTCTTTACCTATGAAATTGCCGTTTTGTATGGCGAATTTTAGGTAAACTCAATTTTCAGTACTAACATTTTTGCATTTTTCTTAGGAATTATAAATCCAATCTTTTTTATTTTTTTAAGCATTATTGGGAAGACATTAAGCTAACAGAAGATTAAATTTGATTTTAGAAAAATATTATCTGTAAAAAAAATTAACAAATCTAATGATGAAATCGGACGACAATTAAGACGATCAATTTTCGAACCTTAAATTTTATATATCAAACTAAAAATAAAAACTTTATTTTATGCGTAAATTAATAACCTTGAAGTCAACTTTCAAATATAAGTTAAATGAAAAAAATTGCATTAGTATTATAGGAATTATGATCTCATTAATCTGTAAGAAAATTTCGGCAATTTCATAGGTAAACACCTATTAGTTACCTAAGTAGGCGGAGCTAAAATAGTTACCTCTCAACTACCCACTAGCGGACATTGCAGCACGCGCGCGAACCAATCCCTGCTCTCGTTCTGAATTTGAACCAATTGATTCGTATTTTGAATATATGTACGTCCTTTTGGTTTCACGTAGGGCCACTTGAATGTGGAATTTGTTCTGAGTTAGAGTTCCATAGTATTGTAGTTCGCTGCAATGGATACCACAAAGACGAATTTGTACTGACACCGCCGAGTGAAGCGTTCGAACGCGACGTATACGTACGTCGCGTATCCCAGGAATGAGAATTCGTACGGTCAACCGCTCATCAGTGAAAACTTTTTGAACTCTATTACCATATCATAGAGTCGAAAGTGTTTCTACTGACGTGCTGTTGGGTGTACTAGCAGCGCAGCGTGGGGCGGATAGCGAACGCCGCGTTTGTCAACGTGCTTATGCCCCCGCATATAATAAAATTTCTATATATGACTTGCCAGGTACACTCCAATAATGGCCCGGTATTCGATTGTTTTTACTTAGCATGTTTTGTGAGTGTCAAGTTCTATTTTTAAATTGTGTAAATTAGCTTTCGACTGAAATTCCTTGTTTTTCCCCTCTTGTAGTCTTCACTTATGGTCCACCGAGTATGCTGCTAAAAATAACGTACATTTCGAAATAGTTTCAATAAAATTTTCTACATTAAAAAGATTTCTACACCGTGAATTTTAATTGATTTTTCTCGAAAAAAAAATTCGCCTTTCCATACAAAATGTGTCGATTACGTGACTTTACTATTAAGTCGATTTTTTTTTGTTTTCGGGAAAGTTGCTTGTCATAAGTATACGTCGTACAAAATAACTCTGGCTGTGACCGTCAATGCGCAGAGGTAAAAAAATGAGACGCGGGGGTGAGCGCGGCAGGTGGGGGGAGCCGAGCGAGTCGTTCATTGGCTCTCCGGCTGTCACCCATGCGCAGAAAGTAACCGTCAGAGCCAAACTTATCCTACACACATTATAGAATCACTGAGCTTCAGGAATAAAACCAGAAACAAATTAACGCTATAAAAGAGAATGGTCAGTATTTCCTATCATTCGTCCATGATTATAGTTACAATTAACATTATAATATAATAAAACCTTCAATAGAAGAGATTCTATCACTTGTTTACTCGAAGCTCCATTCTAGTGAGAATTGTGAATTTACCTGAGGTAAAATCTGGCGATTATCTTCTTTTGGGTAATCATCATAAACTCCCATTAATGTCCTGAGAGAAAGCTACGTTCTATGGTCTGAGTAACATTGAGATTAGGAAGCACCCTATACAGGGTGTAAGGGTGTGCTCAGTCAACGAAACTGAACAACTTTCCCAAAGAAACATTTCTGGGAAATGAATAAAAAAAATTGATCTCTCCATACAAATTGTTCAATCTGGTCGAACAGTTTGTATGGAGAGGTCAAAAATTTTTTTCATTTCCCAGAAATGTTTCTTTGGGAAAGTTGTTCAATTTCGTTGACTGAGCACGGCTTTCAGTTTTCGGTACACCGTCCCTTACATATGATCCATTTTTTTTGGTTTTTCCAACGCTTATCCTCACATTTGTAGCTATGTCAAAAGCAATCGGCTATCAGCTGTCAGAAAAAACAAGTTTGTAAAACAATGTTATTCTTTCCGTCAAATATACTCTGGTTTTAGTATCATGGATGCAAAAGTGTTGGTAAACGTTGCAATAAACGAAAAAAATGGATTGTACACCGTTTAGCCACTGCGCACCGTCACCGGGACGATACCGATAAAACAAAATAGCGCAGATATCGGCGATGACAATTAAGTAACAAAGTACCTGGGCGACCGAGCTTCGCTCTGTAATAGCCACGTCAACATGAAAATATCATCGGGTGAGCAAGCTATGCTACCCGCCAACAGATGGCGCTGTCGGTTTCTGTCTAAAACGCGGTATTAAAAAAAAACACGGGCGAAACGAATTTTCGCAGACATAAGACCTAGCTAGATCGATTTTCTGATTCCGATTTACAAATATATATACAAATATAGCTCGTTTAATAGTATAGGATACTGTTTCTGCCCGTAACTTTGTGGCGATATCGGCAATCGGCGTTTTTTTCTTGTTTTAGGTATCGAGTCGGTGTCGTCGCGGTGGACAACTGTTAACGACTGATTATACTTCGCGTAAACGACACTGTTTCCCTTACAAACTATTACCAAACATCATCCGATCGTCATACAGACTCAATCTGTTACATTCGTTAGCTCTTCCCTTCTGCAAAGCCCTATCCCTTCGAGCCCTTCTAATAGCTACCGGCAAATCCCCTGGAGTTTTCACTCTTCCTGCTGGATTTTGTAAATTAACTTCACCTGAAGAAGAGAAAATCTCATTTACTTGTTCTAAGGAATGCTGTCTTTTTATTGCCAAGCTTTTCAAACCAAGCTTTGGAGATTTCGGAGATTGTTCCTGTAGGAGTTTCAGATCTGTCGTGTCTATTTCGCCATTCAAAGCTGCTAAGTATACAGGGTTGTCACCACTATAACCGATCAAGTTTTCCTTATCGTTGGGATCACTGAATTCGTTGTCGAAGTTTTTGTATTTGTTTTGATAGTTATACCCTACTTCGGTTTTCAAACTGGACTCTTTGAGAACTTCTTGTTTTTTCTTTTCTTCTGGTTTTGGTATTGTTTGCATTGTGATTTTGGAGCCACCGTTTTCGGAAAGCAACATCAGTTGTTCGTCTTCGCTGGTAGAACAGTCCGAGTTCAGATCGTATGGACTATCGTTTTGGAAGCTGTCTGGGTTGTCCATATATTGTAACTCCAAGTTTATGCTAGCTCGGGACGATCGGCCGCTGTTTAGGATTCTATTGTCACAACTTAGTCGTTTCTTCATTGTGGAGTCATCAGATTCGGAATGACCACTTTTTAAGAAGCTTTGCGAAGACATGGAAGTTCTGAGAGAGTTTTTCATACTGTCCGAACTTCCGCGTTTATTCTGTAGTTCTATTAAGTTTGCATAATCTGTCGGTTTTGCTTTTGGAACTATGACGGCGAAGATTTGATTTTGCGTTTTATTTTCGTCAGTTGAGGGTATTTCTTTAAAACCGAAGACTCGATTTTCTCTATGTAAGTCGGATTCCATAAGCATAGTTGGGGATAAGGTGCGATTCGGTGGGGATAGAGTGCATGGGATTTCGAAATTGAAGTTTCTTTCTTGGTCCAAAACTAAGTTACTCGGTCGGTCGCATTGTCCATGCACGAGGGAAGTTTTCGTTCGGCCATTTTGGATATTGTTTCCAGAACTTTCCGGTACTAATTTGACTTCTGTTTCTAGTTTATTCCTTCCTAATTTCTTTTCGAAAAATTTCCTGATCCCCCATTTAGGTTTATCCTTCAAATCTTGTAGTAAATTCGTCTGTTTGGGACCGTTTCGCTCGTGGTTGGAAACGTCGTTTGGGACGAAATCTATAGGTCTCTGATAGGATCTGATTTCGTTGAGACCTGAGTTTTCGAATTCTTGTATTCTGCTAGGGTTGGCTCTAGCTACAGATAAACAGTTTTCAACTTGTGCGTTTTCTTGCGGCAAGTCTTGTGGAATGTCTTTGAGGCTTTTATGTATGAGTGGTGTGGTTGTGTGAGTGTTTGTGAGTGTGTTGCGTTGTATGCACGCGTTTCTGCCGACATGCGGCGCGGGGTATAGGAGGGGTATAGTGACATTTGTGACGTCACCGTTCTGCTGGCGGCAGTTGGAGTTTTTCTCTTCGGTGTGGCTTTCTGTAAGGAAAAATATTTTTTAGTATCTTCGGAATTGCTTCAGCTTGTGTTGAGATTATTTATTTAGGACTGCCAGTAAATGATACATTACAGAAGATATATTTTACAGTATTGAAGTAAGAGGATAATGTGCGGTTAAACGCACGTCAGGAGAAACATTGATAATTCTATTACTATGCCATAAAGTTAGTGTTTCTTCTGACGTGCTGTTGGGTGTACATCCTATTTAAGGAAATCACAGCTGCATTGGACTTTTTTGGATAAATATTTTTAATGAATATCTAAGTACAAGCAACCGCAGGTGGACTTGCTGAATAAAGCTACCGTTGCTTTGTAAAAAACGCGGTAGCAAGCGGTAGTTAGAATTTCAAAGAAAGGGGTATTTATGTTTAGTTTCACGCAATTAATTGAAGTGGGGTAGTATTTGCCCATTTATATTTCGCCTACCTATTTCCAGTAGAATAGTTAAAGGGGTGTTTAAAGAAATAACAAATAAAGAGGCTATCACACGATGGGAAAACGTGGAAGGACATCGCCAATTCAAACTTTTCATCAAGGGATACGATAGGAAAAAGACCAAACATCTATTACAGCTCCCCAAGATAGACATAACCAAAGTAGTAGGTATCATGACAGGCCACTGTAACTTAAATAGGTATCTGACCATAATGAAAAGAAAGGAGGATCCAGCCTGTCCAGAATGCGGGGAAGAAGAAACAAGTTTCCACTTCTTCGCGGAGTGCCCTATGTACTCGCTTCCCAGGTGGGAAATGATAGGCAGGGACAGCATACTAGAAGAGGAGCTCAGGGAAGTATCAATAGCGGATATGGTAAGATTTTATAAAGCTACAGGTAGATTCCACGGGGTTATGCTGCAGGAGCACCAGTAAAACCAGTGCCCCGGGCGGTGTAGTATGTGGAGTGGAGAGACCCACATCAGCGAGGCACAGCAAATGTGTGAGAGCAGTTCGGAGGTCCTCTCAGGGTCCCTACTCGGTACATCTCAACCAGTAAATAAGGGGGGATGGAAAGGTGGGTATACCCCGATGAAAACCAACGAGCAGCTCGCTGCATAGACTGGCTGTTTCGTGGCTGGGGATCAAAGCAAAGCATGCCAAGCCGTCCGTTTCTCCTGGGATAATGGGTGAAATGGTTCCATTCATGTGATCCGATCAACTTAAATAATAATACTACAACACTGGGACAATAACACTACATCAGTAGGACATAACACTGAGACAATAATACTACAAAACTGGGACATTAACACTACAACACTGGGACAGTAACACTACAATACTGGGACAATATAACAGTAAACACTGACGTGGTTGTAATTGTGAATGTGCGTGTGACGTGTGCAGTTACGACTTCGACTCAAGCATAGTTTCTTCCATGAGATAACAAACACTACAATACTGGGACAGTAACACTACAATACTGACCTGGTTGTGGTTGTGGTTGTGGTTGTGGCTGCGTCCCCCCGTGCGTGTGGCGGTGTGTGTGCAGGTTGTCGTGCGTGTGTGCGTGCGGCGCGTGTAGCAGAGTCTTCAGTTCGAGCATCCGCTCCTCCACGCACACCGCCGTCAGTCTGCGCGGAACAAACACACATACATGTTTATACAACTGCCAAGTCAGCGCATCTGTACGTAAGGGACCTGTTTCACCGCTTCTCTATAAACTTCCAACTATTTGGTAGTAAAAATATTTGTTTCACAAGTACCTAGATAAACACAGACACAAATCAGACATATTTAGCTGTCAGATATTTTATAATAACTATTGGGGTCAAAAAAGGTAATATTTAGTTAATTTTAGAAATTTTTGTCTCTTTGTCTGAGCATCAATAACTCACAAACTACTGAACCGATTCAAACGGTGTTTACAGTGATATAAAGGCTTTATTTCATCGCAATCGGTTCACTCAAACATAAGATTCAAGCGACCAAGGCGCACGTTTATTGGCCTTAATGTGTGAACATGATTAAGGTTACAATCTAGTTACAATGTAATCTTTATTTTATTTCGTACTAATTGTTACTTGTTTCGTAAAACAAATAGAAAAAAAATTGCTTGAATTAATAAATAAACAACGAGTTGTAAGACACGTTATCTGTCCTCAGCATCGTGATCCCAGCACTCAAGTGTCTCCCATTATAAGCAACAAGTCACCAGGCTCTGTAGGGAAGAACTATCAAATGTACCTCATTTGATTCGGAAAACTTACAGCCTTGTCGCATAATAGTCGGGTCATGAATATGGTTCTTTTAGTGACGAACAAACATTTAAATACGTGCTAACTTCAGACAGGAAGTGTGTTTGACCGTTGTACAGTTCCGAGGAAGAGTAATTTTTTCTTTATAATTCGACCGTGTTAGATTCGAACATTGACAGTTTATAGGCGCGCTTCGTATGCAGTTAGTGATTGGAGAAACTATGGAGTTCTGCGGCAATAGGAGCATCACTTTAATCTAAAGCTAAATACTACAGTTGTTTTGTTAACTACCCTAAATATGAGTTTGGTTATAATGTATATTATCTAACGAAATTCTTATTTGAATTACATTTAGGAATGTACCCCCTACTGTATAGAATGACTCGATAGATCGCAGAGCCAAGAAGCTCGTTGGTGATGAGATGCTGGTGAAAACCAAGTTTCACAGTCTGGCCCACCGTCGCAAAGTTGCATGTCTGTCGGTCTTCTACAGATTGTACTTCGGAGAGTGTGCTCTAGAGCTCCACGAGCTTATTCCACCATCTCCCTTCTACCATCGGGAGTCCAGACGCACCGCAAGATATCACCCATACTTGGTTGATATTCCGCACATTCGCACGAAGCACTTTGAAACATCTTTTATAATGCGCACGGCAAAAGAGTGGAATTCTCTGCCTGCGTCTGTGTTCTCGAGTTCATATAACCCGAATCTATTCAAGTCGCGCTCGCGAGTGGATAGGCTTCTTCTGGGCAAGCTCGTTCCACCGTCGACCTCATCTCTGTCTTCAAGACTAGATCGAGGTCAAGAGTAAGCCCTTGACAATAAAAAATGGTATAAACTGGGACGTTAACAAGTAATGTTATACAATGATATGTTATACCTGGCCTGAGCATCATGGTTGCTGGGACCAAGTATCGGCCGCTATCCGTAAACTGCGCGCTGCTATATCAGTGAGGCAATGGAGGACTAACTAGACGCTGGGCTCTGTAGGGATAGACTATCAGGTCTAATGATCTTTCCTTTCATGTAAGTATGGATGGATGTTTGCTACTCTCTCACGTAAAAACTACTGAATGGGTTTTAATGAAACTTTATAATAATATAGCTTATACATCAGAATAACACATAGGCTACAATATTATATACCTGGCCTCGGCATCATGGTCCCAGCACTCGTCGCAAGTGTCGGCCGCTATTCGTAAAGCGCGCGCCGCTACGCCAGTGAGGGTAGCGCGCGGCAGTGGAGGACGCGCCTTGTTACGGGATACCAGGCTCTGTACGCGCAAACAAACAGACCTAATTAATTATCTTATGAATAAAACAGATTTTACCGCATTTTATTTATTTAACGCGATGTTTCTATAAAGTAAAAAATCACAAAAACAACAGGCAAAATTTAAACCTGCATCTTTTACGTTTGTACTGAAGGCGCCTTAATTAACTAGTCTATCGAGGTCCTTGCGACCTCTATATTTATCGTTCTTGTCTGAAGACAAGAACGATGGCCCTGTTAAACCTTGAAGAAACAAGCGTTGGCCCTGATAAACCTTGGAGACAAGAGCGTTGGCTCTGTTAAACCCTGTAGACAAGAGCATTGTTAAAATAGTAGTATAACAGAAGTATGTTCTGTAGCCGTCACCTGCATCTGCGCGAGCGTGGGGTTGTGCGGCAGCCGGTGGTGGTGGTACGGGAGCGCGTAGGCGGGCGCGGCGCCCCCGCCCCCGTCCCCGCCCCCGTGCGCGCCCGCGCAGCGCCACACCAGCTCCCACAGCACCAGCCCCAGCGCGAACACGTCCACGGCGCACAGGGCCGCGCGCGCCTCGCTCAGGTCTAGCGCTCCTTCCAGGGCTTCCGGGGCCAGGTAGCGGAGAGTGCCCGCCTGCAAATTAAATAAATGGTACAGCAGCACCGCACTTAACTCCGGATCAAGAGCCGAATACTCTGACTACTATATTATAAAGGCTGCGGATAGTGATGAGTAAATAAGTACCAACTGCAAACTTAAGTTTGTAATTCCATACAAATAATATAAAAATACAAACTTATCTACACCAACTAGATTTATGTAAAAAATATTTAACGAAATATGCAGTCAGGTAGTTAACCAATTTAGAATCCAAATTGTAGAACATCAAAATAAGCTCAACGAAACCGATTTTGAGTAAATACCCTTTTTAAATTTTAGTAGTAAGGGAACACCCCTTATATGAATTTCTAGAAACCAAATGATGCTGCCGCAAATACCTTAAATGGAGATGCTTGGTCATACAAAGTTTCATCAAAATTTTATGAACCGTTTTTGCGAAAATTACAATTTTTCATTTTCGTTGTATGACAGCTACCCTCAAAATAAGAGCTAGCAGGAAACCACTCAAAACCCTTCAATGGATTTGCATAAAACTCTTAAATTCCAAATATGGCGTCAATCGGACCATTCGTTTAGCCGCTAGGCCAAAGCGTGACCACGGAGTAAGGAAGGAGAGAGGAGCTGCCCCTACGGAATTTTTGTACGACACGAAGCGTGACAGTGCGCGGGGGTGAAGATTGAGTCACGGGTTGGCGGGACATAACTATATAGACTCCACCTACTTATGTAAAATCCATCTAGTGGCAAATAGTGAAACTACTAGCACTTTTTGTCCTTACGCACTTTTTGGTGGTACTGCTATACTCTACTAGATGGCGTAAAAGACACTATACTACAAAAATAAATTGTTTATACAGGGTGTTAATTTAATTGCGTGCCATAGCTCGCGGGTTCAGTATCAGTATCTGAACGACTTTCCCAAAGGAACATAGTTCGATAAAGGACATAAATTTTAGACTATCTGTTGGATCCGACATGGCTGCGTATACGTCCGGAAGGTCGAAAACTCAAAACCCATACACATCCATAATACCGGGGACCTACAACTCATCGGAAAACGGCCACTTAATTTCTAAGATAGCCAATCATAGTTTGCGTTTCCTAGTTAATTATCAGCGATTACTGTTTTATTTTAGTGTTTTTGTCTTTTATGTGATAAATAGTATTGTTTGCAACATGTGCTACACAAACTCAACACTCACCCATCACCTGATCCCCACACACGCTTCACAAGACCCAACCAGCATTGCATTCCTCTCACACATCATACTGCATTCCTCTCACACATCATACTACCTGCCTACGCTAGAGTATTATTTGGAAATCGTTAGTTACATTCACTATAAAAATTGCATATTGGGTTCCACAATTGTACGAGTAGCCGACAATCATACAACGTGTTTGGTGTCTCAACTGGAGTTACTGTGTCTGACATTTTATAATAAAAAACTAGACAATGATTTTTGCCACTTACCGTCGCAACCAAAATGACCACGATAGACCAAAATTTTCTGAATGATATTGACAACGATTTTTCTATAAATTGTCAGACATTACCGACTTTGGACGACTGTAAAACCGTCCTTACAAACGAATATAACTTCAAAATCTTAACTTTCAATATACGTAGTATTCAGTGCAATTTTGATGCTTTTCTTGTAGCTCTACGGAGAATAGAAGTTTCTCTTGACATCATTATCCTAACTGAATGTTGGCTTTCCTCTGGTGTGGTGGGCCAAATTCCTGGTTATACCGCTCATGTTACTAGTAAAATCACTAACAAATGTGGTGGAGTTGTAATATACGTAAATGATACATGGTCTGCCAATATAAGCGAACCGGAAATTGATGACGCTGAGTGTTTAGCCGTAGAACTCTCTAATTCATTTACTGTACTAGGCGTTTACCGCTCTCCATCGTTCAGAGACAAAAGTAGATTCCTGGAATCCTTGTACAAATCTTTGGACACATATAAAAACAAAACAACCGTAGTACTAGCGGGCGATATTAATATAGACATACTCGGGGATAGTCGTACAGATGCTGCTGAATATCTTTGTCTTTTAACCGAACTTGGCTTCATTCCGGCTATTTCTGTTTCTACAAGAGGTGACTCCTGTCTAGACCATATTTTTATCAAGTCCAAATATCAACAAATTCTGGGTTTGGTCGGAAAGTGTGATATTACAGATCACGACATGGCAATTTTGGCACTAAATAGTAAGAAAAATAATAAGCCCAAAAATAGGATAGCCAAAGTAATTGACTATTCTGAAGTATCTAAAGATCTTCGTGCAGTAGATTGGTCTCCGGTATATAATGCGCAGAATGTTGATGACGCTGTACATGAGTTCAGTAATATATTATCAACCTCGGTTCGTAAAAACACCAAATTACGTCGTGTCAGTCGTTCCAAATTCGTCATAAAGCCGTGGATGACACCTGGGCTGCTGAGATGCGCCAGGCACCTTGACAGGCTACATCAAGACCACAACGAGGACCCAGAAAATGAGCAGAAAAAGCATGTGTATAAAAGGTACCGTAACTTTTACCGTGAACTCCTTCGCAAGCTTAAAACGGAATACGATGACAAGCAATTCGAAAATAATAAACACAATCCAAAAAAACTATGGAAATGTGTACGCAACGTCAGTGAATGCGCTAGTGAGAGAAGTGTAGCAACTGAATTAACCAAAGTTAAGGGCAGTGTTGAGGAGTCACTCAATTTCTGCAACAATTATTATTCCACCGTTGGCGAAAATCTAGCGCGTCAACATATGAACCAGCTACAGAAAAGTGAAGATGAAATATTGTCTGGTGTTACCTTGGCCGGCTCTTCACCTACGTCATTTTTTATGCAACCCACAGACGAAGTTGAGGTAAACAAGATAGTGATGGAACTGAGGCCTGACTCCGCTCCTGGACTCGATGGTTATTCTGTGACCTTAATAAGGAGAATCAAGAAGGAAATAATAGAGCCCCTCACCTACCTGATGAATTTCAGCATCTCGACTGGTGTTTTCCCTAGTGAATGGAAGCGTGCGGCAGTGGTCCCTATTTATAAAAATGGTTCCAAGCAGACTCCGGAAAACTATAGGCCCATTTCGCTCTTGAGTATTTTCTCCAAAATTCTGGAGAAAGTGGTCAACTGCAGGCTTGTGGGCTTTCTGGAGAAAAACGGTGTGCTGTCTGATAAGCAATATGGCTTCAGATCCAAAAGATCTACAGAGGACGCCGTGGGGCACCTAACTCGGCATGTGTCAAATTGCCTTGACAAGGGGTCTAAGACTGTAGGAGTTTTTCTGGACCTGGCCAAGGCATTTGACACTGTCTCTGTCCCTATATTGTTAAAGAAAATAGAACACGTGGGCATAAGAGGGAATCCACTAGATTGGTTCCGAAGCTATTTAACTGGAAGACGTCAGTGTTTAAAAATTGCTGATGTCATCAGCGAGGAATCATCGATACACTTTGGAGTTCCCCAAGGCAGTGTACTGGGTCCGACACTTTTTATTTTATACATGAATGACATCCACACAGCCGTCCCAAAAACCGCTGAGACTATTTGTTATGCGGATGACACGGTGGTCTTATTTAGTGGAAACACATGGGAAGCAGTATTGCATGATGCAGAACTCGGGATGGCACAGCTCAAGCATTGGCTTGATTGCAACCTGCTCACCCTCAATGCATCAAAAACAAAATACGTATGTTTCCAAAAGACCGCCGTATCAAGACCAGCTGCGCCACTTATTTTAAAAATCCACCAAACTTGCGACCCCACATGCTGCCAGTGCCCTACAATCGACAAAGTGAAACATATAAAGTATCTTGGGGTCACCGTTGACGAACGTCTTTCATTTCAGGCACACATAGAATCGATGTCCAAAAAAACAAGGAAGCTGATTTACGTAATGAAATTATTGCGCAACTCTGCCAGCATAAGTATCCTGCACCTCGTGTACAAAGCGCTCTGCGAATCGGTTCTCTGTTACTGTATTCCTATCTGGGGGGGTGCTTGTAAAACCTCACTGCTTTTGTTGGAACGAGCTCAGCGGTCGGTGTTAAAGGTTATGCTCCGGAAACCTTTTAGATACCCTACCTCGTCCCTTTACTCCGAGGCTGAAGTACTTACGGTGCGACAACTATATATAATGAAAGTTGTTCTATATATGCACCGTTCTGTACTAAACTCGCATGAATATCATAACATGCTAAAAAAACGGATCTTCTCGGTCCGTCAGATAAGTGTGAAATCGACTTTTGCCCAGCGCCTTCCTGATTTCTTATTTCCAGCTGTGTACAATCGTTTACTCAGAAACTGTGACATCCGACATATCTCTGTTCGACAAGCGAAAACGACTGTTATGTGTCACCTACGCTCACTGTCTTACGATGAAACGGAAAGGCTTATCACTTCGCAAAAGTAAACAGAAATCTAACCTTGCACACGCACATCTCGCACATACTCACACACACACACACACACACACACAATTATTCATGTTATTATGCATTCTACTCTTTATCACATTTAACATTTACTAATCTAATCTGTACATAGTTTAGAAAATAAAAAATGTAGTTCATCTGTATGTTTTAGTCAATACTGTTTTCTTTTAATTGTCAAAATTTATGTGTTTGCATTATAGTGAATTTCGTTAAAGTGGACGCCCGCGATACAGGTTTACCTAGTGCGGGGTTCAAGTTATTGTATTGTAAATTGTAAATTGTACTTCCCATACAAGTGTGTTGGTCACAAACTCAAACTCAAACTCATTTATTTGTAATACTTATTACATGTCAACTTAAGTAAATAAATGATATTATACTATAGTATAATCTTATTTAAATTATGTCAATAAATAATTAGAGCGTCACTCAGTAGGTATGGAAAGTCCAAAATTATTTTTGTTTTTCGACCTATGTTCCTTGGAAAAAGTTATTCAGTCACTGATACGGATCTTACTCCAGAGCTATGGCTCGCAATTAAATTATAACCTGAGACTAAGAGCGGGCAGTCGGTAACCCTTCCTCGTTGCTTATGAACATAGCGACCAATCTATACGTATAATAAAATCGCGAACTCGGCGAATCTGTAAGCTAAGCTACAAAAACTGTGTATTTTTGACAGGACGGGTCGAATTGATAACCTCTTCTTTTTGAAGTAGATTAAAAAGATAAAAGTGGTGGCAGCTTAACACGTTATGCTCCCTCTATCTATATGAATATAGAGCCAACTATATTGATTTGAAAATTCAAAAATAACAATAGGTATTAATTTGTATACCTACTTAGTAATCAAATTAAAAATAAGAGGCATTCCGCTATTCCTACTATGAGAAGTAGGTATGTTGTTCACGATTTTGTTTGCGATGAGGTAAGGTTGCTGACTTCCCGCTCTCTATCTACTGGGAGTTTATTGCCAAAGTTTAGAAGATGGTTCGGTAACGATAAAGGAACACAAAAATATTTAAAAAATCCTACATAAAAAACGAAATCTCCTTGTCTAACTAAAACTTGAAATTGAAACTAAACTAACGCAAAAAAGAAACAGTTTCAGTTATGTATGTGCCTACCTAATCCACTGATACTTGCGCGCTGGTTTGATGATCTGGGTCATTGCGCTCCGAGTTAGTTTAGTTTCAATGAAGTTTTTTTTTTTAGGTAGGTTTTTTTTTCATATCTTATTGTGTTCTTTTATCGATACTGAACATCCACTTAGCTATGGCACGTTATTAAATTAAGACCCTATATACTACTTACTTGCTGAAATCTGGAAGACGGTTCTTGAACCTAACTCTGGCGAGTTTGTCCACTGCATACTAGATGGCGCTACTACAAACAACATAACTACAAACTACAAATATTTCTCCAAATAAATAAAATATTCACGATATTCACGTAATTTTTATCAAACTATTGTTAAAGCTAAAGCCAGAAATGTAAATTGAGTCTGTGGAGTAAAAAGAAGGGGTGAATTTCGATCGTCTACAAATATTCCCAAAACCATCTAGCGACATAAAGCAGAACTAATGTTACGGCCACATGCCTACAGTACATCGATAACAAATTTTATTGAAAAATCTTACTTACAAGTGAAAAGACACTTTAAATGCAGTTTCTTTTTGCCTTTCTGACGAATTTAAACAAAGGCACACAACACTTCATAGTGGGAGTTGTTTTTCCAACTATTTAAACAATTTTTTGCAGAGCGTGTTTCGATGTGATCACTGGTAAGTTCAAAGAGGAAATGGCGTATGCCCCGCCCCCTTTCGTGACGTCATGGCTCAATTGATTGAATCACGGCTCGACTGATATCATCATCTCCTCTACCCTTCTTTACTCCGTGAGCGTGACGGACCGACCGACCGACGGACGGACATTTTTGGGAGACTTGCTTTTTATGATGCACTATACGAGTATAGAACACATTTTTGAGAAAATTAGAAAAAAAAATTTTTTCACGAATACAATACCTATCTCGCTCCGCTGGAAAGTAAAAAGAAACAAATAGGAATATGCATTAAAACTTTTTAGTTGCATTTATTAACAAATTATGAAAGTACCGTATCAGAGATGACAAATATATAGACGCCAAGAAAATCTCCGATTTCGACCCATATTTCTCTGAAAAAGTTATTCAGTTTCGTGCTATGAGTACACCCTTGAGCTGTCGCATGCTTGCATTTCCATTAAACTAACACACACGCATTATTATTAAAATCAATGATACCCTTGACTTCTAAGCTTTGGATTCCGATGTTTAACCCCTGACCTTGTGTAAAAATGTATACAACGGAATAAGCGAAACTGAGAAAATAGTTTGTTCAGAATCGAGATTAGAATCAATTTAACGGGTTGTAATAGGGCTAAATTACTTAAATGTTTGCCGCTTCTAAATATTTCTGTGGCTACGCCATGATACGCGCGCACCCGGCGCGCGGATATTTTAAGAATAAAAATCAGTTGGGGTGTATGAGGGTTTCGCTTATTCCATTAACACGTTGTATAATTAATTAGGTTGCTAATAATTTACTCTTGATTGAAAAACAAACAAACAACAACTATGGCTAACCTCAGCGATCCTGCTAGGTTGCGCAGGGGCGGACCTAGATGGCAACACTTGCGTTAACCCCAGGTCCGCCAGTCATTGTTGTTGCTATTCACGAACCCTGGCTATGACATACCTCAGCGATCCTGCTACACTTGCGCTTACCCCAGGTCCGCCATTCGTTGTTGTTGCTATTCACGAACCCTGGCTATGACTAACCTCAGCGTTCCTGCTAGGTTGCGCAGGGGCGGACCTAGATGGCAACACTTGCGCTAACCCCAGGTCCGCCAGTCATTGTTGTTGCTATTCACGAACCCTGGCTATGACATACCTCAGCGATCCTGCTAGGTCGCGAGGGCGAACCTAGGTGGCAACACTTGCGCTAACCCCAGGTCCGCCATTCGTTGTTGTTGCTATTCACGAACCCTGGCTATGACTAACCTCAGCGTTCCTGCTAGGTTGCGCAGGGGCGGACCTAGGTGGCAACACTTGCGCTAACCCCAGGTCCGCCAGTCGTTGTTGTTGCTATTCACGAACCCTAGCTACGACTAACCTCAGCGATCCTGCTAGATTGCGCAGGGGCGGACCTAGGTGGCAACACTTGCGCTAACCCCAGGTCCGCCAGTCGTTGTTGTTGCTATTCACGAACCCTGGCTACGACTAACCTCAGCGATCCTGCTAGGTTGCGCAGGGGCGGACCTAGGTGGCAACACTTGCGCTAACCCCAGGTCCGCCAGTCGTTGTTGTTGCTATTCACGAACCCTGGCTATGTCTCACCTCAGCGATCCTGCTAGGTTGCGCAGGGGCGGACCTAGGTGGCAACACTTGCGCTAACCCCAGGTCCGCCAGTCGTTGTTGTTGCTATTCACGAACCCTGGCTACGACTAACCTCAGCGATCCTGCTAGGTTGCGCAGGGGCGGACCTAGGTGGCAACACTTGCGCTAACCCCAGGTCCGGCAGTCGTTGTTGTTGCTATTCACGAACCCTGGCTATGACTAACCTCAGCGATCCTGCTAGGTTGCGCAGGGGCGGACCTAGGTGGCAACACTTGCGCTAACCCCAGGTCCGCCAGTCGTTGTTGTTTCTATTCACGAACCCTGGCTATGTCTCACCTCAGCGATCCTGCTAGGTTGCGCAGGGGCGGACCTAGGTGGCAACACTTGCGCTAATCCGAGATCAGCCAGTCGCGCGCTGTTGTTCACAATCAATACGTTGTTGCTATTGACGTCGCGATGTACTACGCACGGCTTACTACCACCTGTCAAAAGGGAAGGAATTATTTATTGACTAATTAATTATGATAATAATAAAATCTTTTAAGACTACAAAGTAGAAAATCGCAAAATTTCACAATAGACTAATTGAAATAGTACAGCTAATGCTTACTAGGTGACAGCACAAACGCAACGTTGAAATGCGTATAGAGGTCGCAGATTTCACACTATCAGGAAGGTTCGAATCCTGCCTGTAGCCAATCACGTGCACCGGAATTTTTTTTTTGAGTAGTTTGTACCGGCGGTACCCAAGCGCAGCTAAGCAACCTATCGAGCAATTTAATGAAATATCGACGAGCTCTTCAAGAAACCTAGCTACAAGTTTTCTTTCTCAGAATGCAAGCCCAAAACAACGTTAGTTTATGGCATCCGGTATTCGGCATCCGGGATCTCGACTGGGGCTAGTTCGGAAATCAATTTATGCGTATTTTGGCGAAAAACGTGTGCAATCTACTAAAAAAGTTTGGGTACAACCGGTACCCAAGTGCACGTGAGTGGGTAGCTGTGAAATTTTGCGATTTCCTACTTTGTAGATTTTATTGAAAATGATTTTATTTCAATAAAATCTTTATTGAACAAAGCCTAATCACACTTCAAACTAATCACGAAAGAAAGAAAATAAACTACAAGGCTGATAAAGCATACTAGATGTAACGTCTAACTCCCAAGCTAGATTAATCTGTATTATGAGAGCTAGCGTTCCTTCGAGTGGCAACAATTAAATATACAGTTACAAGTGAGCACAGGGCGATTCGATTCTAGTTCAGGGTAAGTAATTAGGTTACATAGATGTGTATGTTTATGTGTGTATGGCCCATTGATAGGCGTTCAAAAGAAAAATTTCGATGCCTCATGCTAAGGGGTATCCAAATCACCCCCATGTATATTCCGCGATTATTTGTAGTTTTCGAATTATAAATTATTTAATTAATTTTTGAAATTTTCTGCCAAAGGAAATTTAAATATTCAAGGATTTTTTTTTACTGAACATTTTTTCAATTTTCTTTTATGTCATGAATGTCATGATTGCCTTGAACGTTACTTTCATACATAAAATAATAACCCTCGTAACATTCCTACTTGTTACTCAAAAAGTATGGTAAATAAAATTTTCGAACAATTTACTGGGCCGATTAAATTTTGATAATCAAATTAAAAATACAAAAAGGATGTTCCAGTTTTTGAGTAACAAGTAGGAATGTTAGGAAGTTTATTATTTTATGTATGAAAGTAACGTTCAAGGCAATCATGACACAAAAAGAAAATCGAAAAAAAAATTCAGTAAAAAAAAAGATATGAATTTATAAATTTCTTTCTGCAGAATTTTTTAAATATTAATTAAATAATTTATAACTCGAAAACTACAAATGATCGCGGAACATACATGGGGGTGATATAACCAAGCCTCAAAATAATAAATTTCACAGATTAACACCGTGAAATATTTATAATAATACTAGCGACCCGCCCCGGCTTCGCACGGGTGCAATGCTGATACTAAATATAATACAGAATGTCTATAGGCACGCGCCGCCGACGGCCCCCCGGCCGGTAGGTACCGCGGTAACCTGCATTTTAAATCTGTAATATCTTCGAAAATATTCATTTAAATTACATGCTGTTACGGGCCATATTGATCTATGTTAAATGTACAATGTATGGTTGAGCATAAAGCAAAATGGCGGTAACGTGGACTGTATGATTGAATATTTTTGATATGAATTTTAGAAAAGACACGTCACGCAACGAAAGGAGATGAACTGCTTTCGGAAAGAAGTAGGTATTAGTAGAGGCAGTCCATAATTATGAGGAAGGACACAAACCTTGAATCCTGTTTCTCTCGCCGACATGTGCTGGCCGGCATGCGGCGTGGTGGCTGCTAAATCCTGATGATCCTGAGCTCTCAGAGCTGCACTTGCGTTGCACTTCTTCACAAAACACAGGTCATGCGCGGACAGTCATTTTTTCTTAGAATTTACACATTTTAACATAGCAAAGTATTTTAAATTCGGGACGATCACGTTTTGCGGCTTTCACCGGAGCTCGCCTCCACGGAAGTATTGTCTCGCCACCTCTCTGACGAACGTTGAACCACGACATCCAGTCAGTGTTTCTTCTCGCTTACTCGTATGTAGAAAGGTGTTGTGTGGGAGTAGGATAGGAAAGGGAAATGCGTGACGGTGTCGAAGATTTTATTTATTATTGACGCGGCAGAATATGAAATTGACCGGCGCAACCATTTCCCCCCGGCTTGAAGGATAGCCTTCAAAAAAAAAAAAAAAACTTAACTAAATAATCTATCTACCTAATTATATATATACCCTAACCTAAGATTCGAGAATCAACTACTAGCTACATGGGTAATGGACAGAGACGTATAACCAGGCGCAAGTACGAACCAGTAGTAGTCTTTACACGAACAACGCGTGTCACCCCATCGGAAGCTGGAAACACTTCCTCAACGACCCCAAGAGGCCAATGTAGCGGAGGTGCATTCTCTGTATTAATAATAACGACAGTTCCTATAGTAATAGGATTCGCTGGCGTGTTCCATTTTTCGCGAGACTGCAACGTGTGCAGATATTCTGCCCTCCACCGTTTCCAGAATGATTGCACTAATTTGTCCAATAAAGTATGGCGAGACCTGACATGAAGTCTGTCTTCTTCTATGTCAACGGCCGGTAAATATTTTAAAGGTGTCATATTCAAAAAATGAGCAGGCGTCAACGCAAGGGGTTCTGAAGGATCGCTAGAAAGCATTCTGCAAAGTGGACGTGTGTTCATTACAGCCTCTACTTGCGCGAGCACAGTAGTCATTTCCTCGAACGACAGAACTTGATCCCCGATGACACGGAATAAATGCGTTTTAAGGCTCTTGATGTTGGCCTCCCAATTTCCACCGAAGTGACTGGCAGCAGGTGTATTTAATGACCAAGTTATGCGATTTTCGGCCAATATGTGGGCGAATTCAGTATTAAAATGTTTAGAGATCAACAAGGCGTGAAGTTCAGAAAGCATGCGTTTTGCCCCAACGTAATTTGTGCCGTTATCAGAATACATTCTACCTACAGGGCCACGACGAGACAAAAATCGCTTAAACGCAGCCATAAAGCTTGCCGTGCTCAAATCACCTGCTAACTCTATATGTACGGCGCGCGTTGTCATACAGACGAATAGGCAGATATACGCTTTTACAGACCGAACACCACGGCCACGGGTAATGGTTACCTTAAACGGGCCGGCAAAGTCGGTGCCGGTGTGCATGAAAGGCTTTGCGGTTTGAACGACACGACAAGATCTGTGCTCTGACATCTCTGGAAAAGTAGATTTAGGTCGCAGCCGGAAACAAGGGATACATTTGTGTATCCTGTTACGAATCAAATTACGTGCTGATAAGATCCAGTACCTCTGGCGTAGAATAGACATAAGTAAATCTGGACCAGCGTGGCAATTGACCTTATGGTGATAATCGACCAATAAATTTAAAATATGGTGTTTATGCGGTAAGACAATCGGATGTTTCTGGTCGTAATTCAGTTCTGAATTTATTAAACGACCACCAACCCTAATGAGACCATTTTGTAGGAACGGCTTAAGTCGCTGGAATGCACGGCTACAAGGTTTTCCATTGAGCAGCTTGATGATTTCTTCCTTGAAGCACACGGCTTGCAGTTCCAGAAGTACCTTGCGCTCTGCGTAGCTAAGATCCTCGGCAGAAATAAACTCTCGCTGTGGCAGCATCTTTGCGAAACGGCAGACGAAAACAATGCAACGGAGTAGTTTTGACCAGGAGGAAATTCGATTCGCTAAAGCGATAATGGGAGACTCATCAGGTTGGAGCGATACCAATAATGAGTGTTTCTTTTCTTCTGGCGGGTTACAAACCGTAGAGGGATTGAAAGTGACAAGAGGCCACTCAGAAGGGTCTAACATAATCCAGGGTGGGCCATGGAACCAAAGTGGGTGATGAATAATTTGGGCAGGAGTAAGTCCTCGCGAGAGACAGTCCGCGGGATTATCCGTACCCGACACATGATAAAAGTTTGGTGGAGACAATAATGTCTGAATTTTTGAGACGCGATTTGCGACAAATGTATCCCATCTGTGAGGAGAAGCGTAAGTCCAGCACAAAGCGACTGTCGAGTCTGAGAACGCATATATTCTACTAATAGGAAAGCGATTATTGCAGGCAGCAACAATATTGCTAATAAGACTCGCAAGCAACAGTATGGCACAGAGCTCAAGCCGAGCTAACGAAACGATCTTGCGGGGAGCTACCTTTGACTTTGCACTAATAAGATGCACTGATTTATCCCCACAATTATCGACGTGAAAATATACTACGCCTCCATATGCCTTCTCGCTGGCATCTGCAAAGCCAGCGATTGTAACCACGCTACCCTTTGTGATTCCAACATGCCGCGGTATTTTAATTTCTTCGAGAATCGGAAGTTCTTCCCTAAATCGAGACCACAATGAAACGATGTTGTCTGGGGGAGCGTCATCCCAATCGCAGTTGCAAATCCATAACTCCTTGATAAGAAGTTTTGCGTATAAAATGACAGGGGCTACAAAACCCATCAGATCCCATAAACTGGCAACACACGATAAAATCGTGCGTTTGGTGCACTTTTCGGCAGGTTTACAAATCTTTAAACTGAACAAGTCTAAATTGGGCGACCAACACAAGCCTAGCACCTTGTGCGTTTCAGATTCGTCGAATTCCTTGACGGATGAAAGACGGTGTGTTGGAGGGATGGAGTTTAGTACATTTGGCGAATTACTCGTCCATTTAACGAGGTCAAACTGTCCAGCTTTCATAAGCGAGATAACTTCCGCAGCAGTGGAAGCAGCTTCGTCTTCGCTATCAACGCAATAAACAAAGTCATCCATATATAGACTATTTTGAACCGTCTCCTTGGCCTTGGGAAAACGATCTCCTTCATCTAAAGCAAGCTGCTTAATGGTGCGCAGCGCGTGGAACGGACTAGACTTGAGGCCGAAACAAACGCGGTTAAACTGATAAACCTGTAAGGGCGCGTCAGATGAAAACCGATATAGGATGCGTTGAAATCTGCGATCGCAGTCTCGCATACCGATGCAGAGAAACATTTGCCGAATATCGGCTGAAAGTGCGACAGAGAATAATCGAAAATTTACAAGTATGTCAAATAAATTTCCTTGCAAATTTCGTCCATTATGTAGTATGTCATTTAGAGACACAGATGTGCTAGTTTTAGCGCTACCATTTAGCACAATTCGCAACTTAGAGGTAAGTTTATCTGCTTTAAATATTCCATGGTGTGGGATAATATAAGACGGAGCGTCATTGTTGCGCTTATCGTCGAGAGGCGCGGGTGAGATATATCCCTTTTCTAAATATTCAATGATGACGTCATCATAAGCTTGCTTAAGTTGAGGTGAGGCTTCCATTTTACGCTCAAGGCAGAAAAAACATTTTTCGGCCAAACGCCGAGAGTCACCTAGCGAAAACACATCTCCCTTGAATGGGAGTGCGACAGTGTAACGACCATCGCCACTGCGCGTAGTAGTTTGAACGTAAATCTCTTCACACTCTTTATCATCCGGGCTTAGTATCGGCGGGGCATCAACCTCTTCAATTTCCCAGAATTTGTGAACGACGGACTCTAAAGGCTCAACAGCGCAGCAGTACGAAACAGTGGTGTGAGTATCTAACTTAGCGGGAGCGGAACCCACGATCACGTATCCTAGTACTGTCTCTAGTGCGTGCGGAGTGCTATAGGCGGATTGACACTGAACTTTATTTTGCAACAGGAGATGCGGAAAAACGGAAGCACCAACCAACATATCAATATCTCCGGGCACCGCGTAAGTATCGTCAGCTAAAGGCAAATTACTCAAGTCCGAAAGCAGTGATACATCGATATTGACGGTTGGCAAGCGCTCGGTCACTTTATCTACCACTAAGGAATCTATATCAAATCGTATATTACGATTAAAGCGTGAATAAAATTTTATCTTTACGGAACCCTGAATAGTTTTGGTAGATCCTCCTATTCCCTTTACAAAGGAAGACGTCGGAGTTTGATAAGAGCTCAGTCCAAGTCGATTACAACACTCGTGTGTTATAAAATTGCTCTGTGATGCGCTATCCAATAAGGCTCTAACATAATGTTCTTTACCATCTGCGTCGATCATTAAAACGCGGGCAGTGGCGAGCAACACGGTGGTTGGAACGCGAGTTATATTTTTATGATAATGTGATAACGTACACAATGCGACGTCCTCAGCATTAGAAAAAATGGGTGGTGACGGCAGCGGGGACGCGCTAAATTCTGGCGAATGTCCCGCGCCCGCGCCTTCGTCTGCCGTCGGCTGCGGCACCACAGGGATTGCGTCAGCGCACGGGGTAGTTACCGCGAGCGACGGGCCATCGAGTGTGCTCGGATTGGATGCGGCATTTTTATTTTCAAAGTGTAACATAGTGTGATGTTTAAACTGACACTTATGACACTGGGTTTTAGAGTTGCAGTTAGAAACGCGGTGATTTTTACTCAAACAGTTAATACAAAAAGTATTTGATTTTACAAATCTAAATCGATCATTAGGCGTTAATTTCATAAATCCTGGACATTCATACAAATGTTCATGATGAGCATTGCACAAAGAGCACATAGGCTGGTTATGAGCTGTTGCAGCGTAAGCTTGTGTTGATGATCTAGGTGGCTTTGGTGGCGCATCCATTCGACGCTCGAAATTTTTCTTACCAGCTTCTTGTTTGATCGAAGAAGTGCGTTGCAGTATTTTAATATGATCGCGAACAAATGATACTAGAGTGTCGAATGATGGGATTTCAGAGCCACGGTTGTCTAGTTCGAAAGCACGTGCGGTATCGGGATCTAATTTCTTAAGAGCAGTATAAAGAAACATAAAATCCAATAACTTATCAAGTTTTAAATTGTTTAACGCAGAAACTGCAGTCGCGAATTTATCTAGAAACTGTTCAAGGCCACTCAAACTTGATGAAGTTAAAGGCTTCATCTCAAATATTTGGTCTAAGTATGATGTTGCCAGAACTCGTTTGTCTTCGTACTTGTTTATCAAAACTTCTAAAATTACCTTGTAATTATCAGCACTCGGAGTTATCCCTGCAAACACGGATTGCGCTTTGCCCTTTAATTTTCCAAGTAAATAATGCAATTTTTCCGAATTCGATAGCACAGGATTATCATCAACAGTATTTTTGAAGGCTGTGTAGAACAACGGCCACGTTTTTATATCACCGTGAAATTCTGGCAGCTCGATCGGTGGTAATCTAGGTCTATTACCATCTAGATGTGGGTTCCCATTGGAATGCGTTTTGAATGATTTTGCGACACGCTTGACGCGACAATACAGGTCTTCAAACGCAAGCAGAGGCTGATAATTAACTACGTATTTTGGATTCATTTTTAATTCTATAGAATTAATTCCATCCAAAGTAATTTCAAAGTTGTAGCGTAATGTATCAATAGTTTCTATCTCACACAAAAATGTTTCCTTAACCTGCTCATCAGAAAGATTAGCCGATCTGTCTGCGATAGTTTGCATGCGAGAAAACATTAAGTCTCTTTTTGCGGTTAAAAGTACTAGTTTATTTTCATCCGCCATGATTCAATAACAATCACTACCTACTATTATTGACACCAAGCAATAAATAAAACAACTTTATTAAAGGTACCTAAGTACTAAGGTGGTTATCTACCTAAAGGTACGGTGTGGTGCGGTGCGGTGCGGTGGAGAACAGAATAAACCTACACAGGTTACGTCTGGGCGGTGCGGTAATAAGTTGTAGGTACCTAACTAAATCTCAATGATAAAGTAGGTAGGTACCACGAAACGAAAAATAACAAAAACCAGAACGTACTTGCAAGATTATAAGTCTGTCATATTTATTATAGTAAAGCGATAAAACTAAGTCGTGCGTTTGTAAACAAAATACCTACAAAGGTGTCTAATCTATGAAAACGTACAAAACAATGCGTTCCCAAGGGTAATATCGTAAACGATCGCTGCACGATATCGTGTCGTATCGTCTAATTCACTAATTTATTTATTAACCTACCTACCTGCTACTTTCGTACAAGATTCTGTCAAGACAAATCGAAGCGAGTGAGCGAAACTAAAGTGTAGGTATGCGTATACGTAAATTTACCGAAACGATATTACTACAGAAATAGTTGTTTTGTATACATTTTTCTAGAATCCATAGTTCGATGGATCCAAATCCGGCTCGAAGGACCAAATGGTTGAGCATAAAGCAAAATGGCGGTAACGTGGACTGTATGATTGAATATTTTTGATATGAATTTTAGAAAAGACACGTCACGCAACGAAAGGAGATGAACTGCTTTCGGAAAGAAGTAGGTATTAGTAGAGGCAGTCCATAATTATGAGGAAGGACACAAACCTTGAATCCTGTTTCTCTCGCCGACATGTGCTGGCCGGCATGCGGCGTGGTGGCTGCTAAATCCTGATGATCCTGAGCTCTCAGAGCTGCACTTGCGTTGCACTTCTTCACAAAACACAGGTCATGCGCGGACAGTCATTTTTTCTTAGAATTTACACATTTTAACATAGCAAAGTATTTTAAATTCGGGACGATCACGTTTTGCGGCTTTCACCGGAGCTCGCCTCCACGGAAGTATTGTCTCGCCACCTCTCTGACGAACGTTGAACCACGACATCCAGTCAGTGTTTCTTCTCGCTTACTCGTATGTAGAAAGGTGTTGTGTGGGAGTAGGATAGGAAAGGGAAATGCGTGACGGTGTCGAAGATTTTATTTATTATTGACGCGGCAGAATATGAAATTGACCGGCGCAACCAATGTATTTAAGGTACGTAAGGTACTTAATTGGATAAGGAATAGTGCTGTATTGCTTAAAATCAAGGATAAAAAATTGTTTATTGTGGGTTATCCCTAAGAGATAGATATATACCATCGTGGACTTTTTTGTAGACCTTTTTAAGGCGTACAATACTGTGGTACATTATTTTGATCTATCTCGTAGGGATCAGCCAGCGTTTGCAATGTAAGCGCAAAAAATGTGTTTATTTACGACATCTCATTAGAAACCTCTAAACATATCAATGTTTCTCTACTATATTATGCATGTATCAACGCCACACCTCTATGTAGGAGTTGACAGCGGTCGCCATGACCGAAAACGGTCGGATGATGATGATGACATATAAACCTTCCTCTTGAATCACTCTACGTATTAAAAAAACCGCATCAAAATCCGTTGCGTAGTTTTTAATATCTAAGCATACATAAGGACAGACAGACAGACAGCGGGAAGCGACTTTATTTTATACTATGTAGTGATAGTTCCGCTATTCAATACAAGATGGCGCTGTAATACAAGTAAGCATGATAACGTGAAAGGGAATAATTTTCAAGTACTTTGCTCGTCAAGCACCCGAATTTAGGAGGCTATTTTCTACCGGCCAATAAAATCACAATTTGTTTTAACAAAATACAATTCTATATGAAAAAAATACATGATAATGTTGTAATGTAATAATTATTTTTTCAAAATTTTTACTATCCCGCATGTAGTTTAATTTCTTTTTTGAGTTACTTTCATACCTATCATGTACTGTGTCTGTCTCATAAGTATTTGCTTATCTGTATTTTCATAAGAGTGGTGGAGACCTGGTGACCTGTAATACAGGTTCTTTTTACCTACCATAGGCAACAGCGATCCACAGCCAAGATAATTTGGAGCTGGAATCATACTTTTACTTTGGATTTTAAGGTCTGGTTCTAACTGTACCATACTATTAATGACGTCAGTTATATTTACGTCACTTTACAAACGAAGTGTCGCCATATGGAAAAAAAGAAGCGACAGTAAAAACCCACTCACTGTGCGTGTGCAGATGTGCCAAGGCGGACGCAAGGCCGTGTGCAAGGTCCGCAAACTGTACCCAAGAGAGGGGCGCGCTCTGTAGTCGCGAGCGTAGCGTGCCCCCACACAACTCTAGCACCACCAGGTGGGAGCGCGTGCCCTCTAGGGTACTGCGGGTGTCGCTGCCTGGAAACACATGAAAACCTTCAAATAACACCTTTCTTTCGATCTACATACATACATAACGTCACGCCTCTTTCCCTGTGGGGTATCAAAGTATGAAAGAATGTCTGTCAAAGTATCCATAAAGGGATACTTCTTCATAAATTCATCGTGGTAACGTGAACTACGCGGATGCCGCCATCCACGTAGTTCGCACCACCACGATGTGACGAGTGCATCCGGTAAGCCTAATTCAGACATGAAGTTACATCGTTACCGTGTTTCTCTTACTAACAGCGCCATCTGTGAACCACCTTAAAACTACTTGTTGTCTCTAAATAGATAATACAGACCATAGCCCTCCATCGGCTACGATCTTGACATACTCCCTCGCTTCCTATACTTTCATCAATCCTTTCATACATGCTCGTCCGAATTTTGTCCAGCAAAAAAAAAGGTGTCTTAAAAGTAGTTGAACAAAAGTAGAAAAAAGCGGCTCGCTTAAAGAGACAAAATTTGGCTGGGTGTATAAAAATAAGTCAGTAAGGGTTCGATTAATAAACTATACTAGTAATACTAGCAGAACTACACAATGAAACACCGATTTAGGTTAACAAATAACAATGAAATACATTCATAAATTGGGAACGATACTATTTTACAAAATATCAATCAACTCGATCGATAAATAGGATAATTATGACATCTTTCATATTTCTAAAATAATAGAATCAATTCGGCAGCCAGTAATAATAAGTGGAACCCTGAACGAAGGTCGGGTTCTACATCCCTCCCTCTACTTATTTTTTTGGGGACTCTTCACACAAGTTCTTCTGGTCTCAAACTAGGCAAAGCCTTTACTATGGGTACCAGAGACTGATATACATACATAAATAGATAAATAACACCCAGACACAGAACAAACATCACACAAATGTTTGCCCTGGTCGGAGACCGAACCCGCGGCCCCCGGCGTGAGAGGCATTCACTACCAACCACACCAACGGACTTTTACTTTAAGAAATAAATTTATAGCGTCACAAATACAAAGCTATTCATTAGTATTCTTCAATTGGCACAAACTGTGGTCTCTGCCTACACCACAGGGAAAGAGGCGTGATGTTATGAATGTATGTATTTTTTTGCGGCTTACCGTAGTATCGGAGTATGTTGGGATGCGAGAGATGGGGCAGGGCGTATATGGCGGCTTCCTTCTGCCACGTGGACGCGTTGGAGTACAGCTTGACAGCCACTGGGGTCGCGCCCAGGCTGCCGCGCCATACGGAACCGAATTTACCTTGCCCTGGGAAGATAAAACACTAATATAAATTAAGAGGATATGTGAAAAGATATTTGACAGCGCTCGCAGTCTTTTCGCTTGAAATAAAGGGATAAAGAGCGCAATCCGCAACGCATTAGATTGCGACAGATATACTGTGCGTGCAAAACTAAATGACGTAAGCGCCTGATACTCGTATAAAATATCGACTTTTTGTTAAAACTAAGTAAAAAAATTAAATTTTGGTTGGGCAAACCTTAGCAACTACCTTTCTGTATACCTAATTTCACTACTTAAAACACCTCAGATTTCACAAAAAAAGGGAATAAATGAAAATCGAAGAGGCAACTTAGGATTTTTATTTTATCGAGTCGATTTTCACTAGTCATGTTTTGGTCTTGGTGATTCCCTCACTTGAATGGTCAAGAAACACATGCCTCAAAATCACGGCAAGATACTGAGTAAATAAAAAGATATTTGTCTTCAAAATACCCAAAAAAAACGTATATATCGCCTTAATAAGGTTCAATTTTCGAACGAGTAGGTATGTCACGTTGTAGACTATACCAAATTCGCTTCTGGCATTCGTTGTGGTCGCACGAGTACCTTATAGTTAGGGTGCTGGCTGCAATTTGGGTATATGATTTGCTCATGATTCATATTAATAGGGATGATAGATCAGCTCAATACGAATCGATTTGGTTCTTACAAGTTTTTCTGTGCGTCGCTGCGTTTTTGAGTTAAAGCAAAAAAAATGAAAATAAGATACTAAAGAATGTTTTTTTGTCTGCCTTTGTGGCTCCTGTTTAAAATACTTCTGAAGATGTAGAAAATCGAAGAGGCAGACATGCAGGGCTCTTTATTATCACGGAACGAAGTAGTGAATTTCCGCATTTTGAAGCGCTGTAACTTTACGACGCAGTGCTATTATGGTGGCAGACCATTTTTCTGGGGTTTCATACATTGTTTTTAATCAGATAGTCATAGTCTGCCAGGTGTACGTTTCATGGTCAAATTTCAAAATAGTTAAAACTTAATTCCTCAAAAACGCAGGGGTGTGGATGTCCGCGAATATTTTTTGTATCTTTTAGAGGATGCTCCTTATCATCAGTCAAAGAGGCAGACATGAGCAAATCATATAGAAATTTGTCCTTCATCACCCTTGCTATAACAGAACCTAACCGATCCCGAGAGGGATAACGAACCTATAGTCGTAACATTATCGCGACTCAATTAGAGTATTATTGCACATTGCATAATGTTAGGACTATAGGTCCGATAGGCAAAGCAAAAACAACCAAACCGATCCCGATTTGGTACTCTTGCGACCATAACGAATGCCAGAAGCGAATTTGGTATGGTTAACAACGTGACATACCTACTCGCTCGCCTAGATGCCGAAATTTTGCCAAGCGGACCGACATAAACACTTGACTTATGTAGGTCTACTTTTCAATTATAACATTTTGAAAATTGAACCTTATCAATTTACGTTAAGGTACAAAATTTAATGAGCTAATTACGACGAATGTTGGTTACCACGAGTTTAAGAGTTATGTGCACTTGGAACTGCTTACCACAGGACATTGTAGACGCTCCCTCAACGAATAGCTTTAAAAACCGGCTTGACCAGTGGCTTATAGACAATAAACTTTCTTAATGTGCAGTGAACAACACACCGGCTTAGATGTAGCCATATCTGCTGGGCTATCAAATAATAATTACTTGTGGTCGAATAACATTATTTATTAACCTACCGCTAACGGCAAGATATTTGTATTATGCAAACAGCCGCTGGTGGCTTTCTAGCTAGACAATTCATTTCAAATTCGAGCTCGTTGTATGTAGTGTACGGGGTAGGCCTGCACTATGTTGCATAACGCTGAAAGAGAAAGAGTGTACATAAAAATAAGAGAGTAATAAGAACTTTACACTCACCGATATGCTCAATAAGCGTGAGATTGTCCACACAAAGCAGACCGGTGGCTAACGCGTCCGGACCGCTTCCCATCACGTCCACTGAAAACCGTACAGTAAATATGATGAAAGAATGTTCATAATATGCCATAGAAATTTGAACTTTCCATAGAAACTGCATTTTGTAAAGATAATTTTTTTTACTTAGGAAAAGTAGTTAGAAAGAAAGAAAAACAAATTATTCAATGCACGACACTGAGTGTTATAAACTAAATAGGATGTATACAGAATATCGTGCGATGAAATGGCACTAGACTCAGCATTTGTCTCAAGTATCAGAGAAATATTTGTGACACTGATTTTCAGCCAGCACCAGAGTGGAGGTTCATCATAACATCCCATGAAACGTCCACTACAGGACAGGGAGCTCCCTCCAGAATTCTAGCTTTTGCTAGAAAAATGTGGAGGGGAAGTACCATAGTCACCTCGCTTGTCAGCGTTACGGCTGGCACCATGGACCGCGGTTGTAGGTGACCGCAGTAAGAAAGATGGTATGATACACAGGAGGATGCTGCTGCCCATCCTCCAGTTAACCCATAGTCGCCTCTTACGACACCCACGGGTATGTATGCGTTGGTACTATTCTTGGCCGGCACCACACGGGACAAGAGTGGAGGTTACGCTAACAAAAATAATAAAAACTGTGAAACTTACGCGCTAAACAACACGACTGATAGAAAAAGTAATAAAACCAAACTAATATGATTAAAAAAAAAAACCGGCCAAGTGCGAGTCGGACTCGCGCACTAAGGGTTCCGTACCACCACATAAACATAATTGTATTAGTTGAAATTTCAGTAAGTTAATGTGCTAGATTTTTTGAGTCCGACACGCGCTTGACCAAATTTTATTATTTGTTGTTATTTTATAGCCTATGCCCTATAAACATACCAATTTTCAAGTTTTTAAGTGTTCCCGTTTTTAAATAGAACTAAAACAAAAATCGCCTCGGCAACCATCCAACTTGACCCCTGTCTTATATGAATGTTCTTGAAACGGGAGCTCACCACAATTGGTTACCATTAGTTGTGAGAAAAGTTGTAATATTTAATGATTTCAGACTTTTCCCATTATTTGTACTATGAGACCTAGCTTCTTGCCAAATTTCATAATTTTAGGTCAACGGGAAGTACCCTGTAGGTTTTTCATTTTTGAATAAATGTATGGAGATGAGGACATAAAATGCCATATCTTTTGATTGCGTCGTTGTAAAAAAATTAAATTTTCAGATCTTGTGTGGTTCATGGATCTTAATATATGGTATTAATTTCAACCTGATACCTTTAGCCGTTCGTGAGATAAAGGGTCTTGACAGACAGACAGACAGACGGACAACAAAGTGATCCTATAAGGGTTCCGTTTTTTTCTTTTGAGGTACGGAACCCTAAAAACCGTTCAAGTGCGAGTTGGCCTCGCGCGCCGAGGGTTCCGATATACCTTTAGTATTTTTGGAAGCAATAAAGTTCATTTTTAGGACCGCAAAACTAAATTTGTTTGTAAAGGTTATTTGCATATTTCTAAAAAACTGTTTAACTTAGAAAGATCGTTTTATTTTTTCTGTAATATTTATATAATCTTCTATCGACTGTAATTAATTCAGATATTTCCATTCACAAACTTCGGAGATAAGGGGGGAACGGTATTTTTTTTTGTCATTTTTTATCATAACTTAAAAACTAAGACTTGTAAAAAAATAAAAAAATATATTTTAGAATGTACAAGTAAAGCCCTTTCATATGATACCCCACTCAACCTAGTACCGATAATTTGAAATTTTTCCCCCCCTATTTGGGCCCCAATAATCATATTTTTTTCTTAATTCTTTCACGAGCAATTAAGTTGGACAACCATATTCTAAAACTATTCTAAATTTCAAGTCGATAGCATGAGTGGTGCGTGCTAAAATAATATGTTTATATGAGCGCTATTTTGTTTGTTATTTTAATATGTTTGTTGTGTTACACTATAAAAGGAGATTTCAAAAATCTGTCATTATGCCTATTGTTATTAAACAAAACATTGTTATTTTGATTTTAGTATGTATTGTGTAATAGTTTCAGTATTTAATCTTGGTATAGAAACAGCTTTATGCCAAAAATTTCATTTTGGTTAAAATGTGTCATTTTGGAATGTTACCTTTTTCCAAATCTTGAGTAGGATGCGCCCTTTTCCTGCAATATAGTCTATGAAGCGCTGCTCCAATGCCTGTAATAAACATTATAAAATAAGCCAATAATTGATACACATTGACATTTATTTATTTAAACGCCTTTAATGCATCTTATTTATTAATAACATTACGACTATGGTCTACTTAATCATTTACCTATACAACATGTGTGTCCGCTACCACTAACATATTACCTAGTAATATTAACAGCAGTAGACATATTACCTAGTACTATCAAAAGTAGTAGACATATTACCTAGTACTATCAACATTAGTAGACATATTACCTAGTACTATCAACATTAGTAGACAATTACCTAGTACTATCAACAGCAGTAGACATATTACCTAGTACTATCAACAGCAGTAGACATATTACCTAGTACTATCAACAGCAGTAGACATATTACCTAGTACTATCAACATTAGTAGACAATTACCTAGTACTATCAACAGCAGTAGACATATTACCTAGTACTATCAACAGCAGTAGACATATTACCTAGTACTATCAACAGCAGTAGACATATTACCTAGTACTATCAACATTAGTAGACAATTACCTAGTACTATCAACAGCAGTAGACATATTACCTAGTACTATCAACATTAGTAGACAATTACCTAGTACTATCAACAGCAGTAGACATATTACCTAGTACTATTAACAGCACTATAAATAATTATTACCGACAACTATGGAGCTTAGTAGATATATGTCGTGATTAAACATTGGCGATAGTCCTAGATAGCTGTAAAGGCTTACTCTTCGATTACAATCACTCATTATCTTAGCGACATCACGTCTCATTGTAGTCAAACTTGCGTTTTTCCCCAGATGGCTCATATTAGACCCCCCGACTATGATTTAATAACGAGCACAAGCACCAGTCAGGACCCAAGTGCCTTGCTCGGCTGCCGCCCGTAGACTGATCCAAAAATGGAAGAAGGGGAGGGGCACGCACTCACAGTCACGCCACTCTGAAGTTAGCTGCTATTCAAATAATTGCTCGTCAGTACAAGAACCGTACTCATGACCCGGAAGTATACACGACATATATATTAACTAGTACCCTCCACCATGTATTTAAAAATAAATTAAAAGTATGGCTCCTAGCCAAAAGGTTTTATAGCCTATCAGAGATTATGGGTCTACCCTTAAGTAAGTAATTATGAAAATTATTATAATGTCATATTTTTTAAATATGTTAAAATGTTTAATTATTTATATTTGTACTGTATACTTTGTTGTATACAATTTAATACTTTACTTGTAACGTTCGTTATCAATAAATAATATGAATATGTACTATCAACAGAAGTAGCATATTATCTAGTACTATCAACAGCAGTAGACATATTACCCAGTACCATCAACAGCAGTAGACATATTACCTAGTACTATCAACAGCAGTAGACATATTACCTAGTACTATCAACAGCAGTAGACAATTTATCTAGTACTATCAACTGCAGTAGACATATTACCTAGTACTATCAACAGCAGTAGACAAATTACCTAGTACTATCAACTGCAGTAGACATGTTACTTAGTACTATCAACACAGTAGACAAATTGCCTAGTACTATCAACTGCAGTAGACATATTACCTAGTACTGTCAACAGCAGTAGACATGTTACCTAGTATGTTATCATGTTATCAACATTATAGACATATTACCCAGTACTATCAACAGCAGTCGACATATTACATCAACAGCAGTCAAAATATTATCTAGTACTATCAACATTAGTAGACATATTACCTAGTACTATCAACAGCACTAGACATGTTACCTAGTACTATCAACAGCAGTAGACATGTTACCTAGTACTATCAGCAGCAGTAGCACAGCAGACAAGGCCGCGCTGCCGTATGAGGCGCGTTGGGACGTCGGGTCTAATGTAGACTCGGCTTTCATCGTCACTGTTTCATCTTCCAATGACACTGAAACAGGAAAATTGTAATATTTATATCCGGGTTGATAAAAAAAATACGACACATTATTACTAGCTGTTGCCCGCAACTTGTTTCGATTGTAATTTAAAGAGAAGCATATGCCTAACACATGGTTCAAACTATCTTCATAACAAATTTTATCAAAATCGGTTCAGCGTTTCAGCCGTGAAAGCGTAACTGACAGACATATAGACAAAGTTACTTTTGCATTAGCTGAACGACGTTCCTTCGTGGACTGATAAATCCACGAATTTACTAGGTTAAAAATTAAATAAAGCTTATTGCATCTAAACACAAATCATTTCAATCGATTTATGAAAACCTAATAGTTTTAAGTTGCGTATGTTGTTTAATTTTTTTTTTATTAGTTATTGTCAAAAAATTACTAAACGATAGCAATAAATAAATAAATACGTCATTGTTCAAAAACTCCATACAAAATCTATGGAAGATTTCTGTTTTGAAGTGCAATAAAAAGTAGCTCAATTGACTAGGTTGACTAGATTGACTCTCAGATTATAACAACTTCTACTTCTAGGTGAATTCTGTTTACTAATATGTTTTAGTGTTGGGATACTTTGCTGATCTTTGTTCAAGACTCTATGGGTGTGTTATGTATGACAATGAGAGTAGAAGAAGCATGGGATGCAGTCGAGGGATGCTGCATCTAACTCATCTGTCAACACAGTGTGGGCTGACTTGCCAGTTAGGGCCAAAATGTGCCAGTGTGGGCCAAGATGTGCCAGGGTGGGCCAAGATGTGCCGGAGTGGGTCAAGATGTGCCAGTGTGGGCCAAGATAGGCTAGAATTAGCTTAGAGTTTTCTTAGTAATAAGTAAATGCTGTCCCGTATAAGATGAATAAGATGATACTGACTGAACTTATGGTTGCAGTAAGAGGTGGTGCAGCAGCAGAACTTGGTAGCAAGCAGCCGGGGCACGCTCGAGCGTCTAAATTGTCCGCCGACATAATTTAGTGTGGGACAATAATTGCCAGTAAGGGCCAAAATGTGCCAGTCTGGGTCAATATATGCCAGTTTGGGCGAAGATGAGCCAGTCTGGGTCAAGATGTGCCAGTTAGCAGTTAGCGTTAGCAATAAGTAAATGCCGTCCCGTATAAGATGAATAAGATGATACTTACTGAACTGATGATTGCAGTAGGAGGTAGTGCAGCAGCAGAACTTGGTGGCCGGCAGGCGGGGCACGCGCGAGCACCGGCCGCACCCACCGCGACCAGCGCGGGCCGCCGCGCGCCAGCAGCCTGACAAACGAAATAGATAGATAAATAAATAAATAGATTTTTATTTCAGGTCCATAAACTAACAATATTAAACTAAACCTTATAAAAATTAAGTTAAGTTAATACAGCTGTATTTTACACGTCATTATATACAAGCTACATTATTTCGACCGTAAAGGTTAGGGTGCTGGCTGCAATTTGGGTATATGATTTGCTCATGATTCATATTAATAGGGATGATAGATCAGCTCAATACGAATCGATTTGGTCCTAACAAGTTTTTCTGTGCGTCGCTGCGTTTTTGAGTTAAAGCAAAAAAAAAAAAAAATTAGATACTAAATAATGTTTTTTTTGTCTGCCTTTGTGGCTCCTGTTTAAAATACTTCTGAAGATGTAGAAAATCGAAGAGGCAGACATGCAGGGCTCTGCATTATCACGGGACGAAGTAGTGAATTTTTGCATTTTTAAGCGCTGTAACTTTACGACGCAGGGCTATTATGATGGCAGACCATTTTTCTGGGGTTTTATACATTGTATTTAATCAGATAGTCAGTCTGCCAGGTGTACGTTTCATTGTTAAATTTCTAAATAGTTAAAACTTAATTCCTCAAAAACGCAGGAGTGTGGATGTCCGCCAATATTTTTTGTATCTTTTAGAGGATGCTCCTTATCATCAGTCAAAGAGGCAGACATTAGCAAATCATATAGAAATTTGTCCTTCATCACCCTTACTATAAGGCGCTATTGTAGGAAAGCCGTTTTGACAGCTGTCAAAAGTATGAAAAATTATGATCTGTCAAGAAAAATGAACCCTGTGTGTTGATTTTAGAGGAATAACTAAATGGAGTTCAGCTCAGCACAGCAGTGTCTAAAGACCCTTTTTATTCGAAATTAAAGTAAAAGAAAATGACTATGGTTAGCTAGAAGAGAACTCAGCCAGTGCTTAACTTAGAAGTTAAGCTTGTTTGTGTGATGTGTATTCAATAATGATTTTTGTGTATAATTAAGAATAAAGCACCTGGGCGAATGAGCTTTGCTCTGTATAATATTAAGACCGCACTCCGCGCACACTAGCGCCCTCATCAGAATTTAATTAATTATTAATAATAAATTAATTTATATCGAGGAACTGCTGAGTAGCTAGTGAAACTTGCACTCATGTGTTTACTATTGTCGTAGGGCTAGCTGCTCAGTATTTACTAGATGTACGTCTATTATACTATAATTTACGGCTTAAACCCTGTATATCTAAACATTTATATTATGTATAATTATACCACTAATAACAATAACTTCAAACACACTCACACATACCCACACACACTCACACATACACACGCACATATACACACATACACTTCACATGTAAACACGCACTTCCTCTTAAAAAAATGTTTAAGTATGTGACTCTAGGTAATCTTTCTCTTTTTCTTCTTACTTACATTGTATTGTTTCTTTTTATTAAACACTGGTGGAGTAGAGCAATTTAACTGTAATTAAATATTAGTCTTGGAAGAGCGGTGCCTCCTAACACACGCGATAAGCTTGACAGGAGACTCCTGCCCCTATTTTCAAAATACTTTGTTAATTGCAAAATAAACATATATATTTTTTTTATTTAATTAATTTCTTTGAATTGGAGACAAAATTAAAAATTGATGACCAATAACGTGTTCTTTGTCAGGATAGCGTTATTTTAAACTATTACAATTAGCTTTATGTTATCTTGTTTATTCAAAATCCTTAAGACGGAAATTTGTGGCCACCGCGTTCCGTTCAAAGGATTTTGAATAAACAAGATAACATAAAGCTTATTGTGTAATAGTTTGAAATACCGCTATCCTGACAAAGACACTTAATTGTTCTTAAATTTCCCAATTCAAAGAAATTAAATTAATTCTGAGTGCAGTCTTAACCAAATCCCATTACACACAGTGCCATCTAGTATGGAGTAGAAAAACCAACCACAATTTTTGACCAACCCATTCTTGGTACAGTACACATTAAAATAAAACCATAACCAACCAAACCATATAAACTTTCATGACGTGTGTGCTAGCTATACCACTCGCTAAAACAAGGGTGCTCAAGGGTTTCTGAAATGTGCTATTTTCAAAAAATGGTTTAAAACTAAATTTCAATGAAATCTTGAGAGCCGTTTTCAAGAAACCGGTTACAAATATATACATATCAATATTGCTCCTCTAATAGGACAAGATCTTCTTCTTCAAACTTAAGAGCTGTGCTCTTGTCGGTGGAGTAATCGCCAATGTTTCCTTGTCTCCGCCAGTTCCTTCACCTCCTGATACGACTCGACCTGTACTTTTTCTTTTATTTGTTCCATAAAGGTTCTCCTCGGTCGCCCCTTCCTCTCTCAAGATACATGGTTAAAATAAAAGCCTAGATTAATAATTAAGTGGGATCTTACCTTGCCCTAACACGGTAACATTCCCATCAGAATCCTGGTGCCAAAGAGTATAACAGTATGCTCGGGAATCTGTACATTGTTCTACTTGGACTGTTTCGCCACTGATTAGGGTTTGCTCCGACACTGGGCCAATCTCTGAAAAGAAAAATGGAAAGGAAATTATTTGGACAGTTTTCATAAAAATTTTTTTAGCTGTAATTTTTTGGAAAATTTGTCAGCTATAGGTATTCACTCAAATATAACAAATATAGAGTGATGCTCCATAAAGCTAAGCACACTATCTAGATGTAGCTGTTAAACAGCACTTATATTGTGCAAGGAATATGCACATCAACCACACATTTGGCCATGAATGATCTGATTTTAAAAGTAAAAAAAATACAATAATTTATCGTTGAAAGGGTCTTACCAAAACTTTCATTCTCCACAACAATCTGTGCATCTTTATCATCATTGTAAGATGGTGTAGCACTTCTTGAAATACTATTTGTTTTATATAAACAAGTTATAGTTGGCCCCTGTGTTGTAGATGAGCTTGTTGGAATATATGCCTGTTTCACTTTATATTTTTTTACATCATTAGATACACTATTCTTATCATTAGAAAAGCCATTTTTTGCTCCATTATCATTTATAGAAATAGCAGTTTTATCAAAATTTTCTCGAAGAGATTCCGATAGGCCTAATGGATAGTTCCCATTGCCTGAATTGATAAATTCATTTGAAATAGGAATTGCATCCCGTTTAACAATTTTCTTTGATTGCTCGTCCCAATTTCCTGATTCTAAGTTCGAATATGGAACTTCAGCGTTTCTTTTTTGAATAACCTTAGGATGGTCATCAGCAGGCCAGTAATCTTGGTTCCACTGAATTGTTCTTCTATGGTGGTATTTTGTGAAAGTTCTCACGAAATGCGATGATGGTTTTAAGTGATGAATACTGTTCTTTCCCTCTTGAGATTCCTGAGGGCGAGTGGTGAGAACTTTCGCAGTAAATATGAATAGAAATAGCACGACGCACTTCAAAAGAGGCGAAACTCTTTGGTACAACATACCCTCCATTTTTACCGATTTCTTTGAAATCTACATGTTTAGAATATATAAATCTCAATTAGGACGATTTAACACAGAAATTGCACTTATATGTTCTTTTCCTGGTCGTCTAGCAACGCAATGAAGACACTGCAGAATCTATTTTATTGATTTTCTGCTTAGCACGCTACTTCCACAGTACTTCCTTCGTGACAGTGCAGTATTCAACGTTTAGATATCATTTTCGAACCGGGAACTGTTAATGTTTCTCCAAAGATGTTATAAACAATTCCTACACACAAAAATATATGAAAAAAACACAGAATAACATGAAAAATACTGCAGCAGCGATATAACATCAATCACTACGGATTGTTTCTTGAAATCAACGCACACATCACATTCACTGAATATAGTCGGTTTATTTCTATATGCGTGCATTCGTCGAATATCATCGAATACAGTTTTAAACCAGACTAGAGCGCGCTTATGTCAATGTCACTGAGAAAAATTAAAAGTTTGATTTTGTTTTGCGTTTTAAGAAATTATTGAGAGATAATGATTATTCGATAAGATAATTTAATCTAAAACCCCAAAAAAAGTTGAAAAAAATCTCTCGAAAACGAGATTGATGACAAATGTCTTATGAGTTTGACGTTTCGCACACGCTGCACTACCTCATTTTCGTATGCAATGATAGCGCGCTAAAGTGACGTCACTGATGACGTCACGTCGCTTAAACGAGTGAATACGAGCAAGTTTTGAACCGACTATTAGCGCGCTAAAACCGCACACAAAGCTCATGAGCAGGTTTTAATCCGTACTGAATGTCCGACGTAAACAATCAGTGTTGCCTCATTCATGTGTTTCATTCTGGCGAATAAAATTGTAAAATATTCACTGATTCAACTCACTGTACTTACAACAATGGACACAACTATAGATGTAAAACAACGGATTTAAAACGTTTTAAACAAAATGTTGCGGTTTTAAACCTAAAAAAACCGTTTTAAACGGTTGAAATGAAAACTCGCCTACAAAAATAAAAGAACTGTGTTTTACACGTCGTTATGGGGAAGTTTTGGTCACCTGACGTCATGTTTCGTTTAATTAGTTTTTAGAAAATCAATAGAAAATACCTACCTACTACCAAAACGAAAACTTAAGTATGTAGGTATACGGTATAACATACAATACTTATTTATTATATTACACACACAGAGCAGATTACACATACTAGATTTGAAGACATCATTAAAATAATGCCGTCCGTTTTACTTTAAACCGAATGAAATTGATTATTTACATCGTTTGAAAACAATGAAAAACATATTTATTTACCAACACACGAGTTTTTATTACTTGTGTGTTGCGCTTCTTGGTCGGACGGACCAAACCCGCTATAAATATCAGAATATCACACTTATAAAAAATCTTTACACAGTTGATAGGTAGGTACTCCGTTATATCCCTACTTCGGTAATATCCAGAAAATGTAAAACATAGACATCCATCAACACCGTTTTAAACCGAAAAAAAATGTTTATTTCGGTTTTAAACGGTTTTTTTCGTTTTAAACGGATTGGTTTAATTGGTTTTAAACCGGCCTTACATCTATAGACACAACACAACTCTCACTCGAAAGCATATCAAAATGACTAGCTTCCACAGCTGTAAAACATATATAAAGAAACTTAGGTTGCGTTCCAAATCGGGTAAAAATTACTCTGACAGCAGGATAGCGTTATATGACGTCCATCGGTGTGGTCGAGACAGACTGCTGTCAAATTGTAACTATTACCGTTTTGGAACCCACTCCTAATTGCCTTGTTTTCAGAGCCATAAAATATATTTAAAAAAGTAAGAAAATGGCCTGATCACTGTCAAATTTTCCATTCATTATTTTTAACACGAAAATCGGCTTTAATTTCGTGTATACTTTAATTTTCCCTAAACATTTACATACTACAAACATGTCTTCCTCATCTCCTGTTGATGAAATAGACGAGGCAAAAGAGCGAGAACACTTTCGCGCAGTGGTCAACGCTTTCAAATATTACAAGTGAGTATTTTTTGAAAATTTATATTGAAGATAAGATTTTTAGTATTATCAAACCCTTTTTATCACATATCGCACCTATTTGCGTCACTAAAGTGCAGAAAAAAGTGAGATACAATTTATTTTTGTTATTGAAAATTGGTTATAAAAATCGCAAGTACTTTTGTTGCTAAGTGATCTAATTAACCTATTTATTTGTAACAATGGCTTTGTTTATGCCACTTGCACGTGTGTCCTAGTCTCCTGGTGCCGTAAGGACGTATCCGCCGCAGAATCCAAGGCTAATAACAATTTACTGAGTGAATATAAAAGAAGGTAAGTCTATCATCCACAATTGCTGGGTCGGGAGAACCTGGTCTGGAGAACCTACTCTGGAGTCCAATTCTTAAATTTCACAAAAAAAAAACTCAAAATCAATGGTTTTTATATTCATCAGTGATTGATATTGGTTCACTATAAAGTAGTCTGTTTACCTAGCTACAGTTTATCAGGATAAACTTGAATTTTCAATGTCTCTACATAGGTTAGTAATAATAATGTCTCAAACGGTGATTGGTACACTTCCCATAAAATAACTGTGGCTTATGAAAAATTTGAAAAATTATTACCTGGGTGCAGTTTCCAAATTTAAAACATTATCGGAAAATAGTAACCATTAACAACAACAATTTATTGGCAACTAATATTCAAGCAGTCTTTCTTTACTAAGACCTGAAATGAATCTGAAAAACTCAGTTTTAAAACTTCCTGATTTCCACATGCAAAACCCTGAAACCAATTCAGGGTTTTGCATGTGGAAATCAGGAAAGGAAAGGAAATCAAATTTTTTTGTAAAATTTTTTTTGGATATTTTGAATTTACATTTAATTCATGATTCTTTTTCATCCCGTCAAATAAAATCTGCCTGAGAAATTTATGTTGGGGTCAACTGCTTCGTTGCCTACACTATATAATGCAGTCTTATATATTTTTTGAAATTATAGATAGATAGAAACTCTTTATTGCACACAAATTAAGAGTTATTGCGTAAGATACCTTATATCTAATTGAGCGCAAAGGCGGCCTTATTGCTTAGAGCAATCTCTTCCAGGCAACCTTAAATTTAATTATGTTAATTTAGTATTTCTAAAAACGTCAACTGAAATGAGAAATGTGCATATGTGTGCGTGAGAAATTGTGTTGGACACTTCTTGAACATTGTAGTTGTAGCTTAGTTCCCAAAAACATATTTTAACTTACTAATTAAATGAAAAAGTATTTTATTTTTAATAAAAAGAAATACTTTAGCACAGAAAAACTCAATTATTGTTTCTGTGTGACTTTTTTATTACTATTTAAATTTTATGAATAAAGCAAATACTGCAGCAAGTTTTTTTAGTTATTTAAATATCTGTAACACATGCCGTCTTACTACAAAAAAGTTAGACATCTGTTGAACACTTAATCAAAAAAATGCGCACAAAATAACTGGCTATGTCAGTTGATGCGCAGAAGTCAAGTCATAAGAAAATAAGTCATTTTTGACTTCTGCGCAGACTTATTTTAAATGATTTTTTAAATCAAGTCTTCAACAGATGTGTAACTTTTTTGTAGTAAGACAGATGTTGTTTTACTGGTTTTAATGTAAATTTTCTATATTTTTGATTTGGATAACTTTACTATTTTGAAATTTTGAGTTTATTTGTTGTATTATTAAACTTTGATTTGAAGTACTTCTAGCACATTATTCCTTTTTTTGATGTCGGTATCTATACCTTTAATGTATACTAAAATGACAATATCCATACTAATATTATAAACGCGAAAGTAACTCTATCTGTCTGTCTGTCTGTCTGTTTGTTTGTTGCTCTTTCACGCCTAAACGGCTGAACGGATTTTGATGAAATTTGGTATGGTGATAGATGGTAACTTGGAGACGGACATAGGCTACTTTTTACCCCGGGAAAATATCTCATTCCCGTGGGAATCTACACATACAATAATACTCTAGCGGGGTTGTATCTGCTACAGCACACCGAAACTACTTAACCGATTTTGATGGGACTTTTTTTATTCAACTAAGTATCGCTGATTACGAAAACTACTACAATTTTGAAATCCAACGTGGTAGACGTAAACTACCATTATCCCCTGGGGATAAGGTTGAGGTGCGATAGGGTTGAAATGTCTAAAAATCAATATGGGTGTCGTTTGTAAGGTTTATCGAGCCGCTGATTACAAAAACTACAACAATTTTGAAATCCAACATGGTGGACGTGAAGTGCTATCATCCCTTGGGGATGAGGTTGGGGTGCGATAGAGTTGATATGTCTAAAAATCAATATGGGTGTCGTTCGTATGGTTTATCGGGTCGCTGATTACGAAAACTACAATGATTTTGAAATCCAACGTGGTGGACGTGAAATACCACCACCCCTGGGATGGGGTTGGGATTCGATAGGTTTGAAATGTCTAAAAATCAATATGAGTGTCAGTTGTATGTTTATATAAGGATAGGGATAGCGGTTAAGATGGCGTTAGGGGTAGAAGCAGGGATAGGGGTAGGGTCAGGGATAGGGAGAGGGAGAGGGGGAGGGATAGGGAGAGAGTGTAAGGGAGGGGAAAATGAGGGGAGAGAAAGGGGGAGGGAGGGGTAGAGGGCGTGGGAGGGGGTAGAGGGAGGGAGAGGGGGAAGGGGAGGATGAGGGGAAGGGGGAAAGGGAGGGGAATGGGAGGAGGGCGAGGGGGGAAAGGGAGGGTGATGGGGAGAGGGGAAGGGGGGAAATGGAGGGGGAAGGAAGGGTGAGGGGGGGAAGAGGGAGGGGCGAGGGAGAGGAAGAGAGAGTGGGAGAGGGTGAGGGAGGGGGAGTGGGAATGTAGCGGGGGGGACACAAAAGGATAGATAGGGAGGAATAGGGACCTTTTTTACTTTTATGAATACCTCCTCGCTACCCATTCACTTCACTCCCTTTATTGCCTTCTTTTTTAAGTTCGCCTGTAACGGTTGACAATGAAAATTCCGCACTACCTACCAGTTAAATAAAATCAAAAGATAATTAAGTTTGTAGTAAGATGCATTTATTCAACTTGGATAAGTACAAATGCATCTTTTACGTAGGGATCAAGAAGGATAAGCGCTCCGTAAAATATGTTTCAATTAAGTTCGAGTTCTGTTTTTTTATAAAATCTACACGGACGAAGTCGCGGGTAACAGCTAGTACCTATATAAAAATTAGGACGCTTTGTTTAATACTGAATGTAGTTTATATTATGCAGAATAACCAAATAATTGCTTTAAAAATGTGTTCACTCTTCCAAACATCCTGTATACCAAATTGCGATAGGGGTGCTTAAATTTTGAAGTTTCTGGTTTTAATCTCGTGCTCATTCGTCAGATTTTGACCAAATTTATATGGGACCACTCATAAGCTCAAGTCAGACAGAGGCGGTATGATTGCGAAAGCGGTCCGGGGCGGTTTGGCGGGAACAAAATACCGCGCCGCGACCGCTTTTCAGTGTGACAGGGTGCATAAGAACTCATACTTTACAATAAATACCGGCCCCGGAACGCTTCCGCTACCGCCTCTGTGTGACGCGGGCTATAAGGTAAATCTGAAGAGATATTGCGTAAAAATCGTCCAAAAATAACCACTGTTGAATAGAGAACCTCCTCATGTTGAAAGTCTGTTAAATAGAAGTTATCAAATTTATTACTATTTTCATTGAGTGATTTAAGATTTTGTTGGTGATGTTACTTTGTTCAGAAAAATACCTTCGCGCGAAACGCCCTATTGAAAATGTAGATATTTTAAAAGGTAGCGTTTCGCCCGAACAAGCAAACGCGTGTCGGGCCAAACGACGCACTACTCGCTCGCTCAGCTCGAGCGTTGTCGTCGTCAGGCAAGACAACCTATCCCAACCTAACCGATCTCAAACGGGATACGGGTTTGCCTTGGCTAACTTACCTATAAGCCACCAGGGGTGACCTGAATTGATTTACAACCTGCCACATTTTAAATTTGCCCAGCCAACATAACCTCAAAATTAGACTACTCGGTGGGTTGTAATGTATGAAACTTATGTTTTTTAATATTTTTTTACTCTAAAAAACTAGAACTTTGCACATAGGCTAGGTAAGAAAGTCTTTTCCCAAAAAAAAAAATACCTTTCATGTCAAAGGTCCATATTGTAGTTTAGCTGGGAATGGTATTTTTGTAAAAAAATGTCATCATTACTTGAAAATTAAGTTGAAAATTTTTTTTATAGTACATTAAGATGCACGTGCGCTATTTTGGATATTACGGCCGAGGCTCAGAAATTGCAGCCCGAGCAGCAGGCGAGGGAGTAATGGAGCCGAGGGTGTAATCACCAAAGCGCATAAGCTTCTTACGACGTTTTTCAACACATTTGCGAATAAAAACGAATCAAATTCGCTTACCTTTTTGCGGTTCGGGCTGCAATTCCTGAGCCTCCATTTTTCGTTCTCACAATGCTTTTCAACATGGAATAAATACACCACAAAGAGCTAGGTTTATACTTATACGCCAGCTCATTGAAATAAGCCAAAAAGACATTCTCTGAAAACGAATTGGCATTTTTGCTGTTCTTCCATTCAATGAACTTTTCGTAAGCAAGAATGTATTTTTCCTTTGATTTTGCTGGAAGGTGACTCACTTGCATTTTGTACCCCAGTAATTATTACCTGTGGGGTTAAATTAAGTTCTTGTTCATTGCTTGAAACCAACGACGACATTATTTATTAGTTAGTCACAAAAACCAAAGCAAATGAAAACACTTCTGAAAAATGGCGCGCGGAATTCTTGTCGCTTACATTGAAGTAATCAAGAACATCTATATGATGAGTAAAGCCAGAATAAGACTAGAGACGACAGGTGAAGCTTTTCCTATAAACAAAGGAGTGAGGCAAGGAGATCCTTTCTCGCCCAAATTATTCTCAGCAGTATTGGAGACAATCTTTCGCAAGCTCAACTGGAGTAGTTTCGGACTCAACATTAACGGCTCTTATCTTAACCATCTACGCTTCGCTGATGATATAGTTTTGTTTGAAGAAGATCCGGAAAATTTGAGACAGATGCTGCAATCACTTGCGCAAGAAAGTCGAAAAGTAGGGCTAGAAATGAACGCAATAAAAACGAACGTCATGACCAACCACACAAAAGAAAATATAACTGTAGATGGAAATAAAATGGACTATGTTGAAGAATATACATACTTAGGACAAATCATATCTCCAAAAGATCAAACAGACAAAGAAATAAACAAAAGAACCGCAAATTGCTGGAAAAAGTACTGGGCACTGAAGGAGATCATGAAAAATAAAGACCTTAGAATGTCCACAAAACAAAAAACCTTCAACACATGCATTCTTCCCTGCCTCACATATGGATGCGAAACATGGGCCTTAAATAGGGAGCACAGAGACAGATTAGAGAGATGCCAAAGAGCTATGGAAAGGAGCATGCTAGGGGTTAGAAAATCAGACAGGATACGAATCGAAGATCTGAGATCTCGAACGAAGCTTACTGACATACTCTCTCGCATAGACCAACAGAAATGGCGATGGACTGGTCACATGTTGCGTAGCTCTCCAGAGAAATGGAGCAAAAAGGTCACGGAATGGTATCCTAGGGGAGCAAAAAGAAAAAGAGGACGCCCACAAAGACGATGGGAAGACGAGCTAAAACTAACCGCTGGCCCTCTCTGGAGGAGAGTGGCACAGGACAGAGCACACTGGAAGGAGTTGGAGGAGGCCTTTGCCGAAAGGCACCTTGTGTTAAGAGATTTTCTATAAGCACAAAAGAAATTCGAAAAAACTTGGCACACTAGACGCAAGAAGAGGCTATATTATTATTATATGAACCTAAATACAGTGCAAATAGAGCTGTTTTATGAGCAAATGTGTTGAAAAATATTTTTTGGTATGTACAAGTAAAGCCCTTTCATATGATATCCCACTCGACCTAGTAACGACAATTTAAAATTTTGCCCCACCTATTTGGGCCCCCTTTACAATAATAACAGTAACATATTTTAATTTTTTTATTTGAAATAAAGTTGGGCAATCATTAAAAAAAAATAGGTATTTCAAATTAATAATTCCATTTTGGTTCGTAACCCTAAAAACGATCAGGGCTAATAATAGCCCATAACAAATTCCTAAAAGTTTAATTGTTAATTTAAACTATACCTACATAGGCCCTCTATATTTTTAAAAAGATCCCGATCTGTAACTACAGAGCAACTTAGATTTTTGAAATATCGTAAGATATGCGATTTTTTAACAAATTTTTACCAAATTTAGACGTAAATTGTGTCTCAGAAGCAGAAACAATACTAAAGATTATGTTTTAAGCGCAAGGAATGACATCAGTATTAATTATATTATATCATAGGATCGAAGGATCGCACGCACGGCTAGAGATCGTGCTTCGATTATACCTACTCCTATTATTTATTGTGAGTTCAAATTATGTCTACCAAGCTTGATAAACTTAAGTTACTTGATTTTTTTTCCAAAGTGGACCCAAAAATTAGTGAAGCTTTCTAGGTACAACTAGGGTTTTTTTTTTATATATATTTAGAACACCTATGCAAACATAAAAAGCAGAAATAAAAAAACTGTAAGGAATTTGTTTGACCCCCTCCATACATGAGCGTTCTTTTACGCCTGAGCTATAATGATTGTGCAAGTAAAACAATTTCCCTGACAGTGTGTGGCAATTTCCTTGCCTTTTATTGTTCAGAACTAAGCAAAAATAGGAAAAATATTTTCATTTTTTCTTTTTTATTAACTTGAAGGATTGTTAGCGTAGTGAGTGCGTAAATGTGGATTTGGTAAAATGTTGAATTTGCAAAATTTTTAATCCCATACATCCCATAGTTACCTTGCCCTCTGCGCTGTCGGTCGTAGGTTCAATCACAGCCCGCACAAACATCTGTGTGATTATTTAGAGTAACCATCGGGGCGACGCCTCATCAACAAATTGAGGGTACAAATTACAAACAGGAGACAATAGTGGCCCGACAATAGTTTTTTCAACCCAGCAGGTTCAAACGTCAAACTCAAAGTATTTTTTTTTCTTAATGGCAAAGGCCTTAAGGCGATCGGTTTTCCATACTAAATTCAAATGACTCGCATTCTCATGCGGGTCATAAAATGCTGTTGAAAAACGAGTGTATACTGCTATTTTTAGTTAAAATTTTCGCTGTTTAATACAAAGATACAGCTAGTGCACCGAAAGTACTAGTTTTTGTTAGCAATTTTTGGTTCAATATTACCATTGTGGGTGTGCGATCTATACTGTATTACTTTCGGTGCATTAGCTGTATCTTTGTATCAATCAGCGAAAAATTTAACTAAAAATAGCAGTATACACTCGTTTTTCAACAGTATTTAATGTCCCGCATAAGAATGCAAGTCATTTGAATTTAGTATGGAAAACGGATCGCCTTAAGCCGATACTGCCTTGTTTACAAATCATAATAATGCTAAACACAGGCTGCCCTGCATCCGGCCTAAATCGGATGCTACAAAATCGAACAAAAATAGCCAATAGGGGTTTGAGTAAAATATGTCCCATCGTATTCATCTCCCAAATATAACGAGATTATTTTTTATTTATTTTCAGACTATGCTGCCTCGACCGCATACATAAGTCGGAGAAGATAATCTCTACATTGCCTCCGACACACCAACGTCGTTTGGGGAAGTACGCGTCCTACCTCACAAAGTTCAAGAAATGTCTAGATACGAACAACACAATAGTCCATTTAATTATTAAAGGTTTGTATGGGAATCCTAGCTACGTTTCTTCCATACAAATTGATACAAATGTATTCCTCCCCTACTTCCTTCCTTGATAATGCCTGTAGAACGATGGTAATTTGTTTATAAATCAATGTCGAGGGTTGCACCCTATTCACCACCTATATAAACTGGGTGAGGACTCGATTATCCGAGTTGAACAGATAAAGGACTTGGGTGTAACTTTCGATAGGAAATTAACTTTTCACGACCATGTAAGCGGCCTAAGCAAGGAGTGCTTTAGACGTTTGGGGTTCGTCTTGCGCAATGCAAGTGAATTTCAAAATCCGACTGTCATAAGACTGCTGTACACCTCACTGGTAAGGAGCAAAATCGAGACAAGCAGCTGTGTATGGAATCCGCACGCCAGTTCCTTGACCTTGACCCTCGAAAAAATACAGAAAGCTTTTTTGAGGTATCTGTATAAGCATCTTTACGGCTACTACCCGTACATGTACCCAACATTATTCTTATTAGGAACATTGGGGTTTAATTCACTAAACGTGCGAAGAATGAACAACCAGTGTGTAGTTGCCCTCAAAGTATTACGCGGCCATATCAATGTGCCCGACCTGCACTCGCAGTTGTGCCGCCTGTATGTACTCGTACCAGATGTGCCGAACCGGTCTCTGCGCGTGGACAGTCGCCGTAGACATCCACTGCTGGCCGTGCCCGCCGCACGCACCGTGGCCCGCGAACACTCTCCGCTTTGATGCTCACCGCACTAAACGCGCTCCTTGATGCAAAACCGGATTGTGATTTGTTTGCGGACGGATGGTCTAAGATGATGCGTGACTGTTTACAATTCTGCGAGACGACGTATGAATGTGCTACTTCTATTTCACTGACATAATAATGTAATATTTAATAGAACTAATTTATTTTATATTTTATTATTTTTATTTTTGACAAATGTTTACTTTTTGTAAGTAATTTTATTTGTTAATATGACTTGTTATATTTAATGTAATATTTCGGATGTGTCCTCAATTACTGTAATTGGTTCGCCGTTGTGATTGAAATAAAAAAAAAAAAATAAATAAATAAAATGTCTGTGTAAGCTGTATGCTGTTAAAAAACAATTACCGAAAGAAATATGAATATCCAAAAACCTTAAAAAATGCCCCCTGTTTTTCCGCCATATTTAGACGATTACCAGACTTTCAAATTTATAAGTTTTCAAGATAAAAAGAAAATAATAGGGGCATAGATCTACTCTTCCTTTAAATTTTAATACCAAAAATCATTGAATCAGCTCGGAACGTCGTTTTGTTGGTAAAATCTGTGTCAGCTGTAGGTTGTCCGTATCGCACAATACGGGAGGGTTGTTGGGGCGCGGCGCAGCGCGACAGCAATAGTTTGTATAACAAATACATATTTCTCGGATTATGATACCCTCTTAAAAATTAATCTTATTTTTCCACTTTGAATACAAGTATAAAAAAGTCAAGTCAAACTCCAAATAATTTAATCATTGTTGGATATTAAAATCTCTTAATGACGTCAGCTAAACTACATCGCTTCACAAACAATGTGGTGCCATGGTTGGAAAAAAAGAAGCGACAATAAAAACCCACGACAATAAATACCCACGAAGAAGTATAGAAATGTTCGAAACGAGGGCCAGGTTAAAGTAGTGGAAGTAAGCAAGATCGTAGCAGGTGGAGTGCTCTGGCCTCTGCTTACCCTGTCGGGAAATAGGCGTGATGCTATGTATGTACATACAGAGTGTAAATGCAAAACCGAGCGCCAGCTCAAGGGTGTACTCAGACCACGAAACTGAACAATTTTTCCAAAGAAACATGGGTCGAAATCGGAGAAATTTTTATGGCTTCTCCATATAAAATGCACTGTCCACTGTTGAAGGTTTGTATGGAAAAGCCAAAAAAATATCTCCACTTTTGACCCATATTTCTTTGGAAAAGTTGTTGAGTTTCGTGATCTGAGCACACTCTTGAGCTGCCGCTCGATTTTGTATTTACACCCTGCATAGAAAAGACTTGTATAACAAAATCTATACTCCATATTGGCGTTGTACAGGGAACAGCACATCAAGCTTGACGCATTGGACTTTGTACCATTCTGATTTCAATAAAAAGTGAGTGTCGCCATTTTCGAGTGTTCTAAATTTGAAATTTCAAAGCCTGAAAGTGAAAAAAAAAAACACCGCCCAACTGCGAGTCGGACTCGCGCACCGAGGAGGGTTCCGTACCACTAAGTTAAAAATACCGTGTTATGGACGTGCAGTCACGGAAATGCGAATTAAAATTGCGCGAGTCCGACACGCAATTGATCATTTTTTATTATTTGTTGTTATTCTATAGCTTATGCACTATAAACATACCAATTTTTATGTTTGTAAGTGTTCCCGTTTTTACGATAGAGCAAAAACAAATCGCCTAAAAACAGGTTTTTGTATGAAAGCCCTTATTATTTGTTGTTATAGGGGTAACAGAAATACATAATCTGTGAAAATTTAAACTTTCTAACTATACTATTACGGTTCATGAGATACATTCTGCTGACAGACAGACAGACATCGGAGGCATATTAATATGGTCCCGTTTTTCACCCTTTAGGTACGGAACCCTAAAAAGGTCTGCCATTTTGAATGCATAATCCAGGTTTTTTTTTTTTCAGATGTGGATACAATGTTCGAGAATGTGCACCACAGCACAGATATCAGTACAAATGGGACGGAGAGTTTTGGATTAGATTATAACAACTGCGAAGTTATATCACAGAAACAACATAAAATGCAGCATGACGTTGAAAAGGTAAGTGTGATAAAAAAAAGTGTTTTCATATGTTACAAGTGGAAGGTGAGCGGTGGTTTTGAAGGTGGTAGGGCTTTTGTGTTTGTTTTTTTGTTACAAGTGGAAGGTGAGCGGTGGTTAGATGGTAGGGCTTTTGTGCAAAGTCCGTCTGGGGAAGTACCACCTTCTGGCTTTTTTCTACCGTTATACACCCACTACAGGACAAGGAGCTCCCACCATAATTCCAGCTGTTCCTGGAACAATATGGAGTGAAAGTACCTTAGTCACCACGCTCGTCAGCGTTACGGCTGGCACCATGGACCGCGGTTGTTGGTGACCGCAGTATGTAAGATGGTACGATATACGGAAGGACGCTATTGCCCATCCTCTGGCTTATAAACCCTTTGTCGCCTTTTACGACACCCATGGGTAGAGATGGGTTGGGCACCACATGGGTCGTTTCATAATGAACTTTAATGACCAATATTTCCTCCATACTGTACAGATTCGGTGGCCAATTTCTTTTTCTTGTGTATTGTGAAATTATATTAACTGCCATGTTAATGACAGTTTTTTGTCCAAAACCGTACCACATCCTCGTCATTTTAATATACAAGGTTATTTTTTTGGACCTGATATGAGTATGCCTACCTTATTTGTGTGCTAACAACGCACATAAAAATTCAACTTCCCATACAAAATGTGTTCGTCACTTACGTTACTTTGTATGGGAAGTCGAATTTTTTTCGACCGTTGTTAGCAAAGACGAAAAAAAATTTTTGCTTTTGACCTCACTAACAAGGTAGGAATACTCAAATCAGGTACAAAATAATAATCTTGTCTAATTATTGTTCTAGGTGCAGTCAGTACTAAAGAACATTGTCCGTGATTGGAGCTCAGTGGGCGCTGCTGAAAGGGAGCAGTGCTACAAACCAATCATAGACGAGATCGAACTACTCTTTTCACCAGACGAGTTCATGTAAGTTATATTCATTTTACCATGATAGCTTCTAAAATTAATTTAAATCTATTTTTAATGAGTGGCTTTTGTGTGTTCACAATTCGCAAAGAAAACTTATATGTAAGGTACCTTGAAACTTGGTTCATTAACAGGAATAGGATCATTAAAGATAAATAAAAAATACCAATTTTTTCGGCCATAAATGACGAAGTTTTTAAAAAAAATTCCTTTTCGTCAAATATCGATAGGTCGTATGGCAGAATGTGATGAGTAGTCATTGCCTATCATAAAAAAAAAACTAACAGCTGTATAAACCGACCACAGACTACTTAGAACAGTTGTCAGTTTTTTTTAAGGTTGGCCATGGCTACGCTTCATTCTGCCATACGGCTAATCGATATTTGACAAAAACGAAATTATTTTTTAACTTTTTTATTTGCAACCGAAAAAAATTCGAACTTTTTATTTTTTATCCCTGTCTATGAGCCAAGTTTCGAGGTACCTTATACGTACGTTTCCTATGCGAATTCCGCCAATGTCACGTAGTGAAGTGAATACACGATGGAGATTCGCAAAAAAAAGGATATAGAATCCATTGAATAATTCTATACAGTACAAAACATCACAATATGTACATCACAATAGAAAAAAAACAGTGTGTTGGTTATCCCCGTTTATCACAACATGGTATGGTGCTCTGGTATTCCAGCGATGTAAAAAGCCGACTATTAAAGTAGGCCGTGCTGCAGTGGTTTCTTACCGTTTCTTTTACGCTGCCATAGCACGATCCGTAACGGCGTAGACTTACTCTATTTGCATTGTATTCTGCATGACATTCAATAAGTATTCTGTAAAGAATCTACATTGAATAAAAATATCTGAATCGTGCCAACTCATCATTATCATAACATCCCGTGAAAACATCCACTGCAGAACAGAGAGCTACCTCCTAAATTCCAACTTTTGGTGGGAAAATGTTGAGGGGAAATACCATAGTCACCACGCTTGTTAGCGTAGCGGCTGGCACCATGGACCGCGGTTGGTGGCACTTGTTGGTGACCGCAGTATGTAAGATAGTACGATACACAGTAGGGCGCTGCTGCTCAAAAATAGACGGTTAACAAGACGGATGACCGTTAATGCGCAAAAGTCAAAAAATGAGTCGCGGGGGTGAGCGCGGCAGGTGGCGGCGGTGGAGCGAATCGTTCATTGGCTCTCCGCCTGTCACCCATGCGCAGAAAATAACCGTCAGAGCCACACTTATCCTGCACACGCTATACTACAAAAGAACTTGTAAGGATAAGGGGAGGAGAGACCTCGATAACAGAATAGACTAAGACCACAGATCAGAAATAAGTCTAGATGACTCAAGTGTACCTACTTTGCGTGCCCAAACCCGTGGCCCAAACTAAGCTCAAAACGCTTAGTTTGCTTGTCATGGGCTTGTCATATCACCGAGAACTGTGACACGCTTCGTTTTCATACAAACGGCGGAGTTTGCGTTATCTAGACTTATTTCTGAACTGTGACTAAGACTTACCATACTCCAGGTACTCATCAATAAAGCAGCTTACAAAACGGTGCTTAAAGTGACCTTTTTAGTAGTTCGTTATGTAAAACCTCAATTGGAAAAACTATCTTAATATTGAAGTTGCCCTTTCTATAACTCGCTCACTTAGTAATTTAGTCGCACGGCTAGAATTTTAATACGTGGGACACTCAGAAATATTTGCGACACTAAAAAAAATTGTTCTACAGGTACATATATTTTTATTAAATCTTTTCAAAGTACTCTCCACCAGCCTCTATACAAAGATTCATGCGTCTGAACCAGTTTTCAAAACACTTTTTCCAGTCCGCCGTAGACACCTCGTTTACAGCCTGCTCGAACGCAGCCAGCGCATCTTCCGGCGACGAAAATTGTATCCCCTTGAGCTGATTTTTTATTTTTGGAAATAAAAAGAAGTCACACGGTGCTAGATCAGGGCTGTAAGGAGGGTGACCCAGGAGTTTGACTGGTGTGCTGTCCAGGAAGTCCCTCGTTTTGAGCGCGGTGTGTGCAGGCGCATTGTCGTGGTGGAGCAGTAGTCCGCGGAGCCCTGTGTTTGGTCGCTTGTTGCTCACAACAGAAAAAACTTCTGGTAAACATTTGGTAGTATACCATTCGGCGTTGATGCTTCTTTGATCTCGTAAGGGAATTGAGGCCAAGTGGCCAGTCAAATTAAAAAAGCTGGCGATCAAAATCTTCCTCCCGCTTCGAGATCGCTTCACTTTGGTAGGCGTTGGTTCATTTTGAAACACCCAAACTGTCGACTGGCGCTTGGTTTCTGGATCGTATTGATAAATCCAGGACTCATCACCTGTTACGATGTCGTAAACACGCCGAGACGAGCCTGCTTCAAATTTGTTCAGCATATCACGGCACCATTCCACCCGGGCCTGCTTCTGAGCGTCGGTGAGGTAGTGCGGCACCCAGCGCGATACTATCCTCCTCACGCGAAGATGCCCGTGTAGAATCTCGTGAACGCTTCCCGATCCAATCTTTAATATGTGCTGAATCTCCTGATATGTAATTCGCCTATTATCTTGGATTAAATTTTTCACTGCTAGCACGTTTTCTTCCGTAATAGCCGTCAAAGGGCGACCGCTTCTTTCTTCATCCCCCAAGGTTGGTCGACCGCGCCTAAATTCGTTATACCAACGATACACGGTTGCCTTGGAGGGGCCTTCATCCATAAATGCCATTTGAAGTCTATCGAACGATTCATCCGGTTTCAGGCGACACTTGAAATCGTAAAAAATCATAGCTCTAAAATGTTCCCGGCGCAGATCCATTTTTCAGTAAGACACGATACTTTGAATTGGCTCGCAAAAAATGTGGAGGGAAATTTTGAAAATGGAACACACATATTTTTACTTACAAGTAATCATATTTTCGAAAAAGATTCTGACCGGCCAGTCTCCCATATATAAAAACTATTTTTCGCAATACTTTCTGAGTGGCCTGGTATTCGAAATGGATTAATCACCGCAACCCACTTTTTGTAAGCTCGTTCTGGATTTTATTACTAATTAATATTCGTCGTTATATAGTTTAGTTAATTTTTCGCTTACTCAAATTCATACAGCTCAAGTTATTGAAACAGTATCTCATCATCAGTCGCTACGTTTTTTTTTATTCGATCGTTTTATAATTCCCCTAAAACTTAAAACTTACCTCGTTTGCACACTTGTCACATTTCTAAGCAAATAAGAATGTCTGTTGTGTGATGTTTCCAGCGAGCGCAGCCAGGTGCGAGTGCTAGTCCCGGGCGCGGGGCTGGGCCGCCTGGCGTGGGAGATCGCAGCCCGCGGCTTCACCTGCCAGGGAAACGAGTTCTCGCTCTTCATGCTCTTCGCTAGTAACTTCGTGCTCAACAGATGTCTAGAGGTCAGTTACATATTGTTGTGGATTGCGTTTTGGGCAGTGACTGACTGTGCATTTAAAATACCAAATTGCTACTCGAAAAGGAAATATGTAACTGGAGATCAAAAATACTGATTTTTCATAAAAAAACACAAATTTCACCAAGGTGTGTCTTACTAAATTTTTGCGACAAATACACAAATTTACCAACAAAACATGTCACAAATATGTCCAAAGTTACCATCAATATGTTAAGTATAGTTTACTAGTATTAGGTCTGTTAGAGCAGAATATTGTCTTTTGACTACAAAATTTAGTTGTGAGCACATTTTAGTGTTTAATCTAGTATTTTCGGTGTTGTTTTGAATTATTTTAGTGAGAATATTCTAGTGTACAATCCAGTATTTTTGGTGTTAACTTAAATTATTTTCACCCACGACGGAACGGAGAAGGTGTATGCGTTTAGGGTGAGATGTTGTGTGTTTGTTTGTTTGTGTGTGCAAAGTTATGTTGCCTTTTATCTTAAAAACGGCTTAACCGATTTAGATACGGTTTTCAGTAATGGATTTATAATTTATCAATGATGGTTTGTAGATTAGAGTTGTGGCGCCAAGTCACCAGGGGGCGCTGTAGTGATAATTTTTATGTGAGTAAATGTTGCCATTTATCTCCAAAACGGTGCGACCGATTTAGGTACGGTTTTCAGTAAAAGATTTATGATTTATCAGTGATGGTTCTTAGACCAGAGTTATGGCGCCAACTCACCAGGGGGCGCTGTAATAATAAATTTTATCTAAGCAAATGTTGCCATTTATTTTCAAAACGGTTTGACCGATTTAGGTACGGTTTTCAGTAAAACATTTATGATTTATCAGTGATGGTTCTCAGACCAGAGTTGTGGCGCCAACTCACCAGGGGGCGCTGTAATAATAAATTTTATCTAAGCAAATGTTGCCATTTATTTTCAAAACGGTTTGACCGATTTAGGTACGGTTTTCAGTAAAACATTTATGATTTATCAGTGATGGTTCTCAGACCAGAGTTGTGGCGCCAACTCACCAGGGGGCGCTGTAATAATAAATTTTATCTAAGCAAATGTTGCCATTTATTTTCAAAACGGTTTGACCGATTTAGGTACGGTTTTCAGTAAAACATTTATGATTTATCAGTGATGGTTCTCAGACCAGAGTTGTGGCGCCAACTCACCAGGGGGCGCTGTAATAATAAATTTCTACGAGTATTTACGCAAATGTTCCCATTTATCTCCAAAACGGTTTGACCGATTTAGATACGATTTTCAGTATAAGATTTGTCTATCAGTATCATATTTATCACTGACAGTTTTTAGACTATAGTTGTGGAGTCAACTCACCAGGGGGTGCTGTGTAGTAATAATTATTCTTTACTCGCGCAACGTCCTTCTTAATCGCTCTAGTAAAGTGGGAATTCTCTAAAAAGTTAAAAATAAAAAGCAAAATTGAAAATTTTGAGAAAAACCCACGGCGGCTTTCATTCAAAAAATATTAAATAAAACTTTGGAAATTCACCCGACCAAAAATAAATATTTTCACCTATCTATTCATATATTTTATAAGCCAAGAAATCCGTCGGGGCTGCCATTCCTTATCTTACGTAAATTAATAGTGCATACGAGCTAGTTGTAAAATAGCTTTTGTTTGCTGCAGTTAAGTATAAATTATGAAAAGATGGCAATGACAGCCCCCGACGGATTTTCTTGGCTTATAAAATATATGAATAGATAGGTGAAAATATTTATTTTTAGTCGGGGGAATTTCCAAAGTTTTATTTAATATTTTTTTAATGAAAGCCGTCGTGGGTTTTTCTCAAAATTTTCAATTTTAGTGAGAATATTCTGGTGTACAATTCAGTATTTTTGGTGTTATTTTAAATTATTTTAGTGAGAATATTCTATTGTACGATCCAGTATTTTTGGTGTTATTTTAGTGAGAATTCTAGTGTACAATCCAGTATTTTTGGTGTCATTTTAGTGAGAATTCTAGTGTATAATTCAGTATTTTTGGTGTTATTTTGAAGTATTTTAGTGAGAGAATTCTAGTCTGCAATCCAGTATTTTTGGTGCTATTTCGAATTATTTTTGTGAGAACATTGTATTTTGAACTATTGTAATTAGCATATTTTAGTGTGCCATCCAGTATTTTTGGTGCCACTGTCAAATATCTTGTTCGAAGGAAAAGGGGATTAACTTTTATAGGATTGAATACATGCGTTTTTTTTCTATTTTGTACAGGCGAACAAGCATACAGTGCACCCGTGGCTGCACCAATACGTAAACAACTTGACGTGCGAGCACCAACTGCAGGGAGTGTCATTCCCGGACGTGAGACCGGCCAGAGACAAGCCGGGGGAGAGCTTCTCTATGACCGCGGGGGACTTCCTCAAGGTAAAGTAGATTGTATTTGGACCCCCGTACTTTGTTATCGCAAACACTAATATAAACAACTTGACGTGCGAACACCAACTACAGGGAGTGTCATTCCCGGACGTGAGGCCGGCCAGAGACAAGTCGGGGGAGAGCTTCTCTATGACCGCGGGGGACTTCCTCAAGGTAAAGTAGATTGTATTTGGACCCCCGTACTTTGTTATCGCAAACACTAATATAAACAACTTGACGTGCGAACACCAACTACAGGGAGTGTCATTCCCGGACGTGAGGCCGGCCAGAGACAAGCCGGGGGAGAGCTTCTCTATGACCGCGGGGGACTTCCTCAAGGTAAAGTAGATTGTATTTGGACCCCCGTACTTTGTTATCGCAAACACTAATATAAACAACTTGACGTGCGAACACCAACTACAGGGAGTGTCATTCCCGGACGTGAGGCCGGCCAGAGACAAGCCGGGGGAGAGCTTCTCTATGACCGCGGGGGACTTCCTCAAGGTAAAGTAGATTGTATTTGGACCCCCGTACTTTGTTATCGCAAACACTAATATAAACAACTTGACGTGCGAACACCAACTACAGGGAGTGTCATTCCCGGACGTGAGGCCGGCCAGAGACAAGCCGGGGGAGAGCTTCTCTATGACCGCGGGGGACTTCCTCAAGGTAAAGTAGATTGTATTTGGACCCCCGTACTTTGTTATCGCAAACACTAATATAAACAACTTGACGTGCGAACACCAACTACAGGGAGTGTCATTCCCGGACGTGAGGCCGGCCAGAGACAAGCCGGGGGAGAGCTTCTCTATGACCGCGGGGGACTTCCTCAAGGTAAAGTAGATTGTATTTGGACCCCCGTACTTTGTTATCGCAAACACTAATATAAACAACTTGACGTGCGAACACCAACTACAGGGAGTGTCATTCCCGGACGTGAGGCCGGCCAGAGACAGCCGGGAGAGAGCTTCTCTATGACCGCGGGGGACTTCCTCAAGGTACCATCATAACCAAACAATTCGGACTCCTTGCGCCGCTCGGAATAGAAGTAATACTAATTTATTTTACTATGGGATGACATCTGCCTTTGTGTCCCAAGTTGAAATGTCAAATCATATAACGTGATTTGATATACTCATACAAAATTTACAGAACGACGCCTACGTCGTATTTGCAGTGACTGAATGAATGTCAGAATACCTTGTGACACATTTATTTATTTATTTCATACACATAACTTACATCTATCATTACAGAATAAACCTAATGCGATAGTGCAGTTTATCAGAATATGTTTACTTAAACATCGGGCATCAGTATAATACCAGGTCAGTATATGCAGGTAAATTCGAGGTCCCAAGGGTAAATAAATAAAATAAAATAAAAAATTAGTAAGGAGATAGAACTCTTGAGAAACGCCTACCTTACCTACTCAACAGTTTGCCTGCAAATATCAGACGAGAAACTGATAGATGTAACTTTGCCAGTTCGCTTAAGAAGTACCTGCTTGACACTATGTAGTGTAATGTAATCCGCATGCATTACATGGTGCCAAGTGGGTACCTATGTATGTGTTACTAGCTGTAGCATTGTTGAAATAAGTATTAAACGAGACTGTCGTTCCCGCAGATAAACCGCTTAAGCGGTTTTGTGGGGCTTTGTATTAATTATAATTCTAAATTGTAAACTTCTCAATAAATAAATATTACATACATACATATAAGAAATGATAAATAATTCCGCCCTAGTGAATTCAAAGTACAAAAAAATAGATCAACTAAGGTTGCGTTCCGAATCGGGTAATAATTACCCTGACAGCGGATAGCGCTATATGACGTCCATCGGTGTGGTCGAGACAGACTGCTATCATATTTTAACCATTACCGTTTTGGAACTCTTAAATCGACGTGCGCAACATATTTTCATTAAATCTTCCTTCTATTAGGTACTCTATTTCTAATCATAAAATCCCATGCAACGGCCAAAACAGGACAGGGTACCTAGGCACGTGGCTATCCATAATTGCAAACGCTAGTTTTTATTAATAACACTAAGTTTTTATTAATAACTCCCTATTTTTCGTCTCTGAATCTAGGGCTAAGTTTCAAGTTAGTAGCTTCAATATATTTTTTCTCTGGTTTTGTTTGTGAATTTATTTATTAATATCGCGTTTTACGAAAAAAGCTGTCATGTTACCAAGAGAGGACAGTTTTTATTTTTAATTCTTGCTTTGATTATGTTCCATTCTGCAATAAGAGAATCGATAGCTCACGAAAATAATAAAAATGTCAACTCCGCAACTATTTGTGTTAGAAAAGATTTTTTATTTTTTATGATGACCTTATCTCTATTTATCAGCCAAGTTTCGAAAATATTATCTCATATATTTTGGTACACGATTGCTACTCATAATGGCACTGTAAAAAAAGGCTTATTTCTCTCTATGCTCGCAGTCAGCTTATGGCTCAGGAAATACTTCTCGTACTTCTATTTCTTCTTCTCTTCTTCTTACTTCTCTTATACTTTGAAATTTCAAATTTAAGAACACGAAAACGGGGACATTTTCGTTCGAATCTTGAATGCGATTCATCTACTAATATAATATTTATAAAGTGTATTGTCGCAGTTCGCTACCCGACACCAGATGTCGCTGTTAGTATAAGGAACGTGGTATCGACCCGTCATTCTGTCTGAATAAGTATCGTGATCTAAAAATGTTTCATCTACATGAATTGGAACGTAGCTAAATACGTTGAAAAATTTTTATAAAAGTATTCCTTTTAGAATACTTTGTTTGTAAGGGTACGAAATAAAGTATGTATCGATGTGGGAAAATTACTTGACGATACCATGGTTCGAACCAACGAGCTAAATGACCTCGACATAGTGCAGAAATTTGTTTATTTAGGCTCTCAAATAAGCAACGATGGTGACTGCGATCAGGAGGTTATCAGAAGATCCCAGATGTCGAAAGCCGCTGTAAAGAGACTTGAGAAAATATGGAAGAATAGAGGTATCAACCGCAAAACAAAGATCAGGCTAATGCGAAAACTTATATTTTCCATCTTTTTATACGCGTCCGAAACCTGGACATTTAAAGCTCGAACCTTAAGAAGGATAGACGCATTCGAAATGTGGTGCTGGCGCAGAATGCTCCGAATATCCTGGACCGAGCGGCGCACAAATGAATCTATCCTTCTTCTCTTCTCATATTTAAGAGCCGCGCTCTTGTCGGTGGAGCAATCTCCATTTCTCTCTGTCCTCTGCCAATGATTTAACATCCTGATAAGACTCGACGTTTACCCTCTCTTTTATCTGGTCAAAATAAGTGCGTCTTGGTCTTCCTCTTGAATCTATCCTTAAGGTGTTGAAAATTAAAACCAGGCTCTCCACCATCTGTAAGCAACGAGTCCTAAAATTCTTCGGCCACACGGTCAGAAGAGGTTCAGATAACCTGGAAAGGCTTATCATCTCTGGCCGAATGGAGGGTAAACGGAGCAGAGGACGTATGCCAATGCGATGGGCCGACGCTATAAAAGAAGCTACTGGAGCGACACTACAGGCCAACATTCACCGTGCGCAAGATAGGACGATCTGGAGAGGTGTGGCGGCAAAAGTAGCAGCCCACGACTGTTACGTCCCTCAGTCATGAGGATACGACTAAGAAGAAGAAGAAATTACTTGAACATGCGCGCGCAGAGTCGATTTCACTCACATACAAACTGACGTGCGCAAAGCTTCCCCCACCCACCACGCAATTATTGTTCAAGTTGTTTGCCCCGCAGTATAACAGCACAGAATACCATATAAATAAGTGTAATAGTACATCCAACCGCATGTCAGTAGAAAGAAACATTTTGAACTTTAGGGCATGGTAACAGAATTGCAATTGTTTCGACCGACGTGCGGTTGACCGTATTATCGTACAAAACAGACATAGGGACCCTTGGAATCCATTCTAGTGAATTCATAATCCTTGGATTCTGCTCGTTCGGACAGCCGGAATAGTCCAGTCAATCTTTTTTTTAAAAGTTTGTATGGAAAAAATTTAATAAATGCACTTTAGGGGATAATTTATAAAATTACCAGTAAAAACATTCAAAAATTTAAAACCTCAGTAATCCCCGACATAACGTTGATATTCTTATAACCAGTATAAGGTGAACTCAACCTGTATAATATTTACCATGTAGCACATGTCAGTTTATAATGGTACTTTAACAAAAAGTGTTTTTACAAAATTACCGGATTTAATTATTTACAGCTTCAAATCCTACTTCCTACTAATATTATAAACGCGAAAGTTTGTAAGTATGGATGGATGGATGTTTGTTACTCTTTCACGCAAAAACTACCGAAAGAATTTTATTGAAACTTGGCACACATATAGGTTAGATCCTGGAATAGCACATAGGCTACTTTTTACTGCGGCAAAACACTTAATTTCCACGGGAAAACGCATTTAATGCGGGTGAAACCGCAGGCGGACAGCTAGTAGTCTATATAACTATTTAAAATTAAATTAATGCAACCTCATAGATTGACTGGACTAGGACCGTTGTACTGAATCAAAGAAATAGAATCTTGTTGCTTCGCTCGGATTTCTTTGTACTGAGTATACAGGGCAAAGTGGGTTTTTATTGTCGCTTCTTTTTTCCCACCATGGCGCCACTCTATTTGTGAAGCGATGTAGTTTAGCTGACGTCATTAAGAGATTTTAATATCCAACAATGATTAAATTATTTGGAGTTTGAGTTTAAAAGAGGTAGTACTTTCTCCTATACCTAAATTTTTTTAGCATGGCAAACGCTTACCAACACATTTTGCAGCCATAGAACCAGACAAACTACTACGAACCAGACGAACCAGAGTATATTTGACCGAAAAAATAACATTGTTTTACAAAACTTGTTTTTTCTGACAGCTTTAGCTGATTACTATTAATCATGGAGCACAATAGCCTTGATATAGCTGCAAAATGTATTGGTAAGCTTTTGCCATGCTAAACAATTTTAGGTATAGATACAGGGCTACTCTTCTGTCAATTTAATATTTTGACAGGTCGTGGTTTCGCGCTTTTCGTTTTAAAAGTGAAAGAATGATATTCGTTAAGAGGCACAGCGGACGGTAGTCTTTTTTTTTTACAGTCCGCCATTGTGGCCGGTACTGCATAATTTTTTTTTATTATTATAGTTATTGACATGAGAGAAACGATCCGCTTCTACAATTCGACCCGTTAGCGCAGATAAACCCAAGAGGTTTGCGTGCTAACGATGTCCACTATATATTTGTAATTTAATGCATAATAAATAAATTAAAAAAAAAATATATTCCATAAACAATATTTGCGCGTATTTTACAAAATCTTTGGTTTGGAAGGGAAACAGCTGGAATAGTTGTTCAAGTCAAAGAGTTATTATTATTTATTGCACACAAGAAAAATACAATGGATAATACTAGAAAGACGACACAACAGGTTTTTATTGAAAAGATTTTTATTCAGTTTAAAACGTAGAGCAATTTTGGAAAATGATAAGTTTGAATTTTAATGTTAAAAATATAATTTTCGCAATACCGGCCACACTGGCGGTCAAAGTCCGTGACTGCCCGTGTATGCCTTCGTCTGCTGGGGACCAATTCTCGAATATCACCGGGTGATAAAATATCACTCAAAAAATTCAAAATCACAGATTTTTCTTTTCAAAAGTTAAGATTGATCTTCGTAAAATATAAAGCAGTCCTTGATTGTTAATTTTCAAGTATTCTGATTTACCTTTCAACAGTTTATCAGGGTAAATGTGAAGTTTTAAAGGGAAAGTAGTACTTAATGGTTCCGAAAAACAAATTAACCTCCAGCGATCTGTGTCCAACTATTATTATTATTAACCAGCGTTATAATGAAATACCGACAAAAAACCCAAAACGTGCCGAAACAAAATTTCGAATTTAACATACATACATAACATCACGCCTAGTTCCCGTCGGGGTAGGCAGAGACCACAGTTCTCCACCTGCTACGATCTTGACATACTTCCCTTGCTTCCTGAACCTTCATCAATCCTTTCATACATGCTCGTCGGTTTAGGGTACTTTTAACCTGGCCTTTATTGAGAATCTTGAATTTGGTCCTGGTACGTTCGCCGAGGCCTTCCCCTTCCAACGTTTCCATTCACTCTCGCCTTGTGGATCTCTTTCGTCAATCTTCCTTCATTCATCCTCTTTACATGACCAAACCATCTCAGCATCCCTTTCTCAATTTTAGTCACTACGTCTTCTTTTACGCCACAACGTTCTCTTATCACACTATTTCTAATCCTGTATTTCTAATCCTGAATTTAACTAACAAATAAAAGCATGTTCAAATTACATGTAAACTAAACTTCCGAATAAAATTACTTAACTTCCAAATAAAATACTGAACCTCCGACAAGCGAACCGACCGGACAAGAGTAGTCGGAAAGTTAGTATTTTAGGCAGTAGATTTTATATTTTGAGTAAGGACAATTCTTATTTTCTTGTCGGAGCTTTTATTACTAGCCGTTTTAAAGTCTGAAAAGTGATATTTTATCACCCGGTGATTTTCAAGAATTGAGTCCCAGGGGACCAATTCTTGAATATCACCGGGTGATAAAATATCACTCAATAATTCAAAATCACGGATTTTTATTTTCAAAATTGAAGATTGATATTCGTAAAATATGAAGCAGTCCTTGATTGGTAATTTTCAGGTATTTTGATTTACCTTTCAACAGTTTATCACGGCAAATGTGAATTTTTAAAGTCTCAAAAGTGATATTTTATCACCCGGTGATTTACAAGAATCGAGTCCCTGAGCCTCTAAATGTGCAGTGTGAAACAGTTATTTTGGCAGGTGGATACAATGGAAACCAAAGCCACCACAATTTTGACATTTAACGAGCAAAGTATATCAGCAGCGCCCTCCTGTAAACATATAACCGGTACTTTCACTCTGCTCAACTCAACGGATAACCGTGTCGCACTGTTTAATCCGTTCCACGAGTCAATGCCAACGCTTACTAACATATTTTACAGCTATAGAACCAGACAAACTACCACGAACCAGACGAAACAGGGTATATTTGATGAAAAACCGGCCAAGTGCGAGTCGGACTCGCGCACTGAGGGTTCCGTACCACCACATAAACATAATTGTACCTATTAGTTGAAATTTCAATAAGTTAATGTGCTAGATTTTTTGAGTCCGACACGCGCTTGACCAAATTTTATTATTTGTTGTTATTTTATAGCCTATGCCCTATAAACATACCAATTTTCAAGTTTGTAAGTGTTCCCGTTTTTAAATAGAACTAAAACAAAAATCGCCTCAGCAACCATCCAACTTCTTATATGAATGTTCTTGAAACGGGAGCTCACCACAATTGGTTACCATTAGTTGTGAGAAAAGTTGTAATATTTAATGATTTCAGACTTTTCCCATTATTTGTACTGTGAGACCTAGCTTCTTGCCAAATTTCATAATTTTAGGTCAACGGGAAGTACCCTGTAGGTATTTCATTTTTGAATAAATGTATGGAGATGAGGACATAAAATGCCATATCTTTTGATTGCGTCGTTGTAAAAAATTGAAATTTTCAGATCTTGTGTGGTTCATGGATCCTAATATATGGTATTAATTTCAATCTGATACCTCTACCCGTTCGTGAGATAAAATGTGTTGGTAAGCTTTGGCATTGACTCGAGAAACGAATTATAGTGTTTGATTGATTTACCCTTCCTTAATGATTTTCTTGCCTCCTTGTAACTGTGGATTATTATGAATAGAGGAAGGTTACCTTGCAAACGGTCCGGTAACTCAAAATTTTTGATATGTTGTCTTGGATGGTACTTAGTAAGTAAGTGTTTAAAATGCAAAATGCACAATTCCTCCCCTTCGCGCCCGCTGTCTTATTTTTCGCTTGTATATTCGTTTAGGTGTATTTTAGCCAGAAAAGTGTTCTGCATAATGTTGTAGAGAATAAAATTTTCTATAATTTGCGTTTTAAATTTTGTTTCTATGACTGATAGTTACAGAGATATGCACTTTAAAAAAAATGTCTCATTTTCTGGAAAATTCTCACTTTAGACAGCTGTAATTCAGTTATGGCCTATTTAGAGTTGTAAGTTTGAGAAATTTCCCGAAAATACAAGACCGGTGTCAGTGATTCCGAAGGGACGTTGCCGAATATCGAACCCTCAGCGCGCGAGTCCGACTCGCACTTGACCGTTTTTTTTAAATGTTGCAGTGTCATAGTAGAACATTAATATTGTTTTGTTAGAGTATTTAATTTTTTTAATTTTTACCGGCGCTTTGGGTAACTAATGCTGAGTGAATTATAAAAAATGCCGCTGTAATACGTCTCCTACTTTCTTTTTCACTTCTTCTTACTCCTTTTACCATGAAGGAAAAAAAAAATTACGCGCCCAGATGGAGTAGTAATCATGCCCATTTTGTATCGAAACCTATGCGGCCGCTCAGAGGGGTGGGAGGGTAGGTGGAAGCGGGAGACGGGGTTTGTCTTTTAACTCTATCACACATCTTAGAAAAAGATAGAGACATTTATGTTATGATATGCCCAATTAAAAACAAAATATCAATAAAGTACGACATTTATTTGTCTTTATTTGGCATGTAAAAAAACAAGAAACTTCATGGTTGCTGAATTTGAAAATAGTGATGTGATGTATATTTATCGATTATTTACTTACATTTTATCACATGGCTCCTGGACTTATTTTTCGAACCTCTCATATGCAATGGTGATCAATTTGCAACTTGCAATAATATTGGGAACTGCTTACTTCTTTGGGCATTTGGTATTTTGTCTTTTTGCTTCTCCATACAAATATATCTTTTATTTCCTAGAGTGAGCGAACTACCGAGAGACGCACAGGGATAGACGGCCCACCTGATAGTAGGTGGTCACTGTCGTCTAGGACATCTTGCAACTTAGGGGAGCAGATACGGTGCAGGCCTTTGAGATGTCTGTAGACTTGCCTTTTGAAGGACCCTAAATTGTTGTGCAAAGGAAACACCTCGAGAGGGAGATCATTCCACACCTTGCACGTGAGCGGTAAAAGCGTTATCCACGTACGTTAGTTCGAGATCAGACGTCCAGGTGGTGAGGATGAAATCTATCACTTATCGGAATTAAATATAAAATTGCAAGGACCACGTCAAATTAAACATAAACAAATAAAAATACATTACAAATTTTTAAACAATATTTTTAATTTATATTTTTAACTATTTAAATTATTGTATAACGTATTTACATTACGTGTAAAATAACTTTTGACCACCTATTTTTCTCGTAAATCACCATATTTATTACAATGTAAATTATTAACAATAAAAAGTAAAACAATGTTTTGTAGTCTAATTAAAAATGTAATAGAATTAGTAACACATGCCATAGTTGATTGTTTTATTTTCTTCCTTTGCTCTTCAATTTTGTATTTTCATCTTGTTTCTGACAATGAAGAGCTACCTTCGGAAGCATGTATCGTTGAGTTCTGAGGGGGAAGCACTTGTTCATCAACCTGTAAGAATGAAAATATATTATTTGGATAAAGAGATAATGCTGAAGCTAATAAAACACCAATACTTCGTTCAGTATGGTCTGTCTGCCTAATTGTTAAACGAAGCACAAAAATCTTACAGTTCTTAGAATAACTGAAAAACTAGATCAGCAACTATTTGCCATCGTTACGAATAGTCAAATCTAGATATATATAAAAGAAGAAACTGAATGAATAAATGAATGGCTGACTGACTAAGAATCAACGCGCAGCCCAAACCACTGGGTCTAGAAACTCTAAATTTGGCACTTAGCTTCCTTGTGAGATCTAGGGCTGACTAAGAAAGAATTTATCAAAATTCACCTCCTGAAGGGGTGAAACGGGGGTCCAAAGTTTGTATGCGGCTAGTTAATAATTTTAATAAGACACTGCACAGAGTTATAAACGTACATACAGCTGTTTTTCAGATGGGATAGCTGGTAGAGATTATGGATTTCTGAGGATGGAAAAAACTAGTTTTTCATTTACCTTGTGACATAGGTTCTCGGTTGGAATGGCATCTTTATGAAGTCTTTTTCTGCGGGCTTCAGTTAATTCGTAATTACTGTTATTAAAATGAGCTGAGCAGATTCTGCTATATTTGGTTGCAATCCAATTTTGGTCTCTCCCGCATGTTGGCACCTATTGACGTTTTTGCGCCGGATCTTTTAGAAAACTGCGATAAATAAATGAAATAAAATTATAACGACGACTCGATTCTATATTATTTTTTATCGACTACTTCACATCACCAAAAATCAACAACACAATTTTCTACAAAAAATTTGACGACGAAAATTGTAAAAACCAAGCGGTTTACTACTTACCAGAAAAATGTGATACCAGCAAGCTTTGTAGTTTTGCTTGCGGCATGGTTTCGGCACAATTTCACCGCACAATTATTAATGTTTTGTGTTATTTATTTTATGTCTGATATTTTATGACAGATGTTGTCCATTAATATGTTCATTCTATACTCCAGTAAAATTACGAGAGAATGTATGGCGAAACGGAAATAATTGATAATAGCCGTGATTCTTTTTCAGATCGATAGATTATATTTCTGTGTAAAGCTTTTTTATGGAATCCACCTAAATTTACTTCATTTATTTATTTATTTTGCCGTCCAAACATTAAAAAATATGGAATTTCGGAAAAAAATGTTAATAGATTATTTTTTTTATTTGCGGCTTGCTATATATTCACAATTTCATATTATACATGAATCCACCTAAAAATATTAGCTTTTTTGTATTGTTTAACCAATTATAGCACGAAATTTAAATACAGCTTATCTTCGCAACCAAAAATAGTAATAGATCCGTTTTGCTTACTAATAATTTAAATAGTGCTATTTGATCACATTTTAGGCAAATCCAACATAAATGTTTACAAAATCATTGGAAAACAGCGATTACAAAAAACTTTTTTTTAATTTAGTATGGCATTTTTGTGAATATATATAAGAATCACTTACATTTAAAAAGGTTGAGTTTAGCTCAGTTTATTGCTATTATTTTACCTCGACTTTATTGGCCCTTATATGTGAAAATAAGTGGAGATTTTATATTTTGAAATAAATTGATATTTTCAAATATATTTATGGTGGATTTTGATGCCTATATGTAAAGTATACGTTTATCTATGATATAAAGTATATAATTGTCTATTACTATTTTTGCCTTAGCTGTTATTCGAAAAAAATATTCCGCTTTAAATTTTAGGTGGATTCGTAAATATTGCGTCTTAACATCATATTTAAATACGATATACACAAAAAAGTAGCTATTAGCATTTAATGTTTTGCAAAACCGTATTTTTACTGGACTACTAGATTTCAATGTATGGGCGAAACGGCAAAATTATTAATTATATTTTAATGCTGCTGTATTATACCTATAAGTGAGTACATTATAATACACAACTCTCCCTCCCCCCCGCCTTCGGCTTCACCCTCTCCCCCCTTGAAAAAGGTCCCGTTTTACAGAATGTCTCAATTTACAGGAAAACGATTCAAGCTAGGACAAAATAGTCAAAGACCAAATTGTTTATTAGTATATTACCTACAAATAAGTACTACAAATAATTTTGATACGAGTTATAGTTTCCAAGCTACAGTGTGTCAAAATTAACGAAAATCGATAATCAGCAAATAATCACAATTTAAATACTCGTACTCGCGTCGCGCCGGCGTTAATTAAGTACGTTCGTTCGGCATTACGAGCAAGTAAAAGAAGCAGGAGTAAAATGTATTCTTGCCTTGTATGGCGCTAAGCAAACAGAAAAAAATCTGAATGAATTACGATATATCCACTTCAACAAATACGTTGGACTGAAATGGTAATGACGGTAATATTATCAAAATTACCACCTTCTTCAGCCGTAGCTTGTCAGCATTCAATGCGTACTTTCCATCAAGTACAATAATGGCGAGGAAATGCATTAAATCCAGAAAGCTGGGTATGGAAAAGGAATAATAACTTTTTAGCACCCATATACGAGTATAGGGTGACTTTAATTAGTTCTTGATAGAAAAAGGTATGAATGTACTCATGAAACTCAACAACTTTTCCCAAGGAACATAGGTCGAAATACGAAAATCAAGTTTTGACCTCCCATAGAAACTGAATCAGCTGATAGCGCATTTTGTATGGGAGGTCAAATTTGGTTTTTCGTATTTCGACCTATGTTCCATCTTCTTCTTTGCGTGTCGATGGCATCGTCATTTTAATTTTATATTTGTTTAGCCCAAAATTCGGCAACATGCACTGCATTTTGTGTAGCGTCCATTAACTCTTGTTGTGTGCAGGTGGAAGGGGACGCAGAACACGATGTTAGGTGGGCCATAGTTTGTATCGCACCACACGTGCAGATCAGATTAGGATCCTTTGAGAAACCCCACCTGGACATGTTGTCTTTACTGCAGCCAACCTGAGTCCGAAGTCTATTTAGAGACTTCCAGGTCATCCAGGTATGTTCCATGGGAAAAGTTGTTCAGTATCATGAAGACATGCATATTTTTTGCTATCAAGAACTAATTAAAAGTCACCCTGTATACTACAAAATCACCAGCTCCACAGTCGATACTAAAAATAGTATCATGCGGCTGTAAAAAAGGCTGTGGAGAAAGATTTGGATGTTTCAAAGCTGGATTGCGTTGCTCCACCATGTGCATACATTGTCAGGACCTTAGTTGCTTCAACAAAATTCTAGAAGATAGTGTCATAGAGTAATATAATACTGGGCGTAATAGTGTTGACGATTTGTTTTAGATGTAAAAATTAATAAAAATATTATTATGTACTGTTTTCTGCATATAATATGTTTAATTTTTCGCTGATCTAAACTGAGGGTTACAAAACCTATATTAGACCCCGGCTGACATATGCGTCACCACTTGGTACGCACTATGTTCAGCCTACCAAAGGCAGAAGCTTGAGGCTGTTCAGAATGTGTCGTTGCGGGTGATCAACGGTGCCGGTAGATACGTCCACAACGATATTAACCTATCGATATTAACGATATATACAAAATGGACCTAAAGATGCAGACGGTGGGAGAATTCGTGCGTACATTGGCGCGCCTGCTCTTTAATCGCGTGGACAATGGGCCGTTCCCCCACCTTCAGGGCATTGCCCTTCTGCATGCACGGCCTCCGGATGAGCACCGATCTCTGCCGAGAAACCTTCTCTCCTCCCCTTCGACCTCCAACTCATCCCAGTCCTCAATCGGATGTAACAACAACAACCGCGTAACATCCGCGGACAATACACACCTGCGCGTATTACCTGCGCCAAGACCAATTCTGCGCGTTGTGACAGGTACGGGACGTGCGAGAGACGCACCCCCTACTACCCCGGCTGCGCAGGCCAGGCACCTCTGATTTGGCCAGTATTTGACGACCAGCCTGCAGGTAGTCAGAGCTCCGAATCAGAGGAGCCGTAACCAGGGCACGTAAGCCAATATGAAATTTGACCGTTGGGTTATTTAGCCCAACGAGAAGCAGCTCGGGTACGAGGTTCGCCTCATTTCCCGTACCTGCACTGTAACAAAAGAGCAGTGCTAAAGACCTGGTTCATTCTAACCGGCATGGCACCGGCAACGTCGCAAATCCTTCACGTAATTAACGCCGGCGCGGCGCGAGTATTTAAATTGTGATTATTTGCTGATTATCGATTTTCGTTAATTTTGACACACTGTAGTTTGGAAACTGTTACTCGTATCAAAATGATTTCTAGTACTTATTTGTAGGTAATTTACTAATAAACAATTTAGTCTTTGACCATTTTGTCCTAGCTTGAATCGTTTTCCTGAAAATTGAGACAATCCGTAAAACGGGACCCTTTTCAAGGGGGAAGAGGGTGAAGCCGAAGGCGGGGGGGAGGGAGAGTTGTATATTATAATGTACTCACTTATAGGTATAACACAGCAGCATTAAAATCTAATTAATAATTTTGCCGCCAAAAAATCTAGAATGAATATATTACATGTCACATGCCGTGAACGACTATTTGGAAGAAAAGTGTGAATGTGTGTGTGAGTTACAAAATTGTATCATAGCCGGCACCCATAGTAAGTACGTTTTGATTACTACTCCATCAGGGCGCGTAATTTTTTTTTCCTTCATGCCTTTTATACTTTGAAATCTCAAATTTGGAACACACGAAAACGGGGGACATTGGTTCGAATCTTGAATGCGACTGGTATCTCACAGGTGTATCTACTAAAATGTATGGTCGCATTTCGCTACCCGACAACAGATGTCGCTGTAAGTATAAACAACATGGTAACGACCCGCCATCGTGTTCATTAAATCTTACGACTGTGTGGTTTCTTATAATCGTGCAAAGGCCATCCTTGTATAGTGAAAATTTTTGTAAAAGTATTCCTTTTAGAATACTTTGAGTTTGGTTGACTTGTGGTTGGTGCACATTTAGAAAAGAAATAAAAATCAATTTTTTTATGTTGATGGGTGATAAAATTACTCGAGAGTCGAGATTTTTATCTTTATTTATTCTGATAAAAGTAATAAACTCTTAAAAGAGAAATTATTATACATACATTAACAATCACTTTTGAAAAAACCATCTTATTTATGTTTTCAAAAATTGGACTCCAAGGAAAAAAATTTAATCATTTATCTGCTCTCATATCGTAAATCCTCAATAATGCTTTAAAAAATTTTAGGTCAACGCAAACATATTGTCAATCTGTGCTTTGAAATTAAAGGAGTTTGAATGTCACAGAGTAATTTATGAGGTTTAAATATTTTATGTTGTAAAATGTAAGGTTCTATCGAATCCAAATTTACTGGCGGTTCTTATGTAGTTCTTTTTTTATTTTAGGGTTCCGTACCTCAAATGGAAAAAAATGCACTTTGTTGCCGGGTAAACAAATGGGTAAACAGAAAGGGTCCTGAAGAATGTGATTTTGTCCATAAAACTGAACAACTTTTCCTAAGGAACAGGTCGAAATCCGAAAAAACCTAATTTGACCTCCCATACAAAATGCGCTATCAGCTGATGCAGTTTATGGTATGTCAAAAAATTATTTTGTTCTATGACCTATGTTCCTTAGAAAAAGTTGTTCAGTTTCATGGGCAGATTCACTTCCTTCAGTGTTGTCACACCTTTCCGTCACACGCTGTATTCCTTAGAGAAAGTTGTTCAGTTTTTTTTTATATTGAAAATGGGCTTACTCTTGACCTCGATCTAGTCTTCGTCTGGTCTGAATGCACAGTCCCAAGGATCACAGTGTTAACCCTACACCCTAAAAACTGTAGTTTTATAGTTGAAGTTATCATGACATCCCATGAAACGTCCACTACAGGACAGGGAACTCCCTCCAAAATTACAGCTTTTGCTGAAACAATGTGGAGGTGAAGCACCATAGTCACCACGCTTGTTAGCGTTACGGCTGGCACCATGGACCGCGGTTGTTGGTAACCGCAGAATATAAGATGATACGATACACCGAAGGATGTTGCTGCCCATCCTCTGGTTCATTAACCCTTAGTCCTCTTACGACACCCACGGGTAGAGATGGGTTGGTACTATAACGGCTCGTGGGGGTTGTATTGCTCAGATGGCAATATTAAAATTGGCTACCTGCAAAGCTCCTATCAGCTGTACCCTCAACAATAAAATGCCGCGCTTCAATTTAAAAGAATATCAGATTTAATATCCAGAAAACATTAGGTTTACACTGCTGAAAAGGTACATCACTAGGCTACATCAGCCAAACGACACGCAATACACTTTTTTAAACTAGGACGCTATATAGAGAAAACGCGAGTACATGAAAACGTGCTACCACGCTCGTAGACAGAAAACGAATGAATCGTGGCGCTGGCCTTCATCGATGAAGGGAGTTCAAAAGTTTTTTTTGATATTTCTGGACCATATGTCCAATATGTCCATTCAACAAAGAATCACCGCGGAGAATGTATAGCAGAAGCGATGTATCATTACAGTACTATTCTTTGCCGGCACCACACGGATAGTATAAGTAAATAATAGTAGTTTATGCAACTGTCATATAAAACAGGTTATTAAAACACGAGTTTGGGTTTATCACATGAGGCGTAGCCGAATGTGATAATAGCATCAAACGAGTGTTTTAATACCATATTATATGCAGTTGCGTATACTACTTTATCTTCACTCATGCAATAGGTTTCTTTACTTATAATAAAAATGATAAAAATTAAACAAAAGTAAGTAAACAACAATGGTAACTTATATTATGTATATTACAGTTCTGATATGAGTCTGAAGAAGCCGCCTTAATATATCCGCTAGATCTTCGTTGAAATATACAAGCAGAACATTTTCTTAACAAGACATGGTTTTCTTTTCGATTTTCATTCTTTCCCAATTCATTGTAGGTTATGTCATAAAATGTCCTAGACTAATATGGGAGAAGATTATAAGTTATTGAGTATCTTCTGGTTTAACTGCAGTATCCTGACTGCACCACTTTATCTTCTTTTTCAATAAACTTTCACATTACTTTCACGGGCACAAAAAACTTGAAAAAGGTAAATATTTGAAAATGGCGGCAAATCTAATATCTATTTCCTTCTAATTTCAGGCTGCGCGCGCATATTTTCCACTACAGATAAAATTATTGTAACTATAGTAACTGTTACTGTAACTGCTCCAAAATAATAGGTTGTTTATAAGGCACACTTTGTAAATATGCTACTAATATTTGACAGCTACTAAGAAAAACTGTTACATTTATAACCGTCTCTCTAAAAGACCTTATATTCAGTCTTCTTTAAAAAGTTAAAATTCTAGTCAAATAATATAATAAGTACGTAACATAAAATATTATTATTATTATTATTTTTTTTTATATAAAGAATCTTCCTCTCTCCTACTTTTGCTGTGCCCGACAGGGTCCATGATGTACCTATTTATTATATGAACACCTTGTAAATCTCATGGGATGCAATAAATGTATTGAGTATTGAGGTTTAGGTTCAAGAAGAATTTTATCCAAGTGTTATGTTATGATTAAAAAGTTAAATTACGTAACACCTTTGCAAAATTTTCATACAAAAATCGTTACGTAATGGTAACTTTTTAATTTTTTATGCATACTCTGCGTAATATTCAGCCTTATGTACCAACTTTTTGAATCATAATTCAAAGATTACGACATGAGTGTAGATAAACGTATTTTATTTCCAGGTTTACACCGAAGCAGACGAATGGTCCTGCGTCGCAACATGTTTCTTCATAGACTGCGCGCCCAATGTGATCGAGTTCATCGAACGGATATACGCTATCTTACAGCCCGGGGGGTTCTGGATCAACCTAGGGCCCTTGTTGTACCATTACAGGTAAGGAAATACATTCAGTTTCTAGTTGAATGAGTCAACTCATCTGTCAGACGAGTGGTCCTGCGTAGCGACGTGTTTCTTTATAGACTGCGCGCCCAATGTGATCGAGTTCATCGAACGGATATACGCCATCTTATAGCCCGGGGGGTTCTGGATCAACCTCGGGCCCTTGTTGTACCATTACAGGTAAGGAAATACATTCTATTGCATACAAATTTTGTTTGCGTCAACTGTTTTGCCAGGCAAGTGGGCCAGCATCGAAGTAAAATACGTCATATTGCAGCCGTTTGTTTCCGGATTAACAAAGTACCCATGTTGTATCATTTCGAGTAACTAATTTGGTTTTCTGCATTGGCAGTTGGCACCTCTGACAAAATTTAAATGAATGTAAACTCACCTGACAAAACTTACCCGTCTTTATTTGAACGATTCACTTCACTAAACTACATAACTGATTGTGCGAAATCTCTTTCAGGCAACCTTATTAATTCATATTTAATTTATTTGCATTCAAATGCTATTAATGGTCCTAGTCTCACATTTGATATCTTTGTAGGTGTTACATGAAAGTCATTTAATACGATTTAAAAAAAAGAATTAAATTTAATATTACGCAAATTGATATACACACAAAATAGATTCTTAATAAAATTACAAAATTGAAATTACAATGTAAATTATTATTTAATTTATATTCCACTCATTCGCACTCAATGCTTTGAAACATCTTTTGATGCGGACTTTAATAATGCGGACAGCTAAGGATGGAATTCTCTGCCTGCGTTTGTGTTCCCGAGTTCATATAATCCGAATCTATTCAAGTCGCAAGTGAAAAGGCTTTATTGGCTGCTTTTCCACCAGTGCAGTGCTGTGCAAGGAAGCTATGCTAGGAAGCTATGCTGGGAAAAAAATCAGCTAATAGGAATGCGCCATTTTCCTAGCTTGTCTAAATGGATCAATTCTATTGGTTGGAATTTAGCTTAGCTCCCTCGCACAGCACTGATGGTAATTCACCCTTCTGGACAAACTCGTTCAATCATCGACTCTCCTCGGGGCTAGATCAAGGTCCAGAGAAGGCCATTGACAGTAAAAAAGCTATGTAGCTAAAAAGCTAAGTATGTTCAGGCCTATGTCATTCCGCACTGTAGATATGACCCGCGACGCTCGAATGCGTCTTAGTAAAAACGGTCGATTGTCACGCATATCACGCGCTACACGTATGGCACGGCTTGAGAGAAAAATCATTATCCTACTAATATTATAAACGAGAGAGTTTGTAAGTATGGATGGATGGATATTTGTTACTGTTTCATGCAAAAACTACTGAATGGATTTTAATTAAACTTTGCAATAATATACATCAGAATAACTCATAGGCTACAATTTATCCTGCGCAGACGAAGTCGCGGGCACCAGCTAGTTATCTCATAGAGTGACAATGTGTGCCACTGTCCAGCGATTCAAACACGTGTTCTAAGCGGTACATCGCAATTATCGACTTTATATTTAGTACTCGAGGTTGAAATTTGTCGGCACCCCGCCAGGGAACGAAGGATCTGTAAAGGTAAATTTACCATTATCTAATAGATAGATAGATAGATAGAAACTCTTTATTGCACACAAATTAAGAGTAATTGCGTAAGAAACCTTATATCTAATTGCGCGCAAAGGCGGCCTTATTGCTTAGAGCAATCTCTTCCAGGCAACCTTAGGACTGGGAATCGCTGAGATGGACACGAGTAGTGCAGAGTTTGCTTAACTAAGTTAGACTAATTTGAAAATAAATTAGGTACATAAAATCAAACAATAAACTTAAGTATTTACCAAAATACTTAAATACAGACATAGAATAAATAAATACACATATATACTTACATAAAATAATACACATATACACAGATGTAATATACATAAATAAACATAAAAATATATACCTTTATATATATACATACATTATATAAATAATATAACAACAAAATGTAAATAAGTGTCCTATTTTCCTACAGACAACTTTCCTCTTTCTTTAGGTAGAATTCGATCAATTTAGATTTGAAAGCATTAATGGTTTTTGCTTGACGAATGTCACGTGGCAGTTCATTCCACAATCGGGCTGACATTTTTGTAAACGAATTATAATAGAAATTAGATTTTGCGAATGTTGTGGTTAGCAAATTATCGTTTTTAGACCTGGAAGCTAAGAGATGATTTGACCCTAAATAATCAAAATTTTCACCGAGGTATGGAGGAGAAACCGGAGAGTTGAGGATGTTGAATAGTAAAGAGAGGGCATGTACGTAACGTCGCTGACGAATCGGTAATAGTTTTAGTTTATTCCTATACTCAGATACATGATCGTATTTCCTAAGACCGAAAATGAAACGTATACACATGTTTTGCAGCCGATCGAGTTTGTTCAAAAGGAGCTGGGATAAATCCAAGTAACTGATATCTGCATAATCTAGGATCGGAAGGACTAAGGAATTAACGAGCTCAGTTTTAGTTTTTACGGGAAGAAGATTTTTCCATCTTTTCATTGACCCAAACACAGCAAAAGTTTTACGACAAACGGTTTCCACTTGAGGATGCCAGGAGAGATTTTTGTCAATTAGCAAACCCAGGTTCTTGACAACATCCACAAACGGCAATTGGCAGTTATTCAGTATTACAGGGGTAAGGTTTGTAAATGATATCCGATCTAGCTGCTTTGTCCCACCGACGGTAATGACCTGAGACTTAGCTGGATTAACAGTTAGACCAAAGGATTTGCTCCAGTTGTGAATTTTTGCAAGATCATTATTTATAGAGAAAATGACGTCTGAGACCTTATCAGCCGGACTAATCTGTGGTATGTTTTTATTTTCAGTGACATGCCGACTGAAAACAGTATAGAGCCGCCTTACGATATACTCCTCGATATCATCAGAGATGTCGGCTTCGAAATTATGGTGAGTTCTTTGATGTTACAAGTATACTTATAACTATATAGAGGTAAAATATCTGAAAACTGGACCTGTAGGTTTAGACCATAAAACCACAACTTTCCCCAAGGAGCATAAGTCGAGATATTGTTTTTATTTACGGTAACCATGACTCACAATTTTTTTTTTCGTGTTTCGGCCTATTTTCCTTGGCCTGACTCTGTAGTTTAAGCTTTCACAAGATGTCTTTATACATCATGTGGGCAGGCCTGTGACACTCCGCACTCTAGGTATGCAACGCGGCGCTGGAAGTCGACTGGGTGAGGCAGTCGATTTTACTTTTCTTTATGTCATCTTATGCTTATGGCGGCAAAATAGGTAAGTATTTGCATTTTTGATTGAACAATATTACATACCTACGAGTACCTGGGACGACCGACGGGAAAGCGGCCAGTCGGACGTCCCAGGTACCGCTGGAGTGACGAAGTACAGAAGGACCTGAGCGCTCTCCAAAGACCCGATTGGCGTGAACAGGTGCAGAAAAGGGCCGACTGGCGGCTTTTGGTGTCGGAGGCCAAGATCCTCTTTGGGTCCCTGAGCCAGCGAAAGTAAGTACGTACCTACTTATCTTATCTTATTAGGGGGGGCTGAGATCCTTGTTGGACCTCAGAGCACTTCGACCCTATGGGATCTTTTGTGCTTCCCCTGCCTTATTGCTCCTGTGATCTTCCGCTGTCTCCGAATATGCTCGTTATGAGCTTCGATGTAGATTTCAGCGGAAGGAGCCTGTAGTCTTCTGGTGTCGGATAAGCCTGACCCAGAATCTTCATTCGCTTGTTAGCCAAAGCGTCGCATGTGCACATAAGGTGCTCCATGCGTTCGCTTTCTTCACCACATGCTCTGCAGGTAGTTATATCCGACAGACCCATTTTGTGTAGATGCTCTCTAGTGCCAAAGTGGCCGGTGAAAGCTCCTACAATATTACGGGTCTGGTGCCTGCTTAGGTTTCTTAGATGTTTAAAGTAACCTACTTTTGTGGTCCCTAGAAATTTTTTCGAATGAGTAAGTCCAACAGTGTTTGCCCACTCAGTGCAGTGCCTTCTCTGGGCATGATCCTTGAGTGCGCTTCTGATGGTACTCCCTGATAATTCAATAAAAGGTTCAGGTCCGCAGAAGTGTTTCTCTGATCCCTCCCTGGCTAGTCTGTCAGCCGCTTCATTGCCCTCTACTCCTACGTGTCCTGGGACCCAAATCAGTCTTAATGTGTTGTGCCTACCTAACCTGTTAAGGGTTTGGATGGCATCTAGGACTATTTTGGAGTCTACTTTGTAGGATGTGAGAGCCTTTAGTGCCGCTTGGCTGTCACTGAGAATGTAGATATTTTGGCCGGTAGTGCCTCTGTCTAGGTTCTCTTTTGCACAGGCAATTATTGCGTATGTTTCAGCCTGAAAGACTGTTGCATATATGCCCATGCTTTGACTGTGTTCATATCCTTTGGTATAAACACCCGCCCCTGTACCTGACTTCATTTTTGATCCGTCAGTGTACCATGTCAGATTGTCCTTTCTTGAGGGATTCAATCCTTTATTCCAATCCTCTCTCGAGGGTATGTGGATCTCATAGAGTCTCTTGAACATGAATCTAGGCTGTGTTTTATCGCAGACATACCTACTTGCATCTCGCTCAGTATCTCATAAAGTGACAAAATCATCGCTTTAGCCCACCTGTCCGCGATCACCCGCGATTCAAAAACGTGTCCTAAGCGGTGCACTGCAAGTATCGACTTTATGCTTAGACCGTAAGGTTGAAATTTGTCGGCACCCCGCCTGAGTGTGTCGGATCTGTAAACGTTAGTTTACTATTATGTAATCTGTGATGTGAGTAATTTTACACGGGGTTTTAAAAAAAATGGTGTAAATCTTTTTAAAGCTTATTCTGGAGGTTAAATGCAACAACAACTGATTAGCTGCATTTTGCATCAAGTAGTTTTTTTTTATGCGAATTTCGAAAAGTCGTCGAACAAAAGTTGTTGCATTTAGGGCGCGTCCACATTTGGCTCACAGTGAGCGGCTGACTGTCCGCTGACTGACTCTTGAGTGGCGTATCAATCGTCAACTAAATGTTTAATTAGCGGCCAACTACAGCGTATTAGCCGCGAAGCGCTTGCTAACTCTGTGGATGGGAGGGTACGGTTGGTATACAACGTGTAAACGTAATAAGCGAAACTGAGAAAATAGTTTGTTCAGAATCGAGAGTAGAATCATCACGGGTTTTTGATAGGAGTAATTTTTTTTATTTCATTATATACATTTTTGCCGCTTCTAAATACTTCTGTAGCTACGCGCGCGGTCGGTGCGCGGTGTATGAAAGGCGAGGAGGGGAGGGAAGTGGGCGTGGCGGACGCGAGGCGGACGCACCATGATAGCTTAAAAATTTACTGGAGCAACAATGAATTTTTAAAACAACAATGTTTCGAAAAAAAATATATATTTTTAAAGATTTTTTTACGGGATTGGATTGAATTTAATAAAAATCAGTGTATGAGGATTTCGCTTATTCCATTAACACGTTGTGCCGGCGGCGTAGTGACTGAGCCGCAGAGCGCGAGCATCGTTCGCAGCGACTAGCTGCTCACTGAATCAATCCGCAAGAAAAACGCCACAAACTGCGTACAGAACGCGCTGAATGGACACTCCATGTAAAATATATAGGGAGGCGAACTAGAGGCAAAACAGTTTGCCGCTCACTGTGAGTCTAATGGGGACGCGCCCTAAGCCTTCAAAATAAGCTTTAAAAGGTTTTACACCAATTATTTGAAGCGTGATATATTTGTTTCCCGTTTACAGAAAGAGCACACTGGCGTGAAGACCAAATACGCACAGAACCCAAACTCCATGATGCAGCATGAATATAACTCCGTGTTCTTCGTGTGCAGGAAGCCTTATTGCTAAGCCCCAGGCCTAACAAACGTATTATTTTCATAACGTCATACTAATTATTATTTATTACAATAATTAGTATCAAAATAACTCTGTCTGTGACCGTTAATGGGCATAAGTCAAAAAATGAGTCGCGGGGCGAGCGAATCCCCCCAGGGGGCGAGCGAATCGTTCATTGGCTCTCCGCCTGTCACCCATGCGCGGAATATAACCGTCATAGACTTGTCCTGAACGCGCTGTAGTATTCAATAATCATACAATGTGAATTTTTGGTCGTCTAGCTGCCGAAGTCGAGTGACGGCCGGTGATTCTGCCACAGAATAAATATAATATTAGGCGGAAAGCGCGTAGTTGGCAACCCTATCTCATCGGGTACCAAACAGCGACCTATCTCACACACAATGAAATGGTGGGTCTAAAAAAAACAGTCAACAAAAAACTGGTTATTTTTTACCACTTCATGTTCAAAGTAAGTACATAGTACATGCAGAATCAGTGGGGTTTGTGACCGAAACGACTAAATTAGCACAGAATTAAATAATAGTACTATTCATACTGTTCGGACACTCTCCGCCCCCCTTGCACTCCACCCCGCAACCCCGCGCACCTGGCAAGAGATTCTTGTGGTCCTTCTGAGGGTCTTTTGTACTGAATAACCTCCGCGACCTTCCAATTTCAAATTCGCGCTCGTTGTATGTGTTTTGAAGGTGGTAGGGCTTTTGTGCAAAGTCCGTCTGGGGAAGTACCACCCCCTTGCTTTTTTCAGCCGTGAAGCAGCAGTGTTTGCACTGCTGTGTTTCGGTTTGAAGGGCAAGGGAGCCAGCGAAATTATCGATATATAGCGAGATATATCATCTTAGTTCTCAAAGTGAGCAACGCGCTTAGCTGTCTTATTGGTGTCAAAACATGGCATTAATAAGACAGTGGGTGCTATGGGCGGTGGTGACCACTTACCATCAGGTGGCCCACCTGCTTGTTTGCTTACTTGTAACGGGGTGTGGTGTGGGTGTAAAAAGACTTGTCCCTAAAAGTGAAACTGTATTTAAAACTTTTAGTATTTTTTCTGTTACAATAGTTTTTTACTATTGTACAGCCATAATCAACAGTAGCTAAGCATTTCAGGTGTCCATTATACAGAATGTAACAAAAAAGGTATACCTAACTTGAAGGATGTGAATCTGCCCATGAAACTGAACAACTTTCCCTAAGGAACATAAATATTAAAAAAAAAAATTACCTCTCATAGAAACTGAATCAGCTGATAGCGCAATTTGTTTGAGAGGTCAAAATTTTCTTTTCGTATTTTGACCTATGTTCCTTGGGGAAAGTTGTTCAGTTTCATGCGCAGATTCACATCCTTCAGGGTTGACGTACCGTTTCTGTTACACCGTGTATAACCACACATTCAAATTAACCATAATAATGTCTGCAACAAAAGTATTCAATTTGTTGTGGCGAAATGCGAAATTATGGTAACACTGAAAGGACGCCATGTCGGCCATTTTGTGTTGCCAAACATTCATGTAGTTCCTCTAGAGAAAAAGGAGTAGTTAATTTTAAAGTAACAAGTACAAATCTCTCTAATAACGACAAGTGAGAATGCGGCATTTTGCAATCCATGACACACTTGCTTTCGTGCCCTACCTCCTCAGTTTCTTGCACCAAGGAGGACCTTTTTGAAGGCAACCAAGGACCTATTGCAGTAGTCACATTTTGGGGTAAGTTACAATAAAATCATTTGCCATTGATACGAAAAGAAGAAGAAGAAGAATTGGTTAATGGTGTTGATGGTATGTTTTCATTGGAAAACGTCACTTTGTTGAAGTTTCCTGCCTGGAATCCTCAGTGGCTAGAAGAACAGCTGAACATGCTTGAACCTCCGCCAATATTAGGAAGTGAAATGAAATATTGGGGGATATTTCACACAAGGTCATCTGATCCCAAACTAGGCAAAGCCTGTATTATGGTTATCAGAGATTGATATACTTACATACATAGATAAATAACACCCAGACACATAACAAACACTTGTGGTCATCACACAAATGTTTGCCCTGGGCGGGGATCGAACCTGCAGCCCACGGCGTGAAAGGCAGGCTCACAACCAATCACACCAACAGGGCAACGGACTTGTCAAAAAATTCGCAAGGGAAACTTATATGTAAGGTACCTTGAAACTTGGCTCATAAACAGGAATAGGATCATTAAAGATAAATAAAAAATACCAATTTTTTTCGGCCATAAATGACGAGGTTTTAAAAAAAATCGTTTTCGTCAAATATCGATAGGTCGTATGGCAGAATGTGATGAGTAGTCATTGCCTATCATAAAAAAAAAACTAAGAGCTGTATAAACCAATGATCTTACATTTACCATGATAGCGTACTCTTAACAATTTGTACAGAGGCAAAACGAGCAGAGCAAGACATCATAGGCGATGTACTTCGTCCCTTTCTAATTATTGCCATACTAATGAAGTTTGCACAATTTCCGTGCAAAATGTTAACTTTTATATTCACAAATTTATATTTATACGTATTTTTAAATACTTATTTGAATAATTTTCAACGTGCAAAGTATAAACTTCTCTCTCAGTTTTCATTAAATATTGATAAATGCAGAAAATCCTTTTCTTTTGATTTATCTGGATTAAAAACTCTTTGGTAAAATGATTTTTAACAAAGATTTTGCATGACATTTTATTTTTGTTGTCATGGCAACATAAACAAAATGTCATGCAAAATCTATTAGAAAGGGACAGCTTCCTCTCATCTTACGTCCTACTCTGCTCGCATAATTTTTGGAAGAGCGCAATCTGGTTAAAAGCGCCACGCGCGAAGTAATAAATCTATGGTATAAACCGACCACAGACTACTTAGAGCAGTTGTCAGTTTTTTTTTTAAGACTGGCCATGGCTACTTTTCATTTTGCCATACGACCTATCGATATTTGACAGAAACAAAATTATTTTATAACTTTATTATTTGCAACCGAAAAAAAAATCGTATTTTTTATTTTTACTTATTGACCTATCCCTGTCTATGAGCCAAGTTTCGAGGTACCTTACAAATACGTTTCCCATGCCAATTATGCAAAATTATGGCAACACTGAAAGGACGCCATGTCGGCCATTTTGTGTTGCCAAACGGAGAGAAAAAGGAGTAGTAAATGTTAAAGTAACAAGTACAAATCGTGGGCATTCTTAACTGATGTAGTACAAGGTGTGGTCAAACTAATAAAGAGAAAACATAACCCTCCTGTTTTGGGCAGTGGGGTAAAAAGAAACCTCTCCGAAATTAAGCAAGCATAAAGATAAGTCGGATTCAAATGCATCAAAAATATCAATTTCTAAATCTGAAGATGTTGAAAATGAAAATAGTAAATCTGAAAATCCTAGTACTTCAAGATCTAAAGAAAAAGTTGGAACTCACAAAGAGCATAAATCATCTAAACATAAGGAAAAGGATGAATCATCTAAACATAAAGAAAAAGATGCTGATGAGATTATGAACTGGAGGATGGGCAGCATCGTCCTTCTGTGTGTAGTTCCATCTTACGTACTGCGTTCACCAACAACTGCGGTCCAGGGTGCCAGCCGCAACGTTAACAAGCACGGTGACTATGGTATTCTCCTTTACATCGCACTACGCATTTTGCTGGAATCCTGGAGGGAGATATCTGTCCAGCGGTGGACGTTTCATGGGATGTTATGATGATAGCTAGCTAATTATGGTCATTGAATGTATGGATCTACGAGTATCTATATGGATACTTGAAATGCTTTTATACCTTTGATGCTAACTGTAACAAAAAAAAAAACTTATCAAAATAATACGATTTTTCGGACAATTTTGAGTCAGTCAATAGATAAGAATATACAGGTTGTAAGGGACGGTGTACCGAAAACTGAAAGGGGTTGTTCAGTCAACGAAACTGAACAACTTTCCCAAAGAAACAATATATATATTCTTTATTGTGCACAAATTACATAAAATTGTAGTTAACATAAAATTTGTTTACAAAGGTGAGCTTATCTCTATAAGAGATCTCTTCCAGCCAACCTAGCTGGTGTGAAAGAATTACATGAAAAGGGGCACAGGAATGTGCATTTAGAAGTGTGAAATGAGAATTGAAAAAAAAAATACATATGTTTTTAATAAATAGCAAACTAGCATAAAATATGGAGAAAAAAAATAATAATAACAGAAACATATGTTGGGAAATGAAAAATTAATTTGTATGGAGGTCAAAATTATTTTTTTCAATTCCCAACATACGTTTCTTTGGGAAAGTTGTTCAGTTTCGTTGACTGAACAAGCCCTTTCAGTTTTCGGTACACCGTCCATTACACCCTTTATTTAGATTTAATAAATGTGATTTAAATTAAAATGGGATGGTTTTTCGTCACACTATTTTTCACGTTCATCATCTTACTGTCTGGATTGCAAGGTCAATGACCGACTTAAAAATCCGTGGTGTCAGAGTTGCTGAGCCGCTAAAGGCCTTTGACATGGCTCATATAACGAACACTTCCGTAGATAGTAGCCGAGACCAACTGCTTAACGTGCCTTCCGAAGCACGGAAACATCTTACTTTTCGGACAATTAGGTGAATCAAACTGCAATGTCAACAATCCTAATCAAATTGTGGACTGCAAAGTATTTTTTTGTTTGATGTAATCATCGGGAATCGAACCGGGGGTTTGGGTTCGATTTCGGGTGAACTCACTAACACCGTCAAACAAAAATCCCTTTGTGCGACCTCCTCAGTTTGGTTAGGACAGGATGAATCACCTGATAGTCCAAAAAGTTTTATGATTCCGTGCTTCGGAAGGTAAGTTAAGCTGTCGGTCTCATCTACTATCTACTCATGCAGTCGTTAATGAGCCTTTGGTGGCTCAACAACTCTGACACGAGAGTTAGTGAGGTCGGTCATCGTCCTTGCAATCCACACGATATGGTAATGATCGAACCCAGAACCTCCGGGTCGAAAACCGATCGTTTTAACCGCTAGCCCACAGAGGCTATGTCTATGTGAGCTTGATTAGAATGACAACAAAAAAACTATGCGTGAGAGATGCGGATCGATACCTATCTCTGTCGCTCCAATGTGTAGTGCATCGCTCCGTCCTACTCTCACACTGCTGGCATTCTAAGAAAGCCACATAAGGGCGCGTACACATAGAACGTCCGTTTTCACAGGACACTTTTTAACGAATCCGTCGCTACTGGAGGAATATTCACACAGCATTTACAGGAGCGATTTTATACGTTTAAACGATAACGGAGGAATGTTATGTCGGATCAGTATTGTGTGTGAACTCGCTCATACAACTACATACGTTAACCCCTCAACTGGTACGCGACCACATTCTGGACGCGTCAAGTAAGCGCGGGTCTGGCAAGCGACCAGGATTGGGGCGGTCGGCTGCTGTCATTTTTTACTTTCCTCGTATGACCTATGACACATTTTTATAAAATATGAATGAGTTTATGTGCTATTTTATGGGAAATTTTATCTATAATCCAAATATATATAGAAGTCTGTATATATTCTAACAAATTATCGAGTAAACTACAAAAGAATGCGTCTGTTCCCACCGCGCTGAAGGCCCCGCCGCCGTACCCCACGTCTGGCACACCTCCCGTGCCAGTTGAGGGGTTAATAACATATACGTTTAGGGCTCCCGCACACGACCGAGAATCGGTGACCGATTTTTTGTCGACATCCCGCTCTGACGTGTTATCACCTGCATCTTCCCTCCTTGTTCTGGCCGATAATCGCCCACCGATTCTCGGTCGTGTGCGGGAGCCCTTAAACGGACCTGTAAAACGGACGTTCTATGTGTACGCGCCCTTACTTCGTCTGTTTAATTCGTTTCATTCGTGAAACGCTTACCAACACATTTTGCAGCTATGTCAATATTAATCACCTAAAGCTGACAGAAAAAACAAGTTTGTAAAACAATGTTATTTTTCCTACTCTGGTTTTATTTACGAATGAAACGGATTAAGGCGGTTATATCTTTTCGAAAAATCGTTGCACAAACAACACGTAGATTTAATGGTTTCATTAAAGTTTATTCAATGAAATGCTAATGTTCATTTTATGCATTTTTGGTGAAATGTGACGAAATTCCATCCCATTTCCTTCAGAAAAAAGCATATTATTATAATTAATACCTATTAATAAAAAAACCAGCTAACCTAAGTTAAAACTATGGTAAACGAACGAACGAACTGACTGTTATATTTATACGGATAATCTTTACATGTATAAAAAAATGTGTTAATCAATTCGTTTAACATTTTTAAGGGCCAGCCTCTGAAAGTTCACGCTGTATCGTGCCACAGGAAGTAACAGCATTATAAAGGAAGTAAGGGACAGTGTACCGAAAACTGAAGTGGCGTGCTTAGTCAATGAAACTGAACAACTTTCAAAAAAAAAATGTTGACCTTTCCATACATACAAACTATTCGATCAGAGTGAGCAATTGGTATGAAGAGGCAACATTTTTATTTTTTTTATTTTTTAAAAATGTTTCTTCGGGGAAGTTGTTCAGTTTCGTCGACTGAGCACGCCCTTTCAGTTTTCGGTACACCGTCCCTTCAATTCAATTCAATTCTTTATTTTGCTTGCCACATGGTATAAAGATCTTAAATAATAACATAGTTCATGCATGTGGCACCCCGTTAGGGCACCGCAAAAGAGATGACAAATTCAATTACTTCCTTGATAATGCTGTTACTTCCTGTGGCACAATACAGCGTGAACTTTCATTGGTTTTGCTCCCGTAGCCCAGTGATTCTACTCATGATAACAAGCAACTTTCCCAAATAAATATTTAGTAAAAAAAAAAATTTGGCTCCATAGTGGTCACGTGATGGACTCATTTTGTTCGGTTAAGCCGAAATTTTTTCATATATATATATATATTCTCTATTATGCACTTTATCTTTTTTCGGGTATTTTTTTTTGGGCTTACTCTTGACCTCGATCTAGTCTTGATGGAACTAGCTTGCCCAGAAGAAGCCTATTCACTCGCGACTTGAATATATTCAGGTTATATGAACTCGGGAATACAGACGCAGGCAGAGAATTCCAATATTCGAGAAAGTTGCTTGTTTTCATGAGTAGAATCACTCGGTTTCGTGAGCTAAACCAATGTAAATTCAAGCGGTATAAGGAAGCTTAAATCAGCACTATTTGGTTAGAAGTGTAAGGTTAAGAGCAACGCACTTTTTCCGTCTTATAATGTCAGGGCACAAGTAAGGCAAAAACTAAAAAGCTCTTAAATAGCCCTTAAAAAGTTTTCATGAATTTGCTAATGTAACCCTGGAGTACAATTCTTGAATATCACAGAGTTGATATAATATCACAAAAAAAGCGTAGGTTCTTTAGTGTTTGATTGTATAACCCGTTTCATGAGTCGCCAACGCTTACCAATACATTTTGCAGGCATGACTCTAAACCTAGAGTATATTTGAGGGAAAAAAAACCGGCCAAGTGCGAGTCGGACTCGCGCCCTAAGGGTTCCGTACCTATCTACCATATGATATACTAAAAGCTTTTGCTCTTTGATTCTCTCCGCGACCATCCAACTTGACCCCTCTTTTATAGAAAAGTTCTTGAAACGGGAGCTCACCTTAATTGGTTACTATTAGTTGTGAGAAAAGTTGAAATATTTAATGATTTTAGACTTTTCCCTTTATTTGTACTGTGAGACCTAGCTTCTTGCCAAATTTCATAATTTTAGGTCAAAGGGAAGTACCCTGTAGGTTTTGCGTTTTTGCATAAATATATGGAGAGGAGGACATAAAAAGCCATATCTTTTGATTGCGTCTTTGTAAAAAAATGGAATTTTCAGATCTTGTGTGGTTTATGGACCTTAATATTCGTTATCAATTCCAACCTGATACCTCTTCTCGTTCGTGAGAAAAAGGGTCTTGACAGACGGACAACAAAGTGATCCTATAAGGGTTCCGTTTTTTATTTTGAGTTACGGAACCCTAAAAAGTAGCATTGTTTTACAAACTTGTTTTTCTGACAGCTTTAGCTGATTACTAACGTGTTGGTAAGCGTCGGCATTGACTCGTGAAACGGATTCTATTTTGAGATTTTCTGTTTTTTTTTTTGGGTTTAAATTGTGATATTCAAGAATTTTGCCCCTGTATAGTTTTAGAGTATATGTATTTTTTTACAGAAAATACTATGACAAATAACCGTGAAAAACCTCTTTGAAATATTTTGTATAACAACCAAAGATTCCATGTATTTTACAACTACAGCGTGAATTTGTATTGGTCTCGCTCCCGATGCCCAGTGATTCGACTCATGCAAACAAGCAACTTTCCCGACGAAAATTTTTTTTTACATACAAATAACATACAAAATGAGTCGATCACATGACCACTTAGTGTAGGCAACGAAGCGGTTGACCCCAACATAAATTTCTTAAGCAGGTTTTATTTGACAGGATGATAAAGAATCATGAATTAAATGTAAATTCTAAATATCCATAAAAAAAAATACATTTTTTGTAACTTTTATATGGAAAAATTAAGTACTGATTTTTTTTTGAATTTTTTTATAGAAGGTTTGTCATACAACGATCCGCTTCGTTGCCTAGACTAACTTTACTATGGGGAGACGAAAAAATTTTTTCGAGTAAAAAAATTTTTTTCTTCGCGAAATATCTTGTTTTCATTAGTAGAATCACTGGGCTTCGGGAGCGAAACCAATACAAATTTACGCTGTATACGTGGACGATTCTTTGATCACAACTCACAATGGTCTCAAATTAGTATTAACCGTACTGAAAACTTTTATAATTAGTTTTAAAAAACAGTGTCGTGCAAATACCACGTCATATACAACGTGTCACGGAAAGGTGTGATAATCTGACCATGAAACTGAACAACTTTCCCCAAGGAACATAGGTCGAAATACGACAATAAAATTTTGACCTCCCATAGAAACTGCATCAGCTGATAACGCATTTTGTATGGGAGGTCTGGTTTTTCGATTTCAACCTATGTTCCTTAAGGAAAATTGTTCAGTTTCATGAGCTGATTCACACCCTTTAGTATTATCTCACGTTTCCGTTATAGTTGAGTATAGCTTCAACAACTCATTTAAATCAACGTCATATTAGCCGAAAGATGTTTACTCTGCCTTCATATTTTAGAAGGCGGCGAAGTGACTAGTCTGTCCTTCATATGTAAGAAAACGACTAACTGCCTCACTCAGAGACTTAAAGTTAATGAAGTGTTAAAATTTTTCTTTGGGAGAGTTGCTTGTTTTCGTAAGTCAAATCACTGGGTTTTGGGAGCAAAACTAATGAAAGTTTACGTTTTATAACGTGAACTCTAAAGATGCTTTGTGCAACAGGCCGTTAGCCGTCTTCCATATGACAGCACCGCTAGACGCATTTTATAGATAAACTGCCTAAATGAGTCCTCGCCCGCGGGGTACAGGGGCGCGGCGGTAAGACCACAAAGGGGGAATGAAAGAGGTTCGGGCGGCGGGGGGGGGGGCATTCTCATTCTCTACGCGCACCCGCCGTCCGCCCCCGCACCTGCCCGCACGTACCCCAAGGGCGAGGACTTATTTAGGCGGTACTACTATAGTTGATGTGATGATATTTTTTAGGAAAAAGCCTAAGGAGACAAACCTGACCAAATATTTTTTGAGGAAACCTCATTTAAATTAACTCTCTTTTGAAGTTATGTGGTAACTTTCTCTTTTTGAAAAGGACTAAATGTGACATTAACATTAATGTGGCTTTCTGCAACGTATGATTACGGATGAATGTGGTATTTGCGGGACACCTGTTCATAAGTTTAATGTTATTATAATAATAAATTTTATGTAAAGTCAAACTGGAGTACAGATTATGTTGTTCTAAAATGTAATGTACAGTCAAGAGCACATAGAGCTTGACACATTGGACTTTGTACACACGACAGCAAGCACGTAGAAACAAAACCAGTATAAGCTGAACCAGCGCTACGCTACAAACACCCGAAACCAGAGACCAGAAAGAAAGTGTTTTCACCGACGTGCGCTCGTGTGTACCGCGCTTATCTTTTAGACGTGAGTCGCACTATGAGTGTCAAGCTTGACCTGTTTTGACTGTACGGTGTACTAGGGTGAGGTGATCCTCCTTAAACTGAAGGCCATACAATTTTTTTTTTTTTAAAGTGGGTGGTAATAAAAACTTACCAGTCTTGGGCATCCGCTGCGTCATACAGAATAAAAAAAATCATAAAAAAAACTTTTTTTAATTTTTTTTTTATTAATTTTTAAATTGTTAAAAAAATACTAATAGAAACAGCAATCAGGCGCTGGGCCTTAAGAGGCACTAAAAAAAAGGTAACGACAGATTTTTGGTTACGAAGTTATTTTTTTTCGTAACTACAATATGTTTGTTCACGTTGTGTAAACAAACATATAGTAGTTACGAAAAAAATATCTTACACGAGGTACCAAATGGTAACATGTACCTACCAGTGGTACGCCTGAGTGAACCTTGGTGGACTACGGGAGAAACAGTCTCCCGTGGTACACCAAGGTGAACCACGCAGGTGGACCACGGGTTATACCCGGATTTTTTTATTTGCCAGTTAGCTAAAAAAAAGTGACAGGTTATTCAGTTTTTTTTTAATGAACATGATCTTCAAGTTTTTGGTGGATTGACTGACACCCTGCATATTTGAACGGAAGACTTCATATAGTTGTTATTTTGTTAAGTACATTAAGAGATTAAAGTCTAACTGTTTATTGGCTACGTTCTCGTTTTATTAAAAGTACCTGGAAGACCGAGCTTCGCTCTATAATAGCCGCCTCAACATTAAGGTGGTTGCTGAGCAGAAGTGCTGCCACTTTGAGAAATAAATTTATTGCGTCATAAATACAAGACATATACACTACGGTTCATCACCCGCATATGAGCACTGTGTGCGGTGTGTGCGCGCTCAAAGTCGGATCAAACCTTGCTCGTATTCACTCGTTCAAGCAACGTGACGTCATCAGTGACGTCACATTAGCGCGCTATCATTGCATACGAAAATGAGGTAGTGCAGCGTGTGCGATACGTCAAATTAAACGTCAAAATTCATTTTGGTTGAGTTTCGTGGGATTTTTTTCGGTTTGTTTGGAGTTCGAAAGCAAACTAAAGAAATGGATACAATTCACAGGGTCCAAATACTTTGTGGTTAAAAAGTACTTTGATTCGAACAGTGACATTGAAATAAGCGCAGTCATATCGGATCGTCTAGATATTCGATTGTGTTCGACGTTTGCACGCTAATGAAAACGATCCGACTCGAATGCGCCGATTGCAGCGTTGGTAAAATATTTCCTTAATGAACCGCACTGATAATAAGGATTGTTTGATTGGCGGCAATTTGGGGTCGTTCTATATTTTATTATCCACCACATCAAATCTTAGCCTATCGTGAATAGCTTTGTATTGTAAAACTGCCAAAACGGCCACTTTTAGCACTTTACCAATACAAAGCTATAAATGATAAGCTAAGCTATGATGTCATGGGTTATATTATAACATATATAACTACCATATATTGCCGCCAAACGAACAATACTACCGAAAAGTTTTGTATTTGCGACGCAATAAATTTATTTCTAAAAGTAAGGTGCTGCCACCCAGCAACCGCCTTAAAATATCATCGGGTGAGCAAGCATTGCTACCCGCCATCAGATGGCGCTGCAGGTATCTGTATAAAACGCGGTTTAAACAAGTCTTAAAACGGGGAAAACAAATTTTCCCAGACATGAGACCTAGCTATATCGATTTTTCGTCCCCGAAAACCCCCGTGTGGTAAATTTAATCGAAATCATTAGAGCCGTTTTCGAGAAACCGATCACAAATATACATAGGATACCTACACGCCCAGGGGACCTATTTTTTTAAGTCATCCTGAAGTTCCACCAACTGTTATACGTCGTACAAAATAACTCTGGCTATGACAGTTTATGCGCATAACCCAAAAAAATATTCGCGGAGGTGAGCGCGGCAGGTAGGGGGGGAGGCGAGCTAATCGTTCATTGGCTCTCCACCTGTCACCCATGCGCAGAAAATAACCGTCATAACCACCGCCTGCGCATCCTCATGATACAGCATGCTTTTCATACGTAGTACGGACACGAGGAAACACCCATATTAAGGTATGTTACTCGGAATACAAGAAAAATAAAAATTTAACACCCATAGAAAGTGCATCAGTCAGCTGGTAGCGAACTAGTGGGAATAAACGATTTGCGTTTATACTCAACTAGCTTTTATCCGTGGCTTCGCTCGCGTTTTACAGAGTGAGCCATCAGGACGGGTCAGTATGGGAGAGTCTGAAACTATAAGAGATAGAGATAATTGTTCTAAGGAACCATGTCGTCGATTTTATAGTTAAGAAAAACTGCATTCAAAGATTTTCAAAAAAACTCATACACGACTCGGGAATCGAACCTTGACAGTTTCCAAAACAAAATTGAAAAAAAAGAACAATCAAAATTGTTCTTTTAAGTTATTTTATTACGAAAATTGATTGTGTGGTTTGTAAGAAATACATTTTACTATAAATAAAATGTATTCCTTAGAACCTAGACAATCAACTTTCGTGATAAAATCAGAATCGACACCAATATTTCTATGCATTTAGTATCTATCTATGCATGCATTTTTCCGGGATAAAAATTAGTCTGTTTGTTGATCTAGTGCTTGATCTTTCTACTAACGAATTTTGACTGCAAATACATTTAGCTTTTTGAGAGTGAAGGAGGTAAATTAAATAACAACGTTCGCGGTTGTAGATGAAGCCAATTCTTGAATATAACCAGGTGATATGTCATTTTTCTTTTTAAAATTGAGGATTGATATTCGTTTATATAATTATTGGTTTTAATTTTTTTTCTTTTTACTTGTTTTAATTTTTAGTCTCAAAATAGATATTTATTTACCCATCCGGTGATATTTAAGAATTAGCTCACTAAACAACTTTTGGAAATTATAAATAAAAAATTATTCTCCATGAAAAATTTAAATCATCCAGTCAATTTGAACATTTCTAAATTTTAATTGCGAACGAGATAAAGAAAAGTTATTCAGTTACATTGTGGACCATCCACCCGGGAGGTTTACTACGAAAAATAAAAACCACAACTCAATCCGTCAAAGTTCTATTCAAATATTGTATAAAATATCTTCCAATTTTACTAGCATCTTCTCCAGAATGATTCATTTTGGCATAAGTAAGGAATTGTCTTCGTAACCTCAATAACTTCGGCGGGTTCACGTCTTGTATGAAAGCAGACTCCAGGTTGCATCCAGGATAGTCGGGGAACTTCACTTCGTTCACAGATAGTTGTTTGGCCTCCAATATCTGTTTGGAGATAGCTTGGGTTGCTTTGTCCATTTCGTAGAGGAAGTTTGTGGAAGTCAGAGGGGGCTGAAAGTAAGAAAGTATTTGTTAAAGTAAGGCCCTTCTCCCATTAAGATACGCATAGATGACTAGAGTCACCAAGGTCAGTGTTGCCACTGGCGTGCGGCCGTGTGTACGATAAAAGATCTGTGGGCGGTCATTGACCACACTCGCCAAGTGGCACCACAATAGGCCACCATTTATAAATATTTAACCATCGACACGCAAAGAAGAAGAACTGGGGGCCAATTTTTGATAGCCACCAGGTGATTTTCGAGATTTTTAAAATTAAAATAAGCCCTGTTAAACTCCTCAAAAGTAAGGATCAATATTTGTTAATTATAAAATAATGTTCAGTTTTAAACTTACCATCATAACAATTTGAGTTTTATGAGTTTATCGTGGCTTTTGTTTAATTTTTAAAATCTCGAAAATCACCCAGTGACTATCAAGAATTGGCCCCCTGATGTTTATAATTGACGTTGGGGATAATCAACGCGACTATTCCTATAGGTATACACCAAAATTGGCAACAACCCAGAATGGAACCTAGAAACGTAGCGAGCGAATAAATACAGAGATATTTCCCTCCCTCTACTTTCATCAACCCTTTCATACAATTAAAGTATTCTGAAAGGAATACTTCTACAAAAATTTCTTTAAACGTAGTAATGTATTAAATTTCATTGGTTTGTAACCAAAGAGAAAGAAAGTATACGGAATTTATGAAGCGATTTTTTATGCGCTATTAAGCTTTATTCAGACATTACGTTACATCGTTACGATATTCCTGTAACTAATAGCGCCATCTCTTATCGGATAGTGGACGTAGCACTCTGAGGAAAATGGTGATGAGATAGTTGCATATAGTGGTAAAAAAAATACTAAAACCTATTTTTTTATTTACAAGTAAAGCTCTTTCACATGATACCCCACTTGACCTAGTAGTCTAGGCGGATCGTTGTATGAAGACCCCCGCATTAAATCCTCAGTCGATAAAACTTTGCTGGGGTATTACACTATATGAGACAAACCTTCTTGTAAATACGGCATCGGCGTCGTTCTGTAAATTTTGTATGAGGACGTCAAATCACATTTGATGATTTGACATTTCAACTTGGGACATAATGGCAGATGTCATCCCATAGTAAAATAAGTCAGTATTCCTTCTATTCTGAGCGGAGCATGGAGTCCGAATTCTTTGAATGGCACTCTAATCTCAAAACTTACATTCTGTGTACTCATATTCGGAGGGGGAGGTTTCTTTTCATACAAAACTTTGTACACGGCATCCAAATCTAAACTGTCTGTCGGTTGCACTGTGAAAAGTGGACTGTCCCATCTATTATTACTGTTTGGTTCTTCAAACCTGAAAAAGCATATGCATTTTTTAGCAACATCAAACAAACATCAGCGAACGTCAAACTCTTTTTGTTTATAAAATAAGAAGCCATACAAATTCGGTGTGAACAGTTGTGTCTGTGCTTGTTATTAGCTTTAATAAAGCACTCATAGTTTTTTGCTATTTTACTATATTTTCCCTGTTACTTATTTCACTCTACATAGGCTGTAGGTAAAGACCACCAATTATAGCGATTCGCTAGGTATTTGAAAATAAAATACGGTAATACTGCAAAATAGAAAAGTATAGCAAATTGTATGTCTCTGTTACCAACTGAAATAAGAGCGAGTCACACGACGTAACACGAAAAACTAGCTCTGCAGTTTATTATTTTTATTAGTGAAATCATGACAATTATTTGCATGTAAATATTTGTTTTCAGTAATGGCATTTTTTACTCAATTGGCTGTGGTGTTGGTCATCAAAGTAATACGGATACATGCATATTTAACAGGTCAATTCTTGGAATGTTATCAATGATATTTCCCTTTTATTTATTGTGTAAAAAAACCACAGATCAGAAATAAGTCTAGATGACTCAAGTGTACCTACTTTGCGTGCCCAAACTAAGCTCAAAACGCTTAGTTTGCTTGTCATATCACCGAGAGCTGTGGCACGCTTCGTTTTCATACAAACGGCGGAGTTTGCGTTGTCTAGACTTATTTCTGATCTGTGAAAACACAGATATTTTTTGTTTAAAACATAGAATAATATATTACAATTAAATTTATACAATTCGATTTGAAAAGGTCATAGTTGATAAATTTTATATATGAATACATGTTTCTAAGGATTTTTTTCTTTTATCTATTGCTTGACTCAAATGCAAACATTGACAAATTAAAATTGGTCATGCCTTATCTCTTTGTTTACACTCTTATTTTTTTATCACCCCTTATATTTGTCACCTGTCAACTGTCACCACTCGTAAAAGTGCTGTTGAAATTTTATTTAATTCATGTGTCAAATATGAGTTATTTTTCATAAAACTTGTGCTAAAGTGAAGTGGACAACCTAATTATTATGTGATAGTGTTATCTAAAGCTAATACTTAAGATTTGTGGACTAAATCTAGTGAAATAAGACCTATCACTCCTACCAAATCTTTTCCTACCCACAAATTGTTTACTTTTTATTGTTGACTTTCCATCTAATGCCAAACAATGTAGCAATAATGTTGCCATAGCAAAACTTTTAATCACAAAGTCGGGAAAATGTCGGGAGTGGAAGACCAGGCTCCTGTTCAGGATAATACTACTGGCGAGAAGTTAACTTCAAAAAGCTTTCAAGATCTCTTATCAAACTTGAATAGTAAAAACAATTCACCATCAACCCAAAAGCCCTTAGTGCAACAAATTTTTCATCCTGGCCTTTTCAATAGGCAACGATCAGCATCGACCAGCGAAATACCAGCCAAGGACTCTCTGACCGGATGTCCTAACCCACCCTCAAAACCAGTACCTACCCAACCAGATGATACGATGAACACGGAGGATAGTAGCTTAGATACTACTACAAAGCAAGTACCGCCACCATGGCAACGCCCATTAAACCCGACGCGCAAAGCTGCGCAACAACTCCGCCAAGCAAAGCGCAGAAGAGTTGACTTGTCTCCTCTGCAGTCAAATGGTGCACCTACCGCAAACCGCTTTAGCGGTCTTGCTGTAGATGAAGTCGAGAACGACAATACTGCTCCTAAACCCAATAAGCCACCGCCAATAATTCTGTACGGTATCGAAGATGTCAAAGAACTGTCTAAGTCACTTGAGACAGCAACAGACAGGAGCCATTTTAAAATCAAAATTGTTAACAAAAACCTGCTTCGAATACTTATTGATTCAATCGACGAATACAAAAAAGTTATTACCTTAATAAGAGAAATGGGTCTTATAGGTCACACCTTCACAAGGAAAGACACAAAATGTTACCGAATTGTTATTAAAAATCTCCACCACACAACTCCTCATGACGCCATTGTAGAAGAAATAGAGGCAACGGGAAATAAAATTAGAGGAGAAATAATTAACGCACGGTATGGCCCGGACAAAAAACCAACTTCAACTTTCTTCGTCAATCTAGAACCTAGTGCGCTTAATAAATCTGTCAAGAACATCAAACACATCTTCCATCAAGAAGTCAAAATAGAAGATCCAAGGAAAAGCAACTCTATTGTTCAATGTCAGCGTTGCCAACAATATGGTCACTCCAAGAACAATTGCATGAGACCTTACAGGTGTGTTAAATGCGGCGAGGGTCATAAAACTTCAGAGTGTCCCAAGAAAGACAGAAACACGCCTGCGAAATGCGCCTTGTGTTCCTGTGATCACCCGGCCAACTATAAAGGCTGCGAAGTCTACAAACAAATCATGGCAAAAAAACAACCCAGACTATCACCTAACGTTGCGAGAAAACCCAACAATACCCAACCCGAATCTGCAATCACCAATGGCATTCCAACTATGACGATTCCCGAAAGTCAACACCGTGGGGCACATAGTATGCCTATCTCTCAAAAAACTCCTTCAACTCGTACCTACGCTCAAGCTACTACTCTTCCAAAAGACCTAGTCGGTGATGTGCATACCCCACAGCTTAGCAGTTCTGTAGAAACAATACTTTTAAAACAGAGCGAGAAAATTGATCTCCTCATCCAACAAATAAGCACTCTTTTGGGTCTTATCACCACTCTTATCTCCAAACTATCACCATGACTGCTCTGCGTATAGCCACGTGGAACATCAATGGACTTGCACCCAACAAGCTAGAATTACAAATGTTTATAGCCAACAACAAGCTCGACATCGTTCTAATTTCGGAATCACATGCCACAGCTAACACCCTAGTACACATTCCAGGTTTTTGTGTATATCTGACTAGTCACCCCGATGGTAAAGCTCATGCTGGCTCTGCGATTGTGATAAAAAATAACATCAACCATCATTTAATGGAACCATATGCAAAAGACCATATCCAAGCTACTACAGTCCGTGTTGAAGACAGAATTGGGGTTATCGATGTGTCAGCCATTTATTGCCCACCCAAACACAAAATTACTGATAGCATGTTCACCAACTTTTTTAACACCCTAGGAAATCGATTCATCGCAGGTGGTGATTGGAATGCCAAGCACACTTACTGGGGCTCTCGTACAACTGTGACGCGTGGCCGTGCGCTAAAGTACTGTATTGAAACTAATCGTCTTCAACCTGTGTCTACTGGTGAACCCTCCTACTGGCCTACAGATCCGAACAAAACACCGGACTTACTTGACTTCTTTGTATTGAAAAATATCAGTCATATCTACACTAGTATAGAATCCAGCCTTGACGGGTCATCAGATCACACTCCTGTGATTCTTACAATTAGTACTACTGTCATTACCCGTGAACATAGAGAATGCTTATACAACCACAAAACGGACTGGGATTGCTTTAGAGACTACTTGGTGACTCATATTAACCTCAACGTTGCCCTGAAAACAGTTTCCGATGTTGATCAAGCATGTTTATCAATAACCAACCTTATTCAATTCGCTGCATGGACTAACACACCAGAACTCAAACCTAGACACTCAGGAGCTCCTATTTCTGCCCTAATCCGGAGCAAAATAGAGGAAAAGCGTAGACTTAGAAGAAACTGGCATCTAACGCACCATCCAGCTGATAAGCGGGTACTAAATCGGGCTATTAAAGAACTAAAAGAGCTACTACAAGAGAAAGCCGACGACTCTGCGAGAATACTAATAGAGCAACTATCACCAACCGGGAAAGGAGAGCAATCTCTCTGGAAGGCCACTCATAATGGTAATCGGCCACAACAATCATTTCCTCCCCTAAGGACTAACTCTTCCTGGGCACGCACAGATTCTGAAAAAGCCGAAACTTTTGCTTCGCACTTGGCGTCTGTTTTCAAACCAAATGCACCTGACATTAACTCCGATGAAACTGATATTGAGTGTGTCCTCTCGCAAGATCTTCAGCTATGTCTTCCTCTGAAACCCACTACGCCTGGAGAAGTAGCTCGCGAAATCAAGAAGATGAAATCCAACAAGGCTCCAGGATTTGACCTGATTTCCCCGAAGATCTTGAAAGAGCTTCCCAAGAAATGTCTAGTGTTCCTGGCTACTCTTATTAACGCTACTCTCAGAATCGGCCACTTTCCCTGCATCTGGAAGATCTCCCAAATCATAATGATCCACAAATCTGGAAAGCCAGCTAATGAGACAACATCTTACCGTCCTATTAGCCTCACACCCGTGCTATCAAAGCTGTGGGAAAGAATAGTTCTCGCGAGGCTAAAGGTGTGCCTCGAAGATTCCGACATAATTCCACTTCACCAATTTGGCTTTCGACAACAGCATTCTACTGTAGAACAAGTGCACCGCGTTTACCATGTCGTGCGAGAATGCTTAGAAAAGAAGGAATATTGTTCTGCTGCTTTCTTGGATGTGCAACAAGCATTTGATAGAGTCTGGCATAAAGGCTTGTTGTATAAAATCAAATCTCTTCTGCCGCACTCGTTCTACCCAATCATCCAATCATATTTGTTAGACAGAATGTTCCAAGTCAAGCAAGGGAATGCCAGATCTACTTTCTATGAATGCAATGCCGGAGTCCCGCAGGGCTCGGTCCTTGGTCCATTTCTCTATAACATCTTCACGTCGGACTTACCACAGTTACGAGAAGTCACAGTTGCGACCTTCGCTGATGACGCAGCTTTCCTATCTTGCGATACTGATCCGAGCCTAGCTTCTAAGCGTCTACAGCAACAACTAGATGCTACCGATGTTTGGCTTAAAAAGTGGCGGATAAAAGCAAGCGCCCAGAAATCACATCACATCACTCTTACCCTGAGACGAAGTGACTGCCCACAAGTGAGACTAGGCAACGATCCCTTGCCAGAAACCACATGCGTCAAATATCTAGGCTTCTATATGGATCGTAGACTTACCTGGAAGGAGCACATCAAACACAAAAGAGACGACATAAATTACCGCTTCAGAAATCTCCTCTGGCTTCTTGGGAGACAATCCAAACTATCCCTGAGTAACAAAGTTACGGTTTATTGCGCTATCATAAAGCCCATCTGGCTATACGGCATAGAACTTTGGGCAACAGCATCTAAGTCAAACATTGAATGTATACAAAGAACACAAAACAACATCCTCAGAACCATTTGCGCTGCACCATGGTATGCACGTAATGATGAATTGCACAAATACCTGGAAATGCCGACCGTAACGGAAGAAATAGAGCGATGCAAACAGAAGCACGAGAAACGTTTAGCTCAGCACCCAAATCCACTTGCTAACTCACTCCTGACAAGTGTTACTACTAAAAGATTAAAGCGTACTCATGTACTTGCTGAATGACGAGGAGCAATGACAATGGTCTTGCTACCTCATTAAAAGTCACTTTCAATGAAACCAAATCTGATTATAGTCTGGCGACTGATGGCAGATGTAAAAAAAAAAAAAAAAAAAAAAAAAAAAAACCCCTTATATTTTAAGAGGTAGTTCTGCCCATGAAGCAACAACTTTTCTCAAGGATCATAGGATTGTATGGGAAGTCAAAATTTTTTTTCTGAGTACCGAACTACATTCCTTGGAAAATATTGTTCAGTTTCATGAGTAAAACCACCTATCCGGGATGATATAAAATAATGCTGTATACAATGTGTTTGTTGACTGACTGACCAAACTTAAGGTCATCCGTTTTCCATACAAAAATTCAAATGACTTGCATTCTTACGCGGGACATAAAATTCTGTTGAAAAACGAACGAATACTGCTATTTTTAGTTAAATTTTTCGCTAATTAATACAAAAATACAGTTAATGTACTGAAAGTACTATTTTTGTTAGCAATTTTTGGTTCAATATTACGATTGTGGGCGTGCGGTAAAAACTGTACGGTTGTACATTGTGTGCATGTGTGAGTGATCGTACTCATGTCAACACGGACTGACGAGAGTAATCGACTTTAGTGGACATATGGAGATATTTTTTCTATCGAAATTGTTGTTAGGCGCTGAAGTTGCACGGTGAAATTTACGCGAATCAACTTTTTGCACATATACAGTTGGTACTTATTGCATTAAAAAATAAAACCTTATATTTGCAGCAATGGCTCCATCTAGTTGCGTTCGGGGCTAAGCTGGCCGTCACAGATCACCTTAAATGGTAGATTCTAACCATGAAAGTAAACAACTTTTTCCAAGGAACAGGTCGAAAAAGGAAAAAAATTTTTCGTCCTCCCATACAAACTACATCAGCTGACAGTACATTTTGTATAGGAAGTAAATTTTTTTTTCGTATTCGACCTATGTTCTGTTTGAGTTTGTACAGTGTCGGTCCACATATTTCAGATGCAAAGTTTTGACAGATATACAGACTTAACTTACAAGTTACAACATAAAGGAAACATATGATATAATTAACTTAAAGAAATTATTACACAATATATTATTGCATAATCAATTAATAATGTGAAGTACATGAAATATCATACCTCAGCCTAGTCAATGCATCAAAAACATCTTTCGTGTAAGGTTCTTTATCTAAACTGCACCCATCCTCTTCACTCTCATTGCTAGATGTATCATTGTCTCCTTTCATCCTCTTTAAGTTATCTTGCCATGCTTCTTCATGGTTCTTTATGGTGAACACTGTACAAAGTGTTGATTTGGAGTTCTTAGATGCACAATAGAGTTCATATCGACATCCTGCAAATACATGTAAATATAGAAAGTTTGAATTAAAGGAAGATGTAATGGGTGCGCATGATTTCATATAAATATTTTTCGTATATAAACGTTCCAATAACATTCAATTGATATAATAAATGTTTCATATAACAACTATTAGCATAATTTTGTTTGACATAACGTACCTTTACTATAATGAACGTTTTCTATACTAACATTTGGCATATCTATCATTTCACCTAAATATCTTTCATATAAAATTCATTTGATACATTATTTTTTTATTAATTTACTTAATTTATAATAATAAAAAAGAAAAATATAATAATCAATTAGTTTATAATAATTTTGTATAGTTATATGCTTATTTAACTAAAATTATTGTAAAAACGAAACGATAAGGCTCAATTAAATTGATCATAGGCGAGCAAAAGAGTTCGGGGCACCCCGACACAGTTGGTTAGGTTCGAAGGGTATGGCGGAATTGAGCGGAGCGAATTTTATTGGGCGTCAATTATTATAGTTATTATCACGGAGCATAATACCCTTTTTTGCTCCGTGAGTAATACAACAGCATTCCGCGCAACAGGAACGTGAACAGAATAAAATAATGCATACCTTTGATGTAGTTGCTCCCATCAAGTATAACAACATTGTCTTTGCTTATGAGCCTCATCACCTCTGATTTTAAGTACCCCCGCATCCTTTTTTCCTTCTGTGCGTCCAAATATGTTTCATTCTTGCTGTAACCTAACTTTTTGATTGCCTCTGCTTCGGACACTATATCCACTTGTTTTTTATGGGTTTCTTGGAAGAAATCTTTCAGTTCTTTCGCTCGAGTTGTTTTTCCACTAACTGGGGTGCCACAAATAATAATTAGGGGCATTTTCACGTGGAAAAGCTGTGGCCTGTAATCGTTGTTATGACTTTTCTGACTGACACTGACAGGTGGATGACAGCAGAGATCAGATGGAGCTAGAGATGTGAATGCAATGGCAAAGTGAGTTGACTCAGTCATGATAATCGGTAAATCAAGAATCGATTTTTAGTGTTATCTAAAGAGCTTCTAAACAATAATCCAAACTGAAAAAAAAAAGAAAAAGAATGTCAAACAAAAAACAAAAACACCATTGACGTAAGAAAAACGCTGCGCTTCTAAAGGACCTGAAGCTATTGTCTATGGAAAACTTAACTGATAGAGTTAATGCTATTTCTTTCTAACTAATCTTTGTTTACAAAGGTTTAAAAAGGACAACAATATTTTATCAGTATCGAAACTTTTTTTTCCGAAAACACTTTGTCGCCAGTTCGCCATTTTGAAAAACGGTATACGACAGTACGTGGGCTGTCAAATTGGTGTACATGTTCGACAATTTTATTGTGATTGTAAACAAACATATCAGTTTAGAAATGTTTTTATAAATGGATTTCTTTATTTAGGCTTCGGCAGGATGCCAGTGTTCTATTTTGTTGTGTAGTGCAAGGAAGATCAAGAACCATCCACAAATATCTATGCACAAGTAAGTCGCTGGTTATTTGGCTTTTTGACGAATATTTCGCATATTTGTCTGATCGAATTTTTGATGTAGCGGTGTTCAACCATGAAGTAAACTAATTTATATTTATTTTATGTATTCAAGCTGCCATTGTCTTTATTTCATTACAAAACTTTTACATACAAACAATGTAAACACGTAGTGATGTAATCAAGCACAGCTGATATCGATATTACAATATTCTTACATTATCATATAATGCTGTTCAATAAACCTTAACTTTTAGCAAAATAATTAAGTGTACGGTTAAAGGATACAAAAGGGGTCATTTTGGAGTTGGAACTTTCAATTCAATAATTTATGAAGAACTGCTGCCGCCTCTGGGATGAGTCTGAAAAATACCAGCTGGCCAATCTTACAAATCAAATCAAAATCGTTTATTCATTGTTGGATATTAAAATCTCTTAATGACGTCAGCTAAACTACATCGCTTCACAAACAATGTGGCGCCATTGTGGGAAAAAAAAGAATACAGAATACAGCAATTTAAAAGCGTGCCATTTTAACAGATTAAAATAAAAGTAGGGAGAAGTATAATGTCTTTGGTTATAACGGCCAGTTGCACACAGGGTCTACAACTCATTTTTTAATTTGTTTTGAAACTAAAACAGTATGAGACTGTAAAAGATTGAGAGACTGTGCAGCAGCTGCCCGAGTTGCCCGACCAATATTATAGATTGAACGTGAAGGAATTTAATAATATGTTCTAACCTTTTCTTGTAGATTCCCACGAAATGAAACTGCCGGAAAGAAGTGGACTGATATTTTTGATATAGAAAACATAAATACAAATTTTAAAACCAATTTCTCTATACGCTGCATTTTGAGGAATCTTGTTTTGACAGAACTGTGGATATCATACGTTTACATGCTGGGGCAGTACACTCACTGCTCTATGCGGTTCGTATTTGTGAAGTAGTAGACTATCAACCATTATAATAATGATGATGATGAAGATGTGCTTGGCCAATGGTTTTATTTCATGTCAACTATACAGGTTGAAAAGTTGAGATGGGGCACACAGGGCAGCTACAACAGACCATAAGAACTCACCTCCTCAAAACTCATCTTGCCGGTACGGTGATTGTGATGCTATTGGTGTATCTAATTTCACTTATTTTATAGTAACCAAATGTTTTATTGGAAGGGGAAGAGTGACGTAATAAGAATGCGAAAAATGGCCTCGTTTTCGATCGATCGGGATAATTTTAGGGAATAATTATGACAAACTTTATTTATTTTATAGCGAAATAGATGTTCTATCCTCCGATTATTTTAACTTTATTTATTTAATAGCCTAATAGATGTTTTATCCTCCGATGCACAAATTCTGTTTCTAACTTATATGGGAAATATGAGAAGAATCACCTCTTAAAATTACCGGATGGTAAAAAAAATAACACTGTATAATCACATTAATTATGAAACTCGAGTTACATAATAATACTGAGTATGTTTTATCATCGTCATAACGTCCCATAAAACATCCACTGCAGGACAGGGAGCTCCCTTAAAAAAATCGCGTGGTTCTTTGGAGGGGATTTACTCTAGTCACCACGCTTGTTAGCGTTGTGGCTTGCCACTGCTGTTGTTGGTGACCGCAGTATGTAAGATAGTAAAATCAACAGAAAGATGCTGCTGCCCATCCTTCCCATCATAAGCCCTTAGTCGCCTCTAATTCTAATTATGTAACTGTACAGTCAAGAGCACATCAAGCTTGACACATTGAACTTTGTACCATTCTTATTTCGGGCTAGAGTTACAGTACTTGGAGATAAAAGTACTGATGGCGCGGCGATTAAGCTGTCTATCAGCAATCTATCTATCACTTAATGAAGTCTACTTGTACGTCTCCGACGTCGTCTGCCAGCCCGCATATCGATAAAATATCGATTACAAGTTAGACAGCACTACTAAACACCGCCATTTTCAAGTCCACTTTGTCTTTTACGTGGCACGCTTTTGCCGAGTATATGGCATATCTATAAACGCCCCCTGGCGTAGTTTCCAAAATCTTTGAAAAACACCCAAGATGACAAAATACTTACGACGTAACTTAACAAAAATACCAATGATGTCGAAAAATACCGAAGACGATCAACTTCACCAATCTATCTATGAAGAAAACACTGAAGACGTTTAATTTTAACAAAACACTAATGTACAAGAAACTAATGACGAGGCAGCATGGTCCTGGCACCTTAGCCTGTCCCAGAAAGGGACGAATGGAAAAAAAAAAAAAACAAATTGTGCGAGTGTTTTCGATCACGGTTGTAAACGTTGTTTTTCATTGATTTTTCCGTAATTATTGTACTTATTACTTAGTAAAATGGCTGATAAGCAAAAAGTAGACCTTGGCCTTTTAGAAGAAGATGACGAGTTTGAAGAGTTCCCCGCGGAAAGTGAGTAAATTGGTAGTTGCGATAACATAGATTGTCGTGAGCAATTTACTTGGAACTTTATAATAATTAGTCGTTTTTCTATCAGATTGGGGCGCCGAGGATGCTGATGACGAAGATGTGTCCGTTTGGGAGGACAACTGGGAAGATGACATCGTTCAGGACGATTTCAATCAGCAATTGAGGTTAGTATCGTTTGTGCTTAGTCATTGCACTAAAACCTTGATTCTATGCAGTTGTGGAACTGCTTTGTAGCCTTCTTTTCTTACCTTTTCATTCGAGACATTGAATAATTCAGGTGTTCTATCCTATCATATTTATCTCGTTGCTTGAACTACTTACCGAATAAACTTGCATGGATTCATCAACGTCATCATATCAGCCGAAAGTCGTCCACTGCTGGATATAGGCCTATCCATGATATATTTTAGGACCTTAAAGGGATACACTATGTTTAGCCTTGTGTTCCATTGAATGAAACAAAAACATCCCTCTATGAGATATTTTTACCTTTGAAAAGGCGACATGAAAGAGCAGAGATTTGCCATGTTCTGTCTCTTTTTTTCACAAGCAAATCAGCTTTTTTCTCTTTTTCTGCTGCAAGTAAGAAGGAAGATATTTTGTGCTATTTATCCGTCTCTTTTTATGATTAAGACAAAGTTATTAATTCTCTTAGAAAAAATATGATTAGATAATTTAATCAGAAAGTAATAAATCTTTATTCTTCTCTCTTTTGCAGACAACAACTGGAGAAAATGAAGGAGACAAGCAAATCATAATTTCTAATTCTAAAATTTCTAATCATAAGTTCCATAGTTTAATCTTTGTAAAACTGTAATATTCTTTGAGGGAAAGATTCTTTTAAAGGTAAGTCTTTAATATAAAATATAACAGTCTCAAGATTCTTAGTTCTTTCATTATGCATCATATTAGCTGTTTTTTGTTGACTGGGAATCAAGGATTAAGTAGTAATGGCTTGGTTCAAATCAAGCACACACTTTGTGCGAAAGGTAATTTTTCACTATTATAAGGTTCTATTTATAAGATTTTCTGAACTTAGAACCCATTATTAATAAGTAAAAACACCTATTTCAGCCATTATGATTGATTAAATGATTGATGCCATAAATGATTCAACAATCAGAAAACTAAATTTTCTATTATCGGGTTGGTTTAATCAGTTATCAAAAGAAACTAGCAGATTTCTTTGAAATGAGTCTTTGCCCCATGAAAATCTTTCAGCTAAATTTTAAGAAAATAAATTAACAATTCTTGTATGGCATGGTTTTAATTTATCCTCGAATATGCTGTTTTTATCCTATGAAACTTTCTCTAACAAACAGATTGAAATACAAAAAAAAAATTGCCCTTTCATAGAAAAAAAAAATGTTTTTCGTATTATAAATAGAGCCCATTCAAGTAACGAAACTAAACAACTTTCCATAAGAAACGTCTAAGGTTGATTGATATACGATTTTTTTGGGAGGGCATTTTTTTTCGTATTTCGACCTGTTTCTTAGGGAAAGTTGTACAGTTTCGTTATTTAATTTTAATTTAATTTAATTTAATTACAACGGGCTGGCCTATTACAGTAATTAATAACAAAATATGTAACACATAATGTCAAATCTTATAAAAACAAGTGAATAAAATAAAAAAGTCAATAAACACAACTAGACTTGTTCACAACATTATTACACGTACAAAAGTCTGAAAGGATTTTCAGAAGTTGACTCCATGAATCCGTGAAAATATCAGAGTTCAAAGAGTAGTTGAGAACTGAGTTTAGGCCACTGATCATTCGGCAGAGAGGGGACTGGGCATATGAAACAGTCCTACAACATGGAGCTGCGAGGAGACGTCTTTGCCGAGTGGATCGCGTTCTAGAGATATATTTATCAGGGACATGCAGTCGACATAATTGTGAATGCAGCTCGGTGCAATCTATTTCTCCACGCAATACCTTCAATGCAACAGTTAGTTCGTCCTTAATACGCCTTGATTCCAAAGAATACAATCCCAATGCACCAAGTAAAAAGATTGTAGGATAAAGCAAAGGATAATATCCATAAACCCGTTTATATTACCTTAGGAAAGCTTTCTGTACTTTTTCGACCATAGTAATGTATGTGGCTTCGTGTGGATTACATATACAGGCACTGCTTTCCAATTTGCTTCTCACGAGACTGCTGTACAAAAGTTTCATAACGTGTGGATCGTGGAGATCTCTCATGTTTCGAAGCACAAAACCAAGGCGTCTAAAGGATTCGGTCGTAAGAGTCGTGATATGTTGATCAAATGTGAGATTCTTATCAAAAGTTACCCCTAGATCTTTCACGACCGAACTTCTAGATAACAAATGTCCTTCTAATTCATACGGGTAGCATAAGTGTTGCTTTTTGCGTCCGAAGGACATACTATGGCATTTACTCGGGTTTATGTCCATTTTGTTTTGTTTACACCACTGTAAAATAGCATACGTATCCTTTTGCAAAAGTTCACAGTCACTCTCACTGTTAACTTCCATATATATTTTTAAGTCATCTGCATATAGAAGACATTTTGCGAACTTTATGACACTGACTAGATCATTCACCATCAGCAAAAACAATAAAGGGCCCAAAACAGATCCCTGGGTGACGCCAGATCTGGTAAAGTACGGCTGTGAGGTATAACAACCATATTTGACAAATTGCATTCTGTCCCGCAAATAGTCCGCGAACAAGCGTAGATGTGTCGGGCCAAATCCGAAGCTTTGCAACTTAGATAAAAGTAAGTCATTAACGACCCGGTCAAATGCCTTGCGAAAATCAAAATATAAAACATCCACTTGCCCTCCACGATCCAAGCTACCGGATATATAATTTACTAATATTAATAAGTTTGTGTCCACCGATCGACCAGGCCTAAAGCCATGCTGTTCCTCACATAGATGAAACTTAACTTGGGGGTAGATCACGCCATGCATAAGCTTTTCAAATACCTTAGCAGGCGAAGAGAGCACAGCAATAGGGCGATGTTCGTCTACAGGTGAGTGAATGCCACACTTAGGAATAGGAGTCACTCTGGTATGTTTCCAGTAATCTGGATAGACACCTGTTTTATGTATCACATTTATGATGTGGGTGATTGGCTTAGCTAATATTTCTCGGCAGTCCCTTAAAATAAATGAAGGTAGATTATCTGGACCTGGAGAACAATTTGATTTCAATTTTGATATGCAGCGATTAACGTCAGTTTCAGTAAAGTCAGGTATACTTAAATAACTACTCGTCAATGACTCTTGAGGAGCATTGACGGAGACGTCAAGTCTAGGAATAGAAGGTAAATATACTCCAGAGAAGTAATCTGCAAATGCAGTAGCAGCTTCCACTCCTGCAAATTCCTTGCCTTTATAAGTGACAGTGGTTTCAAATCCACCGGGAGCCCGAAGACTTGCCATATGTTGCCAAAAATCTCGTGGATTTGTTTTAAGCTTGGCTTCTAATCGACTTATAAAGCAATCATAAGCAGCAGGAATACGTGCTTTAAGATCTTCTCGTATATATGAGAAGTTAGAGTAAGTCGTTGGACAATTGGTAATCTTCCAGAGGCGATGTAGGGCTGTTTTTCGTTCGATATCGCAGATAATATCAGGAGAAAACCAGGTAGGATATCGTTTTTTCCTTTTATTTGTGTTTCTTGTCTTTTTAGGAACAAATAAATCAAATACACCATATATTATTTCATAAAAAGTTTGAGTCGCTTCCTGCGAGCTAGATGCACCAAGTACTGGTGCCCAGTCAGCTTCGTAAAAAGCTTGATACATAGCAGGAAAATTGGCTCTAGAAAAGTTCCAATCTCTTGCTGGTTCAATATTACTTGGCGGATGAGGTCCACTGTGTCGCTTAAGCTGGAATGACATTTCAATGTCTAAAGGCGGATGATACTTATCAATGGGAACGATACCTCCCCCCTCAGCCGAAGAAACCGAAACCAAATTCACAGATTCCTGGGTCAAAATGACATCAAGTTTGCCACCAAAACCATTAGTTATCTGGTTTCTGTCAACTAGATTACAAAAAGATAAAAAATAATTGTAATAATTACAAACATTCACGGATGCACTGTTCAAATTAAGATCACCGGTGATTATAACAGTACCTTTCAAATCGTGGATAACATTTTCAATTTTACTAAACCAGTTCAAGTAAACACCATCCGAGGAACTAGGGCTAATATAAACTACACATATAAAAATTAAGCTATCTTTCATATGAATTGAAGCCCATATATCTTCACCAGAATTAGTTTCAAGCTCATTTCGTCGTCGGAGCTGGATTCCTGGACGAGCAGCAAGGAGTACGCCACCCCCCCAGGATTTCCTGTCTCTTCGCAGGACACTCCATCCGGTACATGTCAATTCAGCGTCTTCAACAGAGCCATCCAGAAACGACTCTGTTACAGCAACGAGATCATGATGCAGCAATGGTAAAGCGGTATTCCATTTACGAAGTTTTGTTTTAAGGCCTCTAACATTCTGATAGAGGATATAAAATGGTATATCAATTTTTGGAGACTTCTTGACTTTCAAAGAATCAGTTTTTGTCGTCGTAGCCTCTAATTCTGTTCGAGCGAAATGGCTTTGTTCTTTCACGAAAGGGCTGTATCCATGATTTTATGCAACTGCCGTTAGGCCAGATTTCAGAAGCTAATATTTTATCGGCGAATTGGGATGGCACGCCAATTTTAAATGACGCGTAATTTCCTCGCGCTTTTAAACTGTCCACTGTGCAATTCGCGCAGATATTTATCGAATGGAGATGATCTTGAATCTGTTTTTCTGTGGTTCCAACTTTGAGATAGTATAAATGTAAGTATCTAGTTCTCTCTGCAGCTTCCAATACAGTTGCACCTTGTGCAGCAGATCCATGGAATATCTTCTGATTTTTGGAGCGTCTACGTTTTACTTCAGTCCAACTACCATCGCCATCATCACCCGGAGGAGTATTAGCGCCCTGATTAAAAGCGTGTTGGTTACTTGTTGACTTTGTGGCAGACTTTTGTACATGAATGTGGGCCTCAGTGTTAGGAACATGAGCATCAAGATAGGCATTGTTTTCAGGTTTGTCAGATGTCTTGCTTTTGTGAGTTTCCGGGCGCGGTCGAGGGTGTGTTTTCTTTCTTTCGGACACTGGTTGGATTTTTGCATCAGGTGGTTGAGTTTTATTTGTTGAAGATTTTTTGTTATGTTTATCTACATTTGCAACACCTATTTCATTTTGTTTATTTGAAGTGGGTTGGTAAGGAGTACCCCTCAGTCCAGTTGATGTAAGTTTATTTTCAAAATCATTTAGTCGTGTATCAAGTTTCTCTAAAATATTTTCGTACAATTTACTATCATTTGTAGTACTTTTATGTTCATAATTCGATACAGCTTCATCAAGTTTTTTCTCCAGATTTAGGATTCTTTGACACATCTCATCAATTTTACAGCTGAAAATGTTTTGCAGAGATAAAAATCTCATTGCTAAGAGTCTTTCTAGTTCTTCACACATGATATCACTATGTTCATTAGACTCTGTTGGTGGAGAGCTATTAATGAGGCACTCATTTGGTCTTTTTGTAACATTTCCTCTTGCTATCGTTATATTATTGGGATTATATGTATTTTCCGCATATTCTTCATCTAGATTTCCAATATTTTCTTGAGTAAATATTGAATTATTTCTCGAATCTTCACCTGTTTCAAAGTTGTTATTTTCTGTGACACCACTTATTTGGTGGTCCATTGTCTCATTTATATATTCAGGAATAGTGGATATTTTACTTCGTATAGGCGTTTCATCATTCCTTATAACGCGTGTTTTTCGCTTGCAATCTGGACAATACCAAGAGTCCTCCAAGTTATGACGTTCCTTATTTAAAAATTCTTGAGATATACCAACACATTCAGAATGGTAATAGTGTCTACAATTACTACACCTTAACCTCTCCATAATGCTTGTGTGTATATTGCACGCACCGCAATTCATTTTCAACAATTGGTTCTTAATTATATGCACGACTAGAAGTGGTAAGTGCAAAAACGCCTAGTCGTTTTTGTAGGGTAACTTCAGTAGACAATATATTGCTCTGCTTGTCAATCCAGGCGCTTTTATAAATTCGTAGCGGATAGTGAGTAGTGTGTATGAGTCATAGAAGCGAGCGCATTACGGGTTGGCGTAGGTCATGGTTGTAACGGCTTCGCAAAATATTTTGAAATTAATACGATGATTACTCACAGGTGCGTTCACGTAAATATATCCTGTTTTCACTGTAAGATAGTACACTTTGTCCTCTTCAAAACTATATAAATTGCTTATGTGATAATTCACTTTTGACACAAAAATTTGATAAATATGTAGGAACAGAACAACACAGAGTTACGACGAAACATGCTCTTAAAATTAATGCATATCCTCAGGAACACAGTGTATGTATTTGTAATCAGCTTCTTGAAAACGGCTCAAATGATTTCCATGCTCTTAAAATTAATGCATATCCTCAGGAACACAGTGTATGTATTTGTAATCAGCTTCTTGAAAACGGCTCAAATGATTTCCATGAATTTGCCATACATGGTATTTGGTGGCGAAAAATCGATCTAGGGGAAAATTAGTTTTCCCTGTGTTTTTATGCATATTTTTAAATACTGCGTTTTTAAACAAAAACCTACGGCGCCATATGTTGGCGGGTAGCACACCTTGCTCATCCAATGATATTTTAAGGATTTTAATGTTGAATTTTAACCCTGGCATGTCTTTACCTAATCGAACTACTTACTAACTTTGTAAAAAATCCAGAACGTTTTGAAGACGAAGAGGAGCGTATTTCTAGGCATGCTACCCGTACGAAAGACCTATCATTTACTTTAATACCTAAATTTAGAGTAGTTTGCCACAGTGTCCGACATCAAACGGTACGACTCTTCAACAAGCTTCCGTTGCACCTAAAAACTATAACAAATATAGATATGTTTAAAAAAGAATTGAAAATATTTTTGACGGAAAAATGCTACTACACGATTGACGAGTATATGAAAGACAGGTATTAGTTTATATTAATAATTATAAATTTTAATTTTACCTACTTGACATTCTCATCTGTTAAATTTATCTATTAGTTTAAAAATGTAATTGTACTTGCGTTAAATTAGTTGTAAGCTTTTTCTAATACAATGTAAAAATTGTTTTAAGAAATAAAGAATTGAATTGAATTGAGCGAAGCTCGGTCGTCCAGGTATTCTTATCAACTAAATAAATGAAAAAAAATTTACAAAAGTATATAAAATATTTTATTCTTTGTTTTTTGTGTATTTTGGCAGTGTGAGTATTTCGAATTAATATTAAGACAGCACATTTAGTAGGTACAGTCAACAGTATAATTATATCTTTGAATCATGCATGACCCCATCAGTAGGTTGCATTTTGGACTTGAAATATTTAAATTCTTAATTGTTTTTCTTATTATTTTTTTGTCGTGGTCTAGACTTCTTGGCAGTGGAATGTTAATCATAAATTCATATTTTTGTTAAAAATTCTTGCAGATTGAGTATTTAAGTTAATATAACATCACAGCACTAAGCTTAAAATTAAATATTACAGTAATTTTAACCTTACATGGAAAATTTATATCTACAATGCTAACAGAGCCATAGAACAATAACAGGCTACCATAGACAATATTTTTGTGACTTGTCTGACATTCCTACACTTGGTGCAACTTTCATCCATTTTGTATGGCATTGTCCAAAATACAATAGTAGCAAAAAAGTGACTTCTTAATAACATCTTAAAAGTAGTCTTATTTTTATTTATAAGGAAATCTAAGAAAAGGTCCAGTCAAGAGCGATTCGGACTCAGGCGCCCGAGGGTTCCAATATACCTGAGGATTTTAGGGTTTCCAGAAGCAATAAACTCCATTTTTAGGACCGCAAAACTAAGTTTGTAAAAGTTTTTTAGGATGTTTGGCGCGTCGTCGTGTGCCAAAATGAATAAGGCGTTAGGAGGGGTCATGGTGAGGGCACATGATGCGCCAAACACCTTGTATATTTTTCGTTCGGCAAACTTCAGAGAATGATATTTTTTTAGACATTTTATTATTATAACTTAAAGCTAATAGGTTTAAAAATTCTGTGAGAATGTGCTCTTTTATATGATACCCCACTTGACCTAGTAACGGCAATTAACATTTTCCCCCCCTATTTACAAAATAAATACTAAAAATATTTTTTATTTCATTGTTGTTTGCAATAAAGTTGGGCAAGCATATTTTAAAAGTATACTTTCAAGTCGATATCGTGAGTAGTTGCTGAGATAAACAGGTTTTTTACCATTTAGGTTCGGAACCATAAACATTAATCAATATACCCCTGTAAGGGACGGTGTACCGAAAACTGAAAGGGCGTGCTCAGTCAACGAAACTGAACAACTTTCCCAAAGAAACATTTTTTTTTATTTTTTTTAGATAGATAGATAGATAAAAATGTTTATTCATACACATATTCGACACACAATATACGAGGGACAGTAAACTATGAAGGACAAAAACAAAAGATACAAATTTCTAATTTTTTTAAAACTGGCGCGAGTACATGTGTGCCGCAGCGGTACAAAAAGGCCGTAGCTCAGTGTATTATATCGCCCGAAAGGGCAAAACACCGTTTTACAGTTTATTGTACACAAGAAAATACATTAAGAAAATTAAAATTAAGAAAAATGACACAACAGGCGCTGCTGCGAAACATATGTAGGGAAATGAAATAAAATTATGACCTCTCCATATAAATTGCCCACTTTGGTCGAACAGTTTGTATGGAGAGGTCAAATTGTTTTTCATTTCCCACCATATGTTTCTTCGGGAAAGTTGTTCAATTTAGTTGACCGAGCGCGCCCTTTAAATTTTCGGTACACCGTCCCTTACACATACATAACATCACGCCTTTTTCCCGTCGGGGTAGGCAGAGACCACAGTCCTCCACCTGCTACGGACATACTTCCCTTGCTTCCTGTACTTTCATCAATCCTTTGATACATGCTCGTCGGTTTAGGGTACTTTTAACCTGGCCTTTATTCAGAACGTCCTGAATTTGGTACGTTCGCCTAGGCCTTCCCCTTCCAACGTTTCCATTCACTTCACTTTGTCCCTTACACCTTTTATATTATAAAAGAAAGTGTACAATGTGCGTGCCGCTAAAACTCAGAAATGAGTCCCGGTACTATCAAGGGAGTTATATGGTGTGGTAGCCCTCTATCTCCCGTCCATGAAGAAGGTTCCCGTTTTCACCTGAAGGGCGTGCTTTTGATGATATAAGGGCTGGAAGTTTCACCCTCTAGAAATTTCTAGAACAGTTCAGAACATTTGAGAGCATTCCACAACAATGTTCGGGAACATCCCAGATCAATATGGAATATTCCGGAACACTCTCGAATGTTGTGGAATATTCTGGAACATTATGGATCATTCGAAGCCTTTTTTGTATGATTGGAGCTACCTTAGATAGGGGTATATAAAGTAAAATCTGTTGTGGGTTGAACGTTCTAGAACATTCTAGAAGGTTCGGGAATAATCTGGAATGTTCGGTTAGAAATATCCCAGATTATTGTGGTATATTCCAGAACAGTCTCGAATGTTGTGGAATATTCTGGAACATTGAGGAAAGTTCAGTCTTTTATTCCAACTAACACATCACACAATCTCATATCAATTCCCTGAGCGAAGCCGGGTTAGTTTACTATTATTTAATTTGTGGCCGGGTATACCAGCTAGTATAAAAATATATCAGACTCATCGTCATCATATCAGCCGAAAGACGTCCACTGCTGGACATAGGCCTCCCCTAAAGATCTCCATGACTCGCGGTCCTGCGCTGCTCGCATCCAGCGGCTTCCCGCGACCGCCACCAGGCTCATATCAAGTTGAAATTATCTGTCCTTGTTCTTTTGTTGAACATTTTTTTTATGGGTGGAACCGAGTTGTGACGTTGTTTTATTTATATACAGTCAACAGCACGTCGAACTTGTCACATTGGACCTTGTACCATTCTCATTACAATTAATGTTGGGGCTAAAGCTTCGCTACAAGTGTCAAACTTGATCCGCTCTTGATTGTACCTTCCTCTTACATTTGTTGGCGCCCAACGAGGGACTTCGCTATGTTTTACTTTTGGCGCCCAATACTACTTATAACCGGAGTTCATGAAGGAGTCTGACGTTTTGTAAACGAAATTATAACGAAGATATAAAAAGTTAAAAATGTGGATACCTATTTCAGACTTTCTGTGTGAAAAACGATAGACTAAGCTTTTTCTGTGTGTGTATTGTGGTTACAAATGTGTACCTACCTCGTGTAATTGAAGATTATATATCTTCTTAATTGAAAAAATATTGTTTCCAAAAACGTCTTTCGTGAACTCTATTATATTTTATAATATTTTCTATACTAATTCATCAGCCTAAAGATGTCCAAACCTGGGGATCAATTCTTGAACATCAAAATTCGAAATCATAGGATCCCCTTTTAAAAAGTGAAGATTGAATGATATTCGTTAAATTTACAAAGTGATAAGGAAGGCGTGATAATATTGAAGGGTGTGAATCTGCCTATGAAACTGAACAACTTTTCCCAAGGAACATACTTAGGTCGAAATACGAAAAACCAAATTTTACCTCCTATACAAAATGCGCTGAGGTCAAAAATTTATTTTGTTTTATGACCTATGTTCCATGGGAAAAGTTGTTCAGTTTCATGGACAGATTCACACCCTTTAGTATTATCACTCCTTTCCGCTACTTGATGTGTTTGATTTAAATTTTCATTTATAATTATTTACCTTGACAGAGCTTTTTTCAATTTTAAAATCTCAAAATTCACTCGGGTGATGATCAAGAATAGTTAAGTATTGATCCCCTCAAAAACAGGTCATTATGTTGAACACATTCTGTAAACCTGTGGCAGTCTGCTCACGCTACTTCTTCCGGTCTATCCTGCCTACCCTACTTTATATAAAAACTCAAATCACAAAAATTAAAGCACATAAAACTAACATCAAACTACTAGCTAAACTACTTCCAGTCTTCGCAGGCCCAGAAACATCAATTTCATTAGTCTTAATAATGTTCTGCATTTCGTCCTCAATTCGTTTTTCCTCAATGGCCATTGCGGCTGCGTCGTTGATAGTCCTCATGAGGTTGTAGTTGGAGAATTCAGGGTCCGGGAGACGGAGGTGCAGTTTGCCATTCGATGTGGAGTAGAAGTAGCGTTTGCTGAGTTGGGATACTAAAAAATACATCAATATGTTTCAAAAATAAGGTTTAGAGGCCAATTCTTGAAAATCAAAGAAGGATAATTTTTATTGGTGGTAGAAGCTTTTGTGCAAAGTCCGTCTTTGGTAGTACCACCCCCTTACCTGTTTCTGCCGTAAAGCGTCAGTGTATGCACTGCTGTGTTTCGATTTGAAGGGTAAGGGAGCCAGTGAAACTACCGGCACATTAGACTTACGATCTTAGTTCTCAGAGTAGGTAACGTGCTTTGCTGTCTTATTGGTGTCAAATTGTTTCACTAATAACACCGTGGGTGTCATGGGCGGCGATGACCACTTACCATCAGGTGGACATAAAAAAAAAATTGTTTAAGAAACTGCATTTCTTACCATCAGGCAGCTGCAGTGTCTTTAAAGCCATCTGCAGTACCGGATCGTCGGCCATTTTGTTGTACCTCTCGATGAAGTCAATGTAGCCATCCTTCTCAGGGCCGCACGCGCCTTTGAAGTCGTCCGTGTCTATACTCCACACCATCAAGCCCCCTAGGCCGTAGTCTATCGCCATTCTGGAAAAACGTCGTAAAGATTTGAAGCGATTTAATGTACGGAAACCGGAACTTTTTTTATTTGGAAATCTTACAGACGTTTACGTCACGTTAATGTTTTACAGTACCTGGGCGACCGAACTTCGTTCTACACGGAGAAAACGAATTTTCCCAGACATTTTTTAATTAATTTATTTTCCAAATTTTTTTTATACAAATTATATAAAATTAGCTTAACTACTAAACAAAACCCTGTATCGGGTTTATGTGTAGGGGCTTGAGTCGCCGTATCTCACAGCTTTTAATATATTATTTCACAAAAAAATAAAATAAAAATAGGTACAGTCTAGATCAGATCATGCCTGACACTCGTAGGTTAACTTTAACCTCTACAGCTATTGAAGTAAGAACAGTATACAAAGTCTAAGTCAAAGTATAAATTAAACCTAGCTAGATCAATTTCGCCCCGAAAACCCCCGTATGGTATACTCTCTCGCTTCCTCTTCTTTCGTCAACCCTTTCATTCATGCTCGTCGGTTTGGGGTATATTTACCCTGGTCTTTATCCAGAACATCTTGAATTTGTCCTGGAACGTTCGCCGAGGCCGTCCTCATCTAACGTTTCTATTCACTCTCACCAGGTAGATTATTTCGTCAATCTTCATTCATTCATCCTCTCCACATGACCAAACCATCTCAGCATTTCTGTCTCAATTTTAGTCACTACATATTTTACGGCACAGCGTTTTTTTATCTAGCACACTTCCTAATCCTGTCACTAAATTTTTCACCATTTCATGTATTGATTTTACTTTCATGCTTGTTCTTACGACATAACCCAGCTTTCGCTGCCGTTCATCAGTGTTGGTACCAAAATCATCATGTGTTATTTTTATTTTACTTTAGTGGAGCTTATTTACATGAGTGACCATCCTTCAGGTATGGATTTGCTTATCAGTGCCTGCTCTATTTGGAAGTCTTATTTTGAGGAGTACCTTAAATTTAACCGCGATAGACCTGGAGTTGTCATAGGAGATGACGAGGTCACCATCCTTCAGATAGGGATTGTCACCATTTCGAAGTCTAATGAGGAGACTTACTTGACTTTAGCCGCGATAATTCTGGAGTTGTCACAGAGATGACGAGTTCGCCATCCCTCAGGTAGGGAGTGGAGTGGGGAAAGACTCGTGCGAGGAATATTTCCATTTCGAAATATTATTGAGGGATACTTACTTGACTTTAGCCGCGATAAATCTGGAGTTGTCACAGAGATGACGAGTTCGCCATCCCTCAGGTAGGGAGTGGAGTGGGGAAAGACTCGTGCGAGGAATATTTCCATTTCGAAATATTATTGAGGGATACTTACTTGACTTTAGCCGCGATAGACCTGGAGTTATCATAAGAGATGACGCGGTCACCATCCCTCAAATAGGGAGTGGCTGATGACTCGTGCCAGTGGCGGCTCCACTTTGAAGTCTTGTTCGCTAGGTCCATGCAGATCTGAAACATTTTGGACATTTTTATGTAGTAGAAGATTGTTTGAGGCCGAGTGACGATTTCTCATTCCTTCCGATCACGAAAGTTCTAGCCGAGAACCGATTTGGTGATCGATAGTCCATCTTTTTGTCAGGATGTTGAACGGCTGAGTTCTAGGAGTTCTGAAAGAGTTTTGTGTTTATTAACGCATTTGCCCGTACGTCTAGCCATGTCAGATGTCTCAAAGTGTCTCCGCGGGCAGAACGTGAAAGGGTACTGGCTCTACTCTATTAATAATGTCGAGGCCACCAAGTATTTTGGCAAATTCCCGGTGTAGTTGTGGCTCCACTCAGTTGAGCATGCGGCGCCCGTGGGGCCACTGCGATTTGAAATGATTAGGTAGGTACTCCATGGTCGATGTTGTACTGCGCAATATACCTATATTAAGGTTTCAGCTAGCCACAGTGAAACCACAAATCGTACAGAATGGGCACTCTCTGGCCCCCGAGGCTTCCACAACCTCACCTCCTCGCGACTGTACTGAATTAATGCCGTAATGGAATGAATATCCGATCATCGCTGCTACCTAAGCACATACTTGGGCACTCACAGTAAATTATCTTGACCTTTTTTGACAACCAGATTTGTTTTAACTGATGACAAGACAGCTTGAGCGTTTGTCCTGATTCAGAAGGATCCCGACCGATCGACCGACCTTGGGTTTTAACTGACTATATCTCAGAGAGTTCGTCATGTGATTGACATACACGCTCGTTAAATCGAGTTTTCTGTCGTTTGCTATTCCTTACCTCGTTATACCCCATGAACCCAGCTTCTCTGGTCAAAGGCCCCTTGAACCCTTGCGCCTGTGCCGGCGTCTGGCCGAACACCACCTCCCTGGTCTCCGGGTCCTGGAGGATGAAGTTCCTCCCGTACATTGGCAGACCGAGCACCAGCTTGTATGGAGACACGCCGTGTTCCAGCATGTATTTTATTGTGTATTCCTGGAAAAAAGGTGAAATCCATCAATCCATCGCTCAATGGCCACGATATTTGGTGGGATAAAAATAAGAGGCCCTAATCGACCTCAGCTCTTTAGAATGATTAGATCGTGTTCCGTTAATCGAAAAGCAATAGGTTATTAAGGGTAGGGGTTACGCATCCTGACCACTAGCTCAGTCAAACTGACAACTGTTCTGACGAAGCTAGATAGGAGATAAGACGTTACAACTAAATTCCTTCACACATGCTTTCATCTCGTTTCATCATCTGTTGTGTCGCCCGTGATTCCTATGATAAAAGGTACAGATATTTGCCCCGCTCAGCACATCGTTGTCATTGAGTGGGGGATAGTAGGTAGTTGGGTACTAGGTTTTTTAATTCCAGCAGCTTGGATAGTCATCGATGCTGCCTGTCACAATCTATTGTCACCATCTGTCTAAATATTCCATGGTATACCTCAGAAAAATGGAGACAGACAAGAGCGCAACTGTTAAATACAAGAAAAATAAAGAACGAAAAATAAAGTGTACTTACAAGAAGGATAACATCTACTTACCACGCTCAGCACATCGTTGTCATTGAGCCCCGTCAAGGGAGCGTTGGCCCCCACCACCCCGTCCCAAGTGCCGTGGTAGTCGTAGCACATCATGTGTATCAGGTTGAGGTAACGACTCAGTTTGCTCAGCTCGTAGGCCGCCTCCATAGTTTCCTTGCCGGCGCCCAGAGCGGCCGTGAGGATGTAGCCGTGGGGCTCGAAGGCTTCGTTTAACTCCTGGGGAATAGAATAACGACGTTAACCTCGTAAGGCCCAAGTTTCTTTATTAGAGAAAAAAAATGCAGTCCAAAGATTGGCCAGGTCATCCAAGACTTGTAAATGAATATGTAGGACATTTTACTCCAGGTCATCCAAACTATGCAAATCCTATGGCATCAGAGACTGACACCCAACCAAAACAGACAGATAGGTACTTACTTTCACAAGAGATACGTAGTTAGCTTTGTCTATGGGTCGGCCGTCTCTTCTAGCAGGATACTCCCAGTCCAAGTCCAAACCGTCGAACTTGTATTTTCTGTAAAGGTAACAATGTCGAAATAATGTAAGCAGACAGCAACATAAATATACAGGGTGTTAATTTAATTGCGTGCCATAGCTTAAGGGGTGTTTCAGTTACGATAAAGGAACACAAAAAAAAAAATCCTACTGAAAAAAAAAACTAAAACTGCATTGAAACTTAACTAACGCGGAGCAACGTCGCTAGCGCGCGAGTATCACTGAATAAGGTAGGCACAACATCATCATATCAGCCGACAGACGTCCACTGCTGGACATAGGCCTCCCCTAAAGATCTCCATGACGACTACATAACTGAAACTCTTTCGCGCGGTTTTGATAGCGCGCCCATTCACGTGGTAATTGCCCTCCGCGTTAGTTTAGTTTCAATGGAGTTTAAAAAATTTTTTTGTAGGTTTTTTTTTATAATTTTTTTGAGTTTCTTTATCGTTACTGAACCACCCCTTAAGCTATGGCACGCAATCAAATTAACACCCTGTATACTGGGTGTAAATGACAGGCTGGCAAATACAGAAAGGGCATGATCAGTCAACGTATTTGAACGACTTTCAGTAAATAAAACTTTCCGGAAATGAAAAATTATCGGGCTCTATCTCCTTACAAACTGTCCGATAAAGTTTGCAATTTTGTATGGAGGCCGATGGTTGGTCTTGGTTGGTGGTGGTGGATGGATGGTCTTGTATGGAGGCCGATTTTTTTCTATTTTTGGAAAGCTTTATTTAGTGAAAGTTGCTCTGTTACGTTGACTGATCATGCCCTTTCAGTATTTGCCAACCTGTCCTGTACGCCCTGTAGGTATATATTGAAGGACATTTCACACAAGGTCATCTCATCCCAAACTAGGCAAAGCCTGTACTATGGGTACCAGAGACTGGTATACATACATATACAACGATAGATAGTGGTATAAGACCTAGTTCCTTAGGGAAAGTTGTTCAGTTTAATGGGTAGAGCAACCACCCGAGAGGTTTGCAGACATATACCAATTACCCTGTATATTCAACGGCTGATGATTTCTCCACCACTGTCTCATTAAACGTGACGGAGTTGGTCCACGATCAAAAAATGTAGAATATCTTACTCCAAAAACAGCATCACGCTCTGTATAAATGACTTTCTGGACTCCGGAGTTTCCGCCATCTTGGAGTACTTGTAAGACCCCTCATTCCATCCTCCTATAGCGATGGTGACCTTCAGATGTGGATACCGGTGCTTGAGGTTAACCAGACGCTTGTAACCTCCTTTCCCGTAGTCTTTTTCCAAGTCTTGCCAGGGATCTGCAAAGAATTGACATATAAGATCGCTTTTATAGCAGTCTTCTGCTTTCGTGTCGGCAAGAACAAGGGCTAAATCTTACTTGCCCAGAAAGAGGCTAACGTGGTAGCCCTCTGGTTACTGTCAAGTAAGTCCTCACGCGAGCAGGTGGTCGGGCACGCGGGACAATTAGTGAGGTGTGCCATGATTTGCAGGGGTTCTCCATATTCACAGCTGGCGTCTGCGCTACTTAGGAACCCCCACCGGCACATGTTATCCTTGCTTCGGCCAACCTGGGTCCTCATCCTATTTAGACTTATAGCAGTGACCCGATCATTTAGCTTATGGCTGCTCTATCATTGTTATCAATGACCAATGACCATTTTCTTTCGCGGTTTGAACGTTCTGACATAAGTTTCAGGGTCAGGCCAGCTCCTTATAATGACGATGCTTTCACAATACCTACTCAGGAACAACGTACCTACACTTGCCAGAGTTATTTGAAAGCTGTCGAACACAAATAATTATGGCAGGTGTACGTTGGAGGTTCATGTTGCCTTTAATATGTCACATATCAAATACTCCTGCCTCTTGTACTTTACCACATCATCATCATATCAGCCGAAAGACGTCCACTGCTGGACATAGGCCTCCCCTAAAGATCGCCATGACTTGCGGTCCTGCGCTGCTCGCATCCAGCGGCTTCCCGCGACCTTGACCAGATCGTTCGTCCACATTGTGGGGGGCCTACCAACGCTTCGTCTTCCGGTACGTGGTCGCCACTCTAGAACCCTTACGCCCCATAGGCCATCGGTTCTTCTTGCGATGTTATGTGGTATAGTGCGATGCACACATGAAAATAATAGTAACCGACCCTGAGCTTTACTCCTGAATAGACCAGGTAGAGGCAAGAAAATACAATGTAGGTATATCCTCTTAGAGCTGATCAGATCAATCTTCCATAAAGACAAGTTATGCTTTCTGAGTCCAGAAGACCAGTGTATGAAGAGACCAGGTACACACCGATGGAGAGCCCTTTATCCTCAAGGTTACCTGTTTTGGACTGGCCACCACCACCACTAGGATAAGACTCACTGAGACTCTTGATGCCTCCTGTGCTTTCGTCAAGACCAGCACACGAATAGAGTAGACCAGGTGTGTGCAAAGAGAAGGCTCTATATCCTCAAGGTTGAAACTGCCTGGAGCTGGTCGGTATACCACTAGGATTAGACTCACCAAGACTCTTGATGCCTCCTGTGCTTTCGTCAAGACCAGCAAACGAGTAGACCAGGTGTGTGCACAGAGAAGGCTCTATATCCTCAAGGTTGAAACTGCCTGGAGCTGGTCGGTACACCGCCCAAGTGGCCACGTAGCAGACTACGATTTTTCCGTGCATTGGACCTGAGGGTTTAAGATAAAATTTGTGTTATTTTTGTGCCGTGATGTAGAAAAAACCGGTCAAGTGCGAGTCGGACTCGCGCGCCGAGGGTTCCGATATACCTATAGTATTAGAAATGTCGTTTTATTTCCTTTCGCAAACTTTGGAGATAAGGGGGGGGGGGAATGGATTTTTTTTTCACATTTCATTTTAACTTGAAAACTAATGATACCCCACTCGACCTAGTACCTAACGATAAGTTAAAATTTTGCCCCCTCTATTGGGGTCACAGACAGACAGACGAAGTCGCATCGCATCTTTAAGGGTTCCGATTTTACAATTTTGGTTCGTTCAGAACCCTAAAAGAGGTACAGTCAAGCGCAGGTCGAGGTTGACACGTTTCTCTTTGTATCGTTCTCGTTTTAAACGCTCTACGTGCTAGAATCACGCTGCGAATGTCAAGCTTGATGTGTTTTGACTGTACAAGTACCTATCTATATTTAAACCAAATTCAGAAAAACCTCATTCATACAAATTCATTGTTGCTTAGAAACCCATAACTGAGCAAAGACGTTGGCATAGCCTGGGAGCCAATTCTTGAAAAATACCGGGTGATAAAATATCACTCAAAAAATTCTAAATTTACAGATTTTTCTTTTCAAAAGTGAAGATTGATATTAGTTAAATATAAAGTACTTGGTTTATTGTTATTTCCATATTTTATTTATTACTTACTAACAATTTTTTTAAAGTCACAAAGGTAATATTTTATCACCCGGTGATATTCAAGAATTGAGTCCCTGGAGTAGCCTAACGCTATTCGCCTAGCGCCTCCATTCGAAAGAAACGAAGAAAAAAAATACATACAGTGGAACATAGAACCTCCTCCTTTTTTTAAGTCGGTTAAAATTGGACATTAGAATCCGCATCCGGTTAGAAACTTAGGAATAAGTAAAAACGGCTTAGTGGGTGATTCGGACACTCGCGTACGGACACCGCGTCCGAAACAGGAAAGTACTTACAATAAATTTTTTGGAGTGGGTGTTTCGGCCACTTGCTTTTTTTATGGCTTTTCTTGGAAAAGTAACATCAGCAACCAAATCAAATAATATTTTATTTTACTTCATAGCATGCGTAAAAATATTTAAATAATTACTAACTTGTTTCGTTTACAGAGAGTCCTTATCTTTTTTTATCGCAAAGTGGACTTTCTTAAAAATATCATTGCTTATTTTTGACGGAGCCTTCTTAGTTACCCAAAAAGTGAAAAACGGGACCCTATTAATATGTCTCCGATGTCTGTCATCCATCAGGCTGTATCTCATGAACCGTAATAGGTAGTCTTAGTCTCTCTGTTGCTGCTAAAACCACAAATAATATAAATAAAAATACAAGGGGGGGTTTCCCAATAAGTTCCAATTGTGCTCACTGTTTGTTAGCCCTAATAAATAAAATAATAAATGTGTTTTAGGCGATTTTCGCTCCATATTTTGTTTGGGCTTAAACTTTGGGTGATTTTTTAGGGTTCCGTACCCAAAAGGAAAAAAACGGGACCCTATTGATATGCCTTCGATGTCTGTCTGTCCGTCTGTCAGCGGGCTGTAGATATCTCATGAACCGTAATAGTTAGAAATTTGAAATTTTCACAAATTGTGTATATCTGTTGCCGCTACAACAACAAATACTAAAAATAAAAAAAGCTAAAAATTAAGGGGGGCTCCCAAACAGCTAAAGGGGAGCGTAAAAAAAAGTTTGACCTACCCCATCGAGTGGGATATCGTGGTTTAGAGCTAGTTAAGTAGATAAATACTTTATTTTTTGTTTTAAAAAATATTTAAAAACAAAGGAATAGATGCCATCAAAGTCAGCTGTTTTTACAAAATTTTGTTTGAGCTGTATCTCATGAACAGTAACAGCTAGACAGTTAAAATTATCACAGATTATGTATTTTTCTTGCTGCTATAACAACAAATACTAAAAACAAAAAAAGTAATAATTAAAGGGGGGCTCCCATACTAAAGACCTGTTTTTATAGGCGATTTCTGTTTTAGCTCTATCTTAAAAACGGGATCATTTATACACGTGAAAGTTGGTATGTATATAGTGCATAAGCTATGAAATAAAATAAAAAAAAACTGGTCAAGCGCAAATCAGACCCAAAACATCTAGCACAGTAAGTTACTGAAATTTCAACTAATACAATTAATATTACGTGGTGGTACGGAACCCTCCGTGCGCGAGTCTGACTCGCACTTGGCCGGTTTTTTTCTTTATTGTTTGTGCTAGGTTTGGTAAGAATAATAATGAGACTGATTTAAAAAAATATATGTACACGTAAGACTGATTTGAATGTTGGTTCTGTGATAATTTTGATATTTTATGACTTTAAAAATATTTAAAAAAATCATTCTCTTTTTACTTTTTATGTTGATTTTTGTAATTATTTTAATAGTTATTATTGCATTGTAAAAAAATCGGCTTCTCCATACAAACTGTCCAATCAAGTTTTCGTTTTCAATTTTGTATGGAGAGGCCGATTTTTTTTTTCCATTTCCTGAAAGTTTTGTTCGCTGAAAGTTGTTCATTTACGTTGACTGATCATGCCCTTTCAGTACTCGGAAGGCTGTCCCTTACAACCCGGTATTAATCCTTTCTAAGGTTTGCGATGCTGTCTGTACAAAATATGCTCAAAAAAAGTGGGCATCCGAAATACCCACTCCAAAATATTTATTGTATGTACTTTCCTGTTTCGGACGCGGTGTCCGAACGCAACCGTCCGAATCACCCACCAAGCCGTAAAAACTGGGTCCACATTTTCAGCGGAAGCAAGATTATTTACAGGGCTCGGTTAACTCTTCTTAAATAAAATTGAACAAGCTAGAGGCTAGTACGAGTACGCACGCACACTAGTGTAGGCAACGAAGCAGTTGACCCCATAGAATACATGAAACAGAGTGTTGACCCCAACATAAATTTCTCAGGCAGATTTTATTTGACAGGATGATAAAGAATAATGAATTAAATGTTCATCATCATCATCATACCATCTCATGAAACGTCCACTACAGGACAGGGAGCTCCCTCCAGAATTCTAGCTAATGCTGGAAAAATGTGGAGGGGAAGTACCATAGTCACCTCGCTTGTCAGCGTTACGGCTGGCACCATGGACCGCGGTTGTAGGTGACCGCAGTAAGTAAGATGTAAAAAATAAAAAATAAATTTACTTACAAAAAAATTTATTCATACATTATTTGTAATTTTTGTATGGAAAAATTAAAGTACCGATTTTTTTTTGGAGTTTTTTATAGAAGGTTTGTCTCATGTATAGTGTATTACCCCAGCAAAGTTTCATCAACTTAGGATTTAATGCGGGGGTCTTCATACAACGATCCGCTTCGTGGCCTAGACTATAAGGGGTGTAAAAAAGACTTCCGAAAACTGGAACCTTGGATATAGACCATCATCATCATATCGTGGTGTTGTAAGGTCGATGACCGACCTCACAAACCCTGGTGTCCGAGTTGTTTGGCCTTGGGCGACTGCTACCGTAGATAGCAGCCGGGATCAACGGCTTAACGTGCCTACCGAAGCACGGAATTATTTTACTTTTCGGATAACCAGGTGATTCATCCTGCAATGTCCTAACCAAACTGGGGAACTCGCACAAAGTGGATTTTGTATGTAAGTGTCCCCGCCGGGAATCGAACCCAGAACCTCCGGATCGAGAGCCGAGCCCTCTAACCACTACACCACGGAGGGTGTTGAGACCATGAAACTGTTCCCGTTTTTGGAAATGTCTTTTTGCTTGTATCACCGGGTGATGAAATATCCCTTAAAAAACAAAATCACTGATTTCTTTTTCTTTTCAAAAGTGAAAACAAAGATATTCGTTATATAAATTAGTTATAATAAAATAAAAAAAACTCTAAAACTTGAAATTTAAAAAATTTACATATTTATTTATGTATCACCCGGTGATATTCGAGGATTGGTTCCGATGTATAGTTACGCTGCGCCAACTATAGCCCTGCCGATTATTTTCTGCGCACGTGTTACAGGCGGAGAGAAAGAAAATCATTGAACATTCGCATTCGCACCTGTGCTCACCCCCGCTACTTAGGGCCCTTTACCTGTCATCCGGATTTCCCTGGTCTGGGACTCAATTCTTGAAAATCACCGGGTGATAAAATATCACTTTTAAGACTTTAAAAATTCACATTTTCCCTGATAAACTGTTGAAAGGTAAATCAGAATACACGAAAATTAACAATCAAGGATTGCTTTATATTTTACGAATATCAATCTTCACTTTTGAAAAGAAAAATCTGTGATTTTGAATTTTTTGAGTGATATTTTATCACCCGGTGATATTCAAGAATTGACTCCCTGTGCTCACCCCCGTGACTTAGGGCCCTTTTCCTGTCATCCGGATCTGGCACACATCCGGACGGCAGCCAGCCCCGGACCGTACACAGAACAACTATTAGTCGCTCCGCACTACTTCTATCCGTATCGCTAGTGAGTGAAGTTGTGTAGAAAAATGGATTTAAAAAAAAAGTTATTACAGCGTTATTTTTTTATGGCAACAAATTAAATGATTCTCTTCACTTCAGACAAAATGGATGAATGTACACCAAATTGGCTGAACGTACACCAAATTTGGGTAACCGGTTCGGTTAGGTTGTGTTAGGTTATCTTGCGACCACGACGCACGAGCCGAGCGAGCGGAGCGATCGTGCCGCGGCAGCGGCCGGCGAAGTGCCAGAAGCAAATTTGGTGTACATTCATCCATTTTGGTGGACAAAATTTGGTGGATATTATTTGGTAAAAATTTACTCAAATTTGGTGGCACGTCAATACCTTTTTTTATCAACGCGGATATGATATAATATGAGGTGGACCATGAAACTGAAAAACTTATATGCGAATGTCTGGAATATCAACAAAGTGTGGGTGATATCCTGTTTGATAGCTTATCTTATTTTCCCTTCCCTAGCTTATCCTGTTGACTCCGATAATGAAAACCAGATTATTTACTGGAATGTTTCATGTGAATTATCAAAAATTCATCATCATCATCATCATACGTACTCATAAGTACTCGTACCATAGTCACCTCGCTTGTTAGCGTTACGGCTGGCACTATGGACCGCGGTCGTAGGTGACCGCAGTAAGTAAGATGTAAAATACGAAGGAGGATGCTGCTGCCCATCCTCCAGTTAACCCTTGGTCGCCTCTTACGACACCCACGGGTATGTATGGGTTGGTACTATTCTTTGCGCGCACCACACGGGACAAAAATAGGGAGGGAAATCCGGATGATAGGAAAAGCGCCCTTATTTTTTGAGTTCTGCGCAATAAACGTCAGGGAGCCAATTCTTAAATATCACCGAGTGATAAAATATCACTTTTGAGACTTAAAAATTCGAGTTCCCATACTAAACTGTTAAAAGGTAGGGAAAATAAAAAATATGAAATAACATGAGTAAATACTTTCATAGATACGTGGCAGTCCTTAGGTCACATCTCTATGGTGGTATGGTTTCGTCCCACCCTACCTACCCCCAGGGGTATGGCCGGTCCGGACCAAAAGTAACACTACCTACATTGAACGAATAGTATCAATCTTCACTTTTGAACAGAAAAATCTGCGATTTTGAATTTTTTGGAGTGATATTCAAACACCCAATGATATTCAAGAATTGGCCCCCTAATTATAAATACATACAATAAGTGCTTTTTTTTGGCGGGAACTTGGCGTGGGCTCTTGCCTGCTTGGTTGAAATTCTTGTTTTTTGTGTATGTAGTGATTTGGTGGATAATAAAGATAGTGTTTTATGCAGTGAATTTGCTACGGAGTGCGCAGCTGATGAAGATTTCAAGCGATCTCGTGTTTTTGTGTTGTCTCAAAAAGTCATGGACATTTCCTTCGTAAAGTCCACTATCGCTTTACGAGGGAGCAATGAACAATTTCCCCACTCGACACTGGCGGTTCGCCATATTTTTTTTAACTTCTTTAAAAGTGAAGAAATTACAAAAACTGAACAATGTTCTACAACACGACACCGGCAGAAATGTCCCCAAATATGGGTTGACGATTGCCAAATAAATAAAAAAAAACATACGATAAGTAATACAAATCTCATTGGGGACAAAAGTAAAACCACGTAAGTCACATTTAAGCGGTTCCGTTAATTTGTTTCTGGAGCATAAACTGTCCCCGACCGTGACATCGCTTTGTTTCCCCCAAATGTTTGCGCGATTTAACTGCTTTGAACTCGTTCCATAGCATATGATACTGTTAGACATAAGTATTTAAGATCGTTATTATTGTTGGGTAGGCCTAGTTGAAATATTAAATCGTTGAGCTCATTTCCGTTTAACTTAATAAACTTCTCAAAAGTTTATTTAATCTTCTCTCTTTAACTCTTAAAAGTTAATTTTAACTTAATATTTTTTTTTATTATTAATTTTATGATCGTGTTGTCGTTAGTTTTCAAACTGTATGTGGTATAAATAATAAAGCAAGTACCTAGTTAATAAGAAATTGAAATATGAAGCCACTCAACATTGTTTGTGTCAAACCTCTTAATATGTTAAGTCAATAGAAGTTAGGTACTATCTAACTAAACATTTATTTGTATGCCCCAAAAATAGGCATATTAAAGGGCTAAATAAAGGGTCTCGTGCAGTCAAGAAGAAGAAGACCCACCCCCAAAAGGATTATCGTATTTTTCACTTAGAGATGTCCTTGAAACTACAAAGTCGATCCGAAGTCTACAAGAAGCGTGTATGTTTTGTGATATTATTAGCTAGTTCACCTTCGAGAACATCTCTCAATTCATTGGCATCTTATTTATAAACTAGTTTATTTACCTTAAATATCGCCGAGTTCGAAAAACAATTCGAAATCGCAGGGTTTTCTTTTCCAACGCGAACAGTGATAGATAATCGTTAAGTAGTGTTTTATTGTAATTTGTCTATGTAGGTAGGTAGAGAGTTAAATACTGATTAAACTAAGAACAACAATCGTGCCCCATCTTTTAGTAATAATTTGGGAGTCAATCCTTGAATATCACCGTGTGATAAAATATAGGGATGGGCCGAATGTGGTTTGAACCGAATAAGTACGAATTTCAGCCGAATATTCGGTTAAAATAAAAATTCGGCTGAACTTCGGTTTAATTTCGCCATGCTTTCTCGAGAACTACACGTCGTGACTTGACTGGTAATTGTAAAAATGATTGATTTTTAAACTTGTGATTGAAAAAAAGAAACACTTTCATATTTCAATCTCTTAATGTTTAGTTTGTAAACTAAAAAGTTGATGTCTGTTAGATTTTTTTAATTTGATTCTTTTTTGTTTGTTTTTTATTTGATTGTATAATTTTTGTTTTAATTTGATTTCGATTTAATTAGGCAAAGATTATTCTTTCAATTTAGAAGAACTAATTATTTTTATTCATGTTTATTCAGTTCTAATCATACATCGTCAAAAGTTAAGATACATACATTATGTAAAATCTATTACAACAAAAGCAAATATACATTATCATACATTCTATTTATTTAATTATGTTCCAAGGAACTCCTGTACCGAATAAAAAGCCTTTTGGGCAAGCCAAATCTTAAGCTTCCGAATAAAGCTCATGTAGCTGCATAATTCAATTATTAATCACATTGCTAGTTTGGGTTTACATGTAACTAACTAAAATAAATGACCATGAGTATAAAGCATAATTTTATTTTACGGTTATGTTATGATTTATGATAGATATCATGAACAAATTCGTCCATCTACATATGTTTTGTATTAATTTCAGACATAATAGTGCAAGTAGGTTTTATACTTGAATAATGATTTTATTTTAACACTTCCTGTGTTCGGATGTTTTATTTTTTCTTGCACCAAATGTTCGGCATTTAAACCGAATTTCGGCCGAATGTCGAAATTCAGCTCAATCAAACTGCCGAAATTCGGTCAAACTGAATGTAAAACGAATTTCGGCCAACCCCTAATAAAATATCAAACAAAAAAGTGAAGTTTCATTTGTTAAAGTAGTGTGTAATTGTTAATTTTTTTCTTAATTTTTAACAATTTGTACTGGGTGAACCTGAATTTTTAAAGTCTCAAAAGTGATATTTTATCACCCAGTAATATTCAAGAATTGGGTCCAATAGCTACAAGTGTCAAGGCTTGAGTTTTAAGTAAAACTAATGGGTCACGCTTTAAAAATAACAAATAAGTAAATATTATTTATGCTTTGTTTTTGGCCAACGAAAAGAGGTGACGGAAGCTGGAGAATCCTAACAAACGCAGAGATTGAAGAGCTCGTGCCGATCCCGAACATAATTAGAGAGACGAAAGCGCACATTGGCTAGAAAGGATGGGGGAGGACCGGTACGTCAAGAAAGCCTATGAGGGTCGACCGATAGGACGCCGCCGTCCGGTTGGGCGACCGAGGTACCGGTGGGCCCAAGGGTGGGCCGATGTAGTTAGTGCAGACATGCGCTTGCGCTAGCTACAGATTGAAGACGCGACGGGCAGGCTGCGGCACAGGATCGAGCATTCTCATATCGGAGGCCAAGATTCACTTTGGGTCGTTGCGCCAGAGGAGTAAGTAAGTAGTAAATAAATATTGGGGAACTTTTCACACATGATCCCAAACTAGACAAAACCTGTAGGTAGGGTCATTATAACATCCCATGAAAAAACGTCCACTACAGGACAGGGAGCTCCCTCTAGAATTCTAGCTTATGCTGGAAAAATGTGGAGGGGACGTACCATAGTCACCTCGCTTGTCAGCATTACGGCTGGCACCATGGACCGCGGTTGTAGGTGACCGCAGTAAGTAAGATGTATGATACGAAGGAGGATGCTGCTGCCCAACCTTCTGTTAACCTTTATTCGCCACTTACGACACCCACGGGTATGTATGGGTTGGTACTATTCTTTGCGGGCACCACACAGGACTACTACACAGGGTACTATGGGTACCAAGGACTGATTTACATAGATAAACAGCACCCAGATGTTTGCCCTATTATACTCCAGTAAAATTACGAGAGCATTGTATGGCGAAACGGAAATAATTTGTAATAGCCGTGTTTCTTTTTCAGATCGATAGATTATATTTCTCTGTAAAGCTTTTTAATGGAATCCACCTAAATTTACCCCATTTATTTATTTATTTTGCCGTCCAAAGATTAAAAAAATATGGAATTTCAGAAAAAAATGTTAATAGATATTGTTTTTATTTAGGCAAATCAAACATACCTAAATGTTTACAAAATCTTTGTAAACCACCGATTACAAAAAACCTTTTTTTATTTTGTATGGGATTTCTGTAAATATATATAAGAATCACTTAAATTTAAAAAGGTTAAGTTTAGCTCAGTTAATATTTATTTCTATAATTTTACCTCGACTTTATTGGGCCTTATATATGAAAATAAGTGTGGATCTCATATTTTGAAAAAAAAAATGATATTTTTAAATATATTTATGGTGGATTTTGATGCCTATATGTAAAATATACGTTTATATGTATGATATAAAGTATATAATTGTCTATTACTATTTTTGCCTAAGATGTATTTCGAATAAAATATTCCGATTTAAATTTTAGATGGATTCGTAAATATTGTGTCTTAACATCATATTTAAATACGATATACACAAAAAAGTAGCTATTAACATTTAATGTTTTGCAAAACCGTATTTTTACTGGAGTACTAGGCGGGGATCGAACTCGTAGCCCACGGCGTGAAAGGCAGGCTCACTACCGACCAAACCAACGGGCTTGTCAAGCTTAAACTTACTAAGTAATTAATAAGTTAATGACTTTAACTGTATAAAATATTTAGGTAGGTATTCTATTGTGGTATTCTATAGATATAATGTCATTGCCAAATGACGTTATCTAAATGCGGTTTACACACAAAACTGTAGCGGTTATATAAATACTTTAAACTGAGTGTCACAATCTAATTCGTGTGAAAATATTCCCTTTGTTATTTGTTGTTTTATTTAAAGGGCGACCGAGCTTCACTCTAACGATTACATTTAAATTTACCATACGGGGGTTTTTCGGAGCGGAAAAACGATCTAGCTAGGTCTCACGTCTGGGAAAACTCGTTTTCCCCTTGTTTTTAAGCATTTTTTTAAACCGCGTTTTAAACAAAAATCTTAAACGCCATCTGTTGATGGGTACCATAGCTTGCTTACCCGATGATATTTTAATGTTGAGGCGGCTAAGCTCGGTCGCCCAGGTACTGAGATATGATGTAAAGTTTTGATTTATCATATGAGACATTTCTCTTAGATAAGTTGTTCAGGGAGCCAATTCTTGAATATCACCGGGTGATAAAATATTACTTTTGAAACTAAAAATTCAAACTCTCCCTGATAAATTGTTGAAAAGTTATTATAAAATAAAAATATGAAAATTAACTGTTATACCCTGTTATAATTAAATAATGTTAATCTTCACTTTTGAAAAATCAGCGATTTAATTTTTTTTACTGATATTTTTGGCTTTATTTTTTTACTTTAATTTAATAATTGAATTTGAAATTTGAATTGTTTTAATTGGATATGTAGTTTCTAACATAGATTATAAGTTAAAAATATCGACAATTGTCTGAAATAAACTGTTTTTCATGGTTCCGTACCACAAAATAAAAAAAACGGAACCCTTATAGGATTACTTTGTTGTCCGTCTGTCTGTATGTCTGTCAAGACCCTTTTTCTCTCGAACGAGAGGTATCAGGTTGAAATTGATAACGAATATTAAGGTCCATAAACCACACAAGATCTGAAAGTTTAAATTTTTTACAACGACGTAATCAAAAGATATGGCTTTTTATGTCCTCATCTCCATACATTTATGCAAAAAAGCAAAACCTACGTTGACTTAAAATTATGAAATTTTGCAAGAAGCTAGGTCTCACAGTACAAATAAAGGGAAAAGTCTGAAATCATTAAATATTACAACTTTTCTCACAACTAATGGTAACCAATTGAGGTGAGCTCCCGTTTCAAGAACATTCATATAAGAGAGGGGTCAAGTTGGATGGTCCCGGATTTTTTATAATCAAAGAGCAAAAGCCTTTAGTATATCATTATGGTAGATAGGTACGGAACCCTTAGGGCGCGAGTCTGACTCGCACTTGGCCGTTTTTTTTATAGGTTTATTCAAAATAATGAATTTGGCCAAGTTTCGGAAGATACTGAAATTAATGTCTAGGAGCCACCGCTTTTGATTTACTGCATTTTTCACTTTATTGTACACATGTTATGCACGTTAGTTTCATTATAAAATGGTCAGCACCACAGGTCAGCACCTAATCAATGCATTTTTATAAATTTCCGGTAAGTAATTAAATAAATGCACTTAATTATTTTTTAAGTCGTTAACTCTACAAACGCTATTTAATAGTTAGCGTGTTTTAAAGTAGTGTTAACTTTCTCTTTACTTTACTTCATGATCACGTGACCTATATAATTCTATTCTATAGTTTAGTAAATTAAGTTCGTAAAGTATTTGTAATTCAATACGACGCAAGAAAACAAAACAAAAAAAACCTTTCACTCACCACCCAAGGTTTGTCCGTCCAAAACCGACGCCATGGCCAAAACTCCAAAAACAAGAACAAAAATACACGAACTATTATTTTTGTCCATTTTGAAAATAATTTCTTAAACTAAGCTGTACACTGAATATAGACTGTTATTTAATTTAAGCGGTTTTTAAGAAAAAATATGTTTAAAGATTTGAATTTAGAACGCGTCGTCGCGCAACCGCGACATTCTCGGTTTGGTTGCAGTCGCGGTGTGGCTGTTTTCTTATGAAAATAATGTGCACATTTTAAATAATAATTTCCACTTTTGCTTGTCAGAAAATACCTACAGTTGAAATAATGTAGCTTGATTAGAATGACAGAAGTGTGAAAGCAGGACGGAGTGATGCGCTACACATTGGAGCGACAGAGACAACTATCGATCCGACCTGCTCCCGTGCATAGTTATTCCTCCTCTCATTTTAATCAAGCTATATTATTTCGACTGTGCGTAGACACGCTCTGATGATAAAAACAGCAAACATAAAAGATACTTTTTTTCTAAATTATTCTAATAGGTAGTTTACGATTTACACTTTCTCTTTGTTTTTTGAATTTCATAGATGTAGAATTACAAAACTTGATAGTGTTCTCCGTTGAAATACTTTTAGGGATAAATAGGTTTCCTTAGGCATAATTAGCCTGTTCTAGGTATAATTAATTCCTCAAACTAGGTTAGGTACAGTCAACGACAGGTCAAACTTGACATTCGCAGTGCGACTCTAGTCCGTACGTCTATTGAAATAAGAGTAAAAGTCCAATGTGTCAAGCTTCATGTGCTCTGGATAATTTTGTGATGGGAACGAGAGGACTGCCGAAGAAATAGTAAAGTGGAATCAAGTCTTGAATATCCCCGGGTGATAAAATATCACTTTTGAGACCTTGTAAATTCAAATTGACCCTTTTAAACCGTTAAAAGGTAAATCATAATACACGAAAATCAACAATCAAACATTACTTTACATTTAACAAATCAAAACAAATATCATGGACTTTCATGCAATATATTAATTACTTATATTACCTAGGTACCTTATTAGCTTATTATTACCTAGCTCTATGATATTTCTTAGCTTATTGAACATCTTCAAGTTTATCACTTTTCCGTCGTTTTCCGATTTCGTACTTCAAGTGAAATACTTGTAAGAAGACAAAAAGTTAGTCCGCTTTCCTTCGATCTGGCAGCCCTACTCGCAGTTGTTTGACATTTCGAACACGTTTCACCGGTTACCGCTCTCTTCCATTAGCGTTGTAATGTATGCCTTATGTGGCAAGGTTAATGTTGAAATTAGCTTGTCTAAGATCTTGCGTCCAGTTGATGTACTTTAAAGTAAAGCTATGCTCCCAGTTAAGGTAAAAATACTGTGGGAAAATCTCATATACAAGGTTATTTTTTTATTACCTTAGATATTTTAAGAGGTGGCTCTGTTCATGAAACTGAACAACTTTTCCCAAGGAACATAGGTAAAGATACGAAAAAAAAACGATTTCTTACAAACAGCATCAGGCACATTTTGTATGAGACGTCGAAAATTTTATTTCGTATTTAGACGTATGTTCCTGGGGAAAAGTTGTTCAGTTTCACGGACATAACCACCTCATAAAATATTCGGAGTGTTAAAAAATAAGGGAGGACGTGAATTGATGAGATCATAGGGGCTAGGGCTCTTATTTGGCGGTTCGTCTTGGAATTTCCCCAAAGAGTAACTTATATAATTTCCCTGTCGTGCAAATAAAAAATTACTACGGAAATACAAGAGTCACTCAGAACATATGGGTGTCTACTCTCAATTTTCGATTCATCGATACGATACTACTTCGATACAGTCGAATTTATAACTTATTTCAATATTGGTTGGATAAATTGTCAAGTTGGCAGTGATTAGCATCCAACCAATATCTTGGTCCATAGAAGTTTTTGATCAGTATTCAAAACAGAATCGATTGGCATCAAATAATTTTTTTGTGTAAAATGGCTATTTTCTTGCTAACTGTAATTTTTTTTGAAAATCTGTGAATGGGGATCAAAATTCAATAAAAAAATATTTTCGTGTCCCTGCAACGGATAAGGTACTTCCCCTTCCTGCCCCGCTGGAAGTTTCCACCCTGTATAGAATTTAAATACACGGAAACGCAACAAAAAAAAGTGTCTCATTGCGAACCGACCCTAAGTCCTTCACAGCATACTAACTTCATCCGTATTACGCTGCAACATAAATGCCATTTCTGCTTGTATACTAACGAAGCTAAAAGGAATAAAAGTTTTCGCATTTATATGGTCAATCAAGTTTTAAAATGTAAGAACTTCAAGAATTTATATCTGACTCAGTAAAGGGTCTTGTCTGATTCGTTTATTTGTTATCCTATCCTATACTATTAAACGAGCAATATTTATATATATATATATATATATATATATTTTGTAATCGGTTTCTCGAAAACGGCTCTAACGATTTCGATTCGATGAAATTTACCATATCGTCGTTGCGCAGTGAATACCTCGCAAGTCCGTGACTCCAAATTTTTCAGGAGAGATAAAAAACTAACTAATTATAACTTTCCACGGTTTGTTCATGCAAGGTAGGTCTGTCGAAATACGCCTAGGCGCTAATTACGCCTATGCTCCAAAAATCGATAAAATCAAACTTAATATCTACGCACTACGGTTAATGTGCATCGCTAACCATGCGCGTGGCGCGCCTTTTCCGCGTTTTTTATACCACAAGCACACTAGCACACGCTGCGAAGATTTTTACTAACACAAATCAGGAAGTTCTTAATAAGTTTATATACTTTTTAAGGGTTTTGTACAAAGATGTGAGCCTAGTTCGCTAACGCAACTATTATTCTCCCTACCCATAGTTTTTCTTAAGCGTAAGGCGTTCGGTGTAATTTTTTTTTTAAATTTACGGACGGATTTTCTGGACGGGTAATTACGCCTAGGCGATACCATACACACGAAATTGTATCTTAGGTGCTATTAACAATCACGTAGGTGTAATTAGCCCTGTGAAATAACCTCATGTTTTAGGTGTCCTTATATCAATGATGGTAATAAATATCATTCAGTCAGTCATTACTTGCACCTTATTATAATAACGCCTAGTGGAAAATATTGTTTTAGAAAAATATTTGTTTTTGAAAAAATCTGTCTTATGATTATGATGGCTTACTTGAGTTTATACTATTAGTTAAAGATCGTAGGTCGATATAAGGGCATTATTGTGCGCTGCTTGTAAAAAACATAAGTCTTCTACCAATGGATAGGGTGCCAATAGACGATCATTTAACGATTGGGAGGGAAATCAGATTCGTCCCATGTGCGTGGGGGGAGGGGATAGAAGGGGGCGAATTACGCACCATTATGATTATTTTTTTACGGATCAGCTAATGCTACTAGGGCTTGTGTGGTATTGTTTTCAGGGAAAACAAATACAAGGAATTCATTTTCGATGCTTAAAATGTATAATTTCATTGAAGAAATAATATTTTTAACGAAAAGTAATAAAAGTCACATACATAATTTTTTTATAAACTGCCATATTTTTTGAAGACCTTATATATTGCGACCACAAAAAACATTTATGTAAAGTTTATTTAACCTTGTTTACAATCATATATAATTGTAGTATACTTCTCATACAAGAACTACAAGAAAAAAAAGAATGCGTAAATTGTACCGAGGATTTCTTGCACTCGAGTAGTGTGAAAGTTTCATAGTGTGTCCACTCAGGTTTTTGTTTTCATTCATGACAAAGATTTTTTCAAGCTTTGGCACATTGTTGCAACCAGTTAGTATCTTATACCGGATGTTAGGGACAGCCATCCGAATACTGCAGGAGCGTGATCAGTCAACGAAAAAAAAAATCCGCGTCTACATACAAACTGCCGAATCAAGTTTACAATTTTGTATGGAGACGCGGAATTTTCTTTTCTTTCCTGAAAGATTTGTTCACTGAAAGTTGTTCCATGTTGTTGACTGATCATGCCCTGATCCCTTTAGTATTCGGAAGGTTGTTGCTAACACCCGGTATGTTTCAATAAGATCTCCACGTTTACTTCTCTCTTCTAATGTGGTTAGGCCTAGCGATGCTAAGCATTGCTCGTAGCCAGGTTTCGAAGACAGGTTACCATTTTTGTAGCTCTTCTCTGTACTTTTTCAAGAAGGTTGATGTTCTTTTGAAAATATGGACTCCATATTTGAAATCCGTACTCTAGCAAGGGACGAACATAAATTTTGTAGACCTTTAGGAAAAGTTCTTTGTTAATGTGGAAAAACGCCTTCCTTATAATGTATAGTAAAGAATTTGCTCTTTTTGTGATACCGATAATGTGTTCTTCCCACTTCAAGTTCTGCGTAACAATAATGCCTAAATCCTTCTGACAGGACACGCTAGCCACCACTTTGCCCTATATGGTATAAAGATTCTTGGGGCTTTTATTGCCAATGTGTAAAACAGTACACTTATCAGCTTTGAGTATTACAAGCCAGTCTTTAGTCTATTCAATAATGCGGTCAATATTGTCTTGCAAGATGTTATGTTTAATTAATGGGTTGCCCATAATTTTTGTGTCGTCAGCGATCAGGGAGACTTCTGACTGTATAACTTGCTTAAGATCTATCAGGAAGATACCAAAAAGAGTAGGTCCTAACAGCGATCCTTGTGGTACACCGCTAAGGACATTGTGTGGTTCAGAAAACATTCTCCAATTCTAACACGAATGTTTTTCCTGTTAAGAAGTTCTCTATCCATTTGAGGAGATCACCACGAATCCCAAAATGTTCAAGTTTACAAATTAATCTTTTTATAGGGACTCGATCAAATGCCTTCTCATAATCCAAGTGGATAACATCTGTAGGTTCATGATTGTTCTAGCTCTGAGTCCATCTGTCAAGGCAGCAAAGCATGTTGGTTACTGTGGATCTCTTTGGCACAAATCCGTGTTGTTCCTCGATTATAACATTCTCCATCTCCAAAAATTTCCTCATTTCTTTAGCTATAATCTTCTCCATCACTTTGCGTACTATACAGGTAAGGCTGATTGGACGATAGTTAGCGGCAGCAAGTTTGTCACCTTTTTGATAGATGGGTGTGATAATAGTTTCTTTCCAGTCATCTAGGAGTTCATTTTGTTCGAAGGATAGTTGCATAATTTGAGCCAAGGTTGCAGATATGGTAGGGCAACATCTCTTGAATTGTTCAGCTGGTAATTCATCAGGGCCCATAGCAGTATCATCTTTGAATGTGCTAATCGTTTTCGCTTTTTAATTGTCTGATGTAAATTCTATGTTCTCCATTACATTTTAGACTCGAGGAACACTTGGTGTAGGAATGGTTACATTTTCTGGTTGCGGAACATACGATTTTTCAAATTGTTTGGCAAAATGATTGGCAAATTTTTCTTATCGTTAGTAATTAGATGTGTGTTTTCGTTTCTAAGTGACGGTGGTATAGAAATTTTTGAAGTTATCTCCTGGCGGATGGAGTTGTAAAATTCCTTAGGAGCCTTTTAAAAAATATTTTTCACAAAATTTATCCTTGTCGATCTGGCCAGGCTCACTATTTTGTTATTAACTGACCGGTATTCTCGATATGAGGCATCAATCTTATCACTTTCTTTTTTTCTTGGGTAATTTTTTATAATTTGCTGTCCAATCCATGGTTTGTTTAAATTTTGTGATTTCTTACATTTTTTTATAGGTACACGTTGAACAACAGCACTGTCTATTTTATTCTTAAAGGTACACCACGCATTAAGTACATCGTTGGTTTGGAGATTGATGGGTTCATTTAGTGCTTGAGATATCAGCTGATAGTCGGCCTTAAAAATGAGTTGGGCGACGAGCCTGCGTAGTATTTATCTGAACTTGAAGAGTTGCTATCAGTATTTCATGATCACTGTTTCCTATATTAGCATAATTTTCATCGTTGCACAATATTAGATCTAAAATAGATTCCTGGTCATGTGGTCATTTCTTTTAAGTGTCATTTTAGTACGAGTAACTAGTTGGTGTAGGTTAATTTTGTTAAAAGTTCGATTGAATTGAATCTTTATTTTAAATACATCTTTAATAATTATAAATAATGTCATTTTATTACTAGGTATCAAATAATTCTTCATTCTGCTACTAATATAAGTAGGTACATAAAATTGATTACGTTTTTTTTTTTTTTTTTAATTTTAATTTATTTATTGTACTATCAAGAAATTACATATTGTGAAACTAAATTCCGTACCACGAAAACCCATCAGGTTTATCTGGGTACTGAAGAGTCGTTAATTACAGCGAATACAGTTTACACAGAAAGTACATAGGTAGGTGCTAGGTGCTATAATAATGTTTTTTTAATGTATTATAATAATTGCTATTCTTAAGGTACAAGTCTTGTAGTTCCAGTGGTAGCTCATTAACATATGTAGGTAATAGATATTCATCCAATCGCATACCGAACTTATTATTAACTTTAGGCATTATGAACATATGTTTGTTGTCTAAGCTTCTCAGACCAGCACTTCTAATTTTTTCATTTAATGTTGTTAAACAATTAATCTCAGATAGGACCGAAAACTTGACTTTTTCAAATACACTCATGACCTTACAGTATTTAAAAAGCTGTTTGTATTCACCTTCGCATTCTTCCTTAATTTTCTTAGGTACTATTATTTTTAAAATCCTTATCTGTAAGTTATATACATCTTGTAAGTTAGTTTTAGTCGACCTGCCATAGCTACTGAGACCGTAACTAATGACAGAATCAGCTAGGGCCATGTACAACAGACGTAATGTCGCATAGGGTAATTTACATTTAAGAATTTTTAGTTTACTCATTATTGATCTTAACTTTGAGCAGACATGTTCTTTGTGATGGACCCAGCTGAATCTGTCATCAATCACCAGTCCGACATACTTATGTGATTTGACCATTTCTAAAGGCATCATTCTACTACTTGAGGAATGCAGACAAAGGTGAGTGTGTTCAATTTTATAGACATGAAATGTTACTATCTCACTTAATATATATTATAATATAACAAAGATGAAAGATTTGTATTTTTGTATGTATGCATATTTGTAACGAATAAATTTAAAAACAAATAAAAATTTATCATTTTGAATTAACTCTTCATATGCATTTTTATATAAAATATATACCACACAAGCCCAAGCATAAATTTTGAAATTAAATAATATGATCGGATAAGTACCTCAGCGTATTACAGCGCGCTTATTTTTTTGGCGCATTCTTTATTTTTTTTCTTACAGTTCTTGTATGAGAAGTATACTACAATTATATATATTTATAAATTGGATTAAATAAGCTTTTAATAAATATTTTTTGTGGTCGCAATAAATAAGGTCTTCAAAAAATATGGCAGTTTATAAAAAATATATGTATGTGACTCTTATTACTTTTCGTTAAAAATATTATTTCTTCTATGGAATTATACATTTTAAGCATCAAAAATGAATTCCTTGTGTTTGTTTTCCCTGAAAACAATACCACACAAGCCCTAGTAGCATTAACTGATCTTTAAAAAAATAATCCTAATGGTGCGTAATTCGCCCCCTTCTATCCCCTCCCCCCGCGCACATGGGACGAATCTGATTTCCCTCCCAATCGTTAAATGATCGTCTATTGGCACCCTATCCACTGGTAGAAGATTTATGTTTTTTACAAGCAGCGCACAATCACCAAGGTACTATCTTTAACTATATGTGACATTGAATTTTTTGAATAATGCGCGCAACGAAAGAAGAGCCCTGTCAGTTGAAAGTAGAGGGGATTTCGCGCAGGTACAGCCTAGAGTCCCTCCCCACTTGCCGCCAAAATGGCCTGCGAACTGTCTACTGCGCAGGTTAACCACGTGATCCGTCAAGGCTCTTCTTTCGTTGCGCGCATTGTACTGGCACAGATTAAATAATAGTAAACTAACGTTTACAGATCCGACTTTAGACTATATAATACTAGATCCGACATTCCCAGGCGGGGTGCCGACAAACAACATTACGGTCTAAGCATCTGAAATTCCGGATGTTTGCGGCCGGCCTCAAACTCAAGAATGTTCCAAAACACGACACTGGCAGAATTGTCCCCAAATATGGGTTGACGATTGCCAAATATTAAAAAATAATAATAATACGCTCATAGTTAGTATAGAGTAGGTAGAGCCATATTGGCTAAAATACGAGATAAGGACTCATCACTATGCTTAGATTATGAATAACGGCAGCTTACTGCCTATGCTTATGTCTATGTCACTATGTGAGTGTGGTTATGACGAAGGATCACTGGATCACATATTCTTTCAGTGTAACCGTTATAATCGTATTTCCTTCTGTCATGAGCTTGAATCTATCCCATTTGAGAATTAAAGTCTGTGAAATCCTTTTCCCTTTTATATTTATGTAACTCCTAACAACTACTTTTTATTTTCTTTTTGTGTGTCGTCTAACTAACCTTTATTCATTTGTTTCAGGTATAATCTGGGTACTAACACGTAACTAATAACTTTTTTACTAACTCTAACGGTGACTTTTGTTGTTCAAATCTTTGCTAAAGCTTTTTTCTAAATATATATCGACGTGACGCTGGCAGTAATGACCTTCTTGGTCAATTGCCATACAACCTAAAAAAAAAATATACAACACTATATAGTCCAAGGAGGTTTTACTACGCTTCACTACGCTTCATAGACAAGACCAACAATGAGTGCGAGCGAGAAACAAATCTCTTATGGTGATACTGCAAGATAGCAAAGGATAGCGAATCGAATAGCTCTGTAACCGATTTTGAATGACAGGGAGCCACTTTGAGCCACGCGAAAAACCAGCTTTCCAGTTTTTTGTAAAAAATTGCGTAAAAACTACATATTTATATAAAAATAAGGATACTTTTAATTATGACGGTGTGTAGTGTAGTTGGATGTGGTGTTAATTACAAAAATAGTCCAGAGAAATGTACATTTCACGGGTAAATTCTTAGGACGTTATTACTTTTGAACTATATGTTTTTTTGCTTAAAATAACTTATATTTCATGTTTAAAATATAGAATAGCTTCTTCTGAATTGCTAATTTTCGTATTTTGCATTGAAAAAAGTTTAGTTGTTGATAATGATCTGAATTTTAGTGTTATATTTTTCATCAATATAGCTCACATTTACGCTAGGGCTTGACTCAAATTTATCGATACCTATTTTCTTTATGTTTATAATACGAGCTTACAGACGCATTGTTACTTACTTGATTTACCATTTTCGTCTTGAAATAAACAGAAGTAGGTCAGTCCTAACTTTGTTTTGCCATTTTGTTCAACAGTTTCCAAAGGATTCGAATATAAAAGGAAAATTGATAAGGGTGATTGGACGAGTTGGAATCCTAAAAAATACTCTTAAGTTGGTAGCAAACATTTTCTAGATGTAGGTATATAAAAGAAAATGCCGACTTAATACAACTTTATTAAATGGAGCTAACAGATTCGGCAGCTTGGAATCGGGGTTGACTAATTTAGTTCTGTTACCAATTTAAAAAAAAATCAGCACCGGCAGCCATTTCAGCAACCGGCGCCGGTCGGTAGCTCATATAGGACCCGGCGCCGGCAGCAGCGGAGGCACTTCCGTATAGTTATTATCGGCTCAAACAAATTGTTACTAAAATATAATTTCATTCCTTCCTTAAAACTGACTATTCTAAAATTTTTGTGTATAAAGTAGAAAATCGCATAATTTCACAACCACAGACAGTATTCGAACCTGCGTCTTCTCCGTAAGTACCGGAGACGTTTTACCTACTAGGCTAAAATGTGGTTCTGTCTGATGCTGTGAAATATGCGTCTTCAATACGCATTCCAACGTTGCGTTGCGTTTGTGGTTGTGAAATTTAGCGATTTTCTGCTTTGTAGAATTATCAGCCATTAACGTCTTCAATGGTCTAGTGGTTAGAGCGCTCGGCTCTCGATCCGGAGTCCGGAGGTTCTGTTTTTGATTCCTGGTGGGGACTCTGTCAGACAAAAATCCCTTTGAGCGGCTTCCCCAGTTTGGTTAGGACATTGCAGGATGAATCACCTGATAGTCCGATAAGTTGGATAATTCCGTGCTTCGGAAGGCACGTTAAGTCGTTGGCCCGACTACTACCTATGGATGTAGTCGTTAAAGAGCCATATGTGAGAGGCCTTTGGCGGCCTCAAATGCTATATTTTGACATTTGCTCCATAAATAAAAAATAAAAAAAATACATTTGGCCTAAGATAGGGGCTCATGCTGGTGGCACTGGTCATGCAGTGACGAAGATAAAAAAATGAGGTTTGAACAAAGAAACATAAATTACAGTTCCACCGACTTTTTTGGGTTGGTACCTAGAAAAGGGGCTTCCTGTAATCGTAAACGGTAGTTGCATATAATATAGCCATAGCAGTCACGCAACATTTCGTCAGTGAATATCAATCTCATACATTTTTATTCTATACTACTGGCATTTACGATAGTAGAAATCCACTTATCTACGGCCCCAGGCGGAGAAATGGAGGATTATCGACACTACTACCTACTACAAGTGAAACACTGCGATTGTTGACAGCGACGCTACCGCCTGAACAGACAAGTCAATGTCGCCAGGGTACTCGAATATCGATACCAAAATGTACATCACTATCTAACGCACACATTGACAAATCAAAATTGGTTACGCGTTTTCGGGCTCTTTGTTTATCTATAGGCAGTAAGCTGCCGTTATTCATAATCTAAGCTACGCTTCGCTAGCGTGGGTTAAAACCTCCTTGATATAGTCTAAGTACAACACAAAAAGGAAACAGAAAGGCTTTTTTTGGCGGGAACTCGACATGGGCGTTTGCCTGCTTAATTAAAATTTTGGTTTTTTGTGCATTTAGTGATTTAGTGGATAATAAAGATAGTGTGTTATGCAGTAAATTTACTACGGAGTGCGTAGCTGATGAAGATTTGTGTTGTCTCAAAAAGTCACGAACATTTTCCTTCGTAAAGTTCCCTATCGCTTTACGAGGGGAGCTAAAAGAAAGATTAATGACATCAGAAATGGCTGTATGGGCTTTGTACTCTTTGCCTTTCCGAAAGGAAGAATGGAAAAAAAAAAAGAAACAGAAAGGAAAGAAAAGAAATCCCGAAAAATCCAAATTATCCTGGGAAATTATCTGTGTATAAGTAGGTACTCCTCGATTAGAACAATAATGTCCTCCGAGAGCGAGTCACCACAGAACACTATGAGCGAGTTCTCCTACAGATTAGATAGAAGTGAGTTCTCCGATAAAGAAACTGAAAAGTTGGCCTTGTTGGTGTCAGCCCACACCATACTGTATAAACCCTCGCCTGGAGAACTGGGGAGTAGGGAAAGAGTAAAGAGAATATGGCGTGAAATCGCGGCGGACATGGGAAAAGGAGTGGATGCGTGTAGAGCGAGATGGACCAGGATGAGGCAGGCATATATGAAAAGGAAACAGAGGGGGCACTTTGCGCCGGAGGAATCTCAATCGTACAGGCTGTTGCAGTTCCTTGACAGCGTGGAGCCTAGGCCGGCAAAGCGTCGGAGGTTGAATGAATGTGGGGATGGAAATGGGGGGGAAGTGATAGAGAGTGACGTAGTGGAGGGTGCTTTACAGCTGGCATGCTCCATCCTAAAGGACCTAAAGCCAATTAACCGGATCCGGGCCTCAAGGAAAATGTTGGACGCGCTTTTTGAAATTAGGGAGGAAGAGGCACGGGGTTTGGACGCTCAGATGCCTGGGTCCCATAGGGGACCAGCTACAGTAGGCGACAAACAAGCAGGGACTTCCTCAGCAGCGGGGTTAATAGTCTCGCCACTAATATATTTGGGCCATGGAAGTCCAGACTCTATCCTCTCTACCGAAGAAGGCTTTGACCCGGTATTGGTTACAGGAGCTGTAGCATGCCAAGAAGCAGTGAAGGCAGAGACTGACTCGCTCTGAAGCTTCATTTTGATGCCAGTTGTTGATTTTTTTAATTGGTCCTTAGTGCCACAATATGGCTACAATAGATCTATGGCAGGTCGCAGTGGCCGTTGGGAACTAGAAGCCTGGCCCATTTACCCTCAAAACAAACTTAGTGCCACAATATGGCTACAATAGATCTATGGCAGGTCGCAGTGGCCGTTGGGAACTAGAAGCCTGGCCCATTTACCCTCAAAACAAACTTAGTGCCACAATATGGCTACAATAGATCTATGGCAGGTCGCAGTGGCCGTTGGGAACTAGAAGCCTGGCCCATTTACCCTCAAAACAAACTTAGTGCCACAATATGGCTACAATAGATCTATGGCAGGTCGCAGTGGCCGTTGGGAACTAGAAGCCTGGCCCATTTACCCTCAAAACAAACTTAGTGCCACAATAATAAGGACAGCGTGCTACCAATTGTGTTGGGATTGTGGCAGATGAGGGTTTGAGGTCTCTGCCTACACTGGCGGACTGGGGGTGTGATGTTATTTACTTATAAGGGTACCTTTTTTGAGATTTTTTTTAATTCTCTTGTCATAAAATATACATAATTAATTTGGGTTTCGTTCCTCAGTTCATACCCTTGGGGCGGGAGTGGGGGTGAATTTGGGAAGGATCTTTAGGTGTATGTAGACTTTACATCTGTGACTGTTAAGGTTCGCAGTGAGATTTTGTTCTTCTAGGCAGGAGGATAATATTTCGTACAAATAAGTTATTTTATTTGATTTGAGTTGAACTTGTTTAATCAATACTTGTTTAATATTTCTTTTTGAAAGATTTTTTTTAATTTTAGAAATATTATTACTGGCCAAGCCTAATAAAGTCTAGTCTACTTAAGGCTATTCATTTTCCATACTAAATTCCAATGACTTGCATTCTTATGCGAGACATAAAATGCTGTTGCAAAACGAGTGTATACTGCTATTTTTACAAAGATACAGCTAATGCACCGAAAGTACTACGGTATAGATTAATAGAATATGTAGAAGAGTATGTTTATCTGGGCCAGATCATTTCAGCCAGGGACCTGACCACCAAAGAAATAGACAAAAGGGTAAGCAGTGCTTGGAGTCGATATTGGTCACTAAAAGAAATTATGAAAGATGACAATATGCCCATAGCAATCAAAAGCAAAGTTTTAAACATATGCATATTACCATGTATGACATATGGATGCCAAACATGGGCCCTAACTAGAAAACATCTCCAAAAACTTAAGGTCTGCCAACACGGCATGGAAAGGAGTATACTTAAAGTAAAAAGACAGGACAAGGTAAAACTAACAACAATTAGAAAAAGAACAGGAGTACGAGATGTAACAAGGACGATAAGAGAACAAAAATGGAGATGGGCTGGACATGTTATTCGGTTGAAAGACAAGAGATGGACAGGAGCTGTAACGGACTGGTATCCTAGGGATGGGAAGAGGAAAGTGGGCAGACAAAGCAAACGATGGGAAGATGAAATAAAGGAAGTAGCAGGGCCATTGTGGCGGAGAGTTGCTAGGGACAGACAGGAGTGGCGGGCTCTGGAGGAGGCCTTCGTCAGAAGACGAACCAAGCAATAAAGATACATAAATATAGAACTATAGAAAATATGTAAATAAGTAAAGAAAAAGCTTGGAAAACAAGGCTGTAATAAATAAATAAATAAATAAATCAGCGAAAAATTTAACTAAAAAAAGGAGTAGTATACACTCGTTTTTTAACAGCATTTAATGTCCTGCATAATGATGCAAGTAATTTGAATTTAGTATGGAAAACGGATCGCCTTAAGAAGAAGCGAAAAGGGAAGAGGAAGGGAGCTGTCTTAAAACAGGGCAAGTAAATGCTAAACTTAATAAATAAATAAATCGTGGGTTTACGATTAGTAATATGTAGTACTGACCCATCATTTACTTCAATAAAGGGTGGAAAATTATTACACTTTGATCGAATATGGATGAATGCGTTTGCTCGTTCTAATACAAGTTATTATTATATATTTTTTTATTTAATACAAGTTACTAAATGTGTTATTATAGAACGTGAACCATCAGACAAATTGTTTTTGGAATTAGTATTTTGTTTTGGTACAAGTTGCCTTTGCTAGCTAATTCGCATAGGAAATGTACATGTCAATAAGTAAAAATACGATTTTTATTTGGTTGCAAATAAAGCTAAAAAATAATTTTGTTTTTGTCAAATATTGATTAGCCGATGGCAGAATGAAACGTAGCCATGGCCAGTCTTCAGCTGTTAGTTTTTTTTTATGATAGGCAATGACTACTCATCACATTCTGCCATACGACCTATCGATATTTGACGAAAACGATTTTTTTTAAAACCTCATTTATGGCCGAAAATATTGGTATTTTTTATTTATCTTCTATTTAAGTTTCCTTTGCGAATTTAGAGGTGGGGGGGAACTTTTGAGGTACATTTGTTGTATATTATGCCTACATGCCATGTGTGTATGTATAGAATGAATGTATGTATGCACATATACAGGGTGTAATCGATATATGTGTCCAGGCGATTGATCCATAACTATTACTTACAGATATCAAAAAACTTTAAACGGATATCAAAAGTATTTTAACTAATCAGTAGAATGACATCAATATCTTTTTAAAAATTAAGCGAAAGAAGAGAAAAGAAATAACCAAAATTTTGACATTAAACACCCCCATACTATAGTATGCGATTAGTAGAAAGGTTTTAGTTTTCTTATTTTAAAAGATTATTTAAATACAATAAATTGGCAGGAACGACAATATTGTCGCTCCTGCCAATTTATTGTATTTGAAGCTTGAAGGTTTTCAGAACAGCCAAAATCAATTCTAGGTTACGGAATGCGAGCCCCTAACAAAAAGTGTATTACCAACCATCTCCGTACATACCCGTGGGCGTCGTAAGAGGCGACTAAGAGTTATAAACTGGAGGATGGGCAACAGCATCCTCCTGTGTATTATACCATCTTACTTATTGCGGTCATCTACAACCGCGGTCCATGGTGCCAGCCGCAATGCTGACAAGCGAGGTAACTATGTTACTTCCCCTCCTCATTTTTTCATCAAATTCTGGAGGGAGCTCCCTGTCCTGTAGTGGACATTCCGGTTTCGTTTATGTATCTTACGAGGTGGACGATCAGGTTGCGGGTGCCCGAACTATAAGTAAAACATTCAGTAATATAACATTAAAAGAAAACAAGTGCGAGTCGGACTCGCGCGCCGAGGGTTCCGATATACTGTTTTTTATTTTTGGAAGCAATAAAGTCCATTTTTAGGACCGCAAAACTAAATTTGTTTGTAAATGTTATTTGCATATTTCTAAAAAACTGTGCAACTTAGAATTTAACTTGAAATAAAATTTATGCATGTTCCCTATAATTACACTCTGTAGAATTTTGTCAAGGGGATTACTGCAGTCAACTACCGCCCCCATCAGTTAGAAAAATATTTCTCTCTAAACAGAAAATATATCAAAAATCCGAAATCACGGATGGAAAAATGTAGTTGACTGTAGTTACAGATACAAAAAGTGCCAAAAACGGCCACTTTTAGCAGTTTTTGTATCTGTAACTACAGAAAACTTTATTTTACAGACGAAATAGGTTCTACATAAATACCTTTACTTCAGTCTGTCTTTTCGGATTTTCGATAAGTTTTGTGTTTAGTAAGTATTTTTTTATGATGGGGGCGCTAGTGGACCGCAGGTAGCCGCAGGGCTTTATTTTATATTTTATAAGGCAGATTTTCGATAAGTTTTGTATTTAGCGAGTAATATTTTTTTGACTGATGGGGGCGCTAGTGGACCGCAGGTAGCCGCATAAAGCCCGCGTCACACAGAGGCGGTAGCGGAAGCGTTCCGGGGCCGGTATTTTTTGTAAAGTATGAGTTCTAATGCACCCTGTCACATTGAAAAGCGATCGCGGCGCGGTATTTTGTTCCCGCCAAACCGCCCCGAACCGCTTTCGCAATCATACCGCCTCTGTCTGACTTGAGCTTAAGGGCTTTTAAGGCAGAATTTCGATATGTTTTGTATTTAGCGAGTAATATTTTTTTTGACTGATGGGGGCGCTAGTGGACCGCAGGTAGCTGCTTAAGGTGATCTGTGACGGCCAGCGTAGCCCCGAACGCAACTAGATGGAGCCACTGCTGCAAATATAAGTTTTTATTTTTTAATGCAATAAGTACCAACTATATATGTGCAAAAAGTTGATTCGCGTAAATTTCATCGTGCAACTTCAACGCCTTCAACTTCAACAATTTTAATAAGAAAAATATGTCCATATGTCCACTAAAGTCAATTACTCTCGTCAGTCCGTGTCCGTTACATGAGTACGATCACTCACACATGCACACAAAGCACAACCGTACAGTTTGGACCGCACGCCTACAATCGTAATATTGAACCAAAAATTGCTAACAAAAATAGTACTTTCATTAACTGTATTTTTGTATTAATTAGCGAAAAATTTAACTAAAAATAGCAGTATTCGTTCGTTTTTCAACAGAATGTTATGTCCCGCGTAAGAATGCAAGTCATTTGAATTTTTGTATGGAAAATGGATCACCTTAAGGGCTTTATTTTATAAGGCAGATTTTCGATAAGTTTTGTATTTAGCGAGTAATATTATTTACATCTCTCATATTCGGTAAGTAGGTCCTTATTACCCCCAAATGGGGCTTGTAGGTGACCAATTAGCGCTCTACGGTAATAATGTAGCTAGAAAAGCCCTAGGGCGGTAAGTAATTGAGTTTTGAAAGAGTGAAGTGTTTTTTTTATTACTTACCGCCCTAGGGCTTTTCTAGCTACATTATTACCCTAGAGCGCTAATTGGTCACCTACAATTTGGTGGTAATAAGGACCTACTTACCTCACAATCGAGATGTAAAGCAGAGTAGTTAGCTCGGGTGTAAGCATCAATTGCACCCTCGAACTATAGGCGCCCTCGCTGCGCTCGTGCGCCTAAATATTCCGGGCTGCAATTGATGCCTTACAGCCCTTGGCTACTAATCTACTATTAACTGATGGGGGCGCTAGTTGGCTGGGGGAAAGCTCTTAAGATTGTTTCAAGTTTCGAATTATTTCCTCCAAAGAGAACAATGACTGATTAATTGTTAAATATGAAAAAGAAAAGAAGAAACGGATAATAAATATATATAACTGGAATACTAGATAGTTTCAATTAAGAGGGCCTAAAGATTTGAGAAACCTGTTTACACTAACACCCTGTATATTTTTTTCACTTCTCATTGTAGTTTATGCTGATTGCTGGGTATAGATTCGGAGTTTATAATCCTAAATGTATTCAATAGATAGATATGGGTCAACATTAGTAACAAAAATGTACTTTTCTAAACTACTTTTATGCACAACACTTTTTACCTTCAAAATGTTTTTCTTTTAGTTTTTCAGTTATAGCAGAATTTCAAGATTCTTTTTCTTTAAATGGCCGCCATTTTGTTTTTCTTATATATGTATACTTGGGCCCCGCTCAGGTTTGTTTAAAATCATCGTATAGAGCAGATATCAACATAAATATAAACTTTTACAGGGAACCAATTCTTGAATATCACCGGGTGATAAAATATCACTTGATACTTTAAAAAATAAACTGTGAAATTGCAAATACAAAGGTATAAAAATTAACAATTATAAACCAGTTTATATTTACCGAATATCAATCTTTACTTTTGAAAATAAAAATCTGTGATATTGAATTTTTAGAGTGATATTTTATCACCCGGTGATATTTAAAAATTGGGCCCCAAGGCGCGTAACTCCCATTATTCACTTATATGGACATTCATACCTACTACTAAGCTAATCCCTCAAAAATTTGTGCCAAATCCACACTCATTTCCATTAGTGACAAACTCATTACAAAAAAAAAACGAGAAATGTGGGATTTAAAAAAAAATAAATAAATAAATTGTACAATTTTTTAACGGCCATACTCCAATGACTTTTACCACAGATAATATAATAATATACTAGTACAGATGCCTCACGTCATAGAACGAATTTGTGCCGAAAATTGTTCGGGCTATTTTTTCCATAAGGTATTTTCTTAGAATAAATTGATATCTGGATGTTAAAATTGAATTAATGTCATAGTTTACACCTTTACCTACCAACCTAGTAGTAACATTTAGTTTAATTATTAGAAACAAAAGGGCCAAATGAATTCGGGCTATTTACTCCGTCGAAAAAACCGTAGTACGGAATGGGACCCCATGCTTTTACACGGGCAATATAATACTACGAAATAAAGTCTAAAGCTTGATGTGCTCATGACTGTACTCGGTAATTAGTTTATTTGTAAAAAATAAAACGACATAAAAGTGTTTCAAAAATTACTTATTTATTCGTACATATAATTTATACCTTTTCATGGAAAGTTCTTCACAAGGAAAATATTCATTATACAGGGTGTCATTTTTTTAACTATGCTTTTCAAATATTTTCAAGTCTTTTTTGTAGCTCTCAAAGTAAGCCAGTGGTTTTCAACCTTTGACTTGTAAAAATAGCGAAACGAATATTTTCCCCACAAAGAAATATAATTACAGGTATATTTTAATAGTTATATTCAACCAATTCACACAACATTTAGTGATACATACATACAATCACACGTCTCAGATGAAACCAAAACATTTTGGCGCCAAAATATTTAAAAACTTGCATGTACACGTTTAGTAAAAAAAAAACTATATTAGAATTACTGAGGACAATCTTGAATTTCTCAATTCTTGAATTTCACCGGGTTATAAAATATCACTCAAAAAATCAAAATCACATATTTTTCTTTTCAAAAGTTAAGATTGATCTTCGTAAAATATAAAGCAGTCCTTGATTGTTAATTTTCATGTATTCCGATTTACCTTTTAACAGTTAATCAGGGCAAATGTGAATTTTTAAAGTCTTAAAAGTGATATTTTATCACCTGGTGATTTTCAAGAATCGAGTCCCTGATCGTTTTAATGCCTCTTGATAATAAATTTACATATAAGTATTTATTCTTTAAAAATGAACTTACAGAAAAGAAAAGCTTTTGAAATATTTTTCAAAATTTCTGTTATTGTTACAAAAAAAAAGTCATAAATAAACCAAATACTGGGTATCATGGTGTAAAAAGTTCTAAAATATGTAGTTAAAAATGTATATTTATATTTCAACCACTTAGCGATTTTAGAACTGACAACGATTTTTTAACAATCTCCCCATACGTGTGCAATGTGTACATGCTTTTATATATATAAAAGTTAAGTTATAAAACATAATTTAGACATGTATTGTTTCCATTTCGCACAAAACTAAATACTGGCAGTAGAGAAAAAAAACATCTTTTAGTGTTTTTTAAGTAGGTGTACGTGAAATAAATAACTAAAAATAAATTATTATTTTGTTAATAAATTTTTAAACTAATAAGTTTACAAAAATATCTGGATTAAGTATGTCAATTTTAAAAATCAAATATAAACGTTTAAGAATAAAATAATTAAAAAATTACATATTATTTTCAAACATGATTTTTCATAATGTGATTGTGACATATTATATAGCACAGTAAATTAATTAATACAATATATAATTACTTGAAACAATAACATAAAATGTTTCAAAATTGTTCAAGTTTATTGAAAATAGAAGCCATTTAAATAAGTCTTATAATTCTGATAAATAAGCCAATAAAAAATTGGACACACTTGGGTCTAAATTTTGATGTCAAATTTGGCCATAGATGTTTTGAACTTACCACATAAACAAGCAGCTCTAACTTCCAATTTGAATCGGAGCAATAACGAAAAAGCTATAAAAGTTCGACACAGAAAGATTTATTTTCAGGAATAAAAAGGACTTTCTGTAGAAGTCCAAAATATTTTTTTTATCAGAAAGATGTATACTCATTCTATAACACTGAAACTTACTTATTAGGCCTACGCTACATTATTTTGCTCTCTATACTATTAATTATTCTGTCCTAAAATCGTTCAAATTTGAGATAGACAACTATTTTTACACACCCAAGTATACAAATTCGATTTCACTACGGAATATTTTTAACTGGCCACCAAATTTAAATAGTTAGTAGAATTGAGCAACGCCATACAAATAAGTGTACCTAATACATATAAATTATAAGTCATTCAATCATCAAATATTTTCATAACTTAAATTCTGTAAAAAAGTCGAAATCCATACATATAAAATTCACAATTTATACATACTATCAAATAAAAATTAGATAAACCAAAATCTAAATGGCGTTGCCCAATCTTATATACCATGTCTACGAATTTTTGAAATGCAGCTTACATACAAACAATAAAAAAATGATATTTTAAAATACTGTTTCGTTGCTACTCGCAAATAATATTATAGTTTAAAAAAATATAATACCCGGCCGAGCCAAAGGCTTTGCACGAAGAACATTTAATAATCTATACTCCTTAAAATAGATCTCGATCTAATACTTTTTAATCTTAAAAACTACTATATACAGACTATTTTTAAATACAGTTCTACGTTTTAGTTAAACATTGTGTTTTTTATTGTGACCTACATTTTTATGACAAATAAAATTGTTTCTGATAAATAAAATTGTTTTATGTAGAAAAAGAATATGGGAATAAATATAGTCTATTGATGCCCCTTTTTTGCGGAAAGTAACAAACTTACTTTATTATATTATAACACACACAATGTTTAACAATAACAATTTTAAATTTAGTACTTTTAAAACTGCGAATGTGCGTTATCGCTCTATTCCTATTACAATAAGGATCACATTCCAAAGTACATCAACATACGTGAGATTCTCAATATACAGTGTGTCCCAAGTCTGAAGTTTTGGAATGTTAAGATAAACAGGGTGCCCTAAAAATACCTAAAGAACAAAAATCAAATTCGAGATATTGCGACTAGGAAATATTAATCTTATATTTTTTATTAAATTTTTGACACCCTGTATAAATCACGAATCTTTTATATTTAATTTAATCAAATTCTTGCGATAAAAGTTTCAATAAAAGTAATTTAAGCATTGGATACAAAAAATATCATGTTTACAGTATTGCCACTAACTGGGACTCAACTTTATCCTTGAAAATCACCGGGTGATAAAATATCACCTTTGAAACTTCACAAATATTTGTTCAAATTTATCTTGATCAGCCTTCAAACGGTAAATTATAATATATGGAAATTATTAAACACTATGTCAATCTTGAAAACAAAAATCAGTGATATTTTATCGCCCGGTGGTATTCAAGAATTGAGTCCCTGATCGAATATCATTAAAATTGGCTAGAAATATCTTTATTCCAAAATGACAGGCCGTATCATAATAAAGCTTTTTATTCATATTTAGAATATCTTTAGTTGAAAAAGATACCTTTTCTACATCGGATCACAACCAGCACATAAAATTATTTTGCCCAGACTTTTGTCCTTTACTCAAAACTCAAAAAGTCTGGATTCCCAAACACGCAGTCTTCTGTTTCTGTGAAATCTGATCTACGCATGCGCGAACGGCCTACGTTCCTGCGTGGTGCAATCGTGTTCACGCGTGGTTCCCTTGTGTTGTAGCCCCAATCTGTATTCATATTCCCTTGATTCATGTATGCCCACTCTTCTGGGTTACTATACCAGTTGTTTGTGTTCATGTTCACTCTATGTTCAAGTATGTTCATACGCCACTCTGTGTTCACGTGGTGTCTGGACTCATTCATGTTCATCCGCCATTGATTGTTCATTCGTTGCTCATTTCTGTTAGGCCATCGAACGTTAGCGTTTACGTCTCGTTCATTCAATTTTACGCGCTGTTTACGTCGTTCATTTGGTTTTGCTCTTTGCTGAGTGTTATTTGTATGTTGTTCAGCAATGTTTGCTTGAGATTCAGTTCTAGTAATTATCGGTTCCGAGGTCGAGTACTGATCAGCGGGGCTAACGCTGGATTTGATTCTTTCTCTGCGTGTTTCAGTTACATTCACGCGCAATTCAGGCGGGCTGATGCATGATTCAATTGGTTTCACGCGTGGCTCTGTTGTATTGACTAGTACTTCAATTCTATTTAGTCGCGGTTCAACTGTTTTATAAGGTTCAGTTTTGCTAGGACGCGATGTTGTTATATTTGATGATGTTTTTAAAGTTTTAACAGACAATTCAGATTTTGGTTCGGTTACATCTTCGCGCCGTTCCGTTGTGTTAACAAGAACTTGAATTTTGTTAACGCGTTGCTCTGTTCGATTGAGGCGTGGATCAGCTATGTTCTTACCTGGTTCAGTTCTGTTTAAGTACGTGTCAGCTGGGATTGCAGGTACATCAGTTCTGTTCGCGTAAGGATTGATGTTCACATGCTCTTTATTAGTGCTCACGCGTGGTGAAATCGTATTCAGACGTGGTTTTGATGGACTCAAGTACAACTTTCTAGGACTTACGTATGAATCAGTTTTGTTTACATTCGGTTCAGCGGTGTCTACACGAAGTTCATTTGCAAAGTCGCGCCTTTGATTTGAGTTCAAAACTACCTCAATTTTATTCACATCTGAGTTTATATTGAGGTCAGATTCGTCGGATCGATTTTCACATGGATATACTTCATATGGGCTTATGCGAGGCTCAACTCGATTTGTTGCAGCTGTATTTACGTACAATACACCTGAGCTCGCACATGGTTCGGTTATGTTCACTACTTCAATTTTGTTCATATCTGCATTTATGTTAGGCTCCGGTCGGTTTTGACGCGAGTGTAAATTCCTTGGTTGAATTTGATATGGGCTTATACATGGTTCAACCCTATTTGCTATTGCTGCAGCTGTATTGACGTACAGTTCATCTGAGTTCACGCATGTTTTAGTAGTGTTAACTACTTCAATTTTATTAACATCTGTGTTAATGTTATGGTCGGGTCGGGTTTGATATTGGTGCAAATTCTTTGGATATATTTGATATGGGCTTATGCGCGGCTCAACCCGATTCGCTTTTGTTGCAGCCGTATCCACATACAACTCACCTGAGCTCACACATGACTTAGTCGTGTTATCTCGTGATTCATTTGTATTTATTACTACTTCAATTTTGTTTTCTCTTGCTTTTCCGTTTTCGTACTCTTCGGTTGTGTTACCGTTCATTCTTGGTTCTTTTCTGAAAGTTTCAAGCGTGTTCACTTGAGGTTCCTTTAAGTTCGAATTTGAATCAGCATCGTTCATGTGCGATTCAATTCTGTTTGTGAGAGGTTTAACTGCGTTCACCAATACCTCAATTTTGTTAGAGTACGATTCTGTCACGTTCATGTAAGTTAGTGATGTCATTTCTTGCATTTCTGATCTGATTGTGCATAATTCTGCAGTTTTCTCAGGTGGTTTCGATGTATTGACACAAGACCTAATAGTATTCACGCAAACATTTGATATAATATCGTGGTCTTCGGTAAAGTCCCCGCACGGCTCAAGAGCAAACACGAAATGTTTAGACAAGTTGTCCTGTTCTTCTGATAGGTCTACGCAAGATTGATAAGTATTCACAGAAGATTCGGTTGAACTATCACATTCCCCTGTTAGATCTATGTAAGAAACAACATTGTCTGCACACATTTCAGTTGCATTAACAGGTGATTCAACAGAATGTCCCACAACTTCAGAGGTATTCGTGTCCATTAGGTCTTGGTATGGTTCAAGAACATCTGTACTTATCAGATTTACGTTCACCCACGGTTCAATACTACTTAAGTTAAGTTTAGATGTGCCTTCGCAATCTTCATTTTTGTCTACGCACGACTCAACAATATCCATGCATGATTCAGTTGTATACTTGGAAGTTTCGATAGTGTTCATGTTCAAAACAACAGTGTTAGCGTTAAGTTCAGGTGGATTAAGATCTTCTGTTATATTCAGGCACGAATTAACTACGTCTATGCCAGTTTCGGAAATTTTTACAAAAGGCTCTACAGCATCCACGTGAAGTTCAGATTTACTATTAGAATCTTTATCGTCCTTCATATCCATGCATGATTCAGTTGTATACTTGGAAGTTTCTATAGTGTTCATGTTCAAAACAACAGTGTTAGCGTTAAGTTCAGGTGGATTAACGTATTGTTCAGTTAAGTTCATGCATGAATCAACTACATCAATGCACATTTCGGTTATGTTTACACCAGGCTCAATATCATTCGCGTTAAGTTCACGTATATTTTTATAATCATCATCCTGCACACACGAATCAACAATGTCTATCGTTGGCATTGTATACACGGAAGTTTCGACAGTGTTCATGTTCAGATCAATAGTGTTTGCAAAAAAATCATGTGTATCAACGTGTTCTTTAGTTAAATTCACGCATGAATGAACTTCGCCTATGCGCATCTCAATTGCATTCTTGTTAATATCAGACGTGTTATTGCGTTCTACAACGTTTTCCGCACAAGGCTCAACAATGTCCACGAATGATTCGATTGCATTCATGTTAGTTTTAAATGTGTTCACGTTAGCTTCAAAAGTGTTCACATTACATTCAAAAGTGTTCACATTACATTCAAAAGTGTTCACGTTACAATCAAAAGATTTCACTTTAGATTTAAAAGTGTTCTCGCAAAGTTCTGGTATATTAAAGCGTTCTTTAGTTAAGTTCACGCAAGACTCAATAGTGTCCAAGCACGTTTTTGTTGTTTCAACAGCAACGCAAACTTCAGATGTTTTGGATTCTGGTTTATCAATAATATTTTCATGCAACTGAACAATATTTACACAATATTCTGATGTACCGCGTTCTTCAATAGTTTCAATATTTTTCACACACGATTCAACAATGTCCATGCTAACTCCCGTAGTATTCTCGGTTTCTGATGTTTCATCAATGATATTTTTATGCGACTGAACGGTATTTACAGAAAGTTCGGGTGTGATACCGCGTTTTACAACAGTTTCAACACTTTTAACGCACGATTTAACAATGTCCATGCTAACTTCGGTAGTATTCACAGTTTCTAATGTTTCATCAATTATATTTTTATGCGACTGAACGGCATTTTTAGAAAGTTCGGATATGTTACCGCGTTTTGCAATAGTTTCATCTAATTTAAAGCACGACTCAACAATGTCCATGCTAACTTCGGTAATATTCACGGTTTCTGATGTTTCATCAATGATATTTTTATGCGACTGAACGGTATTTACAAAAAGTTCAGATGCTGTTTCGCGTTCTTCAACAGTTACAAAATTTTTAACGCGCGATTCAACAACGTCCATGCTAACTTCGGTAGTATTCACAGTTTCTGATGTTTCATCAATGACATTTTTAAGTGATTGAACGACATTTACAGAAAGTTCGGATGTGTTACCGCGTTTTACAATAGTTTCCTCAAATCTAACGCACGACTCAACAATGTCCATGCTAACTTCGGTAGTATTCACAGTTTCTGATGATTCATCAATGATATTTTTATGCGACTGAACGGTACTTACAGAAAGTTCAGATGCTGTTTCGCGTTCTTCAATAGTTTCAACACTTTTAACGCACGATTCAACAAAGTCCATGCTAACTTCGGTAGTATTCACAGTTTCTGATGTTTCATCAATGAAATTTTTTAGTGATTGAACGACATTTACAGAAAGTTCGGATGTGTTACCGCGTTTTACAATAGTTTCCTCAAATCTAACGCACGACTCAACAATGTCCATGCTAACTTCGGTAGTATTCACAGTTTCTGATGATTCATCAATGATATTTTTATGCGACTGAACGGTATTTACAGAAAGTTCAGATGCTGTTTCGCGTTCTTCAATAGTTTCAACACTTTTAACGCACGATTCAACAATGTCCATGCTAACTTCGGTAGTATTCACAGTTTCTGATGTTTCATCAATGTCATTTTTTAGTGATTGAACGACATTTACAGAAAGTTCGGATGTGTTACCGCGTTTTACAATAGTTTCATCAAATTTAACGCACGACTCAACAATGTCCATGCAAACTTCGGTAGTATTTGCGCACGGCTTGATCGTGTCCACGGTTGGCTCGTCTGTGTTCACGCGTGGGACTTCTCTGTCCACGCGTGGCTCTGCCGTGGCCACGTTCTGGTGTCACAGGGTTGTCCACCTCTCTTCAAAGAACTGCCGCATGTTGTGTCCTGCTCTGCCGACCGGACTGTCGTCTTCGTTGAATACTTCGCAGTTGCTGAATATGAGTCTGACGTCGTTCGCGAATTCTTCTTTGCATTTGTAGCTGAAACAAAATATATGATTATATTTCGTCGCTTCATTCTTCAGATATAATTTGTTTACAAGTAGTAGTCCTTAATTCGCCAGGCAGACGATGCACGCATTTAAGAGTAATTCATTTGATTCTCTTATTTAAAACGATTTCCGTCCGAGTTCACTTCACCACTGTAGCTGACATTCGCTCCATTCCTTATTCGTGCGGGGCAGTGAACGCACGCGTCCCATGCCGAAGCGCAATGTTCAATAAGAAGTAGATAGATTATACCTGAAGTTGTAATATTGAAGTTAAATTACAAATATTTAAAATTATTTTCGATAAAATAAGTTTTTGCTCCGTGTGTTAGTGTAATCGTACTGGATTCAAAACTTTTCAGTAAGTGTTGTTTTGATTATTAATTCTTTCTAAGAAAGAAAAATTTTCAAGATTACCCACATGTTCTATTCTTAAATTTGCTAAACAAATTGAAGTGTTTATTACGGCCTACGAGTATCTTGCGGCCCGATACCTCCAGTTACTTGTTTTGTATACAAAAACGTAACATGACAACGTAACAACCATGATTATGACCTATCGGTCGCACCCAGAACTTTTACGAAAATTATGGAAAATTTAATAAGATAGACGTAAACCATATAATGACATTTTGTTTATGATAATTCCGACAAATGTTAGAACATTGTCTAATCGAGAGATTTTGAAACCTTTTCAATTTATATATATATATTTTTTTGTAGTTAATTACTACAAAATTTCATTACCACCTACACAGGCTTAAAAGTTTTAGCCTTCGTTTACGTCATACAATTTTATCTTTTCTTACCTTCCGACAAACAAAGTAAAAATAAAGGAAAGTAACAAAATTAAACGTTACCGACGTATTAAGTATACGTGTGTATGACGTGTGTTAGATGTTTTTTCGTCTAATGGCGAAAGTTACGAGGGTAAGTAAAAAATGAAATATATTTTCTTTTTTTTGTGTTTTAAACATTTATTACCAAGTGAATCACAGAACAACTTACGTCGGAATGGACTGCGAGTCAATTGCGACGGCAGTAACTTCGAGTTACCGCCTAATATTATTTACGATGTGTTACGTGAATGGATATGATGGAATGCGATTGTCTATCTATTATTATGTCGGGATTGACTGCGAGTCAATTGCGACGGCGTTAACTGCGAGTTAAGGCCAAATAATATTGACAATACGCGATATCTACATAGATATGAACTGTGGGTTACCAAGTATCTATTGCTTGTCGGGATTGACTGCGAGTCAATTGCGACGGTGTTAACTGCGAGTTAACGCCACATAGTATTGAAAATACGTGATGTATAATGTTGCCTATCTATTATTATGTCGGGATTGACTGCGAGTCAATTGCGACGGCCTTAACTGCGAGTTATGGCCAAATAATATAGACAAAAATCGACATCTGAATATATTTTTACTGCGATTCAACTATCTATTGTCTGTCGGGATTGGCTGCGAGCCAATAACGACGGTGTTAAGGGCTCCTTTTCCGTCTAACGCCGTTTTTAAAACCAATACCATTCAGTAGAAAATTGACGTAATATTCTGAAAAAAATATTTGTTTTAGTTGAGGATATAGCAAAGTGAAATTCGCTTACAATAACATAATTAGATGAACTTGTCTCGATAGAAAAAAATCGTGAAGTTGCCTCTTTTTCAAAAGTATTTTCAATACCATGCCTAAAATAATAAACTTATGGACCTTATTTTTAGACTTACCTTTATCTAAAATGTATATCTAGTGAAATTCGCTAAGATGGATGTTGTAGTGTTAGTTTCCTAATTATGAGAACTAAATACCTACGAAAAGCGCGAGCGCCGCGCGCGACTCCGAGGACATCGACAGTCGCGCGCTGGCGCTTACGGACGACGGACCTGTGTCAATTTTACTCCCGACGTGCGACGTGCAGTGATTTTTCGAAATTCAGAATATTTTTTATCACGAGACTGAGATTGTGACGGCGCAATGGCTAATAAACATAACAAACGAAAAAAGTCATTGCGAGCGATATCAAGAACAAACAGGACGAATGCATTACAAAGAAATGCAAAGTAAGTACCTACAATTGAATAAGTTTTAATTTAAAACTCAAAAAGACAATTATATGATATTTTTATTATTCTTCACTTTTTCTATATAAAATATGGGTTGTAATTTTATGTAAAAATTATAATATAATAGTATTTTAGTGCCACAGTATAGTAAAAGCAGTATACTTAATCAAAGACGAAATAATTAAGGGCGCTTTCTTTGAAATGTTAAGTAATGTAGAAATTTCTGTGCCTTAATGGGACACAGTCAACCGAAATCAGTAGGTAGTATTAAGTACTAAGATTATTTCACCAGATTTTTAAAGTTATAAGAAGATTGTTTGTTTTAAATTACTTGCCATTCTAGCTTGCTATGTATTTGTTACTTATTGTGTTTCCAGTATTTTCTCGAATGTAACGTAATGTATTTTTTTCACTTATTTCAGTGCATTAAGCTCTGGTAGCAAAAATGATGTTTTGGCGTCGAATAAATGCATCACTGAGCAGCACTCGTAAGTACAATTTATTCTCATTACCACCGATCTGGTCAGTGATGGTAAATAATTTTGTTATCTGATTGATTGTGTCCATATTCATTCCCTAGACTGGACATATTTTTATTTTACTCGATTATTCACACAAACTATGCCCACGATCATTTTCATCGCTATGCCCACGTTTTCTCACTGCAATTCTTATATGTTATCCCTGTGTTTGGTGGCTTCCACACATTGATTGCACCATATCAGATAGGTATATATGTAATATATTATGTAAAACAATTCATAAAATCTACATTTGTTGTTGCAGGGAAACTTGTCAAGATAAGCCTCTTCTCGTGGAATCTGAAAATCAAGAACACGAGTTTCAACCAGTGTCAGGAAGACGCATCATTGATATTAGATACTTGTTGAGCCAATTACAAGAAAAAGCACGACACAACAATTTATTCGACTGCAAAGCGGAAAATTTTCAGCTTATTAGTGAAAAAAGGATTGGTCTACTATCCGTATTTAAATTTGAATGCAGCATGTGCAAACAACTTTGCCTTATAAAATCCGAAAATACAGACACAGCTAATATAAATGTCAATGTTGCAGCTACTACTGGCATTATAGCATCAGGGATCGGATACTCACAATTCGAAGAGCTTCTTTCCTCTATGGATATAAACATATTTTCTACTAAACTTTACAATAAACTGCAGGAACAAGTCTATGATAGTTTTGAAAAGACAGCAGCCGAATCCATGAAAGCTGCTGCTGAAGAAGAAAAGGAGTTGGCTATCGCAGAAGGTCGTACCAAAAACGGTATACCAGTGATTGATGTTTACGTCGACGCTTCTTGGTGTGCTCGCTCATACGGATCCAACTATAAGGCTGCGTCTGGGACTGCAGCAATTATTGGAAGAAAAACTGGCAAAATTCTTTTCTTAGCGGTCAAAAATAAATATTGCCTTGTGTGTGCTCGTGCAGAAAGCAAAAATTCTCCACCTAATAAACATAAATGTTACAAGAATTTTGATGGTTCATCGTGTTCTATGGAAGGTGAAATAATAACTGAAGGGTTTCAACAATCTCTTGCAATGTATGGCATTATTTATAAAAGAATGATTGCAGATGGAGATGCCTCGACATATGCAAAGGTACTAAAAGCAGATCCATATAAATCCCAAAATATCACAGTAGAAAAAATTGAATGTAGAAATCACATATTACGAAATCTGTGCAAAAAAATGCGTAGTCTAATTACAGAGACTAAATTTCCTCTGGCTCATAGAAAAACTTTGACGAACCTGAAAATAATGTCCATGAGAAAAGCAATAGTCAGATCAATAAAATACCATAATACATCAGAAAAAACAAAAGACGTTGCTATAAAAATGCTTCACAATGATGTTATCAATTCCCTATCACATGCATACGGAGATCATAGAATGTGTCAGGATTATAACTGTGATAAAGAAAAAGTTTATGGTGAGGGGTTAAAATCTATTAAAAATTCAACATTTATTTTTCGACTTAACTCAAAAGAGAGACAAAGAGAGGGCGCAGAAAAGAAAAAGTGATTTAGAAAATTCTAAAAAGATAAAAAAATTCAAAACAGCACCACATTCAAAACAAAAACAAAATGATTATGGCCCGGCTAGTTCTGAGCCAGATATGTCTCCATTTGATCTAGAAATAGCCAAAAAAGAATTCGCCAAAAATTTACAAACACTTACTGCTGACAGAGAGGCAATCGAGCGTAATACGATTTTACAAAGAGACAGTAGCGAATGGCTTGAAATTCGGAAAAACCTAATTACTGCCTTTAATTTTGGCCCTGTCTGCAAAAGGCAAGTAACTAAAGACACCGCACCGCTAGTAAAAAATATATTATATAAATCAAATATAAGCCATGTTGCATCGATTGCCCATGGTATTGAGAATGAGCAAGAAGCGCTGCAGAAGATACAAGAACAAGAAAATGTGTCTATTGAGCCCTGTGGACTGTTTATAGATAAAGAGAACCCATTCCTTGGTGCTACTCCAGACGGGCTCATTGGAAATGAAACTTTAGTTGAGGTAAAATGTCCTTTTTCAGCGTCAAAAATTGGCTTGAGAAAAGCCATAGAAGAAAATAAAATCCAGATTTTAAAATATGACAAAAATACACGTACTACAACGATTAACAAAAATAGTAATTGGTTTTTTCAAGTGCAAGGACAACTGCATGTAACTGGACGACAACAATGTTTATTTGGTATTTGGGCAGGAGAAAACGAACCCGTACACATCGAAATAATTAAAAAAGATGACGGTTTCTGGAAATCGAAGATGGAGTCCAAATTATCACTTTTTTATCATAAATGTCTTTTACCAGAAATTATCAATCCTAGACATACTCGTGGTATGCCTATTCGGAGTCTAACACTTGAAGAAAACGAATCCACGGAGAACAAAGAAAATGAAAAACCTGTATTGCACAATAATAGTTATTTGCAATCAGGTCCTACTTCGTTTACGGAGCAGAGCCAAAATGAAATTTGCCTAATTCCTGAGAAAGATCAAGGTGAAACTTTGGTTCATAATATGAAAACATCGTTCGACGAAAGTGATCCCGGACCTAGCACTAGAAATCTATCTTTTTATGAATTTTGATTAAATACACACACACACACACACACACACACACACACACACACACACAAAATCACGCCCCTATACCTAATTTTTATTAAAAGAGAGAATTATTATTGTACTGTACGTTAACGCTCTGCCTACTCCGCCAGGGATGTAGGCATGACTTGTATGTACTTGTTATTGCATAAAATTTTATTATCTGTCTATCGGAATAAAGTTATTAGCGTACAAACTAATTATGTTTGTTTTTTATCATTGTTTTACCTCGTAATCTCTAATAATCAGCACTGTCATGTCAATAAGTTCAATAGTATATGAAAAATTTTGAAAAAAGATAATGTTTAAAGTCAATAAATAATCCTATTAAGCTTTCATTTCAATTTAACACACTTAATAAAATCAATTAATAAAAATTACCTTCCTTTACATACTGCATTATTTTATACTGTGGCGTTTTCGTCCGCGGCCAAAGGTCACCGGAGTTCATTTCAAAAGGGCTCTCGCGTAACGCAAATGCAAGTCGCCTGGGCGCGCGAAATACCTAAAGTTTTGGAACAAGGAGCCCTTAACTGCGAGTTAACGCCAAACTATCTGTTAGTTGTTGGGATTGACTGCGAGTCAATAACGACGGCTTAACTGCGAGTTATGTCAAACTATATCAACATAAATCATGCATCAAAATACAAGTTATCTATTTTCACGTCGGACTCTACTGTGAGTCAATCGTAACGGCGTTAACTACAAGTAAACGCCAAATAATTATTACAATATGCGATATTAAAATTGCTATTGACTGAGAGTCAACTTTTTATTGTTAAGGTCGGCATTGACTGAGAGTCAATTGCGACGGCGGTAACTGTGACTTAACGTCAAAATTTATCGTCAATGAAAACAATAATATCAAGTTCATCTATGTGTGTCGTCTACGATACATTGTCTTTAGTTTTCACAACAAGCCTTTTTGTTTGTTAACCATAACCAGAATATTTTTATTGTAAAATACCCACCTACTAAAATTTTATTTTTGGGTGCCAGTAATAGTAAAGAGAACAAAACCGTCCACGAGGCAAAAGATCATGCCAGCCCTGGACCAACCGACACCTAAGGTCTGGACACCTGAGGAGTCTTCGAGACACCCTAGGCGTCTACGTCTGATACGCCAAACTTGTTCTCTATCATATTCACGACACACTGTCGAACTTTTGTACGCCTAAGTATATTGAAAAAAGGCATGCCTATAGACAAGCACATACTTCTCAAATATCACCTAATACCGGTTTATTGTAAATGATTACAAACACCGATACTAAATTGCTAATTGAATTCCAGGCTTAGATAAAACTATCTCCGCTTGCATGTACAAGTATCTGTCAAAGACAAAACTTGTTTTTATAAAAAAGTTAAAGCAAATAAAACTATTGAGAGATAAAGATGCATCTTTTCAAACGTCGGGAGCTCGTTTAACCCAGCAGAAGAAGCCTTGGTCGGGTCCTCATTACCCGTCAAATAGGGGGGGGGAGCGAGGTTACAGGCAGGCTCTGGCCTTATCCCCAAGCTCAAGCAGCATCGACTAAAAGTTACAATCCATCCAAAACTCATGCTCCAGCACAGAACCGTAACACAAGTACATGCTGGTATAATACAATGTTTTTTTTTCAACACTTCCTGTGTCCGGATAATTCTACGAAGTAGAAAATCGCAATATTTCATAACCACAATGTTGTTATAATACATGCATAAGCATGAACCCTAAACACCACAGTATCCTAGTGTTACCTGGGAAAAACGAGGAAATAATATTCGTGTAGTGCTATGTAACGTGAAATCCACGTTTAAAATTTACCCTCAAGAAAAGCCAATATACAAAGTTTATATTGATTTTAACTGGAGAATAAGTTCCTATTTCCAGCGTTACAACCGTTACGAGTTACATTCCATCGGAATTTATATTGGGTACCTAATTTTAAAGCACCAAAACGCAATAGCTGTAACCGATTTATTCTAAATCCAAGAAATAAATGTACCTATTGCAACGTCATTCAACCGCCTCAAAAATTATGTTTTGAAAAAAAAACGGCTTCCTTGCTACGAAAAGCCCATCTCTTAATTTATGTTTTTAAGATGACCGAAAATTTCTACATTTAAATTTTCAACATAATATATGAAAGAAGTCACGCTATATAATTCTTTACGATTTTACAACCGTGCCTTATGAATATTATGATATTTTAGAAGATCTTATCTGATGGTATGGTAATGTTTCTACAAATTCCTGACCATCATAAGATACTTGTCTTACAGAAAGTAATTAAATACAGACAACTCCCTAACTAGTACCTAGTGTGGAGCAGTAAATAAAACCAAAGGCTACGAAGAAGGCCGAAGAAGTAAAATATTTGTTTTAAGGTTACAACCAATAAAAAAAAAATAAAAACAAAAGAGTATGTAGGTACCATACCATATTGTACAAATAACTTGTCAAAATATGCAATGGTACGATTGGCACAATATTTATTTATTTAAATTTTACGAAACAAATTGCCGCAGGTGCCAGCTGAGTCAATGAAAGTCACTCCCGGGCTCTGTGTGCAAACTTTTAAGACACAGCTTTAAAGTTCGCTGTACTCTTAGTTTTGCTCTTAGCTACAATCCTTAGCGATTTATGTTTTTTTTTTTTTATGAAAACTAGATCCAGACGCTGTAGCTATGGATACTTTATCCTTTGACCTGGACATTTTACGCGGTTCCGGTTCCTTTTATATTTGGGAAAAATTACTGATGACGAAGGCACCAGTATTTTGTGTTTTCACAAGGCCTTCTCTGCCTTTTAGCCCATCTTAATTATTTATATCATACAAAATAAGTGTCCTTCAACACTTGAAACTTTTATAATCCATATCAGAGTATACTGTTCCTTTTTAACTAATCTTACAGGTCCTGCGGGTAGCATTCACGCGCCACTTGATCCTCTCGCTTGCACTGATGTTCTCTTGAGCTTCGCTGTCTGAGGCTCCTATTTAACAATATATGTCAAAATACGCTTTGGGTAACAGCTTGTCCCCAGAAAAAATGCAAACGTGTTTGATAGTCCTACAACCAACAACTACTGTTATTTTTAACAAAACAACGTGACGAGATGTTTGGTTCGTATGAACAGCTGTACAACGGATCTCTTGACAATCATCGTTTGCCGTAATCTTTGCTACTTACTTATTAGGTGATAGAATTGGAACCAATAATTGGTTTAAAACCTTCTTCTACTTACAATCACAAGCCTAATCGGCCTAGTACTCGTAATAGTTACTTGGGACACACAACTAATAAGTAAATAAGTGTGTATCTAAATAGTCCCTTAATTTAGAGTTAATGATATAAAATAAAATGAACAGATCAGCGATTTCACTATATGCTCATGGGGCACAAAAATTTTCAATAATAAAAAGTGAATACTTATATTATTTTGCAAATAATGGAGTTGAGATAGCCATAACGTATTTAATCAAACTTCCACTGCGGGCTAAGATTAGCCGATATTGTTCTAATATTATTTAACTGAATATATTATGCACTCGTGTTCTGTCCATATTTTTGTTCAAAAAATAAAATCAAGAACTGCCAATGTAGGAAAATTGTAAATATCAATTAACATCCACGTTAATCAGCTTAAGCAGCTGTGATTTATAAGCTGGTTGATTTACCAGAAACACTATCTGAGAGAAGACTTGTCGACACATGCATCTTCCCCGCTTTGCAAAATTGCAACTCTCTCAGCCTCGACTCGTGAAAACAGCTGGCTGGACCAGCACGTCTAGCACTTTTATTAGTTTGATATATTAGACCAGTAGGTAGATGATTTTGTAATATCAGTTGTATCGAATGAGTAACTTATTATATAAGTTGATTTTTGTTGCATACTTGCTTTTGGTATAAATCAAAGGTTATTTATTATCTGCTTGGATCAGCAAATTACAGATTTTTTCAACGAATTACTATTTGTAATTCGTTGGCTTAGATAATTAAACTAGAACATCTTGTATATACAGTTGTTTCACAGTAACCAAACAAAACTTTGTTCTCTAAACATCTACTTGTAAACAAATTATATCTGAAGAATGAAGCGACGAAATATAATAGATGATCAAACGAACTCCAGGAGTGAAGTTCGATCGTTATTATATGAGTCGCTTCATTCGAAGATATAATAATATAACAACCCTCCCTCCCAAAAAACCAAACACTGTGACACAAGTTGTGGTTTCCACCCAAATGCAAAGTTTTGTTTAAAGGTTCATAGGTACAGACTCTAAAAAATGAAGCGAATGTCAGCTACAGTGGTGAAGTGAACTCGGACGGAAATCGTTTTAAATAAGAGAATCAAATGAATTACTCTTAAATGCGTGCATCGTCTGCCTGGCGAATTAAGGACTACTACTTGTAAACAAATTATATCTTCGAATGAAGCGACTCATATAATAACGATCGAACTTCACTCCTGGAGTTCGTTTGATCATCTATCATCAATTCATTATTATGCTGGATAACATGTGTTATTATGGTGGATATAAATATAGGAGGTCCCCATACAAAAACGTGTTTTTTTCTGGCGTTTTTTGTTTTAGCTCTATCGTTGAAACGGTAACAAATACTCGCTTATAAGTTGGTACGATTACAGTGCATGAGCTATACAGGGTGTTAGTGTAAACCAAGTTCGCTGGTCATCCAAACAAATCCCGCTATTACCGGTACAAGATTTGTATGGGAATACCAATTTTTTTTTCCTCATTTTTCGACCCATGTTCCTTCAAAAGTGTTCAGTTCAGATGTCATGTTCAAAACAATTACTACTTACTTGTTTGGGAATTAGCAAAAAAAATAGCGTTTGAGTTACAAATTACCCTAATTAGGATCAGAGGCCTTAAAAACGCGTCTAGTGAGACCAGGGGGCCAATTCTTGAAAGTCACCGGGTGATTTTCGAGATATTTAAAATAAAAAAAGCCACAGAACATTATTTTATAATTAACAAATATTGATCCTTACTTTTGAGGAGTTTAACAGGTACTCAATTCTTGAAAATCACCGGGTGATAAAATATCACTTTTAAGACTTTAAAAATTCACATTTGCCCTGATAAACTGTTGACTGCTTTATATTTTACGAATATCAATCTTCACTTTTTAAAAGAAAAACCAGTGATTTAGAATTTTTTATGTGATATTTTATCACCCGGTGATATTCAAGAATTTGCTCCCAGGGCTTATTTTAATTTTAAAAATCTCGAAAATCACCCGATAGCTTTCAAGAATTAGCTCCCTGTTTAAGAAACAAATTATAAAGAACAATTTTCAGCGCCGTTTATTATTTACCTGCTGTCATGTAGTCTCTTCCTGATGGTGGACAGGTCCATAGGATTCTTGATGACCTTCTTGTACTGCGGAAACTGTTTCGTGTTCACAGGGATGAGGAACGGCCACGCGTGCTCGTGACACTCCATCTCGCAGAGGAGGTTCCTGGGGGAAATTACCGGGTGTTACGTAAGTTCGTCTGTGCGGTGTGCGGAAAAGATAGTACAGGGTGGCGCAATAGAACGTGCATATTGCATCATTTTTTTTGGCGGGGTGGAAAGCGCGCGGGCGGGGGGAACCTTACCTCGTTGGTTAGGCGGGCTCATGGAGTTTTAGTTACTATGAGTCACTTCGACGGGAAGCAACGCGCATTTTGCGTGCGCGCGTTTTACCAGACCTCTCGTTCATACGTTGTTATTACATCCTTTTCTCTGATGAGGCTCATTTTCACATGAATGGGTTCGTAAACCGTCAAAATTGTCGTTACTGGCATAGTGAGAATCCTAAACTTAAACATCAGAAACCACTGCATAGTCCTAAAGTGACAGTATGGGCAGCAATCTCGGGCAGAGGAATAGTGGGTCCGTTTTTCTTTGAAAATGCGCGTAGACAAAACGTCACTGTTAATACCCAACGCTATATTGCTATGTTGGAAGGCTTTTTGGCTCCAGAACTTGAAAATTCAAGAATAAGGAATTCTAGGACATGGTTTCAACAAGATGGAGCCACTTGTCACACATCTAATGACTCCATGGCGGTTGTGAAACAGATGTTCCCTGGAAAAGTGATTTCAAAGAGAGGTGATATCCCATGGCCCCCACGTAGTCCGGACTTAACGCCTCCTGACTTTTTTTTGTGGGGGTACCTTAAACACAAAGTCTACAGCAATAATCCAAGAAACATCGACGAGCTCAAGCAGAATATCCGTGGTGAAATGGCAGCAATCACACCAGCATTACTGAACAAAGTTTTCAATAATTTCCGTTTGCGGTTAGAGGAGTGCCGTCGTAGAGAGGGTCATCATTTAGATGATGTTATTTTTAAAAAATAAACTTCAGTTCTTACTTAACAATTCCTCAGTTTTATTTTAACTATACCTGTTGTATTTATTTTTTTATATTTTTTTTAAATATGCACGTTCTATTGCGCCACCCTGTACTAACCCATCTCAACCCGTAAGTGTTGTAAGACGCGACTAAAAGTTATAAACTGGAGGATGGACAGCAGCATCCTCCTGTGTATCATACTGCGGTCACCTACAACCGCGGTCCATGGTGCCAGCCGTAACGCTGACAAGCGAGGTGACTATGGTACTTCTCCTCCAAATTTTTCCAGCAAAAGCTTGGAGGGAGCTCCTTGTCCGTTGGTGGACATTTCATGGGATGTTATGATGATGACATAAGATCGTCTGTGTCCGGCAAAGAATAGTACCAACCCATCTCTAACCGTGGGTGTCGTTAGAGGTGACTAAGGGACTATGAGCACAAAAGATCCCATAGGGTCGAAGTGCTCCGAGGTCCACAGAAACTCAGCCCCACGTAAGATACGTAAGGTAAGATTAGATAAGAAGGTACTAAAAAGCAGAAGATGGACAGGAGCGTCATTATGCGTATTGACAGCACGAGAAAAAGAAACTCAGCCCCACGTAAGATAGGTAAGATTAGATAAGATGAGATAAGATAAGAAGGTACTAAAAAGCAGAAGATGGACAGGAGCGTCATTATGCGTATTGACAGCACGAGGAAAAGAAACTCAGCCCCACGTAAGATAGTTAAGATTAGATAAGATGAGATAAGATAAGAAGGTACTAAAAAGCAGAAGATGGACAGGAACGTCATTATGCGTATTGACAGCACGAGAAAAATCCATCATAGTGTCACCATGTAAACAGTATGAAAATTATTAAAGTTTTTTGCGTGAGAGCAGGTCGGAACGATACGCGTCTCTGTCGCTCCAATGTGTTGCACCTCGCTCTGTCCTGCTCTCACACTGATGTCATTCTCATCAAGCTACATTATCTCGACTGTAAGTCAGCTTGATTGCTTCTGTCAATTGTATGTAACATTTTTTTCTTTAAAAAAAAATTTATATACTTAGGGCGGCCACATACAGTCGGAATTTCGAAACGAAATATCGATTCGGGTTTCCGAACGCAGTAAACCCATACAAATCTATGGACCTATCACATACATCAGTAGTTTTCCGTTCGGAATTTTCTCCGTTATCATCCTGTCAAATAAAATCTGCCTGAGAAATTTATGTTGGGGTCAACTGCTTCGTTGCCTACACTATGTTGGTTGTTGTTGTTTATATTTTAGTGATTAGCATACCACCTTTTGACACAAAAACGTAGTTGACAGGCGTCAAGAAAAACTCCCTATTCAAGAAACTACAGACTTACTTGCAAAACTGCATTTCTTTTAACAGCACTTTCTTGGCAGAGGTTTTGTCCTTCTTAGCTCTGGATAGAAGCGGAGCATCCTCTGCCTCGTGCTCTGCGTCCCCCTCGTGCCCGTGCCCGTGCTCGGGCGTGTGTGTGTGCGTGTGCGTGACGGCGCCGTTGCCGCTGTACGCGCGACGCTTCTCTGGGGGCGGACCGTCTTCTGTGAAGTCTGGAGGTGCTGGAAAGTTTAAAATATACACGGTCATTTTTCCATTTTAATACTATAAGATTTTTTGTATGTTACTTATATAGACCATACAAGGTGTAACAGAAAAGGGTATATCAACCCTGAAGCTTGTGATTGCAAATGTTTTTTCAATACATTTGCTCGAAAAATGTACTTACAAGGACGTAAACATTGCTCGTAAGTAGTTACTTACCGAACTAGTGCGGTAAGTAAAAAAAGTATACTACCAAGGAGTTTTTACACTCTCATCATAAAATTATTTTGTAATAAAATACTACAGTGGTGACTTTTTACTTGGGTGACGACTGCCTAATTAAATTTAAAATAAAATGGAGAGTATGTACCAGGACAACATAAATCGACAAGAGGCTGACTGTACCCATGGTTGGTTCCTTTAACAATTGTTTTACTTATACCTGTTTTCTCACAAATGTATTGAAAAACGTCGTAAGATACACGGCCGTAAGGGTTATGACCTTTCTGATATCTATGGTTATGACAAACTCGTGCAGATGGTAAACCCTCGACTTCGTCTCAGGTTTATAAAACGTCAACTCATTTGTAATAACCCTACTTACGGCACTTGTATCTTAAACTACTATTGTATATTACTTAGATAGACCGTACAAGGTGTAACAGAAAAGGGTATATCAACCCTTAAGGATGTGATTGTTAATGTTTTATTACATTGTCGAAGCTTGGTTTTTAAATTGTTTCAAGACGGCAAAGGCTCTTCCCTTTCTCTCTTAAAAATAATGTCGGCAAGGGTTTGCAGGGCAAAACAGCTTTAGAATTACCACGAGCAAACGCATAAAGTCTAGACTTCGTAGTCGTTATCATAAGTATACTAGGTTGGTATGTAAGACATTCCTCAATTAAACAACTCTTTCAATATCTAACTAAAGGATTAAATTTATCTCTTTTGACGTCTGTCAAATATGATTATTTTGCTCTTATTTTCAAATATGATAAAAATAATCATATTTGTCTTAAGTTACAGTTTCAGATTTCTATAGATGTTCTTATACCTAAACCAAGCCTTATATGTAAGCCAAAACAACTAAACTGTTAGTGCTAGAGTCAAATAAAAAGTTTATATCACTAATAGCCGCCATAATAGTCTCTTAAGGTGATCTGTGACGGCCAGCTTAAACCCGAACGCAACTAGATGGAGCCACTGCTGCAAATATAACGTTTTATTTTTTAAGGCATTAAGTACCGACTATATATGTGCAAAACGTTGATCAGCGCAAATTTCATGGTGCAACTTCAACGCCTGACAACAATTTCGATAAGAAAAATATCTCCATATGTCCAGTAATGTCAATTACTCTCGTCAGTCCATGTTTACATGAGTATGATCACTTACACATGCACACATAGCACAACCGTACAGTTTTGACCGCACGCCCACAATCGTAATATTGAACCAAAAATTGCTAACAAAAACTAGTACTTTCAGTAAATCAGTTTCAGTCCTTTTGTATATAACTTTCTGTTTGTTAAATTGTGCAATAAAGAATATATATACATTAGCTGTATTTTTGTATAAATCAGCGAAAAATTTAACTAAAAATAGCAGTATTCGTTCGTTTTTCAACAGAATTTTATGTCCCGCGTAAGAATACAAGTCATTTGTATTTTTGTATGGAAAACGGATCACCTTAAACCTATTATGCAAGGTCGGTAACGCCAGACCAACAGCAGCTAATCTAATCAAGTCCCGAGGCCGAAAATTCGGGTCTATATAATACCGATAGATGGCGTTAATATAAGTTAGTTACCTGGATGATGGTTGATGTTGTTTTCTGGCTCTGCTGGGATTGGTTCTTCTATTTTGTCTGTCTCCATCTTTTCTGGCGTAGCAAGAGTACTTGCTGGACATTCTTCAGCTGTTGTTGACGTTGAGGCGTGAGATGCCGCCGGACTGCATAAAACCAAGTTAAAAAAAGGTTTATGAGAAACCACTAAAAACTGAATGTTTGATAAATAAAAGGAATATTAGTACAGCAAATAATAAAAATGTGACAATTTTATAGAAGAAGCCGAACGTTCGTGACGATAGGAACTAGAAAAACTAGTTGCCTGATTAAAGTGCTTGTAAACGTCATTTAATCCTTATAAGTGGTATTCTGCAAGATAAGTCACTTCACTTTTCGATATAATTGTTTTAAATGAAAAATTTGTATTTTTACGTCTTTAGTATGATATAAGTTTTTTGTTAAGACGAATCGAACAGTGAAGCGAATTTTCGATACATAATATATCTCCAATGCCTCGCCGTAAAACACAACTTTTATGTTACATCAATGATGACAATCTAGTCAAATGAGCTGCTTTTTATTGCACGTCGAAACAGAAATGAATCTTGTACCTATTACCACAAAGTTTAAAATACCATATAAAACGTAACTTTAGATTTTCACCAATTTTACTTTGATTGTTTTTTGGTATAGATTTATTTATTTAATTAGGTTACCTACAGAGTATACATCAAATATATTTTTTTTAACATATACATTCATGAGACTTAATGCTACTCTAATTACAGGCAACTACGACATGAACTGTATCCTGTAGTATCATCTTATTAGAAAAAAATAATAATAATAAAAAAAATACAAATTAAAAATAATTTAATAAAACAAATTTAAAAGATATAAAAGTTAAGTTATTTGCTTGCGTGGTAGGACAGCGTTTTTGAATGAAATGTATGAGTCTGCAAAAATATCGACATCTTTACTTTTAAACAATGAGTTATATTGCCTCATTAGACGGTTTATAGGCGAGAAGAACCCGAGGTTAGTACAAGCAGACTTTTCTGAAAAAGGTTTGTATTTCCCTGGCCTCGGTAACCGCGTCGGCACACTAACGTTGATACTACCAAGCAAACCAGGGGAGTCTATGTGTCCTCTTACAATTTTCCATAAAAATGCATTGTCAAGAAATAATCTTCTATCGGACAAAGAATTGATTCGAAAATAGTTCAACCTGTCAGTGTACCGAGGTAGCTTTTTAGCCATGAAGTAGCTAAACGATAAATGCCAAAGAAAACGTTTCTGCACACTCTCCAGTCGCTTTACATAAATATCATAGTGAGGGTTCCAAATAACTGAACAATATTCTAAACCTGAACGAACGAGAGAATTATAAAGAACAATCATATTTAATTTTATTTACGACATAGTAAACATCCGTATTCTCACCTAGGCACCATACTGTCATCCAGACTGTCATTGTTCCGATGTTTGGAGTCCCGTTTCTTCGTGTTCCGCGGCTTCTTCGGCGGAGCTCGCGATATGCATTGCGAGCAATACCATTTGCCACGCGGGTTCTGCACAAACAAACAAATTTTAGACTTAGTTTTTATGTAAAATGTTTTTATTTATAAAATAGCATTCTGCCTAACGGTTTCACCCTCTCAGGTAACTAACATCTGTATCAAGATATAGACAGCCCGAAGAAGTAGATTTGTCGGGTAGTCATCGGGTCATGAGTACGGTTGTTGCAGTAAAGAACAGTTATTTGAATAGTAGCTAAGTTAGGACAACAGCTGAGCGAGCAAACTTCGGGCAGCAGCTGAGCAAGCAACAAGGCTTTTAATGTTCTGCGTTATCTATGATATTTAATCCCAGTGTGGTTCCTGTGGGGCAAAGGCCAACGTCGTGATAATAATCGATACTGGGACCATAACCACTTAAAACCTTTGATAATTTAACAATAAAATACGGTTTTTGAATCTTATCAACGGTGCCTTTTATTCAAGTCAAAATAAAAAATACACGTCACGGGTCCGCCCGCCCGCACACTATACACACGCGCTATTTATTTATTTAATAGTCGGAAAACCAACAGCTTCAATACAAGATAGATAGCTTAAAAACAGAGCCAATTACAGGTCTTCACAGATAGAAATACAGTGGAAAAAATACATCAGTACAAGATGGCCGCTGACTCACCTTCCCTAGCGGCGGGTAGTGGCAGTCCTGGTGGTAGGCGCGCACACACAGCGCGCACGGGATGGTCCGCCCGCCCGCACACTATACACACGCGCTATCAGTACAAGATGGCCGCTGACTCACCTTCCCTAGCGGCGGGTAGTGGCAGTCCTGGTGGTAGGCGCGCACACACAGCGCGCACGGGATGGTCCGCCCGCCCGCACACTATACACACGCGCTATCAGTACAAGATGTCCGCTGACTCACCTTCCCTAGCGGCGGGTAGTGGCAGTCCTGGTGGTAGGCGCGCACACACAGCGCGCACGGGATGGTCCGCCCGCCCGCACACTATACACACGCGCTATCAGTACAAGATGGCCGCTGACTCACCTTCCCTAGCGGCGGGTAGTGGCAGTCCTGGTGGTAGGCGCGCACACACAGCGCGCACGGGATGGTCCGCCCGCCCGCACACTATACACACGCGCTATCAGTACAAGATGTCCGCTGACTCACCTTCCCTAGCGGCGGGTAGTGGCAGTCCTGGTGGTAGGCGCGCACACACAGCGCGCACGGGATGGTCCGCCCGCCCGCACACTATACACACGCGCTATCAGTACAAGATGGCCGCTGACTCACCTTCCCTAGCGGCGGGTAGTGGCAGTCCTGGTGGTAGGCGCGCACACACAGCGCGCACGGGATGGTCCGCCCGCCCGCACACTATACACACGCGCTATCAGTACAAGATGGCCGCTGACTCACCTTCCCTAGCGGCGGGTAGTGGCAGTCCTGGTGGTAGGCGCGCACACACAGCGCGCACGGGATGGTCCGCCCGCCCGCACACTATACACACGCGCTATCAGTACAAGATGTCCGCTGACTCACCTTCCCTAGCGGCGGGTAGTGGCAGTCCTGGTGGTAGGCGCGCACACACAGCGCGCACGGGATGGTCCGCCCGCCCGCACACTATACACACGCGCTATCAGTACAAGATGGCCGCTGACTCACCTTCCCTAGCGGCGGGTAGTGGCAGTCCTGGTGGTAGGCGCGCACACACAGCGCGCACGGGATGGTCCGCCCGCCCGCACACTATACACACGCGCTATCAGTACAAGATGTCCGCTGACTCACCTTCCCTAGCGGCGGGTAGTGGCAGTCCTGGTGGTAGGCGCGCACACACAGCGCGCACGGGATGGTCCGCCCGCCCGCACACTATACACACGCGCTATCAGTACAAGATGGCCGCTGACTCACCTTCCCTAGCGGCGGGTAGTGGCAGTCCTGGTGGTAGGCGCGCACACACAGCGCGCACGGGATGGTCCGCCCGCCCGCACACTATACACACGCGCTATCAGTACAAGATGTCCGCTGACTCACCTTCCCTAGCGGCGGGTAGTGGCAGTCCTGGTGGTAGGCGCGCACACACAGCGCGCACGGGATAGTCCGCCCGCCCGCACACTATACACACGCGCTATCAGTACAAGATGGCCGCTGACTCACCTTCCCTAGCGGCGGGTAGTGGCAGTCCTGGTGGTAGGCGCGCACACACAGCGCGCACGGGATGGTCCGCCCGCCCGCACACTATACACACGCGCTATCAGTACAAGATGTCCGCTGACTCACCTTCCCTAGCGGCGGGTAGTGGCAGTCCTGGTGGTAGGCGCGCACACACAGCGCGCACGGGATGGTCCGCCCGCCCGCACACTATACACACGCGCTATCAGTACAAGATGGCCGCTGACTCACCTTCCCTAGCGGCGGGTAGTGGCAGTCCTGGTGGTAGGCGCGCACACACAGCGCGCACGGGATGGTCCGCCCGCCCGCACACTATACACACGCGCTATCAGTACAAGATGTCCGCTGACTCACCTTCCCTAGCGGCGGGTAGTGGCAGTCCTGGTGGTAGGCGCGCACACACAGCGCGCACGGGATGGTCCGCCCGCCCGCACACTATACACACGCGCTATCAGTACAAGATGTCCGCTGACTCACCTTCCCTAGCGGCGGGTAGTGGCAGTCCTGGTGGTAGGCGCGCACACACAGCGCGCACGGGATGGTCCGCCCGCCCGCACACTATACACACGCGCTATCAGTACAAGATGGCCGCTGACTCACCTTCCCTAGCGGCGGGTAGTGGCAGTCCTGGTGGTAGGCGCGCACACACAGCGCGCACGGGATGGTCCGCCCGCCCGCACACTATACACACGCGCTATCAGTACAAGATGTCCGCTGACTCACCTTCCCTAGCGGCGGGTAGTGGCAGTCCTGGTGGTAGGCGCGCACACACAGCGCGCACGGGATGGTCCGCCCGCCCGCACACTATACACACGCGCTATCAGTACAAGATGTCCGCTGACTCACCTTCCCTAGCGGCGGGTAGTGGCAGTCCTGGTGGTAGGCGCGCACACACAGCGCGCACGGGATGGTCCGCCCGCCCGCACACTATACACACGCGCTATCAGTACAAGATGTCCGCTGACTCACCTTCCCTAGCGGCGGGTAGTGGCAGTCCTGGTGGTAGGCGCGCACACACAGCGCGCACGGGATGGTCCGCCCGCCCGCACACTATACACACGCGCTATCAGTACAAGATGGCCGCTGACTCACCTTCCCTAGCGGCGGGTAGTGGCAGTCCTGGTGGTAGGCGCGCACACACAGCGCGCACGGGATGGTCCGCCCGCCCGCACACTATACACACGCGCTATCAGTACAAGATGGCCGCTGACTCACCTTCCCTAGCGGCGGGTAGTGGCAGTCCTGGTGGTAGGCGCGCACACACAGCGCGCACGGGATGGTCCGCCCGCCCGCACACTATACACACGCGCTATCAGTACAAGATGTCCGCTGACTCACCTTCCCTAGCGGCGGGTAGTGGCAGTCCTGGTGGTAGGCGCGCACACACAGCGCGCACGGGATGGTCCGCCCGCCCGCACACTATACACACGCGCTATCAGTACAAGATGTCCGCTGACTCACCTTCCCTAGCGGCGGGTAGTGGCAGTCCTGGTGGTAGGCGCGCACACACAGCGCGCACGGGATGGTCCGCCCGCCCGCCGCGCCGCCGCACACTATACACACGCGCTCGCCCCGAGCCTTGTTCACGCATTCCCAGCAGTACCTGCCACAGATCATTGATTTTTAGTAACTATTGTTCCTGACCTTCTTGAGGAAAAAATGAGGTTGATAATGGAACAAGCTCACCCTGAAAACAGTTTATTTATTATTTATTTTATTTATTCAGGAAACAAACAGTCATTTACAGATTTTTCTTATGTACATACTCGTACATGAATGCTACTAGACCTATAGTTCCCTATATTCTTATCAACCTGAGTATTTAGTATCCAAAAAATACAACTTATCAAGGTACTAACTATTATAGATATACTAATTAAGAAACATTTTCAAAGATTGCTTTCTTAAAACAACATAAAGAAGGATTAAATATATCTACCTTTGAATATTTGTCGTTATAATAAAGTTTACAACTACGCCTTACAAAACTATTTGCTACATAATTAGTGCCACTTTTTGCAACAGAAAACAATGGTCTTTTCGTGCAAATACGTTCCCGTCTGCGAGGTACACGGATAGAAATATCATGGAGTAATGCGGGGGCATCGACATGATTGTTTAAGAGTTTATGTAGATAAATAAGATTAGCATGGTCACGACGTATACGTAATGATGCCATTTTGTAATTAGACAATGAGGTTTCATAATCAGTGAAGGAGTTTCCGAACCTATAGTTAATATTTTTGATAAATTTCTTTTGTAATCTTTCTAATCTGTCAATGTGATTTTGATAAAAAGGATGCCAAACAATATTTGCAAATTCTAAGCGGCTTCGCACGTATGTATTATATAAAAGTTTATAAGTTGACATCTTTTTAAATGGTTTCCCGACCCGCAGAATGAAACCCAACTGTTTGTATGCTTTTTAAGAACAATATCTATGTGCGGTACAAATGTTAACTGGGAATCTAAAATAACGCTAAGATCCCGTGTCTCCTGAACTCGATTAAGTTTTTTATTACACGAGGTATATTCAAAATTAAATTTTATTTTGTTTCTAGTGTAACTAATAATATGACATTTATCTGGGTTAAGGAATAAATTATTGGCATGACAAAAACTTTCGAAATTGTTTAAATCTTTTTGCAAAAGCATACAATCATCAATACAACGTACGGCTCTGTATATTTTAGTATCGTCTGCATAAAATAAAGTTTCAGAACTAGATATACTTTTACATTGCACTGCGAATGTCAGGCTTGACCTGTCGTTGACTGTTCCTAATTTTAGGTTAGTATTATTTTATATTCATACTTTTTAAGTCTGTGTGAGTGAAGCGACTCATTCGCGCAACGTACGAGTATAAACCTTGATAGGTTTCTGTAGCGCGTCTTAGCTATCAAATTTATGTAAAAAAAATTATTTTTTATTATTTATTAATTTATTCATAATTACCACGAGATTACATCCCAGTTACAGTAACTACTTAAATTAAAACATTAAACAAACATTAATTAAAAATTTACATGTCAATCATTATTTACAAATTTCATTAGAAAAGTCATTACATATTCTAAATATTTTTCCAATGTCGTCATCAAATATATCACAATTAGTAATATTCAGGAGTGCATTGAGAGCTTTGAGCATACGGCAAATAGGGGACTGCACGCGCAAAACTGTACGACATCGTGGAACCGCAAACGTGTCGTAGCTCCTATTGTCTCGACGCTGCTGAATGCTTCGGAAAGGTACATGCAACCTACAAAGCTTTTCATGTAAATCAGACGAATCAATAGTTCCACGAAGGACCTTTACCGCAAATCTGATTTCATCCTGGTTTCTTCTGTATTCCAGGGAATTCATACCAAGTGTGCCCAATAGAAACTTGGTAGGGTATAAAAAGGGATAGTAGCCCTTAGTCTTTTTGTAGAGAAATCTCAAGAAATCTTTTTGCACTTTTTCGAGCATTAAGGTGTATTTAGATTCATGCGGGTTCCAGACACAGGCACTACTCTCTAATTTACTTCGGACAAGGGTAGTGTACAGAAGTATTACAACTTCTTTGTCATGGAACTCACTCACATTACGCAGTACAAATCCGAGACGCCTGCAGGACTCCTCAGCAACGGTAGATATATGCTTATTGAACGTCAAATGGTCATCAAAAATGACACCAAGATCCTTTATGGTAGATGTACGAGATATAACATCCGTCCCCGACCTGTACTGGTATGCACGAGGGTGCTTGATCCGGCCAAAGGAGATAACATGGCATTTAGATAAATTGAACTGCAACCGATTGTCTTCAGCCCATTTACACACCGCATCGACATCGCGTTGTAAAGCTTCACAATCACTTTCATTTGTTATCTCATAGAATAGCTTGAGGTCATCTGCATAGAGCAAGCATTTTGCATGTGTAAGCACATTGGCCAGATCATTCACCATCAATATGAAAAGCAATGGGCCAAGCGTGGAACCTTGACTCACACCAGAGCGCGTATAATAGGGCCGTGAGGAGAAGCATCCGTACTTCACGTATTGCTGCCTATCCCGCATGTAGTCAGCAAAAAGCTTAAGGAGGCCCGGAGCAAATCCAATAGAGTCTAGTTTAGACAGAAGAATATCATTGTCTACTCTATCAAATGCCTTACGAACATCAAAATAAAGCACATCCACCTGATTTCCGCGGTCCATGCTATCCGAGATATAATCGACCAGCATTATCAAGTTAGTGTCGACAGATCTGCCGGGTCTGAATCCATGCTGTTCATTGCAGATGAAATTATTAAGTTGCTTATAAATTGCACAATGCATTATTTTTTCAAACACCTTTGCAGGAGATGAAAGAACTGCAATTGGTCTATAGCTCTCTACTGAGTCCCTGCTACTCGTTTTGGGCAATGTAATGAATAAATGATTAAAAAAAAAAAATAAGTCATTAATATATAATGTAAATAACAGGGGACCTAAGTGAGATCCTTGGGGAACTCCTGATGTAATGTACTTATATTGTGAGCAGTGACCTCCTAAAACAACAGCCTGGCATCTATTTTCTACTGATTTTAACCATCTGAAGAGGTCACCGTGTATACCGAGGTTCCAAAGCTTTACCATGAGTGTATAATGACAAATCTTATCAAATGCTTTGGAAAAATCGGTATACACGGCATCTACTTGTAATTTGCTGTTCATAGCATTCAATATAAATTCAGAGAAGCTCAGAAGATAAACTTCGTATTAGATTTCGTTTTGCTAGAAAGAGACAGAAACAAATCTTCGATGGCTTATATCTTTTTTAATTTCATAGTTATTCGAAAAATAGTTTAACTAAACTGTTTATTACATGAATGAGGATAAATTTCTTAAAAAAAAAACATCACGCATATTCCCTATTTGTAAAAATTAAACTTACCAATCTCCCTCAGGGATCCTGTCCATGCGCGGTTTGAAGCAGTAAGTGTGGTACCCCTTATCGCAGCCGTCACACAGAAGCAGTTGGTCCTCGTTGTCACCAGACAAACAGAATTGACAGTTCTGTTGACAATAGATTGGGTTACTATGGGCAGTAACTAGATGGCGCTAGGTATAGTGCCCGTAAATGTTTATGGCAATTATACGACGTGCAAAATAACTCTGGGCTGTGACCGTTAATGCGCTGAAGTCAAAAAATTAGTCGCGGGGGTGAGCGCGGCAGATGGGGGGAGGCGAGCGAATCGTTCATTGGCTCTCCGCCTGTCACCCATGCGCAGAAAATAACCGTCATAGACAGACTTGTCCTGAACGCGCTGTACATGAGCGAATAGATATTTCAATGACTAAAAATGACTGTCATGATTTGTAAGAAACACAAAATTATTTTATTTTCTTGATTTTCCGTTTTTGCATCCAAATGAAATAAAATAAATATATGTTTGTGGCATAAATGGGCACAAAAAAAACTGCCGATATATTATTGAGCATTAAACAAAGTCAATGGTGACGATGACGCTGTGCTCTTTGCGAAATTTTGAACAATTATTTCCAAAAACAACATCAAATACTAACGTGTTTGTTGACAGGTACAGAGCAGACCTGTTGGACAAAATGTTTTCATAAATATACACTTTGAATTCCAATTATGCCGGAGCCATTTTATAAACCGTGATTTTTATTTACTTACCAGAAAAAAAAGGGTGATTCAACTAGCCATAGAACTAAACAACTCCTTCGCTGTGTTCCAAATTGTACAAACGCTGCTAAAAGCGTATACAGTACTGACGGACGGTCCAAATTGATTTTGCACGCTCACAAAGCTACCACTGCTTTAATGGCTGTAGTCAATTTGGAATGGATTTAAGCGCGCTCACGTGTTCATCTGTCAAAATTTCGGTTTTGTTTTTATTTTCTTTAACAAAGCCTAAGCTAATCCCTGAAAAATGTGCGCCAAATCCACTCTCATTTCCATTAGAGACAAACTCATTAAAATCAAATCTTGAGAAACATCAGCTGGCTGCAAATGTAAGGGATTTTATGTGTCAAATCGATTTTGACATTAGCGCTTTCATTGCTCCACCTATTTGACTAAAGCACTGATAGCAGAAACGATGACGTCATCAATGACGTAAGGCGGTGAACGAGCGAGTGCTTTAGAGCACGCTTTTGGTCAATTTGGACCGACTTAAGCGCGCTCACAGTGCTCTAAAGCAGTCTGTTAGCGCAAATTGGACCGCACAGCTTGTAACAACATTTGAGCTCCCAAAATAAACAAAATACTTCATTAAACATCTTTGTTTTCGACTTAAAGTTCCCTATAGGTCCTCTGATTATGACAACATGTGTAGGAAACAGCATATTTTGCAACTTGTTACTCGACGTGAAATAGCGGATATTTTATTTATATTTAATCTCACATCAAATAAAATTGATTGCCCCGAGTTACTTGAAGTTGAGTTTTTTAAGTCAGTGTAAGTTCAATACTCAATACATTTATTGCCTTCATATGGTACATAACAAGATGGTATTATAAATAAGGTATCTCATATGAGCCCATTTTCAGAGGCATTGCAATCATTGAGATAGACCGAGATTTTAAATAGTTATCAACAATATTTAATTATGTATTTATATAATGTAGGTATATTTTTTTAGTGTATTTATTTTTATCATTGAAATATTCGTTTGAATTATAGTAAGTTTTATTTATTAGGTATTCTTTTAATAATTTTATCATCTTATTATAAGAATTTTCAATTCTTATATTTAGCGGTAGATGATTATATATTTTTATTGATACACTTAAAGGGCCAGAACTATGTATTTTTAATTTAGAAGGTATATTATTGATTTAAGTTAAGTTTGGAATCTTCCGTAAAACTTTGTTGGTTTTATATGCATACCTATATAATTTATAAGATTTAGCGTACCTACTTTAAGAACTGCTTTTAACATTAGCTCCTAAAGAAGATGCGATTAGCTTCTTAGCTTATAAAATTAATTATTTTGCTATCTATTTGTGAAAACCTATTATTAGTTCTCAGTTTCTACTGCATATTGTTATTTTGGTTTGTTAACTGATGGTTTTCCGAAAATTAATAAATAAAAAAAATAAAAATATAAAATAAAAAAAAAAATGCTCCAGATCCTACCTGGCGTAAAGGTTGTCCATTGCCATCCAACTAGTGTAGGCAATGAAGCAGTTGACCCCAACATAAATTTCTCAGGCAGATTTTATTTGACAGGATGATAAAGAATCATGAATTAAATGTAAATTCAAAATAACTAAAAAAAAATTACGAAAAAATTTTTTCATACATTTTTTGTAATTTTTGTATGGAAAAATTAAAAGTACAGACTTTTTTTTGGATTTTTTTATAGGTTTGTCTCATGTTGTGTAATACCCCAGCAAAGTTTCATCGACTGAGGATTTAATGCTGGGGTCTTCCTACAACGATCGAGGCTAGTGTCATGGGCACCTTTGCGACTGGCACGATTAATGAGACATTGTTTTTTTTGTACCTATTTAATTATTTGACTTTGGATTTATTTGTGTTGTTTGATTATCTTGACAACGCAATTTGATACAAAAGGCGCTATCATGTGTAATGCAATTTAAGAAATTCAAATTCTTATTTCATATTTCGACCTATGAAACTTGGGAATAGCTCAGGGAGCCAATTTTTGAATATCACCGGGCGATAAAATATCACTTTTGAGACTTTAAAAATTCAAATTCACCCTGATAAACTGTTAAATTGCAAGTAAAAAAGTATGAAAATTAACAATTATACACTAGTTTAAATTTACCGAATATCAATCTTCACTTTTGAAAATAAAAATCAGTGATTTTGAATTTTCAGAGTGATATTTTATCAGAAATTGAATCAGAATCACCCCATTTTTTCAGATAAAAAAATCACTATGTGTAAACCGAGTCGAGGGAAAAATGGCGCGATTGTTTTGTTTAGTGCCTTTCAATCAGTAGATTAGATAAATTAGTCCAGTCGCTTAACGTCTTATAACGCCTTTACGTGGACACGCCTTAGAAATGCACCAAATTTTTTCCAGGTACTAGTTAGGTACATATCTCTCAATATTTGATAGGAATTCTTGTATATCCATTGAAAATTCAAGAATTGGCTCCTATCAAAAATTGAGAGCTATGTACTTAACTAGTACCTGGAAAAATTTGGTGAAATTGTAAGGTATGTGTACGTGAACCAGCTAATCGACCGAACTAAATAAATAACAAATGTAAATCAACAATAGCGCCATTCGTTTCTTGCATTAAGATTTGCTACGAGTTATTGTAGTAAACATTTTGTTACCAAAGGTTGCTCTGTGATGATATTATGTGAGTTTCAGAAACGAGCACTTGAGAAACTAAAATAATCTGAAAGTGGATGAATTGGGAAATGGACGAATAAGGAAAAAAGTTTACCATTTGGAAAAGTGGACCGATCGCACCTTATTTATTACTTATTTATGGGAAGAAATAAAAATAATTCTTAAAGTACCTCGATGACCGAGCTTCGCTCTGTATAATTTAAATCAGAGCCTACTGGTAGATGGCGCTGTAGGATTTCTGAAACGCACTATTTTCAAGAAATGCTAAAAAATAGGCGAAAATTAATTCTCCCAGACATGAGACCTAGCTAGATAGATTTTTAGATTCGGTCGGTTTTTATTAGATCAGTTTCTCGAAAACGGCTGTAACGATTTCGATGAAATTTACCATACGGGTATTTTGGGGTGAAAAGTCGATCTAGCTAGGTCTCATGTCTGGGAAAATTCGTTTTCCCCGTGTTTTTAGGCATTTTTTTTTAAACCACGTTTTAGACAAGCACCTACAGCGTCATCTGTTAGCGGGTAGCATAGCTTGCTCACTCAATGATATTTTCATATTGAGGCGGCTATTATAGAGCGAAGCTCGGTCGCCCAGGTACTCTACATAAAATAACTTTGATGGTGTAGTATAACTCACAGCCTTCATGATACTCTTGTCCCAGGCCACGGCAACTTCTAGAGCGTGTATCAACATGGCGAGTTGCGCGCTGGTGTTACACCGGCCTAGCGCCTCGCGCCATGTCGCCAGCCCTCGCGATATGCCTTTCTCATCTGCAGATAAAAGGACAATATAAAACCAGTAATGAAAAGAAATAATACGTTGCCGCTCTTGAACTAGATAGCCAGATTACTTTGTAATGTAATAGAGGAAGTGAGGAAAGTATGTTAAATGCGCACGGCTGAGGAGTGGAATTCTCTGCCTGCGTCTGTATTCCCGAGCTTTATAACCCGAATTTATTTAAGTCGCGAGTGAATAGGCTTCTTCTGGGCAAGCTCGTTCCATCGTCGACCTCATCTCTGTCCTTGGGCTAGATCGAGGTCAAGAGTAAGCCCATACACAGGCTGTGGTCTCTGCCTACCACATTGGGTAAGGAGGTGATGCTATGTATGTTTGTATACTAGTCAAGATAAATTCGGTACTGGCAAATTAGGCTAAGTTCATATGACTCCGCGCGGTACAAGATCAAACTAAACATTGTTTGTTGTCTACATAACCGCGCGGTGCAAGATCTTATTTTATTTATTAGATAAATTACATAGGAACTATCTTAAAAATACAAAGTACCCGCTAAACCCGTAATAGGTTTGTCTCGAAGTCTATCCGCACTACAAAAATTTATACACTAAAGCTGTAAAGAAAATTACTAATCTACAATCCTGATAAGACTCGTTCAGTTGATCCGCGCGATAGTTCAATAGTTCCAAGTGTAAGGCTTAGTTTATATGTATTGTTAAAGTTTGTAGAAGAAAAAATAAATACATTTTATCATTTTTTTTTTTATCATTTTCGAGATTTTTAAAATTAAAAAAAGCCACGATAAACTCATAAAACTCAAATTGTTATGATGGTAATTATAAAACTGAACGTTATTTTATAATTAACAAATACTGATCCTTACTTTTGAGGAGTTTAACAGGGCTTATTTTGATTTTAAAAATCTCGATTATCACCCGGTGACTTTCAAGAATTGGCCCCCTGCCCGCCGTCATGACCAGACCTAAGCTGTCATTTGAATGGTTTATATGAACTTAGCCTTAGAGTCAACCAACATAAATAGGTAAATGAGAATAAAAATGAAATGTTTTTACGTACATCTCCCTCCCTCGTTGGCGTTGTCGTTTTGCGGTGACAGAGCTGATGAGTTCCCGTGCTCTCCTTGCAAGACTGCTCCGATGTTTGCCTCCGTCGTGCTGTGGGAAGAAACAAAGGCTAACAACATTATGTTTGGGTTGGGTTGAGTTGCTTAGGACCACTCGCTCAACCTCAACTCGCGCAACCCTTACATATCCGTGGGTGTCGTAAGAGGCGACTAAGGGTTATAAACTGAAGGATTTGCAGCAGCATCCACCTTTGTATCTAACATTTTACTTACTGCGGTCACCTACAACCGCGGTCCATGGTGCCAGTCGTAACGCTAACAAGCGGGGTGACTATGGTACTTCCCCTCTACATTTTTCCAGCAAAAGCTAGAATTCTAGAGGGAGCTCCCTGTCCTGTAGTGGACGTTTCATGGGATGTTATGGTGACTGTCTTAACTGATTATGCGGAGGGTACTACACACAGAGTAAAGTAGAGATCGTCATATACATAGTCTGCATGAGGTAGTGAAGTGCAAAAGTATTCTAGTCGACTATAACTAGTCGGTCAAAAAACCCGGTAAAGTTTTATAAAAATCGAGAGATAAGCTTTAGCTAAACTTTATTTTCGAGAGTGAAAATATATCTTTTATTAATTGTAAATTGATCATTAATACTAAGAACGGAAGCGTAAATGATCCGTAATAGCCATTTTATGCTTGATTTTTAACATCGTTTTTTTCCTGAATGGTAAGTATTTTTACCAGAAAAACTGTGGAGCAATAGTGGATTTGGATACGTTTCCAAACGTTTAGCAACGTTTTAGATAGTATCCAAAACATTCCTACGATATTTAAAATGTTTGCAACTGTTCCTAACAGTTGACGAACGTCTGTAAACATTTATAAACAAAACATTTAGTAACTTTGAAGACAAAATAAAACTGTTTACAACAGTTACAAACACCTGTGTGGGATCACCTTACGATTGTGTTGGTTTTACTTTGTGTTATTTTAGGCTTATACTTGTGTGAGGGTGTTTTGTACTCACCTCTGCACTAGCGGGGGCTTGAGATACCGCCTCTCGATGTGTGCCTCCACACCGGCCAGCTTGTGCCGCGCGCGCGCCACGATCTCCGCGCCGCTCGCGTCGGGCGGGACGTCGGCCGCAGCGGGCCGCCACCCCTTCATCTGCATCGACCCCCCTACCACTCGCTCTTCCAGTTGTTCCACCTACAAACAAAACACTCATCATTATCATGGAGTGTCTTTTTCACATTCAGATTATTTATTCAATGTAGATTCTTTACAGAGTACTTATTGAATGTCATGCAGAATACAATTCAAATAGAGCGAGTCTACGCCGTTTCGGATCGTGCTATGGCAGCGTAAAAGAAACGGCAAGAAACCACTGCAGCACGGCCTACTTTAAGAGTCGGCTTTTTACAATGTGTTTCTTGTGTTTCGCTGGAATATCAGAGCACCATACCTCTTTTGGAAGTTTGGAGACCAGCTGTCACTTGTTTAAACTCTTTAGTATCTTCACTTGACGAGAAAATATGTAGCGTCATTAAAATGACGGCAGGGACTCAATTCTTGAAAATCACCGGGTGATAAAATATCACTTTTGAGACTAAAAACTCACATTTGCCCTGATAAACTGTTGAAAGATAAATCCGAATACATGAAAATAGATGATCAAACGAACTCCACGAGTGAAGTTCGATCGTTATTATATGAGTCGCTTCATTCGAAGATATAGTTTGTTTACAAGTAGTAGTCCTTAATTCGCCAGGCAGACGATGCACGCATTTAAGAGTAATTCATTTGATTCTCTTATTTAAAACGATTTCCGTCCGTGTTCACTTCACCACTGTAGCTGACATTCGCTTCATTTTTTAGAGTCTGTACCTATGAACCTTTAAACAAAACTTTGCATTTGGGTGGAAACCACAACTTGTGTCACAGTGTTTGGTTTTTTGGGAGGGAGGGTTGTTATATTATTATATCTTCGAATGAAGCGACTCATATAATAACGATCGAACTTCACTCGTGGAGTTCGTTTGATCATCTATTATATTTCGTCGCTTCATTCTTCAGATATAGTTTGTTTACAAGTAGATGTTTAGAGAACAAAGTTTTGTTTGGTTACTGTGAAACAACTGTATATACAAGATGTTCTAGTTTAACTATCTAAGCCAACGAATTACAAATAGTAATTCGTTGAAAAAATCTGTAATTTGCTGATCCAAGCAGATAATAAATAACCTTTGATTTATACCAAAAGCAAGTATGCAACAAAAATCAACTTATATAATAAGTTACTCATTCGATACAACTGATATTACAAAATCATCTACCTACTGGTCTAATATATCAAACTAATAAAAGTGCTAGACGTGCTGGTCCAGCCAGCTGTTTTCACGAGTCGAGGCTGAGAGAGTTGCAATTTAAGCGGGGAAGATGCATGTGTCGACAAGTCTTCTCTCAGATAGTGTTTCTGGTAAATCAACCAGCTTATAAATCACAGCTGCTTAAGCTGATTAACGTGGATGTTAATTGATATTTACAATTTTCCTACATTGGCAGTTCTTGATTTTATTTTTTGAACAAAAATATGGACAGAACACGAGTGCATAATATATTCAGTTAAATAATATTAGAACAATATCGGCTAATCTTAGCCCGCAGTGGAAGTTTGATTAAATACGTTATGGCTATCTCAACTCCATTATTTGCAAAATAATATAAGTATTCACTTTTTATTATTGAAAATTTTTGTGCCCCATGAGCATATAGTGAAATCGCTGATCTGTTCATTTTATTTTATATCATTAACTCTAAATTAAGGGACTATTTAGATACACACTTATTTACTTATTAGTTGTGTGTCCCAAGTAACTATTACGAGTACTAGGCCGATTAGGCTTGTGATTGTAAGTAGATGAAGGTTTTAAACCAATTATTGGTTCCAATTCTATCACCTAATAAGTAAGTAGCAAAGATTACGGCAAACGATGATTGGCAAGAGAGCCGTTGTACAGCTGTTCATACGAACCAAACATCTCGTCACGTTGTTTTGTTAAAGCAACAGTAGTTGTTGGTTGTAGGACTATCAAACACGTTTGCGTTTTTTCTGGGGACAAGCTGTTACCCAAAGCGTATTTTGACATATATTGTTAAATAGGAGCCTCGGACAGCGAAGCTCAAGAGAACATCAGTGCAAACGAGAGGATCAAGTGGTGCGTGAATGCTACCCGCAGGACCTGTAAGATTAGTTAAAAAGGAACAGTATACTCTGATATGGATTATAAAAGTTTCAAGTGTTGAAGGACACTTATTTTGTATGATATAAATAATTAAGATGGGCTAAAAGGCAGAGAAGGCCTTGTGAAAACACAAAATACTGGTGCCTTCGTCATCAGTAATTTTTCCCAAATATAAAAGGAACCGGAACCGCGTAAAATGTCCAGGTCAAAGGATAAAGTATCCATAGCTACAGCGTCTGGATCTAGTTTTCATAAAAAAAAACATAAATCGCTAAGGATTGTCGCTAAGAGCAAAACTAAGAGTACAGCGAACTTTAAAGCTGTGTCTTAAAAGTTTGCACACAGAGCCCGGGAGTGACTTTCATTGACTCAGCTGGCACCTGCGGCAATTTGTGTTTCGTAAAATTTAAATAAATAAATATTGTGCCAATCGTACCATTGCCAATTTTGACAAGTTATTTGTACAATATGGTATGGTACCTACATACTCTTTTTTTTTTTGTTTGTTACCTTAAAACAAATATTTTACTTCTTCGGCCTTCTTCGTAGCCTTTGGTTTTATTTACTGCTCCACACTAGGTACTAGTTAGGGAGTTGTCTGTATTTAATTTCTTTCTGTAAGACAAGTATCTTGTGATGGCCAGGAATTTGTAGAAACATTACCATACCATCAGATAAGATCTTCTAAAATATCATAATATTCATAAGGCACGGTTGTAAAATCGTAAAGAATTATATAGCGTGACTTCTTTCATATATTATGTTGAAAATTTAAATGTAGAAATTTTCGGTCATCTTAAAAACATAAATTAAGAGATGGGCTTTTCGTAGCAAGGAAGCCGTTTTTCAAAACATAATTTTTGAGGCGGTTGAATGACACGTTGCAATAGGTACATTTATTTCTTGGATTTAGAATAAATCGGTTACAGCTATTGCGTTTTGGTGCTTTAAAATTTGGTACCCAATATAAATTCCGATGGAATGTAACTCGTAACGGTTGTAACGCTGGAAATAGGAACTTATTCTCCAGTTAAAATCAATATAAACTTTGTATATTGGCTTTTCTTGAGGGTAAATTTTAAACGTGGATTTCACGTTACATTAGCACTACACGGAATATTATTTCCTCGTTTTTCCCAGGTAACACTAGGATACTGTGGTGTTTAGGGTTCATGCTTATGCATGTATTATAACAACATTGTGGTTATGAAATATTGCGATTTTCTACTTCGTAGAATTATCCGGACACAGGAAGTGTTGAAAAAAAAAAAACATTGTATTATACCAGCATGTACTTATGTTACGATTCTGTGCTGGAGCATGAGTTTTGGATGGATTGTAACTTTTAGTCGATGCTGCTTGAGCTTGGGGATAAGGCCAGAGCCTGCCTGTAACCTCGCTCCCCCCCCCATTTGACGGGTAATGAGGACCCGACCAAGGCTTCTTCTGCTGGGTTAAACGAGCTCCCGACGTTTGAAAAGATGCATCTTTATCTCTCAATAGTTTTATTTGCTTTAACTTTTTTATAAAAACAAGTTTTGTCTTTTACAGATACTTGTACATGCAAGCGGAGATATTTTTATCTAAGCCTGGAATTCAATTAGCAATTTAGTATCGGTGTTTGTAATAATTTACAATAAACCGGTATTAGGTGATATTTGAGAAGTATGTGCTTGTCTATAGGCATGCCTTTTTTCAATATACTTAGGCGTACAAAAGTTCGACAGTGTGTCGTGAATATGATAGAGAACAAGTTTGGCGTATCAAACGTAGACGCCTAAGGTGTCTCGAAGACTCCTCAGGTGTCCAGACCTTAGGTGTCTTATTATTACGTATCTTTTGCCTCGTGGACGGTTTTGTTCTCTTTACTATTACTGGCACCCAAAAATAAAATTTTAGTAGGTGGGTATTTTACAATAAAAATATTTTGGTTATGGTTAACAAACAAAAAGGCTTGTTGTGAAAACTAAAGACAATGTATCGCAGACGACACACATAGATGAACTTGATATTATTGTTTTCATTGACGATAAATTTTGACGTTAAGTCACAGTTACCGCCGTCGCAATTGATCTCGGTCAATGCCGACCTTAACAATAAAAAGTTGACTCTCAGTCAATAGCAATTTTAATATCGCATATTGTAATAATTATTTGGCGTTTACTTGTAGTTAACGCCGTTACGATTAACTCACAGTCGAGTCCGACGTGAAAATAGATAACTTGTATTTTTATGCATGATTTATGTTGATATAGTTTGACATAACTCGCAGTTAAGCCGTCGTTATTGACTCGCAGTCAATCCCAACAACTAACAGATAGTTTGGCGTTAACCCGCAGTTAACACCGTCGTTATTGGCTCGCAGCCAATCCCGACAGACAATAGATAGTTGAATCGCAGTAAAAATATATTCAGATGTCGATTTTTGTCTGTATTATTTGGCCATAACTCGCAGTTAAGGCCGTCGCAATTGACTCGCAGTCAATCCCGACATAATAATAGATAGGCAACATTATGCATCACGTATTTTCAGTACTATGTGGCGTTAACTCGCAGTTAACACCGTCGCAATTGACTCGCAGTCAATCGCGACAAGCAATAGATACTTGGTAACCCACAGTTCATATCTATGTAGATATCGCGTATTGTCAATATTATTTGGCCTTAACTCGCAGTTAACGCCGTCGCAATTGACTCGCAGTCAATCCCGACATAATAATAGATAGACAATCGCATTCCATCATATCCATTCACGTAACACATCGTAAATAATATTAGGCGGTAACTCGAAGTTACTGCCGTCGCAATTGATTCGCAGTCCATTCCGACGTAAGTTGTTCTATGATTCACTTGGTAATAAATGTTTAAAACACAAAAAAAAAGAAAATATATTTCATTTTTTACTTACCCTCGTAACTTTCGCCATTAGACGAAAAAACATCTAACACACATCATACACACGTATACTTAATACGTCGGTAACGTTTAATTTTGTTACTTTCCTTTATTTTTACTTTGTTTGTCGGAAGGTAAGAAAAGATAAAATTGTATGACGTAAACGAAGGCTAAAATTTTTAAGCCTGTGTAGGTGGTAATGAAATTTTGTAGTAATTAACTACAAAAAAAAAATATATTGAAAAGGTTTCAAAATCTCTCGAGTAGACAATGTTCTAACATTTGTCGGAATTATCATAAACAAAATGTCATTATATGGTTTACGTCTATCTTATTAAATTTTCCACCATTTTCGTAAAAGTTCTGGGTGCGACCGATAGGTCATAATCATGGTTGTTACGTTGTCATGTTACGTTTTTGTATACAAAACAAGTAACTGGAGGTATCGGGCCGCAAGATACTCGTAGGCCGTAATAAACACTTCAATTTGTTTAGCAAATTTAAGAATAGAACATGTGGGTAATCTTGAAAATTTTTCTCTCTTAGAAAGAATTAATAATCAAAACAACACTTACTGAAAAGTTTTGAATCCAGTACAATTACACTAACACACGAAGCAAAAACTTATTTTATCGAAAATAATTTTAAATATTTGTAATTTAACTTCATGTATAATCTATCTACTTCTTATTGAACATTGCGCTTCGGCATGGGACGCGTGCGTTCACTGCCCCGCACGAAAAAGGAATGAAGCGAATGTCAGCTACAGTGGTGAAGTGAACACGGACGGAAATCGTTTTAAATAAGAGAATCAAATGAATTACTCTTAAATGCGTGCATCGTCTGCCTGGCGAATTAAGGACTACTACTTGTAAACAAACTATATCTGAAGAATGAAGCGACGAAATATAATTAACAATCAAGGACTGCTTTATATTTTACGAAGATCAATCTTAACTTTTGAAAAGAAATTTTTCATTATTTTTTCGCAGAAAGTCACGTTCGCACAATGTCACGATTAAGTGTGACATTATGCGAACGTGACATTTTTCGAAGGTGACATTCTGCGAACGTGACATTTTGCTGTGGTAAACCCTAGTGTGACATTTTGCGAACGGCGGGAGGGAAAAATCTGTGATTTTGAAATTTTTGAGTGATATTTTATCACCCGATGATATTCAAGAATTGGTCCCCAGGACGGAGCGATACGTGTCTCTGTCGCTCTTATGTCTTTAGCACCGCTCCGTCCCGCTGTCACACTTCTGTTATTCTAATGAAACTAGGTATATTATTCAACTGTAGTATTAATATGCTTTTATACACACTATTTTTATTTACGTAAAATTTTGCTCCCGAAGAAAAAAAATTACTTTTCATTTAACATGATTCCAATTTAAAGTAGGACCAACATAAGAAGTCCGTTTTGACGTTTCCTTATCACCAACACACAGGGTTCATTTTGCTTTGCAGGTCATAATTTCCCATACGTTTCACAGCTGTCACAATGAACCTATTACGAAGACCTTACTAGCCCAAGTCACACTGAGGCGGAAGCGGAAGCGTTCCGGTGCCGGTATTTTTTGTAAAGTATGAGTTCTTATGCATCCTGTCACACTGAAAGCGGTCGCGGCGCGGTGCGGCGCGGGGGCGGCCGGGCCGCTAGGTACAACCCCGCGGACTGGGCGCGGCGCGGGGCCGAACTTTCGGCGGGAGCGGGCGCTGTATTCCATTGCGTTCAATGCAACCCGTCACACAGAGCGGCAGCGGCGCGGCGCGGTGCGGTGCGGTCCGGGCGCGGACTTTGACGTTGTATTTTTTTACAAGAATTTTGCGGCTTTGCGCAGAGTTTTTTTTAAGTTATCAGTTTGGTTTTTTGTTTAGAGCAAAGGATTTACGTCTTTTGAATAATCACAGATAAATAATGTCACAACGACCACTACCGCCCCGCTGTCCCGCCGCGGTTTCCGCGCGGTACCTCTGTGTGTCCGGTCCCGGAACGCTTTCGCTTCCCGCAGGTCCGCCTCCGGACCGCTTTACCGCTTGTACCGCTCTGTGTGACGTGGGCTTAGTGAGGCAAATGAAGTGCCATCTAGCGTAAGCCCACGGAATGAATTGTATATTTAAACTAGAGGTCACGTGGGTGCTGTGGCTGTTGGATATTTTATCCGAGACTGCATGTCGATTTTGAAAGCAATCGGCCCAAAAACAAAAAAAATTGTATGTGCGGCCATTTTGTTTTCCGCCATTTTGTTTTTTTTCACCCCAGGTAGAATTCGACCAGGGTGTGGGTCGACTTTTGTCGAACCACCTATCCCTTACAGTTTTTACTGGCCGTTGGGGTCTAGCCTGATGCTGAAGACTTTTCCAAGGTTTAAGATTTTTCTGGTACGCATCAGACATGGTCGCACAACTTCTTTCACCTCTGACGCCTCCTTCATGGAGAACAATTGTCAATGAGTCAGTCAGTCAGTCAGTGGTAATTGAATTTTATATAATATCAACAACAAATCATCAAAAGAGAATGGACTTACCATTTGTAACGTTCGCATGTCTATCCTATACGCTGCTGATGCGGAGTAGGATCCGGGCGAGTCGGGACTGGGGTGGCCGCCATTTTGTGCGATGACGCGGTCTAGGTGTGACAACGATAGCTCTGTGTTCAAAACGTCGCCTTTATCGATGTATAGCTGCAAAAAAATAAGATAACTGTGTTTAATATTACAGCATTATTGAAATAACCACAGGAAATAACTGTTTCATTTCGACTTTTTTGCTCAACTAAATTTCACAAGTGGGTCACCTGGTGGTAAGTAGTCAGTCACCACCGCTCATGACACCCACAGACATAATTAGTGAAATAATTTGACACTAATAAGACAGCAAAGCACGTTCCCCACCTTAAGAACTAAGATGGTATTTCTCATGTGCCGGTAATTTCACTGCTGTGTTTCAGTTTGAAGGGTAAGGGAACCCTTCAAACTGAAACACAGCAGTGCAAACACTGCTGCTTTACGGCAGAATAAGGTGAGGGGTGGTACTTCCCCAGACGGACTTTGCACAAAAGCCCTACCAAAACTACTTAGACATTTTGAACTCAATCTTGAAAAAGGCGTATTCGAGCTGCTTCAGTGCGATCGCCATCTTTCTTAACAAATCAATCTATTATAAGGAACTTGGCAGTATAGTGAACCGATACAACCCTAACTCTACCCAAACGCAACCCCAATACAACCCTAAGCAATCCCTATTGAATCCGTATCAACGAAGCAGAGCCTTCATTCTTCATCCTCTCCCATAGTTACGGTTGTTTAAAGGGCTGGTAAGCAAGCTATATAGTAAGGTAATAAGCAAGCTATAGAGTGCGTGTAACCGAGTATGAACCGCAAGGACGGGTATGAACAGTCCGGAAATTTAAATCGCATCCAGTTTAGTAACAATAGTTTCCTGCGCCGATATTTCTCCCGAAAAATATTAACAATTTATTAGTAATCGTGTAATAATGTGCAGAAGCAAGGCACAAAATCGATTTACGTGATTTTGATTACTTTTACGATACATATAAAATCAGCGTCCATAAAAAAACCTGCTTACGCATGACATAAAGGCCGACGAGCATTGCGCACGCTCTATAGCTTGCTTATGAATACTCTAAGGCTATAACTTTTTAATTATTTCAGACCTACCTTGTTGTTAATGATAGGTACGTGTTGTGCTAGGGCGCTGTGCAACTCCCGTTCTCTAACTCCTCGCGGATGTAATGCATCCATCACTTCCTTTAGCTGTTCCGTATCTGTTATTCGCCACCAGCCATATCTGAAAAAAGTAAAGTTAGTATTCGTGACTTGAATTATATTTGCAATAATAGACTAGTTGAGCTAGTACAGTTAAAGCTTACTAGGTGGCAGCACTAACACTAGTACAGCCAATCCTTACTAGGTGGCAGCACTATCGCAACATTGAAATGCGTATAGAGGTCGCAGATTTATCAACATCAGGCAGGACCACAGTAGCCTAGTTGGTAAAGCGTCTCCAGTGCTGACGGAGAAGACGCAGGTTCGAATCCTGCCTGTGGTTGTGAAATTTTTCGATTTTCTACTTTATAGTTACCAAGTCATCATCATCATCAGCTCTACCCTATTAGTAGTTTAAGATACAAGTGCCGTAAGTAGGGTTATTACAAACGAGTTGACGTTTTGTAAATCCGAGACGAAGTCGAGGGTTTACCATCGGCACGAGTTTGTAATAACCCTTACGGCCGTGTATCTTACGACGTTTTTCAATACATTTGTGAGAAAACAGGTGTAAGTAATGCACTTGTTAAAGGAATCAACCATGGGTACTGTCAGCCTCTTGTCGATTTATGTTCTCCTGGTACTTTCCATTTTATTTTAAATATAGGTAGGCAGTCGTCACCCAAGTAAAAATTACCACTGTAGTATTTTTACAAAATAATTTTATGATCAGTGTAAAAACTCCTTGGTAGTATATTTTTTTTACTTACCGCACTAGTTCGGTAAGTAACTACTTACGAGCAATGTTTACGTCCTTGTTAGTACGTTTTTCGAGCGAATGTATAGAAAATTATAATTTCACGGGGCCTATTTTTGTAATTTCTCGGGCTCTTAGTTAAGGTTAGGTTATACATATTTGGTTAGTTTAGGTTAGGTTATGTAGCTTTATAATTTACCAGTTAAATAAAATATATCGAGGTAAATTATAATTTAACGGGTCTGAAAATTTACCAGCGATATATTTTGTTTTATTTCTATGTCTGTATTGTAATTAAAATAATGGTCCTTCAAGACCCAGGCTTAGCCTAGTTTGAAGTCCTCTGGTGTTTTGTAATTTGATGAACCCAATTTTACTAACTAAATAGTGTGTATTCTATGTTAATTCGGTTACCAATAAACATTTTTAGGGTTCCGTACCTCAAAATAAAAAAACGGAATTCTTATAGGATCACTTTGTGGTCTGTCTGTCTGTCTGTCTGTCAAGACCCTTTTTCTCACGAACGAGAAGAGGTATCAGAATGAAATTGATAACGAATATTAAGGTCCATGAACCACACAAGATCTGAAAATTTAAATTTTTTGCAACACCGCAATCAAAAGCTATGGCTTTTTATGTCCTCATCTCCATGCAAAAAAGTAAAACCTACAGGGTACTTCCCGTGGACCTTAAATTATGAAATTTGGCAAGAAGCTACGTCTCACAGTACAAATAAAGGGAAAAGTCTAAAATCATAAAATATTTCAATTTTTCTCACAACTAATAGTAACCAATTAAGGTGACCTCCCGTTTCAAGAACTTTTCTATAAAAGAGGGGTGAAGTTGGATGGTCGCGGAGTTTTTAAAATCAAAGAGCAAAAGCTTTTAGTATATCATATGGTAGATAGGTACGGAACCCTTAGGGCGCGAGTCCGACTCGCACTTGGCCTGTTTTTTTTTCATGTACACGGGAGTACAATAAAAAACTTACCTCAACTCCTTCGGCACGAAATTCCCCTCAACTTTCTTAGGCAGTCCGTGTATCTTAGCGTTTTCAAGTAGCTCTAACTCTTCGGGTGCCATTTGTACCGGGGGGGGCGAATCGCAGGTGACGTATGTGGATAGCGCGTTGAAGTTTAGAAGGCCTAAGCTGACTAGGCTGTTGGCCTTGGCCTTTTGTAAAGCTGCGTCGTGTTTTAACGAGTCGGCTTGGAGTTCTTTTTCTAGGTCGTTGTCCTGTAAGAGAAAATGTGTATTAGTTCAGTGGTATTAGTTTTCCGTGTCTTAAAAGGCACGGTTTTCCATTGACCTAGATTACTATGTTAGTTAGAATTTGACGCTTATAAAATAAGGCAGCATAAGACGTTGCCTACCCTGAGAACCTAGCCCTCACGATACAGGGAATCCTAGTGTGAGGACTAGCGAATCAATGTAAATTCACTTTTTGTACCCAATAAATAAAGTTAAGTAAAGTAACTAACATGATTACAGACGGACTTTGCACAAAAGCCCTATGCCACGTGGCCATGTCGTAAGCCATTTGTTTGGCGCCAATTTATTTGTGAAGTGATGTAGTTTAGCTGCCGTCATAAAGCTTTTAATATCCAACAATTAATAAACTATTATGAGTTTGAGTTTGAATTTGGTTGATTAAAAACTAACAAAAACATCCAACCTAGATGAGTCGATATATTAAACAAACTAACCTGTTCTTTGCTCTCCTCTTCTTCCTCGTTCTCTTGTATAGTGCTGTCTTTATCTTTGTTGAGGCTCGCGTCTATCATATCCTGGTCCAGCCCGGACATAGTCAGGCTTGAATCCAGGTAGATGTTGTTGGACGGGACCTAGGACAAACAAATAGGTAGGATTAAGAAAAAGGTTTTAGAAATCCTATAAGTAAGTCAGAAAGAAAATGTAAGTTTATTCTTCAGAAAATGTAAAAATTTATTTGAACGTCTTTAAAAGTCAAATGAAAGACAGAACCTCAGAATAATGACCTCCTTGCTGATTAGAACCATCTACTCTCGCTCGAACTGTAGTGTGCATTAGAATCAGTTTTTCTGGCTTTCCAGCTTTTATACAACGTCATCGCGTTTTCATTCGTCGCAGCGACATCTATTCCTAACTTCTGTCAACTCACCTATACGCTAGTGACTACGCTATTGAGCGCGATGAGACTGGGATCGATCAACAGATGGAGTTTCTTGGACACGTCCCACTTGTGGCTCTGACACGTTACTACCGTGTTTTAATTCCGTACAGCGCCATCTATAGCAAACTTGTGATCTAACCTGCACGCTAGTGACCATGCTATTCAACGTTCAACATTCTATGCTGCCCAGCCCTTGTGTGATATATGGCGGCTAAGTGTCTTAATCTGTCCTTGTGTGATAAAAGGCGACTAAGTATCTGAATCTGCCCTTGTGTCATAAAAGGCGACAAAGTGTTTTAATCTGCCCTTGCGTGATAAAAGGCGACTAAGTGTCTTTATCTGCTCTTGTGTCATATAAAGCGACTAAGTGACTTTATCTGCCCTTGTGTCATAAAAGGAACGAAGGGATCGTTTAATAGATGCAGTTTGTTGGACACGTCCCACTTGTGGCTCTGACACGTGACCACCGCGTTTGAATTCCATACAGCGCCATCTATTGCTAGCTTGTGAACTAACCTGCACGCTAGTGACCATGTTATTCAACGTGAAGAGACTGGGATCGCTCAACAGATGCAGGTTGTTGGACACGTCCCACTTGTGGCCCTGACACGTGACCATTTGGTTTTAATTCCATACAGTGCCATCTATTGCTAACTTGTGAACTAACCTGCACACTAGTGACCATGCTATTCAACGTGAAGAGACTGGGATCGTTGAGTAGACGGAGGTTGTTGGACACCTCCCACTTGTGGTCCTGACACGTGGCCACCTCGTTTTAATTCCATACAGCGCCATCTATCGCAAACTTGTGAACTAACCTGCACGCTAGTGACCATGCTATTCAACGTGAAGAGACTGGGATCGTTCAATAGATGCAGGTTGTTGGACACGTCCCACTTGTGGCCCTGACACATGACCACCTCGGCGCACGTGTGCTCGTTGTCGCAGAATGTGGGCACCTTCTCGTTGCCTCTCTCTGTCATGTCGTTGATGCTGTTCAGGAATGAACTCTCGTGCCGGAGTATTGAGAACCTGCAAGTAGGGGTTCATTAAGCCAGGATTCACATATAACTAATACTTATTTATAGTCATAACATCTAATGAAACGTCTACTGCAGGACAGGGATCTCCGTCCAGAATTCCAGCAAAAACGCTTGGTGTATATTGGAGGAAAACCATAGTCGCCTCTTATGACACCCACGGGTAGAGATAAGTTGGTACTATTCTTTGACGAATCTAAAGACACCTCACATGTTGAAATCTATCAAGCCATTTAGGCGCCGGTCTAATCTAAGCGGTGCGATGCGGATGCGCGCAACCGGCACGCCGCCTGTCACTTCTGTTTCATACAAAATGTATAGAAGCGACGCGGCGTCGTTCTAATCCAGGCAGTGCGGCGCGGGTGGGGCGCGGTCGCGCAGTGCGCCCGATGCGCGCATCAGTTTGAAGCTGCACGCCGGACGAATGCACACAGAATGCAGACGACGTAGAATTCAATATTTCGTTTTGTGAGTTGATTGAAAAATATCCCGTGATTTATGATTACAATAGATCGGATTGTAGTAACAGAAACGCGCAAGATAGAGCGTGGGAATTCATTGCAAATCAATTAAACGAGACAGGCTAGTTCAATTATTTATTGGAATAAATATTTACCTATATGCTCTAAAAATCTATGCTCCTGTCCCGCTCGCCAGACAGGGTGCACTGCATATCTCCTGTTACGCAAATTTGCTAAATCTTGTGTCTTATTGAAATCGAAATTTAGAATGCCCTAAATACGTCCACTGCCACCGCCCGCGCCACACCTTTCGCGCACTTCTTGCGTACTGCGCCGGCGCTGCCGGTTGCGCGCATCCGCATCGCACCGCTTAGATTAGACCAGGGCCTTAGGCTGCAGAGCGCGCGCGACATAAAATTCGACATACATACACTCGAAAAACATAACCATCCTGTTTTGGGGCAGTCGGGTAAAAATAGCAGTATACACTCAATTTCAACAGCATTTTATGTCCCGCTTAAAAATGCAAGTCATTTGAATTTTTGTATGGAAAACGGATGGCCTTAAGACTAGTAGTTCCATTCATAATGTCGCGATAATTATTTTAGTAGCTACTATCCTCTTTTCTTTTATTATTTAAAGCTTTTCTTATTAAATTCATGTAAATTTAGCCTACATTTCTTATTTTTATGTCATCTAAAATATAAAAGTAGTTATTCAATTTTGACTCTTACCATTTCCCTTCAAGCATCTTAGTATAAAGCACCTCATGTGCCGCGTCTGGTTCCATAATTTCCTTCTTGACCTCCTTCTCTTCTTGCTTCTTCTCTTCTTCTATCCTCTCCTTCTCTAGCTGAGAGGAGACAGCTTCAGCCATCTTGCGAAGTTCTTCTAAATTGTTGACTAGTTGGTCTTTGCTGTCTTCGGGATCTTCTTTTTCTGGCAAAAATTGTTTATATCTTAAAAATTGGTAACGTTGCTGAGCACTTCGGAACATTTAGTGTGGTTGAAACATTATAAAACATTTGGAATATTAGACCACCAAAAGGCATGTGACTTGAGCGCCGGTTGTAGAAATTGGGTAAAGGAGTTATAGTTAGGGTGCTGGCTGCAATTTGGCTATATGATTTGCTCATGATTCATATTAATAGGGATGATAGATCAGCTCCATACGAATCGATTTGGTCCTTACAAGTTTTTCTGTGCGTCGCTGCGTTTTTGACTTAAAGCAAAAAAAATGAAAATAAGATACTAAATAACGTTTTTTTGGTCTGCCTTTGTGGCTCCTGTTTAAAATACTTCTGAAGATGTAGAAAATCGAAGAGGCAGACATGCAGGACTCTGCATTATCACGGGACGAAGTAGTGAATTTTTGCATTTTAAAGAGCTGTTATTTTACGACGCACGGCTATTATGGTGGCAGACCATTTTTCTGGGGTTTTATACATTGTATTTAATTAAATAGTCAATATAGTCATAGTCTGCCAGGTGTACGTTTCATTGTTTAATTTCAAAATAGTTAAAACTTAATTCCTCAAAAACGCAGGTGTGGATGTCCGCCAATATTTTTTGTATCTTCTAGAGGATGCTCCTTATCATCAGTCAAAGAGGCAGACATGAGCAAATCATATAGAAATTTGTCCTTCATCACCCTTACTATTAGGTAAAAACAGTGAGATTAGATAGATAGATAGATAGATAGATAGATAGATAGATAGATAGATAGATGAACACTTTATTGCACACCTTAAAAAAAAAACTAATACAAATTAAAACAAAAAATTACAAAAAGTGGGCAAAGGCGGCCTTATCGCTGTAAGCGATCTCTTCCAGACAACCTTTGGGAAGAGGAATCCATAGAAGGTGAACGAGTAGGAAGTGCAGTGTAACAAGGTGAGAATAATTATATAATAAAGCTTATGCTAAGAATACAAAAAAAAAAATAACATTAAAAAGTTAAATAATACTTTAATAAATACATACATTAATAATATAATAAATATATTATTAGCCACACCCCCTTCCTCAACGCCAGCAGGCCGCCCGCTCCTATATAAACGGCGCGGCCACGGCTCGTCACCATTGCTCCTCGGAATCTCGTCGCGTGCGGAAGCTCTGCCCGTCAGTCTACCTGCCATTTCGGTGCAAGCCCCCTTTGCCATTTTATGTGTAAATTGTGTCTAATAACTGGTTTTCGATTACGTGAGTAATTTTATGATTAGTGTTTGATCCGAGTGTTCTGTTCCTATTTTTATAAACTTATTTTGTAAATTAAATTAAAGCAAGGGTTTCGTTGTAATAATTGTTTTTTTTTAAGAAAATTCCACTTCTGTTCCTAAAATCAGAAGTGGGATATAAGAACAAATAGCCCACAACAAAGGAACAGATAACTCGACAGTTTGTGAAACGTTGAAATGTCGGGTAGACAGTCTCGGTCGCGTCATCGTTCTCGCAAACGTAATAAACACCGCTCCCGCGACAACCCGCGTAGTAGATCGCGTCTCCAACCGTCACGTAACAGTTCAAGAAGTGTCTCACGAGATAGGGATAGGTCGCGAGGTCGCTCACGTCGCCGGACGGATGGTACCCCCCGCGAACGTTACCGAGAGAGATTGGCTCGTTCGCCGTCTAACGAATCGTTAGGTACTCGTAAATCTCGTATAAATGCAATGTTTGATTCGATTTTAGCGCGGCTTGATGCCGTCCAGAATAATTGTAACACGAACATGCCTACCCCTCCGACGCCTACCGTCACTAGCAATCAACCGGGTAACCTTCTCATTGTTACGGAGACGCGTGATTCTACGACAGAGTGCAATAATATTTCACGTACTAATCCGACGGTTTCTACACCTAGTACTAGCACGCATAATTTACAAAATAATCAACCAGAATCGGAGCGCAATTCTCTAACTACCCACAATGTTATCTCTGAACGCGAAAATATTCCCGATACGGCTAAATATCTTGCGGATGCTATAAAATCATTGAAACCCGTTAGTTCTCAAAGTTATTTCGTGTCTAATTTCGACCCGTCTATACACGACATTGAGAGGTTGACCGCGCACAGATAGCTAACAGCTGGAATGATTTTGAGTGTTTATCCCGAGTGGCCTCCTGTTTAAAAGGCGATGCCAAAATATGGTTGAATGAGTGGGTCACCAACGATCGTACGTGGTCAAACTTTAAATTGGAATTTACGCCTTTGTGTCCCCGAAAATTAGACTATGCCAACATTTTATTCGAAGCCATGAATGCCACTTCAGATAAATACCCAACATATGCAGAGTACGCTCGTCGTACGTTGTTGCGGTTAAGAATCGTGAAGGGTCTAAGTAGCGAACTAATGACCTTGATTGTAATCCGCGGTATAACTGACCCGCAAGTTCGTGCGGTAACTGCCAACTCTAACCTCACACCAGAAAATTTAGTCTCATTTCTATCAATTTATAACAAACCAAACCAAAACAAAAAAGAAGTGCGTGACTTTCAGACTAAAAAGCGGCCTCATCAAAACACAAATAATTACAATCGGTTCTCGTTCAATCGTCCGGAACGTAAATGCTACAACTGCGGTCAGAGAGGTCACGTAACTTATCATTGTCCTAAAAAGCAAAAAATCGATCCTAGTTCCAACGCAAGTAACCCACCGCCTTCTGGACAAACCTTAAAGACGTGCGCGTTTTGTAAAAAGTCAGGTCACGTAGAAGACAATTGTTTTGCTAAAAATCGGTCAGAGTCACGTAACCACCGAAAGGTAAATCTATGCACGGATCAGTCTCAGCACAAATTAGGTAATGACGTCGTTACTGCTGTGGTCAATGGTGTACCTATGGACGTACTCATAGATAGTGGAGCATTAAACGTGTCGTTAATTTCTTCTCACGCGCTAAAACATCTTCACTGTCAGCCAAAATCTACCCACTGTGTACTGAAAGGCGTAAGCGATAAAGAGATAGTTGCTTCGTCGTATATTACTACGACAATCGAGTTTAGCGATATTTCCATAGAAGCGGACCTTATTGTAGTCCCTTCAGAGTGTATGAATACTGCAATAATTATCGGTACGGACATACTTAATCGGAAAGGTATCGTTTATGTTAGGACAAGGGACCGGCAGTACTTGACACATTCGACCAACAATCCTGTGGTAGTAAACTCGATACAATCAAGTACAGCGACTGAAATAAACACACCCCTTCAGGGTGCTGATCGCGAAAGACTAACCGACGTTATAACAGAGTTCTCGGACTATTTTATCTCGGGTACGGCTGTTACTACTGTCAAGACGGGTAAAATGGAAATAAAGCTGACGAATCAGACGCCAGTAGTGTATCGCCCTTATAAACTCTCTTACGAAGAGAAACTTAGGGTTCGTAGGATAGTAGCTGACTTATTAGAAAAGGGAATAATCAGAGAGTCTCAGTCGGAGTACGCGAGTCCGATACTTCTCGTCAAAAAGAAAGACGGCTCCGACAGGCTGTGCGTAGACTTTAGAGCACTCAACCGACTTACAGTCAGGGATCGATATCCGCTTCCGCTGATTGACGACCATATAGATCGGTTAGGGAACTATACGTACTTTTCAAGTCTCGACATGGCCACTGGGTTTCATCAAATACCCTTGAGCGAGGAGTCTATTCCACTGACTGGATTCGTCACACCTGAAGGCCACTTTGAATATTTAAAGATGCCTTATGGCCTAACCAATTCGCCGATTGTATACCAACGTATCATCAACAACACCCTGCGAAAACTCATAGATCAGGGTCAGGTATTGGTATATGTTGACGACGTGCTCATCATGAGCTCCACTGTTAACGAAGGCATCGATCTTTTACGTCGAGTACTACAAACACTCACGGGAGCTGGATTCTCCATCAACTTGCGAAAGTGCTCGTTCCTAGTCACCGAAGTTGAATACCTGGGGCGCATCATAAGTCAAGGTCAGGTGAAGCCGAGCACTCGGAAGGTGGAAGCCCTGGTTCACGCACCTATTCCTACAAATGTCAAACAGGTAAGACAGTTCCTGGGTTTGGCTGGATACTTCAGGCGTTATATAAAGGATTATGCAACCAGAACTGCCTGTATCGCTCACTTAACAAGAAAAGGCGTCGTGTTTAAGTGGGGTGCCGAACAAGAAGCAGTGCGTCAGGAACTTATCAAGCACCTGACAAGCCAACCCATACTTGCTATATTCGACCCAAAATATGACACGGAAGTCCACACCGACGCAAGCAGCTTAGGTTATGGCGGAATCCTTCTACAAACACACCAAGACGGTAAGAAGCACGTAGTGTCCTACTTTAGTAAGGTCACGCAAGGAGCTGAGCCGAACTACCACTCTTACGAGCTTGAGACGTTAGCAGTTGTCAAGGCGCTTCAGCACTTTCGCCACTACCTGGTTGGATTACGTTTCAAAGTCGTGACTGACTGCAACGCTCTCAAGGCCACTGAGCGCAAGAAGGACTTACTACCCAGGGTGGCGCGCTGGTGGATTTACCTCCAAGATTTTGACTTTTCTATCGAATACAGAAAAGGGGCAATGATGCCTCACGCCGATTACCTTAGTCGGAATCCAGCAGTTGCAGTTAACCAAGTCACGAGACCAAAAACCTGGGCCCAAATAGCTCAAGCCGCCGATCAAGAGACACAGAACATGCTGCAAAACCTGCAAGAGGGTAACCTTGACTCCTCCAGGTACGTCGCACAAAATGACCTACTGTACTATCGCTACACGCCTGTTGGAGAGGAACCTAGACTTTTATGTTACATCCCGAAAGGTCACCGATTGAGCCTACTTCGGGTGTTCCACGATGAACACGAGCACATCAATGCTGACAAAACCATAGATCTAATTCTGAAGCATTTCTGGTTCCCGGGCCTTCACCAATTTGTCAGGAAGTACATCGCACACTGCGTGATCTGCATATCGAAGAAACGCGTACCTAGGTCTCCTCATCAGACTATAACGTCATGGGAAAAACCGGACACACCTTTTAACACCGTTCACGTGGACGCGCTGGGACCACTACCCGTGTCTGAGGGCTACAAATTTATCCTCGTCCTAGTAGATGCCTTTACGAAGTTCTGTCTACTCTATCCCATATATCGTCAAGACGTCGCTGAGTTAAAGCGTGCTATTACACAGGCCATTGCTCTCTTTGGGGTACCTAAGCTTATGATCACAGACAGAGGACGCATGTTTGAGTCAAATGAATTCGTTTCATGGATCCGAGAACTCGGTTGCAGTCTTCACTACATCACGCCGGAGATGCATCATGCAAACGGCCAAGCCGAGCGATACATACGTACTATCCTCAACATGCTACGAATCGAGGTAAATTACAGGAATGCTGCGTGGTCTGAGACATTGTGGAAACTTCAACTAGTTTTGAATATAACAAAACAGAAAACTACACAAGCCTCGCCGCTAAACTTGATGATTGGGACCGATGGGACTACTCCTGTCATTCGCAGCTTGGTTCGAGATGTAGCCCTGTCAGGTTCAAGCCCCAACAGAGAGGCGACGCGAGAGATGAGCCGGAGTCGCGCAAAGGACCTGTTAAAGAAAAACCAGGAGAAGCAGGATTCATATGCTAACGAACACAGACGTGCTCCGAGGGTCTTTCAGGCTGATGACCTTGTTTTTGTTATAAAGTACTCCCAGTCTACAGGCAAGCTAGACTCTGGGATGCGCGGCCCCTACAAAGTTATAAAAACTCTCCCCAATGGTCGATATGAACTTAAATTACTGAGTGGTTGTTATGGGAAAACCACGCAGGCAGCGGCACAGTATATGGTGCCATGGCGAGGAGAGTGGTGCCCGGAGACGTGCGCGGCACTCTTCGAAAGTGAGTAGAGCTCTTTTTAATTTTAAATGGCCATTTTCTTTTCTTGGCGTTAGTCCGCCTAAAACTTCAGGTGTACTGCTTAAACTTAAGTGTGTCGCCTTAGCGTGTGTTCGCTTAAATTAGAGGCGTGTGTCGCCTTAGCGTGTGTTCGCTGAAATTAGAGGCGTGTGTCGCCTTAGCGTGTGTTCGCTTAAATTAGAGGCGTGTGTCGCCTTAGCGTGTGTTCGCTTAAATGAGGATTCAGAGTAAGATAAGACGTGGCTCAAGATCGTTGGGACGCCTTCTATCTTGTAGTTTCGTTTACTTTATTTTTCTTCTACTCGTATTATGTATGACTGGATAGTGAAATGCGAGAGGAATAAATTTTACCTAAATTCAGTGTGACAGAGACGAAAGTGTGAAGTTGAAGAATAAGAACAACCAGTTACAAGTATGATTTAATTTCAGATGATGATCACGATGATGACAGCACTGGTGATGGGCCCCTTGTTGGAAAGGCCGGTTCACTAGAACAGGACGGCTCTGTTCCTGGCCCAAGCAGTGGTGGTGTGGCACTGTCCATGCCTCTTCTGGACGATGACCCTCCGGATGCCGCTGTGCCAGGCACCAGCAGCTCAGCCCTCGTCGAGGACGACGATTAATCAGGAAGGCCGTATTAGCCACACCCCCTTCCTCAACGCCAGCAGGCCGCCCGCTCCTATATAAACGGCGCGGCCACGGCTCGTCACCATTGCTCCTCGGAATCTCGTCGCGTGCGGAAGCTCTGCCCGTCAGTCTACCTGCCATTTCGGTGCAAGCCCCCTTTGCCATTTTATGTGTAAATTGTGTCTAATAACTGGTTTTCGATTACGTGAGTAATTTTATGATTAGTGTTTGATCCGAGTGTTCTGTTCCTATTTTTATAAACTTATTTTGTAAATTAAATTAAAGCAAGGGTTTCGTTGTAATAATTGTTTTTTTTAAGAAAATTCCACTTCTGTTCCTAAAAATCGATTAATCGTCGTCCTCGACGAGGGCTGAGCTGCTGGTGCCTGGCACAGCGGCATCCGGAGGGTCATCGTCCAGAAGAGGCATGGACAGTGCCACACCACCACTGCTTGGGCCAGGAACAGAGCCGTCCTGTTCTAGTGAACCGGCCTTTCCAACAAGGGGCCCATCACCAGTGCTGTCATCATCGTGATCATCATCTGAAATTAAATCATACTTGTAACTGGTTGTTCTTATTCTTCAACTTCACACTTTCGTCTCTGTCACACTGAATTTAGGTAAAATTTATTCCTCTCGCATTTCACTATCCAGTCATACATAATACGAGTAGAAGAAAAATAAAGTAAACGAAACTACAAGATAGAAGGCGTCCCAACGATCTTGAGTCACGTCTTATCTTACTCTGAATCCTCATTTAAGCGAACACACGCTAAGGCGACACACGCCTCTAATTTAAGCGAACACACGCTAAGGCGACACACGCCTCTAATTTAAGCGAACACACGCTAAGGCGACACACGCCTCTAATTTAAGCGAACACACGCTAAGGCGGCACACGCCTCTAATTTAAGCGAACACACGCTAAGGCTGTACACACTTAAGTTTAAGCAGTACACCTGAAGTTTTAGGCGGACTAACGCCAAGAAAAGAAAATGGCCATTTAAAATTAAAAAGAGCTCTACTCACTTTCGAAGAGTGCCGCGCACGTCTCCGGGCACCACCCTCCTCGCCATGGCACCATATACTGTGCCGCTGCCTGCGTGGTTTTCCCATAACAACCACTCAGTAATTTAAGTTCATATCGACCATTGGGGAGAGTTTTTATAACTTTGTAGGGGCCGCGCATCCCAGAGTCTAGCTTGCCTGTAGACTGGGAGTACTTTATAACAAAAACAAGGTCATCAGCCTGAAAGACCCTCGGAGCACGTCTGTGTTCGTTAGCATATGAATCCTGCTTCTCCTGGTTTTTCTTTAACAGGTCCTTTGCGCGACTCCGGCTCATCTCTCGCGTCGCCTCTCTGTTGGGGCTTGAACCTGATAGGGCTACATCTCGAACCAAGCTGCGAATGACAGGAGTAGTCCCATCGGTCCCAATCATCAAGTTTAGCGGCGAGGCTTGTGTAGTTTTCTGTTTTGTTATATTCAAAACTAGTTGAAGTTTCCACAATGTCTCAGACCACGCAGCATTCCTGTAATTTACCTCGATTCGTAGCATGTTGAGGATAGTACGTATGTATCGCTCGGCTTGGCCGTTCGCATGATGCATCTCCGGCGTGATGTAGTGAAGACTGCAACCGAGTTCTCGGATCCATGAAACGAATTCATTTGACTCAAACATGCGTCCTCTGTCTGTGATCATAAGCTTAGGTACCCCAAAGAGAGCAATGGCCTGTGTAATAGCACGCTTTAACTCAGCGACGTCTTGACGATATATGGGATACAGTAGACAGAACTTCGTAAAGGCATCTACTAGGACGAGGATAAATTTGTAGCCCTCAGACACGGGTAGTGGTCCCAGCGCGTCCACGTGAACGGTGTTAAAAGGTGTGTCCGGTTTTTCCCATGACGTTATAGTCTGATGAGGAGACCTAGGTACGCGTTTCTTCGATATGTAGATCACGCAGTGTGCGATGTACTTCCTGACAAATTGGTGAAGGCCCGGGAACCAGAAATGCTTCAAAATGAGATCTATGGCTTTGTCGGCATTGATGTGCTCGTGTTCATCGTGGAACACCCGAAGTAGGCTCAATCGGTGACCTTTAGGGATGTAACATAAAAGTCTAGGTTCCTCTCCAACAGGCGTGTAGCGATAGTACAGTAGGTCATTTTGTGCGACGTACCTGGAGGAGTCAAGGTTACCCTCTTGCAGGTTTTGCAGCATGTTCTGTGTCTCTTGATCGGCGGCTTGAGCTATTTGGGCCCAGGTTTTTGGTCTCGTGACTTGGTTAACTGCAACTGCTGGATTCCGACTAAGGTAATCGGCGTGAGGCATCATTGCCCCTTTTCTGTATTCGATAGAAAAGTCAAAATCTTGGAGGTAAATCCACCAGCGCGCCACCCTGGGTAGTAAGTCCTTCTTGCGCTCAGTGGCCTTGAGAGCGTTGCAGTCAGTCACGACTTTGAAACGTAATCCAACCAGGTAGTGGCGAAAGTGCTGAAGCGCCTTGACAACTGCTAACGTCTCAAGCTCGTAAGAGTGGTAGTTCGGCTCAGCTCCTTGCGTGACCTTACTAAAGTAGGACACTACGTGCTTCTTACCGTCTTGGTGTGTTTGAAGAATGATTCCGCCATAACCTAAGCTGCTTGCGTCGGTGTGGACTTCCGTGTCATACTTTGGGTCGAATATAGCAAGTATGGGTTGGCTTGTCAGGTGCTTAATAAGTTCCTGACGCACTGCTTCTTGTTCGGCACCCCACTTAAACACGACGCCTTTTCTTGTTAAGTGAGCGATACAGGCAGTTCTGGTTGCATAATCCTTTATATAACGCCTGAAGTATCCAGCCAAACCCAGGAACTGTCTTACCTGTTTGACATTCGTAGGAATAGGTGCGTGAACCAGGGCTTCCACCTTCCGAGTGCTCGGCTTCACCTGACCTTGACTTATGATGCGCCCCAGGTATTCAACTTCGGTGACTAGGAACGAGCACTTTCGCAAGTTGATGGAGAATCCAGCTCCCGTGAGTGTTTGTAGTACTTGACGTAAAAGATCGATGCCTTCGTTAACAGTTGAGCTCATGATGAGCACGTCGTCAACATATACCAGTACCTGACCCTGATCTATGAGTTTTCGCAGGGTGTTGTTGATGATACGTTGGTATACAATCGGCGAATTGGTTAGGCCATAAGGCATCTTTAAATATTCAAAGTGGCCTTCAGGTGTGACGAATCCAGTCAGTGGAATAGACTCCTCGCTCAAGGGTATTTGATGGAACCCAGTGGCCATGTCGAGACTTGAAAAGTACGTATAGTTCCCTAACCGATCTATATGGTCGTCAATCAGCGGAAGCGGATATCGATCCCTGACTGTAAGTCGGTTGAGTGCTCTAAAGCCTACGCACAGCCTGTCGGAGCCGTCTTTCTTTTTGACGAGAAGTATCGGACTCGCATACTCCGACTGAGATTCTCTGATTATTCCCTTTTCTAATAAGTCAGCTACTATCCTACGAACCCTAAGTTTCTCTTCGTAAGAGAGTTTATAAGGGCGATACACTACTGGCGTCTGATTCGTCAGCTTTATTTCCATTTTACCCGTCTTGACAGTAGTAACAGCCGTACCCGAGATAAAATAGTCCGAGAACTCTGTTATAACGTCGGTTAGTCTTTCGCGATCAGCACCCTGAAGGGGTGTGTTTATTTCAGTCGCTGTACTTGATTGTATCGAGTTTACTACCACAGGATTGTTGGTCGAATGTGTCAAGTACTGCTGGTCCCTTGTCCTAACATAAACGATACCTTTCCGATTAAGTATGTCCGTACCGATAATTATTGCAGTATTCATACACTCTGAAGGGACAACAATAAGGTCCGCTTCTACGGAAATATCGCTAAACTCGATTGTCGTAGTAATATACGACGAAGCAACTATCTCTTTATCGCTTACACCTTTCAGTACACAGTGGGTAGATTTTGGCTGACAGTGAAGATGTTTTAGCGCGTGAGAAGAAATTAACGACACGTTTAATGCTCCACTATCTATGAGTACGTCCATAGGTACACCATTGACCACAGCAGTAACGATGTCATTACCTAATTTGTGCTGAGACTGTTCCGTGCATAGATTTACCTTTCGGTGGTTACGTGGTTCTGACCGATTTTTAGCAAAACAATTGTCTTCTACATGACCTGACTTTTTACAAAACGCGCAAGTCTTTAAGGTTTGTCCAGAAGGCGGTGGGTTACTTGCGTTGGAACTAGGATCGATTTTTTGCTTTTTAGGACAATGATAAGTTACGTGACCTCTCTGACCGCAGTTGTAGCATTTACGTTCCGGACGATTGAACGAGAACCGATTGTAATTATTTGTGTTTTGATGAGGCCGCTTTTTAGTCTGAAAGTCACGCACTTCTTTTTTGTTTTGGTTTGGTTTGTTATAAATTGATAGAAATGAGACTAAATTTTCTGGTGTGAGGTTAGAGTTGGCAGTTACCGCACGAACTTGCGGGTCAGTTATACCGCGGATTACAATCAAGGTCATTAGTTCGCTACTAAGACCCTTCACGATTCTTAACCGCAACAACGTACGACGAGCGTACTCTGCATATGTTGGGTATTTATCTGAAGTGGCATTCATGGCTTCGAATAAAATGTTGGCATAGTCTAATTTTCGGGGACACAAAGGCGTAAATTCCAATTTAAAGTTTGACCACGTACGATCGTTGGTGACCCACTCATTCAACCATATTTTGGCATCGCCTTTTAAACAGGAGGCCACTCGGGATAAACACTCAAAATCATTCCAGCTGTTAGCTATCTGTGCGCGGTCAACCTCTGCGCACCATTGTTCAATGTCGTGTATAGACGGGTCGAAATTAGACACGAAATAACTTTGAGAACTAACGGGTTTCAATGATTTTATAGCATCCGCAAGATATTTAGCCGTATCGGGAATATTTTCGCGTTCAGAGATAACATTGTGGGTAGTTAGAGAATTGCGCTCCGATTCTGGTTGATTATTTTGTAAATTATGCGTGCTAGTACTAGGTGTAGAAACCGTCGGATTAGTACGTGAAATATTATTGCACTCTGTCGTAGAATCACGCGTCTCCGTAACAATGAGAAGGTTACCCGGTTGATTGCTAGTGACGGTAGGCGTCGGAGGGGTAGGCATGTTCGTGTTACAATTATTCTGGACGGCATCAAGCCGCGCTAAAATCGAATCAAACATTGCATTTATACGAGATTTACGAGTACCTAACGATTCGTTAGACGGCGAACGAGCCAATCTCTCTCGGTAACGTTCGCGGGGGGTACCATCCGTCCGGCGACGTGAGCGACCTCGCGACCTATCCCTATCTCGTGAGACACTTCTTGAACTGTTACGTGACGGTTGGAGACGCGATCTACTACGCGCGGGTTGTCGCGGGAGCGGTGTTTATTACGTTTGCGAGAACGATGACGCGACCGAGACTGTCTACCCGACATTTCAACGTTTCACAAACTGTCGAGTTATCTGTTCCTTTGTTGTGGGCTATTTGTTCTTATATCCCACTTCTGATTTTAGGAACAGAAGTGGAATTTTCTTAAAAAAAAACAATTATTACAACGAAACCCTTGCTTTAATTTAATTTACAAAATAAGTTTATAAAAATAGGAACAGAACACTCGGATCAAACACTAATCATAAAATTACTCACGTAATCGAAAACCAGTTATTAGACACAATTTACACATAAAATGGCAAAGGGGGCTTGCACTGAAATGGCAGGTAGACTGACGGGCAGAGCTTCCGCACGCGACGAGATTCCGAGGAGCAATGGTGACGAGCCGTGGCCGCGCCGTTTATATAGGAGCGGGCGGCCTGCTGGCGTTGAGGAAGGGGGTGTGGCTAATAATATATATATATATATATATATATATATATACATATATAACAACATACATATACGTAAATATACAATACTAAATACATACTACATACTCGTACATATTATCAATAGATCATTATTTATAAAGCTAATTGCAAACAGTTTGAGAAAGGAGGTGCTCGTGTACTTTGATTTTAAACGTATTAAGCGTTTTGGAGTTCCGAATGTCCTGTGGCAAAGCATTCCACAAGTAAGTGGCCCTAACTGTAAATGAGTCCTTGTAATATCCCGACCGAGTGAACGGCGCCCTCAAGACGTTATCAGACGTAGAACGGAAAGTGCGCGTATGGTCAGCCCCTTGGTAACGGAAGCGCTCAGAAAGGTATCGGGGGGAGGCAGGGTTGTTGAGGGTGTTATAAACTAGACTCAGCACGTGAGCGTCACGTCTCTGTCTGATAGACAGCCATTTAAGCCGAGTGCGATATTCGGACACATGATCGAACTAAAGAAGATTAGATTAGATTCTAATTCCAAGATTTCCTCTTCACTCCACACCAGGAATATCATACCATCCCATGAAACGTCAAATACAGGACACTCCAGAAAATACGCGTGCTACTATAAGCGTTATTAGCGTTCACCACGATTATAAGCGTTCCGGCTGGCGACCGCTGTTGTGGGTGACCGCAGTATGTAAGATGGTACGATACACAGAAAGATGCTGCTGCCCATCCTCCGGTGCATAAGCCCTTAGTCGCCTCTTACGACACCCACGGGTAGAGATGGGTATAATCCTTAATCCGTCTTTCTACCTACAAGATATATGTGAATGTATACCTTCAGTCTTAACAGGGTTCTCCTCAGTCTTCACCTCGTCCGGGGCCGTTGGCGTTGGCTGGTTGAAGGAGTTGGGTTTCTGCACGAGGAAGGCAGTAGGAATGGAGTCTTCGATGTCTAGGAGTTCTTCTTCATTCATCTGTTTGTGCTGAATGTACTTCTCTTCCATTTTTATTGAGCCTAGTGAACAGGAAAATGGAAATTTAAGCTGTGATCAGCCACAGAACAAGTAATAATAGGTCTTCTATGAAATTGCCGAAATTTCATATCATAATTCCTAAAATTCTAAAGCCATTTTTTTCTTTTGTCTTATATTTGAAAGTTGACTTCAATGTATCAATTTACGCATAAAATAAAGTTAAGGTTCGACAAATGTTCGTCTTAAATGTCGTCCGATTTCATCATTAGATTTGTTATATTTTTTTACAGATAATATTTTTCAAAAAATAAATTTAAGCTTCTGTAAGCTTAATGTCTTCCCAATCATGCTTAATAAAAAATTATTTGTTTTTTAATTACTTACAAGAAAAAATGCAAAAGTATTAGTACTGAAAATTGAGTTTAACTAAAATTCGCCATATAAAACGGCAATTTCATAGATGACTTAGGAATAGATAATTTTGCTGGAAGTAGAGCTTTTGTGCAAAGTCCGTATGGAGTAGTACCACCCCCTTGCCTTTTTTCCGTCTAAATAGCCGCAGGTTCAAAGAAAGCCAGTGAAATTACGGGCACATGAGACATACTATCTTAGTTCTCAGGGTGGGCAACGCGCTTTGCTGTCTTATTAGTACTAAATTATGCTACTTAGAGACAGTGGGTGCTATGGGCGTTGGTGACCACTTTCCATCAGGTGGCCCACGTGCTCGTTTGACCACTTGTGACATAGAAAAAATAATGAGGCAGCAGCGGTGTTGAAGCTGTTTGAGAGAAAATAATAGGTCTTTACTTTTTTTTATGGCGAAATTGTCGTTTTGTATGGCGAATTTTAGGTAAACTCAATTTTCAGTACTAACATTTTTGCATTTTTCTTAGGAATTATAAATCCAATCTTTTAAATTTTTTTTAGGCATTATTGGGAAGACATTGAGCTAACAGAAGCTTAAATTAAATTTTCGAAAAATATTATCTGTAAAAAAATATAGCAAATCTAATGATGAAATCGGTCGACATTTAAGACGAACAACTTTCGAACCTTTAATTTTATATATCAAACTAAAAATAAAAACTTTATTTTATGCGTAAATTAATAACCTTGAAATCAACTTTCAAATATAAGACAAATGAAAAAAATTGCATTAGAATTATAGGAATTATGATCTCATTAATCTGTAAGAAAATTTCGGCAATTTCATAGGTAAAGACCTATTATAAACTTACCTTCAACTTTACTATGTTTGACATTAGGTTCATATTTGATGATCTGCGTATGATCGCTCAAGTTCAGTTCGGATTTGATGCTCTTTAGTTCCATTTCTGTCTTGAGAGCTTCTTCCTTCTTGAGCGCTTCGTGTTCTTCTGTCTTGTCGGGTTCTGGAGGAGGCTCTTTCTTTTCTCGAACTGGAAATGAAGGAAGTTTTTTATTATCCTCTTTATGCTAGTTTTGCTTAGTTTCGATTTGTACATATGATTTTGTTGATTTTTGTGAAATCTATTGCTCTCCTGTGCAAAAATTTGTCACTTAAACTAATTTTTTTAAAGATGTCGGATACCAACACAACATACCGTTGTAAAACTATTCTCGCATACAACATGGCGTAAGGTAAGAGCAAACATTAAGTTAGCTTTACAATCTCTTCTTGTTCTTTCTACTCTATCTTCTTCATACCTTACCTCTTTTTCTTGATTTCTTCTTCCTGCTGGCTCTTGCTGGAATGCACAAGTTGATTCAGGTAATTCAGAACCTCAAGTTGAGCTTATTCTATCTCTTTTACTGTCTTACCTCTCTTTTTCCTCTTGACTCCTTTCTGCTGGATCTTACTAGAATTCTCAAGTCGGTTCTCTATTTCTTCTCCTGTCTTACCTCTCTTTTTCTTCTTGACGCCATCTTCCTGCTGGTTTTTGCTGGACAGCTCTAGTTGATTCTGGTACTCCATGATTTCTGGTTGAGCTGACTCCATCGCTTCCACGAATATGCCTCCACATTTGCCCAAAGACCAGTAGCGTCGCCAATATCTGCGGAAGAAGAAGCAGAAGAATACTAACTATCAATATCGAAGAATAAAGAAACGAGGAGATCCGCAGAAGAACTAAAGTAACTGAAATAGCCCTGAGAATCGCTAAACTAAATTGGCAGTGGGCAGGGCACATCGCAAGAAGTACCGATGGCTGATGGGGCGTAAGGATGCTAAAGTGGCGACCACATATAGGTGTGGGCAAACTACTTGAACAATGACCATGGCTGCGCAGAGTCGATTTTGCATACAAATTGACATGCGCAAAGCTTCCCCCACCACGCGATTATTGTCCAAGTTGTTTGTCCCGCATTATACCGGAAGTGGGCAGCCCCCCACAAGGTGGTGGGACGAGCTGGTGGCGGTCGCGGGAAGCCGCTGGATGCGAGCCAAGCAGGACCGCGATCATGGAGTTCTTTAGGGGAGGCCTATGTCCAGCTGTGGACGTCTTTCGGCTGATATGATGATGATGATCTAACTAACCTGTCTTGTCCATAGCAGGTGGCTCTTAAGGCGTGTGATCCGGCCGCTAGCTGTTGCAATTGTTGTTCCGAATGTCGTAACAACTTTTCCAACTTTCGACCCAGTTCCTCTGACGACAGATTTTTGTCTTCATCCTGGAAAATGGTAAAAGATTTAGGATTTAGTTCTTCAAAAACGTTCCTACCTACAATCGTTTAGATAGCTAGAGTGGGATGATTATTTTTTGCCCTATTATGTCAAAACTTAGGCTGAGTTCAAATCAGTGCTGTAAGCTGCTTTGACAGCGCATTTCACAAACTAGGAAAACTTCCCAACCCCCTCCCCTCACCCTCCAACTCATCCAAAGCTCGATGTAGTACCAATTAATGCCGCCAGAGGGCCTATATCCACTTTGCACGATATGACCCCCAAACGAAAGGATAGACGTATAAAGTAAGGCCATCGTAATAGGTCTATTTTGACAACTTTCAAACGTATACTAAATTACGACTAGCAAAGAAAAGTGAACCCTTTGTGTTGGTGATAAGAAAACGTCAGAACGGACTTCTTACGTTGGCCCCAAATTAAAAACATGTGTTGTACTTATGTCTGTTTTTTACATTTTTCCTATTTAATTAAATGTTAAATAAAATTCATTCCCCCCCCTCGTCTCGCCGTGAGCATACACAGCGGTTGCGGTCAGACTATAAAAAAAGGACGGGTTGCACTCCGGGAGTGCCGGCAGAAGTGAAAACTAGCATTTTTGAATTTTATTCTTTTTGTAAGTGTCAATCGCGCCATTGCTCGCGTACTTCTTTGATGTCACTAAATAGAAACCCGTATTGTAATAACAATACGGTTGACAGTTGACGCTTTTTCGATCAGGCTACGGATCTGACGCGACATCTGACGCGAGTTTAACATTTTTTACCCATCTAAAAAAGTGCCAAGCGCCGCTAAAGAAATTTTCACTTCAAAAATTATTTGTTAAAAACTGACATAAATGTTTTGACGTGGATACGTACGTGTCTTCGTTTGAGTGGTCATTACATAGGTGATTAATATAAATAGGTACCTAATGAAAATTCTTACCTCTTCAGGCTGCGTGCCTTCGCTCTCCAAATCACTCATCACGTCGTCTCCCATGACGCTGTCCTTGTCGACCTAGAAAAACAATACAAAATTGATCTATTAAGGACAAATAAAGACAATAAATTACAATGCTAAACCGGCACAAGATAAATTCCACGAAAGTTATAATGAAATAAGACGGACTTGGCACTGTAGCGACAACGGGTAGCGACAAAAGTTTTGTATAGGGTCTCCCTGGAATTGTGATTTTCCATACAAACTAGCTTTTGCGATAACTTTTAAACTAGAAAACACATTATGACAAAATTGTATACAGACAATTGAATAAAATGAATCAAATTTTCAAATTTAAAAAAAATATTTTAGATAAATCCATTCATATACAATATACGTGTTTACGGAATAAGCGAAACTGAGAAAATAGTTTGTTCAGAATCGAGAGTAGAATCAATTTCACGGGTTTTTTATATAAATTTTTATTATTTTAATTTTTGCCGCTTCTATTCTACATAAATATTTCTGTGGATACGCGCGCTGGCGGCAGAGCTGCGCGGTTCATGAGCGGTGAGGAGGGGAGGGAAGTTGACGTGGCGTGCGCGGACTGTGTGGTCTAGAACAACGATAAAACTAGAACAGTGATGAAACTTTAAAATAACAATATCTAGAATAAAAAAAAAACTTTTTTAAGATTTTTTTTTGACGTAATGTGTTTTGAAGAAACAAACGTCAGTTTTGTGTCGTCAGAGCAAATAAAGTGTTTATATTTAGACTAGGGCATCATGCTGGCGCTGCTACCATTTTTGAAATAATTACTGAGTTGTGCTTATTTGTTATTTTATCCCCTTTCTTTCTTCCTAAAGTACTTTTTATTCGTGTATCTATTGCTTCTCGACATCGTTCTCCTCTATCTAAAGCCCGCTGCCAGGCCTTGCCAAAGGCGTCAAGTTCATCGCGCTGAATATTTAATATTTTTTGATCGCCAGAGGGCGCCAGGGTATTGATAGCACACGGGCGCTACATGTGGGGTTGAGCGCCCATGCTTGAGTCGCCTCTGCCCCCCCGGTGCGAACCTAGAGCTGAGCGTGATAGATTATAATACCTGAAAATATGTCTAAAAATATTGCTAAATGGCTAAATTGTATTTCAGAGATAATAGATAGTTAGGAGTAATAAATTTTATTGTAATAGTATTGATTTCATCTCTTTCCTAACGGAAGTTGTAAAATGTAATTGACTAAAGTATTGTATGAAGTAAAATCATAAAAAATGACATGTGTTGCAAGGTTTATAATGTGTTCAAAATATTGTATTAATATTGTTATCGATTCATCTAGTAAAATATACCAAATCGTATGTAAAAGTAGTAATTTTGATGCTGTTCAATGTAGCTCATTGGCTAATGTAACTAGAATGATTTTTATTGGTTAATATGTGGCTAATATCACTCACCTTGTTCCTAATTGGATAATAGTATTGCTCACTACCTGTACAAATTTCATTTCATATTGTATGATAAAAAGCTCCGTCAGAGCATTAAATCTCTCTTATATTAGTATCGGCGAAACTGGAAGTATCCCTAGTCCTGAGTTAAGTAATTTTCTTTAATATTTAAAATATGTTGTTGTAATACAAGTAAATCTCATTGTAAACGTGTTATTTTCTTGTCTTTAAATGTAGATAACTGTATTTTCAACTCTGCTTGGATTAGAAACTGTTTTACTGCTGTTTCTTTGAATAATCAAGTACATTTATAACTACCATTTATTTCGTTTATCATTTGTTCTAAAATTCCCTTCCTATGTAGCTATAATCCACGAAAAGGCGTGGTTAATTTAGGTAGGTAGTACAAGACAGCTTGGCTGTATCCTCGTATTTTAGAGTACAATATTAAATTAAAATTAAATTAAATATTTATTTATTTCAATGGATTTGTACATCAGCAAAGTAAACTTAAGCAGTACAGTGGTTATTACACAAGTGGTGTACAAATTAATTGCTAAACCCTGATTCCCAAGCTAAGCGAAAGCCTGTATTTTGAGAGTCAGTGTTCTACTAGGAGCTATTGAATGTAGTGTAATTAACCAGTAACAGCAATTTATTTGAGTAGAGTAATACTAGGATACTGACTATAAACAAACATTGTCAAACAATATGTATTAGGGTAGGTATAGGCTGTCATACAATAGGTAAATAACTCAAGACCTAGTATTCCTTTAATAGAAAACTCATATTAAAAAGCTTTTATTTGTAACTGCACATGTCTCTATCCTTAAAATTCTAACAAGCGCGAGTGATAAAGATTAGAAAATTAAGATAGCTTTAATTGTAGCCCTCTCAAAATGAGTGGCTTTCAAAAATTGATAAATTTTTTCTTGATCCTGCGGTTGATTATGAGAATAGCAATGAACAGCCAAAGAAAGGGGGTCGTAATTTACAGAGACACTCTCGATAGCGTGTTGTAGAATATCAATGGCGCCATCTACATACAGTAAAAGGTATCCGCGAGCGGAAAATGTTATGGCAGGTTATCTGAAAAGCTCAGAAAATAATGGCGCGAGTCTTTTTGTTATACTGTCACGAACACAAACGAACATGACGTCAGGTTGTCGGCTGTCATACGAGATAACTGTTTCAAAATTTCGACAAGCCCTGTGGCCCAGTAGGGATTTGGGCTAACAAACCGATGGGTGCCGGTTCAAATCCAGCCGGTTTCACACATTGATGTTTCATCATTTAACATTCTGGAAAGAAAAAAAGATATAGCTGAAGAAAGAGAGCCAACATCTAGAAAGATCTGACAAAAATAAATTCAAAAGTGAGTCCAGATTATTCGGGAACGAGTAGCATGGGTATATGAGGCGGGCCACCGACCGGCGAAAACAATCTAAAGAGAGAAACAAGGATAAGAAGAGGAAGTCCAAAGGAAGAGGAAGCCTCAGAGGTAATTCAAGAGGGTACAGAGGGAAGACTCTGTAGAAGAGATGCCGGAGGTAAGAGAACTCGGAGGAAAGTCTACGTTGAAGAGTTCTCACAAGGAGAAGTTCTCGGAGGAAGACCCCGAAGATGACGCCTCAGAGGAGTGCACGGAGAAACAACTCCGTAAAAGAGATTCCAGGGGGAAGAGTGCACGGAGGGAAGACCGTACAAAGAGGCTCGGGTCGTATATAAGTTCTAATAAACGGAAAAACGTTTCACTCCATACCCGAACCGCTAGCTCGTAACTGTCTGACAGCTGGTTGCTGCCTACAGTGTGTATACTTTTGCTTATTTTTTGGTTAAAATTTGGTAGCTGCCTATTATGCTACTCAGGCAAGAGAGTATGTAATAGGTACTATAGTCTAAGCAACGAAGCGGATCGTTGTATGAAGACCCCCGCATTAAATCCTCAGTCGATGAAACATTGCTGGGGTAACAAACCTTCTATAACAAAAAATGTATGAAAAATTTTTTTTGTAAAACATTTTTGGATATTTTGTATTTACATTTAATTCATGATCCTTTATCATCCTGTCAAATAAATCTGCCTGAGAAATTTATGTTGGGGTCAACTGCTTCGTTGCCTACACTACTATTCATAGTCGACATCACAATACCATGGGTCTTACTTGGGAAATTGTTTACAAATATGCAAATGTAGTCATCCGTGTGCGTAATTTTCTCTCACTAGGGTGCAGAATCCAATTATTCGAGCGCCTGAGAGGCGAGCCAACTAAAACTGCAAGCATTTTCTAAAATCAGATTTTAAGTGTTCCGTATCTCAAACGGAAAAAGAAACGGAACCCTTGTAGGATCACTTTGTTGCCGCTCTGTCAAGACACTTTTTCTCCCGTACGCGTATAGGCATCAAGTTGAAATTAATATCAAATATTAGAATCCAAGAACCCTAATACACGAACAACAGTTCCATGTCGGGAAGTTGCATGTCTGTCGGTCTTCTACAGATTGTACTTCAGAGAGTGTGCTCTAGAGCTCCACGAGCTTATTCCACCATCTCCCTTCTACCATCGGGAGTCCAGACGCACCGCATACTTGGTTGATATTCCGCACATTCGCTTTGAAACATCTTTTATAATGCGCACGGCTAAAGAGTGGAATTATCTGCCTGCGTCTGTGTTCCCGTGTTCATATAACCCAAATCTCTTCAAGTCGCAAGTGAATACTGAATAGGCTTCTTCTGGGCCAGCTCGTTCCATCGTCGACCTCATCTCTGTCTTCAAGACTACATCGAGGTCAAGAGTAAGCCCATTTTCAATAATAAAAAAAAAAATCTATGTCTCCAATTCCATACATTGAACCACACAAAAACCCGAAGGTCCCATTGACCTAGAATAATAAAATTTGGCAAGAAGCTAAGTCTCATAGCTCAAACAAAGGAAAAACTCTAAAACTAAATATCACAACTTTTCTTACAAGTAATCATAACCAATTAAGGTGAGCTCCCGTTTCAAGTACATCCATTATAAAAGAGAGGTCCGGTTAGAGTGGAGGCGGATTTTTAAAATCAAAGTGCAAAAGCTTGAAGAATATGATATGGTGGATGGGTACGGAACCCTTAGGGCGCGAGTCCGACTTGCACTTGTTTGGTTTGTTGCTTTTATTTCTGTTTCACCTCCTTTAGAGCTTATTCAGTGTAATAAACCTGAGTTCAAATTTTTATGCATCATCATCATGACATCCCATAAAACGTCCACAACTGGACAGGGAACTCCCTCCAAAATTCCAGCTTTTGCTGAAACAATGTGGAGGGGAAGCACCATAGTCACCACGCTTGTTAGCGTTACGGCTGGCACCATGGACCGCGCTTGGTGGTGATCGTAGAATATAAGATGATACGATACACAGAAGGATGCTGCTGCCCATCCTCTGGTTTATTTACCCTTAGTCGCCTCTTACGACACCCACGGGTAGAGATAGGTTGGTACTATTCTTTGCCGGCACCACACGGGGCAAATTTTCATGCATTCCTCTTAAAACTATAATACGACTTTTATCCTCTGTTTCAACCCTTTTTACAACTTCTACTAAGCCTAAGTCGTTTGTCTGTCTGTCTTAGCTTTAAAGGGGGTCTTACCGTTGGATGTCTTACCTGCTCGCGTGAGGACTTACTTGATGGTAACCAGAGGGCTACCAAGGTAGCCGCTTTCTTGGCAAGTAAGATTTAGCCCGTGTTCTTGCCGACACGAAAGAAGAAGAAGAAGACCGTTGGCAAGTTTTAAGCACCAAGATGAAATGTCTAATGTGTAACGACCTTCAAAGTCATGATGATGACAATACCTTGTTATCAACCGGAAAACATTCATCAATGTTATTATTTAACAACCTCTTATTTTAGGTTTTGAAGCACAAAGATGAATTGTCACAATAAGCAAGAGATACTTCCCCAGACGGACTTTGTACTATAGTCTTACGACCTTCAAAGTCATGATGATGACAATACCTTGTTATCAACCGGAGAACTTTCATAATTGTTATTATCACGCAACTTTTTACTTTGGACGCCGTTGGCCAGGCCCTTAAGCACAAGGATGAAATATCACAATAGGGAAGAGGTATTTCCCCAAACGGATTAGTTGACTATATCAATCAATGACAAAGAGGTATGGTGTCTGATATTCCAGCGAAACACAAGAAACACATTGTAAAAAGCCGACTCTCTTAAAGTAGGCCGTGCTGCAGTGGTTTATTGCCGTTTCTTTTACGCTGCCATAGCACGATCCGAAACGATGTAGACTCGAAAATGATTTTTATTTTAACACTTCCTGAGTTCGGATAAATCTACAAAGTAGAAAATCGCAAAATTTCACAACCACAGGCAGGATTCGAACCTGCGTCTTCTGCGTAAGTGCCGCAGATGCTTTACCAACTAGGCTACTGTAGTCCTGCCCGATGTTGTGAAATTTTGCGACCTCTATACGCATTCCAACGTTGCGTTTGTGCTGCTACCTAGCAAGTATTTTTTTGCTGTACTAGCTCAACTAGTCCATCATTGCAGACAGATTGCCTGCCTGTGGTTGTGAAATTTTGCGATTTTCTACTTTGTAGATGTAGACTCGCTCTATTTGAATTGTATTCAGCATGATATTCAATAAGTATTCTGTAAACAATATCTGAATCTATAGTCCTACAACCTTCAAAATCACGATGACAATACCTTGTTATCTACCGGATAACATTCATCAATGCTGTTATTCAACAACTCTTTACTCTTGACTCCGTTGGACAGACTTTTAAGTAAAAGATGAAATGTCACAATAGGCAAGAGGTACTTCCCAAGACGGACTTTGCACTGTAGTCCTACGACCTTCAAAATCACGATGACAACCACCACTTGTGACCAGTCATTATTTATTAAACGCACTTCTGGAAATGTCACCAGAGCTGGACCTGTTTGCTAATAATTTGTCAAAAATACGAAATGAATTATTATCGTTTTGTGAAACATTGTAGCTTGAGTTTAATTAAGTTTACTATTTTAAGTTTTAGAATTATTATCGTTTTGTGAAACATTGTAGTTTGAGTTTAATTAAGTTTACTATTTTAAGTTTTAGAATTATTATCGTTTTGTGAAACATTGTAGCTTGAGTTTAATTAAGTTTACTATCTTAAGTTTTAGAATTATTATCGTTTTGTGAAACATTGTAGTTTGAGTTTAATTAAGTTTACTATTTTAAGTTTTAGAATTATTATCGTTTTGTGAAACATTGTAGCTTGAGTTTAATTAAGTTTACTATATTAAGTTTTAGAATTATTATCGTTTTGTGAAACATTGTAGCTTGAGTTTAATTAAGTTTACTATTTTAAGTTTTAGAATTATTATCGTTTTGTGAAACATTGTAGTTTGAGTTTAATTAAGTTTACTATTTTAAGTTTTAGAATTATTATCGGTTTGTGAAACATTGTAGCTTGAGTTTAATTAAGTTCACTATTTTAAGTTTTAGAATTATTATCGTTTTGTGAAACATTGTAGCTTGAGTTTAATTAAGTTTACTATTTTAAGTTTTAGAATTATTATCGTTTTGTGAAACATTGTAGTTTGAGTTTAATTAAGTTTACTATTTTAAGTTTTTGTAAACTTACAGCCAGTTGCACAAAGCTTCTTTCTAGTTAAAGCTCCTTTAAATCTTTTGTTAAATCTTTTGTTAAGGCCAGGTTAAAAGTACCCTAAACCGACGAGCATGTATGAAAGGATTGATGAAAGTACAGGAAGCAAGGGAAGTATGTCAAGATCGTAGCAGGTGGAGGACTGTGGTCTCTGCCTACCCCAACGGGAAAGAGGCGTGATGTTATGTATGTATGTAAATCTTTTGTTGACACATTCTGCTAACTAAAAAAATAAACCAAATTAAATTTTGATAATCAAAAAACTTTAATAAATTAAAATCTATTACTATTAATACTCCTCTTATTATAATTAAAGCAGTAATAAATAAGTATATTAGTAAAAATGTTTGATTATTATAAAGTTTAGATAAATTAATTTTAAGAAAGTGACATGACAGCAATAGATTTAAAGAAGGTTTGTGCAACTGCCTGTTAAAATAGTAACCTTACTCAAGCCACAATGTTTCACAAAACGATAATAATTAATTTCGTATTTTGCGCTAGTGCGCTTTGGGTAACTGTAATGCTATGTAAATTTTGTTTGAAATAAATAAATACCTTGTTATCAACTGGAGAACATTCGTCCTTGTTGTTATTCAACAGCTCTTTACTCTTGACGCCGTTGGACAGGTCTTTGAGAGCGTTTTCTTCGTGGGGCGAGGCTGGTGGAGATTTCTCATCGGTTTCCTCGTCTTTCTTCGGCGTTCCCGTTTTGTCCGAGTTTTGTTCTGGAAATATTAGAATATTTAAAAAGAAATAAATGGGTGTTTGTGTTAGTTATTGATTTGCGATTGTAGTGGATGTTATTTCGTTTGAGTGTGTGATCCATTTTTGTTTTCGTTTATTCCAACGCTTACCAACACATTTTGTAGCTATGTCAAAAGCAATCGGCTATCAGCTGTCAGAAAAAACAAGTTTGTATATCAATGTTATTCTTTCCGTCAAATATACTCTCGTTTTAAGCCCGAGTCACACTGAGGCGGTAGCGGAAGCGTTCCGGGGGCGGTATTTTTTTTTAAATTATGAAGTCTTATGCACCTTGTACATTGAAAGCCGGTCGCGGCGCGGTATTTTTTCCCGCCGGTCCGCCCCCGAACCGCTTTCGCAATCATACCGCCTCTGTGTGACTTGGGCTTTAGTGTCATTTATTTATTTAATTTATTTGGAACAAATAACAGCAGCGTACAAAGGCTTACTTTAATAATAAGTTATACAAAGAGACTTAAGTCTATACACAGCCATCTACAATGTTCACAGATTATATAAAAGAAGTAGGTCGAAAGCAGATATAAACTCACTTAATTTAAAAAGTAAAATGTTAGTTCACAAATCTTGAAGCTCTTTCAATACCAAGTTCCTAAATCTATTAGGCGTTGTTGAGAATGTGTCAATATGCATAAATCTATCATTGTAGGTTGTTACTATCCGGCGCATAGGAGAACGCAATCCAGCATTAGTTTGACAGGGACACGTGAAAAATAATTTGTGTGGATTGATTGAACGCTGAGGACGGACAGGGACGTTATATGCAAGATAACTCGTGAGTGCGGAACAGTCAAGTGTATTGTTGCAAACCTTGTAAAACAACATAACGTCTAACAAAACTCGACGTGACTGAAGAGACATGACGGAATACTTAACTTTTACGATTATTATAAGAGAGCTTTTTGCGGAAGCACCTATAGTGCAGAGAGCGGTAGAATTTTCTTTGGACAATTTCGATTCTGTCAATATACTTATTGTAGAAAGGGTTCCAGATTTGGGACGCGTATTCAAGATTGGGACGAACTAAAGACTTGTAGAGGTGAATAAATGTTATTGGACGCTTAAAGCCGCGACAGGTTCTCGTAACGAAGCCGAAAACACGGAAGGCGTTATTAATAATTTTATCAACGTGAGTGTCAAAATGAAGCTGATAATCCAAAAGGACACCGTGGTCTCGAATTATTGATACAGGAAAATTAATAATATTAGACTTTTTAGTAAATGTAATTTTATTGCATTTGGGTAGGCTTAAATGGAGTTTGTTTATGATACAATATTGGGTTAATCTGTCTAAGTCGCTTTGAAATTTAAAGCAATCAGTTCATGAACGGACACCTAGGTAGACCTTCAGATCATCAGCATATGAAAGGAAGTTACAATGCTGAAAGCATTTACCTATATCGTTTATAAATAATACAAACAGTAGTGGCCCAAGGAAGGATCCTTGGGGCACACCGGAAGAAACTGTTACAGAATTAGACTCGAACCCGTTGATAACTACGTTTTGAGACCTAAGTGTGATGTAAGAGATAAACCAGCGTAAAAGGTTGCCTTTGATACCATTAAATGCGATTTTATTTAAAAGTATCTCGTGGTCCACCTTGTCGAAAGCCTGGTTGCAAAATAAATTGATAAGCGTTGGAAGAAACGACAAAATGAATTGCATGTATAAGTGAATAAGGTTAGCCTCTGCGGTCAAGTGGTTAGAGCGCTCGGCTCTCGATCCGGAAGTCGTTCTGGGTTCGATTCCTGTTGGGGACACTGTCAAACTGAAATCTCTTTGTGCGACCTCCACAGTTTCATTAGGACATTGCAGAATGAATCACCTGATGGTCTGAAAAGTTGGATGATTCCGTGCTTCGGAAGGCACGTACCGACTGCTATCTACGAGTTTAGTCGTTAATAAGCCACGTCAGAGGCCTTTGGCGGCTCACAGCTCAGACACAGTTTGTGAGGTAGGTCAACTCACACGATATAATGATGATTATAACCCAGTATTGCTCACTTACTCACAGTCTTCATGAGGCATGGGTGACGTTCTTTGGGTATTGGTGATCTCTTCAACCAATAGCCGAGTGTTGCCAACTCACCGTCTTCATGATGCATGGGTGACGCTCTGTGGGGATTGGTGCTCTCCTCAACCAATCTCTGCATTCGCTCCAACGCGAGCGCCTGCTGTTTTTCAGATTGTTCCGAGCGAAGTTTTCTTTGATGTAGCACGCGAACTCTGTAACAATTATATTCGAATCAGGTTCACTCGTGGCCCATTGGTGATTGATGTCATCGATCACGAAAGTTAATCATTTTCTACCTTGGGGATAAATTCTTGATCAAAACTCACTAAAATTTCTTTTAAAAAGTAACTTTTTAGGGTTCCGTACCTCAAAATAAAAAAAAGGAACCACTTTGTTGTCCTTTGGCTGTCTGTCTGTCTGTCAAGACCCTTTTTCTCACGAACGAGAGGAGTTATCAGCATGAAATTGATAACGAATATTAAGGTTCATAAACTACACAAGATCTGAAAATTTCAATTTTTTACAACGACGCAATCAAAAGATATGGCATTTTATGTCCTCATCTCCATACATTTATACAAAAAAGCAAAACCTACAGGGTACTTCCCGTGGACCTAAAATTATGAAATTTGGCAAGAAGCTAGGTCTCACAGTACAAATAAAGGGAAAAGTCTAAAATCATTAAATGTTTCTATTTTTCTCACAACTAATAGTAACCAATTAAGGTGAGCTCCCGTTTCAAGAACTTTTCTATAAAAGAGGGGTCAAGAAGGATGGTCGCGGTGTTTTTAAAAATCAAAGAGCAAAAGCTTTTAGTATATCATGTGGTAGATAGGTACGGAACCCTTAGGGCGCGAGTCCGACTCGCACTTGGCCGGTTTTTTTTTGGGAACCAGATGGGTGATAGGGTGATTTTCCACCTGAGCTGTGCTAGATTTTAGCTAAGGCGTGAGTTGAAAACCGAACCAATAGAATGGCTCCATTTTCCTTGCTGAGATGCGCTGTTCTAGAGGCCATTTTGTGGCTCAAACTCTTATGGCAACAATATTGTCAAACTTACCAGGGGGCCAATTCTTGCACCGGATGATTTTCGAGATTTTTAAAATTAAAATAAGCCCTGTTAAACTTCTCAAAAGTAAGGATCAATATTTGTTAATTATAAAATAATGTTCAGTTTAATTATTACCATCATAACATTTTGAGTTTTATGAGTTTATCATGACTTTGTTTAATTTTAAAAATCTCGAAAATCACCCGGTGACTTTCAAGAATTGGCCCCCTGTGGCCTTACTGTCTCTACATAATAAAACTCTATCTAAGTATTTTCAGAGTTTAACAACCTATGGCCTGTTTGGCGTATCTAGGATACACCTAGTTCCCGGGAACATCACTCAAATATCTATTAGTGTTTATTCCGTTCTTCAAGTGACTCGTAAATCAGTAATTTTAAAACTTGAACAAGGTTCCAAAGGCCAGTAAATGATCTTACTTTCTGATCTTCATATCAAGGAGGTATCGCTCTTTCTTCAATTGATTTAGTTGATCCAAAGACGCGTCAATCTGCCGCAGCACCATCTGAAATTAACAAAACTACATAATACCGTGCTTCGGAAGGCAAGTTAAGACAGACTACGTTCGTTTTTCTGTCAGTTGAGCAGAGTAGAGCTCGTTTGATAAGGCGCTCAGCAGATGGAGGGGCGGGCATATGCGGGCAGGGCTTTGTGTCCTGACAGCCCGCCAGTGTGCCAGGTACTGCAATTATTTTCGTATTATTAATACGAGTATTCATTGACATGAGATAAACGCTCCGTTTCTATGCACGTATTTTCCAAAATCTTCGGTTTGGAAGGAAAAAAGCTTGAATAGATGTTTAATTCGAAGAGTTATTTAGTCGAAAAGGTTGTTCAGATTTATTGTTATTTAGTTCAAAACGGACAGATATTTGAAAAACTTAAGTTTGAATTTTATTCTGATAAAAACTATAATTTTCGCAATACCGGCCACTATGGAGGACAATGTCCGTGACTGACTGGCGGGGTGTCAGGACAAAAAGCCCTGCCCGCGTATGCCCGCCCCTTCATCTGCTGTGCCTCTAAGAGTTCCCTTGTTGTCATGTTGGCTGTCATAAATGCATTCCTTTTTATACAATAATTGAACCGATTGTGTTGGGATCAGATTGTTTGCTCCGAACAATGACAGACTTTTTTTAATAAGTAAATCTGCTATTTTTGTTTCTTCCGTGTACGAGTGAAACAGAAGATATCCAGCGCTGATTAATGAAAATATGTGTCACAACCTTGTGTACCTTGAATACCTATTATAATACCTACATCTGTGTATATGTGTATTATTTTATGTAAGTATATATGTGTATTTATTGATTCTATGTCTGTATTTAAGTATTTTGGTAAGTAAGTTTATTGTTTGATTTTATGTATCTAATTTATTTTCAAATTAGTCTAACTTAGTTAAGCAAACTCTGCACTACTCGTGTCCATCTCAGCGATTCCCAGTCCTAAGGTTGCCTGGAAGAGATTGCTCTAAGCAATAAGGGCGCCTTTGCGCGCAATTAGATATAAGGTTTCTTACGCAATTACTCTTAATTTGTGTGCAATAAAGAGTTGCTATCTATCTATTCTGACATTCATTCAGGCATTGTAAAAACAGCGTAGGCGTCGTTTTGTAAATTTTGTATGAGGATGTTATATCATGTTTGATGATTTGACATTTCAACTTGGGACACAATGGCAGATGTCATCAAATTAGTATTCCTTCTATTCCCAGCGGAGTAAGAAGTCCGAATTCTTTGATCCACCGCCAGTGATTTGTATCAGTCTGGATTGGATTATTCTATAAAAATGACAGCTAATTTTGCGTGGCAATTTAAAACGCCCCCAGTGAGCCTCCCGTAAATAAATCTTGACATTTACTATCACATACATACATAGATAACATCACGCCTTGTTCCCGTCGGGGTAGGCAGAGACCACAGTTCTCCACCTGCTACGATCTTGACATACTTCCCTTGCTTCCTGAACCTTCATCAATCCTTTCATACATGCTCGTCGGTTTAGGGTACTTTTAACCTGGCCTTTATTCAGAACGTCCTGAATTTGGTCCTGGTACGTCATCACAGATGACGTCGATTATATTTTGTAGTTTGTTACGGACTCGTCATGCACCGTGCGGGTGCAACACCCCTTTCCTTGAAGAACCTAAAGTGCTGATGGTTTAATGAACCGAATTTGGAAAGACCCGTCGGCTTTGGTTGCTCAATCGCTGCAGCGATAGGACGTAGTTTTTAAGTATGGTTTAAGTTAGGTTTAACCGATCAATCTCGATCGCTAGATATAATATTAGATTAACCGATCAATCGAGATCGCTAGATGTAAAAGTTTTTTTTTTTCATAATAAATGTTCAAGTTAAATCTGATTGCTATAAATTGATCTCCTCCCGACGGCCAAACAACATAATTAGTTTTAGTTCCACGGTCTGTTTGTATATCTTATAGTTCGTCCATCGTAAGAATAAAGTGAGTCATCGCTTTCCGTCGCTGGTAGCCAAGCCCCGTAACCAATCAGGTAGTTTAAAATTATAAAGTCTAATTCTTCTTCTTCTTCGTGTCAATGTTCAAATACCAGATGCTTTTAAATGCCTTCCTCCCAAAACCTTGCCACTTCTATGGCTTTATTCGACGCCTCACGAAGATCGTCGCCAGTGCAGGTGGAGGGGCACAGTGGACAAGAGAGCAAGTGCGCCATGTTCTGAGATGGAGCTCCACAGTCACAGTGCTTTAGCAACTGGTCTGCGAAGCCCCACCTCGCCATGTTTTCTCTGCAGCGGCCAACCTGAGTTCGCAGACGGTTTAGCGACTTCCAGGTTGACCACTGCAGATTGTGTCCTGGTGGCAGAGTTTCTGCAGGTGGGACGTATTCTGATGGGACTGGGAATTTTTCGACCCACACTTGCTCTCTTGCTGAGCTTGGGTAATTGCTTGTTGCGGGAGAAGTTGACCTCAGAAAGCTTTTACGACTTTTGAGGCGGACTATGGGCAAGTCCAATGCACAATGACTAACTAAAGGCAAACCTTCGAAAGAAGCGGTTGTTTACTTTGTGTGTTACCTAAAAACGATTTTTTTTTTAATTTTAAGTCCATTGTGAATACACCTTTACCCTACATTTACTAATGACTTACTGCATTCTTAACGCGCACGAACTATACATCTGTTTGTATACAGGGTGTAACAAAAAGGGTATACCATACCAACCCTGAAGGATGTGAATCTGCTCATGAAACTGAACAACTTTCCTTCAGAAACATAGGTCGAAATACGAAAAAAAATATATTTTACCTCCCACAGAAACTGAATCAGCTGATAGCAAATTTTGTATGGGAGGTAACATTTTTTTTTTCTTATTTCCTCAGGGAAAGTTGTTCAGTTTCATGAGCAGAATCATTTCCTTCAATGTTGATATACCGTTTCTGTTACACCTTATATATCTACAAACAGACAATATTTCACTACAAATAATGGCTTACTCCTAAACTGTCGCGTACGAGTACTACACTTGCCTTAACGTGATCTGTTTTCCATACAAAAATTGAAATGACTTGCATTCTTACGCGGGACATAAAATTCTGTTGAAAAACAAACGAATACTGCTATTTTTAGTTAAATTTTTCGCTAATTAATACAAAAATACAGTTAATGTACTGAAAGTACCATTTTTGTTAGCAATTTTTGGTTCAATATTACGATTGTGGGCGTGCGGTCAAAACTGTACGGTTGTGCTTTGTGTGCATGTGTGAGTGATCGTACTCATGTAAACACGGACTGACGAGAGTAATTGACTTTAGTGGACATATGGAGATATTGTTCTTATCGAAATTGTTGTTAGGCGTTGAAGTTGCACGATGAAATTTACGCGAATCAACTTTTTGCACATATATAGTTGGTACTTATTGCATAAAAAATAAAACCTTATATTTGCAGCAGTGGCCCCATCTAGTTGCGTTCGGGGCTAAGCTGGCCGTAACAGATCACCTTAACCAAAGAGATCCTACACCTTTGTGTGAAGTTGTGGAGATGATTAACTGACCTTATTTTGTAGCAGTTCGTGGCACAGGAACGCCAGAATTTTGGCTTTGGTGGTTGCGTTCAGAGCTAGGAAAGGCTTGTCTCGAAGAGATTCTGCAGAAAAAAAATAAAGGTTATTTTAATAAAAGACCAAAACAAGAAAATATTATTTGTAACGAACTTGAAAATACTTTTGAAAATCAGAAAACGGCTAAACCGATTACTTGATTCCTTTTTTGTTGTTTTTAATTTGACACTGTTCATATGAAAAGAAAAAAATCGAAAATTTCCAAGAAATTTCACAAAATCGGGAACAGCCGTAAGTGCTTTTTTCTATGGGAATTTTACATGCACTCGAACTAAGAGCTTCCCGTGCAAAACCGGGGCGGACAGCTAGTAATATTTATATAAAATAAAGATTATTTATTATTATTTATTAGGTAAATTACATGGGGAAATTCATATGTAACTTCTAATTCGGTGCATATTTCTACCCCTTCCTTACCTGATAGCTTATACGTAGGGTTATTATGCAAGTGTTCGTAATACGCCGCGTTTTTGGAGTTGGACAACGTGTGTTGCATTTCAGTTTCGTTTTGGTGATGGTCTGCGATTCTTCGCTCTCTTTCTCGCTCGGCCGTTAAACCTATGGGGAAAAGGAGACAGGGTTATAATCAAATAATGCTCTTATTTTTAGTATTATTATCTACGATGTACATTTTGCTAGATAGACAGTGGTATTCAAGACACGAATAAAAAAGTGTCTCCATTTTTGTGTGTTCTAAATTTTAAATTAAGAGCCAACAGGAAGTGACTGAACAGTAATCGTGAATCTACCAATATGTAGGTATCATCGAAGGATGTAGGGCCTGTGCACACCGCGATTTTTTATCACGTCGTCGACGCGCAGAAACGCACTGTCGACGGCGCGATATAAAATCGCCGTGTGCATAGGCTCTAAGATACAAAAAGAGAAGATGATAGTGAACAGCATGATATACCATGAAATGCCTGATACACGGTCGGCGACAAGCTCCCGACAGAGGTCACCTTGGTTTGCAACCATTTGGGTCCGTTCCAACGACACGGTCGCCGACTTGTTGACAACAACCATTGAAATAGATTAAAAAACACGATGTGGTGATACAAAATGACAGTTGACACTGACCGTTCTTGTATTTTGTATTTCGGTTCAAAACATGATATACTCAATCACTGCTTAGAAGACTTTTCATATCTTTTTTGTCACAAAATTATCAATTTCGTTGTCTTCTTTTGTTTTTAAGTACCGGGAAAGGCAAGAAACGTCAGTTTACAATCTGTGCGGTCGCCAACCTCCAGCTACACGGTCGGAGACGTAACCAACGTCCTCTATTTGACCTTAGTTTGGGAAGCTGCTTTCACGACCAAGGGCGTTGGAAGGTCACTAAAAATTTGGTTGGCGACCACTAACTTCACGGTCGGAACCGACCAAGGTCACCTCTGTCGGCGCTTGGTTGGCGACCCTGTTTCCGGTACTTTATAGTTATTGATGCATGATGAAATATGACAAATTAGTGCCAAAGGTGATCTGTTTAAAACAGTAATGAAAAGACAGAATGCAGAATGTGCGAAGAAGTAAAATTATCGAGAGTCATGCAATGTAATACAACATCGATATTAGTTAGTATCGTCAAGTACCTGTTACTCTTGAAAAGGCTAGGCCTATTCCAAAGCAAACATAGAAATAGTGAGTTTTCTGTCTTATAATTTGTAAAAAGTTGTTGTATGTAAAATATTTAAAATATTATGGTTGTGCAATTAATAATTTTAGTTAACAAATGAATTAAATTTATTTGATACCGCACTTAAGTATGTAAATTCAGAAAAACCGTTTACCGATCTAGTCATAAGGATAACTTATTTTATAGTAGATAAGTTAATCTTACTTTTAAACACGCCTGGGTACGAACTTATCCGTGAGGTGAGCGTTTTGACTACGCTTCTAGTGTCGGCATACAGGTATATTTTGATAACTTTGCTCTGGTTTGCCGACTTAGGTGATGCCTGGGTGTACTTACCAGTGAGTGTTCTCATTTTGCCTGTAGCGATAGCACACAGGTATGTCGTAGCATGTCATCAATCTTTATAGCAGTAGCGTCGTATACCAACCTGGGTAATACCTGGTTGTGAACTTACCTATAAGCGTTCTATTTTTATCCATAGCATGAGCATAAAGGCTCAACTTACCTGTGAGTGTTCTGACTTCACCCGTAGCGTTAGCATACAAGTATATCCGGAGAACTTCGCTCAGGTTCAACGGTGTGATATCACCCGTCTTTATGGCGTGGCCCAGTAGCGTCGTATGCCGACCTGGGTGAGGGATGCCTGGGTCCTCTGGAAAGAAAAACACACTTTAGAATGCAATACAATCTATGCGACGCTGCCGTAGTTTCCGGCATTTTGATAAAAAAAATACTGTAGTTATTTGGTTACATGACCGCGACCGCTAATTAACAAAAAACCATTAGCTTCGGAAGGCACGTTAAGTCCTTGAAAACTGACTTGTGAAGCAACTTTAGCTCCAACGGTGATATTATTTGAAAAGTACAAAATCTAATGTGCCTAGATTGACGTGCTCGCGATTGTACTAAATGATTCCAAATTGAACGACGTTTTTAGTTGTGATATCTTTGGATGAGGCCTTTGTCCAAAAGTTGACGTGCGATATGACTGAGCTATGCTCAAAACAATCTAACACCAAGATGGACCATAGATGGCGCTGTAAAGTTTACTGAATCGCGCAATAGTTTTTTTTTCGATGCAATACCCGAAATCACCGAGAAAAGGAAATCTGCCAGGTTTAGAATCGATATTTGCCTGCAGAAACCTCCTTATCAATCTATTTTGCAGGCATGTCACTAAAACCAGAATATACAGCGTGAATTTTATTCGTTTTAAACCCAAAGCCCAGTTATTTTACTCGTGAAAATAAGCAACTTTACCGAAGAAAAAAAAATTTTACTCGAAAAATTTTTTTACCTTCTCATACAAAATGAGTCGATCACGTGACCGCTTTACTATGGGGAGACGAAAAAATTTTTTTTTTGGAAAGTTGTTTGTTTTCATGAGTAGAATCACTGGGCTTTGGGTTTAAAACGAATGACAATTCACGGTGTATTTGACGGAAAGAATAACATTGTTTTACGAACGTGTTTTTTCTGACAGCTTGCTTTAGCCGATTGCTTTTGACATAGCTGCAAAATGTTTTGGCAAGCGTTGGAACACAGAGCAATATATAGTTGGAATAAACGAAAAAAATGGAACAGAAATATTTTTCGTTTAACAGTAAAGAAATAAAGGATCTCACCAATAGCGCAGACTAGCAGTTGTATTGCAACTTGTACGAGTTGCTCCTCTGCCTCCACACTGCAGTCCGGCAGTAGAGCCATTTGGAACGTATTCAGATTCGGTATTGATTCCATATCTGTAACACAACATTTATGCAAGGTGTAGAAAATAATATCTTCACAAATTAAATGTATTTTGTCTGCAGAGCGGGCGGGGTCGTGAGAGGAATCGAGTATGCTACCTGTCACTTCATCCCCCTAATGGCTCCTCTACACAATCGGCGATTACAGACGATTACGGGCGAGCGGCTGTACTCGCCGATCATGGATGAACTCTGCCACTTGCAACAGCCATCCATTCAGAGTGATCAGTGGCTTCTAGGAAGACAGTGACTAGTCTTCTGGTGGCTGTCTGTAACTATGCTATCTCTAGAGTTACTTACCTAAACCGAGCGTGTGTCCAAAGTTGTGTATGAACTCTGTGACTTGTAACAGGTCGCCGAAAGCTTGCCCCGGCAGTTTCAGTCCGGGAACTCTATTCAGAGTTGGCAGTGGCTTCTAGGAAGACAGTGACGAGTTCTCTTGTGGTCGCCTGGACCAACTCTTTAGTATGATTGCTACGAGTACCTATAGAGTTACTTACCTAAGCAGAGCGTGTGTTTAAGGTTGTGTATGAACTCTATCACTTGCAACAGTTCCTCAAAATCTCGCGCCTCAACGTGTTCAGGAGTAGCGGCTTTTAGGAAGACAGTGACTAATCTTCTGGTGGCTGTCTGTAACTATGCTATCTCCAGAGTTACTTACCTAAACCGAGCGTGTGTCCAAAGTTGTGTATGAACTCTGTGACTTGTAACAGGTCGCCGAAAGCTTGCCCCGGCAGTTTCAGTCCGGGAACTCTATTCAGAGTGGGCAGCGACTTTTGGGACGCCAGAGACGAGTCTTCTTGCGGCCGTCTGATAAATTAACAGTAAAAAGTTATTAATTTTTGTAATCTTTAAGCATGTTATGATATGTCCCGTGTGGTGCCGGCAAAGAATAGTACCAACCCATCTCTACCCATGGGTGTCGTAAGAGGCGACTAAGGGCTCATGAACCGGAGGGTGGGCAGCAGCGTCTTTCTGAGTACCTATCGTATAGTTTTTTAGGGTTCCGTAGCCAAATGGCAAAAAACGGAACCCTTATAGATTCGTCATGTCTGTCTGTCTGCCTATCTGTCTGTCCGTCCGTATGTCACAGCCACTTTCCTCCGAAACTATAAGAGCTATACAGTTGAAACTTGGTAAGTAGATGTATTCTGTGAACCGCATTAAGGTTTTTACATAAAAAGAGAAAAAAAAAACATCAAATTTGAGGGTTGCCCATACATAGAACTGAAACTCAAAAAAATTTTTTTTTTTTCATCTAACCCATACGTGTGAGGCATCTATAGATAGGTCTTCAAAAATTAAATCTTGGTTTCTAATATCACTTTTTTCTAAACTGAATAGTTTGCTCGACAGACACTTCAAAAGTGGTAAAATGTGTGTCCCCCCCCTTAACTTCTAAAATAAGAGAATGATAAAATTAAAAAAATATATATGATGTACATTACCATGCAAACTTAAAACGAAAATTGGGTTGAACAAGATCTAGTAAGTAGTTTTTTTTAATACGTCATAAATCGTAAACCGCAATTTCCCTTTCATTCAATCAACTCAAATCAGCTAATTTCATTAATATAATGTGGTGGTACGGAACCCTCAGTGCGCGAGTCCGACTCGCACATGGCCGGTTTTTTTCCTAAGTTTCTGTTCTTTATTATTAATTAGTTTTTAAGTATGAACTTGTAGCCGTACGAGCGGTACTCTGTCCTCGCAGATAAACCACGTAAGTGGTTTTGTGAGACCCTATGTAAAAATCCTGTAAAAGTTCTAAAAAATAATAGTAGTTTATGCAACGATACATAATGAGGGGTATAAAACTCGAGTGTCGGTTTATGGGACGCAGGCGAGCGTAGCGAGCCAAGTTCCATAATAGAAGACACGAGTGTTTTATACCTAATTATGTGGAGTTGTATACACAACTTTATCTACTCTTATATCGTGAATCCTAAAATAATGTGTTCAAAAATAAACCTTAATGTTTTTCTCTTTTTCCGGTGATTACTACTAAGCGAAGTTCCTATAGCTACTTTAAAAACACTCGAAGGCAAATCGTAAACGATTTTATCACTTATTTCATTACAAAACTAATAAAAATATTTAAAAACAACTTTTGTTTGCTGAGTTTTCCGTTATTGCAATGAAACCTCCTTGCAGCCACAGACTACAAACGCATCAAGCTGTCAATGGCGCGCCTATTAAAATTAAAAAATTGTTTAATAGGTCTCCCGCGATGCCTCTAAATTCAATACTTTATAATACACTCCCACAGATAAAAAAATGCTGCTAAGAGTGTTTCTAAGCACAGATTGACATTATCAAGATGTTAACCTACAATTTTTGAACGCATTATTGAGGATTAACGATATGAGAGTAGATAAAGATTTTTATCTATCTATCTTATATACTGCGGTCGCCAACAGCAGCGGTCGCCGGCCGCAACGCTTACAAGCGTGGTGATTCCCTCCTTAGTACCACGGGTTTTTGCTGGACTTCTGGAAGGACCTCCCTGTCCTGTAGTGGACGTTTTTCATGGGATGCTATGATGATGATATAAGGTACTCTTTACACTAGCCATAAATGTCCCACTTCGTACTCAATATCAAAGAGCATTATCAATCGTATTCGAAAGAATGTAGATCTTCGCGCCATGGTTTCCCAGTCCTTTCTTTGTCTTCTTCTCTCGTCTCAATGGCAACACTTACAGTTTTTTTTTAAATAAATACATTATAATTAATAAACAATTTACTTAAATACATTGTCTTGTTATTGTTTTCTTATTTTAATGCTTGTATTGTTGAAATCGTAAATAATTTTTTCGTCTCGTTCCAATATAATAAGAGATTTCTTAAGTTAACTGAGTTTTCTCTTAACCTTAGTCATGAGAGTAGTTGCATCTTTCATCTTAGCTGCAGCTTCTTCTCTTTAGCCTATGTAGAAACTTTCCGTTTTTTTTCTTTAACGTATGTTGGGAAAACTACAATATTCTTCCCCTAAAGATTCTTGTTGGTAGTTCACACTCAGATCAGAAAATTTTATAGTTATTTTTATATTCTTACCTTAGTTCTGAGAGTAGTTCCATCTCCTTTCTTCTCAGCTGCAGCTTCTTCTCTTTAGCCAGCAGCCGATCTAGAAGGTTCTGGTGTTTTCTTCGCTCCCTCTCTTCCCATCTTCTGCGGGATTCTAGTTGTCTTATGAAAGCCGTGTGTTGTCTTCTTCTTTCGCGTTCCTGTAGAAGAAGAATAGTTTTTATTTTAGTTTTTTTTAGACAAATGTTTTAAAATAGAAATGCTTGATCTTGAGTATTCAAAAGAATAATGCCCGTAATATAATAAACCAAAAATCGATTTTAGTAAATTTAAAATGAATAAAAGTGAATAAATTAAAATGAATAAACTGATTATTTATTAAAAAATATTTTTTTTATTAAATGTCAATGCATTGGTTTTTCAGTATTAAATTAATAATGACTGGCTGTGCCCGCGGCTTCGCCCGCGTGAAATTCAAACTTTGTGCAGTCTCTCCCTCTACCTCTCCATCTCCCTCGGGAGGGAGCTCCCTCTCTTGGGGGATGATTTTTCAAACACGCTGAAACACATGTTTATTTCTTTTTTTTTATTAGCCTAAATCCAAATTTTTAATAGAATTTTCATATGTACTTTCATACCTTATTTCACACCCTTGGGTGATAAAATCTCAAAACTGCTGAAACACGTGTTTCTTTACTTCTTATTATTAGCTAATATCCAAATTTCAAGTACCTCATGTCAAAACTGTAAGATTTTCATACGAACTTTTATACCTTATTTCACCCCCTTGGGTGATGATATCTCAAAATTGCTCAAACACATGTTTCTTATTAATAACTAAATAATAATATACCTAAATAACTAAAATACAAATTTTCAAGTACCGCATATCAACACTGTATTATTTTCATTCAAACTTTTATCCCATATTTCACCCCCTTAGGGGATGAATTAAAAAAATTCTTAAACGTACTTTTTTATTTTTTACCAAGAGATCAGAATCAAATTTCTGTAATTTCACCTTTTAAAATGAAAGACATAGACCAACATACAAAAAAAAATCATCTCCTTTTTCACCCCTTTGAAGGGTGGTTTTCAAGAAATGCTTAAACAAGTGTTTATTTTTTACCAAAAGCTTAAAGTCAAATTTGTGTGAATCTAACTCAAGAAACAAAGGACTTTCATACAAACTTTCATCCCTTATTTCACCCCCTTAGGGGATGAATTTTATTAATCTGCAATTTCTTTTACAGTTTTTTGTTGTTGTTAGTCTATTAGGCCTTTACGGTTAATCCGCTGAACTGATTTTGATTAAATTTGGTAGGTATAGGTAAGCATAGTTAGAAATATAGGAAAGGACATAGGCTACTACAGTGTCTTTGGTAAATGTCTGCAAACCACTTAAGTGGTAGCTTTACGCATGAAACTGAACAACAGGGAAAGCCTTGAGGAACATAAATAGAAATACAAAAAAAAAATCAGCAGCCATAGAAAGTGCATCAGCTCAAAGTGTACTTGTATGGGAAGTCAAATATAATTTTCGTATTTCGACCCTATGTCTCTCAGGGAAAGTTGTTTAGTTTTATGGGTAGGAACAACCACTTGAGAGGTTTGCAGACATTTACCAAAGACACTGTAGTATCCTCAAAGACCCTATATAAGGGTGTAAAAAAGTACGATCATCCTTCTAAGGGGTGATTCTACATCACTAATAGATTGTATACAAAAGACAGGGTGTAAGGGACGGTGTACCGAAAACTGAAATGGCGTGCACAGTCAATGAAACTGAACAACTTTCCCAAAGAAACATATGTTGGGAAATGAAAAAAAAATTTGACCTCTCCATACAAATTACCCGCTCTGGTTGAACAGTTTGTATGGAGAGGTCAAATTTTTTTTTCATTTCCCAACATATGTTTCTTTGGGAAAGTTGTTCAGTTTCGTTGACTGAGCACGCCCTTTCAGTTTTCGGTACACCGTCCCTTACACCCTATATAAAGAAATATTATTCCTAAAAAGTAGTTTTAGCTCAAGAAAAAGTAAAGCCTCTGTGAGCAGCAGCTAGTGATGCAGACAAAGATGTTTTTTGTCACAATATAAAATCAAATTTCGTGATCTCCCAAAATAAAAAAACCGGTCAAGTGCGAGTCGGACTCGCGCGCCGAGGGTTCCGATATACCTATAGTATTTTTGGAAGCAATAAAGTCCATTTTCAGGACCGCAAAACTAAATTTGTTTGTAAAGGTTTTTTGCAGATTTCTGAAAAACTGTGCAACTTAGAAAGATCGTTTTATTTTTGCTGTAAAGTTTACATAAACCTCTGTCAACTGTAATTAATTCAGATTTTCCCTTACTCAAACTTCGGAGATAAGGGGGGGGGAATGGTATTTTTTTTGATATTTTTCATCATAACTTGAAAACTAAGAAACTTAAAAAAATACAAAAATATATTTTAAAATGTACAAGTAAAGCCCTTTCATATGATACCCCACTCGACCTAGTAGCGACAATTTGAAATTTGGCCCCCCCTATTTTGGCCCCCTTTACATTAATAATCATACTTTTTTCAAAAAATTTTCATGTGCAATTAAGTTGGGCAACTATATTCTAAAACTATTCCAAATTTCAGCTCGATAGCGTAAGTGGTTGCTGAGATATAGAGGTGTGACAGACAGACGGACAGACAGACAGACAGACAGAGCGGCACCATAAGGGTTCCTTTTTTTTACCATTTTGGTATCGGAACCCTAAAAATAATAATCAAAAATGTATTTTTTTTTTTTTTACAATCGGTGATGTAGAATCACCCCTTACAAGGATCATCATTCATCTTACTTTTTAAATACTTTGTATTTTCTGTATTCCACACGTACAGTTAAAAACAGGTCAAGCTAGACACACTACACTTTGTGTCATACTTACCTTAACCACTCTACGTGTTTCAGTTGCGCTAAAAGTGTCAAGCTTGACGTGCTCTTGACTGTACGGTCAACCGCACGTCGGTAGAAACGTTTTCAACTCTATTACCACGCCATAAGGCCCAAAACTGATTATACTAACGAGCTGTTGAGTGTACGAAGAGCGGGCAACAGCTGGTATAAAATAAAGCAACTAAAAACAATAACACCTACTAGCAAGCAAAAGCGATACCCAGATGCACTAAATACCTACCACAATATTTACCTCGGTTATATATTTTTGCTGAAGAACCCACGACACGACATTCGGATGATTTTGGAAAAGAAACACACCAATATAAATAAATACATCAAAAACACATATTATACACATATCGTATTAGCAAATTACTTCACACACAGATACAGGGTGTTCCCAACTACTCATTTAAACACTTAATAAACTAAGTGTTTTCTTATAAACAGTCTGATATACATGGTGTACCAGAAAGGGTATATCAACCCTGAAAGATGTGATTCTGCCCATAAAACTGAACAACTTTACGAAAAAAAAAATTATGAGCTCCCACCCAAAATGCGCTATCAGCTGATTCAGTTTTTATGAGATAAATTTTTTTTTCGTATTTCGACCTATGTTCCTTGGGGAGAATTGTTCAGTTTCATGGGCAGATTCACATCCTTCAGGGTCGGTATATAATTTTTGCTACACCCTGTAGAAATATATCAGCGACATACAGGGTGTGAGTGACTGGTTGGAAAAAACCGGCCAAGTGCGAGTCGGACTCGCGCACTGAGGGTTCCGTACCACCACATAAACATAATTGTATTAGTTGAAATTTCAGTCAGTTAATGGGCTAGATTTTTTGAGTTCGACACGCGCTTGACCAAATTTTATTATTTGATGTTATTTTGTAGCTTATGCCCTATAAACATACCAATTTTCAAGTTCGTAAGTGTTTCCGTTTTTAAAATAGAACTAAAACAAAAATCGCCTCAGCGACCATCCAACTTGACCCCTCTCTTATATGAATGTTTTTGAAACCGGAGCTCACCACAATTGGTTACCATTAGTTGTGAGAAAAGTTGTAATATTTAATGATTTCAGACTTTTCCCATTATTTGTACTGTGAGACCTAGCTTCTTGCCAAATTTCATAATTTTAGGTCAACGGGAAGTACCCTGTAGGTTTTGCATTTTTGAATAAATGTATGGAGATGAGGACATAAAATGCAATATCTTTTGATTGCGTCGTTGTAAAAAAACTGAAACTTTCAGATCTTGTGTGGTTCATGGATTATATGGTATTAATTTCAACCTGATACCTTTACCCGTTCGTGAGATAAAAGGTCTTGACAGACAGACAGACGGACAACAAAGTGATCCTATAAGGGTTCCGTTTTTTTCTTTTGAGGTACGGAACCCTAAAAACTAAAAAGACATGATCAGGCAACGATACTTAACAACTTTCAGTGAATAAAACTTTCAGGAAATGAACAAAAACAAACAATCAGCCTCTCCATACAAAATTGTAAGCTTGATTGGACAGTTTGTATGGAAGGGCCGAGTTTTTGTATCGTTGACTGATCACGCCCTTCCAGTTTTTGCCAATCTGCCCCTTACACCCTGTATATCAGCTGTTAATGAGAGTAGCTTGTCATTATTAGAACACTACGTTTTTATATTTTAAAATAATAGGTCTTTACCTATGAAATTGCCGAAATTTTCTTACAGATTAATGAGATCATAATTCCTAAAATACTAATGCAATTTTTTTCATTTGTCTTATATTTGAAAGTTGACTTCAAGGTTATTAATTTACGCATAAAATAAAGTTTTTATTTTTAGTTTGATATATAAAATTTAAGGTTCGAAAATTGTTCGTCTTAATTGTCGTCCGATTTCATCATTAGATTTGTTATATTTTTTTACAGATAATATTTTTCGAAAATCAAGTTTAAGCTTCTGTTATCTTAATGTCTTCCCAATAATGCTTAAAAAAATAAAAAAGATTGGATTTATAATTCCTAAGAAAAATGCAAAAATGTTAGTACTGAAAATTGAGTTTACCTAAAATTCGCCATACAAAACGGCAATTTCATAGGTTATTTTATGGTAAGAATCCATAAAAATATATTTAAAAAACCATAGTGGCAAAACTTATTCCAACAATTAAGATGGCGCCAGCTAAATAGTCCAAAATTGACGGTAAACATACAGTAGAATCCGGTTATAATGACACTCAAGGGACTAGTAGATATTACGTCGTACTATCCGGAGTCGTACTAAAGAAGTAATTTTTTTTACGTTATTTCTTAACAAATCAACGAAACACGCGTCGCTAAAAGCGGTCGGTCGTTATACTCGTAAGCGACGTCGTACTAAACGGATTCTACTGTATTATATACAGGATGTTACCAAATTCGTGTTAACATTTCTTGTTTCTAATTGTGTTTACTTTTTTGTACTACAACGTGTTTAAGTGGCGCCCTCTACAGACATAATTTCCCGTTTACTATTTTATTCACATCACACATACATATCATAACAAAATGTTTCCATAATTACCTGTTCTTTCAGTAAAATTGCCTGCTGTCTCTTTATTTCTCTCTCCTGAAGCAAAGAAAAAAAACTTTTAATTCGCATTAATCGAACAGGAAGTCAATTCTTGAATATCACCGGTTGATAAAATATCACTCAAAAAATCAAAATCGCAGACTTTTCGGTTCAAATGTTAAGATTGATATTCGTAAAAAATAAAGCAGTCCTTGATTGTTAATTTTCATGTATTCTGATTTACCTTTCAACAGTGTATCAGGGCAAGTGATTTTCAAGAATTGAGTCCCTGATTACGACAATAAGTGAACGAAAATAAAATTAAAACATTTTACTGCACAACAAAAAGCACAGTACATTTCCTGAACTAACAGTATTTTTTTTGTATGCAGTTAAAATATTTTTTTTTAGTGACACTGTTTCTATACGACGATATTTGACCTTCAAAAAGCAGTCTTAAATATTGCATTAAAAACATTTAGGTATAAAGCCACTATATTAAGTCTTCATTTGAACACCCTCTATACAAACCTGTTGTCTTTTAGCTTGATCTTCTATCTTCTGTTTCTCAATCTCCTCCTGTTTCCTTCTTTTAGCCTTTTAACATCGAAAGCGGTACAGCAAATTATAATTAATAGGCGAACGAACATGAAACAAAATTGTTAAGAATAAGTATTTCAATCAAAATAAAAAGTTATACGACTTTTTTTTTTATCTCAATAAAGATCAGAGTTTTAACAAATTCGTTAAAAGGGGTTTGAAATTAGATCACGACAACGGTTTAAAGTACCATTTAATTTCGAAAAATGTTTTAGACAACAATTAGTTAAAACTCTATTAGTTGTACTTCTTAATTAGCTGCGAATACTTTAAATGCTGTTAGTTTTGGACACCATTTAGTTTAAAATAACAAAGAAATTTATTTCAAATTTTGCTTATTAATTACGTAAACACAAAAACATCACCCTATGCGTTTATTAACCCATACACGCCCAATTCTGCACCAATAAACATCAACTATAATGTATGCGCGTTGTGTGCGTATACTATAACAGAACGTTGTACAGGATGATTGTATATTTTTGTCTGTAAAAACTGCGCCAGATATAATATTCGCAGAAAATTTTGAAAGCACAATAATAAACGCAAAAGCAGCTGCAAAAACATGCTTCAAGTAAGTTTCATACAAGAAGTGTAAAAATAATTTAATTGTACCATGCACATCTAAAACGCAATATTGAGCAACTTTAAATATAAAAGTACATTATAATAATTTAGTTATAATTTAGTTATTCCAAAGGGCTTTAATTAAAATGAATATAGATAAAGAAAAAGAAAACATAAAATTAAATGTACTATTTTTGTGTACTGTTTTAGTAAACAAAAGATAATTTAGTGTAAATATAAGAAAAAAACTGAAAAAATATAACTCTTCATGAACCAAAACCATTTGATTGAAATACGAGTACGTTATAAATTTTGGTAACGTAGGATTTCTGGTAATTTTTTCTCAGTTTTTCTATTTAACGCTACCAAAATTTTGACAGATTTTATTAGACAAGAAAAAATATTAGTCATTGATACAGATAGCCCAAAAGTTAGTATTTTAGACATTTTATTTTATAAACCTTGACGTACCATATTTAAATCCTTATAAGGGTGTACGGATATTGATAATGCACCGTCTTTTCCAACATTAAATGTGCCATGCTTAATTTTTCTACTCATTATATCCGATAGTATATTATCATCATCTTGACTCAAGTCTATGACCTCTTTTAGTACAGATTTTTGAGTTTCTTTCGGCAGTAACATTAAATTTCTAGTCATGAATTCATTCTTTGCATCTAAATACTTCTGCTCCAATGATTTTGGATCTTCAGACTTTTTATCAGCTTGCAATTTCGACCAATCACAGCCGTTTATGAATTCTGATATCCTCGAATACGATTCAATAAGTCTTTCTAAATTATTTTCTTTGTCTTTTGTTTTCTTCTCCGATTTTGAAATGGTGAAATCGAAGAATTTGTCTTTTGAGCTTTTCGGTAGGTCGAAGGCTGCTTTTTCAGCGAAATCTTTCATTTTATCCAAAGCATTGTATTCTTCTTCTTCTTTCCAACTCTGTTCTAAATTTAAAAGTTTTAAGTCTGATTTGGCACCGTCTGGGTTTGTAACTGGGATTAGAGATAGGCTTATAGGCGGCATAGTTCGGTCTTTTGTAGTTTTCGTTGCTGGCCCCATCACTATTTCGGGCAGCTTCCACTCGCTTTCGGCACTTTTGGGTAGGACCGGCAACGGCTCGATTGTCAGTTGCGTTCGGTTCTTGTTGATATGCTGCGATTTTTTTTTTCGGTTAGTTCTTTTATACAGCCGTTTATTATCAATTGGATTTTTGACAACATTGTCGTCGGATTTTTGTGTTAGATATAAACTTTCCCCCAAAGATTTCCAGTACATAAATAGATATAAAATATGATAAAATATTATATTGAAGAGTTGTGATAGTTTACAAACGGAATGTTTCGCAAAATAGTGGCAGACTTTTTACTTACGTTTTACTTTTTAACAGTATCGCATACTTATTGTTGCAGTTAGTCTGTATTAAGATTTTACGTAAACTTCCTTTCTCGTCTGCAAGTTTATGTTGGTGATCGTTGGACATAAGGTACTCACTACAGTGTCAATAATTTTGATACAAATGGTTGGCTACGTTATTACAAATGGATTGGATGTTTGAAAATTTTCGAGTCGTTTAATTATATTATATTTAAAGTAAGGCCATCGTAATAGGTCCATTTTGACAGCTGTCAAACGTATAAAAAATTACGACCTGCAAAGAAAAATAAGCCCTGTGGTTTGGTGATAAGGAAACGTCAAAACGGACTCCTTACGTTGGCCCTAATTATTAAATTATATTTATTTATAACAGAGTCGAGTGTCACATTGTTTGATAAATGAAACAACAAGGTCGATCATCGACCTAACAACACACACGAAATGATGACTACATTATCCTCTGTAGCACCTTGTCAAGATTGAAGAAATCGAAAAGAAAATGTAAATATTTACGCAATAAGACATTATTTCGCATACATTTCAGTTCAGTTTCATGAATTTTCTATTTTCCGGAAACTCTATAAAAAACTGCTATAGGGATCAAATTCCTTTAGGCGTTATTCAAGTTCTAGATCTGTGTCAAATTTTTTGACAGATATACCTTGGCCTAGATTTTTAATGCTTTTGCTTTTTGCTACACTTTATCCGTCAAATTTTTTTACAAATGGAGAACTTATCCATTTCTAATGACATAGTAAACCACTATTTGTGTCATTATTACTGACACAGCGAGAGATATCTCACATTGAACCATCTTGTGAATAAATGCAAGTCCAACATTTGCCAACATAAATGTACAGTCTTACGTAAAACCATAACACAAACTAACAACAACAATAAGATGGTCTTACAACCTTTTCAACTGCGATTCGAGCTAATTTTCATTGGCAATCGGTAAATAAACATTTGTAAACTTATCACAAAATCAACTAAGAAAATAACTATTATAAAAACACACAGCCTAACTACGAACTATAAAGCTAAAGATCCAAGGCTAACTACTTACAAAAAAAAGCAAAAACGGACCGATTTTTGAAAAAAATGCCAAGACTCCTAAGGTCTTTTTTGCTTCTTAAAATAAACTACAAATGTGAGCACAATGTTGCCAAGCATCAAATTGATAATAAAAATAATAAAAAACATACACAAGCACATTTATTTCAAAGACATGTAGAAAACCCCAAAAAAACATTTTTCCCAATTTAGCACAGAATGTCGAGACAAAGAATTGTTTAAAATATGAAATAGCATTCTCTGATAATTTGGATGTTTAAAAAAATGCCCAGATACTGACACAAAAACCACAAAACTTCTATTGGATAGACAAACAATTATAGTTGTTTGAGAAAAAACTTCGTTATTTAGGAAATTTCTGTGAGACAGGTATACAAATTAAAAAAGGATGATATTAAGGAATGTTATGATTAATAAGCATTAAGATGAATTATTAATTCTTTGTCGTAATGCTAAAAATATATCTGGAAAGACACACAAGCAGGATAAGTGCAGTGGTATCAATTCTAGAAAATTTTTTAGTTAGCTGTAACAAACTTAAAATTTAATACATAATTTAAAATCTAAAATAAAACCCAATTTTAAAGTACTTATTGTTCAAAACTTTTAAAAGTTTATTAGGGATTTTTTAATTTTAAAAGGGAATAAGGGGATATCGTCTACATAAAACGACACTTCAAATTCAGATCACAAAAAATAACAACTTTTCCCAAGAACCTGTATTATACTTTTCCCTGTGTAATAAAAATTTGTAAGGGGCGATCTAACGAAAACTGAAAGGGCGTGCTCAGTCAACGAAACTGAACAATTTTCCTAAAGAAACATTTTTGGGAAATGAAAAAAACTTTTTGATCTGTATGTATGGAGAGGTCCAAAATTTTTTTCATTTCCCACAAATTTTTCTTTGAAAAAGTTGTTCAGTTTCGTTGACCTAACACGCCCGTTCAGTTTTCAGTAGGTACACCTTACACCCTGTATATATACAAATGAGATTCGTGTCTTAAAAACAGTCAATTTATTTGGGAAATGGTAATGTTGAATATTTATGTATGAATTTCGAATTTCTGCATTGTTTGTGTATCCAAAGCAAAAAAAAACCAATAGCAATGTCCAAGCATGTAACTAACCTCTAGAAGCTGTTGACTTCTTGCTTCCTTCTCCCGTTTCACTAGTTCCGCTTTTTCCGTCCTTTCTATCTCTCTGACTAGGCGGGCCTAAAATAAAAATGTCTTGCTGAGTAAACAGCGCTTTAACAAATTCGAGTAAAACGTTTCGAGGGCTTTTTTATCTTTTGATTTTTTTTCGCTAATCGCAAAATTTCACAACTACAGTCAGTACCGGAGACGCCTTACCAGCTAGGCTACTGTGGTCTTGCCTGATGTTGTGAAATCTGCGACCTCTATACGCATTTCAACGTTGCGTTAGTGCTGCCACCTAGTAAGCATTAGCTGTACTAGCACAACATCAGACAGGACAGAACCACGGTAGCCTATTTGGTAAAGCGTCTCCGGTGCTGACGAAGAAGATGCAGGTTCGAATCCTGCCGGTGGTTGTGAAATTTTGCGATTTTCTACTTTGTAGTTTCACAGATCTGTATGATTTTTTTTTTTTTTGTGAATTTTGAAAAGTCTGTCAGTTTATTGCATTTAGCCAGCATTTAGCCTCCATAATAAGCTTTCAAAATTTTTACATGAATTTGTTAAAAATAGGGTAGGGTTTGAGGGAGATATTGATCGATATGGTGATTTTTTTCTTACTGCAACACGTGGTCACACTAACCTGATCTCTAGACCGGGCCGTAGCGTCTCTCCGCGCATCTTTACCTGCCTGTAGTCTCCGTGCTATCTCTACTGGTCTCTACAGTATCTAGCTACTGGCAACACGTGGTACTCACAATAACCTGGTCTCTAGACCGGGCCGTAGCGTCTCCCCACGCGTCTCTACCCGCTTGTAGTCTCCGTGCCATCTCTACTGGTCTCTAAATTATCTACCTACTGGTGATACGTGGTACTCACACTAACCTGGTCTCTAGACCGGGCCGTAGCGTCTCTCCGCGCGTCTCTACCCGCTTGTAGTCTCCGTGCCATCTCTACTGGTCTCTACATTATCTACCTACTGGTGATACGTGGTACTCACACTAACCTGGTCTCTGGACCGGGCCGTAGCGTCTCTCCGCGCGTCTCTACCCACTTGTAGTCTCCGTGCCATCTCTACTGGTCTCTACAGTATCTAGCTACTAGTAACACGTGGTACTCACACTAACCTGGTCTCTAGACTGGGCCGTAGCGTCTCTCCGCGCGTCTCTATCCGCTTGTAGTCTCCGTGCCAACTCTACTGGTCTCTATAGTATCTACCTATTGGCAACACGTGATACTCACACTAACCTGGTCTTTAGACCGGGCCGTAGCGTCTCTCCGCGCGTCTCTAACCGCTTGTAGTCTCCGTGCCATCTCTATTGGTCTCTAAAGTATCTACGAACTGGTAACACGTGGTACTCACACTAACCTGGTCTCTAGACCGGGACGTAGCATCTCTTCGCGCGTCTCTAACCGCTTGTTGTCTTTTTGCCATCTCTATTCGTCTGTCCACTGGTGGGGGAGTCGGTCTTGGACCCGTTATAGCTGCTAATGCTCGCGCTTCTTCTAGCCTACAAGAAATAAAATAAATCAATATAACGACATGTTAATCTTTAATTATTAAGCTGTATTCATCTATCCTTAGCAGCAATATTTATTTATGTATTTTGAGAATGTTGTGTCCATTTGATTTGGGTGTCAGACAAAATATATTTAGTAATGTATTGATCTGGTATCTGTAAATTAAATTTTGAATAAAAACTACATTAATTCAAGCTTAGCTTTAAGCCAAATTATATCTGTAAAATAATAATCAATAACATTGGCCAGCAGAGGGCCAAACAGAACTAATTTAAGATAGGATAAGATGAATACGGTTCAATTTCGAATAGGTTATTTTTATTATTTTTAAAGAAGTAACATCAGTTAGACGACTATTGTAGGTCTCCAATTCTCCATTTCCAAAGCTAAAGGGAAAACCAGCAGTATTGCTGTTTAATCAACTTAGAATAAGCTTAAATTTTATACTTCTGAATTTCTTTGTGTTTGGTGAAAGCTCTTTTTTATTTGTTTTATTCATTTAATAAAGAAAGGGGCTTACAAAAAGAATAATCCTTCTTCGATTATTATATTAATTACGATCAAAATGGTGGATGGTGTCAAAAACTTTTGTTTCGAAAACCAAACGTTTTAATAGTTCCTCTGCAAAATAGAAAATAGTATAATTTACAATCACAACTTTTTTTATTGACAATGGGCTTGTGCTCTTGACCTCGATCTAGTCTTGATGACAGAGATGAGGTCGACGATGGAACTAGCTTGCCCAGAAGAAGCATATTCACTCGCGATTTAAATAGATTCCGGTTATATGAACTCAGGAACACAGACGCAGGCACTCTTTAGCCGTGCGCATTATAAAACATGTTTCAAAACTTGTAAAATTAGAACCTGCGTCTTAATAATCAATATCATATCGTGGACGTCGTAAGATCGATGACCAACCTCACAAACCCAGTGTCCGGGTTGATCAGCCGCCAATGAAAATAAAAACAGCAATTCGCACAGGAAACGTATGTGTAAGGTACCTCGAAACTTGGCTCATAGACAGGGATAAGGTCAATAAGTAATAATAAAAAATACGATTTTTTTTCGGTTGCAAATAATAAAGTTAAAAAATAATTTTGTTTTTGTCAAAAATCGATAGGTCGTATGTATGGCAGAATGAAAAGTAGCCATGGCCAGTCTTAAAAAAAAACTGACAACTGTTCTAAGTACTCTGTGGTCGAAAATGATTTAAAATGATTTATATTTTAACACTACTACTCCACACTCCACTCACCACCTCCTCACCTCCTCCTCTCCACTCTCTTCTCTCTCTACTCTTCTGTCTACTTTGTAGACTCTGTGGTCGGTTTATACAGCTGTTAGTTTTTTTTTTATGATAGGCAATGACTACTCATCACATTCTGCCATACGACCTATCGATATTGGACGAAAACAATTATTTTTTAAACCTCGTCATTTATGGCCAAAAAAAATTGGTATTTTTTTATTTATCTTTAATGATCCTATTCCTGTTTACTCGTATGAGCCAAGTTTCAAGGTACCTTACATATAAGTTTCCCTAACGAATTGCCACATGATTTGGCTGATTTTGTTTCGTTGTGTTCGTATTTATCAAAGGTTTGTATGGAAACAAAAATTGAAAAATTTAAATTGAAGAAAGAATTAAAGTGCTCTCCCATCATCATCTAAAGTTTGATGTAGTACTAATTATTGCCGCCAGAGGGCCTATTATTATAACATCCCATGAAACGTCCACTACAGGACAGGGAGCTCTCTCTAGAATTCCAGCTTTTGATGGAAAAATCTAGCGGGGAAGTACCATAGTCACCTCGCTTGTTAGCGTTACGGCTGGCATCATGGACCGCGGTTGTAGGTGACCGCAGTAAGTAAGATGTTAGATACAAAAGAGGATGCTGCTGCCCATCCTCCAGTTTATAACCCTTAGTATGTAAGGGTTGGTACTATTCTTTGCCGGCACCACACGGGGCCTATATCCACGTCAAAATGACATAAGTTAGGTATATAAAGTTACCTCTTGATGATCTCTGCTTCGGAGAGCACGATCTCGGAGCCGTCGGGCGCGGGCTGTATGTACTCCCCGATGATCAGCCGCCCGCTCCAACTGAAGTTGTCCAGCGACAGTGGGGTGTTGGGGTTGCTTTCCTGATACTACAACACCAAAAAAATCATTTTTCATCTCAGTAGCTTGGAAAACTATGCTTTATCGAGTTTCAATACAAGGCATATGCGCAAAATAAAAATTTTGCTGCCTTGCATAATAAATCCTATACTATTAAACGAGCAATATTTATATGTATTTGTAATCGGTTTCTCAAAACCGGCTCTAACGATTTCGATGAAATCTACCATACGGGGGCTTTAGGGCAAAAAAATCGATCTAGGTCTCCTGTCTAGGAAAAGTACCGCGTTTGCTATCTGTTGGCGGGTAGCAAGCTTGCTCACCCGATGATATTCTAAGGTTGAGGCGGCTATTATAGAGCGAAGCTCGGTCGCCCAGGTACTAACTATTAATGAGTATATCTAAAAAATCCCTCCACCCTTATCTCCGGAAAAATCTGAGTTATGTAGGGATGTATTGATAAATCCAACTTAAGTGTGAGACTGCACTCAAGATGTACTTTTCACATACAAATTATGCATCTTAAGTGCAATCGCAGACTTGAGAGGGATTTATCAATACGACCCTTAGAGTTGTATAATATTGCCTCTGACTAGCACTTTTTGAGAAACTAGCAAAAACCTTTAGAATAAAACTTTGTTATGCGGTCCTAAAAATTATTGAAATGCATTGATAGATCATTGCGAATTTTTAGTATCGTGGAGTCTTAGATGTTAAGAGGTGGTTCTGTCTATGAGACTGAAAAACTTTTTCAAACTTTTTAGCTCGAAATACAAAAAAATTTACTTCTCATAAAAACTGCATCAGCTGACAGCATATTTTGTATGGGTGTCCAAAATTATTTTTCGTATTTCGACTTATGTTTTTTGGGAAAAGTTGTTTAGTTTATGGGAAGAAACTTCTTATAAACCGGGGTTACAAAAAATTAAGCTGAATAGAAACATTAGAAACCTACGCGCATTACACCAGTTTTAGTTTTTCGCGAAGTAGCTAAAAACCATGACAGGTTCATTAAAAGAGACTACATGACAATTTTCAATAAGTTCCGATTCAGATACATACATACATACATAACATCACGCCTCTTTCCCGTTGGGGTAGGCAGAGACCACAGTCCTCCACCTGCTACGATCTTGACATAATTCTTCTTGAATGTAGATTCTTTGAATACTTATTAAATGTCATGCAGAATACAATTCAAACAGAGCGAGTCTACGCCGTTTCGGATCGTGCTATGGCAGTGTATAAGAAACGGCAAGAAACCACTGCAGCACGGCCTACTTTAGGAGTCGGCTTTTTACAATGTGTTTGTGTTGCGCTGGAATATATAGGTATCACTACCCACAACTCTAAAACCATCTTGCTTACCGCTTGGAACTCTTGCGCAGATTTGATCTTGACGTTGGAATGTGGTTCTGGAGGAGTGTACGTGACGTCACCCTTGATATTGCAGTTCCGAGACAGACCTCTGATCATTGTCACTCGTTTCCAGCCTGCAAAGATACAACAAAGTTATAGAGACCCTCTTTTTAGGGTTCCGTAGTCAAAAAGGAACCCTTATAGTTTCGTCATGTCCGTCTGTCTGTCCGCAGCTTAGCTCAGAGACCCTTAGTAATATAAAGCTAAAACCGACAAAGTGGTAAAATAAAGTCTTGTAAACAAATTGTTTTTACTGTACCTGTACAAGTAAAGTGGTGGTGATTTTTTTTTCTTGTACGTAGTGTGGGGTGTCGTTGGATAGGTCTTTAAAAAATTGTGAGTCTGAAAACAGCATTTTTCGATTTAGGGATCCGTTTGCGAAATATTAAGCTTGAAAGCACTATTTTTTGTTGTAGTCGACTGTCCTCCCCCTGCCAGCTAATTATTATTATTATTATTATCCTTGAGCAGGCTACCTGCGATATACAACTGATAATGCCTGTATCCAGTTAACTAGTGTGCTTTCTTTTTCTTAATTTCTATTATATGTTTGTCTAGTTTGTTTTACATTTGGTGCTGAGACTACTTCTTCGGGCAGTTTATTCCATGGGTTGACGACTCTATTAGCAAAGAAGTTTCTGTAAGGATTGTTGTGGGAGAGACAGGTTTCTAGTTTCAAGTGGTGACCTCTTAGATGGGTATTATTGTCCTTTCTGAACATTGTCTGGAGATTTTTCAGATTGTAGTGGCCGTTTAAAATTGTATAGGTTTCTATAAGGTCTCCACGCTCCCGTCGCTCTTTGAGGGTGCATAACTTCAGTGCTTCTAGTCTGTCATCGTATGGTAGTCCCTTTAATTGTCTTGGTATTTTGGTGAAGCTGCGCTGTAGTTTCTCCACTAATTCAATTCAATTGTTATTGGAAATGTGAAAAATGAAATTAAAAGAAAAACTATTACAGCTAATAAGACTTAACAGGTTAATGAGCTATAGCCGAAAAACTGGAAATATTAAAAATAGCAATACCAGTCAGGCGCTAGGACTTCGCTGAGCATTGGGAGGTAAAAAGGTTATGTTATGAAAAACTTTCTTTGTGATAAAAAATCGTAAAAAATCTACGTGGCCCGACACGAACTTGGCCGGTTTTTTTAAGAATTCCGTAGTCGATAAAGAACTCTTATAATTTCGTCACATCCCATCTATCTGTCTGCCTCCAGCTGGAGTAGATAGCTAACTCCTCTCTACACGTGAAGTGGCGATAAAATTCTTCTTTTTCTTATCTATACCACGGTGTGGTATGACACGCACTTTACCTATCGGTTTTTATGTTTTTGGACGGTAAGTATTGAGGGATGATCTCAACTTAGTTGATGGCTAAATTATCGCTAACGAAGCCTTGGAAGCCTTTGATAACTTAAAAGAAAAAGATATCTTATCCGGTGCCAAGGGTAGCCTCAGCTGAGTAACAGTCGGTCGTCTGCCAGAGTCAGACCCGTCAGTCTGACGGAAAGCTGTCAGAAAGTCATTCTTCTGAATCAATGAAACTTAGTAACATCTTGCCAAGTGCCAAGGGTAGCCTAAGCTGTGTGTCAGTCGGTTGTCTGCCAGAATCACACGCGACAGAGTCTGATGGACATCTGTCAGTCGTACATTCTGAACCATACCGAGTGCCAAGGGTAGCCTGAGCTACGTATCAGTCGGTCGTCTGAATCAGACGCGCCAGAGTCTGATGGACAACTGTCAGTTGTACACTCTGAACCAATCATACGTAATTATATCTTACCAAGTGCCAAGGGTAGCCTGAGCTGCGTATCAGTCGGTCGTCTGAATCAGACGCGCCAGAGTCTGATGGACAACTGTCAGTTGTACACTCTGAACCAATCATACGTAATTATATCTTACCAAGTGCCAAGGGTAGCCTGAGCTGCGTATCAGTCGGTTGTCTGAATCAGACGCGCCAGAGTCTGATGGACAACTGTCAGTTGTACACTCTGAACCAATCATACGTAATTATATCTTACCAAGTGCCAAGGGTAGCCTGAGCTGCGTATCAGTCGGTCGTCTGCCTGAATCAGACGCGTCAGAGTCTGATGGACAACTGTCAGTTGTACACTCTGAACCAATCATACGTAATTATATCTTACCAAGTGCCAAGGGTAGCCTGAGCTGCGTATCAGTCGGTTGTCTGAATCAGACGCGCCAGAGTTTGATGGATAACTGTCAGTTGTACACTCTGAACCAATCATACGTAATTATATCTTACCAAGTGCCAAGGGTAGCCTGAGCTGCGTATCAGTCGGTTGTCTGAATCAGACGCGCCAGTCTGATGGACAACTGTCAGTTGTACACTCTGAACCAATCATACGTAATTATATCTTACCAAGTGCCAAGGGTAGCCTGAGCTGCGTATCAGTCGGTCGTCTGCCAGAATCAGACGCGTCAGAGTCTGATGGACAACTGTCAGACGGACATTCCGAATCTGTGCTCGCCGTCTCGCCTAGAAGAGCTTTTAGCTTTTCCTGTAAAAAGTTATCGAAAATTAAAATGTTTTCCGATGCAACAAGAGTCAGACAATCTTGGACTATTGGAATCTTCAGGGTAGTGGCATCAACTCTACGAAGTTTTCAAGAAGCTTAATTGTCCGTACCTATGGTGCCGGCAAAGAATAGTACCGACCCATCTCTTCCTGTAGGTTTCGCACCAGGTGACGTAACGGATTATTAACCTATGTGTATCGTACCGTCTTACATACTGCGGTAATCTATAACTGTGGTTAATGGTGCCAGCACCACACCACCACACGGGGCCGATGATGATGATTACGATGAATATTTAATAAGATCACTCACTAGATCGGTTTCGGCTAGCAACTGCTGCGCCAACGCAGGCCGTAGTCCCAACGCCCTCGATTGCGCCAGTAGAGATGCTACAGTGTTCTTCTTGGGCTTGCTTACTCCGCGACCTAGGTTCCTTGGCCGGCCTTCCCTTGCTGGCCAGCCTATAGCTAGAAAAGAAGGAGATAAATAAAAAAAAAAACCGGCCATGTGCGAGTCGGACTCGCGCACTGAGGGTTCCGTACCACCACATAAACATAATTGTATTAGTTGAAATTTCAGTAAGTTAATGTGCTAGATTTTTTGAGTCCGACACGCGCTTAACCAAATTTTATTATTTGTTGTTATTTTATAGCCTATGCCCTATAAACATAGCAATTTTCAAGTTTTTAAGTGTTCCCATTTTTAAATAGAACTAAACCAAAAATCGCCTCAGCAACCATCCAACTTGACCCCTCTCTTATATGAATGTTCTTGAAACGGGAGCTCACCACAATTGGTTACCATTAGTTGTGAGAAAAGTTGTAATATTTAATGATTTCAGACTTTTCCCATTATTTGTACTGTGAGATCTAGCTTCTTGCCAAATTTCATAATTTTAGGTCAACGGGAAGTACCCTGTAGGTTTTTCATTTTTGAATAAATGTATGGAGATGAGGACATAAAATGCCATATATTTTGATTGCGTCGTTGTAAAAAATTGTAATTTTCAGATCTTGTGTGGTTCATGGATCCTAATATATGGTATTAATTTCAACCTGATACCTTTACCCGTTCGTGAGATAAAGGGTCTTGACAGACAGACAGACAGACAGACAGACAGACAGACAGACAGACGGACAACAAAGTGATCCTATAAGGGTTCCGTTTTTTTCTTTTGAGGTACGGAACCCTAAAAATATACATACAACGTTAAACGGTAAGAATTAGGCCACCGCAAGAAAAGTTAAAGCAAGTCGTCAAGATTAGAACTATGTTAAACTGCAAATTGTTTGCTCAACTAGTCAACAACTGCAATAGCAGACGCGGCACTTTAAATAGATTAAGAATTAGGTTAAGCTTATTTTATATTGTTATTTTGATCTATCAAATTGTTTCTTTATTTTAATTTACCCACTTTCACTCAAGGACTGATTCAATATGACAACTGGTACCTGAGATTTAAATTACTTTTTATCACACCTGCTCTGAAAATAAACTCCAATTTTTCCAATTAGAGAGAGGGAACGCGTTTATCCCGCCCTTCAAATCCTTCGATTCCAAGGGATGGAAGTTTGTATGGATATCCTTCCATCCCAAGGGTGGAAAAAGGTATGAAAATCCATTACTGACCCGATTTAGTTTTTTTTTAATTCTTTAGCAGTCATACAGCAAAGAGATTTTAACTGTCTATAAATCAAATTTTAAATAGTTACTGGCCACATCCATTTTTATTTTTTTATCGGTCACCGATCTCCTTGGTGCATGCAGAAAATTAAAAACAAAATGATTTTTGTATAAAACGCGTGGATTAACGGAAGAAGTGGCTGCATGACCTATGATCTTAGCCTACTCCAGAAACGAGCGAATAAAAATAAAAATCCCCGCGCATTTTCGCAAAAGTTTCGATTGATTTCGCATTTGTCTTTGTGTTTTTTGTTAAATATGGATACTTCTAGTGATAGTGATGTTGCTACCCCTAACACACCGCCAGAACTATTAGGGGCGGCCTGTTGCCGGAAAAATCTAAATACAGATACAACAATATTTATGAAAATTTCATGTGTTGGCAAAAGTTAAAGAAAACGTCTTCATTTTCTGGAAATGTAATACTCTCATATTTTAGTGAGAAAGCAAAACAATATAAGCCGAGAACGATATGGGCTATGCACTCTATGTTAAGAAGCACAATTTTAAAAAGAAATAACATCAACATAAAGGAGTATCCGAAATTGACCGCATTCTGCATTTATATCTATTATTTTCCTCGTAGGTGTAATAAAAAGCACTATACGTCATTCGGGACAAAATACAGTTCCATACGTCGAAATGATCTCGGTATGGAACTATCACTTTCTTCCCTCTTGAGTAATGTAGGTACTATAGTTTAGTTAATTTCGTTATTATTAATCTGTGTTCGTAATAGGTCTTTAACTATGAAATTGTCGAAATTTTCTTACAGATTAATGAGATAATAATTCCTATAATTCTAAAGCTTTTTTTTTCGTTTGTGGACTTACCACAAAAATCCTACCACTATACTCTGTCGTGTTGTATGTAGTGTATATTAAAAAAGTTACTTACATTCACTATCCTCGCTGCCACTGGACTTGGGTCGAGGTGATTCTCCTGCCGTTGAATTTATTTCCGGAGCTACTCTTCTAGGTTTTGCACCCGGTTTTCTTCGAGCTGGAACACAATAAAATCATCATCATCATAACATCCCACAAAAAGTCCACTAACTACAGGACAGGGAGCTCCCTCCAGAATTCTAGCTGTGGTTAGAAAAATGTGGAGGGGAAGTACCATAGTTACCTAATAAAATATTGAATAGAAAATAATATGCAGGGTAATTTTTTCATCATCTCGGATATTTTAAGAGTTGGTTCTGAGGCCATGAAACTGAACTATTGGGTCTACATACAAAAATCCCTGATTTTCTGTAAATCCTTGATACGGCCGTAAGGCCGATATTTCACTGGGACACCACGGTGGCGCGACTGGTTGCGCCACTGGTGTCCGTAACTAGACACCAGTAAAGACAGAGTCGCCACACCCTGCGGCCACAGTATTAAGACGATATGTACATTTTTTTTGGGTATTTTAGAGACAAATATCTTTTTATTTACTCAGTTTCTTGCCGTGATTTTCAGGTATGTGTTTCTTGACCATTCATGTGAGGGCATCACTAAGACCAAAACATGATTACTGAAAATCGACTACACAAAATTAAAATCCAAAGTTGCCTCTTCAATTTTCGTTTCTTTCTCTTTTTGTGTAATCTGAGGTGTTTTAAGTATTGAAATTAAGTATAAAGAAAGGTATTCGTAGTTGCTAGGGTTGACTAAAGCTAAAATTTTATTTTATTTCTTAGTTTTTACAAAAAGTCGATATTTTATATCGGGCGCTTACGTCATTTAGTTTTGGTGCACGCGCACTACATCTGTCGCAGTCTAATACGTTGCGGAAGTAATTATTTTATTCCTTTCTTTCACCGATCAGTTGCCCGTGACCTTCTGTCGACGACAGACCTGTATTCGTTGTTCCCAAATCCAACCTTTCACGCGCAATAAAAACTATTTCATCAAAAAATATATTTTATAATTATTTTTGAGAGATTGTCATTGTAGCCCTAGATGAGAATTTTTATTTGTGATCAAAGTAAATACCAACCTGATTACATATTTTATTGTACATACTACTTGCTAATACTACTAATAATAATACCTGTCCCGTGTAGTGCCGGCAAAGAATAATACCAACCCATACATACCCGTGGGTGTCGTAAGAGGCGACTAAGGGTTATAAACTGGAGTATGGGCAGCAGCATCCTCTTTTGTATCTTACATCTTACTTACTGCGGTCACCTACAACCGCGGTCCATGGTGCCAGTCGTAAAACGCTAACAAGCGAGGTGACTATGGTACTTCCAGCATTTTTCCAGCAAAAACTAGAATTCTACAAAAGTACGTATCCATTGATCGAACAGAGTAATGGAGTCGCTATTACTGACAGACCTGGCGGACGGAATGTAGGGACATACGAAAAAACCAGTCAAGTGCGAGTTGGACTCGCGCGCCGAGGGTTCCGATATACCTATAGTATTTTTGGAAGCGATAAAGTCCATTTTCAGGACCGCAAAACTAAATTTGTTTGTAAAGGTTTTTTGCAGATTTCTAAAAAACTGTGCAACTTAGAAAGATCGTTTTATTTTTGCTGTAAAGTTTACATGAACTTCTGTCAACTGTAATTAATTCAGACTTTTCCTTACTCAAACTTCAGAGATAAGGGGGGGAAGTGGTATTTATTTTGACATTTTTCATCATAACTTGAAAACTAAGTAACTTAAAAAAATACCAAAATATATTTTAAAATGTACAAGTAAAGCCCTTTCATATGATACCCCACTCAACCTAGTAGCGATAATTAGAAATTTGGGCCCCCCCATTTTGACCCCCTTTAATAATCATACTTTTTCAAAATTTTTTCATGTGCAATAAAGTTGGGCAACTATATTCTAAAACTATTCCAAATTTCAGGTCGATAGCATAAGTGGTAAGCTGTGCGGTGCCGGCCTAAAAAGAATAGTACCGACGCATCTCTTCCCGTGGGTGTTGTAAGAGGCGACTATGAAATGAAATCCAGAGGATGGGCAGCAGCGTCCTTCTGTGTATTATTTCATCTTACTATGGGCGCCAACCCGTCTGCCAAGCGTGGCGACTATGGTAAAACCCCCTAAGAATCAACATGAATCACAATAATAGTCTCCGGCCCCTAGTCCCCGACGGCCCCGCTATTCCTGGCTCCGGTAGCGGCCATGGTAACGGTGGGGCAAGGGGTGCGAAGAATTCCCGGCAGATGTCGAGCTACCAACAACGACGACCTCTGGCCCTGGCAACTTATAACACGCGCACATTGCGGACCGACGAGAAGGTTGCAGAACTCGAAGAAGAATTGAGCAGGTTACACTGGGACGGACGTCAGCTTGTACGAGATTAGAATGGCTCTCAGACAGCTTAGAAACAACAAGGCACCCGGGCACGATGGAATTACGGCTGAGCTTCTGAAAGCAGGCGGAAGGCCAGTGCTTAAAGCTCTTCAGAAGCTGTTTAATTCTGTCATACTCGAAGGGAAAACGCCACAGGCATGGCACAGAAGTGTGGTGGTACTCTTCTTCAAAAAGGGTGATAAGACCCTGCTGAAGAATTACAGACCCATCTCACTTCTGAGCCATGTCTATAAGTTGTTCTCGAGAGTCATTACGAACCGTCTCGCGCGCAGGCTCGACGACTTCCAGCCTCCCGAACAAGCCGGTTTTCGTAAAGGCTTCAGTACCATAGACCACATACATACGATACGGCAAGTTATACAGAAGACCGAAGAGTATAAACAGCCACTTTGCCTGGCGTTTGTGGACTATGAGAAGGCCTTCGATTCGATCTAGACGTGGGCCGTGCTACGATCTCTCCAGAGGTGCCAAGTCGACTGTCGGTACATTGAAGTGTTGAAGGATCTGTACAAAAACGCCACTCTGTCAGTTCGTCTTCAGGACCAGGACTCGAAACCTATCTAATTGCAGCGAGGAGTGAGACAGGGGGACGTCATATCTTCTAAACTGTTCACCGCTGCATTGGAAGACGTCTTCAAACTCCTGGACTGGAAAGGACTTGGCATCAACATCAATGGCGAGTACATGACCCACCTTCGATTTGCCGACGATATTGTCGTAATGGCTGAGACCCTGGAAGATCTCGGCACGATGATCAATAACCACAGTAGAGTTTTACAACAAGTGGGTCTTAAAATGAACATGGATAAGACGAAAATTATGTCTAACGCCCTTGTTGTACCCACTCCACTCAAAGTTGGAGACTCTACGCTCGAAGTTGTTGATGAGTACGTATACCTGGGACAAACAGTCCAGCTGGGTAAATCCAACTTAGAGAAAGAGGTTACTCGTCGAATCCGACTCGGATGGGCAGCGTTCGGGAAGCTCCGCAATATCTTCTCGTCCAAAATACCGCAGTGTCTCAAGACGAAAGTCTTTGACCAGTGTGTGTTGCCAGTGATGACATATGGCACCGAGACGTGGCCGCTCACGATGGGCCTTATCAGAAAGCTCAAAGTCACCCAAAGGACTATGGAAAGGGCTATGCTCGGAGTCTCTCTGCGCGATCGAATCAGAAATGAGGAGATCCGCAGAAGAACTAAAGTAACGGACATAGCCCTGAGAATCGCTAAACTGAAGTGGCAGTGGGCAGGGCACATCGCAAGAAGAACCGATGGCCGATGGGGCGTGAGGGTTCTAGAGTGGCGACCACGTACCGGAAGACGAAGCGTTGGCAGGCCCCCCACAAGGTGGACCGACGATTTGGTCAAGGTCGCGGGAAGCCGCTGGATGCGAGCAGCGCAGGACCGGTCGTCATGGAGTTCTTTAGGGGAGGCCTATGTCCAGTAGTGGACGTATTTCGGCTGATATGATTAGCATAAGTGGTTGCTGAGATATAGAGGTGTGACAGACAGACGGACAGACAGACAGACAGAGCGGCACCATAAGGGTTCCTTTTTTTTACCATTTTGGTATCGGAACCCTAAAAACGCGCGGCTTTTGTTAGCTTCGTTCATCTGCGTCACAGAATACCATATATGTACTAGTGTCTGCTTACCTATACTGAAAGTAGGTATAGTTAAATATAAGAGCGTAAATTGTTTTTTTTAGTAAACAGTGTTACTCCGAGAGGTCTTTTTATTTTTCTTTAATTTTTTACATAAACTTCTATCGACTGTAATCAATTCAGATTTTTCGTTTCGTTTTTATAGACTTTTTTAGTTTAACTGTAAAATGAGTCGTAAAAAAATACAAAATTTATTTTACTGCATAATTTCGACTTTAGGTGATTATAAAACCCTTAATCATACTATTCGGCATCTAAATAAACTATTTATAACAATAAGCTAAATGTTTCTATTTAAAAAGATTTTATATAACGCAACTCCTTGCATTTGTATGCTTGTTGCGGCCGGCGTGCGCGTGCGGCGTGCGGGGGTGCTCAGTGCGTGTGTTGTGCGCGGGGAGCGGGGGGTCGAGCGAGGAGACTCCGCCCATTGAGCGTTAAATATTTTCAGACATATCCTCTTAAGGGCTATATTTCACTGGGAGTGGTAGCGCGACCAGCATCCGAACTGGTGACGCCGCCAAATTGGTTGCGCAACCAAACGGACACCGGGTGAGTAACTTCTGTAGAGCTGTATACATTTTGTTGGTAGCGGCGACTGGTTGCGCTGCCAGGGTGTCCCAGTGAAATACCCTCTTTCTTCGCCTCCACCTTATCTCCTCACACTCGTCCCCTCAACCCCTTCCGAATCATCCAAAGCTTGATGTAGTACCAATTATTTCCGCCAGAGGGCCTATATCCACTTTTCACGAAATTGTGTATGGGGACAACAAAGCATAGACGTATCCATGTTAAAAAGATTTTTTTACCTCTATTTGAAATGTGCTATCAGCGAATGAATTTTTCCCTATTTCTACCTTGGGTAAAGTTTTTCAGTTTCATGAGCAGAATTACCTCTTAAAATGTCCGGAATGATAAAAAAAGAACGGGTGCACTCCGGGAGTGCCGGCAGAAATGAAAAGTTGCATTTTTGGATATTATGCTTTTTGTACTTGGAGGAGCTAGATTTTTGTAAGGGTCAATCGCGGCATTGCTCGCTTACTTCTTTGATGTCACTGAATAAAAACCCGTATTATAATAACAATACGGTTGACAGTTGACGCTTTTTCGATCAGGCTACGGATCTGACGCGAGATCTGTGCGACACCTGACGCAAGATAAACATTTTTACCGATCTAAAAAAGTGCCAAGCGCCGCTAAAGAAGTTTTCACTTCAAAAATAAGGGTGATGTATAGTATAGTTACAAAATACAAATTAGTACGTTTTGATGATGGTATTATTGATTGTTAAAATCGAATCAGTGTTTGCATAAATTTTTTACGATAAAACCTAAATATATGTATTAACTATTAAAGTACATAAACAACTACTTACACGTCCTATCGTTGGCACTGGCGCTTAGAGAACTGCTAAGTGATGTAAGCCTCGATAGCGCGTCGGATGCTTGCGTACTCGCTGCAGACGAATATTTATTTTTAACAATAAAATAACCTAAGAATGTATTTTATACATGTGAAAAAGATTCAATTGGCTTGTAACCATTTGCTATAAATACATTAGCGTTAGCGCAGATAAACCCAAGAGGTTTGCGTGCTAACGATGTCCACTATATTTTTGTAATTTTATGCATAATAAATAAATAAAAAGAAAAAACATTTTTCATTTTCATATGATAGTCTAAGTCGACTATAGAGGGCGTAGAGGGTACAAAAAGGTGTCGTATAAATTGTGTCATTGTGGTCAAGAATGTCATTGTGTTCACGTGTCAATATGATTCACTGTGGCATACAAGGTGTCATATAAATTATGTCATTGCGATCAAGTATGTCATTGTTTTCAAGTAAATAATAAAATAAATAAATTATTTATTTATTTATGTACAACCAAAAATAATTAACATGTTCAAGTGTGTCAATGTGATTCACTGTGGCATACAAGGTGTCATATAAATTGTGTCATTGTGGTCAAGTATGTCATTGTGTTCAAGTGTGTCAATATGATTCACTGTGTCATAACATAATAATTACGCGGGCTGGGTTTCAGCGATAGGTTGAGGGGGGCATCCTCGTCTGTCGCTGAACTCTACGCGCCGAGATCTAAGGGAGACTCTTCGGTATTTCTACTGATTAGTACTGTTGTCAACATTGTCATGTATGCCATAATGATCTACTACACCATAATGTGACTTGAGCTGGGTTCAAATTAAAGGGCATCTTCGACCGTCTCTGCCATTAAGCTACACGATCTTCCGGGCAAGTTTGCGTGGTTTTTTCCGCGTTGCTCGAAGATCACTGCATTCTTGTCAATTGTGTCATTGTGGTCAAGTATGTCATTGTGTTCAAGTGTGTCAATATGATTCACTGTGTCATAATACTTACGCGGGCTGGGTTTCAGCGATAGGTTGAGGGGGGCATCCTCGTCTGTCGCTGAACTCTTAGCGCAAAGATCTAATGGAGGCTCTTCTGTATTTCTACTGATTAGTACTGTTGTCAACTTTGTCATGTATGCCATATGTATGCCATAATGATCTACTACACCGTAATGTCACCTGAGCTGGGTTTAATTTAAATGACATCTTCGACAATCACTGCACTCTTAATACTTTTGTCAATTGTGTATGTCATTATGGTCAAGTGTGTCAATATGATTCACGGTGTCATAACACTTACGCGGGCTGGGTTTCAGCGATAGGTTGAGGGGGGCATCCTCATCTGTCGCGGAACTCTTCGCGCCGAGATCTAAGGGAGACTCTTCTGTACTTCGACTGCTTGACTTTGTGCTGAGATTTAGACCTGAGTCTGAAAAAGATAAAATAATTACCTATTGTTTTAGAAAAAGAAAAAAATACCTACATTTTTGGCTCGGCTCCTAACTATCGCTGTCAGTGTCGGTCACTTTCGTTCTGATGGCATAGAAAGTGATAGCAATATATTCGAAGGAGAATTTACTTTAAAGATGCTTTATACAACTGACTGTTACGGCAAAGCCTGTACTATGGGTACCAGAGACTTACATAAATAGATAAATAACACCCAGTCACAGAACAAACAGTCGTGTTCATCACACAAATGTTTGTCCTGGGCAGGGATCGAACTCGCGACCTCTGCTCGCTACTAATCACGCGAAAGTTGCCAATCATATTTTAGCTTCAACGTGTTAGCTTGTAACATTAGGGTATTCATTTGATTCATTTCTTGTTGGGGACGCCGCGATGCACGCAGACGGGTGATCGGATCGCGTTAGTGGAGCCATTTCACCCTTTATCCCAGAAAACGGACAGCCTGCCCATGCTTTGTTGGGAGTTCTAGCCCCGAGAAGGCCATATATTTGTGATGAATAGCAGGTCAGCGATCGATTCAGTAGCCAATAGTCCAGTGTCACCCTCCTGCTGGGTGAACCTCCGCACATAAAGGTACCTACTCATCACGCTTTCCATACCATTCAGACACTTTTACTGTTCCTCCGTGGTGTAGATTCCCCAATCCACATGGCACGCTGCCTTGGGCACTGGTTTTACTGGTGCTCCTGCAGTATCACCCCGTGGAATCTTACCGTAGCTTTATAAAATCTTACCATATCTCCTATTGATACTTCTCTGAGATCCTCCTCTGATAAGCTGTCTCTGCCTAGAGTATTTTAAGATTAAGGGTATACCTGCACCGGCAGCAGTCCCAGCCAGTTGTCGCTCGAGCGCTGCCAAACTGACTCCGCTTTGACTTGCGATCGTCTGTAGCAGCTCTCTTGAAATACCTGGTAACATTAACAAAAATATTGCGATTTTAACAGTCCGTACCAGAGGTCTGTTCTATCAAAATAATGAAGCTTGACTAGAATGACAGCAGGAGAGAGCTATGAGTAGTAGAAGTAGTGAGTATATTTTCAACTCCTTTAGCCTCTCTAAGGTTGGCTGGAAGAAATTCCATTTAGGGATAAGTCCGCCTTTGCATACTTTTCTTGTTTGTAATATGTCTCTTCTTTTATTTGTGATGCAATAAAGAATATATACATACATACATGAGTGAGAGTAGGACGCGAGAATAACCGATACGTGTCTCTGTCGCTCTCATTCTGCTTTCATTCTAAGGATAATTATATAACAGAATGCTTGCTGGATATCTCCGTTTCACTCGCATCAAAAAGAAAGAAAAATGTAAGAGTAAAAATAAAAAAACAAGTGTGAGTCGGACTCGCGCACCGAGGGTTCCGTACAACTGATAAGGTAAAAATACCATTTTAGTCAGGAACGCACAGTCGCACAGAAGTATTTGCGCGCGAGTCCGACACGCACGTGACCAGTTTTTATTATTTGTTGTAATTCTATAGTATAGCTTATGCACTGTATACCAGTTTTCACGCTTTACTTGTAGTGCTCCCATTTTAACGATAGAGCGAAAACGAAAAACCGATCAAAAATCGTCCAAGAACATGGTAATTTTAATTTTTGTTATTTGTTGTAATAGCGGCAACACATTTACATAATAAGTGAAAATTACAACGTTCTACCTATTACGGTTCATGAGATACAGCCCGATCACAGACAGACGGACATTGAAGGCATATCAATAAGGTCCCGTTTTTCACCCTATGGGAACGGAACCCTAAAAAAGACAACTTGTACTTTTTTGTCTATTTTTGCATGCCGCCTTTATCTATTAAGGCACCAGTCTGAAATTATAGTTATCGTCGTATTATTAAAAGTACCTGGGTGACCGAGCTTCGTTCTATAATAGCCGCCTCAACATTAATGAGCAAGCTATGCTTCCCGCCAACAGATGGCGCTGTAGGTTTCTGTCTAAAACGCGTATTTAAAAATGCTTAAAACACGCGGAAAACGACAGACATATGACACGTAGCTACATAGATTTTTCGCCCCCGAAAACCCCCGTATGGTAAATTTCATCGAAATTGCCTGTTTGATAGTATAGGATTAGTTAGGTACCTGCATAGTCGGACAGGTTGGGCGGTGGGGTGGCGGCAGACATGTTGGATCCCGGCCGGCCGTCGGGCTTGTTGGGCAGGCGGATCACTTCCACTGACGACCGCGAGCTGCCGTACTCATCCTGGCGAGGGCAATACAACAATCAATTACATTTTTGGTCTTAGGGAAACTATCAATTTGCATTAGCGGCTTGTGGAAAGGCTATTTTTTCTTGTTCTTCGAACCATTATTTTTAGGGAAAGTTGGGCCCAGAAATGGATGTGTATATTCTTTTGGATCACTGTGGGCTCGGCATGGAATGTTTATATTCTCGAGGTTAACTTTCGGTCCAGCGAGGGATGTGTATTCTCTTGGGATACTTTGGGCCCTACGAGGGATAAATATATAGGGTGTAAAAAAAGTACTGCACATCACTAATTCATTGTAAAAAAAATAAAAAGGTAATGGTGTCGATTCTGGCAGACCCAAACTAAAACTAAATTTGACAGGTCTAAAAGTGTTGCTGTCTTTGTTACTCCCTACAGACTAATAAAAGACAGCTTAATTTTTAGACCTGTCAAATTTTGTTTGGTTTTAGTTTGGGTCTGCCAGAATCGACACAAGTATACTTATTTTTGTTTTATATTTTTATTTTGGGTGAATGAAATTTGATTTTCCTTTGAATTACATTACAGTCATTTATTGAAATGGATAGGTACTTGCTACTGACTGGATATTATAACAAAACATCTTTGTCTGCATCACCAGCTGATCATAGAGGTCATTTAACCCTCCAACGCTTCAGGTCATTTTGAGCTAAAACTAGGTACACGTCGCACAAAATAACTTTGGCCCTGTCATTGATGCGCAGTAGTAAAAAATGGGCCATTTTTTTCTTCTATGCATCAATGACAGGGCCAAAGTTATTTTGTGCGTCGTATACTTTCTTAATAAAAAAGTATTTTTTAAATATTTTTTACACAATCTATTAGTGATATAGAATCACCCCTTAGAATTATCATCGAACTTTTTTTTTTACACCGTGTATATATATTCTCTTATGCTAATTTTAAAGCCCCCCAATGAATGTGTATCTATTTTTTTAGATCAATCAGGGCTCGGTGAGCGATATGTATGAATATTATTGTAAACAACGTTTAAGTTTAAGATCACTTTAGGCCTGCCGAGGGGCGTATGTATATTTTGTATTCAATGTATACTTACCATTTTCTGTCTCTTGCTAGGCAGAGGCGTGCCCCTCTCAGTGGAGGGGTGGACGGAGACGTGCGGGGGGTCTAGCGAGATGGTCTTCTTGCGCCCCCGGTTGGTACTCCCGGGGGGCGCCTTGGGCCCGGCGAGCGACGACGTGTACTTGATGATTTCCGTGTCGGGGGGCAGCCGGACGCCCCCCAAAACTGAGGCCGGGTCGCTGTATAGAGAACTAGGGTTCAGTGAAGATGTCAATTTGCGAAACGACGGATATTATTGTAACAAACAGATAAATATTTGCGATAAGAGTGCCAGTAGCGTTAGTATCCCTTAGTAGTTTGTGGCCAGTAGTGATTCAATCAATCACTACGGATTGTTTCTTGAATTCAACGCACACATCACATTCACCGAATATAGTCGGTTTATTTCTATATGCGTGCATTCGTCGAATACGATCGAATACAGTTTTAAACCAGACTAGAGCGCGCTTATGTCAATGTCACTGAGAAAAATTAAAATTTTGATTATGTTTTGCGTTTTAAGAAATTATTGAGAGATAATGATTATTCGATAAGATAATTAAATCTAAAAACCCCAAAAAAAGTTGAAAAAAATCTCTCGAAAGCGAGATTGATGACAAATGTCTTATGAATTTGACGTTTCGCACACGCTGCACTACCTCATTTTCGTATGCAATGATAGCTCGCTAAAGTGACGTCACGTCGCTTAAACGAGTGAATACGAGCAAGTTTTGAACCGACTATTAGCGCGCTAAAACCGCACACAAAGCTCATGAGCAGGTTTTAAACCGTAGTGAATATGTCAGTTGTTTTTTTTAAATTAATTGGCTTGGTGACTAGACCTTTAAGCCATGTCTTTATTTTTAAAGACACTCAACACATCACACCTTATTCACTGTGTTTTTAATAGGGGCAGTGTTGCCAGCAGAGAGGAGTGTTCCTCCAGTTGTATTCTTTGGTTGCCAGCATGGTATAATACTTGTCAACTTTTTTAGGTGTTGCCATAACATTACGAAATAAAAGAACGTAGTAGAAAATTAATGAGTTCAATAGATGAAACTCAACTTTAGAAAAACATTCAATACAATACTTACGCCTTTTAAACAAGGTAGTAGGCTTTTGTGCAAAGTCCGTCTGGGGAAGTACCACCTCTTTGCCTTTTTCTGCCGTAAAGCAGCAGTGTTTGCACTGCTGAGTTTCGGTTTGAAGGGTAAGGGAGCCAGTGAAATCACCGGCAAAAGAGACATAGGCACCATCTTAGTTCTCAGGGTAGGTAACGCGCTTTGTTGTCTTATTGGTGTCAAATTATTTCACAAATAAGTTAGTGGGTGACATGGGCGGTGGTGACCCAACTTCTCGTTTACCCACTTGTGACCTGGGTTCTAGGTTTTCTTTACTTTTATCCACCATTCATGTAATCAAAACGCAAGTGGACATAATGGCGTGTCAGAAAATTTTGGTATTGGGACTGTTAATTTTGAACCGTGTCACTTATGATTCAGAGTCACAATTCATAAATAAATAAATATCAAGGATGCTTTTATGAACCTTACCTAAGGATATTGTGCGGTAAGCCGGTCAAGGCGTCGATGCTATGTCTGTCCTTGTCTGACCCAGGAAGACCGAAAGGGTACATTGCATTCATATTCTGAAACAAAAACGGAATATTACTTTGGTGATTATTATTTTCCAATAGGGACAACATGCATGATTTTTTATATTTAAAAAAATATTTCATTCATGTAATAAACAGTTAAGTAAAACAATTTTTCGAATAACTATGAAATTAAAAAAGATATAAGCCAGCGAAGATTTGTTCTGTCTCTTTCTAGCAAACACGGAGTTTATATGGCCGTAGTGAACTTTGACGTCACTATTCATGTCGGATCTCTCTGTCTAATAGGCGCTTAATAAATAATTTTAAATGCTTAAGTCGGCCGTATTTCTTAGCCGATTAAAATTTTAATTTTACTTTTTGTCATCTCTTCTACGGTATTAACATATTTTGTTAATAAATGCGACTAAAAAAATGTATGCATGTTCCTTATTTCATCCAAAAATCATCTCAGCTTATGTAAAACGGCCCATACAAAGCCCTGCCTGCAGGGCCCTGCTTGCAGTGCGCACTGCCAATCGTACCGTGTGTAGTCTTGCAGGGCCGATGTAACGGCGATTTTGTCGGCCCTGCAAGCCCACACAAAGTACGATTGGCAGTGTCACTGCAAGCAGGGCCCTGCAGGCAGGGCTTTGTATGGGGCCCACTCAATTACCAAGGGTGCGTTTCGAATTGGGTATAAATTACTCTGAATAAAGAGTAGAATTTTATGTTTGTGTCTGTGTTCCCGAGTTCATATACCCGAATCTATTCACGTCGCGAGCGCGGCTACTTCTGGGCAAGCTTGTTCCATCGTCGACCTCATCTCTGTCCTCAAGAGTAAGCCCTTTGACAATAAAAAAAAAACTGACAGCAGGATAGCTTTATATGACGTCCATATGTGTGGTCGAGATAGACTGCAGTCAAAGGGTAGATAATTATTACCCAAAACAGAGCGGCCTCTAAATTTATAAACGGAGAGAGTATTTTAAACAAGCATATAGTTTTTTAAAGTTAACGTTAATATTTTATCCAAATATGAAAAAAAAAATGAAAATAATGTTTATTTGCTAGTTTGAGTTAGACACACATAATTATGACAGGGGTCCCCAAACTAGGACGCAGCCTGTATCTTGGGAGACCTAAGAAATTTACTAATTGCTTGTTAACATTCTACGTACTTATACAGTAAAAAAGTAGTGTTTTCAGAAATCTAAGTAGGTAGGTAATAATACCTAATAACATCACGCCAGCTCTTTCCCGCTGTGGTCTCTGCCTACCCCAATAGGAAGGAGGCGTGATGTTATGTATGTATATATGTATCATCATCGTAACATCTCATTAAACGTCCACTGCAGGACAGGGAGCTCCCTCCAGAGCTCCAGCAAAAACGCGTGATACTTTGGAAGGGATTTTGGATTCACCACAGTCACTAAGCGTTGCGGCTGGCGACCGCTGCTGTAGTTGGTGGCCGCAGTATGTAAGATGGTACAATACACAGAAAGATGCTGCTGCCCATCCTTCAGTTCATAAGCCCTTAGTCGCCTCTTACGGCACCCCTACCCGTGGGTATTCCCCTCTTACGCGCCGTTTGGTGAAATGGCGAATTAAAAAATTATCTACATTTTTTTTGCGGTTACTATTTTGCTGTGAAATCAGTATTTTTTATTAAGATTTTCTTTGATTTGCTGTTTCAGATTTTTTACTTGTAGTAAAATGACATCCTAAAAAAATTAAACATTAGTATTACTTGAAATTTTTCCAGCCCACAGCCCACAGATTAGCTCCCTAGCAAAACTCCGGTGGACAGGCACCTTTAAAGCCCGCGTCACACAGAGGCGGTAGCGGAAGCGTTCCGGGGCCGGTATTTTTTGTAAAGTATGAGTTCTTATGCACCCTGTCACATTGAAAAGCGGTCGCGGCGCGGTATTTTGTTCCCGCCATACCGCCCCGAACCGCTTTCGCAATCATACCGCCTCTGTCTGACTTGAGCTTAAGGTGTGATGGTGTACGTTACCCTCAGAACAATAAGGGTTACAGAAGTAGGATTAAAGAAATAATTCTTCACAAGTTAGGGATGCGTGATGTAAAGTCACAACAAATTACATAATCCTATTATCTTTGTAAATGCAATGAAGGCGTCGTTCTATTAATTTGGTAGGGCTATTTTGAATATTTCATAATCATCGATAATGATGTGACATTGCATGGCAAAGGAGATATGACATGCTGGAAGATGTCATCCCATCCTACTTAATATTATAAACGCGATAGTTTGTAAGTATGGATGGATGGATGGATGTTTGTTACTCTTTCACGTAAAAACTACTGAATGGATTTTTAATGAAACTTTACAATAATATAGCTTAACACATAGGCTACAATTTATAAACTTGCGCGGACGAAGTCGCGGGCACCAGGTAGTGGTAAAATAAATAGACAACATGCATAAATTTTTTATTCGCATTTATTAACAAAAAACGAAAATACCGTAGAAGAGATGACAAAAAGTGAAATTAAAATTTAAATCGGCTAAGAAATACGGCCGATATAAGCATTTAAAACTACTAACTACGCGCCGATTAGACAGATAGATCCGACATGAATAGTGACGTCACAATTCACTGCAGCCATATAAACTCCATATTAAATTTCGTTTTGCTAAAAAGAGGCAGAAACAAATCTTCGATGGCTTACATCTTTTTAATATTATGGTTATTCGAAAAATTGTTTTACTAGACTGTTTATTACATGAATGAGAATATCTTTTTTATTCAAAAAAATCGTGCATGGTTTCTATTCGCAGTAAAGCAAGGAGGTCCGAAATCTTTGGTGTTACCTTCCCCTTGGACACAGCCGCATGGTACGCGCCGTGCGCGGCTTGAGCCAGCATGAGGTCCCCTCGCAACATCGCCAGGTCGCGCTCGTTGGTTTTAGATGATGACGAAGAGGATGAAGGCTTTCCTGTAACAAACAATAGTAGATTAGTAGCCAAGGGCTGTAAGGCATCAATTGCAGCCCGAGATATTTAGGCGCACGAGCGCAGCGAGGGCGCCTATAGTTCGAGGGTGCAATTGATGCTTACACCCGAGCTAACTACTCTGCTTTACATCTCGATTGTGAGGTAAGTAGGTCCTTATTACCACCAAATTGTAGGTGACCAATTAGCGCTCTAGGGTAATAATGTAGCTAGAAAAGCCCTAGGGCGGTAAGTAATTAAAACGCCCGCCGCCCCGCTGCTGGAGGCGGCCATCAAGGCGGACGTTTTAATTACTTACCACCCTAGGGCTTTTCTAGATAGATTATTCCCTATAGCGCTAATTGGTCACCTACAAGCCCCATTTGGGGGTAATAAGGACCTACTTACCGAATATGAGAGATGTAAAAGTCTTTTAATACAAAACGGAATAAGAAGCGTGGGTAGATCCCTACAAAAAGTGAACCAATGATCTGGTCAAGGTCGCAGATAAGCGGTTTCCCGCTTGAGATACTCCGATTTGTCCATCTGTATTTAAAAGTTGAACTCTCGAAGTCTCTGAAATACTTTCTCCAGGTTAACCATGTTGCTCCTGTAGTGATGAACTAAAGAGAATAATGTCATCTAGATAAACTAAGCAGATCTCATTCTGCAGGCCTCTTAGCACATTGTCCATAACCCGCTGGAAGGTGGAGGGCGAGTTCTTAAGATTCAGATTATTTATTCAATGTAGATTCTTTACAGAATACTTATTGAATGTCATGCAGAATACAATGCAAAAGCGAGTCTACGCCGTTTCGGATCGTGCTATGGCAGCGTAAAAGAAACGGCAAGAAACCACTGCAGCACGGCCCACTTTAGAGTCTGCTTTTTACAATGTGTTTCTTGTGTTTCGCTGGAATATCAGAGCACCATTACCTCCTTGTCATTCATATAGTCATCTGATCTATAGTAAGCTTTTTTTACATAACGTTTGCTTTACACATTCTTTAAACTTTATCTCAGCTAATTGCACTATATTGTTAGGTATTTTGTTGTAGTATCGTACACACAGACCAACGAAAGATGTATTGACTCTAGTTAATCTAGTATATGGATGATCAATTTTGTGCTTATTTCTAGTATTAAAATTATGCCTGTCACAAATTTTAGGTAATTGATGAATGTTCTTTCTAGCATACATAATATTTTCATAGATATACTGGCATGGCACTGTCATTATGTTGATTTCCTTGAACAGTTCTCTCAGGGAATCACAAGTCTTCAGGCAATATAAGTCCCATGGACATTCGAAGGAATTCGAAATGACCATGCTCGACATTAAAGGCAGTCTTGGGGATGTCCTGTGGGTCCACCTCGACTTGATAGAAAGAAACCACTGGCCAAATCAAGGGTACCTGTGTTGGATGCGGACAACAGGTTTCTAAAGCAAAACCCAGAACCATGCTGAAATCAAAATACCATGCTGTATATACTTTTATTTAGATTTCTGTCTAGAACAAAACCAATGTTACTAAAATTTTGATCAAGGAACATATAATACTCACCTATGGCGAGATTTTGATATTTGAAATGATGATGATCTTGTACCATTGTGACCATACTAATCTGGGATTGTGACTTATAAAACGTCATCTAGAAAATCTAGATATTTATCAATGTAATTATGTACCTAGACGGATAAACTCACGTTTTATATTGACGGCCTACTAGGGCCGACACGACCTTGATATCACCGGCGTTTCCTTCGGGATACATGAAAATTTTGTCATATGACCCCTATGTCAATTACCCATAGAGTTCCCGGAAAATGGAAAATTCATGAAAAATGTAGTGCAATTTATGCAAAATTATGCCTTATCGCTTATCGCGTAAATAACTACGTTTTCTTTTCGGTTCCTGCGAATTTTGTCATGGAGCTGTTTATCCGTCTGGGTCACTGACCTCTATATATACAATATATATAGAGGTCAGTGGTCTGTGTACATAATACACTCACGAGTCATTCAGCGATCTATCAATGTACTTACTATTGCTAGGGGGTGGTACTGGTGACTGTTTATTGGTCTTGCTCTGATGTTGCGGAGACACCAGACTGCTAAGAGACGCTAGGCTGGACAGAGAGGGCTGCATCGTTGAAGGGGTCGAGGTCTTGGGGTAGTTGTACGAAGATCCTGGAGCGGAACAAAATTGACAATTAGAATAATTTAATAGGTACGCAAAAATTTTACGCTGTTTGGGCACAGGGGGCTATATATAGTACTACTACTTACTTTACTTTGTGGTACCATTCTATCTGTATAATGCTAGTCCCGATACCTGTAAACAAGCGACAATGGGTGCCCGCACACGGTCTATCTGATCGCGAGATGTGGCCAGAGGAAAGAAAGAAATAGTCGTATGCACCTAGTCTATGGTTCTGCGTGACGTGCAATCTTCATCAACAGCGTGGTGACTATGATAATTCCTCTATAAAGTACCGGTAAAGGAGATTACTAAGATCACTAAGTGTGGGTGTCGTAAGAAGCGACTAAAGGTTAACTGGAGGATGGACAGCAGCATCCTCCTTTGTGTCTTACATCTTACTTACTGCGGTCACCTACAACCGCGGTTCATGGTGCCAGCCGTAACGCTAACAAGCGGAATGACTATGGTACTTCCCCTCTACATTTTTCCAGCAAAAGCTAGAATTCTGGAGGGAGCTCCCTGTCCTGTAGTGGACGTTTCATGGGATGTTATGATGACTATCATACAGAACGGCCACTCTACGCCCCCCGCCCGCAATCTACCCCGCACCCCCGCACGCACCCACCCGGTGCTCCTGTCGTTCAGTTGTACTAAACATGCAGCCTACGCGCTTCCGATTTCAAATTTCAAATTCGCGTTCGATGTATGTAGGTAGTGTCTGGGGCATAGAGTAACACGAATTTTGCGTGCAAACTTGCGCGGTTTGACGCATTGGGCTTGCGCGGTTTGACGCATTGGGCTTGCGCTGTTTGACACATTGGGCTTGCGCGGTTAGACACATTGGGCTTACGCGTTTTGACGCATTGGGCTTGCGCTGTTTGACACATTGGGCTTGCGCGGTTTGACGCATTGGGCTTGCGCTGTTTGACACATTGGGCTTGCGCGGTTTGACGCATTGGGCTTGCGCTATTTGACACATTGGGCTTGCGCGGTTTGGCGCATTGCTCTAAGGTCCGGAGTGTGACGTTACTTACTCATATTGCTGGACTGCGAGTTGGAGGTGCTGGTGGAAGGGCTTTTGTCTTTCATCGACGCACTGGATGACGTGCTTGATGGTCGACCGGTTCTGGAAACAAATTGTACAATGTTAATATACACAATCCGATATAGAAATCACTTTCTGAGTATTAACTTAGACATTCATATTTATTTTTTAATCGTCAATGAGGCATTGAGGCTTGTTCCAGCAGTAGTCTTGAAGACAGAGAATGGAATGCACAATGTTGCACAGACTAGCTTGCCTTTCACTCCTGGCTACTTCATGGCAGCAGACAATAGCGCTAAAAGTGTTGCAAATGGGTCTGAGGGATGAGCAATGTCCAGCCCAGTAGCTTGATTTCTGCTAAACGGCTTAATTTTCATTGCTACTGATAGGTTTTTTCCTAAGGTTGCTTCATGGCGTTAGACAGCGCTGAAAATGCTGCATACGGGTCTGATGGAGGTAGAACGTCCTGCCTGGCAGTCTTGAATTTTTTTGAAGGTGGTAGGGCTTTTGTGGAAAGTCCGACTGGGGAAGTACCACCCCCTTCCTTTTTTCTGCCGTGAAGCAGCAGTGTTTGCACTGCTGTGTTTCGGTTTGAAGGGCAAGGGAGCCAGTGAAATTACCGGCACACGAGACATACCATCTTAGTTCTCAAAGTGAGCCACGCGCTTTGCTGTCTTATTAGTGTCAAAATATGCCATTAATAAGACAGTGGGTGCTATAGGCGGTGGTGACCAATTACCATCAGGTGGCCCAGCTGCTCGTTTGCTTATGTGTATCATAAAAAAAAAGTCTGAGTTCTACTAAATCGCTCACCTTTCACTCCTACTGGTAGGCTGCTTCCCCTTTGGCTGCTTCATGGCGGCAGACGACAGCGCTGACAGTGCTGCATACGGGTCTGATAGAGGTGGAATGCCAAGCCCTGATGCCTGCAGCCTAGCCAGGTAGTCTTGCGCTGCCAGATGAGATGCCATTGACCACCATGCTGCGCCTAGAAGACAGAAATTAGAAAACCTATTATAGGCAAATTATAGGTTTATACTTAAACTAGTTGTTCAAGCATTAATAGGTTCTTAACGTCTTTGCCATGTCTACACGATATAATAAATCTACGTAGGTACTAGCATCAGAATGTATCATGCCGCCGGCTTATGTCCCCATTATCCTGGGCAGGATAGGTAGATAGATAAATGCCTCCTCCGAAATCAAAGATCGCGCTTTGAGCTTGATCTTTTACCAAAACTTAGATCGCAGGTTTAAAAACCCTACTTACTGGCAGCAGGATGCATCTTTCCTCAGCATGAGACCCCATTTATTACCCGAGGGAAGATAGATAGATAGCTGTCTCCTCCGAAGCCAAAGAGCGCGGCTTGAGCTTTATCTTTTACCAAAACTTCGATATCAGGTTTTAGTATCCTACTTACTGGCAGCAGGATGCATCATGCCCCCAGCTTGAGACCCCATTACCCGGGGGAGAATAGATAGATAACTGTCTCCTCCAAAGCCAAAGAGCACGGTTTGAGCTTTATCTTTTACCAAAACTTCGATTGCAGGTTTAAAATCCTACTTACTAGCAGCAAGATGCATCATGCCCCCAGCTTGAGACCCCATTACCCGGGGGAGGATAGATAGATAACCGTCTCCTTCGAAGCCAAAAAGCGCGCTTTGAGCTTTATCTTTTACCAAAACTTCGATTGCAGGTTTTAGTATCCTACTTACTGGCAGCAGGATGCATCATGCCCCCCAGCTTGAGACCCCATTACCCGGGGGAGAATAGATAGATAACTGTCTCCTCCTAAGCCAAACAGCGCGGTTTGAACTTGATCTTTTACTAAAACTTCGATTGGACATTTAAGAATCTTACTTACTCGGCAGTCGAATGCATCAAACTCCTAACTTGAGAAACATAGCCCTGGGGATAGACACTTTCCCGTTTTTATGAAGAAGAGTGCGGCTTGAGATCGAGTCTTTACCAGTATTTTATATAGATTAACGAGAAAACTTTAGTAGTGCGTTTAAGAATGCTACTTACTGGCAGCAGGATGCATCATGCCCCCGGCTTGGGACCCCATGGCTCCGGGAGGTGGATACCTCCCCCCTCCGAAGCCGAAGAGGGCGGCTTGAGCTTGAGCTGCCGCCTGGGCTTGGGCCGCCGCACCGCCGCCGGCTCCATCGCGGCCCCAGTATGCTGGAAATTGGAAAATATCGTTTGAACATTTTTTTATTTGATTCAAAGCTTCGATAGGCACGTTAAGGGGCTGATAAGAGCTGAATTACCTCCCTTTCTAACAAAGGGCAGAATGCGCGTGCTAGAACGGAGCGGATTCGCGCTGTTTTACGTTTTTCGCTCATTTTTGCATTTTTCTCAAAATCTGTACCCATAATATTAATTATCTAATAGCTATATTATTATGCATAATGTATTGAATAATGTGTAAAAGTTTTGGCATCATAGATTAATGGGTACTTAAGAAAAACGGTTTAAAAGCAAAAAGCAGAGGTAACTTTGGATTTTCTTTATGGCGTACAAAATATATTTAATCGTGTTTCGAAGTCGGCCATATTCTTGGAAAGATGCTTAATTATTACATAATTTTTTTTCACGGCCATATGAAGCCATTTGCTCAAGTGAAGCGTATTTAGCTCTTATCAGCCCCTTAAGCCTAGGGTCTCAGCAACTGTCTACGGAACTAATTATAGTTTGTTATTAGACACGTAGTTAGTACCTAAGTGTTTATTTATTTAATGAGCCATGTCACGTTTTTGGCGGCTCAGCAACTTGACACCAGCCAGAGTTTGTGAGATCGCGTCGATCGGTCCTAATGACTGACTTACAATACAACCCACACGATCTATGTGATGATGATTTTAAATCGTTAAAAAAAGATGTGTACCTTTCTTTTCGATGCTCGATGTCGAACAAAAAACTCTTTGTGAGACTTCCCCAGTTAGGTTAGGACATTGGACGATGAATCACCTGGGAGTCAATTCTTGAATATCACCGGGTGATAAAATATCACGCAAAAAATTGAAAATCACAGATTTTTCATTTCAAAAGTGAAGATTGATATTCGTAAAATATAAAGCAGTCCTTGATTGTTAATTTTCATGTATTCTGATATACTTTTCAACCCTTTATCAAGGCAAATGTGAATTTTCAGTCTCAAAAATGATTTTTTATCACTCAAAAAATTCAAAATCACAGATTTTTCTTTTCAAAAGTAAAGCAGTCCTTGATTGGTAATTTTTATGCATTCTGATTTAACTTTCAACAGTTTATCAAGGCAATTGTGAATTTTTAAATTCTCAAAAGTGATAGTTTATCTCCCGATGATTTTCAAGAATTGAGTCCCTGATCGTCTGAGCCGTTGGTCTCGGCTATCTACGGAAGTAATCTTCAATGAGCCATGGTGCGGCCGTTAGGCTCCCATTCCGTTACGCTCGCGGCCGGTACGCTCCCACAGTGAAAATGTTGTTATACCGGTACGCTCCCGGCCGGGACGCCCCCGTTGTTTTTATTACTTGAGTAAGGACTGTTAAGAACAGAATTCTTATAAAAATAAATTAAGACAACGATCATGCATGATTATTGAGTCGTAGTATAGGTGTGAGTACCTAATGTAATGAGTGATTGATTACCTTACCACGTTTATCTTCAAACATTCCTGCCAATTCTGGCAGACACAAACTAAAATTAAACTATTTTTTATAGTTCTAAAAGTGTTGCTGTCTTTGTTACCCCCTATAGGCTGAAAAAACCGGCCAAGTGCGAGTCGGACTCGCGCACCGAGGGTTCCGTTCCAACACATAATCATAATAAAATTGTATTAGTTGAAATTTCAGTAAGTTAATGTGTTAATTTTTTTGAGTCCGACACGCGATTGACCAAATTTTATTATTAGTTGTTATTTTTCAAGTTTGTAAGTGTTCCCGTTTTTAAAATAGAACTAAAACAAAAATCGCCTTCGCGACCATCCAACTTGACCCCTCTCTTATATGAATGTTCTTGAAACGGGAGCTCACCACAATTGGTTGCTATTAGTTGTGAGAAAAGTTGTAATATTTAATGATTTCAGACTTTTCCCTTTATTTGTACTGTGAGACCTAGCTTCTTGCCAAATTTCATAATTTTAGGTCAACGGGAAGTACCCTGTAGGATTTGCATTTTTGCATAAATGTATGGAGATGAGGACATAAACTGCCATATCTTTTGATTGCGTCGTTGTAAAAAATTTAAATTTTCAGATCTTGTGTGGTTCATGGACCCTACTATATGGTACTAATTTCAACTTGATACCTTTACCCGTTCGTGAGATAAAGGGTCTTGACAGATAGACAGACAGACCGACAGACGGACAACAAAGTGATCCTATAAGGGTTCCGTTTTTTTCTTTTGAGGTACGGAACCCTAAAAAGACAATAACACTTCAAATCTGTCAAATTTAGTTTTAGGTTTGGGCTCCCAAATCAACACCAATGTTGTAAAAATAATTTTATATAATAACTTACTATAGAAGTAATAAGTAAAATTCATTTAATATTGTTTGTGTAATTATTTATTTATAAATTGGCATTGTTTATGGCACTGTCATTAATACTTATAGAAGAAATATAAAATATTTTTGATACATGTAACAAAGTGAAAAAAGAAAACAAAGTTTATCTTTTTTTAAAATCACAGTTTTTTCTTAACTCTATGTAATGAGCGATTACCTTACCTACGTTTATCTTCAAACATTGGTGTCAATTCTGGCAGACACAAACTAAAATTAAACAAATTTTTACAGTTCTAAGTGTTGCTGTCTTTGTCACCCCCTATAGGCTGAAAATAACACTTCAAATCTGTCAAATTTCAAATCTGTTAATAAAAGGTCGGCTACCTATATTCTTGTTGTTTACGCGCGACTTATGTGTAAATACCTATTTTAAGTTATGTATGTTAATACTTGTAGACTAATGTGATTTGTTTTGTGTGTTATGTTTATTAAATAAAAGTTTTATCTATATATCTATCTATATTTTAAAGATAATATTTACAATACAATACTCTTTTATTAATACAATACTCTTTTTTATTCTTTTATTTTTATATTTAATATTTTTTATAATCTTGTTAAGGGTGTTTTAAAACCATTACACTAATTAAAAGGCCATGCGTGACACAATTACATACATAGGTAAATATAAATATTTAAATTTCAAAACACTTTCGTTTTCAACAGTACTTGCTAAAGTGCCCTGTTAAAAAAAATGTTGTTTTCAACGGGGGCGTCCCAGCCGGGAGCGTGCCGGAATAACAAAATTTTCTCTGTGGGAGCGTATCGGCCGGGAGCGTACCGGAATGGGAGCCTAACGGCCGCACCCATGAGATTGAGCCGCCAAAGCTCGCTGACATGGTTCATAATTTACAAACGACTAGGTACATCAATTCACACAGTGCTTTTGTTAGTACTTGTCCTATTATCTAAGGTTGCCTTTAAAATATCGCTTGTAGCGATAAGACCACCTTTGCTCACATTACATTTTCAACACATTTGCTCTTAAAACTCTCCTCGACGCGCGAGTCCGACTCGCACTTGACCGGTTTTTTTTTATTTGGGCAAGGAGTAAGCAGTTTTTATATCTTAAACATTCATAATATTTTCATGAATAACTAAACTTTTCGATAATATGATCAATAAACATTCATTTCATGAAAATATTTATATTAATCAAGTTAGTAACAACAGATTCGTCTTTTAAGAAACTAAATATGCCATATAAAATTATTTAAAAGTCAATTGGCAGATGTAGTGTTTATTGTAATTATTTTCAAAAGAATCGACTCCTACAAATAAAAAAACTAATGAATGTAGATCCTTAACGTAGAATCAACGAGTACTAAGGCACGAAAAACAAGTCTAGAGAATCGGGTGTACGTAGAAAAATCTAAGGAAAAATACGTAGCTTGTTGTATACGAATTTTCTTTCGGGAAAAGAGGTAAGCAAATTTTACTTGTTTTTATTCGCAAAAGTGTTGAAAAACGTCGTAAGAAGCGCGTGCGCATTGCCATTAGCTCTCGGCTCCATTACGCCCTCACCTACGGCACGGGCTGCAATTTCTGAGCCTCTTGTGTAATGAGTAAAACAGCACACTATCATCTTAATGTACTATTAAGATTATCTGTAAAAATTGTTACATTTCTGTTAAGAGGTCAATAAAGCATCCATCTATCTATTTACTTCTGTTGATAGTAGTCGGGCGGGAAGAAATCATCTTACTGTTCGAACATCATCTTGCAATGTAACTAACCAAGGGAATTTTTACAAATTGATTTCAGATCGATAATGTAAATTTGTTATTTTTTTTTTTCATTAAATGTTGTATACATGTCCTTTTTAAGATACCTATGGAGAAATCTGGAATAAAACTGTTTATTAATGTTGTTATTTTATTAATGGGAATCGAACTCAGAACCTCTGGTCTTACCACTAGACTACTTAAAAATAAAATAAAGCCAGGGTAAAGTAGTCAAAACTCAATTAAATCCTCGATAGCAAATCTGTATTCTTGTCGGCCGTACCGACAAACGTGGCGACTCGCGTTATTTTTTCCTGCACTGCCCACTGTCCATCAATACTACGTGGATCGACATGTCAACTCGACTGTTTGTCTTATAAATGGCCTATATCAGAGGAGCTAAACCTGTGGCTACTACAGTCGAAATAATAATAATAATAATTTTGACATGATTATGTTATTATTATTTTTTGTTTTTACTTTAAATGGATTGATGTATTATGATGATGTACAATTTTATTTTTTTTAGCTTTACTTTTTTTTATTTTTGACTGTAGCTACTTTTATCGCATTGGTTTTATTTTTACTGTAATGATAATTGTAATGTATGTAAATAAATAATAATATCCATGATCCATTATTTCTAGATATTTATTGTAGCTATGATCCATTCTAAATATTACATATTTCATATCCTATAATATTAAACGAGAAATATTTGTATATACCTATATGTATTTGTAATCGCTTTCGATGAAATTTACCATATGGGGGTTTTTGGGGGCAATAAAACGAGATAGCTAGGTCTCATGTCTGGGAAAATTCGTTTTCCCCGTGTAAATTCTGCGTTTTCGTTTTGTAAATTCTGCGTTTCATACAGAAACTTACAGCGCCATCTGTTGGCGAGTAGCATAGCTTGCTCACCCGATGATATTTTCAGGTTGAGGTGGCTATTATAGAGCGAAGCTCGGTCGCCCAGATACTTATACATTTAAGAAAGTACTATTTAGGTAGCAAATATTTCGCACTAAGGCATCTCGGTACTTATTGGGGGTCCTTTTAAACTAAGGTGGCGCGGCTGGAGAGCACTGCTCTGCGGTCGGACCACTTTCCTTGTTCATTATTTCATAATTTTATTTATTTATTTTATTTTATTTGGAAAATTTACAGCCAATAATGTTTTATATAATAATTTTGAAAAGAACTACGCCAATTACAAATTTTCACCAGTATAAAATTCATTGAGTCATTAAGTTACTCAATCAATAAACTTAGAAAGTATCTAAAAGTTGGATTTAACAAAAAAAGCTGAATCCTTTGGATCTTTGAATTTTGACCTGTGCTTAGGACAGTACTGCACAGGTAGCTATTATTTCGCACTAAAACTACGCCAATTACAAATTTTCACCAGTATAAAATTCATTGAGTCATTAAGTTACTCAATCAATAAACTTAGAAAGTATCTAAAAGTTGGATTTAACAAAAAAAGCTGAATCCTTTGGATCTTTGAATTTTGACCTGTGCTTAGGACAGTACTGCACAGGTAGCTATTATTTCGCACTAAAACTACGCCAATTACAAATTTTCACCAGTATAAAATTCATTGAGTCATTAAGTTACTCAATCAATAAACTTAGAAAGTATCTAAAAGTTGGATTTAACAAAAAAAGCTGAATCATTTGGATCTTTGAATTTTGACCTGTGCTTAGGACAGTACTGCACAGGTAGCTATTATTTCGCACTAAGGCATCTGGGTACTAAATGGTGGTCCGGCCCGGCCACAGAGCATGACACTATTTCTTATCCATTTTGGAGTGAAAACTTCTTTAGCGGCGCTTGGCACTTTTTTAGATGGGTAAAAAATATTAAACTCACGTCAGATCTCGCGTCAGATGTTTAAGTTTTGAAGTGAAAACTTCTTCAGCGGCGCGTCAGATCTGACGAAGATTGTCTAATATTGTCTATATGTAATATAAATTGTCATGTTTGTCTAAGATAGCGCAATAAATTAATATTATATGTACTAATAAACTGATAAATAAAACAATTCGTGCTAAATTATTCCCTAACCATTCCAAAAACTTCAGAAATGCACAACGTTGATGTTTAAGTTTTCACTTCTGCCGGCACTCCCGGAGTGCAACCCGTTCTTTTTTTTTTTTCGTTTATTCGTAAGAACACATTTTGCAGCTATGTCAAAAGCGATTGGGTAAAGTTGCCAGAAAAAACAAGTTTGTAAAACAATGTTATTCTTTCCGTCAAATATAGGTATACTCTGGATTTAGTGTCATGACTGCAAAATGTGTTGGTAAGCGTTGGCATAAACGAAAGTAAATGGTACGGTCAACCGCTCGTCGGTAGAAACTTTTTCAACTCTATTACCACGCCATAAGGTCCAAAAGTGTTTCTACCGATGTGCGGCTCTGTGTACAGCAGCACTGCACTTACTTTCAGGCGATATACGAGTCATCATTCAACAGTGTCCCCACCGGGAATCGAACCCAGAACCTCCAGTTCAAGAGCTGAATGCTCTTACTACTACATTTGGTATAGAGGTTACGAATAGTAAAGAGTAAATACGTACAGTCAGCGTCAAATTCATATAAGCGTCTATCGTAGTCAAAATGATCTGTAGTGAAAAAGTTCAATTTCATAATACGCAATGAGATTTGCCATATACTCGTAGTTGTACGCACCCAAAGTGTTCAAAACATCTTGGCAACATAGTTTTCAATATTATATTCGCGGCCGTCGCCGTCAAATTGATATGAGCGACTATAGTTGTTAAAATGATCTGAAATAATCTAGATCTTGTTTACTTCAGATCATTTTGACTACTATAGACAGTCACATCAATCATCATCATTTGACGCTGACGACCGCAAACATAATATTGGAAACATTGTTGCCAAGATATTTTGAACACTTTGGGTGCTTACAACTATATGAAAATTCTAATGGCGTATATGAAATTGAACTTGTTTACTTCAGATCATTGTGAAAACTATAGAAGCTCATATGAATTTGACGCTGACTGTACCGATTGCAAACTTAAGTTTGTAAATATAAAATTACCTATACCTACTAGATTTATGTAAAAAAGTATTAATGAAATAGGCAGTCAGGTAGATAACCAATTCAGAATACACTTGTACATTAAAATTTTTAAATAAGCTCAATGAAACCGATTTTGAGTAAATCACACCCCTTATATGAACTTCTACAGACCAATGGATACTGCCGCAAGATACCTAACATGAAGATTCTTGGTCATGCAAAGAATCATTAAGATCGTTGAGGCGTTTTTCGCAAATTAAAATTTTTCATTTTCGTTGTATGCCAGCTTTCGTTGACCCAGCAAGAAACCACTCAGAATCATTGGAAGGATTTGCATAAAAATCTTAAATTTAAAATATGGTGTAAATCGGACGATTCGTTTAGCCGCCAGGCCAAAGCGTGACGAGAAGCCAAAACAGTTCTCCGATTTTGACACAAGTTTCTTAGGAAAAGTTGTTTAGTTTCGTAGTCTGAGCACATCCTGGGACTCAATTCTTGAAAATCACCGGGTGATAAAATATCACTTTTGAGACTTTAAAAATTCACATTTGCTCTGATAAACTGTTGAAAGGTAAATTAAAATACATGAAAATTAACAATCAAGGACTGCTTTATAATTTACGAAGATCAATCTAAACTTTTGAAAAGAAAAATCTGTGATTTTGAATTTTTTGAGTGATATTTTATCACCCGGTGATATTCAAGAATTGGTCCCCTGGAACTGTTTCACGCTTTTGCATTTACATTACATATACACCCAGAATCGTTTGTCTATTCAGAGCTGGGACTCAATTCTTGAAAATCACCGGGTGATAAAATATCACTCAAAAAATTTAAAATCACAGATTTTTCTTTTCAAAATTGAGGATTGATATTCGTAAAATATGAAGCAGTCATTGATTGGTAATTTTCATGTGTTCTGATTTACCTTTCAACAGTTTATCACGGCAAATGTGAATTTTTAAAGTCTCAAAAGTGATATTTTATCACCCGGTGATTTTCAAGAATTGAGTCCCTGATCTATCAACTTCTACACACATACCAGCGAGCCAATTTTTGACAGTCACCGGGCGATTTTCGAGATTTTTAAAATTAAAAAAAGCCACACTAAACTCATAAAACTCAAATTGTTATGTTGGTAATTTTAAAACTGAACATTATTTTATAATCAACAAATATTAATCCAACCTTATTTTGAGGAGTTTAACAGGGCTTTGATATTAAAAATCTCGAAAATCATCCGATGACTTACAAAAATTGGCTCCCAGACACAATGTCCGGAAACGGCTAAATGATACAACAGTTGGCGACCACTGGCTGGTTCAAACACCATGGTACACAGTGGTTCGCGTGACAGTGCACCATATAAGTAAACTGGAAATGCGGAGGTTACTGCTCCCGGCGTCCATTCAGAGCCCAGTATTGATGTGTTGTTCTTTATTATATTACCAACTGAAGTCAGTGCTAACTGCTAATAGACTAGTCCATACTAAATTCAAATGACTTGCGTTTTTATACGGGAAATAAAAAGCTGTTGAAAAATGAATGTATACTATTTCTAACCGACTTCAAGAAAGGAAGAGGTTCTATGTTCCACTGTATGTATTTTTTTTTTCACCGATTACTCCGCAGTTGTGATCCGATTTACAATTTTTTTTTATTTATATTTTTCGCTGATTAATACAAAGATACAGCTAATGCACCGAAAGTACTACAGTATAGACCGCACGCCCACAATGGTAATATTGAACCAAAAATTGCTAACAAAAACTAGTACTTTCGGTGCATTAGCTGTATCTTTGTATTAATCAACGAGAAATTTAACTAAAAATAGCAGTTTACACTCATTTTTCAACAGCATTTTATGTCCCGCATAAGAATGCAAGTCAGTTGAATTTAGTAGGTATGGAAAACGAATCGCCTTAACACCGTTATTTTTTATCACCCCGAATTTAGAAATGTACAAGTAAAGTCCTTTCATATGATACCCTACTCGACCTAGTAACGACAATAAAATTTTTGCCCCATTTACAAAAATAATAATAATATTTTTTTTATTCTTTCGTTTACAATAAAGTTGGATAATCCTACTAATATTATAAACGCGAAAGTTTGTAAGGACTTTTATTATCTTATCTCTTATCTTACCTGTGTATGGATCATGGATGTTAGTTACTCTTTCATGTAAAAACTACTGAATGGATTTTAATGAAACTTTACAATAATATAGCTTATATATCAGAATAACATATAGGCTACAATTTATCCTGCGCAGATGAAGTCGCGGGCACCAGCTAGTTATATTCTAAAACTATTTCTAATTTCAAGGTGATAGTGACTAGAATATTTTTGAGCGGTTGCTATGACAGACAGACACGTCGCACCAATAAGAGTCCCGTTTTTACCATTTCGGTTCGGTGGCCAATTATTGAAAGTCACCGGGTGATTTTCGAGATTTTAAAAATTAAAAATAGCTACGATAAACTCATAAAACTCAAATTATTATAACGGTAATTTAAAAAGTGAACATTATTTTATAATAAACAAGTATTGATCCTTACTTTTGAAGATTTTAACAGGGCTTATTTTAATTTTAAAAATCTCGAAAATCACCCGGTGACTTTCAAGAATTGGCCCCCGGGACCTTAAAAATGTCGGGTCTGGGAGTCAATTCTTGAAAATCACCGGATGATAAAATATCACTCAAAAAATTCAAAATCATTGATTTTTCTTTTCAAGAGTGAGGATTGATAATTTGATACTCGTTAAATATAAAGTGCTGTATAATTGGTAATTTTCTTATCTTTTTACAAATTTTTTGACAGTTTATCAGGGTGAATTTGAATTTTTATAGTCACAAGAGTGATATTTTATCACCCGGTGATTTTCAAGAATTGGCTTCCTGCTGGACCGTGGCTTTCCGCGAAAGGAGCCAATTCTTGAATATCACTGAGTGATAAAATATCACTTTTGAGTCCTTAAAAATTGAAATTCACCCTGATAAAACATACTGTTTAAAAGAAAAAAAAAATATGCACCACGGAATTTTTTTCACATAGAACTCGGAATGAATGACGGTCACATCTCTATGCGAGTCGTATTTCGACAATGTCAAACAAAGTACTCTCTCTCAAGAGATCTCTTATGTCGAGTAAGAATTCGTACAGGAATTTTAAATATTTCTTAGCGCGTTTTAGTGCGTTCAAGAAACTTACAGCGCCATCTGTTGTTGAGTAGCATAGCTTGCTCACCCGATAATATTTTAATCATACAGAGCATAGCTCGGTCGCCCAGGTACTGAACGGTTATCGACGGACTGCAATCGCTAGTGTGATAGCGCTCTTATTGACACTCGAGCAACAAAATTGACACCTCTAATTCAAAAATAACGTTTGATCTCGATAAGTTGTTTATCTACGCAGTGGAGCTAAAACGCCCGGTATCTCATCCATATTATACTAACACCCCTCTGACGAGGAGACCTCACCTCCGAAGAGTCCGGCGGCGTCCAGCAGTCCGTCCGGCGGAGGCTTGGCGGCCGTGTCGCCGCCCTCCCCATTCTCCTTCTCCATACCACACCTGCAGACAAACAAACACACACCGTGAATTTTCATTGGCTTTGCTCCCGAATCACAAATTTGGGTCACTTTTCACCATTAAATAGAGTAACGTATACAACAATCTCAGCAAACAAAATAATAATCTTGACATTTTAAATTATCTTTTAACTTACAAAAAGGAAGTTATTCAAACTATGCATAACCTAATATGACTAGTAAATATTATAAAATATTTTTTGGACTCATTTTGTATGGGAAGTTGGAAAGACTATTAGCTATCAAACAATAGTATATTATGCAATTAGTGAATAAAAGACGGATTTAAGGCGATGGCCAGAGATGAATCAATTCAAGTGTTAGAATCCTGAGCGAGGCGAGTGATTCATGGCCCTCGATTTAAATCCCTTTTATTCAGGAGTTGCATACTATACTTTATACCAAGACTACGAGAAAAAGAAATATAATAATAATGTTGACTGATTGCCTTAATGAACTAATTGCTTTATTTTAAAAGAGTTATGCTAACTAAACAAAATTAGCAATAAAAATCCCTTCGGGCGAAACGCCCCGGGTAAAATGTAGGTTTTTTGAAAGGTAGTGTTTCGCCTGATTGGGCAAAATGACGCACTACTCTTTGCGTGATGCTGGAACAAATAAACAAACAATCAGACAAAAAGTCTAAATAGCAGTGAATTGTATACAGGGCAATAGCTTAACGTGATAATTAGGGTTCCCAATACAAAACGGTAAAAAAAGGAACCGTTATGGTGCGACTTTGTCTGTCTGTCTGTCACACCTATATATCTTTATGATTATGAATGCAAAGGGGGCCCAAATCTAATATCAAATTGTCGTTACTAGGTCGAGTGGGGCTAAATATGAAAGGGCTTTACTGGTACATTCTAAAATATATTTTTGTATTTTTCTACGACAATTAGTTTTCAGGTCCTGATGAAAAGTTACAAAAAAAAATTAGAAAAAAATCTGAATTAATTACAGTCGATAGAAGTTTGAAGCGTGAAGCGTTGGCAGGCCCCCACAAGGTGGACCGACGATCTGGTCAAGGTCGCGGGAAGCCGCTGGATGCGAGCAGCGCAGGACCGCGAGTCATGGAGATCTTTAGGAGAGGCCTATGTCCAGCAGTGGACGTCTTTCGGCTACGATAATAGTGTCTGTTGCCTCTAATGAGATAGTGTCGAGCCAATGCATAAAGCAAAACGTTTCTCTCAACAGCAAAAGAAACATAATATCATGATCGATCAACCTTCCGTTATAAAAAAAATATAATGAGATTTTGGGAGGTGTGGATAGATCGGACCAAAATATAGGTCTTTACCGAACCTCTATTCATAGCAAAAAATTGTATTTTCCACTTATTTGTTACTGTTTAATAAATAAAATCAATTAACATGTAAATTCTGTAAAAAGAAAACTAATTTCATAAAAACAATTCATTCTATTTGATTTTCTTATTCCAACCCCGTGACAGAAATATTAGCGGTGGTAGAGAAATACCTATAAAAGGATATCTGCAGGTTTCTACACGAAATTATAAAGGAAACATTAAGAATTAGACCGATGAAAATATATTTTGAAAAATTACAAACAATTGATTGACAACCAAAACGTAAAGACAATTTTGCCGACGTACCTTACCACTTAATACTTGGTGTACGAGTAGTAGTGGATCCTCCTACCAGGTGTTTAAACACCACCAATTTTCCGGCTTTCCCGGGTGACTTTCATTTTTTTCACTATTTTTCCTATAACTTTAGAACCCTAAATAAAAACTTACTAAAATATTATAAATGCCGGTGACAGTAAATAGTTTCAGGGTTATCTGGGTTAAATACATATATGTATAATAGTATTAAAGAAAAAAAATATAGGTAAGATGGCGAAAAATACATTTTAAACCGAAATATTCAAAAATAAAGTTTATCATTACAGTTGACATTTTAATTTTGTATAAAATGTATTTAAAATAAAATTTAAGAAGTAAAACATTAAACTTACTTCCATTACATATTATCCTTTGAGTGCAATTTCGAGTTAACTTATTTATTACCTTACTGAAACTCCGAATTTCAGCAATTCCAATGGGAAAACATTTTAATTTTTAGGTAAACTACCTATGATTATAGTTCTATTAACAATGCTAATCGATTGATTGCATTAGCATTTTATTTTAGTATAAATAAAAAATAAAAATATATGTTCCCGAGGTCATACGATTTTAATAATTATACATTTATAGGAGAGATTAGTTGTTTAACAAGAATCCGAGAAAAAACAGCCATACTTAATTACTTCCACTAAAGTTTGTAAGTATAGATGGATGGATGTTTGTTACTCTTCCACGCAAAAACTACAGAATGGATTTTAATGAAACATGGCACACATATATGTTAGGTCCTGGAATAGCAGATATGCTACTTTTTTACCGCGGGAAAACACTTCATTCCCACGGGAAAACGTATTTAATGCGGGTAAAACCGCAGGCGGAAGGCTAGTAATAAATATGTATGTTACCGACCAGCTAGTTCTGCCTAGGCCAAGGCGTAATACGTAGGGTAGGTTAGGTTTGTTTAGGTTTTCTGTTAACCCTTGCACTAAAAAGAAGTCTTTTCTAGTTCGAGCTTTATTTAACAGATAGGGAGTAGGGATCCGTATTTTTATTTTGAGGTACGGAACCCAAAAAAAATATAAATAACACCCAGACAGTACAAACACCCCGTGTTTATACTTATATCACAAAATTTTTTGCCCTGAGCGGAAATCGAACCCGCGACCCACGCACGACGCAGAAGGGTGGCCTCCTCAACACGAAGCTCTAGGTAAAAATTATATCCAAGGTCAAAAGTATTTTTTTTACGTCTGCTCCATACATTAAAAGTCATAAAATGACATTTGGCCTTAGATATAATTTTTACCCAGGGAAATTCAAAATATCACATAAATAATTAAAAATTTCTTTTCAAAATTAAAGATAGGTATTCATTAAATATATCTTTAAAGTGTTGTTTGATTTTGAATTACAACGATTTACCATTATTCTTAATCTCTAAGAACGGCTCCCTGGGAGCCAATTTTTGAAACTCGCCGGGTGATTTTCGAGATTTTTAAAATTAAAAAAAGCCGCGATAAACTACTAAACAAAATTTTTTATGTTGGTAATTTTAAAACTGATCATTTCTTTATAATGAATAAATATTGATCCTCACTTTTGAGGAGTATAACAGGGCTTATTTTAATTGTGAAAATCTCGAAAATCACCTGGTGACTTTCAAAAATTGGCTCCCAGGCCAAATTTTAGTATGTTGCTCAGAACATGAAGCAGAACAACTTTCCCAAAGGAACAATGGTCGAAAAATGAGAAAAAATTTGGTTGTCGCATATTGTTGCCGGCGCAAGGTTTTATGGGAGACCCAAAAAAAATTTTGTTTTATGACCCATGTTTATTTGGGAAAGTTGTTCAGATTTGTGTTCTGAGTAACATACAAAAATTTCACTAGGTGTCCAAAAATAATCCTTTATACCTTTAAAGTGGTGTTTGATTTTCAATTTTCATGAACAACTATCTTACCGCCTGCGGTTTCACCTGCATTAAATGCGTTTTCCCGTGGGAATGAAGTGTTTTCCCGCGGTAAAAAGAAGCCTATGTGCTATTCCAGGACCTAACCTATACTACGTGTGCCAAGTTTCATTAAAATCCATTCATAAGTTTTTACGTGAAAGAGTAACAAATAATGATAATGATAATGATAATGATAATATACGTACATCTATCCATACTTACAAACTTTCGCGTTTATAATATTAGTAGGATAGGATGATTTACCTTTAAACAGATAGGTAAAGTGGAATTTAAAATAGCTGCGAACAAATAGAATACGACTATTCGAAGTAACTCATATTCTCAGTTTTCATAATTAGATAAGTGTTATAGATTAGGACGCATAACTCAAGACGGATGTACTTTAGAGCTGAGCTGTCATAGTAACTATTGTTTGTATGGAAGTACTCTACACATCAAACAAGGTGGCGTTAGTGTGCCAACTAAAAATAAAAAGGCACCAGTTGCCCATACATTTCCAGCAAAGCCCTTTTAAAACTTCCTCAAAGTCCTCAAACATGTTTCAACACTTTCAACTGAATATGATTTCGTATGGTTCGCAACTAAAGAAAACACCCCTCTTTTGCAGGTACCTACCTACCTCAGTCAAAACATGCCCCAGTTCCCGAGATTCCAGGTCAATGACCTACTGACGTTATGTGCGTCACTGGGTCAATGACCTGTTATTCATTTCAAGGTCGAAGCGAGATTTTACAAGGGAAAACTTTTTCGGAGGAAATGTTTATATGTTTGCGGTAAAACTCAGGGTTGTCGCTAAACTTTTCTGTAAGTTTTAATTTATTTATTCATTTAATTTATAATATTTTTTTAAGTCCATTCCATGAAAAAACATGATGTTTAATAAACGTTAGCAGTTGGGATTTCTCTTCAATTACACGAGGCACATGTTCTTCTTCTATCGTGTCGATGGCAACACGATACTCTTTGGGACAAGTATTCGGCAACGCAGATGGCATTTTGGTCTGGCACATGTTTGTAACAACTAACTCACAGAAAAACACTCGAACTTTCGATAAACTCACAATAAGAATTGTCGGAAATATCCACGTTTTTAACAATTTTTACTTTGAGAGATTTTTTTTTATTGTCATGTGTGGGCAAACGGACCCCGTGTGGTGCCGGCAAAGAATAGTACCAACCCTTACATACCTGTGGGTGTCGTAAGAGGTGACTAAGGGTTATAAACTGGAGGATGGGCAGCAGCATCCTCCTTTGTATCTAACATCTTACTTGCTGCGGTCACCTACAACCGCGGTCCATGGTGCCAGCCGTAACGCTAACAAGCGAGGTGACTATGGTACTTCCCCTCTACATTTTTCCAGCAAAAGCTAGAATTCTAGAGGGAGCTCCCTGTCCTGTAGTGGACGTTTCATGGGATGTTATGATGATGATGATGATGTGGGCAAACGGTGGGCCGGGAAGTGGTTACCACCGCCCATGACACCCACTGTCTTATTGGTGAAATAATTTGACACTAATAAGACAGCAAAGCGCGTTACCCACCCTAAGAACTAAGATGGTATGTCTCGTGTGCCGGTAATTTCTCTAGCACCCTTACCCTTCAAACCGAAACACAGCAGTGCCAACACTGCTGCTTTACGGCAGAAAATGGCACTTATTTTGTATACCTAATGAATAATGTCCTTACTTCTCTCGTGGTAAGGATTTTGAATCAAAATGACATAGCGTTCTGGGAGCCAATTCTTGAATATAAGCTTGTAATAAAAGATAAATCATAATACATGACAATGGTCAATGTTAACTTTTGAATTTTTTGAGAGATTTTTCCCTCAAACTGTCGGTGGTTTTGAGCCTCCAAATGGCCTTTAATAAAGGGCCGATCACACCTGACTGAATTCACACACTAAGTCAGTTAGTCTCCTACGTAGGAAAGGAAGGTAGAAAGATGGAACTTAGTAAGTCACTAACTGAGTAAGCCGCATAGTAAGCAACGCAGAAAGGAACTTTAGTGAAGGGCCAATACGAATAGAACACCTCATCGTACGGAAAATATTAATAAGGGCTAATTTATGTTGTATAGAAAAACACCAGAATAACTACAAAAAAAACCACAGAATTACCGGTATACTAAAAAACAAACAAGGAATTAAAATTAGGTTGCACCAGTCAAGTAAACACAAAGAATTTGAGTGCTTTATTCATTCTTTTAGTTAGAATAAATTTTTCATTCAAAATCGTACGAAAAGCGAATAATGATTCCAATGAAAAATAACAATTGAATGATAAAAGATTATTTGGATAGTACTAAGTAGTACATTCGAATATTTCGATTGTTGCTACTTGAAATAATTGTACATCACTATTAAGGAACATCAACATAGTAGGGATCATAGTCAGTTCACTAGTTGTGCTATACGTTAGTATACCTCTATATTTTCTGTGCTGGTACACTTTATAGCGCGACTGATATGTTCAGATACTTTGTATAAAGGCTTCTATGAGTATTTTTAATGACCTTAAAATAAATTGAAAAGCAAGCTAAAAACTCGTTTATACTTTTATATTTAGTAGTAGAAGTAGTTTTAGAATACGATTGTCTTACTTTATTGCAATTGAAATAATTATAATATTATTATTATTGTAAAGGGGGCCCAAATGGGTAGGTCAAAGTTTTTAATTGTCAGTACTAAGTCAAGTTAGGTATCATATGAAAGTGCTTCACTTGTACATTCCAAAATAGTTCTTTATATTTTTAACGACTCTTAGTTTTCGAGTTATGACGAAAAAAGTTTTAAAAAATTATCCCTTCCTTATCCCCGAAGTTTTCCGAAGAAAAAATCTGAATTAATTAAAGTCCATAGAGGTTTATGTGAATAATTCAGAAAAAAAACCATCTCTCTAAGTAGCACAGTTTTTTGGAAATTTGCAACAAATCTTTACAAACAAATTTAGTTTTGCGGTCCTTACAATGGACCTTATTGCTTCTAAAAATACTACAGGTAGGTATATCGGAACCCTCGATGCGCGAATCCGACTCGCACTTTAACATTTTTTTTGTTGTGTATAGATGTATGTATGGTGAAAATCGTTAATTTTTCATGGTATGAGTCCATTGATGAAGTTTTCAGGAGATTGTTTGACACCTTGTACTTGTCCGTAATTTTGTTAGACTTCCTTAAAAGAGATACTTTGTAATCCTGACAAAATTTTCAATTCATGTCTAAATCAGTTGTCCCTTTCATAAAAAAATGTATAGGATCAAAACTGTTTAGTTTTCGCGTCGAGTCGGAAGCAACAGTAGTGTGCGTATGATCGAACACACACATGCGCGCAGTCCACGCGGAGTCGTAGTGCGTCATTTCACCCGAGACGCGTTCTCGCCCGCTCGGAGGAAACGACACCTTTTAAAAAACTGTGTTTTGAATGGAACTTTTTTCTCTCAAGGTATTTTTAATGAACTCTACTAATATAGCTCAGCGCAACGATTGTATAACGGAGGGTTACTCGAGGGGAAGCGAGGGGCGACAGGGAACAGCTCTTCAAGTTTGTATACTCAACAGCACGTCAGTAGAAACACTTTAGACTTACTCGTAATGACATGGTGGTAGAAACTATCATCCGCACATCACTTATTATCCGAAAATCACTCATCATCCGCTCATCATCATTCATCCACTCATCCACGCATCACTCATCATCCACTTATCATCATTCATTCACTGATCAACTATCATCCGCGCATCACTCATTATCATTGATCCACTCATCAACTATCATCCGCGCATCACTTATCATCCGCTCATCATCATTCATCCACTGATCAACTATCATCCGCGCATCACTTATCATCCGAAAATCACTCATCATCCGCTCATCATCATAATTCATCCACTCAACCACACATCACTCATCATCCACTGATCAACTATCATACGCGCATCACTTATCATCCGAAAATCACTCATCATCCGCTCATCATCATCATTCATCCACTCATTAACTATCATCCGCGCATCACTCATCATCATTGATCCACTCATCAACTATCATCCGCGCATCACTCATCATCCGCTCATCATCATTCATCCACTGATCGACTATCATCCGCGCATCACTTATCATCCAAAAATCACTCATCATCAGCTCATCATCATCAGTCATCCACTCATTCACGCATCACTCATCATCCGCTCATCATCGTTCATCCACTCATTAACTATCATCCGCGCATCACTCATCATCCACTTATCATCATTTATCCACTGATCAACTATCATCCACGCATCACTCATCATCATTGATCCACTCATCAACTATAATCCGCGTGTCACTCATCATCCTTTCATCATCATCATTCATCCAGTCATCAACTATCATTCTGCCTAAGTTTGGCGCCGTTTGCTTTAAAAAAAATAATCCATTTAAATCCGTGCCATCGTTGTACATTTCGTTATTTTTGTGATCGAAAGATCAAAGGACACATACTAACGATCAAAAGGCAGTCTTATTTCGGAAAGCCATGCCATGGAAATCCGTCTCAAGAGGAAAATCTAACAGACCTGACGAAATAATGTAGCCTGTTTCCTGCCTAAGTTTGGTGCCGTTTGCTTCTTTTAAAAAAGTAATCCATTTAAATCCGTGCCATCGTTGTACATTTCGTTATTTTTGTGATCGAAAGATCAAAGGACACATACTAACGATCAAAACGCAGTCTTATTTCGGAAAGCCATGCCATGGAAATCCATCTTAAAAGGAAAATCTAACAGACCTGACGAAATAATGTAGCCTGTTTCCTGCCTAAGTTTGGCGCCGTTTGCTTCTTTTAAAAAAGTAATCCATTTAAATCCGTGCCATCGTTGTACATTTCGTTATTTTTGTGATCGAAAGATCAAAGGACACATACTAACGATCAAAAGGCAGTCTTATTTCGGAAAGCCATGCCATGGAAATCCGTCTCAAGAGGAAAATCTAACAGACCTGACGAAATAATGTAGCCTGTTTCCTGCCTAAGTTTGGCGCCGTTTGCTTCTTTTAAAAAAGTAATCCATTTAAATCTGTGCCATCGTTGTACATTTCATTGTTTTTGTGATCAAAAGATCAAAGGATACATACTAACGATCAAAAGGCAGTCTTATTTCGGAAAGCCATGCCATGGAAATCCATCTCAAGAGGAAAATCTAACAGACCTGACGAAATAATGTAGCCTGTTTCCTGCATAAGTTTGGCGCCGTTTGCTTCTTTTAAAAAAGTAATCCATTTAAATCCGTGCCATCGTTGTACATTTCGTTGTTTTTGTGATCGAAAGATCAAAGGACACACACTAACAATCAAAAGGCAGTTTTATTTCGGAAAGCCATGCCATGGAAATCCGTCTCAAGAGGAAAATCTAACAGACCTGACGAAATAATGTAGGCTTTTTCCTGCCTAAGTTTGGCGCCGTTTGCTTCTTTTAAAAAAGTAATCCATTTAAATCCGTGCCATCGTTGTACATTTCGTTGTTTTTGTGATCGAAAGATCAAAGGACACATACTAACGATCAAAAGGTAGTCTTATTTCGAAAATCCATGCCATGGAAATCCGTCTCAAGAGGAAAATCTAACAGATCTGACGAAATAATGTAGCAAGCAGCACGTTCAAGTTTCCGATCATCGACCCTAAACAGCTCTACCAATTCCGACCACTGCCGATTACCCATCATCTACCGGTCACCCATCATCTACCATTGACTCGTCTTCCGCCGGCCACCCATCAATATCATCCACCGGTCACCCATCTTCGTCCGGACATCAATCACGTACCGAAAATCTATTACTCTGATAACCCTTCTGACCCATCATCTACCTATCTTCCTCCGCCTACCCTTCATCACCAGTCAACCATCACAAAACAAAACTACCTAGGTATGGTATATAAGTAGGTACTTACTTGGTTAAAGGAATAGATATTTTTTGAATTTTTGACGGGATACATAATATTTATCTTTGCGCTTCCCCATTTCTCTAAAACAAACACTTTACGAGTATAAATACAAGGAAAGAAATATCTAACTTTAGAAAATAGTAAAAAACAAAGTTACCTTGTTACACTATGAAAGCAGAGAATGTGTATACGTTGAAACGCGATCCATAATTTTGGCGCGTCGCGGTGCAAACTGACGTGGTCTCACTTCGAGCTCTTGTGGGTATCGGCCGCGTGTCAGAGCTATTTATTAGACTTCGCGCGGTCATACTAAAAATGTATGGCGTAATCGTAATGGTTTTAAAAAAAATCATATTAAATATGTAAGCAATATTAAACCGTGATTGCCGTTTTGGTAGTTTTTACGTGGTGCAGTCTTAAGTAAAATATTTTCGGCCAACGATATTTTTACAGTAACAAAATGCTGAAGTCAATTCTTTTTATCTAGAAGTTTATTGATCTTATTTGGATTTTTTTTTTCTGTATGTAAGTTTATTTCTTGTTTGCCATAGTTTCTCATTATCTTTTGGATATGGTTTTAAAAGACCTCGACTAACAATGAATACTTTCGGGCGAAATGACCAACCGGGCGAACTCGCCTCGGAGGAAATGACCACCAAAAAATGACATCGGAATATAGTAAGCCACTGAGGGCTCCCGCACACGACCGAGAATCGGTGGGCGATTATCGGCCAGAACAAGGAGGGAAGATGCAGGTGATAACACGTCAGAGCGGGATGTCGACAAAAAATCGGTCACCGATTCTCGGTCGTGTGCGGGAGCCCTTAGTTAGGAGGTTTAGTGATGGGCAAATGCGAATGATTGACTCGAATCGAACAACTTGTCGAACAAAAAATAATGGCCTAACTGATGGTATACTTTTTTACTTAAAACAAGCGCTCCTACTAGAAAAACAATTAAAGACCGCTATATTCAAAACTAACAGTGTTGCACTAGTCAAGTATTCTACACGGACACATCTGACTCCGTCGCGCTTTAACTGGCGATTGATTGAGTACCTAACCAAACCGTAAATTTTGAAAATTATTGAATCAGTGTTGCTGCGATAACGAGATCGATGGTTGAATTTTAAAAATACAGTAACTCTACCGAATATTCCTATAGAAAATATCGAGAATATCGAATTCTTAAAAGTACCGGTAATAATCGATACTAAATAACCGACCAAGTTCGTACTTCGTGTCAAGCCACGCGCAGTGTAGAGTAAGGGCTCCCGCACACGACCGAGAATCGGTGGCCGATTTTTTGTCGGCATCCCGCTCTGACGTGTTATCACCTGAATCTTCCGTCCTTGTCCTGGCCGATAATCGCCCACCGATTCTCGGTCGTGTGCGGGAGCCCTAAAGGAGTGATCACACCTAGCTGAATTCAAAGAATAATTCGGCATACATTGCTCGTTGAAGTAAGGATATTTCAATTAACATAACCAAGCCTCCCAGCAATGTATGCCGAATTAGTCTTTGAATTCAGCTAGGTGTGATCACTCCTTTACCTAGTTCTTTTTACGGTTTTGTTTGTCGCAAAGCAGGTTTATTAACTCTACTGAACAGTCGTATAGAAAATATCTGAACCTTTCAAGTATCGATGGTAATCTATAGTGAATTTTTTAAATTTTTTTTTAGTACTTTTTATTACATTATGAATAATAATTATTTTTTATCGACAAGTTGTTCATCATCATTCGCAAAATTTACCCATCACTAAACTTCCTAAGTTCTTTACATGAAGGGAGTAAGGAGGTTTAGTGATGTCCGAGTGCGAATGATTAATTTTAATTTAATTCCGTGTTCGCATCGAAATTAAATTGACCAATACATGGTCTAAGGGACTGGTTTCCGAAAACTGAAAGGGCGTGGTCAGTCAAGGTAACTGAATAATTTTCAGTAAATAAAACTTTCAGAAAATATTAAAATAATCTTCTTTTCCACAAAAAAGCCACGATCACACCTAGCAGAATTCAAAGACTAATTCGGGATACATTGCTCGTTGAAGTAAGGATATTGCAATAACACAACCAAGCCTCCCAGCAATGTATGCCGAATTAGTCTTTGTATCCAGCTAGATGTGATCGTGGCTAAACTGTCCATTTGCAATTTTATATGAAGAGTATTGAAGAGGCTGATAGTTTTATTTACTGAAAGTTGTTCAGTTACGGTGAATGACTATGTGCACCTGCAAGACTAGAAAAAGAGAAAAAATGCATCCACTTCATTTACCACAGCCATTGTTTTTGTTTGATCATAAATACTCTCATTCATAAGATTTGGCACGACAATGTTCAGGTCTCATTTGTCCATTTAAGGTAAATAAAAATAAAAACATCACGGAAATGTATTGTCAGCCTATTAAAGCCACGATCACATCTAGCTGGATTCAAAGACTAATTCGGCATACATTGCTGGGAGGCTTGGTTATGTTATTGCATTATCCTTACTTCAACGAGCAATGTATGCCGAATTAGTCTTTGAATCCAGCTAGCTGTGATCACTCCTTGACTCAACCGAACAGTCGTATACAATTTTTTTATAGTGATTTTTTTAAGTTTATTATTAGTACTTATTATTAAACCAAGATAATGCTTTATTTTTATTTTGCATGGACAAGTTGTTCGATTCGAATTAATCATTCGCAAAATTTTCACATCACTAAACCTTCTAACTCCTTTACTTGAAGGGACTTAGCATGTTTAGTGATGTCCAAGTGCGAATGATTAATTCAACATATCGAACAAAAATATACTTATATTAAAAAAAACGGTCAAGTGCGAGGCAGACTCTCGCTTCGAGGGATTCGATATTCCTGTAGTATTTTTAAAAGCAATAAAAGCCCATCTTTAAGACCGCAAATAAGTTTGTCTGTAATTTTTTCTTCTTTCAATTATCGGTTGTATTTGTCTTGAGGTTGTATCAGCCATTTTTTAACAATCGATAGCATTTTATTGTACAATAATTATTTTCGATAAGGCTATACAACAGAGTTACTGTATTTCAAGATTAACTACCGACAGCAAAACTATCGCTATCGGAACATCACTATTCAGCAACTGTATTAGTAGGCACTTTTTATACTTAGCTTCCTAGCTAGAACTCTGAATTCACAAACGTCTTTTTCAACGTAGCCTCCTAGGTAGATTTCTTATTCAGTCGTCAAATTCAAGCAGGTGTAATCGCGGCTTAAGGGTAATTCTTTTCATTAGCTAGCATTAGCCGGGACCAACGGTCAAACGAGCCTTCGAAGCATAGAAACCACGGAGCAGATAGAAACACTTAAAAATATAGCGGTCCCCTAATACTAGCTCGTCCACGAACTTAAGAAGAACGAGTAAAAATGTACTGAATAAATCCACTACATTTTTATTGTAAAACTTTATGCCGATGAAGTTATTTAAGGAAAGGAAACATTTAGTCCAAATTGTGAATCTTCATACCAATTTCATCAAAATCGGTTCAGCGGTCCAGCCGTGAAAGCGTAACAGACAGACAGATAGATTCAGATAATTTTATTCAATGTATATATGTCGTGGCCAGATCGTGGTATTGGCTATTTCATGATGTGGCCACTTTCATGTTGGTTACTTCATGAATTCATGTTGGTTACTTCATGAAATGCAACCTAACATAACCGCACCTTTCATGAAGTGGTCAGCCACATCATGAAGTGATCATTTCTAACGATCTGGCCACGACATATATATTCTTTACAGAATACTTATTGAATGTCGTTCAGAATACAATGCAAATAGAGCGAGTCTACACCGTTTTGGGTCGTGCTATGGCAGCGTAAAAGAAACGACAAGAAACCACTGCAGCACGGCCTACTTTAAGAGTGTGCTTTTTAAAATGTGTTTCTTGTGTTTCGCTGGAATATCAAAGCACATACCTCTTTGTCATTGAATAGACAAACAGACTGAGTTACTTTTGCAGTACATAATTTTGGATTTTATGCTTTACCTTCTCCATAGTCCGGTAAAATCAAGGTAAATTGCAATCCAAGGCCAAGGATAATGCTATAAGGAAGTACTCCCCCCTCGCCCCAGCTGCTCAGCTGATAGGGGCAGGGGGTATAACATTAGGGGGGTGTGTGCCACCCCAATGGGTGGATTGTGAAGAGTACAGCATGGTGATTTTAGTAGGTCTTCGATTCTGGCTTGTTATTTTTTGTATGTGATTTTTCCCGAAAGAATTATAATTGATTAAAGTGTAAGCGAGTGTAAATAGACAGGGTGTTAATTTGATTGCGTGCCATAGCTCAGAGGCGGGATCAGTATCAGTAACTGAACAACTTTTCCCAAGGAACATAGGTCGAAATATGAAAAAACTCTCTATAGAGCTGTATACATTTTGTTGGTAGCGGCGACTGGTTGCGCTGCCATGGTGTCCCAGTGAAATATAGGCCTTACGGTAAGAATAGTACAAAATCCAATGTGTCAAGCTCGAAGTGCTCTCGACTGTAAATAAAATAAGGATTATGCTGACCCTACAAATACTGACATTAAGCAAATTGTTGTCGACTCGAAGTGCACAGATAAAAAAATTTGTTACAATTATAACTAAGTACCTTGGCGACCGAGCTATGCACTGTTTAATCAAAATTTCGTTGGGTGAGCAAGCTATGCTACTCAACAACAGATGGCGCTGTAAGTTTCATAAACGCACTAAAACGCGCTAAGAAATATCAAAAAAGACGGTGAAAACGAATTTTCTTAGACAGCAGACCTATCTAGATCGATTTTTTGCCCCCAAAAACCCCTGTATACTAAATTTCATCGAAATCGTTTGGGCCGTTTTCGAGAAATCGATTACAAATACATATACAAATATTGTACGTTTAAAAGTATAGGATAGGATTCAGTCAATTCAATTTAATCTCCTTACACAGACATGCGGAAAGTGATCTGAGTGTCAAAAAAATTATTTCAAGAACTAGAACCCGACTATTGGCAAATCTAGTTCTATAAAGTACGAAACGAGAAAATATTGTCCTCTGAATTTATGGTTTTTGGAAACCTGAAACTGATAACGTTTTAGTTATTTTCCTTCATCTAATAAAAGATAGGTAGTTATAATAGGTCTTTACCTATGAAATTGCCGTTTTGTATGGCGAATTTTAGGTGAACTCAATTTTCAGTACTAACATTTTTGCATTTTTCTTAGGAATTATAAATCCAATTTTTCTTTTTTATAAGCGCTATTGGACAGACATTAAGCTAACAGAAGTTTTAATTTAATTTTCGAAAAAAATTATCTGTAAAAAATATAACAAATCTAATGGTGAAATCGGACGACATTTAACACGAACAATTTTCGAACCTTTAATGTTATATATCAAACTAAAAATAAAACCTTCATTTTATGCGCCTATTGATAAACTTGAAGTCAACTTTCAAATATAAGACAAATGAAAAAAAAAAATGCATTAGAAAGAATTATGATCTTATTAATCTGTAAGAAAATTTCGGCAATTTAATAGGTGAAGACCTATTATAACAGTTATATTTTACCAATATTTTATTGTCCCGTGTGGTGCCGGCAAAGAATAGTACCAACCCATACATACCCGTGGGTGTCGTAAGAGGCGACTAAGGTTTAAAAACTGGAGGATAGGCAGCAGCATCCCGTGTATCATACCATCTTACTTACTGCGGTCACCTACAACCGCAGTCCATGGTGCCAGCCGTAACGCTGACAAGCGATGTGACTATGGTACTTCCTCTCCACATTTTTTCAGCAAAAGCTAGAATTCTGGAGGGAGCTCCCTGTCCTGTAGTGGACGTTTCATGGGATGTTATTATGATTGATTGATTGATTTATGATGTCAGTTACTAAAAAGACAACTATCTACACACCCTAGAATCAGACGAGCCCAAACCTTAGATATTTTTCTACGTACACTCAACAGCACGTCAGTAGAAATACTTTAGACTTTATGGCATAGTAATAGAGTTACAAATGTTTCCATTCACGTGCGGTTGACCGTAAAGTATGGTTAAATTAGGTAGTCAACATCAAAAAACTGCGCCTCCAGTACAGTGCGGCCGATTAGCTGTTTCACGTAGACACGCCTTATAATGTCACCAAATTTTTTCCAGGTACTAGTTAGGTACATAGCTCTCAATTTTTGATAGGAGCCAATTCTTGAATTTTTGAAAATTTCCATTGATAATTCAAGAATTGGCTCCTATCAAAAATTTAAAGCTATGTACCGAACTAGTACCTGGAAAAATTTGGTGCAATTTGGCGAATTAAGACGTTAAGCGACTGGACTAGTATGGACTACAAAAACCTCAGTATCGTACAAAAATAATGGCTGCATCTTGCACGAGAGATCTCGTCGTTGCTTTGTATGTAAAAACTTAGAGAAATTTTACCAAAACGCCTAGCTAACCTAAATATTTTATAAAGATACCTCCCAGAGTTGTTTTATCAATAAAATATTACAAGGTAAGTAAGCCATGCTTTCTACCAACAGATGGCGCTGCAGGATTTGAAACTCAATATTATCTGACTTTTCTATGGTTATCTTCAGGCTCCATCATCAGATCAACTCTAAGTTAAAATAATATTGCATTGTCATCCGATTCACATACTATATGCAAAATTTCATTTCAATCGGAAACCGGGAAGTGGGTCAAATTTAACTTGCAAGATTTGGTTACAGAATATAGACATACCTATACAGCGACAGGTGAAACTAAATAAAAGCTTTTATAAAGGGAACCTTCAGCTTTAACAATTTTTAAAAAAATTCCGGGAATTCTTTCATTTTTTTTACATACAAACATTGTCCATATAGTCACAGATTACATAATTGAGTACCTGGGCGACCGAGCTTCGGTCTATAATAGCCGCCTCAACCTAAAAATATCATCGGGTGAGCAAGCTATGCTACTCGCCAACAGATGGCACTGTTAGTTTCTGAAACGCGCAAAGAAATTAAAAAGACAGTGAAAACGAATTTTCCCAGACACGAGACCTAGCTAGATCGATTTTTCGCCCCCTAAAATCCAAGTATGATAAATTTCATCGAAATCGTTAGAGCCGTTTTCGAGAAACCGATTACAAATATATAAATATTGCTCGTTTAATAATGTAGGATATAGTAACAAACACAAGAAAAGAATCGGTCAAATCTGTTGAGCCGTTCGCAAGTGATGCTCCGTCATAGACAATAAGTAAAATAAGCAAATAATGCAAACTCAAGCAATGTTGGTTGTTAGTGCCACAATTTTCACATTACAATCACCAATCAAACGGATTCATCGGCCAATCAGCATTCATCTTTATCTTCCACTTGAATATCGAACGCGCTCAAACGTTGCGGAATCGACTACGCCCTATAGAAACAAAGGAAGGTCGTTCACCTCTCTGGCCGGTCAATGATGGACAGATTTGTTGTTAAAAGAAGATACAAAGTAGAATTACGAAGAATTGTAGATTTTAATTATGGTCAGTTTATGGTCTTTCTAACATTGGGTGTTTCGAAAAGCCCACGGAAACCTGGGAAATCTGTTAACCAGCCAATTCTTGAATATCACCGGGTGATAAAATATCACTCAACACTTTCAACAGTTTATCTACGCAAATGTGAATTATTAAAGTCTCAAAAGTGATATTTTATCACCCGGTGATTTTCAAGAATTTATTCTAGTTAAGAGGCTACCTCCCGTCCACTAGCGCCCCCATCAGTTAAAAAAATATTACTCGCTAAGTACCAAACTTATCGAAAATCCGGAAAGAAGAAAAAAGTCCGCAATACCATACGTCTAACTATTACAGTTATGTCACAATAACTACTTTTCATGTTAAAATGCCGGTACAAACTATACAGGCCACATTATTCGTACCTTGGTATTAATCCTTATCCAAATAAATGACTTCGTATTCAAGGCTATATTAGTACCTGTAAATTACTTTTTGAATTATTCAAATCGTACGTACCATTTAAAAGTTACGATGAGTGTAATAATTAACAAAATTGAAATTTAAGAAACGGCGCTTTAAGTGACTCATGGTTTTCTCTACAACACAGAATAGACACGTAAAATTTGGCTAATGGTTCCTGTATGTGTTAATGAGTCTATCATCACGTCTATATCCCTAACGGGGTAGGCAGAGCATCAAAGAGTGTATTTTTTGATGAGAAATCTGGCTTGGTCTATTATTTAAGAACCTAAGGTCGCGTCCCCATTAGGCTTACAGTAAGCGCCTTATTGTTAGCTGACTGACTTTGAGCAGCGTATCGGTCGCTAATTCAACGTTTAGTTAGCGGCGAACTAGCGTATTAGCCACGGAGCGCTTGCTAATTCTTGGGAGGGAGGGTAAAGCCGCGATTACACCTGCTTGAATTTGACGACTGAATAAGAAATCTACCTAGGAGGCTACGTAGAAAAAGACGTTTGTGAATTCAGAGTTCCAGCTAGGAAGCTAAGTAGAAAAAGTGCCTACTAATACAGTTGCTGAATAGTGATGTTCCGATAGCGATAGTTTCGCTGTCGGTAGTTGATCTTGAAATACAGTAACTCTGTTGAATAGCCTTATCGAAAATAATTATTGTACAATAAAATGCTATCGATTGTTAAAAAATGGCTGATACAACCTCAAGACAAATACAACCGATAATTGAAAGAAGAAAAAATTACAGACAAACTTATTTGCGGTCTTAAAGATGGGCTTTATTGCTTTTAAAAATACTACAGGAATATCGAATCCCTCGAAGCGAGAGTCTGCCTCGCACTTGACCGTTTTTTTAATATAAGTATATTTTTGTTCGATATGTTGAATTAATCATTCGCACTTGGACATCACTAAACATGCTAAGTCCCTTCAAGTAAAGGAGTTAGAAGGTTTAGTGATGTGAAAATTTTGCGAATGATTAATTCGAATCGAACAACTTGTCCATAAAAAATAAAAATAAAGCATTATCTTGGTTTAATAATAAGTACTTATAATAAACTTAAAAAATTCACTATAAAAAAATTTGTATACGACTGTTCGGTTGAGTCAAGGAGTGATCACAGCTAGCTGGATTCAAAGACTAATTCGGCATACATTGCTCGTTGAAGTAAGGATAATGCAATAACATAACCAAGCCGGGAAGCAATGTATGCCGAATTAGTCTTTGAATCCAGCTAGATGTGATCGTGGCTTTAATAGGCTGACAATACATTTCCGTGATGTTTTTATTTTTATTTAACTTAAATGGACAAATGAGACCTGAACATTGCCGTGCCAAATCTTATGAATGAGCGTATTTCTGATCAAACAAAAACAATGGCTGTGGTAAATGAAGTGGATACATTTTTTTCTCTTTTTTCTTGCAGGTGCACATAGTCATTCGCCGTAACTGAACAACTTTCAGTAAATAAAACTATCAGCCTCTTCAATACTCTTCATATAAAATTGCAAATGGACAGTTTAGCCACGATCACATCTAGCTGGATACAAAGACTAATTCGGCATACAGTGCTGGGATGCTTGGTTGTGTTATTGCAATATCCTTACTTCAACGAGAAATGTATCCCGAATTAGTCTTTGAATTCAGCTAGGTGTGATCGTGGCTTTTTTGTGGAAAAGAGGATTATTTTAATATTTTCTGAAAGTTTTATTTACTGAAAATTATTCAGTTACGTTGACTGACCACGCCCTTTCAGTTTTCGGAAACCAGTCCCTTAGACCATGTATTGGTCAATTTAATTTCGATGCGAACACGGAATTCAATTAAAATTAATCATTCGTACTCGGACATCACTAAACCTCCTTACTCCCTTCATGTAAAGAACTTAGGAAGTTTAGTGATGGGTAAATTTTGCGAATGATGATGAACAACTTGTCGATAAAGAATAATTATTATTCATGGTGTAATAACAAGTACTAATAATTTTTTTAAACAAATTCACTATAGATTACCATCGATACTTGAAAGGTTCAGATATTTTCTATACGACTGTTCAGTAGAGTTAATAAACCTGCTTTGCGACAAAAAAAATCGTAAAAAGAACTAGGTAAAGGAGTGATCACACCTAGCTGAATTCAAAGATTAATTCGGCATACATTGCTGGGAGGCTTGGTTATGTTAATTGAAATATCCTTACTTCAACGAGCAATGTATGCCGAATTAGTCTTTGAATTCAGCTTGGTGTGATCACTCCTTAACTCTACACTGCGCGTGGCTTGACACGAAGTACGAACTTGGTCGGTTTTTTAGTATCGATTATTACCGGTACTTTTAAGAATTCGATATTCTCGATATTTTCTATAGGAATATTCGGTGGAGTTACTGTATTTTTAAAATTCAACCATCGATCTCGTTATCGCAGCAACACTGATTCAATAATTTTCAAAATTTACGGTTCGGTTAGGTACTCAATCAATCGCCAGTTAAAGCGCGACGGAGTCAGATGTGTCCGTGTAGAATACTTGACTTTGTTCGACAAGTTGTTCGATATGTTCCGATGTCATTTTTTGGTGGTCATTTCCTCCGAGGCGAGTTCGCCCGGTTGGGCATTTCGCCCGAAAGTATTCATTGTTAGTCGAGGTCTTTTAAAACCATATCCAAAAGATAATGAGAAACTATGGCAAACAATAAATAAACTTACATACAGAAATAAAAAATCCAAATAAGATCAATAAATTTCTAGATAAAAAGAATTGACTTCAGCATTTTGTTACTGTAAAAATATCGTTGGCCGAAAATATTTTACTTAAGACTGCACCACGTAAAAACTACCAAAACGGCAATCACGGTTTAATATTGCTTACATATTTAATATGATTTTTTTTAAAACCATTACGATTACGCCATACATTTTTAGTATGACCGCGCGAAGTCTAATAAATAGCTCTGACACGCGGCCGATACCCACAAAAGCTCGAAGTGAGAATGGGGAAGCGCAAAGATAAATATTATGTATCCCGTCAAAAATTCAAAAAATATCTATTCCTTTAACCAAGTAAGTACCTACTTACATACCATACCTTGGTAGTTTTGACTGGTGATGAAGGGTAGGCGGAGGAAGATAGGTAGATGATGGGTGATCGGTCAGAAGGGTTATCAGAGTAATAGATTTTCGGTACGTGATTGATGTCCGGACGAAGATGGGTGACTGGTGGATGATATTGATGGGTGACCGGCGGAAGACGAGTCAATGGTAGATGATGGGTGACCGGTAGATGATGGGTAATCGGCACTGGTCGGAATAGGTAGAGCTGTTTAGGGTCGATGATAGGAAACTTGAACGTGCTGCTTGCTACATTATTTCGTCAGGTCTGTTAGATTTTCCTCTTGAGACGGATTTCCATGGCATGGCTTTTCGAAATAAGACTGCCTTTTGATCGTTAGTATGTGTCCTTTGATCTTTCGATCACAAAAACAACGAAATGTACAACGATGGCACGGATTTAAATGGATTACTTTTTTAAAAGAAGCAAACGGCGCAAAACTTAGGCAGGAAAAAGGCTACATTATTTCGTCTGGTCTGTTAGATTTTCCTCTTGAGACGGATTTCCATGGCATGGCTTTCCGAAATAAAACTGCCTTTTGATTGTTAGTGTGTGTCCTTTGATCTTTCGATCACAAAAACAACGAAATGTACAACGATGGCACGGATTTAAATGGATTACTTTTTTAAAAGAAGCAAACGGCTCCAAACTTAGGCAGGAAACAGGCTACATTATTTCGTCAGGTCTGTTAGATTTTCCTCTTGAGACGGATTTCCATGGCATGGCTTTCTGAAATAAGACTGCCTTTTGATCGTTAGTATGTGTCCTTTGATCTTTCGATCACAAAAACAACGAAAAGTACAACAATGGCACGGATTTAAATGGATTACTTTTTTAAAAGAAGCAAACGGCGCCAAACGTAGGCAGGAAACAGGCTACATTATTTCGTCAGGTCTGTTAGATTTTCCTCTTTAGACGGATTTCCATGGCATGGCTTTCCGAAATAAGACTGCCTTTTGGTCGTTAGTATGTGTCCATCGATCTTTCGATCACAAAATCAACGAAATGTACAGCGATGGCACGGATTTAAATAGATTATTTTTTTTAAAGCAAACGGCGCCAAACTTAGGCAGGATGATAGTTGATGACTGGATGAATGATGATGATGAAAGGATGATGAGTGATGCGCGGATTATAGTTGACGAGTGGATCAATCATGATGAGTGATGCGCGGATGATAGTTGATCAGTGGATGAATGATGATAAGTGGATGATGAGTGATGCGCGGATGATAGTTAATGAGTGGATGAACGATGATGAGCGGATGATGAGTGATGCGTGGATGAGTGGATGAATGATGATGATGAGCGGATGATGAGTGATTTTCGGATGATAAGTGATGCGCGGATGATAGTTGATCAGTGGATGAATGATGATGAGCGGATGATGAGTGATGCGCGGATGATAGTTGATGAGTGATGCGCGGATGATAGTTAATGAGTGGATGAATGATGATGATGAGCGGATGATGAGTGATTTTCGGATGATAAGTGATGCGCGTATGATAGTTGATCAGTGGATGATGAGTGATGTGTGGTTGAGTGGATGAATTATGATGATGAGCGGATGATGAGTGATTTTCGGATGATAAGTGATGCGCGGATGATAGTTGATCAGTGGATGAATGATGATGAGCGGATGATAAGTGATGCGCGGATGATAGTTGATGAGTGGATCAATGATGATGAGTGATGCGCGGATGATAGTTGATCAGTGAATGAATGATGATAAGTGGATGATGAGTGATGCGTGGATGAGTGGATGAATGATGATGAGCGGATGATAAGTGATGCGCGGATGATAGTTGATGAGTGGATCAATGATGATGAGTGATGCGCGGATGATAGTTGATCAGTGAATGAATGATGATAAGTGGATGATGAGTGATGGGTGGATGAGTTGATGAATGATGATGAGCGGATGATGAGTGATTTTCGGATGATAAGTGATGTGCGGATGATAGTTTCTACCACCATGTCATTACGAGTAAGTCTAAAGTGTTTCTACTGACGTGCTGTTGAGTATACAAACTTGAAGAGCTGTTCCCTGTCGCCCCTCGCTTCCCCTCGAGTAACCCTCCGTTATACAATCGTTGCGCTGAGCTATATTAGTAGTTCATTAAAAATACCTTGAGAGAAAAAAGTTCCATTCAAAACACAGTTTTTTAAAAGGTGTCGTTTCCTCCGAGCGGGCGAGAACGCGTCTCGGGTGAAATGACGCACTACGACTCCGCGTGGACTGCGCGCATGTGTGTGTTCGATCATACGCACACTACTGTTGCTTCCGACTCGACGCGAAAACTAAACAGTTTTGATCCTATACATTTTTTTATGAAAGGGACAACTGATTTAGACATGAATTGAAAATTTTGTCAGGATTACAAAGTATCTCTTTTAGGGCTCCCGCACACGACCGAGAATCGGTGGGCGATTATCGGCCAGGACAAGGACGGAAGATTCAGGTGATAACACGTCAGAGCGGGATGCCAACAAAAAATCGGTCACCGATTCTCGGTTGTGTGCGGGATCCCTTAAGGAAGTCTAACAAAATTACGGACAAGTACAAGGTGTCAAACAATCTCCTAAAAATTTCATCAATGGACTCATACCATGAAAAATTAACGATTTTCACCATACACACAACAAATAAAATGTTAAAGTGCGAGTCGGACTCGCGCATCGAGGGTTCCGATATACCTACCTATAGTATTTTTAGAAGCAATAAGGTCCATTGTAAGGACCGCAAAACTAAATTTGTTTGTAAAGATTTGTTGCAAATTTCCAAAAAACTGTGCTACTTAGAGAGATTGTTTTTTTTTCTGAATTATTCACATAAACCTCTATGGACTTTAATTAATTCAGATTTTTTCTTCGGAAAACTTCGGGGATAAGGAAGGGGGGAAGGTATTTTTTTAAACTTTTTTCATCATAACTTGAAAACTAAGAGTCGTTAAAAATATGAAGAACTATTTTGGAATGTACAAGTGAAGCACTTTTATATGATACCTAACTTGACTTAGTACTGATAATTAAAAACTTTGACCTACCCATTTGGGCCCCCTTTACAATAATAATAATATTATAATTATTTCAATTGCAATAAAGTAAGACAATCGTATTCTAAAACTACTTCTACTACTAAATATAAAAGTATAAACGAGTTTTTAGCTTGCTTTTCAATTTATTTTAAGGTCATTAAAAATACTCATACGAGTAGAAGCCTTTATACAAAGTATCTGAACATATCAGTCGCGCTATAAAGTGTACCAGCACAGAAAATATAGACGTATACTAACGTATAGCAGCACAACTATGATCCCTACTAGATGTTCCTTAATAGTGATGTACAATTATATGACGGAAAGTAGAAAAATTTTTAAAAGTAGGCTCAAGTACTGCCAGAATAATAAGAACCAAATACTTCTGGATAAAATGTCGAATGCGTGTGGTAGTAAAAATTTTCGAGAATTCTGGAAATGCTCTTCTAAAGTCATGAATAATAAAACTAAGGTGGCGAGTGTTGTTGAAGGTCTTTCTGACCATGCAGAAATCGCTAACTTATTTAAGAATAAATTCGTAGGCGATTCGAATTCTGGTTGTAAGTCCAACAGTATAGGTATAGAGTCAGACGGTAATTCGTTACATGTATCTGAGCAAATGATATTTGACGCACTAAAGCGTATGAAGCTGGGTAAAGCTGTAGGACATGATGGTATAAGTGTGGAGCACTTGCGATTTGGTGGTCCATGGGTGGTTGTATTCCTTTCTGTATTGTTCAACGCTTGTCTGAGACATTCGCATCTACCTAAAGAAATGCTTAAGACGGTTATAACACCAATTGTCAAAAATAAGACCAGTAGTCTCTCTGACAGCTCAAACTATAGACCGATTTCACTCGCCACGACTTGTGCGAAGCTTTATGACTCAATACTGCTGGATTTTCTTTCAGGTTATGTAGAAATAAATGAAGCGCAGTTCGGCTTTCAAAAAGGCGGATCAACAGATGGTGCGATATTCACGCTTAAACAAACTGTTGAATATTATTTGAAAAGAAAAACGAATATTTTCGCATGTTTTCTTGATCTAAGCCGGGCTTTTGATCGCGTAAAATATGATTTGTTGTGGAATAAATTAAAAGATAAGGGGGTGCCCTCGGCTTGCATTGCTTTGCTTATGGCTTGGTACACAGATCAGGTTAACATAGTGAAGTGGCAAAACTCCTATTCTTCAGAATTTTACTTACCCTGTGGGGTGAGGCAAGGGGGCTTAACCTCCCCCCTACTTTTTAACTTGTATGTTGACCAGCTAATAGAGGAGCTCAGCAGCACCCGTCTCGGCTGTCATGTTGGTGGAGAATGTCTAAATAACCTAAGTTATGCCGATGACATGGTGCTGCTGAGCCCCTCTCTTGCTGCATTGCGTCAGTTGCTTGAGATATGTGAAAAATATGCCGTGGCGCACAATCTCCTTTATAATGCCAATAAATCGGTCTGTATGGCTTTTCACTACGGGAAAAAGAAGGCGTTTGTGCTGCCGATACGATTAGCAGGAGCCGAGCTGCAGTGGGTAGATTCATTTAAATATTTAGGGCACATGATTTGCTGCGATCTGCGGGATGGTAGTGATATGGACCGTGAGCGACGAGCACTTTCAGTACGCGCAAATATGATCGCGCGAAGATTCTTCAAATGTTCTCGCGAAGCCAAGCTGGCATTATTTGCAGCATACTGTCAACCGCTATACACCCCACAACTGTGGGCGCGCTACACTGTCGAAGAATATCGGCGGCTGAAAGTGCAATATAACGACTCGCTCAGGGTTCTCTTCCGCCTGCCGCGATATTGCAGCGCCTCACAGATGTTTACGGAAGCTCGCCTGCCGGGTCTGGATGCACTGATCCGCCATCGTGTTGCCAAGTTTAGGAGCGTTGTCTTTGGATCTCAGAACAGATTAATAAAGGTGCTTAGTTGTAGATGTAATCAGAGTGACCTTTTCTCCCACTGGGGAAAACTGTTGTTTTACAAATTAAATTAATTTAAGCTATTTTTGTACTGTACTATGGATATTTCTATCTGAAATAAATGAATTTTATTTATTTATTTTTTATTTATTTTATTAATTATTTCAAGAAGCAACAATCGAAATATTCGAATGTACTACTTAGTACTATCCAAATAATCTTTTATCATTCAATTGTTATTTTTTATTCGCTTTTCGTACGATTTTAAATGAAAAATTTATACTAACTAAAAGAATGAATAAAGCACTCAAATTCTTTGTGTTTACTTGACTGGTGCAACCTAATTTTAATTCCTTGATTGTTTTTTAGTATACCGGTAATTCTGTGGTTTTTTTTTGTAGTTATTCTAGTGGTTTTCTATACAACATAAATTAGCCCTTATTAATATTTTCCGTACGATGAGGTGTTCTATTCGTATTGGCCCTTCACTAAAGTTCCTTTCTGCGTTGCTTACTATGCGGCTTACTCAGTTAGTGACTTACTTAGTTCCATCTTTCTACCTTCCTTTCCTACGTAGGAGACTAACTGACTTAGTGTGTGAATTCAGTCAGGTGTGATCGGCCCTTAAGGTTAGTATGGGGCATGCGCCGCGTGAAGCGTTTCTGCGCGCGTCAGTCAGTCATTCAGTCAGTCAGTCAAATACCGATACGATGCGATACGATAACTATACGATACTGATACGATACCGATACGATATGATTCGCCAGCGTGTGACGTCGCGTTCGAACTTTTCACTAGGCGGAGGGCCTATATGAACGCATGACGCTGCGCAGCGTACCGGCGGCGTAGTGAGCTGACTGAGCCGCCGACCGCGAGCATCGTTTGCAGTAACTTAGCTGCTCACTGAATGAATCCGCAAGCGAAACGCCGCAAACTGCGTACAATACGCCCTGAGTGGACACTCCGTTTAAAATATATAGGGAGGCGAACTAGAGGCAAACAGTTGCCACTCACTGTGAGCCTAATGGGGACGCGGCCTAAACATTTAATTAAACATAATATCCAAATTGTCTGTATAATGTACTCTTTTTTAGTTACCCCCGACGCAACCAAAACCTATATCTACCCGTGCGAAGCCGGGGCGGACCGCTAGTTAATTATATAAAGTGCTGTATAATTGGTAATTTTATTTCTTTAAAAAAAAAATTGACAGTTTATGAGGCTGAATTTGAATTTTTAAAGTCTCAAAAGTAATATTTAATCACCCGGTGATTTTCAAGAATTGGCTCCCTGATCTTGATCCAAATTTGATGTTTTATGGAAAAAAAACCGGCCAAGTGCGAGTCGGACTCGCGCACTGAGGGTTCCGTACCACCACATAAACATAATTGTTTTAGTTGAAATTTCAGTAAGTTAATGTGCTAGATTTTTTGAGTCCGACTCGCGCTTGACCAAATTTTATTTTTTGTTGTTATTTTATAGCCTATGCCCTATAAACATACCAATTTTCAAGTTTGTAAGTGTTCCCGTTTTTAAATAGAACTAAAACAAAAATCGCCTCAAATACCATCCAACTTGACCCCTCTCTTATATGAATGTTCTTGAAACGGGAGCTCACCACAATTGGTTACCATTAGTTGTGAGAAAAATTGTAATATTTAATGATTTCAGACTTTTCTCATTATTTGTACTGTGAGACCTAGCTTCTTGCCAAATTTCATAATTTTAGGTCAACGGGAAGTACCCTGTAGGTTTTTCATTTTTGAATAAATGTATGGAGATGAGGACATAAAATGCCATATCTTTTGATTGCGTCGTTGTAAAAAATTGAAATTTTCAGATCTTGTGTGGTTCATGGATCCTAATATATGGTATTAATTTCAACCTGATACCTTTACCCGTTCGTGAGATAAAGGGTCTTGACAGACAGACAGACAGACAGACAGACGGACAACAAAGTGATCCTATAAGGGTTCCGTTTTTTTCTTTTGAGGTACGGAACCCTAAAAATATCTTAAACATAAATAACGTCAAATAACTCATTTGACGCAAGTAAAGGATGGTTCAAAAATAAAGAAAAGTTTAAACAACAAAACTTATTATTGACTTTCTTACAAGCAATATTGCTTAGTTCAGCCCACTCAAAATATAGTTTAAAAAAAAGTACGATTAGCCTTCTAAGGGCTGATTCTACATCACTAATAGATTGTACAAAGATACTTATTTTTTAATATTTTTTATTGGGTGATCATGAAATTTGATTTTAGTTCGAATTACATTACCTACAATAATTTATTGAAATGGATAGGTACTTGCTAATGACTGGATATTATAACAAAAAAAAATCATCTACTATGTCTGCATCACCAGCTGACCGCAGAAGTCATTTAAGCCCAAGTCACACAGAGCGGTTTAAGCGGTAAAGCGGTCCGGGGCCGGACCTGCGGGAAGCGAAAGCGTTCCGGGACCGGTCACACAGAGATACCGCGCGGAAACCGCGGCGGGACAGCGGCGCGGTAGCGGTCGGTGTGACACTATTTATCTGTGATTATTCAAAAGACGTAAATCTTTTGCTCTAAACAAAAAACCGAACTGATAACCTAAAAAAAGTCTGCGCAAAGCGCAAAATTCTTGAAAAAAATACAACGTCAAAGTCCGCGCCCGGACCGCACCGCACCGCACCGCGCCGCGCCACTGCCGCTCTGTGTGACGGGTTGCATTGAACGCAATGGAATACAGCGCCCGCTCCCGCCCAAAGTTCGGCCCCGCGCCGCGCCCGGTCAGCGGGGTTGTACTAGCGGCCCGGCCGCCCCCGCGCCGCACCGCGCCGCGACCGCTTTCAATGTGACAGGGTGCATAAGAACTCATACTTTACAAAAAATACCGGCCCCGGAACGCTTCCGCTACCGCCTCAGTGTGACTTGGGCTTTAACCCTCCAGCCGCTTCACTACTTCTTGAGCTAAAACTACGTTCTTTAAGAAAACATATTTTCTATATTCTGTATACAATCTATTAGTGTGTATATAAAATCACCCATTACTATTTTTAGACCCTGTATTTACACAGAGTCAAAAGCAGTTTAAGAATGGCTCAAGGTCAACTGAGCCGGCAGCCCACTCAGTGCGCGAGCTCAGTTGACCACTTTTGCTTTTTCCACGGTCAACTCGACCCATAGAATTATCAAATTCGCGGTTTAGGAAATAGTACCTGCATACAATTTTACGAATTTGAGAACCTGAATACGTTTTATAATTCGATCACTTTAATGCTAATCGTATTGCCGTATTAGAATAACGAGAAGTTATAGAGTGGGTTTTAGGATGATACATTGAGGTCAAATCGAATGAAAATGCAGATGTCAAAAAGGCGATATTCCAAGCAGTGAACTGAGGCGGTGCATCATATACCACTCGTGTTTTCATGTCATTTTGTAAAAAAGCTCATTGCTAGATACCATGGCATGGTAAGTAAAGATTTTTCGCTGAAACGGTCTATCTATGTAGACAATTTTATTTATCAAAAAAATGTAATAGGTCATGCCAGAAAGCCACACACATTTGCCCCTCAGCGCAGGGACTCAATTCTTGAAAATCTACGCATGTTAAAATACCTCTTTTGAGATTTAAAAAATCAATTTAACCTTGTTGAACCGTTAAAAAGTAAAATTTAATACATGAAAATCAACAATAAACATTACTTTGCATTGAACGAATGTTTATCTTAACTTTTGATAAGATTTGAATTTTTTTGAGTGATAGTCTTAGGGCGTAATTTGTAACTTTTACAGTAAAATTCTATAGAAACCCAAGTTTTTTTTTTCAAAAAAAGTACCAGCGGCATTGTTTAAAACGACGAGATAACTTTTGGCGCTACATTGGTTAGAGGCGACTGCCGGTCATCGTATCACCCCTGCAGATCCTGGTTAGAAGCTTAAAGGTTTCAGAGGAAGTACTAGTGCCGCCTCAACAGCAAGCACAAACCACCTGGATGTAGACTTATAATTTCCCACAATTGAATTTACCATACGATTAAAACAAGGAAAATCTTTGCTCGAACAGAAAAATTTGATATATTTTCCGAAAAATAAATGTAAAACCTAGACAAACTAAAAATTATTTTTACATTTTTGTATTAGGTACTTAAATCAAACATAAAGGTTATGCAAAGTCTACTAGCATTAAATAAAAAATCCTTACCTTCAATGATAGTATCATTCAGAATCCAGGATCTAAATGTTCATTGGCTGCCATCGTGCGTCACTTCACTCCTATTTATCACTACTATTTTCACTTCACAACTCACTTTCACTTCACTTTATCACTTAGCATTCCATTTATTCGGGATCTGAAACAAAAGAAGAAAACTTAGTAAAATTATATGTTGCGTCATATAGAACTTAATATTATTAATAAAATACAGTACAATTCTCATTGTATTTAATTGCTGAACGGGCTGGAATTCGAGCTTATATTTTGTTTTTTTCCTATTTAATATTAATTATATCTAGTAACGAAATTTCAAATTTTGACCCCAATTTGTCCCCCTTTACAATAATAATAAAATAATATTTTTAAAATTCTTTCAATTTGCAATAAAATTGGGCAATCGTATGCTAAAATTATATATTATTCCAAATTTCAAGTCGATAGCTTGAATGGTTGCTGAGATATACAGGTGGGATAGACGGGATAGACAGACAGACGAAGTCTTACCATATGGGTTCCATTTTTAAAATTTTGGTTCACTCAAAAAAAGTAAAGTTTATCAAATGCATATCAATGTTTCAGCATTCATAATTTAAATATACCTACTTATTATTCTTTACTTTAGCTTCTTTGTATTAAAAATTCTCGTTAATTTCGAACAAAATTTTCACCTCTCATACAAAATTGATGCAATTAATATGTTTCGATTTTTTTGCTTCTTTATATGGGAAGTAGAATTTTTTTTTATTTCGACCTTTATTAGGAAAAGGTGGTTTAGTTTCATGGACAGAATCACTCCTTACGTCTCCAGTTTCCTGCACTCGGAGGGACCTTTTTGAAGGCAACCAAAAGGCTATGGATGTGGCTACTTTTTGGGCTAAGCTTTTATAGTCAGTTTTGCCATTGACTCGAAAAGAAAGTCTCTCTTACCTATTTATTCTAAATTCTAAACACTCATTAATTTTCAAACAAAGTGCTTAACAAAAATTTAAACTAGCAATTATACAACCAAAGAGCCTACCACGAATCGTAAAGCTCGATTATAGTGTAGGCAACGAAGCAGTTGACCCCAACATAAATTTCTCAGGCAGATTTTATTTCACAGGATGATAAAGAATCATGAATTTAATGTAAATTCAAAATAGCCAAAAAAAAAATTACAATAAAATTTTTTCATACATTTTTTGTAAATTTTGTATGGAAAAATTAAAAGTACCGATATTTTTTAATAGATGGTTTCTCTCATGTAGTGTAATACCCCAGCAAAGTTTCATCGACTGAGGATTTAATGCGGGTGGCTTCATACAACGATCCGCTTCGTTGCCTAGACTATATTATTCAAACTGTTCTGCGTTTCGATCGCTCGACTGCAGCCCCCTTTGTCAATAGTCGGCAAATGGCGTTTACTCACGGGCCGCGGCGAAAGCTATGATTTTTATTATTCACTACACTACACTGAACTTATACACCACATCATGAGGGGGTGTGAGTTCTGCAAGCTTTATGTGTGAAAGTTTGTCAAAAAGCTTGTGGTAAGTAATCAAGGTACAGATGACAGAAAGCGGTTTGGTGACATAGTAGGTAGTTTTAGTTTTTTACGACTCTTAGTTTTCAAGTAATTATGAAAAAAAATACACCTTATCTCCGAAGTTTGTGAAAGGAAAAATCGGAATTAATTACATGTAAATATTACAGCAAAAATAAAGTTTTAAGTTGCACTGTTTTGACTTTATTTTATTACTTCCAAAAAAAGTGTAAATATGGGTAGTTCTCATTTTTGGGTCAAAAAATTAATAAAAAATGAAAACATCTTTTTTATAAAAATTATGTAGGATCCTATTAGTTTAGGTCTCATTGAATTACAAAAAAATATTCGCCGACCTTACAGCAGCTCCTACAGCCCCTGCAGCTTAGCATGGAAAATAAATTGGTTCCATGGAAGTGACAATCCTTACAATAATGTACTCTATACAGAGATATGACAAAAGAGATACGCAAATTCTGGTCTATATGTATCTGTTCGATAATTTTAAAAGGTTTTATGAGTTTTCGTATCTAAAATAACACGAAATAAGTGAAGCAAGCATCATACAATTTTATCACTTCCGTGGACCTGCGAAAGTGACACATCCATGGAAGTGACCGTACATCTCATACATTTTTGTCCACGGGAACCATGGAAGTGACGCCATGGAAGTGACATTTTTACATTGTTATGTACGATACATAACCCCAAAAGCAGGCGCGACCAAGCAAATTCGCCTAAGTATTTTTCATGTGATAACGCATTCAAACGACAAAAATAAAATAAATAATTGAAAGGTACATAGCTCTGATTAACAACACAATTGTGACCACTTATGCTTGACGAGTTGTGAGAATAGACATTCAACATTTTTTTTCTCGTACACTACGCGCCGCAGCAACAAAATTATAACTGATTCAAAATATGGTATGTCAATCCTCGTCTATGCGTAGTTGCGTTTGAATACACGCATGATAATATTAAAGTTACGACCAGTGTGACACACGTCCATGGAAGTGACCAAAAATCAAATCACAAACTTTAAGCAAGCATTCCAGACATTTCCTTAACTTTTTAGATGCATATGCTTGTGTATATATAAAGTAAATATATTCGCCATAATATTGGCATTCTTTGCTTCCATATTTAGTTAGCCAGATAAAGCACAGATTTTTTTTTCTTTACTCAGACCGTCTAGTCACACCCACGGAAGGGACATTTTTAATGATTAAAATATTTATTAAAAAATAACTATATATTACATCTATCTATTCATTAATTAAATTTATAGTATTTTATCTATTCTTTAATAAAACAAAAAATGATTTCGATATTTAGCTACTGCAGCTTAGAAAAATAGCAGTCACAGTCAGTTTTTTGTAAATTGAGAATTACCCATATAGTAGAGCGTTCATCCGTTCAAATCGCGCCTGGAGTCAAAATTAACGATTTTCGCCGAAGGATAAAACAATGCAGTTCTCAGTTTTCAAAGAAGACATTAATATCATATTAGATATACTTTCACGATCTGTTTTTTGGTTTAAAAATATTTAAAAATATTGGGATATTTTTCCAAATAGAACAGTTTTTTAACAAGTCCGTTTTTAACTTAGCGCTTGACCGTCTACGCAGATGCGAGATTTATGTAGGATCAAATGCTACAAGATTGAAAAAAAAAATTACCATTAGAAAATTCAGGATAATGTTTAGTTTTTGGTAAAAAAAAAATACTCGATTTAGGTAAAATTTCATTCGAAAAAACTACAATCAAAAGTGACATTTACAGTAAATTTACGGGATATTAACCGTATCATTCCAGGTGAAAATATAAGACATTATATTTTCTTTTTGGACTAAGCATGTGAAGTCATTCATACTCTAAAATACTGTATCTTTTTTTTTGGAATAAATTGTATTTATATTTTACTGTGAATTATTTAGTACTCCTATAAAATCGATGCGAGAAAGCGCCAGCGCTTATTCGTGGCCGAGGCCTTGTTGTGGCGACGCATCGGAGTAACGCTCTTAAACTGTTAATTTTCACATTGACTTTTTAGCAGTTTATCAGGGTAAATATGAATTTTGAAAGTTTCAAAAGTGATATTTTATCACCCAGTGATATTCAAGAATTGGCTTTGTCGACTTTGGTCGACAATCGAAATAAATTCGACTTCCTATTAAAATCGCACTATCACGTAATGCAGTTTGTATGGATATGAAAGTAAAAGTATATATTTATTTATTTATTTATTTAACAGTTTATTGTACACATAAAAATACAAATAATACAAACATTTAGAGAACAGACACAACAGGTGCAGGTATATAATATGTACTTATACCACTTTTGAGACTTAATAAATTCAAATTGACCCTAAATATGAAAATTATATTTTATAGGTACTTTATATGTACCTAACGAATGAATCAATCATCACTATTTAAAAGAAAAATTTGTGATTTTGAATTTTTTGATTGATATTTTATCACCCGGTGATATTCAAGAATTGGCAACCATAGCTTGGAGACTTACTTGTATTAATTAAGAAATAACATATACATACACGAAAGACATCGTTTTTCGTCATAATAGTACAATAAAATGCAAGTGCGCTATTTTGGATATTACAGCCGAGGCTCAGAAATTGCAGCCCGAGCCGCAGGCGAGGGCGTAATGGAGCCGAGGGTGTAATTACCAACGCGCACGAGCTTTTTACGACGTTTTTCAACACATATGCGAATAAAAATAAATCAAATTGGTTACCTTTAAAATACTAAACTTTGCTAACCTTACGTCCACCGGAACATTTTGTCGGCTGCATATGTTCATGCTTCCCTTTAATTTTACCAAATTTCAAAATTGTATTTCGTGTATGAGTATTTTAGATGGTTCAGGATTAGTTTTTTATATGTAGAAGTCGACACTATTAGAAATAATTACAATAATAAACACGACAAATATTTGTAAAATGGCGCGCATTCTTTCTTTTTCAGCGGTCACAGATTATACGTCGCGTGAGGAGCCCCCAAAACATTACCATGTTATCTTACACCATCAATCTTTTATCAATTATTAGTCAATCTAGTAACCAAGCTATAAAAAAAAGTAATTGTCACTCGGTACCCAAACATCCTATTCCATTTACCTTGAAATAAATTATCAAAAATGGAATATCTTGTTACGTAAATGACAAATTTATTGTTAATTAGTTAATTACTATAAATAATTTCATAAAATCAACATTCATTTATGATATTTTCTCGAAGTCAGCTTGAAAATTTTAGTAACATAATACGCATAAAAACTCCTTGCTCTTGGCCGATTTAAAAAAAAAACAAAAATAAAACACTAGTTAAGTAATATTATGACAAAAACACGCGTGTTTAATGAGCTGGATTATGGACCTTAATACAGTGCAAATAGAGCTGTTTATTTATTTATTTATTTTTCAACACATTTGCTCATAAAACAGCTCTATTTGCACTGTATTTAGGTCCATAATCCAGCTTATTAAAAACGCGTGCTTTTCTCATTATATATTATAGCACTAGTTATATAATTTTTATTTTTTTTTATAATAACAAAGAGCTAGGAGTTCTAATGTCTAAAATATTTATAACATTTTCGTAAATTTAAACCTAATGTTGATGAAAATATAATATATAAACAGTTTATTGCATGAGATTAGTTAAATTTCACAACAAATTAACATTTATTGATTTTGTAAGCAATAAATTTTAAGTTTTTGTGCTTTTTCAATGACTACGCTGTTTGGGAGCATTGCCACTGCTTCGTCACAGCTCCTCATTTGAAAAAAGAAATGCGCGCGCAACAAGAATTCCGCGCGCCATTTTTCAGAAGTATTTTCATTTGCTTTGATTTTTGTGACTGCGATGGTTTCAAGCAATGAAGAAGAACTTAATTTAACCCCACAGGAAATAATTACTGGGGCACAAAATGCAAGTGAGAGTCTCCTTCCAGCAAAATCAAATAAAAAATACATTCTTGCCTACGAAAAGTTTATTGAATGGAAGAACAGCTAAAATGCCAATTCGTTTTCAGAGAATGACTTTTTGGCTTATTTCAATGAGCTGGCGAATAAGTATAAACCTAGCTCTTTGTGGTGTATTTAAAGTAATGTGAGAACGAAAAATTGAGGCTCAGGAATCGCAGCCCGAACCGCAAAAAGGTAAGTGAATTTGATTCGTTTTTATTCGCAAATGTGTTGAAAAACGTCGTAAGAAGCTTGTGCGCTTTGGTGATTACACCCTCGGCTCTATTACGCCCTCGCCTGCGGCTCGGGCTACAATTTCTGAGCCTCGGCCGTAATATCCAAAATAGCGCACGTGCATCTTAATGTACTATTAAAGCAGAGGTCACCCCTAAGTTTTACAGTTTTTGTTCTCGCTAATCAAATTCAGTACCTATTTTTAGGCAATTTCTCTTAAAAACTGCAATACACGCAATTATTTCAAAAATCTAATAAATAAAACAACATAAATCATGCGAATTAAATGTCTAAAAACTGTTTAGAAACAAGAGGCAATGACGTGAGACCAGATTAAGCTTTAAAAAGAGATGAAATTACAATTATAACCGTTGAAAGAAAAGGATAGATAAACAAAAGGCGCCTCTGGACCGGGGGTCGATCTATTGTTGAGGTTTCCATGGACGCGCCCTTCTCGAAATAAGGGTGACAAATTATATGGAATAAAGTTCAATAAAGGATCAAAATGGGTACTTTTATTTGGAATTAGAATATTTCTCAGGTGGTAAAAGTAATTTTAAAATTTTGCGAGTAGTTTTCATCGTTAATGCATTTAGTTATAATTATTTATTCATCCATAAAGACATGTTGATTTCATAGACTTTTGTGTCCAATCAAAGTATGAAGCCTACCAGCAGATAAGTAATTTGCAAATAAAGATTAATTGTGATCGCCATTTTGCCAAAACTATCGCATGGACGCTGCCACTGATAGATATTTTATCGCTCAATAATATTCAAAAATTGATCCCCAGATAGTTCAGTGACGAGAAGAAAAACTAATTTTTACTAATACTATTTTACAAAGGAGCTTGTCCAAACTTTGTTAGCTCGTGGCCTAGTGGCGAACGCTCGGAGTTGGATGTGTGGCCGATGGTGGCATAACAACTAAAGCGTTTCTCGCTTGGGTTCTCGTGCTTCGGAAGGTTGACAAACCCTTGTTACAGTCAAAGGCACGTCAAGCTTGACACATTGGACTTTGTACCGTTCTTATATTAATAGCCCTAAGAGCTAAAGTTGGGCTATGAGTATCAATCAAGCTTGACCTGCTCTTGTCTGTATACCAGCTACTATCTTAGATAAAAGCCATCTAGCGGCTCGAAAACTCTCAACAATAGGTAAAATCCGGCAAACTACAGTAAAAAAAAGTTAAAAAATATATATATTATAATATATATATATATATGTTATTTGTGCGCAATAAAGAATATATATATTTTAATTAAGCTCTCTGTATTGCGTAGCCTAATAGGGCGTCATTGTACTTGCAATTAAAAAACTTGAATCAGTGTAGCTTGAAATAACAGAAATTTGTCAGCAGCTCCGGATGGAGAGATGCCTAATATTATTGGCGTGACATAGACATTCACACATCGCTCCGACCAGGGACCTTATTCTTGAATATCGCTGAGTGATATTTAAGATTTTCAAAATTAAAATAAGCCCTAATAAACTCATAAAACGTAAATTGTTATTTAAGTGATGTATAATCGAACATTATTTTATAATAAACTTTATTATTCTTCACTTTTTAGGAGTATATCAGGGCTTACTTTAATTTAAAAAAAATCGAGAATTACCGATCGTAATATTCAAGAATTAGATCCCTGCTCTCACTCATAGCCTGTCCTGCTATCATTCTAATTAAACAGCATTATTTCGACTTTTATAGCCAGACGGTGCCTTTGCTTACAAAATAACTGATATGCTGTTGAAAACCAAGTTTCACAGTCTGGCCCACCGTCGCATTGTTGCATGACTGTCGGCCTTTACAGATAGTACTCCGGAGAGTGTGATCAAGAGCTTCACAAGCGTATTCCACCATCTCCCTTCTACCATCGGGAGTCCAGACGCACTGCAGAATATCACCCATACTTGGTTGATATTCCGCACATTCTCACAAAGCGCTATGATCTTTTATAATGCGCACGGCTAAAGAGTAGAATTTTCTGCCTGCGTCTGTGTTTCCGAGTTCATATAACCCGAATATATTCAAGCCGCGAGTGAATAGGCTTCTGGGCAAACTTGTCCCATCGCTGACCTCATCTCAGTCCTCAAGACTAGATCGACGTCAATAGTAAGTCCATTGAAAATTTAAAAAACTATCTTCGTCTGCAAAAAGCATAGGTCGACGACTTTACAACTTAGATATGAGAATATTACAGATCCAAATACAGCCTCATAGATTTGAACTCGCCACGTCTATTGGTCAAGCTCAAATCACTATCCGCACTAAAAGCATAAAAGCCAGTTTACTGGCATGCCAGCAGGCAAGTACGTACAATAACAGCCATGAATACAAGACAACGCAAGTCTCTTCTACAGACATAACCTGCGCCTTTAACTGTTTAAAGCTACAATTTTCAAAGCTCGGTAGAGTCATAGGGATGGGATGAGATGCTGTTATTAAGGAACTAGTATGTACTAGGTTAAACTATGATGCTGAATATTATCGATACTACTTTGTTAGATATTATTTTTAGATCGGCAGAGTCGTAGGGATGAGATGACGGGATGCTATTTAGGAACTACTACGTATTTGGTTAAACTGAATCTTGATTATAACGATATAAATCATACTTTTTTTACATATAGGCATATTGTTCTCTTGGTTCGAATAGTCGCAAACATGTCAAAATATCGAGTGGTCACAAAAATAGAATGCCACCGCAGCGATTGTAACACTGCAACTGTAACACTGCAATAAATAATTTTGACTTTGACATTGGTATGATGTTGTTTAAACGTAAGACACAGGCATTAAGAAATTGTATTTAAAGAACGAATTTGAAAGTCTAATAAGCAAATACTACACACAGTGGTTTCTAGCCGTTTCTTTTACGCTGCCATAGCACAATCCGAAACGATGTGGACTCGCTCTATTTGCATTGTATTCTGCATGATATTCAATAAGTATTCTGTAAAGGATCTAAATTGAATAAAAATATCTGAATCTACAAACCAAGAATCAAATAAGTTGTTGCTGATAAAATGATCTTCTGTGTCTTAAAACAACTGTACTATCACTGTCCTTAACAAAGGAACACGTCAATCTAACTAACCTATTACTTGCCGCCTAGTCACATCCCTACGAATCGTCCACTCGCATACAGACGCAAGATGTCTCCTGCAAAATAAAACACTGCCTGTCATGTGGTATTGATTCTGGTCCTTATTCCCCATCCCTCTCTCACACCGGTCAGCCTAGCGCGCTAGAACGAGACAGCAAATGTTTACTTGTGCCCAGATTAACGGGTGACGCCCTGAGATCCCGAGCGATGGTATTTTTATATTCTGTGGGAGCTTGATGACTAATTTCAGGCTGTTTCTTTTAAGAATGTAGTTAGACAAGATTTTTAAAGGAGATTTGGAGTTTTGGGATTAGAGATTTAATTTGTTTTTAAGGGTTTTTTAAGGGTACAGCTGCTCGTTTAAAAATATTGCTGATACTTTCTGTTTTGTGGACTAAAAAAGTGTCAGCTGTATTTATAAAAGTACTTTTACTTTGAAGAATATATTATTTTTTCTCAATCTTCTGTTTATTTGTTTCTAAAGTTGTTCAAGTCCGTTTTTTTTAAATATAACTGTGTAAAATAAAAGTAATATAAAAATGTGCTCGTAAATTAATCAATTACGAGCAAAAAATCCAAATTTTTTTGGCGAAAATAAAACTTGTCGATTTTATGTTTACTTTAATTTAATAATAGTAACCTCTAATCAGTAGCCACTACACAGGCGCCTATGGTGTATAATGGACCCTCTTTTATAACTTCACTATTGTTACAGCCCCATTTATCATTATACCGGGTGTTTCCCAATAGAAACACGACTTAAATACATTTTAGTCTTATTCTTAATGGGTCTCATGAGTCGTAATACCTGATTGAAGGTTTTTGGGCATACATTGGTCACGGCCGCGCCGCGCGTCTGGAAACATTTTGACCCACAGACCCCTCTTTATATGTCTGTGTTTTGACCCTGGTTTCGGGGGTTTGTAGCGTAGCGCTGGTTCAGCTTATACTGGTTTTGTTTCTACGTGCTTGCTTCCGTGCGTATTTATTAAAACCAAAAGTAAACACACTGTCAAATAGCTTACATGACAGACATTTTATTTGTTAAAAATAAAATAAATTTCTTTTTTAAATAAAACTGTAAAATAAAGTTGGTAGGTAACGTATTTTTCACAGCTACAATAATTAGATCATTTGGACTGATGTAGGTCACTAAAGTGACTGACATAGCTAGCACTGAGAAAAAAAAAAGGCCCCCCACAAGGTGGACCGACGATCTGGTCAAGGCCGCTGGATGCGAGCAGCGCGGGACCGCGAGTCATGGAGATCTTTAGGGGACGCCTATGTCCAGCAGTGGATGTCTTTCTTTCTTATACACTTAACTTACTCGATTTTATTGAAGGATTTAAAAAGCTTGTGTTGGAAGCGTTTACGGATTAACAGGTTGTGGTTAGGTAGGCAATTCTTAGTAGGTAGCACAGTAGGTTGTGGCACAGAGTAGGTACTAGGTTGTGGCTGCATATTAGCTACCAATTCAAACACAAAAAAACCCAGTATGAAGTCTGCTCGTCAAATGGATGGTTCTAAACAGCATTCACCCTCTAATAAGCGCATGCATACATGCAGGGTCCAAATTAAAGCGACGTGGGGGTAGAATTAAGCTACGTTTGTATTCATGTTAAATGTACAGTTAGAAGCAAGACAAGTTTGACAACGCAGCGCGAGTAAAGCTCCTACTTTAATTGAAATAAGAACGGTACATAGTCCGATGGGTCAAGCTTGATGTGCTCTTGACTGTACAGTGAAGCACACGTCGTTATAAACGGTAAAGACGCCTTTATTATAGTCTGACCGCAACCGCTGTACCGCGCCTTAGGTATGCTCACGGCGAGACGGGGGGCCATCGCTCGTCATCGCTCACGGCGGCAACTAGTTCTTGCTCTTTCCTTCCCACTCTACCACCTCCCCGTGCATACCTAAGGCGCGGTACAGCTGTTGCGGTCAGACTATACGTAGTAATAGCGCTGATATTCATAGTGCGAGTGTGACCCTTGACGTGCGGTTGATTGTAAACCGTGACTCAGAAATTTCATATCAATTTTATGTTCTAGTTTTGAGCAAGCCTGGTAGTCCGAGCTATTTAGTAAGCTGATTCAAGACTGACTGGCTGATTTAGACTGAAGTCTAAAGGGCCCTTTATGATTTTCAATGCGTCTGTACTTTTAATAAAACTTTACATAACCACCATAGCCCACGCCATAAGTTCACAAACGTGCGACGTCAGTATTAAAGTCTATTTATATAATATTCCTTGAAGAGCTTTTACAACCCCCGGACGTTAATTCAAGATTCATATTTTTTTCACATAATTGGCTGTAATTTAGTAAGCTGATTCATTCAGTCTATAGGGGCCTTTATGATTTTTAAGACCTCTGTACTTGTAATAAAACCTAAAGCCACGATCACACCTTGCTGAATTTAAAGACTAATTCGGCATACATTGCTGGGAGGCTTGGTTATGTTAATTGCAATATCCTTAGTTCAACGAGCATTTTATGCCGAATTAGTCTTTGAATTCAGCTAGGTGTAATCGTGGCTTTACATACCACCATAGCCCACGCCATAAGTTCACAAACGTGACGTCAGTATTAAAATCTATTTTTATAATATTCCTTATACCCTAAGAGCTATCCTATATTTTGGAGAAAAAAATCATATCAAGCCAAATTTTTGTAAACGGCTTTTAAATGCAATTTTAAGACTATATTTTTGAATCCACCCAAAGGAGATGGATTTTTTCGGTCTTTTAATCAAATTCCGAAAAAATCTAACCACTATGTAGAAAAAAAACATAGATTGTAGACTTAAAACTGAGCCTACATGCCCAGTTGTGGGACTTAAACGCCCACCATTTAGGAGAAATAAATTTTTAAAAATTAGCTAATTAGTCCACTCAGAAAGTCTATAAAACGCATCTGCCACTATCTAACTCTTTCTAACGCCTAGTCATTAGAAAGAGTTACGTTAACTGCTAAGTAGGCGTTAGAAAGAGATAGATAGTGGCAGATGCGTTTTATAGACTTTTTGAGTGGACTAGTTAGCTGATTTTTGAAAATTAATTCATCCTAAATGGTGGGTGCTTAAGTCCCACAACTGGGCATGTAGGCTCAGTTTTAAGTCTAGAATCTATGTTTTTTTTCTACATAGTGGTTAGGTTGCTTTGGAATATTTTTAAATAAAAGACCGAGCTCCATACATTTTCCACCCTGTCCTTTCAAACTGGAAGGTACAATTTCAGTTTCTGGAGGTTCCAATTGCCATATATTTTTTTTGTTGGGTTTAGTACACTATATGTTAAGGGACGTTAATGAAACAAAAGCATAGAAGAACTGATCTGATAGCATTTTTATCATAGGTCTAATGCAACTTTGAGATTTATGAAAATTTGTTAAGATTTGATAAGATGTAAGATACAAAGGAGGATGCTGCTGCCCATCCTCCAGTTAACTCTTAGTCGCCTCTTACGACACCCACGGGTATGTATGGGTTGGTACTACTCTTTGCCGGCACCACACGGGTGTTATGTTTAGAAGACTTTTTTAATAATTTATAAACTCTCTGAAATTTCTTGGTACAGTCAACGACAGGTCAAGCTTGACACTCGCAGTGCGACTCTAGCCCGTACTTCTATTGAAATAAGAACGTTACAAAGTCTAATGTGTCAATCTTTATGTGCTTTTAACTTTACTCAGATTATTGCGAAAATTGAAGTACCTATTTGCGAATATTGGTATTTAAAAATTTGTTTCTCGACGACGGGACTAAAATAGAAGCACAACTAATTCCAGACCGCTTCCCTTTATAATTCGTGTCGTCGTAATTCATCATCTGAGTAGAAAGTAGAAACTATTTCGTTATCGATCGTAGGGCGGCACCCTAACTAAGGAGTCTCCAAATAAGGGATGGGGTCAAATTAATCCAGGCCTTCAGCGTTTCCCAACCTTTCGTAGCTTCGGGCCCCTAAATCCTATAGAATTAAACGAGCAATATTTGTATAATATAAAGTACCTGGTCGACCGCGCTTCGCTAGTGAAATAAGAATGCTATAAAGTCCTATGTGTCAAGCTTCATGTGCTTTTGACTGTACCTAATTACCCATACTCAAATTTATAAAGAGGCGCTAAGGACTCTCCATTCTGCTTTCATAATTTTCATTAAAGGAGTCGTTTCAGATTACTATGGGACTCTGGCCATGTCTTTGTACACCTGTCAGTTGACTCTAAATACATAACTAGAACGTCAACATGTTATGATTTTTGTTTAAATCGGCATATCGTAATATCCTGATACATTTTTATTAATCGTCAATACTGAAAACACACAATATGGTAGGAAATCAATCTCACATGACGAGACTTTTGTGTGTAAGAAGGCCGACAATACAGTTTTAAGACGTTTTAAATTTTATTTTTCTCGGTTGGACTACTGAGAGATAAACATTACCGTAATGAAAGTATTTTCGATTATTTTTCTCGATTAATCTACCGGATAATAAATGTAAACAGTAGCTGCGTTAAACACGCCCAGTATTATATTACTCTATGGTTAAACTACCTATTCTGTGGTTAAACTTAGTACAGTTTGGTCTCTTTTTCTAACAGGTGTACATGGTGATAGCCGGAGATCGAACGTCTCCTTTATCCGAAGACCCCAGTTTGGGAAGCCCTAAAGTACTACATCGTTAGGGGTCTGCGCGATCATTACTTTATTACATAGAATAGAACTGCACACATAATGGAACAAACCTGTTTCCATAAACACATGAATTCTTTTGCGTATTCGAGTAAGATCATCATTATCGTATTGTCCTTAAGGTGATCTGTTTTCCATACTAAATTCAAATGACTTGCATTCTTTTGCGCGACATAAAATGCTGTTGAAAAATGAGTGTATAGGTACTGCTATTTTTAGCTAATTTTTTCGCTGATAATACAAAGATACAGGTAATGCACCGAAAGTACTAATGTATAGACCGTACACACACAATGATAATATAGAACCAAAAATTGCATACACAAAACTAGTACTTTCGGTGCATTACCTGTATCTTTGTATTATCAGCGAAAAAATTAGCTAAAAATAGCAGTACCTATACACTCATTTTTCAACAGCATTTTGTGTCCCGCATAAGAAAGCAAGTCATTTGAATTTAGTACGGAAAACGGATCGCCTTAAGATGGTTCCTGAGCAGAGAATCCATAACATCATAGCTTAGCTTTTATATTAGCTTTATTATAGCTTTATATTGGTGAAGTGCTTTAAATGGCCGTTTTTGGCACTTTACCAATACAAAACTATTTACGATAAGCTAAGCTATAAAAGGTGTTCTGAAAGGGTATATCAACCCTGAAGAAACACCTAAGTTCACCACAAGAGATTTATATTTTCGTGGTCCACCTAAATGTAAAAAAATACAGGGTGTGATATGTAAACTACGATAATACTTCTAAGGGGTGATTTTTAATCATTAAGTGGTTGTAAAATATTAATAAAACATACTAAACTTTTTTAAATAATGCGTGATCATAATTGTTTTTTTAATCGAAAATCACTCGGTCATTAAAAAATCCCTGGACATTTTAAGTTTCCGTAAATTTCGTTTATGATTTTCAAGAATTGATCCCCTAGACTGCGTATGGAAACAATGGTAAAGGAAGTTTAAATTAAAAGGCAATATAATGTTCAAAATTGTCCAGTAGTCTAACAACACTCGAGTCTCGACATTAAACTGGAATATTCACGAAGCCCGGTTGTGTTGATTCCCGGGAATTGAGCGCAAAGACTCGAGTTCTACGAATCGATAAATCCAGCTATTTTTATGTCTTCTTTGCCGTGCGAATGGTGTTTCAATTGAACAGGTATCTCGGTACAATATAGACTGGAGTCCAGTTCTTGAATATCACGAGGTGATAAAATATCACCAAAAATATTCAGAATCACTGATTTGAAGATTGATATTCGTTAAACAAAAGTAGTGTTTCATTGTTAATTTTCATGTATTATTTATGATTAACATTTTAGCAGTTTATCAGAAGAATTTGATTTTTTAATGTTTCAAAAGTGATATTATCACTTGGTGATTTTCAAGAATTGAGTCCATGGAGTCCAATTCTTGAAGATCACGGGATGATAAAAATATCTGAAAGTACTTGAAACGCTAGCTACCGTAGCTTGGTAGAAATGGTTTTGAGAAAATTTATACTACTATTTAATTATTTTAGACAAATTTTTTGGTTGTGTAAAATTCATTTGGCAACAAGCTAGGTCTTAACCTAGCTTGTTGCCAAATGAATTTAGGAATGAGTTGGTTGGGTTTATAAATGTATGGAGATGGGGTCATAAATGGGGTGCGGCCGTTAGGCTCTCATTCCGGTACGCTCCCACAGTGAAAATTTTGTTATTCCGGCACGCTCCTGGCCGGGACGCCCCCTTTGAAAACAACCATTCTTTTTGACAGGGCACTTTAGCAAGTACTGTTGAAAACAAAAGTGTTTCCTGAAATTTAAATATTTATATTTACCTATGTATGTAATTGTGTCACGCATGGCCTTTTAATTAGTGTAATGGTTTTAAAAGACCCTTAATAAGATTATAAAAAAATTATAACATTATCTTTAAAATATAGATAGATAGATAAAACCTTTATTTAATAAACATAACACACAAAACAAATCACATTAGTCTAGAAATATTAACATACATAACTTAAAATAGGTTAAGTCGCGCGTAAACATCAAGAATATAGGTAGCCGACCTTTTGCATGCTGTATAATATGGTATAAATAAATAGACAAGAAAAAAAAAATGCTACGTGTCCAATAATAACAAAAATATGAACAACGCACGGAAACAGTGAAAGGGTAGCTCGCTTAACCCATTGTGTTGGTGTTCTCAAAACTCAAACTAGTTTTTGATACAATTGACAAGTTTAGGTGGACCATATGTCCATCTCTTTCGCACGCGATCCAATATTGCAAAATTGCAAGTGATAAGAAAGCCTAACTGGTCAGTTTGCTATCTCTCAATGGCGAGTCAAGGTGCTTCTTCCTCTCAAGGGCTGCAACACGTAATTACCAATTTAAATGAATTTTTAATAATTTTATTACTTCTATAGTAAGTTATTATTTAAAATTATTTTTACAACATTGGTGTCGATTTTGTTTTTTTTTCGATTATCCTAGTTTTTATAGTTTTCCCTTTATGTGGCCATTAAACCCTAACTCTGTACCAAATTTCAGCTCTCTGAGTTTATGGGAAGTACTAGTTCTTTTTGATGATCATGAGGGAGTGAGAGAGTGAGTGATGACTTCGGAACTAAATGACCTACAGACTTGAAATTTTGGATTTTAAGTATGTGATTATAGTACTGGATGACGAAAATTTTTGCGTTCTGGTCTTATCCAGAGGTTCTCAAATAGGGGCCTGAAAATGCAGCGAAATGGTTCCAGTAAAGGATGGTACGGCAGTGTTTGCTTCGCGTTCGACTTGGCGGGGGCACTGCCGTGCCCCCAGATATAGCAATAAGAAGAACTGGCCAAGTGCGAGTTGTACTAGCGCACCGAGGGTGCCATACCAATAAGGTAAAAATACCGTCTTAGTTATGGACGCGCAGTCAGAAGTGTGTTAAAAACGCGCGAGTCCGACACGCACTTGACCTGTTTTTATTATTTGGTGTTATTCTATAGCTTATGCACTATAAACATACCAATTTTCACTATTGTAAGTACCTATTCCTGTTTTTACGATAGAGCTAAAAAAAAAATCGAGCATTAATCGTCTAAAAAACACGTTTTTAGTAGAAGTCAGGGGAACCCCTCTTATTTTATTTTTCAACATATTTGCTCATAAAACAGCTCTATTTGCACTGTTTTGAGGTCCATAATCCAGCTTATTAAACACGCGTGCTTTTTTCATTAATATAACTTCACTAGTGTTGTAATTTTTGTTTTTTTTTTAATCGGCAAGATGCAAGGAGTTTCTATATCTATAACATTCATAATATTTTCATGAATAAGTAAACTGTGTTAGAAAATATGATAAATAAATGTTAATTACATGGAAATACTTATATTAATCAACCAACTTACTACAAATTTGTCTTTAAAGTAACAAAATATTCAATATTAAATAATTCAAGGGAGTGAGCCTCAGAACAAAGACCTTGCTGAGTAAGCTGTTTGGCAGGTTAGTGTTTTATTTTTGTTTTGTTTTTTTATAACGGCAAGGTGCAAGGAGTTTCTATATCTATAACATTCATAATAATTTAATGAATTAAGAAACTGTGTTTGATAATATGATAAATAAACGATAATTAAACGAAAATATTAATTTTGATCAAATAACTAACTACAAATTTGTCTTTAAAGTAACAAAATATTCAATTTTAAAATAATTTGAAAAGTAGTCTGTTTGATAGTGTAGTCAGCTCCTGCGCGCGCATGTATAATCTGTGTCTTCAAAAAAAGTAATATGCGCGCCATTTAACAGATATTTCTTGTTGTGAAATGTGATTAATGTAATTAAAAATAAATTATTTCTACAAATAAAAAAAACAGTGATAAGTGTAGAACGTCGAAAATACTTGAACAAAAAACACAAGTCCGGTGTATCGGGTGACGTAGAAATGTGAGGAAAACGTCTACGAAATTTCCTTAGGAAAAAAAGGGTAAGCGAATTTAATTCGTTTTTATTCGCAAATGTGTTGAAAAACGTCGTAAGAAGCTTGTGCGCTTTGGTGATTACACCATCGGCTCCATTACAATTTCTGAGCCTCGGCCGTAATATCCAAAATAGCGCAAGTGCATCTTAATGTACTATTATTTTTAGTATTTTGTTGTTATAGTAGCAACAGAAATACATAATCTGTGAAAATTTCAATTGTCTACCTAATACGGTTCATGAGATGCAGTCCGCTGACAGGCAGACAGACATCGGAGGCATATTAATAGGGTCCCGTTTTTCACCCTTTGGGTACAGAAACCTGGAAAGGGTTAAAGGTGTTCTTACATGGCTTTTAGGAGAATTTTAATTATGTACATCTCTCAGCGTAATTTCTCAGACGTTCTTTGTCTCGACTTTACTCTGTTCGTTGTAACCGGAAATGCCAAACAATCACGTTCAGCAGACTACTAGGAAGTTGCATTGTAAATTGCTGATTAAACTGGGTCTTGGGCTGGTAACTACAACAAAAAACCGGCCAAGTGCGAGTCGGACTCGCGCACTGAGGGTTCCGTACCACCACATAAACATAATTGTATTAGTTGAAATTTCAGTAAGTTAATGTGCTAGATTTTTTGAGTCCGACACACGCTTGACCAAATTTTATTATTTGTTGTTATTTTATAGCCTATAAACATACCAATTTTCAAGTTTGTGAGTGTTCCCGTATTTAAATAGAACTAAAACAAAAATCGCCTCAGCAACCAACCAACTTGACCCCTCTCTTAAATGAATGTTCTTGAAACGGGAGCTCACAACAATTGGTTACCATTAGTTGTGAGAAAAGTTGTAATATTTAATGATTCCAGACTTTTCCCATTATTTGTACTGTGAGACCTAGCTTCTTGCCAAATTTCATAATTTTAGGTCAACGGGAAGTACCCTGTAGGTTTTTCATTTTTGAATAAATGTATGGAGATGAAGACATAAAATGCTATATCTTTTGATTACGTCGTTGTAAAAAATTTAAATTTTCAGATCTTGTGTGGTTCATGGATCCTAATATATGGTATTAATTTCAACCTGATACCTTTACCCGTTCGTGAGATAAAGGGTCTTGACAGACAGACAGACAGACAGACAGACAGACAGACAGACAGACAGACAGACGGACAACAAAGTGATCCTATAAGGGTTCCGTTTTTTTCCTTTGAGGTACGGAACCCTAAAAATACCTGACAATATAGTGCAATTACCTGAAAGAAAGTTTAAAGAATGTGTAAAGCAAACGTCGTGTAAAAAAGCTTACTATAGATTAGATGACTATATCAATGACAAGGAGTATGGTGCTCTGATATTCCAGCGAAACACAAGAAACACATTGTAAAAAGCCGTGCCGTAGGCCGTGCTGCAGTGGTTTCTTGCAGTTTCTTTTAGACTTCCATAGCATAGCACGATCATCTATATCTGTGGCACGATCCGAAACGGCGTAGACTCGCTCTATTTGCATTGTATTCTGCATGACATTCAATAAGTATTCTGTAAAGAATCTACATTGAATAAAATTATCTGAATCTAACTTGAATTTAGGTATAATCAGTTTCATTCGTGAATGCCAACGCTTACCAACACATTTTGCTGCTATGACAATAGTAATTACTTAAATCTGACAGAAAAACAAGTTTGTAAAACAAAATTATTTTTTCCGTCAAATATACTCTGGTTTTAAGGTCCTGGCTGCAAAATGTGTTGGAAAGCATTGGAATTGACGAATTAAACGGATTATACTCGTAGGTAGGGTGCATTCGGGTAATTACGAAACTTTTTTAGATAAATTGACAGCGTGACAAATATTATAACTGACTAATAAAAATGTGGTTGAGTTTTTAGTATCAAACTCATAATAAATGAGTTCTTGAATATGTAAACTAAACTACAACTTGAAGATAGTTTTCAAAAATTGACCCAGTAAGTAGATCAAAATGTTTTAAAATTTCACGGAGTAAGGCTTACTCCGTGTAAAATTTGGTTTTCATTTCATTGCATGAGTTCAATTCGAATGACACGCGGATAATTCCGAATGACACTCAAAAGTAGTCTTTATTTTATTGTGCCATATGGAACATATTGCTTTTTCATTCGGGTTTACATTCCCAAAAAATAATTATCGTAGCTGGTCGTTGAGTAGCATAAACATCATCATCATATCAGCCGAAAGACGTCCACTGCTGGACATGTCCAGCATAAACATATTTATAAGAAAATGTAATTCGGAATTAACCGTCAGGAATTTTGTGGGCAATAACTATGAAATTTCGGAATTACCCTCGTCGCTTAAAGACGAAAATAACTAAAAATCTTTAGGTAGAGTGTTCTGAATCTAATTCACAATGCACAAAAACGACAATCTATTGAATGTGGAAACGTGCAGTTTAAAAACTTAAGAAATTCTCGATTGGGGTGTAATCCGATAACGTAAAAAGTGCGCGAAAATTGCGTCGATGACAGCAATGGCGCCTCCACAACGTACGCTCGCTTTTAGCGACCGGAATCAACCAAAGCAGGGGAGCGAGTTAAGTTGAGGAGCTCCCTGTCCTGCAGTGGACGTTTCATGGGATGTTATGATTACGTAGTTTTTCTCAAAAAGCGCAATAGGTTTTCAAGTAAAGCCACGATCACACCTAGGTGAATTCAAAGACCAATTCGGCATACATTGCTGGGAGGCCTGGTTATGTTAATTGCAATATCCTTACTTCAACGAGCAATGTATTCCGAATTAGTCTTTAAATTCAGTTAGGTGTGATCGCGGCACGGTTGAACTTCCAGAGCGAATCCATTTCTTGCAGGGGACCTCCATACTGAAATGTGTGGATCAACTGTATGGATCAACAAACTGTCCACTCAAGCTTACAATTTTGTATGAAGATGCAGATATTTTTTTTCATTTGGTCATACTTAATTTTTTTATTTGGTCATACTGTATAGATCTCGTAGTTCTTGCTCTTTTCTTTATTAGCCGTTATTTATGAACTTCCACCAGGACATGATCTTCCCTGGCCCATATGTAAATCAGGTGCGGAGAACTGAAGAAGAAGTGGGGCTTCTCTGATAACTACAAGTGTGAATGCGGCATTTTACAATCCATGACACACTTGCTTTCGTGCCCTACCTCCTCAGTTTCTTGCACGAAGGACACAGATAATATAATACTACTCGTAGTACAGATGCCTCACGTCATAGAACGAATTTGTGCCGAAAATTGTTCGGGCTTTTTTTCCATAAGTTATTTTCTTAGAATAAATTGATATCTGGATGTTAAAATTGAATTAATGTCATAGTTTACACCTTTACCTACCAACCTAGTAGTAACATTTTTAGGGTTCCGATACCAAAATGGTAAAAAAAAGGAACCCTTATGGTGCCGCTCTGTCTGTCTGTCTGTCTGTCTGTCCGTCTGTCTGTCACACCTCTATATCTCAGCAACCACTTATGCTATCAACCTGAAATTTGGAATAGTTTTAGAATATAGTTGCCCAACTTAATTGCACAAGAAATTTTTTTGAAAAAAGTATGATTATTAATATAAAGGGGGCCAAAATAGGGGGGGCCAAATTTCAAATTGTCGCTACTAGGTCGAGTGGGGTATCATATGAAAGGGCTTTACTTGTACATTTTAAAATATATTTTTGTATTTTTTTAAATTTCTTAGTTTTAAAGTTATGATGAAAAATGTCAAGAAAAATACCATTCCCCCCCCCTTATCTCCGAAGTTTGAGTAAGGAAAAATCTGAATTAATTACAGTTGACAGAAGTTTATATAAACTTTACAGCAAAAATAAAACGATCTTTCTAAGTTGCACAGTTTTTCAGAAATCTGCAAAAAACCTTTACAAACAAATTTAGTTTTGCGGTCCTGAAAATGGACTTTATTGCTTCCAAAAATACTATAGGTATATCGGAACCCTCGGCGCGCGAGTCCGACTCGCACTTGACCGGTTTTTTTTTTAATTATTAGAAACAAAAGGGCCAAATGAATTCGGGCTATTTACTCCGTTGAAAAAACCGTAGTACGGAATGAGACCCCATGCCAAAGAGGACCTTTTTGAAGGCAACCAAAGAGCTATTGCCGTAGCCACATTTTAGGCTAAGTTATTATAAAATCATTTGCCATTGATACGAAAAGAAGAAGAAGAAGAACTCAAAATTGTCACATGATAATTCATGGTATATTTAAAACTACACACTAAACGTTATGTTTATTTTGTTGGTAACTTTACATGTTTTTAGGGTTTCGATACCAAAATGGTAAAAAAAAGGAACCCTTATGGTGTGACTTTTTCTGTCCGTCTGTCTGTCTGTCACACCTGTATATCTCAGTAACCACTTATGCTATCGACTTGGGAATAGTTTTAGGATATGGTTGCGCAACTTATTTGCACATGAAAGAATAAAAAAAAATTATGATTATTAATGTAACATGGGGCAAATATTTCAAATTGTCGTTACTAGGTCAAATGGGGTATCATAATTATGAAAGGGCTTTACTTGTACATTCTAAAATACATTTTTGTACGTTACAACTCTTAGTTTTCAAGTTATGATGAAAAATTACAAAGAAATACCATCCCCTCCCCCCCTTTTATCTCCGAAGTTTGTGAAAGGAAAAATCTGAATTAATTACAGTCGATAGAAGTTTATGTAAATATTACAGCAAAAATAAAACGATCTTTCTAAGGTTTTAGAAATCTTTAAAAAACCGTAACAAAAAAATTTTGTTTTGTGGTCCTGAAATGGATTTTATTGGTTCCAAAAACACTATAAGTATATCGGAATTAACACTCGGCGCGCGAGTCCGACTCGCACTTGACCGGTTTTTTTAGATGAAAACTGTACCTATTTTATTTTATATTTGCCATCGTAAAGCTACCCTATTGTACTTCACCCTCGCCAGGTGTTACTTTAAAACTGTTAATCGGTACTCTGTATTAATGTCGAAGGCAAATAGTATACTCGTAAGTCGCCGCTTCACATAATGCCTTGGCAGTTAACAAAATGCCGAGAAATGTTTAAATTCGTCATTTACATAATACCTCGGCATTTTACATAACGACGTCTAATTCGTTTCTGTCACCCGCCACGACACGCTAGCTTCGCTCACTTGGCTCGTGCGTTGTGGTCGTAAGATAACTTAACCCAACCTAACCGAGCAATAATACTAGCGTAAGTTTGCCTTAATTAACTAACCTAAAATGCACCAGTACTGATCTAAGCCTGCGTTTACAATCTGCGAACGCTGTTTTACAATTTGCCGAACGTATACAATTTGCCGGCCATGTGGAAACGGCGAATTACGATTTTCCTGCGACATTTACTTGCAGACAGACAATAAATCATTGCATTAGTAACTTTATTTTAATTGGCTAAGTACCTACTAAAATGCATTGGAAGGAACAAGTACTTATTTAAAAAAAAACATTGCGTGTCTACTACATGTAAGGTAAAGTTCAAAAAGTTATAAATAAATTTACGTCTTATGCATTTATCGGGGTGATATTCAAGAACCCTGTGCCTTGTGGCCACGACAGAAATTACGATAGAAACATTCCTCATTTCCACACAATTCCCGCAAACACAATTGCCACTAAAATACATCCAAACCTCGTCCAAGTTAGCCTACATCTTAATATGGAGTAGTCGTTTTGGCGCATCCCTCCGAACGCCATCGCCAAACGCGTTGGCCCAACGCCAGCCAACAAAAATTGATTGCAGAATTTTTCACTATTCGACGAGTTGACAGTTTGTGGAAAGGTAAGTGATGGATTATATCGGGTTATAATATATCGAGCTTATTCCACCATCTCCCTTCTACCATCGGGGGTCCAGACGCACCGCAGGATATCACCCATACTTGGTTGATATTCCGCACATTCGCACAAAGCGCTTTGAAACATCTTTTATAATGCGCACAGCGTGGAATTCTCTGCCTGCGTCTGTGTTCCCGAGTTCATATAACCCGAATCTATTCAAGTCGCGAGTGAACGGACTTCTTCTGGGCAAGCTCGTTCCATCGTCGACCTCATCTCTGTCGTCAAGACTAGATCGAGGTCAAGAGTAAGTAGCCCATTGACGATAAAAAAAATCCACTTCATACAAATTAGATCGATCAGCTGGTTATTTTGTATCAAAATTCGCGATTTCTTTTTGCAAATTTACGACTTGGAAATTCGTATTCGGAAATGTAGAGCCCGGTGGCTTCGGGAGCGCAAGCAATGAAAACTCAACAGCTGATAAAAACTTCCCGCCTTGGTGTCGTAAAAGGCGACAAAGGGGTCTTAGATGGGCAACAACGTCCTTCTTAATGTAAGCTAACTTGATAAACAGTAACCAAGTAACTAACAGTAAAACTTTCTCTTTATGTAATCGCGTTTGTGACCATTGTCGTGTCTTGCTTGACTTCTACTTGTGCTGTCTTACATACAGGGTGTAAGGGACGGTGTACCGAAATATGAACGGGCATGCTCAGTCAACGAAACTGAACAACTTTCCCAAAGAAACATTTTTGGGAAATGAAAAAAAAAAATGACTTCTCCATACAAACTGTTTGATCAGATTGAACTATTTTTGTATCGAGAAGTAAAAAAAAAATTTGTTCCCAAAACTGTTTCTTTGGGAAAGTTGTTCAGTTTCGTTGACGGAGCACGTCCTTTCAGTTTTCGGTACAACTTCTCTTACACCCCTGTATACAAGGTGTAACAGAAAGCAGTATTTTTACCTTAACCCTCGGTGTGCAAGTGCGGCTCGCACTTGACCGGTTTTTAGGGTTCCGATACCAAAATGGTAAAAAAAGGAACCCTTATGGTGCCGCTCTGTCTGTCTGTCTGTCACACCTCTATATCTCAACAACCACTAATGCTATCGACCTGAAATTTGGAATAGTTTTAGAATATAGTTGTCCAACTTAATTGCACATGAATTTAAAAAAAAAAAAGTATGATTATTTATGTAAAGGGGGCCAAAATAGGGGGGGCCAAATTTCAAATTGTCGCTACTAAGTTGAGTGGGGTATCATATGAAAGGGCTTTACTTGTACATTTTAAAATATATTTTTGTATTTTTTTAAGTTTCTTAGTTTTCAAGTTATGATGAAAAATGACAAAAAAAATACCATTCCCCCCCACCCTTAACTCCGAAGTTTCAGTAAGGAAAAATCTGAATTAATTACAGTTGGCAGAGGTTTATGTAAACTTTACAGCAAAAATATAACGATCTTTCTAAGTTGCACAGTTTTTCAGAAATCTGCAAAAAAACCTGTACAAACAAATTTAGTTTTGCGGTCCTGAAAATGGACTTTATTGCTTCCAAAAATACTATAGGTATATCGGAACCCTCGGCGCGCGAGTCCGACTCGCACTTGACCGTTTTTTTTTTATTATCTTCTTAGCGTAAGGTCGGTGCGTAGACTTAAGGAAGGTTAATAAGTTTAGAAAAACTTGAATTTAATTACTTTAATTATTATGCATGGTCATAAATTACCAGTGTGTTATTTAATATAGCGAGGCACAAAGTACCTATGTAATATTAACTCGTCAAAATGGTTAATTTACATTGGGAGTAAATTAAACGTTGTTATACTAATAAATTTAATGATTTCCAAAATATTTTTTTATACCCCAATACACTTCAGACAAAATGGATGAATATACACCAAATTTGGGTAATTGGTTACCAAATTTATGCTGGTCAAAATTAGCCGGTTCGGATAACTTCGTTAGAACACAATCTCACGGTTAGGTTGTGTTAGGTTATCTTGCGACCACAACGCACGAGCCGAGCGAGCGGGCAGCGGCCGGCGAAGTGCTAGAAGCAAATTTTGTGATCATTTAATCATTTTGGTAAACAAAATTTGGTGAACATTTATCCATTTTGGTGGATAACATTTGGTAAAAATTTACTCAAATTTGGTGGCACGTTAATACACAGCCATTTACATTATAGAAACATTTGTGAGATATTATTTTTGCATCATAATAGGTAAGTACCTGGACGACCGAGCTTCGCTCTATAATTACCGCCTAAACATTAAAATATCATCGGACGAGCAAGCCATGCTACCCGCCAACAGATGGCGCTGTAGGTTTTTGTCTAAAACGCGGTATAATAAAAAAAAAAACCGGCCAAGTGCGAGTCGGACTCGCGCACTGAGGGTTCCGTACCACCACATAAACATAATTGTATTAGTTGAAATTTCAGTAAGTTAATGTGCTAGATTTTTTGAGTCCGACACGCGCTTGACCAAATTTTTTTATTTGTTGTTATTTTATAGCTTATGCACTATAAACATACCAATTTTCAAGTTTGTAAGTGTTCCCGTTTTTAAATAGAACTAAAACAAAAATCGCCTCAGCGACCATCCAACTTGACCCCTCTCTTATATGAATGTTCTTGAAACGGGAGCTCACCACAATTGGTTGCCATTAGTTGTGAGAAAAGTTGTAATATTTAATGATTTCAGACTTTTCCCATTATTTGTACTGTGAGACCTAGCTTCTTGTCAAATTTCATAATTTTAGGTCAACGGGAAGTACTTACGTTTTGTTACAGTTGATTGCTGACGTAGGTACATCTCAAAAGGTGTACAATAAAACCATAGTATAAAACTAAATTACCTGCTTAGCACATCAAGCTTGACAGTTTAAGCCACGATCACACCTACCTAAATTCCAAGACTTACGGCATACATTGCTGGGAGGCTTGGTTATGTTAATTGCAATATCCTTACTTCAACGAGCAATGTACGCTGAATTAGTCTTTGAATACAGCTAGGTGTGATCATGGCTACGTACGGTCGGTCAACGTACGGTCAACCGCTTGTCGGTAGAAACTTTTTCAACTCTATTACCACGCCATAAGGTCCAAAAGTGTTTCTACCGATGTGCGGCCGTGTGTACGTACGGTCAACCGCACGTCGGTAGAAACTTTTTCAACTCTATTACCATGCCATAAGGTGCAAAAGTGTTTCTCCTGATGTGCTGTTAAGTGTACCTAAGACCAACCTCAGCTCACGCTATAGGTTGGAATAGGTACAGCGCGTTCAGAACAAGTCTTTATTTTCCGCGCATGGGTGACAGGCGGAGAGCCAATGAGCGATTCGCTCGCCCCCTGGGGGGAGCCGTGCTCACCCCCGCGACAAATTTTTTGACTTCTGCGCATTAACGGTCACAGACAAAGTTATTTTGCACGCAGTAGGTATACCTACCTACCAGCTATATTAAACGGTATAGATGGCGTATCCTACCTCCATCCTAACCCAATTTACGCTTATGTTGCATATTTCTAATTTTCAAAGCAATCCGTGATATAATTTATTTATTATAAGCAGGAAAAATTTTTTGAGTACCTATAGCATACAATCAAACGGTTCTAATTATTTTTTACCTGTGTCGTCCTAGTGGCAATCCTAGCGGCCATAATTGGTATTATCTTGAGCTTTGGATGTCTCAGAGGAAGTTAGGTTTAAAAGTCTGTACCGTGTACCTAAAGATGGCGCTGATATCAGATTATGGTTCCACACTTTGTCACGTATTAAATAAACTTTGTTTAGTAAGTATAATTATATTATAAAAGTAAAAAAAACATTAACTATTTTCTTATCTTTATTTTATTTAAATATTGACGGCGAAACCTGTAAGGTAAGCGTCTAAAAATATCAAAAACATTTCAAAAGTAAAAAAGCAAAAATTTTTAAAAATTTAATAAGCAATACCACCACCGTCCAGGCACAGTATGACCTATACTACCCAGTACTACCTACCATAATTATTATATACTAAAAGCTTTTGCTCTTTGACTTTAAAAACTCAGTGACCATCCAACTTGACCCCTCTCTTATATGAATGTTCTTGAAACGGGAGCTCACCACAATTGGTTACCATTAGTTGTTAGAAAAGTTGTAATATTTAATGATTTCAGACTTTTCCCATTATTTGTACTGTAAGACCTAGCTTCTTGCCAAATTTCATAATTTTAGGTCAACGGGAACTACCCTGTAGGTTTTGCATTTTTGAATAAATGTATGGAGATGAGAACATAAAATGCCATATCTTTTTATTGCGTCGGTGTAAAAAATTGAAATTTTCAGACCTTGTGTGGTCCATGGATCCTAATATATGGTATTAATTTCAACCTGATACCTTTACCCGTTCGTGAGATAAAGGGTCTTGACAGACAGACAGACAGACAGACAGACAGACAGACAGACAGACAGACAGACGGACAACAAAGTGATCCTATAAGGGTTCCGTTTTTTTCTTTTGAGGTACGGAACCCTAAAAACCGGCCAAGTGCGAGTCGGACTCGCGCACCGAGGGTTCCGTACCACCACATAATCATAATTGTACTAGTTGAAATTTCAGTAAGTTAATGTGCTAGATTTTTTGAGTCCGACACGGGCTTGACCAAATTTTATTATTTGTTGTTATTTTATAGCTTATGCACTATAAACATACCAATTTTCAAGTTTGTAAGTGTTCCCGTTTTTAAAATAGAACTTAAACAAAAATTGCCTCAACGTCCATCCAACTTGACCCCTCTCTTATATGAATGTTCTTGAAACGGGAGCTCACCCCAATTGGTTACCATTAGTTGTGAGAAAAGTTGTAATATTTAATGATTTCAGACTTTTCCCATTATTTGTACTGTGAGACCTAGCTTCTTGCCAAATTTCATAATTTTAGGTCATCGGGAAGTACCCTGTAGGTTTTCCATTTTTGAGTAAATGTATGGAGATGAGGACATAAAATGCCATATCTTTTGATTGCGTTGTTGTAAAAAATTGAAATTTTCAGATCTTGTGTGGTTCATGGATCCTAATATATGGTATTAATTTCAAACTGATACCTTTACCCGTTCGTGAGATAAAGGGTCTTGACAGACAGACAGACAGACGGACAACAAAGTGATCCTATAAGGGTTCCGTTTTTTTCTTTTGAGGTACGGAACCCTAAAAACGAATTTGCCCAGACATGTGACCTACTTAGCTAGATCGATTTTTCGCTCTCGAAAACCCCCGTACCTATGGTAAATTTCATCGAAATCGTTAATCGTTTTCGAGAAACCGATTACAAACATTAAAAAAAATGCTCGTTTTATAGTACAGGATTTAACGGGAAAAATATGTCAGTTATTCTATCTAGTACAGGGACTAAATTTTTGAATATCACCTGATGATAAAATCGATATAACAGTTTTTGATTTCAAAAGTGAAGATTGATATTCGATAAATTATAAAGTAGAGTTTGAATGTTAATTAATTATAATAATTATATTATAATTTACCTTCTAAAGGCTTATCAGGATAAATTTTAATTTTTAAAGTCTCAACAGTGATATTATATCACCCGGTATTTTTCAAATCAAATATGGTTATTCATTGTTGGATACAAAATTTTTATGGCGTCAGCTAAACTACATCGCTTCACAAAAAAGTGTCGCCATGGTGAAAAAAAAGAAGCGACAATAAAAATTCCCTCCAGAACTCCAGCAAAAACGCGTGGTACTTAGGGGGGGACTTACCATAGTCACCACGCTTGTAAGCGTTGCGGGTGGTGACCGCTGTTGTAGGTGACTGTAGTAAGATGGCACGATACACAGAAAGATGCATCTGCCCATCCTCAGGTTCATAAGCCGTTAGTCGCCTTTTACGAGACACACACAGATAGAGATGGGTTGGGACTATTCTTTGCCGGCACAAAATACATTCATCATATCAGCCGAAAGACGTCCACTGCTGGACATAGGCCTCCCCTAAAGATCTCCATGCTTTTAATATGACAAAGTATTTTAGCTGCTTTAGGTAGAATCTTACATAAATTCCTACATCACTGTAATATCTTCATATAATATCTTATCTAGTATATATCATTTCGTACATTTGCGAGTAATTTAATAATAAAAGAGATTTCTTTATCAGTTCTCATCGAAGGTGTTGATAAAGAGGTCATCGACGTATACATCAAACAGCACAAAAAATACAGCATCATTAAACCACATTCTGAAATATGTGAAGCATATGATGGGTGCACCATCGTAATTTTGGCACCATATTGCGGCCGCTTATTATTTCAACGTGGGCACGCCTTATAAATGCACCAAATTTTGTCCAGGTACTAGTTAGGTACATAGCTCTCAATTTTGATAGGAGCCAATTCTTGGATTTTCAATGGAATTGGCTCGTAAAGGCGATATAAGACGTCAAGCGACTGGACTATATAGCATCTTGGTCATTACGCCCCTGGGGGCCAATTCTTGAAAGTCACCGGGTGATTTTCGAGATTTTTAAAATTGAAATAAGGTTTGTTAAACTCCTCAAAAGTAAGAATCAATATTTGTTAATTATAAAATAATGTTCAGTTTTAAAATTACCAACAAAACTATTTGAGTTTTATCGTCGTTTTTTTTAATTTTAAATATCTCGATAATCACCGGGTGACTTTCAAGAATTGGCCCCCAGAACGTTTTCCGGCACCACACGGACGGCCTTCGCCTATATCCAGTTTGCAGGAAACGACCCTCTAAACAAAAGCATAGACCCGTCAAAAACAAACCAAAGCCAGTGTAACCCACTATTTCCATTGCGAATTCCAATGATGGAAATACTGAGACTGTTTGCGACTGCTTGAAGCCCTTTAAATTTTACAAACATGTAATTTTAGTGAACCAATGAACTCAATGTAACAGCGACTATGGATCGGTAGAAAACGGTAAGGCCTTGTCCTAGATATGTAATGCCTACACATCGAACACACTTCTTAGAGAGCAAATGTGCTTTATATGAAACTTGCATTCGCCAGCGACTTCGTCTTCTAAAAAAGAACCGGCCAAGTGCGAGTTGGACTCACGCACCGAGGTTTCCGTATCACTAAGGTAAAAATATCCTGTCCGTATGGATTGAGGAGCCACTCACTACCATGTTAGTTATAGACGCGCAAGCACGCAGAAGTGTAATAATTTCGCGCGAGTCCGATACGAACTTGACCAGTTTCTAAAATGTATTTGGTGTTATTCTATAGCTTATGCATTATTTATAAAAAAATATACCAATTTTAACGCTTGTAAGTGTTCTCATTTTTACGATAGAGCTAAAACAAAAATCGAGCACAAATCACCTAAAAAACACGTTTTTAGTTGGGGATCCCCTTAATTTATAAATATTATTTATTATTGTTTAAAACATCAATCACAACAAATATACCTAAGTTGTGATAATTTCAACTGTGTACCTATTACGGTTCATAAGATAGAGTCCGCTGACAGACAAGACAGACATCGGAGGCATATTAATAGGGTCCTGTTTTTCACCTTTTGGGTACGGATCCCTAAAAAGTATACCAGAGTTTACATGTCGTTCAAGTCAAAGTATTAGCTGTCAAACAAAAAAGTTTCATTAAAATCGGTTCAGTATTTTTGGGGTGATGCTCGACCAAATAAACAGGAAAGTAGTCCAAAAATATGGATTAAAGGACATCGAAATAGCAAAAGGACATCACGTGCATGTAGGGCTCCTTAGATTCTTGAAGAGTTATTATTGTTAGCGAGGTTTTGATTTTTTTTAAGTCTTTTTTCATTCAATTTCATGTACTATTAAGGAGTTTATCACGACTTTTTTTAATTATTTAAATACCTTTCGTCACGACGATATTCAAAAATTTATGTACTCCGCTTAAGGGGCTACCTCCGGTCCACTAGCGCCCCCATCAGTTAAAAAAATATTACTTGCTAAATACGAAACTTATCAAAAATCCGGAAAGACAGTTGTAGTAAAGGTGCATTTGTTTATTTCAAAGATTTTGTAAACTACGCCAGGGGCAGCGTTTTTCTTACGTCAATGGTTTATTTAGAAACTAGCTACTCTGTAAAATAAAGTTCACTGTAGTTACAGATACAAAAACTGCTAAAAGTGGCCGTTTTTCGCAATTTTTGTATCTGTAACTACAGTGTATTATATTTTTCAGAATTGATAGTTTCTGAATAAACTAGGATACCTTTACTTCAATCTGTCTTTCCGGATTTTCCTATACTAACTCCTTGGGATTTTCGATAAGTTTTGTATTTAGTGAGCTTAGAGCAACGCGTCAAACCGCCGGGCTTTGCGCGCGAAAATCGTGTTACTCTATGTTAGTGAGTAATATTTTTTAAACTGATGGGGGCGCTAGTGGACGGGAGGTAGCCTTTTAACGTCAAACAAATAGAAACACACAACTATAAATAATATAATGATTAATTTATTAAAATGAATCATGATAAAACTACATTTATCGACTAAATGACACTAAAGACACAATAATACACAATCGCCATAAGTAATATAAAATAAAAAGTAGGTGTAATATTTATGGCTAACGGCCTACCCTCGACCTTGCTACTACGGTCTTCAATTAGGCCTGAAATATACTTAAAAGGCATACGGCAAGGGCATGGGACTGGCGAAGAGAAGGCACGGTGCCTCTTCAAAACTTTTTGGCGACGCGTCGTGAATTACGTTACGACATTAAGCGACGTGGTGCAGGCATGCCACTTCGCTGCCTACTCCTTGCCTTACGCTATTCCTATGTAATGTCGCATTCGGCCCCTATCCATTCCATGCCTGCGCCTCGCCCGAACCTTGTTATGCCGTTATGTATCATCATAAAATCCCATGAAGCGTCTACTACAGGACAGGGAGCTCCCTCCAAAACTCCAGCAAAACGCACGGTACTTAGGAGGTGGTTTATCATAGTCACCACGCTTATATAAGCGTTGCGGCTGGCGACCGCTGTTGTTAGTGACCGCAGTATGTAAAATGGTACGATACACATAAAGATGCTGCTGCCCATCCTGCTAGCCGCACTTCAGGTAAAGAAATAATTTTACTTAACGCGTAAAGAAGCGAAACTCTCAAATTCCTACCTACTCTGACGACGTTAGTCTACCGGGCCATCACTAAGAACACACCGATAAAACATAAGAACAGAACCGAAAGAAATTAGCGCCGCTGTCACTATGACTAGACACAAGTACTGCTCGTAACTTTGTGCCGATATTGGCACATTATAGGCGCCTTTCTCTTGTTATCGGTATCGTCGTGGTGCACAAACGGCCTGAATGTATGCATGGGGGCGCGACCATCTTCTGTCTCTTTCACTCTCACCAGGCGCACCAAACAGTATGCGCACAGATTACTTGGAGTGTAGATAGGTAGTGGAATCACTCTGCGGAAGTCTCGTGGGTGTGCTTCGGGCTTTAGCCGTATCAAGTGTAGGAACTAAAACAAGTTAAACGTAGATAGTTACACAACTATCTCAACAGCGACAGGATCTACTAATAGAGTTGGATTTTTCTTTAATATTTTATAGAAAACGGCACACGGTGATATAATATCATAATCAATAGATGGTATGCCTTCAAATGTAGTCTTGCAACCAATTAAGTGTATTTTGATAACAAAATGCACATACTCTTTGACATCCTGGATTCTATCTACTGTACAAAACTTAACACTAAAGGACATAGTTTGCTTTGGCGGCAACACCGCGCTCGTTGGATTTACTCTAAATATCTTTTTCATCTCTGCTGTTGTACCAATTCTAAGTTTAATATGCAAATTCTTATGTGAATTCGTGACATTAAAAGTATCTTCACAATATCCGTGAGTTATCGGAGATTCCATCATTATCAAAGCCTCTGGTTGTATCGATACTGGATGAGGTAAAATATCAGCAAATATTTTAACAGCTTTTCTTAGAATAGGATAACCAGAACTAGGAATACAAAATATAAATTCGTAATAGCCATTGTGACATCCAGTGCGTTCATTTTTCTTAAACTGTACTACAATGGTAGCTTTTCTAGGTCTGCCCTCGAGAAAGCAAATATACTTCTTATCCAGAATGAATGTGTCTAACGAAATTTCAACTATTTCTTTGAGAATCAGTCGAATGTCGTATTCACTAAGCTGTTGTTGGCTCCCAATCTTATCGTCATTAGCTGATTTCGGTGATTCAGGTGACTTTTCTGTTTCCGCGTCCTCACCCACAGGTTCCTCTATTTTATCAGCTAAAGGGTCACATTTTTCTATATATAAATGATATTCAAAATCATCGCTAATAGTGACTTGGATATAAGCGGTAGGATATACGCCTTTCAATCCAAATTGCCATGGATACAATGGTGGGAAGGTTAGTGTGGGAGTAACATGCACACATCGCGTCTTTACAAAGTCAGTGACAACAGGAATGCTTAATGCCTCTGATGGAATTTCAGAATAATAACGAAAACCTACTTTAAAATTCAATCGGGTCGTGAATGACGTATAGTCTTTTACTTTATAGGCTAGGGTAAGTTTGACAGGTAAACCAGGATACAGAATTTGAGCGAGAGGTGGTACAATTTTAGCATACCTAAATGGTTCTCTATATGTAAACATTATAAATCTAACTTGTAAGACATTGTGCGTCACGTTTACCAGTGAAAATTTCACAGTATCCTCTAACGTTAAATCACCTTTAGTAATAGTGAGAATAGGTGGATCGCATTTCACGGCTTCTGTTGGTTTCATAGATGCCCATTCATCTTTCTTAGGCGCAAGACTAGGAGCAGGAGTGATACTATGATAACTGAATTGCGAGGTGTCTTCCGATATTGCTGAAGGAAACTTCTTGTGTTCATTGCTGATAACTAGCGGAGGTAAAGCAGAAACAGAAAAAAGAGGCGAAGCTTTTGTATCCTTAATTTCAAGACTTTCATCTATACTTTCTCTTGTTTCTGCTGTTTTTGGTGTTTCATGTATTACTTCCCCGACTGTTTCTTCAAATTCACCATAAACACTAAGAGCCTCATCTGATTCTTCTATGAACAGTTCCTTTCTTTTTACTTCCCTTTGTTTGTCTTTACGAGACTGTTTGATTTTTTCCCACTTTTTGGCTGTTCTGGCATATATCTCCGTCAGTTCATAGGGAGACAATATTGTTTCTGTTATTAGTTTCCTGACTATACAGCTTTTGCGTATGTTAGATTCTTCGACCTGGCGGTGGAAATCTGTAGTCGCTACATGCATACGTTGTACAATTTCTTCCCATTGCGGCAACGATGTGAACTTTATTCCCATTTGTATTTCAATAGATTTAATCCATTCCTCAACATTTATATCGTAGAAGTTTTCATCCCTTATGCGGATATGGTTGCATATATCCCTTGCATTCATTTTGTGCTATGTGTGAAGATAACTGGATCAATTATTAGCAAATAAGTATTTTATCTTCGTAAAAGCAAAACTCTTGTTTGCAACTTATTTGTACTTTTTCTGTTCTTTTCTAATAATGTCGTTCACACACATTTGTTTCATACAATATTATGGCGAGATCATTCTTTATATATATATATATTCTTTATTGTGCACAAATTACATAAAATTGTGGTCAACATACTATAAAAAATCTTCTTTTATTAATATAAAATCATTAGACGAGATCGCCAATGCCTAATGAAATATTTACTCAGGAATCCCTTTTCGAAGAGCGAAGACTTGGGGGACGTGTGGCGTGTGCACTATGATAAGTTGATAATTGTTGAACCTATGAGGTTAGCCGCATATCACCATCCAAAATTATCTTTAATGCGTTCAAATTTTCTATTAGAATTTCACTTTCAAAGTCGTTTACTGGATAACACAAATTACACTAAACACTGAAATAAACAGCAAAAACTAAAATCAAAACAGGTACACGACCACCATCTTAAAATTCTATCAAACCACAGAACAACATGTTTTTAGGGTTCCGATCAAAATTATAAAAAGGTACCCTAGTCCCAGTTCAGTGCGATGCGACGGATCGTAAAATGTATGAAGCTTTAGTCGCTGATATGGCGACGTAAATAAATAACAACTGGGTATCACTATACAAGTACGTGTATTATTGAATAAATTATAATTTCATATCCAGTGACAAAATTGCGCAATTCATAAGACAGTAAAAATAATCGCAAGTGCTGAGCAATAGACAAAATCTACAAAGTAGAAAATCGCAAAATTTCACAACCACAGGCAGGATTCGAACCTGCGTCTTCTGCGTAAGTACCGCAGACGCTTTACCAACTAGGCTACTGTGGTCCTGCCCGATGTTGTGAAATTTAGCGACCTCTATACGCATTCCAACGTTGCGTTTGTGCTGCCACCTAGCAAGCATTTTTGCTGTACTAGCTCAACTAGTCCATCATTGCAGGCAGAAGACGCAGGTTCGAATCCTGCCTGTGGTTGTGAAATTTTGCGATTTTCTACTTTGTAGATTTATCCGAACACAGGAAGTGTTAAAATAAAAATCATTTTCAAATATACGTAGTGTTACCAATTTTCAACTCGAAATCTGTCTGCAATGATGGACTAGTTGAGCTAGTACAGCAAAAATGCTTGCTAGGTGGCAGCACAAACGCAACGTTGGAATGCGTATAGAGGTCGCTAAATTTCACAACATCGGGCAGGACCACAGTAGCCTAGTTGGTAAAGCGTCTGCGGTACTTACGCAGAAGACGCAGGTTCGAATCCTGCCTGTGGTTGTGAAATTTGGCGATTTTCTACTTTGTAGATTTATCCGAACACAGGAAGTGTTAAAATAAAAATCATTTTCAAATAGACAAAATCCCAAAGGGATGTGGTTGTATTCGAAAATCAGGGTAAAGGCAGCAGAGCCCATACTGCCCAAAGCCTATCGTTATTTCCACTGCGGTGCTATCCGCTCCGCAACACACTGAATGGACTGTATAGGCTTCATATATTTTACGGTTGGTCGACATCCGCGCGGATTGTCCGCGACGCAATGAACTGGGCCTTATGGTGCTACTTCGTATGTCACACCTGTATGTCTCAGCAACTATAAGGTGATCCACTTCAAATTTTAAATTTGTTTCAAACCATGCTTGCCGAACTCTATTGCACAGAAAATATTTTTAAAGTATTTTGTTGTACCGCAAATGGGGTAAAATGGTCCTACAAAAAATTGGGCCTACAAAAAAATGGGCCTGGACTAACCCCCCGTAACTCTGAAACCGTTCACTTTAGCAAGATTACGTCATAGACCACTTTTGTTCGCAATTTAATGTAGATTACTTTAATCCTTGGCAATTTTGCGCTGAACTGCACAGTTTTCGAAATATTTAAGGAAAACTGATAAAACCCAACTTCTCCCCCCCAAACCCGACGCAAAAAATCGTGTAACTTTTTACCACACAATATGTGGACTGCACAGAACAATTTGGAGCTGGAATGATATAATTACTCGTACTTTGGATGTCAAGGTCTGGGTCTACCTACCTGCACCATACTATAGGAGGCATTATTATAAAATGTAGTAACTGTGTCAAGTGGGGTTGTATTTATTTTTAGTTTTCCAGATATATAGTGAAAGAGTAAAAAAAATACCATTCCCCCAATCTCTAAAGATTGCACAGCGAAAAATCTGAACAAAATCGAATTGATTGACAACTCTACCACAGATTAAATAATAGTAAACTAAACTCTACCAAAGAAGAAGAGACAAAAATTCATTAAAAACAAAGTTAGTTACACAGTCTTTTAAAAAACTACTGTTATGAATTTCAAAATCTGGAACCCCTGGTGTGCGAATCCGACTCGCACTTAACCAGATTCTTTCTTCGAGAATACTGTCAGGCTAGCTATCAGGTTTCTTCATTGACGTAAGAAAAACGCTGCGCGGCGTAGTTTCCAAAATCTTTGTTCTAAACGCCCCCTGGCGTAGTTTCCAAAATCTGAGGCTCAGCTCGATTTTGGATTGATTTTGGAACCGAAGCACGCGTTTTTTTGGGGTAAGAGCGTGCGCGCACGGACGACAAAAGTCTAAAGATAAAAAAGTCTTGTCGTGTCGTGTCTTTCTAAAGTCTTGTGATACAGAAAACGCTTTACCTTATGATAATTAGGCTATATTCAACTAGAAAACATGCATAGGAAAAATAGCAGACATAAGCAAATGAAAGACATGATTGACTACGTGTCAAGTATTATTCTTCCATTGCCGAGGCTAGAGCGAAGAGTTCACATCATTCACCCTGGGCCTTTTAAAACGAGCCGGTATCATAATCTTGAAGATACACCGGCGGCCTGCGCTCTCGGGTTGACCGGCGTAACCCAGTTCCTTCTTGAGTCGGGCCTTCATTGTCAATAGCTTCCTCTTCAGTATCAGGAGTCATATAATCTTCTTCTGACGAAGGTTCATCAACCACTGGAAGTGGAGCTAAAGACCTGTTTGAGACAGATGTTTCGCGGCCATCTGATAACCTCACGAAAGAGTAATCCGGATTACTTTGCAGGAGCTCTACTTCTTCGACAGCTGGATCATATTTAGAATTTCTCACATGCTTCTTCATAAGAACCGGACCCTGTGAAAGTAACCATGTTGGCATAGATTCACCGTTCAGTGAACGTCTAGGATGATTAAACATTCTTTCATGTGGTGTCGTATTCGTCCCAGTAGATAGTAGAGATCTGATGGAATGGAGTGCTACTGGTATCGCATCCTCCCAATTAACTATATCCAGATTTTTTGAGCGCAAAAACAACTGAATTGTTCTCCAGAGTGTTCCATTAAGACGCTCAACTAGTCCGTTCCCTCTTGGATTATAAGGAGTAGTTCGGCTGCAGGCGATTCCCAAATTAGTAAGGAAAATTCTCAATTCGTCTGATAAAAATGAAGTGCCTCTGTCGGAGTGAATATATGCTGGCGTGCCGAAGATAAAAAATATTTCTTTTAGACATTTTATTACCGTTCCTGCTGTCATATCTCTGCAGGCAAAGGCAAAAGGAAAACGGCTATACTCGTCTATTATTGTGAGAATGTAACGGTTCCGTGTGTTAGATGGTAGTGGACCTTTAAAATCCATGTTGAGTCTTTCAAAGGGCGCTGTGGCTTTAATGAGTTTTCCCTCATTCTTGACAAATCTAGGTTTAATTTCAGCACAAACAGGGCAAGCTGCTGTCATCCTTTTTATTTCTTCGACAGAGTAAGGCAAATTCTTTGTACGAACCCAGTGTACCATCCTCGTGATACCTGGATGACATAAGGAATTGTGTAGTTCTGTTAATTTACTCGAAGCAATATTCATATGTGCACATACCCGTGAAAGTGCATCAGCGGCGATATTTTGTTTTCCGGGTCTATATACGATGTCATAACGATAGCATGATAACTCTAGGCGCCAACGCTCTATTTTTTCATTTTTTATTTTACTTGCGTGATTCTGATTGAACATGAAAGATACGGATTGTTGGTCTGTAACAAGTAAAAAGTGCCTTGCGATCAAATAATGGCGCCATTTGCGTAGCGCTTCTACTATGGCGCTGGCTTCTTTTTCAATTGATGGTTGTCGTCTTTCAGAATTATTGAGTGAACGTGAAAAGAAAGCTACGGGGCGTCCTTTTTGAGATAATGTAGCAGCTATAGCAAACTCTGAAGCGTCCGTTTCGACAGTAAAAGTCTCTTTCTCGTCTATAGCGACTAAAGCAGATTTAGTAACATCAGTTTTCAAATTATTGAAACAGTTGACTGCGTCATCAGATAATGGGAAACCTGTTTGCAGTAGTGGCTTGATTTTAGCAGAAAAATTTTCTATCCATTTCGAATAATGTGCAAATAAACCAAGGGCTCTTTTCAAGCTTGCCGCATCCGATGGTATGGGTAGACTTATCAGTGGTTCCAAACGAGACTTGTCAGGTTTAACTGTATTTTTATCAATTGTATATCCAAGGAGGTTGATAGATTCAGTTGCAAAGACACATTTGTCAAAGTTCAATGTAAGATTATATTTTTCTGCGGCATCCATGAATTTGCGTAGGTTTTCGTCATGATCCTGTTTATCTTTCCCGCAGATAGTGACATCATCCAAATAAGCAAATGTTGCGTTCAGTTTCTCATTGTGAATAATATAGTGTAAAGTTCTTTGGAATGCGGCGACTCCATTTGTTACGCCAAAAGGTATGCGAGTAAATTGATACAGATTACCGCAAGCTTCAAAAGCGGTGTAAATTTTCTCTTTAGGAACTATTGGTACCTGGTGGTAAGCACTCTTCAAATCAATTTGACTGAAAAAGTTATATTTGGCGACTTGCGAGACAATAGAGTCAATGCTCGGCAAAGGATAAGCATCTAATTCAGTATATCGATTTATTGTTTGCGAATAATCAATAACCAGTCGTTTTCTGTGGTTGTTTCCACCAGCAACAAGCACCTGTGCTCGCCACGGAGAGACGCTAGGCTCTATTACCTTGTCTTTTAATAAATTTACGATCTCGTTGGATATAAACGCCTGGTCTTCCTCTGAGTGACGGCGGGAGCGAATTGATATAGGCTTAATATCGGGCGATAAATTCGTGAAGACGGATGCTGGTGGTACAGTAGCCTCAACTACATTACATATCTTTAGTGGCTCCTTTTCTCCTCCAAATTGAAGTTCTAGTGAAGAATGATTTTTCAATAAATCGTGTCCAATGATAACATCCGCACAGAGATTGTTTACAATAAGTAACGGCTGGTGTTTATAGATATGGTGATCAATTTGTATAGTTGCATAGCATATTCCATCGACATAAGAGACATGATTCAGTGATGCGAGGTTCACGGCTTGTCTGCAAGGCCGCCTCTTTAGTTTCATTGTTTGTGCAAGGTTGTTGTCAATAAAGCTGATAGAGCTGCCTGTATCAACTAAGGCTTCAGCTCGATAATTGTTAACAGTTATAGGTATAGTGGCTTTGCGTAAGCTTGAAGGCGAAGCGGCCGAAATAGTCGATAAGTTAAGGCCTTGAGAGTTCTCTTCCGAAGAAACAGCTGCATTTGTGTTGCGTTGCGTGTGAGCAGAGCTACGACAAACATTTGCAAAGTGGCCTTTTTTTGAGCATAATTGACATATTACATTAAAGGCAGGGCATTTTACCCTTTGATGAATACTGCCACCACAGAAGAAACATTTACGACGTTGATTAGCAGAATTCGTGGCTGCTAAGTTTTGTTGTTGTGGAGGCTCTTGCGTAGTTGGTTCAGATATAGCGTTAAAGGAGATAGGGCTGGTATTGGACTCTATTATATGAGAGGTGCTTTGTGCACTTTCGAGAGAAATTGCTAAATTTAGTGTTTCGTCTAAAGTCATAGTACATTTTTCTAGTAATCGTTCTCTTATTTTATTAGAAGTCAACCCTGCGATAAGAGCTCCACGAATAGTTTCATTTTGGTGATCTTCGGCTGTGACTGCTTTAAAATGACAATCGTGAGCAAGTAAGGTAAGAGCTCTCGAATATTCAGCTACAGTTTCTCCAGGCTGCTGTTTTCTGGTAGTAAGACGATGCCGAGCTAAGGTGATATTTCGTCTTTTCTCATAAGTATTGTTTAGTACTCTGATAGCTTCGGTATACTTGTCGCACTCTCGTATGAAGTTAAATATTGTCGGTGAAATGTGATTCACGAGAAGTTTGTACTTTACCTCTTCGGTTGCGGAGCTGATCTCTTCCGAAAGAAAGTTTTCAAATGAAAATCGCCAATGCGTCCATTTTAGGTCGGAGCCAACCATCGAAGGCTCCACATCGAATCGCTCTGGACGAAGAAAGCGAGAGATCGTCGACGACATGACCGTGTGTTTCGTGTCTTCAGTTTTAACACTTTTAGGGCTTTTAGGCATAATTTCATAGAAAAAAAAATTCTAGTTGAATAAATTGATACAGAAAACGCTTTACCTTATGATAATTAGGCTATATTCAACTAGAAAACATGCATAGGAAAAATAGCAGACATAAGCAAATGAAAGACATGATTGACTACGTGTCAAGTATTATTCTTCCATTGCCGAGGCTAGAGCGAAGAGTTCACATCATCTTGCAAAAGTCTTGACAACCTGCGACTTTTTGTTGAAAAATGTGCTTTATGTCAATGACACAAGGTTGTCAAAAATAAGTCTCGTGCGATTTCCCGAAGACTTTCCGAAGATTTTAAGATTTTTTCGTCTTAAGACTTTTTTGTCGTTTGGTCTATGGTGTCGCGAAGACATGCTGTGACACCATAGACAAAAATAATTAATGATGCCAGATTTGGGAGTTTTCCTGCAATTCGGGGAAACATAAAAGAAATTTATATATCGAAGACAGAATAATAAGGGTAATAGAAGGCGGATTAAAGAAATAATTCCTCACAAGGTAGTGTACTCGACGTTCTATTAATTTGGTAGGGTTATTTTGCATATTTCATAAGTAGCTGTTGCCTGCGACTCAGTACCAAGGAGTTTAGTCATTCTTCCGAAGGAGGAGTTATTTTTGTTTTTTTTTAGCTTGTTTGACTTGACGATCTTTTCACTTGATACCCAAGAGCCGCAAAGTAATAAATCTATGTGATACCCTTTTCCATAGCCCTTTTCAAAGGAGCAAGGAGTTTCGAATGTTTGACCAATCTCAATCTACAACTGGTTTTTAAGAGTGCTGGCTGACTGGATTCGGTTGGGTTTGTCTGGGATGACGAACCTAAAATCGGTGGAAACTTTGACCTTAAGCGGGTCTCTGGTGTCGGGCGTTTGTAGTGTAGCGCTGGTTCAGCTTATACTGGTTTAATTTCTACGTGCTTGCCGGCGGTTTTTAAACGGCGAATTCTACGATTTGCCTGCGCCAATGATCTAAGTCTCTACATCGTGCTGCGTTGCGAGCTCGGTGTACCTACTCGTACCTTACTAAATGAAAGGTTGATGATATTGTCAGTCAAAGCCACGATCACACCTAGCTGAATTCAAAGACTAACTCGGCATACATTGCTGGGAGGCTTGGTTATGTTAATTGCAATATCCTTACTTCAACGAGCAATGTATGCCGAATTAGTGTGCTCGTGGCTTTAAGTAAGGTTACAAGTCGATAATCTTTTTATGGGTAATCGGTGAACATTTGACGATCTTACCTGGAACCTCAAAACAAAAACCTAAACACTACATACATCAAGCGCGAATTTCAAATTTCAAATTGGAAGGTCGCATAGGCTCGCATGTTCATTACAAAAGAACCTCATATCAGGACCACGAGAATCTCGCGGGCGGGTGCGCGCGGGGGTGCGGGGTAGATTGCAAGGGGGGCGGAGAGTGTCCGTTATGTATGATAGTAGGTACCAGAAATAAATTTTTGGTTCTTCATACTAAATGACAAGTGGATCAGGTCAGCATTAACCTGGCAAACCCTAGCTTTGGGTCTGTTTTATCTAGGAGGTCAGATGGCAGTAAAAAAAACCGGCCAAGTGCGAGTCGGACTCGCGCACTGAGGGTTCCGTACAAATATACTTAACACAACACTTGTCTGTCTGTCTGTCAAGACCCTTTATCTCACGAACGGGTAAAGGTATCAGGTTGAAATTAATGCCATATATTAGGATCTATGAACCACACAAGATCTGAAAATTTCAATTTTTTACAACGACGCAATCAAAAGATATGGCATTTTATGTCCTCATCTCCATACATTTATGCAAAAAAGCAAAACCTACAGGGTACTTCCCGTAGACCTAAAATTATAAAATTTGGCAAGAAGCTAGGTCTCACAGTACAAATAATGGGAAAGGTCTAAAATCATTAAATATTACAACTTTTCTCACAACAAATGGTAACCAATTGTGGTGAGCTCCCGTTTCAAGAATATTCATATAAGAGAGGGGTCAAGTTGGATGGTCGCGGAGGCGATTTTTGTTTCAGTTCTATTTTAAAAACGGGAACACTTACAAACTTGAAAATTGTTATGTTTATAGTGCATAAGCCATAAAGTAACAACAAATAATAAAATTTGGTCAAGCGCGTCTCGGACTCAAAAAATCTAGCACATTAACTTACTGAAATTTCAACTAATACAATTATGATTATGTGGTGGTACGGAACCCTCGTTGCGCGAGTCCGACTCGCACTTGGCCGGTTTTTTTCTTTTGAGGTACGGAACCCTAAAAACAATGCTCGATTCCGTAAAAACTATTGCAAAATAGGGAATGATTTGATTACCAATTACTCCATCCAATTTCTAAAAAATACTTATCACTAATTGTCATTACAAAGTGTCTGTTAGAATCAACCCTTTGATCGCCCAGGCTAGTTAAATCTGATGTCAGAGAGACTGACCTACATTCCCGGGCTAGGTCACTGCAGGGTTCCAGGTTACATGTAAGTAAGTAAATATTCTAACTTTTCAGCTCAATGTGTATCGTTTTTAGGGCTCCGATACCAAAATGGTAAAAAAAGGAACCCTTATGATTTATTTATGACTTTGTCTGTCTGTCTGTCCGCCTGTCACACCTGTATGCCTGTATATATCGCAACAACCACTCATGCTATCGACTTGAAGTTTGGAATCGTTTTAGAATATGGTTGTTCAACTTGATTGCACATGAAAGAATAAAAAAAAACCGGCCAAGTGCGAGTCGGACTCGCGCACTGAGGGTTCCGTACCACCACATAAACATAATTGTATTAGTTAAAGTGTCAGTAAGTTAATGTGCTAGATTTTTTGAGTCCGACACGCGCTTGACCAAATTTTATTATTTGTTGTTATTTTATAGCTTATGCACTATAAACATACCAATTTTCAAGTTTGTAGTGTTCCCGTTTTTAAATAGAACTAAAACAAAAATCGCCTCAGCGACCATCCAACTTGACCCCTCTCTTATATGAATGTTCTTGAAACGGGAGCTCACCACAATTGGTTACCATTAGTTGTGAGAAAAGTTGTAATATTTAATGATTTCAGACTTTTCCCATTATTTGTACTGTGAGACCTAGCTTCTTGCCAAATTTCATAATTTTAGGTCAACGGGAAGTACCCTGTAGGTTTTGCATTTTTCAATAAATGTATGGAGATGAGGACATAAAATGCCATATCTTTTGATTGCGTCGTTGTAAAAAATTGAAATTTTCAGATGTTGTGTGGTTCATGGATCCCAATATATGGTATTAATTTCAACCTGATACCTTTACCCGTTCTTGAGATAAAGGGTCTTGACAGACAGACAGACAGACAGACAGACAGACAGACAGACAGACGGACAACAAAGTGATCCTATAAGGGTTCCGTTTTTTTCTTTTGAGGTACGGAACCCTAAAAATGGTTATTATAATGTAAAGGGGGTTCAAATAGGGGGGGGGCAAAATTAAAAATTATCGTTACTAGGTCGAGTGGGGTATAGGGTAGGTATCATAATATGAAAGGGCTTTACTTGTAAGTACATTCTAAAATATATTTTTGTATTATTTACGACTCTTGGTTTTCAAGTTATGATGAAACATGTCAAAAAAGAAACATTCCCCCCTTATCTCCGAAGTTTGTGAAATGAAAAATCTGAATTAATTCCAGTCGATAGTTCTTCCAAAGTTTTTAGAAATCTGCTAAAAACCTTTACATACAAATTTAGTTTTGCGGTCCTAAAAATTAAATTTATGGCTTCCAAAAAAACTATAGGTGCATCGGAACCCTCGGCGCGCGAGTTCGATTCGCACTTGACCCGTTTTTAGGGTTCCGTAGTAAAAAGGAACCCGTATAGTTTCGTCATGTCCGTCTGTCTGTCTGTCTGTCCGCGGTTTAGCTCAGAGACCCTTAGTACTAGAAAGCTGAAATTTTGTACCGATATACATTTCATCCACGGCAACAAAGTGGTAGATTTAAATTTTGAAACATATTTTTCTAGGGTGTCGTCAGACAGGTCTTTTAAAAATAATATGAGTTTGCCTAGATTGTTTTTCGATTTAGGGATCCGTTTGCGAAATATTAAGCTTGAAAGCGCAATTTTTTGTTGGAGTCGAGTGTCCCCCCCCCCCCCCTGCCGGCTAAACGGTTGTTATTAGAAATGTGAAAAAATTTACAGTAGTAGCATATATGATGAAATTAAAAGGAAAACTATCACAGTTAAGTAGGCTTAGCAGGTTAATGAGCTATAGCCGAACAACTAAAAATAATAAAAACAGCACTAGCAATCAGGCGCTAGGACCTCACTGAGCGTTAGGAGGAAAAAAGTTACTCAATACTCAATACATTTATTGCATCCCATGAGATTTACAAGGTGTTCATATAATAAATAGGTACATCATGGACCCTGTCAGGGCCCAGCAAAAGTAGGAGAGGAAGATTCTTTATCTAAAAAATAATATTTTATGTTACGTACCATTTATCTAAAATTATTTTTAATCTTTATAGTCCTAAATTACAAAAAAAACACAATGTTTTATTATTAATTTTCCATCGTTAAATAATTTGATTTATTTATTCTATGACTAGATTTCTATTACTATTAGTTTGTTATAAACGTTATGAAATACTTACTCAAACCCCACCTAAAATAAAAATAAAACTACGGAACCCTATACTGCGCGAGGCCCGATACGCACTTGGCCGGTTTTCATTCTCAACAAAAGGTCATGGTTGGTCATTGAGATCCCCCGAATTTTTTTTTTCAGGGTTCGCTAGGACCATAGGAGAAAAAGTCCACTAGTTTAACGAATAGGAACACATGCATTAAATCCAACTATTTATCTGGCAAAATTTTTGTATGTTGCTCAGAAAACAACTTTCTTAAAGAAATATTGGTCAAAAAGTGAAAACAATTTTGGTCACTTATACAAATTCCACTGTTACTGGCGCAAGGTTTGTATGGAAGATCTAAAAAAAATTTAGTTTTTCAACCCATGTTTCTTTATTTGTATGTATAAGTATACACGAACATTGACCGCATCATCATTTGCCTTCATGTGAAATCGAGGTCAAATTGTTTGTCTTCTCAGGACAAAATTAGTATATTTTTTATTTTTTTATTTTATTTGTTTAGGACAACCAGTAACAGTTACATTAGTACAAACCACAAAAACTTAGATATAAATTAAAGGTAAATGCACTGTCTTTAGGTGCCACAGCATGCAATTGGCAGTACAACATCACTTAATTAAATGAATATATAAAAATAAACTTACAATATAACAACAATATAACAAATAAATTGGAATTGTTAACTAAACTAAACATAATTTACGCTAACTTCTAAGAAGGTTAAATACTTCTGTACGGAAGACGGGCATAGTGCAATTAAAGATGTCAATAGTCTGACCTAGTTTGTTGTAATCTCTAGACATTCTGGGCAAAGGGGAATTATATTTAAGGTTGGTTCTGGAACTTGGAAGATATAGTAATCCTAGCGGTTGTCGTGGAATACGACGAGGAATACGGAAATATATAGCAGATAGTAAATCAGGAGAATCTACACGGTTATTCAATATGTTATACAAAAAAATCATGTCAGCAACTTGTCTACGAACAATCAAGCTATCAATTTCAAAATGCTCAAGTCTGTCAGAATAGGATGGCAGTCTTTTTATTACCCCACAGCAATAGGATAGGTGCCGTAAGAATCTCTTTTGAATCCTCTCAATACGCAATTGGTGAACAGAATAGTGAGGTGACCACACTGGACTACAGTACTCCAAGATGCTTCTAACGTACGCGTTAAAGATACAAATTTTGGTAGATTGCTTCTTGAACAGTTTTCCGTTTCGGAGAATAAATCCAAGCATTCTTGAAGCCTTATTGACAATGTTATCTATCTGGGGAATGAAAGTTAATTTAGTATCGGGTATTACTCCAAGGTCACGAATATTATCACATTCTATTAAAGTATTGCCAGATATATTGTAACAAGTTCTAAGGAAATTGTGTGCACGTGTAAATTTTATGTGTTTGCATTTACTACTGTTTAAATCCATGCCATTATCAGAACACCAATTTACAATGCTATCTAAATCCTTTTGGAGTAAATGGCTGTCATCAGCAGTGTCAATGATTCTACACAGTTTCAAGTCGTCCGCAAAAAGATAAACTTTACTGTGTTTTATACAATTACAAATATCATATATGAAAATGTTAAATAATAACGGACCCAAGTGGGAACCCTGCGGAACCCCTGAAGTGGCTATGTAAGAGAAAGACTTAAACCCCTTAAGCACTACAAACTGCTGTCTATCATGTAAATAAGAAGAAAACCACTTCAACATGTTGCCACCTACGCCATAATGCTCCAGCTTTCTAACTAAAATGTTATGAGACACCCTGTCAAAGGTATAAAATACATGTTACGTTTTATTCCGGTTTATATAAACTAGAGTGAGTTCCAAAACGCTAATAGTTAAAATTTGACAGCAGTCTGTCTCGACCACACCGGTGGACGTCATATAAAGCTATCCTGCTGTCAGGGTAATTTCCACCCGATTTGGAACGCAACGCAACCCTAATCAAGCAAAAAGGTTCGGCTACACTACAGTCCGTCATAGACCATATAAGTAACTAGCTGGTGCCAGCGACTTCGTCCGCACAAAGAGTTACGAGTATCCCTCGCAAGAAAGTAATACGCTTATGGCTCCCTCCATAGCAGAAAGTTGTGCTACTTAAACCTCCTTGGGAAGTACCATAGTCACCATATATACCAATGTGTAAGATTACAAATATACCAATGTGTAATGTTCGTTTAGTAAGTATTGGATGTTGTAAACCGCTTTGTAGAATGTAACACAAACATGCATGTTGATATCTCATCTACTCTTCCTATGTATCTGCGCTAGTAATGAGATTGCCTCACTCTGAGAGCATGCTAAAAGAATAATAAGTGTAGAATGAATAATTTTTTTTATGCTCTCTCTATCCGATTCGACGTCTTTTGAATAATTATTAAAACACTTTTTATGGATTTTGTAGAATTTAGATCTGTATTCTTTGTCTGGTGAATTGAGTTTATTTGGAAGTGTAATTCTAGCAAGGTTACATTTTATGATTCCACTAAATTCAAACATGTTTTGTTGCGGTAGAGTGCAAGTTTGTTACCTACGTACGTATATATACTGTTATCCACATGGTTGTATTAAAGATTCACTGACCTCTATATATACAATAGAGGTCAGTGTAAAGATTATAGAACATTTAAGGGTTCCGTACCTCAAAAGGAAAAAAACGGAACCCTTATAGGATCAATTTGTTGTCAGTCTGTCATAGCCAATTAAGGTGAGCTCCCGTTTCAAGTACACTCATATAAAAGAGAGGTCAGGTTAGACTGGAAGAGGAGTTTTTAAAATTATAGGGCAAAAAGGGTAAGGTATCCTTAGGGGGCGAGTCCGACTCACACTTGGCTGTTTTTTTTAACTTGAAAAGCAAAACAACATCTCCAAAACTGAAACCTTAGATTTATTCACATGAAACTGTAACTAAGTAACTTTGTTCCAACGAAAATAGGTCGAAATCGTTTCTTAAAATAAAATACACAAAAGAGAGAACATAAATCTGGTTTCCCATAGATTTTTTTTCTTTCAAGTAAATTATTTTTCACTGGAAAAAGTTGTTCAGTTTCAATCTGAATTCATAGTTACAAGTTTGGGAGAAAGCATTTTTACACTCGACATTTTGTTAAATTATTACGTCCATACCTTTAGTGTCCACAAATCAAAACCTGTTTTTCAAATCGAAAGTGCAATGGAATGCTTCGCTATGTCCTTGTCGTTAATTCTGTTAGGGCGTATAATTAATGTATTACTTTAATCTTAAGGCCAAATGAATATATCATCAACATAGACAAGTTTTAAGCTTACACGCTAACATGCGCTGTTTAAATATTTAAAAAGAGAAGTTCTTAGTTTTCATTTTCGTGTCATCCACGTTACAATATTTAAATCCATCAACCAAAACCTTTTTACATGAACCAGCTATTTAGACCATAAACAAATGATCAGTCATCATCAAAAAAATGGCCAGTCCGTCAAGATAATATCTCGTGCCCATAACTGCGATGAATCAGCATTTAAAATAAAATCCAACCTAAAGAGAATGTCTTAAAAGCACAGAAGAATCTGCTCAGAATAGAGGAGATCGAAAATGGTCGGGTTATGTTGAGCACCTCGAGTCGTATGTCAGCAAAAACGATGACCCTTCTTGTGGGTAAAACGCGACAAATTCAAGATGATCTTACAGTGTTGCCAATTAGTTACATTTGACAGTTTTAGGGTGTATTTTTAACTTTGCAGCAGCGATTTACTCAAGGATATACGTATTATATTACTTTGTTTTTATCGTACCAATTTAGTTTAATGGGTCTGATTATTTTGAGTCACGCTAGTAATTAAATTAAAATAAGTAAAACAAGGCAAGAACAGTGTCATTACGGTCTTTATTTCCAGTTTTGTGTATTGATAAGATATATTATTTAAGATATTGTATCGATTTTTCCACCACCAAACAGTATGTTCCGATATTGTGATGACGAAGATGAGTAATACTTGTTACAACTCCGTATTTGACTTTTTCTGAAATGTAGTTTATCATTTATGAAACAATTTTCTTTGATGTAGGTACCTACTTCAATTTGTTGTTTTTATTCATAACATTTAGTTATGTTTTTATGTTGTTTGTAATACTCTGTGCACAGTTGTTCCAGCTGTAAACTATTTGCATGCGTTCTTTTGCATATTAATGACCTCCATTTATCACCAACTTTTGATTTTCTTTGTTTCCTTTACAATCGAACGCCTGTTCTCAATCCTTCACTCTGGTCACCCAACAACGCGTAAGTGTGCGTCTACTAACACATTCTCGTGTTATAACCAGCCTTTCCTATACCTGACTACACATACACATGTATAGTTATACTGTTCTAGTCGAGGCGCGCCGATGCAATTATTACATGCTCTTTACCGCTCTTACGTCCGCCATTGTGGATTCGGATTTTGAATCGTTTTATTTTTTGTGCGTTCCGTTTTAATGGCATTTGATGTTGCCAGTTGCTAGAACTCTCGCGTTTCGTTTTGTTTGATTTGCGATAAATTCTGTTGTTTAGGCTCGAGTTTAGAATACGTGTCCACTGCTTGGAATTGTGTAATTTCTTTTCGCTTACTTACCCTAAATTCATTTATTGAAGGTTTTGTTCTGACTTGATTTAGACTTACATTTCTGATAAAATGGTTACCTAATCCATGCTTTCCCATGAATATCATGATAATTTATGAGGTACTCTCTTCTTTATCTTCTACTATTCCTCCTTGAACTAAATCCATTTAGGTCATTATGTTTACATTTATTTTTCTTTTTATCTGTTTTTATCTGTGCGTTTATTGCTACCTATAGATTTATAATCCGAGTCTTTCTGAATTCATTTGTTTATGATTGACCTAAATGGTATGCGTTTTGGAAACATAGTTTGTTATCGTTTCTTTCTTCATTGATTATTTCATTGGCTTTGTTTTCGCGTATTATTGTTTAAGTTTCATCACTGAAATGTACTTGTAGTTTTGTCCGTGTTATTAGGTGTCATAACGTTTTATTTATGTGTTTCTGTCGCCAATTTTTCACTTAGTGTTTGAGTTGTTGTTATTTTTATATCTTATGGCATAAAATCTTTGTGATTTTCAAACATTTTCTGTGTCAGTATCTTCAAATCTTCCCTTATTAGGATTAGCTTTTTACTTTTTAGGGCATAGATTTATATAGTCAAGATAGGGTCTTGGGAACATTCGGTTCAAAATTTCCCCATACAAGAAAAAATAGCGCCATCTGTGAGAAATCGCGTGAACTACGTTGTGTAGTACTTCGGTCGGTACTAAGTACACGGAACGGAAATAATATGGCGGGAAAAAACAAAACTAACTTTTTACTGTTTATATGTGATTTAGGCCTGGTTTTTCAGTTTCATTAATTGGATTAAAGTCAAAAACAATAATAAGAAATAACGATAATAATAATAAGAGTATATTGTTTCTTCAAATAAAAACATCCATTTTGTTGGTAAGTTTATTTGCATCCAATGTTGACAATATGACTGACAACGACTGACGTTTGTTGGTCCTAAACGTCAGATTTCGGACCAACGAATTGGGGACATTGTAACGTGCCGATGGGCTAGTACTTATATATAAGTAAATGTTTTAGGGATACCTTCTAATGTCTTGAATCTCTTATGAGATATGTAAGTATATATATTTCACGAGTAAATTCTTTTTTTTTACAGTATTTTTTGAGTTCTTCGTTGTTTTGTTAACGAAATGCGTAACTCTGTTATCTAACTGTTCTTTATCTCTGCGTAATGTTAATAAACTCGTTATATGAATGAAAGATAACTTCTGTTGACCTTTTCGTTTCATCATCGGATTATTCGACTTTCCTTTCTATTTTATCATTTTCTTTAAGATTATGACTGTTGTCTTTCAGTTACTATGCAAATCCATCCATCCAATCCAATCCAATGAATATCATAAATGCAAAAGTTAACTCAATTGTTACGCTTTCACAGATAAGCCGCTGAAGTGATTTTGATAAAATTTGGTATAAAGATAGTTGGAACCATAGGGAAAGGACATATACTATTTGTTTCTGGATTCGATGCGTACGAAGCCGCGAGTAACAACTAGTGACAATATACTCGTACGTAATAAACTGTTACCGTACTTATTAAACAGCTTACCAAAGACATTAGAGACATACGCCTAGAGATAAATCATAATAAACTCAAAAATGAGATAAATACGTATTTGTTAAATACACTCCCCTAAAGTATTTCAACTTTCTAATTAATCTTATCTTCTCTTACTATATCTTAATCTTTGTATAATTTAAAGAGACTCTTTCCTGCAGACAAACTGTCAGAACAGTTTTGCAGGCTATTAATAACATTTGTATGCTAAACATTATTGGGACAGGTAAAAAAATAATTATCACAGTAGGTATACCAGATGTAGTTTCTACTAGATGATGTAATATTTTCCGTTTTCTGTATTGTAGCTTGTTTTGCCTTGTTCATTTCAAACCAGGTTAGCCAATACCAAATGATGTCCAACTTTCTCTTAAGGGCACTGGTTTTCACATAGACCAACTGCCACTGACCTCTGCCACCTAGACCCAACCCTAGAGTTTTGCCAAGCTGTACATCAGTAAGACTATGATCGGAATCAGGGATTATTATAATAATAATGTCAAAATTATGTAAGTATGTCTAGTAGAGCATTGCAGTCTAACCAAATATTTGTTTTGGTTCTATATTGAGTTTTATTAACTTGGTTTTATGTTTACTATTAGGATAATCGTGTGGATTGATTGTTCGAAATGTAAAATACATATTTATTTATACTTTTTTATAGCTGTATTGTATTGAATATTACTACCGTTCACCTAAAAACAAAATTTCTGCCAATTACTGTTTCGATGGCCATATCAGACAGACCGGTGATTGCATATTTCATTCCGGCTGGATTAGGCTGTCAAGTTGTGTGGGCTATTGTACCAATACTCTTTTCCCCCTTGGATACTATCTTTTATTTAAGGTCAGCTTTCCTGGTATCTTTGTGTCACACTATGCCGTTGCGGGTTGTCTCTTCTTTCTGCGTTTGTGGATTTTTTTATTCTGCAGCCAGGTCATTGATAGCCTTCCTCGGCTTCTTATTTTCAATATACATCAGTATTTTACATACATACATAACATCACGCCTCTTTCCCGTCGGGGTAGGCAGAGACCACAGTCCTCCACCTGCTACGATCTTGACATACTTCCCTTGCTTCCTGTACTTTCATTTATCCTTTCATACATGCTTGTCGCTTTAGGGTACTTTTTACCTGGCCTTTATTCAGAACGTCCTGAATTTGGTCCTGGTACGTTCGCCTAGGCCTTCCTCTTCCAACGTTTCTATTCACTCTCACCTGGTAGATCTCTTTCGTCAGTCTTCGTTCATTCATCCTCTCTACATGACCAAACCATCTCAGCATCCCTTTCTCGATTTTGGTCACTACGTCTTCTTTTACGCCACACCGTTCTCTTATCACACTATTTCTAATCCTGTCACTCAATTTAACACCAATCATACTCCTTAGTGCTCTCGCTTTCACTGCGTTAATTCTACTTTCATGCTTCTTCTGCCATACCCAGCTTTCACTGCCATACATCAGTGTTGGTACCAAAACACCCCTATGAACAGCCAAACGAGCCTTGTGAGACACCTTCTGACTCCTCATAAAGGCGTGCAGAGCACCATTCACCATGTTTCCAGCATTCACTCTTCTTTCAATATCACTTTCACAATTTTAGTCATATATTATCATTTCATCTCATCACTTGTCCGTACCACCGCTACGGTTTTTCTCCGAATTAGAGAGCGGTCTAGGCAAATAAATTATCGACTAATTATTAATATTTAGCTTGACCAAAATTCTAATCAACATAGAACATCGTCATACCGTGGGGGTTATTAGATTGATGACCAACCTCACAAACCCTGGTGTCAAAGTTGTTGACCTGGCTAAGGCTTTTCGTAGATAATGTCGGGAAGAAACGGTCTGAATCATCTTATTTTTCGTTCCATCAAGTGATTTATTCTGCAGTGTCCTTACACAAAACAGCTAATCTTTCAGTTAAGATTCAGAAGTTGGTGTTATCGTGTTTTTCATCATGGTTGGAGCGTTTGGAATTCAGTTTGGAAGTTCTGGGTTCTATTCCCGATGGGGAGACTGTTACACAAAAATTACTTTGTGTTACTTCCCCAGTTTGGTTATGACTTATGACATTGCAGTATGAAGTACCTGATTGTCCGAAAAGTTAGATTCCGTCCTTGGAAAGACAATTTAAGCCGTTAGTCCTGGCTGCTATACATATATGTCAACGGTAGCAGTCGTGAAATGAGCCTTGGGGGGCTCACCAGGGTTTGTGAGGTCGGTCATCGATTGTACAACTCATACGATTGCTGATGACGGATGAGGTCACTTGGTTACATTATCTGCAGTGCCTTCATGATAGCTTATATCGGATTATTTTTGGATCCCTAGCCAATGACTTAGTAATACCTATGCCTGCACTGGCAATAGTGCATTGTGAATAGGACAACCAAATCATTCTTCTTTTTTGTCCTGAATCTCTTTAGAAAAGTTATATAGTTTTATGTACTTACTGTGTAACTTACTAAATACTTTCCAAGGATCCACAAATAATCACATATTTGCATCGTCACCATCATCATAACAACCCATAAAACGTACACTGCAGAATTCCAGCAAAAACGCATTGGACTGTCCTTAAAATAGACGTACAGACTAGAGTCACAGTGCGAGTGTCAAGCTTGACCTGTCTGTCGACGACAGAGGTTGCCTGCTAGCCTGATGCTGGCAGGCTTTTGTAAATATGTATATTTAAACTTAGACGTAAGCAAGTTCCAAATTACGACATTGATTAGTTTGGCAATCTCTACTTGGTTTGCTTGTAAATACTGTGTGTTTTACTGTTTTTAATTATATTTTATTAACCTGAGGAGCCATCTTCTAATTTCGCAGCCAACCAGCGCAAATCAGTAATATTGTCATTGACAGTACAATTAGGAGGGGAAGTACCATAGTCACTACGCTTGTTATTATTGCAACTGGCACTGTGGGCCGCGGTTTCTGGTGTCCGCATAAGATGGTTCGATACAGAGAACGACGCTGCGCCCATCCTCCATCTCTTAATCACTCACGGGTAGAGATGGGTTTGGAGCTGTTCTTTGCCGGCACCATACAGGCAAATAAAAATATGTGAAGGTAACTCTCGTTTGCATCTGTCGCGACTTGCGATGAATTTGTACATCTGTCTGTTTTATCGATGTGAGAGGTCGGCATGCCTAAAAATAACTCATTCTAACGGTATACTACAGACAAGGACATCTGTGATCTGTCCTCTCTTTCTGCACGTACCATTCGATATAATGACGTCTTTTATACCTCCCAGTGACTGCCAATTATGAATCTATCTACATCACCAAGAAAAACTTTATAATGACTAACTAGGCAACTGATACATAATTTAACTCGGTACGGTCAACCGCACGTCAGTAGACACTATTTCAACTCTATTACCATACCATAGACTGCAAAAGTATTTCTACTAATGTGCTGTTGAGTGTACCTACATAAATGATATATGCAACTAAGGTTTTCTGAAGTAGATATCATTGCTTGCTAAGCTCAGTCTAAACAAGAATGTGAATCGGTCCATTTTAAACTGCCATTTATCCTATACTATTAAACGAGCAATATTTGTATATATATATGTTTGTAATCGGTTTCCCGAAAACGGCTCTAACGATTTTGATGAAATTTAGTATCCGGGGGTTTTCGGGGACGAGAAATCGATCTAGCTAGATCTCATGTCTGGGAAAATTCGTTTTCCCCGTATTTTTAAGCATTTTAAAAAAATTACCGCGTTTTAGAAAACCTACAGCGCCATCAGTTGGCGAGTAGCATAGCTTGCTCACCCGATGATATTTTAATGTTGAGGCGGCTACTCGGTCGCCCAGGTACTTAAAGTTCAACTGAACAACGATTCATAAACAAGAAATAATAAATGGGAGGATGAATTTTTCTTTCAAATTTTGGCTCTTTTTCCTTGTAAATAGTTAAATTAGTTCATGAGCTTCACATATTTCCGAATGTGGTTTGACCATGCTGCGTTTATGTTGAATTATTGCTGTTCGATGTATACGTCGATGACCTCTTTATCAACACCTCCGATGAGAACAGATAAAGAAATCTCATGGATTATCAAAATATTCGCAAATGTACGAAATGATATAAACTAGATAAGATATTATGTGAAGATATTACAGTAATGTAGGAATTTATGTAAGAAACCGACCAAAGCAGCTAAAAATACGTTGTCATATCAAAAGCATATTATGGAGGTATCTCTCTAGATTAGTACCTACCTACCTATATTCCTTGATATGTATTTTGTTTAATAGGTAGGTACAGATCGCGCCAAACTTCAAGACGCCTCTGAAGTTGCTTCGCGCTGTATTCAGAGCAGTCTAGATGTTTGGCGCGATCGATCGATCGATCGATCTGAATACAGCGCGAAGCAACTTCAGAGGCGTCTAGAAGTTTGGCGCGATCTGTAAGTAGGTGCTTGTTTAAAATGCTAGAGATGAACAGTTTGTTTATTAAATATTAATGACTTAAATGTTTGTTAAGTCACTAAGTGGGTTTTTATAATATGTATCCTAAAATAGTCACAAATCAATAACACTCATCGTAGGTACACCCAACTGCACGTCAGTAGAAAAACTTTAGACTTCATGTCTTGGCAATAGAGTTGCAGTTGCTTCCAATGACGTGGGGTAGACTGTACCTGCCTAAATCGGTATTTTCCCGATTGCAGGTCTTTGGATTCGACCGTTTGTGGTGTAGAGCTGGTTCAGCTTATACTGGTTTTGTTTCTACGTGCTTGCTGCCGTGCGTACCAACACATCTCTACCCGTGGGGTGTCGTAAGAGGCGAGTATTATGAACCGGAGGATAGGCAGCAGCATCCTTCTGTGTCATACCATCTTACATACTGCCGTCAACAACCGCGGTGCGTGGTGCCAGCCACAATGCTAACAAGCGTGGTGACTACATTATGGTAGATAGGTACAGTCAAGAGCACATCAAGCTTGACACATTGGACTTCGTACCGTTCTTATTTCAATAGACGTACGGGCTAGAGTCGCACTACGAGTGTCAAGCTTGACCTATCGTTGACTGTACTTCCCCTCTATATCTAACCACGCGTTTTCTGCTTAGAATTCTAGAGGGAGCACCCTGATCTGCAGTGGCCGTTTCTTGGGATGTTATGATAATATTATGTAGGCAAGTATGTAGGTAAGGTAGGTAAGTGTATGTTGATGACATTGTTGTTACTTATACAAACTACACTGACCTGGTTTTGACCGAATGGATTTTTCCAAGGGAATTTGGGGAAACCATTTTGCGATCGGTATTTTTGAGTACGGTCAACCGCAAGTCGGTAGAAACTTTTTCAACTCTATTACCACGCCATAAGGTCCAAAAGTGTTTCTACCGATGTGCGGCCGTGTGTACAAGCGTAGGATATTAATATTGAGAACATCATATAAGGTGACATTGAATTAAGTTTGTGAAGTTTATGTAGATTAGATCGTACTGAGCAACCTTTGACGTATATAGATTCTAGTTTTAAGTTGGTTACACGACGATTACGAACAAATTTGGTTTGGCTGGCACCTACTGAGACGGCATTAAATAGGCACCAACCTATGCACGCAGCTCAGCAAGTCAAAGAGGTACCTACCGTAGTTACATTACTTTCTAATTCTAACTACTTCTAAGTGTATCCAATTGATCCACTAACAATTGTTAGGTTGGTACTTACCTACTCTATTCACAATAATTCAGTGTATATTATCAAGGTTATATTTATGCTTATAATTATGTCACGCATGCAGTAGATAGTACCTAGGCACCTACTAGGTATATACTTAATTACGTGATCGTTTGAAGTAGGCTATACGAAACATGCAATACTTAACCCGTTCAATGCTTAGTCAAGGATCCGTGCCACCACCCCCGAAAACTGTCCCGTAAACTGTGGATCCGTGCACAATTTATTACTTACATCATGCATTTTAAAATTAAAATACAAATCATGCAAAAATAAATGTTTAGGTCACCTACCTGTGGAACCATAAACGCAAAATCCACGATCGCACAGTAAAAATACTAGCTTGTATGCTAAAACACCCAATTTCAACACTAAATTAAAGTTCACACCTTTAAAAACCTTTTTAGTTAAAATAATCACATGATTCGACGGCTACGGTGATTCAATAAAAACACGGCTAATTTCTTTATTTATAGCTTTCACGTTTGGTACTTACTTTTGTAAATATTTAGAAGCAGACGATATTACACTGGAAACTTTGCCAAAAATGCATCACATCTGTTATTATTTTGCCAAATCCGGTTTAGTATCGTCGAAAAACTTGATTATTTTGATTGGAGAGAGATTTTCGAAACACCGGGCCCGTCCAGCCGCTAATATTGATTCGTTACAAAACAACAAAAGATAAAACCAGGCTCGGCTCGGTCCGCGCCGAATCGATCAGAAATACAATGATAATTGTCGCGCACAAAGAGACTGGTGACTACTCACCACCTTGGCTCCAATGCACACTGGTAAAACAACAACACAGCACTATTCGTCAACAAATATCACTGTCACGCACAGTTCTGAGCACTTTGTTGCACTAGATTAGTTAGTTTTTAATGTCCAAAGTGGTTAATTAGAGGTATTTGTGTAGGATTTAGTGCGGGGACGCGAGGCAGCGGTTGCCGCTGGCAAGATGGCTCCGCTTCGGCCGCGTATGCCGCCGCGTTCCCCCGCGCGCCGCCCGTGCCCGTACGTGCAATGAAAGATAGGTAGCGAGCACACAAGAGTGGGGAAGTGCGGACGCCCGACCGAAGATTTGTTGAGTTACCAATCAACCGTATCGTGCGTGAGCGGACAAAGCGTCTTCTCTTGTATGAAAACGCGACTACGATTTCAAAATTGTGCGCTAGAAATAGGGGTTCAGATCGGGAGAGAGAAGAGAGAGGGGTTCGAAGAGGCAGAAGTTTGAAAGGAAGAGGAGTAAAACCAGACTAGGGTTAAGATTGGAAAAGGGGCAAGTTCGACTAAGGGCTCCCGCACACGACCGAGAATCGGTGGCCGATTATCGCCCAGGACAAGGACGGAAGATCCAGGTGATAACACGTAAGAGCGGGATGCCGACAAAAAATCGGCCACCGATTCTCGGTCGTGTGCGGGAGCCCTTAAAGGTAGCATTGGAAAAAAGAGAACGGCCAGAAGGGGAAAGTTAGGTAGGAAGGAAGAAAAGAGGAAGGCCGAAACAGGGTTAAGATTGAAATAGGGGCAAGATCGACAAAAGGGTAGAATCAGAAAAAGAGAACTGTCAAAAGAGGGAAAAGGTAAGTAGGAAGAGGGGTGATATTGGCAGAGGGTAAAGATGGAAATGAGGGAAAGAAAGATTGACAAAAGGGTAGAATCAGAAAAAGAGAAAAGTCGAAAAAAGGTTATTAGGTAGGAAGAGGGGTAAGATGGAAAAAGAGGTAAGAATACAGTTAAGTGGCATAGCATCTTTAAGAGATGACTATCAACGGCTCTCAAACTCTTTGTCTATCATGAATGACTTGACTTAAGTGGACTCAAGATCAATCTCGCGATACGCGTCTCATGTGCGCCATGTCCTGTTCTTTCCCTTCACACCGCTTTGCCCGTGCGATCCCCCTCCCCCCGCTGTCCTCTGCCGACCTCTTATATACTGCTCTCTTTACAACAAAAAAAAACACCAATTTCCCAAATTCTCTTGGCGAGGCGCGCTCTCTCGCTCGCGGCAAGCTAAGATGGCGGATCGCCGGTTCCATTTTGATCGACACGATTATGCGTCGCGCGAAACGGTCAAAACCTATACCTTACGCGATTGACGATTCTTTAATCTCATGCATAACGTATTACCCACGTTTTTTGGTTAATTTTTTTCGTACAATGCAACGGTCACACCCATTTGTTCATAAACTTAACTCTTTTATAAGAAATTAGGTGATTTTTGCATGTATTTAGTGTGAATCGTTTATGATATCGATTGGGACCGGTCAGTGAGGTCGAATGAATGAGGGGGAATGGTGGTAAAATGTACTCGCGACGCGGTGGTTTTGTCTCTCTCTCGGCTACCTGGCTATGTAAGTGGGCTGTGCGATCGTTCGCCGTCATATTCTTAACTTAACGGATTAGTGTTGAGTTCAAACAGGACAGGACGCATTTGTACGTTTAGAGAACGCGTTGCGATGCGAATCAACGTTGATTGCGTTGTAATTTATTACAGATTGCTTGTAGAGAATGACGTTATGATAGGTAGGTTTGTTTTCTGTTAATAATTACGCTCGGCAGCAAGCATATAAAAACAAAACCAGTAGGTATAAGCTGGATCGGCGCTTCGTCACAAACGCTTGAGACAAGAGACCTGCTCAAGGTCAAAGTTTTCCTCCATACGTGTGGCCGTTTCTGTGGACCCAGCTATTTAGCGCCAAAAAGGCCGATCAACCAAAAGCCTCTAACCTGGCTTATTAACCACTACTTCTGTAGATAGTAGTTGGAACCTTCTCTACTCCGTGTTGGAGGAACCAATGCCTTAACATAACATAATATACCATACCTTTGGAAGCACAGAATCACCTCACTTATCAGGCAATCAGGTGATTTTGTAATTCCCTTACGAAACTAGGTAAGTCTAAAGCGATTTTTATTCGACTGGAATCGAACCTTGAAACTCCGGATTGAGAGCCAAACTCCACATCAACCACCACTATACTAGGAAGCACTGGGGGCTAATTCTTGAAAGTCACCGGGTGATTTTCGAGATTGTTAAAATTAAAATTTGCCTTGTTAAACTCCTCAAAAGTAAGAATCAATATTTGTTAATTATAAAATAATGTTCATTTTAAAATTAACATCATAATACTCGTAGGTAATTTGAGTTTTATATGTTTATCGTGCCTTTTTGTAATGTGGCTTAATTTTAAAAATCTCGAAAATCTCCCGGTGACTTTCAAGAATTAGCTCCCAGATTAGAAAACTGACTGAGTTCAAACAATTTTATAGAGGTTTTTTTAAAGTTAGAGCTTTGTTTAATCTATTGCTGTCATTCTCTGATTGAATGTCGAAGAAAGAAACAGCAATAGTTTTAAAACGGCTTTAACTTTAAAGACACTTTGTGCAACTAGTACACACGGCCGCACATCAGTAGAAACACTTTTGGACCTTATGGCGTGGTAATAGAGTTGAAAAAGTTTCTACCGACAAGCGGTTGACCGTACTCCGTAACTCGCACTCCCGAGCTATCACGTTCTTTATCGACATGACTCTCGTTGAATTCCTTCCCTTTTCCTACCTAAAAAACTTTCATTCAGCCAAGACAGACATTCTGTACGTAGTTACCTATTATAATTATATAGTAACTTATCGTCCGTAGCCGCAAAGCAAGGTTTTATTTTTAACTAGCTGACCCGGCGAACTTTGTTCCGCCTAAAGCCACGATCACACCTAACTGAATTCGAAGACTAATTCGGCATACATTGCTGGGAGGCTTGGTTATGTTAATTGCAATATCCTTACTTCAACGAGTAATGTATGCCGAATTAGTCTTTGAATTCAGCTAGGTGTGATCGTGGCTTTACAGGCAATAAAAAAGCAGATTGTATTTTTATTGAGTACAAGTTTTTTGCTCTGCCTTTGCCCCTGCCCCTACCCCAGCCCCTTCCCTACCCCTACCCCTGCTTCTACCCCTACCATCCTATATCCTTCTCCTGGTTCTAAGCTACCTCCCCACCAATTTTCAATCAAATCGGTTCAGTCGTTATTGAGTTATACCGTTCTCCTCCCCTTTCCCCTACCCCTACCATCCTATGTCCTTCTCCTGGTTCTAAGTTACCTCCCCACCAATTTTCAACCAAATCGGTTCAGCCGTTCTTAAGTTATACCGTTCTCCTACCCCTACCCTTACCATCCTACGTCCTTCTCCTGGTTCTACGCTTCCTCCCCACCAATTTTTAACTAAATCAGTTCAGCCGTTCTTGAGTTTTACCGTTCTCCTACCCCTTCCCCTACCCCTACCCATACCCCTACCATCCTATGTCCTTTTCCTGGTTCTAAGCTACCTCCCCACTAATTTTCAATCAAATCGGTTCAGTCGATCTTGAGTTATACCGTTCTCCTACCCTTTCCCCTACCCCTACCCTTTCCCCTACCCCTACCATTCTGTCCTTCTCCTGGTTCTAAGTTACCTCCCCACCAATTTTCAACCAAATCGGTTCAGCCGTTATTGAGTTATACCGTTCTCCTACCCCTACCCTTACCATCCTACTTCCTTCTCCTGATTCTAAGTTACCTCCCCACCAATTTTCAACCAAATCGGTTCAGCCGTTCTTGAGTTATACCGTTCTTCTACCCCTACCCCTACCATCCTACGAGTATGTCCTTTTCCTGGTTCTAAGCTACCTCCCCACCAATTTTCAACTAAATCGGTTCAGCCGTTCTTGAGTTATACCGTTCTCCTACCCCTTCCCCTACCCCTACCATCCTATGTCCTTTTCCTGGTTCTAAGCCACCTCCCCAGCAATTTTCAACCAAATCGGTTCAGCCGTTCTTGAGTTATGAATAGTGCAACTAACACGACTTTCTTTTATACATGTAGATAAGTGAGTAGGCTTCAATGACCTATGAGCAAAATTCCAGTGCTAGTAGTCGTAGGGTTAAAATTACTGCGCCAAAACTATTGTCAAAAAAAAAGTACTGGTTACCTACTTACCTATATTATTAATATTTATTAGAGAGGATAAACCCAAAGCACATGTAGGTTCATACACCAAATACCTATAGGCACATAGGTACATTATTTAAATATAAATACACGTATACTACTTTAGTAAAAGTAACAAAGGAGTCATAAAAAATATCAGCATCAACGTGTTGCATGAGCAAGTCACCAAGACCAAGAAGCGTCAGCGCTCTCGCTGTGGGCGCGTACGCGAACGGTTAGTGCGGCCGGTAGATACTAAATAAATGTATGGAAAGTAGATTTTTTTATTTTGACCTATGTTCAGTTCAAAAGTAGTTCAGAATCACGCACGGTTCAAAAGTAGTTCAGTTTCACGGTTTTTGTGTTTGTGTCGAGGTGGCAGGTAAGGCTCAGGTCATGAATACGGTTCTTTTATGATGACAATTATTTTGATAGGAACTAACTTCAGACGGTTAGTGTGTTTGAGAAGTGTGGCGTGATTCGCCAGTCACCCCTCTCCTTCCTACCGAGTTGTAATTTCAAGAGGCATTTAGCGATTAGGAAGGAGCCGAGCGAACAACAAATCTTTTGTGGTCTGATTCGGTCGAGTCGAGCGGTAGGCTTTTAACATGTGGTGAAAAAACGGTCCATGAATAAATAAATAAAAAATATTTTTAGGTAGGAAGGAAGTGTGAGGTGACTTGCGAATCACGACACACTTGTCAAACATACTTCCTCTCTGAAGTTAGTTCCTATTAAAAAAAAATTTCATCATACAAGAAGCGTATTCATGACCCGATCCTTACCTGACACCCCGACACAAATAATATATAAACGTGAAACTGGAGGAAAACCCATGTCCATTTCCATGAAACTGAACTACTTTTCCCGTGGAACCTGAGACAAACAAAAACGACTTTCCATATATTTATTTGTTATTCTCTTTTATAATTTTTTTTTGACGCGCACTTATTTTAACCCTACCCCACTTGAATTTTTCTCACAGGTCAATAAAGCTTACTTACAATAGATCTTAACATAAATCAAACAAAAATTGAAGAAGTAAAACAATTTAAATTATTAGGACTAACGATAGATACAAACGTAAATTGGAAAGGCCACATACAAAATATTAAAACTAAACTGTCCCAATTTACTTATGCCTTAAGCGTAATAAAAAGAAACACTAATTTTAAAACGGCCCTAACAATGTACTACGGATACGCCTATGCATGGCTCCGATATGGGTTAATTCTATGGGGCGACAGCACTAACGTACATGACGTGTTCGTTATGCAAAAAAAGTGTATCCGAATTCTTGCTAACATCCGCGCTAGAGCGAGCTGCAGACCGCATTTTATTCAAAACGAGCTCCTAACGCTTCCGTCAATCTACATATTAGAAGTCGGTCTATTTGTAAGAAAAAACCGGCCAAGTGCGAGTCGGACTCGCGCACTGAGGGTTCCGTACCACCACATAAACATAATTGTATTAGTTGAAATTTCAGTAAGTTAATGTGCTAGATTTTTTGAGTCCGACACGCGCTTGACCAAATTTTATTATTTGTTCTTATTTTATAGCTTATGCACTATAAACATACCAATTTTCAAGTTTGTAAGTGTTCCCGTTTTTAAATGGAACTAAAACAAAAATCGCCTCAGTAACCATCCAACTTGACCCCTGTCTTATATGAATGTTCTTGAAACGGGAGCTCACCACAATTGGTTACCATTAGTTGTGAGAAAAGTTGCAATATTTAATGATTTCAGACTTTTCCCATTATTTGTACTGTGAGACCTAGCTTCTTGCCAAATTTCATAATTTTAGGTCAACGGGAAGTACCCTGTAGGTTTTGCATTTTTGAATAAATGTATGGAGATGAGGACATAAAATGCCATATCTTTTGATTGCGTCGTTGTAAAAAATTTAAATTTTCAGATCTTGTGTGGTTCATGGATCCCAATAGGTATATGGTATTAATTTCAACTTGATACCTTTACCCGTTCGTGAGATAAAGGGTCTTGACAGACAGACAGACAGACAGACAGACAGACAGACAGACGGACAACAAAGTGATCCTATAAGGGTTCCGTTTTTTTCTTTTGAGGTACGGAACCCTAAAAATGAGCACCTTTTCAAAAAAATGACAGATGTCTGCAGCCGAAACCTACGACATAAAGACAGACTAGCACCACTTGAAAGCAACTTGACGATATTTAGTAAAAGTCCGTATAACAGATTTATCAAAATTTTTAATAAAATATTATACTGTTGCTGAGTTCATTAATGATAATAATTTATAAATTAATATGACATTGTAATACATTTAATCTATTGATTATTTTCGGTTCTAATTTAATGAATTTAATTACTAACATATTTTTAAGTTGCAGTGCCCGAACACCGCGCTACATGCCATTGTCTTTACTAACACTAGTATGTAAGATTTTATGACATGTAGCATGCAATTATGAATAAATAAATAAATAAATATTACTTATTACTGGGCGATTGAGCTTCGCTCTATTATAACCGGCTAAACATTAATAAATCATACATCTCTATCAGGATTTTCGGGGGAGAAAAGTCGATCTAGTTAGACATGATACCTAACTAGATCGACTTTTTGCCCCCGAAAATCCCCATATGGTAAATTTCATCGAAATCGTTGGAGCCGTTTTCGCGAAACCGATTACAAATATTAGGTTATTTTTTTGGACTTGATATGCGTATGCCCACCTTATTACAGAGGTCAAAAGCAACAACTTTTGTTCTACGACTTTGCTAACAACACACAAAAAATTTCGACTCCCCATACTAAAGTGGTCACGTGACCGACCCATTTTGAAAAATTTCGTGCGCTGTTAGCAAAGTCGTGGGCATACGCATATCAGGTCCAAAAAAAACCGGCCAAGTGCTAGTTGAACACGCGCCCTAAGGGTTCCGTACCTATCTACCATATGATATACTAAAAGCTTTTGCTCTTTGATTCAAAAAACTCCGCGACCATCCAACTTGACCCCTCTTTTATAGAAAAGTTCTTAAAACGGGAGCTCACCTTATTTGGTACTTATTAGTTGTGAGAAAATTTTTAATATTTAATGATTTTAGACTTTTCCCTCTATTTGTACTTTGAGACCTAGCTTCTTGCCAAATTTCATAATTTTAGGTCAACGGGAAGTACCCTGTAGGTTTTGCTTTTTTGCATAAATATATGGGGATGAGGACATAAAAAGCCATATCTTTTGATTGCGCCGTTTTAAAAAATTGAATTCAGATCTTGTGTGGTTTATGGACCTTAATACCTATTCGTTATCAATTTCAACCTGATACCTCTTCACGTTCGTGAGAAAAAGGGTCTTGACAGACAGACAGACAGACGGACAATAAAGTGATCCTATAAGGGTTCCGTTTTTTTATTTTGAGGTACGGAACCCTAAAAATAACGACCGGGGAGCCAATTCTTGAAACTTACAACTTACAACAAACTTACTTGAGACTTACAAAATTCAAATTCAGCGTGATAAACTGTCAAAAAATTTGAAATAAGATATGAAAATTACCAATTATACAGCACTTCATATTAAATGAACATCAATCTTCACTTTTTTTAGTGATATTTTACCTCCCGGTGATTTTCAAGAATTGACTCCCTGGGACTTAATTCACCGTTCTAAAATCACCGGGTGATAAAATATCACTTTTGATATTAAAAATTCACTTTTGCCCTGATAAACAGTTGAAAGGTAAATCAGAATACTTACATGAAAATTAACAATCAAGGACTGCTTTATATTTTAAGAAGATCAATCTGAACTTTTGAAACGAAAAATCTGTGATTTTGATTTTTTTTTGTGATATTTTATCACCCAGTGATATTCAAGAATTGTTCCAAAGGAAAATGAACCCTGTGTGTTGGTGATAAGAACACATCAAAACGGATTTCTTATGTTGGCGCTACTTTAGTAGTTGTAAGAGCGTTCGGCTCTCGATCCAGAGTTTCTGGGTTCGATTCCAAAGTCAAACAAAAGTCGTAGACCTGGCCTGTCTCATCATATCAGCCGAAAGACGTCCACTGCTGGACATAGGCCTCCCTAAAGATGTCCATGACTCGCGGACCTGCGCTGCTCGCATCCAGCCGCTTCCCGCGACCGCCACCAGATCGTCGGTCCACCTTGTGGGGGGCCTGCCAACGTCTTCCGGTACGTGGTCGCCACTCTAGAACCCTTAAGCCCCATCGCCTTGGCCAGTCTGGTTAGAGCATTATAGAAACACATGAAAAGTTTAATGAATTAGAATTCGGCTGGGTGTGATCGTGGCTTTGGCTGCATCATTTCATTAGTAATACGATGTTTGTTTTGATAAACAATAAGGTTCTTCGATTTACTGAAGCTAGGTGTTGTGAGTAACGAATTTAATTTTTAACAACTATGCGCCGGAAGATGTATGTACAGTGAACCGCACGTTCGTGGTAACAAAGCCAGTGTGAGCGGGTCATGCACTCTATTCTTCTTCTTTTCGTGTCGACGCAAATCCTATAAAATTAAATGAATTTTGCCCAGTACTCAGCTACGAGAAAGGCATTTTGTGTAGCTTGCATCAGTTCATCCCGCGTGCAGGTGTTAGGGCACGCGGGGCAGTATGTAAGGTCCGCCATACTCTGCGGGGAATAACCGCACTCGCATGAGATGTTCGTTGATACTCGTACTTAGTACAAAGCCGGGACAGCTCGGGGTCAAAGTGTTGCCATCAACGTGCGGTCCACTGTACCTAAGCTCATTTTTATCTCATAATCACAACTACGATTTATGTTTGGTTACTTCATGGAACATCTGTAAGTAATTGGCCTTATTTATAGACTCTAAGCTCTTATAAAACTTTTTGTATTAGGCTGCTGATGTACCTAAATAAACAAAATAAATGATTCCGTGTTTCCAAAGTATGTTAGGCCATTGGTTCCATTACAATTACTATCTACGGAAATAAGCCAGGTTGATCGAGATGTTGCTGTGCGTACCAAGCCATTCTGCCTACTATGTAATATCGCTATACAGACAGTCGGTACAGACGGACTAAGGTGAAATATATCGTCCTCTGCTCTATAAATATTGATTTTATGAGCGCGGTGCGCGAGATAGGGTTGTCACGTTGTTATTATCAAGCTATTGGTTAGTGGTATATAATTTTGCTGGCTGTAGGGCTTGGCAAAATATTTTTTTTGTTTAATTAAAAACTGGTATTGTTAAATACACAGAAAATTTAAGAGGTGGTTCTGCCCATGAAATCGAACAACATCTTCCAAGGAACATAGGTCGATTATCGATTACGAAAAAAAATTCGACTTCCCATAAGAACTACATCAGCTGAAAGTACATTTTGTATAAGAGTCGTTACAGAGGTCGAAAAATATTTTTCATATTTCAACCTATGTTCCTTGGAAAAAGTTGTTCAGTTTCATGGGTAGAACCATCCCTTAAAATTTTCGGGTTGATAAAAAATAACGCTGTATAGTAAGTATGTATGGAATCTAGTAGGTACCAAAATTTGACATAGTAGATTTCACAACGAGAGCCATAAACCATTTTATCCGAGATATAAGTCGAGGATAAACCGAGTTATAAACTTAGTTTCACTAATAATGCAAAAACATGAAACAGTGAAAAACATTAAATCATAGGGGTAATCATAATCAATAACAAGGTGCCATTAAATTTGGAGCTGACGCAAGCGAACGTCATAAAATGTATGTGGTGACATGATATATCGAATGTCATCCTATACATTTCATGTCTTCACGTCCAAAATACCGCAGTGTGATGATGATGACATTTCATGACGTTCGCTTTCGTCAAATGGCACATATATTGTCTAGACCCCCTGATCTCATAAGATCTAGTTTTACGACTCATGATCCTATACAGGGTGTTAGGGTAAACACTGATATCTTTGAAACTGTACATTCAGACCATGAAACTGAACAACTTTCCCTAAGGAACGTAGGTAGTAAAAAAGGGACGGGTGGCACTCCGGGAATGCCGGCAGAAGTGAAAACTTGCATTTTTTAATATTATGCTTTTTGTAAGGGTCAATCGTGCCATTGTTCGCGTACTTCTTTGATGTCACTGATTAAAAACCCGTATTGTAATAACCACAGAAAAATAAGGGTACTTAGAAGGAGGATTAAGGAAGAAATAATTCGTCACAAGGTAGCGACGGCGTCGTTCTATGGATTTGACAGGATATTTTGAATATTTCCTAGTGATCATTGATAATTAGACATAAAAAATTGGGACATGTTGGCAGATGTCATCCCATAGTAAAATAAATTAGCAAGGTATCTATTCCGATCGAAGCAAGGAGGTCCGAAATCTTTGGTAATAACCTTAACTCAAGGAGGTTTTAATCCACGCTACGCTCTAGAGCGTAGCGTGGATTAAAACCTCCTTGCCTTAACTATACTATACGGTTGACAGTTGACGCTTTTTCGATCAGGCTACGGCAAGGAGGTTTTACTACGCTTCGCCGTAGCGTGGGTTAAATAAAACCTCCTAGGGCTACGGATCTGACGCGACATCTAAAAAAGTGCCAAGCGCCGATAAAGAAGTTTTCCCTTAAAAAAAAAATATTTGACTTCCCATAGAATTGGATGGGATGACCAATAACTTTTTCCTCTTTTCAATCCATACTTCTTTGGGAAAATTGTTCAGTATGAGCCATATAACTTATTAAAATATACGCAGTTAATTAGGAATTGTACCCTATGCCGGGGGCGCGTACACATAGAACGTCCGTTTTTACAGGACCCTTTCTTCTATGGGATATAGTTATTGGTCATCCCATCCAAAACCATCACTTGGTTGGGCGGTAGGCTAGGCAGTCAATTCTTGAATATCACGGGATGATAAAATATACTTTTGAGAGTTTAAACATTCACATTCAAAGTAAATTAAAATAATTAAAATTAATAAAAATACACTACTTTATGTTTACCGAATAACGATCTAACTAGAATTTCAATTTTGAAAAAAAAAATCAGTGGTTTTGAATTTTTTGAGTGATATTTTATCACCAGATTGGCTCCATGGGAAAGCCAGTTTCAGTTTCATGTTCCGAGTAACATACCTACCTAGTTTATTAGAAAGCACCATAAAAAAAATTAAAATGTTTATTATAAATAATTATTACTTAAGGAATATACAGTTACTGAATATGGTAAAACTTATTATAATCTGGGGGCACGGCAGTGCCCCGCCAAGTCGAGCGCGAAGCAAACACTGCTGTACCATCCTTTACTGGAACCATTTCGCTGCATTTTCAGGGCCCTATTTGAGAACCTCTGGATAAGACCAGAACGCAGAAATTTTCGTCATCCAGTAAGCTATAATCACATACTTAATATCCGAAATTTCAAGTCTGTAGGTCATATAGTTCCGAACTTAAGCGAAAGCAAAGTTTCGCATTTATGACACACACTCACTCACTCATGATCATCAAAAAGAACTAGTACTTCCCATAAACTCAGAGCTGAAATTTGGTACAGAGTTAGGGTTTAATGGCCACATAAAGGAAAAACTATAAAAACTAGGATAATCGAAAAAAAATCAATATGCCCACGTTTCTACAAAAAGAAGTGAAATCCCACTAAAAACATTCTGTAAAAAACTAGCCAAGTTTCGATGGAGCTGCTTGTTTATCTCTAAAAAGTAATGAAATCTAGACAAAGTCGTACCAAGTCTAAGGTTCCTTACTGCAATTTATTTACTATTATAGTTAATGTTGTGTGACTTGGCCGTTAAAGGGTACAAAACCAGGTGCTCCATGACACCATTGCACCAATCTGTCGCCAGAACCGCTACCCATTGACGATCAACAACAGCCTAAAATGAGATACTAGCGTCCAATTACCAATACCAGTATGGGCTACTATCTCGCTTAACAAACATAGGTTGTTACAACAGATATAACATTACGTGTAAAACAAATTTACTTGTACCCACTAACGTATAAAGAGTGTTCAACGGCCAAGTCACACAACATTAACTATAACAATAAAGAAATCTCAGTAAGGAACCTTAGACTTGGTACGACTATGTCTAGATTTCATATCTTTTTAGAGATAAACAAGCAGCTCCATCGAGACTTGGCTAGTTTTTAACAGAATGTTTTTGGTGGGATAGCAATTTACAGATAGACCAGGCTGAGCCTGTATCTTGGTGAACCAAGGTTTATTTATTTATCAGATTTTGAACATAGGTACCTTAAATCTAAATAACCTAAATCTTAAATCTTATAATATTAAAACTAGAGGTGTGGAGTAAACAAAAATATGAATTATATAAATTGGAAAAGCGAAGAAGAATGAAAGAGAGAGAAGAGTAAGGAAAAGTTGAGAGAGAGAGAGAGAGGAAGAAAGAGGGGGAAATTAATTAACATAGGAGTAAAAGAATGATTTTAATAACTTTTAACTTTGCGCAGCCCTAAACCGCAGTGTTAAACCCTCGGGATGTCACAAAACTGAGAGACCACTGAGTTGTGTGAACGAGACAGCGCTGTGTTTTCTATACGCTAAAAAGGGACGGCTAGATTGTCTTTGTTTACGCTTTCAGTGATGCGTAGTTGAAAGTTTCTTATTATTAATGCTTTTCAGGGCTTAAAGGTGAGAGGTACCTACTTTTGTTTTAATTGAATTTTTTAGGCAGTTTTATTTGTTTTTATAAATGGTGTTGCATTGCAAAGGGGGTCGCATCTTGTTTACTATTATATATTCTGTGGTCACATTCAGTCACAGAATATATAATAGTCAACAAGTTTATTCAGTATCATTAACGGAATAACATCCCTTAGGAACATAGGACGAAAAACTAAAAAAAATATTTAAACCTCAAATAGAAACTGCATCAACCAAAGCGCATTTTTTATGATTGGTCAATGTTTTCTTCGTTTTGGATCATGTTCCTTGGGAAAAGTTGTTCAATTTCTGATACCTACTTAACTCGCCCCTGGGGGCCAATTCTTGAAAGGCACCGGGTGATTTTCGAGATTAAAATTAAAATTAGCCCTGTTAAACTCCTCAAAGGTATTTGTTGTCCAGAAGGCGTGGATCGTGATGAAGCTCAGAGGTGGTAAATAATAGAAGAAACTACTCTCAACAAATATCAATTTATTGATAGTAAAAAAGGAAACAAACACTTTGGATAAAAACTGTGAGATTCTTAAAGATTAATTTTATATTTTTAATTAACAAGACTGTGTTCGGGACGGCGGCCATAAGAGAGAGAGAACAGAGAGAGCGAGATAGTCTTACCTTACTTTTTATCAAAAAAGTAATGCAAAGACAATCAATACATACAGCCTAGTATATAGTGTACTCTAAATTATTTTAACACTTCCCCTTACACTATATACTGGTGCTAAAAAGTACCGGACTCTACAAGTACAAGAGCAATAACACAGTTAGAGAAATAAGAAAAACATTTTCTTACAGAACCCTAACCAAAACTACTTTGTACTCAAATAGGCATTAAATTTAAACCATTCATGAAACCATAGTGTTTTGGGGAAGACAAAGCCTTAGTTAATATGTCGGCTATCATACAGTCTGTCTGCAAGTAAGTAACACAAACCAAGCCTTTACTTACTAAATCTTTTACAAAGTGATGCCGAACATCAATATGCTTTGTCCTCCTGTGACACTCCTTAGATTCTAGAAGTCTAATAGCACTCAAATTATCATTTCTTAATTTACATTGAAGCCGCCATCCTGTCAACTCTTTCCAAAAACTACACACAAACAGGATGTCCTTACAGCAGTCACTGATAGCCAAATATTCAGCTTCAGTGCTGGATAAAGCGACGCAGCGCTGTTTTCTACATTCCCAATTGATAGTATTGCTGCCTAGTCTCAATACAAAACCACTAAAAGATTTCCTGTCAACAGGGTCATTCGCCCAGTCTGCATCTGCAAATGCTTCTAAACAAAAATTACTATTTTCAGTTTTCTTGAAAACTAATCCATAATTCATAGTTTTCTTTAAATAGCGAAGAACCCTTTTGGCAGCAATCCAATGACATTTATTAAAATTATTATTAAATTGACTCAATAAACTACAACTATAAGCTATGTCAGGTCTTGTACAAACACACAAATACATTAATGAACCAATTAATTCTCTATAATTACATTCAGTCAAAGTCGAGTCCTTACTGCTACTATCACAGTCAAATTTTTCATTTACTACCATGGGTGTAGACACTTCCCTAGCATCTAACATACCAAACCTTGTCAACAATTTCTTAATATATTCAGTCTGGTTCAAAATTAAAACTCCCTTTTGCCTATTTCTCTGAACATTTATACCTAAACAGTTTTTAATTTCTCCTAGGTCTTTAACACAAAAATTCTCAGATAGTAATTTAATTAAATATTCTTTTTCTTTTGAATTATTTGTAAAAATATAAAAATCATCAACGTATACCGCTATGATAGTCAAATTGTTATTATTATTTCCTTTCTTAACATAGACACAGGGTTCATGTTTTGATTGAGAGTAACCATGGTTAGTTAACAAATCATTAACAGTCATATTCCAAACTCTACTCGCTTGTTTTAAGCCGTAAATACTCTTTCTTAGTAAGCAAACTTTATTTTTATCTACAACAAAACCAGGGGGCTGTTCCATGTATATCTCCTCTTGTAAAGTACCATTTAAGAATGCTGTTGTAATATCTACATGGTTAATATCCATATCCAATTCATTAGCAAGATGGAAAAGGATACGCATTGTGGAATGCCGTACAACGGGGGAAAAAGTTTTGTCATAATCCACTCCAGGCTCCTGACTAAACCCACGGGCAACCACACGTGCCTTGAATTTATCAAAACATCCTGAAGTGTCTTGTTTGACTTTATAAACCCACTTACACTTAATAACATTTCTATCAACTGGCCTGTCCACCAATGTCCAAACTTCATTTTGGATAAGAGTGAAACTCTGCATTCATAGCACTTTCCCACGCTAATTTATCAGGACTAGCCAATGCATCTCCATAGGATTGAGGTTCATGAAAAAGATAAGCCTGAGAGAAAAGTGATAAGTCAAAATCATCAAATTTTTTAGGCACAGTACCTCTCGTAGATCTCACGGGACGCTGCGAGCATGGTGGCGCTGCTGTCGTCGTCGTGATGCCAACCTCCCTGTCATCAGAGTCACTGCACGACTCAAAGTGTAACGGACTCTCAAACAATGAACCCGAGTTACCACTGGTGTCACACGATGTCCCACCGTGTGGACTGTTACACAATGCAGGTGATGGCTTCTCAGTCACATCTGCCTGCTCGTATACAACTGGCTGACCAGTCATAGCCGGTTCTTCAGGAGGAGACTCTCTCTCACTGGGGGCCCGGAATCCAGAAGAGGGCTCCGTCACTGGAATCACAGAAAAATAATCCATATTATCATTTAATTTATTATTAATTTTACTAGAAACATTGTTCACATTATTTATATTATTATTATAATTCATTTTAATACTACAGTTCGTATCATTAATATCACAGATCTTTACTTTGTTTGCACTACAGTCTGGTTCAATAAAATGCACATTTCTTGAATTTAAAACCCTTTTAGGATTGTTAGGATCTATTAATCTATAACCCTTTGAATTCTCACAATATCCTACAAAAACTAATTCTTTAGATTTTGCATCCAGCTTGCGGCGGTGACAATCTGGTACGAGAGCAAAAGCTCGGCACCCAAATACTCTCAAGTGACTAAGGTCCACTTTGTGGCCCGTCCACAACTCCTCAGGAGTGACATCAGGCACTGCAGCAGTAGGGGACCTGTTTTTCAAATATATCGCCGTCATCACGGCCTCGCCCCAATAGCGCTTGCCCAGTCCAGCATCAATTAGCATACACCTAGCTTTTTCCACAAGAGTCCTATTTAACCGCTCCGCAACACCGTTTTGCTGTGGGCTGTAGGGCATAGTTATTTGATGGATAATACCTTGCCTAGACAAATAATCGGTGAACTGATCACTGCAGTATTCACCACCTCCATCAGACCTTAAACATTTCACTGGCAATCCTAACTGCTTCTCAACTAGATCCTTAAACTTAATGAACATATTCATAACTTCACTTTTATTTTTAATAAGATAGCCAAAAGTCTTTCTTGTAAAGTCATCTGTAAATGTTACTAAGTACCTAGACCCACCCCAACTAGGCTCTGGCATGGGACCACACACATCAGAGTGTACCAATTCAAGCGGTTTTTGAGCACGCTTTACTTCACCCTTGGGAAAAGACCTCACTGTTTGCTTCCCCTGAATGCAAGCCTCGCAGTCTGTTAACTTTTTAGTTTTACTAAAATTTAAACCTTCAGACATATCTAATAACTTGCACATACCTGCACTGCTTAGGTGTCCCAATCTCTTGTGCCATATAGCTGTGGAACTAACAGCATGAGCTCCTTGCTGTTCCTCCACACTTGTCTGCCGGTTGCTGGTGGTTTTCTGTTGAACAGAACTTGTAACACAATCTAACCTATAAACTCCTTTACTCCTAGATGCTTTGGCTATTACCTTATTTTTATTATTATAAATAAAACAGAAATCTCTCTCGAAGGTAAATTTATAACCCTTGCTAACTAGCTGACTAACTGACAGTAAATTGGTGAACAAGTCAGGCACCCACATAACATTTTCAATTGTTTTAATATCACTATTAATTAAATTAATTTTAATTGTACCTAGACCTTTACATTGTAAGTTTTCACCACTAGCAACACAAATAGTACTAGAAAAATTACTGTCCAGGGAAATAAACTTATTTTTATCATTACACATGTGGGAAGTACAACCTGAGTCGACAATCCAGTCATCCGAGGAACATGCAGCGAACGCTGACACAAACATTGCTTCATCTGATTTTTCCTGTGGCTTGCCAGTCTTCTTGTCACGCTTCAATTTAAAACACTTTGCTTTGATGTGTCCTGGTTTACGACAATAGTGACAGATTATCTTCTTGTTTCGACTGACAAAAGCTGCTTCATGTGATGGAACAGAGTAGCCGTTCGACTTAGTATTTCTACGGAACTCTTCCTGTAGAAGTCTGGCACGAACCATCTCACTGGATAGGGTATCTGATATGTGTGCAGCTTCCAAACTGGATACTAAGACGTCGTAGTCCTTAGGTAGTCCACTCAACAGAATCTCAGCCACTTCCTCGTCCTCAATTTCTTTATCTATGTCACTAAGCTGTTGAACAAGTGTCATGATGCCATCGATATATGCACTCATATTTTGAAAGTCATTGTAATCAACTCGGTGCAACTGTCGTAGAAGTAAAACTCGCCTGTACAGTCCTTTGTCCTCATACGCTTCTTGAAGCTTAGTCCAAGCATCATATGCCGATTTTGCTGACCTCACATGCTGAAAACAACTGGGCTTGACTGCTAGACAGATTCTTGCTAAAGCCTTTTGATCCTTTGTACTGTCGACGGGGGTCGTCCCTTCGTTTTCAACAGTCTCCCACAGGCCTTCCAATGTCAAGGCCATGCGAACTTGGAACTTCCACACGTGGTAATTTCGCACGCCGTCCAATTTTTCAACGTTAAACAAAGCAGTAGGCCCAAACTGCTTGTCTGCACCGTTTTCACCAGCCATCTTCACTCACAGTTCAACAATATAAAAAAGCCAACCTCTATATGCCTGGGCCCATAACCTGTCCAGAAGGCGTGGATCGTGATGAAGCTCAGAGGTGGTAAATAATAGAAGAAACTACTCTCAACAAATATCAATTTATTGATAGTAAAAAAGGAAACAAACACTTTGGATAAAAACTGTGAGATTCTTAAAGATTAATTTTATATTTTTAATTAACAAGACTGTGTTCGGGACGGCGGCCATAAGAGAGAGAGAACAGAGAGAGCGAGATAGTCTTACCTTACTTTTTATCAAAAAAGTAATGCAAAGACAATCAATACATACAGCCTAGTATATAGTGTACTCTAAATTATTTTAACATTTGTTACTTACAAAATAAAGTTCAGTTTTAAAATTAACATCAGAACAATTTGAGTTCATCATGGCTTTTTTAATTTTAAATATCTCGAAAATCACCCGGTGAGTTTCAAGAATTGGCCCCCTGCTACTTCTTTAAGTTGAACCTCTATGGTTGAACAAATAAAATCTTCACTTTTAAAAAGACAAATCAATTATTTAAATTAAAAGAAGATAATTCCGAAACTCCTACTTATTTGATGTAGGGTGAAAACACTGCTTTATATTTTTCTTCACTTTTGAAAAGAATAGTCAGCGATATAATATCTTTTTGAGTGTTATTTTATCACCCACTGATATTCAAGAATAGCCTCCCTGTTGAAAGGAAACAAAATACAGATATATTAAGCTTTAAACCAAATATTATTATATATAGTTCCAAATTGTCATCCAAATTGTTTCACCACAAAGAAATTCAAATAGTTTTATCTTTAACCTAATTCTAAAACTAATAAAATTTTATAAACCAATTATTATTTTTCATTACACCAACCGCGACCTAGATATCATAGAGTAATATAATACTGAGATATGAAAGAAATGGATTCTCAAACGTTCGTAAATTTCAGCTAGTAACGCCATCTATTACTTTCTTTGAGTACCACAACGTAGTTGGAGCTTAAACCTGCCGGTCGCCGCCATGTGGACTGCTAGCTGTATCATATCATGCCATGCTGCATTGTTATTAGTACTATGATTTGTCAATAGATTACGTTACAAAAACGAGAACTATTTGTACCAAATTCCCAAAATATTTAAAAACGTAAATTAAGGCGAAACGTTGAATAAATAAAGTGCTGGCAGTGATTACAAAAGTTTCAAAGAGCGATTATCTCCAAATTACGCAGATATTTAAAACACAAATTATTTTTTCTGTAAATCAACTTTGGAGCCAATTGTTGAATAGGTATCACCGGGTGATAAAATATCACTCATAAAATTCAAAATCACAGATGAAGATTGATGTTCGTAGAATATAAAGCAGTCCTTGATTGTTAATTTTCATGTTTTCTGATTTACCTTTCAACAGTTTATCAGGGAAAATGTGAATTTTAAAGTCTCAAAAGTGATATTTTATCATCCCGTGATTTTCAAGGCTGCCGTTCTCACTGAGGTAGAGTTTGTAGCGATACCGCCGTAATAATACGCGCTACTCAATAAGAGATGGCGCGAATCGTTTTTATCAAAATGTAGAGTCGCTTACTTTTATTTTCGGTTACATACATACATTTGCCATACATTTAACTCGGAGTAATGCCGGATTTAGACGGAGGCAAATTCTAGGCGCCAATAATCTAGGCAGGACGGTAGGCAAGGTTTAAACGGTTTTTCAAGCAAACCTCAAATTCATGAAACTTTGGAATCTTGTTTGTAAGAGTACATTAGCGCTTCGTCCAATTTTCCTAATAAAAGAACTCCGGGGAGTCTGTGGAAACTTCGGGGTCGCGGGCGAAAAACTTACACAGTGTCGGTCATTACTAAATAGGCTCATGCTTCATATTTGACGAATTTTCATACGGTGATCCACTGTAGTGTAATTTAGTTCTCTTTGATAAAGAAAGGAAGGTAGAGTCTTGCCTTGCATTAAAACAGTTCAGCTACTCCATCATAGATGGCGCGCATCGTTTTAATAACATTTTACGGTTTAAGATTCATTCATTTCTCAAAAGAATACAATGTGATTCGCTTACTGAGAAATACATATTTTAAAATAAAGTATAATCTATTTCTACAGCAACCATAGAAAAAATTCAAATTACCGAAAACTAATTTCATGTTGATTTCAAATCATTAAAAATGTGGGCCTTTAGTTTCATTTTAAATGTAGTCAATGTTTTTGCATCTTTGATATCTGTGGGTAGATGGTTATAAAGTTGCACACCCTCGTTTCATTATGAGATTGATGGTTTATTGTCAACAAAGTTTTAACTTTAAAGTAGCTTTGTGCAACTGGCAGTAAGTCACATAATGGTCTGTCATTACCATTACGATTGCAACAAAGATAATCTTTAAGTATTACTGATAGGCTGTTATGACACGAATTTTCATCGTATTTTCCAATCGTAGAGCAAAGAAGGTAGAGTCTGTGATATTAAACACACTTCTGCTACTCGATTATAGATGGCGTAAAACGTAACTATTTAATGAATGTAGAGACAAGGCATGAGAGAATAGGTGCGCAAATTATGCCAAAATTGTTTCAAATTAGGTAGTTAACATTTTGTAGTTCTTGTAAACAATAGTGTACATTTTTGAAATTTATTATGGACCTAAATCTTCTGTCTTTGATAAAATATTGTTCCCAAAAGAAAAACAAAAATCGCTTGTACAGCGTGTTAAGGAAAGGTGTGATAATACTAAAAGGTGTAAATCTGAATAACCTTTTCCAAGGAAAATAGGTCATAAAACAAAGTAAATTTTTTACCTCCCCTAATTGTCTCTCTACCTAATAAGTTATCTTCGTTTTTATTATTTTTAGAGCCCAGAAGAGAAGGAAGTTGGGAGAAAGCATATAAAATTAATTTTATTGTTTTTAGTAACGAATTTGTATCTACTCGCCATTTACTGCCATCTAGTGTCTTCTGGCAGTACGTAAGAGTATGACGTCATAACTGGTAGTCAGCCGACCGGTCGGACGAGTCGCGGGTACCGTTGTTGGGGTGATTGACCCTGCAACGATTGTTTACGCGGGAAACTGCTGCGTTGTGATTTTTCAAATTTGGAATGCTGCGAGATCTTTTGCAAATTTTTGCATGATGATGATATCACAACTGAGATTATAAGAACGATTTATTCGAAAATAATATTATTGAATGACTGCAATAATAAAAAAAATGTGATGTAAAAAATGCATCATAATTTTATTACCAACCTACTAGAGCTACTTATGTCTTAGTAGGTACTTAGACATACAAATTGAAGTATACTACAAAAAAATATTCGTAGGTACAAATATATATAAGTAAATGGGTACAAAGCAAGAGGTTGGTATTGTGGCTACTGGGGGCCAATTCGTGAATATTACCGAGTGATTATCGAGGTATAAAAATTAAATACTTAAAGCCTCAATAAATCCCAGAAAAGCTAAGCATATAAAAAATATATTATTTAATTAAAAAGTAAGCAGTTTTTCGGTTGTTTATTTACAAAGATAATAATTTACTTTATTGGTATGCGATTATCGGGGCTTATTAAATTTTTGAAGATATCCAAGAATTGGGTCCCTGATACAGGAATTTTAAAGCAGGAACAAATATTTGAAAGTATTTTAAAAGCTCTTATTTCTAAATACGCAAAATATTTTACAATACAATACAGGGACTCAATTCTTGAATATCACCGGGTGATAAAATATCACTTTTGAGACATTAAGGAAATTAGGAAATTTCTTCCAGCAGTCCTAGGCAAGTGAAATGGCACTGGAAGAGGCAAATAAACGTGCACAATATACATATCTAAACTACTTAGATAAAATAATAATTAATATAATACATAAGGATTATAAATAAACATAATAAATACATTTTTTTTGCATATTTTATATTTAAAATTTTGGGCCCCAAAGAGTTTCACATAAATAAATAAAAAAAAAATCTTATAACAGCCAAGCGCTGAGGATGATTAATGGGTCGAAAACTAAATAAAATACTGAAATAGACAAATGCAAAAATACTGAATAACTAACCATTTAAAATTCTATGTGCAGTTTTAATACAAAATTTTATAAATTTAGTATTAAAAAGATCGTAAATGACAATACATATTTATGACTTCATAAATATGCGGTTCTATAAAGAGTGGTTGGTTTGACTAGATTTGGCTTTCTTCATTCCCGATGTGATCTTCGCCAGTGTTAGAAGCGGCAGCTCCTCAGTAGGTCAAGTGATACAAGGTCAAAGGCCTTTTCTATGTCTACAGGCCGAGCGGTGCGGTGTTTTGTATAGAGAGACCACGATATCTGGGGCCCAATTCTTGAATATCACCGGGTGATAAAATATCACTCAAAAAAATCTAAATCACAGATTTTTCTTTTCAAAAGTGAAAATTGATACTCGTTAAATATGAAGTAGTGCATAATTGTTAATTTTAATGTCTTTTCATTTGCTTTTTGGCAATTTATTAGGGTGATTTGAATTTTTAAAGTCTCAACAGTGATATTTCATCACCCGGTGATATTCAAGAATTGGCTCCCTGGGACTCAATTCTTGAAAATCACCGGGTGATAAAATATCACTTTTGAGACTTTGAAAATTCAAATTTACCCTGATATACTGTTGAAAGGTAAATCAGAATACATGTATATTAACAATCAAGGACTGCTTCATATGTAATGAATATCAATCTTTACTTTTGTCAACAAAAATCAGTGATTTTGAATTTTTCGAGTGATTTTTTATCATCATCATCATAACATCCCATGAAACGTCCACTACAGGACAGGGAACTCCCTCCAAAATTATAAAACGCTCCATTAGCCCATAATTAGCTGAAAAAAATTTGTAGGAAAATCGAACCTACGCAAATCATAGAGTTCGCTCCTGAGAGCTAATTCCCGACAGATTCTTAACACAAAAATTACTGAAAGTAGATATTAAATAAATGGTCTCATAAAGAGTTCCATTTCTTAATTTAGTTCTTGTTAGATTTTATTTTAAATTTAAAAGTTATTTATATAATTTCTTTCGAACTGCCCCTCGTAGCAATTGTCTACGTAAATTTATGTATTGGTTTATATTATATGTATTAATGCTGTAGATCTTAGTTGAATAAATAAAATAAAATAATAATAATAATAGTTCTCACTTTTTTTTAATTTTTAGAGACAATAATCTTTTCTTACAGAAGAATTAAGTTACGTGTAGAGCCATTAGCGGGAGTTTTCTGTAGATCTTGAATTAAAATATCTATCTTCTTCATCATCCAACCATTGGCTTTTGATGTTGATAGTTCTTCTTAAAGTTTTCTAACAGACCGATGTAGGGTTAATCAAAGCTTATAACTTGAAAATATTTTAAGTGGACCATTACATCATACTGGTACATATATATCGCAGGCATATTGTAGAGTTCGCCGTTTTATACAACGCATTGGAATAACAAAAAATGCAAAGAATTTTTAATACGTCATTTTATTATTATTTATTTACCTAATGGCGCGGCATTTTACAAAACGGCATGTAATTCATTTCTGACACACGTCGGCCGATGCAACGGCTCGTGAGTCGTGCGTTGTGGTCGCAAGATAACCTAACCCAACCTAACCGATCCCTGCTCGGGATCGGTTAGTTTAGGTTTACGTTGCGAGTGAATAGGCTTCTTCTGGGCAAGCTCGCTCCATCGTAGACCTCATCTCTGTCTTCAAGACTAGCTCGAGGTCAAGAGTAAGCCCATTTTCTATAAAAAAAAAAAAAACGTTGCCTAACGAATCACGAAAACCAAGTTTCACAGCCTAGCCCACCGGCGCAAAATTGCATGGCTGTCGGTCTTTTACAGATTGTACTTCGGAGAGTGTGCCCAAGAGCTCCATGAGCTTATTCCGCCATCCCCCTTCTACCATCGGGAATCCAGACGCACCGCAGGATATCACCCATATCTGGTTGATATTCCACACATTCGCACAAAGCGCTTTGAAACATCCTTTATAATGCGCACAGCTAAGGAGTGGAATTCTCTGCCTGCGTCTGTGTTCCCGAGCTCTTATAACCCGAATCTATTTAAGTCGCGAGTGAATGGGCTTCTTCTGGGCAGGCTCGTTCCATCGTCGACCTCATCTCTGTCCTCGGGGCTAGATCGAGGTCAAGAGTAATCCCATACATAGTAAAAAAAAAGAATCTAAAATGCACCAGTGATCTAAACCCATTTACAATCTGCCGACGTCGTTTTACAATTTGCCGACTGTTTACAATTTGCCCGCCGCTTGTTATCGGCAATTATCCGATATGCCTGCGACACATACATAAGCATGCATAGCAGAGAATTTTACACGCTTAAGACATACCCCTGATACTTCATACATCGAGCGCAGAATTTGAAATTGGAAGTTCGTATAGACCCGCATACTTAGTACAAAAGACCCTCAGAAGGACCACGGGAATCTCGTGGCCGGGTGAGACCGGGGGTGCGGGGTGGATTGCAAGGAGGGCGGAGAGTGTCCTTTCTGTATGAAAGTATTATTACTTTATTCTGTGCTTAAGATCAAGTTTCAGGCCCTGAGTCCGGAATCGCATGCAGACAACGATAATGACCCACCGGCAGCACCTAGCGGCAACCACAACTTCTAAATCACGAAAAAACGCCAATCAGTAACAGTACCTTCGATTCCATCGACCGATCGCCTCCAAGAGTTGAAGAACCGGCCTCAAGACCGTTACCAGCGCGCATCACGAAAAAAAAATACAGTTAGGCCATGTTACGCGCACCGTGCAGCTTGCGCGCGCACAGATACGCGAAAAAAGCACTCGGCGCGCCGCAAGACAGACGCGCCGACTCTGCGCGGGAAAGCCGCCATATTTGACATTTGACAGTTTATTTTTTCAGCCACCAAAAAGACTTTATTAAAAAAGTTTCATTATCAAAACTTATTACGTATTTTCAAGGCAAGTTTTAATAAAGTGAGTGCACAAGTGAAATAGAGAATGGATGAAATTGGATAATAAATTGTAAAGTGTTTATAAGTATATAAGTGACATTGAAGGATTTTTGTTTTGTTTATACCAAGCACAGGGATTAAGTCAAAATGCCAAGCACTATACGAGGTAAGTTGAAACTATTTAAACAAATCAAAGGTGACAAAAAAATACGGAGTGAAGTTAACTTAAAAGTTCGTAAGCTCAAACAAGCTTAAATTTTTTTGCTTTGCTATTTTAATAGAATTTATCTTAAGAAGTTTGAAGGGAAAAAGTTGGCGTGCTTTAGGCAAGTGTAGATAGAGCTTGATAGTGCTTTAGGCAAGCGTAGATAGACAAAAATTTACTAGTATAGAACGATAGCGTAAATAAAAGTTTTATCTACTTACGCTGAAATATTATTTTGAACCGCTGAAGAAGGTATAAATACTGCTACTTCTCTTACATTCTGTCTTTTCGTATCTTATTTAAAATCAGTCCCACTGCTGGGCAAAAGTCCCTTTTTCCTCTTGAGCCTCTTCTATTCGGCCTTTTAAAGAAAGTGTATAATGTAAAAGCGTCTTAAAATTGTTTGTGCAAAAAAGTTAACTGTTGACCTAAACTTTGAATTACGAAAATCAATACTCGATACTTTCATCAAAGCGCACGACGGTGCGCCGGCCAAGTTCTAAGCACAGGCCGCGCGCACACCTTGCATTATTTACCCGAACCGCTTCGATACATAATTACTAAAAAGGGATGTGCACGATATTATAAGTGTAAAAAATATGCGTATAATGTAATATGTGTTAATTTTTGATGGTCAATTTAGAGTGTTGCTGCGTGTACATATGATAACCAAGGTCAATGTACTCTTTGTTGACGGAAGCGTAAAGGAGTTGCATTAAAGTTTCATAACGGGCCTAATCCATGCGATCTCCTTTTTAAATTTACGGAAATTTTGACTTGCAACGAATTGAAATGGTAATCAGAAGAATTTAAAATTTTAATACGTTATGTAGTTGCAAGTTTCATGATTCAAGAATAAATTAATTTATTGAACCATGGACGAATAATAATAAGACTGACAATCCCCATACTTGAAAACGTAACCCGGAAAGGCATAAAACTCATGGAAACTAGATGGCGCTTTCAATTAATCTGAAAATTAATTATGGTCTACCGAGTATTCTGCCAAAAATTCATTCAAAATTTCAACATAGTTTCAATGTAAAGAAACGCTATATTGAAATTCGGTTTATTTTTTTAGCAGAATACTCCTACTCGATAAATCATAATAACTTCCCGGACTATTTATTAGCGCCATCTAGTTTTATACTTTTCCGGGTTACGATTTCTAAAAGGGAATGGTCAGTCCCTCTTATTGTTCGTCCATGATTGAACCTAACTTTTTGGAAGTTTTGCGCAAACAATTTTAAGAGCTACATTTGTAGCCAACCCCTTGTGCTACATTGTAGCCAACCCTTTGTGTTACATTTGTAACCAACCCTTTGTGTTACATTTGTAGCCAACCCTTACTTAGTGCTACATTCGTAGCCAATCCTTTGTGATAAATCCTTCGGCCACACTGATAAAGAAGATAAAGATCTACCTATGATTATGCGTCCGGGCATCCCCAGGCTGCAATATGATCTCCTGTAAAAGGGCTCCCACACATAACTGCGATGCGATGCGATACGACGCCGAATTACTGCAGAACCTTGCAAAGTTTTTGCGTGCGTCCTGCGAGCTCGCAGATTTATGCAATGCGATGCGAATTCGTAGTTTTGTGAGCCCAAAGAGGTAAGGATCTAAAAGACTGAAAACCCATACGCAAAAAAGAATACTACGAGTGACCTTCGTAGCTTAAAACAAGAATAACTTATTCAATACTGACCATAGAAACAAAATATAGATGGCGTAGCAATAAAAATAACAATTATATTACGAAATAATCATGTTAGGTTTATTAGTTAGTATTATTTTATCATTACATTTGAATGATTAATGCTACAGGTTATTTTTCATACTTATGAAGGATTTTTTTCATATGACCTATGAAACCACATATTATGAAACCCGCATCGCTGACGTAGGCAAAAAGACTGCCAAATTAAAATGGGACTGGGTGGGTGATGTGTGTCTGATGCACCTGGATAGGTGGGCATAACGCGCCACGGAATGAGTACCAAACGATAGACGCCGGGGCAGAGGAAGGCCCAAGAAGCGGTGGGGCCAAGAGGCTCACAGTCGCAACATTTTATTTTTATTTAAAAGAATTACATACTAATCTTAATACTAATTTACAATTTATGTAAGGTGTAACGGAAACCTAATTAGGTTTGTCCGTACACCTACAGATTCGACGGTAGGCAACTTAGTAAAATACTGCGACCGCACGCAACTTAGTAAAATATTAATGCTATGAGGGTAAAGCCACGATCATACCCATACATAACCGTGGGTGTCGTAAGAGGCGACTAGCAGCATCATCCTTTGTATCTTACATCTTACTTACTGCGATCACCTACAACCGCGGAAGCTCTCTGTCCTGTAGTGGACGTTTCATGGGATGTTATGATGAAAGCCACGATCACACTTAACCGAACTGGTGGAGGCCTTTGCCAAACAGTGGGACAGTACAGGCTGGTAAAAAAAACATGACTCTGCTGATATCGTGTGCGCTAGGTAGTCTAGACGTGTAATGTAATTTTTGACTTGTAGCAATTGTTAGAAATAAATTTATCATTTATCCTTATTGGCTGACACAGCTGCACATGGCGGGTTAACGAAAGGTATTTTCAAATCCCTTTAGAAATTTCTACTTCCGCTGCAGGTCAGTACAAGGAAACTCTATCATGGTGCCACCATGCTATTAAAATGAAAATGATTAAGACAGTTTGATTGCTGCTGTCAAATACTAGTATTTTTTTTTTCTTGGTAAATCGTAGCAAACCTCAAAGAAAACTCCCTATTGGAACCTCGATTGGAACTAACGCCGATGCCCTAGGAATTTGACACTTTACGATCACGTGCAAAACGTATAACAACTGCAAGGAATTACTAAGAATGAATGAATGAATAACACTTTATTGCACACTAGTAAGTAACATCTACAAATAACGAGTTATAAAATGTGGGCAAAAGGCGGTCTTATCACTAAGAGTGATCTCTTCCAGACAACCTTTTGACGAAATCAACATTATACAGAGTTCTGCAGTGTAGTGCACTCATAAAAACTACATAAAAAAAAGTGTACAAGACTGTCGGGCCCTCCTGTCACCGTCTGTTATACAATCTGTCAATAGACGCGATAGATCCTTCTACTGTGGAATAATTTGCCCTCTGAAGTTCGTCACTCCGAGTCGCTTGCTATTTTCAAAACAAAACTGCATAATTATCTCCTAAGTCGTTCCTCTGCTGTTTGCAACTGAGTATACATGTATTCGTAACACTATAGTTATATATATGTATATTTATATTTATTTGTTTATATTTTTATTTTATATTTATATATATAGATCGCTCTCAGCGATAAGACCGCCTTTGCCCACTATAACCTTAAGTGTTATTCTTTGTGTGTTCTTATGTTTATGTGTGCAATAAAGAATTTATTCATTCATTCATTCATTCATCCTTCTCTCGCTCTATAAAAAACTATAGTGTCTTTCTGCACCTTTTAAAACTTCTACTGGATGGCGCGCTGCTGATCATCGCTGGGAAAAAACGTTGATACTAAATGATCACCCAGTATGAGAATGATTAAGTCTTTAACGTTATAGAAAATTGCCTATTGAAAAAGGCTGTTTTGTGTGGGTAGTTCAGTTACTGGCCTTATTTATATTAAGTAAGGATGTCCCTCTGGATATCCTTATTTAATTCAAGATACACAGAGATGTTCGCAGACAACATAATTATATTTTAATAGCTTGCCAATAATTGTTCATCTGCCACCGCCGATAGATTTGAACCATCAAAATTTCTTCTACTTTTCGAAAGCGAAGAGAAATTGACTGAATCGAAGTAGAGTTTCCACAAAGCAGTACCTCCACAGTACTTACAGGAAATAGCTGTACCACCGCCGACAGTACTTCGAAGCCTGTAGCAGACATTCAGTCCCGCTAGTGTAAAAGCGACAGTTCGCGCCCTGTACCGTTGCCAGTCCCTTTCTTCGTGACGTCGCTGCGTACGGTACTTCGCTAGAGATGCGACAGCTTATCGATAAAAATATCGAGGTCGATACGGCCTTGACATTGACTGATGGGTCGAAATGGGTTAGGTCATATTTTGAATGCTACACAACTTACGTATCATCTTTGGTGATGTAACGATTATACCTTCATGTGTTCATTTTAAACTTTATGTAAGATTTATCTCCCTTAATTTGACCATTTACATGCCTAAATAGTTTCCTTTTTTAAAAACAGGTTTTTCTGATAGCAAGAAGTTTAAAATGTGTACCTAATTATTTTTAAACCAACAGATTTTAAACATTTGCTTTCACTAATGTATTATGAATTTTCTTTAATTTAGTTAACCTATGATCAAGTCTTACATAAGTATCTAAAATTTATCTAAAACTTTCTTAAGACTAGATGACATCGGAATATTTAATTTATTTAAATAAATCAATTAGTGACATAATGATAATTATTTTTGTTTTCTATTTCATTTATATCATAATATTGTATTATATTTCTCGTAAAATACAGGTTGTAAGGATTCTTCAAGTGGTTAAATCAGTGTTGCTTATGAAACAACTTTCCTAAAAAATTGCTTCCCATTCTAGCTGAACAGATCAGTTGATACACTTTGTATAAAAAGCCGATATTTTTTTTTGCAGTTTTGATATATAAAACGCCAATTTCATTAAAGGACCTCATTTAATGAAATTGGCGTTTTGTATTGTGAATTTTAGGTAAATAAAACAGTAAAACTTTTGCCACTACCACTTTTGCATGCATTTTTTTTCATTCAATTTCTTTTCTGTTTTAAAAAGAAATTTAAGACTTACCAATCCAATATCATATATTTTTTTAAATATGAATTGGAAGATACTAATCTTAAAGCAGCTTTCATAAAATTTTCGGAAATATCTTTTGTAAAAAAATATAAAAACAAACGACATTTAAGACAAAAGATTTTCGAACCTTTAATTTTGAATATCAAACTAAAAATAAAAACAAAATTTTATGGGTAGATTGATAACCTTGAAATCAAGTTTCCAATACAAAAGCTATTGTAGTTATAGAATTATTTGAATTATGATCTCATTAAACTGCAAAACGCCACTTTCACAGGTACATACCCACTATCCGACGGAGAAACTGCTTGTACAAGCATTAAAGTAACTTACCCCTTGAAGGATAAAAATAATCATTCTAATATATATTTTGAAATACATCTTTGACAAACATTGTAAAGCCAGTCGTAGACTATCTCGTAAAATATTAAAATAACGGCATTTTGTAAAGACAAAGTAAATATAAAATAAAGAATGTACAAATCACATTTGACTGCAGGGCATCAAACAATCAAACACTGTATAACTATTCAACGAATCTATCATTCATATAAAACTGTTGAAAAGAAAAACCTGTTTTTTAGTATTATTTTCAAGAGTGGTGACTGGAGGTCAAGTCATTCATTTCCCATCAAAGCCAATAACGGTGACCTAAAATGTCTGTCATAGAAAAACAAAGAGAGACATGTCAACATTATTGATATCGACAAGTGGTCCCATCATGGTCCCACCACTAGTCGTATGACGCGGTAACGGTGCAGCCTCACCCACATACGGTAACTGTTGTCCGTTATACGCTCGCAATCCGCACGTGAGACTCGGTGAGACTAGCTTGGGATGAGAATCGTGGTAGGTACTCGCTCCTGAATCGCGGTAGAATTTCTTTTTTAGGGTTCCGATACCAAAATGGTAAAAAAAGGAACCCTTATGGTGCCGCTCTGTCTGTCCGTCTGTCTGTCACACCTCTATATCTCAGCAACCACTTATGCTATCAACCTGAAATTTGGAATAGTTTTAGAATATAGTTGCCCAACTTAATTGCACAAGAAAAAATTTTGAAAAAAGTATGATTATTAATATAAAGGGGGCCAAAATAGGGGGGGCCAAATTTCAAATTGTCGCTACTAGGTCGAGTGGGGTATCATATGAAAGGGCTTTACTTGTACATTTTAAAATATATTTTTGTATTTTTTTAAATTTCTTAGTTTTAAAGTTATGATGAAAAATGTCAAGAAAAATACCATTCCCCCCCCCTTATCTCCGAAGTTTGAGTAAGGAAAAATCTGAATTAATTACAGTTGACAGAAGTTTATATAAACTTTACAGCAAAAATAAAACGATCTTTCTAAGTTGCACAGTTTTTCAGAAATCTGCAAAAAACCTTTACAAACAAATTTAGTTTTGCGGTCCTGAAAATGGACTTTATTGCTTCCAAAAATACTATAGGTATATCGGAACCCTCGGCGCGCGAGTCCGACTCGCACTTGACCGGTTTTTTAATATATGGTTGGTTGATATTCCGCACATTCGCACAAAGCGCTTTGAAACATCTTTTATAATGCGCACGGCTAAAGAGGGGAATTCTCTGCCTGCGTCTGTGTTCCCGAGTTCATATAACCCGAATCTATTCAAGTCGCGAGTGAATAGGCTTCTTCTGGGTAAGCTCGTTCCATCGTCGGCCTCATCTCTGTCTTCAAGACTAGATCGAGGTCAAGAGTAAGCCCATTTAATTAATTTAATTTAATAATATATAGAACGTGAAACTCCATTAAAGTTCTAGCCATGTTACTGAAAAAAAATTGTTACATAACTTTTGTATTGCGGCTGCTTAGTATTTCTACGTGGACACGCCTTATAAATGCACCAAATTTTTTCCAGGTAAGTACTAGTTAGGTACATAGCTCTCAATTTTTGATAGGAGCCAGTTCCGTTGAAAATCCAAGAATTGGCTCCTATCCTATCAAAAATTGAGAGCTGTGTACCTAACTAGTACGGTCAGCCACACGTCGGTAGAAACTTTTTCAACTCTATTACCATTCCATAGAGTCAAAAAGTGTTTCCACTGATGTGCTATTGAGTGTACCTGGAAAAAATTTGGTGCATTTATAAGGCGTCTCCACGTTAAGGCGATATAAGTCGTTAAGCGACTGGACTATTGGAAATTAAAAAGAAAATAAATGGATTCTCTATTCAATTTCAATTCTTGAATATAACTATTTAATATAATAGTTTCAAAAGTAATATTTTACTACCCGGGGATTTTCAAGAATTGAATCCCAGTATAGTAGTGCCGTAAAAGTTTTAGAAAAATTCGAAAATTCCTAGCACGGGAATATTGACGTTTAAGTAGTGAGTCAAGTTAAAAAAAGTTGAAAAAATTGAAAAGCAGCTTAACTGAGGTCAAAGTTGTTAATTATAAAGTTCCATGCCCCCAGGTCAGATGGCCGAAAATGTAGATCTAAACGATAGCGGTCTAGACGTTACACTTACACAAATAAAATACTTACAGTCTTTTTTTTAAAGACATAAGTCGAGAATTAAATTCATGAAAAACGTAAAATACATGAAAAACTAATTACTTTACAGTTAGTGTATTTTTTTTAAATAGAGTTAATAAGTTCACAGTTAATTTAGAGTTAATAAGTTCGTTAACGATGGCAGTAATTTATGACGTCACAAGCTAGTAACTTGTTACAAAATCTATACGATCCATTTTTTTCGTTTATTTCAAAGCTTACCAACACATTCTGCAGCTATGTCAAAGCAATCGGCTAAAGCTGTCAGAAAAAACAACTCTGTAAAACAATGTTACTCTTTCATGCCTCATTTCGTGTCATGGCTGCAAAAAAATGGATTATGCATATAAAATTTTTGAAAATCACCGGGTGATAAAATATCACTTTTGAGACTTTAAAAATTCACATTTACCCTAATAAACAGTTGAAAGGTAAATCAGATTACATGAAAATTAACAATCAGGAACAGCTTTATATATCACGAAGGTCAATCTTAACTTTTGAAAAGAAAAATCTGTGATTTTGAATTTTTTTAGTGATATTTTATCACCCGGTGATATTCAAGAATCAGTCCCCTGGGAGCCAATTCTTGAAAATCACCGGGTGATAAAATATCACTTCTGAGACTTCAAAATTCAAATTCAGCCTGATAAACTGTCAAAAAATTTGTAAAAAGATATGGAAATTACCAATTATACAAATATCAATCTTTACTTTTACAAAGAAAAATCAATAATTTTGAATTTTTTGAGTGATATTTTATCACCCGGTGATTTTAAGAATTGACTCCCTGCAAATTAGCCAAAGGCTGTTTGTAGGCGCTTGAAGGATGTTATTTGCAAAAAAAAGGTATAGGTAATAAACAAAGAAATATCTTGAAGAGTTAAGCATTTGTAAGTGTAATTTTGTAACTTTATTTTTCCTATATTTATTTATTCCCTTTACTTAGTCCCGTGTGGTGCCGGCAAAGAATAGTACCAACCCATACATACCCCTGGGTGTCGTAAGAGGCGACTAAGGGTTATAAACTGGAGGATGGGCAGCAGCATCATCCTTAGTATCTAACATCTTTCTTACTGCGGTCACCTACAATTGCGGTCCATGGTGCCAGCCGTAACACTGACAAGCGAGGTGACTATGGTACTTCCCACGGTACTTCCCCTCCACATTTTTCCAGCAAAACCTAGGATTCTGGAGGGACCTCCCTGTCCTGTAGTGGACGTTTCATGGGATGTTATGATGAACTTTATTTTTGTTGTAATTTGTAATACATGCAATAAAGAATATAGTCAAATCTAACATGCCATTCACATTCACGACTGCAGCATCCACTGCAGACCAAAAGAGTTCATTGACCCTAGCCGGTTTTTTTTAAATAAAAAACAACTTGCACACGCCGGGCACCGTTATGTTGGCTTAATGAGCCACTCTCCCATGCTCGAAAAGTGATAGGAGACTTGCAAAAAAAAAATGGCGGATGTAATAAAAAAGTCGTTTTGGTGAATCTGTGAAGCTGAAGTTTAGATCTGAGACTTATCTATTAGTGTAGGCAACGAAGCAGTTGACCCCAACATTAATTCCTCAGGCAGATTTTATTTGACAGTATGATAAAGAATCATGAATTAAATGTTAATTCAAAATATCCAAAAAATATTTCAAAAAAATTTTTTCATACATTTTTTGTAATTTTTGTATGGAAAAATTAAAAGTACCGATTTTGTTTAGGATTTTTTTATAGAAGGTTTGTCTCATGCAGTGTAATACCCCAGCAAAGTTTCATCGACTGAGGATTTAATGCGGGGGTCTTCATACAACGATACGCTTCGTTGCCTAGACTATATGAAAACATTTACGAGAAGGTTTTTACTAGAAAATAACACTTAGTTAAGTACTTCTTACCTATTTTTAAAGAAAATAAGTAAAAAAATAAATTGATAGAGAATGGTTTTGATGAAAATTTAACTCTTTTTAAAAAAAACCGGTCAAGTGCGAGTCGGACTCGCGCCTTAAGGGTTCCGTACCTATCTACCATATGATATACTAAAAGCTTTTGCTCTTTGACTTTAAAAACTCTGCGACCATCCAACTTGACCCCTCTTTTATATAAAAGTTTTTGAAACGGGAGCTCACCTTAATTGGTTACTATTAATTGTGAGAATTTTTTTAATATTTATGGATTTTAGATTTTTCCCATTATTTGTACTGTGAGACCTAGCTTCTTGCCAAATTTCATAATTTTAGGTCAACGGGAAGTACCCGGTTTTGGTTTGGTGCATAAATGTATGGAGATGAGGACATAAAGGGCCATATCTTTTGATTACGTCGTTGTAAAAAATTTAAATTTGCAGATCTTGTGTGGTCCACGGACCTTAACATTCGTTATCAATTTCAACCTGATACCTCTACCCGTTCGTGAGAAAAAGGGTCTTGACAGACAGACAGACGGACAACAAGTGATCCTATAAGGGTTCCGTTTTTTTATTTTGAGGTACGGAATCCTAAAAAAGGTGAGGTGCCACCAGTTTTTTTTTTGTATGACATTGGTAAGAGAGTGCTTTTGATAAACCGTATTTTCCAAAAAAAAAAACTGATCTGAGGTAACCATAATATTTTTTCTTTCAAACGAACAAACGACTGCTATTTGTTTTCGCTTGAAATGTTTACTTGATATCAATATTTTCACGAATCAATTAAAATTGCATAATGACCTTCTAATCACCTCCAACTAGACCTAACCTAACACATGCACCTGCCACGACCTATTTAAAACAAAAAATACAGTTCCAAATTTAAAATTCGCGCCACGTAAGCAAGAACCGTAATCTTTTTCGGCATTGCGCAATGCTTACATTCGCCAAGTCACGTGGCGACATAATTAAATTCAACATACATAGCTGTTTAACATACATTACGTTATAAAACTCTATACTAACTCGGTAATGGAATTTGAAGTAGGCTTTCGTCGTGAATATTTTCTCTAGAGCGAAAGGTGAATGAACGCGTTTGGCAGTATACCGTTAAAAACGTGATGGTTTTACTTTTAAATTGCTTGATAGTACCGCTACTTGATACAAGATGGCGCTTGGCGTTGTGAATGCAAATGTTTGTGGGTGTGCGTGATTTTATGTCAAGTAAAGGAGTACGTCGTACGTCGGCATGACGTAATATTTGGTGGGCGGCTTTCTTTGGTATCTCAGGTAATAGATAGGTTATAGTTTCTAGCTTTCGTGACGAGCTCACACGAATAAGACACTAAAACTGCGTTGCTGACTCTGAGGACTAAAATGGAATGTCTCATGTGCTGGTAATTTCACTGACACTGCTGAAACGGACACTGCTTATTTACAAAACCCTACCATCTCCAGAATTTACAATCTCTTAGTATATGCAAAAGGTTATTTTCATTTGTTTGGCTTGTGTCATTTATCTAAATACTTTGCCTTGCATCATTATGAGCTACAGGAAAATTAATTACTGTTACAGCCTAAAATATTCTTATTTTAAAAAATATCTTCCCAGTTTTAAGTCATCTTTTACATACATATCAATCCCATAAAAACGTCCACTGTGGGACAAGGAACTCGCTCCCTCCCGAATTCCATATAAACATCCATGATAAGACGGGAGTTCGCTCTCTCCAGAATCCCATATAAACGTCCACTGTAGGACAGGGAGCTTACTCCCTCTAGAATCCCATATAAACATCCACTGTAGGACAGGCAGCTCGCTCCCTCCAGAATCCCCTATAAAGGTGCACTGTAGGACAGGGAGTTCGCTCTCTCCAGAATCCTATATAAAGGTTCCCTGTAGGACAGGGAGAGCTCGCTCCCTCCGGAATCCCATATGAACGTCCACTGTAGGACAGGGAGCTCGCTCCCTCCGGAATCCCATATAAACGTCCACTGTAGGACAGGGAGCTTACTCCCTCTAGAATCCCATATAAACATCCACTGTAGGACAGGCAGCTCGCTCCCTCCAGAATCCCCTATAAAGGTGCACTGTAGGACAGGAAGTTCGCTCTCTCCAGAATTCTATATAAAGGTTCTCTGTAGGACAGGGAGCTCGCTCCCTCCGGAATCCCATATGAACGTCCACTGTAGGACAGGGAGCTCGCTCTCTCCAGAATCCCATATAAACACCCACTGCAGGACAGGGAGCTCCCTCCCTCCAGAATCCCATATAAACACCCACTGCAGGACAGGGAGCTCTCTCCCTCCAGAATCCCATAAAAACATCCACTGTAGGACAGGGAGCTCCCTCCCTCCAGAATCCCATATAAACATCCACTGTAGGACAGGGAGCTCGCTCTCTCCAGAATCCCATATAAACATCCACTGTAGGACAGGGAGCTCGCTCTCTCCAGAATCCCACATGAACATCCACTGTAGGACAGGGAGCGACCTCCCTCCAGAATCCCACATAAACATCCACTGTAGGACAGGGAGCGACCTCCCTCCAGAATCCCACATAAACATCCACTGTAGGACAGGGAGCTCCCTCCCTCCAGAATCCCACATAAACATCCACTGTAGGACAGGGAGCTCCCTCTCTCCAGAATCCCATATAAACATCCACTGTAGGACAGGGAGCTCGCTCTCTCCAGAATCCCACATAAACATCCACTGTAGGACAGGGAGCTCCCTCTCTCCAGAATCCCATATAGAAAGAAAAGAAAGAAAGAAAAATATATTTATTCAGTGCTTAGGTACATTAAATCTTAAAATTTAACACATACATACAATTACAAGCACCGAGAAAAGGACCTGGCTCAGCAGCAAAAGGGCCATATAAACATCCACTGTAGGACAGGGAGCGACCTCCCTCCAGAATCCCACATAAACATCCACTGTAGGACAGGGAGCTCCCTCTCTCCAGAATCCCATATAAACATCCACTGTAGGACAGGGAGCTCGCTCTCTCCAGAATCCCACATAAACATCCACTGTAGGACAGGGAGCTCCCTCTCTCCAGAATCCCATATAGAAAGAAAAGAAAGAAAGAAAAATATATTTATTCAGTGCTTAGGTACATTAAATCTTAAAATTTAACACATACATACAATTACAAGCACCGAGAAAAGGACCTGGCTCAGCAGCAAGAGGACCATATAAACATCCACTGTAGGACAGGGAGCGACCTCCCTCCAGAATCCCACATAAACATCCACTGTAGGACAGGGAGCTCCCTCTCTCCAGAATCCCATATAAACATCCACTGTAGGACAGGGAGCTCCCTCTCTCCAGAATCCCATATAAACAGCCACTATAGGACAGGGAGCTCGCTCTCTCCAGAATCCCACATAAACATCCACTGTAGGACAGGGAGCTCCCTCTCTCCAGAATCCCATATAGAAAGAAAAGAAAGAAAGAAAAATATATTTGTAGGCACATACTACTTAGCAGCACTTTCTTTGCGACACCGAGTGAGGCCTCCTTGCTTCAGGAATAGACTGGCAGCTGAGTATTTAGTTAGCTGTCGATCTGATGAAGCGTCAAGGTGAAAGGGCGACACAAGACAACACGTCATCTGGTTGAATTGTGATCGTGCTTTTAGCTCTGACGATTTGTCTGGTTTCCTGAAGATATGATTGGTGGGGTTGCAGCACAGGACGTACAATTATAGCGTTGACTGTAATAACTATCCAGGGTCAAACTGAGCCAGAAGGGTCCGGGTGCCTCACCACAAACCCGGAGCCCGTAACATGACGTGACGATAATCGGATCCTGGTTGTTTATACCTGAACCCACAATAATCCTAGATGATTTTGATATTTATGGCCTCCTGCGCCGATATCAGAAGCGGGATAAAGAGACACAGCTCGATATTTTAATCATGTGTGCAAGCATTTCAGTTTCATGGATCTGCGTAAAAGTACAGTCGTGCCGAGAAATTGTTGAGCAACAAGTACAATCAAGAAAATTAGGTGCTGTACATACATTTTATGATAAAAAGGAATCAAGTTTAATGAGTTTTAATACCTGATATGTCGTAATGTTCAAAATTATATGCGCTTAGATGGTGACAAAAAGCGTAATTTGCAAAAGTATCGTAAATTAGAAAGGCGTTGATGATTTTTTTTAAATAGTGGATGTTAAAGGCGCTTACGGTACATAAGAAGAAGACAAGACTTGCTTGTGGTTGTGAAATTATGTAATTTTCGACTTTGTAGAATGGAATCAAAGTTACGTACGGTAGCGACGATGTGCTCCTACGCTGTTTTTATACAAAATTAACCAGATTAACCAGATGTCTGTAAAATTAAAATGGAAATAAACGAAATCTGAATGAATACCGATTAAATAAAAAACAAAATGCAATGAAATGAAACGAAACAAAATAATTTGATCACACAGCTAATGCTGACTGGTTGAAATGGTGTTCGCTGTTAAGCATGCTCTGTGACTGTAGGATGCCAGTTGAAACCAAGAACACTAAATACAAGTTTACAAATAGTGGAGAAGCAACATTTTTGAGTCTCAATGATAATGAGCATCTTAATTAGAAATTTCGTGTCAACTCAGTGTGTAAAAGACTCATAGATTCGTATTTGCGTCAATGAGAGTTTCCCAAACAATATCAAAAGATGCTACACTAACCGCATATCATGGATATCAGGTCTGTCGTCAGTCCTTAGCTATGGTCTGCTATTTATGGGGACACAGCGTTGATCTAGAGGATGTGTTCAAATTGAAAGATGTTCTACTGGCAAATAAACGATTTGATTAATTGATTGAAAACCTGTGGTAGACCCGCAATGCTCTACAAGGACGAATGCTGGATAACTTAATAAGACTATGTAACCAAAATCCATGTAACCAAGATGAGAATGTTTTGATGGGCCGGTGGCACTTAATTGGATAGACTAAGGAACGTACATGTTAGTGGCAGTTTAAAAGTATCGCCTATTCTAGACAAACTTCAATAAAGTCAGCTCCGGTGGTACGGATTATGTGATGCGCTGGGAAGAAGAGCACCACTTTGAGTCTGTGTTAAATATTGACAAAGGGAAACAAACAGAAATAACCCGTGGGATGCCAAAGAGCTACTTGGTGGATGAAAATGCAAGGACTTACAAAAAATATTGTGGCCGATTATAACGACAGAGCCAACGGTTGAAAATATATTCAGGGGGTCGATTCCAAATTAAAATGGGAAGAGGCATGGAGGAAGAAAAGAGATAGACAGTGTACAGATTTTGATACATTGTCATTGATGATGAAAATTAACAAGCCAGAGCCATATTCTTAGCAATATCGAACAGCAGAAATGGAATATATGGGAATTTCGAATAATGTTGACTGTCTGTACATAGACAGAATTATGTTGTTGATACCTACCTTATGGATATCTGGTGAGCATGTTCCTTATTGTGAGATAGTATGATATTGTGACGCACGTAATTTGAAATTGCTATGTTGATAATATGATTTGAAGTTACTCAGTTGGTTTGGGTGGTTGTAGGGTGATTACTGTTGAGTTGATAGAAAGGACAATGTCGTACGGGCCAGCCCGATTCGTTGGGTGGTTGAAGGTTCGCATTGGTCCAATCTATGTTTGTGGAGTTGATAGAGAGGGCAATGTCGTACGGGCCAGCCCGACTTGGTTGGGTGGTTGAAGGTTCGCATTGGCCCAATCTGTGTTTGCGAAGCTGGTAGGACAGTGGCGGATCCGGTCCATGCCCATCGGGGCTGGTCGAAGGGACACACTGGTCCGGGCCAGGCTTTGTTGATGGTTGGAAGGACAGTGGTGGATCTGGTCACCGTGCCCATTAGGGATGGTCGAATGGACACACTGGTCCTGTCCGTGATTTATGTGGGAAAGATGTCATCCGGTCCATAGTGAGATGGTCGAAAGGGTACATGCTTTCAGAGTTGGGTTGAAGGGGCACATGCCTTCAGAGTAACTTCACAATGAGTGGTTTCAGTTTTGTGTGTGATGATGATCTTGATTGTCAGGATAGACGAGCGGATTGCTTGGTGATCTTGTTTTTATTTGTTTTAGGACATTGTTAATGGATTAACGCCCGAGGACGGTCGTGTTGTCAGGACGGCCGTGTAGGCACATACTACTTAGCAGCACTTTCTTTGCGACACCGAGTGAGGCCTCCTTGCTTCAGGAATAGACTGGCAGCTGAGTATTTAGTTAGCCGTCGATCTGATGAAGCGTCAAGGTGAAAGGGCGACACAAGACAACACGTCATCTGGTTGAATTGTGATCGTGCTTTTAGCTCTGACGATTTGTCTGGTTTCCTGAAGATATGATTGGTGGGGTTGCAGCACAGGACGTACAATTATAGCGTTGACTGTAATAACTATCCAGGGTCAAACTGAGCCAGAAGGGTCCGGGTGCCTCACCACAAACCCGGAGCCCGTAACATGACGTGACGATAATCGGATCCTGGTTGTTTATACCTGAACCCACAATAATCCTAGATGATTTTGATATTTATGGCCTCCTGCGCCGATATATTTATTCAGTGCTTAGGTACATTAAATCTTAAAATTTAACACATACATACAATTACAAGCACCGAAAAAAGGACCTGGCTCAGCAGCAAAAGGACCATATAAACATCCACTGTAGGACAGGGAGCTCGCTCTCTCCAGAATTTCAGCTTTGCTGGAACAATGTGGAGGGCAAGTACCATAGTCACCACCACCACTCTTCTTATGTGTATAACTTTGCGGCTTGTCAGGCTTGATCATTGACGTAAGAAGGCGTAGTTTCCAAAATCTTTGGGCTTGATAGATAGATAGATATTTATTTAATGGCGTCACATCTCAGATGTATTTTGCACAATGTCAAGTTAACAAATTATTATAAAATTATGGTGAGTTCGCCAATGTCAAGTGAAAGATTTACACAGGAATCCACATCACGAGGACGAGGGCCTGTGTACTATGATGACTCCGATAAGTTGATGGGGAAAATTATTGAAGTCTCGATTGGCCGCTTCTCTCCATCCAAAAATCTTGATAAATGAATGTATTCCAATCTTCTAATAGATGTTCATTTTCAAAGACGTTTACTGCATAACACCCAATCAAATAATTCATTAAACTCTTCAATGAACAAATAAAACAAATATTGAAATAGAAACACGACCGCCATCTTCAAATGTTGAAAAACGACGTCAGGCTTGATGCCTCATGGATCGCGGTTGTTGGTAGCGTAAAATGTAAGATGGTACGATATACAGAAAGATGCTGCTCCTCTGGTTCATAATCCCCAAGTCGCCTCTTACGACACCTATGGGCAGAGATGGATTACCAACCCATCTTCGCCGGCACCACACGGGTGTTTCTTATCCAGTGTGTGTGTACTATTCTTTGCCCTTCTCACGTGCCTTCCGAAGCAAGGATAATTGCAAATGACCACCAGGTGGGCTTAACGCTGGTTAATTTCTTTGTTTGCTATTTTCGGCTTTGTTTTGGATGTCATCACTAGTTACATAATGAAGCTTGTGTACCGTTAGCAGAGAAAATAAATACACTTTCAACTTTTATATGCATTAAAACAAAAGGTCTACGCACATGCTCAGTTCATGAAACTAGTATAATACCTGGGCGACCGAGCTATTCGCTCTATAATAGTCGCCTCGACCAGGCCTGTGACACTCCGCACTGTGCTCCGCACTCTAGGTATGCAACGCGGCGCTAGAAGCTTATGGCGGCAAAATAGGTGAGTAAGTATTTGCATGTTTGATTGAACAATATTGCATGCATACCTACTTGCATCTCGCTCAGTATCTCATTAAGTGACAAAATCATCGCCCTAGCCCACCTGTCCGCGATCACCCGCGATTTTAAAACGTGTCCTAAGCGGTACACTGCAAGTATCGACTTAATGCTTAGATCGTAAGGTTGAAATTTGTCAGCACCCCGCCTGGGAGTGACGGATCTGTAAAAGTTAGTTTACTATTATTTAATCTGTGCCTCAACGTTAAAATATTGGGGTGAGCAAGCTATGCTACCCGCCAACATCCGCCGCTCATTAACAAATGATTGCCATGTGCAGCCATGCACTAAATGTATGGAAGCTGGAAACATTGAATTTTCAGATAGACCCAGACTATTTTGTAACCTATTATTAATACCGTTTGATAGAGCTCGTGAAGCACTTTCAGGATCAGTAACCAGTTTTTCAATAGCTTATATAGTTTAGACATAATCGAGTGAGATCACTTATCGTTTCCACCCTGTATAGTGTATACATGGTGTAAGGTACGGTGTACCGAAAACTGAAAGGGCATGTTCAGTCAACGAAACTGAACAACTTTCCCAAAGAAACATTTCCGGGAAATGAAAAACCATTTTGACCTCTCCATACAAACTGTACGGCCAGAGTGAGCAATTTGTATGGAGGGGTAATTTTTTTTTTCATTTCCCAGAAATGTTTCTTTGGGAAAGTTGTTCAGTTTCGTTGACTGAACATGCCCTTTCAGTTTTTGGTACACCGTCCCTTACACCCTATAATAATAGCCCTTTTTTCTAAGCTTATATTCAACTTACTTACATAAAATCAAGGTTCAATTATTCTTGAATCGCACAGCGTCTTAAGTGATTTGATATAAAACATACATGTGGAAAGGTAAATCATAGTATATGAAAATGAATTATCAAACGTTACTGCAACGAATGTCAATCATTCTTCACGTTTTAAAAGAAAAACCGAGCGCTATTTTTTTATTTTCCTCAGTGATATTCAAGATTTTATTCAGAGTTCTCCCTTTTGCTAGTAACTCAAAAGAATACCTACTCAGAAAGAATCCAGAAAAATACACAACTTTTTTTTTAAAACAATTGATGTTTTTCAAGAGACCTGGTTTACACTTATCCAATAACTTATCAATTTCAAATCCAACTCACAAAAGTTTTTCAACAAACCTACACACGCTCTCAAATCTTGTCTCATCTTAATTAGGCAGTAAGTGATACTCTATTCTTCAAATTTAGGTCCCAAGATAAAACCTAGAACTAGCTCAAGGCCAAACCCTACTGTTTTCCCTGCTATCCCTACCCACAAACCCATATCCTATATAAATTCGATTATATACCTTTTCGTCATCCCTCGCGATCGAAGCGTGGTCGAGTGAGACAGAGTTATACGAACAGAGAGAGACGGAAGATGGATAAGAAATACGCATGCGCAGACACGTGTCGGGTGGAAATGTAGGACGCACATCGCATTGGGTTCCGGAGATAGGTATTAAGATAGGTGTGCTGTGTAACTCTCTAACACTATAATAACAGATCAAAAAAAAAATTAGGGTTTGATAAAAATCGGGTCCAAATAAACAGTGACTGTTGTATTGTTTCTTTCTTACAAATTGTTTTAATATGTTTCATTTTTAAATAACATTACAGTGAAAAAAAAAACCTATTAACTAACCAATTCATAGAATGATTTTATTAAGCTTTCTTGGGTACTGCAGTGTTTTGAATTTTGATCTTAAGAAAAAAAATACAGGATGGGTGACCGGTTGCTGAGCAGTGATAAGTAATAGTGAGCTAGGAACAGCGACTTCCAAAAAACAAGGAACAAAAATATTGATGACTGTGTTTCATTCAGTGGACTAGCATATACAAAACATATTAATCATATGCAAGCACTAAAATCATAAAGACCGATACACACAAAAAGCTTACGTTAAAAAAAACTATCTCGCGAATTATCCCAGGAGTTATTCCCGGAAGTCTACTACCTGCTACGTCGGGCCTACGCCGCGTAGCGCTACGCCGCACCGTAGGCTTTGCAGTTCTACGCGACGTAAAATTAGGACACTATGTCAATGTGCCACTGATAGGCAAACAAACACACAATCATGTGAAGAAATATATACAGTGGTCCGGAACGACACTGCCATTTCATAATACAAAAAAAACGCACAAAATTTTAGTGACCTAAAAATAAAAATAATTGTCCGCAATGCTGGTGGTTTGAAGAAAGAAGGTATCATCTGAGTGTGTTCAGGAACTAAGGAGTGTGATAACAGTGTTCATTAGTTTGTAATATAATATATAAATAAATATCCCTTCGTATTTTATAGGCTGTAGTTTCTTGTGCAATAATTTTCTCGACTGAATTCAAAGTCTGACTCTGTAGTTTAGTTTCTAGATGTGTCTTAAAATCTTCTAAATTTAAAAAAGGTGGACTTTTGTGCTCGTGAAATCATAAAAATACTGGTTCTGTGTGTATGGAGTTATCAAAAAAGTGATCTGTCAATAAATGGATATCGTCTCGATCAATTTTCGTAAAAAAATCGTCTTTTTACTCAAGTGTGTAAATGTTAAAATTTTAAAAGCTTCGTTTATATAATATCGCTTTCTACTTTTTAATGTACATATAAATTTCTTAAATGAAACTGTAGCAAGAAACTAAAAACAAAAGAATCAAACCACGAAACAAAAGAAAAACAAACTTGAATTCCGAATTTGAAAAATCCAAGATGGCGGGCAATAACAATAACACTTTGGAGGGCCAACTAACCCACGTTATCCAGCACCATATGTCCCAGCCAGGAACTGAAGCGCAAGTCAGCGTCCACCAAGTTCAAAGCCCATCTGGCTCAGGCAAAAGACACCAAATCATAATTGACATAAAACAAGACATAGATATGGACGAAATGTCAACCAGATCTTTAGCAGAAAGTGTCATGGAGACTTTAGGAGCAAGATCAGCTACCGTCTACATTGACGATACACATGTCACTGGCGAAAATTCTGACTTAGAGTCTTTGACAACTGTCAATGTCATAGTCGCAAATGAGATACCGCAAGAAGCAAGTCCACAGATTATAGAGGAGCAGGAGTCGGAGCAAGCGGAAAGCTCTGGTGTTCTTCCTGGGAATAGGATTGCAGTTGATAGAGTCATTGAAATGAGTAGCGTCACCGTCACCGAAACATCGACGACCACGGCCCCGGCTGTTATTACTACTGCGACAACCACTGCTTCAGGTAAATAGTCTTTCTTTTTGTAAATGGTTGTGGACGTGAGAATTTTGAAGAGTTTTGGTAGGGCGTTTGAGCAAAGTCCGTCTTGGGAAATAATTATAAATAAAAAATTCTAACAACTGGACCGATTTTCATCAAGTATAGCTAAGATCCACCCCAATTAGATGAACTATTAACTAAAAAAACCGCAATAAAATCGGTCCAGACAGACAGATACACACGTTAAACTTATTACCCCCCCCCTCTGTTTGCGTCGGGGGTTAAAAAATAGAAAAGCAGCAGTGCTTTGTTTGCTTTTGAGTTACTGGCACATTATGGTGCGACTTCGTCTGTCTGTCTGTCACACTTGTATATCTCAGCAATCACTTATGCTATCGACTTGAAATTTGGAATGGTTTTAGAATATGTTTGCCTAACTTAATTGGAAATGAAAGAATTGAAAAAATATTATTATGTTTATGGAGGCCCAAATAGGGGGGTGGGGGGGGGCAAATTTTAAATTGTCGGTACTAGGTCGAATGAGTATCTATCATATGAAAGGGCTTTATTTGTACATTCCAAAATAGTATTTTTAGTGACTCTTATTTTTCAAGTTATAATAAAAAAAATATATATATATATTATTTGTCCCCCAAAATCACCGATGTTTTTGAAAGGAAAAATCTGAAGATATTTTTGTCGATAGAGGTTGATGTAAATATTACAGCAAAAATAAAACAATCTTTCTAAATTGCACAGTTTTTGAGAAATCTGCAAAAAACCTTTAAAAACTAATTTAGTTTTGCGGTTCTAAAAATGAACTATATTGCTTCCAAATATACTATAGGTATATCGGAACCCTCGGCGAGCTAGTCTGACTCGCACTTGACCGGTTTTTTTTTTCAGTTAAATACTACGTACCAAATCAGTAGGTAGGTCATACGGAATACGAATTAGGTCATAAGCGGTTCAATAGTTCAAGGATTTGCCCTGGATATGAGCCTGAAATTATAGTTCGGGGTCCTGCAGCCTGTGCCATAACAGTTTTTCTCTCAGGTAATTTTTTTTATTTTTAGAATCCTAAAAATAACTCGGTCCCTCACAGCAGCATGATGCATCATTATGAACACCACTTCACCAGAAAAAATAAGGAATGATTCTGCCCAAAAAACTAAACAACTTCTCCCATACAACAATGCGAAAAAAAAACTGCGTCCATTAGTTGTTAACAAATTTTTGTACTTGCACAACACAATCTAGTAAAACTTAAAGAATTAAAATATTATTTTTGGAAAAAGGTACGTACTTTTACATTGTAATGTTTCTTTGAAATTTTATGAAAATTCGAGTATTTTTTCTTTATATTACACTAGCGGCCCGCCCCGGCTTCGCACGGGTACAAAAATAAAATCATAAATACCTTATTTTAAAAATCTACTTTTTTGCTAAAAATAGTTGGTTAATGTGTTATCCTTAAAAGATAGACAAATACTATCGCGGACTTTTCTTAAGAGCTCTTAGAGAGCAACAATTCTTTAATACATAACTTCCATATAAATGAAACCATTTACGCAGCGCACGCCCAGAAAGCTCTCAAGAGGCACGTTTTTTTCCGACTCGATCGACAAACATCATCACAGTTCAGTTATTTTGCACTCATCATAACATCCCATGAAAAAACTGTGGAGCTCCCTCCAGAATTCTATCTTTTGCTGGAAAAATGTGGAGGGGAAGTACCATAGTCACCTCGCTTGTTAGCGTTACGGCTGGCATGATGGACCGCGGTTGTAGGTGACCGCAGTGAGTAAGATGTAAGATAAAGGAGGACGCTGCTGCCCATTCTCCAGTTAACCCTTAGTCGCCTTTTACGACACCCACGGGTATGTATGGGTTGGTACTATTCTTTGCCGGCACCACACAGGACATATGGGCACCACCTTCCTGAGCACCCTTTGTGGCATATTTTGACACCAATAAAGCCTGTTTGGTGCCGGCAAATATAGTACCAACCCATCTCTATCCGTAAGTGTCGTAAGAGGCGACTAAGGTATTTCAAAACAGAGGATGGGTAGCAGCGCCCTTTTGTGTATCGTATCATCGATCTATGGTGCCAGCCGCAACGCTATAATAAGCGTGATGATGGTACACACGGCCGCTCATCGGTAGAAACACTTTTGGACCTTATGGCGTGGTAATAGAGTCGAAAAAGTTTCTACCGACAAGCGGTTGACCGTACCTACTACCCCTCTAACTTCTACCACGCGTTCTGAGCTCCCTGCCCTGCAGTGGAAATTTCATAGTATGTTATGATACCTACCATATTAGGTTTTACCACAGGGTTTTACTTACTTTTTTCATATGTACTTTCTTTTTAAGAATACAGCTCACCTAGCTTTTCTTATAATCTCAAGATGATAAAAAACGTTTGGCTGGGTGAACTGAATGCCGTCTACAAATTTAAGTGCAGAGTAAAACAGCCGTTTTAAAATTGTTTAGTTAAGGACTACCTGCCGTCCACTAGCGCCCCTATCAGTTATAAAATATTACTCGCTAAATACAAAACTTATCGGAAATCCGGAAAGACAGATTGAAGTAAAGGTAGGTAACGTAGTTTATTCAGAACCTATCAGTTCTAAAACATCTTCTTATCTTATCTAGCCTATAATGTCCCACTGCTGGGCAAAGGCCTCTCTCTCTTCCCTCCATTGGTCCCTATCTAAAGCCCGCTCTTGCCAGAGCTTGCAAAAGGTGTCAAGTTCATCGCGCCATCGGCGCCTTGGTCGGCCTCGACGCCTTTTGTCGGTTTGCGGCTGCTAGGTAGTGGTGGTCTTCGCCCATAGGTCCGGCGACATACGGGACACGTGGCCTGCCCAGTCCCATTTGAGCTTGGCGGCGGTATAGGCTACGTCGGCTATTTGTGTTGTAGAGCGCAGTATGGTGTTTCTGACCCGATCAGTAAGCTTCAGACCCAGCATACTGCGCTCCATTGCTCGTTGGCTAACCGTGAGCCTGGATCTTTGATATTCTGTCAAAGACCAAGCCTGTGCACCGTACGTAAGAATCGGGAGAATGCAGCTGTCCATTAGTTTGCGTTTCAATGTGATCGGAAGATCGCTTTTTATGTAGCTTTTCATGGACCAATAGCTTCTCCAGGCATTTTCAGTGCGTCTAGCAACTTCTTTGTCTTGTCGTGCCTGGAAGGAAACTATTTGGCCCAGATATAAGTACTCCTGGACATACTGCATTCTCTCGCCATCTACAGTTACGTTATATTTGGTGCTGTATGTCATAAGTTTGGTCTTTGACATGTTCATCATCAATCCAGACTCAAAGCTTGCCGTGCATAACTCTTGGAGCATTTGTTGTAGTTCTGGCATCGAGTAAGGGAAACGACAGGAGTGAAGGAAGCGCTTGGAATTCTATACAACATAGTCTTCGATATTATTGATAAATGTGTCCCAAACAAAAAGCTGGTAACTGAGACACATCGGTTTGTTTACCCTGACTGGTACACGGCTGAGATGATTCGAGATATAGAAACAAAGGCCCAGTTGCATAAAAATTACAAGATGGGGGGGTCACAGGAGGACTATGAATTATTTTCATACTACCGGAGCAAAGTAAAAAATCAAATGGAAACTGAGTATGAACGACACCAAAATCGAATTCAAACCCAGTTTAAGAAGGAACCAAAAACTTTCTGGGCTTTTGTAAATAGTAAGCGTTCGAATCAGTCAGAACCAAAAGTTGCAAAAGGGGACAGGGTATTATCAGGGGCAGAATGTGCGCATGAATTTGCAAAGTACTTTCTCTCTGTTTACAAAACAGAAAGGCCAAGGCTCAACGCGGAGGAAGCAGTCGCTACAACTGCTGACAATGGTGCGCGGATACATGTAGGCAAGTTGTCTATGAAAGACGTGAAAGCTGCACTCAACCGCCTCAAACCAAAGCAATATGCTGGCCCCGATGGAATTCCAGCATTTGTGGTTAAGGATTGCCGATCTGTCTTAGCTGAACCGTTACTACACATCTTCAATCTTTGCCTGGAAAAATGTGAGTATCCAGATGTTTGGAAATTGACAAAAGTGAGACCAGTACCCAAGGGGGGAAAGGGATCAGACGTGAGTGATTTCCGGCCAGTAGCAATATTGTCAACCTTTGCGAAGGTATTTGAAACCATACTCTACTTGTGCATCTATCCGCATGTAAGTGCTTATCTCATTGAAGCCCAACATGGTTTCCGTCGGGGACGAAACACAGATTCAAATTTGATGTCTCTGACAAGCTATGTGGTACCAGTTATGGATGCCAAACCTGGTGGTCAGGTAGACGTCGCCTTTTTTGACTTTCGCAAAGCCTTCGATGTCGTTGACAATGATGTTCTGCTAATGAAGCTGGCGGCTGTAGGTTTTACACCTAGCCTATTGAGTTTCTTCTCGTGCTACCTCCGAGATAGGAAACAGTATGTCAACTTCGGCGGCCACGTGTCTGAGCCGTATCCAACATTGTCAGGGGTGAGCCAAGGCAGTAATTTGGGGCCGCTAGAATTTTTATTATTAATTAATGATTTGCCAGATGTAGTCAAGAACGCAAAGTGTTTATTATTCGCGGATGATTTGAAACTCTATTTAGATGTGAAGGATCTATCTGATTGTAGGAAACTTCAAGACGATATTGATAGAGTTGTAAATTGGGCAGATGTAAATTGCTTAGAATTTAATATATCTAAGTGTTGTACAATGTCATTTAGCCGGGCACTTGATCCTTTCAGTTTCAAATACACAATAAAGGAGGAACCCATGAAAACTGTGCAAAGTGTTCGCGACCTGGGTGTTCAGTTTAATAATCGATTAGATTTCAGGGACCATATAGTATCTATATGCAAAACAGCTTTCCGAAATCTTGGATTTATATTAAGACAGGACTTTAAAAACACAGAAGTAGTAAAATCACTTTATAATGCCCTGGCGCGAAGTAAATTAGAATTTGGCGGAAGGATATGGAGCCCACATGAAACCAAGTACAGACTGATGGTGGAGAAAATCCAAAACAAGTTCCTTAGATACCTTTACTTGAAAAGGTATGGAGTGTACCCTTTTTATCCCCTCATGTATCCGACCCTATTTGTTCTAGGTATGGTCGGATACAATAGGTTGGAGTTAAGGCGAGAGGTAGCAACGGTCTTTTATGTGTGGAGAGTATTACGGGGTAAGTTGTACAACGAGCCAGTGCTGGAAGCGCTCCGACTCGTCATCCCACAAACGCGACTGAGGCAGGCGCCTAGAGACAATGTCTTGGAGGTTCCGAGGGCGCGAACTAACCTGCTCAAATATGCACCACTGTCTAGAGCGATAGCAAGTCTGAATAAAATGGCTGGCTCTATTGATATTTGGCATTGTTCTCTGGCGGAATTCAGAAAGCACTGTGTTTTGTCGTTAGAATTTTAATGTATAATTTTGACTTTTAAATTTTAAATTTTGACATGATTATGTTATTATTAGTTTTTGTTTTTACTTTAAATGGATTGATTTATTTTTTTTAGCTTTACTTGACTATTATTTTTGACTCTAGCTACTTTTATCGCATTGGTTTTATTTTTACTGTAATGATAATTGTAATGTATGTAAATAAATAAATAAAAGTTCTGTAGCTGTCGAGGAAAACAGGACGATGTCGTCAGCGAACCTGAGGTTTGTAATCTTTCGACCGCCGACGTCAATCCCTCGCTCTTTCCATGCATCCGCCAGTTTCCTAAAAAATTCTTCAAGAGCACTTGTGAATAACTTCGGGGACAAAGGGTCTCCCTGTTTAAATCCTTTTTCAATTCTGAATATTGGTCCAGTTGACTCTAATTTGATAGAAGCGGTACTGTTTTTGTAAATGAGTTTTAGAAGATCAATGTAACTCTGTCTTTATATTCTGGTTGCGCAAAGCATTAAATAGGGCTGTGTGATGGAGGCTATCGAAGGCTTTTGTATAATCCACGAATGCGATGTAAAGGGGAAGATTAAATTCTTGACTCTTTTCTATAATTTGATTAAGGCTGTGCAAGTGGTCGATAGTTGACAGTCCTGGTCTAAATCCTGCCTGTTCGGGAGGTTGATGCTGATCAAGTTCACTGGAAATACGGCGCTCAATAATTTTGACAAAAGCTTTATATAGATGAGACACTAAACTGATGGGTCTGTAGTTACTTATTTCTGATTTGTCTCCCTTTTTGTGTAACAGTACTATGTTGGCGTGGCAAAAATTATGAGGAAGATTTCCGGTAGTAAATATATCATTAAAGAGATGTGTTAAGTAAGGAAGTAGTGTACGTTCACCGGTTTTTAGGGAATCTGTTGTGATACCATCCGCACCAGGGCTCTTATTATACTTTAAACAGCGCAAAGCACGTTGGACTTCGGTTTCTGTTATGGGTGAAATGGTATCATCATACTGATATTTTAGGTCTTGTAATGGAAGGCTGGGGTCTGAGTATAATGATTTATAATATTCTGTACTAATTTGCAAGACTTTTTCTCTATTTCCCTGTTTGACTCCTTGTCCATCTTTAAGGCAAGTTATCCAGCTGCGTCCCTTTTCGATGCCTTGTTTGGCTATCCTCAGGGATTTGTTGTATTCTAAAGCTACTTTAATTAACTGCTGGTTACCGATACAAAAAGAGCGAAAAACGGCCACTAAAACATATAGTTCACTGTAATTACCGAAACAAAAAGAGCGAAAAACGGCCACTTTTAGCAGTAATTTGTATCTGTTACTACGTTGATAAGTTTTGTATTTATGGAGTAATGTTTTTTTAACTGATGGCAGCGCTAGTGGACGGCGGAGCGAAGCCTCCAAACACAAGCTATTTTCGCTTAAAGGAGGCTCTAATCAATGCTACAGTTAAAGTGCAAAATGTTTAAAGGAATAAAACAGATTCATTTTAATCATTTATTCATTATTACTTTGACATCAGTCCATTCCATTATCAATCTAAAAACCGACTCTACCTTTAAATTATTACGGTATACTGGCGCCATCTATGATCAAATAGCAGTTACTTTTTAATTATAAGGACAACAATACCTAGTTTACTCTTAAATCCTTCTTCAAAATCTTATTGAACTGTATATTTGTTACCAGATCACCATAACACCCGCATTTACCAAGGCATGTAACTATATTTTAAGCGCGACAACAACTTATTTACTTTGTAATTAAGCACAACGCCATCTATGATTGAGCGGCAGTACTATATGTTTACCGTTCGTAAAACCGCTAGACGGTTTGACACACATCCCACAGCTGATGTCGCGACGTGAGGCAAAGATAACTGGGTGCTAACCTGTTAGATGACATCATAAACGCAAACACCGCTAGTTTAAGAAAGCGTCTTTAAAGTTAAAGCACTTAAAGGAGCTTTTACTTTAATGGAGCTTTCCGCAATAAGCTGACAAGTACTTCCACTTGAAGGCGAAAATTATTAAATACTATCTACCACAATAACTTTTCAAAATAGCAAAGACTAATGAACAACGACGATAGCAGACTCTAGGGAGCCAATTCCTGAATATTACTGGAAGATAAAATACGACTCAGAAAATTCAAATGGCTTGTCTTATGTGATTTGCTTTTTTAATGTAACAAATGAGCAAGCAAGCTTTGGGCCACCTGATGGTAAGTGGTCACCACCGCCCATAGCGCCCACTGACTTATTAGTTTAGTAGCATAATTAATACTAACAAGACAGTACTGCGTTGCCCACCCTAAGAACTAAAATGGTTTGTCTCATGTGCCAGTAATTTTACTGGCTTCCTTGCCTTTCAAACCGAAACACAGCAGTGCAAACACTGCTGCTTTACAGCAGAAAAATCAAGACGGACTTTGCACAAAAGCCTCATCATAACATCCCATGAAACGTCCACTACAGGACAGGGAGCTCCCTCCAGAATTCTAGCTTTTGCTGGAAAAATGTGGAGGGGAAGTACCATAGTCACCTCGCTTGTAAGCGTTATACTGCTGGCTCCATGGACCGCGGTTGTAGGTGACCGCAGTAAGAAAGATGTAAGATAAAAAGGAGGATGCTGCTGCCCATCCTCCAGTTAACCCTTAGTCGCCTCTTACGACACCCACGGGTATGTATGGGTTGGTACTATTCTTTGCCGGCACCACACGGGACACAACACAAACACAAATACTTCCTAAGATAGTACCCGGTACCAAGGGCTGTCCGTGTGGTACCGGCAAAGAATAGTACCAACTTACCCATCTCTAATCGTGGGTGTCGTAAGAGGCGACTAAGGGCTTATAAACCGGAGGATGGGCAGCAGCATCTTTCTGTGTGTCGTACCATCTTGCATACTGCGGTCACCAACAACAGCGGTCGCCAGCCGCAACGCTAACAAGCGTGGTGACTATGGTGAATCCCCTCCTCAGTACCATGCGTGTTTGCTGGAGTTCTGGAGGGGGCTCCCTGTCCTGCAGTGGAAGTGTCATTCGATGTTATGGACCAACGGTTAAAGCTGCTTTCCGAAACAAGAAGTAGTCTTACTTTTATTTCTTTCTTTTGCCGGCACCACACGGGTGCACCTGTAAAACGGTCTGCAGATCAATTCAATCTGTCAATTCTTGAATATCACCGGGTGATAAAATATCACTCAAAACATTCAAAATCGCAGATTTTTCTTTTCAAAAGTGAAAATTGATATTCATAAAATATAAAGCGGTCCTTGATTGTTAATTTTCATGTATTCTGATTTACCTTTCAACAGTTTTACCTTTTAACAGTTAATCAGGGTAAATGTGAATTTTTAAAGTCTCAAAAGTGATATTTTATCACCTGGCGATTTTCAAGAATTGGTCCCCAGATTGTAAAACGGTTTACATCACTGGTACATTTTGGATTCGTTAGCCTCGGAAAACCCAACCTAACCGACCCCGGTTAGGTTGGGTTAGGTTTTCTTACGACCACAATGCACGAGCCGAGCAAGCGAAGTGCAGAAACGAATTATGTAAATTGATGAATAAATAATTTTTCTCGCCATTTTGTAGAATGCCAAGGCATAATATAAATTATACAATTTGCCTGCGACACGTCTACCAAATGATCAAAGATTATTAGACATAAATATACAGATGTGTGGATTATAAAAAGAATATTAGCAATTTCTTAGTTAAACGATAAAAAGAAAAAAAAATAACTTACAAGAAACGAATTTTCTATAAGACAGCGCCACCTGTCGTCGAGTAGCGTCAACTCTGGGTACTTGAACCGCCCGAGTCCCGTTGCAGACCGCTATCCGCACTGACTGACACACTTTTAGCTCAGCTGATGTCGTTGCGGCGATGCAGGGTTGCCTTTTTCTTCTTTTTAGTAGGGGTCTCCTGTTGTTAGCCTTAGTGGCTGTCACAACTTGCCTTTACCTGCCCTGACTAACACCGCGTTCTTTTTATTTATTTAACTTTTTTATATATATTTTTTTAACAATATTGGGGGACATTTCACACAAGGTCATGTGATCCCAAACTAGGCAAAGCCTGTACTATGGGTACCAGAGACCGATATAAATACATAAATAACACCCAGACACAGAACAAACACTTGTGTTCATCACACAAATGTTTGCCCTGGGCGGGCCCACGGCCCACGGCGTGTCAGGCAGGCTCACTACCAACCACACCAACAGGCTTGTCAAACTTTAAAAGGACGTTTCGAACCTGAATAACTCTCCTTTTGGAACATTGGTCGAAATACGAAAAATATTGTTGAACTTCATACACAATACGCTGTCAGGTTGACCATACACGAAAGCAGAAAAACAAGGAATAAACGTTCTTTTTCGTTCTCACAAACACATGGATTTTAGAAGTGTGAGAGAGTTGAGAGTACTTTGAAGACATTATATTCAAACATATAAAAAATACCAACACGTTTTGATAGGACCATCTCTTGGTTCAAAGAATAACTAAGATAAAATTGCTAACTATTTCAATCTAGAGATATAATTTCAAAACGAGAGCTTTTGCATACGTTTAAAAAAAATTGTAGTTATAGTATAAAAAAAATCCCATGAAATGTCCACTACAGGACAGGGAGCTTCCCTTCAGAATTCTAGCTTTTGCTGAAAAAATGTGGAGGAGAAGTGCGGTCAACCGCACGTCGGTAGAAACTTTTTCAACTCTATTACCACGCTATAAGGTTCAAAGTTGTCTCTACTGACGTGCTGTTGAGTGTACCAAAGTCACCTCGCTTGTTACGGCTAGCACCATGGACCGTGGTTGTATGTGACCGCAGTAAGTAAGATGGTATGATACACGGGAGGATGCCTCCCGTCCTTAATCGCCTCTTACGACACCCACGGGTATGTATGGGATGTTACTATTCTTTGCCGGCATCACACGTGATCAAAAAAAATCATATCAAACTATAATTTTCTTCTCTGATAACCCTAATCGTGGGAATTTCTCTCCAGGATACGTTCCGTTACAAGCATTACCTCAGAACCTGTTTGTCTTTGACTACACTCAGCTTTTTGCTGAAACGGAACGTTTTGCCAACTCATCATCACGAAGATTCTCACATTTAAACCTGTCGATTGTAGAGTCTACATACAGGGACTCAGTTCCTGAATATCACCGGGTGATAAAATATCACTGTTGAGACTTTAATAATTCTAATTTATCCTGATAAACTTTTAAAACCTAAATAAATAAGTAATATATGGAAATCAGCCATTAAGGGGCTGATAGGAGCTAAATTACCTTCCTTTCTAACAAAGGACAGAATGCACGTGCTAGAACGGAGCGGATTCCCGCTGTTTTATGCTTTTCGCTCATTTTTGGATTTTTCTCAAAATCTGTACTCATAATATTAATTTTAAATTTACTCGGAATTTCGTAGTCGAATTCGATTAGATTATGTTCTCACTAGTGTTTTTTTATATTTTAAACAGTTTAATAACAATAACACTCTTTTTTTTTTCAGGTAAGTTTTGGATTTTGTTGAACGTCTAGCTTGGGTAAGATGAAAATCTAAAACAAAGTTAAAACGTAAGTAGTGACTGTAGTAAGAATTAAACATTAAAAATATTAAATAATTACAGTATATGAATACTTTTTTTCACATAAATTGAATGTCTATGTTAAGGGTTCCGTACCGAAAACCGGGACCCTATAAATATACCTACAATGTCTGTCTGTCTGTTTGTGAGCGGGCTGTATCTCATGAACCGTAATAGGTAGACAGCACAGGGGACCGATTCTTGAATATCACCGGGTGATAAAATAACACAAAAAAATTCAAAATCACAGATTTTTCTTTTCAAAAGTGGAGATTGATATTCGTTAAATATAAAGCAGTCCTTGATTGTTAATTTTCATGTATTCTGATTTACCTTTCAACAGTTTATCAGGGAAAATGTGAATTATAAAAATAAAAAAGTAACTAATGCATATTATGTAAAAATATTGCTCGTTTAATAGTATAGGATAAATAAATAAGGAAAAGTAAATTTAAATTGAAGATGATGTGAAGAAGATGACAGAAGTGCTGGAAGAGGAGGGACAGAATGTTGGACTCAAAATCAGTCGTGAGAAAACAGAATACGAGCACATAAAAAGATACAAAGACCATCGCGCCAAAAGAAAAGATCTGTGCGTAAATGGCACAACGTACCGTGGAGTTGCCAAATTCAAGTATTTAGGTTGCACTGTTACTGACACGAATTAGAGAGAAGAAGAAATAAACATCCGCATTGTAAACACACTAAGATGTAGCGCAGCCCTTCATAAAGTGTTAGTGTCTAAGCTTCTAAGCAGAGCTACTAAAATCCGTGTCTATAAAACAGTGATCAGACCGATTTTAATGTATGGGTGTGAAGCTTGGACGCTGACGTTAAAGGAAGAAGAAAAACTATTAGTCGCCGAAAGGAAAATAATGCGAAAGATTTTGGGTCCAACAAGAAATGAAGATGGGAGGTGGAGAAGGAGATATAATAGGGAAATAGAAGAGCTGATTTCTGAACCAAACATAGTTGGTGAAATAAAATCCTCACGGCTCCGCTGGCTGGGCCACGTTGAGAGAATGGCAGGGGATCGAGCCGCAAAGAGGGCGTATCAAGGCAAACCATCGGGACGCCGGCCTGTTGGCAGGCCGAGATACCGTTGGAAGGATGAAGTCGCCAAGGATCGTAAAGAGCTGGGGGTGCCCGACTGGACGGAATTGGCACAGAACAGGGAAGCGTGGCGTACTTTAATGTCGGAGGCCAAGAACCACTTTGGTTCACTGAGCCAAAAAGAATGAATGAATGAAATTTAAATTATAAATGTGGATCATATATCTACGTATTGATGTATATGTAAAATTTGATCACCCACGTGCAGTTACCGTGCGTCTCGAATTACGTAAAACTGACTTGAAAGTAAAAGTAAAATAATTTAATCATTAGGATAAAAACTACTTTTTACGAATGAGGCATTTTTAGTCATACAATAAAAAAAGAAAAATAAGGATTAAAGATTTTTTATTTAGTGGTCTTCTGTAGTTAGCTGTTAGCCTAAGGGTCGTTTGCACTAAATATAAGAATTGCCCCTAACTTGTTTAGGACACTCCTCCCAATAGTTTGACGGCACTTAAGCAAGAACTTGGGCGATTCTTAAGTTTAGTGCAAACGACCCTAAGTGGCTGTCACAATTTTACCGGACGGTTGGGGAGCGGAAGGCTCTACCCAGTAAAACTCGGTAGGCTACAAGCCTAAAGCCACGATCACACCTAACTGATTTCAAAGACTAATTCGGCATACATTGCTGGGAGGCTTGGTTATGTTAATTGCAATATCCTACTTCAACGAGCAATGTAAGCCAAATATCACAAGTTAGGGATGTGTGATCTAAAGTCACGACAAATTACATAATCCCATTTTCTTCGTTAATGCAATGAAGGCGTCGTTCTATTAATTTGGTAGGGTTATTTTGAATATGTAAAATCATCGACGATGATGTGACATTGCATAGCAAACTTGAAAATTCAAAGTAAAAGTTTCCTAGGTCCTAGGTCAGGTGCTATTCGCGCAGGTGCTATTCGGACGGGTGCTCTAAAAGGAATACACCTCTTTTTATGGTTCCATTAATTGAGCAGCTAAATCGTGCATCTACCAATATATGATCGTAGAAAATCGTTCACTGACAGTCAGAATACGTTGTATACATATGCCACTTATAAAATATACCTACTCGTCCTATATCGGTCGTTGCTCCCTTTGTAAGAGATATGAGAATTAGGTCACTGTGTATCAGTCAGTAGGTCTTGCAATATAGCGTAAGTTTGGAGCTATAGTATACAAAGTGCAACGGAAAGATATGATAATACTAAAGGGTGTGAATCTGCCAATGAAACTGAACAACTTTTCCCAAGCAACATAGGTCGAAATACGAATAAAAATTCGCTATCAGCTGATTCAGTTTCTATAGGAGGTCAATTTTTTTTTATTTCGACCCATGTTTCTTAGGGAAAGTTGTTCAGTTTCATGGGCAGATTCACATCCTTCAGGGTTGGTATACTCTTTTTGTAACACTCTATACGTAGTATACAGATTTCTAAGGTTAAGTAAAGCGGTGTCAATATGAAGTAATGAGAATGTAAAACCACGATCACACCTAGCTGAATTCAAAGACTAATTCGGCATACATTGCTCGTTGAAGTAAGGATCTTGCAATTAACATAACTAAGCCTCCCAGCAATGTATGCCGTATTAGTGTGATCGTGGCTTTACTTATTGTAGCGCTCGTGGTCGAGTGGTAGTTGCACTTTCTTTCCGACCACGAAAGTTAAGCAACGTCGGCCGCGGTCAGAACCCGGATGGGTGACCGCAACGAGATCGTTCCCGCGCTTCAGAAGGCACGTTAATCCGTTGATCCAGGCCATTGTCAACGATTGCAGTCGTTAAGCCAAGTCAGTTGCCATTTTGAAAACTCTGACAGCCGGGTTGGCCACTATCCTGGCAATGCCTAATCTAGGATTGAGTTTGGTTTGTAAATAAATTGCAGTCGCTCTGTGTATAAACTAGTGCCTTCGCAGTAACGACTACTCCTGTAGATATTCATAACATCCCATAAAGCGTCCACTACAGGACACGGAGCTTCGTCTAGAACTGCAGTAAAATCGCGTGGTACATTGGAGGGGCTTGTAAGCGTTGCGGCTGGCTACCGCTATTGTTGGTGACCGCAATATGTAAGATGGTACGATACACAGAAAGATGCTACTGCCCATCCTCCGGTTCATAAACCCTTAGTCGCCTCTTACGACACCCACGGGTAGAGATGGGGCACTACAAGGGTCAAGTGTAGATAGTACCCGAGACCAATAGCTAACGTGTTTTCCGAAGCACGGAGTCATCTTTTCGGGCTATCAGTTCATCCTGCAATGGGAAACCAAACTGGGGAAGTGTCTCAAATTGTTTTTTTTCTTGTTTTTTTTTTCGACCAGAAATCGAACCCAAAAAATGTTCGTAGACTAGCAAGTAAAGGTATTTTTTTTTCCTAATTTTATCGGTCGTTGGCTGTACTATCAATGAGATAAGATAATGCTACTATCAAGTAAATTAGGTCACTGTATCTAGTAGAACAGAAAAATAGGAGAATGTACTCTTAAAGATTACGCAGGTTAGTTATAGATGGGTGACCGCTATTGCGATAGTTATCTATCTTTACTATTTAATCGAGCAGTATTTCTATACAACGTGTAACAGAAAGCTGTGATAATACTGAAGGGGGTGAATCTGCCCATGAAACTGAACAACTTTTCCCAAGGAACATAGGTCGAAATACGAAAAACCAAATTTGACCTCCCATACAAAATGTGCTATCAGCTGATGCAGTTTCTATGGGAGGTCAAAATTTTATTTTGTTCTACGACCTTTGTCCCTTGGGAAAAGTTGTTCAGTTTCATGGGCAGATTCACACCCTTAAGTATTATTATACCTTTCCGTTACACGCTGTTTAAATATGTAATCGGTTTCTTGAAGTCGGCTCTAATAATTTCGATGAAATTTACCGTACGGAGGTTTTTGGGGGCGATAAAACGATCTAGCTAAGTCTTATGTGCGGGAAATTCGTTTTCCCCGTTTTGATTAACCTTTTTTAAAAATATCGCGTTTTCGACAGAAACCTACAGCGCCATCTGTTGGCGGGTAGCATAGCTTGCTTATAGGTCATACAGGTACTAGCTGTTATGACAGTCGAGCCGCGTTTCTTAACCATTTTCAGTCCACGGACCCCTAGAAATAAATGCCCGATTTCAGGGACCCTCTTAGTTAAAATATATATTAGAGATACGTTTTGTGGAAATTATGACCTTTGTCATTTTAATTTGACGAACTGTGGAACAAGATACATGTTGACTGGATTACCTAAAAAATTGAACAATTTTACAATGAGTGATTATTGTATAATATTTTTAAGTGAAGATGACTTTTATACCACCAAAAATTATGTGGAATTAGTGAAATTAATTAGAGAGACTCTTTCTTCTATCCAGCACACAAATATTATTATTTGTTTACCTTATTATAAGTTTGGAGAGCAGAATAATATGAATCTATATAATTGTCGAATTGAGGCGTTCAATACATTACTTTACCAGGATGTAATGACACATAAATACTGGTACATTGTTGATTCAAACAAAAACTTAGCATACGACATGACAATGTTTCACAGGGATTCGGGGACGCTTAATAGACTTGGCATGTGTACAATTCTAAAAGACTTATTAGAATTGGTTGAGTCCATCAGTAAACAAATCCAGCTTTTTCTTGTTTAAGAGTACGAGTAATACAGTAGTTAGTGAATCTCACTCTTATAGTGCCATGAATGCGACTGATATACCGCTTACTCAAAATACCGCAGCTTCAAAAGTTATAAATATCTTTTACCAAAATGTATGTGGTATTAATACAAAAAAAGATCAGTTAGAATTATATTTTGAGGATCTTCAATTTAAACAAGAGTATCTTTGTATTACTGAACATTTTTTGAATGAAACAGCATTACATTTTTTAACTTTTGAGGAGTACGAAATAGCCACTTTTTTTACTCGGACGAACAAGAAGCGAGGTGGAACTATGATTTTGGTTAAGAAAGATAAGAAAATTGAAGTTATTGACTACTGTAAGAAGATAAGTCAAACAGAGTGTTTTGAAGTATGCGGTGTGAGGGACTTAGATACAAATCTTAACATATGTTGCATCTATCAAAATAATAAAAAAAATGACGTGTTTTTAGAAAAACTAGAATTGTTATTACAGCACTTTTTCAAAAAGAATTGTGTTATTTGTGGTGATTTTAACGTTAATCTTATGAACGACAAAAGTAATAATAATGAAAGATTGGACCTATTGAATTTATTAAAATGTTATAATTTTAGACACTTGGTGAATACTGCAACTTTTGAACGAAACGGGTCTAAATCTTGCATAGACAACATAATAACAAATGTTCCTGAGGATGATATACTGAGCGTTGATGTTGATCAAAATGGTTTGTCAGATGGTCACAGCGCAATTCTCAGTAGAATAGACATGCCGATTAAGTGTGACCCAAATAGATGTCAGGACCAAGGAATATTCGTGAATAGGAGAAGCTACAACAAAAAGACAAATGCTATCTTTAGAACCAAAATACAACAAGTAAACTGGCAACAGCTAGGCATAAATAGTTTTCTTAAAACCTTCAGGGACATTTTCACGCATAGTTTTAGAAGAAAGAGAAAAAAGAAGGATTTAAAAAAGTGTCACAAGTTGAAATGGCTAACGAAAGGCATAAAGGTATCTAGCAAAATGAAAAGAGTACTTTGTACTCTAGATAGAACACACAATCACGGAAGTATATACAAGTACCGAGAGTTATACATTAAATGGTATAAAAAAATTTTGAGGCAAGCTAGGGCAAAAACAGTACAAGACAGAAGACTCAAGGCTAAAAACTCTATGAAAGAAATTTGGAATGTCGTAAATATGAACACAAATAGTAATAAAAACAAAGTATAAGGAAAAAATAGTACTAAAAATAAATGAAAAAATTGTTGATAGTCCAGTAGAGGTAGCAAATGCATTTAATGATACTTTTAGTGAAGGAACAGTTGTAAACTCAGGGAAACTAGGTGAAGCTATGTTATTATTAAAAAATAATGTAAGTCATGTAGATAAGGATATGATATGTAACTTGACAAATATAACTGAAATCACTAAAATAGTTAAAGACATTAAAATGACAAGATCGACAGGTTATGACGAAGTGCCTATATTTATAATAAAAGATAATATTGATATTTTAGCTAAACCACTAATGCATCTTTTTAACCTCTGTATATCTGACAGTGTTTTTCCAGAACAATTAAAAATTGCAAGAATAATACCAATTCACAAGAAAAACAACAAGATGGACCCAAAAAATTACAGACCTGTATCGGTACTCCCTTCCTTGTCAAAAATTTTAGAAAAGCTTTTAAAATCCAGGCTACTGACACATTTGTGCAATAACTCTGTACTACATTCACGCCAGTTCGGCTATCAGAAAGGACGTGGCGCATGTGAGGCAATAGATTCTTTAGTAGATGATGTCATACAACTTATAAATGACAAGGAAATAGTGGCAGGTGTTTTTCTGGATCTGAGCTCTGCCTTTGATACTGTAGACCACAGTATCCTACTCAGTAAGTTAGAGTACTACGGTATCAGAAGTAATGTCCTAGAAATGTTTAAATCATATTTGCAAAATAGGAGACATTATGTAGAAGTTACTCAAGTAAATGACAAAAAACAGGATAAATATAATTCTAACATAGTAAAGGTAACTAGAGGTGTCCCACAAGGTTCCGTTTTGGGCCCCATATTTTTCATTGTGTTTTTAAACGATATGTTACACTTTATATGCAATAGAATTTCACATTTAAAATTTGTAGTATTCGCTGACGATACAAACGCGGTGATATCTAGCAAAAACGTTAATGATTTAAATGTTAAAGTAAGTCAAGCTCTAGTTGCATTTAATGAGTGGTTTAGCTGTAATAATCTCAATTTGAATACGAGTAAAACGAACATTTTATTGTTTAAAACAACTGCTCGGAATAGGGCTAAACTTGATGTTGCCATAGGCAGAGAAAAGATTGAAAATGCTGAAGTAGTCAAAGTTTTAGGTGTTCATCTGGATCAGTATTTAAACTGGAAACCCGAACTAGCTGCTCTAGTAAACTCCATCAACTCAGCATGCTACGCATTACGTAGTTTAAGAGATGAGCTAACAAGACAGCAATTGTGTGTCGTCTATTATGCTCTAATAGAGTCTAGATTAAGGTATAGCATTAAATTATGGGGCAATAGTTATTGCTATAACACACAAAAAGCATTTGTTGCTCAGAAAAGGGCAATACGAAGCATAGTTCGTATCCCGCCATGGGAATCATGTAGGATGCATTTTAAATCGCTGGGGATTCTAACCGTGCCCAGTTTGTATATACTGCTAGTATTAACACATGTAGTAAAATATAGGCACTTGTATGAGACTGAAGAAGAAATGCAACTGAGGATATCTACTAGGAGAATGGATTTAAAAAATGTTATACAGCCAACGCTTACGGTCGTTAAACATTGCGCAAGAAACCAAGCAGTAAAGTTGTTCAATAGAATGCCAATTGAATTTAAAAGTATGACAAATATAAATATTTTTAAACAATCATTAAAAACCTACCTTTTGGAAAAGTGCTGTTACAACGTTGATGAATTCTAATTGTTAGAATTAGTTGTATACACAAAAATTTTTGAAGATTATTTATTTTTTATTTTGACATTTAATTTTATACTTTTGACATTTTCTTTGAAACAAATATTTTTTTTTTAAATATATTTTTTAAGTTTGGACATTGAATTGTATAGGTATTTTAGACATTTGTTGAAACAAATTTTTATTTTAATAATAATTTTAATTTTTTTAATGTACTTAGACATATTGGTTTCTAGTTTTAACATAAATTTCGAACACGATGTATTCATTGTTATCGAATAAATAAATAATAATAATAATAATAATACAACAATAAGTTTTGGACATTTATTTTAGTAATTAGGTACACTCAACAGCACATCAGTAGAACTTTTGGACCTTATGGCGTGGTAATAGAGTTGAAAAAGTTTCTACCGACGTGCGGTTGACCGTATACTACAGACTTTGAAGACATTCGACTTTTGAGTAATTTTTGTTATCGATATCTATAGATCAATTTTGTATAGGTCTAAGGAAATTTGAAGTTGACGAAAAAAATTTTTTTTTATTATGTAATATTCTTGAAACCAATGCGCCGTCCACGTCTTAGCTTACGTTCACCCTGAGTTTTATTTGAAGCTGTAACGTATAGGGCTTTTTTTATCTCCGAAAATGTTAAGCGGTAGTTGTGCCCATGGAACTGAACAACTTTCGCAAGGACAAAGGTCGAAGTATGGAAAAAATAATTGGACTGATAGAACTAGCAATGGATGGGTGACCGCTGGTGGTGTTATTAAGATTACCATCAAGATTGGTAGAGTTAGGGCTGCCTTAGCTTGTGCGTCTTTTCCTGCGTGGTCTTTTCATCGTACGGTCAACCGCTCGTCGCGTCGGTAGAAACTTTTTCAACTCTATTACCACGCCATAAGGTCCAAAAGTGTTTCTACCGATGTGCGGCCGTGTGTACGTCCGGCAGCAAGCACGTAGAAACAAAAACTGGCCAAGTGCGAGTCGGACTCGCGCAATGAGGGTTCCGTACCACCACATTAATTAATTAAATTAGCTGATTTGAGTTGACTGAATGAAAGGTAAATTGCAGTTTACGATTTATAACGTATTAAAAAAGTAATTTTAGAAACCTCAATATCATTTTTGAAGACATATCTATAGATACCCCACACGTATGGGTTTGATGAAATTTTTTTTTGTTTCAGTTATTAGGGGAACCCTCAAAATTTATTTCTGATAGTTTCGGAAAAAAGGCAGACATGACGAATCCATAAGGGTTCCGTTTTTGCCATTTGGCTACGGAACCCTAAAAACCAGTATAAACAGAACCAGCTCTACGCTACAAACGCATGAATCCAGAAACCCTGATCGAGGTCCAAGTGTTTCCACCGACGTGCGGCCGTGTTACTTACAATACAATACAAATATACTTTATTGCACACCAAGAAATACAAGAAATAGTTACAGAAATATACAGAAAAAGAACAGAGTAGTACAAAAGGCGGCCTTATTGCTAAAGTAGCAATCTCTTCCAGGCAACCTTTAGGTGTTGAAATGGGCGTAGGGTGGATAATAGTTTGGGTACGATTAAATTTCTGTAGCGATAGAATATAACCAACTTATAGAAAAAAATTTAGACTTCTTAAAGCAAAATAAATAAAAAACAGAACATTTCCCGTATTCAATATAAATACCGCATAGTCTATATTAACCACCAACGGACTATAATTAAAACTCACTAACTAACAAACAAAGAGTTTTAAATTTGATATTTTAAAAACGTTCGAAAACCAAATAATTAAAAATTTTGCATTGAAAAATAAAATAATTAAGAAAATTCTAAGTTATTAGCTACTTAATACCAACTTATATCTACCCGTAAGAGGCAACTAAGGGCTAATTAACCAGAGGATGGGTAGTAGCAGCCTTCTGTGTATCGCATCATCTTTCTACGGTCACCAACAATCGCGGTCCATGGTGCCACCCCTATCGCTGACAAGCGTGGTAACTACGGTCCTCCCCCTGCACAATGTTTCAGCAAAAGCTGGAATTTTAAAGGGAGTTCCCTGTCCTGTAGTGGACGTTTCATGAGATGGTATGATGATGATAATGAATATTATTAAACTGTAATGAGATATTGATAAGGTCCTAGTGAACATAATTTAAGCTTGTTACATAGTATAAGACCATGAAACTGAACTACTTTTCCATAGGTACAAGGGTTGAAATACGAAAACCCAAATTTGACCTCCCATACAAAATGCGCTATCAGCTGGTGTAGTTTGTATGGGAGGTCGAAAATTGTTTTTTTTTACTATTTCATTAGGACCTTATATGTTCAAGAGCCCCGTGTGGTACCGGCAAACGCCCCGTGTGGTGCCGGCAAACGCCCCGTGTGGTGCCGGCAAACGCCCCGTGTGATGCCGGCAAACGCCCCGTGTGGTGCCGGCAAAGAATAGTAAGAGTGGGTGTCGTAAGAGGCGACTAAGGGTTATAAACTGGAGGATGGGCAGCAGCATCCTCCTTTGTATCTTACTTACTGCGGTCACCTACAACCGCGGTACATAGTGCCAGCCGTAACGCTAACAAGCGAGGTGACTATGGTACTTCCCCTCTACATTTTTCTAGCAAAAGCTAGAATTCTTGAGGGAGCTCCTTGTTCTGTAGTGGACGTTTCATGGGATGTTGTGATGTTCAAGAGAGAAGCAAACCAGAAAAAGTCGCATAGTTATGATGAAGTATTGTAGAGTCAAAAATATTCATGCATTTTTTGTACCAACACTGATGTACGGCAGTGAAAGCTGGGTATGGCAGAAGAAGCATGAAAGTAAAATTAATGCAGTAGAAATGAGAGCGTTGAGGAGTATGATTGGTGTGAAATTGAGTGACAGGATTAGAAATAGTGTGATAAGAGAACGTTGTGGCGTAAAAGAAGACGTAGTGACTAAAATTGAGAAAGGGATGCTGAGATGGTTTGGTCATGTAGAGAGGATGAATGAAGGAAGATTGACGAAAGAGATCCACAAGGCGAGAGTGAATGGAAACGTTGGAAGGGGAAGGCCTCGGCGAACGTACCAGGACCAAATTCAAGACGTTTTGAATAAAGGCCAGGTTAAAAGTACCCTAAACCGACGAGCATGTATGAAAGGATTGATGAAGGTTCAGGAAGCAAGGGAAGTATGTCAAGATCGTAGCAGGTGGAGAACTGTGGTCTCTGCCTACCCCGACGGGAACAAGGCGTGATGTTATGTATATGTATGTATTTTTTGTACAGTCAACGACAGGTCAAGCTTGACACTCGCAGTGCGACTCTAGCCCGTACGCCTGTTGAAATAAGAACGGTACAAATTCCTATGTGTCAAGCTTGATCTACTCTTGACGGTAGGTACATAATAATCCAGTTATAATTTTGCAGTGTCCATTTTAAAATACAAGTTACCTAACTTGCTACCCCTGTCAAGTCCGGTTTAAACTAAATGGGGTTTTTGTGTACGTGTCATGAGGGGAAGCTACAAAAGATTTTCTGTGCGAAAAAAAGAGGGTTACAAATATGGGTCACTAGTTACATGCTGTGGGTCTGAGTGTTTATTTTTTGTGATTTTGCTGCATTTGTTTTTGGACTTGGAATACGAGTAGGATTCTTGTTAGATTATTTTATTTTTGATGTCTATTTAAGAAAGGTTTATTCATAGAAATATAAGGAGTAATAGAAGGAATGAAAATATGTGTCACAAGGTATTCTGGCAATCATTCAGTCATTGTAAATACGACATAGGCCTCGTTCTGTAAATTTTGTATGAGGATGTCAAATCACGTTTGATGATTGGACATATCTACTTGGGACAAAATGGCAGATGTCATCCCATAGTAAAATAAATTTGTATTCCTTCTATTCTGAGCGGAGCAAGAAGTCCGAATTCTTTGGGTTTATTAAATTGTGATACCAAATCTGCGATCAGCTGATTCAGTTTCTATCAAAATTATTTTTTTTTTATTTCGACCTATGTTCCTTAGGGAAAGTTGTTCAGTTTCATGGGCAGAATCACATCCTTCAGTGTTGATATACCCTTTTTGTTACACCTTGTATACATTTATTGCGATATTTTTTTTCGATAAATATTTTTTAAAATAATTTAGTTACAAAATATTGTTGGCGTATTTTTCTGGTGGATGATGGATGGCGTTAAAACAATAGTTTACTGCTTTTAAGCTGTTACACACTACACAGAACAACTGTTGAAAAAGTTTAATAAAACATTTTAAAAGTTTAACTTTTCCATGTTTAATACCGGGTTCATTACAGACCCCTGACCAAATTTTACTGAGCGCGAGTTTCCTGGGTCAAAAATAAAATGAAATCCCGTTTGCGTCTAAGAAAAAATCATTTAAAATTTATGAAAACCAAGTAATTTTAAATTTCATACGTAGTTTTAAATTTTTAATAATTAATTTAGTGTTAAAAAGTAACTAAACGATGGCAAGAATTATGACGTCATTGTTCAAAAACGTACAAAATACAAAACCTATGGAAGATTTCTGTTTTGACGTTCAATAAAGAGTAGGTCAACTGACTTGGTTGTAAACTTGCGGATTCTTGAAAATCAAAAAAAATATGCAGAATCACTGATTTTTCTCACATATTCGTTGCACATGAAGTAGTGTGTAGTCGTTAATTTTCATGTATTATGATTTTTAAACATTCAAAAGTGATATTTTAAAACCAGGTGATTTTCAAAAATTTAGTCCCAGAAGATAAAACTGAACAAATTCCCAAAGAGATATGTAATGAAGAACTTAAAAATCGGTCGTTCGACACTCACCATTACCAGCGCAAAAAAGAAATCGTTTCGTCGACTAAAAGTTTTTTTTTTGAGAAAGTGTTTTGAGTAACACACTAAAATTTGGCTAGGAGTCCAAAATTGCCTAGTAGATAAACCACAGACAAGACAACAAAACATAAAATGAAAAGGAATGAAGTTTTGATACTGCCATTGCTCTTCGCAGAAAGTTGTTCAGTCACAATTTACTTTAGTTTTACCATATTAATGTGTAAATTAAGAGAAACATCAGATATGTTAAGGATTTATATTCTTAAAATGTAGATGAACATTACGAAATCTAGTCCATTTGTTTTTAGAATGATTTAAAAAGTAAATGGCTAGAAAGCTTGAAATGGTGTAGGTGGCATAGAATATTCTAATTTGAATTGATTAAAAATAGATTGAACAAATAAATAAACATTAATAAGATTTTTTCTTAATAGATTCCAAAAAAGATTTTGCTATTTTGATGCACTGTTGATGTTTAAAAAAAATCTGCCTTATTTCATCATACAACTGTTAGAAAAAGTCACCCAATGTTGTGTCGTTTATGTATAATATATATTTGTTAATTTGGAAATTTCATACCTAGGTTTTTATATCAATGATTTACAAACTTATGTTCATAATAATATTATAGTAATAATAGCTTTTAAACATATATTTTTTGTAAAATAGCAATATGTGGATATTTAAGTCACTATCCTTCGTATTGATAAAAATAAAATAAAATTAAAAATACTGCAATTAATTAATAAAATAGAAACTTTTCGAAAGAAAACCAAAGAAATAATACACATAAAATATTTTAATAACAATTAATTAAATACAATTCTTTAATTTAGATGTAAAATTAATTGATTTGGATCTTTTAAAAAGAAGGGTTAAAATAAAAGAGTTATGTGAAGCCGGTTTAAAGTTTTAAAATGGGAATTTGTCTAAGTTTCCATAACATTTTGTCGAATTTCAAGCGCAGTCAACAGAATAGCATAGCCCCTGCCTAAGTCTGTGCGCCAAACCTTTCGTTTTGCGCGCACAAAATTCAGTTTGTGCTGCAGAACGCGCGCGCACACACGCCTTCGCGCCAAAACTTTCAAATTTGGAAGCTTCGCGCCGGTTCGAAGAGAGAACTTTTACTTTTTTATCAGCCAGTGACACTTGAAACTTTTTAAATTTGGACTAAGACTGACTCATTTCGTAACCGGCCAGTGTTAATAAAATATATTTCAATATAAGACCTTAAAGTGTTAGTGACCAATTTGGATTGTTAAATGCATATTGGATGTGAGTACCATAGAGTTGTGAGTTAGTTCGTCCGTTTGTCTATCGCCAACTTTTTGTGACTTTGTCTACTAAGACAAACTTACGAATGCGTATGGTATGAAAAACTATTGTATAAAAAAATATTATTTATAATATCAAAACATGCTAAAACCTCCAGAACAATGATATATTAATAAAAAAATAATATAGCACGTACTGATCCTCAAAAAAAAAAATTCGTTAACAATAAAAAAAATATGTAAAGGCCACACCCGACTAAAAAATATATTTTTGCATACAAATTAAGAACCGTATAATAATCACCCGCAGCTCAATTATCTATCACGAAACTTGCAATAATCAAGGTCTTAGTTGCATGAGATCTTATTGCATAGCGTGCGAGAGAGATAGCAACATGAGCACGACCTTGAGTGCGAAAGGGACAGCGAGCGTTAGGAAACTGTTGGGAAATATCATTTTTCTCTTTCGGCGGCTGAAGGGCGTTTTTTAACTGTTTATTTTTTTTCTAGTTATCTCGTATTTTTGTTTGTTTTGTTTTTGGGTCGATGTTAAGTGGATTAATTGTTGTTTGATTTTGTTATCTACTTTTTTTGGAAGTGTTGGTGCTACGTTAATAAAAGCACGTGTGTCTTTGAAAGATTACTTTAATAAAGTTGATATTTTTTTTTTGTAGGATTAAAATTTAAAAAACCGGCCAAGCACGAGTCGGACTCGCACGCCGAGGGTTCCGATATACTTATAGTATTTAAGAAGCAATAAAGTCATGAAAAAGTACAGTAATAAATTCTGTAATATGTATATAAAGTTCTATGGACTGTAATTCATCCAGATTTTTCATTTCGCAAACTTCGGAGATAAGGGGAACAGTATATTTTTTTTTAACATTTTTTATTATAACTTGAAAACTAAGGGCTGTCAAAAAATATTAAAATCTATTTTGGAAAGTACGTGACGTACCCACTCGACCTAGTTACGACAATTTCAAAATTTGGCCCCCCCTATTTGGGCCCCTTTTTTAATAATAACAATATTTTTTTTGCTACTAAGTAAGTTTACCATATTCTAAAACTATTCCAAATTTCAAGTCGATATCATGTGTGGTTTCTGAGAAATACGGGTGTGACAGACAGACAGACGAAGTCGCACCATAAGGGTTCCGTTTTTACCATTTTGGTTCGGGACCCCAAAAATTATATTCTTTACAGAATGTATGTATACATAAATATTTTTTTATTGCAAATGTAAGAGATATTGACCTAAAAAATTATGTATGTTTACATGTGAGACAATAGATAAAATGATTGATAATTAATTACATAAAAATAAAATATTTATGCGTGATTATGACATGAGTCTCCCACGCCATTATCGGCACAAACGCAGTAATGTGCATCAAGTAAGCCTACCTAAATAATCATACAAAACTTAAGATATGGCACTATCTTAATAATCGCACACATATTACATGAATTCTTTAGTAAACTCAAATTAAAGTTCCATGCAACGGTAGGCTTATCGAGGTCTATTTCAGTCAATCTATCTGGCGTAAGAGACGGACGTGACAGCCTTATAGAGAATGCATAATCTAAGCCGGTGTTTCTTGTACATTTTACAACAAAATTTTATGTATATACGGATTTGCATCGCATATACTTTTATATAAAACTTGACGTAACAAGCATTTTTCACTCCTTTTGTGATTAAGTGGGGGATGCTTAATATATCAAATAAATAAGCCAGATATTAACAAAAAGGATTGTTGTAAATGTAAGTAATGGGCATCCCTAGTGTAGTGGCACACCACTAATACTACCGTAAAAGCCGTTGATTTCTTACTTTTTCAGCCTCGAATTAAACTATGAATGAACGTTGCAATTGGAAGCTAAATATACAATAAACCAAAAGTGATCGTGAAGTTGGAAAGTATCACAAATAAAAATTACTGATAAAATAAAAACAAGACTTCATGTGATTTTATCAATAATAATTTCAATAATTTATCTGTTATTTTCATACATCTAATGTAGCAAAAACTTGAATAGGTACCTAACAATTAAGTTATAGCTTAAGATGCATGTGTCCTTGCGGCATGCAATTCTAAACCTAGGCTCAGTACAATACTGGGCTTTAATAGCCCTTATACAAGGTCATATCTTGCAAAACGCTTGTGGCTGAGTGGTATTTATGCTTCATTTCCGATCACAAAAGTTAAGCAATGGAAGATGGGTGACCGCCAGCGGCACAGAAAGTAAAACGTTTTCGTGCTTTGGAAGGTGTGTTAAGTCGTTCGTTTCGGCTACTATCTCTAGTAGTAGTGGTGGTGTAGTTTGTTTTGTTCTTTGGAAAAAGTTTGTCTACTACACAAAGACCTATTAACGCGTTTTTATTTAAAGACTATATTTATATGAAGTTTATTTGTGCCAATCATTAAACAGTTGTCCTGATTTATTTTTAAAGAAAGCTTTTTAAGGTCGCGAAACTGCATCCTGAATGGCCCATTTGTGTGGTTGGTAGTGAACCTGCTTTCACGCTGTGGGCCGCGGGTTCGATCCCCACCCAGGGCAAACATTTGTGTGATGAACATTAGTGTTTGTTCTGTGTCTGGGTGTCAGTATCTATTTATGTAATAGGTCTATAACTATAAAATTGCCGAAATTTTCTTAAAGATTAATGAGATCATAATATTATTAAGTCCCATAATTCTAAAGCTATTTTTTTCATTTGTCTTATATTTGAAAGTTGACTTCAATGTTATCTATTTTCGCATAAAATAAAGATTTTATTTTTATATCTCAAAATTAAAAGTTCAAAAATTGTTCGTCTTACATGTCGTCCGATTTCATCATTAGATTTGTTATATTTTTTTACAGATAATATATAAATTTTTTAATTTAAGCTTCTGTTAGCTTAATGTCTCCCCAATCATGCTTTAAAAAAATAGAAATTGGATTTGTAATTCCTAAAAAAATGCAAAAATGCTAGTACCTACTGAAAATTGAGTTAACCTAAAATTCGCCATACAAAACGGCAATTTCATAGTTAAATACCCCGTATGTATATTTTGGATCAGGTGACTTTGTGTGAATTGCCCTCCAATATTTATTTATTTTATTTATCCTATTCTCATTATTACCTACCTACCTACTTATTTCCAACCAAATTTTTTTATTTTATGGAGAAGTTTTTTTTTATGTTACAAGTGAGCAAAAAGAAAAGTAAGAGTAAAAAAAACTGGCGGAAAAGAAGATCACTTATATGGGACACCTTACACACTATAAGCATAGTTTTTTAGTTCTCGCTCAATGTATATGATTAAGAAATGTTAAGTGTAGTTAAGGTACATTATGTTCCCTCTTTTATTATCTTTTTCCCTCTTACATCCGGTTTGTGTGTTAGCATATCTGGTATAAATGGTTAATAATAATTACAACATCGATCAGACGACTCTCACTTTCTCGCGAGATTTTGGCAGTTGTGACTTTCACTTGTTTTTGGATGGCTCAAGACAGAAGAGATAGCGTGCATACCATAACCACGCTTTTTTGAAATAAGACACCGTACTTTTCAATTTCCCAAATCACAAAGGGCAAGCTGAGCTAACAGAAATATACTTAGAGAAACAAAAAAAAATCTATCGCTCCAAACAAAACTCTCAACACATGTTCCTTTGTGAAAATTGTCATGTCCCATAAAGTACAGAAATAATAAAATCACCTTGTATAATTGAAACGATAACTTGGTCGCATAAGCATACATTGTGACTGATTTTTATCCTATAATGGGATTTAAAAAACATTTCTTTCTTTTATTAATAAGCAGCCAACAGGAGAAAAACCAATTAAAACTTCTCATAGTCATTACCCACAATATTTTTAGTTTATTAATTTTGCCCTTGACAATAACTACCTTGAATAACGAAATATGATAAAAATAATACCATAGAATAAATATAAAAATTGGATTTACTATAACGAAAACTTCAAAGCCACAAAAGACAACATTTGTTGAACTGATATGGTTGGTATAATGTTTGTAAAAAGTATCCGCCAAAATGTACCTACACTTCTTTGTTTTATAAATAATTGTCATTTTGAATGTCAAATTTGACCAACGGGAAATGCGACACGTGTATTTCATGTGTCAAAGCTCGGTGGCGTTTTATTTGGCACTAAAATATTTAATGATTATGATTAAATAATGACACATTTTTTTCTAGTAGTATTTTCAAGGTTTATTTTCAAATTGACCTTTCTTCCAATACAAAAAAAACTTGTTATGATCCGAATTTTAATAAAACAGTTTCAAATAAATTATAAATAAAATTTTGTTTTATATTGTTGTGGGTTTTGTATTGTCGCTTCTATTTTCCGCACATGGCGCCACTTTTTTGGCAGCGATATAATTTAACTGACGTCATAAAGATATGTAAAATATCCTTATATAAATATATATATTCTGATTTTATTATCTCTGCGCATATTTAATTCTGTGCTCCATTCCTAAAAGTTGTTTATAAAAAAGTAAAAATAGTAATAAAAACGTAACTCTCTTAGTTAAGACGTATACAATTCCCGCAATTGTTGGAGTAAATAAATAGTCAAGAACCTGTTGTATAGTATCTCTCGCAGTCTCTTATAGCTTGCGCCCGCGTCGTCCGAAACACTGCGACGTTGCAACGTAACGCCTTGCGTAACGTGTCCCTCGCGCACGCACTCATACGCTCATTTACATTCGGAGGAATTTTCCTTTTATACCTGTTATAATATAACATATAAGTAGTTTTTTATTCTTTATCCAAATCTAAATAGGGTTGTGTTGAGATACTTTAGTATTGCATATTAATATTTAATACCTACTGTTTATAAAGGCTTTATTGACACTGAATTAAATGGTATTATTTAAGACATATAAGTGACTAGCTTTTGCAATAAGAAGATAGGTGGTGGTTTGTTTTATTCTAAACTTTTTTTATTAACATAATAAAAAAGCAATGAAAAATAAATAAGTCGTAAATGAGTATTTATTTCAACTTTTATAATTTTTTAGTATACATTCATTAGATATTTGGAATTTTGTATATTTCAGAGGAATTGTTTTGTTTTAAAAACATAGATTAAATAAATAGAACAAAATTTTAAAAAATCTATAAATGTAACGAAAGAGTTTTGTATAGGCTACGATGGAAGAATAACACACTAAGACAGAAAAAAGCCTTCAATAACTAATAAACTTAAATAGTTGCAGTAGCAATTGCGAGTAACAATAACTAATACAGAGTCCCACAAGACTGTATTACTTACTTAACAAAGGGAAGGTGGACAAAAACGTCAGCAGTGGCCACATAAAGTACCACGAGAACATCAAAGTGAATGACATAATAGTCCGTTGTACATAACTTAGTATATAACAGCGCATATAGGAAAGAAAAGTAGTGTTAGGATACCTCAACGGCATGAGGGATCGATTTCGAGCATGCGCAGTGGACGTCACCACTTCCTACCCCCTCCCCTCCAACGCAAACTGAAGCTGAAACCCCCTACTGCAACTGCACTTCAGTGCATGCATCTCAGAGAAACAGAAAATATACCACTAAAAACCCAGTTATTCCAAACCTTTACCCGAAATTAAAAACCTAATTTCAAATTTCGAAGATGCCTTCACCAAACGCGTGTGTCGTGAAAACCGTTGTGATTTAAGATCCTGGCAGGAGAGAACTCAACAAAACGGCGCTTCAACGAAATATGAAGAAGAAAAAACGCTTGATATTTTTCACAGAACACAGATTCAAATATAGACTATCGTGAACCACCGTGACAATATAAATATTAAAAACCAAAATTACAATACTCTTTGCATTTAAAATTATCACAGTTTATTAAAATTTATATACGCAATATATAATCACAGAAATAGTTTTTAATAATAAAGTTAAAATAATAATTTTTCACAAATATATAATTAGTGATAAAATCCACTTCCCGAGCAAATAAACCCAACCTGACGATCGAAATTTTAGACTGATTATTATCCGAATAACTTAGTCAAAAATAAAATAACAAATATAGCGTATTTACATTAGTTGACAATTTGATAAAGTTTATATATAAAATAGCGATTAAAATACAAATATTTATAATAAAAATTTTAGTTAAATATATTAGTGATAATTGAAAAGAATACAAAATTTTAACCGGGGATCAGTGCGTAGCCTTAAGTTTTGTACGGACGAACTTTCTCTCAATTTTGTACTGGACTTTTCAGTGAGTGACGATGAAGTTTGGTGTTTGAAGTGTGTAGAGTAGTGAAGGAGACAGAGTTGGCAGATGGTGTAGAAGAGTGGAGGAGTCAGAGTCAGCAGATGGTGTAGGGGTGCCGGCGCCTTGGCGCGATGTTGAATATGTTTGACATGTGGAACTCAGTGAGCAAGCTGGAGCAAAGCAGTCATCAGCCTCAGCAACCTCACACTTCAGGTGGGAGTATTAAAGGTAATTTCAGCTTTCTAGATTCATCCAGACTCGCCCAGTTGGTGCTGATGCCAGTATTTCTGTGGGTCTTTTTAGGAAGAGCATTAGATCTCAAGCTCCATGTCAAAATACGCAGGAATCGAAAAGAATACAGTTATTTAGGCGATAAAGCATAATTTTGCATAAATTGCAATAATTTTTTCATGAATTTTCCATTTTCCGGGAACTCTATGGGAAATTGATATAGGTGTCATATGTTAAAATTTTCCTGATGCCGATCGGATATTAAGAGTCTTCACAGGAAGCGCCAGAGTCGTTTGCAGCAAAAACAGCGTAAGTGCCTTGAAAAACTGAAGAAAATATAATGTTTTTTCTTACAAATGACTTAGGCCGCTACGGCACAAGTGTTCTGACTGAACCGAACAGGCTAGATGTTTTTAAATTTTTAAATAATTGGTAGAGGTTTAATTAAATAACCGTAGGCTAGGCAGTGATGCCTTTCTTTCCTACGTTTGTCATCATCAGCATCATCCAGGAACCGATTTAATAAAAAAAGGACAGAATAAAATATTTTCAAGATACCACTAGGTGAAATGGTGGTTATTTTTCTTTGTGGATTAATGCTTCAAATTAAACTTTGACAACAAAGCAAGAAAAGGGCGGCGTAGAACCATCTAGACAACGTTCTAACCAGCGTTAGAACCAGCGTTCTAACCAGCGTTCCAGCACACTCCCACGCATCTTGATCTATTTCACATTAGCTAACTAGCCTATAATTCTTGAATATCACCAAGTACTGAGATATTAATAAAAAAATTATATACTTACTCTTCTCGAAATCTATTAATGTATATAAATTAACAATCGAACACTACTTTATATTCAACAAATATTATTATTTACTTTTAAGGTTTGATGTATTTTATTAATCGCGTAAAACATAGGGATGTTATAGAATTCATACCCTAAGGCGAAACCCAAGATTGCAATTTTTAAGGATCAAGAAAATCTAACTTAGGCTTTTCAGTAAAATTAAGGAATTGTAAGTTATATGGAAACAAATATTTAAAATATCGTTCCTTAATAAAATGAAAAAAAAAAAAAAAAAGTTTTCAAAAACATGAAACTTACGTACGTAGCACTCTATATTATATATTTTAATTCGCACATACATCACAGTTTAGTCCTTGATTCGAAATTTCATTCTTCGCAAATTTCTCTACCACTTGCATTTTTCGAAAGGGCAGCGACCAATTCACAAAGGTCAATTAAATTCTCTTTGCACGAAACACGCCTTAAAAAAATCTTTAATTTGAACTGGCAGTCTGTAATCCGAACACTTTCTCGCTTTTTAAAATGTGAAATAATAAAAGGCTGAATAAAGGACATAACCACTGCCATTTCGCATGCCAGTTTTAAGAAAGCACCGCAAAGAAATCTGGTTTCTTTTTTAAGCCACGTTTCGTTGCGCAATATCGCGTATCGCCGCAGAACCCGTTCTATGGCCATTTATTTGAAACTGTTACTTGTGTGAATGGAACGGGACGGGTCCTTTATTGAATTCTAAATTTGAAATGTAAAACATGTACTAGTTTTGTTTCTCGTTTATAAAAACAGTACGGTCAAAATATGTGCACGAAATTCGATCGTAGCAAAACTTTTTTATTTTTAATATTTTATGTTTTAGAACATAGAATATTTTAAGCAATTTGAACTTTATGTAACGCGTTTTCGACATTAAGTTCGTTTAAGCAATCATAAAGGTAAACCTCCTTAGGTTTCAAACATTTATACGAAAATACTTCTTAAAAATCGTTACGTCATGACTATGAGACAGAGTAGCACACAACAGAGCCTTACATTAATTGGTTGCTTTCTTCATGCAACTCATATTATATAACCCACGAAATGAGAAACAATTACGTATATATTAATATACCGGAAAAGATGTAACTTTCTAGATATAAAAAACACGTTTTTGTCGTTCCATTCACGCGAAAGATTTTTGCTTTGTTAAGCAATTTTTGTTACTATTTTAAGATGAGTTAAAACTTATTGTTCGTAATGTGATTTTTTTCAGTTAAAGTATGACATTTTTCAAAGAGTAGGATTATTTTAACGAAAGCAATTTTTGTAACACAGTAAATGATGCATTTTGAATGCACCCTCCTTTCTTGCTAACAATTGCTTTATTAAACCATAAAACGTTATCTTTCATGAAAAATAAAAAACTAGTGCACTTTTTAAAATCAAATTTGTTGATTTCACATTAATTTTCTTTAAGTATGAAGTTATGATGATGAAGTAGGTCAGGCTGAAATAATTCAGCCTGACCTGATTTTTTTTGAGCATAAGCTCAAAAAGTTTAAAAACAGCCCAATTTCAAAATCACGATTAAGTCACTTACGTAGTTTTTCAATCTCACGGTCAATTTTACCACATAAAAAAATATTAAAATAATTAATTAATTTTACTACATTAAAAAATATTAAAATAATTTATTAATTTTACCATATAAAAAATATTAAAATAATTTCTCTTCCTTTTGGATCATGAAAGTTAAGCTACGTTGGCCGTGTTCAGAACCTGGATGGGTGACAGCTAGAGCGTTACCGTGCTTTGGAAAGCTCGTTAAGGGGGAATAGCAGTTGGTCCAAATGTTTTCCCCTGATTTCTTCCTGGGTAATACTACGGCTTGAAAACTTTGACAGCTAGGTTGGTCATTAGCCTGGGAAAGCCTCTAGGATGGAACCGTTTGCCTAAAACGCTTGGTTAAAGCTTAACGTAACATTTAAGGCAAACGTTTTAGTTTTGGTAATATCGTTTACCACGATCGCCTCCCAGGGCCATGAGTCAAGATGCTTTCTACAATCGCAAACGCTATAGAATAGAATAAAAATGTATGGGATTGACATTAGCTGTCACGCAATATTTCTATCGCTAATGTCATTCCCGTACATTTTCATTCTATTCTACTAGCGTTTGCGATTGTAGAAAGCATCTTGACTCAGGGCCCAGATGGAAGTCGGTTTGCGTAAATACGAGTATACCGGTGCCTTCGTTAAATACCCTAAGTTAGGTAGCCGATTTCGTAAAAATGGTATTACGCTAGGGCAACATTAAAAAATATTATCAAAAGAAATCTTCAAACAGCTATTACTAATTCTAAAAACAATTGTGCTTAAATACTGAAAATAACTATTATGTTATGATAGTGTTTATGTAATAGTCAGGTATTTAAACCAGTATTTTCGAGTCACAGTTGGACGCCTTGCTAGTATTTTATGGGCGACTACGTGTTACTAAAAACTAGTATTACTACTTGAAACTATGTATGTACTGTAACAAGTATCAATCTTCATAATTACTTGCTAAAATAGGGCCAATGATTTGCGTGTTTTTTCAATTTTTTTAAATTCTATTTTGTTTTGGAAACAAAGGGTATCACCTAACATTGAAATGTTGGTAGTTTTGAAAAAAAAGGCTAAATGTTTCATCATTGTATTTTAAACAACTATGTCATTTTGGAGTGGTAGGGCTTTTGTGCAAAGTCCGTCTGGAGAAGTACCACCCCCTTCCTTTTTTATGCCGTGAAGCAGTAGTGTTTGCACTGCTGTGTTTTTCCAGTGAAATTACCCGGCACATGAGACATACCATCTTAGTTCTGAAAGTAAGCAACGCGCTTTGCTGTCTTATTCGTGTCAAAATATGCCACTAATAAAACACTGGGTGCTAGGGCGGTGATGACCACTTAACATTAGGTGGCCCACCTGCTCGTTTGCCCACTTGTAACATAAAAAAAAATATTTTTAAGTAATTTTTTTTTCTTTACACTGCATATTAACTCATTTGATAGTGATTTTTTTATCCACACAGTTTGCGGAAACGCATGAACATAATTATAGGACTGATTTGGGAATACATGGGGTAAGGTCTTTTGGGAATAAAATACTCCGGCTCAAAGGATGTGGAATTTATTCAGCAGAACAAACGTTTAGCTAGGCACAGCGAGCTCCAAAGACAAAATCTCTTGTTTTTGGCCGCTAGGTGGCGTGACCGCGGCCGCTTGCATTTACGAAGAAGGCTCCGTTCAAGGGACCGCGTTCACGAAACCACCTAGACGCCACAGTCTGATATCAGTGGATTAGTCCGGTACCGGCAAAGAATAGTACCAACCCATACATACCCGTGGGTGTCGTAAGAGGCGACTAAGAGTTAACTGGAGGATGGGCAGCAGCATCCTCCTTTGTATATTACATCTTACTTACTGCGGTCACCAACAACCGCGGTCCATAGTGCCAGCCGTAACGCTAACAAGCGAGGTGACTATGGTACTTCCCCTCCACATTTTTCCCGCAAAAGCTAGAATTCTGGAGGGAGCTCCCTGTCCTGTAGTGGACGTTTCATGTGATGTTATGATGAGCAGTGGATAAGGGGACAACTCGCCCACGTTATACTAGTTCGCGAAAATGTAAAATAACAGTTACCACTGATCTTTAACTAAGACACCTCCTTTGAAACTTTCTAGTAATTTGTATAAACGACCAGGCTGCGCTGTAACGACTACAAAGATTTCGATGGTCTGTCTTACTCATCATCGTCATCATAACATCCCATGAACGTCCACTACAGGACAGGGAGCTCCCTCCAGAATTCTAGCTTTTGCTGGAAAAATGTGGAGGGGAAGTACCATAGTCACCTCGCTTGTCAGCGTTACGGCTGTAGGTGACCGCAGTAAGTAAGATGGTATGATACACAGGAGGATGCTGTTGCCCATCCTCCAGTTTATAACCCGTAGTCACCTTAAAATAATAAAAAAAACCGGCCAAGTGCGAGTCGGACTCGCGCACTGAGGGTTCCGTACCACCACATAAACATAATTGTATTAGTTGAAATTTCAGTAAGTTATTGTGCTAGATTTTTTGAGTCCGACACGCGCTTGACCAAATTTTATTATTTGTTGTTATTTTATAGCCTATAAACATACCAATTTTCAAGTTTGTAAGTGTTCCCGTTTTTAAATAGAACTAAAACAAAAATCGCCTCAACAACCATCCAACTTGACCCCTCTCTTATATGAATGTTCTTGAAACGGGAGCTCACCACAATTGGTTACCATTAGTTGTGAGAAAAGTTGTAATATTTAATGATTTCAGACTTTTCCCATTATTTGTACTGTGAGACCTAGCTTTTTGCCAAATTTCATAATTTTAGGTCAACGGGAAGTACCCTGTAGGTTTTTCATTTTTGAATAAATGTATGGAGATGAGGACATAAAATGCCATATCTTTTGATTGCGTCGTTGTAAAAAATTGAAATTTTCAGATCTTGTGTGGTTCATGGATCCTAATATATGATATTAATTTCAACCTGATACCTTTACCCGTTCGTGAGATAAAGGGTCTTGACAGACAGACAGACAGACAGACAGACGGACAACAAAGTGATCCTATAAGGGTTCCGTTTTTTTCTTTTGAGGTACGGAACCCTAAAAATATTCAATTCAACTCAATTCAAAATTTATTGGTAAATAAAGATTTACATGTCAGTCATGGTTACAACAAAATTCATAAAATAAAAGATTTACTTATGAACTAAGTAACATAAATAGTTATAAATTTTATTACTAATAATATAATAGTTTTTATTTATTTTTTATCATTTCCTTAGCATAGATTGGAGCCTCTATTTAAGCGAAAATAGCCTGTGTTTGGAGGCTTCGCTCTTCCTTAAGTAACGCCGCAACCGTAGACTGCATACAGCCTTTTACGACACCCACGGGTAAGTATGGGATGGTACTACGAGTATTCTTTGCCGGCACCACACGGGACTACACTTACAATTAACTTGATTCATAACACCCTTTATTTTAAAACCTGTGTTATGCTTACCTAGCAACAAAACCAGCTGAATTTCAAATAATATATAAATTGTACATACAAACTGACATAACAGAAAACTACCGGATGAAACATGATATGTTGCAGTCAGAGTGAAAAGCCACACTATGGGCGTTTCATGAATTGCCCTCTGACAGGTTCTGAGGGGGTGGCGAAACTGATGGCGAAAGACGATATCGAGGGTTCGCATAATAGGTTTTCAATTGAATAGAGATAGTTTGTGAATGGCTTTTGTTTTCCCCTTGGAGAAATTTCATACTCTGTGAATTTGGAAAATAGGTAATTTACATAAAAGTTGACTTGACAACTGAAATGGTGCTGTAGGGAGTTTACCCGGTCTACTTAGCTAAAGGTACTGAGAGCCAATTCTTGAAAGTCACCGGGAGATAAAAAAAATAATATCAACAATAGTTTTCTAGTTAGATCATCAAGACTGTTTAATGATCTAAGTGGCAGCAGTGGCATCGATTTGTTTTGCAGCAGTAATAATATTATTAAAAAAACTCTTTCTAACGAATATTTTAATAAGTTCAATATAGAATCACGCTAATGTAGTTTTCGTTATTGCAGGCAGTCATCCAGACTTTGTTAGTTAATTATTATTATTTCTTAGTAACTTAGATATAGTACTGTGTTTTGTCATAGACATAAGTTTTTAATTTGTATTCTTTTTTACATGTGGAAGCTTATAATTGGCTCTTGTAACAATATTTTGTAACCTATACTGATTTAGCTGTTAGCTTCCCGAAGAAAATAAAATAAAATAAATAAAAAATTTCAGAATCACTAATTTTGGTTTTCAAAAGTGAAGATTGATTTTCGATAGATTAGTGTACGTTGGTTAATTTCCATAGACTATAATTAATCTTTCAAAGGTTTATTAGGATAAAATAGATTTTTTAAAGTCACAACAGTTTTTTTTTTGTCACCCGGTGATTTTCAAGAATTGCGTCTCTGGGCTCGTACCCTGACTGGGACAAATATTTTGTTTCATGAATATGGATTTCGATGTTTTGTAACCGATTCATTGCGTGTTTGTATTTATTTATGAGTTTATATTCTGTTGCTTAGTAACCTCGATACAAGAACTGTAGGGGTCTAATTTTTAAATATTATCGGGTTATAAAACAACTGATGAACTGTAAAAAGGTAAAATATTATACACGAAAATTAAGAATCAAGCACTACTTTGTTTCTACTAATAGTAGATTAGTAGCCAAGGGCTGTAAGGCATCAATTGCAGCCCGAGATATTTCGAGGGTGCAATTGATGCTTACACCCGAGCTTACTACGAGCACTCTGCTTTACATCTCGATTGTGAGGTAAGTAGGTCCTTATTTATTACCACCAAATTGTAGGTGACCAATTAGCGCTCTAGGGTAATAATGTAGCTAGAAAAGCCCTAGGGCGGTAAGTAATTTAAAGAAAAGAACACTTCACTCTTTAAAAACTCAATTACTTACCGCCCTAGGGCTTTTCTAGCTACATTATTACCCTAGAGCGCTAATTGGTCACCTACAACCCCCATTTGGGGGTAATAAGAACCTACTTACCGAATATGAGAGATGTAAAGGTATTTTATATTCACTTCTGTAAAGAACAACCTGCGATTTTGAATTTTTGAGTGATAATTTATCACCCAGTCATATTCATGAGGCTCCAAAATCTCACTGTTGGAACAAGGTTATAAGTTGTTATTTAGAATGGCGAGAAATCATGTTTTAACGCGACAATTTGTCTTTCTCATTCATATTTCAATTAAATATTAGGTACCCGCACAGAAATATAAGCGAGGAGGTCCGAAATCTTTGGGTACCCGTAGAATAGAAAAAACTTAATAAGTATTTTTTTTATTATAAACGTATAAAACGTATGAAAACGTTCATATAAAAAGGAGTCTCTATTCATTTCATATTATTTATCCAAATTTTGATTGCACTTAAAAATACTTTGATGAATTCGTTATAACTAATAATGTAAGTAATGTAAAAAATATCGTAACAAAATTTATATTTTACTTTTAATTAAATTGAAATAACTGCAGCAAAGATTATTGCAAAATTAGCAATATCGATTCCGAATTTATTGTATTGTCAATTCATTCAAGATGCTGATTTGGCGTTAAGTTGTTAAAGTAGCCATTTTGGCAACATTGTTAAATGCCTGAATTCGACATTATCGTATTTGGGTTAAGTTAATTACGAGTATAGTCCCTAGGCACAGAAGAAAGGGAAAAAAGACAGTCCACCCCGCACCCCCGCGCACACCCGCCCGCACGATTCGCGTGGTGCTCCATTAATTTACCGGTACCCATTTTACATTTTGCCACAGTTAGACAAAAAAAAGGCCAAGTGCGAGTCGGACTCGCGCACTGAGGGTTCCGTACCACCACATAATCATAACTGTATTAGTTGAAATTTCAGTAAGTTAATGTGCTAGATTTTTTGAGTCTGACACGCGCTTAACCAAATTTTATTATTTGTTGTTATTTTACAGCTTATGCACTATAAACATACCAATTTTCAAGTTTGTAAGTGTTCCCATTTTTAAAATAAAACTAAAACAAAAATCGCCTCAGCGACCATCCAACTTGACCCCTCTCTTATATGAATGTTCTTGAAACGGAGCTCACCACAATTGGTTACCATTAGTTGTGAGAAAAGTTGTAATATTTAATGATTTCAGACTTTTCCCATTATTTGTACTGTGAGACCTACCTTCTTGCCAAATTTAAATTTTCAGATCTTGTGTGGTTCATGGATCCTAATATACGGTATTAATTTCAACCTGATACCTTTACCCGTTCGTGAAATAAAGGGTCTTGACAGACAGACAGACAGACAGACGAACAACAAAGTGAACCTATAAGGGTTCCGTTTTTGTCTTTTGAGTTACAGAACCCTAAAAATACCGGTCAAGTGCGAGTCGGACTCGCGCACCGAGGGTTCCGTACCTATTTACCATAAGAACTTTTGCTCTTTGACTTTAAAAACTCCGGGACCAAACTTCACCCCTCTTGAATAGAAAAGTTCTTGAAACGGAAGCTCACCTTAATCGGTTACGATTTATGACGTATTAAAAAAAAACTACTTACTCGATCTCCTTCAAACCAATTTTCGGTGAAAGTTTGCATGGTAATGTACATCATATATTTTTTTTAGTTCTATCATTCTCTTATTTTAGAAGTTACGGGGGGGGTGTTAGTTACACACATTTTACCACTTTGGAAGTGTCTCTCGCGCAATCTATTCAGTTAAAAAAAAAATGATTTTAGTAACCTCAATATCATTTTTGAAGACCTATCCATAGATACCCCACACGTATGGGTTGGATGAAAAAAAAATTTTTTTGAGTTTCAGTTCTATGTATGGGGAACACTAAAATTTACCGTTTTTTTTCTACTTTTGTGTGAAAATCTTAATGTGGTTCACAGAATACATCTACTTACCAAGACAGACAGACAGACATGACGAATCTATAAGGTTTCCGTTTTTTGCCATTTGGCTACGGAACCCTAAAAATGATGTTATAAAACTAATATTTTCATCCACTTTTTTGGCGATTATTGCTTGATTCTTTTGTCAGCTCTATCGTAAAAACGGGAACATATACAATATACAACGAACATAAACTGGTCAAGTGCGTGTCGGAAGCGCACGCATTAAATACACTTGCGTGACTGCGCGTCCTTTAACTAAGACAGAATTTTCACCTTAGTGGTACGGAACTCACGGTGCGCGAGTCCGACACGCACTTGGCCGGATTTATTTTATTTTCGATCTCGTTTTAATTTTAAACTCTTATCAAGTTATCATCTTCTGTATGCCAGAAAATTTGTTAGCCCGAACCTCTGACAAAGGAGCTTTAAGACATTTAAGACATTTAAGGCTTTAAGACATTTAACCTAACCTGGCTATATTAAATGGCAACTATGGCTTTAAAGTACCAGGAGAGCATATACATGCGACACGTCGAACTCTAGACTTAGCTAAAGTGTTCAAGAAAAAGTTGCCTGGCCAAGACCTATATACCGTACAACATACAGCAACTGACACTTCTTGATACTTGTATGCAGGTGTCATTAGATTTTGTGAGCTTTAAAAAACGTTTGGCGAAATCTTCAAATTTAAAATTACGTAACGTATATTCAATTTAGTCTCTTCATAAAGAAAGTGAGCCTTATTGTAGGAAAATAAAAGGAGCGGTAAGATTTTTTTATTATATGAAAGCAATTTAATCATGTTTTTTTCAAAGCATTATTAGATTGATCATGAATAGTAAAGGTTTTCTAAGAAACTATCAATAAATTTAGAATATAGAGTGCTATGAATATAGAATGCTACTGTTACTAATAAGATGGACCTTTTGTAGTTGTCTGATAAATAAATGATATTATTATTATAGCAGCTGAGACCACATACGGTCAATTGTCCCTTATGCTCGTTTGCTCACTTGTTACTTGAAAAAACATAAATAAATCAGAAAAGGAACTAATAATACAGGCTAAATCTTTAATCTTTAGAGGCATAATAAAATAAAGGCATTAAAGGCACAATAGAATAAATGATTTGAAATATTTTATATGATAAATTTACATATTGACTTCAAATGTTGTCATGATAACCTTTTTACTATTATAAACAAAACTAATAAAAAATAGTAAATTGATATCAATCTAATAGAAAGTATCAACTCTAACCAGTCGCAGTAGTCACATATGAGCGAATGCGTGTTGCACTCAGGTACGCCAGTGATATTATAATATTAGCCTAGCTGCACTGCTGGTTTACACTGAGACAGTACAGTGCATTTTACTGTTCGTTCACGCGACGCCAGTAGCTGGAATGGTATTTGATACGCCAGTAACATTAAAATACTAGGCTAGTTGCACTGCTTATTTACACTGAGACAGTTCACCGCATTTTATTACTGGCATAGGCCTTCCCTAAAGATCTCCATGACGACCGGTCCTGCGCTGCTCGAATCCCGCGACTTCCCGCGACCTTGACCAGACCACACTAAGACAATATAATATACAGCCCATTTATATTAAAATATTCGGCCAACTAAACTGCTGGGATATACTGTGAAAGTCGAGTACACTTTCCCGATCGTTTACACGAAGCTAGTAACTAGTTTGCTCTTCCCCAGTTCTGTTTCATATAATTATATAAATTGAATTAAAGTGATAAAGAATCAAAAACCAATCTGTAACTTTCAAATCAAATTGCTTTGCACTCCGGAAAACCCCAAAAATATCTTCGTAAGAAATTGTGTACCTTAGAGAGGATGTGGACCTTTAAACGGCTTCCATGGTTAAGAGGTTAGAACATTCAGCTCTCGATCCGGAGATTCAAATATTATTTCTTGCTTCGGAAGGCACGTTAAGTCGTTGGTCCCGGCTACTGTCTACGAAGTTAGTCGTTAAGAAGCCATTTCAGAGGCATTTGGTGACTCAACAACTCTGATGCCAGGGTTAGTGAGTTTGTTCATCAATCTTACAACCTATGATGATGATCATCATGATAGATTTTGTTTAAAATCCTATATTATTAAGCGAGCAATATTTCCTTGGTCCCTCGAAAACGGCTCTACAGATGTCGGCCAAAAATCGATCTAGCTAGTTCTCATGTCTGGGAAAATTCGTTTTCCTGTGTTTACGAGTATAAGCATTTTCGAAAATACCGCGTATTAGACAAAACCTACAGCGCCATCTGTTGACCGATAGCTTGGCTTGCTGATATTTTAATGTTGAGGCGGCTATTATAGAGCGAAGCTCTGTCGACCAGGTACTGAAACTTGAATAGAGTACCGCAATCCTCACTCTCATAATCACTGTCCTGCAACTCTCCAGTGATCTAAACGCGCCTGCACGCATATTTTATTCACGAGTGCTGCACACGTTAGTGCGCATGCGTGAGTGACGTCACACCTAGCGGCGTTCTGACTGGCTGCTTTGGTCTGATGTAATAGAATGGAGTGTTTTATAAATACCTTTTTTTTTTAAAAAGTTTAAGATAATTATAGATAGCACATCAACGGCCTTGCTCGATAGAGCATTCGGCTTTCGATTCGGAGGTTCTGGGTTCGATTCCCAGTGGGGGCAAGTATATTACTTTGTGAGGCTTCCTTACTGTAGGACATTTTAGGATAATATGTTACCTGATTGTCCGAAAAGTGTGATGATTCCGTGCTTCAGAAGGCACGTTAATCCGTTGGTCCCGGCTACTATCTACGTAAGTACTCGTAAATGAGGCAAGTCAGAGGCCTCTGGCAGATAAATACTTCTGGCAACAGAGGGGTTTGTGATGTCGTCGATGATGAAGAAGAGTGACGAAGAGTGAAGTGTTTCTCCAAACCGAGGAAAATAACTTCTCTCGATTTTTCTACTCTCATCAACTTTCATACACGTTCTGGCTTTTATTTAGAATAACCTGAATTTGGTTTTGCTACGTTCAAAATTACAATATAGATTATTGTAGATTCTTCGATTGTACATTTTGTTAGATGCACAATTTCCTGTTAAAAAAATGGTACGGAAAAATGCTTATGTCACAGTTAGGCTAGGAATCTTACACTTTGTAATTTCAAATTTAGAACACATGAAAATGAGGACACGGAGGAGGTTGAACTAGCAGCACTATCTTTTAAGGAGGGAGGGAGCCAAAAACGTATACATTTCTTTCAGGGGACCTCCATACAATGCTTCCATACTAAAAAGTATGGATTTTTATCAAATCCCAAAAATGTTAAAGTTTTATCTTTGTCTCGGAGAAATATATGACTTAGGACTAATAAATGTTATCACTACAGTTTTTCTGGTAAAAATAATAACAATTCAGGAAAAAATGTGTTAAAAAACACGCATAAAATGGGTGTTACGGATTAGTTACCCTTCCTTTCTTAAATGAGGTAAAAAGGATACATTTTCACTTCTGCAAATAAAATTTATGCAAAAAATTTGATTTCTTAAAGATTTTTTGTTTTTTGTAAAATACCAGCGAGATAACCGTATTCGGTCAGTAGCAGGATACGTTTTACACTTCACTACCTCATACAGACATGTATAATAACGAACTCTATAATTTTTACTTTGTGTAGTAAAAATTATAGAGTCTGTCAGTATACATTTTACTCTGTGGAGTTAATATTTTCGTTCAAATCTTGAATGCAACTGTGTAGTGCGTATCTACCAAAATCCATAATCGAAGTGCCGATTAGGTTCACAGTTAAAGTTATATTACTTGACTACCTTCATTTTTACGTATTAAGTGAACGTTAAAATACCTCATTACATGTTAATACGGTTATAAACCTTCTAATGTCGTAGTTAAAATGTAGCGCATAGTATAGAATTAGTTTTAATTAGATTTTTTTTTAAATGTTACAAGTGAGCAAACGAGCAGGTGGGCCACCTGATAGTAAGTGATCTCCACCGCCAATAGCACCAACTGTCTTATTAGTGACATACTTGACGCTAATAAGACAGCAAAGCGCGTTGCCCACCCTGAGAACTAAGATGTTATGTGTCATGCAATGCAAACACTGCTGCTTTACGGCAGAAATAGGTAACTTACTAGTAAAAACAGGGATCGGCCAAGTCATGTCGTAGATCGGTAGTGAAAAAAAAATGTTTCATTCTAAGACTAATTTCATACTTTGGTCAATTGTACATACAGCAGGAAGCACGTAGAAACACAACCAGTATAAGCTGAACCAACGCAGAGACCCGCTCAAATTGTCAAAATGTATCCACCAACGTGCGACCGTGTACAGTCACATCAAGAGCACATCAAGCTTGACACATTGGACTTTGTACCGTTCTTATTTCAATAGACGTACGGACTAGAATCGCACTGCGAGTGTCAAGCTTAACCTGTCGTTGACTGTACAACCACCGCTACAGCCGCGAAATGGTAATTTCTCCTGTACAGTCAAGAGCACATCAAGCTTGACACATTGGACTTTGTACCGTTCTTATTTCAATAGACGTATGGGCTAGATTGTCGTTGACGTTGACCTGTCGTTGACTGTACCACACGTATCTAATTTCAAGGGCAGGAGGTTTCATTCCACAATAAACATTCAAATTACTCGATCTATTATGATAAAAGTGAAATTCGGCCTCAGCAGTGTCGCAAGTTCGATTACCCGCTTTTTGTAATTTTCGCAACTTCCCCCAAGGTGACTATGATTGTTTCTTATCCGTGGAACCGGCTCAAGGTTGGAAAAACCGGGGAAAATGGTCACCCTAATTTACTACATCGCAAGAAGAACCGATGGCCGATGGGGAGTGAGGGTTCTAGAGTGGCGAACACGTACCGCAAGACGAAGCGTTGGCAGGCCCCCCACAAGGTGGACCGACGATCTGGTCAAGGTCGCGGGAAGCCGCTGGATGCGAGCAGCGCAGGACCGGTCGTCATGGAGATCTTTAGGGGAGGCCTATGTCCAGCAGTGGACGTCTTTCGGCTGATATGATGATGATGTTGAATTAACTACCTCCGTGTAGTGGCGCCCAGTGTGGTGCCGGCAAAGAATAGTACCAACCCATCTCTACCCGTGGGTGTCGTAAGAGGCGACTAAGGATTTATGAAGCTGAGGATGGACAGAAGTATCCTTTGTGTATCGTATCATTTTACATTCTGCGCTCACCAACAAGCGTGGTGACTATGGTACTTCCCCTCCACATTGTTTCAGCAATAGCTGGAATTTTGGAGGGAGTTCCCTGTCCTGTAGTGGACGTTTCATGGGATGTGTAGTGGGGAGAGCTTTAGGCTGTCGATTAGGAGGTTGTGGGTTTGGTTCCCAATGTTGTTGTAGTCCTATGGCACCCCGCTGGTGCAGAGGGCCTCAATAAGTGGTCTCCACGCCGGCCGGTCCCGTGCAATTTTCCTAGCATCGCTCCACGACAGGCCTGCTTCCTTCAGCTTCTTGTCTAATCCAAGGATATATGGATGTTGTAGTACACATACATACATACATAACATCACGCCTTGTTCCCGTCGGGGTAGGCAGAGACCACAGTTCTCCACCTGTTACGATCTTGACATACTTCCCTTGCTTCCTGTACTTTCATCAATCCTTTTCATTTCATATTTCATATTTATTTATTTGCTTGCCACATGGTTCAATAAGGTGTTACATATATCTTAGGTGCTATTACATGTGGCACCCCGTGGGGGCACCGCAAAATCTACTTATTCATTACAATTACATCTTACAGATTGGAACAAGACGTATACATACTGTACTATATATAAGTAAACATAAATATTTCAATTTTTAATGAGTTGGTAGCTTGTTTTATTATTATGATAGTCGGTAAATAGATCTTCTAACTTATAAAAAGCATTTCTCAGTAAAAATTGTTTTAAGCGTTCTGTATATAGAGACAGCTTTTCCTGGTTTTTAGGGTTCCGATACCAAAATGGTAAAAAAAAGGAACCCTTATGGTGCCGCTCTGTCTGTCCGTCTGTCTGTCACACCTCTATATCTCAGCAACCACTTATGCTATCAACCTGAAATTTGGAATAGTTTTAGAATATAGTTGCCCAACTTAATTGCACAAGAAAAAATTTTGAAAAAAGTATGATTATTAATATAAAGGGGGCCAAAATAGGGGGGGCCAAATTTCAAATTGTCGCTACTAGGTCGAGTGGGGTATCATATGAAAGGGCTTTGCTTGTACATTTTAAAATATATTTTTGTATTTTTTTAAATTTCTTAGTTTTAAAGTTATGATGAAAAATGTCAAGAAAAATACCATTCCCCCCCCCTTATCTCCGAAGTTTGAGTAAGGAAAAATCTGAATTAATTACAGTTGACAGAAGTTTATATAAACTTTACAGCAAAAATAAAACGATCTTTCTAAGTTGCACAGTTTTTCAGAAATCTGCAAAAAACCTTTACAAACAAATTTAGTTTTGCGGTCCTGAAAATGGACTTTATTGCTTCCAAAAATACTATAGGTATATCGGAACCCTCGGCGCGCGAGTCCGACTCGCACTTGACCGGTTTTTTTTACATAGTTTGGTATGCTGTTATATATTTGTATAGCCATCGAATGTGGTCCCGATCCTTTCATACATGCTCGTCGGTAGTCCCTCATGAATTAAGCAGCTTCAGGCAACCAAGTCGAGTCAAAGTTCGAACATTCCGGCATCCAATCCTGGCCCGAATTTTCGCGTCAAAAGTCGTCTTTTGGGGGGTCGGGTCATTCTTACTACTTTGAGGTTCCCATGTTACATATATAAAATCACGCCTCTTTCTCGTCAGGGCAGGCTGAGACCACAGTCCGCCACCTGCTACGATCTTGACATACTACCCTCGCTTCCTCTACTTCATCAACCCTTTCATACACCTTCGTCGGTTTAGGGTACTTTTAACTTGGCCTTTATTTAGAACGTCCTGAATTTGGTCTTGGAACATACGCATAGCCCTTCCACTTCCAATGTTTCCATTCGTCTCGCCTGGTGGATATCTTTCGTCAATCTTCGTTCATTCATCATCTCCACAAAAACACAGCAATGCAAACACTGCTGCTTTACGGCAGAAAAAGGCAAGGGGGTGGTGCTCCCCAGACGGACTTTGTACAGAAGCCCTACCACCATTAAACCTGCGACTCAGCATACGCCCACCCTCATGGCATATGGCTAGATTCAAATATTTTGAATTCCCTTCAAAACTACATAAAGCACAACTGAGCAATCTAATTAGCAATTAAATTTAGCACTGACTAAATTGTTTGTTTCGGTAGTATCAGAGCATAGATAAGAGACCTAGACATAAATTGTGGACCTAGGCACCCTAACACAGATAACACGTACTTTACTGCTTTGGACTCGTAATGTTTGATAAACTAGAATTATTTGCTATTGTTTTCGATTAAAATTTGCTAATAACGTGAAGCGAACCGGGACCCAATTCTTGAATATCACTAAATGATTTTCAAGAGTTTAGAAATTCAATTAAGCTAATTATAAACTAGTGTATCATTAATATTTGACATTTGTTATCAGTTACGTTTTAATTTTTTAAATCCATAAAATTATTCGGTGATATTAAAAACCTCACTCAATAGAGCGAAATTTCTTTACTTTTATAACTATTGTATTTATTTAATTTTTAAACACACTAATCGCTACGACTGCTTCGTCTTCACACATATATTAAAATTAACACATATATTTTTAAACCAAAATCATTAAATCGTATGAAGCAAAAACATTTTTAATCTACTCACGGGCATGAACAACTTTGCCCAACCATTATATCGACATTCGAAAAAAAAATCATGTTTTCATACAAGTGGTGTTTGGTCACTAAACAGGCTGGCTAATAAAATATAAATCTCTGTATGATCATGTATGCTAAAAATTTTATCATAGCAACCGCTTTTTGGCGATTTTTGTACTGTACCGTCTTATTACATATCCCTTTCTCTACTTTCACTATAAAATATTGTCTGTAGACTCGATAATATGTAGTAGGTTTAATGTTTAAATGTAGTAGGTAATGTTGGTTTTTACTAGTTACATAAAAAATTATAGCCTAACTACTAGGCATATTTGTTACAAGACCTATGGATAAAATTCTTGAATTTAAGTGCTCAATTTCCAATCTCATTTCTTTACGAAAGTTGTTCAGATTGACACCGTGAAAGGTAAATCCTTTATCCACCCATTCACAAAACAAAATAGACAAAAATTTATCCAACTGCGATACACACTTAGGAGTTACGATCCTAAACACATTCGCGGTTTTGCGTTCCCAATGACAGATAGTCGGCCTTGCTGTGCTGTTCAACCCGTGACACAGTTTCTACTTGGCGACACGCCGTCAACTACACCAACCTATTGTCAACCTTATCCTTTAAAGCATACTGCGCAATTTCCTTTAACAACTCTGGGTAAAACACAACCAAATAACGCAGCAACGTGAAGACTTGTGGATTGTTTGCAGAAAGAGGTCTTTGCTAAATGGACGGGTAGTATCTGTGTGGTTGAAAAGATGTTGTACAGAGGATTTAGAGTCGTATTTTTTGGGATAAAAAGCAGGTTTTTCAACAAAAAGGATGTGAGTTTTATGCAGCTAAGAACATTAAGCGAATTCATACTCTATAGCGAAGCAAATAGAATTGAAAGTTTAATGTAAAGAAGTAAGAATAGTTTTAATTGAACAGCGCGTCCTGTCGCGAAATTTCGAAATTTGAATTTTGTTTGTATTTCGCGCGCTCTACTCTTGATATTTTTTATAATAGAACATAAAATTGGATATAGATTGAATTCCATATACAGCCTTACAATAATTCTAGCAAAACTAAAGAAAACTTGTTCACTATAAAGATCAGTAACCAGAATTAAGAAGGACTGTCGTAATACTCTATTGTCATTCTATTGTTGTAAAAAGTATTATTATGTAGATATTTGTTGATTCACGTAGGAAGATAGTCCATTAGGGGTTAGCCAAAACTATTAGCATTGGGATCTTATTCCTGAATATCACCGAGTAAGTAACGTTTGGGTTACAAAAGACAGTAAAAGGCTAAAAAGGTACAATTAAACATAACTTTATATTCAGCAAATATAATATTCACTTTTGTAAAGAAAAACCTATGTTTTTATTTTTTAAATTCTTAGGTAAAGCCGCAATGACATTTGGCTGGCATACCTGGTTTTGTCAATTTACATGGCTGATATTACTTTTGTCAATTCCAATATCCTTACTTCAAAGAGCAATGAATTAAGGAAGGTGTAAATAGCGGCTTAAGATATTCTACCACCCAGTGATATTCAAGAATTGGGTCCCTGTCTATCATGAATTTTCCAAATTTCCGATTACCATTGTGTCACCAAATCTATCTTTTTAAATATAGGTAAAAGTTGTTAGTAAAGATCCTTGGTAATAAAAGAAAGGTCTGCATTACGTAACGCGTGTCCACGATGGAGAGTGATTCAGTCGCCTTCGTCGATAGCGACAGTTGTTGATGAGCGCATTGCGTTGCGCAAGAGCACGTGTGTTGTATAGATGCGTAGATGCGTGTGTATGTGTAGATAGTATAAAAGTATGTCCTATACTATTAAACGAGCAATATTTGTACACATACAGCGAGTAACAAAAATGTGCTGAAGGGTGTGAATCTGCCCATGAAACTGAACAACTTTTCCCAAAGAACATAGGTTGAAATACGAAAAACCAAATTTGACCTCCCATACAAAATGCGCTATTAGCTGATGCGGTTTCTATGGGAGGTAATAATTTTATTTTTCACTTCTCATGCTCTGAAAGTGCTATTTTGTGCAGGATATAGGTTGCACAAAATCGTATTTTGTGCACTAGGGCATGCAAGTTATCGCGGTGGTATACGCCCTGCGCGCGGGCCTGCTGCACCCCCCCCCCCATGCGTCTTCAGTTACATTTAGAGAGTACTTTTACGTTTTATTTCCTCGCAATCAAAGTAAAAAGCAGAGTTTATAACTCGTCCACAAAACCATTTTATCCTCGAAATTACTATCAGCCTGCATGCTAAAAGTCTCGGAAACATAGTTCGTTTTGTGCACTTGTAGTAAAATCTACTATTGTTTTGTCACCTTTGTTCCTTAGGAAAAGTTGTTCAGTTTCATGGGCAGAAACCCTTCACCCTTTAGTATTATCACGCATATCCGTTACACGATGTATTTGTAATCTGTTCCTCGAAAACGGCTCTCAACGATTTCGATGAAATTTACCATACGAAGGTTTTCAGGGGTGAAAAATTGATTTAGCTAGATCTCATGTCTGGGAAAATTTGTTTTTATCATTCAACTTCAATACACTTATTGCATTAGTTATACCAGTGGTAACCCATCTGGATGCAAATCTACCCTTATTACATTCCCTATCGGAAAGAAAGAGCCACACACGGAATACCACTAAGCCACACCCTGGACCAAAGAGGTTTAAGTAGCACAACTTTGTGCTATGGAGGGAGCCATAAGCGTATCACTTTCTTACGTTACGAGTACGAGGGACCTCCATACTAAAATGTATGGATTTTTATCAAATCCTAAAAACTTATTTATTTTTATTTTTCTCTCAAAGAAATATGTGACATGGGACTAATAAATGCTACTACCACAGTTTTTCTGGTGAAAACACTTACTATTCAGGAAAAAAACGGTGTTTAAAATCACGCATAAAATGGCTATTACGGATTATTTACGCTTCTGTTCTTAGTATTAATGATCAATTCACAAGTAAAAAAAGATATATTTTCACTTTCGCAAACAAAGTTTATACTAAAACATTAGATTTTTAAAGATTTCTTGATTTTTGTAAAATTTTACTGAGTTTTTTGACCGACCAGTATAGGCGACTGGGTTACGTTATACACCTCACTAGCTCATACAGAATATGTATATGACGGAATCTGTATAATCCATTGCACTGCATCCATCGAGCACGAATTTGAAGCGAGATAGATCGCAAGGGGGCGGAGAGTGTCTGTTCTGTATGATAGTACGGCCAACCGCTTGTGGGTAGAAAGTTTTTCAACTCTATTACCACGCCATAAGGTCCAAAAGTGTTTCTACCAATGTGCGGCTGTGTGTATTATTACTTTATTCTGTGCCTAAACCAAGACTGCTTCTAAAACCAACTCCATCCTTTGAATGACCATGGCTACCTTCACAACTTTCTCTAAGAACATTAGTCACAATACTTTACAGTCCGTTACAACAAATTGTATGCTTTAGAACTGCCACAGTTTATAATATAAGGTTCATGTTAGGGATTAGTTTCCGTGTGAATGGCTGTACAGGGCCCTGTGCATTTGTTGCGCAACTAGTACTAAGTGCGAGCATTTGTTTGCGCACTGACCAACTGTGTTACTTTATTTACTTTGTCGTCTTTACATAACGTATGTAGTATCTGGATATGATTCTTCCTAATTAGTCTAGGCAACGAAGCGGATCGTTGTATGAAGACCCCCGCATTAAATCCTCAGTCGATGAAACTTTGCTGGGGTATTACACTACATGAGACAAACCTTCTATAAAAAAAAAATCGGTACTTTTAATCATTCCTTAAAAAAATTACAAAAATACATTCATTGGATATTTTGAATTTACATCTAATTCATGATTCTTTATTATCCTGTCAAATAAAATCTGCGTGAGAGAGTTATGTTGGCGTCAACTGCTTCGTTGCCTACACTAAATGTAACGGTTAGAAAATAATTTCAACATACAGAAAATATTTTACTAAAACGGTAATTGACTGACAAAGTACAACAGCCTAAAGCCGCTATCACACCTTCCTGTAAAGCCTCGATCACACCTTCCTGAATTCATAGACTAATTCGGCAGAGTTCCGTACCACTAAGGTTAAAATACCGTTTCAGTTATGGACGCGGAGTCACGCAGAAGTGTGTTAAATGCGCGCAAGTCTGACACGCACTTGACTAGTTTTTATAATTTGTTGTTATTTTATAGCTTTTAATTTTCTCATTTTTACGATAGAGATAAAACAAAAATCGAGCAAAAATCACCTAAAAAAACACGTTTTTAGTAGGCCCCCTTACTTACTTACTACGCTGGCTCAGCGACCCCAAGAGGATCTTGGCCTCCGACAAGAGTTTTCTATTCTTTCCTGTTCTGTGCCGCTTCTTGCCAATCGGCTCTCTGGAGGGCATCCAGGTCTTTCCGCACTTCGTCACCCCATCTGTACCTAGGACGACCGACTGGTCGTTTTCCAGGCCCCCTAGCCCCCCCCCCCCCCCCCGGAGGTCCCCTTAATTTTTTTTTATTATTATTTATTGTTATAGTGGCAACAGAAATACATATCTGTAAAAATTCCAACTCTCTATCTATTATGATTTATGAGATACAGCCCGTTGACAGACAGACATCGGAGGCATATTAATAGGGTCCCGTTTTTTACGCTTTAGGTACGGAACCCTGAAAAATAAAGAAAACAAAAGTTCAATGATACCTTGGCCTGTTTATGACAAATAGGTAAGTGGCCCTAAGGAACGTATTTCCCAGAACTCCTAGGTTTGACCTCAACTTAGAAAAAAACAAATCGACCTCTAAACAGTGCGTCATACGGTTAGATGTAGCTATTTTCCTCGTCATATTTGTTTACTGATTTTAGAAATCATGCATCAAGTCGGTCTTCGACTTTCCACATGGTCAGGTTCAGATAATTTTATTCAATGTAGATTCTTTACAGAATACTTATTGAATATCATGCAGAATACAGAATATATGCAAATAGAGCGAGTCTACGCTGTTTCGGATCGTGGTCGGAGACGGTCTGTCTGTCGGTCTGTCTGTCGGTCTGTCTATCGGTCTGTCTGTCGGTCTGTCTGTCGGTCTGTCTGTCGGTCTGTCTGTCGGTCTGTCTGTCGGTCTGGCTGTCGGTCTGTCTGTCGGTCTGACTGTCGATTGGTCTTATTAGTGTCAAAGTATGCCACTAATAAGACAGTTGGTGCTATGGGCCCCACCCGCTCGATCGCTCACTTGTAACGTGAAAAGACTCGCGATCCTCCGCGATCCTTTCACGTTACAAGTGTAAGAAGTAACTTATAATTTAGGCAGTACTGGTCTGGTACTGAGGCGGTTAATGAACGCCGACTCTTATCATCCAGCCTACGACAAAACCACGTCGTCGCACAAAATAACTTTGGCCCTGTCATTGATGCGCAGTAGTCAAAAATGGGCCATTTTTAGGGTTCCGTACCTCAAAAGAAAAAAACGGAACCCTTATAGGATCACTTTGTTGTCCGTCTGTCTGTCTGTCTGTCTGTCTGTCTGTCTGTCTGTCAAGGCCCTTTATATCACGGTAAAGGTATCAGGTTGAAATTAATACCATATATTAGGATCCATGAACCACACAAGATCTGAAAATTTAAATTTTTTACAACGACGCAATCAAAAGATATGGCATTTTATGTCCTCATCTCCATACATTTATTCAAAAATGCAAAACCTACAGGGTACTTCCCGTTGACCTAAAATTATGAAATTTGGCAAGAAGCTAGGTCTCACAGTACAAATAATGGGAAAAGTCTGAAATCATTAAATATTACAACTTTTCTCACAACTAATGGTAACCAATTGTGGTGAGCTCTCGTTTCAAGAACATTCATATAAAAGAGGGGTCAAGTTGGATGGTCGCGGAGGCGATTTTTGTTTTAGTTCTATTTAAAAACGGGAACACTTACAAACTTGAAAATTGGTGCGTTTATAGTGCATAAGCTATAAAATAACAACAAATAATAAAATTTGGTCAAGCGCGTGTCGGACTCAAAAAATGTAGCACATTAACTTACTGAAATTTCAACTAATACAATTATGATTATGTGGTGGTACGGAACCCTCAGTGCGCGAGTCCGACTCGCACTTGGCCGGTTTTTTTTCTTCTGCGCATCTATGACAGGGCCAAAGTTATTTTGTGCGTCGTATACCACGGCTTCCTGCAGTCGCCTATTATAAAACTTATCGAAAATCCGGAAAGACAGATTGAAGTAAAGGTACCCTAGTTTATTTAAATCAAATCAAATCAAATCAAATCATTTATTACTGTGAGACACAAGAACCCATCAATTCTAAAAAATATAGTTCACTGTAGTAACAGATACAAAAAGTGCCAAAAACGGCCACTTTTAGCAGTTTTTCTATCTGTAACGACAGTGAACTTTATAACAAGATAACTTTACTTCAATCTGTCTTTCCGGATTATTTATAAGTTTTGTATTTAGCGAGTAATACTTTTTTAACTGATGGGGGCGCCAGTGGATTGCAGGTAGCCCCTTAAGGCAAGGACACACCGTAGTTTTCCTCATTGAGCAACATACTTACCACGTGAGGGGAAAGTGGTGACGCATACAACTGACACCATGATTTTGACTTAGCGCAGGCGCGAACATCCGTTCGTTTACCATTTTAAAGATACAATCGAGCGCACTTCAAGATATTCACTTTTGAATTGAGTGAAGAAAACGTAGTGATTACCTACTTTCTGGTGTTTTTTTTCTATCACAAGTGGGCAAACAAGCAAGTGGTGATAAGTAGTCACCACCGCCCATGACACCCACTAACAAGACAGCAAAGCGCGTTTCCCACCCTGAGAACTAAGATGGTGTATCTCATATGCCAGTAATTTCACTGACTCCCTTGCCCTCCAAACCAAAACTCAGCTCAGTACAAGTATTTCTGCTTCACGGCAGACATGAACAAGGGAGGGTTACTTCCCCAAACGGACTTTGCAAAAAAGCCCTACCACCTTTAAAAATTAAACTGTTAATAAGTAGGCAAGAAAAAGCAGGTAGTAAGTGACGTGACGACGTATAGCACCTACTATTTTGTGATAAATGACTACAAGATTCTAAACAATATCTCTTTGGTTTACTATTGCATCTGATTGCATCTCTTACATAGATTTCGGAAACCCACTTATTTTCTATACAAAGGAACCTCCTATCCTTTGAGGAAGACAAAGAACAAAAAATATAGTTTATCCTCAAAATTAATTAAACATAAGAATTTTTTTATCTCTTATTCCAACGCTTTCAAATCTATTTTGCAGCCTTGGCACTAAAACCAGAGTGTATTTGACGGAAAGGATAAAATTGTTCTACAAATTTGATTTTTCTAACAGCTTAAGCCGATTGCTTTTGAAATAGCTGCAAAATGTGTTGGTATGCGTTGGAATAAATGAAAATGGATAGGTTACTTATACTTTTTAGGGTTCCGTACCCTTATAGGATCACTTTGTTGTCCTTCTGTCTGTCTGTCTGTCTGTCTGTCTGTCAAGACCCTTATTCTCACGAATATTAAGGTCCATAAACCACACAAGATCTGAAATTTTAAATTTTTTACAACGACGCAATCAAAAGATATGGCTTTTTATGTCCTCATCTCCATACATTTATGCAAAAAAGCAAAACCTACAGGGTACTTCCCGTTGACCTAAAATTATGAAATTTGGCCAGAAGCTAGGTCTCACAGTACAAATAAAAGGGAAAAGTCTAAAATCATTAAATATTTAAATTTTTCTCACAACTAATAGTAACAAATTAAGGTGAGCTCCCGTTTCAAGAACTTTTCTATAAAAGAGGGGTCAAGTTGGATGGTCGCGGAGTTTTTAAAATCGAAGAGCAAAGCTTTTAGTATATCATATGGTAGATAGATACGGAACCCTTAGGGCGCGAGTCCGACTCGCACTTGGCCTGTTTTTTTATTTCATTTACGACAGTCAAAGGATTAGGATTCCTAATTTTGAACGTCAAATTCAAACTTAGAACGAGCAATGACGTCATACTGTTAGCGTGCGCGCGCAGCCTTGGCGCCATCGCATAATAATGCTGTATACAACCAAATAGATACTAGACTGCATATAGTCAATACCTAGGATTGTTAAAAAACAAGGTGCATACTGCATACATCTGCATTGGGCACTCAATGAATTTTTTTAATGTAAATTACATACATAACATCACGCCTCTTTCCCGTCGGGGTAGGCAGAGACCACAGTCCTCCACCTGCTACGATCTTGACATACTTCCCTTGCTTCCTGTACTTTCATCAATCCTTTCATACATGCTCGTCGGTTTAGGGTACTTTTAACCTGGCCTTTATTAAGAACGTCCTGAATTTGGTCCTGGTACGTTCGCCTAGGCCTTCCCCTTCCAACGTTTCCATTCACTCTCGCCTGGTAGATCTCTTTCGTCAGTCTTCGTTCATTCATTCATGTAAATTTATGTAATTTATGTAAATTTTTCATTTCATATCTTGGTATACGTATTCATCATAATATTGTAGGGGTGTAACCCGCACTTTAATGTAAAATTATTTGTCAGCATTTTTGCCTCGCCTCGCAGAGCGCTTCAGTCGTCGCTCGCGTATCCAACCTAGTAGCCGATCCCTAAGGACAAATTAATTGTAAACCTGTAACTCATTTCTGTGCCAATATACTCGGACTTTCGTGAACTGCCAAACTGTCTTTTCAGCGAACACTATAACCCTAAAATCCTTCTGATCTATCGAAACCTTTGATCAAGTCCCACAATATCATATCCCATGAAACGTCCACTACAACTCCCTCCAAAATTCCAGCTTTGGTTGAAACAATGTGGAGGGGAAGTTAGCGTTACGGCTGGCACCATGGACCGCTGTTGTTGGTGACCGCAGAATTTAAGATGGTACGATTTACAGAAGGATGCTGCTGCCCATTCTCTGGTTCATTAACCCTAAGTCGCCCTGACGACACCCACTATTAATCTTTGTCGTAAACGCTTAAGAAGTACGGTTTTTAGGGTTACGAATCAAAATTGTAAAAACAGAACCCGTATGGTGCGACTTTGTCTGTCTGCCTCACCTGTTTATCTCAGCAACCACACATGCTATCGAATTGAAATTTGTGAAATTATAAGTGTAAAACTGATCAACCTTTACCAAGGAATATAGGTCCATAAACGAAAAAATTGTTGTAGTGTTTGCGTCCTGAGGAACTTCAGGGTGCGTATTCCGAAGTTTTATCGGAGCTCTGATATTATCAGATTGACAACAACAATAACGTTCGGAAATTTACTTTGTATGGGAATTTCTTTGTCAAAGGCCGAACCATAGACTAATTATCGGCGCGATATTATCGTAGTTTCACTTCGGAATACGGCAGCTGGATTATTTGTCACATAAATAATACGAATGTATATCACTGAGATAACTGGTTTATTCGGGTAACTAACTAAGTATAACACTTTTTCCATGAGACGGCTGACATGCGACTGAGCCCGAGGTCCATGTGCGAATGGTATTTATTTATTGACCCAAGGTGGGGTTAATGAATGAAGCTAGCATTGTACAACGTCAATCAATCTCAAGTCTATACTCATGACTGTGAGAGAGGTTTACATACACTGCATTAGTGATAACGCATTTGGAACGAAGTACCTCTTATCATCATGATTGCTATTACTAGCCTTAACCCGAATCTATTCAAGTCGCGAGTGAATAGGCTTCTTCTGGGCAAGCTCGTTCCATCGTCGACCTCATCTCTGTCTTCAAGACTAGATCGAGGTCAAGAGTAAGCCCATTGACGATAAAAAAAAACCGTTATGACCAAGGGTTTTGTAGTCAGTTACCTAACCTAGGGTATTTGACATAGGAAATTGGATTTTTTTCACAGCAGCCATCGGTCCTCCGCAGCCCAGAGGGAGACCAGGCGTAATCCTTGATAATGATTTGCCAGGTTAGTGTCCATCTGGTTGTCAGAGTTTTTAAGCTGCCAAATGGCCTCTGACCTGCCTTAACGACTACCATCACTAACTGTAGCCGGGACCAGCGCCTTAACGTTTCATCATAACATCCCATGAAACGTCCACTACAAGACAGGAAATCCCTCCAGAATTCTAGCTTTTGCTGGAGAAAATGTAGAGGGGAAGTACCATAGTCACCTCGCTTGTTAGCGTTACGGCTGGCACCATGGACCGCGGTTGTAGGTGACCGCAGTAAGTAAGATGTAAGATAAAAAGGAGGATGCTGCTGCCCATCCTCCAGTTTATAACCCTAAGTCGCCTCTTACGACACCCAGGGGTATGTATGGGTTGGTAATATTCTTTGCCGGCACCACACGGGACGTTAACGTTTAACTACTTCTAATCATGTCAACGATACATCAAGTTTTTAATATTGCTACGGCGTAGCAGCAGTTGTAGCGATGCTACGCGCGTAGCAATATTTAATGTACTTTGTGGTAAGGTGGCAGCTAAATGCGGTCAACCTTCAACCTTATAAGCAGTCACTGCATATTATAAAAAAAACTGTCAAGTGCGAGTCGGACTCGCGCGCCGAGGGTTCCGATGTACCTTTAATATTTTTGGAAGCAATGAAGTCCATTTTTAGGAACGCAAAACTAAATTTGTTTGTAAATGTTTTTTGCAGATTCCTAAAAAAATGTGCAAAGAAAGATCGTTTTATTTTTGTTGTAATATTTACATAAACTTTTATCGACTGTAATTGATTCTGATTTTTCCTTACAAAAACTTCGGAGATATAAAGGGGGGGGAACGGTATTTTTTTTGTCATTTTTCATCAAACTTGAAAACTAAGAGTCGTAAAAAAATATGAAAATATATGTTAGAATTTACAAGTAAAGCCCTTTCATGTGATACCCCATCAATCTAGTAGCGACAATTTTAAATTTGGCCCCCCAATTTAGGCCACCTTTACTTTAATAATCATAATTTTTCTTTATTTCTTTAATGTGCAATTAAGTTGGGCAACCATATTCTAAAACTATTCCAAATTTCAAGTCGATAGCATGAGTGGTTGTCGAGATATACAGGTGTGACAGACAGACAGACGGACAGACAGACAAAGTCGCACCATAAAGGTTCCTTTCCTTTACTATTTTGGTATCGGCACCCTAAAAATCCTCTGTAGTATAGTGGTCAGGGGACTGTCGATCCAGAGGTTCTGGGTTCAATTCCCAGTGGATACACAAAAACGCCCGTATAGTGCCGGCAAAGAATAGTACCAACCCATCTCTACCCGTGGGTGTCGTAAGAGGCCCCTAAGGGCCTATAAACCAGAGAATGGGTAGCAGTACTGTATCGTACAATCTTTCATACTGCGGTCACCAACAACAGCGGTCGCCAGCCGCAACTCTTACAAGCGTGGTGACTATGGTAAATCCTCTCGTAAGTCCTCAGTAGACGTCAGGACATTGCGAGATAAACCAATTGCTTGATTGATAGGTATAATGATTCATTCGGTGAGCAAGTTATGCTACCCGCCAACAGATGGCGCTGTAGGATTTCGTCTAAAACCCGGTATTAAAAAAATGCTTAAATACACGGGGAAAACGAATTTACCCAGACATGAGATAAGTAGATAAATTTTTCGCCCCTGAAAACCTCCGTATGGTAAATTTCATCAATATCGTTAGAGCTGTTTTTGAGAAACCCATTACAAATATATACAAATATTGCTCATTTAATGGTATATATGGGATTTTATAAGTTTTTCTATATAAAATTTTCCTGCTCGTACAAAACCAAGGTGACTTACTAGTTATATACAAAATCTAGGCAGTTTAAATCTACTACCTAAAGTTAGTGCCCAAGTCTGTTTTAAGCAATTATTTTATGTGTTTACGTTAGTAATTACTATGCCTGCTTGTTGGTAGGTGAATAACTTAATATAAGGGTATGCTCACATTGTCAACTCAAAACCTTTTTTACGATACACAGTGTAATTAACCGAGTATAACAAAAGCTAAAAGGTGTGAATCTGTCCATGAAACTGAACAATTTTTCATCAAAAAATTAGTAGTAAAAGAAAATTTCGTTTTCCAATAGAATATGCGTCAGCTGTTAGAGGATTTTGTACGGGAGTTCTATATTTTTCGTATTTAGAGATTATGTTTCCTCAGATAAGTTGTTCAAATTCATGTGCAGATTCAGACTTCAGATTTCTTGTACCCTTTCTGTTACACCTTGTATAAACGCAATTTTTTTCAAATAAAACCGTTCGTAGGTATAACTTACGAATCGCGTAAGCCCGCATATTACTATATGCTTTGTTTCTATTGGGTTACTTTTAATTACTTCTTGATAGTAAGAGGTATGCATGTACTCTTGATACTGAACAACTTTCCCCAAGGAACATAGGTTGAAATACGAAAATCAAGTTTTGACCTCCCTTAGAAACTACATCAGCTGATAGCGCATTTTGTATGGGAGGTCAAATTTTGGTTTTTCGTATTTCGACCTATGTTCCTTGGGAAAAGTTGTTCAGTATCATGAGTACATACCACGGAGTAGAGAAGGGTAGGTACATGCACATATTTTGCTATCAAGAACTAATTAAAAGTCACCCTATAAAGTCTTTTGACATGTTAGTATTTTGTTTTAATATCTTTATGTTACATTAATGGCGTACATACTCGTATTATTCACTGGCATTTGAACAACGTATGTACTTTTGAATCTGATAATGTGAAATAAATAAATCTAATCTAATCTACTCAGTAGAAAAGACCCCCAGGAGCACCACGCGTATCACGACGCGAGAGAGTGCGCGCGGGGGTGCGGGGTGAATTGCAAGGGGGCGGAGAGTGCCCTACTATTACTTTATATATAAATTCTTTATTGCACAAAGCTTGACAGAAAAGACTATAACTAAAGGACATACACAAAGGCGGGCTTATCTCTAAAAGAGATTTCTTCCAGCCAACCGAACGCAGTGAGAAAGTTGTATTAACGGGTACACAATAGTGCAAAAAAGTGAGAAAAAAAATGATGTATCATAAATAATAAATAAAGAAAATAGACTAATAAATAATACAAATATATAATACAAATATATAATTCACATAAATATATAATAAATACAAATATATAGGTAATAAATATAAATAATAAATAAATAAATTTATTCTGTGCCCTGGCCCTAACCTAACTACAACAATATGCGCGAGTCCTAACTTAGCTACTACATAGCAAGTTATCTACTGAGAAGCAATTTACATTTTATACCTATCAGCGTTTGAGAGGCCTTCACCGTATTCGGTAGCACGCAAACGCAGCTCTGTGTACCTTTATGTTCTCACGTCAGGCTGTTTTTGGTGCTGATTGGATATAAATAAAGAAATATACGAGCGCCTTAAGTACCAGCACAGAATAAAGTAAGTAATAGTACTGTCATAATGACATAGCCCTGAGAATCGCTAAACTAAAGTGGCAGGGGGCAGGGCACATCGCAAGAAGAACCGATGGCCGATGGGGCGTAAGGGTTCTAGAGTGGCGACCACCGGAAGACGAAGCGTTGGCAGGCCCCCCCACAAGGTGGACCGACGATCTGGTCAAGGTCGTGGGAAGCCGCTGGATGCGAGCAGCGCAGGACCGGTCGTGATGAAGATCTTCAGGGAGGCCTATGTCCAGCATCGGACGTCTTTCAGCTGATATGATAATGAAGATATCATACTGAACGGACACTTTTTTTATATATTTAAGTGTATATAAAAAAAAGAGTAAATATAAAAAAATATATAAAAGCAAAAAAAAAAGAAGTGCTGAAAAAAAAGACAGCAAAAAAAAAAGATAAAAAAAAGCTATAAAAGTAAAAAAAAAACGCAAAAAGCTGGAAAAAAAAAGAACAGCTAAATAGATAATATATTAAATAGATTAAGAAAGGTATTATTTCGAGCGTATTTTGTGAAATACGTTTCAATAATATACAACACGTATTGGTGAACAATCAAGTAAGAAAAAGCTAAATTAAAATGAAGCATGAATGAAATTAAATAATAAAAAAAAGAGCCAATAATTATTCCCATCGTCATTTAATCCCGAACCGTATCATGATTAATCAGTGTTAATCATGACCCAACAAACGAGTAAGTCGTACATAATTATAAAAAAAACCGGTCAAGTGCGAGTCGGACTCGCGCGCCGAGGGTTCCGATATACCTATAGTATTTTTGGAAGCAATAAAGTCCATTTTCAGGACCGCAAAACTAAATTTGTTTGTAAAGGTTTTTTGCAGACTTCTGAAAAACTGTGCAACTTAGAAAGATCGTTTTATTTTTGCTGTAAAGTTTACATAAACCTCTGTCAACTGTAATTAATTCAGATTTTCCCTTACTCAAACTTCGGAGATAAGGGGGGGGGAATGGTATTTTTTTTGACATTTTTCATCATAACTTGAAAACTAAGAAACTTAAAAAAATACAAAAATATATTTTAAAATGTACAAGTAAAGCCCTTTCATATGATACCCCACTCGACCTAGTAGCGACAATTTGAAATTTGGCCCCCCCTATTTTGGCCCCCTTTACATTAATAATCATACTTTTTTCAAAAAAATTTCATGTGCAATTAAGTTGGGCAACTATATTCTAAAACTATTCCAAATTTCAGCTCGATAGCGTAAGTGGTTGCTGAGATATAGAGGTGTGACAGACAGACGGACAGACAGACAGACAGAGCGGCACCATAAGGGTTCCTTTTTTTTACCATTTTGGTATCGGAACCCTAAAAAAGATGGTATCGACATGTCAGCTACTAAAAGCCTCTGCCACATAGCAGTGGAAAGTCAGTGGGACATACAAAAAAAAAATTAACGGACACTCACCGCCCCCCTTGCAAACCACCCTCACCCCCGCGCGCACCCTCCCGCGAGATTCTCGCGATGCTCATGGGGGTCTTTGTACTGAGTATGCAGGCTTACGCGACCTTCCAATTTCAAATGCGCACTCGGTGTATGTGTGGTGTCCGGGATGTCGTACGGTCAAAAGCTTGTCTGTAGAAACTTTTTCAACTCTATTACCTCGCCATAAGGTCCAAAAGTGTTTCTACTGATGTGCTGCCGTGTGTACCAGGTCATCCAAATCCAGCCGCATTATTTTGATTGTAGCAGAGCGTGCTAATTTATGACCCTCATAAGTTAAGACCCCCCCCCATTTTAGTTATCTATCAGTTATCACATCAACAAGTTATTCTAGTTACATAACTCTTAACACAGTGAAAGTTGAATAATGCTTTTAACATAAGAAAAGGTGTCATATATAGTTGAAAGAAATATTAAAAGCTTTTGCGACAGGAATAATCTTAAATCCTATACTACGAGTATTAAACAAGCAATCACTACATAGTATAAAACAAAGTCGCTTCCCGCTGTCTGTCTCTATGTATACTTAGATCTTTAAAACTACGCAACAGATTTTGATGCAGTTTTTTTAATAGATAGATTGATTCAAGAGGAAGGTTTATATGAATAATACATGCATAATATACTCGTAGTAGAGAACCACTGATAATTTTAGAGGTTTCAATTTTTTTTGGGCTTACATTGCAAACGCTGGCTGAACCCTACGAGATAGATCAAAATAATGTACTACAGTATTGTACATGGTATATACCATGTATAATATATTATCTCTTAAGGATGACTCAAAATAACAATTTTTTATCCTTAATTTTTTTTACGAAGCGATTTTAAGCAATACAGCATTAATCCTTATCCTTTACAGCATGTAATTTAAATGAATATTTTCGAAGATATTAGAGATTCAAAATGCAGGGACATAGCGGTTGCGGTGGTACCGGCCGGGGCGTGCCTATAAATAGTATATTAAATAGTCAGCATTGCACCCGTGCGAAGCCGGGGTGGGTCGCTAGTATTTGTTTATTTGTACATATACAAATAATTGTATATGTACCAATATATAAATACCACCTATTAATATAGTACACTCTGTCATACACTCTTCTCTTTCAAGTACCATTACTTTCGTCTTGCTTACATTTACTTTCATTCCTTTCCTATCAAAAGCCACATTCATCATTGTTACCATCTCCTGTAACTCGTCAGCAGATGACGCAAGTACAACTTGGTCATCAGCGTAGAGAAGACATTTGATGAGTAACTCATTCATTCTCAGTCCACACATACTCTCTTTCAGATCAATCAAACAATTATCCATGAACAGGTTAAACAGCCAAGGTGACGCTACACATCCCTATATTAATAGGTGGTGAACAAGTCGAACAAGTGAAGGAGTTTGTGTATCTGGGTTCTAAGTTTACGAGAGATGGAAAGTGCGAAAGTGATATCGAAAGAAGAGTGAATGCTGGAAACATGGTGAATGGTGCTCTGCTTGCTTTTATGAAGAGTCAGAAGGTGTCTCACAAGGCTCGTCTGGCTGTTCATACAGGCGTTTTGGTACCAACACTGATGTACGGCAGTGAAAGCTGGGTATGGCAGAAGAAGCATGAAAGTAGAATTAATGCAGTAGAAATGAGAGCTTGAGGAGTATGATTGGTGTGAAATTGAGTGACAGGATTAGAAATAGTGTGATAAGAGAACGTTGTGGCGTAAAAGAAGACGTAGTGACTAAAATTGAGAAAGGGATGCTAAGATGGTTTGGTCATGTGGAGAGGATGAATGAAGGAAGATTGACGAAAGAGATCCACAAGGCGAGAGTGAATGGAAACGTTGGAAGGGGAAGGCCTCGGCGAACGTACCAGGACCAAATTCAAGACGTTCTGAATAAAGGCCAGGTTAAAAGTACCCTAAACCGACGAGCATGTATGAAAGGATTGATGAAGGTTCAGGAGGCAAGGGAAGTATGTCAAGATCGTAGCAGGTGGAGAACTGTGGTCTCTGCCTACCCCAACGGGAACAAGGCGTGATGTTATGTATGTATGTATGTACAAATACTAGCGACCCACCCCGGCCACCCCACCCATATTTATAAAAAAAATTGTAATATTTCGGTGAAATTTACCATGCGGGTGTTTTTGGGGACGAAAAATCGATCTAGCTAGGTATCATTTTTTTTGCTAGCCTATACTGTCCCACTGCTGGGCAAAGGCCTCCCCTTCGGTCCTCCAACTGCCGCGGTCCATAGCGAATTCTGGCCAATCGCGACGGTACGAGTCTAAATCGTCACGCCACCTTTTTCGTGGTCTACCCCTGCGGCGTTGGCCATTCTGCGGTATCCATTGGGTGACGACTCTCGCCCACCGTCTCGCATTCGGCTTATATGTCCAGCCCAGTCCCACTTTTCGACCCACGTCAGCTATTCCTGTCTTGGAACGCAGCGTAGTATTCCGCACTCGGTCAATCCGTTTAATACCTAGAATGCTGCGTTCCATTGCTCCTTGACAAACCTTGAGTTTGGACTTTTGAATCTCCGTAAGGGACCAGGTTTGTGCACCATAGGTTAGGTTAGGTATCATATGTGAGAAAATTCGTTTCCCCCGTATTTATAAGCATTTTTTTAAGACAGCGTTTTAGACATAAACCTACAGCGCTATCTGTTGGCGGGTTTAATTTAAGTTTAATGTTAAGACGGCGGTTAAAAAAAGCTTACTATAGATTGGATGACTATATGAATGACAAAGAGGTATGGTGCTCTGATATTCCAGCGAAACACAAGAAACACATTGTAAAAAGCCGAATCTTAAAGTAGGCCGTGCTGCAGTGGTTTCTTGCCGTTTCTTTTACGCTGCCATAGCACGATCCGAAACGGCGTAGACTCGCTCTATTTGCATTGTATTCTGCATGACATTCAATAAGTATTCTGTAAAGAATCTACATTGAATAAAATTATCTGAATCTGAATCTGGATATTATAGAGCGAAGCTCTGTCGCCCAGGTACTATACAATTAAACGAGCAATATTTGTATATACAGCGTGTAGCGGAAAGGTGTAATAATACTAAAGGATGTGAATCTGCACATGAAACTGAACAACTTTTCCCAAGGTACATAGGTCATAGAACAAAACCAATTTTCGACCTCCTATAGAAACTGCAACAGCTGATAGCGCATTTTGTATGAAAGTTCAAATTTGGTTTTGCGTATTTCGACCTAAGTTCCTTGGGAAAAGTTGTTCAGTTTTATCACACCTTTCCGTTACACGTTGTATATATAAATATATATATATATATTGGTAATCGGTTTCTCGAAAACGGCTAAAACGATTTCGATGAAATTTTGTATACGGGGGTTTTCGGGGACAAGACATCGATCTAGCTCCATCTCATGTCTGGAAAAATTCGTTTCCTCCGTTATTTTGAGCATTTCTACAGCGTCATCTGTTAGTGGGCTTTGGTTAAGATTATACAGAGCGAAGCTCGGTCGCCCAGGGACTCAATTCTTGAAAATCACCGGCTGATAAAATATCACTGAAAAAATTCAAAATCATTGGTTTTTCTCTTCAAAAGTGAAGATTGATATTCGTTAAATATAAAGTGCTGTATAATTAGTAATTATCATATCTTTTTAAATTTTTTTTGACAGTTTATAGGGCGGAATTTGAATTTTTAAAATCTCAAAAGTGATATTTTATCACCCGGTGATTTTTAAGAATTGGCTCCCACTTAGTAGATTAGCAAAAGTCTTTACATTTTCGTCGGTCTGTGTAAACAATATTACAACAAAATCCTACAATATAGTCTACCTGAGATAAAATTTAAATACTGTAAGGCAATGTTATCTTAATAGCTTATTGTAGATGACTAAATCAATCAAAAACAGGTAGAGTGTGGATATTCTAGCGAAAAGCAATAAAAATATTGCAGGACAAGGAGCTCCCTCCAGAACTCCAGCAAAACCGTGTGGTACTTTGGAAGGGATTTACCATAGTCACCACGCTTGTAAGCGTTGCGGCTGGCGACCGCTATTGTTGGTGACCGCATAAGATGGTACGATACTCAGAGCGATGCTGCTGCCAAACCTCCGGTTCATAAACCCTTAGTCGCCTCTTACGACACCCACGGGTAGTGATAGGTTGGTGCTATTCTTAGCCGGCACCACACGGGCTCTTAAGATCTTACTTATGTAATCGTAAGAAAAGAGATTTTTTCTAGCGCTTCCTTCATTCAAACATTCCTCATTTAAAAATTAAAAAGTTCAACTACCTACTTATCACATTTCATAATTTTCGCAACATCGTCAGTATTGTAAAGAGCTGCGCACGCTCAAGTGAAAGTTTGACTCACGAATTTCGGCTCTCCAAATTCGTATTCAGCCTTGCTCGTGATAGACATGAGATAAAAAAGTTTACCGCCAGTTGCATATAGCGTCTTTAAAAATTAATTTAAGCCCGCCTAATCATCGTAAGCGGCAGAATGTAATTTAGTCGTAGCCTATCACATAATTAAAGAAAAGCTGTCATGTCACTAAAGAGAGGTGACAGTTTTTATTTTTTATTATTTAACAGGCTATGGCTATTTTCCATTCTGCCGTAAGGGAATTATTAATTTAAATATAAATTTGATTGCATTATTCGTGTTCCAAAAAAAAATGGTTTTTTATAACAGCTTAATGAATAACCCTATCTCTATTTATGGGCCAAGTTTTGAGGTTCCATACTTTTGGGCTTCTGTTGCGAATTCAGGAGAATGAACGTTAATTGGAAGATTAATCAAGACCAAATAAAGATCACCCAATAAAATTACATTTACACAAATACGAAATATACAATCAAAGAAAATAAAACTTTATTGATTTAAATAAATTTTCTGTGTGAAAATTCACCTCGACCCACTTCCCTCTTTTCCAAACTAAAAAAAACAAACAAGAAAAACATCTCTTATCGAATTTGCAATTCAATTTCCACACTGTTACTTAACATGACATAACAGAAATATTCCTAACGTTATAAGGTTTATAACTCGTTATTTTAAAAGCTTTCTTAAAAATATTCGAAAAACAAAATGCACGCACACATAAAAAATGCGATTCCGCTTTCGAATCGAGCGGGTGAAAGTTACCGCCAAAATTAGTTTGAGTGTGTGCGTGTGTGTTTTGTATGTGTTGTTAAGGCTTTTTTACATGAATCGTTGTTACTTTCAGAAACAGATTCTTTTAATTTTTTATTTGTTTTAGACTGAACCAGTCAATTTAAGATATAAAGTCATGGCCAAAATATCGTCCGTGCCTAAATGACGTTGTTGTTTGAAACTACTTACACATTTTTTCGTAGCAAATTGATGTCAAAGATTATAAGCTAAGCTAAATTAATGTGAAAGAGAAAATATAAGAAACTTACCGTACTTTAATAAATTTTGGTTACATTTCGAGCCAAAAATCTTGGAGGGCTGTGGTTTCGGCCTACACCGAAGGAAAAGAGGCTTGATGTTATGCATGTACGTACTAGTTGAGAAATTACCAATACTGTCATTATAAGTTACATATTAGCTCTTTATAGGGTTCCGTACCTCAAAAGAAAAAAACGGAACCCTTATAAGATCACTTTGTTGTCCGTCTGTCTGTCTGTCAAGACCCTTTATCTCACGAACGGGTAAGGGTATCAGGTTGAAATTAATACCATATATTAGGATCTATGAACCACACAAGATCTGAAAATTTCAATTTTTTACAACGACGCAATCAAAAGATATGGCATTTTATGTCCTCATCTCCATCTCCAAAACCTACAGGGTACTTCCCGTTGACCTAAAATTATGAAATTTGGCAAGAAGCTAGGTCTCACAGTACAAATAATGGGAAAAGTCTGAAATCATTAAATATTACAACTTTTCTCACAACTAATGGTAACCAATTGTGGTGAGCTCCCGTTTGAAGAACATTCATATAAGAGAGGGGTCAAGTTGGATGGTTGCTGAGGCGATTTTTGTTTTAGTTCTATTTCAAAACGGGAACACTTACAAACTTGAAAATTGGTATGTTTATAGGGCATAGGCTTTAAAATAACAAAAAATAATAAAATTTGGTCAAGCGCGTGTCGGACTCAAAAAATCTAGCACATTAACTTACTGAAACTCAGTGCGCGAGTCCGACTCGCACTTGGCCGGTTTTTTTTTTTCTCTTTATCAGCATCATCTATCGGGGCTTCTGATACTACTCTTTTTTTGTTAATAATTATTGTGTAGGTGTTTAATAATCTTAAACATTACGTCATAAGGTGCATAGAATTATAACATTGTCTCTCGATTGATATTTATCATATTTATCTTATGAATAACTTTTTCTTCCTGTGAAGAAAACTTTTTTTATGACACTAGTGAGCCAACGAGCAAGTGGGACACCTGATGGTAACCACCACCGCCCATAACACCCACTGTCTTATTAGTGCCATAACTTGACTGTAATGAAAGAGCAAAGCGCGTTTCCCACCCTGAGAACTTCCTTTAACCTATTCAAAATAAAATATAAAAAGTTGCTCCTGTATATTCAAAAACAATACGAGAACGTAAATTGTCCTGCCGCTGTTATTTATACTACTTTCATTAGTCAAAAATCGTACGGTCAACCGCTTGTCGGTAGAAACTTTTTCAACTCTATTACCACGCCATAAGGTCCAAAAGTGTTTCTACCGATGTGCGGCCGTGTGTACCTATGAGTCCTCACAGTTTGAGTCACAGACCACAGTTTAAGTGTAGGTTTTAGTTTTTATTCCAAACATGCTCCGTTTTATTCTGTTTTCTTGCTTTGTTTAATGTTCTGCTCCTTACTATTTTATAACTAACCTCCAGTGACCAGGGGTGGGCTTAAAATCAGCATGTTGCTATGCCCATACCAATTTCCAACAATGCTTTAATATTTTCTGCTTTAGTATTCAAATTGTCAATTTATCATATAATATAATTTATTTGTAATTTTTAGAATTGGATATAAACTTATTTGTATTTTGTATTTGTATAACTAAGATGGTATGTCTTATGTATCTCTTACACTCAAAACGAAAACAGGCGAGATTAATGACAGTCCGAAAAAGCATCTTTCTAATACAAGCTCAAGAAGATAGTGTAAAGTCGCCTTTAGAAAAACCGGAAGTAAAAAGAACAGGTATAGCGTTAACAGGTTTTATCTAAATATTATAATTGTTATGTTTGTTATTTAATAGTTGTTATTTAACTCGTTAAGTAATATTATCCAATCTCTGTAGAAAGAAAAAGTACATAGTGTAATATGAGTTGTTAGTAGGTAAAAAAAAAACAAACACAATAATAGTGCATTAAGAAGCAAGTGCGCTATTCTGTTGATTACGCTCGAAGCTCGAGAATTGCAGCTCGAGCCGCAGGCGAGGTCATAATAGAGCCGAGAGTGTAAGGACTAAAGCGCACGCACTTCTTACGACGTTTTTCAACACATTGGCGAATAAAAACAAGTAAAATTGGCTTACCTCTTTTCCTCAGGAAAATTCGTAGATAACAAGCTACGTACATATTTTTCCTTAGATTTCTACGTACGAGTACCTCTCTCTCCTACTCGATTCTTCAGACTTGTCTTTCGTGCCTTTGTATTTTCTACGTTGAGGAACTACATTCGTTACTGTTTATCTATTTGTAGGAGTCGATACTTTTAAAAATAATTACAATAAACACAATGTAAACACCACAAATATTTGTAACTGCTGCGCGCGCAGGAGGCATTGACTAAACTGGCAAACAACGTAGTCTTTGAATCATTTAAAATGGGATTTTTCGTTCCTTAAAATACGAATTTGTTGTTATTCTGTTGATTAGTTTATTCATGAAAATATTATGAATTTCATAGGCATGAAAACTCCTTGCTAGGTACTTGCCGAAATAAAAAAAACACGTATTATATTATAATGGAAAAAGCACGCGTGTTTAATAAGCTGGATTATGGACCTTAAAACCTTAAATAGAGGTGTTTTATAAGCAAATGTGTTGAAAATAATTTTACATGACATGACTTAAGTGTTGACTAATATTTATACGTTAGTATCACTATAAAGGATGTAAGGGACAGGTTTTCGAAAATTAAAAGGGCATGATCAGTCAACGTAACTGATCAATTTTCAGGACATGAAAAAAAAAGCCTCTCCATACAAACTGTCTTATCACGTTTACAAGTTTTGTATGTATGTATGTATGTATATATATATTCTTTATTGCATCACAAATAAAAGGAGACAAATTACAAACAAGAAAAGTACATGTGCAAAGGCGGACTTATCCCTAAATGGAATTTCTTCCAGCCAACCTTAGAGAGGCTAAAGGAGTTGACAATATTTTGCAAGTTTTCATGGAAAGGCCTAATGTTTAATTCATTTACTGAATGTTTTACTTACAGAAAGTTGTTCAGTTACGTTGACTGATCATGCCATTTCAGTATTTGGAAACTATTCTGTGCTAATGCTAGTTTCTTAATCTATAATTATTAGATTTTTCAGTGTAAGGACCACTTCTTGCGGTAAAATCCTCCTCAAACGAATTATTGCAATGTTAACATTGTTCATGATAATAGGTACAAAAAGAAAAAAAACCGGCCAAGTGCGAGTCGGACTCGCGCCCTAAGGGTTCCGTACCTATCTACCATATGATATACTAAAAGCTTTTGCTCTTTGATTTCAAAAACTCCGCGACCATCCAACTTGACCCCTCTTTTATAGAAAAGTTCTTGAAACGGGAGCTCACCTTAATTGGTTGCTATTAGTTGTGAGAAAAATTGAAATATTTGTTGATTTTAGACTTTTCCCTTTATTTGTACTGTGAGACCTAACTTCTTGCCAAATTTCATAATTTTAGGTCAACGGGAAGTACCCTGTAGGTTTTGCATTTTTGCATAAATGTATGGAGATGAGGACATAAAAAGCCATATCTTTTGATTGCGTCGTTGTAAAAAATTAAATTTTCAGATCTTGTGTGTTTTTTGGACCTTAATATTCGTTATCAATTTCAACCTGATACCTCTTCTAGTTCGTGAGAAAAAGGGTCTTGACAGACAGACAGACAGACGGACAACAAAGTGATCCTATAAGGGTTCCGTTTTTTTATTTTAAGGTACGGAACCCTAAAAAAAACGAAAGGATAAGTATATATTATTAGCGATCGAAGGTGTAAATAATCATCATAACATCTTATGTAACGTCCACTACAGAACAGGGAGCTCCCTCCAGTTCCCAGCAATTCCAACAAAAACGCGTGGTGGAGGGGAAGTGCCATAGTCACCACACTACGCTTTTTAGCGTTTCGGCTTGCAGCACGGACTGCGGTTGTTTCTGACCGCAGTATGTAAGGTGGTACGATACTCATAGGATGCTGCTGCCCATCCTCCGGTTCATAAGCCCTTAGTCGCCTCTTACGACACCCACGGGTAGAGATGGGTAGGTACAATTCTTTGTCGGCACCACACAGACGACTAAAAGTAATAGGAATAAAAATAAGATTCCTCATATATTCTATGTACAATGTAGAGGGCAGGAGAGGAAGAGGAAGACTAAGGTGACCAAGACGCACTTATTTTGACCAGATAAAAGAGAGGGTAAACGTCGAGTCTTATCAAGATGTCAAATCATTGGCAGATGACAGAGAGAAATGGAGATTGCTCCACCGACAAGAGCGCGGCTCTTAAATGAGAAGAAGACAATTTACCATTTACTATCAACAAAAACAATCAACTCTAAAACACAAACAAAACTACACATTTCCACTACTTTTCCTAAACAACAAAGTGCGATTTTTCCCCAAACATCGACATATGTTCCGAAGTGCGCCGACGACACCCGAAGTCACTTCGTAAGTAGGTCACACGGATGCACTCACATACACAAGCACACGCACACAGGCACGCGCAACTCTTGGACGCGTGGCGCGAACGCAAATTGTAGTTTTTTTTTAGTTAGGGCTGAGGCATACTGGGATTGGCATTGCAGTTTTTGACACGATAGAGCATATCAAGTTAATAACAAAGTAAATAATAAATTATTTATTTTCTCTTGTCAAAAAACGTACATTTCTAGAACTAGGTAAAAACGTTGATTGTATTTCTTCAGTCAGAGGAATCTCACATAACAATTTAAATTACGTTATATAAAAAGAACGTTGCCTGTCGAATATATTTTTGTAATGGTGGTGACCGTGAGAGTAATACGGACTTTGCCGGAACGTTTCCGTGCTTCGGAAGGCACGTTAAATCTGACTAAAATACTAGACAATAGAGATAGACTTCCTGACGATGCCCACTCGATAAGTAATTAATAAGGATAGAATGCCTGCTTGGCAAGGTAAGGAGTTAAAAACCTTTTTTAGAGATACTGCTGTTTTTAAGTTTTAAGGCTCAGCGCAGACAAAGAGAGCGCATCGGAGAGGATTTTATTAAGGCACTCGAAAATCAACTTTAACGTTATTGAAATAAAGTGCATATATGCTTGAACCCGACAAAAAAGGCTCGCGCATCCTCGAGGATACGCGGGAATCCGCGCGCGGCGTCGAGACAGCGCGCGGCGGCGTACTCTATGGCGCGCAGTGTTGTCAGTGAGTTCAAAGAGGGAGGGCGTGTTTTTTTGAGATTTACCTACCTAAAGCGCAATTATAACCATATCCCAGTCCATCATTGTTGACGAACCGTGACAAACTGGCATGTTTCGGTAGAAGATGACGGTTTACTCGCGCGGTCTCGAGCATGCGCGATCCCTCAGGAAATGCCCGAGCCCGCGCGAGGATTATTCCGTTCTGTCTGCGCTGGGCCTAAGGGTAAAGAAACCAGTAAAATCACTCGCACATGAGACATTCTATGCATCTTAGGATATGCAACGCGCTTTTGCTGGCGCATTAGAGACAAATTACGTGACAAAAAGGACAGAAGGTGTTATAGGCAATGGTGACTACTTACCACCTTGCTCGTTGACGTAAAATAATTAGTTGTAGGGTCCGTTCAAAAATCAGAAATAAGTCTAGATGACTCAAGTGTACCTACTTTGCATGCCCAAACCCGTGGCCCAAACTAAGCTCAAAACGCTTAGTTTGCTTGTCATGGGCTTGTCATATCACCGAGAACTGTGACACGCTTCGTTTTCATACAAACGGCGGAGTTTGCGTTATCTAGACTTATTTCTGATCTGTGGGTCCACTGACACCCTTTGGGTACGGAGCTCTAAAAAGCTGTCTCTATATGCACACGCCTTAATAGGCTCCATCGTCGACCTCATATCTGTCGTCAAGACTAGATCGACGTCAAGAGTAAGCCCATTGACAATAAAAAAAAAATAAAGCTTGCAAAATATGGGAACAAGCAGTACAAACCCGCAGATACAATTTCAAGGTCACAATTTTACCATTAATGTGCGTGCGGCTGAGTGGTCATATTCTTTTTTTTCGTATATTCTTCGATGATTGACTAAAAAGACCTGATATCAGTTTTGAGACAGAGGTACAAGTTTTCGTCATTTCAATTATCCATTCTTGGGTAAACAAAAACAATTGATAAAGAAATATCGTTGCATCACCAATCTCTAATAATAAAAAAAAGGACAGGTTACACTCCGGGAGTGCCGGCAGAAGTGAACACTTGCATTTTTGAATATTATGCTTTTTGTAAGGGTGAATCGCGCCATTGCTCGCGTACTTGATGTCAGTGAATAAAAACCCGTATTATAATAACAATACGGTTGACAGTTGACGCTATTTCGATCAGGCTACGGATCTGACGCGAGATCTGACGCGACATCTGACGCAAGTTTAACATTTTTTACCCATCTAAAAAGTGCCAAGCGCCGCTAAAGAAGTTTTCACCTAAAAAAAACGTTATCGTCATTTCAATTTTACATTCTTGGGTAAACAAAAACAATTGATAAAGAAATATCGTTGCATCACCAATCTCTAACAAATAATAATAAAAAAACCAAAGCATAAGAACGTAAAAAGAAACGATAGAGATGATAAAAAGAAAGAAGAAAGAAAGGAGTGAAAGCATTAGCGAATACTTTTTTTCGTATTTGAATAAAAAAATTAAATGCACTCAAACAATCGGAAACTTATACAAAGTAATAATAATGCAGATTAAATTCGCAATAAGGACACCTACTCTTATCTGCGTCGTTAAACAGACGAGCGGATTTGGTACGGCCATTTATTTGTTTACATAAAATCAAGAAGGCTGATCTTATTGCGATCTCTTTAGAGGTTTTAGCTTTAGGAAAAGTTTTAGATACGCGAATCACGTTTATGCGATGAAAATCTTGTGTTTACTTTCAAAAATATGGTTAAAGCCCGCGTCACACAGAGGCGGTAGCGGAAGCGTTCCGGGGCCGGTATTTTTTGTAAAGTATGAGTTCTTATGCACCCTGTCACATTAAAAAGCCGTCGCGGCGCGGTATTTTGTTCCCAAACCGCCCCGGACCGCTTTCGCAATCATACTGCCTCTGTGTGACTTGAGCTTAAGTCTCATATAAGGTAAGTGTTTATAAGGTTCAATATACGCGTTTTAACGAGACTAAAATCATGTAGAGTCTAGGTAAGTTTACCTCTTTGTTGCTTCTGCATTCCGTTTGCTGACGACGTCGTTCATATTATGCATGAAAAATAGAGAACCTTATTGTGCATGAAAAAAAAAAAAGAATTAAACTGACTTACTACTACTTGTAAAGCACTGTCAAAACTTCTGCTAGAAATAAATTAGTAACGAAATTCATCCCAAAAGAGTCTTTTGCCTGCTAGATGTCACTGCTAGGCGAAGAGATTCCTTTGGCTCAAACTTGGTCACAATCTTCTTCTTCTTCTTGGTTCCAAATCCTTTAGGAAACATAAAAATTGTCACTCCATCGATTTCTGAGTCTACCTCGACGCCTGGACAAGCCATGTACAATCAACCACAGGTAAAGCTTGACACTCGCAGTGCAATTCTAGCCCGTACGTCGATTAAAATAAGAACGGTACAAAGTCCAATGTGTCATTGACGTGCTCTTGACTGTACTATTTGACAAAAAAAATCTGTTAAAATATTCCGATATTCTGTTAAAATAATCGGAACTTAATCTCCTCGTCTATTCCGCAAGAAACCTGACCTATACTAACATAGTTTTGCAGTATAGTTTAGTACATAGTTTATACTCGTAATACAACGACTTAGCAACTATGTATAGAATTGCTATACAAACCTGGTAGCGATTGAATTATTGTGAGTCATATAGCATTGAAGATTCATTGAACTTGAAAGTGATAGCACTATTATTATGTTACTTTTTAGGGTTCCGTACCCAATGGGTGAAAAACGGGACCTTATTAATACGCCTCCGATGTCTGTCTGTCACCGGGCTGTATCTCATAAACCGTATTAGGTAGACAGTTGAAATTTTAGCAGCGTATGTGTTTCTATTGCCGCTATAACTAAAAATACTAAAAATAAGTATAAATCAAAATTAAGGGGGCTGCCCTACTAAAAACGAGATTATTTTGTTTGAGCTCTATCGTAAAAACGGGAACAGAAACAAGCGTGAAAATTGGTATGTTTAATAAAAACTAGTCAAGAGCATGTCGGACTCTCGTGCATTTAATTCACTTCACTGCGCGTCCATGACTAAGACGGTATTTTTACCTTAGTAGTATATAGAACCGTCGGTGCGCGAGTTCGACTCGCCCTTGGGCGGTTTTATTTTTATTGTCTCGTCGGCCCAGTCTTATTCCGTTTCACAGAGTCAGCAACCTCACCAACGGGATTTGACAAGGGCACTGGTTTTTACACAAAGCTACTGCCACCTGACTTTTGTTAACCAGAGAGCAAACCAGACCCAATCCTAGATAGGCTTTTCCTATTAGGCTGTTAGACTTTTTACGACGCCAAGTAACTAGTCTAAGAATTCAAGCGGATCATTGTATGAAGATGAAGAATCCTCAGACGTTGAAACTTTTCTGAAGTTTTACACTATATGAGACACACCTTCTATAAAAAATTCAAAAAAATAATGGTTACTTAAAAATTTTTGTACACAAAAATGTATGAAAAAAATTTTTTGTTCCTTTTTTTGGATATTTTGAATTTAATTAAACTTTATCATACTGACAAATAAAATCTGCTTGAGGGAATTATGTTGGGCCAACTGCTTCAACACTAAACCGGGACAAGGGCTTAACGTGTCTTTTGATGCACGGAAATACTCTAGTTTATGCAAAAACATAATAATATTGTTAACCAGTTGAACTTAAAACTAAAAAAAAATAGAGCAATAATTATTTATTTATTCAACTTTTAATTACACATAAAAATACGAACAAAACACACATTAAGAAAATAGACACAACAGGTACTTACTGCTTATTAAGCAACTTAGTTATGTGACAACGAACAAAAATAAACCGTCATAAAAACTGTCATTCAACGTAATAACTTACGAGTTAAACAATAAAAGCAGTAGCGTTACGATAACTGTGATAATGGTAACAGTATTAGCACAGTAACAGTTCCCAGCTATTATAGTGGTAACGTCTCCGTTACAACGTTTATTATATTGTATTATCGTCACGCTAACCGTTTAAAAACGGTTCGCTGAATGGATCTAATAATAAGACTATTTACTATTTTTAAAAGTAGATTTTTTTTTCTACAAAACGGCATATCAATACCGTGATTATTGGCGAAAAAAAGGGGAGGCGTTGGCCCAGCAGTGGAACACCTCCTAACAGGCTAATAAAAAAAAATTCTAACATATATCAATAGCTTTGGTGGTAGTATAGCGATCAGAGGTATTTTCTAGTCTCATTGCATTTACAAAGATAATAGGATTATGTAATTTGTTGTGACTTTACATCACACATCTCTAAGTTGTAACGAATTATTTATTTATTCCTACTTCTATAGGGTGTTAATTTGATTGCGTGCCATATCTCAGGGGCGGGATCAGTATCAGTAACTGAACAACTTTCCGCAAGGAACATAGGTCGAAATACGAAAATCAACTTTTGACCTCCCATAGAAACTGCATCAGCTGATAACGCATTTTGTATGGAAGGTCAAATTTGGTTTTTCGTCTTTCGTCCTATGTTCCTTGGAAAAAGTTGTTCAGTTGCTGATACTGATCCCGCCCCTGAGCTATGGCACGCAATCAAATTAACACCCTGTATAGATAACCCTTATTTTTCTGAGATATCAACCCTGACGGAGGTGATTCTGCAAATGAAAATATGTTACATTAATACAGCGGTCGAGAAAAACTAACTTAAAACGGACGAACGTGATAATGTGGGCAGAGGCGAAGCCGAGGCCCACATACGTGAGTCCATCAATACCTGGTTTCGTTCGGCCAAGGCTTGCATAGTGCTTTTCTCAAACAATGCGCGGATATTCAAATTCTTACATAAATTACTTACATTTTCAGTCTCTTCTCTTTTTGCCACTGAAAAAGTTCTCATAAGACTTTAAATAGTCATGCATGACACACATGATATTTGAGGCTCTATTTCTAAATTCGATTGACTTGTTAATTTTATTCACAATTACAACCTAAATTACACTAAAGTAAATACAATAACAGTAAGTCAATTATATAGAGTCCTTATTAAAATGGTAAACATAATTTTAGTAAATAACGTAAGTAACCTTCCAAAAGGAACGAAAACAAATTTTTGATCTCCCATGGGAACTGCATCAGCTGATAGCGCATTTTGTGTGGGATTTCTTTGGTATTTCGTATTTCGAACTATGTTCCTTTGGGAAAGTTGTTCCTTTGTGAAACTGTTCATGGTTTTTGTAACGTGCTAAACTTATGTTCACTATTTCATTAGGACCCCATACAAATTTGACGATTTCGGGCGCACAATTTCGCAAAATATACAAAAACAGGTAGGATTCAAACCTGCGTCTTCTGCGTTAGTACCGGATCCTTTTACCAGCTAAGCTGAAATAGTCCTATTTGTTGTTGAGAAATTTTCAACCTCCAAAAACAAAAACAGGAAGTGTTAAAATACAAACAGTTTTCAAACAAGTAAATAATTCAAATTCAATTCAAACCTTTTCCTTCCTCCAAGAGAGCGAACTGAGACCGTAAAAATTTGGCCGCTGACCTAAAAAGAGGTCGGCAACCTGCGCATGCGATGATGAGCAAGCTATACATACCTACGTCATGGTGCAAATGTGTAGACGCGTGCTAATACGGTGTATGTTTTGTGCAATACTGCCGGAGTTAAGTGCTGGAGCATGGACTATGTATTACGGCTGTTTTTCCTGAAATCATTCTTTGCAGAGCGATAGGATTTCTATACTTAAACAAAATATTACAAAAAAAAAATAAGAAAAAAGTAGAAAAAATAAAAATTTTCATCCGAATAAGAAAGTACTATCACAGAAAAAATAAATAGTAACGCAAAGGCAAAAATTTTTAATGAAAATTTAAATGAAACCACATATAAAAATAACTACCTAAAATATATTGTTAAATTTACCTATGTTAAATTTTCTCTTTTTAATCCTATACCTAAGCATATTTTTTGTACATTAAGTTTTTTTTATTTTGAATATTTTTTGGGGATGATGATATTTTAGTATAACTTTGAAGGTGGTAGGGCTTTTGTGGAAAGTCCGTCTGTGGAAGTATACCACCCCCTTGCTTTTTTCCGCCGTGAAGCAGCAGTCTTTGCACTGCTGTGTTTCGGTTTGAAGGGCAAGGGAGCCAGCGAAATTACCGGCACATGAGCCATACTATCTTAGTTCTCAAATTGAGCAACTCGCTTTGCTGTCTTATTAGTGTCAAACATGTCATTAATAAGACAATGGGTGCTATGGGCGGTGGTAACCACTTACCATCAGATGGCCCAGCTCACAATTGTAACATAAATAGAAACTTAAGATTTGTAATTAAGAAGATTTGTTAAACATTTAAACTATCAAAAAATATAATATTTTACATGTCCAACGGTCGTGGGACTAATGAATTATATACTTAGCTATAAATACATACAGTTTCCGCCGGACCAGAGTGATTTGCATACGGATGTACACACGGACAGACACACAGATTTCGTAACGTTATTATATCTTCATGTTATTTTATGGAAATCGACTCAGTCAGACTTAGGTGTTTGAAGAATGTTTGGCAATTTCTTTAAGGTTAAGACTCAAAAGACGTATTTACCACGACGACGAGTTAAAAAAGTTTTAAGTATAGTAATTATGATTATGAAAGGTGAGCTGTCTGCTTGTTTGCCTGCTCTTACATTTTTTTAATTTTTTTTTGCTTCTTGATAATCTGCCATCGGCCAGTTGGCCATAATCAGATGGTATGGTAGTTTCAGAGGCATGTATGAGGGTGACACTCCACTCACCTTGTTTTATTTTCCTATAGTTATTTTAAATTATGTTTCTTCTGTCAAGTTCTAGGATATGGATTCTTTTTAATCGTCTTGTGTTTCCATTTATATTCAGCAGGTCACGGGCCAGTTCGTTTATGTGATTTCCCAGTCGGTCTTTGTACTTTTTTGCAAAGTGTTTCACTTCTTCTATGACGGTTGGCATCTGTTAGTATTCATGTATCTCAGAATTCCGAGTGAAACAAGACGTGCTCTTACATAAAAAAAAATTAAGCGACAGGATGGGATGAATCAGCTGGTAGTGCATTTTGTATGGAAGGTATAATAAAAAAAATAGAAGGTATTGTTGCATGTATAAACTTTTTTAGTTTTATGTACTTTAATGCATTCCAGTTTTTGCTGAAAAAAATGTGGAGGGTAAGTACCATAGTCACCTCGCTTGTCAGCGTTACGGCTGGCACCTTGGACCGCGGTTGTAGGTGACCGCAGTAAGTAAGGTGGTATGATACACAGGAGGATGCTGCTGCCCATCCTCCAGTTTATAACACTTAGTCGCCTCTTACGACACCCACGGGTATGTATGGGATGGTACTATTCTTTGCCGGCACCACACGGGACGATTTGTCATTCTAATCAAACTACAATATTTTGAAAATTATACATTTCTTCCTGAGAATTTGACACTTCGAGCAAAAAATATGACATCAGCGCTCTCATGTCGCCTGTCCCGTCACCGTCATCCACCTGACACAGAACCGCACCAGGGTCTCGCTCAAGGTCTAAGTGTTTCCACCGACATGCGGCCGTGTGTACTTAGGAACATTACTAAGTGTGATTTCATGGCTAAGTTCAAGATGTCTCTAGGTCTATTTTGCCATCATGAACATGGCAATTGTGAAAACAAGGCGTTTGCATGCCTGCGGCCAGATATTGGTTGCTTTCTGGACCCTACACACAGTGGTTCATAAAATCGTACTACATATTACTACGGCTTAAAGAAAAGAAGCCTCAGATCGTTTACTTTTCCAGCCTAAGACCAATCAAATGACAAAGGAAATTTAATCTATTTGGGCTAAGGAGATCTTATAGCCCCTTGTGGTGCCGGCAAAAAATTGTACCAACCCATTTCTACCCGTGGGTGTCGTAAAAGGCGATTGAGGGTTAATGAACCAGAGGATGGGCAGCAGCATCCTTCTGTGTATCGTATCATCTTATATTCTGTGGTCACCAACAACATCGGTACTTTCCCTGCACATTTTTTCAGCAAATGCTGGAACTTTGGAGGGAGTTCCCCCTGTCCCGTAGTGAACGTTTCATGGGATGTTATGATGATGATCTTATAGCTACAAACGGTCTCTTCCAGACAACTATTGGTACAGTCAAAAGCGGATCAAGCTTGATACTCACAGAACGACTTACGTCTCTACGCTGACTGACATAAGTGCGGTAAAAAGTCCAATGTGTCAAGCTCGACGTGCTCCTAGCTGTACTTAGTATTTTCAAGGGCTCCTTACACCTTCCTAAATCCACATGACTAAATGATTCAGTTCCTAAATTCAGTCAGGTGTAATTGCATTCAGTAATCATTATCAGTTTTAATCATTAATCGCCAGTTGCACAAAGCGTCTTCAAAGTTAAAGCTCCTTTAAGTCTACTGCTGTTTTGTTGACAAAGAAAGTGACAGCAATAGATTTAACTTTAATAATCATTTATGCAACTGAACGTTATAAGCTCAATTAGAAATCCCAATGTAGTAGAGTGAATTTAGGACGGTGTAATAATATTGACTTTAGCCAGCACTACAAAGACTTGGTTTAAAGGTCTCTGTAACCAGGCCATAAAAGAAAAAAGAAAACCGGCCAAGTGCGAGTCGGACTCGCGCCCTAAGGGTTCCGTACCTATCTACCATATGATTTACTAAAAGCTTTTGCTCTTTGATTTTAAAAATTCAGCGACCATCCAACTTGACCCCTCTTTTATAGAAAAGTTCTTGAAACGGGAGCTCACCTTAATTGGTTACTATTAGTTGTGAGAAAAAGTGAGAAAAACAGTAAGACCTAGCTTCTTGCCAAATTTCATAATTTTAGGTCAACGGAAAGTACCCTGTAGGTTTTGCTTTATTGCATAAATGTATGGAGATGAGGACATAAAAAGCCATATCTTTTGATTGCGTCGTTGTAAAAAAATAAAATTTTCAGATCTTATATGGTTCATAGACCTTAATATTCGTTATCAATCAAATCAGCTCTTATAACCTGAATCTATTTAAGTCGCGAGTGAATAGGCTTCTTCTGACCTCATCTCTGTCCTCAAGGCTAGATCGAGGTCAAGAGTAAGCCCATACATAGTAAAAAAAAAAAAAAAACAAATCAAATCAAAATCGTTTATTCATTGTTGGATATTAAAATCTCTTAATGACGTCAGCTAAACTACATCGCTTCACAAACAATGTGGCGCCAATTGTGGCGCAATTTCAACCTAATACCTCTTCTCGTTCGTGAGAAAAAGGGTCTTGACAGACAGACAGACGGACAACATAGTGATCCTATAAGGGTTCCGTTTTTTTTATTTTGAGGTACGGAACCCTAAAAACACGTCATGGCACGACATGGACTATCAGTAGTCCTCCACTAAGCATGTTTAACATACCACACCTTTCAAAAAGAGCCTTTTAAAAAAACCATTTCCCTTTTCAGCGCTTTGAAAAAGTACCCGTAAAGGTACCAGCCCGCATTCCTCTGAAGATTAGAACGCACACATACACAACCAGTGTACGTACACGAAAGTGTATGTGTATACGGTGCATATGTGTGCTTATTGCGTATGTGTGAACACGTGAATGTTACATCACGACTTGACGCCTCGCAGACATTTTTTATAGTTTGTGACGCAACGATTTTTTTTTTTTATAACTGTTGATGGGAGTTTCACGCGGTTTTTTGTGTTGTTCTTAATTGGATAAAAGAGTATGGAAATTAGTGTTCAGGTTTTGATCACCGTCCTGTTTTGAAACGTATGAATTTATCTTTTAAATGAAATGGAACGAATTACGTGGAGTTGTCATTAGAATGGCATTAATTTCATAAAATGGCGATCGAAGGATTCCTGAAGGATGTATCTTTGTAAATAGTATATTAATTGAAATTTGTTTATGACAATTGACTTAATATAAAAATTGATGTAGAGCAGTTATGGTAATCTTATTTGTTCCTATTCTCAAAAAAAGGAACATTAATAAATACTATATATGGGCCATTTTATTAAATATTTTTTAGCTTACTTTATTATGCACGCATTTTTAACATTTCTAATAAACCAATTTTTTCTTGCGAAGTTTAGATGTATAAATGAAATTTGCACTAACATTGTAGAACTAGATATTGCTTTTAGAACTATAAATATAGACCTGAATTTTAAATATCCCTTATCTTTCTCCACAGGTAAGACACGCCACCTGATTTGGAAAAAAATCGCAGGTTTGCACAAAAATCTCATGACCCATATTATACAACAAAACAAAAAAAAAAAACACCAAGTGTGCATCAATCTTTATGATGCACACGCACACAGCAACAGCAGTGTATAAATAACTGTACAAGCCTTGCACACATTCACAGCAAGGACAGGTCGATGAACTTCGTTGCCTTGTAAGAGCAGACACCCCTTATACGCGTTCACGCTTGTTAGAACGGGACAGATATAGCTGCATCACTTCTAAACTTTATACGTAGAATGCTACGCGCGTGACGAAGATGGCGTCATTGCGCTGGAAAGAGATGGCTACATAAATATTATGACTCTTATTTCATTTCCTTCGCTGTGATGCAATATACAGTAAACCGGTTCTCTGGAGATAAAAACCTTATAAATTTTAATAATTTATATTTTAATAACTATTATTAATCTCAACTCTTTTCTCTTATTTCGTAATAATAATTTAATCAAGTAAATTAATTGCGCTTACATCATAGTATCCGGAGTATTTTATCGCAAAATTTTGCGTTTACTGTCTGAAATTTAAACTTATTTTGGCGGGAAACAAACGAACACAGGTTTCATTTTTGCCGTTATTCAAAATAAAGTGTACCTATGTTTAATCGAACGCTACAATTCACTCAAAGCATTTAATAATTATTATTATTTTTAAAACCGTGCTTATTGACGTACTTACTATAAACTATCACTATAAACGAAAATATAACCTACAACCTCGAACAAAAAAATTAATTGAAGCTCTACCACGAGCTCTACATAAACAACAAAAGGTTATGAAAAGCGCCATCTGTCATCAAGTGGCGGAACTAAAACAAAGTTGATTGCTTTATTACTCATCGTGCCCTCAATTTCGGCTAATTCCTGCAACAGACATTCATTATTCGAGGTAAGTCAACAAAAATCATGTAAATTCATCCTTGAGGAAAATATTTTGAAAAATTCATCTTGCCTCTGTCCTAGTTTCCGTTCTTTGAACTTAATATGAAGGCATAATTCAAGAGAAGCAGGTAGGTAAGTAGGTAGCTATCGCTCTTACTATTTCTTTGAACATAGAAGGAGAAAACAAAAAAAAATGTAGGAAGCAATTCCTTATAAAAAAGCATGTTATTTAGATTAAATCACTTGGCTCTACCTTAAATAAAATACAAACGTTAGAAAAGAAAACGTTGTTCCAAATTTGAATTTTCCTTTTATTCTTCACAGAATGGCAGTTAAAATTAACCATTTTATTTTGTTCATTTGAAACTTTTGAAATTGGAAGATTAAAACCATAGGCTGTTTTCGTAAAATTCTAAAGCCGAACGCACACTACAGAAGATGCTCAGTGTACAAAGAAAGTACAAGCGTGTGAGCTTTCTCTGTGTTACACAACTGTTACTGACCGACTGTCTCTCTTACTCCTGTTCGTATTTGTATTACCGTCTTCCTCTAGCAGACGGTTATGTAATAACGGTTGTTGTGATTTAGCCGCGTAACATTTTTCTCTTGATACCGCTATGTTGGCTCAGCGGCTTCTGGTACTTAGGTTTTTTTATAAAAGCTTCTCTTTCAAGTAGAAATTTTTAAGACTTTTGATGGTTATTAGGCTTTTTGAAGATTTTTTGAGCTTCGAAATTTCTTATTGGAATCTTGTTGGAGTGAAATGCAACTGAAAATCGTAGCACTGTTATAGATTTTACGTAGAGTGCTGGCATTAGCGGTATACTGAAGTATTAACTAATTGTTAGCTATTTTCCTATTTTAAAAAGAGATGCACACATGCACATGCACGCATAGGCCTATAAATAAAGTCATGCTGTCGATGCACCAGCACGCACACAAGCAAAGCCGGGTTACGGCTGTGTGCACCTTGGTTGTTTCATTTCCTACTGGTCCCTCGGGCGGCCCGCAACCATATACGCGGGCCCTAAACTGCGGCGCGAGCAAAATTCGTATTTCGAACGTTTTATTTTTAATTAAAAAGTGTAAAATGTGCAGTGCAAAGTGGTGGTGTTTTGTGAAATTTAAATAAATAAAGTGAAAAGTTTAACATTTTGGAATGCGTCCAGAGTCGCGCTGTAAGTCCACAACCCGTAGGTTTACTGGCTGGTTACTGCTTTATGATCTGTTTTACAACCTTGTTTTTGACTTGGTAAAAAAAAACATCCAACTTAAAAATATACTTAACCAAAAATTGCTGAAAACTGCATTATTTTTCATCATAAATTCTGTATAGTTTACTATGTAAATATCTGAATTAATGAAAAAAATAAATAAGACACTAAAAATATGACGAACTTACCTAATTTATTAGAAACTTAGTAGAAGTATAAATTATTAAATAACTTTGTTTGAAACTATACATTAGTAGAATAACGTTATTTTTACTATCGTTATTATACGCAATTTAAAGTGTGAATATGACTTTTCCCGCGAATTCACGATAAATTAGCATTAATTAACGGTTGTAGCTCTTAGATATAACTGTTTTGAGAGCTTACTAACTAGGAAAAGGAGATGGTGAGATTTTTACAGTAACTTGTTTATTTTATTAAATATTGTTATTATTCGAATTTCTTAACATAATGTGCGTGCAGATCTTAATCTAATATGAATAGAGGCAGGTAATACAAACATAATCAAATAGATTTTCAGGAAAGAAATGGTTTATAATGTGGAGGGAGATTGTAATGACGTGATAAAATATAAATATTACAATAGCACACCAAAAGTACAACCACATAAAACAGTCACACAGAGATAGGCACTCTTTACGAGTATACAGTTAATATTTTAGACAAAAATACGTGGAGATATAAAAATATTTTTTTATCTATATCATTCAATAGTTTATTTTACGAAAACCACAAAGAGGTACCTTGATAAACACTATCTGTTTCTAGTTATAGATACTGATGTTAGTTTTTACAATGAAAGGTGTTGTGAAATGAATACGTCATTGGTGTGAACAGGGCCTTATCTATTTTGAAAAACGAACGAATAATTGTTTTTGGAAAGACTGAATGTTCCAGTTATTTGTTTGTTTTTAATTTTTCTTGTGAATAATCTCCCACAGGGCGGAAAGTGTGTTCGAAATTTGAAATTTTAAAAGAAAATCTTCATTTTTACCGGATGTTCCACGTTACCGCGTTTACTTTTTTATTCGCATTTTTTTATTTCGCATTATCTAAGATAGGCATTTTGAATAAATGGAAGCCTGATTTTAGGGTTCCTTAACCAATAGGAGCCAGCCAATCAGTTGTCTGTCTGTCCGAAATTAAAGTTGCTTAGATTCAGGACAAAAGTGATTTTTGTTAATTTATCAACACTCTTTTAAGAATTTGTAATAAAACTAGAAAAAATTGTCACGTTAAATAAAAATTTACAAAAGGAACTGACCACTTTTCGCCCTACGCAAACTATAGGGGAACTCTTTTCAACCACGTGTCTGAAATAGGTCATCAACAATGCATACCGCCATCTCTTTCTAGCTTCCAACCAGAACTGAAGAGGGAGTAAGAGGCACAAACTAAAGGGATCTTTTTGTCTTCGTGCCAGAATAAGCATAAGATGCTTTTCTGTAGTAAAAAAAATAATCGATATCTTTCATTAAATAAAATAATAGTAAAAAATAATTTTTAAAACAAGCTTTTATTAGACAAAGAACAATAACTTAAACGTTATCATAGTCTTAGGTTTTCAAATAAAAGTGAGATGACATTCACTCTGAGTAAAAAGCCGGCCAAGTGCTAGTCGGACCCGCGCACCGAGGATACCGTACCTCTAAGGTAAAAACACCGTCTTAGTTATAGACGTTCAGTCACGCAAGTGTATTAAATGCGCGCCAGTCCGACACGCACTTGACCAGTTTTTATTATTTGTTGTTATTCTATAGCTTATGCACTATAAACGAACCAATTTTAATGCTTCTAAGTTTTCCCGTTTTAACGATAGAGCTAATGCACAAAATCGAGCAAAACTCGCCTAATATACGTTTTTATTAGGGAGGCTCCCCTTAATTTCCTTATTTTTAGTATTTTTATTATTTCGTTCTTATAGCGGCAACAGAAATACACAATCTATGAAAATTTCAACTGTCTACCTATACGGTTCATGAGATAAAACCCGCTGACAGACAGACATCAGAGGCATATTTACATCATCATCATGACATCCTATGAAACGTCCACTACAGGACAGGGAACTCCCTCCAAAATTCCAGCTTTTGCTGAAACACTGTGAAGTTGAAGTACCATAGTCACCACGCTTGTCAGCGTCACGGCTGGCACCATGGACTGCGGTTGTTGGTGACCGCAGAATTTAAGATGATACGATACACAGAAGGATGCTGCTGCCCATCTGGTTCATTAACCTTTAGTCGCTTTTACGACACCCACGGGTAGAGATGGGTTGGTAATATTCATTCATTCATTCATTTATTTATTTGTATTTATGTACATGTTAAAGATCTTAAAAATTATAGTACAGTATTAGCACATAAACCCTTTTTGGGCATCGCAAATGATTTGGAGGCATGCAGTCAATAATATAATCTAACTTAAGTACCTATACCTATATAATCTTTATAATGTTCTTTGCCGGCACCACACGGGACTCTTTGGGTACGGAACCCTAAAAACCAGTACCCTCGCCAAATCTCCTAGGTTTGGTAGACCAGGGACCCAATTCTTGAACATCACCGGGTGATAAAATATCACTTTTGAGACCTTAAAAATTCACATTTACCCTGATAAACTGTTGAAAGTTAAATCAAAATACATGAAAATTAACAATCAAAGACTGCTTTATATTTTTTGAAGATCAATCTTAACTTTTGAAAAGAAAAATCTGTGCATTTGAATTTATTGAGTGATATTTTATCACCCGGTGATATTCAAGAATTGGCTCCCAGGACTCAATTCTTGAAAATCACTGGGTGATAAAATATCATTCAAAAAATTCAAAATGTCAGATTTTTCTTTTCAAAAGTGAAGATTGATATTCTTAAAATATAAAGCAGTCCTTGTTTGGTACTATTTATGTATTCTGATTTACTTTTCAACAGTTTATCAGGACAAATGTGAATTTTTAAAATCTCAAAAGTGATATTTTATCACCCGGTGATTTTCAAGAATTGAGTCCCAGTCTGTACAGGTAAGGTTAGGACAATGGTGATTATTTATTTCATACTATCACATTCAAAATTACATAAATTGTTCAGATGTCAATGAATGATATGATCGTCAAATAATATAAAAACAAAAAATAATCAAAACAGTAATACAAACATGTCAAATGGCGGCAAATACAAAATCATCAGTCATAATAAAAATATTCAATGTCAAAATAAATATAAAATGTCAAATTAACTAAAAAAATAAACGATACTGAAATCAATGAGAGAGTATATATGATACTGAAAATGATGAGAGAATTCCTTCCAAACATGACCTCGAATATCATTTGGGTTAGGTCACAGTGACGGGTCACGTCCTATTTTGGCAAAATCTCGCTCGCCTAGCCTGACCCCAAAGCAAGGTCTGACCTTGAAGCGTTTGGGGGTCGAAAATCGACCTACTTAGAGGTCAGGTGAGGATGGAATTATCACGTAAGTTTATGAGCTTTCTGAAGATAGGTCACGAAGTCTTAAAGAGCCTATGAGGTTTTTTTTTCACTTCTGTAGTATAAAGACAGTATAAGCATATAATATCCCGTGTGGTGCCGGCCAAGAATAGGACCGTCCCATACATACCCGTGGGTGTCGTAAGAGGCGTCTAAGGGTTATAAACTGGAGAATGGGCAGCAGCATCCTCCTGTGTATCATACCATCTTATTTACTGCGGTCACCTACAACCGCGGTCCATGGTGCCAGCCGTAACGCTGACAAGCCACCCCCTCCAAATTTTTCCAGCAAAAGCTAGAATTCTGGAGGGAGTTCCCTGTCCTGTAGTGGACGTTTCATGGGATGTTATGATGAAGTACGAGTATCTAGGTGTAATTCTAAATAAGTACGCAAAACCTCTCGGGTGGTAGTTCAACCTAACAACTTTTATTGTACGACTTTGGGAATGAAAAATAAAAATTCAAATCTCCATACAAAATGAAAATTTGGTACGTACAATTTGTGTGGAGTTTTATTTAAATTTAGCAAACTTTTTTGTACAAAAGTTGTTCAGTTACAGGGATAGAGCAACCCCCCGAGTGGTTTTAAATATTTGGAATTACGCGTTCTATAAATGGTTCGACATTCGGCTCTCGATTTTAAGGTTCTGGTTTCGATTCCCGGTAGAGTCTCTGAAGATAATAAGAAGGATAGTTAAGTCGCTTATGTGTTACATTTATTGGGAATAAATAATGAATAATTTAATTTGAATTAGATTCACCTTGATCTAATTAATATTTTTTTTCCAGTCGATTGTCTTAGTGCCTAAACAGGGTGCTATATTGTCACAGTTGGGTATACTAACATTAGTGCCATGTAGCATGCAATAATTAATAAAAATAATAAATTAATATAAATTTGAATTTATAAAGTTCCAAAAGCGATATTTCATCACCCGGTAATATTAAAAAATTAAGTCCCTAAACAACTTTTTTAAGAAACACTGTTCAAAACACCAAAAATCCGCTTTTCTTTGCTCAATTAAATTGCTTATATTAAAATACAAAATAAACTTTAAAAATACGAAAATCACACTCGAACACGTAAACACGCCAAGTCTTGTAAGTCCGCGTAACACCTGACGCATAGCAACCGGTATGTTACGATTACAACTAGACTAGACACTTGGAATATTGTCTAGTTATGCAACACGCACTGCTGCATGAGAGCGAGTTAGGCTAGGTGTTACGAGAAATTACGATAATCATAAATAATAAATAAATAAATATTGGGGGACATTTCACACAAAGTCATCTGATCGCCAACTAGGCAAAGCCTGTACTATGGGTATCAGAGAGTGTTATACATACATAAATAGATAAATAACACCTAGACTCAGAACAAATACTTGTGTTCATCACACAAATGTTTGCCCTGGGCGGGGATCGAACCCACGGCGTGAGAGTCAGGCTCACTACCAACCACACCAACCTTGCTTCTTACAGCTATTGTAAATACGCGTCTTTTGAGCTTATTTGAATATAATATCTTCACAACTCTCTGAGATATAAGGGAATCGAACTTTTTCGTGAAATCGGAGCTGAGCGAACGAAAAGACATTTCCAATGTCAAAACTGGTCACCCATCCACGTACGACCTACACAAAAACCGAGATCTAAAGCTGTTTCAAAAGAGAATTTTATAAAAGCATTTTATAGTACGTTTCTCAGATCGCGACGTTGGATTTTCATAATTGTAAAATCTGAATGGGTCCTCATAGAGAGGGCCTCGCGACCTTGAGACCGGAGGAACGGAGGGTCCCTCTTAGCGTCTCAGCTTAAGAGGGACCGATCAATACTGTCTTTAGGATTATATTTAGATTTTATGGATATTTTTCTAACCGTCTAAGTACCTGAAAGTACCTACACTACGATTTTAATTTTTGGCGAGTTTTTTATGTCAGCACTCACAAACGAGCAGGCGGGCCATTTGGTAAGTGGTCACCATCGCCTAGTATCCACTGGCTTATTATTGGCATAATTTGACATCAATAAGAGACCAAAGCGCGTTACCCGCCATGGGAAATAAAATTTTATGTTTCTTTGTGCCTGTAATTCCACTGGCTGATTACCCTTCGCATCGAAACAGAAGTGCAAGCAAACACTGCTGCTTGCAGAAAGAGACAAGACGGACTTTGCACAAAAGCCCTACGATCTTCAAAAAACAATGATATTTGCAGTGTCGCCGTAAGTACATACGTATTTTCGATAGAGATTTACGAATTTCCGGGCTTTATCAGCGCAAAAATAAAATACCACTACATATCAACTTGCGCCATCTGTTAACCAGTAGCGAAACTACAAAACGACAATACGCTTCTTTGTTACGCTTATTTCTCAAGTAAAGCTACAAAATTATTCACAGTGATATTTTTCCTTTACAATTAAGATTTTTGCAACCCATTCGTATGAAAAATATTAAAATTAAAGTATTGCTCACAAATCGGTCAAAGGTTAATGCCCATTAGTACGAAAAGACGCTCTTAGATGGCGCTGTTATCACTTCCTTGTTTATGAGTATTTTTAGCTTCGGATGGATCATACATAAACTTATGTATGAGCGGAATGTTGAATGTTGATTTGTGTCGAGTTTGTTTTAAGTTTAATGATGTTTAGGTCTTTTTGCTAGCCTGTTTGGTGCAGTGGTAGTAAAGTGGCTCCTGTTTTGGGTTCGATTTCCGGCTACGGTTCATATTGAAGTGAAGTGGAGGGTTTCTGTTTTCTTGACTCCCTATGGGTCGTTTTTCAACCAGCTTTTGGAAGTTCAACTAGATAGCGCTGCTAGTTAGCACTAGGAAAATATAAAATGGAAACACTAATACTGATGTCATCTGAGTACTGATGAGTGATGAATCAATATGAAAATTATTAAGTCAGTGATTGCTGCTGTCGAAGGCCGTGATATATTTTCCGCTAAAAAGATTTCATTAATTTTACTGGGACTCAATTCTTGAAAATCGCCGGGTGATAAAATATCACTTTTGTAACTATAAAAATTCATATTTACCCTGATAAACTGTTAAAAGGTAAATCAGATTACATGAAAAATAGAAATCAAGGACTGCTTTACTTATATCTAACGAATATCAATCTTCACTTTCGAAAACAAAAAATTTGATTTTAAATTTTTTGAGTGATATTTTATCACCCGGTGATATTCAAGAATTGGGTGCCTGAGCCTTAAAAAAAGAAATTGCCAACAGTAATCAGGGTACCACCCAAAGATTTCGGACCTCCTTGCTTCGCTCGGAATAGATACCTTGCTAATTTATTTAAGTAGGGGATGACATCTGCCAATATGTCACAACCCCATCATCGATGATCCATAGTAAATATTCAAAATAACCTGTCAAATCCATAGAAAAATGCCTACACCACCTAGTGACGAATTATTTCTTTAATCCTCCTTCTAAGTACCTTTATTTTTCTGTGGTACCACCCATCGACACTTAGTCGCCTCTTACGACACCTATGGGTAGAGAAGTGTTGGCACTATTCTTTGCCGGTAGCACACGGGCCGGGCGCTTACTTACGCAGGTATTAATGTTTTTATCGTTCAAATACCTGTGAACCTTTGTTTTTGGGGCAAATAGTCTAGACTTTTGTTATATCTTGATATCGTCGCAGTAACATCAATTAAAATTTTTACAACTTAGTCCCGTGTGGTGCCGGCTGGCATAAAATAGTACCAACCCATACATACCCGTGGGTGTCGTAAGAGGCGACTAAGGGTTATAAACTGGAGGATGGGCAGCAGCATCCTCCTTTGTATCTTACATCTTACTTACTGCGGTCACCAACAACCGCGGTCCATGGTGCCAGCCGTAACGCTAACAAGCGAGGTGACTATGGTACGTCCCCTCCACATTTTTCCAGCAAAAGCTAGAATTCTGGAGGGAGCTATCTGTCCTGTAGTGGACGTTTCATGGCATGTTATGATGATGCATACCTATTCATTTATTACTAGCTATGCTCACGACTTCATTTGCGTGGATTTTGGACTTTTATAAAGAGTGTAAGGGACAGCCCTTCCGAAAACTGAAAGGGCATGATCAGTCAACGTAACTGAACAACTTTAAGCGAATAAAACATTCAGGAAATAAAAAAAATCAGCCTCTCCATACAAAATTGCAAACTTGATTGGACAGTTTGTACTCGTATGGATAATGGAAAGTTTTATTCGCTGAAAGTTGTTCAGTTACTTTGACTGATCATGCCCTTTCAGTATTCGGAAGGCTGTCCCTTACACCATGAATAGTCGTGAGGTAACCTAAACGAGCAGGGATCGGTTAGGTTGGCTTTACCGAGGCTAGCGAGCCTAAAATGCACCAGTGATCTAAACCCGTTTACAATCTGCCGGTGCCGTTTTACAATTTGCCGACCGTTTACAGTTTGCCCGCCGTTTGTAAACGGCGAATTATATGATTTGCCTGCGAAACATACAAAAATTATAATGCGCTTTTCTACGTAGCTTCATAATCTCTTCAGGGACTCAATTCTTGAATATCACCGGGTGATAAAACATCACTTTTGAGACTTAATTAGGGAAGCTCACCTCAATTTCCGTTCCGTTCGGTTATAGCGGCAACAGAAATACACAATTTGTTAAAATTTCAAATTTTTACCTACCTGACAAATAGACATCGGAGGCATATAAATTAAATAGGGTCCTGTTTTCCACCCTTTGGGTACGGAACTCTATAAATTAAAGACATACATACATACATACATAACATCACGCCTTGTTCCCGTCGGGGTAGGCAGAGACCACAGTTCTCCACCTGCTACGATCCTGACATACTTCCCTTGCTTCCTGAACCTTCATCAATCCTTTCATACATGCTCGACGGTCTAGGGTATTTTTAACCTGGCCTTTATTCAGAACGTCCTGAATTTGGTCCTGGTACGTTCGCCGAGGCCTTCCCCTTCCAACGTTTCCATTCACTCTCGCCTTGTGGATCTCTTTCGTCAATCTTCCTTCATTCATCCTCTCTACATGACCAAACCATCTCAGCATCCCTTTCTCAATTTTAGTCACTACGTCTTCTTTTACGCCACAACGTTCTCATATCACATTATTTCTAATCCTGTCACTCAATTTCACACCAATCATACTCCTCAACGCTCTCATTTCTACTGCATTAATTCTACTTTCATGCTTTTTCTACCATACCCAGCTTTCACTGCCGTACATCAGTGTTGGTACTAAAACGCCTCTATGAACAGCCAGACGAGCCTTGTGAGACACCTTCTGACTCCTCATAAAAGCATGCAGAGCACCATTCACCATGTTTTCTCACCAAATTAAAGACTTAACGAACATTCTAAGTTACGGAAAACATAGCCATTCATATTTAAAATTCAAGTCAACAGATTTAAGACCTGATAGTAAGTGGTCACCACCGCCTGACACCTTACGCCTGACACCTACTATCTATCTGTCTTATAAGTGATCTACTTTCGCACTAACAAGACAACAATAGCACGTTGCTGACCTTAAGAAATAAGATGTAGTCTCATTTACCGGTAGGTAACTTCAATGGGGCCCGTGTGGTGCCGGAAAAAGTACCCACCCATCTCGACCCGTGGGTGTCGTAAGAGGCGGCTAAGGGATTATGAATAAGAGAATGGGCAGCAGAGTCCTTCTGTCTATTGAACCATCTTACATTCTGCGGTCACCCAACAACCGCGGTCCATGGTGCCAGCCGCAGCGCTAACAAACTTGGTGATTACGGTACTTCCCCTCCACACAAGTACAAAGAGCTCCCTCCATATTTCCAGCTTTTGCTGAAAAAGCTGGAAATCTGGAGGGAGCTCCTTGTCCAGCACTGTTTTCAGCCGATGATATTCAAAAACTAAGTCCCTGAAGAGATTGTGAAGCTACGTAAAAAAGTGCATCATATTTTTTTTTATTTGACAAGTAAGCAAACGAACAGGTCGGCCACCTGATGGCAAGTGGTCACCACCGCCCATAAGACACTAATAAGACAGCAAAGCACGATGCCCACCCTGAGAACTAAGATAGTGTGTCTCGTGTGCAGGTAATTTTGCTGGCTCCCTCACTCTTTAAACCGAAACACAGCAGTGCAAACACTGCTGTGTTACGGCAGAAAAAGTCAACGAGGTGGTTCTTCCCCAGACGGACTTTGCACAAAAGCCCTACCACCTCGTTCAATTTTATTTATCAATACCTAGTTGTTTATTTTCTGGATCATTCTCACTACAATAATAGTGTTTTATTTTATACAGGGTGTAATTGATAGCTTTCTGAAAACTTAAAGAGCATGATTAGTCAACGCAATTGAACAACTTTTATTAAGTGAAACTATCGCGAATTGAAAAAATTAATCAGCTTCTCCATAAAAAATTGTAAACATGACTGTACAGCTTTTATAGAGAGACCGATTTTATTTTGAATTTCCTGAAAGTTTAATTACCAGAAAGTTGTTCAGTTTCATGGACTGATCTATCATGCCATTTCAGTTTTCGGAAAGTTGTACCTTACCTCCTTACCTGTAATTACGATTTACTTTCTAAGAAATATTTGGGCCTATTTTTTTTTAATTGAAAGTGGGCTTACTCTTGACCTCGATCTAGTCTTGAAGACAGAGATGAGGTCGACGATGGAACGAGCTTGCCCAGAAGAAGCCTATTCACTCGCGACTTGAATAGATTCGGGTTATATGAACTCGGGAACACAGACGCAGGCATAGAATTCCACTCTTTAATTATTAATGTATCGCATGTTTAGGTAGATACCTACTCGATTATATCCAAGACCTTGCTGCTTGACAGCAGAAATAGAAAGCAACGAGATGGTTGCCTACTTCCCCAAGCGGACTTGACACAAAACCCTTATCGCTTATAAATAGCTATGTGTTACGTTCCTTGAATGTGTATGAATAAGCCATACAGAATCTTCGTTACGTATAAAACGCGTCATACACTACACTCATACAAATTACAGTCAGTGGGTGCTTGAACCAACGCGTAAGATAAGACGGGGTCGTTCACCTAGGTTTGGCAATGCTATGAACTTTGGTTCCACTATTCGATACAAGATGGCGGTTTTGCAAATTGTATTAAAGAGTTACTTTGGTATTTCAAGTTTTTTATGTAAATAGTTGAAGAAAATGTTTAATTCTGCCCTATAAGTATTAAAATTCATATTTTTTCCTATTTATTATTAATTAATTAATAAATATTACACAGCACATGCATGGCAGTTTCTAAGAAAAATCTATACACATTTTGATACTAATTAAATTCGCAAAAAATATCTCGTTTTTTAACTCATGTTACTTCCTTTTGCCCTTGTTTGACATGATAAGTTACTAACATTACGAGGTAAATATTTAAGATTAACCTTTTTTTTGTAATTTTCATCGACTTTGAACAACAAAACTAACTTATTTTTTAAAATACTTATTTCAAATGTAAATATGTTTCCAGACACAAGAAAGGTTCTTGATACAATAACAATGTCAGTAATTCAATTTATTACTCACAGCTTCAAAGTGGGTCGTTGACCTAAAAAAATATTGTGTTTAAATGAAATCGTAACTTTACATGGAATTGCAGATTTTTGCACCAACGGGAAACTATTGACCAGGGACTCGATTCTTCAATAACACCGGCCGTGATAAAATATCACTTTTGAGACTTGAAAAAATTATATTTCAGGCTTGTTACGCCTTTTATCTTACACGATTTATAGGTATAGACTAGTTAATAAGTAATGGCCAAGGAGGCTATTCTTGAATATCACCCGGATATTACTTACGAAATTCAAATTAACTCTGATAAACTGTTAAAAAGTAAATACAAACAAATGAAGATTAACAATTCTCCACTACTTTAGATTTAAAAAATATCAATATTCACTTTTGAAAAGTAAATTCAGTGATTTTTAATTTATGAGTGATTTTTTATCGCCCGATGATATTCAAGAATTGGGCTCCAGCGTAGGCTCCAGGCCCTGTTAAACTCCTCAAAAGTAAGGATCAATATTTGTTAATTATAAAATAATGTTCAGTTTTTAAATTACCATCATAACCATTTGAGTTTTATGTGTTTATCGTGGCTTTTGTAATATTAAAAATCTCGAAAATCTGGACGCTAATTCTTAAAAGTCACCGGGTGATAATATACCTATCACTTGTATCTCAATAAAAATTCAAATTAAGTTAAAAGGTACCTAAATCATAATGCTTGAAATATTCTGAATCAAACATTACTTTATATTTAACGAATATGAATCTTAACTTTTGAAAAGAAAAATCTGTGATTCGATTTACCCAGTGATATTCAAGAATTGGCCCCCTGCCCCTCTAGCGAATCTAGACCCAACCTTGAACCGGCTGTCCGGAATAACGAAACAAAATCAATAATGCCGCTGTCATGCGTGTTACGACTATACGTAGCGGTTTATACCTAAGGTACTAGCTGCTGCCCGTGACTTTATTCGCGTGAAATCCAGGGAGCCAATTCTTGAATATCACCGGGTGATAAAATATCTCTAAAAAAATTCAAATATTCAAGATTTGGGCTCCTGTTATTTTAATACAGTGGGAACAAAGGGCTGTGGCGAGCCCAGAGGAGATCATTGGTAAAAGACAGAATACGAAATTTGAAAGAAATTGCTGTTTGAGCTTGATGCCAGACGCGATGGACTGAAAGCTTGCTTGTAGAGATCAGAGATTCAATTCTTGAATATCACCGGGTGATACCAAACTAGCTTTTAAAAAGCAATATCTGTGATTTTGTTCTCGTTCAAGCTACAGTCGCACTGCGAGGGGCAAGCTTCACTTGTCGTTGAATTTACATCGAAACACAAACTTTCACCATCATCATCATAACATCCCATAATACCTACGTCCACTACAGGACAGGTAGCTCCCTCCTGAATTTCAGCTCTTGCTAGAAGAAGTACCTTAGATAGTCACCACGCTTGGTGTTACGGCTGGCACCATGGACCGTGGTTGTTGGTGACCACAGTATGTAAGATGGTACGATACACGGAAGGACGCTGCTACCCATCTTCCCGTATATAAACCCTTAGTCGCCTCTTACGACACCCACAGGTAGAGATGGGTCGGTCCTATTCTTTGCCGGTACTACATTGAACTACAAACTTTACCTCTTTGTAAAATGTGAAGTTTATTTTTTCATTTATTGTCAATGAACTTACTCTTGACCTCGATCTAGTCTTGACGACAGAGATGAGGTCGATGATGGGACGAGCTTACCCAGAAGAAGCCTATTCACTCGCGACTTGAATATATTCGGGTTATATGAACTCGGGAACACAGACGCAGGCAGAGAATTCCATTCAAGTAGATATAAAACACCAACAACATATTGGACTTTTATCGTAATTAAACAATAATGTTAGTAATTTTTCCTGCAATACGTTTGCTTTTAGATACCCTTATCTTACTAATGTAATATTCTTATATAGGTACCACTTAGGTAAAGGGCATTCAACTATAAAAATACACTATTATTTCCTTATTTCACAATGTATTGTAACACTTGTCGATCTCGAAAGGAGCCGCAAAATCAAATCCTGGGACTCAATTCTTGAAAATCACCGGGTGATAAAATATCACTTTTGAGACTTTAATAATTCACATTTTCCCTGATAAACAGTTGAAAGGTAAATCAGAGTACATGAAAATTAACAAATTAGGACTGCTTTATATTTAATGAATATCCATCTCCACTTTTGAAAAGAAAAATCTGTGATTTTGAATTTTTTGAGTGATATTTTATCACCCGGTGATATTCAAGAATTGGTCCTCTGCTATTGTGATATGTAAAGCATGTGGAATGAATGTGGTATTCATATTTATAACATCCCATTAAACGTCCACTGCTGGACAGGGAACTCCCTCCAGAAATCCAGCAAAAGCGCATGGTAATTTGGAGGGGATTTACCATAATCACCACGCTTGTAAGCGTTGCGGCTGGTGACCGCTGTTGTTGGTGACTGCATTATGTCAGATGGTACAATACTCAGAAAGATGCTTGTCCAACCTCTGGTTTATTCATATTACTTCATATTTATTTATTTGATAACAATTATAATTTGTGTGGAAATAATGGATGAAGCTACAAATACAATAAAAATTAAATTAAATCAAAATATAAACTAGCAAAAAAAAAAACTAAAATAGGTAGGTAGTAGATATTAAAAAAACAGACAGACAAAAAGTCAAAAAATCTGTGTTGTGGATTCATGGGGAATCAAAATAGCATAACTTTTGATCATAGACCGGTCATCATGGAGATCTTTAGGGGAGGCCTATGTCCAGCAGTGGACGTCTTTTGGCTGGTATTGTGATGATGAAAACTTTTTATATACATCTTCAATATACAGACAAAATCAATTTACAAAATTAATACAGCTACAAGTTCATTCCCCCCAAACTGAAAATCTGCCAAAATATAAAAAAATCTTAATTGATTCTTAATAAAAGATACCTAGCAAAATATCACGTGTCTCCTGTCCCTTTCTTTCTACATAGTGGTATTGTCTGTCTCGTTCACTCTATCTAGCTATATATAGCATTATATTACGCGGGCGTCGTCCGGTCAACGACCTCGCACAAATTCGGGGGTCAATGAACGACCGACTGTTGTAGTTGAATGAACTACGTTTTTCGTGAATTTTACTCTTTACTTTGATGTTTTTGTACATTTTCCTAAGTTTTCTTTGTTAAAATTATAATTTTCATAAGGCTTTTGTGAGGGGGAACGTGTAGGTAGATATTTTTTATATTAAGTTTGAAGTTTTTCGATAAATACATTAGGTACTAACTTCGTGTGATTATACAAAAACTAGATTTTTATGATTCTGTTTCCATGCCAAATGATCCACCTTATCATAACATTAATGAGTCAAAAAGCAGCTTCAAATAACAATCAGCAGCCTCAATATCAGTAATTTAAAAATCGCCTCCTAACTTCGAAACCAAAAGACGTAATAAGAAAAAATTTACACCATTAAAAAGCCCTTAAAATTTCCTACAAAACCATATCAAATAACATTTTCTAGTCCATAAAGGAAGAGTGTGAAAGAGGAAAAGAAATTGGCAGCAATATTGACGCCGAGAGTACGATGAACTCTCAAAAGTTTAATGTACTGAGTAACTCTTGTTTTGGTGATAAAGTGTTCGCGGAATTCGATATTGAGGTGTCAGTTTCGATTCCCGAGTCAGGTATTACGAAATATATCGCAAGGCCGTTTTACAATGTGACTTTGTTAATTGAAAGAACTTGGCCTAGTATACTATTTTTAACCAATCATGAAAGTTAAGAAAAATCTGCTCTCGCTAGGCATCGAATGGGTGACCGCTAGTAGCATCAAAACTTGACGGTTTTCTGTGCTTAGGAAGACATGTCAAGTCATTGTCGAAGAAATGACGATAGAAGAGAAGAAAAAGATACGAAGATATGTCATTCTTGAAGATATATATCATAATCATCATCATAACGTGCAACGACAACCTGAGCCGGTGGCGCTACATAGAAGCTAGCAAAAACATCTGCGACTGCGGTGTGATGCCACAAACTACCCACCTCATAGCATGCGCATCTCGCCTTACAATATGCTCGCTAGAAGATCTGTACAAGGCCAGACCAAATGCCATCTGCGTTGCAGAATACTGGCTTAAAAGAGTTTAAGTGTTGCCATCTACACAATAGAAAAAGATCATAACATCCCATGAAAAGTCCACTGCAGAACAGGGAGCTACCTCCAGAACTCCAGCAAAAGCACGTGGTACTTTTCAGACGATTTACCATAGTCACCACGCTTGTAAGCGTTGCGGCTGGCGACCGCTGTTGTTGGTGACCGCGGTATGTAAGATGGTAAAATACAAAGAAAGATGCTGCTGCGCTTCTTTCTGTTTATAACCCCTCAGTCGCCTCTTACGACACCCATGGGTAGAGATGGGTTGATACTATTCTTTGCCGGCATGCGGCACCACACGGGCAGGAAGACCTAGTCGAAGCTATTTCTAGTGTAGGCAACGAAGCAGTTGACCCCAACATAAATTTCTCAGGCAGATTTTATTTGACAGGATGATAAAGTATCATGAATTAAATGTAATTTTTTTAAATACATTTTTTGTAATTTTTGTATGGAATAATTAAAAGTACCGATTTTTTTTGGATTTTTTAATTCATAATTTATTTATTCATGTAAAGTAATCAGGTAGGTTGGAGTTGAACATATAAATTTAGTCTGACTGAAAACTGCCTTCGCAGGCATTTACATGAAATTTTATAAATTTTACATTAAAAGAAAAAAAAAAGAAAATCAAAATGTCAATTTAAAAGCTTATGTCAAATTAAATTCAAAGTCATAACGTAATGTCAAATAAAAAAATAGAATTTTATAGAAGAATTTTATAGAAGGTTTGTCTATACCCCAGCAAAGTTTCATCGACTCAGTCGCGGGGGTCTTCATACAACGATCCGCTTCGTGGCCTAGACTATTCGGCCAAATCGAAGAAACATACAATATCTCTAACAATATGTTTAAAAGTACCTAGGTATATAGGTACGTTAGTTTGTATGCTTCCGTATCGTCCATGGACCAGATATCCTGGGCGTTCACCTCTCTCTAAATACAGTCAACGACAGGTCAAGCTTGACACTCGCAGTGCGACTCTAGCTCGTACGTCTATTGAAATAAGAACGTTACAAAGTCCAATGTGTCAAGCTCGATGTGCTCTTGATTGTACAAACTCAGGTCAATATTTATTCAGTTACAACTCTGCGTACCGAACTTCTATATTATCATCCCTTATTAAGTCTTTCATTTTATATAACAAGTAAGCAAATGAGCAGGTGGGCTACGTGATGATATCTAACTATCATCGCCCATTTAGCATACTGTCTTTTTGACGCTAATAAGACAGCAAAGCGCGTTGCTTATCCTGAGAATTAAGAAACTGTGTCTCATGTGCCGGTAATTTTACGTCCTTTAGTCTCTTAGGAGGATGAATTTTTAACAATCTTTTCTTAGTGTTCATATAGGATGGCTTTAAATTAGTTCTTGATAGAAAAAGGTATGCATGTACTCATGGTACTGAACAACTTTCCCCAAGGAACATAGGTCGAAATTCGAAAATCAAGTTTTGACCTCACATAGAAACTGCATCAGCTGATAGCGCATTTTGTATGGGAGGTCAAATTTGGTTTTAGGGTTCCGTACCTCAAAATAAAAAAAACGGAACCCTTATAGGATCACTTTGTTGCCCGTCTGTCTGTCTGTCAAGACCCTTTTTCTCACGAACGGGTAGAGATACCAGATTGAAATTGATAATGAATGTTAGGGTCCGTGGACCACACAAGATCTGAAAATTTCAATTTTTTACAACGACGCAATCAAAAGATATGGCTTTTTATGTCCTCATCTCCATACATTTATGCAAAAAAGCAAAACCTACAGGGTACTTCCCGTTGACCTAAAATTATGAAATTTGGCAAGAAGCTAGGTCTCACAGTACAAATAAAGGGAAAAGTCTAAAATCATTAAATATTACAATTTTTCTCACAACTAATAGTAACCAATTAAGGTAAGCTCCCGTTTCAAGATCTTTTCTATAAAAGAGGGGTCAAGTTGGATGGTCGCGGAGTTTTCAAAGTCAAAGAGCAAAAGCTTTTAGTATATCATATGGTAGATAGGTAAGGAACCCTTAGGGTGCGAGTCTGACTCGCACTTGGCCGGTTTTTTTTTTTTCATATTTCGACCTATGTTCCTTGGGAAAAGTTGTTCAGTATCATGAGTACATGCATACATGCATATATTTTGCTGTCAAGAACTAATTAAAAGTCACCCTGTATTGACATACCTTTAAAAGGCCTCTATTGAACAGGGCGCTCCCGGTATATTTTAATCACCATAGTCACCACGATTGTTAGCTTGAGACGTTTGACTTCGCATCAAGTTTATTACCACGGTCATCGTCCATGCCACGGTTAACGTTGCCATACGTTGCTTGACATTCGTGATCTGTTAGAAAGAGAAAGTAGATAACCACTCGGCAACGACCCTACGAGTAAGCACTCGTAGGGTTGAAACATTTACACGTCAGTACAGTTTTCAGCACGTCAAGCTTGACAAACTAGACTTTTTATCATTCTTATTTTATCATCCTTAGGAGTTTTGAACTGTGGTTCCGGTAAAGAATAGTACCAACCCGTCTCTACCTGTGAGTGTCAATAGAGGCGACTAAGGGTATATGAATCGGAGGACGGGCAGCAGCACCATCTTTCTGTGTGTTGTACCATCTTACATACTGCGGTCACCAACAACAGCGGTCGCCAGCCGCAACGCTTACAAGCATGGTGATTATAATAAATCCCCTGCAAAGTACCACGCGTTTTGCTGGAGTCTTGGAGGGAGCTCCGTGTCCTGCACTGGACGTTTTATGGGATGTTATGATGATGAAGAGTTTAAAACTTCCTATATGAGTGTTCTCGACCTGTTCTTAACTTTAATAAAATTGCTCATTTAACTATCTTATCAAAAACAAAAAATACTGAAAATCACACAAACATCAAGAATCCTTATCTACCCACTTCCGCATAAAGTTTCAAGTATCAAGTAACACTGGTCGTCAACATTTGGCCATTCAACTTTCGGGGTTAACAACCTGGGTATGACCCGCGAATTTTGTCTGTAGTACAGTGATATAAGGCTTGTCGGATTTTTCACAAATACTTATGTAGTAAGGGATAGCCCGCCCGTGTGGTGCCGGCAAAGAATAGTACCAACCCATGTCTACCCGTGAGTGTCGTAAGAGGCGACTAAGGGCTTATAAACCAGAGGATGGGCAGCAGCATCTTTCTGTGTATCGTACCATCTTGCATATTACGGTTACCAACAACTGCGCTTGCCAGCCGCAACGCTTATTAAGTGTGGTGAGTATGGTAAGTTTACTAGTATTATTATAATGATCAGTGCTATGGTAAATCCCCTACAAACTACGTGTTTTTACTGGAGTTATGATGATGGTTCACACACCTTTTGTTTAACGAAACTGATCAATTTCATTGATATAGAATTGTTTTTTTTTGGTAAATGTACAGTCCTTTTATTTACCCCGAAAAGAATTTGATGAAGCAGCTACAAAGTCCAATGTGTCAATAATTAAAAAATAAATAAAGAATAAAAAAAGCACTGGTTACCACACTCCACTCAAAAGTTAAATGACGTTTTGATATGACATCATTAAGATTCCTTGCTTAGTCATTCAGGTCATTGTAATGAAATGAAATAGGCTGACAAATATTGAGAAATATTGCGAAATACTGATAAGCCTATTTATGTGGTTGGTAGAGAGCCTGCCTTTCCAGGTTGGCCGCTGCAGAGAAAACATGGCGAGGTGGGTCTTCGCAGGCCAGTTGCTAAAGCACTGTGACTGTGGAGCTCCATCTCAGAACATGGCGCACTTGCTCTCTTGTCCACTGAGCCCCTCCACCAGCTGCCGTAGTCCGAAGGGAAACTACGATAATATCGCGCCGATAATTAGTCTATGGTTCGGCCGTTGACAAAGAAATTCCCATACAAAGTAAATTTCCGAACGTAATTGTAGTTGTCAATCTATCAATCCGCATTGGCAACACTGAACTCAATACATTGCAATACTAGAGGTCAGTGATTGGCAAGGATCTTTGTGAGGCGTCGGATAAAGCAATAGAAGTGGAAAGGTTTTGGGAGGAAAGCATTTGAAAGCATCCGGTATTTGTACATTGACACTAAGAAAGAAGAAGACGACGTAGGCCGCGGGTTCGGTCCCGACTAGGTGTGATGGACACAAGTGTGTTCTGTTTCTGTTTGTCAATAACTATTTAGTACCTGGGCGACCGAGCTTCGCTCTACAACAGCCTCAACATTTAAATATCATCGGGTGAGCTAGGTGTGCTACCCGTCAACAGATGGCGATGTAGGTTTTTGTTTAAAACGCAAATGCTTAAAAACACGGGGAAAACAATTTTTCCCAGACACGAGACCTATCTAGATCGATTTTTCGCTCCCGAAAACCCCCGAAATCGTCAAAGCCGTTTTCCAGAAACCGATTACAAATATATATATATTTGTATATATACAAATATTGCTCGTTTAATAGTATAGGATATAAGTATATCATTCTCTGATACCCATAGTAAAGGCTTTGTCAAGTATAGGAACATCCCATGAAAAACGTCCACTACAGGACAGGGAGCTCCCTCTAGAATTCTAGCTTTTGCTGGAAAAATGTGGCGGGGAAGTACCATAGTCACCTCGCTTGTCAGCGTTACGGCTGGCACCATGGACCGCGGTTGTAGGTGACCGAAGTAAGTAAAATGTAAGATACAAAGGAGGATGCTGCTGCCCATCCTCCATTTAACCCTTAGTCGCGTCTTACGACACCCACGGGTATGTATCGGTTGGTACTATTCTTTGCCGGCACCACACAGGACCTTGTATGCCTCCCATATTGTTGTTAATATTGTTTACAAAGGCCGATTAAACACTATATGTACTGTATTTTACCTAACTCTGCAATTTTTGAAAAAGTACTATCAAAGATGTATGAGGGCGTTAAATTTTCTGGCTCTGTATATAGGTGTTCCCGACTTAAATAAAGTTGCGAGTAAATATAGCTTTTCTGGGTAAGCTCGTCTTTATCAGAGAAAGCCCATTCATTAACAAAAAAAATTGTGCATCCAAAGCATAAAAACAAAAATTGGTTACGCATCGTCTTTAACGCAGTTTATCTCAAGAATCTACAAAAATATCTCAAGAACACTTTTATTATCGCGACAATGTACTCAATTGAACTATTACGTCACCGGGAGTCGAACCCGAGACCAAGGCCAAGCCTGCGCATGCTCGCGAAAAGTACCGAACACAAAATATTGAGTCTCTTGGCCCCGAAGGCCGTTCAAGTTTGTTGACCGTACATTAACCTCATATACCTGAGCTGCTGACCGTAGACATGATTAAAAAAAGGCAGTCATCGTGACGTCATTTTGTGGTGGTTTTCCGAACGCCTTTAGATTTCTACGTCATCTTAATAGCAAAAGTGTGAAGTGCTGAAGCTAAAAATATTGCCAATTTATTTCGCAAAGAGCACATGAGACATACCATTTTAAATTAAATTTTAATTTAATTCTGAGGGATTTTTTTTTAGAGTAATAGGTAAAATACAAATTATTTTTTAAAAACCACTCGCCAAACTTTATAGTTTGATGGCTGGGCAACGCGCTTTGCTGTCTTATTAGTGCCGAAGTATCCCACTGACAAGACGGTGGGTGCTAAGGCGGTGGTGAGCGCATACCATTTAGTCTAGGCAACGAAGCGGATCGTTATATGAAGACCCCCGCATTAAATCCTCAGTCGATGAAACTTTGCTGGAGTATTACACTACATGAGACAAACCTTCTAATAAAAAATCCAAAAAAAAAATCGGTACTTTTAATTTTTCCATACAAAAATTACAAAGAATGTATGAAAATTTTTTTTTATAATTATTTTTTTGGATATTTTGAATTTACGAGTACATTTAATTCATGATTCTTTATCATCCTGTCAAATAAAATCTGCCTGAGAAATTAATGTTGGGGTCAACTGCTTCGTTGCCTACACTAATTAGGTACCTGCCCGTTTGCTCTCTTGTAAAGTAAATAAAAATTGTGCAGTCAGCATTTTCTTAAGTTCCAACAAGAAATATAAGAAATATGCTGGCAGAAGGTTTATAATAACTAGAATAATCAGATTTATCAGTTGTATAGCAAGGCTTTTTTCTTAATTTTACAAAGACAGAGCATTAATGAGACTTTATCGCCTCATTTACTACTAGATGAATTCCGTATTCGCAATTTCACTATTCTAAAGAATAAAGTATGATTTTTCAAAAATAGAAAATCTCGGTAATCAACGCCATGTTTCAGGAGTACGGTTATGTGTGCTTCGGGCAGTTGGTTGTCATTCAACCAGTGTGCCTATATTATTTAGTAGATTCCGAATGGGAATGTACAAAGTCCCCTGTTTATTTTATTTATTTATTTTATTACAATAGGTACACCAACAGTAATGGTAAATACTCGTAAATATTATTTCTGTTTTTAAAGTGAAGATTAAATATTCTAATACTATTAGTGTTTGATTTTTACAATAGGGAGTTTTTCTTGACGTTTGTCAACTAAGTTTTTTTCACGTGTCGATGGGTGGTACGCTGATCACTGTAGGTAATTTCTTTTTTTTAAACATAGTAAATAATTTTGTAGGTGGTAGGGCCTATGTGCAAAGCCCGTTTGAGGAAGTACCACCCCTTTGCCTATTTCTGCCGTAAATCAGCAGTGTTTGCACTGCTGTGTTTCGGATTGAAGGGTAAGGGATCCAGTGAAATTACTGGCACATGAGACATAACATCTTAGTTTTCAGGGTGGGCAATGCGCTTTGCTGTCTTATTAGCGTCAAAGTATGTCGCTAATAAGACAGTAGGTGCTATGGGCGGTGGAGACCACTTTCCATCAGGTGACCCACCTGCTCGTTTGTTCACTTGTAACATTAAAAACAAAATCTTCATACAAGAAAAAATTTTAGTCATTTGACAGAAGTAATAAAACTGACTTAATTATTTTCATACTGATTACATGGTGGCACTATAATGGTTATTCCTCGTGCTGATTTGCAGCGCTATTCAGTGGACATTTCAAAACATGATTGAAAACATCCTATTATAATTTACCTATCAAAGGTTTATCACGGTATATTTGAACTTTTTTAGTCTCAACAGAGATATTTTATCACTTGGTGATTGATATTCAAGAATTGAGTCCCTGTCATGAAAATATTTTTCTCAAATAAATAAACTTATAAATAAATCTTTAAAAAAAAGTTAAATTTATAACCCATACATAAAAACAGTTTAAATTTTTTTATCGGAAATGTTGCAAAAGTGATATATTTTTCCGTTTTTGAGTGTAGGTCAGTAATAGTCTGTATTAGGTCACTGACTCTCTGCGGGTCGTTCGCCGGTGATTGGCCGCCGAAATAAGCCGACAACGTCGGCCGACGTCTGTAGTACCATATAGTAAAAGTCTAGAAATGGGTATCAGAGATGAATATGCCTCATAGATGTATTATATAAATAGGTTCATCGACTTGCTTTCCATAGGGCTAAATTTAAGTTAAGAGTAAGAAGCAACCATTGAAATAAAAACCGGTCAAATTCGAGTCGGACTCGCGCGCCGTTTTCCGATATACCTATAGTATTTTCGGAAGCAATAAAGTCCATTTTCAGGACCGCAAAACTAAATTTGTTTGTAAAGGTTTTTTGCAGATTTCTGAAAAAATGTGCAACTTAGAAAGATCAATTTATTTTTGCTGTAAAGTTTACATAAACCTCTGTCAACTGTAATTAATTCAGATTTTTCCTTACTCAAACTTCGGAGATAGGGGGGGGGGGGGAATGTTATTTTATTTTGATATTTTTCATCATAACTTGAAAACTATGAGACGTAAAAAATTACAAAAATATGTTTTAAAATGTACAAGTAAAGCTCTTTCATATGATACCCCACTCAACCTAGTAGCGACAATTTGAAAATTGCCCCACCCCCCTATTTTGGCCCCATTTACATTAATAATTATACTTTTTTCAAAAATTTTTCATGTGCAATTAAGTTGGGCAACTATATTCTAAAACCATTCCAAATTTCAGGTCGATAGCATAAGTGGTTGCTGAGATATAGAGGTGTGACAGACAGACGGACAGACAGACAGACAGAGCGGCACCATAAGGGTTCCTTTTTTTACCATTTTGGTATCGGAACCCTAAAAATAAAAAAACCGGTCAAGTCCGAGTCGGACTCGCGCGCCGAGAGTTCCGATATACTCGTACCTATAGTATTTTTGGAAGCAATAAAATCTATTTTTAGGAGCGCAAAAGTAAGTTTGTTTGTAAAGGTGTTTTGCAGATTGCTAAAAGAGATCGTTTTATTTTTTCTACTATAATTAACTCAGATTTATCACTTTGTAAACTTGGAGTTATCTCCAAGTTTAAGTTTAGTTAGTTTAGTTTGTGTTAGGCACAACCTTTCTATACTATTATGTAACCGAAAGTTATATACCCATCTGCCCATGAAACATCAACTTTTTCTAGGAACATAGGTCGGAACTATAGTAGATTACCTAGGGAGGTATAGTAAGGAATGCTCTATATTACACGTATATTGCAACTCGAGGCGTAGCCGAAGGTGGCAAACGTGTGAAAGTAATGTTAGTATGCGATTTTTCTACGGGAAGGTAGGGGTAGTTACTTTCGTCTCGAGTAGCAGGAATAAAGTACTAACTTTCTCCCCGCAAGCACGAAATAGTTATTTGTTAAACAAGGCAACAAAAGTGTTATTGTACAAGTGCCATGTATTAAAACCTGAGCAAGCGAAGGATTCATCGCTCGTGGTTCAAAAGAAGAATCCTGAGATCCTTGAATAACAAAGACCACGGGCAAGACTGATAAAAATTCGAGAACACAATTAAATTTTAACTCAAATCAGGTTTCTAGCAACTCAACATTTAACCCCAAAATATATCCTAAACAGCTTTCAAAGAGTTTAGCTAAGCCTTAGCCGCTCAAACCGTGCCCACGTTCGACATCTCAGAAGCCTGGAAATCTTCAGTACAAGACAGATCCTACGTCCAAGCTACCAGGCTCAAAGCTGCCGCGCAACCTCTGGTGCCAGCTCAATAGACTTCTAACAGGACATGGGCGTTGTAACTACTTCTACTGATGGAGAGATTCGGCTATGTGCGAGTGTGGCGAAGAGGAACAAACTATGGATCACATAATTCGTCGTTGCTTCCTCTTCTCATATCCAGGTCCTAAAGAAGACTTGCTTAGTTTACCGCCTGACGCCGCCGAATGGCTAAAAGGAGTAAATTTAAGTCTATAAATAAACATCGCCTATTCGTAAAGCCATACGATTAAATAAATAAGCTAAGCCTTAGAAATTAAAAGCACATCAACAAAATTCTTATCCGAAATCAAATCTGGAAATGTGAACGAACTCTTTTGAACTGCCAACCCTAATAGGCCTACTAGCACCGTCAACCCTTAGGGTAACCTTCAGGTCGTTGACTCAAGGTCACTACCCCATGGTTAAGTACAAAGCTCTTATTATTAGGGTGTCATGGAGTTCAATACTCGAATATAACCTAGCGATTTTTAAGATATTAAGAATTTAAAAAGGTCTAGAAAAACTGTTTAAAGGTTCCTATACAACGGAAAGTTATGATTATACCGAAGGATGTGAAAGAAATTATGTGAAACAAATATATAGCCACCTTCCGCAACAATGATGGATGCTCTGTACTCACTGTGCACTGTGTGAGTTCTGGAGGGAGCTATATGGTAGCCGAGTCAAAACCATTGGCAATGACGGAAATGACAAAATGGCCTCCAAACACAGGCTATTTTCGCTTAAATGGAGGCTCCAATCTATGCTGCAATTAAGGTCTAAAATGTATCGAGAAATAAATTTCTTTTTTATTATTTTTAAAAAGTACCACCAAGTAAAGTCTGGGGAAGTACCACCCCCTTGCTTTTTTCTGCCGTGAAGCAGCAGTGTTCGCACTGCTGTGTTTCGGTTTGAAGGGCAAGGGAGCCAGTGAAATTACCGGCATATGAGAGATACCATCTTAGTTCTCAAAGTAAGCAACGCGCTTTGCTGTCTCATTAGTGTCAAGATTTGCCATTAATAACACAGTGGGTGCTATGGGCGGTGGTGACTACTTACCATCAGGTGGCCCACCTGCTCGTTTGCTCACTTGTAACATAAAAAAATAGTTATTACGATAAGAGTTTCAGCAAAATTGCTTAGCACAATTTGGAGGGGAAGAAGGCACCTATCAATCAAATCATTAAAAAAGAAATATGCACCCAGTAAAAAAAAAATCTTAACATGAAAAAAAAATATATATGTAGGTACGTAATTCCCTCATCGATCGTTTTCTTATTGCAAACTCCAGCTTCCTATCCGCCCGTTAGTTGCCGACCACGTGGGCTAGCGGGTCATCGCCTGGCCTACTGCGTAAGAGTTGAACGATCGCACCGCATCGCACACAGACCCGTATAAGTCGTATATTGGCGCATGCGTTATGTGTGTGTATAGGTGAGGATTAAACTCTTTTGCAGTTGTCGAGCGTTTATGCTGGAAGTTTATTCCTTGAATGTGTTTTTGAATCGTGATATAATAACCAGTTGTAGGCGAATAGTGATGACGGTTTGAGGGACTCAATTCTTGAATATCATCGTGTGATAAAATATCACTTTTGAGACTTTCAAAATCCTTTAGAACGGTGTTGCGAAAATTATAGTTTTTATCAGAATAAAATTCAAACATAACATGTTTCAAAATTCCTCTACGTTTTAAACTAAATAACAATCACTTTTCGACTGAATAACTCTTTGAACTGAACAACAATTCAAGCTTTTTACTTTTCAAACCAAAGAATTTGGAAAATACGCGCATAGAAGCGGAGCGTTCTCAAGTCAATGACTATAATAATATCGAAAATAATTGCAGTACCGGCCACACTGGCGGACTGTCAACACAAATGGTCGGCCGTCTGCTGTGCCTCTGTCAAAGTTACCAATAAGATTTATAAGCAAGGAGGACTAAAAATGAGTCAGTATCTATATTTAGGCGTGGCGTATTAGTGACATCATTTTGTACTAGACCAGCCTAATGTTAAGCCACGATCACACTTGGCTGAATCCAAAGACTTTCGGCATACATTGCTCGTTGAAATAAGGATATTGCAATTAACATAACCAAGCCTCCCAGAAATGTATACCGAATTAGTCTTAGGATTCATCATAAAAGCTTTAGCTTCTATGGCGATTGATATTAGGTCTTTACTTATGAAATTGCCGTTTTGTATGGCGAATTTTAGGTAAACTCAATTTTCAGTACTAACATTTTTGCATTTTTCTTAGGAATTATAAATCCAATTTTTTTAAGCATTATTGGGAAGACATTAAGCTAACAGAAACTTAAATTTAATTTTCGAAAAATATTATCTGGAAAAAAATATAATGTATATAATGTTATGTAATATAATGTAATATAATGTTGAAATCGGACGACATTTAAGACGAACAATTTTCAAACCTTTAATTTTATATATCAAACGAAAAATAAAAACTTTATTTTATGCGTAAATTGATAACCTTGAAGTCAACTTTCAAATATAAGACAAATGAAAAAAATAGCATTAGATTTATAGGAATTATGATCTAATTAATCTGTAAGAAAATTTCGGCAATTTCATAGGTAAAGAGTGTAAAGACCTATTATTAGAATGGTCACTGAGTAGATAATAATGAACTGGGGTTTGATAATTATTAGCCCGTGTGGTGCCGGCAAAGAATAGTACCAACCCATCTCTACCAGTGGGTGTCGTAAGAGGCGACTAAGGGCTCATGAACCGGAAGATGGGCAGCAGCAGTGGTGAAAGACGTGCGGTTAACCGTACAAACCTCCGTGGTACAAACGCATCTCTTTCCGCGGGCCCGTGAGGTTCCAGCTAAACATAGTACTAAACCTTCTCTACACGAGGGTGTCGTAAGGGGCGACTAAAGGATTATGAACTTGACGATGGGCAGCAGCATCCTTCACATACTGCGGTCACCAACAACCGCGGTCCATGGTGCCAGCCTCAACGCTATACGAGTAAGCGTGGTGGCTATGGTCATTCCCCTTTAAATTTTACCATGCGTTATGTATGTATATTATGTATGCGTTTTAGTTGGTATTCTGGGGGGATTTTTTCTGTCCTGCATGAGTGGAGGATGGTGAGACTGTTCAAACTCAAACTCAAAATAGTTTATTCATTGTTGGATATCAAAATCTCTTAATGACGTCAGCTTAACTAGATCGCTTCACAAACAAATTGGCGCCATGGTGGGAAAAAAAAGCGACGATAAAAACCCACGCACTCTTTTAAAAATGTTTGAATGTACAGGGTTGATACAATAAACATAAGTTAGAACCGCAGCCTAATCCCATGGATTTTTGTCTTCTATATAATCGTCAAATTCCGTAGGTTAGGTAGCCGAGCCTATAAAAACTATGAATAATAAGCCGCGGACGGACAGACGGACACGACGAAACTATAAGGGCTCCTTGTCGACTACGGATCCCTAAAAATGGAATAACGCTAGGGCAAATATGAAGCCACATACACACTACACAGATACCATATCACGTTCCGCACCATACACCGTGGTGGTTCACTGCCTCTCATCTGGTTTTTAGTCGCCTTTCACGGCACCCTTGGGTAGAGCTGGTGTGGTAATAAGCCTCAATTTCCGTTTTGATGTTAGGGTTCCGATACCAAAATGGTAAAAAAAGGAACCCTTATGGTGCGACTTTGTCTGTCTGTTTGTCCGTCTGTCTATCACATCCCTATATCTCAGCAACCACTCATGCTAACGACTTGAAATTTGGAATAGTTTTAGAATACGGTTGCTCAACTTAATTGTATAAGAAAGAATAAAAAAAAATTCTGATTATTACTGTAAAGGGGGCCCAAATAGGGGGGGCAAAATTTCAAATTGTTGATACTAAGTCGAGTGAGGTATCATATGAAAGGGCTTTACGTGTACATTCTAAAATATATTTTTGTATTTTTTTACGACTCTTAGTTTTCAAGTTGTGATGAAAAATGTAAAAAAAAATACCATTCCCCCCCCTTATCTCCGAAGTTTGTGAGAGGCAAAATCTGAATTAATTACAGTCGATAGTAGTTTATGTATATATTACAGCAAAAATAAAACGATATTTCTAAGTTGCACAGTTTTTTTTGAAATCTGCAAAAAACCTTTACAAACAAATTTAGTTTTGCGGTCCTAAAAATGGACTTTATTGCTTCCAAAAATACTATAGGTATATCGGAACCCTCGGTGCGCGAGAACGACTCGCACTTGACCGGTTTTTTAATACACACCCTGGCTTCACATGTGTGTGGGTTGCAAAAGCTGTCAAGAACCAACTTTTTTCGAACTTGATCTAAAAAAAATTTCACAGTTCAGTTAATTTGCACTAAATTTATATAAATTATAGATGAAAACCATCCCCGTGAATCAGCCTATCTATTTTTCAAAACTGTACCAAAATCCGTACAATCAGTTTTTTTATGTTAGTGCTTAGACTGACCGGATTGCATCAGAAAACCTCTTGGGGGGACATAAAATAACGAGTAGGACCCCTGGCCAAATTTTAGTATGTTACTCCAAACACGTTTCTAAACAACTTAAAAGAAACATGGGTCGAAAAACGAGAAAAAATTTTGCTCATCCCATACAAATCCCAGTGTCGCCGGAACAAGATTTGTATGGGCGGACCAAAATTTTCGTCTTTCGACCCATGTTCCTGTGGGAAAGTTGTTCAGATACATTTTCTGAGCAACATACTAAAATTTGGCCAGGGGTCCGAAAATAACCCTGTATGTTATTCAAATTATAGAATTTTAAAAGTTCAAAAGGTTTTTTTACTTTAAAATTTAATATTGGGTAAGATGGCATTTCTCGAAAACTAAAACCTTGGATTTAGGCCCTGAAACTGAACAACTTTAGCTTTAGGTACCTAAATAAAAACAAATCGTGTCCTTAGGGAAAGTTGTTAAGTTTTATAGACTGACAGTTTAATTTTCAGTAACATTTGTGAATCAAATTATATGCATATTTGTAATCGGTTGCTCGAAAACGACTAACGATTTTGATGAAATAGTAGTAAATACCATACGAGGGTTTTTGAGGGCGAAATAAATGAATCTAGATAGGTCTCACCTCTAGGAAAATCAATTTCTGCGTTTTGTAGCATTTTTAGGGTTCCGATACCAAAATGGTAAAAAAAGGAACCCTTATGGTGCCGCTTTGTCTGTCTTTCTGTCTGTCTGTCACACCTGTATATCTCAGCAACCACTCATGCTATTGACTTGAAATTTGGAATAGTTTTAGAATATGGTTGCCCAACTTAAATTCATATGAAAGAATTAAAAAAAGAATTAGGATTATTAATGTAAAGGGGGCACGAATAGGGGGGGCAAATTTTCAAATTGTGGTTACTAGGTTGAGTGGGGTATCATATGAAAGGGCTTTACTTGTACAATCTAAAATATATTTTTGTATTTTCTTAAGACTCGTAGTTTTGAAGTTATGGTGAAAAATGACAAAAAGATACCATTCCCCCCTCCCTTATCTCCGAAGTTTGTCAAAGAAAAAAATCTGAATTAACTACAGTCGATAGAACTTTATGTAGATATTACAGCAAAAATAAAACGATCTTTCTAAGTTGCACAGTTTTTTAGTAATTTGCAAAAAACCTTTACAAACAAATTTAGTTTGCGGTCCTAAAAATGGACTTTATCGCTTCCAAAAATACTACAGGTATATCGGAACCCTCAGTGCGCGAGCCCAACTCGCACTTGACCAGTTTTTTTGAAAATAGCGCTTTTCAGAAACCCTACAGCGCCATCTGAAAGTGGGCTTGGTTAAAATTTTACAGAGCAAAGCTCCGTTGCCTAGTACTACAAATATTTATCTTACAAAAGATTTGCAACCAGAATGAAAACTAGCCTAACTTTCGCATGGCGTAAAGGCGTAACTCACAACTGAATCGATAACACGCTATTGGCCGATACGCAGGCCGTTCAACCCCGAATCAGTTCGTTGATCTAGCCACTTAACTTGCAATTTTTAAATGTGCTTATTCAAATTTGGAACGTCACTTTTTAATTCAAGCAAACGTTGATTTAAGCAATTTATTTGATTTATTAAAATCTTTAGAACTGATTTATTTTTTCACTGATTGGTTTATAGTAGGTACTCAGGTATCAGAGACTGACAAACATACTTAAAATGATAAATAACCGTCAAACAGAACAAACACTGGTATATTTTATCACCGAAGGACTTACGAGATTTTAGAAAACGCCCCGAAAAGTTTTTTTTTAGAAAAAATGTGTTATGTTTTTTTTGGTATTTTTTATGTCACCTAATGACATTCAATAATCGACCCCATAGAAATACGACTCACGCCTTACAGCGCAGAAGGCACTACCCACCACGCCAGGGAGGCAATAAATCGTTTAAAAAGTTAATATTTGGTTGTTAATTGTTTCTCACTATTCCTAAAGAAACAGACGGAAAGCCGTAGGTTAGGTCGTGAAATTCGCGAGTGCGATACGCAATAAACATCGTATCCCCAAATCTCGAGTTCAATCGCCTCTAGGCTAGCCGTCGAACCCGTTGCAAGTCACCGTTTTTGAATTTCGAATGTTTATCCGACTGACGTTGATTCGTTTAAATTCGAAATTCGCGGCTTTTAAACCGGGAAGTGTTCCGGGTTGTTTCTCTTACTTTGGTTTGATGTAGTTGCGTTTAAAATATATTTCCTAACGATAAGCTTATTTGGATATACGTGTTGGTTCTGATACGGATAAAATGGCAATGGTAGAGAAAACGTTATGTGCCTTTTCTAACATATATTAATTTACCATTTTTTTTTTGAGTAACCAACGAAATTTAAATAAGCATACGTGGAGAGATACATTTATATGTACGGCCATCTTTTTCTAAAACAGGCTGTGTAGAGTGATAAGAGTCAAATGTTTTAATTGTTTTTAATATTTTATTGATTTTTTTATAACACTCCAAAAGATGGAGTCAAAAAGTTCAAACGCCTAGTTCGAAGTTCGTTGGACGGCTCTTCGCGAACTCTAGCGACTGCACAGCGTTACATTTGAAATTCGAATTCTCGAATTCCAAATTCGAATCGAAACTAGTAGCTGCTGCAATAGAAAATATTTATTTTAAAAAAAGGACAGAGTTTTTTTCATTGTCGGTAAAAAGTAAAAATACTTTAAGTGGCTTTTTTGCAAAATAAGAAAATCTAGCATGCAGTTTTAGCAAACATGGTTTAATTCGTTTAATAAGGTCATGAAGGTCATGAGTGTATTTGAAAAAGTCAAGTTTTCGGTCCTATCTGAGATTAATTGTCCAACAACATTAAATGAATAAATTAGAAGTGCTGGTCTGAGAAGCTTAGACAACAAACATATGTTCATAATGCCTAAAGTTAATAATAAGTTCGGTATGCGATTGGATGAATATCTATTACCTACATATGTTAATGAGCTACCACTGGAACTACAAGACTTGTACCTTAAGAATAGCAATTATTATAATACATTAAAAAAACATTATTATAGCACCTAGCACCTACCTATGTACTTTCTGTGTAAACTGTAATCGCTGTAATTAACGACTCTTCAGTACCCAGATAAACCTGATGGGTTTTCGTGGTACGGAATTTAGTTTCACAATATGTCATTTCTTGATAGTACAATAAAAAAAAAAAAACAAAAAAAGAAATATTTTGTAAAGAAAATCTGATAATATATCCTAAGAAAAATACATAAATAAAAAAATATTTTTGATCAATTTCATTAAAAATGTGTTAAAAAATCACTAAAATAGGGACTTTGAATACTGTCCAAGATTTTGTATTTCATGCCATACTCCTTTCATTGTATTTAAATACGTAATTAATGATAATGTCCTATGCACGAATTACTATACCGACTAATGATCAATTATAATAATTTTTTAATCAACAAATTGCCATTACAAGTTGCAATAAAATTATTTATTGTTGTGTAATTTATTTATAAGTAACTTGAGGTCGTTGACCTGAAAAATGTATTGTTATAAAAATGCTGACTCACTTGCAAGGAAAATGATGAATGGTGGTTAAGAGTTATTCTTTGTTTATGAAAAGGGTTCCGTAATAATCCTTTATTTGTTAAATTTAAATTTTTAATTGATGGTGTGATTCTTTATTATAAAATCTATATAAATTCTAAGCGCTTCTTTGTCTTATCATATGAATTAAAAACATTGTATTTTCTTGCCTTAAATAAGACAATAAAATAGTTCTGGTAAAAAACGATGAATCTTATTATTTGTATTACGTTTTCATTATTGATTGCATTAAACACTATATCAAATATTTCTTGTAAAATAAAGTGTTTTTTATCTTCGATTCTTATAAACTTTGCAATCAAATAATAGTTCTTTACCTATGAAATTGCCGAAATTTTCTTACAGATTAATGAAATCATTATTCCTATAATTATAAAGCATTTTTTTTCATTTGTCTTATATTTGAAAGTTAACTTCAAGGTTACGCACAAAATAAAGTTTTTATTTTTAGTTTGATATACAAAACAAAAGGTTCGAAAATTCGTCTTAAATGCCGTCAATCAATCAATCAATATTTTATTTGCCGATTGTCTGATTTCATCATTAGATTTGTTATACTTTTTTACAGGTAATATTTTTCGAAAATTTAATTTAAGCTTCTGTTAGCTTAATGTCTTCCCAATCATGCTTAAAAAAAATTAAAAAGTTAAATATTTAATTAAAAAAAAAATGCAAATATGTTAATACTGAAAATTGAGTTTACTTAAAATTCGCTATACAAAACGGCAATTTCATAGATTCACAAAAACTTGCAATAACGTTAAATCTATAAAACTAATTGTCTCCAAATATCTTAAAATTAATAATCATAAAACGGCCTATCCATATGGCGCAATTGTACTCTAATCAAAGCTGCTGGTTGCTGCTGCGTCAAAGGTTTGTTTGAGTGTCAAAGCAAACATACAGGAGTGTTATAGTGCGTAGCTGCGGGATTTATCATTTTATTTTTTATAAGCATAGGTATTTTGCTTGTGTTACTTTAATTTAGACCGCAGTTAAGTTTTATATTAAGGTATATTAACCCTCTAATATTAAAATTTTGTCAATATCTTAGACTCTCCTACCTGCTCAGTTTACTCAATAAAATAAGTTCAGTGAATAAATCAATTAATTCAGACACAGTAGGAAGCTAAACTCCACCTATAACAAAAAAGTATAACAACCCTCAGAGATGTGAATCTGCCTGTGAAACTGAACAACTTTTGCTGTACGAAAAAGATTGAAAATTTTACTTATCAATGATCAAATTTTACTTTCATATTTCCACCTGTGTTTCTTAGGGTCTTCTTCTTCTTCTTAGGGTAACTTGTTCAGCTTCATAGGCAGATTCACATCTCTCGAGGGTTAATAATAAACCCTTCCTGATATACGTCCTAAATAAGTTACGCCTAAAATTACCTTCTGCTTTGAAATATGAACTGTATGACCTATGAGCATCACTAAGCGACAGTTCCCACACCAAAATAAAGTAATTGATCATTACTTTGAGCACGTGTTCCAAAATCAATAGGTCGTCCACCGCAGGCGAAAGAGAGAGTGAGACAGAGATGTGTGACGTCACGTCTTCTGTCCTTGTCTTTCGCAAGGTCGGCGGTCTGAGAGCGAGGTTATTTGCTCGTTAGAATTTTTGGGGGTTACTTTTTTCAGCATGGTGGGAAGGAAATATTTTACTAAGTGAAGCTTATCTTGAATAAGGTGTGAAAGAATATCTCAGAAACTCAAAATTTACCAAAAGTCAAAAAAATCAGTTCATAATACGAAAAAGGGTTTTGATATAGAACCATATAAAATGCTCTACCCCGTAATTCAGTTCTGCAAGCAATTTCGATGCGTTTAATTTTCTTATTAGAAGCAGTCTTTCAAGTCAGGTTTAAGGAAATGTCTTTATACATCCGATATGATAACTTTAAAGCTCAAGTCACACAGAGGCGGTATGATTGCGAAAGCGGTCCGGGGCGGTTTGGCGGGAACAAAATACCGCGCCCCGACCGCTTTTCAATGTGACAGGGTGCAAGAAAGAACTCATACTTTACGAAAAATACCGGCCCCGGAACGCTTCCGCTACCGCCTCTGTGGGACGCGGGCTTTATAGTGTAGTTCTTAAATCATTTGTAGTGTTCTGGAATTAACTGCGAATAAAGAAAATAATACCTTCACACTAACTAATAATGAATATAATGATAGATAATGTCCTGTGAGTTGTATTGTATTGACTGTTATTGACTAATATACATTCTTTTACTATGATACCGTAATGATTATAGAAATAAACATACCAACTAGCCTTCCTTATGCTTGATACATTTTCCGGGGTCAATAACCTTTTGACAACTGCAACAACGTGAATGTTCGCAAAACATATTTTCAATTGCATAAAAGAATTATAATGTTAAAGTAATATAATAACAAAAGAGTGTAATGAACTATGAATATTATAGCATCAGGGAATTGTCCTTAAGATGTCAAATGCATAAAATTCAGCGATCTTTATAAGCAGTGTTACTCAAAAGATAGCCAAAAAATTTTTGCATGAGACGTAACCAGCCAGAGTTCATCAACATTTCACCGAAATCCACTGTTTGGGTACCGAGGTCAACGACCGCAGCTGACGCGCGTGCGCTAGTGTGCACACGGACGCATACACACACATACAAAAAACCCGCTGTGAACGACAATTTTATCTCTTAATAACTCTAATTTATTAATTTATTTCCTTATATTTGGTGAGATGAGACATTTGACTCATCAGCTGTCAATTAAGGTTAAAATTTCACGTTAAGGGCAAAATTTGACCAAGTTGGGGTCGAAATACTTCAGCTCGGGGGGAGTGAACTATCACTATGAGCTAAGTTGATTATTCAGCTCGAATGAAAAAATATATAATTTTTCGTGGCTCAGGCCCGAAGATTCGTCAATGCGTCAGTCACAGTCGGACCGCCTTGGGGACTACATCTCAATCGCGCTACGGGTTGTGGAACCAACAGTACAAAATACACGTACAAATTTTTATTCACAGTTGTGAGGTTAACACAGTTTTTTTTAAGGAAGTGAAACCTTTCTAATGATTTTTGACAGTGCCTTGATAAGTGCAGTGACCTGAGGATGTTTTTGGATTTTACCCCAACATGGAACGTGGTGTTTTAATATAAGAAAAATAAAAACTAAGTTCTCAAAAAAATCGAAACGTAAACTTAACGGGTTTTAGATAACTGAACACAGTTCGGTTAGCTAAAACTTCTTTCAAAACTCTTACAATTGGCGTTTAGTTCCTTCTTTCTTCTAAATCCCTAAAATCGAATAAATTCTTCTTCCTGCTCTTGTTTTCTTTTTACAGATTTTATAACTGTTTTGTATACGGGAACAAGTGAATTACAATAAAACAAAGAATAGTGCCTTAATATATTTTAAGAAGAAAGAGAAGTTGCGAAAACGACTACGGAGACAAAATGCGAAAAAACCTGTTGCTCTTCAAAAAGATAATACCCGAATTAAACTTTTCGAAAAGAAATCTCACATCTCCCCTCGGCCGGAATATATACATCAGCTAAAACACAACCGTTGCATCAACCAAGTTGAAAGATCGGGAGTGCCATACAGTTTCCCCAAAAACTAAAAACTGGTGATTAAATCGAGTTGCCTTAAACCCCCGACATAGTCGAACACCCATTAAAAAAAAAACTAAACAAAGTGATAATAATAAAATAGTGTACGAAATGCGAATTCGATTCGTGTACGACAATCATTGGCCGATTTTCAACTATACTTAAAAAGTTATTAACTTCAAAAGAACAAAACATTTGGAAGATGAATAATCAGTTCCACGAGTTGTTCGGTTCGCAATGGCCGCCGGACCAACATGGCGGTCATTCGTCGGCTTCGACGATGCTGCATCAGGGTCAGCTGCCTCAGGGCATGCAGCTGAAGCGAGAGCCCCAGGACATGGCCCCTCAGGGTGTCATGCAGGGTCACATGATGCAGGACATCACTTCCAACTCGGTGGCAGATAGCACATCACCTCCACCAGGCAGCAGCGATGGAATGTTTGGATCTTCACTCGCTGGCATGTTTATGGATAAGAAAGCCGCAAATTCTATAAGAGGTATTTATTGCTTCTGTGTTTAATTTTTATTTTATATGCACAAATTATTAACAAAACTTGCCTAAAATGGTTCAGTTTCATTGAATAACGTATCCTTTTGTAACACTTTCGAAGATGCTAAGAGCTGAAAACAGATGGCGCTGAGATCGTACCACTATAATTTTGCACGTTCATTTTCTAGCGTAAGTGACCACTTATCGGTCAACCCAAAAGAATCAGTTATCGTGAAAAATCTGACAGATAAGAAAACCTCGTCTATGACGACAACTCGGATGAATAGTTAGTAAATATCCTTACTTGAAATAAAAGGTGTCTTACAAATACATAATCATCACGTTTCTTTCTCTAAGGAGTAGGCAGCTACCACATGGTTCCGCCTAATATGGTTCAATTGTTTTATGATACATCCCTGGATTATTCTACTCTCATTAACCATTCCATACACCTTCGTCGGTTAAGCTGCTATCACACCAGCTTGCTTAATTCAGAAACCAATTCGGTATAAATTGCTAACTAAGCAAGGATATTGGAATAGACAGAACCAAGCAATGTATGCCAAATTAGTCTTTCTATTCTATTTTGTCTGAATTTGGTGATGAAATGTCCTCCATAGCTTTCCCCTTCCAGGATTTGAGACAATGGCGTTTCACTTATTGACACCATTTGTAGTATTTTTCTTTTCTACTTCCGAAAAAGATACAACGTAGTTCGAGCTTTGAACTCTTACATAAAGGATTTCTCTTGCCTACGTCCGCGTCGCTCGCGTAGTCGCGTCTAATCAATACCGTTTTGTCTAGACAGTCTAGTTTTTCAGTGAGCTGGTAACGCAACTTTTTCATCTGCTTCAATAACCTTAAAACCTTTGACTTCTAGAATTGAAGAGCTAAGCTCATTTCAGTGGAGTATCTTCTTGTGAGTTCTGCTCTCCACCAGATACTTTATTTCCTAAACGACACGACTTCCTCTTTCTTGATTTGGTCACAGTGACTTCGTCTAGGTCTTCCCATTTGCTTTCTTCCTTTCAAGTACAAATTCGAAAAAAAACACAACGTTTTAAGCACTGACCCCAAGTTGAGTTTCCGTGTTATAGGTATATTTTAAAACTTATTATTACACTATCTCTCTTTTAGCTCAAAGATGACATTATATTCTTTACTTTTTGCCTAATTAAATAATAATCTCTATTTACAAGACACGTTCTCATATCATAAATTTACACATGGTATGATACCAATTAAACTTTATTCTCGAAATATCCTAGTAGCCCAATCTGGGAAAAAGTTGACCTTGACAATAATTATTGGTCCGTTGTAAATTTTTTGCTGTATTTTACATAAAACAGTGAAAATTGATAATACTTATTCACAGATTAAGCCTTTCTTGAGCTTAAGAACATATCTTTTCAAAAAGTCAATTTTACTAGACATTGAGGAAATATGAAACTATCTTCGCACTTACAAATAAATTAGAATATAGCCTAAATATCGTATGACCTTAAAGATCGAAGGTCACTATGCCAATATTTTTAGTAAAGCTGAACATTGAAAATCTAAGAAAGTTGTACATATTAATGATAGTTTTGAAAAACGTTCTATAAAATATCGCTCAAATGTCTGTGTTTTAGGATAAATGTATGCGTATATTGATTTAATTACTGCAAGTTGTTTCAGTACCTATATGAGCACAATTCACCCTTTTTCGTATGAATTTGTCTCTACAGCAGTTTCTCTCTAGGGTTCGGCTTTTGCTACACCTACCAATGAGAGGTCATGGAAGACTAGCACGACAGCCGCGCAGGGTGCTAGCATTAGCTGAGTGGCTACTTTTTAAGTATATGTTACTAAGATAAACATTTTCTTTGTTTTTTTCCGCTAGTCTATAACGTAGTCAAATGAGCTACGATCTATTGGAGGTTAAAACAAAAATCGTCTTATGACTTTTTAAGATTTTTAGTATTTGCGAACTACCTACACCTATGACATTTTTATACTTTCATTTTACACTTGGCTCATCACTCACACACGAAACGTAAATCAACTCGTTTTTTTTTTCATTTTTATATGATTCGTTCCCAGATGAAAACAGTATTTCATTTTGTTTTTTATCTAAATACTTTTGTTTTGCGAATGTGGCCGGTGATTCAGGATTATTATTAGTTTATGACATTTATAACAGAAATAAGAGCTCTTTTAGAAACTATTTTCTTCTAAAATTTCCCAGTGTGTGTGCAACAAACTAACATCCAACGTCATTTACTTCGAGGCGCAAATTCATTAAAATTTAACCCAAATTCTTAAACAATTAACACAGATTTAAACGAATTTAAACAGAAAAACCCTAAATCCTAATAGTGGAAAATCGGCCAAAACGAGGGCACAAACATTTAAATGCAATTTGGGGCATTACAGATAATGCACAGCACAATGATTGTCAAAATCAACATTTTTTTAGGTCAAATGACTCGACAAGACTCGTCAAATTAGATGTATTATTTGTATGCGTCAATGACCTAAATTTAAGCAGAATTCAAGTAAAGCCCCAAATTTTGAATTTAATTATATTTAAGTAAAATTATAAACTATCAGTGCTTAAATCTACTTAATATCCATTGTAATGGTGTATGAACAGAACATAGCTTAAAAAAGTATCCTACTCTTAACTTATCTGAAAACGAAAGGAAACGATAAGAAAAAGAAACAAAAACCTAAAAGACCCACAGATTCGCTAAGCTCTCATTTCACTTGAAATACATTTAATTAAAATGTGACTTACATTTTTTCACCGCTCTTACGCGCCAAAGTCGTATCTTGAAAATTAATGTCACTTACGTCCTTTTTGCTTGCACACGCATCCACGTGTACGCGTTGGGGTGAACGCACTTGACACAACGCTTGCACTTTGACTGGGCCCATTGTTTTTTTTATGAGTTTGGTCAAAAGCAACTTACGGTACTCTTGTTGTCATACAATAAAAGCTTTTTTGTTTAGAAGGTTTAATTTCTTGATTTATTGAGTTACGCCGTTTTAGGATTGTGAGCGTGACGGAATTTCAAATTATTTTTTATGTCTCACAGTACAAAGATAGGTCAGTTGATTCCTATGCTAGGTGTTTGTATTTAATAGCACAATAGCAATAAAAATACATTAAAAAAAGGAGACTAGTGTTGTGAGGAAAAGAGACCGGTTTTTTCCCAGGTAGTTTCCATTCGCTAAGAAACAGACTGACTGATACCTACTGATAGATGTCATTTGGTGTTTTTGGCAACTGTACTAATCAATCTTATTAAGAATGGAAGGCAATACTTGAAAATCATCTGGTGCTAAAATATAACTTTTAAGACAATACAAATTAACCTTGATAAACTGTTAAAAAGTAAATAAAAAGACATATGAAAATTTAACATTTATCATTAATTTATATTAAACGAAAGTCAATTTACATACATACATACATACATACATACATAACATCACGCCTCTTTCCCGTTGGGGTAGGCAGAGACCACAGTCCTCCACCTGCTACGATCTTGACATACTTCCCTTGCTTCCTGTACTTTCATCAATCCTTTCATACATGCTCGTCGGTTTAGGGTACTTTTAACCTGGCCTTGATTCAGAACGTCCTGAATTTGGTCCTGGTACGTTCGCCTAGGCCTTCCCCTTCCAACGTTTCCATTCACTCTCGCCTGGTAGATCTCTTTCGTCAATCTTCGTTCATTCATCCTCTCTACATGACCAAACCATCTCAGCATTTTGGTCACTACGTCTTCTTTTACGCCACACCGTTCTCTTATCACACTATTTCTAATCCTGTCACTCAATTTAATACCAATCATACTCCTTAGCGCTCTCATTTCCACTGCATTAATTCTACTTTCATGCTTCTTCTGCCATACCCAGCTTTCACTGCCATACATCAGCGTTGGTACCAAGTCAATTTATGTAGCACTATATTTATTTAATCCTGAAATATGAAAATTAACAACGATACACTACGGTAATTTAACGAATTTTAATCTTCGCTTTTAAAAAAAGAATCAGTAGATAAGTTTTAATTTTTTGAGTGATATTTTATTAGTTATCATATCACCCAGTGATATCCAAGAATTCTTAAAAAAAAATTCGAAGTCATAGGTTTTCCTCTTCAAACGTGAAAAATGATATATGGTAAGTAAAAAGTATGTTTTCACACATTATGAGTTGGACACTTTTTCAGAGCAAATTTAAATTTTATAAGTGCTGAAAGCCTCAAAAGTAATATTTTATCACCCGGTGATTTTCAAGAATCGAGTCCCAGTCTTGGTTTTGTTATACAAATAAACTGCATTTTCCCACAAGGTCAGCGACAGCACTCGTCATAGATGACGTATATTTTGCGAGCGTTACCATACGAAACGATAACAGATACGGTACGCTGTGACCGATAACAGTTACCGTTTATCGAGTGTTGTAATTTGGGTGTGGCAGATAATGTCTGATACGTAGTGTTATTTATGTGGATTTTTATAATCAAACTCTGCTCACGAAACTGAACAACTTTTACCAAAGTTAATACCTCATCATAACATCCCATGAAATGTCCACTACAGGACAGGGAGCTCCCTCCAGAATTCTAGCTTTTACTGGAATAATGTGGAGTGGAAGTACCATAGTCACCTCGCTTGTCAGCGACTGGCACCATGGACCGCGGTTGTAGGTTACCGCAGTAAGTAAGATGAGGGAGTATGCTGTTGCCCATCCTCTAGTTTATAACCCATAGACGCCTCTTACGACACCCACGGGTATGTATAGGATGGTACAAATCTTTGCCGGCACCACACGGGACAGTTAATATCTATATACTCGGTAACAATTCTGGAGGGTTCTGGTTAGGGTTCCACAGGTCCGACAGTGAACCTTTAATGGGTGTCATGATTTTAAGTAACAAGCTGTTTTATTATATTCCTTAATAATTGAATTTTTTACTGATATTTTATCACACGCTGATATTCAAGAGTTGACTCCCAGGGTCTCAATTCTCGAATATCACCGGGTGACAAAATATCATTTTTGAGACTCCAAGAATTCAAATTTAAATTTAACTGTTGAAGGTGAATCATAATTACATGAAAATTAACAATCAAACACTACTTTATATTTAACAAATAAATGAAAAAAAAATCTGTAAGTTTGAATTTTTTGAGTGATATTTTATCACCCGGTGATATTCAAGAATTGAGTCCCTGGTTCAGCTTATACTGGGGCTCAATTCTTAAAAATCACTGGGTGATAAAATATCACTTTTGAGACATTAAAAATTCACATTTGCCCTGATATAAACTGTTGATAGGTAAATCGGAATACATGAAAATTAACAATCGAGTACTGATTCATATTGTACGAATATCAATCTTTACTTTTGAAAAAAAAAACTGTGATCTGAGTGATATTTTATCACTCGGTGATATTCAAGAATTGGCTCCCAGGTTTTATTTCTACGTGCTTGCTACCGTGCTTTCCGAAGCTTTATAAAAGTATGAGTTTTACAACCAAAATACTCAACACCCAATCGTATACGTTTAATTCTGTTTGATGTTTACTTCAATTTAGCCGACTTATATTTAGTTTTGGCTTCTGATCAGTTCTGTTGAGCGCTCTACTAATGTAGGTGTTAAATGTCAGCGAACTCTTAAGCCACGATGACACCTAGCTGAATTCAAAGACTAATTCGGCACACATTGCTCATTGAAGTAAGGACTGCAATTAACATAACCAAGCCTCCCAGCAATGTATGCCGAATTAGTCTTTGAATTCAGCTAGGTGTGCTTTAGGTACCTATTATTACTATTAACTAAAGTGGCAGGGGGCAGGGCACATCCCAAGAAGAACCGATGGCCGATGGGGCGTAAGGGTTCTAGAGTGGCAACCACGTACCGGAAGACGAAGCGTTGGCAGGCCCCCCACTAGGTGGACCGACGATCTGGTCAAGGTCGCGGGAAGCCGCTGGATGCGAGCAGCGCAGGACCGGTCGTCATGGAGATCTTTAGGGGAGGCCTATGTCCAGCAGTGGACGTTTTTCGGCTGATATGATGATGATGACTTAGTTACCTACCAGTTGTAGGTATGACAACTACAGCACATCCAGGACACTATACAAGGTTATTTTTTGGACCTGATTTCCTTTTGCCCACTTATTGGTGAGGTCAAAAGCAACAACTTTTGTTCTACGACTTCGCTAACAACGCACGAAAAATTTTCAACTAGCCATACAAAATGGGTCGTTCACGTGACCACTTTAGTGTGGAGAGTCGAAAATTTTTTGTGCGTTGTTAGCAAAGTCGTAGAACAAAAGTTGTTGCTTTTGACCTCACCAATAAGTGGACAAAAGGAAATCAGGTCCAAAAAATTACCTTGTATACAACGAGCGGGAATTTTAAAATTTGAAATTGGAAGGTCGCGTAGGCCCTCATGTTCAGTACAAAAGACCCTCGGGAGCACCACACGAATTGCGCGGGCGGGTGCGCAGGGGTGCGGGGTGGATTGCAAGGGGGGCGGAGAGTTTCACTTCATCGCGTCATCATAACATCCCATGAAACGTCCACTACAGGACAGGGAGCTCCCTCCAGAATTCCAGCTTTTGCTGGGAAAATGTGGAGGGGGAGTACCATAGTCACCTCGCTTGTTAGCGTTACGGCTGGCACCATGGACCGCGGTTATAGGTGACCGCAGTAAGTAAGATGTAAGATACAAAGGAGGATGCTGCTGCCCATCCTCCAGTTCACCCTTAGTCGCCTCTTACGACACCCACGGGTATGTATGGGTTGGTTCTATTCTTTGCCGGCACCACACGGGACCTTCATCGCGTACTACGTATAAAAACAGTTTTACCTCAACGCGTGCGTACGTACGAGTAATTATGAGCAGTTTTACTTCATCGCGTACTTACGTAGTCTCAAAAGCAGTTTTACCTCGTCAAGCACGTACGTACCTATAGACTCAAGAGCAGTTTGAGCTTGACACATGGTTCCTATTTCCATCATAAAGCTATGGTAGATTTTTATCTGGCAGTTCTTAGTCACAAACACACACATTTTACCACTTTGGAAGTGTCTCTCGTGCAAACTAGACATTTTTCATTTTTGAAGACCAATCCTTAGATACCCCACATGTATGGGTTTGATGAAAAAATTTTTTTTGAGTTTCTGTTCTAAATATGGGGAACCCCAAAAATTTACTGTTAATTTTCTATTTTTGTGTGAAAATCTTAATGCGGTTCACAGAATACATCTACTTACCAAGTTTCAACAGTATAGTTCTTGTAGTTTCGAAAAAAAGTGGCTGTGACATACGGACGGACAGACAGACATGACGTATCCATAAGGGTTCCGTTTTTTACCATTTGGCTACGGAACCCTAACAATCTATTTATTCCTTGACAAAAAAACTAAAAACACATCGACGCACTTAATAGAACCTACATTTTTAAAATTTATATTTCGCAGATGGAACGAACTGGCTGACAATAAACGAAAGAATAAAACGGTTGAATAAAAAGAATCATATTAGAATTCCGACAAACTTTTCATTTGCAACTCCGAAGCAGATGCGTCTATGAATAATCAGCCTTATTGTTTTGAATTAGGAACTAAATAGAGTTCATGTTTAGGCTAGTGTAGGAAGAAAGGAGCATTTGGTTCGGACAAGCTGGGTCATTCACCCGTGACGTCGCCGTTAGATTAAAATTCAAATTTGGAAGCGTGCGACGCGCTGGCTGGCCTAGGGACATACAGTCAGACACAGCATATAGTCTAGGCAACGAAGCGGATGGTTGTATGAAGACCCCGCATTAAATCCTCAATCGATGAAACTTTGCTGGGGTATTACACTATATGAGACAAACCTTCTATAAAAAAATCCAAAAAGAAATCGGTACTTATAATTTTTCCATACAAAAATTACAAAAAACGTATGAAAAATTAAATATACCGATTTTTTTTTATAGAAAGTTTGTCTCATATAGTGTAATACCACAGCAAAGTTTCATCGACTGAGGAATTAATGCTTCGTTGCCTACACTACTAAGCTACGATTATAAGTTTTGCAATATGAACTATAAAATATCACGTATAAAATTCGAAATCACTGATTTAACTTTTCAAAAGTTAAGATTGATATTCGTTATTATGTATTTTTATTTACTTTTTACTAGTTTATCAGAGCGAATCAGAATTTTTGAAACTCAAAAATGATATTTTATGACCCGATAATATTCAAGTAGTTGGAGTTGAAAGAAACATAATTTTTTTAAAGCAAGTAAACTTTATTACGTACCAAATGTTGTCCATAATTTTTTTGATCTACAGTAACTTTAACCATAGAGAATTAAAACAGTGACTGGCGTAACTCGAACTGGGACTCAATTCTTGAATATCACCAGGTAATAAAATAACACGCAAATCAATCAAATTCACAGATTTCTATTTTCAAAAGTAAAGATTGATATTCGATGATTATCAGGATAAATTTAAATTTTTAAAGTGTTAAAAGTGATATTTCATCACCTGGTGATATTGAAGAATTGGCTCCTTGACCTAAAAGGGAAATCGTTACAAGCTCTAGACCTGCCATAGTGACACAAATTTGGCATTTCCGTGACAACACCAACACGACCGTTCATTGACCTATTTATGACGTTTGTGGGTGTGTTCCATCTGATAAGGAACCTTCTGTGTATGTGAAAACGTCTTTATTATACTGTTCTTATAGGGAGGTGTGAAATGGTCTTAATTTTCGTAGGCGGTTTTAAGAAAACATTTAAAATAAGAAGTACCTGGTCAACCGAGCTTCGCTCTATAATAGCTACCTCAATATTAAAAGGCATATTAAAATATCATCGGGTGAGCATGCTATGCTACCCGCCAACAGATGGCGCTGTAGGTTTTTGTCTAAAAGGCAAATGCTTAAAACACGGAGAAAACGAATTTTCCCAGACATGAGACCTAGCTAGATCTATTTTTCGCCCCCGAAAACCCCCGCATGGTAAATTTCATCGAAATCGTTAGAGCCGTTTTCGAGAAACCGATTACAAATATATATATTTATATACATATATACAAATATTGCTCGTTGAATAGTACAGGCATGGACGAATAGTACAGGTTTCAATAAGGAGTTTTCCTTGACGTTTGTGAACTACGTTTTTAGGGTTCCGATACCAAAATGGTAAAAAAAAGGAACCCTTATGGTGCCGCTCTGTCTGTCTGTCTGTCTGTCTGTCCGTCTGTCTGTCACACCTCTATATCTCAGCAACCACTTACGCTATCGAGCTGAAATTTGGAATAGTTTTAGAATATAGTTGCCCAACTTAATTGCACATGAAAATTTTTTGAAAAAAGTATGATTATTAATGTAAAGGGGGCCAAAATAGGGGGGGCCAAATTTCAAATTGTCGCTACTAGGTCGAGTGGGGTATCATATGAAAGGGCTTTACTTGTACATTTTAAAATATATTTTTGTATTTTTTTAAGTTTCTTAGTTTTCAAGTTATGATGAAAAATGTCAATAAAAATACCATTCCCCCCCCCTTATCTCCGAAGTTTGAGTAAGGGAAAATCTGAATTAATTACAGTTGACAGAGGTTTATGTAAACTTTACAGCAAAAATAAAACGATCTTTCTAAGTTGCACAGTTTTTCAGAAATCTGCAAAAAACCTTTACAAACAAATTTAGTTTTGCGGTCCTGAAAATGGACTTTATTGCTTCCAAAAATACTATAGATATATCGGAACCCTCGGCGCGCGAGTCCGACTCGCACTTGACCGGTTTTTTAAGTGTGGATGGGTGGTATCAATGATATTATATACAATGGGTAGTACGCTGATCACTGTTGGTAATTTTTTAAGGCTCAGAAAAATTATGAAATCGTTTTATAAATACACGGTCTTTGACAGCAGCAATCAAATTGACTTAACAATTTTCATACTTTTTAGATGGTAGGGCTTTTGTGCAAAGTCCGTCTGGGGAAGTACCACCCCCTTGCCTTTTTCTGCCGTGAAGCAGCAGTGTTTGCACTGCTGTGTTTCGGTTTGAAGGGTAAGGGAGCCAGTGAAATTACCGGCACACGAGACATAGGTACCACCTTAGTTCTCAGGGTGGGTAACGCGCTTTGCTGTCTTATTAGTGTCAAATTATTTCACTAATAAGACAGTGGGTGTCATGGGTGGTGGTGACCACTTACCACCAGGTGGCCCACCTGCTCGTTTGCCCAGTTGTAACATAAAAAATAAATAAAAAAAATACTCGGTGAACGTTCAGAATCAGTGTTTCCATTTTCTATTTTCTCAGTGCTAACTAGCAGCGCTATCTAGTTGAACTTATAAAAGCTGGTTGAAAACATCCTATTGTTAAATCACTTTGAGTTTTAAGATTTTAAAAATTAAAATTTGCCTTGAAAAACTGTTTAAATCATAATTGTTACCAACAATCAAACGCTTATCACCTAGTGAAATTTAAGAATTGAGCCCCAGTAACGATATTATGTCAATGTAATGTACATTCTTTTTTTTTAAACTACTTATATGTAGGTAGGCACAAATAATTTAAATAGTAGAGGTAGATACCTACTTAATCAAATTCAAAATCACCGAAAACCCCACCCACCGAACGGTTCAAAAATACGACTGATGACGTCATATGACATAACGAATGCGCCCAGAGTGAGTGCCCCCAGCGAGGGCGATGACCCCGTGACGTCACGATCAGCTGACTGGTGCAACCGGAGGATACAACACCACGTTATCTGTACAGTTGGCGGGTTTTATACAGGGGGTTACAATAGTGACACAGTAGATTATTTTTTATATTTATTTATTTTCAAATTAATTAAATATATGTCGTGCACAGAAAAATAAAGGTAATTAGAAGGATGATTAAAGAAATAATTCGTCTCAAGGTACTTAAGGCGTTGTTCTATGGATTTGACAGGTTATTTTGAATATTTCCCAGTGATCATCGATGATGTGATAAATTAGCAAGGTACCTATTCCGGGCGTGCCAAAGATCGTAATTAAGTAACTCTAAAGAACATACATAACATCTTATCAAACGTCCAGCGTAGGACAGAGAGCCTCCAAGACTCCAGCAAAAACGGATGGTACTTTGAAGGGGATTTACCATAGTCACCACGCTTGTAAGCGTTGCGGTTGGCGACCGCTGTTGTTAATGTCCGCAGTACGTTACATGGTACGATACACAGAACGATGCTGCTGCCCATCCTCCGGTTTATAAGCCCTTTGTCGCCTCTTACGTCACCCACGGGTAGAGTTGGGTTGGACACGGACGAAGAAGAAAGAACATTTGAAAGGATATTTCACCTGAGGTCATCTGATCCTAAATTCGACATAACCGACCACTACAACCGGGTGCATGGCAACTAAGTATACGTGGGACACTCAGAAATATTTGCGACACTAAAAAAAATTGTTCTACAGGTACATATATTTTTATTAAATCTTTTCAAAGTACTCTCCACCAGCCTCTATACAAAGATTCATGCGTCTGAACCAGTTTTCAAAACACTTTTTCCAGTCCGCCGTAGACACCTCGTTTACAGCCTGCTCGAACGCAGCCAGCGCATCTTCCGGCGACGAAAATTGTATCCCCTTGAGCTGATTTTTTATTTTTGGAAATAAAAAGAAGTCACACGGTGCTAGATCAGGGCTGTAAGGAGGGTGACCCAGGAGTTTGACTGGTGTGCTGTCCAGGAAGTCCCTCGTTTTGAGCGCGGTGTGTGCAGGCGCATTGTCGTGGTGGAGCAGTAGTCCGCGGAGCCCTGTGTTTGGTCGCTTGTTGCTCACAACAGAAAAAACTTCTGGTAAACATTTGGTAGTATACCATTCGGCGTTGATGCTTCTTTGATCTCGTAAGGGAATTGAGGCCAAGTGGCCAGTCAAATTAAAAAAGCTGGCGATCAAAATCTTCCCCCCGCTTCGAGATCGCTTCACTTTGGTAGGCGTTGGTTTATTTTGAAACACCCAAACTGTCGACTGGCGCTTGGTTTCTGGATCGTATTGATAAATCCAGGACTCATCACCTGTTACGATGTCGTAAACACGCCGAGACGAGCCTGCTTCAAATTTGTTCAGCATATCACGGCACCATTCCACCCGGGCCTGCTTCTGAGCGTCGGTGAGGTAGTGCGGCACCCAGCGCGATACTATCCTCCTCACGCGAAGATGCCCGTGTAGAATCTCGTGAACGCTTCCCGATCCAATCTTTAATATGTGCTGAATCTCCTGATATGTAATTCGCCTATTATCTTGGATTAAATTTTTCACTGCTAGCACGTTTTCTTCCGTAATAGCCGTCAAAGGGCGACCGCTTCTTTCTTCATCCCCCAAGGTTGGTCGACCGCGCCTAAATTCGTTATACCAACGATACACGGTTGCCTTGGAGGGGCCTTCATCCATAAATGCCATTTGAAGTCTATCGAACGATTCATCCGGTTTCAGGCGACACTTGAAATCGTAAAAAATCATAGCTCTAAAATGTTCCCGGCGCAGATCCATTTTTCAGTAAGACACGATACTTTGAATTGGCTCGCAAAAAATGTGGAGGGAAATTTTGAAAATGGAACACACATATTTTTACTTACAAGTAATCATATTTTCGAAAAAGATTCTGACCGGCCAGTCTCCCATATATAAAAACTATTTTTCGCAATACTTTCTGAGTGGCCTGGTATTTGTGAAAATAACAACACTAGATCGAGGTCAAGAGTAAGCCCATTGACGATAAAAAAAAAACTACTTATTAACCGTATTCACTTACAAAATTATTTTAAATTCTAATATATACATAAATAAAAACATTAAAATATATTTATGCAGGCTGCGGCTTAATTTATGTTCCAGTCTCCCTTAAAAATCATGACAATTTCTTATTTTTTCCATATATTATAAATACAATTTTGATGTTTTATGAAGATTTTTCCCTAAGGAACGCCTATAAAACTGTTCATAAATTAGCGGTCACTTGTATATCAGATACAGGGATCTGGAAATGAGCATTGAGCTGGAATCGAACCCGCAACTTATGGCTCAGAAGGTACAGTTGCAACCACTGCGCCAGCAGAACAGTTGAAATGTACTACAGTCTGTAACACAATCCATCCATCCATACTAATATTATAAATGCGAAAGTAACTCTGTCTGTCTGTTTGTTTGTTGCTCTTTCACGCCTAAACGGCTGAACGGATTTTGATGAAATTTGGTATGGTGATAGATGGTAACTTGGAGACGGACATAGGCTACTTTTTACCCCGGGAAAATATCTCATTCCCGTGGGAATCTACACATACAATAATACTCTAGCGGGGTTGTATCTGCTACAGCACACCGAAACTACTTAACCGATTTTGATGGGACTTTTTTTATTCAACTAAGTATCGCTGATTACGAAAACTACTACAATTTTGAAATCCAACGTGGTAGACGTAAACTACCATTATCCCCTGGGGATAAGGTTGAGGTGCGATAGGGTTGAAATGTCTAAAAATCAATATGGGTGTCGTTTGTAAGGTTTATCGAGCCGCTGATTACAAAAACTACAACAATTTTGAAATCCAACATGGTGGACGTGAAATGCTATCATCCCTTGGGGATGAGGTTGGGGTGCGATAAAGTTGATATGTCTAAAAATCAATATGGGTGTCGTTCGTATGGTTTATCGGGTCGCTGATTACGAAAACTACAATGATTTTGAAATCCAACGTGGTGGACGTGAAATACCACCACCCCTGGGATGGGGTTGGGATTCGATAGGTTTGAAATGTCTAAAAATCAATATGAGTGTCAGTTGTATGATAGGGATAGCGGTTAAGATGGCGTTAGGGGTAGGGTCAGGGATAGGGAGAGGGAGAGGGGGAGGGATAGGGAGAGGGAGAGGGGGAGGGATAGGGAGAGAGTGTAAGGGAGGGTAAAATGAGGGGAGAGAAAGGGGGAGGGAGGGGTAGAGGGCGTGGGAGGGGGTAGAGGGAGGGGGGGTAGAGGGAGGGAGAGGGGGAAGGGGAGGATGAGTGAGGGGAAGGGGGAAAGGGAGGGGAATGGGAGGAGGGCGAGGGGGGAAAGAGAGGGTGATGGGGAGAGGGGAAGGGGGGAAATGGAGGGGGAAGGAAGGGTGAGGGGGGGAAGAGGGAGGGGCGAGGGAGAGGAAGAGAGAGTGGGAGAGGGTGAGGGAGGGGGAGTGGGAATGTAGGGGGGGGATACAAAAGGATAGATAGGGAGGAATAGGGACCTTTTTTACTTTTATGAATACCTCCTCGCTACCCATTCACTTCACTCCCTTTATTGCCTTCTTTTTTAAGTTCGCCTGTAACGGTTGACAATGAAAATTCCGCACTACCTACCAGTTAAATAAAATCAAAAGATAATTAAGTTTGTAGTAAGATGCATTTATTCAACTTTGATAAGTACAAATGCATCTTTTACGTAGGGATCAAGAAGGATAAGCGCTCCGTAAAATATGTTTCAATTAAGTTCGAGTTCTGTTTTTTTATAAAATATACGCGGACGAAGTCGCGGGTAACAGCTAGTTATTATTATAAATAGTAGATTACAAAAGTCCAGATAAAGTAAAATAATAATTTTATTATTATTTCAGTCAATTATATGTATAAATAAGCTTTATATTCTTAAATATGGCTATTTAAAACAAATCATTTTGCAGGTAATATAAAATTTAAAATCAAAGCAAGATAATTTATTAAAGAGAGATTTTTTTTTTAACTCAAGCATAATTGGGATTTTTTTTATTAAGTGTACCTAAGTATAATTAACTTGAGTTCAAAATATACAACATTTTAACTTCACTTCTTCAGGTAGGTATGTTTCAAAATAGCTGAAAAGGAAATACGTCCGTCAGGGCGAAATGACCATTACGAAAACTGTCAATTGTTCATATTGTTTCTGCAACATAATGTCGAAACAAAGCAATTATTTTGGCTACCGTACATTTGCGAAATTACGGACATAATGAAATGTATCTATGTGCAAAGTAAGGTCATCATACGATAAAAAATAAGGTAGGCATGTTTTTAGGGTTCCGTAGTAGTCAACAAGGAACCCTTATAGTTTTCTCCTGTCCGTTTGTCTGTCCGCGGCTTAGCTCGATTCTTAAGGCAAATCCCGAACCTTACACGCTCTACGCCGCTTTTTTTAGATTTTTTAAAACAGAATAAAACAAATTTACGCAACAGTTCACAACTTCATCACTATTAACTTCATTAAAATTAAATTAAAAATAATAAAATTTTTAGGATTCTGTATCCAAAGGGTGAAAAACGGGACCCTGTTGATATGCCTCCGTTGTCCGTCTGTCAGTCAGCGGGCTGTATAGGTAGCCAGTTGAAATATTTGCAGATTATGTATTTCAGTTGCCGCTACAACAAAAAATATTTTATTTAAATGTCGATGGGTGGTACGTTGATCACTGTTGGTAATTTTTATTTATTTATTTATTTAACTTCATGCACAAAGATACATAGGCGGACTGAATTTGAATTGAATTTAATCGAAAAGGAATTTGAATTGAATTTTGAATTCTTGAATTTGTGTTTGAGGGTTAGTAAATATTATGAAATCTTTTTATAAGAATAAATGTTACAGGCAAATTATTTTCAAACTGATTACTGATACTGGTGGTACAGTCAACGACAGGTCAAGCTTGACACTCGCAGTGCGACTCTAGCCCGTACGTCTATTGAAATAAGAACGGTACCAAAGTCCAATGTGTCAAGCTTGATGTGCTCTTGACTGTACTGCGGTGGTACCATCATGGTTTTTCTTTTGCTGATCTGCAGCGCCATCCAGTATACTCCCTATTTTCCCGGAATTTCCTCCTTATGGGAGTTGTGGCGTTGTGGAGTTGTTAACTCAGTCAGTTACCCCTTATGAATTTAAATAAGTTATCTTTTACATGCAAAAATAAAACTAGAAAAATTGAAATGTAATTCTTACACGTGTCATAAAAATTTATATTTTAATATCTTTATTACTTTTTCAATAAATAACACAAGAGTATAAATGGGTTTTGTCATTAACACATTGACATAAAACTGGGGACGATTTTGAAAAAATCGTAATTTTTTACTACGACTAAGGAATATTGAACAACTTATTGAAAATTCAAGGATGGCGTTGTTGAACAGCATTATGGAAAATGGAAAATGACTACACTGATTGAAACTGAACGGACAACAACATCATGCTACCACAGTATGAAAATGATCATTTTCATACTGTGGTTTGATTGGGTTTGAATTTGATTGCTGTTGTGTACTATCTGTAAAAAATATTTTAAAATAATTTATCTGTCTAAATAAGCCTTAAAACAGAAAAAGGGTGTTTTCCAGCACTTTTCAAAAGTTAGAAAATATAAACACTGATACTAAACGGTCACCCAATAAACCAGTTTTTTATTACTGTCCAATGTCTGTATTATATCTTTAATAAGATTTCATTTATTTTACATAGCCAAGCCATAAAATACCAACAGCTTTGAGCATGCCATCCGTCAACACTTGAAGAAACGTAGCTGACAAACGTCAAAGAAGCCTATTAATTATTACCAACAGTGACCAGCGCATCACCCAAATAAAATTCTTTTATTTCAGACAATGGGACCCATATTTTTAAAATTCAAAAATAAATTAGTTATTTTTTTTATTTATATAAAATAAATTTAAAATCATACAATAAATTCAAAGTTCATTCTAAAAATTATTTAAAATTTAAATTATTGATTTTAAAATTCATAATAATAATTTCAAATAAATAAATTATCCAAAGTTGTCAATAATTGTCAAACATACTTTTTCATATCAATAATTAAATACAAGTCGGTCTTAAATTATAAATTTTCTATTAGAAGCACATTCTTTTACGTTACGTTAACGTAGTTGACGAACGTCATGGAATATTTCCTTTTGTTTGCTTTTTCTTATTTCAGTAGAAAGAATCTGTTGTGTTGTATATTGAATTATATTTTATAAATAATAAATATACCAAAAAATCCGGCGAAGTGCGAGTCGGACGTGCACCCAGGACTCCATACCATTGAATTTTTGATACATGAAATTTTAGTAAATTTTAGAGTCCGTCTCGCATTTCTTCAGTTTTTATAATTGGTTGTTATTCTATAGCGTATGCACTATAAACATACCAATTTTTACGCTTGTAAGTATTCCCGTTTTCACGATAGAGCTAAAGCAAAAATCGCCTAAAACACGTTTTTAGTAGTGAAACTATCAATTTTAGATTTTTATTATTTTTTGTTATAGCATCAACAGATATACATAATCTGTGAAAATTTCAACTGTCTACTTATTACAGTTCATGAAATACAGCCCGCTGACAGACAGACGTCGGAGGCATATTAATAGGGTCCCGTTTTTCGCCCTTCAGGTACGGAACCCTATCAAGCTCAAATGAAATAGGTGATAGAACGTACCCTCCTACTACAACTGAACACAGCATGTAAATAACAAATTTACACTACTTAGTAAAAAATATTGATAAATAAATAACAAAAATGATCTTAACTACAAAACGATTATAAGAGAATTTAATTTGGTGTAGGACTTGTGAGGCAAGACCTAACCTAACAGACTTCTTAGCAGAAACCACAGAACAATTGAAAATATAATTCTATTTTTAATAGCATTATAGGCAGTGCACATGCGATGCAATGGACTATGTTGAACTAGGTTTGAAATACGGGAAAGGGGTGAGAAGTTCCTACGATTATGCACATGACGACGAATAGTGAAATTAAGCTGTTGCATAATATCCGGCGCATCATTGAAGCCATGAATGAGTTTAAATAGAAACATCAAATCAAGCAGTGTGCAATGATCATGTAACAAAGTCTTTGAATGGAACAAGACCTCCTAATTTTTTTTTTATATCACAAGTGGGCAAACGAGCAGCTGGGCCACCGCCGCCCATGACACCCACTGTCTTATTAGTGAAATAATTTGTCACTAATAAAACCTCATCCACACACGGCAATTTTGCGACCAATCTGACTAGATTGACAATCAGATTGAGTAGTGTGGATGGCGATTGGGTCAAATTGGCCAATTTGATCGATTGGCAATCAGATTGGGTAGTGTGGACGCTAATTGGCCAATTTCGGTACTAGTCTGAGTACAAGCGGCATGCTGAGCGGACGTCCTTGTTTGTATTCTCTAATAACATTTAAATGGCTTTTTAGTTGTTTTCTTTTTAATAACTATTCATTCATTTATTCTCATTCATTAGAGCCATTTCAGAGGCCTTTGGCGGTTCAACAACTCTGATACCAGGATATTTAAGGTCGGTCATCGACCTTGAAACCCACACGATATGGTGATGATGATTGCTATTCCTTGTTCCACAACCTTTTCTTCACGTTCGATACCCAAAGCTGCAACCAAAACATTTTTTTTGTTTTTTACGGCATTATTGACAGACGTCCGTCCAGCACAAAACACAAAATCGAATCAAATTGGCAATCTGATTGGGTACGTGTAGACGCGCGTCTGATCGTAACGCCAATTTAATTGCCAATCAGATTGGGTGAAAAGTTGGCCATGTGGAACCTACTTAAGACAGCAAAGCGCGTTATCAACCCTAAGAACTGAGATGGTATGTCTCGTGTCAGTAATTTCACTGGCTCCCTTGCCCTTCAAACCGAAACACAGCAGTGCAAACACTGCTGATTTACGGCAGAAAAAGGCAAAGAGGTGGTACTTCCCCAGTCGGACTTTGCACAAAAGCTCTACTACCTACAAAACATAAACGCCATAGTAAAACATATTCTGGAAAAACTTTCAGCAAGCTATTATGGTTCAAGAGATACAGCCCTTTAAAGGTCAGACCGAAAGACATACGACGCCCTAGGCTTAATAAAATAGGGTCCTGTTTTCACCGTTTGTATGCGGAATCCTAAAACGACGGCCACTTTTAGCTCTTATTATGTTTATAACTTCAGTAAGTTATACGAGAAAAACTGTAGGTGTAGAATCCAGAAACACGTGTAATTTTTTTTTGATCTGACTACGTCTTTAAATTTGTTTTAATACTGGAAGGCAATTCAGAATACGGAGTGTTACGAAATCGGGGGTCACAGTTTGGTGTAGCAGCTTATACAGGGTGTTTGGTACATGTTACACCTCTCGGGTTGTTTTTCTACCAATGAAACTGAACAATTTTCCCTAAAGAAATATGAAAAACAAAATTATGGCCTGCCATTGAGCAGTTTGTTTAGAAAGTTGTTTTTTTTTATTTCGAGTTATGTTTCTTAGGGAAGTTGTTCAATTTCATGGCTAGAGCGACCACCCGAGAGGTTTGCAGACATATACCAAACACCCTGTATGTCATCCACATGTAAGACGCCACTCGATAGCTAGTGAATCAAATAATTAGTTGAGTTGAGTGAAGATTCTAGAATTCTAGTATGTAGAGTAGCTCAACGAAAACTTTTTTCGTATTACCAACCTATCTCTGCCCGTGGGTGTCGTAAGAGGCGACTAAGTGGCTTATAAACCGGAAGAGGGCACTATGGGCAGTAGCATCTTTCTGTGTATCGTACCATCTTACATACTGCGGTCACCAACAACAGCGGTCGCCAGCCGCAACGCTTACAAGCGTGGTGACTATCGTAAATCCACTCCAAAGTAGGTACCATTCGTTTTTGCTGGATTTCTTGAGGGAGCTCCCTGTCCTCCAGTGGACGATAAATGTGATGATTAAATCGAATCCAAGGAATCAAAATTCGGATTCGAGTTAGTGACATAGAGTTTTTAGTTTTTATATGTTTAAATGATGGTTATCGTAGCTCTAGTCGTTTTGTGTTCATGTTTATTCTAATCTCAATTTTCTAAATAGTTCTCTCTTTTGTCTTTTTCGACGAACTACTGTAAACTGATAAGTGGATACTTGTCACATATACACTGTTGTTGTTGTACTTGTATGTTGATCTTGTATGCTGAATTGTTTACATTAATTTGTATACATCTTTTGTAGCTGTGTGTTTTCCTAAGCTTAAATAAAATAATAAGAGAATCGCGGTACCTTTACTTTAATAAATTTGTGTAAGATGGATGACCGAGAGTTGTTGAGCCGCCAAAGGCCTCTGACAACTACTTCTGTACTTGCAGCCGGGACCAACGGCGTAACTTGCCTTCTGAAGCACGGAATCGATCTTATTTTTCGGCCAATTGTTTCATTCTGCAATATCTTACCTAAAATGGGAAAGTCCTACGAAGTGTTTTCTGTTTGAGAGTAGTTTTACGAAGAGTTCTTTTTTACTATGTTCTTATCGGGAAACAAACCTAGAACCTTCGGATTGAGAGCCAAACGCTCTAACCACTTGACCACAAAGTTTCTTGATTACCTAACTATTTATAACATGGCGTCAGGAATAATTCCCTGTTTAAAAGTTAATAAAAAATTAAAGTGTTTAAAATTAACGATTAGACAATTTTATATTTAACGAATCAATCTTCACTTTTGTAAATTAAAATCAGTGATTTTGAATTTTTTGAATTGCTAGCATATCACCCGGTGACATTTAATCACCCGATGATCATAACATCCCATGAAACGTCCACTACAGGACAAGGAGCTCCCTCAAGAATTCTAGTTTTTGCTGGAAAAATGTAGAGGGGAAGTACCATAGTCACTTCGCTTGTTAGCGTTACGGCTGGCACCATGGACCGCGGTCCATAGTGCCAGCTGTATCACCCGATGATATAATTAAGAATTCAGACCCTGAGAAAGGCGATTCTTTATCTGACTAAAATTATACAAAATAAATAGTGGAACTAGTGTGAAAATGGTGTCTAATTACATAAATAGTGTGTGATTGTTAATTTTTAACATTTTATCAGGGTGAATTTGAATTTTTTAAGTGTCGAAAGTGATATTTTATCACCCGGTTTTTTTCAAGAATTGGCCTCCAGGGAGTCAATTACCGGGTGTTAAAATATCACTCAAAAAATTCAAAATCACAGATTTTTTTTAAAGTAAAGATTAATATTTGTTAATTATTAACTAATTTTGTATTGTTAATTTTCATGTTATTATGAATTACCTTTTAAGGGATAAACAGGGTAAATTTGAATTTTTAAGTCTCATAAGTGATATTTTATCACCCGGTGCTTTTCAAGAATTGGCCTCTAGTAACTATAATAACTCGAATAATATGATGAGTAAGTTGAGTGAGGATACCCCTACACACACAGGGAGTGTTAAGGGACACACATACACTCGGCAGTGTGCTCTGGGATCAACGACCGCGAGCCGACCTTGTTGGGGGCAACGAACTGCGACTGCGCTCGAATTCCATTTTTGAATTGAATTTGGACCGTTTCCGATCTTTTTTCGCACGTTTTTTTTGGATATAAGTAACATACAAACTTACATAGATTTTTTATAGCGAAAAAATTTTAGATAAAAAAATATCTTCATAAAAAATGATCGACTGATCAATTTAAAAGAGGAAGTAATTTTAGTTTAGTCTTAAAAAAGTCATTCTACACTTTTAAAAAGAAAAACCTACAAGTACGGTCAACCGCTTGTCGGTAGAAACTTTTTCAATCTTATTACCACGCCATAAGGTCCAAAAGTGTTTCTACTGATATGCGGCCGTGTGTACGTGTACCTACACCTTTAATTTTTCTGAGTGAGATATTTTATCGCCCAATGCCATATTGATCCCATTCCTAGGGATTCAATATAGTGTACGAGTTTAGTCTACATACATATACATAAACTCACACCCCTTTCCCGTCGAGGCAGGCAGAGACCACAGCCTTTTTAGGGTTCCGTACCTCAAAATAAAAAAACGGAACCCTTATAGGATCACTTTGTTGTCCGTCTGTCTGTCAAGACCCTTTCCGAGTCCGACTCGCACTTGGCCGGTTTTTTTTAATGTAGCAAATGAGCAAGCGAGCTTGTGGGCCACCTGATGGTAAGTGGTCTCCACCGCCAATAGCGCCCACTGACAGCAAAGTGCGTTGCCTAACCTGAAAACTAAGATATTGTGTCTTATGTGCGAGTAATTTCACTGATTCGCTTGCCCTTCAAACCGAAACACAGCAGTGACACTGCTGCTTTACGGAGGATAAAAACACTTTTGGTACGGACTTTGCCAAAAGCCGTACTACTAATAAGACAGCGGTCTCTATGGGCGGTGGTGACCACTTTCCATAAGGTGGCCCACCTGCTCGATTGCTCACTTGTCACATAACAAAAAGGACGGGTTGCACTCCGGGAATGCCGGCAGAAGTGAAAACTTGCATTTTTTTTATGCTTTTTGTAAGGGTCAATCGCGCCATAGCTCGCGTACTTCTTTGATGTCACTGAATAAAACCCCGTATTGTAATAGGAATACGGTTGACGCTTTTTTTTTTTGGATCTGACGCGACATTTTTAAAATTTTTTACCCATCTAAAAAGTGCCAAGCGCCGCTAAAGAAGTTTTCACTTCAAAAAACTTCGACAGCCCTCCTCCACCTGCTATACGATCTTGACATACGTCCCTCACTTCCTCAACTTTCATCATGTATTCTAAACTATATTTTTTCTTGTTGCAGCCCAAATCGAGATAATCCCGTGCAAAGTATGCGGCGACAAGTCCTCAGGGGTTCACTATGGCGTCATCACCTGCGAGGGGTGCAAGGGGTTCTTCAGGAGATCACAGAGCACAGGTCGGCTTCTTTTATTCAATCTTATTTAATAATTTCTTACTTTTTAATACCGCAACTATCTAGCAACCTCCGAGTGACAGTCGGCGTCGAGGCCGACCACGGCGCAGATGGCGTGACGAACTCGACGCTTTCAGTAAAGACTGGCAACAAGAGGCTCAGAGTAGAGACCAGTGGAAGGAACGGAGGGAGGCCTTTGCCCAGCAGTGGGACAGAAATGGCTAATAAGATAAGATACGATACTTTGGTGACCCGAGTGGCGACTTCCACAAGGACCCATTTCTATAATATCACCAAGTGATTTCCGGCCAAGTGCGAGTCTACCCCGCCATCTACCTTGCATTCCACCCCGCCCGCACCCCTGCGTTCATCCGCCCGCGAGATTGTCGTGGTTCTTCTAAGGGTCTTTTGTACTGAATATGCAGAAAATTAATAATTTGGGCACTAGGCGTTGTCAATGAGATTTGCGGGATCATTTCTTTTTCGCACATGTAAGATGTGGGAGGAACTTCCCTTTGTGGTTTGCCCCGTGGAGGCTTTAAAAAATCGGATCAACAAATTCTTTGAAGGCCGGCAACGTACTAGCAAGTGGAAGTGCAGTGCAGTCCTGCTGGCTCAGCACAAGCCCCCAGATAAACGCTTTTCATTCATTCGTGCGAGAAAATTTACGTTTGCCTCATATTATTGTTACGAGCTAGCGGTTCAGGATTCGAGTAAAATGCCGGATTAGGTTTTTCCGTTTATTAGGACTTATACATATACAACCCGAGCTTTTGATACACTCCTCACAGAGTTCGCCCTCCGAGCCTCCTCGTGGAGTATTCTATTCCAAGACCTCTTGAGCGGAGAACTCTTCCCTCCGAGCACTCTTACCTCCGGAACCTCTTTCACAGAGTCTTTCCTCTGTACCCTCTTGGATTACCTCTGAGGCTTCCTCTTCCTTAGGACTTTTCATAGAAAAATAATACACTACGGACTTTTCCTTGTTTCTCTTTTTAGATCGCTTTCCACTGAACTACTACGTAGCCGCTCGGTACCCCGCCTTTTATACCCATCCTACTTGTCCCCGAATATTTCTGGATTAACTTTTGTTTTAAGGTTTTTGTTAGATCTTTCTAGATTTTAGCTCTCTTACTTCAGCTATCTCTTCCTTTTCTTATTGCAAACAAAAATTATTACCAAAATGATGTGCTTATTTTGACCCTGCACTTGAAGCTGAAAATAAATCGTCCGAAAAAGTTTCTATATTTTGTTAGACGAGGACCTCTATTTTCAAATCACTTACCACATGTCTAGCGATTCTTATGAGTAGGGTCAAGTCGTTTCAGTCAATTGATAAAAAACTAATTGAATCTCGAAGGATAGTAGGCGCAAACGTATCACCTAACGTGCAAAGCAAATCAATAATAGAGCTCCTAGGACTCTATTCTTGAAAATTACCGTGTAATAAAATATCACTTGTTAGACTTTAAAGAATCATATTTACCCTAATATAGGTATGTTGAAAGGTAAATCATAACACATTTATCAAAACAATCAAAGGCTACTTTATATTTTAAGAATATCAATATTCAAGTCAGAAAACAAAAATCTGTGATTTTAAATAGTAGTTTGAGTGATATTTTATCGGCCGGTGATATTCAAGAATTGAGTCCCTTACAGTTCAAAGGTCGTGATTAATTGCCACTTATGAAGTTTGCACTAAAACAGCGTTTCTTTTCAGTGGTGAACTACCAGTGTCCGCGGAACAAGGCGTGCGTGGTGGATCGGGTGAACAGGAACCGGTGCCAGTACTGCCGGCTGCAGAAATGCCTCAAGCTCGGGATGAGTCGTGATGGTAAGTGGAATTTTGTATACATTGTCGTATCATCATCATCATACCTGTACCATCTGTACCTTCTATCTCTTTGTTTAACAGGTAATCTGTTGGTGATCATAAAAAAATAAAATAAAATAATAATAACATCCCATGAAATGTTTGCTCCCTCCAGAATTATAGCTTTTGCTGGAAAAATGTGGAGAGGAACTACCATGGGCACCTCGCTTGTCAGCGTTACGCCTGGTAGATAAATTTGGTAGATAAATTCAAGCAAAAATATTTATTTTTCCTTTACAAAAAACATAAAACAACAACAATAAAAATGTCTGCAAGCTAAGTAGTCCTGTGTTTTAGGCAACCAGGACTCCACCTCCATTTACAAAAATTTCAATACATGTATACAGGGTGTAAAATAAAGTACGATGATCCTTCTAAAAGGTGATTCTACATCACTAATAGTGCTAATAGATTAAAAAAAAAAGTTTTGGGTGATCACGAAATTTGACACAGTGATATTCAAGAATGGAATCCCTAATTGCAATTAACACTGTCAAGCACATTATTTACTACAAGCAAGAATCATATTTTTATTAAACCCACGCAAAAAATCCATACACAAAAAGCAAAAAGGTAAAAAGAAAATAATAAAAAAAATACTTAAAGAGAGTTCACAATCACACGTGGTACAAGGAAGCGGGGGTCAACGCTCTCTTATCAGCTGCTGATAACGTTATCGCGGTTGTATAACTATTTATACGATTACCTATAGGTACATACCGGTTATGTTACCGTGCATTCTTTAATAGCTTAATGTTTAGATGGAGGTATTTATTTTTATATGCAATTTTAACTTTTAAAATGATCTGATGTCAGATGGAAGTCGGTCTGTGTAAAAACTCCTGCTTTCAGTGTTATGACCGCCTTTGCCCACTATAGTTTAACAGTTTCTTCGTGTCTTTCGGTGTTTTTATGAGAGCAATCAAGATTTTTTGTATCCTACACTATTAAACGACCAATATTTGTATATAAATATATACATTTGTAATAGGTTTCTCGAAAACGGCTCTAACGATTTCGATGAAATTTACTATACTCGGGGCGAAAAATCGATAGGTCTCATGTCAGGGAAAATTCGTTTTCCCCGTGTTTTTAAGCATTTTTATAAAATACCGCGTTATAGACAGAAACCTGCAGCGCCATCTGTTGGCGGGTAGCATAGCTTGCTCACCTGATGATATTTTCATCTGTTATAGAGCGATGGCCGGTCGCCCAGGGACTTAATTCTTGAAAACCACCGGTTGATAAAATATTACTTTTGAGACTTTAAAAATTCACATTTACCGTGATAAACTGTTGAAAGGTAAATCAGAATACATGAAAATTAACAATCAAGGACTGCTTTCTACTCGTATTTTACGAAGGTCAATCTTAACTTTTGAAAAGAAAAATCTGTGATTTTGAATTTTTTGAGTGATATTTTATCACCCGGTGATATTCACGAATTGGTCCCCAGGTACTTTATTATAAAGGTTGTAAGGGACAGCTTTTCGAAAACTGAAAGGGCATGATCAGTCGCCACAACCAACAACTTATAGTGAACTTTCAGGAAATGAAAAAGATTTTTATGTCACAAGTGGCTTCCCGTGGGTGCCGGCAAAGAATAGTACCAACCCATACATACCCGTGGGTGTTGTACGAGACGACTAAGGGTTATAAACTGGAGGATGGCAGCAGCATCCTCCTTTGTATCTTACATCTTACTTACTGCGGTTACCTACAACCGCGGTCCATGGTGCCAGCCGTAACGCTAACAAGCGAGGTGACTATGGTACTTCCCCTCTACATTTTTCCAGCAAAAGCTAGAATTCTGGGGGGAATTTTGGAGGGCTCCTGTAGTGGACGTTTCATGGGATGTTATGATGAAGTGGCTTAACGAACAGGTGGACCACCTGATGGTAAGTGGTCACCACCGTCCAATGACACCCGCAGTATTAGTAAAATAATTTGACACTAATAAGACAGCAAAGTGCGTTACCCACCCTTTAATATGATCATACCTTTCCGTTATACGTTGTAAACAAGTTATTGCATATAAAATTTTACATGATTCTTGATATATCGTACCACAGATAAAAAACCATCACACGAATATAACGTGACTACATAAGTAGGTCAATAAGTTTCAGTTGTTTTTTCCACGCTACATAAACCAACGTAACATCGCGACTCGCGAGTGCATATGTTACGTTGTATACGTTATGCGCGCCCGTGTTGCATAATTTCTAGGGATGGGAGCGTGTCGATGAAATTGGGGTGCCGATGTCGATGTTAATTTAAAACGTTTCATTTTTATTTGTCTTTACAAGTGACGCAAAAGTGAGATATAGACAGTGTTTTTTCCGGTCAGTGCGAAGAGGTTAATAATGCATACAATTAATGTATAACAATTTATAGACTTTACTATAAGAGTTCTACACAACAATTTTTTGTACAAGTCTCAGATTTTCAAATTCCGAATAATTGTTTCGGAGAAATTTCACAAATTAAAACAGTAGGACACATAGGAGCATAAATAATTTTTGTAAAATAAAGTCAGACAATTCTGTACTTTTGCTCTAAATACAAATGTCAACATGACAAAATTGAAATTTACTTACTACTAATGATATTTTTATGTCCAAAATTATAGGTTAGACATGTCGATACATATTATTTTGAATGTTGAAAACACATGTTTTGACTTTCATGAAACGCCGACGTAAACTAATCAGTTTATGTTCAACATTTCAGCAAACTACCATGTCTCACTGTAATTTTGAGATAGTATCGTGTTATAAAAACATTTATTTTATTTACTTCAAGCATACTTTCAGAATATTATCATCATCAAGTTTCTATCGTGGAGATCTGCGACATCATACCAATACTCGTACGTCTGACAAGTTGTATGAAGTTGGCTGTGCTCTCTCTAGTCTCGTATATTTTAGTACACGATGTTCGTCGTCTACATTAGCCTGGTTTTCCTTCAATATTGCCTTCAATGATTAATTTGAGAAGATTGTATTTGTCGTTCCAGTTGATGTGACCAAAATATGATATATTTTTTTTATTGTTAATGCGACTTTTATATTTTTACCCGTGATTTTCAAATTTCACCATCCAACCTAAACTCTAGTTTTTTTTATGTAAATAAAAAGCTTCTTCATTTTTATGAAACAAATTATTATGCTATCGAGATGAATGCAACTGTGAAGATATTTATAGTAGGCAGTTTTCCAGCAAAGGAAACGATACCGGAAGTTTTGAGGAAAACATAGTTTAAAATGTTTGTGCTATTTATTTCCGTTTCGTATAAATAATTCCAATAAAATTATTTTGGAAATGGAAGACGTGTTGGGATATGTTATCGATAATTTTCCGAGACGTTGTCTCATCACTAGCCATTACGTAGGGTTGTGCAATGGGACGCATCGGTGACGCCTCGCTATGTGCATGCGACGTTACTGACAATGTGAGAATTTAGACTTTTTGCAGTACACCAGGGAATCATAGTGATTGACTGGTTACTTGATTGATCGGTTATTTTAAAAAGTTTTTTTTTATGTGTATGAAATGGTTGATGAAAGAAGAGGAAGCGAACAAGTATGTCAAGATCGTAGCAGGCAGGTGGAGGGCTGTGGTCTCTGCCTACCCCGACGGGAAAGAGGCATGACGTTACCACTAACACATTTTGCTGCTATCTCAAAAGCAATCGGCTTAAGCTGTCAGAAAAAACAAGTTTGTAAAACAATGTTATTCTTTCCGTCAAATATACTCTGGTTTTATTGTCATGGCTGCAAAATAGATTTGTAAGCATTGGAAAAAACTAAAAAAAAAATGGATTATATGATTTTTTTTTCGCATTTTCACCGACGATAAAAAAAATCAGTTTCTTGGGCAGATTCAAATATTAAACGAATAATTATAAAACGCGTGGTACATTGGAGGGGATTTACCAGTCACCACGCTTTTAACCATTGTGGCTGGCGACCGCTGTTGTTGGTGACCGCAGTATGTAAGATGGTACGATACACAGAAAGATGCTGCTGCCCATACACCGGTTTATAAGCCCTTAGTCGCCTCTTACGACACCCACGTGTAGAAATGGGTTGGTATTTTGCCAGCACCACACGAGTCGAATATTTAATATTTGCCTGTAATAATATGTTTCTTAAATCAGCCAATATGGCCAATTCCAACATACGAAACCTTTACATAACAAAGAATTCTTTATGATAGAAATAGCGTTTGGTTTTTATTGACTTCTATACAAAGGACACCTTATATTGCACGAATAGGTTTATAAAAAACACAGTTCACTGAACCTTTTACACAAAGAATTGTTATAAACGAAATATTTGTTGGTAGGCCCTAAATTATAATAGATATATAGGGTCCTAATGAAATAATAAACACAACTTTACCTCGTTACTCAGACCATGAAACTGAACAACTTTCCCAAAGGAACATAGGTCGAAATATGAAAAACCAAATTTGACCTCCCCTACAAAATGCGCTATCAGCTGATGCAGTTTCTATGGGAGGTCAAAAATTATTTTTTTATATTTTGACCTATGTTCCTTAGGGAAAGTTGTTCAGTTTCATGGTCTGAGTAACATACTAAAATTATTTTCACTATTTCATTAGGACCTTATATACCTATTTAATTTTGTACACTCAAGAATGTGTAAAGTTGTACTCCATAGAGCTCATGGTTATTGGAATACAGGAGCCCTAACACCTTATACATTTATTCTCACACTTACCAACACAATCGGCTAACGCTGTCAGAAAACTAAAAAAAAACAAGGAAAATCAAAATGAAGTTAAATTACCGGCACATGAGACGTACCATCGTTCTCAGGGTGGGTAATGCGCTTTGCCGTCTTATTAGTGTCAAATTATTTCACTAATAAGACAGTGGGTGTCATGGGCGGTGGTGACCACTTACCACCAGGTGGCCTACCTGTTCGTTTGCCCACTTGAGATAGAAAAAAAACAAGTTTGTAAAACAATGTTATTCTGTCCGTCAAATACAGGGTGTTAATTTGATTGCGTGCCATAGCTTAGGGGGTGGTTCAGTAACGATAAAGGAACTCAAAAAAAATATTTAAAAAAATCCTACTAAAAAAATTTAAACTCCATTTAAACTAATCTAACGCGGGGGCAATGACCCGGACCACCGTGCTATCAAAAGCGCGCGAAAGAGTTTCAGTTATATATGTGCCTACCTTATCCACTGATTCTCGCGCACTGGCTCAGTGATAGCGTGGTGCTCCACGTTAATTAAGTTTCAATAGAGTTCTTTTTTTTTCAGCAGGATTTTTTCATATATTTTTTTGTGTTCCTTTATCGTAACTGAAGCACCCCTTAAGCTATGGCACGCAATTAAATAAACACCCTGTATACCTACTACTGTCACGTCATGGCTGCAAAATGTGTTGGTAAGGTTTGGAATATTTTTTTTTTGTGTATAATTTTTGAACGATTGCGTGATTTTTTTTTGCCGTCTAGTAACTTTGTAAAACTAAATTATATATTTTTTTAAAGTACCCTTGAAAAGAAAAATCAGTCATTATGAATTTTTTGAATGATATTACATCACCGGGTGATAAAATATTGACGAAAAAAAAATCTTCAAGCAAGATGAAAACCTGGGGACCAATTCTTGAATATCACCAGGTCATAAAATATCACTCAAAAATTCAAAGTCCCAGATTTTTCTTATCAAAAGTTAAAATTGATCTTCGTAAAATATAAAGCAGACCTTGATTGTTAATTTTCATGGATTCTGATTTACCTTTCAACAGTTTATCAAGGTAAATGTGAATTTTCAAAGTCTCAAAAGTGATATTTTATCACCCGGTGATTTTCAAGAATTGAGTCCCAGATCCGGTTTTGTATGAAGAGTAAAATAATTTATTTTCTGCATAGGAAAAGGGCGTCAAAAAGACAATTCTGATTACTTCTTGTGCAAGTCGCAAAAATCTAATATAACAATATTCAGTCTTTGTTAGCTTTAAAGAGTAGACATTTGTATTTTTTTTTTACCTATATGCACTTAGAATCAAACCCAATACTAACTACATTTAATAGTACCTTTGTATTAGCTCGCGATACGTATAGACGCGCGTCCATACATCTCATACAAGCAGAAGAGGTCGTCGTTCTAGTAGGCACTGTGCCAATAACCGAGCTCGGCCCCAAACGCACACACCGAAACACGCACGCACACGGGCAACCTACGCACACAGGTGTAAAAACCGCGAGTGTGGGTGAAAGTTGCCAGACGGCGGAAAAGGAGATAAATTAGATGGTTATATACCTATGGTGTTAGAAGGGACTCAATTGGAAATAAAATATAACTTTTGAAACTATAAATGTTTTAATTTACATTAATAAACTGTTAAAAAGTGAATCAGAATACATGAAAATTAACAATCAAACACCACTTTATATTAAAAGAATATTCAATCATAAATTTTGAAAAAAGAAAAAGTCAATTCAATTACTCTGAATATTTTTAATGATTCATCACCCGGTGATTTGAATTAAGTCCCTTGGTCCTTTTAAACTACATGTTTTTTTTACCTATTAAACCGAACAAATTTTGCTATGGGAATAGTCAACATGTGAAATTTTTGTTTGATTGTCTAGTTTAAGTGTCCGATGGTATTGTACTTTTTTCGTATTTTAAACTATGTTCCTTGGGGAAGTTATCCAGTTATATGCGTTGAAAATGAACATATTATAGTACCAGTAGGTATAGTGTTTAATCCAACTTGTAATACAGAGGGTAAAATACCTTAATATGAAATGTGGGGCCTAATTCTTGGATAAAATATCACTCAAAAGAAATCAAAATTAAGATTCGTTAAATGTAGAGTTCGATTGTTATTATTTATCTTTAAAATCTCTCAAAATTGAACTACTAAACTTTTAAAAAAGTTACCGCCTTAACAAACCAACCCTGTGCTGGCTGTACCTACTTAAAAACCAAAATTACTTGTAAAATATTGTCTAAATCTTAAAGCTTCTACCATCGAGAGTCCAGACGCACCGCAGGATATCACCCATACTTGGTTGATATTCCGCACATTCGCACAAAGCGCTTTGAAACATCTTTTATAATGCGCACGGCTAAAGAGTGGAATTCTCTGCCTGCGTCTGTGTTCCCGAGTTCATATAACCCGAATCTATTCAAGTCGCGAGTGAATAGGCTTCTTCTGGGTAAGCTCGTTCCATCGTCGACCTCATCTCTGTCTTCAAGACTAGATCGAGGTCAAGATTAAGCCCATTTTCAATAAAAAAAATGGTTTAAAAAAACAATATGCGTATCGGTTGAGGCAATGTATAAGAAGTTAGCAGCAATTTTAACATATTTTTTTTGATGAAGCAAATACAAAACACATGAAATGTGGAACAATATTTGCAACAATATGCTGCCAATCGAAGCCACAGATCAAATTTTCATCTGACCGCTGGGGCAGACACATTTTTCAAGAACGTTAGGTACGTTCTTGAAAATGTGTCTGCTTACTAATAATTGTATTACATACAACGACTCTAATTTACCTGATTGTTACCGTTTCTTGTAAGCTGCCATAGCAGAAACGGTAGTACACTCGCTCAATTCTACACCAAATTATAAATGTATAAAAAATGTACAAAATCCATGTGCAGAAATGATCAATCGGGCCTGGCAACTCTACGTAAACACTGACAAATACGTTCCGTTATACGCGACACTAAACATTTTTATAGCTGAGTCCTCACATTGTTATATTATTAAGCAACACAGTGTCATTGAGTATAGTTACACCTCTTACTTATTAAATAGTCGGTTAAGCTGTATTGGTTATGAAGGTCGTCATCATTACGACGTCCACTGCTGGACAAGTTGAAAAGATTTTTCTTTGAGAATTTTTACTGGACCATTAATAGACTGGACATGGTCCAGGGGGCCAATTCTTAAAATTCATCGGATGATTTTCGAGATTTTTAAAATTAAAATAAGCGCTGTTAAACTCCTCAAAAGTAAGGATCGATATTTGTTAATTATAAAATAACGTTCAATTTTCAAATTACATCATAGTAACAATTTGAGTTTTTATGAGTTTATCACGGCTTTTTTTAATTATGAAAATCTCGCAATTCACCCTGTGTCTTTCAAGAATTGGCCCCCAGGACCATTCTTTTAGTAAACGGGTTGTAAATGAAATGTAAATTGTTATTTTAGACACTTTTTTATTATTAAAAAAATCATCATAAATTCATAACATCCCATGAAACGTCCACTACAGGACAGGGAGCAGAAATAGTGAACAAAAGTTCGTTTAAGTATTATCGCACCATTTCGTTGCACGTTGTATACCTCCCTTATATTTAGTTACTTTTTTGTGTGTTCCATACACAATAAATGGACTTTCAAGCTCTACATATTTTTATTTTATTCCAGCTGTAAAATTCGGGCGCATGTCGAAGAAACAGCGCGAGAAGGTGGAGGATGAGGTTCGGCACTACCGATCGATCCAAATCCGGACCAACGCCGACTCCGCACCGGATTCTGTGTACGAGACGTCCCAACAGACCCCGAGCTCGAGCGATCAGTTCCACAGCCAGTACAACGGGTTAGTTCAAAGTCAAAGTTAAAGTCAAAGTATACTTTATTCCGAGTACATAGGTACCGGCGGTACCTAGAGGTTTTTTGGAGCAGAATGCACTCAAATGCACGGATATCGTGGTCGCACTGAGCAATAACTAGGTACCGGCAAAGAGAATTAAATTCGCGTAGTCTATGGTAACAAAAACAATATACTTAAACTATAACTACTAAACTAACGACGGAATGACTTCCAGCTTAAGATTGATGATCAGATCATAAGTACAGATATAGAAGTTGCTGAAGCTTTTGAAAACTTCTTTACGGATATTCCAGTTTCAACTACCAAAACCTTGAACTCATCTCCCACTCTTGCCAAATCTTATCTCGAACGACACGTAGATGTTTGCAATGTAGATTTTAAATTCAGTTACGTCAATGCTTTCGTTATAATTAAAGCCTTTAAATCACTTAAAATGAAAAAGACCGCCGATATAGATGGCCTGTCAGTTAAAATTATTAGTGCCGTTATAGAAAGCATTGCACCATACTTATCTAGTATTTTTAATAAATGTGTAGATGATGGTGTTTTTCCTGATTTGATGAAACATAGTAAAATTATTCCGTTGTTTAAAGCTGGTAGTAAATCAGACCCCACTAATTTTAGACCTATTTCTGTTCTACCAACTCTTAGTAAGATATTTGAAAAGATAATTTTAAATCAGGTTCAGAGCCACTTTTATCGCAACAACTTGATGAACCTAAAACAGTTCGGTTTTACCAGGGGTCGCTCAACAGTCGATGCAGGTGTTGAGCTTATTCAAAGTATATTTGACGCCTGGGAGGAGTCAAGTGATGCCATTGGCGTTTTCTGTGACTTGTCCAAGGCTTTCGATTGTGTACATCATGATATTCTTATCAGGAAATTACACAATTATGGAATTAGAGACCAGGCTCTAAGCCTTCTGGAGTCGTATCTAAGTGAAAGGATCCAGAAGGTTGATGTAAATGGGAAAAGGTCACTAGGATCAAAAATTTGTATGGGCGTTCCACAAGGCTCAATCCTGGGACCATTCCTGTTCATTGTCTACATTAACGATTTGCCAAACCTTGTAAAGGACAAGAATGAGATAGTACTATTTGCAGATGATACGTCTTTGATTTTTAAAGTCAAAAGACAACAATCAAATTTTGACGACGTAAATAGTACAATCTCTAATGTAGTTGAGTGGTTCACCGTAAATAATCTTTTACTTAACGAAAAGAAAACTAAGTGTGTTAAATTTGTTTTGCCTAATGTAAAGCCAACTGCTACAAGCCTTTTAGTGAAAAACGATAAATTGAGTCTTGTGGAATCAGCTGTGTTCCTAGGTATTACCTTAGACAACAAATTACAATGGGGACCGCATATTAATAAATTGTCGAACAGACTTAGTTCTGCAGCATACGCAGTGAAAAGAATAAGAGCTCTGACGGATGTAGACACCGCGAGGTTAGTCTACTTCAGTTATTTCCATAGTCTCATGTCATATGGCCTTTTGTTATGGGGTCATGCTGCGGATGCAAACAGCATTTTTTTACTACAAAAGCGAGCTGTTCGTGCAATTTATAAAATGAAGCCTAGAGAATCTCTTCGAAATAAATTTAAAGAAATCAACATTTTGACTTTTGTGTCGCAATACATTTATGAGAATTTAATATATGCTAAACGGAATATACATATTTTTGATAAAAATTGTGACAGGCACAGTGTCAACATAAGAAACAAGAATCAACTTGCTTCTCATGTCAGCCGTATTCACAAAATTAGTAAAACATATAAAGGTCAATGTATACGCTTCTATAATAAGGTACCCACTGATATTGAAAGTTTACCGTTAGATAAATTCAAAACTGTAATCAAGCAGAAATTATGTAAGAAGGGTTATTATAAAATATCAGATTATCTAGAAGAGAAAAATCCATGGGATTAGACTACGGTTCTAACAGGCTAATTCAAAATTAAAACTGACCTATGTATGTTGTATATCAACCTTGTACATTCAAACATATTTAAAAGAGCGCGTGGGTTTTTATTGTCGCTTCTTTTTTTTCCCACAATGGCGCCACATTGTTTGTGAAGCGATGTAGTTTAGCTGACGTCATTAAGAGATTTTAATATCCAACAATGAATAAACGATTTTGATTTTTTTTTTTGATTTTTTATAAATTGTACAGTCTTTGGTACTGTATAAACAGCGGGGAATGTAAACTGAGAAAAAATACAAAATTGAAATGTATCAGAGATAATAATTAAAGTGCATTCCATCTCTATCTAGCGTCAAATTGCAGTACTTTTTAATCACAGCGCCACCTAGTATCGAGTAGCGTGACTAATTCGTTTTCTTCAAACGCAACAGATGGCGTAGTAATAAGTTTTTATTGTCGAATTGCAGCTACCCAGGCTACGGCTCGCCGATGTCGCCATACAACTTCAACCACCCTGGGCAGACAACCTTGCAAGCGGACTTGTCGGGTATGCCGACCCAGCAGGCACAGCCGCAGTATGACGTCACAGCCGACTACCGCGTCGATTCCACCACCACATACGAACCGAAGCCAACTCCCGGTAGTTTCTTGGATGCCGATTTCATTGGACACGGTAAGTTTAGATTTTCAAGTCGCGAGTGAAGAGGCTTCTTCTGGGCAAGCTCGTTCCATCGTCGACCTCATCTCTGTCTTCAAGACTAGATCGAGGTCAAGAGTAAGCCCATTGGCAATAAAAATAGAGTGCTGAAAGACTCATTAATAGTTAATCCTCCATTAAATTTATTGCTGACCCTTCAGTTGTACCAACCTGTTTCTACTCGTATTGCTCACACAAACTTACAATATTCTCCGAGTGCTGAAACTTCAGATATAATTTAAAACAGGCTTTCTGGAACTGGAGGTTAATTTGACTTGAGCAATATCTGAGTAGTCTAAGTTCTAAGTTCTAAGTTAAGTTTGTGGTTTCCGCACTTAGTCCAGTAAGGACCATTGTGCGTGGGCCTATGTGGCCATTTATAAATTTAAATATACAGGGTGTCAGGTTTAAAATATCTAAAGAACCAAGGATTTTTACATAAAGAAAACAATGAAATTATTTGTATTCTTACACCCTGTATAGAATTAAAAGTTAGTACAGAGAGATATAAAAGTATTAAACATTAGGTGATGTCAATTAAAATTTACCAATATCATAAGTTAAATCACAGTCAAATCAAGTTAAATATTTTTCGTGTCTGTTTGTACAGTCGACCAATTTGAATCATGAGCCTGCTTGAGCTTATTTCAGTACACGTATTCAGATACAAGGTTGAATTTCGCGTAACCATTAATTTAAAATATCATAAAAGAAAACCTTATTGTTTTGACCATTGTCAAAAAGGTTCTCGAATAAATTGGTTCGACTTTACATATCACTAAACTAACATAGCATAAAACTGTTTCAATACTAACAAAAAGAACTTCCGAAAATAGACGATCAGCAAAAAGGAACCACCATCGTGAGACCATCAGGATCAACATCCACCACCACTTCTACCACATCTACCACCACCATGAACACCATCGACGTCACCAGAAATCGAACCTTGGACTTCGACAGATACAAGCAGGAGCGAATCCAGTCCCCCGCATCCATATCTAGCGGGGTCATAAATATAAAACAGGAAATTAAACCGGAGACTAGTATGGGAGTTGAAAACATCGTAGCAAGCTATGTGGACTCTACAACCTTTCTACATAGTCCTTCGACGATACAGCATAGCCCTATGGACATACAAAATTCTGTCCTCGTTAGTGGGCAAAGCTCTGTCACCTTGAGCGATGAACTGAGTGATGATTTGACGTCCAGCAGTGGACATTCGAGACTTATAGATCCGCTAAATATGAACATGTCTGGCATGGGTATGGTTAACCCAAATGCAGTCACGAATAGAAGACACCAAGGATCTAGTTCCTCCGATGACTTGCCCTGTAAGTTTAGCGAACAGTTCGTGAGCTTGGTTGAATGCTGATCAGTTATTTTATTTGCTGATTTCGTTTAGTTTTTACTGAAAAATAGTCCTTAAGTAGTGTACTTAGGTAGTACAAAGATTCTTGAATATCACCGGGTGATAAAATATCACTCCAATTGCTTTTCAAAAGTGAAGATTGATATTCGTTCATAGTGTATAATAGTCAATTTTAATCAGGTATCGCCCGTGGTCCACCTGCGTAGTTTACCAGGGGACCAATTCTTGAATATCACCGGGTTCAAAATCACATATTTTTCTTCTCAATAGTTAAGATTGATCTTCGTAAAATATAAAGCAGTCCTTGATTGTTAATTTTCATGTTTTCTGATTTACCTTTTAACAGTTAATCAAGGTAAATGTAAATTTTTAAAGTCTCAAAAGTGATATTTTATCACCCGGTGATTTTCAAGAATTGAGTCCCTGGGCCCTGAGTCAAGTTCTACTAGCGTTTGCGATTGTAGAAAGTCACTTGACTCAGGGCCCTGGGTGTAACACGGGAGATTTTTTTCTCCCGTGGTCTGATATGTTTTTATCATATGTTATTTACTTGAATTTTTAAAGTCTCAAAAGTAATATTTTATCAACCGGTGATTTTCAAGAATTTGCCGCCAGTCAAGAGCAGGTCAAGCTTTACACTCGCAGTGCGACTTTAGCTCTTACGGATATTGAAATAAGAACGGTACAAAGTCCAATTATGTCAAGCTTGGCGTGCTCTTAACTGTACATACACTTATTTTTGTGCGCTGATACGAGTAAAGAGTCCGAATTCTTTTGCTGATACCTAATTTTATTTTGCAAGATTCGTTTTATTTTTTTCTATCCAATAAGCTGAAATTTTTGATAAGCTGGTTATTTGCATACGCTGCGCCAAGCCAATATTATTTAGCCTTAGGACAATGCGTGAAACCGGGCTTCGCGCGCGAAAATAGTTTTTTTATTTTAGTTTTTTTTTGTATTTAGCTGATATTTATATATTTTTAATTACGGAAAATAAAAAACGTAGTTATATTAAAAACTGTATTAGGACACAAACACAGAATGAAACAGAATTGTGTACGACTCTAGGGTCGAAACTTATGCCGTAGCAAACAAACAACACAAGAATTCAGCATATTTTTCATCTCTAGAGGCGTTTCATACTTCTGTTGTATTAGCTAGGATGCTCAAAATTGAAGCAATGATTTTTGAAAAACAGTTTTATCAGACATCTGTTTCGTGTCATTGTAGGAATTGGTAGGTCCCAGTTGGGGTGTGCTGAAAAAAAAATCATTAAAAGGGCTCAAAAAACAAATCAAAGTGAGCAACTTTTCCAAAAACACACACTTAGAAAGAAAAATAATTAAAAGTTACTATTAGGCTTAGACAAAGGAATAAACTACTCTGATCAACTAGTTGATCCGTTGAATTGATCAAAGTGGAAGTAGTGAATATACGATCTTACGATTTGCGTGCGACATAAACATTCGCATCTCCGCTGCACGTACTCGTTTCTCATCCTATCCTTCACCTTTACAGGCCAACACTCGTCTTATAATTTTTTTTGTGACCTGTTGTCTTTTCATCCATCACCTGTTGTCATTTCATCCATCACCTGTTGTCATTTCATCCATCCCGTGGTAAGAGCGAACCAAGGTACCAAAAGTCGAAGCAGCTAAAGCTTTTAACCAAGTACGAGTAAATAAAACACGTACTTATTTGCTATGATCGTTTGTCGTGTTCCTCTAAATATGACTCTTGCAAGAAGTCCGGTTGAAATCGGCGCGGAGGTGGAGGAGGAGGAGCTGATATTACCAATGGTACCTAGACAACAGAACAGTTACACAGCATGAATTTTCATTGGTTTTCATGATAACAAGCAGCTTTCACAAAGGAATACGTTTTTTACTCGAAATATATTTTTTGGTCAATGGCTGCGAGGCTTAGTGTCGGTAAGTCACTATCGTGCGTATGTTGTACTGCGTGCGTGAATAGTGACCCTTAGTCTCTTCTTTGATCGGTTTCAAGCCCATATCTAAAGGTATTAAACGCAAATACTATCTCAGCCCCGTCTCAGTCCCGTATGGTGCCGGCAAAGAATAGTACCAACCTATCCAAATTGACTTATGTTTATTGTATCAACCCTGTACATTCAAACATATTTAAAAGAGCGCTTGGGTTTTTATTGTCGCTTCTTCTTTTCCCACCATGGCACCATTTGTTTGTGAAGCGATGTAGTTTAGCTGACGAAACTAAGAGATTTTATTTTATTTTGATTTAATTTACCTCTACCCGTCGGTGTCGTAAGAGGCGACTAAGGGACTATATGAACCGGAAGATGGGCAGCAGCATCTTTTTATGTTTGGCACCTTCGTACATACTGCGGTCACCAACAACAGCGGTCGCCAGCTGCACCGCTTAAAAGCGTTGTGACTATGGTAATGCCCCTCCAAAGTACCACGCGTTTTCACATGAAATCTGCAGGGAGCTTCCTGTCCTATAGTGGACGTTTCATAGGATGTTAAGTACTATATCAGCCTATATCTAGTTATGGAACTAGAATTCAACTTGCATCTTCCGATTGAAACCTTTTGACGGCCTCTATGAGACGAAGCCAATTGAGTTAGAGAGAGAGCTGTTTGAAAGAAAGAGAGAGACTTACTGTGAAACGGAAAGATGGTTCTGGATTCCTTCCACCAGGGTCGTTTGGGGGTCGCACAATAAGGAATGGGACAGGGAGGGGCAGGCAGCACGGAATGAAACACGCTGAAACATAGATAGTTAGTTATGACCCGTTTTTTTCTTTCATTTATTCCAACGTTTACCAAAACATTTTGCAGCAATTGGATAAAGCTGTCAGAAAAAACAAGTTTGTAAAACAATGTTATCCTTTTCGTCAAATATAATGTGATATAATAAACGAAAAAATGGATTATACGGTGAAGTCCATAGACCTTGGTGGCGCCAGCATTTTTTTATGCTACATCTTCGACCCCGATCTCACCTGGTGATAAGTCTATGTTGCCTAGTTTGGGATCAGATGACCTTGTGTGAAATGTCCCAACATGCGTTTATTTATAAATGACCTAAACGCACTGTTAAAAGCTTATAACTTTTCACTTTTTTAATATATTCGAGTAATTCGCAAGATTTAAAAAGTTTATAAAGCTTAAATCATTTAATGTGAATGTATCCCATACTTTGCAAAAGAAAAATCTGTGATTTATCATTTTTCAAGTAGGTATTCAAGAATTGACCCTTATGTGTAGCATGGGTACGCAGGTGGACCACGGGCAATACCTGGTAAAATGGGTATATGTTTGCAGAAGCAAAAGCAGTGGTCTACCTGATAACAAGCACTTTTTATGTAGTTAGACCCACAAGTAATCGTTTCCTCGTATCCTAATCAGTTAGAAGAGGAATTCGGCTACATCATCAGATTGCCCTAGCCTTATTCCGTTTTTGCCAATGGTTTTTACGGAGTCTGCTACTTAACCTAGGAGATTTGACAAGGGCTCTGGTTTTTACATAGAGCGACTTTTTTTTATGTTACAAGTGAGCAAACGAGCAGGCGGACCACCTGATGGTAAGTGGTCACCACCGCCCATAGCACCCACTGTCTTATTAATGGCATATTTTGACACTAATAAGACAGCAAAGCGCGTTGCTCACTTTGAGAACTAAAATGGTTTGTCTCATGTGCCGGTAATCTCACTGGCTGCCTTGCCCTTCAAACCGAAACACAGCAGTGCAAACATTGCTGCTTCACGGCAGAAAAAGCAAGGGGGTGGTACTTCCCCAGACGGACTTTCCACAAAAGCCCTACCACCTTCAAGACTGCTGTCTGACCTGCTCAACCCAGAGGGCAAAACAGACCCTATCTCTATAGATAGGGTCTGCCAACCTGGCTATCAAGAGTTTTCAAGCTGCCAAACGGCTTCTGACTTGGCTTAACGACTACTATCACTGATAGTGACCGGTACCAACGGCTTAACGTGCTTTCAAAAGCAGAGAAACGTGCTAATTCTTATGCCACTAGCGGTCACCCATGCGAGTTCTGACAACGGCAAACGATGCTTAACTTTCAATTTTCATGATCGGAAGCGCTCGCCAATTTCACAGATGAGGACCTAACAGGCCCCGTGTGGTGCCGGCAAAGAATACTACCAACCCATCACTATCCGTGGGTGTCTTAAGAGGCGACTAAGGGTTAATGAACCAGAGGCTGGGCAGCAGCATCCTTCTGTGTATCGTATCATCTTACATACTGCGGTCACCAACAACCGCGGTCCATGGTGGCAGCCGTAACGCTAACCAGCGTGGTGACTATGGTACTTCCCCTTCACATTGTTTCAGCAAAAGCTAGTATTTTGGAGGGAGTTCCCTGCCCTGTAGTGGACGTTTCATGGGATGTTAGGATGATAACCTATAACGATATACTTACGCCAACAAGCAAAGAGACAGCCCATACAAAACGCAGACAGCGGGTCAATAGCCATACCTATACAAAGATATCAGACATACAACATATATCTAACATCAACCAAAAAGCTTGTAGTACACTTTCATAGCTATCAAAACCGCCGCAGTTTGGAATATTATATTTCGCCAACGGTTATAATCCATCTTTAGGACTCGATTCCATATTTGATCGCAAAATGTATAGCAATTATTATCGATTTGAAATAGGTAATATATTTGTTATTATTGTATTTAAAAGACAGTTACATCATCTCATCAGTCAAAAATTGCTGCAAATGTCTATATGACAGTTTGATGCCATAGACTTGATAGATCAACTATTTATGATCAAAAAGTAACGTACCTACAGAAGAGATTTTTGTAGGTATAATTTGTTACTGAAACTTCATCATAATATCCCATGAAACGTCCACTACAGGACAGGGAACACCCTCCAAAATTCCAGCTTTTGCTGAAACAATGTGGAGGGGAAGTACCATAGTCACCACGCTTGTTAGCGTTACGAGTGGCACCATGGACCGCGGTTGTTAGTGACCGCAGAATGTAATATGATACGATACATAGAAGGATGCTGCTGCACACCCTCTGGTTCATTAGCCCTTAGTCGCCTCTTAAGACACCCAGGGGTAGAGATGGGTTGATACTATTCTTTGCCGGTGCCACTGAAACTTAGTTTTTTGCAAATATTAACAATCAAAACGGAGTGGAGCGAGGTTCAAAACTTTCCTTCAAGTAACTGAGAAGGTGAAGTGACCTTTATAAAATACCATTCCATGCTAATCCTGCAGATGGTGCAGGCTTATATAGGGTGTTAATTTAATTGCGTGCCATAGCTTAGGGGGTGTTTTCAGTAACGACAAAGGAACACAAAAAAATAAATAAAAAAAAATCTTTTAAAAAATTTAAAACTTCTGAAACTAAACTAACGCGGAGGGCAATGACCCGGAGCCCCGCGCTATCAAAAGCGCGCGAAAGAGTTTCAGTTATGTATGTGCCTACCTTATACATTGATACTCGCGCGCTGGCTCGGTGATAGTGCAGTGCTCCGTCCGGATCATTACCCTCCGCGTTAGTTTAGTTTCAATAAAGTTTTATTTTTTTTCAAGTAGGATTTTTTTTATATTTTTTTGTGTTCCTTTATCGTTACTGAAACACCCCTAAGCTATGGCACGCAATTAAATTAACACCCTGTATATTTAGCGTATATATTTTGAAAAATGTACTCACGCCAACATGAGAATAGACACGATCCCAAAATTAAAGCAGATAAGGCATTGGCTATATATGGCTAATGTCGCCCACCACGAATAACTTTGTAATAGATCACTTTTAGTACCAATAGCGCACCAGTTGTACCTAGTATAACTAAATGCATTCGTCTTGGGTCAAAATTGGGATCAACACTCATAATTGCTGCCTCGGAAAATATATTTGTTGTTGTTGAATTCCCTGAATTCGCGAGAATCAAAGTATGAGAACTGTCATCAGTCACAATATCGGCTTGACAATATATTTTTTAAATGTTGGTTGTGTAAAAAGGTCATCTACAAAGATTTTGGAAATTGAAAGCGCAGCGTTTTTCTTACGTAAATGGTCACCTCCTAAATATTTTTACAAACTTTTTACGTCATTAGGTACTGAAGTTTACTCATGTTTACTCCTCGGAGTTTACTCGGGTAGTTTACTATCTAGTATTATATGATCTGTGATACAGTAGAATGTCTTTCAGGCTTTCAGCTCGTAATGTTTTAAATTCCTTGGTTTTACATTATATTTTGGTTTACTTGCCGATACTTTATAGATAAGCACCAACCCAGGCCAAGTATAGGGGTTACGAGATTGGTCATCGACTGGAACAAAGCGATGGTCTAAACCAGGTCTAAACTTATCAATTGGACATGTAAAGTCACTTGTTACCATGCCTAATACTACGAGTATAATGTGTCTAGATTATATTACGGTAGGTACCCGATTGGCTCTGTTCATTTCCATGTTTCCTTAGCTAGCGATTGGTAATATTGGTATACACGTAGGTATCAACGTGCCAATATAACAAAAGAATTTTTCAATATTTCAGTATTACTCAGAAAACAAATATCAAAATCTGCCCTCAAGAAAATTGGTCAAAAAATAGGTCCATGTGTTCAGTTTTATTTTCTAAGTAACTATTTAACCAGTGATTCAGAAAATAATTATAATTATTATCATCTTCTGGTTTAAGTAGCTGTAGGCTCCTCTTACAACACCAACAGTAAGGAGAGATGATATTCGTTGATACTTTAAACAATTTGCTTGCTTAGACAAAGTAAGAGTACTAACGTGACACTTACATGAACTGAGACGATGCAATAACCGAAATTACTATCCTCCTCGTTTGCTCCAAGCCACATCATCGCAGAACAAACTATAATATATCTTCAACACAAAGAGTACAACAATAGTTTCAGCTACAATTATTTTATCTTTAGCATACCTAGGATTCTGTAGATCTAGAGTTTTTTTAAATTTCTCTATAACTTGTGGGGGAATTTGCACATCCCTTATATTTTCATACACTTGTGGGGCTTTTTTTAGTTTTTTCTTTAATTTTTCTATAATTTGTGGGGGAATTTGCAAATCCCTTATATTTTTATACACTTGTGGGGCTATTTTTAGTTTTCCTTTTAATTTCTCTTTAACTTGTGGGGGAATTTGTACATCCCTAATATTTTCATACAATTGTGGAGGTATTTTTAGTTTTTCCTTTAGTAGTAAGACTTGTAAGTGTATTTGCATATTCTTTAGTTTTACTTTTAGTTGTGGTATTTGCAGCGTCATTAGTTTTTTCTTCAGATGTGGGGGTATTTGCAGCGCTTTCAGTTTTTTGAGAAGTTGCTTGTACGACATGTTTTTGAAATTCGCTTGGTTTGTTTTTGGTACTGGGGTTGACTAATTCAGATACTATTGTACAAATTCCGTGAATCTATTATTTGTTAACATATTTTTTTTTATTTACAAGTATTAAAAACAGTAGTGAAAATGAAATCAGATCATTTATTTTAAATCATGTTATAATCGAACTTTCAAGACATGGTGTATTATATCATCTGATACCTCTAGGCAATCATTGCAATGATACTCCCAAACATCCGAAGCTGCAACTAATGTCCTGTTATGGAGCTTTCTCAGTCATCCCATGTCCCAGTGATTAAATAAAACTTCTTATTATGGCATATTTCGTCTATCGGTTACCAAATAAAACCCTCATCACAAGCAGTACTACCATTGTCTTACTCGATATATCATTATAGGTGAAACCGTGGTTAGGAAGATCTTTTAATTTGTTAACGAGCGCTGGGTCTAATGGTAGATTTTTTAGCTTATCTTGAATTTTTAGCTCCTTTAATTTATCAAAAACCTTTTTAGACATATTCTTGGTAAAATATAGCTTATTGTATTCTATCGCTTGCTGACTTTTATTTTTATTATTGCGTGTACTTTATTCTATACTTTCAATAATCTTAGTGTTACTTGTTGTGGTATTTTAACCTCTATAGCTCCGCCAAATAAGCGTATAGCATTCATAGTTCGAGTCTGGCTAGTTATTTTTTGTTTATACAATCTCTAAGCTTGCTCAAGAATCAATATGTTTCTAACAATATGCACATAGAACTATTTTCGTACAATATAGAAGTTAACTTGTAGCCATTGTCACTTTTTCGGCACTGTTAGGTATAGTTTCGGCTATTGTTTGATTGTTATATAGATTGTTATTGTCACATGATTTGTTGCTATTTGCTACCAACTTTTCTTTGCAATTTTGGAGTTATTTCCACAGATATAATATTTTATGTTTTGGCCATTTTGACAATATTCAACATTTATGAGACCAGTGACATGAATGTATGTTTTTTTTTCAAATCAGATGGGTCTCGCTGAGGTTTAATTTCAAAATACCTTTGTAGAAATCTCATGTGAAAGACGCGCGGGAAATTTGAGTTGCTTTAGCTTGCTCTCCTTTATAATTTATTTGTGGTTGATTTAAGATTGGCCCTATTGTATAGTTGGTGTTAAAACATCTTGTCCTGGCCTTAAGGCCAACCTTTTTGAGTATATAACATTAATTATGTTCTTTGGTACGGAGTACCAAGCGATGATTTCTAGAACAAAATCTGTGCTCAGCTATAATTTAATGAATGTTGGAACACCTAAGCTGAGGATTATGTTAAATCAGGAATTCAACAATTCATTTCATCATATTCCTGATTTTGTCATAACCCAGCGACAAACTCATACACTTTTAGTAGTATTATAGTAGTTGTAGTACAGTCTCTGTTATGTTCACTTCTAAATTGTTATATTTTTTTTTATGGGAATTTTATATTTGTGTCTTCTTTTCAGCTGAAGGAGACATCAGCAAGGTCCTGGTGAAGAGCTTGGCAGAGGCTCACGCCAACACTAATCCGAAATTGGAGTACATACTGGAGATGTTCAGAAAACCACCCGATGTCAACAGGTTAGTTTTTACTTTCTCATCACACATACACGTCGCACAAAATAACTTTGGCCCTGTCAGTGATGCGCAGTAGTAAAAAATGGGCCATTTTTTTCTTCTGCGCATCAATAACAGGGCCAAAGTTATTTTGTGCGTCGTATACCAAACTAACTCACGCGTCTACCCAACACAAAACTTGTCGAAAATCTGTCTTACAAACTTGAAGAAAAGGTACCCTAGTTTATTTAGAACCTATCAATCCTGAAAAATATAGTTCACTGTAGATACAGATACAAAAAGTGCGAAAAACGGCCACTTTTAGCAGTTTTTGTATCTGTAACTACAGTGAACTATATCTTTCAGGATTGATAGGTTCTAAATAAACCAGGGTACTTTTAACCGTGCGGTGCCGGCAAAGAATAGTACCAACCCATACATACCCGTGGGTGTCGTAAGAGGCGACTAAGGGTTAACTGGAGGATGGGCAGCAGCATCCTCCTTTGTATCTAACATCTTACTTACTGCGGTCACCTACAACCGCGGTCCATAGTGCCAGCCGTAACGCTAACAAGCGAGGTGACTATGGTACTTCCCCTCCACATTTTTCCAGCAAGTCCTGTAGTGGACGTTCATCGGATGTTATGATGATGATGACTTTTACTTCAACCTGGTAAGACAGATTTTCGATAAGTTTTGTAATTAGGGAGTAATATTTTTTTAACTGATGGGGGCGCTAGTTGGCTGGGGGAAAGCACTCTTCCAACTAATTTAGTAGCCGTTCCTTCTCCTCCTCCTCTACATGAGCAAGTAATTTCAGCATACCTTGCTGAATACAATTTTAATAATTCGTCGTCTTTTACGCTACAACGTTGTCATAACTATCATACTATTTTTAATCCTGTCACTCACTAGTACTCCTTATAGCTCTTATTTCTATCAATTTTCTTGCATTTATTCCTTTTTCTACCCAGTGACGAGTACAAGTTAATCAACAAGTACAAAGTACAGGTTGTACAAGTACAACCTGGGACTCAATTTTTGAAAATCACCGGGTGATAAAATATCACTTTTGAGATTTTTAAAATTCACATTTACCGTGATAAACTGTTGAAAGGTAATCAGCTTACATGAAAATGAACAATTAAGGACAGCTTTATATCTTTTGAAAAGAAACATCTGTGATTTTGAATTTATTGAGTGATATTTTATCACCTGGTGATATTCAAGAATTGGTCCCCTGAGCGACCGAGCTTCGCTCTGTATAAATTAAACAAAGCCATTGACGTAAGAAAAACACGCCCCCTGGCGTAGCTTCCAAAATCTTTGACCGAAGCCCATAACATACTGCGCCATCTGGTATTTTTTTTTTTTATTGAAGTAGGACACCTTTACTTAGATATCTTACTGATATTACAATCTAGCTGTATAGCTAATAAGTAATTTGCATTTAACTTAAACTACTACAAAAACAATCTGGTATTGAGTAGAAAAACAAACCGCAATTCTTGCTAGATCGGCCGATTTTCGGTGTTGTAAAAATCGAAGTAAGCCCCTAAATAAAAATTATATTAAAAATTAGTAATAAATAGTGTTATAAAATATCACCGGGTGAGCAAGCTCAGTTACTCACCAACAGATGACGCTGTAGGGTTTTTAAAATGCGCTTCTTTCAAAAAATAGCCAAAATTCGGAGCAAATGATGAGACCTAGCTAGATCGATTTCCCCCCCCGAAAACCACCGTATAGTGTAAATTTCATCGAAATCATCTTGAGCCGTTTTCGAGAAATCGATTACAAATATATATAAATACTAGCTGGTGTCCGCGACTTCGTCTGCGCAGGTTTATAAATTGTAGCCTATGTGTTATTCTGATGTATAAGCTATATTATTGTAAAGTTTCATTAAAATCCATTCAGTAGTTTTTACGTGAAAGAGTAACAAACATCCATCCATCCATACTTACAAACTTTCGCCTTTATTAATTTTAGTAGGATTCGCGTTTATAATATTAGTAGGATGTACAATAGAAAGTTAATAATAATCATTTACATTTCCAGAATACTGTGCTACCAGTCGATGTCCTACGAGGCAATGTGGCTGGACTGCGCGGAGAAGCTCACCGGCATGATCCAGAACATCATAGAGTTCGCCAAGCTGATCCCTGGCTTCATGAAGCTCACGCAGGATGATCAGATCCTGCTCCTCAAGTCTGGTGAGTCATCATCATCATAACATCCCATGAAACGTCCACTACAGGACAGGGAGCGGATCCTGAATTCAAGCTTTTGCTGGAAAAATGTAGAGAAGTACCATAGTCACCTCGCTTATTAGCGTTACTGCTGACCTGGCTATTGACCGCGGTTGTAGGTGATTGCAGTAAGTAAGATGTAAAATACAAAGGAGGATGCTGCTGCTCATCCTCCAGTTTATAACCCTTAGTCGCCTCTTACGACACCCACGGGTATGTATGGGTCTGGTGAGTACATAGAACTAATAGAAGTACAAGATATAACAGAAAGGGTATATCAACCCTGAAGAATGTGAAACTGAACAACTTTCCCAAAGGAACATAGTTCAAAATACGAAAAAAAAAATTTTGACCTCCCATAAAAAATGCGTGATCAACTGATTTAGATTCTATGGGAGGTCAAATACATTTTTTTCGTATTTCGACCTATGTTCCTTGGGGAAAGTTGTTCAGTTTCATGGGCAGAATCACATCCTTCAGGATTGATATACCTTTTCTGATACGATAAAAAAATATGCTAAAAGTACCGATTTCCTTGTAACCACATGTTTTATAAGTAGAATAAAGTACTTTAAACGTATTGATAATAAAAAATAACACAAAAATAAAATATCTTTCTATGAAAAAAAAAGTTCAAGTTGCCAACCTTATTCTAAGAATCATCAATTGTAAACAAGTAAAATAGGTACCTACATGCGCGTGGCGAGTCTGGCGAGGGTTGACACAATTAAATTTGAATATTATTTTTTTATTTTTGTTTTTTTTTAAATTCTTTTTTTGTTGTTTAAGCATGCTTATTGTTTTATATTCTACTTATAGAACATGTGGTTAAAAGGAAATCGGTACTTTTCCTTACACCCTGTATATAGTAGGCGACACGTCAGGAGTGCGAGTGAAACGTATTGCGTGCTATACATTTCGTCTGCATTTATGACTGTTGCGTACTTTAAGTGCCCATGGCCTATTGGTTGCGAAGAGATTCCATGTATTCAACACAACTGGCGGATTCACATGAAGGGATATTATACCCAGCAAAAAACTAAATAGACCTTCAACTCTCTAACTCTAAGCGAGAAATGTACATTGAGGTAGTGTTAAGCACATTAATTTAACTCTATTTCATTTAGACCTAATATACGCTATTGTCTGTTTTTTCTCCAAAATAAATATAAATAAATATTAACTCTTTTTAGCAAACGTACAAACAGTATGCTTGAAATAATATCAGTCCATTCGAGATTTCTTAGGCAAAGAATGGATATGTCTCACTAATATTATAAATAAAATGAATTGTGATATCACGTCACCTTGTTCACAGAAATTTACACCATCTTCACATTCACCAAATTTCCAGATTGTCAAGTTTCATATTACCTACTCCTTACTCCTTTGTCATCTCAAGAGCAAGTAAATTCCCAGATTGTCATGTTTCATATTACCTACTCCTTACATCTTTGTCACCTCAAGATCAAGTATATTCCCGCATTGTCAAGTTTCATATTACCTACTTCTCCTTTGTCATCTCAAGATCAAGTAAATTCCCAGATTGTCAAGTTTTATATTACCTACTCGTTACTCCTTTGTCATTTCAAGATCAAGTAAATTCTCAGATTGTCAAGTTTCATATTACCTACTTCTTACTCCTTTGTCATCTCAAGATCAAGTAAATTCCCAGATTGTCAAGTTTCATATTACCTACTCCTTACTCCTTTGCGTCATCTCAAGATAAAGTTAATTCCCAGATTGTCAAGTGTCATAATTTACCTACTCCTTACTCCTTTATCATCTCAAGATCAAGTAAAGCGGTCCAACATCATGGATTCAAGATAAGCGTCCTCATGATCACCTTATTTTCTTAATCTCTCCTATTTCTTTAAGGTTTTTGTGCTAAGTTCATCGTACCACTCTCTTTCTTATTTCTGCCGCAAAGCATTCGGTTTGAAAGGTTACCACCAAGTGAGACATTTGGTGTTGTAGTGGCCTTATTAGTGCCAAAAGTACTCATTAAATAGTCAAGCTATAGGCGATGATGACTACTTTCCATCACTTGTGAGATAAAAAATCTACATACGTAACAGCCTATATTAATTTTGGAGCTAGCAACTGCGGTGATCTAACGCAGAAATATGCTGCTAACTAAACCCTTCTTCTGGGGTTCTTTCCATGCCCACGAGAATAAAGATAAGCGGATGAACATAATTAATTAGTGAACATAATTTTAGCATTCTACTTGGACCATGAAACTGAACAACTTTTCCCAAGAAACACAGGTCGAAAAACGAAAATTTTTCTGACCTCCCAAAAAAAATGGCTATCTGACGCAGACTCTATGGGAAGTTGAATTTTCTTTTTCGTATTTCGACCTGTAAGTTTCTTAGGGAAAGTTGTTTAGTCTTATCGTCTGAGTAATATGCTATAGTATTAAACGAGCAATATTTGTATATATTTGTAATCGGTTTCTCGAAAACGGCTCTAACGATTTCGATGAAATTTAGTATACAGGGGTTTTTGGGGGCAAAAAGTCGATCTAGCTAGGTCTCATGTATGGGAAAATTCGTTTTCACCGTCTTTTTAAATATTTCTTAGCGCGTTTTAGTGCGTTCAAGAAACTTACAGCGCCATCTGTTGTTGAGTAGCATAGCTTGCTCACCCGATAATATTTAAATCATACAGATTCGGTCGCCCAGTGCTAAAATTATGTTCACTAGTTCATCAGGACGGTGTAAAGGACAGCCTTCGAAATACTGAAAGAACATGATCAGTGAACGTAACTGAACAACTTTCAGCGAAGAAAACTTTCAGGAAATGAAATAAAATCCACCTCTCTCAATCATCTAACTTGATTGGACAGTTTTTATGGAGGCCGATTTTTTTCATTTCCTGAAAGTTTTATTTGCTGAAAGTTGTTCAGTTACGTTGACTGATGCCCTTTCAGTAGCTACACCCCATATCTACTTCACGGTTTTCAAGGCGGCGGAGAGTGTCCGATGATTCACATTCAGATAATTTTATTCAATGTAGATTCTTTACAGAATAGTTATTGAATGTCATGCAGAATACAATGCAAATAGAGCGAATCTACGCCTATGATAGTAGTATTACTTTATTCCATTGTTTCGTCGTCTACACTAACGGCCTGGACCATCATGGCCCTGAGACAAGTGGCTCACTATTATTGCAAACGCTATAGAATAGAATAAAAAAGTATGGGATTGACATTAGCTGGCACGCAACATTTCGTAAGCTAATGTCAATCCCATACATTGGGGGCGATTCTAGCGTTAAGGTTCCCACGGAGTGATAAAATTTTTGGTGATAAAAAGATTTTTGATTTAGAAGAAAGAAGCAATACGAAATATTTTTTTTTATTATTTCATTAAAATATTTTAGTATCATGTAACTTTCGAATAACAAACATGAATTTTTATCAGTATGACTAAGTTATTATTATTTCTTCGCTACTCACCACACAGTTCATCATTCTTAGAAATAGTTCGGCTGTAGAAAATACGCCGTTAAAAATGAGCGCAATGCAAGCAAAACATTAAATTATTATTTAGCTATTTGACTAGGCTGCCCGCTAGCCACCCGCCCCGCACACCGCGTCCGTCAAGACCCAAAAACTGGTTTCGCGAGACAATATCGCGCTTCCGCTCTTTTAGCGCCCTGTCGCACTCAGGTGAGACAGCAACAGAAAAAATCACTCGGCGCATGATCCCAGCGCGCGATTTTAGGCGCGGTTCGTGGGCCTCTTAAGGCTATAATTTGACAGGTCTAAAAGTGTCGCTATCTTTGTTACCGCCTATAGGCTGAAAAAAGACAGCATCACTTTTAGACCTGTCAAATTTTAATCATAAATTTAGCGGTCACGCTAGAATCGGCCCCATTTTCATACTATTCTACTAGCGTTTGCAATTGTAGAAAGCCACTTGACTCAGGGCCATAGTGTGACAATTCTCGCCCACCATTGTGGATGAAAGCGTCTCATGTTAAAATAATAAAATCTATATAAATGTACAGGTTCGTTCGAGCTGGCCATCGTGCGGCTGTCCCGGTTGATCGACGTGAGTCGTAACCAGGTGCTCTATGGAGACGTGGTGCTTCCCATCTCGGAGTGTGTGCACGCGCGGTAAGTGTCTTCTTCTGCAAGGCGCAACATAGTAGAGTCGTTTAAAGGAAAAACCTTTAGAGCAGCTGACTTATTTATGAAACTTCTCTCAGTTGTTCATTAGGTCAAAGAGGCCGCATTAAGATCGGTACCCCAGAGGAACACCCCGACCTGGGCTGGAGGGGGAGGGGAAAACTTCTAACTTTAAATGCCTAGCTACTCTAAAGGTTTCCAAAATTTTTCTTAGACCAGCGATTCGCCTAAACATAAACTGTTCAACAATTCTGAAGAGTATCAACCTGCCCATGAAATTTATTGAACGTCAAAACAGAAATCTTCCCAAGATTTCGGATGAAGTTTTTTAACGATGACGTCATTATTTTTTGCTATCGTTATGTAACTTTTAAACATTCAATAAATTATTAAAAACTACATACGAATTTCTTAGATGCAGAACTTATTAGAACAGAACTTGCGGATTTTGAGATTTTTGCTCCTTATTTACTTTCTTTTTTTTCTATAATTTTTAATCTTTTTCTGTTTTTTTTTTATACTTAATACAATTCTTAATTCTTCTCTTTACAGTGATCAACGTGACATGGCCCTCGTGGCCGGTATATTTGAGGCAGCGAAAGCTATTGCTCGACTCAAGTTGACTGAGACTGAATTGGCGCTGTATCAGAGCCTTGTGCTACTCTGGCCAGGTATGTATACCGTTTGAACGTATGGCCCTCGTGGCCGGTATATTTGAAGCAGCGAAAGCTATTGCTCGACTCAAGTTGACCGAGACTGAATTGGCGCTGTATCAGAGCCTTGTGCTACTCTGGCCAGGGCCCTCGAGGCCGGTATATTTGAGGCAGCGAAAGCTATTGCTCGACTCAAGTTGACCGAGACTGAATGGGCGCTGTATCAGAGCCTTGTGCTACTCTGGCCAGGTATGTATACCGTTTGAACGTATGGCCCTCGTGGCCGGTATATTTGAAGCAGCGAAAGCTATTGCTCGACTCAAGTTGACTGAGACTGGCTACTCTGGCCAGGTATATATACCTATTTATATAAATTTATGAGATTAGATAACATAAGAGTAAAAAAACCGGCCAAGTGCGTGTCCGGCCACGCGCACTCGTTCCGTAGTTTTTTACAATTTTTTATCGCAAAGCAGATTTTGATTAATTACTTCATAACTTATACAGGGTGCGTACGTAATTGAAAAAAAATTTTTTAGCCATACAAAGTGTTCGATCAGATTCGATCGATTTTTTTTCCCAAAAATGTTTCTTGGAAGAGTTGTTCAGTTTCTTTAATTGAACACGCGTTTTCAGTTTTCGGTACACCGTCCCTTACACCCTGTATAGCTTAAGTATTTTACCACCTAAAGCTCAGCGAGGTCCTAGCGATTGCTATTGTATTTTTATCTTTTCTACTTTTTCGGCTATATTTAATTTAATTATTTATAATCTTACAATTATAAGTCAGTAGGTATTACAATATACTTAGTCAATAATTAATTTGTCATCAAATAATTAATTATAGTTTAACAAAAAAACTACCTTAAAGCAAGTCAAGGTATTTTTATCTGTACATAAATTAATACTCATAGGTAATTTAAGCCTACATCACATTATAGCTCATTAACCTGTGAAGCCTACATAGCTGTGATAGTTTTCCTTTTAATTTCATCATCATATATACTACACATTCGCCATAACTACTGTTTAGCTGGCAGGGGGGGGGACAAACTCGATCACGATAAACTCCGAAATAAAAAAAAAAATTTCTTAAATAATTCGGTGATATTCAATAACAGATACTATCTCGTAATTAATAATTAATTAATTATTATCTATTGTCTCCTTGATCAAACGTGCAGTGAAGACTGTGCCTTATCCATTAAAATGTTTTTGTAAATTCATGTAAGTGTTTTTAAAAGTTTTTTTTTAAAGAATTTAATTTAAATTTTCAGAGCGAACCGGCGTCCGCGGGAACCCGGAGATCCAATGCCTGTTCAACATGTCGATGGCCGCCATGCGGCACGAGATCGAGACCAACCACGCGCCCATCAAGGGAGACGTCACCGTGCTCGACACACTGCTTGCTAAGATACCCCACTTCAGGTAAGTATTATACAGGGGTGGAAAAAATATATATCTGCAGCCCAATTTTTAAATATCATTAAGTGATTTTCGAGATTTATAAAATCACAATGAGCCCTGATTATTAGGTGATGTTCAAGAATTGGGTCCTGGTTTTCCATAAAAAGTCACTGTCGCACTTTTGGTGACTTTTTGTATATTTATTTGGGAAAGTTTAAGGTAAGCCTGGTAGCAGAGACTGATGTTGGTACATTAGGTACATACATACGTGAATAGATAAATTACATGGCGCCAATTTGTTTGTGAAGCGATGTAGTTTAGCTGACGTCGTCATTAAGAGATTTTAATATCCAACAATGAATAAACTATTTTGAGTTTGAGTTTACACCTAGACACAGAATAAACATTCGTGTTCCTCACATAAATGTATGGATGGTTAAATAGCCTTTTGTTTAATAAAACTTCTTTTAATTTGCAGAGAACTATCACTGATGCATTTGGAGGCTCTCTGCCGCTTCAAGGCAGCTCACCCACACCACGTGTTCCCAGCACTCTACAAGGAACTCTTTTCTCTGGACAGCGTTCTAGATTATACACACGGATAAATATACAAAAACTTATTATATATAAAGTATATTCTCGGACTTACCCTTCAGAATTCAGAACTATACAATACAAGAAAATAATATATAGTTCATTTCATTACGCCCTTGAGGTACAAAATACGACAGCTAATTTACAATTAAAACTAAAGACATTTATATATTTGTTAATCTATTTATAACAATTGTATGTATGTACTCTGAGACTGTTATTACTACGTATAAGTGCGTACGTACAATATTAATATATTTAAAATGTTTATTTAATTTGGATTTAAGGATAGGTGTCTTTAGTTTTAAATTATGCGTATTGCACTATGCAGTTTTTTTGTCATTAAAAATGAGTTATGTAGCGTGGTGGAAATACGTGAAAAATATTCTGCGATATATATAAATATATAATAAAGTGGTTGAAGCTTTGTTGTGTATATGTATATAGACGCCACGTAATATATAAATAATCATAAAGTGTATCTAACTTTGATGAAGAAATAATAATTATTATTATATAAAGATATAATAATAAAATAGAATTAGAATTTTTATTAAGAAATAAAGGAGTTATAAACGGTGTAGCGATATGAAGATCACACAATTCTTTAAGCGAAACGTTATAATAGGTCTTTTTATAATTTTTAACAGATTTTTTAAAGAATCGTAACTTGTTATTTATTTCAGATGATTATTATTATTGATGTTTTTTCTTCAATGTAGATTTTTGATTAAGTTGTAATATAGGAATACACAAAACTGCCCAATTTTGTAACTTTATTTTGGTTTTAAACTTCGACATGAAAAAGCGATGAATTTTTGAAGTCTTTTAAGTAACGTAATTTAAATAGTAATATTAAGTTGAATCGTGTTATGCGGTGCAGAACAAAATTGCAGGCGAACATAATTATTTCTAACATATAATTTTCTGATCCTAGCAGGCAATGTTTCATAATTTTTTGATCTCATATTTTATGCGTTCTTTTCTTGGGTGCCATGTTTGGTTCGAGGATCATTTTTTGCATAATAAAAAACCGGTCAAGTGCGAGTCGGACTCGCGCGCCGAGGGTTCCGATATACCTATAGTATTTTTGGAAGCAATAAAGTCCATTTTCAGGACCGCAAAACTAAATTTGTTTGTAAAGGTTTTTTGCAGATTTCTGAAAAACTGTGCAACTTAGAAAGATCGTTTTATTTTTGCTGTAAAGTTTACATAAACCTCTGTCAACTGTAATTAATTCAGATTTTCCCTTACTCAAACTTCGGAGATAAGGGGGGGGGAATGGTATTTTTTTTGACATTTTTCATCATAACTTGAAAACTAAGAAACTTAAAAAAATACAAAAATATATTTTAAAATGTACAAGTAAAGCCCTTTCATATGATACCCCACTCGACCTAGTAGCGACAATTTGAAATTTGGCCCCCCCTATTTTGGCCCCCTTTACATTAATAATCATACTTTTTTCAAAAAATTTTCATGTGCAATTAAGTTGGGCAACTATATTCTAAAACTATTCCAAATTTCAGCTCGATAGCGTAAGTGGTTGCTGAGATATAGAGGTGTGACAGACAGACGGACAGACAGAGCGGCACCATAAGGGTTCCTTTTTTTTACCATTTTGGTATCGGAACCCTAAAAAGAGACCAAATACGTGCATAATGCATAGTAAATGATAAAATAATTATCAGCATGATATCAATTAAAACAAGACAGTTTCACAATATATGAAATACTATTGCAAATAGACGAACCTATGAAAAGTACAATTTTGGATCGTTTACGCATTATTGTTTTGTATTATTCTTTTTTTGTTATAGTACATTTATTTTGAATTAATAATTGTGACGTTTATTTTATTCTGTTTTTATACTCGTGCTAAAAATTTGCATGTTTATTAAATTGTTACATATAATTTGATTTTGTATACAAATGTCAAATACTGTTTTGCTGTTTTTCATTATGATGTATTGAGTAACATTTCTTTTTTAGATTTTTTGTACAACGTTGATTTTAAATTACGAGTAATAACTTAAATTCTTCTCACATTGCTCATGAGAATTGGATTATAATTGTTTTTTTTTTTACTTTTCAATTGCCTGCTATGTAATTTCCATCTAAATCAGACCCATATTTTTTCTAACACCTACTCTAAGTTTTAAATAGCCTTACTATAGACTGGAATATTATTAATGTTAAAAATATAAATCGTAACTCGTATTTTGTAAATAGCTATTAATCATTATGTATTTTATATTAAATATGTACCATTATAAGGTTCGATGGGTTATTTTTAATTTTTACATTCTATTCTATAAAAAATAAAACAATTTTTCCACTGTGGGCTACGATTTAAATCGAGAATCAAGTGTAAAACTTTGTTTCTATTTCATATATAATATAGGTATATATTTTTTGTTAAATAAAGCAATCTGTTATTGTCTATAATTTTTGGTTTTATTTTTTTCATTCCTTTTGTTATATTTTTTCATTTAAGCACTGAGCACATATTTTTTATTTTTTAACATTATAATATAATAGAATTAATCATACAAATAGTGAGATCTTTAGAATATAAAATATACGGGTGGTTCAAATTATACGTTTGATTCTTAACATAATTATACGCGATTAGTACAATTCATTTATATTTAAAACCCATTTGTTTTTATGTTTTTTAAATAAAATTAAGAAAAGACAACAATGATATTGTCAATTTGAATGTATTTTGTAATTTGTTTGAATGTATTTTTTAGAAGCATGATTATGTCGGTAAATTTGAGCTTTGAATTGGGTAATGATTGGATTGAAGATACGTACAAAGTCCGAAACCATGGGATTAAGACCTACTATGCTAACCCAGAGTGATGGCGTAGTTTTATATACGGAGATATATTATTATAGACTTCTACAAGATGGTTTATATAATTTTGTTTAAAATAAAAACTACAAATATATGACAGAAACTTGTAACAAACGTGGATTTAGACTTAAGGTTCAAAATAATAAACCCTGTTCACATTTTCTTTAGTATTTATCATTTAATCATGTATGTAATAAGAAAGAAACAAATCAAAACTGTTTAGTCATAATTTTGCCTCAAATGATATGCCCAGGTCAAAATCAAAAAAGGATGATCATAAATATTGATTGACTAGTCAACCTATCATAGGTGTAGGCTCCTACGCACGAGACTAAGTCCATTTTTACCCCTTCAGCACCATCATGAGCCACTAGATAAATGCTTTATTAACACTCGCTCGCGTGTCAAAATTTACGTTTGCTCTAGGTACGTATATAAATAAGAAGTCCAAATTATTTTTTTTATTTCAGATTTAACTTCATTGTATACCTAACTTATAACTAGAAGATCATGCTGCCGCTGCAGGGGTAAAAATGAAGGGGTCTACCTTGTCCTTGAAGGTATAGTCACGTTTTCAAAACTACAAATACAAAAAGCTTCTTTAATGTCATTATGTGATATAATAATAATAACTATATCATCCACAAAATTAAATTTATAATCACAGATTTCTCTTTTAAAAGGCAAACGGTATTAGTAAAGTAGTGTTTTAAATTTTTATTTACTTCATGATATAATGATATAAATTTTAAGTTTATTAAGGCCTTTTTTTTAAATCAGCAAATCATCCGGTGATATTAGAGTATTCTAGAGAATAAATGAACATTCTAGATCTTTAAAAATACCAGGTATTCTTTTTAATATATTTTCTTCAAATTATAGTAAATTTATTTAAATATAATATTCCGTAATAATAATATTATAATTTTTAAGGCTTACTTTAAAATTGTTTAAATAAATAACACAATACTTGCTGCAGTTTTAAAGCTATATTGATTTTTAAATAAATCATGAGTCATGAGTTTGCTATATTTAAAAAAATCATCGAAAAATAACACATGGGAGCCAATTCTGGAATAACACCGGGTGATAAAATATCACTCTTAAGACTTAAAAATTCAAATTCATCCTGTTAAACAGGTAAAAAGTAAATAAAAAAGTTTGTTAGCTACTACACTACCAATCTTCACTCTGAAAAGAAAAATCTGTGTATATTTTTGAGGTGTGTTTTGGACTTTGTATTGTTTGAATTAAGTACCTCCTGTAATGGCTAAAATAATTTTACGGTAAAAAAACATTAGAGCACTAAGACTGAAAAATCTGCCGATTGAACTGTAATTGGTCTTTGCCTAGCAACAAAACCTTTTCATACTAAAACACGCTTTCTAAAAAAGGGCAAAAACGAAGAAACGGAATAATTTTACCAAATAACATACGAAATCTAATAAAACAGAAAAGGATGGAATGAGAATGTAAAAAAAAAAACATCTCCCAACCAGTTATAAGGTGAGCACCACAGCCACAGGTGAGCACGCACTCACATATGGTATTCTTTGTGTGCGCAAGCGGGACAGATACATCGTTATCAGCTGCGAGCGAGTACAAATACAAACCCGTGTACGGTTGGCTTCAGGGACTCAATTCTTAGAAATCACCGGATGATAAAATATCACTTTTGAGACTTCAAAAATTCAAATATACCCTGTTAAACCATCAAAAGATAAATAATCTATGGAAATTAAAAATCAAACACTACTTTATATTTAACGATTATCAATCTTCACTTTTGAAAAGAATAATCAGTAAGTTTGATATTTTATCACCCGGTGAATTGAGCTCCTGGGAGCCAATTCTTGAATATCACCGGGTGATAAAATATCACTCAAAAAATTCAAAATCACAAATTTTTCTTTTTAAAAGTAGAGATTGATATTCGTAAAATGTAAAGCAGTCCTTGATTGTTAATTTTCATATATTCTGATTTACCTTTCAACAGTTTATCAGGGCAAATGTGAATTTTTGAAGTCTCAAAAGTTATATTTTATCACCCGGTGATTTTCAAGAATTGAGTCCCAGCTCCCAGTACGCGTCTTATTAAGTATAATCTAAATTGTATACGATAAATAGGAAGAAATGGCGCTAGCATGAGTCCCTAGATAAACACTTTTACTCTCTACATAAAATCGAAAAAAAAAATATAAGATCTTAGATATAACTGTTATCTAGGGGATCGTGCTAGCAAAAAACAAAAACGGGACAGTCGAATTTATCCCAATAATTTGATCGTCAACCTTTTCGAAGTATTTTTAATCAATCAAATGATTACAATAATATTGATAATTTAGTTTTTCTCTCAATTAAACATCCTTCTTTTTATAACATTAATTAAAAAAAAAAGATATACTACTTATTAATGCAAACAGAAATGAAAAAGTTTTAAGGCAAAGTAAAAATGACGCAGCCTACAATTTGGCACAGGTTTGAAATGGGGTCGACAAAATACAATTTGTCTCCCTCGCATGTACGTACAGAGTACTTTCTAGAAAGCGATAGTGATAGTTTTAGGGTAACTGTTTTAAATTGCTGGGTAGTTTTAGTAGGGTATTTCTATATAACTTTTGTACTATGTTTTGCTAAATTTTCACATTCAATTATAAATTTAAAAAATGATAGTATGCATTCCTGGCTATACTCGTACATCATCTGATTTACCCAAAGGGATATAAAATGAGGGAAAAGAAATTATGCAGCAAAATAAATTCTTGTACGTTAAATGTATCAGGTTTTACTTTCAATAGGCTTAAAATGCCAATAAAGAAAACAGACGATATAGAAGTGTTTTTAATAAGTAATATGCACGCCATCAAGTAGTTATTTTAAGGTTATAAACCAGTATAAGCTGAACTAGCGCTATGCTAAAAATTCCTGAAACGAGAGACCCACTCAAGGTGAAAGTATGTTACAACTAACGTGTGGCCGTGTGTACCTACATTGTTCTTACCATGGTATGTACCTACTACACTTACCTACTTCCATATTAGACAGCCATTAATAAATTCATGTACAATCTTTACAAGGGTTGTTGTGGAGAATAACATCTCATGTTTTTAAATTAGAAAATAAACAGTTTAATTCTAGATACAAATTATAATTTTGTTCATTTAAATGCAACAAATCGAAAATTGACACTTGTTTTTTAAGGCTTAGTACCCACCGACTAAAAACAATAATTTTCTATTTTGTACCAAGTGTCTACGTTTAACTAAAGCGTAACTCAATCAATGTTTACCAACATTTTACAGGTGATTCTCAAACTGAACAACTATTTTCCCGAAGTTACAGCAAAAACAATTTTATAAAATATACCATACCGTTAATATTTTCTTTGGTTTTTGCGTGTAGTCATGGGACCCAATTCTTGAATATCACTGAGTGAATTTCGAGATTTAAAACATGTAAATATATCCTGATAAATTCATAAAATTTTAATTATTATTTAAGGGATTTCATGATATTGATGATACGGATTTAAATCGCGTAGCATCGCAAAACTATTTTCGAGTTTAAACGCTAAGTAAAAATTGTCCGTAAAGTTAGTTTCAATTCTAGTGCTACCAAAAAGTTGTTCAGTTTTTATTAATCCTGTAAAATAAAATTGACAAAATTTTCTTCAAATATTTTTTTGTACTATTTGTTTTTACATGAATAAATATTTTATTTTGATATGTATGAATAATATTTATTTGTTAACAAAAATATTAAGTATTTTTACACATTATCTGAAGAAAAAAATATAACAAATATCTATGTAAAAACAAAATACCTATATCAGAACATTATAATGTCTTTGTTGGTTAATTTTGAACTGCTACTAAATGCAAGTTAGATCACATTAGATACTAGTTAATACGCTACTCAAACGACTGATGTGTATTTTTTATTTTATCAACCTTATAGAGGATGTGAGGGACAGGTTGGCAAACATTGAAAGGGCATGATCAGTCAACGTTAAACAACTTTCAGTGAACAAAACTTACAGGAAATGAAAAAGAAAATCGGCCTCTCCATACAAACTGTCCAATGTTTGCAATTTTGTTTAGCGTTTTTTTTTCATGGTAGTTTTATGTATTGAACGTTGTTTAGTTACTTTGACTGATCATTCCTTACACCCTGTATATAATTTAGAACATATTTGTTTAATCACTATTTATAAAAACATATAAATAATATTACAAAATTAAATTGAAATAAAATATAACAGAAGTCAAAAAGACTTCATTAAAAATATGTTGGTTTACAAATTCGATCTTCGAAGTATTTGTTTGTTTGTTTGTTTTTATTGGGCACTAATTTAATTAACTATACAACAATTTTTGAAAAATGTTTTTTAAATTAATTAAATCAGTTCTAAATTAACCAACACGGAGGCTTTGTTGTTTTATGAACTCAATACAAAACATTGTACCTAAGTAGATAAATGGAGTTTGAGAACCAATAGATAATATACGTTATTGTTTTATTATTATTCTCGAATCACTTACAACAAGGTGCGTTTCATTTCACACTGCTCACCCAATTCCTAATATATCATTGTTGAAATGATATGATATTGTATATGATATGGTATCATATGATATGATATGTTATGATATTATATGATATGATAATATAATAATAATAAATAAGTTTATTGAACTAAAAGTGGTTACAGAGATTTTACAAGATGTGCTTACATTGGATTCTTAAAGATAATTTGTTTTGCAACCAGTATGCTTCGACCTTGCTTCCTAAACTAAGAAAAAGATTCCTGTATCTTAGGAAGTAGGGTTCGACCGTGAACGTCGCTTTCAAGTTAATGACAATTTTGACAACTTGCTACACTGTTAAAATTTAAGAAATTACAAACTCAAAATATAAACTTAATAAATAATTCATAAAAGTAGAAATTTAATAAAAGGAAAAAAGTTTTAAGCTGTTCAAGATACAAATAATATCAAAATTGGTAAGACAAGGTGCTATAATATGCTTGCGAGATTTGAAAGTGTGTTTGGTGAGCACATGTGGGTGTGTGTGGGTGTGTGTGTATGTTTGTGTATGTGTGTGTTTATGTGCAAGTAAGTTGGTGAAAGCAGTAATTTAATTGTAAGTAAATATTAAGACACAATTTTAAGTAGGTCCTCTGTTTTTGTGTAGTCTAGAGACAATAGCCACGTTTTAAGTTTAGTTCTAAGATCATAGATGTTTAAGCTTGTGATTTGCAGGTATTTATTTATTTTCGTATAGATCAAGGTGCTCGAGACATAGAACTGATGTTTTGCAAAAGTAGTTTTGTGGGGGACACTAGGAGGGTCGTTTCTGCGGCTGTTTATATTTGTGTTTGGGGGGGGGGGACATCGCGGTGTTTTCTCAGAACGGTTTGCAGTATGTAGAGCTGCCTTACAGTAAGCTTTTTAGAAATTTTGTATAAATCAATGGTCGGAAACCTAAACGGTTTTTTCAGCAAGACTTTTAAGACAGCATGTTGTGCTCGCTCCAGCTTAATAAAGCATGTCTTTCCGGTAGCACCCCAAACAGTAATAGTAGGTTATGATGGATTGCCCAAGGGCTAAATAAGTCATATCTAACACTTCGCGGCATGCACTACTTCTTAGCAATTTAAAGATGTAGATTAGGCGCACAACTTTGGTAGACATCGACTCTATTTGTTTATTCCAGTTTAGTCGATCATCCAGGTAGACACCAAGGTACTCGTACTTAGATTTAGTTAGTGGTTGGCATGAGCAGTGAGTTGAAGCAAACTGGCAAGAGTGAGCCACAATGTCGAAGTTGCGAGGCTTTGTGTTATCACGAATCGAAAAGGGTATATAGGTAGTCTTCTCTACATTAAGCGTAAGTAAATTTAGTTTAAGCCATTTTGATATCGTGTGTAGCGCAGTTTCGCTGTAGTTTTTAACGGCCTCCCAATTTTTTCCTTCGACAAGAATTGCTGTATCGTCCGCGTACGTGATATGATATGATATGATATGATATGATATGATATGATATGATATGATATGATATGATATGATATGATATGATATGATATGATATGATATGATATGATATGATATGATATGATATGATATGATATGATATGATATGATATATGATATAGATTAGATTAGATTAGATTCATTTATTTCACTATAACATACAGATATTAAATGTCATTATAATGTCAATATAAAATTACATGCTAAAGTGATCGTCATACAAAATATAAAATTTACATATTTGTAAACTCAAACGATGAAAGAAGTATAATAAATGTCAAAATAATAAAACAGTAAAACTAAAATGTCAAATTAATAAATTCGTTTACAGAGTATAATTCTTTATCCAACAAAAGATTTTTAAGTCGATGACAAAACGTATCGTCATTTGGTTCATTTTTTAACTCTTCGGGTAGATACTCATAGTATGTTGGGCCGATTACACGCGGGTTCTTTGTAGCTAATGTGGTCCGCCGTTGCACTACATTGAGCCTACCGGTGTTTCGCAATTCGCGTCCGTCATATGTTCGACGTTCAAAACTGGATATGTTGCGTCGGACGTACATTAAGACTTCATACATGTATAACGAATACAGGGTCATTATTCTGTGCTTTCGGAATGAGTTCCTACATGTTTGTCTGGGCTTTAAGCCTTCAATTGTTCGAACAGCTCGTTTCTGTAAGATAAATACACGGTCGGAATCTGTGGAGTTACCCCAGAGGATTACACCGTACGATATCAAACTATGGAAATATGCGTAGTATGATTGTTTTAATACAGCTGTTGAAACGAGAGGTTTTAGCTTCCTCAGTGCGTAAGTAGCACTACTTAATTTGTCGCAAAGAGACTGCACGTGAAATTTCCAGCTTAATGTAGCATCAAGAGTGAATCCTAAGAATTTACAATGCTCGCACACTGGAATAGGGCTGTTTATTGATATTGGCCGAGGTACTGTTCTTCCAGCAAAAAGAACAACATTTGATTTTGTTAGATTTAATATCAATCCGTTACAAGTAAACCAGTCTTTAAGTCAAGTAAACCAGTCTTTTTTTTATGATATATGATATATGATATGATATGATATGATATATGATATGATATGATATGATATGATATGATATGATATGATATGATATGATATGATATGATATGATATGATATGATATGATATGATATGATATGATATGATATGATATGATATGATATGATATGGTATGGTATGATATATGATATGATTTGATATAAAGTCGGTCTTATAAAAATACCGTCTTAAGCCGCAATCACACCTTCCTGAATAGAAAGACTAATTCGGTATACATTGCTGGGAGGTTTGGTTCTGTTAATTCCAATATCCTTATTACAACCAGCAAAGTATGCCGAATTAGTTACTGAATTAAGGAAGGTGTGATAGCGGCTTTAGTCAGGGGTCGCGCAGAAGTTTATTAAATGCGCGTCCTTATAAAGGGTGTGTGTACCGATAACTGAAGAGGCGTACTCAGTCAACGAAACTGAATAACTTTCCCAAAGAAACATGTTGGGAAATGAAAAAAAATTTACCTCTCCATACAAACTGTTCGAACAGAGTGGGCAATTTATATGAAGAGGTAAATTTATTTTTCATTTCCAAACATGTTTCTTTGGGAAAGTTGTTCATTTTTGTTGACTGAGCACGCCCTTTCAGTTTTCGGTACACCGTCCCTTACACCCTGTATATAAGGTCCTAATGAAATAGCGAACATAATTTAATATTATATGAACGACCGAGCTTCGCTCTATAAAAGCTGCCTTAAGGGGCTACCTGCGGTCCACTAGCACCCCCATCAGTTAAAAAAATATTACTCGTAAAACAAAACTTATCGAAAATTCGGAAAGACAAATTGAAGTAAAGGTACTATTGTTTATATAGAACCTATTTACTCTGTACAATAAAATTTGCTGTAGTTACAGATACAAAAAGTTATAATATTTAAAACATATCTACATCTCTCATATTCGGTAAGTAGGTCCATATTACCCCCAAATGGGGCTTGTAGGTGACCAATTAGCGCTCTAGGGTAATAATGTAGCTAGAAAAGCCCTTGGGCGGTAAGTAATTGTAACGACCCCGCCCGGCAGCACCTCCACCTCCACGCGCGGCTCCGCCTTGATGGCCGCCTCCAGCAGCGGGGCGGCGGGCGTTTTAATTACTTACCGCCCTAGGGCTATTCTAGCTACATTATTACCCTAGAGCGCTAATTGGTCACCTACAATTTGGTGGTAATAAGGACCTACTTACCTCACAATCGAGATGTAAAGCAGAGTAGTTAGCTCGGGTGTAAGCATCAATTGCACCCTCGAACTATAGGCGCCCTCGCTGCGCTCGTGCGGGCTCTGGCTGCAATTGATGGCTCGGGCTCGGGCTGCAATTGATGCCTTACAGCCCTTGGCTACTAATCTACTATTTTTAATTCATTATGAGTTACTAACTTTCGTTCGTGACCACGCAGCAAGATGCGTCCAGGGACTCAATTCTTGAAAATCACCGGGTGATAAAAAACCGGCCAAGTGCGAGTCGGACTCGCGCGCTGAGGGTTCCGTACCACCACATAATCATAATTGTATTAGTTAAAATTTCAGTAAGTTAATGTGCTAGATTTTTTGAGTCCGATACGCGCTTGACCAAATTTTATTATTTGTTGTTATTTTATAGCTCATGCACTATAAATATACCAATTTTGAAGTTTGTAAGTGTTCCCGTTTTTAAAATGCGAACGTACTACTCGTGACCCACCCGAAATGCGAGAGTGGCACACGGTGGTGTTTTAAGTGGGTGCATGCCCCACATAACCGTACCGTTTCCCCGAACGGTGCCGTATGCGTAGGCATTTTCACCATCACAAAAAAAAAGGTTAGGTTAGGTTGCTTTTATTACTTCGCCCAAGATGGGTCGGGCATTATTCATAATGGCCGGCCAAAGTGATAAACTAATCACTTTGCCCGAAGCTCTTGGGCATTATTAATAATGGCCGGTCTGTATTAATAATGCCCAGTTAATCACGTTGCCCGTAACATATATATACAAATATTGCTCGTTTAATAGTATATGATAAGAACTCATACATACAAGTACATTAAACAGTAGTCTTTGAATTTCCAGAAAAAAAAAATGTAATTTAAAGTTTCCGTCATCTGTTTCAAGCGACGATTCAATCATCAGTCTTGAAAAAGTGGTCACCATCTTGAAATGTTAGTTACTGGACCGATTGCTTCCAAAACCGATATCCGGGGATCTGTCTGGTCTCCGATGACGAATCAACCATCAGATTTGAAAAATGTGGCCAAAAAGTTTTAAAAGAAATCAGTCCCGAGACTCAATTCTTGAAAATCACCGGGTGATAAAATATCATTTTTGAGACTATAAAAATTCACATTTACCCTAATAAACTGTTGAAAGGTAAATCAAAATACTTGAAAATAAACAATCAAGGACTGATTTATATTTTACGAAGATCAATCTTCACTTTTGAAAATAAAAAACTGTTATTTTGAATTTTTTTGCGATATTTTATCACCCGGTGATATTCAAGAATGTATCTAAAAAGTTCAAAATGGCGGCCACTTTTTCGGAATAATAACTAAAGCATGGAATCCTTGCTATTTCACATATATTTTATACCTTATTTTCAATTAGCTGCACCTCATTACATTACTGTGAATGAAACAAAACAACACTATTTTTTAACCGACTTCAAAAAAGGAGGAGGTTCTCTATTCGATCGTATTTTTTTTTTATTATTATTTTTGAACATGCCACTTAATTCGAAACGACGTCAATGGTCACCCTTTGGTGATTGTTGTTGTTCCGAGATTCTTTATAGTACAAACAACGCCATTTGTCTCTAGGTCTACTTTCTAAGGAGCTTTTTCAACACATTTGCTTATAAGACAGCTATATTTGCACTGTATAATGGTCCATAATTCAGCTTATTAAACACGCGTGCTTTTTCTATTATATTACCGCACTCGTGTTTAATTTTTTATTTCGGGCAAGGATAAAATTCATAACATTGTCATGAATAAATTAACTGTGTTCGATACTATTGACAAAAAATAAAAAATCTTATTTTGTGAATACCTCACAATAAATTAATTTTGTTTTTTATGTAAGAAAATTGATTTTAAATAGTTCAAGGATTGGGCTGTTTGGCAGTTTAGTCAACGTGCCTCCTGCGCGCGAATGTGTAATCTGTACTGTGTTTGCTAAAATTTTTCAAACCTATTAAGAAACCGCAGTTGATCAATTTGTTTGTATTCCGATTCCTTACTTCATTATGTAAGTGCGAAAGTTAAGAGTTGTAATTTTGCACTTAACGGTTCGCACGTACTGCCGACTCTTATTAAGTCACTATAAAGTTCAATAAGTACAGGAACATCAATGATGAGTTTTTGACCAGATGACAAAGTAGATAAGAGCTTTTCACTAATAATCATGCGATTTGTAATAAGTTGAGTTAAAATGTATCCAAGAACATTTCGAAGCATTTCATAATTTGCAAAAAGTGTTCAAAAGGGTTATCAACATCATTAAAGAATAAGGTAGCATTTAAGTCGATTCCTGATAATAATTTCAAAACCCTGATCTCTCCATAACCCTGCGGCATAATGAATATAATTTTTTTGTTTGGTTTTTCTTTAACAACCTGCAAATAACTTGCAATAATTTCTTTGTGATTTTCCAAATTATCGTTGGATGTGACTGTTACAATTAAGACACTACATTTTTCATAATGTAAAGCTTGAAAAATGCTGGGATAGTTGTTTGGATTATCATGACATAGGGCTACAAAGTCGGTATCTAAAATCTTATCCTGTAAATTGTGTTTCGCTATCGCCAGTGCTACCTTTATTTGTGTAGGTTGCAAAGAAGGATAATATATACCGGCGAATTTAATGTTTTCATCAAAAAAAATCTTTAATAAACGGTCTTCTAGTACGGTATGTTCAAAAGTAACATTGTTCAAGGATTCTATCAATTTCGATATTTTTTGGTTAAAAATTAAGCTGGAATGCATAAAACTAAACTTCTGACATATACAATCAAATAAATCTATATTTTTTCGATTTAGAAAGACCCCACTTTTACTCTGATGCCAGGCACGGATTTTATCAATTAGTTCGTTAGCTATAGATTCAGCCACAAAAGTGTCCGAAAATGACAGCATTTTTCCTACCTTTTCTTCAATAATATTTTTTAATTTGTGTATATTCGGTTGATCTACGGCTAAACGCATTTCACTGCCGAAAGAAGATATTTCTTTCTCAATAAATGATTTTGATTCTTCATAATCTCGGTATGAAATGACGGTAGCGCCGGGGGCTTTTGAATTATAATAACAAAATGTTGTTTCTTCAATAAAGTTTTTATAGAAGTTCTTTTCCGTCTGTTTGTCTGCATGTATCAGAGATAAACAATTTGTTCCAGTTACTTCTTTAAAAATACAGGAATCTGAATCTTTGAAGTTTTCACTAACACTTTCATGTAGTTTTCTGTTCGTAAATAAAATGAATCTATGTATTTCGCTGGTTACATGGTTATCTTCTTTGATCTTCAAATAGGATGAACCATCTTTTTGTAAACTTCTTTTTATGTTTATAGTAGAAACAAAAGAGTTAGGCAAGGAAGTTTTTCCATTCAATAGCGCATTGCTTTGTATGGAGGATTTTCCGTTTTCGTCATGTTTGGCTTGAAAAAAATGGGCTGTTAATGTTTTGTTTTCAACCTCTATAAAAGTTGTATCTTCAAAAGGAGCAGCTTCAAGTACCTCAGCACCTAAATACCACTTGTAGTCATCTCCTATACGTCTTTGTTTTTCGATAGCACGTAGGTACACGATGGTAAGAATGTACAACTCATACTCATGTCCCTGCGGTGATGATTTGTTTGACGTGGGTTTGTATTTGTATTTTTTCTCTTTGTTGTTTGTGTTATTTGTAATTTCATCCCCTTCAGTGTAACTTGAGGTAGCCATGTCTTCAGTTTATGTTGATGTATCGTGAAATCCGTTGTATAGTCTTGATTTTCTCTGAAAACAGGAAAAAGCAAAGAGGGTTATTATATTTTTATCACTACATATACGAGTATTTAAGCACCATCTGTTACTTAAACCACAAAGCTAGTATCAAGACTTCGCTGACACCGACTCCAAAATGAACTGTGTTTTTGTAAATTCATAATTGAAATAAAAACAATGGCTTGGTTATTTTATACTTTTTAGTGCTAAAAAGTATAAAATAACCAGTATGCTTTTTCCGTACAAAATTTTGAAGGAGGTAAGTAGTCTTTGTTAAATTATTTTTATTTTACAACTTTTAGTGCTAAGCAGACACCTTAAGGTACAGGCACCACCAGGTGGTTGGTAACCCTGACTGATCCTATAATGTAAAACCATAACTTGATGATCACTCCTTAAGAGTGGTTAGGATAAACGATTTAAAAGGCCTTCTGATCCTCTAAAGCACAAAAAACGCGGTGTTGTCGTATCACTGTTTAGAATCATGATGTCACTAAAAATCTAAGAGCATTTCACGGATAAATCTCTAAAATTGATGTTCAGTAATAATTAGCTTTAAAAATGTATAAAACACGTAATACGTGCCTATAAAATTTGAGGACTGCCTTCAATTTCCCTAGGATTCCATCACCAGATTCTGACTTGGTGACAATGGGACCACCTTTTGGATATAAAAAGAATTTTGTAAAGTGAAAGTTGAAGTTGGTTAAAAATACAGCGCCATCTTGTATAGAGTAGAAAAGGTAGGTACAGTTTCTAAACTATTTTATCACTAAACGACTCGTGAAGTCGTGAGTAATTATTTATATCAACTGATTAACTCACGTTTTATATTAACGGCATAGGTCGGTCCTATGCCGTCAATATAAAACGTGAGTTAAACGTGAGTTAATCCGTTGATATAAATAATTAGTTTCTAAACTGCAATTCTTGACTGGTTGATTTTTGGGGTTGTTTTTGGGGTTTTAAACGTAAATCATAATAGTATCTATAATAAAACTCTTAAAATCCGCATAACATTAAAATATCATCAGATGAGCAAGCTATGCTACCCACCAACAGACGGCGCTGAAGGGTCTGTTTTTAAAGAAATAATTTTTAAAAAAGGAGAAAAGAAATTTTCACAGACACGAGACCCAGCTGGATCGATTTTCCGCTCCCAAAAATCCTCGTATAGTTTATTTCATTGAAATCGTTGGAGCTGTTTTCGATAAACCGATCACCCCGGATATTTTAAGAGGTGGTTCTGTCCATGAAACTGAACAACTTTTCCCAAGGAACATAGAAAATAGGTACATTTGAACACCTCTTAAAATAGCCAGTGATAAAAAAATAAGGGTAGGTATACGTAATACATTACATAAATATACAAATATTGCTCGTTTAATACCTACTACATATAGGATGTGGCGGCTTAAGGTGGTTGCTGAGTGGCAGCACCTTACCACAGATTAAATAATAGTAAACTAACGTTTACCTTACTTTAAGAAATAAATTTATTGCGTCGCAAATACAAAACTTTTCATTAGTATTGTTCGTTTGGCGGAAATATGGGGTGGTTATATATGTTATAACCCATAACATCATAGCTTAGCTTATAATTTATAGCTTTGTTGGTAAAGTGTTACAAGTGGCCGTTTTTGGCACTTTTGCAATACAAAGCTATTCACGATAAGCTAAGGTGTGATGTGATGGATAATAAAATATAGAACTACCCCTAATTGCCGCCAAACAAACAATCCTTATTAAATGTTTTGTATTTATGACGCAATAAATTTATTTCTCAAAGTGGCAGCACCTATGGTCAGCAACCACCTTAAAAACTCTGACACCAGGGTTTTTGAAGTCGGTCATCGACCTTACAACCCACATGATCTGATGATGATAATAGTTAAAAGATAAATCATAATACTTGAAAATTACAGCACTTTTTAAAAGAAAAACCTGTGATTCAAAATTTTGGATTGATATTTTATCACTTTATTCAAGAATTGGGCTCCAGTTGAGACTAAACAAAGGACTGTTACAAAAGTAACTCATTTTGCATCTATCAGTCTTTACACTAAAATGCTTACCTTAAGTAAATAATATCCTTTTTACAATAAAACAACACATTATAAATCTGCTAGTTCTGCTACTGAGCACCCGATAATTATTTTATTAAATCGCCGGTAAATAATCTAAAACGACACAACCTGTGCCACCGATTTGGGGATGATCTCATTTACAGTGCTGCCAAGCCTGTATAACTAAAAAGAGCAAACTTACTTCAAATAAGATGATAAACATAATCGTCTTAAGAAGTATATTACTCTATGGAAGTATACAAAATATTGTACAAAAATACACTTAGCGGCGAAGAATTTATGAAATAAAATATATTTTTTTTAGATAAGTTAAGATTTATTTGATAAAAAACATGGTTTATACAGTTGGTAAGTCCTTAGAAAAAATCAAAAGTATCACATGTTACACAAATAAATTAGCATGCTAAAATTTCATTGTACACTCAACAGCACATCAACAGAAACAAATTGGACTTCTTGGCATGGCAATAGAGTTGCAAATGCGTCTACTGACGTGCGGTTGACTGTACAGGATTGATAGTAATATTATTATTATGTATTTGATATCGTTCTATTCATTTTAATCATTCTTAGGGCAAGTTTTTCAATCCCCAGATATAATCCCCAAATCTAACAAATAAAGTTATCAGGCTATTTATTAACTAACTAAATATTACTGGCCTATTTTTCAACGCATTTTATTCCACAGATAACTATTCCACCAATTATTTCAACTCTGGCAACTCACACATAAAACAAATGAAAGAAATATATGGTTTACATAAGCGTTAGAGCAGGACTTACTATTCCATGCATTTTCTGTCAAGCGTCAAGTTTTTAGGTAACGTTTGGCTTTTTGTTTCGGTGCGGCGTATGCGTAATGGCTGATTTACACGGGACTAAATTAAGGCGCCTCTGAGGGATGCTGCTATAGAAAAGAAAAAAATTGTCGCATAGCTTTCTCTTTCTTTCGTATAGCTGAGTCACTCAGCGGCGCCTTAATTTTGACGTCGTGTTTGTTGTCCTCATTAGTCTTGAGGCACAGCAGACGGCAGACTTTTTTTTTGTGACAGTCCTCCAGTTTGGCCTGGGACTCAATTCTTGAAAATCACCGAGTGATAAAATATCACTCTTGAGACTTTAATAATTCACATTTGCCCTGATAAACAGTTGAAAGGTAAATCAGAATACATGAAAATTAACAATCAAGGACTGCTTTATATTTAACGAATATCAATCTCTACTTTTGAAAAGAAAAATCCGTGATTTTGAATTTTTTGAGTGATATTTTATCACCCGGTGATATTCAAGAATTGGCCCCCTGTACTGGAATAATTTTTGATATTATAATAATCATTGACATGAGAAAAACGCTCTGCTTCTATGTACCTACGTATTTTCCAAAATCTTTGGTTTGGAAGGAATATAGCTCGAATAGTTGTTCAATTTAAAGAGTTGTTTAGTCGATAAGGTTGTTCAGATTGATTGTTATTTAGTTTAAAACGTAGAGCAATTATGGAAAATAAGAAGTTTGAATTTTATTGTGATAAAAACTATCATTTACGCAACACCGGCCACACTGGCGCGGCGTCTATAACTCTACTCTTTGGTTCAAGTTGTTATTTTCTAGTATTTTAATAATCTAAGGTTATTTTACTGTCAAGAGCACAGATTAGCTAAAGAATACATTTCAAAACTTCAATACCGCTGAGCTCCGCTGAGGTACAATTGCTTGTGTGTTTAGCACACAAAAATAAAGGTACTTAGAAGGAGCATTAAAGAAATAATTCGTCACTAGGTGGTGTAGCCGTTTTTATATAGATTAGACAGGTTATTTTGAATATTTTCTATGGACCATCGATGATGGGGTTGTGACATGTTGGCAGGTATCTATTACGAGCGAAGCAAGGAGGTCCGAAATCTTTGGTGTTTAGTATGTTTTAGTGGGAAAATGAGACAGATTAAAGAAAATAAAAAGACAGACGCTGTCACGAATAAAGAGAAGGAGACTGCATGGAGGAAAATAGCTCTGGCTAACGAAAGATGAGATTAGAAAAGCGCGACAAATAAGAGAAAATCGTATGGTATCACTAGCTATATAGAGCTGTATCATATGGCATCTAGCGTTGGGTAGTGGAACTAACTAGTGGGCTGTGCAAGAACCATACAGCTTTATCATGCGTGGCATCTAGTGTTGGGTAGAAGAACTAACTAGTGTGCTGTTCACAAACCATACAGTTGCATCACGTGGCATCTAGTGTTGGGTAGAAGAACTAACTAAAACTTTAAAAAAGTTATTTCGTTATCAGATACCTAAGTACATACATACAACGTTATTTTTTTATCACCCCGGATATTTTAAGACGTGGTTCTGCCGATGAAACTGAACAACTTTTGCCCAGAAACATAGGTTGAAATACAAAATGTGCTGTCAGTTGATGCAGTTTGTATGGGATGTCGATTTTTTTTTGGTATTTTGACCTATGTTCCTTAGTAAAAGTTGTTCAGTTTCATGGTCAAAACCGGGATGATATAAAATAAGGGTGTATTAATATACTTTCTTTTTGCACCGGAATTTTTGTACTTCCGGTCAGTTTGGGCTTTTATGAGAAACTATTGCGCATTTCATCCTATAGGTACAGCCTTCAATCTTACTGGATGATACTCGTAAACGGAAGCAGTTGCACGTTTTCGGATCTGAGTATGGCCGCGAAAAATTGTGCATTTGAGAAAAAATATTTGTCCCACTCATATCGAGGGTTATAAAATCTATATATATTTTTTTTTTAAATACAAAAATTCTTTATTTTAAAAACGGTACATTATAATGCTTGGGGCCGGTGTCTCCAGTTAGGTTTATCGCCTGTGTTTGGAGACACCGCTCTTCATTACAAACGAAGTACTAGATTGCACACTAATTATAAGACAGATCTAGATCTAAATATCAATATATTGTGTGTGTTTGTGACTGTGTGTGTGAGTGGGTGAAAATGTAATATGTGAGTATGTGCGTGTTATTGAATATGTAATTGAATTATTCTGGTTCACAGTTTTACTCGTATGTTTATTTATGTTATAGTCAAAGTCCGATACACAGTCTCTTCGCGGAAGGACTGGTTTATCCAAAGCCATCAGGCAATCCCCGAAATACATTTCAATTTCGCCCTTTGCCTGAAGTATTTTTAGTCAAACCCAGGAGCTCCTAACTTTTCAGTCAAACGTCGAAAGTAAATTATTCTGTTTCGGTTTTGGCCTAGTCAATCCTAGAAGCGACTGCAAAACTCGGTCAAACGTTGATCTGAACATGTTTAAACAGGTTCATAATGTCTCTTTAGGTTAGGTTAGGTTAGGTTATACTTTATTGCACATCGTACAAAAGGCGGGCCTAATGCCACACGGCATTCTCTCAAAGCATCTCAAATATAAAAGTGAAAATCACGTAAGCTGACCAATCAGGTGTCAGAACTGGCAGAGTTAAGCGGTTCTTAAGACTTGAAAGCTGCTTAAATGATAAAATGCTTCCAAATATACGAAGATAAGACACTTCATACCTATATCGGAGTTTGACTCGTCAAACCCCGATTTAGTAAAATTGTGTTTTGACGTTTGCCTGACCAAATTAGTCTCTCCCAGGTTTGACGAAAATTGTTTAGTCAAAGGCCGAAAATTTACATTTGTTTGGGCTTTGACTAAGTCATTCAGTCTAACCTGAGGATTGACCAGTCCAACCTAGGAGCGCCGGAGCTTCGGAGTTTGCCTATAACATTTATACAAAAATTTGAGATTCATTTTGGTTGCCTTTGAATAGCATATTTTTATTTTGCAAAATGTTAAATTTGGCCTCCATACAAAAAACGCCTGTCCCACTACGACTTCTCTTTTTTTTATTTTTTTTTATTGAAAATGGGCTTACTCTTGACCTCGATCTAGTCTTGAAGACAGAGATGAGGTCGACGATGGAACGAGCTTACCCAGAAGAAGCCTATTCACTCGCGACTTGAATAGATTCGGGTTATATGAACTCGGGAACACAGACGCAGGTAGAGAATTCCACTCTTTAGCCGTGCGCATTATAAAAGATGTTTCAAAGCGCTTTGTGCGAATGTGCGGAATATCAACCAAGTATGGGTGATATCCTGCGGTGCGTCTGGACTCCCGATGGTAGAAGGGAGATGGTGGAATAAGCTCGTGGAGCTCTAGTGCACACTCTCCGAAATACAATCTGTAGAAGACCGACAGACATGCAACTTTGCGACGGTGGGTCAGACTGTGAAACTTGGTTTTCACCAGCATCTCATCACCAACGAGCTTCTTGGCTCTGCGATCTATCGAGTCAAGTGCGGCTAGCTGGTATTTGGCTGAGCCATCCCAAAGGCCATCTCATACTTTAAAGTCACATAATTTTTTTACAAATATGTTTTACCTCATATAATGTTGGTATTTCTGAATTATACTATCAATGCGCTACGTTTTGATATTTTTTTTTACATAAATAACGTATAAAACAAATACAAAAGATGTTAAACATGTGTCCCATTTTTCTCACGACTATTTCGTCACGCACGTTACCCTAATATAAATACCCAAATAGCGAATTTCCCGGCCCGTAAACATATAGGTGACTTTTAATTAGTTCTTGATAGAAAAAGGTATGAATGTACTCATGATACTGAACAACTTTCCCCAAGGAACATAGGTCGAAATACGAAAATCAAGTTTTGACCTCCCATAGAGACTGCATCAGCTGATAGCGCATTTTGTATGGGAGGTCAAATTTTAGGAAAAGTTGTTCAGTATCACTAGTACATGCATACCTTTTGCAATCAAGAACTAATTAAAAGTCACCCTATATATTTTTAACAAGAGTATCTCGAATTGTCGAGGACTACCGATTGCTTATGATATTTTGGAGACGATTTTTAAGGACTATTGTTCTACAGTGGGTCCCAGCTCATATAGGCTTAGTCGGTAATGAATGTGTGGATATATTGGCTAAAGAAGCTATTTCTGAAGGGGTTAAATTTAATTGTATACCTTATTGTCCGGAAGTTCTTTATCTGGTGAGAGAGCATTGCACTGAATTATGGCAGGAATACTTTGATAAAAGGTCTTTAACAAAGGGCATATGGTACAGGACAGTGCAACCTGGCCTGTGCAGGTGCCCTTGGCTTGAAGGAGTTCAACTAGGCAGGAATGAGATTGTGACTGCTCTTCGGCTTCGATCCGGTCACATTCCATTGAACAATTTTGGTCACCTGATGCGCAAAACGCCATCTCCCAACTGTACAGAGTGCGACGTCATCGAAGATGTGTACCATGCCATGATGGAGTGTGTCCGGGGTGAGCCGGAGAGGTCACAATTTCTAATCCTTTCCAACTTTGGGGGAGAGGTGGGTTTTGTAATAGTATCCTAGCTTTACCCACATCTAATATAGCTAGGGCCCTATACAAACTTGTACAGTTAGTCATTAAGCGTAGAGATTAAGTTTTTTTTTGTGAGACCTATGAGGGTGGCATTTTCTAAATAGAAAAAACCCTCAAAAAAAAATTTTTAGATTAAAAAAAAAAAAAACAAGAGCATCACTAAGCTCAGGTTGGCCAACATAGTGGACTATATAGTCTAAGTAGTGGACGAAATCGCCATTTTGTTTTCTGTCAAAGTGGTTCTCAATGTGATCGGAGCATTTGTAACCGGTGTTTTTAAAATTTTTAAGTGATAAAATGCAAAGAAAGAATGCATATTTATTACATAATTTGAAATTGTGCATGAAGATTGGCTATTCCTTTGATAAATTAAGCTGTTCGCCATCCCACTCATGTAAAACTTACATGTATAAATATTTTTTTATATTTGAAACCACATATATTTTGATTCACGATTGATACCGTGTGTTACGTAACAATCGTGATCGCGTTGTTAAGAGTAGTACACACGGCCGCACATCAGTAGAAACACTTTTGGATCTTACGGCGTAGTAATATAAAAGAAAAAGTTTCTACAGACAAGCGGTTGACCGTACACACTAAAGAATCTAAAGAGAAAAGCTGCACAGAAGAATGGTTAATGCACGCATTAGTGGTCATTTTCTTATCCTTCTGCCAGGTTTCGGATTGGCAGACCAACGTTTTGTGGACCTACTAGGCCACTACTATCGCTACAAAGTTGCAAATTTCGTGTACTAGATGACGTAGGATAACATGCAGTGCCCTTAAAGTCTAATAGAAGTGTATGTAAATATTACAGGAAAAATAAAACGATCTGTCTAAGTAGCACCGTTTTTTAGAAATCTGCAAGATATTCTGATCTCCAATATTGTAATATTTAAGTCACCAGTGTTTACTAACTTTTCATAGCTTTACGATATTGTTCATAAATGGTTGTTGAATTGACTCCTTTGTACAAACTGTCAGAGCGCGGCGGCTTTTCGACCAATCCCAGCGTTTTATGGAAAGGGTAATATTGTGGTGGGAGAGGTCTCTTGAACGTTCGAGCCAGCCTCGCTCAGGCAGTCGTATTTTGTTCTTCAAACTGGGAGATGCTACCTTTAAAGGAGTAATCACGTATTGTGTAAAATTATGAAGACTCTTCTTCATATGTATGGTACTGTGTTAATGTACCCATTTTAACACTGTGTAAAGTGAATAACTTATTACAAAACGTAAGTAGACTTCGAGTGTTTTATTTAACATATTTCTCAACTCCCTCTCATTTGTTAACATGTCAGAAGCGGGATACGAGCCCTCACTTCCCACAAAGTGGACTGATAAAGTTCAAAAATACATCTGCTGTATCTCAAAAACTGACTTGTTTGAAATGAGTGGAAAAACTGGAAAATCAACTACTTGTTTTTTTTTTCTCATTGGTATTTTTTTCACCTTTTTTTTAACGTTATGTTAAGGACGAGTGATTATTAAAAGTAAATAGTTATGATTGTATACTACCTACATGCTACCTACATTTTAAATCATTTTTGCACAAAATCGTTAGATGTTGGTAAGGAATAAGTGTACACAGTTCACTTTAACCATTTATTATCAAGCCTGAGTTTAAAACAAACAACATTTCGTGCTTTCATTCAGACAAATTAATCTTTTAGTTGTGTTTTACATATGGTTGTAATAATTTTTGGTGTAGGTACGTATTCAAAATAATAGTCTGAAGGTCTATTGGTTCGTATTCCCATGCATAGTTCACTGTTTCAATTAATTATGTTCTTTATTTTGTTCGAAAATTAATGCTGCAAAAAACACGTAATATCTAACTACGAGTAAAAGCTACTTACCTAAAAGTGTCCACTATTACGTTTATAGATTTCATTCAATTTAAAGCCTTAAAAGCGTTTCAAACATTGATCGCTTCTATACAATAGATACTCGCGCTGGAATTTTTACATTTCAGCACGTCATAATGGACAAAATCCGTAACCGTGGCAAGAGTCTAGCTTCGATTCGAGCGTTGCCTAGCTGTGCAGCGCAGCAGACTGCGCCGGGCGAGCAGCAGGCCGAACAGCAGCCAGCCCACAGCAGTCGGGGCCTCGTGGACAGCAGGCCATGCAGCCAGACCACAGCAGTCGGTGCTTGGTGGACAGCAGGCCATGCCGTCAACCCACAGCAGTCGGTGCCTGGTGGACAGCAGGCCATGCAGCCAGCCCACAGCAGTCGGGGCCTCGTGGACAGCAGGCCATGCAGTCAACCCACAGCAGTCTGAGCCTGGTAGACAGCAGGCCATGCAGCCAGCCCACAGCAGTCAGGGCCTCGTGGACAGCAGGCCATGCAGCCAGCCCTCAAAAGTCGGTGCCTGGTGGACAGCAGCCTATGCAGCCAGCCCACAGCAGTCGTCACCTGGTGGACAGCAGCCCATGCAGCCAGAACCACAGCTGGCAGTCGGCGCCTGGTGGACAACAGGCCATGCAATCAGCACCACGGTCATCCGCGCCTGATGAACAGCAGGCCGTGCAGCCAGCGCCACAACACAAGGCGACTGGTAAGCGGCAGGCTGTGCGTGCAACCAGCTGCCACTCGCACAATCAGCCCAGTGAGTAGTCAACTCCGGGCATATGGAGGTAACACCAATGACTTGGTTTTTGGTTCTTTTTATAGAGTCTCAGTAGTTAGGCTTTGTAGTTAACCTTCCTTGACCCTGATGCGGCAGACACCCATAACAATGCGGTGACTGATTTCGACAGTACAAAAATAAAAATTGTAAACGATGTCGTTAAGTTTAAACAAATTTTAACAATCTTCGGTTGGACTAGGAAACAATGTCCTAAAATATCATGAAGGATATACCCATGGTACTATTTTGTTAGAATGTTTCAAGCCAATTTAGTCCTATACTATTAAACGAGCCATAATATATTTGTAAAATGTTTATCGATAACGGCTCTAACGATTTCAATGAAATTTACCATACGGGGGTTTCCGGGGGCAAAATCGATCTAGCTAGGTCTCATGTCTGTTTTTCCCCGTGTTTCTAAGCATTTTTTTAAAACATCGCGTTTAAGACCGAAACCTAGAGCGCCAACTGTTGGCGGGTACCACAGCTTGCTCACCTGAGGCGGCTAAGAGCGAAGCTCGGTCGACTAGGTACTAAATCTTAAAGAAATAAAACTACATATCTATTCCAAATCAAACAAACTGTCCAAATTAAAATATTAAAAACGAAGAAAAAAAAGAACTGCTAAAGCAAATAAAATAAGTTTCATAATAAATGTCTGAACTAAGCTGCACTTCTCTTCAGAATAGGGTAGAAGAATTTATTAATCAGTAGCTTTACAATTTAATATTTAAAGGTTTATACAACAGTGACTAATACCGTTAAATTAGTTCAAGGCACATATGAGACTAGTCACAATTTAAAACTGAAAACCTACTCATCTCAAAACATACCCATTTCCATTAAATTTCCATTTCTATTAAAAAAAAAAATAATCGTAGCTTATGTTAGGGATAGTGTTGTATTTTTTTGAAATATGAACAGTTAAATCTAATCTGTAGTAATTGATTAACCCAGTGACATTTTATCTGTAATATTATTGTAGCGTAGATTAGTGAACAATCTTGTTTCCAGCGAGGGACACTCTAACCACTCAAATCTTTTTAGTTATTACGCTGAATTTTATAGTTTCGCATAGTTTCAATTAGTTTGAAAGTTTTGACAGCTTGTAACTCGGTCGAATAGTTCCTTGCTTTGGTTTTAAATATTTTTACGAGTGGATTTCCGGTCGTTTCTCTATTCTGATTGTTGAGAATAGACCCCATTCGCCCAACCGATTTGCCGAATCAATCAAATAAGCAGCTTTGCCTGACGTCTGTCACTGCGTTTTTTTTCGGTGTCGATGGATGGGTGGTACGCTAATCACTGTTGGTAGTTAATCTTTATAATCATAGTAAAATATATAAAATTTTAATTAATAGACCCCATTCGCCCAACCGATTTGCCGAATCAATCAAATAAGCAGCTTTGCCTGACGTCTGTCACTGCGTTTTTTTTCGGTGTCGATGGATGGGTGGTACGCTAATCACTGTTGGTAGTTAATCTTTATAATCATAGTAAAATATATAAAATTTTAATTAATTTCATACCGATTACACGGTGGTATTATTTTTTTCCTCGTGCTGATTTGCAGCGCCATCCAGTGAACATTTCAAAATGTGCTCGAAAACACTCTATTCAAGTGTGCTTTCTTGTATCTCTGGGTGGATGCTCGCAATAAATTTACACTCGATTCTATATACATAAAAATAATACGAACTAAGTGGTTTTTCTATGCCGCATAGATCTGTGTTTTATTCAGTTTTATTGGTATCTTTTGTTAGGTAGTTTTATGGCAAAGTCCCCTTTTTATGGTGTGACAAAATGACATTATAAGTAGTTGGGTAAAACAAAAAAAAAAACAAAAATTATATATATATTGGAAGTTCTCTTTAACCTTTCTTCAAAATGCTTATTGAAACACAAAAAAAAAACATACTAAACTTAGATATATCAATAGTTTAGACTTGACACTTTTGAAAATAGACCGAAATGACAGCCTGGTCGATAGGAATCACAATTTTATTTATTGTTAATTTAAGCCCTTAAGCAGAATAATCACGAACACTAAATATCGTTAGTATTATCTGCGCTATGTCGGTAATTAAAACATCGTCATATCAGCCGAAAGACGTCCGCTGTTGGACATAGGTCTTCCCTAGAGATCTTCTTGATGCCCGGTCCAGCGCTGCTTGCATCCAGCGGCTTCCCGCGACCTTGACCGGACCGTCGGTCCACCTTCTGAGAGGCCCGCCTACGCTTCATCTACTGGTACGGGAGTCGCCACTCTAGTGCCTTTACGCCTCTTCGGCGATCGGTTCGTCTTGCGATATGCCCTGCCCATATGGTGAGCCCTGCCAGTAAAACATAATTAAAATCTTCAATAAAACAATATTCGTCAGAATGTGATTTTGGCCGACTTAAAGTATGTGAGATGATCGGCGGCATAAGCATAATCGACGAAGTATTGTTGCACTTACTAAAGAGACTGCTGATATATACCGTGGTAAACTGACGATTGAAGTATATTTATTTTGGCTAGTCGGTGAACACTCCACTTCACTATTTTTCGTTGCTGTTGGTCACAATTCACACTAATTGTATTCCTTACTTAACTAACTCTTTTAGTAAGCGAGGTTTAAATTACTTTAAAATAACAAATTTGATGATTTTGACAAATACCTCCTTTTCAAAATTCGTTGATTAACCAATCACGTTATACAATCGCTCGTCTCTTGAAATCTTATCAAAACAACGAAGACGGTCACTTTTATCGATTAATTATAATTATAATATCACTTTTATCGACCGAAGTGATGTACACAGAAGAGAGAAAATGAAAATTGTTCGGTTGATAGCACACTAATTAATAGTTAAGACTTGATAAAGCCCAACTCATTACATTAGATCAACTTTCTGATACTTTTATATATTACCATACCTATAATGTAGTTAAACTTTCCCAAATTACACGTAACTTGACTATAAATAAAAAAAAAATATATATATTGGCGTATAGATAAACATGTATCCTATAATGTAGTTAAACTTTCCCAAATTACACGTAACTTGACTATAAATAAAAAAAATATATATATATTGGCGTATAGATAAACATGTATCACGATTTCACGTCACCAATTTTGATTTGACAATGTGTGCGTTAATTTGAGTCAAACCAAAAAAAATAAATAAAAAAAAAATTGGTTTAGAAAAATACTGTATTTAAAATACATATGATTATTCCATACATTGAACGATAAATATCAGTTATATTAAGCAGAAATAAAAGCGAGAATATCTTTAATTACCTATTACCCGCGACTTCGTCTGCGATGATCTAGCGAAAGAGTAAAGAAAACACATTTTCCAAAGGAAATACTAAAACTTTTCCCTATGTTTATCTGAATCTTTTCAAAGCTAGAGTGAACAAGCATTAGCGAGGCTTACCTCCTTTCATGCTTGCATGCTACATCAAAATAATAATAAAACAAAAAGATGGTGTAGTTATTGTAATTAATTAATAAGAAAGAAAGGAAAGAATCATAAGAAATATGACACTTCAAACGAGTGTGAACATCCTCTAGAGTTCTTAATACTCGATTGGACACGGGAAAATATTGATTATAATCCCTAAGTACTAATTATAATCCCTTTGTAAATTTTTCATAGAGTTCCCTGAGAATTTATGGAAAATGTATTACACTTTATGTAGAATTGCCTTAAGGCGTAAAGAGCTACATTTGCTTCATCTATTGTCTTATCTTCAGAGGTTTTGTGATTTTGTAGGGTGGCTCTTTATTGCACTTCAATTTATTGAGACGTATTACTTAAGATCCATTACAACACATGAAAATGCGGACTTACCTCGAAATGGAACTTCTTCCAGTCAATTATTGAGGCTAAAGGTGATATACATTGCAAAATAGATGTGCAAGTTACCTAGCACTGTGCAAATCCCTAACTAACAATACAGTTAAAGAAGCTTAATAAATTTGGCTAACTAAATATTACTTTAGTTTAAGTGTCAACATTTTAATACCTCTACTGTTCCCAAATTTTAATTTTGAAACTCTATTACCATGCCATAAAGTCCAAAGTGTTCCTACTGACGTGCAGTTGGGTGTACCTATGCACATAACACCTTTCATTAAGGAAAAGGCCCTTATTCACATATTATGAGTATGCATGTTTTGTATAAACAATGATACTACGTTTCAATAAATTTTTCGCATCTATCTTCGGCCACTGAGATTAAAATTTGAATGAATAAATCTTAAATATGCGACTATTATTAATAATTTGCTAATTATTTATAATCACACCTAAACTCTTTACTTTGTAGTATTTTTACTACACTGGGCATAACCTTAAGGCCTTTGGTGACGATAAATAAAGCTTTCATGAAAATTGGAACCTTTAACCTTGCACTTAGGAACTTACCTATTGCCTTGTTGCGTAACTTATGCGGCCTTGTAGCCGAACTCATTGATATACGGTCGTGTAGCCCAATTCATTGACATATTATGGTCTTATAGCCCAACTCATTTACATATAAATAACAATCTTTTATTTCATATTTCAACTCATTGTCATATAAATAATAATCTTTTATTTCAGATTAGAAATAATGGCCTTGATGCCAAACCATGGCCTTGATGCCAAACCCTGGTCTTGATGCCAAACCATGGCCTTGATGCCGAACCATGGCCTTGATGCCAAACCATGGCCTTGATGCCGAACCATGGCCTTGATGCCAAACCAAACCATGTAAAAATCTTTTATTTCATATTTCAACTCATTGTCATATAAATAATAATCTTTTATTTCAGATTAGAAATAATGGCCTTGATGCCAAACCATGTCTTTGTTGCCAAATCCTGGCCTTGTTGCCAAATCCTGGCCTTGTTGCCAAACCGTGTCCTAGTGCCAAATTTTGGTTTTGTTATCTACAGTTCTACATAATTTTTATTACTATCATTGTTTGTTTGTTGCCATGTTGCCTTGTATTAAACTTATTATTATCATAATTTTATTGTAAGTAGTAATGTTATGTAGGCATTGTTGCCCTATGTAATAATTAAAATCTTTTTAAATCTATTGTACTTAATTCGTACTTTACGTGATAACAACTGATGTAAACAAACTATATTTCAAAGAACTAAGAGTTCCCAACCTTTTTGTTATTTAGATTTTGTATGAGACGTCTTGTAATATTCAACGTCAATATTTCTTGACAATCTTTATTAATTCTGTCAGATTACTTCATAATCATAATTAAATCTTGTGTTTGATCAATTTCACATAATGTAAAAGCACTGTTAAATAATATTGTGCCATATTATAGCAAACATTCGGATCTCTATAACTTATAAAGAATAGTGTTGTACATGTATTCGTTTTTGAGAGACGGTACGAGGACGTACCTATCACAATCGGATGGCCGACTGTTGTCATGACAGATATTCTGATCTCCAATATTGTAATATTTAAGTCACCAGTGTTTACTAACTTTTCATAGCTTTACGATATTGTTCATAAATGGTTGTTGAATTGACTCCTTTGTACAAACTGTCAGAGCGCGGCGGCTTTTCGACCAATCCCAGCGTTTTATGGAAAGGGTAATATTGTGGTGGGAGAGGTCTCTTGAACGTTCGAGCCAGCCTCGCTCAGGCAGTCGTATTTTGTTCTTCAAACTGGGAGATGCTACCTTTAAAGGAGTAATCACGTATTGTGTAAAATTATGAAGACTCTTCTTCATATGTATGGTACTGTGTTAATGTACCCATTTTAACACTGTGTAAAGTGAATAACTTATTACAAAACGTAAGTAGACTTCGAGTGTTTTATTTAACATATTTCTCAACTCCCTCTCATTTGTTAACAATAGTTTCGCCATGTCCGTCTGTCTATCTGCGGCTTAGGTCTGAGACCCTTTGTTAAAGAAAGTTTAAATTATGAACACATTAAATTCAGGCCGACAAAGTGATAAAATAAAATCTTGGAAATATATTTTTTTAGGGTACCTCTCCTACAAGTAAAGTGGGGGTGAAATGTTTGTTTCTTGTCTATCTCATCATATGGGGTGTCGTTGGATAGGTCTAAAAAATGATGTGAGTCTGCAAAGATCATTTTTAGGGTTCCGTACCTCAAAAGAAAAAACTGAACCCTTATAGGATTACTTTGTTGTCCGTCTGTCTGTCTGTCTGTCTGTCTGTCTGTCTGTCAAGACCCTTTATCTCACGAACGGGTAAAGGTATCAGGTTGAAATTAATACCATATAATAGGTCTTTACCTATGAAATTGCCGAAATTTTCTTACAGATTAATGAGATCATAATTCCTATAATACTAATGCAATTTTTTTCATTTGTCTTATATTTGAAAGTTGACTTCAAGTTTATTAATTTACGCATAAAATAAAGTTTTTGTTTTTAGTTTGATATATAAAATTTAAGGTTCGAAAATTGTTCGTCTTAATTGTCGTCCGATTTCATCATTAGATTTGTTATATTTTTTTACAGATAATATTTTTCGAAAATCAAATTTAAGCTTCTGTTAGCCTAATGTCTTCCCAATAATGCTTAAAAAAATAAAAAAGATTGGATTTATAATTCCTAAGAAAAATGCAAAAATGTTAGTACTGAAAATTGAGTTTACCTAAAATTCGCCATACAAAACGGCAATTTCATAGGTAAAGACCTAATATTAGGATCCATGAACCACACAAGATCTGAAAATTTCAATTTTTTTACAACGACGCAATCAAAAGATATGGCATTTTATGTCCTCATCTCCATACATTTATGCAAAAATGCAAAACCTACAGGGTACTTCCCGTTGACCTAAAATTATTAAGTACTCTTTGATTCTATTCTATTGGCGTTTGCGATAGTGGAAAGCCACTTGGCTCTAGACCCTGATCTCAGCAACAACTCAAGCTATCGACTTGGAATTTAGATATTTTTAAAATATGATTTTTTTGTAAACGAAAGAATTATGAAATTATTATTATTGTAAAAGGGGGCCGAGTGGTGGGGTCAAAATTTCAAATTGTCGTTACGAGGTCATGTGGGGTGTCATATGAAAGCGCTTTACTTGAACATTCCAAAATTTATTTTTAATGTTTTTACGTCTCTTAGTTTTCAAGTTATGATGAACTGTCGACTAGGTACAAGCTTTGCAAAATAAAAACTCTGAATTAGTTTTAGTCCATAGACTTTTCTGAAATATGTACATACATTTCAGGAAAAATAAAACGATTTCTTTAAATGTTTTTTAGAAATCTGTAAAAAACAAAGGCTATAACCGTATAAAGGAAGATACTCGTAATGTGTCCCTGGGACTCAATTCTTGAAAATCAGCGGGTGATAAAATATCACTTTTGAGACTTTAATAATTCACATTTGCCCTGATAAACAGTTGAAAGGTAAATCAGAATACATGAAAATTAACAATCAAAGACTTCTTTATATTTAGCAAATATCAATCTCTACTTTTGAAAAAAAAAACTGCGATTTTGAATTTTTTGAGTGATATTTTATCACCCGGTGATATTCAAGAATTGGTCCCCTGAAGTTAATAGCCAATGAATATATCCCATATACCTTTTTATCATAGTTCGTCCGTATTATTAAGAGTGCAGTGACGCGTCACTTTCCGCCGCTGGTAGCCAAGCCCCGTAATGAATCAGGGACTCAATTCTTGAAAATCATCGGCTGATAAAATATCACTTTTGAGACTTTAAAAATACACATTTGCCATGATGAACTCTTGAAAGGTAAATCAGAATATATTAAAATTAACAATCAAGGACTGCTTTATATTTTACGAATATCAATCTTAACGTTTGAAAAGAAAAGTCTGCGAAAGAAAAGTCTGTTTGAATTTTTTGAGTGATATTTTATCACCCGGTGATTTTCAAAAATCGACTTTCTGAGGCGCTCCTGCCGAACGCAATCGTTGTCGATTCTTTTTTTTTTCTATACAAGAAGAAAAGAGAGATTCGATAACGATTGAGTTTGGCGGTAGGGCCTCAGTTCGCTTATGCACAATGACTAACTAAAGGTAAACCATCGAAAGAAGCGGTTGTTTCCTTTGTGCGTTACCCAAAAACCAAAAAAAAATAAAAAAGTAATTTTTCTTGCATATTAACTCCATTGTGAATACACCTTCACCCTGCGTTTTCATAAATGACTTACTGCAATAATAACGCGGACGAACTATAGTTATTAATCTGCCAATTTTTATCGCGTATAGTTTAATAATCTGCCAATTTCTATCGTTTTAATATTGACAGTTTTCTTGAAATGTCACTCAAAATTTTTTTTTTAGTTTTCAAAATGTTTCAATAACTGCTGATCCATTTTCTTAAGTTTTTGACGTATGTTGAAATGGTCCGATATGGGCAATAACTATACAAAAAAACCTTACTTCTGATATACTTTTTGTATTTTTGGAAGCAATAAAGTCCATTTTTAGGACAACAAAACTAAATTTGTTTGTAAAGGTTTTTTGAAGATTTTAAACAAACTGTGCAACTTAGAAAGATCGTTTTATTTTTGCTGTAATATTTACATAAACTTCTATCTACTATAATTAATTCAAATTTTTCTTTTTTTTTTGTCATTTTTCATCATAACTTGAGAGCTAAGAGTTGTAAAAGATATAAAAATATATTTTAGAATGTACAAGAAAAGCCCTTTCACCCGAACTAATAGCGACAATTTGAAATTTGGTCCCCCATATTTGGGCCCCCTTTACATTAATAATCATATTTTTTTTATTCTTTCACGTGCAATTAAGTTGGGCAACCATATTCAAAATTTTTTCCAAATTTCAAGTCGATGGCATGAGTGGTTGCCGAGATATACAGGTGTGACAGACGGACAAAGTCGCATTATATTTGGTACCAAAATCCGTCCGTCTCAGTCCGATACCAAAATGGTAAAAAAAGGAACCCTTATGGTGCGACTTTGTCTGTCTGTCTGTCTATCACACCTGTATATCTCGGCAACCACTTGAAATTTGGAATTATTTTAGAACATGATTGCCCAACTCATTTAGACATGAAATAATAATAAAAATATATGATTATTACAGTAAAGGGGGCCCAAATAGGGGGGTCCAAATTGGAAGCAATAAAGTCCATTTTTAGGTTCGCTAAACTAAATTTGTTTGTAAAGGTTTTTTAAATGAATAAAATAAATAAATAAATAATCTTTTATTTCAGATTTGAAAAATCACGTAGAGATTTTTTATCCATATTTTGTTAGTAAAGTTTTTGCAGATTTCTAAAAAACTGTGCAACTTAGAAGGATCGCTTAGCAACCACTCATATCCACTTGAAAGTTTTAGAATATCGTTGCCCAACTTATATGGGGGGGGGGGGGGCAAAATTTCAAATTGTCGTTACTAGGTCGAGTGGGGTATCATATGAAAGCGCTTTACTTGTACATTCTAAAATATTTTTTTTTTTTTTTACAACTTATTTTTCAATTTATGATGAAAAACTTTTAAAAAATTACCATCCCCCCCCCCCCCCCTTATCTCCGAACTTTGTGAAAGGAATATTCTTAATTAATATTACAGTCGATAGAAGTTTACGTAAATATTATAGCAAAAATAAAACGATGTTTCTAAGTTGCACAGTTTCAGTTTCAGCACGTTTACAAACAAATTTAGTTTTGGCGTTTTGAAAATGGACATTTTTGCTTCCAAAAATACTAAAGGTATATCGGAACCCTAGGCGTGCGAGTTCGACTCGCAATTGACCGGTTTTTTAAAATTGGGCAACCATTCTAAATCTATTTCAAATTTCAAGTCGATAGCACGAGTGGTTGCTGAGATATCCTATAGGTGTGTCAGACAGACGGTTAGGGTTCCGAATCAAAATAGTAAAAACGGAACCCTTACGGTGCGATTTCGTCAGTCTGTTTGTCTGCCACACCTGTTTAACAACCTGGTCAACCACTCATGCTACCGACTTGAAATTACTTATTCTTAAAAATATACTTAATTAAAAAAAATACTTATCCATGTAAATAAAAATCTAGATACTTGTTAGTTTTAGGTAATAAAATATCTATAAACACACAATTATTAGTCATTATTATTACTTGTTATCTTAAAATTTTCTGTAAAAGTAGCCTTAACGTACACGCAAAGTGACCAAATTTGAGCCTCTCCAAAATGTCCATGCACTAGTCCGTGCCAAAACCAACTCTTCTACCAAAGCATAGAGAAGGTTTTTAAATGGCAATGAATTAAAACGTACAGTCACACCCCTCAGAAAAAGAGGCGGAGTCAAAAGAGATCGCATTCACAGATGCAAACGAAACCCTCAGTCGAGAACCAACGTTCGAACGTTCGGAATTCAAAACGCATTCCATTTTTAAATCGGTGTTCGAAATTGTAGGCGGACAGTGATATTTCTAGTGACAATTTAATTAAAAACGTTTATAGTGATAGTGACTATGGAGTCGGAAATTAGCAAGATTCAAACGAAAATTCCTTCAAAAAACTTTTCAATAGAATCCCTAGTCGGGATTGACCGTCGGTCTCCTGAAATCGACATCGAAAATAGTATCTCGCAGGACTATTCTGGTCACCATGACCACTCTGAAGACGAGGATGTGAAGATAAGAGACGGGAAATATGTGATTGGAGGGTACCAGAATAGGATGCCCAATTTTTCTTTCTTTATGCATAGGGGGTATCCAGAGGGTCAGCAAGAAGAACTGAAGCGAGCAAGTCCAGGGAGTGTGAGAAGCGAGGTGGACAGCGAAGGAGCTGATGACCGGCCTCATGGTAAGCATTTTTTTACTAACTCACTAGCTTTTGTACGCATGTTAATTGATTATAAAAACTAAACGAAATGTAAAAAAAAAATACCGAAATCTGCGGTTCTCATTCCTAAAACATTTAAAAAAACGGTGAAGTTCAAGTCGGACTCGACGCCGCGAGAGAACTAAATTTGTAAGCAATGAAGTCCATTTTTAGGACCGCAAAACTAAATTTGTTTGGAAAGGTTTTCTGCAGATTTTTTTAAATTTCGTTAAGTAAGCTTAGCGCTAGATCATTTTATTTTTCCTGTAATATTTACCTACATAAACCTCTATCGACTATAATTAATTCAGATTTTTCCTTTGGCAAACTTCGGAGATACATAAGGGGGTGGAATGGTATTTTGACAATCATTTTTCATCATAACTTGAAAACTAAGAGTCGTAAAAATAAATAAAGGACGGGTTGCACTCATAAACATCAACGTTGCACAAACATCAACGTTGTGCATTTTTGAATATTTTGGAATGATTAAGGAATAATTTCGCACGAATTGTTTTATTTATCAGTATAAGAGTACTATCATGTATGTGGTATAATACAATATAAATTTATTGCGCCTACTAATGTAAGTTTATGATTCCGCTTCACCAAGGCCCCCCCCTTTCTTTGAAACACACACGGTTGCTAGGTTACCAATTGTTTATACATCTTACGCTTTCTGACGCGAGTTTAACATTTTTTACCCATCTAAAAAAGTTTTCACTTAAAAAAATCTATTTTGAAATGTACAAATGAAGCCCTTTCATATGATACCTCTCTCGACCTAGAAATTACAATTAAAAAATTTGACGTATCCATTTGGGCCTCCTTTACAATAAGAATATTTTTTAATGATTTCAGTTGCAATCAGTTAAATATAAAGTCATGTTGAATTCCTACTTTTTTATTCACTTCTCAACAGTTGACCAGAGTAAATTTCAATTTTTAAAGTCTCAAAAGTTATATTTTATCACCCGGTAATATTCAGGAATTGGCTCCCAGACGATGACACGGAAAAACTGTTTCCAAGACCTAGATCGAATATTTATTTCAATTATCAGAAAATTACCATATTATCTTCCAAAACAACGTAAACAGAATCAATAGATTCTACCTAAATCTAAGTACCTACATAAATAGCTCAATTTGTATGAGGAGGCCTATGTCCAGCAGTGGACGTCTTTCGGCTGATATGATGATGATGATGTATGAAAAAAAATCACATGTTTATAAACAAAAACGAATATTATTATTAAATAAAAAAGGAATACTTACTTAAATAAAGCGTAAAGGGTCCATCAACAATGTTAAGTTTAAAGACTTACAAAATTCAAACTAATACTAAAAATAAGAAGATAAGTATTTATTTATATTTTTTGGCGTAGCCTGGGTGTAAGTTACTGCAATACGATTAAATATAATTATTTTTTCGGAATTTTTTGCCCAGCCCTTAGGTCCATTATAAAGCAAATGTTTAAAAAAAATTGATGCTACTTCCCCTAAGAAAGATTTGGTGAAATGTGTTGTGGGACACAAAGGTTTTAGGCAGATTCATATAAATTTTATTGTCCTACTTGAGAGATAGTTATATTTTTCCTGTAATAATTAAGTACTTAAAAATAATTAAAATTTTTCGTGTAGCAAATATCGGAGATAGTGAAATTAAAATAATAATAAAATATCAAGTTCAAGTTTATTCGCAAACAATAAATTGTGTTCGAAAGCATGCACCTATGATTAAAATCTAAAACTATTAACAATACTTCGGTTTTTGTCTTAAGTACACAATTATCAATTAAAAATTCACATTAAAAAAAACATATGTCAGATCTACCTACAATAAAAATTAAATATAAATATATTTTCTACAATAAATAATAAGTATCTTTAAAAGTTGAAAAAAAAAAACAATCTTTTTAATTCTTTCATTTTCATTACACTTACATACATACATAACATCACGCCTTGTTCCCGTCGGGGTAGGCAGAGACCACAGTTCTCCACCTGCTACGAACTTGACGTACTTCCCTTGCTTCCTGAACCTTCATCAATCCTTTCATACATGCTCGTCGGTTTAGGGTACTTTTAACCTGGCCTTTATTCAGAACGTCCTGAATTTGGTCCTGGTACGTTCGCCGAGGCCTTCCCCTTCCAACGTTTCCATTCACTCTCGCCTTGTAGATCTCTTTCGTCAATCTTCCTTCATTCATCCTCTCTACATGACCAAACCATCTCAGCATCCCTTTCTCAATTTTAGTCACTACGTCTTCATTCATTACACTTGGGCAAAAAATTATTCCTAATTGATAGCGGAGTACTTGTAGAGTTAAACAGGTGAGACGAGACAGATAGACAGACGAAGTCGAAAACATTATAGGGGTTCCGTTTTACTAATATTGGTTCGGAGCCCTAAAAAAGCCTAAAAAGGAAAAAGCAGATAACATCGCCGCCCCCATTTTCATTATAGGTACACACGGCCGCACGTCATTGGAAACACTTTGATCTTCAACTGGTCTTTGGTTCCGGACGTTAGCGTAGCGCTGGCTCAGCTTATACTGGTTTTGTTTCTACGTGCTTGCTGCTGTGTGTACAGTCATCGACAGGTCAAGCTTGACAGTCGCAATGCGATTCTAGCCCGTACTTCAATCTAAATAAAAACGGTGCAAAGTCCAATGTGTCAAGCTTGATGGGCTCTTGACTGTACCTTACCCATCTTCTTGTCTGGCACTGATAATTGTATATGTATTTTAGACAGATGAAGAATAAATACCGCACATCTAACCCAAAAGTAGAAAATAGAAAAAACGCCGTAAATTTTCAAAAACACATACAAAAATGTCACAACTTCATACATTTCAATGACCATGTACCCTTTACGCTTTAATTTTGACAAATTATCGCGAACAGTAGCACTTTATTTTGAAAACATTCGAGCTACTGTATTTAGTTGAATAAAAACCTTTGTCCGCCATTTTGAAAAAGTTTGCCGCCGAAACAAAAGGGTCCATAGACAATAAAATGTAGCAAAGAGAATGTAAGCGGTTCGATCTTTTCTATTGTTTTTTTTTTCAGTGTTGGCATACAAAATAGTTGTCTTTGCTCAATTACAGTCTGAGGTATTGTGGCCACAGAATTTCTTTTGAAATTTCTCTTATTGTTTATGTTTTCGTGTCGTTATTTTGTTAAATTGTCGACGGTTATAAAATTTGGGTTTACTGCTTCCACATTTTTGGTGAATACGTAATAGTTCTACGAATTTAGGAGGTTTGTATTTTGGTTTTTGAAGGACGTTTAAAATTTAAGGCCAACTGTTAATGCGGAATCAATGAAATAGGTATTTAAGTGTTATAATTAATGTTACTCACACTGTTAGTATCAAAAAACGTAATTCATGCTTTAGCATGTCGTATTTTTCTTAATAAAATTAAAAAATAAATCAAGCTATATTATTGTAAGTTTTGAGGGTATAATTTGTCAGTTGAAATAATTGAAGGTATTTTGGTAATCGGCATCCGCCGGCCATTTTGGGTCTTGTCAATCGTTCTTTCACTTTACTACGTGCAGTCAGACCAAAGATTTTGAAAACTATGCCGAAGCGCAGCGTTTTTCTTGCGTCAATGAGTCAGACTCAACTGATTTATTTCCTCTATGGTCAGACTTCCCAGTGTTAAAAAGATAATTTCAGTACAGTTATATTCATATAAGGTAGGTCTGTCGAATTACGCCTACTTAAGGTTCAAGTTAAATATCTCTGGTATTTTAAATGAGGAAATATAAAAAGATATCTGTACCAAAGGGTCATTTATTAATCATTTAGATTAATCAAAAACAATAATAATTTTATCAAAAAACAAAGAAAAAGAATTCAATTTTCAAACGGAGTGGTTTTGGCGGAATTAAACTACTAAGGTTTAATTTCGCCTACAATAGTTTTCTTATAATAACTTTCTACTCTAGTAGTGCGTCGTTTCACCCGAGACGCGTTCGCCCTATCGGGTGAAACGCAAATTAAAGGTTTTTTTTTTTTTAAATGAGGCAATTGATTTTAATGCTTAATGTACCTACAATATTATCAATAAAAATTTCCTTCAGGCGAAACGACCTATTCGAAATTAAGGTTTTTTTGAGGAGCTACCTGCGGTCCACTAGCGCCGTTCAGTATCAGTTAAAAAAAAATTGCTCGCTAAACACAAAATTTATTGAGTATCTGGAAAAACAGATTGAACTAAACGTACCCTAGTTTATTTAGAACCTATCAATTCTGAAAAATGTAGTTGACTGTAGTTACAGATACAAAAAGTGCCAAAAACGGCCACTTTTAGCAGTTTTTGTATCTGTAACTACAGCAAACTTTATTTTACAGAGTAAATAATTAGGTTCTACATCAATCTGTCTTTCCAGATTTTCGATATGTTTTGTATTGAGCGAGTAATATTTTTTTTACTGATGGGAGCGCAGGTAGCCCCTTAAAAAAAACCCTTCATTTCGAATAGGGCGTTTCGCCTGAAGGACATTTTTATAGCTAATTTGTACATTTAACATTAAAATCGATTGTCTTATTTAAAATAAAACCTTTAGTTGTGTCAAGGAAATCAGTCAACATGAAAAGGAAATAATCAAAATTCTGATTAATTGAAATGGATGCATTTCAATTGTTTCTTTTGAGTCCTTTTAGGACCCTTCACATTACGGTAGTTTCAGCGCTGCTAAGTCGCGAACTACTTACGCGTCAGCAGCGGCATCCACGATGCTTAACCTATTAACCTTAAATTACGTTTTTTTTATGTTTTTAAATCATGGAGATCTTTAGGGGAGGCCTAGGTCTTGCAGTGGACGTCTTTCGGCTGATATGATGATGATGATGAAATGTTTTTATAGTTGCGTGCCATGATTTTAGCATGTTTGTGGTCCTTATGCTGACAGGCATGATAGTCGCACTTTCCAAAAAATAAGAGATTTAATCATTTAAGATTTATTGCTGTTACTTTGTATAGAAAAATATCTTTAGGCGAAATATTCCACTCAAAATATAGGTTTTTTCTACGACACGGCGGGCGAACGCATCTCGGGCGAAACGACGCAATAAGTACCTGTCTACTACTAAAAAAGTCGAATCAGATGACTGAAAGAAAGAAATTATCAGATAGTCGGTCTAATTAAAAAAAAAACATAGAACAAATGTTGTTATAGATATCCAGCCCCCAGATTAAGGCTTTAAAAGGTTTTACACCAATTTTTAGGGTTCCGTAGCCAAATGGCAAAAAACGGAACCCTTATAGATTCCTCATGTCTGTCTGTCTGTCCGTCCGTATGTCACAGCCATTTTTTTCCGAAAATAAAAGAGCTATAAATTAAATAAATAAATATTGGGTTGGGGGACATTTCACACAAGGTCATCTGATCATACTGTTGAAACTTGGTAAGTAGATGTAGGTATTCTGTGAACCGCATTAAGATATGCACCCAAAAATAGAAAAAAATACTATAAATTTTAGGGTTCACCATACTAACTAAAACTCAAAAAAAAAATTTCCATCAAACCCGTACGTGTGGGGTATTTATGGATAGGTCTTCAAAAATGATATTCAGGTTTCTATAATATCATTTTTTTCTAAACTGAATAGTTTGCGCGAGAGACACTTCCATAAAATGTGTGTCCCCCCCCCCCGTAACTTCTAAAATAAGAGAATGAGAAAATTAAAAAAGATATATGATGTAGGTACATTACTATGCAAACTTCCACCGAAAATTGGTTTGAACGAGAACTAGTAAGTTGTTTTTTTTAATACGTCATACATAAACTTTCAACTTATAGAAAACTGGCTTAAAGATCACAATTTAGATATAAATTTAATGAAAACTAAAATTATTCAGTTTAGACCTCACCAAAAAAATCCAATAGACATTGAATTAAAAATAACAATATACAAATAGAGCAAGTAAACAGTTGTTCTCTCTTAGGTATTGAAATTGATACCAATGTTAATTGGAAAGCGCATATTGAAAAGCTTGCTTCTAAATTGTCGAGATTTACTTACGCACTGTATGAGTTAAAGCGAACAACAGATCTATAAACTGCTACCAGCGCTTACTACGCTTATGCTCACGCGTGGTTGCAGTATGGCGTCATGTTATGGGGTAACAGCACTGATGTTAACGATGTGTTTATCCTGCAGAAAAAATGTATCAGAATTCTTGTAAACATTAAACAAACAGATAGCTGCAGACCATTTTTTGTGAAGTTGAATATTCTTACATTAACATCTATGTACATTTTAGAAATAAGTAAATTTGTTAGGTATCACAAACATCTTTTTACACAATCCAAAGACCACCATTCGCGACAACTTAATCTGCGCCACCAGAATAGACTTGCTCTACCAGTAATAAAACTCGAAATGTTTCATGCTAGTCCCTATGTAATGGCCATCAAAGTATATAATAAAATCCCAAATGATATAGTCAAGGAAGAAAAAGATTATGTGTTTATTCATAAGCTTAGAAGTTACTTAGTTAGAAATTGTTTTTATAATTTAACTGAATTTTTTCAAAGTAAAGAATAGAATAAGAAATGTGAATACGGATATGTTCCTATAGTTTTATAAACCTTTTGTTCTTTTTTGTAGTTTTTTTAAGAGTACTTTGATCTCATTTAGTTAAAATAATTAAGGTACTTTAACTTGCAGTGCCCTTACAGGGCTTCATATGTGATTCTGAATGTATTGAATTAGTAACATCTTTGTACCATATGAAAGCAAATAAACATTATGATTATGATTATAAATCCTAAACCGCAATTTACCTTCCATTCAATCAACTCAAATATAAATTTTAGTTACATCACATAGGAAAAAAGTTTTTTAGCAACAAAAATACCATAACTTTTACGTACAGGTTTGTACGGAACCCTCAGTGCGCGAGTCCGACTCGCACTTGGCCGGTTTTTTATTTTTTTCTTTGTGAAAGAAAATATATTTTTTTAATCAACCAACATTATATTACCTATGTCATTTTAATAATAATATTTATTAAAATCCATTCCCGACTGAAAATCGAAATAACAATTTTCTGAAAAACTTTATTGAAGGCGCTACGAAGGCACCGTACTCGTATAATGAAGTATCAAACATATTTCAGCTTGTAATAACGGGGTATCATGTTCAAAGCAACTTAAGGCGAATAGGAACACGATTAAATGATAAAGCTGGTTGTACACCGAGAGCGCAATACAAATAAGACAGGTATGTCAAAAACGCTTAATGAAATTAACTGCATCACTGTGCGTACAAAGGATAACCCTCAGTTTTATAAATACTATACCCTTGTATCTATGCTAGGTATTTTTCAATCTGTCTGCTTCAACCTGGGTTACATGGGTTGCTAAAACAAGCATTTAACATGCTAAATCGAGAATAAAGTTATTCCATAATTTGCCATTTTACAAGATTTTTTAAGCCAAAAATGATAATTTTGATTATCATTAAAGTTACATTTGATAAAGAGATATTCAGCAATAGCTAGATAAGCATTTGCGATGTTTTATTTTATTTTAGAGATTAATCTGTAATTTTCTTGGTGATATTTTGTTACTCTACTAACACCATTTGATTCTTGTAATTAGGGACCCGTGATTTTCGAGATTTTAAATATTATATAAAACCCTGATAAACATTTACAATTTACTCTACTTTTTACTCAATTTTTTTTATTATTTAACAGTTTATCACTCCTTTTTCAGTCTTTTACTCGTAAATCACTCGGTGGTATTAATAAAATGGGTCCTACCTAGTCTATCTATAATACTGTAATTGTGTTCTTCTAATTGAATCCAGTGTGCCCCTAACTTAACAATCTCCACTGAAATTATCTCGTGACGAGAAAGCGGTGAGTGAAAGAGATAGAACGATAATGCTCCGCCCTGATTGGTGGGGAGACGCCGCGCGTCGTTATTGGTCGACAGATTATGGATTTTTAGTATAGCCTGCCTCCCGCGCGCACATTAACATTGACAGTTTACTTTTTCAAGCGGCACGGCAACGGTTGCTATAACGATACAGCCTGTTTTAATTGCATTTAAAAGTAAACAATATATTTTTATATACTTACTAATTGATGTTAAAGTGACATTGGAAGTTGTTTTTGAGTTATAGTGTTTTATTAATAATAAAAAAAGAGTCTATTAAATAAGTATGGAAACATTTAGGAACTATGCAATGGATCACAAATCCATGAGGGAATCTTTGTCAATTGATTTGAAACAAAATCACGGCTACAGTGATATGGTACAAAATACACCTCCTGCGTCGCCCAAGAGCAAAGGTATGTTTTTTAGGGTTCCGTACCTCAAAAGAAAAAAAACGGAACCCTTATAGGATCACTTTGTTGTCCGTCTGTCTGTCTGTCAAGACCCTTTATCTCACGAACGGGTAAAGGTATCAGGTTGAAATTAATACCATTTATCAGGATCCATGAACCACACAAGATCTGAAAATTTAAATTTTTTACAACTACGCAATCAAAAGATATGGCATTTTATGTCCTCATCTCCATACATTTATTCAAAAATGCAAAACCTACAGGGTACTTCCCGTTGACCTAAAATTATGAAATTTGGCAAGAAGCTAGGTCTCACAGTACAAATAATGGGAAAAGTCTGAAATCATTAAATATTACAACTTTTCTCACAACTAATGGTAACCAATTGTGGTGAGCTCCCGTTTCAAGAACATTCATATAAGAGAGGGGTCAAGTTGGATGGTCGCTGAGGCGATTTTAGTTTTAGTTCTATTTAAAAACGGGAACACTTACAAACTTGAAAATTGGTATGTTTATAGTGCATAAGCTATAAAATAACAACAAATAATAAAATTTGGTCAAGCGCGTGTCGGACTCAAAAAATCTAGCACATTAACTTACTGAAATTTCAACTAATACAATTATGTTTATGTGGTGGTACGGAACCCTCAGTGCGTGAGTCCGACTCGCACTTGACCGGTTTTTTTTTATGTTACAAGTGAGCAAACGAGCAGCTGAAGTCTAGTCTAGTTAATACATAATTTATAACGCCCCCTTAACGATACTGGCATAATCTTCGTGAAAACGCCACTTCGCATCGTAAAGGATGTACAGTCTGTAAAATTATTTTAAGGGTTATTTAGCTTCACGTTGATATAAGAAGATTTTGAGTATAGCTTAGTATAGGTCGTCCAAGTTAACCTTTCCATTACAAGTATATACCTACGTACATTATATCAGGAATAACAAATAAGATAGGTACTTAAGGGTATCCGTTTTCCATACAAAAATTCAAATGACTTGCATTCTTACGCGGGACATAAAATTCTGTTGAAAAACGAACTAATACTGCTATTTTTAGTTAAATTTTTCGCTAATTAATACAAAAATACAGTTAATGTACTGAAAGTACTACTTATTTTTGTTAGCAATTTTTGGTTCAATATTACGATTGTGGGCGTGCGGTCAAAACTGTACGGTTGTGCTTTGTGTGCATGTGTGAGTGATCGTACTCATGTAAACACGGACTGACGAGAGTAATTGACTTTAGTGGACATATGGAGATATTTTTCTTATGGAAATTGTTGTTAGGCGTTGAAGTTGCACGATTAAATTTACGCGAATCAACTTTTTGCACATATATAGTTGGTACTTATTGCATTAAAAAATAAAACCTTATATTTGCAGCAGTGGCTCCATCTAGTTGCGTTCGGGGCTAAGCTGGCCGCTACAGATCACCTTAATGTGTTTTTGTTAAAAAATGAAAGAAAGCCTCACTTTGGTATTTACTGTATTTGGATGTGAAGAAATTGCAACCAAGCAATAAGCTCATCGATTCACGTATCTTCTTTTTTTGTTGTGTTTATTTACTTATGCCCTAAATTGTATTGCATGGAATTTCTGAATAAGTATACAGTGTGTTACGGTAAGGCGTGGCAATACTGAATGGTGTGAGTCTGCCCATGAAACTGAACAACTTTTACCAAGGAACATACATACATACATAATATCACGCCTTGTTCCCGTCGGGGTAGGCAGAGACCACAGTTCTCCACCTGCTACGATCTTGACATACTCCCCTTGCTTTCTGAACCTTCATCAATCCTTTAATACATGCTCGTCGGTTTAGGGTACTTTTAACCTGGCCTTTATTCAGAACGTCCTGAATTTGGTCCTGGTACGTTCGCCGAGGCCTTCCCCTTCCAACGTTTCGATTCACTCTCGCCTTGTGGATCTCTTTCGTCAATCTTTCTTCATTCATCCTCTCTACATGACCAAACCATCTCAGCATCCCTTTCTCAATTTTAGTCACTACGTCTTCTTTTACACCACAACGTTCTCTTATCACACTATTTCTAATCCTGTCACTCAATTTCACACCAATCATACTCCTCAACGCTCTCATTTCTACTGCATTAATTCTACTTTCATGCTTCTTCTGCCATACCCAGCTTTCACTGCCGTACATCAGTGTTGGTACTAAAACGCCTCTATGAACAGCCAGGAACATAAGTCTTATTACGAAAAACCAAAGACCTCCCATACAAAATGCGCTATCAGCTGATGCAGTTTCTATGGGAGGTCAAAAATTATTTTTGTTCCATGACCTTTGTTATTTGGGAAAAGTTGTTCAGTTTCATGGGCAGATTCATACCCTTTAGTATAATCGCACCTTTCATATTATCAAATGCGAATAATTTTTTAATTCAAATTGTAAAACATTTATTTACTTGTACAACTTGTTGACGTCGTTATGTTATTTACACCTTGCTTCGAAAAGCACGTTAAGTTAAGCCGTTCGACTCGGCTATTATCATTGATAGTACTTAGCCGCTTGGTGGGAGGTCATATTTTTACGATTCGAAAGCTCTGACAGTCAGGGCCCTAAGAGTGGCTTTCTATTATTGCAAACGCTATAGAATAGAATAAAAATGTATGGGATTGACATTAGCTGTCACGCAACATTACGTTTGCTAATGTCAATCTCTTAAATTTTTATTCTATTCTACTAGCGCTTGCGATTTTAGAAGGCCGCTTGACTATATAGGTTGACTTTTAATTAGTTCTTGATAGAAAAAGGTATGAATTTACTCATGATACTGAACAACTTTCCCCAAGGAACATAGGTCGAAATACGAAAACCAAGTTTTGACCTCCTTTAGAAACTGCATCAGCTGATAGCGCATTTTGTATGGGAGGTCAAATTTGGTTTTTCGTATTTCGACCTCTGTTCCTTGGGAAAAGTTGTTCAGTATCATCAGTAGAAGCATATCTTTTGCTATCAAGAACTAATTAAAAGTCACCCTATATGCTCTGGTTAGCCACTGCCTGACAAAGCATTAAGCAGTCACTCTGTGTATAAATCAGTCATCATTATCATCATAACATCCGATGAAATGTCCACTACAGGACACCCTCCAGAATTCTAGCTTTTGCTGGAAAAATGTGGAGGGAAAGTATAGTATATTTTTAATAAGTTTTTCTAAGTTTAGGTGTTCATTATTGCCCCAAGAAGAAATAAAATTCAATACTTTTGTAGGGTCCCATGTATTAGAGTACTTAGATAGTGTAGGTCTTAGTTTATATACTCCTTTTAGGAATCTTGTGATTCTATCATCGCTCCCAATTTTGGAGCTGATAAGCATTGATAAGGCGGATCTATCTGTATTAAGAATACTGTAGCCATAGTCACCTCACTTGTCAGCGTTACGGTTGGCACCGTGGACCGCGGTTGTAGGTGACCGCAGTAAGTAAGATGTTATGATACAAAGGAGGATGCTGCTGCCTATACTCCAGTTTATAACCCTTAGTCGCCTCTTACGACACCCACGGGTATGTATGGGATAAATCAGTGCCGCAAGCTCAGACGCCATAGAAATGGAATACGGCTAGGACAGCTATAATAATTTTTATTTTTTGCTTGTACTTTCGTTACTAAATTATCTATCTACCTTCTTACTCGCTATTTCTATAGATTATGCCAATACAACAGTTTTGTAAAACAATAATTTTTAGCCGTGACTAAACTGAAATAACATCAAACCGTTATGCACCTAAGTGCTGCATACTCAACCTTATTGCTAAACTGGTAAGGACCAATAAAATACGTTCTTAAAGTAATAAAGTCATAAACAAATTAAAACCATTACGAGGTATTAACAACAGCCTTTGTAAGACGCCGACGGTATACAACCTCTTTTGTTGAAAATTTTAACAGATATAATTTTTATATTTTTATTTGGGGTTCGGTGTGCCCCTGACTTTACCGTTAGGTGATTATCAGAGGTATGTTTTTTGTTTTGATGTTCGCCGACAGAACGGTGCACCGGTAATACCTCAATAAACGAAGAATTTTCTTTATAATTATTGATTACCTTAACAATATAGACCTCTGCCACCGATAAGCTGGTTGATGAAATAAATTTTAGTTTTTTTTTTTATTTGATTGAATTTTACGTGAAGTTATTTTGGCCACTCTCTATAGCACAGAGCCCTGAAGTCCATGCGTCTTGCTCTGCATCTAGAGACGAATTCTTTATTTCATTCAATACAAATCGGTGTCACCCATGTGTCACCATTTACTAAAACTAACACGCTTTCTGCACCCACACTACTAACGAAATTTGAGTGCGAGAAACATAGTACCATTATTGCGAGAGAGTAAGATGCAAAAAACCAGTGACAGCGTCTCTATGGCAACGAATGTGTTTATGATGTGCATTCGAAATAAGCGCTAACATAAATTGGATAGTATATCTAGTCAATAAGGAACCATTTTTTTTTTTACTCTTTTCGCTTCTATGGGGGGGTGCGCGCGCAGGCGGAGTGGCCCTATCGTTGTTCTGTGCTCTATAGTCTTTAGACTAGAATAATTGTTATTGATTAACATGATGAATTTAAATGAAATTGTGTGCTGTTAATTATTTAAATAGATATTTATAACCTACTCCAGTTACTCCATCAAGTTACTCCATCGACAAGAGCCAAGCTCTTAAATTGAAGAAGAAGAAGAACCTTACATTGTTCTGTGGTCAAGTAAAAGAAGAGGCGAAAGAATAAAAAAAATCCTTACAGCTCGTTCAAGATCTGTTATAGACAACTAATCATTGGTATAAATTTCGTTCCTGTCGATTCTGGGTTAATTTCGGGACATTCTTATAAATCTTTTCCAAACAATCACATATAATAGTTTCATAAACCTAGATATCTTTTTGAGAAACTGCACTGGGTGAGAGATGCTAGCAAGAGACCAATTCGTGAATATAGGGAAAATTGTCTAATAGTACCATCACACAAAACCACGATGTTTAGAGGAAGTTTTAAATTTGCAGCGTCGAAGGTATGGAACGATTTGCCACCACCTTTGAGACAACCGATGCCTCTGCTAAAATATAAAAAACTTCTTCAATCACACCTTTTGGAAAATCAAATAAAAAATTCTATAACATATTATAACAAAACAGGAAAAAAACAAAAGCAAACAAACAAAAAATAATATTTCATTTACTCTAATCATCATAACTCGAACACAACTAACCATATATATACATACGCACGCATGCACACGTAACCACACACATACAAACACACACACACATATACATACACATAAGTACACAAAAATACCTACGTTTGATCTTTTTATGTTTATTTTTTGCTTTTAAACCAGTGATCTTTTTTATGTTTATTTACTTTCTGGTTTTAATGTTTTGGACTTTGAATATTCAACTTTATTACTTATATTTGTAATTTAAAAACAAAACATTGAATACCTGTTCTCTAATACCACCGACTTGTTAACAAACGGGGCCAGTCTGAAAACCAGCGCGAGGCATACTTTTATGCTTCGCATTAGCTGAGACTGGCACCTTTTGCCAAATGTGCTTTTTTTTTTTTAAAGTATAAGATCTGTGTCATGTCATTATTTGGCAATAAAAATGTTTTTATTTATTTTATTTATTTTATTTATTATAACGTAAGTTTAAACCTAATTAACGATTAAACCGCAGCAGCTGTTAAACTAGCAAAATTAACGGTGCATTAAATAAATTTATTGTCTATGGTATTGTCAACGGCTGAATGGATTAATAGCCTGTGCCTTATTGACCGCGGTCAGAAAAAGTAAAATGTCACCGCGTGGGTGTTATATTTCGCGCCACAAATTGGCAGGTCTTATTACGTGTATTACTTTGTCAACTACAGAGGGTTGGTTTCAATAGCGATTAGTGAATTATATTCACAAATTAGGACTTTTCTTTGCAGTGATGCTGTGTTTTTTTTTCGCAATTAGACACTTTTGAAACTGAGCTTGACCTCATACAAAATGTAAAACTCTACCTACATGTATTTTTTGACACGTAGCCGACGTAAGGTCGTGATAATATTTTTTAGAACTCTTTTTTATAGTCTAGGGCTGGTCTGGGGCTATTGGACTGGCTCATGACCCTCATCTAGCTTTGAGCTCAGAGATATAGCAGAGATAAATACAACTCCATTCGTAAACTTGCAGTGAAATTTTAGCTCCTATTAAAGTTGTAAAATATTAATTAAGAGGCATTCATATTCATATTTATTTGCTTTCAAATGGTACAATATAGGTCTTAAACTAACTTAGGTATCTCACTTGATGCCTGAACTAGGCGTAGCAAACACTGGCTTAATAATTATAGAAATGAAATAATTAAAAATTTTGTACAATCAATTTCCCAAATTAATACTAATTAAAAAACAAAAAAGATTATAAAACGGAATCAATCAATTATACATTACAAAATATCTATGTCAGTCTTACGTATACTCGTAGTGACATAATAATTAAAATTTAAAATATTGGACTATTGTTTATATTATATTAGGATTGAGCAATTTATTCAGTTTAGAAAATCTTTAGTTGTGTAAAAACCATTTTCCAATAAATACACACATATAGTCATAATAACCCAAACTAGCTACTATCGAGCGCGAATTTGGGATTTGAATTTGGAAGGTCGCATAGGCTCGCATATTCACTACAAGACCCTCAGACGAACCACGAGAATCTCGCAGACGGGTGCGCGCGGGGGTGCGGGGTAGATTGCAACGGGGGCGGAGAGTGTCCGTTCTGTATAATAGTACTATGTCCGTTCTGTATAATAGTACTATTACTTTTACATAGAGTAATATAATACTCTATTACTTATGCTCATACTATTACTTATGGTCATCATAAAAACGGACAAGGATCAAATCCGCGGCCCACGGCGCAGAAAGCAGCCACCAAACACATCAACGGACTAGTCAAATCGTTGACGTACCTAGTTGAAATAAAAACCTATGTGAAAAAATCAAATCAATGTCTCAAACTTAATGAGCTTAACAATAACAGTATCACGCTTATGTCGTGATCACTTCATGATGTGGCTGACTTCTCATGACCACTTCATGAAAGGTTCGGTTATGTTAGGTTGCTTTATCATAAAGTGACCAACATGAAAGTGGTCAATACTACGATTTTTCCACGACACTATATACAATTATACCCATTATAATAGTAATAAGTTTAATATGAAGTAATAATATCCAACCCAGCCCATACAATCAAACAAACACGTTCATAACAAACATTATGACAAAATTGTTATGAACTCATTATTTTACAACGCTAAATCAAAATCATCAACTTACAACCCTATTACAGAGGGCGCTGTTGTCAAATGGACACAAGTGATTGTGTTTTTATTGCACAGAGCTCCCTGTGGGTATATTTATCTTTATTATTTAAAGATACGGATTGTATGGAGCTTAGGGGAGTAGCATAAGGGGTAATCCCAACTCTATTGGATAATTGGCCGGCAAATATTTTGCTTACAGCGTGAAAATTGGTTTGTGTTGGGTTGTTCTTAGTTTGAATTTTGTTATTTAGAGATTACAGAAACAAAAACCTGTCAAGTTTAATTTAACAGTTTTTACTTTAATATTATTAATGCAAATTGATAACATTTGTATCATTAACCCTCAAGCTTGTTTGACAACGGTTTGACATAATTCTTGTCAAATTAATAATTGGGTCCGTGTTAAAATTTATAAAAAAGTATGAAAACTTCTATACTTACTCGTCTCGATTTTAAAGGTTTAAATTTATGTCACTATCTTTTTGTCTTTCTTTTTGTTATATTAAAATCTCAGATTTAATTGCTTCACAAATGAAGTGGCTCTATGTGGAAGATAATAAACTACAAAAAAACTTACAAAAAATATATTTTGGAATGAATAAGGAAACAAATGTCTTAAATAAATAAAATGTCGTAATAAGTTGAGCTAAAGTTGACCCTAAAAACTTTCGAGGTCTAAAAAAGTTCTTCTCCGTTTCAGGTTAAAAGCACCACTTTCAGACTTGTTACATTTTAGGCTTCAATTTAACGACTACGAAGTAATCGACCTCTTTAACATTAAGAAGTTTTTATTTATTTGGTGTAAGTGGAAGCAACCCAGTTGTTTGTATCAACTTCCAATCCTCAGGGAGATACATAATGGGACGTGTCTTGTTTCCCCTTTGTCAAATTGTTTTCTTTGATATGAATAAAAATTACTTTATTTTGTTTTTAAAACTGTCGGACTAGTAACTAACTTTTCATTGGTTGGGGCAAGAAGATTTTACTGCGGGAATTTTAGCCAATACAACATGAAATTACATTGATTTCGATATCGAAGCCCAGTGATTGTACCTACTAATTTTCCCAAACAAAAATAATTTTTATTTCGGAAACGATTTTCGACTCTAGTCTCTAAAGAAAAGTGGTAACGTGGTCAACTCATTGTATATGAGAAGTCAAAAATTTTTCTTTCAAGAATAATTTTTGTTTTTCTTCGGTAAAGTTGCTTGTTATCACGGGGCTTTAGGGCCAAAACCTAAGAAAATTCACATTGAGTATATATTGAGTAATTCATTAATTACCACCAGCCATTTTTTTTTTAGTATTGTAAAGGACTTTATACTATAGTGAAAATATAAAGACAAATAAACTAATGCAAAAACATGTTGAAGTAATTGAGAACAGTAAAGATCAAATTCAGTGAATATTACAAATAAATAGCTAAGATAAGATAAAATCTTCATTGACAATGCACGTGTTATCGCCCTAGTGTAATTTCGGACCACAGAGTCACAAGAATTAAACGCATAGTAAACCTAAACGTATTACAACACAATACAATTACCGACGCGTGCCAAAGTGCCCCAATGGCAAAGGCAATTCTCGATAATGCCTCTGGCTATTTCTAATTGATGGCAATAGCGATCGGTATCCGTAACAGGGGCAGTTCGCGCCAAATTGACTGGTCACTATCAATTAACGTGTAATTGGTTGCGGGGATTCGAATTTCGAACGTCATTCAAAAATAAATTGGATTATTTGTGAAGAATAATATTACATTTTCGATGTTTTTTTTTGCTTTGTCTACGTTTATATGTCTATACGTCATATGGAGCTGAAAAAAAATCCTAACCGTGGTAGAGACGCTCAGAAAATTGAGGTTTATAAAAGTAGGATTACCTAAATATATATATAATTCGTCACAGTTTAGGGATGTGGGATATAAAGTCACAACAAATTACATAATCCTATTATCTTTGTAAATGCAATGAAGGCGTCGTTCTATTAATTTGGTAGGGTTATTTGTAATATTTGTTGATGGTGTGACATATAGCAAAGAAGATGTGACATGCTGGCAGATGTCATCCAATAGTAAAATAAATTAGTATGGTATCTATTCCGAGCGAAGCAAGAAAGTCAGAAATCTTTGTAGAAACTCGTCAAACTGCTTTCATAACATTTATTTAGTTTGCTTCTTAATTTACTGCATTTATTTGAATATGTTACTTTGACCATTTAACTGAACAACTTTCCCCAAGGAACACAGAAAAAAAACCGGTCAAGTGCGAGTTGGACTCGCGCGCCGAGGGTTCCGATATACCTTTAGTATTCTCGGAAGCAATAAAGTCCATTTTCAGGACCGCAAAACTAAATTTGTTTGTAAAGGTTTTTTGCAGATTTCTCAAAAACTGTGCAATTTAGAAATATCGTTTTATTTTTGCTGTAAAGTTTACATAAATTTTTGTCAACTGTAATTAATTCTAATTTTTCTTTACACAAACTTCAGAGATAAGGGGGGGGGGAATGGTATTTTTTTGACATTTTTCATCATAACTTGAAAACCAAGAAACTTGAAAAAATACAAAAATATTAATTAAAATGTACAAGTAAAGCCCTTTCATACGATACCCCACTCGACCTAGTAGCGACAACTTGAAATTTGGCCCCCCTTATTTTGGCCCCCTTTACATTAATAATCATACTTTTTTCAAAAATTTTTCATGTGCGATTAAGTTGGGCAACTATATTCTAAAACTATTCCAAATTTCAGGTCGATAGCATGAGTGGTTGCTGAGATATAGAGGTGTGACAGACAGACGGACAGACAGACAGAGCGGCACCATAAGGGTTCCTTTTTTTACCATTTTGGTATCGGAACCCTAAAAATTGACGTCCCATACAAAATGCGCCATCAGCTGATGCAGTTTCTATGGGATTTAATTTTTTTGTGTTTCGACCTCTGTTCCTTAGGAAAAGTTGTTCGGTTTTCTAGTCCGAGTAACATATTCACAGAAACAAAACGCAGTTGATTAAGGAAGCACTTACCTACGCTTCAGTTGCAGGCACTTATTTACAACGCTTACCAACCCATTTTGCAGCCATGATACTGAAACCTGAGTATATTTCACGGAAAAAATAACATTGTTTTACAAACTTGTTTTTTCTGACATCTTTTGACGTAGCTAGCTACAAAATGTTTTGGAAGAAAAATGTGTTAGAAAATTGCTCCGATTTCGTCATTTGCTCAGTGACTGTATGTAAAATAGCCATGTGTTTATGTGGCATGTGTTAATTACGGCTCCACGTTACGTTTCATAACGTTTTAATAATGTGCTGTCTTCATTCACATAGTTATACTGTTTTCAAGGCGGCACATGAGCGATGTAAGGCTATTTACACACTGACAGCCAATTGCACGAAACTTTCTTAAAAAAAAATATATATAACTCCTTTAGATATATTCGCTGTCACTCTCTTGGTTATCAAAACAAAATTATTATCAGATACTTAAAGGAAAATATTTTTTTATCAGATATTTGCCCAGCAGTGGGACAGCACAGGCTAAAAATAGGAGCTTTTAAATAATTTTTGTGCAACTTCCTGTAAACCATTGATCATCTTTCGTTTAGGCATCATCAGGCGTAAATAACCCAGTTGTCAAGAATTTTCTAGCCACTAAAATGACTTCAAACATGACTTGACAACTAAGTATTATCCTTTTTTTTGCTCTTGACCTAGATCTTAGGACAAAAATGAGGTCTAGATCTAGAACTAGCTCACCCAGAAGTTGCCAAGAACAATAGTTGACGCCCATTTACAAATATTGTTCTGGGTTGGTTCTAGTTGCGGTAACACACTAGCAGTCTTCCATGCTGTCACAATGTGACTTAATTTTCGAGATCGAATAGAAAGATTAAAATGTTTGATGATTTACGCTACACATTCATAAATGCTCTCAACAAAGTCCGTCGTATTTTTTCTGAAGACTACATAAACTGCGTCTTTACCCTTGCCGCTTGTTTGCGCACCAAATTAACACGCGTTTTGAAACAAAGAACATTTCGAAACGATCGCCATCATGCAGTCTCTATCGTCATCGCTTTTAACATCCTTAATGAGGCAGTGGAGTTGACATTGACAATACAAAAAAAAAATTTGCGTACTAATTGAAATAAATAAAAACAAACACTTGTAAAACCAATTCCATGTCCGACATCAATAAAAAATATAATTCCTTCCGCTACTTTTGAAAATAGAATGACGGCGGCGGCGCGACGGAAGCTTTTTAATTTTTACGTTGTTTCCTTGTTTTTCTTTTTTTCTGGTATGTCGGCACGAGCGCATATGTCATTCAGCCGTAGGGTCGAAGAAGTTTGTATATCGTTAAAGGAGATTGACTAGACGTTGCAAATTGATTTTTAAGTATTGCGTCGCCACCCAGCATGGGAACGGCTTTGGATTTCAAGTGGCTTCGACGCCAGCTGAAATACTGTCAAGTGCCAATTTAGGTCATGTGATCATGTGTTCCGTAGGTACCTAATTCAAAATAAACTTTTCCATTTAATAATTGGAGAGTATTTTAGAACCATCTGATTGAAATTTCTATTCACATACCTACTTTTTAGGGTTCTGTACCCAAAAAGGCTGAAAAACAGGACCCTATTGATATGCCTCCGATGATGTCCGTCTGTCTGTCAGCGGGCTGTATCTCATGAACCGTAGAGCCACCGCGCACTAGCGATTTTTTAGTTGGCCGATAGTTTGATCGGTCTCGGAATCAGGGTGTCTACTCTCAAAGTCCGATATATCGAAACGATACTATACGAAACATGCAAATGCAAAACTTCGTCCCTTGACAATACAGTAGAATATTGGTTGGATGAATTTTCAAACTGCCAGTAGTTAGCATCCAACCAATATTCTACTGTATTGTCAAGGGACGAAGTTTTGAATTTGCATGTTTCGAATAGTATCGTTTCGATACATCGGACTTTGAGAGTAGACACCCAGTATCGACAAATGCGCGTACTATGGTAGTACGCGCATTTGTCGATTTAAAGTTGACTAATTTTAATCGCTAGTGCGCGGTGGCTCTAATAGGTAGAAAATAAATTTTCAAAAATTGTGTATATCTGTTGCCGCTACAACAACAAATACCTACAAAAAAAATCTGGGAAAGGTTCAACAAAAAGATATACGTAAAGTATCAAAAGGAGTCATTAGTAATAGTCTTCAAAATATAAATGGTCTGTGTCCATAAATTCCGGTTTGTCTACTCAGTGTGAGTTTATCAGTCCCAATAAAGTGATAATTCAATACAAAAAGATACAATGAAAACAATGTATAAGTAGTTAGAGCCGAAGCAATTCGCCTAAAATAGAAAAGCGGTTCGCATCAAAATAGGGCTTTTAAAAAATAAAATCTCAATCACAGCCATTACACCATAGACAATGGCTGTTAAAAGCGTCCGATACTCCAATGTTCCTTTTTCAAACTTATGTCAATACCGGCGCGCCTTTTTAAATTTAGAACCACTTCAGCGGCTAATCAGATTGGTAAAGTCGGTGTTCCTATTGGTGCGTTTTTGTGTACTATTTTTTGAAGAAAAAGTTTCGGTTTCTTTTCGGCCAGTGAGATGGGAATATGTCTAATTAGTGGACCGCTTAGTTTTATTTGTTTTGCGCTAATGTACTCCTTTTGAAGCGGTTGCGGGCAATTAACACCTTCGGAGCTACTGGTACGTTTCTTTCCCGTTTTTATGATGGGTCAATTGTGGTTTTTGAGAATAATTAGTAGAACGGCACGTTTTGAACAACTTGTTCAAAAGTTGATTGGAAATTGCGATCACCAGTAGTTTGAATACTGATTCATATCACGATGAACCTGTACAGTCAGTAAAGAGCATGAAAAAGTTTCACACATTAATTTTTGTGCTCTAAATGCAACTGAAAAAGTTGTTACGTTCCTGTAGGTACACACGGCCGCACATAAGTAGAAACGCTTTTGGACCTTATGGCGTGGTAATAGAGTTGAAAATGTCTACTTTTAAAAGTTAAAAAGAAGAAAAATGGTTAGTGCTCACGGCAGCTAGTAAATGGAAACAAAACTATTAGTAGTAATAATAAATTTTATTTATTTCAAACTTCATAAGCTCATAGGTAAAGCTAGATACAAATTGGCAACATATTAACATTTTAAAATATCTAACTACAAAAATCGGGAAAATATGAAAATTAAAATTATTAAAGTTAGTACGTCAAAAAGCCAAATCAAAAGTAAAAAATCAAGTCAAATATAAGCTGAACCAGCGCTACGCTATGGACACCCGAAATCAGAGACCCGCTTAAGATCAAAATGTTTCCACTGACGTGCGCCCGTGTGTAATTACCCAATAGTGATGCAGCTTTGGAAAAAATATCCCGAGCTGGAATAGTACATTACTGCAAAGGCCGTCAATAAAGGTATTGATGGACGAACGTGATAATGTGGGCAGAGGCGTTAGCCTAGGCCCACATGCGTAAGTCCATCAATACCTGGTTGCGGCCAAGGCTTGTCTAGTGCTTTTCTCAAACAATGCGCGGATATTCAAATTATTAAATAAATTACTTACATTTTCATTCTCTTCTCTTTACCTGTGCTGTGGTTATAAAAACCTGACCAATATATTAGTCGGCTTCTCTTTTGACGATGAGTAGTCTCTCAAAAGTGTTTCATTAAGATAATAATGTGCTTCATTTGGAACCAGAAGCCCGTACTTATAACAACCCTTTAAAAATCATTACATCCCTTTTATGTTCCGCCGAAGACCTTCAAGTAGCTTATCAATATTAGTAGTTTTAAGATGTTTTTGAGAAACTGGTCATCATCAAAACATCCTAAAAATATAAATATGTACAAAATAAAATCTCATTTAAGCTATTTAATAGAGAAACGTAATGAAATTACATTACGTTACGAAGTTTTGACTTTACGTCCCTAGGGAGGTAAAGTAAAGAAATCCTCAGAGAAGGATCCTATTGGATAAACATACGAACTTGGACTCCCATATTCTAAAATCAATATTTCTTTGTCCACAGAATCATTAAGTCCACAATCGGAACAGATGACAAACTCGAATGCTGCACCAGACCCCAATATTAGGTAATTTGTTTATGTATTTTGCTTTCATCCTGTACATCTAAACTTTCTTCTACTGCACTTAAATTGCATAACTGAACCAGGTTATTGATCAATCACTGGCCAATCTTTAGTATATTTCTCAGAATACAATTTTTCGTCTAAACAACTTTCCAAAAAAGTCTTATAATAAATAAAAGACAGATGTTTGGCCAGCCATACTAATTCCACGTATAGTGGAAAGTACGCAAGAGAAACTGGTTTCATTAGTAAAATTGTTAAGATTTGTTTTTTTTGTAATTTTTTTTTTGCCTAGTGGTCTTGATAACCCAGTGTTGCTCAGGCTCTTAAATTAACCAGAGTAGACCCTTAGCTGGTACTAAATTCACACATAGTAAGTGTGTTGGATTAAAACATTAGATGGTGACAGATCGCAAGTTCTTCGCCTTTGCAAAACAAAACGATATTACACTCTATCAGTTTATTATGTCTTACTCCATGGGATAGGTCATTCTTCTCTCTCTCTTTTCCATTTCCTTAATAAATATATCTTCTTTTAACAGGAGATACAGAACTGCCTTCACCCGGGAGCAACTAGCCAGACTGGAGAAGGAATTTATGAAAGAAAACTACGTCTCGAGGCCAAGAAGATGCGAGCTGGCCGCACAGTTGCAGTTACCCGAATCCACTATTAAGGTAGATTCATTCTTTAATCATCATCATCATAACATCCCATGAAATGTCCACTACAGGACAGGGAGCTCCCTCCAGAATTCCAGCTATTGCTTGAAAAATGTAGAGGGGAAGTACCATAGTCACCCCGCTTGTTAGCGTTAAGGCTGGCACCATGGACCACAGTTTTAGGTGACCGCAGTAAGTAAGATGGTAAGATACACAGCAGGATGCTACTGCCCATCCTCCAGTTTATAACCCTTAGTAGCCTCTTACGACACCCACGGGTATGTATGGGATGGTACTATTCTTTTTCTGCACCACACGGGACAAATTCTTTACAGAGCACTTATTAAACGTCTTACGGCCAATACCTATTCAATTTATATATAAATCGTTACAGAGTTGTGCTATGGCTAGGCTTGTATAGGGCTAGGCTGTTCACACCATTGACGAGAACAGATAAGTAGTAACTAATATATCAATTTCTTACTTCAATAGTCGTAGGAGCTTTATTTGCCCTGCGTTAAGTTTGACCTGCTTTTGACTGTACGATTTCTTTCCAATCCGAAAAAATCCTCCATTCTACTTAGGTTTATTTGGCCTTTTGAAACCTCACCGTAAACAACGTATTTTACGTCACTATAACATACGGTGGGTCATGTAGCCCTAGCGTCCCTAAGCTTATGGGACAAATATGTACCAGCCGCCCTAGATGGGATAAATGACTAGATATTTGATGTTTTGGTTCAGTTCTACGAGAATCAAAGTTCATTTCATAATTATTACAAAATATAGTCACCACACACCATTCATGAAACGCCACCCACGTTAACCCACTTATATGTGGCCTCACTTTGGTTATAACCTCTTTACAAGGGACGACATTTTGCGTAATGGACTTGTGACATATCATATCAGGGACATTTTTCACTGTTCGTACAGTCATTTGTAAAAGTGCATACCAACTATATTCGAACAGACCTGTGGAACAAGAGACTTACCTATTTACCTACTTACTCTTGGACTTGGACGAATAATATTCGTCCATGTCATGGAATAAAGTATTTTTTTTCCTGTTGATCTTTCACGGTCTATGATTCTGTGCAATGTATTAAAACCCTTGAAATATAAAATAAAACATTTTTTCTTCGAAGGGTATTTATTGTCCCACCTACCAATACCTATATTTGTGTTGAGTAAATTTATTCTTTTGTGTTTCCAAGTCAAACATTGCCCAGAAACATTAAAAGCTAATATAAACTCATCAACACAGCGTTATGGCCGACACAAAACACAACAATGTAAATACAAAGCATTTCAGTTTAAGAAGCCCTAAGGCTGCTTAAAACCTCTTTTGTTTGGCGCGGGAGAGATCCAAGTGCTAATTGGCGCGAATTTCAAGTTTAGCGTTTTCAAAATGGCGGCTGACGGAGCGCGCCAAGCCGCCAACCATAGACAAAATAAACTTCTTTTTATCAATTTCATTTTTAATACAGCTTTTGTTTTAGAGTGTTCATAACTTGTTCGTTATGATGAAAAATATTCTTTTGAAAAATGCCGCTTTGGAATGCATTTATGACAGATATCTACATAATAATATTCCAAAATGTAGGTGTCTACCATAGTGTCACGACATAAAAACTCACTTTATTGATTAGTTATCACATTTATTGATACCTACTATAAACAATCATCACAATAAACAAACAAACGGTGAAAAAAATCTCGAATTTTATTACGCATCAAATGGTAGCCGCCGCTTAATTTAATAGTTTTTAATTGGTATAAAGTGCCATAAAACAGATGCCGGGCAAAGAACATGCTTCTATACAGCCAGCCACTAATGACAGCTTTTATAGCCTGTGTGCCTTCGTTCATTCGTTCTTTTCGGTATTAATCTTCATTAGAGTCCTACAGCTACCGAATAATTCGGCCGGTATCTTTTATAAATGCGCATCGACAAATTAGCATGAATGTAAAACTCGAATGGGGCTATAAAAACACGTGTTTTTTTTTTTCTTTTTCTCTTCGGCCAGCGGTTTTCTTTTTTGTTGACGTGATAATTGAGATTATGACTGGACAGCTTGGTGTTTACGCGCGAATGAGGAATTTAAATTTAAATTAACGTAGATCACGACATTCTACAAAACTTTTTCTCTGTTTTTTTTTTAAGAAGAAATATTACGGCTGGAGAGTTGTCTTTAGTTTCAAAATGATATGACCTCTTAATTTTTATTCTGGGTTCGATAATTATAATTAGGCCAAATAAAATTACCATACTTTTTCCCGACGTGTGGGCTCAAACATTGGATCCCATGTCACCGATTACTTAATTTTATCGATTAACATTCTTAGTCATAATAAATTATGAAGCGGTATAAGACATGCATATATTGATATCCTTTGAAATAAATAATCTAGCAATAGGTACCTACTACCTACACATTATAAAAAAACGTGTTTAAAACTATCAATTTCATTCGAAGTTTCAAAACAAAAAAATAAAATGTATAGCGTAAAACGACCATTTTTTTTCGACAATTTTTGGCTGTCGCCTCTTAAATGATCATCGCACTTTTTTTTTCACCTGTATACTCGTACCAATTTAAAGGAAAAACAAGACGCCGATTCACGCTAGTGTCGTAATTTCTGCGAATTAGCTGTTTTGGCCGCATTCTGTGAGTTGTAAATTATTGGAGCGCTAATTGACGTATCATACATCGCCATTTGAGTGATACACGTCAGCCACCGTTTATAAAGAGATCGTAATTAAGTGCTTATTTAGTTCCTGTGTTTGGGTTTTTTGTCACACTGTTTTTTTGTCATATACATTTTATTCTGGAAAACGCTGGTAAAAGAAGGTTCATATCATTAAAAACATTCATAGTCTCAGATTTTTCTTTTCAAAAGTGAAGATTGATGTTCGTTCAATATAGTGTACGAGTATGTATAATTGCACAGATCATAAAATAATTGTTAATTTTTATACTCGCAGAAATATAATTTCAAAAATGATAAGTGATATTTTCACCTCCTAGCTCGGAAAACTTTGATTTATCGGTCAGCGTGCAATAGTAGATTGTATCACAAGGCTGTAAAATAATATTTTTAAGGCGAGGGCGCTATTTTGAATCCAGAGCGAAGTGAAGGATTCTTGTGTAGAATCCTGAACGTAGCGAGGGATTCAGTACATCGCCCAAGGTAAAAATATTTTTTGCAGCCGGGCACATCGCAAGAAGAACCGATGGCCGATGGGATTTAAGGGTTCTAGAGTGGCGACCATGTACCGGAAGACGAAGCGTTGGCTGGCCCCCCACAAGGTGGACCGACGATCTGGTCAAATTCGCGGGAGGCCGCTGGATGCGAGCAGCGCAGGACCGGTCGTCATGGAGATCTTGAGGGGAGGCCTATGTCCAGCAGTGGACGTCTTTGGGCTGATATGATGATGATGAATACAGTGGATGCTGTCACCTGCTCGTTTGATCACTTGTAACTGTGAAAAAGAATTTATCACTCGATGATATTGAAAAATTTATTCACAGACCTAGGCTTTCAACTATTCCTATTATGTTTACCTACTCGATAACTAATACCGGAACAAAATATCTAACGCGATTTTTATATTCAGGTTACCCATTCGCCAAATCATTCTATTAGCTAAAGGTGTTAATTTTCGAAAGTTCGATAAAATTCCAGTACATAATATTAAAGTGTATAATAAAACAAATATACGATTATATATACGAGTGAAATCTATAAAATATATTGATCACGGCCATTCACGTATTATTGCTAATTAATTTCATTTTAAAGCCTCTCTCCAAAGTAGCTCTTTTATACATACTTAGTTACATTATAGTTGCAATCTGCTCTGTGGTACTGTTAGGGTGAATGTACTTTAATTTACTTTGGTATTTTCAAAATTTGAGCGCTCTATTCTTTATTTTAGTCCATGTTGTAATGTCCAATAAAAAAGAGAAAAAGATCTTAGCTACGCGGGAATCGGGATGATAGCACCCCTTCCTCCCCGCTGTGGTACGGAAAACCGCGTACTGACCACGGGAGGGAAAAAAAATGCACAGATCACACTTTTTCGCCCCTCGGCTTTGCCTTGTGTCGCAATACACGTGTGATCTAGATACACCTTTATTTACTTTATCCCTAGGTACGTCATCCAACAATATTCTTCTGATACCAAATAAAATTAAAAAAAAAAGATAATAAAAAAAAATGTTTTAAATTATTAAATTAAATTTAAATTTCAGCACAGTCGCCTCAATCGTAATACGAATAAATATACTAATATAAGTACATACTCTTAATAATAAAACGAGAGGAAATATTTTTCTCCGCACCAAAACACTCTGCCTTCAAAATTATTGTGCGTCCGCGCCACCCCAAAAAAACGTCATCGTGCTTTAGAAATGTTTTAATAACATAACTTTTTTTGTCAACAGGTATGGTTCCAAAACCGCCGAATGAAAGACAAACGTCAGAGAATTGCCGTCGCTTGGCCCTACGCAGCCGTCTACAGTGACCCTGCATTCGCAGCATCCATACTTCAAGCCGCAGCATCATCCGTCGGGCTACCTTACGGCTACCCCTCCCCTGGCCTACCCTTACCCTTTCACAACCCTCAGTTATTACCAACGGGGTACCCCTACCCTTACCCTTACCCAAGATACCCCTACATCCCCCCCACACCGCCATCATCAGCGAATTCTGTGAATGCAGAAGTCAGACCTGGATATTCGAATTTTAATATAAATGTTGATAAATAGAGTATTTTATATAGTTTTAAATTAGTGAGGCTTTAAGAAAGTATTTAAAAAATCTACGTGTTAAAAAGATAGAGGTGAAATATCTAAGCGAGCTGTGCTTGAATCTGCGTCCATCAACCTACCGTAGCCGTAGCGTACCTAGCCGATGCCGATGAAACAAAATAAACCGGCCAAGTGCTAGTCGGACTCGCGCACTGAGGGTTCCGTACCACCACATAATCATAATTGTATTAGTTGAAATTTCAGAAAATTAATGTGCTAGATTTTTTGAGTGTGACACGCGCTTGACCAAATTTTATTATTTGTTGTTATTTTATAGCTTATGAACTATAAACATACCAATTTTCAAGTTTGTAAGTGATCTCGTTTTTAAAATAGAACTAAAACAAAAATCGCCTCCGCGACCATCCCATGAATGTTCTTGAAACGGGAGCTCACCACAATTGGTTACCATTAGTTGTGAGTAAAGTTGTAATATTTAATGATTTCAGACTTTTTCCTGAATTTGTACTGTGAGACCTAGCTTCTTGTCAAATTTCATAATTTTAGGTCAACGGGAAGTACCCTGTAGGTTTTCCTTTTTTGCATAAATGTATGGAGATGAGAACATAAAAAGCCATATCTTTTGATTGCGTCGTTGTAAAAAATTTAAATTTTCAGATTTTGTGTGGTTCATAAACCCTAACATATGGTATTAATTTCAACCTGATACCTTTACCCGTTAGTGAGATAAAGGGTCTTGACAGACAGACAGACAGACGGACAACAAAGTGATCCTATAAGGGTTCCGTTTTTTCTTTTGAGGTACGGAACCCTAAAAACAGCGCCGACAGAAGCGACCCTATTTAGTAAGTAATAAATACTGTCTTTGCTCGTAACTTTGTCGGCGCCGGCGCTTTTCTCTCGTGATTAAACAGCCTTAAGCCACGATCACACCTTCCGTAATTCAGAAACTAATTCGGCATACATTGCCGATTGACGTAAGGATATTGCAATTAACATAACCAAGCCGGACTGCAATGTATGCCGAATTAGACTTTGAATTCAGCTAGGTGTGATCGTGGATTTACACCATCTAAACTATCGCGTCTACCGTAAACAAAGAAAAAACTCTATGTGACAAAAAAATCTAACCCGTGTCGTAGTTGACGAGGCCTCTGTTTAGTTCATAAAGTTGTATATCATCTGTAAATATGTTTTATGTATAAGAAAACTAGATAAAACTAATTTATTGTATGTTATTTTTAAATTGTTTGTTTTTTTGATGTAAAAAGCTAGTTTCAAAAAGACATTAGCAAAGTTTTTGCGCTTTAAAGGGATATGCAAAATATGTATAAAGTATTTTTTTAAATTTTCATTCCATTTTCTGTAAGTAAAAATGTTTAGTTAGGATTTTCCTAAACTATTCCATTACATACATTTGGAAAAACCAAAGTACGTATAATTAATTCTGTAAATATTTAGTACAATAACGTAGAATAAGGCAGTTAAGGCGTTTTACAGATAAGTATGTACTTATAAATTAAAAGTAACTTATTCCATTCATACCATTTGAAGGATTATTTGAACTTTAGACTTAGTTTTTCCGTAATAACGCCACAAACCAACGAAACTTGATTTAATTATACAGATTCATCCTTCTAAGGTCCAGCGTCTGATTGCTATTTCTACTAGCATATTTTTATTAAAAAAAATATACGATTTTTTTTATTCATTGTTGAAAATTTAAAAACTCAAATTGAATAGAAAATTATGTAAATAAATGCCAGTTAAATACATTTCTTGAATTTATTTTAAAATTTAATTTTTTTTTTTTTTTATTTTTTCTACAACCTACAGACTACATAAAAAAATTAAAAAATATTCACGCCTTAGAAGGTTACAATATCATGTATTAAGAAAAGAGCTAAGTACAATTGTATTAAAATCTGGAAAATTTATTATTTACCACACCTAAGAAAAAAATATATTGAAATTAATGTAAAATTTAGTATTATTATTGTTTATATTTTAGAATTAACTGTACATTATTTAAATTCCTACTTTAATTTAGTACTTAAGGGCATTGTAAAAAACCTAATTAATGACTTTAAACACGATAATACAAAAGTTATATAAACTTTTTTCGTTTCATTTCCAAAATTCATGAGACCGTCAAAATACGTAAATTGTTAATTACCCAACAAAGGAAAATAAATGGTACAGCAGCACTGCACTTACTTTCTCGCAATACTCAAGAAAAACTATCAACCGCAAACTTAAATTTGTAATATCATACACATAGTATGGAAATACAAACTTTTATTTACGTTTTTTCAAAAAAAATGTTCGATTGAAATATACAGATCAATTCAGAATTCAAATTGTCAAACATTAAAACAAACAAACTTCAAACGATTTCGAGTAAATCACATGTTTCACTTTTGGTAGTACTGTAACACCCTTTATATGAATTTTCACAGATCAATGGATACTACCGTAGGATACTTGCATGCACATTTTTTTAATTTCCCTACACATGTTCCTTATGGATAATTGTTCAGTTTGGTCTACTGAGCAAGCCCTTTCAGTTTTTGGTACACCCTGTGTACTAAATTTTATTGAAAAAAATCATAAATAATATCTAGTCAGGTAGACAACCAATCCAGGATTAATATTATAGAGAATTTTAATAAACTTAATGGAACCAATTTTGGGTAAATCACATATTTACGTTTTGGTGGTACAGGAACACCCCTTATATGAAATTACACAGATCAATTGATACTGGTGCATGATATCTTACATTGAGATGCTTGGTCATGCAAAGTTTCATCATGATTGTATGAGTCGTTTTTGAGAAAATTTAATTTTTTTATTTTCGTTGTATGACAGCTACCCTCAAAATGAGAGCCAGAAGGAAACCACTCAGAACCCGTCGATGGATTTGCATAAAACTCCTAAATTCAAAATATGGTGTTAATCATTCGTTTAGCCGCTAGGCCAAAGCGTGACGGACAGACCGACCGACAGACGGACATTTTTGGGAGACTTGTTTTTTATGATGTATAAGTGATATAGAACACATTTTTGAGAAAATTAGAAAAACTTTGTTTTCACGAATACAATACCTTTCTCGCTCCGCTCGAAAGTAAAAAGGAAATTTCCTTCCAAGGACAAAAGGATTCTAAAGTAGAGTCATTAAAACCTATACAAGCTGTAACAAAATGGGTATACCAACCCTTAATGGTGTGAAACTGCCCATGAAACCAAACAACTTTCCGTAAAGAACATATAGGTCGAAATATGAAAAAGTAAATTTGATCTAACTGAATCAGCTGATAGCGCATTTTGTATGGGAGGTCAAAAATTTTTTTTTTGTGTTTCGACCTTTGTTCCATGGGGAAAGTTGTTCTGTTTCATGGGCAGAATCACATCTTTCAGAGTACCCTTTCTGTTACACCTTGTATACATAAAATCAGAAATAGTTGTTTGTTATGCAAGGCTGCAAAGCTGTTATTTGGTGAGAGTAGCTTGTATTTGAACTTGAGCAAGGAAATTCGCTCGTGGTTCAAAATAAAAAGAATTCTGAAAGCCAATTTTTGAAAGTCACCGGGCAATTTTCGAGATTTTCAAAATTTTTAAAAGCCACGATAAACTCATAAAACTCAAATTGTTTTGTTGGTTATTTTAAAACTGAAAATTATTTTATCATTAACGAATATTGATCCTTACTTATAAGGAGTTGAACAGGGCTAATTTTAATTTTAAAAATCTCGAAAATCACCCGGTGAGTTTCAAAAATTGGCTCCCGAGGGTTTCATTCAAGGCAAAAAAGTCGAGTGAAATACAATTTAACGAAATTGCTAACGAATAGCTTCTCAAAGGCTTTGGAATTCACGTCTTATTAGCAGCCATAGCTCATCATCTCATTACGTTCTTATCCAAGAAAACCGTTTCTACTCAAGCAGCCAAAAATAAATTTTGCACGCACATTTCGACCGATAAAATATCGAAATCCTTTTGCACGCTAGCGGCCAAAAATAACTGTTGTACGCATATTTTCCGAGCCAGTGAGGTGAAAAGAAAACGGCATATTCCTGCAAAAATTAGGCCATTACTAGTGAAATTTAAATGGGTCGGTATTTGTTTCTTTAGTAAATGGCTTATATTAGGTCTTTACCTATGAAATTGCCGTTTTGTATGGCGAATTTTAGGTAAACTCAATTTTCAGTACTAACATTTTTGCATTTTTCTTAGGAGTTATACATCCAATCTTTTTTATTTTTTTAAGCATTATTGGGAAGACATTAAGCTAACAGAAGCTTAAATTTAATTTTCGAAAAATATTATCTGTAAAAAAATATAACAAATCTAATGATGAAATCGGACGACATTTAAGACGAACAATTTTCAAACCTTTAATTTTATATATTAAACTAAAAGTAAAAACTTTATTTTATGCGTAAATTGATAACCTTGAAGTCAACTTTAAAATATAAATCAAATGAAAAAAATAGCATTAGAGTTATAGAAATTATGATCTCATTAATCTGTAAGAAAATTTCGGCAATTTCATAGGTAAAGACCTATTATTATGATGCGTACGATTTAAGTAACGGAAAGGTGTGAATCTGCCCGAGAAACTGAACAACTTTTCCCAAAGAACATACGAGTAGGTCGAACTACGAAAAACCAAATTTGACCTCCCATGTAATATACAATCTGGCCATGCTCAGTGATTGCAATCTGCCGACGCCGTTATACATAATGGCGCCCAGTTTATCTGGCGTGTTCTACGATTTGGCTGCGACATATGCACAACTTTTGTACCTACTTAAAACCAATAACCTTCTTCGGTGAACTACCTGTATAAAGGTGGTAATACATCGTCTGAGCAATATATTAGGGCGATTAATAAAACGTGGCGATAATGTGTGGCCCCCTTAATAAAGCTGCCCGTGTCCACGACTAATAAAGGCCAAGCCGACTTTTATTAACACAGCTCGCTTTCGTGCGCGGATGTACTTGTGTCGGTTCATTATGTGGAGAAAAAGAATAGGTATGTATGTACTTACATAAAGAAATGTTAAATTTTAACGTATTTATTTTGAATAAATTAAGTTTTCTCATTATTAAAATACGTAAATAATAAACTTTTCAACATTTCCATTATATTACCGATCTAGTGTTATTTTAGTTTTTTTTTATATAGCCAAAAAGCAAGGAGTTTTCTTGTCTATAACATTCATAATATTTTCATGAATAAAAAAGTTGTGCTCGATACTATGGTAAATAAACGTTCATTTCATGAAAATATGCAAACTAACCAACCAACTAACAATAAATTTGTCTTTTATGTAAGAAAATAGTTCATTTTAAATAATTTAAGGATTAGGCTTTTTGGCAGTTTAGTCAACGTGCCTAATGCGCACGCATGTATAATTTTACATACGAATAAAAAAATCGGTAATTTAATGTAGTTATTCAATGTCGAAAATTCTTAGACACAAAACACAATATTCTGGAGTATTGGGTAGGTATATGTAGTGACTTTCAATGCGAATTTTTCTTCGGTAAAAAGGGTAAGTAAATTTTACTGGTTTTTATTCGCAAATACTTATATTGAAAAACGTCGTAAGAAACGCGTGCGTTTTGGTCATTACACTCTCGGCTCTATTACGCTCCTTACGGCCTCGGGCATAACTATCAAATTAGCGCACTTGTATCATAATGTACTATTATAGCTACAATTGTTAAGAAAACTATAGATTTGAATTAGTTATAAATAATTAAGGAGAAATTGTAAGATCCTAATTAAATAGTGAACATAATTTTACCATGTTACTTAAACCATGAAACTGAACAACTTTTCCCAAGGAACATGGGTCGACATGCAAAAATCAATTTTTGACCTGCCATAGAAACTGCATCAGCACGGGATGGTATGAAAAGAGTTTATAGCAAGTATATTTTTTTGTAAAGCGATTTGAATAGTTGTGAATATATTTGCAATATCATGTTCCCACCTAGAATTTCCTGACTGAAAAATCGTGCTTCCGTGCTTAAGGCACATTCTTTTGTAAATGACTAGTCACCATTTTGCCTCAAACAAGTACCGTCCAGAGCAGGCAAAGCATGACACTGGTAGTGCGACTATAGCCCCTATGGTAGTTTAAATAAGAACGGTACGAAGTCCAAAGTGTCAAGCTTGACATGCTTTGAACTGTACGAACAATAATGCAGTAATAAGATATACACAGCCCATCAATTTGGTTATATTCGGACAATGTAATAAATGATAAACGAAGTAGGAAAAACCACTTTCTTTGTAGGGTGCCCATAGTTCACTAAATATTTAGGATTCAATGATAGTTATTTATTAACGTAGGTTTTATGAAAAAAAAAAACATATGAGGATCAGGAGCAAAATTGCGTTAAATAATAGTACCAACCCAACCCATCTCTACAAGTGGGTGTCGTAAGAGGCGACTAAGGGCTCATGAACTGGAGGATGGGCAGCTGCATCTTTCTGTGTAGCGTACCATCTTACATACTGCTGTCACTAAAAACAGCGGTCGCCAGCCGCAACGCTTGTAAGCGTGGTGACTATGGTAAATCCCCTCCAAAGTATCTCGCGTTTTAGCTGGAGTTCTGGAGGGAGCTCCCTGTCCTGCAGTGGACGTTTCATGGGATGTGACAAAAAAAATAAGTTGGTTTCATGAAAAAAAAAATATCTTGTGTGAGGCTAAAAGAATATTACGAATTTACTTACACCATCATTGTAGCTCCCTCCGTTATAACGGAGTCTTAAAAATTTGACAAGGCCACTTTTTTACAATAAGACTTTTGAACTCATTTCCAAAAAAAAATTTTTCTTGATTTTTTGTATTTTATTGCATTTTTTCTGGTCCCTGAATTACAGTAATCTTACATGAAACTCGTAAAAGTGGTTTTCATATCAAAATCATATTGTCGTATTCGGGTAAATTTTACGAGACATAACTAAATGTAATACATCAGCAAAAAAACACATGAATATTTGTATGAGAACACCGACTTGTGCCAAATATCTTTTCTAATCATATGGCGAGATGTATATCTATAATAGCCTTGTATACAGGGTGTATCTGAAAAAAAAAATCACTACAATAATTTTGACAAGCATTCACGTAAAAAAATCATCAGGGACTTAATTCATGAATATCACCGAGTTCAAAAATTCAAAATCACTGATGATGTTTTCGAAAGTATTCGATATTCGATAAATATAAAGTAGTGTGTGATTGTTAACTTTCAGATATTATAATTTACCTTTTAAAGGTTCATTATGATAAACTTAAATTTATAAAGTCATAACCGTTATCACTTCATCGTCTGATGATATTAAAGAATAGAGTACAGCACATTCTGATTGTACTAAGAGTTTTTTATCAATCTATTTTAATCGAATTGCATGTAAAGTTTTAAAGAGTTTCACAGATAATAACTTTGATTATTATTTTTGCTTAAAAACAGATACAAATCAGTCAAATACGTCAAACCTATTAATCGAATAAGCCGCCTCGGATCGATCCCGGTGCGAAAGTGCCCATGACACTTGCGGCGTTTCCGCGTTGGATGGCGATGGACGCTCTTTGCACTAGGAACGACCCGGAGCGGCAGTCACCGCCTTGTGCCCTAAGTCGACGCCCGATCTCCCTGACAAATTCAAGGGCCTCTGCACTCCAGCAACCTGATGTCTCGACTGCGAACGGCACGAAAAGGTACCTTTTGGTGCCGGTGCCGGTTTTGGTTTTGGTTTTTTAGGTTTTGCTTTAAATAGAGATTAAATTACGGTTCATGAGATACAGCCCGCTGACAGACAGACAGACGACGGACGGAGGCATATTAATAGGGTCCCGTTTTTCACCTGACAAGCGAGGTGACTATGGTACTTCCCCTCTACATTTTTCCAGTAAAAGCTAAAATTCTGGTCTAAAAAAGTCTATCGTTTTGCATACAGAAAGCGAGAAATATGTAGATTTTTAACACATTTTTAATGATTTTGTCTAGAAAACTCTTTCGTGAACTCTGGTATAGAATAGATGATCGGGACATCTCATTCACCCCGTATATGAAAAATAATGAGATGTACACTTATCTATAATAGTCGGACATACATCTACAAGGGAATGAGAAGATAAGAGTTAATAAATGATACGGGGAGAACAAATAGCTTGAGCGTGTAGGGTGTCCATAAGTTGCGGGTTCATCGTGTATACGGGGACTGAAGAAAGCCTTCTTTAAAATGAAATTTTATTATTACGCAATTTTCTGTGACGTTTTTCAACTACGTTTTTTCAAATGTCGATAGGTGGCATGCTGATCACTGTTGGTAATTTATATTTTTATAGATTTGTGACAGACCTTTGAGAGTAGCAATCAAACTGACTTAATAATTTTCATACACTAATTGACCGTTTAGTATCAGTGTTTCCATTTTCCCAACGATTATCAGCAGCGCCATCTAGTTGAACTTACTAAAAGTTGTTCAGATTCGTTGACTGAACATACCCTTTCAGTATTCAGAGAGCTGCCCCTTACACCCTGTATAAAAAACGTAACATAAAAAAGCAAAATAATACCCATATAATAAACACCCCATAAGGGCTCCCGCACACGACCGAGAATCGGTGGCCGATTTTTTGTCGGAATCCCGCTCTTACGTGTTATCACCTGGATCTTCCGTCCTTGTCCTGGGCGATAATCGGCCACCGATTCTCGGTCGTGTGCGGGAGCCCTAACAGTGACCATCGCCAAATCGATTCATCCAACGACAAAAAAAATGTTCACAACATTTCACCAAAAGCACAAAACAATTCACATCTTTGCATCGTAAGCGACCGTTTCGTTGTCCATTGAACTAAGAACGCCGTAAGTGCCTTAAAAAACAAAAGCACTTACGACGTTTTAAAAGTGGCGATGTTTCTAAATGCATACTTTTAATACCCCGCTGTGCTTGTTATAAAACTGTTACACTATTTCGTCAGACTTGCAGTAGCAAAATGATTTGTTACGGTGACAATATTGTTTGACGAAGTTGATTGTAAATAATCTTGTTAAGTCAAAACTTTAGTTGTGGGAGGTTTTGTCAATAGTTTTTCAAGTTGTGAGTCATAGAAATTCTTCTCAACAACTTCCTCAAAGAAAAAAACCTGTCAAGTGCGAGGGTTCCGTTACCGTACCGTACCTATACCTACAGTATTTTTGGAAGCAATAAAGTCTTTTTTAGGACCGCAAAACTAAGTCTTTTTTGTAAATGTTTTAGATTTCTGTAAAACTGTGCAACTTAGGGAGATCGTTTTATTTTTGCTGTAATACGTAAACGTCTTTCGACTATAATAAATTGCATGCACACATCCCTACTTGTAATGAATTATTTCTTTTATTCATCGACATAAGTATAAATAGGTTCATATAAATTATTTTTTTTCTGTTACTCGGAGATAACGGAAAATGGCACTTTTTTGACATTTTTCTTTACAACTTGAAAACCAAGTCGTAAAAAAAAAATCTATTTTGGAATGAAGCCGTTTCATTATGATACCCCATTCGACCTAGTAACGACAATTTAAAATTTTGTGCCCCCCGATAATTTAAAATTTTGTTTTGTGTTTAAAACTCGGCCCCCCTTTACAATAATACTATTTTTATAATTATTTTATTTGTAATAAAGTTGGGCAATCATATTCTATTTTTGCTGTAATATTTACATAAACTTCTATCTACTGTAAATAATTCAGATTTTTCCTTTCACAAACTTCGGAGATAAGGGAATAGTATTTTTTTGTCATTTTTCATCATAACTCGAAAACTAAAAGTCGTTAAAAAATACGAAAATATACTTTAGAATGTACAAGTAAAGCCCTTTTATACGTTATCTACTTCGACCTAGTAACGACAATTTGAAATTTTTCCTTCCCTATTAGGGCCCCCTTTACATTAATAATCGTATACATTTTTTAATTCTTTCATGTGCAATTAAGTTGGGCAACCATATTCTAAACCAATTCCAAATTTCAAGTCGATAGCATGAGTGGTTGCTGAGGTATACAGGTGTGACAATCAAACGGACAGACAAAGTCGCACCAAAAGGGCTCCTTTTCTCTACCATTTTGGTATCGGAACCCTAAAAATTAAGCTACGTATTGATGTTATTTCGTTGTGCCTACCTTTCTAAGCCCCTGTAATTAACATTTCATTAACTAGTGAGTAATAGACTCAATCGAAGCGCAATTTTGTGTCTACTCTTTCTTCTTCCTTAAAAAAGTTAGTTTGCTCCCCATTATTAGGTAATTTATTAAGAAATTCTGAGTCATATAGTCGTATTATTTTACATTTAACGATAATATTTCGCTAATGCAAGCAATGAAGACTTTCCAAATAAAGCACTTCAATTACTAACAAAAGCAATTTGCTCGGCCAATCACAGCCCGCGTTCTTTTTTTGAAACAGCCAATAGCTGCGCACAGATAAAAGCCTGTAAAATCCTTAACAGTTTTTCCATAACAACTACTATGGAAAAGTGTATAGGGAATTTTGAACCTTATTGCATTGTATAATCTCCCATCATGGCAGCTGAGCACGACTCATGAAAGATTTCCACGTCTAAAACGGCTTTCCTCGCCCTGTTTTCCTGTATAAGTGCGAGTGAAATAGAAAAATGCATGAACACGTGCTAGAAAGAGAAATATATAAAAGGCAGTTACGTCGTTCTGGTTTTAGTAGGTGGAAAAGTAATTTTCTCGCTTTTATTCAGCAAGCAATGTTACATTGTTGCATTAGTATGGATGTGTCGTGGGGTGATTTTGTTTGAAGTTTGTATAATTTGAGAACAATGCAATATGGAGAAGAGAGAGATAACTGAGATAAGTGTTTTCCTTGCAGTAAACTTTTTTAAATATTTTTTTCAAATACTATATAGCGTGAATTTGTATTGGTTTCGCTCCCGAAGCTCAGTGATTCTACTCATGATACTCGTAACAAGCTACTTTCTCGAAGAAACAAATTTATTAGTCAAAAAAATTTTTTCGCCTCTCCATATTATAGTAAGGTGGACACGTGATCGACTCATTTTGTATGGGAAGGCGAGAAAAAATTTTCGAGTAAAAAAATTTTTTTCTTCGGGAAAGTTGCTTGTTTTTCAAAAACACAGACGTTGAACTGTTCAATCAGGAAGAAAGAAAGCAAGCTCGTAGAAACAAAACCAAAACAGGTATACAAACTTGTAACAAGCGCTTGCGTTTTGCTTTGTCCTCAAAATTCATACAGCCAGTGTCGATTTACAATCAGCTGACGTTCTAAATTCAAAATTATTCTGCGCGCTCGCAATGAAACTGTAAGTACCTACAATCATCAATCTCCTTCTTTGCTCCTGATCCTTCTGCACCACTGTTCTCCACCACTGCAACTTCAGAGCCCTCCACGAACCCACGAACGTCCCTGGCGTTAGGTACTTTTCACCGTTCTGTCATATACTTAACCGGCGTTACTACGCTATTACCTAACGCCCGAAAGGTGATCTGTGACGGCCAGCTTAGCCCCGAACGCTTAGACTATATAATACTCCCGAACGCAACTAGATGGATGCTGCAAATATAAGGTTTTATTTTTTAATGCAATAAGTACCAACCAAGGAGATTTTAACCCACGCCACGCTCTAGTAAAGCGAAGCGTACCAACTATATATGTGCAAAAAGTTGATTTGCGTAAATTTCATCGTGCAACTTTAACGCCTAACAACAATTTCGATAAGAAAAATATCTCCATATGTCCACTACTCTCGTCAGTCCGTGTTTACATGAGTACGATCACTCACACATGCACACAAAGCACAACCGTACAGTTTTGACCGCACGCCCACAATCGTAATATTGAACCAAAAATTGCTAACAAAAATAGTACTTTCAGTATATTTACTGTATTTTTGTATTAATTAGCGAAAAATTTAACTAAAAATAGCAGTATTCGTTCGTTTTTCAACAGAATTTTATGTCCCGCGTAAGAATGCAAGTTATTTGAATTTTTGTATGGAAAACGTATCACCCGTGTGTACATGTCGCCAGATCAGGGATGTGATGTCACTAAATTGAAGTTCCATTTTACAAAATTCCTTTTTTGATCGCTGTAAAGAAATATTATTCTGTCGGTCAAATATAGGTATACTCTGGTTTTAGTGACATGGCTGCAAAATAGATTGGTAAGCGATGGAATAAACAAAAAAAAAGGCAACAAATTTGGGTAATTTATGCTGGTCAAAATTAGCCGGTTCGGATAAGGTCGTTAGAACACAACCTCACGGTTAGGTTGTGTTAGGTTATCTTGCGACCACAACGCACGAGCCGAGCGAGCGGAGCGAGCGTGCCGCGACAGCGGCCGGCGAAGTGCCAGAAGCAAATTTGGTGTTCATTTAATCATTTTGGTAAACAATTATTTGTTAATAATTTACTCAAATTTGGTGCGTTAATACACAGCCAAAAAAAAATTATTATACGTATACCCATCGTATACCACTGTCTGTTTCAATTCACTTCAATGACTTGCTATTCGTAAAGTCAACATCAAAATTCTGGTGTCTAAAATCCCTACAACCAGAATAGGTAGGTAATAAAAAACAAAAAACAATAAAAAACTATTTTCAATAATGCGAAACATATATTTAAAACATCATAATTTAATAATATCTTTCTTTTATAGACTCAATGAATGGATGGTGACGGTACTCGTACACACGGCCGCACATCAGTAGAAACACTTTTGGACCTTATGGCGTGGTATTAGAGTTGATAAAGTTTCAACCGACAAGCGGTTGACCGTACAATATGTGGATGCTGATGGTACAATATGTGGGCCTTAGATGATAATATAAAAATATATTAAAAGAAATATATTATTAGGTATTTATATGAACTAAATCTATTTATCTCGTATTTTTATTCACCAAGACTATCCCTAATAATCTTTCGTGCACCTCCCTGTTTAGACTTTAATAGGATATCATAAAACAATCCGAGCGCAGCCGCCGACAATGATGGCCGTTTATCCGCGCGTTCTAAATTGCGCTAATTTTCGCGCCAAATCCACCAACTGCTCCGCCATGATGGATTTGTTTCGCACAACCAAAAAGATTTTAACAAAAAGGTTTTTTCTCACTTATTCACATTTTTTTATTGTTTTATTTAGTTGGGTCCATAAGTTGGATAAATAGTAAAGAATAAAGAGGTTGGTGGATCCAAAGATCCGAACTTACATATTTTTTATCTTCGTATTGGCTCTGTATAATCCGTGTCATTCGTTAATTCCAACTCTTACCAACACATTTTGCAGCCATGACTCTAAAACCATAGTATATTTGACGGAAAGAATAATAATGTTTTACAAAGTTGTTTTTAGGGTTCCATACCTCAAAAGGAAAAAACGGAACCCTTATAGGATCACTTTGTTGTCCGTCTGTCTGTCTGTCTGTCTGTCAAGACCCTTTATCTCACGAACGGGTAAAGGTATCAGGTTGAAATTAATACCATATATTAGGATATATGAACCACACAAGATCTGAAAATTTTATTTTTTTACAACGACGCAATCAAAAGATATGGCATTTTATGTCCTCATCTCCATACATTTATTCAAAAGTGCAAAACCTACAGGGTACTTCCCGTTGACCTAAAATTATGAAATTTGGCAAGAAGCTAGGTCTCGCAGTACAAATAATGGGAAAAGTCTGAAATCATTAAATATTACAACTTTTCTCACAACTAATAGTAACCAATTGTGGTGAGCTCCCGTTTCAAGAACTTTCATATAAGAGAGGGGTCAAGTAGGATGGTCGCTGAGGCGATTTTTGTTTTAGTTCTATTTAAAAACGGGAACACTTACAAACTTGAAAATTGGTATGTTTATAGTGCATAAGCTATAAAATAACAACAAATAATAAAATTTGGTGAAGCGCGTGTCGGACTCAAAAAATCTAGCGCATTAACTTACTGAAATTTCAACTAATACAATTATGTTTATGTGGTGGTACGGAACCCTCAGTGTGCGAGTCCGACTCGCACTTGGCCGGTTTTTTCTGACAGCCTTAGGTGATTACTATTGACATAGCTTAAAAATGTGTTGGTAAGCGCATTCACGAATGAAACGGATTATAAACATGTTGCAAATTATGCTTTCTACGAAAGAAACAAGGACTGCTTACAAAAGAAAGTTGCAGCATAGGTTTCCGAAGATAGCAACAAGATAGAGACAATCTTTTTTTGCCAAAGGTGATGATGTCGTCAACAAACGCGAAAACTTTAAATTTCAGTTTCAGCAGTCCCCAAAATTTTTAAGATTACATAAATACATACATGACATCACGTCTCTTTCCCGTATGGGTACTGGATATAAATACGGGGTATCTTGACATACTCGTACAAAGGTACTTCCTCGCATACTTAATCATAATATTATTTTTCTTTTTAAATGAAAAGGTTTTGTTTGAGCCATAACTACAGTGTTATATCTTATAAAACATCATTCATTCATTTTTGATACCTACTGCTCAAGTCATCGTAAATTCTAATAAAAGTCAATATGGCACATTTCCAGAAAAATTGGGCCAAATAAAGAAATAACGACTCTGGTCACTAAATAATCTGGCTTCCAGAAAGTCGTCACACGTATTTACGACTTTTACAACCCAACCCAAAAGAAATTGTTACAATTTCTCCTTGAATTCGAGTCGTAAACAACTTTACAACACTGGCATAATGAATTTATAAACAAAAGCTTGAAGGCTGAAAAAAAAAACAAAAGGGCGGGAAACGTTTTGACGCGGACTTCATTTTTACAATCGAGCTCAATTCTAATAACAATTTGTATGCTTAACGATTGCTAAGTTCAACGTTCGTCAACTACACTATAAAAAAGCAGATGAGTGGCTCTGATTACTGTTTGTAGGTATTTTTTTAACAGAAAATAAGCAACAAAAATGTTAAAAACATTCGAAAGCATCAATCATTGTGTTGTAAGTTGCGCGCTCGCTCTACCACTAATAAAAAAATTAAATTAACTAAGAACATAACAATGCGTGCACAATATTTTGTCTGGGACATTTAATCACCACGACCAAAGTGCCGAGGCTAATAACGGCTGCACCAAGTGGATTGGCATGTATCCCACAGACAGTTACCAGTTACCACATCCAAAGTAATGGAGTGCAATTTTATTACTGATGATGATTTGTTATTTTATGAAAAGGTGACATTTTATCATCAATTTATCAAGTGGTACTAGACAAGAAATTAGAGGACAAGTATTTTCTTTTTTTTTGCTTTATGTTGACAAACATATCTCAAAAATTTTAAATCCCTTTACTATGACATTAGTATTGTATGATAGGTAATTTTATTAGAATATATACCTACCTACCAATTTGCTTCTGTAATGATTTTGACCTAGCGTTGATTATTTTTGCATAGAAGGAAAAATACTGAAAACAGGGACATATTTGGGAGGGAGAGGAAGGGAAGCCCACACCCTAGGACTAATGAACTCTTAACGAACTTAGAAAACGGGCCATCAGAGGCTCAGAACAGAGACGAATAGCGAAATAGAGGGGAGGCCTTTGTCCTGCAGTATTTATCTATACCTACTTAATTCATATTAACTTGCAAATGCAAATGTGTGACTCAGAAATGCTCTGAAAGGATTAAAGTTTCAAAGAATTCTAAAAAGTATTTTTTGACTGTCATTTTATTTGAAGCAACTAAAACATTTCAAGACAAAATTAATATTTCATATTACACAAAGTACTTACCTACTCTATATTTATTAAATAAGTTGAAATGAAAATTCTTATAATTTTTCACTATTTTCTTTTATTTTTTTTACAAAATTTTCAGTACCTACACTATTGTATTTTTTTTTAGGAATAACAAATTCAAATAATTGTTTTTGGGATATGAATTGGAAGACGTTAAACTGCTTTATTTTAATTTTCGAAAAAGAACATCTGTACAAAAAATATAACAAATCTAATGATAAAACTAACGA